>CM030365.1:225894148-228676648 GCA_017893485.1 Hemerocallis citrina | reverse complement strand
TTCAAGAGATGGAAGAGATAAATGTTCTTTTAATGTAGTAATCGACCTATTGTTGCTGGAGGGATTATCAAAACTAATTATAAATTTTTTATCACAAATTTGAAATAAATCACAAACTTATAAAATACGTATTGCGATAACCGGACCACTATGGGGATACGCAAAGCGGCAAGTGATGTGATTCTCTTTTGAATCATCCAATCATTATCGATTCAATGACAAGTTATGCCCATCAATAGAAAATCGTTACAAACTTTCCAACAATCGGAAGTTAACGATACTCTAAAAGTTAAAGAAAATAAGAGTGCAATTAAAGCGTCTCTTATTTCATTGTAAAATTTAAAACAATTTGCCGTGAGTGTTTCTAGGGATTCTTTTAAAATGTGCATAATTCTAGTTAAAAGCCTCTACGTTCCTACTCTTGGAATACGAAAATGGTAACTCATCCTTAATAATTTTTTTGGCCATTTTCCAATGAACAGTTTCGGGATCATAGGGGTGGCTATCTATTTGCCATGTCCTAGGGTTGATTTTTTGTGGTGTTTGTTGGTCATGTACTGGTTCGGGGTGTATATTTATATTGTGTCATTTAAATGTACTCGTTCCCCCACTCTTCTTCCATTTGTAATTTTTTGTCGCAAGGTTTACAAATCTTATGTCCTATACTAGGATTCAACTCGTCCAGGATAAAGTCATAAAATTTGTGCAAATTACTAGTTTTTCTACGAGAAGTGGGTTGTGCGGATTTGATTTTATATGTTTGTGTGTCACTAGTATGCATTTCTTATTCTATGTCATGGGGAGGAACATCTTAAGAACCTATGTCAAGCATAAGGTTATATTCGGACTCTAATTGTGGGATTGTTGAATGCCGACGAGATGAACTAGTAAAATCTTGTCCACTTTGCCTATGGCCGCTACCTCGTGAACTAGACATGATAAATGGTTTGTAGTGCTAGTGTATGTAAAAAAATATTTTCTAGTGTTTTAGTAGTGTATGTGATGCAACAAAAAATAATATAGGAGGTATATGTTAAAAGAAAATCTAAAAAACAATTGGTGGGTTTGAGAGAGAGATTAGCGAAAAACCAACAAACAAATATGATAATAAAAAAAAGCCACAACAGTAATAAAGAGAGAAAAAGAGAGAATTGAGAAATTTTGATACCGTACTTCACGAATCATTGTATATCGAAAAGAGAGAAAAATAAATAGTAGAGAGGCTGTAGAATAAGACATCGTCGAGGGAGTTTGTAGTAGACGTAATCACATAGTCGTAAAATGAGAAAGTGAGCTTCTTTATTGAGAGAGTTTGCAGTAGACGTAGTTGAGTCAACACGAATTCGATACGATATTCAAAACATATTATGTTAAAATATAATTATTCCAAACATATTATGTCAAAAAATAATCAGCTTACTATGTAGTTATAATTCCAAATATTCGGCTGAGTTTTGCTGCTTCACAAAGCTGGTAGAGATTGTGTTGACACTGCCCAATCCCCCTCTTACCCTTCATCACCTTATGACGACTCTCCAAAACTTTAAAAACTCCACCTCGAACCGTGTACCTACAACCTGGAGAATCAAGAGTCCCTAAGGATATCAGATTTCACTTCAGCATTAGAATATGTATAACCTCTTCTAGTGTGAACCATTTACCATTTGGATTCTCTAATTCAACCGTTCCTTCACCCGCCACTTCATAAATCTCACCAGTCCTCATTCTCACACTACGTCTTGTTGTAGACTTGTAAGTAGAAAATATCTCCCTCTCAGAGAAAATATGAGAATAACTCCCCGAATAAAGATATCAAATCAAATCCACGTCTCAAGAACTTGAAATAAGAAGACATAATTCAAAAATATCAAATTCACCTGAATCAGTACCACTGGCTATGTTGGCTTGATCACCTCCTATAGTAGCACCCTTCTAACTCAGCCGCTTGCGATAGTCACATTTGTAATGCCCAATCCCTCTACAATGGTGGTAACGGATCTTACCCTTGTGTCACATATCTCTTTCAATGAACTACCATCCACAACTAAATATTCCTGCAAAAATAGATCCCGCTTTATGAGTCTCCTTCCTTAGTTCATCTTCTTTCAAACTCTTAATCACCTCAAATACTGTAAGTTTCTCCTTGGCAGATTTCTAGTATAGCGAAGTAGTTATCAAGTGATCATAAGAAACTGACGGTGAATATATCAAGTTGTAAGCTTTATCATTTTCGCTAAGATCATCAGCGGCAATCGCCTTCAGTTCAGATATTACCTTATTTCCACTCCACAGTGTGATATTGACGCAGGGTACCTTCCTTCATTGAGAAACAAAACAACTTCCTCTTCTAGTACATCTGATCCAACAACGATGATCCTGAGTGGTCAGATTTGAGTCTCTCCCATAGACTCGCCGTTCTCCACAAGGATATTACACTTGACTTCATCCGCTAATTATAGCCGGATTAAACTCAAGGTCTTCAAACAAATTTCATCACACTTCTCCTGCTTCATGTCGGTTGACTTCTTTTCTTCTAGGGTAAGGTGCATGTCATTCTGAACCAATACATCGTACATGTCCACCTTCCAAAGATTAAAGTTAATTTTACCGTCAAATTGCTTGATTTTCATCTTTTGATCTGCCATATCTTCCAAGAAACTCAAACAAACTCACGAACTTGATGCTCGATACCACTTATTAGAGAATTATTTCCTCTACAGGATCTTGTTAAATCTTTGACACGATCAATACAAACCACTAAGAAAAAACTAGATCACACCAATCACACAAAGCACGCAAGAATTGTCCCAGTTTGGGCTTTCGCCTTAATCAGGGGGAGGAAGAACTGAGATATTACTCTACTCAACAAGATAAGATACAAGAATATTAAAATTCTCACTACGAACCTCTCTCAAGCCTAACTAGAACTACTCGATGTTCACAATGGAGAAATCTCTAACCTCTCAAATGAAGTACTCTCTTTTACTATTCGGCACTCAATAGAATCCTCTCGTTCTTGGAGCCATTACATTGATTATAAAAATCTATAGAAACCCTAGTTTAATACACTTGATACGTTAACCATCCAATCTATATTAAAGAGATAACCATACAAGGAGAACCATACGATTTAACTTGACAAAGAAGTCAGATTCCAAACGAACCACCCAGACCCGTAACCCGAACATAAGCTTCAGCCGCTCGCAGTCAACCGCACTTGGTTTCGCAAACTTCCTGAATGGGTGTCATTTGATTGTACAGTTGACCGCAGATTCCTCTATTGCTGCTTCAGCTGCTTCGCATCTCCAATCATTTTCATTTCGATTCCCCTCTTGTAACACCGTCTTCTCTTCACTTCGGATTGAATATGCAAGACACATAAACCCAACACATCACATTTAAACTAACTTGTGTGTTCCTTGTGTTTAAAAAAAAAATTAAAACCCCAAACACCTTCCAGTCTCTCATCTCGCCCACTTCCAAAACCCTCCCAAACCCTCCACCCCTTCGGTCGGCGGTGCCCTCCCTCCCTCTGGCAGTGCCCTCCCAGAAATTTTCTCCGGCCAGCGCTGCCCTCCCCAACCCTCCCTCCCTTTTACTAAATCACAATTTCCCCCCCCCCAAAACCCTAATTCCCAATTTCGAGAATAATCGGAAACTATTATACAATCAAAGTCAATGTTATCTTCTTACTAAGGCGAAGATCTGAAGGAATTCGAAGTCCAATTTGATGCCGGTAAAGGTAAGATCAATCTTTTATAAATTTAGGGTTTTATCAAGAAATTTCTCTTTTAAGGTTTCTTACGACTACAGATTGTCTTCTTTTACATTTCATATCAAGATAATTTTTTCTATGGTATGGAATTTTGAATTTGTCAGTAAAATTATTGATTAATGTTTTTTACTCAGATTCTTAATTAGGTGTTTTTTGTCTAAAGGATAAGCAGGTATTGATATATGAGAAACATGGAGAAAACTTAGGGCTTTGGAGTCGAAAAGAAGAAATAACCGAAGTTTGTCTCTCTGTTTTACTCCCACAATGAGAACATTTAGTTTTGAATTGGAATAGATGAAATAAATCCAAAATTGGATTTTAAATTTAAAGAAAAAAATTGTCTTTTGTGTTAAATTATTTATTGTTACTACTAATAATAGTGATTGTATTAATTGTTTCGTTAATTGCTTTGTCCTTCTTCATGAGAATCATTTGTGCCTTGGCTTCCAAAACTGTAACGCCCCATATTTTCTATACACACAAAATTCTTGACATACCCAGAATCTTTTACCTTAATTGAGTACATAAACATAATATAGTACAGGAAATGAGAAAATCTTACTGCAAGTCCAAACCACTTGGATTGATAAGATGACAGACTTAGGATGTTACACTTCTAAGCTAAGACCTCAAACACCCTTGCCTGCAAAAATTAAAATTTGTGGGTTCGTTAGCTTGTGAGCCTGACGATAAAAATCCCAACAACCAAAACACATCATCATAAAAAAAAACTTGGATCAATGTATTAAATGTAAATGAAAAATAGTCAATCATACAATGTCGTATGAGTGAGTGTGGAACTAATTTACTAAAGTTTCAAACATATACTTACTATGCAAACATGGACAATTCAAATATACTCTTTTAATGATGCTTGTTGGGAATGATTTGCCGCTCATACAAAATATTTTCTAGCGTTTCTTCGCATTACAGGGTTCAATTCTTCGCTATGAAATGCCTAAACCCAATGTACTCCAACACGTAATCACGTGTAAGTCACTCCCTCAGGATATTGGACTTGACAAGCATACCCATAGCCTACACACCGTGAACTTACCGGGCGTATCCTCAGTCACAAACCATAGCAAGTTGATCTCTCGTAACTACAGACATGACAGGCATACCCTAACCCACACACCGTGAATTTTTCTAGTGTATCCTCAGTTCTGAACATTCATAGAAATCGTGGCTCTCTACCGACATGTGCATCATTGTTTTTGTCATATCTTCTTCTAATGCAAACTATTGATTTAAATAATGCAAGATCTTAGTCTAAAAGATGTAAAATATAGTATGGAATTAATGATCTATATTCCTAACTTACATTACACACAAACTAGAATCTTGGACATACCAACCCTTTCCACTCCTCTCTTGAAGTTCTTTAACTCTTGCTGGACTTGGGAATCGCCTAGTCACAATCATTTCCTTGAATTTGACCGAGTCATTCTCTCAGATTCATGGACCTTACCGGCCTACCTCTAGCCCACATATCGTGGTTTTACCGGACCGGACGTATCCTTAGTCCCATATATATAAACATAATTATATAAAACATAATCCTTAGTCCCATATATATATATATATATATATATATATATATATATATATATATATATATATATATATATATATATATATATATATATATATATATATATATATATATAAGATCCACCATTTAAATATTCAACTCTGTCTTTAGATAGCAACATAGTAGTTTTGCAAAAAATCATATAAATTCTAATACTTATTAGAAAAATGGATTTCTTCGTTTCATATAAAACATAATTGAGTACACTAAAACATTGTAATTAAGAACATCTAATTGACCATAAATATTTTTTTCTTAATCCATATGCAAAACAGTGGGTTCAGATTCTAAAAAATTGCAACTCTTGTTACTTATAAAAATCACTGAAAAACCCACACTTCATGAAAATTTGAATTCTTAGACTCGAAAGAAAGACTAATGAATAATTATTACTTTTGAATCTCCTCAAAATACTGCATATAAGAGGTTAAAATGGACAATAACCATAAGATATACAAATTTTCAGAACCAAGGCAGACTGTCAACCAGTCCTAAGTTCAAATTCATTTAAAATACTAAACGATATCCAAAACTCATGAAATTTTGTGAACATTTTATAGAAATATGCTAGGTTCACATATAAAAAGTTCAGCTTCAAAATATATATATTTGGAGAGAAATTATTTTTGGAAGTAAGCATGATATTCAAGACAGAATTGTAGAATATGTCATGTTTCCATTTTTAACCAGGAATGAGTTAGGATTTATTTAAAATACCAAATGACATTCAAAAATCATGAAATTTTGAAGAAATGTTATAGACATAAATCGAATACACTTATAAAAATTTAGCTCTAGAGTCCATATAGTTAAAGAGAAATAATTTTTCGAAAGTAAGTCTAAAACTCAGTACAGAAACTGTACAAATTTTCAGAATTAAGGAAAAGCTATCAACCAGTTCGAATTTATTTAAAATACTAAACGATATAAAAAACTCATGAAAATTTGTGAACATATTACAGATATATATTATATTCACATATAAAAAGTTCAGCTTCAAATTCCATATATTTGGAGAGAAATTATTTTTTAAGTAAGCATGATATTCAGGATAGAACTATAAAATAGTTCATATTTCCGTTCTTAACCAGAAATGATCTATGATTTATTTAAAATACCAATTACATCCAAAAATCATTAAATTCTGATGAGATGTTATAGACATATACAAGATACACATTTAAAAATTTCAGCTTTGATTCCATTTAGTTAAAAAGAAATAATTTTCGGAAGTAAGTCCAAAATTTAGGACAGAAAATGTAAAACGTTTCCAAGTTAATCTTACTGTAATTTTACACAATTAATTAACAATTAACACATAATTTAAGCACGAATACTCATCCAATACAACATATATAGCTTCTCTAACATACATACACCCTACAATATAGTTGAAATTAGAACAGTAAAGTTGTTACCCACCTATAGCATCTGAATTCTATTGCTTCTAAGCTCCTCGAATTGTTCCAATATCAAAGTCGATAAACTTAACCTTATAACCACAACAAAACATACACTATTACTATCATCTCTTATGTTAATAATCTACAACTCATGAAATAAAAATAGAGCTTCTAAGTTTACCTCATGAAAATTTCAACTGCAAAGAGTTAGTTTCTTATCTAGGCTAATGTGGATATTTATACGCCTAAATATGTATTATACCATCCAACAAATTAATCAACCTCCTCTAACTCTAGATTCTAATTAACTCCACCTCCCTAAACTTCCCCTGTACCCCTAACCAACAATAATCTTGCAAAATATAAAATTTTTGATAATTTCATTAAGTCTCATTTTTGTGATAATCATTTTCTAGAAGTCCCTAACACAATTGCTCTGAAGTCCTTATTCAAAAATAGAATATTTTATATGCATATGGGTCATTTCCAAATATTTATATTTTACAAACTAACATCTAAAAATTAGGGGTGGGCATCGGTCGGTATCCGATCTAATATGGACCATCCACCACCGATCCAAAGAAGATCGGTTTTTTAATTTTCTCATCCACAACCAATCCGAACCTTAATTGGATCGGTTTCCATCCAAGCCGATTAAGCTGGGTTTGGATTGGATTGGATGGTCGGTTTGGCGTGCTACTTTTCACCTTCAACATCATTCATAATTTTGTTGAAATTTAAAAGATCAACTTCAATCAAACTTAATAAACAACCTGCTATTTGTTATTCAGAAATAAATTTAAAATGAAGATTCAAAAAACCACAAGTTGTTAATGAATTTTGCACTAATTGTTTGAGATGATGACGTTTAAATGAGTGAGATAAACTGCTTTTTCACTTGCATACTTCTGTAATCTTAGTTTATTATCATAAAAGAAACATCAATAACCATAGCTAATTGAATTTCAGGTGCAAAAAAAAAGATTTAGAAAATAATTTCTACTTGACTTGATTAAAGTAACTACTAAATGTTACATCAACTCACACTGTAATTCAAGCATTGCTCAACAACATAACACAAGATTATGGAGAACCAAAACATAGGTAGAACAACCGCTCGGTTTGTATTAAAGAAATTTAAAAAGACTGTTTTTGTATCTCAAGGAAAATGAGAAATGACTATTTGTATATTCAAGAAATTAAAGGAGAACTATATTTTTTATGGACTTATGCATAGAGGTATGGTCGGTTCGGTTTCATCGGTTATTTGAAAGCCTCATCCAACAACCGAATCGGTCCAACTGGTTATTGAAGATCAAGAACCGATCCAATCCAAACCTCCAATTGGTTCGGTTAAAAACCGGTCGGTTCGGGTTGGATTGGTTCGGATTGGTCGGTTCGGATAATAGTTGTCCACCCCTACTAAAAATATTCAAGATATTACATAAGATATTATATGCAATTGTACAAAATACTCATGCATAATACCTGTGGAGTAAAATTATCATAACTCAATTTTGCGGGATGTTACAAAAACAAATGGGCAGTTTTCAGGTAACCTTCTCAAAAGAGAGTTAACTACTGCTTTCAATAGAAAAGGTTAAATTCCTCCTCTTCCATCGTTTTCAATCCCAACTCAGAATCTCAGTTCTGTGCTCATCTCCATTCCTTTCAAAAGTCAAAATTTCTAATTTTAGTACGAATTTACAGTATTTTCTCTCAAATTTTACTAACGACCAGAACTGGAGAATGTAGGTCGAGTTCATGTCGGAAAGAAGGATTATAGTGCCTTCAAAGCTGGAGGACTTTCACTTCGTATTCAAAGCCCTCGTTGCCTTGCTCTCTAATGATGACCATATTGTTGCTCAACAGTCAGCAAGGTAATTTACTGATGTTGAATGAGCAACTTAATGTGTTCTTCTTCCTATTGTTTGGCTTGACATGCAGCAGTTTCGTAAATTTTTTTCTTCGTCAACTGAAACTGAAGCTGTTCCAATTTTTTGCCACCAAACACAGTCATTATATTTTCATCTATTTTTAATCAAGTATTCTGAAAAACTAAAATAAACAGTATGAACTATATTAACTTCTTGAAACTTTAACATTCCAAGCACGTCTGACTTATGTGGTGAGCTATAAGATTACATTAACATGTTTTCCTTAGAGGTCAGATTGCACATATAGTTTGGATAACAGTTGGACAATTCTTTAACATTGATTGTAGTATGTTACCGGAAACGATTGGGGAATTTTGGGGTGATTGGAGTGTACGTAATATTAGTGGGGTTAAGTTCGGCTCTTAGGATTTAGTTGTTACTTATACGTTATGGAGTTTGTAAATAGCTAGGAACAATCTTTGCTTGCGTTAGACTTTGATCAATCATGTTTCTATACTTTCATTAATAATGAAATTTTTGTCGTGATGGGTAGGGAATGCTGCAACTGAAAAGAAGAGGATGAACATGATGGCGTGAAGTGAAGATAAAGAGAATGAGAGATTCATGGAATTAATGTCTATTTGGCAAGGGAACTACATGATGTGCATTAGAGTGCCTCACTGATGTAGTAGGACTTGATGGATGAATGTAAATATTTTTTGGGCTAATTTTGTCGCACCTAAACAGTTTAGTGGGTGATAAGATGTTTATTTACTACCCTGATCAAGGGAACAGTGGAAGTTGACCGATGGTTGGAAGGGATTTTGGCTCGTGCCCTCTCATAAATCTAGTATAAATTAACCACCCTATATTGTTAGCCATAAGCTAGCTTGGGCTACTCTTTGGAACGGCAGCTCACTTCTAATTTCCATGTATGTGTCTTAAGCAAAAGAATCCTAGACAAAAGGAATCCTTCATGATTTTATAGGGAAAAGAAACAAATCAAGAGAAATGACTACACTTGCATATAACTTAACATGCAAATGAAAAAAAAAAAAATAGAATGAAAAAAGGAAAAGGAAAACCTAACATGTACATGATCTTACATAAGAAAGATACCAACCACTGCCTTACTACTATAAAAAGTAAGCAACATAGTAATAAAGCGATTTGATTGACATATATATGAAGTGCTGCAGCCTTCCAACTTGCCAAATATAAGAGAATATTACAGTACACATTGGCTATGACAAGCCGTTTTTGAAATTGAAGATAATACAGTATATATAATATAATATAAATCAAAGAAGGCCTCCCCTTAAAAAGAGTTTGAATTACATTGATAAAAGGAAAGCACAGGTACATCATCCCTAAAACATACAAATAGATATAGTTTAACTCCACCTATAAACAGTACATTCCCTAAGACAGAAATATAGTATTAATCAATTTCAAGATGAAATTAAAAAACAAACAAACAAACAAACAAACAAAAATCTCTATATAACCAATCCTTCTCAACCACTAACACTCCATAATGATGAACAGCACCAACGAGACTACAAGCTACAAACAGTAAGATAAAACAGAATTAAAGAAATGGATCTCTCTTTAATTAATAGCTAGTAGTACCCACAAGTGTCGAACCCTGGAATTTTAATGATAATACGTAAACTATTAAATTTAATCCCTGAACGCTTACATATTTTAATGGGGGATAAAAGTAGACCGGGCTTCCAAGTGTACTTGTTGCTTGCATCCAATAATATTACTAAAGGAGACACATATAACATTATTTACCACTATTAAATCACATGTGATTACCCGTGGTAAAAAAATAATGTCGATCAATATCAAATCACTGTAAGTAGCAGATTAGCCTGATGCATGTCCCGGTCCCCGTCTTTTTTCATTACTCGGCCAATATTATTATATAAAACTTTTAACTAATTATTGATGAATATGCATGTTTGTCTCTACCTTGTCTTCTCTCTGATCTGCATATGCATTAACATGTCATCTAGATCGACCTTCTTAACGTTCCTCACCCTGGCCGTGCTCCAGCTGTTGTGCGGTGGTGGACGGCTGCCCATGAAGTTGTCTTTTCTTCTTCTTTTTCTCGTAACTAACTCCGCGAGCCCGTGACTGAGTGTCGCGGACCTCGCGGAGGTAAAGCCGAACTGCGCGAGACCCGAAAGGGTTGTTTTCGGGCATTCCACCATTCTCTTCGAAGGCAGCCCGAAGGCGGCCAATTAGGGCATCAAGGGAGCCCCAGGCCTGACGTAGGGGGCACGGGCAGGGGCCCGGTGGGCACGGCTGGCCGAAGAAGGGGCAGGGTGAGATGTGGACCTTGGTCTTGCCGAACTGGTCGAGGTAGCGGAGGAATTCAAGAACGTGGGCCCCACTGCACTGGGGGAGGGAGAGAGGAGGGCGGTGGTTAAGGAGGTACTGGTTGAAGGTGTTCCAGTCCCTGCGCTTCTGCGACTCGTAGCGGCTGAGGGACTGAGGGGAGGTGGAGGAGGGCGAAGCTGACGTCATGGGGGAGAGTGGTGGGCCCACTAAGGCGTGGGCTGGTGGTTGTGGGGAGCTGTCGTTTGTGAAGTTCATAGTGTTCTGTGTTTTTTTTCCTTTTCCTTTTTAGGGTTAGAGAGTTAGGGCGAGATTAGGGTTTTGCTTCTTTTTCTTCTTCTTCTTCTTCTCGATCGGCTACTAAACTATGAAGAGGCTGACGTGATCCTGCAAGATTATAACATGGGTTAGTAAGAGAGAGAGTTACTTGTTATAGTAAACAATTGATTGGTGATGGAGGATGAAAACTACTGTGTGAACTCCAATTTTGGGTTTGAGATGAAGACCATGAAAACTCTATATTCTAGCTGTAGACATGATGATGTTTTGGCGTGGAGGGAGGGAGAGAGAGGAAGAACACTGCTTAAATTGAACAGGGAAAATTCAATAGCTACCCATGTTGTGAAACAGGAATTCTTTTGCATCCTGTACTCAATTTCAAAAGCGTTGGATGTACGTACCTATACTTTTGTACAGTCATGCATGAAAATCTTATGTAGTAGTCTTAAAAGCTTATTTATGAGTGAACTGGCCCTTCATATTTACTACAACTACTTAAGTGTGCAAGTCTAGGTATAGGCTGGTGAGTCATTGGTATCAGGTCGGGTCGGTTCTTACTACCCGGATCCGGATCCGATTTTCTACGGGTCCAAAAATTGGACCTGGACCTGGACCCGTACAAACCGGGTCCAGTTCCGGGTCCGGCTTCTATTAAAATATTTCTATCCGTTCGGGTACGAGCGGGAGTGTGAGCGACGAGTGAATGATTTAGAATAGAGGAGAGAATAAAAATGCATGTGTTTTTAGTTTGGAAGAGAAAGATTTAGAATTGAGGAGGAAGGAGGGGATGGATGAGGACAGAATATTTATTTTTATGTTAATTTTTTGGGTTTTTTTTCAACGGGTCCGGATCCGGATCCGGGTCTGGGTCCGGGTCAGGTCTCTTTTGAGCGGACCCGAACTCGGACCCGAAAGTACAACGGGTCCTATTTTAGGACCCGGACTCGGATCCAAATAGGTCGGGTCAGTTTCGATCGAATGCAGGATCCGGGTCGGATCCGGGTCGATCCGAATTTCAGGTATTTATACCAATGCTAGATCAGAGGATGGAAGAGGCTATTTATCAGGCTTTGCAACATAGAAAATTTTCAAAAAACAGTTAAACTAATTCTTTATATATAACTCTTCTTTCTTCTATATGGTTGGTTCATGGTTGCTTGTTAAATAGTGGAGAACCCTGTTGAAAATTATGTTTCGACAAGGGTAACATGAGACGTTTTTTCCAAAATAGACCATTTTTTTCAAACTAATTCTTAAAATAGATCATTTTCGAAATTAATTTTCAAAATAGACATCCGCAGTTTCCAACAGCATCCTATTTTTTTTTTTGTTGACATAGTTGGCAACTGCGGTCTAAGTATATGCCACAATAATCCAATTACAACACTTGTGTCAAAATAGTGTCAAGCAGAAAACTATGTTCACCTTAGACTGCAGTTGGCAACTGCGATCTTGATTGCACTAAGCTCGCAGTTCCCAACTGCATTCCTAATTGGACCCTTTGAAAGATTGAATTAGGAATGCGGTTGGGAACTGCGAGTTTAGTGCAATCAAGAACGCAGTTGCCAACTGCGATCTAAGGAAACATAGTTTTCTCCTTAACACTATTTTGACATAAGTGTTGGAGTTAGATTATTGTGGCATATACTTAGACCGTAGTTTTCAACTGCGTCAATAAAAAAGAATAGGACGCAGTTGGAACTGCGAGTGGTCTATTTTAAGAATTAGTTTCGAAAGTGGTCTATTTTAAAAATTAGTTTGAAAAAGTGACATATTCTGGAAAAAATAGGTAACATGGAGGTTTGTTGCATACAACTGCTTGGAATATATATTCCATGTTTTTCATTGAGAACTATACTTAGAACTTACAAGATGTTATGTCACTCTTCATTCTTAACTTCAAATCATGCCAAGTGATATGGGTCAGATGACGTGGCCCCTCCTAGGCCATCAGATCTCCTCAAAACATGCTCTTCCCTGATCATCAGATCAACCCAGAGCTGGATGGGCCTCTTCCACTTCAGGCCCACTAGCAAACGGGTCCGATCTGGCCCAGCAGGATCTCAGACCCATTTTCTCTGCCTATAAATACCAGACCCCCTCCCCCACTGGCCAGGTGATCTCTCTGTCTCTCTCCCCACTTGAACCCTAGCTGCCCAGCACCTTTCTCAGTGACTGACTAGATCGTCGGAGGGCCTGTCGCTGGGACTTCTCCCGGTGTCTCTAGGCTAGTGTGCAGGTACAGAAGACCGGGCCGAGCCGCCAACCTCCCAGCCAAGTCACCAGATCCGAGCCGAGCGCCCGGGCCTCTACCTCTCGGCTCCTATCCTCGAGCCGCTTCCGCAAGCCCGGGGTCGGATCGACGCCAGTGCTAACAGTTTTCCTTCCACAAAATTACAAGAACTCACACCTGGTGCAGCCACACCCCAAAAAAGAACCGCATCAGGTTGGCGCCGTCTGTGGAAACCTTCCTTCTAAGTAATGTCATCCTTCCGAGCCCTTCCATGGCTCCCAAAGCCTGGAGGGCCATCACCTCGGCACGACATCTGGACCCCCTACATCATAGCCGCTCGAATGACCAGGGTTCCAACCAACCTCGATCAACCGCATGACCCGACCTTCAAGCGCGTCTGACTTGCGCCGCGTCATCTCGGACAGGCAGGCCAGCCGGATAAGGGGAGAGGCTGCTTCCAACTCGGTCTCGAACCATTGTCGATAGCCTTCCCAGGTGCACGATCCCCCACAGGACCCGGTGGGGCAAGCCCCTGTCACAAGGGTCGAATTCCAAAATTTTCGGGACGAGATTCTCCAAGCCATCCGAGGCGGTCAGACCACCGAGGTCCGTAACAGTTCCGACCCCCGGTCAGGAACAGGAGCCGGCGAGTCCCGCGGATCGACTCGTCCCCAGGAATAGGCGGACGACGTCCTTCGTCGTTTGGAGGAAATGGAGAACCGCCTCGCCCATCTTGGCGAGGGCGGACCAGTACCGGGTCGCGGTCATCGACAGACCGGACCCCCTTTTTCCACCCAAATCCTAGAGGCCGAGATCCCTCGGAATTTCAGGGCTCCGCAATTCGAGACCTACAATGGCGAGGGCGATCCTGCTGATCACATGGAGGGATTTAAGACCCTCATGATGATTCACATCGCTGTGGATCCCCTCCTCTGCTGCGCCTTCCCTGCTGCCCTTCGTGGACCGACTTGGGAATGGTTCTCCAAACTTACCCCCAACTCGGTCTTCTCTTTCGAGCAGCTAGAGGTGGGTTTCCTAGCCCACTTCGTGACCAGCAGGAAGGTCGAGAAGAGAAGCTCTTCCCTTCTGGACCTCAAACAGGAGGACGGGGAATCCCTCGGGGAGTTCGTTCGAAGGTTCACCACCGAGGCGAGGTTAGTTTCTTCTCTCGTTGCAGGGGTCACCTCCGCAGCCTTTCGACATAATGTCCGCCACGGCCAACTCAAGGCTTATTTAGCCAAGAAGCCACCTGTGTACTTCCCTGACCTACTCAACAGAGTTGAGAAGTATATCTGGGCCGAGGAGGCCCTCAATCTCGATGGCGCCAAGGAAGCCACTGCTAAGGGGAAGCGTAAGGTCGATGATGCTGAGCCTTTCAAGAGACCCGTGAAAGAAGCAACTGGTTTCAAAAGGGTCCCCCCGGTCCCCCGATTCGAGAGATATACACCCCTGACACAAAATGTCTGGGCAATCTTGTTGGAGATCGAGGACAAAGGGATCATCCGCTTTCACTACAAGGAATTTGACATATAGTGACAGCAAAAATCCGTAGGTAAAAAGCAAAAAACCGTAGGTATAGCCCTTAAAACCTATACCAACGGACATATTTTTCTGTCGTTTTTAATTAGCTATACCCACGGCAAAATGCCGTCACTATAGCCTATAACGACAGTTTTTTCACCCGTTGGACAAAACCTCGGTGTTATACCCACGGTTTCGTATCCGTTGGTATAGGTTATAAAGACACCTTTTGCTTTCCTATTCCCACGGTTGAAACTCCATTGCTATAGGTTTTAGCGATGGTTTTTGCATCCAATTATTTGAATATGTACTCATCGCTCTATACACAATTTTTTCTTATTAATTACGCTTATAATAATTTAATATTTTCTTTTATAATATTAATCCAATTATAAACTAAATACACAATAAAATAGATAAATGTGTTTGTGAAACAAAATTAAAAAAATAAAATAAATTTTAATCATATTAAAAATTAATGAAGTATTACAAGCATGTCAAATTACAAAATAGCTAATAACCAAATACACAATTGAATTCATGTGTGCAGACATGAGAATCAATACTTTAAACTACGATCAACATATTCAATGACATTATAAGATAACATTCAATTAACTCCTCACTTGAGATACGACACTAACAATTTTCTTATTTTACGGCAACCAGATCTTGATTGATCTTGATTCTCTTTGCAGTAATCTTCTTTTAGCATCCTGCAAATCTTCTTTACAACCTTCTTCACTTCATCGTTGGCATACACAAACTCGGCTGCATTTTGAGCGAGTTCAATCATTTCTCGCTTGTTGAGAGCCCTTCACAAACAAAACAAAGCAAAAAGATCCAACTTTGGTCATCAACAAATAGTCAAAAAGAGAACAGTGTACTCTAGATCTGATTGATAGGAACCAGTCTACTAGTACGTAGCAAAAGGATGCACTGTGAAACAAAAACTTCAAGTGAAATGATCGACAATTAATACACACTGCGCTGTATTGATAAATGATCTAGAGATCTAGAGAACAGTGTACTCTAGATCTTCAATTCAATTTTACACAACAGTGTATTAACCAGCGTAAAATAGATATTTATCAACCAGCGCAAAAGCCTCGATACTAATTATTAGTTCTAATGGAAGAGGGGTTGCACAAATGAACACATTCATACCTCTCCATCCAAACTGGTCATAGGTTGCCTCAAGGAGAAAAAAAGCCCTGTGAAAAAAATTACCACATACAAGTTAAATTTTTGGGTTCCTAGGGTTTTATTATCAGCCCAAACAGTGCCCTTAAAGAAATAAAGAGATTTAGCAGAAGCCCACATGAACATATTCCAAAAAGGAGGTTGACTAATTGCTTATGTTTGACATTAATTTGGGAAAGAAGACTTCTAGTTTGGAGGAAAAATCTCGAGTTCCCTAGTTCATTGACCACTAATTTCAAATTGGTCAACATACATGTATAATTTTCATGCACAAAAGGAAATATTTTACTGACCCTAAGATAGTTGATGCTTAACCCAGAAAAAAGTTGCATTCCCACTTTCATTCCCACTTTCACTAGAAGTTGAGAGTGCTTGTACCTAAAAACAATGCATTCCCACTTTCACTACTCTATCTGTTCAGAAAATTTTTACAGTAGTCAGAATTAATATAGCAAGCATGAGAAGTATACCTGCATTTGTCGCCTGACAACATCAAGGGGATATGTAATAGTCTGACCAAACAAACCGGCAACAGATCCACATGCAAGCTTCTCCATTACATCATTTTTGTGATCCTCAGGTCCATGAGTCTTCATCTCCTCGTAAAAGAAAAATTTTAAGCCCGAATATAGGAGATTCCATATAATGTTGGACCTGGTCAAAGATGCTAACATGTCAAAGTAAAACAGTCAACTTGACGCTCTTTTGTCAGGCAAGGGGAAACTAAACCTAGTAGGGAATCCCATAATTTAAAAGAAGTTGAGTTTAAAGAAGTCTAACATACAAGATTAGGAAACATTTTTGAACTTTGGAGTTTTTATTATCTTTATCATATGGAAATTAGGGAGGAGTATAACTAATAACAAATATCTGTTACATTCAAACATGCGCTAACCAAAAGAGTATGGAACTACCAAGGAGTATAACTGTGATATCTGCAGAAGTAAGTCTGAGTCTAAACTGGAAACACTCTACAAGATGAAGTATGTTACAAGTTTTTCAACCACATACATCTTTGATAACCGACACCTCAAAATACGTCTTCCTTCATGTTTGGGCACATATCATCTTTGAAGCCAAGTTAATGAAAGTAATACAAATTGAAGCCAAATTTAACTTCATATCTGATGGTATGGGACTATTGACTGGAAAGAAATAACTAAAACCTAATGTTTCTCAAATCTCACAAAAATTAAACTTCCTGAAGATATATAAAAAATGTATGGAATTAACAAATTTTACCTGATAAGCTAATTTTGTGTGAACCAAATCAACAGGGTAAGTGCAAATGACTGCAGTCCCACCTGCGATAGACCCAGCCACTAGATCAAGAACAGGGCCTCTTCCAATCTCAGGGAAACCAAGGATCACCCAACGACGGTATTGCTCGTAAGCCATATAATGCAAAGCTGCATAAGGTACAATTCGGGCAACACTAGCACCGTTTCCCCTAAAAGGAAATCAATTAGTAAATCAATTAGTAAATTACGGATGCGTAAGCCATATACAGATGATCATCAAATCAATTAGTAAATTATTAATACTTATACAGAGCTGAAGTCTCTCCATCAACAGACTTATCCTATTCCTTTAACAATCTCCTTTCTATAAGTCATCTGACATTTTTTACTCTCAAACATTGAGTAATCATAGTACCAATCACGAAAAGAATCTGTATGTAAGAAGGAGAGCTGCCGAGGTCACATGGCATTTGTAACTCATGAGTAAGTAGCTTTTAATTAATAAAAACCTATGCAGTTAATACAAAAATATTTCTCTCAACTCCTAAAGTTCAACTTTATCCATTAATTATAAAAGAAAATCAGTTAAATAACCCTACCATACTCAAACAGTTTAAAATAATTAAAAAAAACTTTTTCAAAGAACAATTAGGAAGAATTATAGAACTTACACAGGGAAGACGATCTCAACGCCTATCCCGGCAATGATTCTCCGAATCTGAATTGTTGTGTGTATTCCCGCATTCTGCTTTGACAAAACTATCCCTTTATAGATAGATGCCCTCCGCCTGTTCTCTGGCACTTCCTGTTTTCAATATTTCCCATATCTTAAACATTCATACTATTATAACCCAGAGAATGTTCGTGTGGTGTTAGCGTAATTGCCATTCTATGTTAACAAGTCTACATGAGCAATACACATTGTTCCCTTCTCAAGCATCTATTAACAACTGCAAACATTCTTCAATAACTAATACTTAAATAATGGTGATAAATTCCATATATTCTTCAAAAAGTGTGAATGAATCTTGTGTTTTTTTTCTCTATTCAAAAAGCATCTTACATTTCAACTACGAAGGGATATGTATTTTCCAAAATCATCGAATATTTACCAGTTTAATCTCGACAATGTCGTCGGTCCTAATATCAGGCACCGCCCTCTCAGTCTCCGCCGCCTCAACCGCCCTCCTGTTCAAAATATGCTCTCCACAAAATTGCAACTTATTAACAAATTTACCAAAATATATATACATCTTTTTCCCCCAAAAAGAAATTAAAAAAATTGAAATAATTACCCCCATAACATCACCGAGCTTGACTATAGGTTTCCTCGGAGCTTTAATCTCTTCCTAGACTTCTTCCGTTACCTCAACGGTTTTGGTTTCGGAATCTACGGTTTCGACTGCGGCCTCCTCGCCGGAATCCGACGTGGAATTGGAAGGGTTGATTCGGCGGATAACGGGTGATGGGATGGGGGACCCGAACCCGATGGATGAGATGGGAAATGGAGTGGATTTAGGGTAAGCGAAGAGGAGATGGTGAAATTTTGTAGTTTAGAGCGAGAAGATGGGGTTAGGGGAAGATGGAGGAGGCGACAAGGGAATAGACTTGAAGTCGCCATTAGATAGCAGGGAAGAGGGGGGCGACGGCAGCGGGAAGAGGAGGATTTAGAGATTGGGTTTGGGGAGAGAGGGATTTAGGAGTTTTAGAGGGATAAAATGAAATATTTTAGGGGAAGAGAGAGGGAAAATGAAAAATTTTGGGGAAAAATAAATTATGAACTATACCCACAGTATTTTATCTCATTTGTAGGTATATGATACCTATACCCACAGTTTTAGAGATCCGTCACTATAGGTGTCCGTTGGTATATGGCAAATTCCTTGTAGTGTTTCCTCCCCGACCGATGAACAACGGCAAGAAGCGAGACCAAAGGTTCTACTGCCGCTTCCATCAAGACACCGGGCACGATATAGATCATTGCCGAGCCCTCAAAGATGAGATCGAAGCCTTCATCCAACGAGGATATCTGAGGGAGTTTGCCCGGACCAATTCCAAAGACCGAAGAGAACCAAGGAGCCCGAGGCCTTCGCCTCCTCCTCGAGCAAATAGCCACCGCCTCGAGCGGGACCCCGAACTCGGGGAAGCAGGGGGACCGGCTATCCTCCACTGCGTCCACGGCGGACCAATGGGAGGGGACTCCAATACCTCCCGCAAGGCCTTCGTCCGAGAGGTCAATTCTGTCCGGGACCATCCGTCCCCCCGTGTCCAGCAGCTGGTTGTCTCCTTCTCGGGAGAAGACCTCGAAGGTGTTCGGCTTCCGCACTGCGATGCCCTTGTCATCAGCCTCTTCATGGCCAACTTCGTGGTCCGCCGTATCCTGGTGGACAACGGTAGCTCAGTTAACACCCTGTTCGTAGAAGCATTTGAGAACCTCAAGCTCCCTCAAGAAAAGCTCAAGCCCGCCGGTTACACCCTTCACGGGTTTTCAGGCGTCCCCATACAAATTGAGAGGATTGTGACACTAGATGTAACTGCAGGCACAACCCCCATCCTCCGAATCGAGTCGATAGATTTCATGGTGGTCAACATCAAGGTGGGAAACAACGCCATCCTCGACCGACCCGGGCTCTGTTTGTTCCAGGTCATCCCCTCAGCCTACCATCTGAAACTAAAGTTTCCCACCGACCTCGGGGTCGGGGTCGTCGGAGGCAATCAGGAGTTGGCACGTTCGTGCTACATAACGGCAGTCGGGGTGGGGTATTTTCCCTAGACGCGGTTGAACTCCCTTCCGAGAGAGACCACTTGGAGTCAGAACCGGCGGACGAGCTGGAAGAAATCTCATTCGGGGCAGATGACAAATCTAAATATTTCCGTGTGAGCTGCACCCTGTCCACGGACTTGAAGCAAGACCTGACTGATTGCGTCCGCCGCAACATCGACCTCTTCGCATGGACCCCGTCCGACATGCCTGGGATTTCTGAGGACCTGATCATGCACCGACTGAGCGTCGCCCCGGGCTCCAAGCCCATTCATCAGAAGTGACACAAGTTTTCTCTGGATAGGCAACAAGCCCTAAAGATTGAGGTAGACAAACTGTTGTCCGCTCGATTCATTTAGGAGGTCAGCTACCCGGAGTGGCAGGCCAACATCGTTATGGTGAGGAAGGCTAGTGGAAGCTGGAGGATCTGTATAGACTTCACAGACCTCAACAAGGCGTGCCCGAAAGACCCCTTTCCTCTCCCAAGTATCGACGCCCTAATCAATGCAACATCGGGTCACGAGCTGCTGACGTTCATGGACACCTTTTCAGGCTATAACCAAATCCGAATGTTCCCTCCCGACATCGCCAAGACGTCTTTCGTGACCGACCAAGGTCTATATTGCTATCGGGTCATGCCCTTCAGGCTAAAAATGCCGGAGCCACCTACCAGAGGCTCGTCAACCGGGTCTTCAAAGATCAGATCGGTCGCAACATGGAGGTATACGTCGAAGACATGCTCGTCAAAAGTCGGCGAGGTCATGACCATGTGAACGATCTTGAAGAAGTATTTGGCATCATCTGAGCACATAACATGAGGCTCAATCCCGCCAAGTGCGCCTTCGGCGTTTCCTCCGGGAAATTCCTCGGGTTTGTCGTCAGCCAGTGCGGCATGGAGGCGAACCTGAGAAGATACAGGCCATTATAGACATGGCCCCTCCCCGAAATATTAAAGAAGTTCAGTGCCTAATGGGTAGGCTGGCGGCCATCGGCCGCCTCCTCTCGAAATTAGGGGAGAAGTCACTCCCCTTCTTCAAGGCTCTTTGGGGAGCCAATGGCTTCGAGTGGGGGGACACCCAGTAGCAGGCATTCGAACAACTGAAATCCTATCTTGCCAACCCTCCACTCCTAAGTAAACCCAAACCGGGCGAACCACTACAACTATATCTCTCAGCCTCAGATAGCGCCCTCAGTGCCGTCCTCGTTCGGGAAGATGACTGCGTCCAGAAGCCTCTGACTACGTGAGCAAAGTCTTGCTCTCGGCAGAGACGAGGTACGCTAAAATGGAGAAGGTAACCTACGCACTTGTGATGGCCGTGCGAAAGCTTCGCCTTTACTTCCAAGCACACTCCATTCAGTTCCGCACGGACCAGCCCCTCATGGCCGTCCTTCACAAGCCTGAGACTTCTGGCCGCTTGGTCAAGTGTTCGATCGAGCTGAGTCAGTACGACATCAGCTAGCAACCCAGGACAGCCATCAAGGGTCAAGCCCTCACCGAATTCATCACGGAATGCACTATTTCCAAGCCATCCACATCCAGGAAGTCGACCCGATGTGGGAGGTTTATGTCGACAGATCATCCTGCGAGGGAGGGAGCGGAGCAGGCATCTATCTGAAGGGTCCCGATAATTTCGTCTCCAGTATTCTCTCCGTCTGAATTTCCCGGCCTCGAACAACGAAGCGAAATATGAAGCCATGATCGCTGGGCTCACCCTAGCACACAAGACCGGATCCAGACACATCAAGGCCTTTAGCGACTCCCAGCTCGTGGTCAACCAGATCACCGGGGAGTACGAAACTCGTGACACCCGAATGGTACGATACTTAGTGGTGGTCCATCATCTCTTATCATCTTTCAAATACCACTCGGTAGAACGAATCCCCAGGGAGCAGAACGCCCAGGAAGATTCATTGTCAAAGCTCGCCTCGTCATCCTTCAAGGGGTTTGACCGTACCGTCTTGATCGAGGTCCTCCACAAGCCCAGCATCGACCTCCCCAATGCCTCCTGCTTCAACATTATTCTCCAACCAGACAACTGGACGATGCCCATTCGAAAATTCCTTTCAAATGGTGAGCTCCCTCAAGATCAGGCCGAAGCAAGAAGGATTATGTCCGCTCCAAAAGATTCACCCTAATTGAAGGAATGCTCTTCAAGCACTCATACACATCAGCCGATGGTAGGCCCTACCTCTGTTGCCTAACTCCAGACAAGACGAAGTACGCTCTGAAGGAACTGCACGAAGGGATCGGCGGATGCCACATGGGGAGTAGGCCACTCACCCGAAAGGCCTTAAATCACGGGTACTACTGGCCTACCATGCTGCAAGACTCCCAAGACCTCGTCAAGCGATGTGGCCCGTGCCAAAGATTCTCGTCGGTGAAGAGACTTCCCCGGGCCAACCTCTGATCCCTATCCAGCCTGACCCCTTTCTCTATGTAGGGGATGGACTTGGTCGGTCCCTTCCCACAAGCAACGGGTCAAAGAAAATTTCTGGTGGTAGCCATCGACTACTTCACAAAGAGGATCTGGGCCGAACCCCTGGCCACGATTACCAAGTATCAGACTCAACAATTCTTCTGGAGGAACATCATCTGCCGATTCGGAATCCCACAGGTACTCATCACCGACATCGGGACCCAGTTCGCAGGTAAAAACTTTCAAAAGTTCTGCGAAGACATCGACGTTTGCCAACGCTTCTCATCGGTGTGCCACCCCCAGTCAAACGGCCAAGCCCAAAATGCCAACCGCCAGATCCTAGTCGGCCTCAAGAAGCAGCTGGATAATTTGCCTAAGGGGCTATGGGTCGCCGAGCTCCCAGCGTACTCTGGGCGCACCGAACAACTAAGAGGATCCCAACGGGCGAATCCTCCTTCAACCTCACCTATGATGCCGAGGCTATTATCCCTCTCGAGATCGGCCTCTCCTCACCCAGGATCATGGCCTTCAGCCAGGAGGACAACTCTTCGGACCTCAGAGCCAATCTGGACCTAATCGACGAGGTCAGGAAAAGATCCGCCATCCGCTGAAGCATATACCAACAAAGGATCGAGAAATTTTACAACAAGAAGGTCCGCCCGACGGACATCAAGGAGGGTGATTTCGTGCTCAGAAAGCTCGCAGTATCCGACCCTAGAGGAAAGTGGAAACTCTCACCTAATTGGGGGGGCCCTTACAAGGTCTCCGAAGTGGCCCGTCCTGGCACGTACCGACTCACAGACCTGGGGGGCAGGATAATCAAGAGGCCCTGGAACGCAGAGCACCTCATTAAGTTCCTCGAAGGAGAGGTCTAGACTTATGTAACCGATCTATTGTAATCAGTACTTGCGTGCTATTCCCTTTAGTAAATAACAAAGTGTAAACTTTATGTTTTCTCTACACTTTTTTTAATTTTTTTGTTAATTTTTCCACCAAGTTAAGGGGGTTCGACCCTCGGTTGTAACCTCGAGCCATACCAAATCTTTACCAACAAGTTTGGAGGCTCGTTGCTCGGTTGTAACCTCGAGCCATACCTAGGCTTTTCCAACAAGTCTTGGGGCTCGAAGCTCGGTTGTAACCTCGAGCCATACCCAGGCTTTTCCAGCAAGCCCTGGGGGCTTGGCGCTTGGTTGTAACCTCAAGCCATACCAAAGTTTTTCCAACAAGTCTTGGGAATCGGAGCTCGGTTGTAACTTCGAGCCATACCTAAGCTTTTCCAACAAGCTCTGGGGGCTCAGCACTCGGTTGTAACCTCGAGCCATATCCAAGCTTTTTCAATAAGCATTGGGGCTTAGCGCTCGGCAGTAACCTCGAGCCATACCTAAGCTTTTCCAACAAACCCTGGGGGCTCGGCGCTCGGTTGTAACCTCGAGCCATACCAAAGCTTTTCCAACAATTTAAGGGGGCTCGACCCTCGGCACTCACCTCGAGCCACACCCTAGCTTTCTCAAGCTAACAGGGCTTCGCACTCGGCAGTGTCTCCGAGCCACAACCCGACAACTCTTCTCTTGCGTTAAGGGGGCTCGACCCTCGGCACTCACCTCGAGTCACGCCCTAGCTTTCTCAAGCTAACAGGGATTCACGCTCGGCAGTGCCTCCGAACCACAACCCGACAACTCTTCTCTTACATTAAGGGGGTCGACCCTCGGCACTCACCTCGAGCCACACCCTAGCTTTCTCAAGCTAACAGGGCTTCGTGCTCGGCAGTGCCTCCGAGCCACAATCTGACAACTCTTCTCTTATGTTAAGGAGCTCAACTCAGCACTCACCTCGAGCCACGCCCTAGAGCTTTCTCAAGCTAACAGGACTTCGCGCTCGGCAGTACCTCCAAGCCATAACCCGACAACTCTTCTCTTACATTAAGGGGGCTCGACCCTCAGCACTCACCTCGAGCCACGTCCTAACTTTCTCAAGCTAATAGGGCTTCGTACTTGGCAGTGCCTCCAAACCACAACCCAACAACTCTTCTCTTACGTTAAAGGGGCTCGACCCTCGACACTCACCTCGAGCCACGCCCTAGATTTCTCAAGCTAACAGGGCTTCGCGCTCGGCAGTGCCTCCGAGCCACAACCCAATAACTATTCTTTTACGTTAAAGGGGCTCGACCCTCAGCACTCACCTCGAGCCACGCTCTAGCTTTCTCAAGCTGACAGGGCTTCGCGCTCGGCAGTTCCTCCGAGCCACAACCCGACAACTCATCTCACAAGTTAAGGAGGCTCAACCCTCGGCACTCACCTTGAGTCATGCCCTAGCTTTCTCAAGCTAAAAAGTCTTCGCGCTCGGTAGTACCCTCGAGCCATTACCCAATAACTCTCCTAAGATACGGGGGCTCGGCCTTCGAAATTCCAGCTCTCCTCCCTACTGTAACGCCCCGAATCCCAAATACAACTGAATTCGAGAGTTCTACAGGATCTTTCCACTTCATTTAGTACAATCTTACAAGAAAATTTGAACTTTTCACTTTACATCCGAGTTTACATAAAACTTTACCCTTTACATTGCACAGCGGAAGTAAAATTTACAACAATTAAATAAATATACAACAACATTGAATAATCTTTAAGCATCTGTTCCTCTTTAATCTTTATCATGTCACTTACCTGCATATAAAACTGTGGGTACATCAGTTTATTCAACTGACGAACATTATACACGGCCATCCTCTCTATGCCGGAAATAGTATAACTAATTTTCCATATTTAGCAAACACAAACTTGTCACATATCAAACTAAAGGGAATACCCTATTGATGTCGTGTTGTGATTGTGCACTTAGTCCTTAATACAGTTGTTTATATTATATGACACTAATGCACACTTATTCGGATTCTATGCATCCCATACTACATAGGTCCGAGGGCAAGCCCTTAATCGTTCTTCATCTTTGTAGGGTTCAATCCCTCGTCATGACTTAATCTACTACTGTAACTACGGTAAGTATCCTAGATGTTTTCTGACCTACGAACTCATGTCTAGGCACCGTGGAGGGAATCCCAATGCACTGACACATGACTCATCATGCAGGCATCCTGTGGTAATTCAGCTCCTACCATAGACATGACACCACCCGCAGTCGTCCAATATCCCACGAGCGTCGCCACTGGGACGGTACTCTGAAGCAGTATCCACGCCCTATCATGACTCATCATGGGACATCCTGGGATACGCTCTCGCCGCTAATCCAATGGCCCTCATACTCAATATTTTTCTCTTACTTTCATCACATCTTCACTATGTAACTAATCCTTAGTTCTAATGAAATAGAATCATGAACACAATCAAAGCACTAGAGTTAGCCTCTCCACTAAACCGAACTTATTTATTCATTCAAACATGACCAACCTTGGTCTTTCATTTCAAATTTTATTTCATTTCTTTCCAAATGCCGGGGGAGACTTAGCTACTCTTTTGTTTCAATTCCAATTCACAATTTCTACAGTTGAGAGTTTCCAACTCATAAGTTCACATGTTGAGTTATCATACTCAAAAATATTTCTCTTTTCCAATCATGATTTCTAAATTGTTCAATAGTCCAAAATTATACATTAAATTCAACTATTCATCATGTAACTCACAGAATATTATTTTCACATTAAAACCCACATCACTAATTATTCAATCAAAGATGGACATTTACACTTCATAATTTGTCGCACTATTCTCCATTGAGAATAATTCACATCACTTCACACAATTTCTTCTTATTCGTCTTTCTTTTCTAATATTCTATTTTAGGTGTTTTTGCAAAGTACAACTTTCATGAAAATGCAAGTATAGAATTTATAGTTCTAAATTATACTTTTATTCTCTAACATACTCCACTTCATGCAAATAATTCTCAAACTATTTTTCACAAGTCCCACATAATTTTAGGATAATTATCATATTTTTTCCATATTTTTTTTATCATTAAAATCCCAAAAAAAATGTTTTTTCCCCAATTTCAATACTGGCCGAACCCAGTATTTGAACCCACGACCACAGGGAAAACCGCCCAAGGCACAGACCACTGGGCCGAACGCTGCACACGTTGGAAAGAGTGGCTGAGAGCATCTAATGCTCTCGGCCGCTGTTCTTTATTTTTAAAAAAAATGAAACAAAAGTATAGTGCCACAGGAATTCGAACCAGCAACCTGGGACTCCGAAAACCCACTGTAGCAAACAGAGCCGTCCCAACCACTTGAGCTATGCGCTCAAGTTGTCAATGGTACAATTCTAAGTTCACTTAAATCAATCCTCTCTGTTATCAAAATATTTCGATGTTCGACTAGTCCTCATTTCACTTTGCTTTTATAAATTTTATTGTAAATTTCCAGATCATCATAAATTATATTCCAGTATATAGAAAATAATTTTTTTTCAACAATTAAAACATATTTTTCATACAATTAATTCGAATTCTAAATTATCACTACCACATTTCTTTTTTTTTGACACTTCTTAACAATTAATATCACTACTCTCTTTATTAGCAAACTTCATATTAAATTTCTGTTTTTAATCATTTACCAAACATACAAATCTATATTTTAATTCATTCATTTCAATACAACACAAAGATTCATTTAAGCACATAAAGTAGCATTGTTAATCTACTAACTTTTGTGTCTATAATTCATGGTGTAGATAATAAAACTTTCTTCAACAATCCGTGGCTATAATCAATTCACACAAAATTTAGACTTTTACTAATAAAACCACATACAATTGCACATCCACATTCTAATCAATTTATAGATCAATTTTCCAATTAAATGTGTACTCTTATTAATCTTTTTCATGCATCATTTTTCCATTCAAATCTAGCATGTATTCCTATTTAGAAATATAGAAAATTTACCCACCTTATTGAAGAAAAGTACAACTAGCAACCTCCTAAACGAATGTCCTTGCCATGAGAGCGGTCCTCCTCCTAGATGCGCGCACCCGAGCTTCAAGAACACCAAAACTGAGAGCCTCCCCTTGTGATGCCGGCCTTCCTTCTTCTTGATGCGACCCCAACTTTTTCCACACACAAACTCAATCTTTTACTCACTAAATAAACTACTAGATGATGTATTTAGACTATAGGTTGGAGGAAATAATTTGCACAAGAATACTAGCCAGGGGGGGGGGGGGGGGGGGGGGGGGGGGTATTTATACTAAAAGTCTAGGAAAATGGATGGCTAAGATTGAAGAAGGAGTTAGGAACAGATGGCTATGATTTAAGGAGGAGTTATACTAACCACCCATAATCAAGTAACCACCTCCACCATGACTCCACTCAAAATTTGATTTCCCTCCTAAATCACAACCGGCCTCACAAGTGTGCTTGTGCACGTGTACGTGTAGTGCACATGCATGCAACTTGGTCTCCATTAAAAATTGTACAATATAAAAAAAATCTTTAAATTGTATTCTACATTACAAGTTGTATTTAAAAATAAATTAGCTCATGGGCTTTAGTTTTGGGCCAAAATAATAATTAAAAAAATAATAAATTAAATTAAATTTGGGCTTTTTAAAAGAAAGGCTTTTTGTCTATTTGAAAGAAAGCTTTGTATAAAATAATTAAAAGCACGTATTTAAAAATCTATGCTCATCATAATGAAAATAATCACAACATTTAATTCAACCAAAAATATTGCACGTGCACACTACGTGCAAAATCAAATAATTTTTCATTAAATGAAAAATCGGGGCATTACACCTACCCAAAAGTTTTCATTAAGATTTAGGGCGCTCGCCTTCGGCAAATGCCCTGAGCCCCGAACCTTGGGTCGACCCACCTCTCACCTGCTAACAACCCGGGGTAAACGATGCTCAGAGCCGAAACCCCGAATTGTCAGAGGGTGGCGGGGAGCCACCGATCCGGTGCTCTCGGCCAAAAATTCCGTTTTAGGGCGGCCGCCTTCGGCGAGCACCCCGAGTCCCGCCTCCGGGGTCGACCCACCTCTCACCCGCTGACAACTCGGGGTAAAACGGCCCTCGGACGATGCGGCTCGGCTCTCGAGCAAAGAAGGGGGTTCAGAGCCTGGTTCGAGGGGCAGTCAACATCCTAATTTTTCCAAGTCAACAAGGGTCGGACGAATCAAGTCTTATTTATAAACACTTTCAAAGGCTACAGTACAATTAAAAAACGTTACAACATTCTCTCTAAACTTCTACCTAAGGGTCTCTCTCCAGACCCTCCGAGCTCACAAGAGCTGCCTCGAGCCCACCGGAACGGCTCCGCTCTCTAGCAATCTCATCCCCCACCTTGGGCATAGCCATTGTCGACGTCGCTGCAACTGAGCTCTGCACGTCAACAGGCCTCGCCATCTCCAGATACAGGGTCGGTGAAGAGCCTAAGACGGAGGGGCCTCCTGGCTCCGGACGGCCGAGCCGAGGTCGTCCGATGCCTAGCAGCACCTTCAGCCTCTGAATCTCCAGCTCCTTCTCAACAACGACCTCGCGAAGAAATGATTCGGAGGTTGAATGCCTGGTGGAGGCATCAGATAGAGCCTAGTTCGTCTCGGCACTCCCCCAATCACGATCGGCTAGGACCGTCTTCAGACGAGCCGCCTCTAGGCTAAGCTCCTTAGACTTGTTCATAAAATATTCTACCACGGCTTCTCGGTCCCGAGCCTGCTTACTATAGCAAATCAGCACACTCTCCTTGGACTCCAGCTTATTTCGAAGTCCCCGGACCTAGGCGGAACTGTGGTCGACCCCGGCAGTCTCGTTCATCTAGAAAAAACAAGGGAGAGGCAACGATTCACTAAGAAAGCTTGCTAAAAAACATTAAGTCACAGAGGGTCAGCCAAAATTTTATTTTTATAAGGTCAAAAATTATGTTACAAAAAGCGGTGTCCAGTCCGCACTAGGCAGGTACAAATAAAAAAGAAAGCAAAAATCCTACACTACTTTGGCACCTCTTCGGCAGCCGGTTCACCCCTGCCTCCTCCTCTAGATGAGGGTCCTTCGGAGCCTCGTAGTCTTCACCCCTGGGGGTCAGTGGAAGCACGGGAGGCGCCCACCCGTAGTTTAGGTGGTCGATCTTGGCCTCCGGATAGAGGTGCAGGAGTGCTCCTTGGCCCGGTCGTAGGCGTCGTCTTGAGTTTGGATCAGCTCGTCCGCGGAGGTCATCTCCAGCTCGTCATACGCCAACTTCGCCACTGAACGAACCGCCGTGATCTCGCGCACATGCTGATCCTACAGAGTAGCCATCTCTGCTTGGAGGAGCGCATGAGCTCCCTGAGCCGCCATCAGCTCGTCCTTCAGCTTCTTTCCCTCTCAGATGTACCGCTTGGCACTCCTCTTCTCAAGCTGAACCTCCTTCTCCAGGCACTTCCTTAGATGTGCCCCGTGCAGCAGCGCCTAGCCGAGGAGAATTGAGTTAGACGCAGAATTCATAAATACTAAACACAAAGCGGATAACTAACAAATACTTACCGCGACCTGCAACTGAGCCCACTTCATGTAGGCCATCTTGGACGTCTCTATCACCAGAGTCATCCTGTCACGCTCCGTGACGAGCTTCTCCGCCACCTCCATCGCGATCGGGCCCTCCGTCATGGTGTCATCCTCCTTAACCGCCCAATCCGGGGCAATGTCCTTAGACCCCTTCTGCCCACCATCTCCTGGGCGTCGGGGCGAAGTGCTGGGGTCCTTGACCTCAGAACCTCCGCCACCTTCTTACTGCTGGAGCTTGGCTCCCTAGACGGGTGGCTTCTCTTCGACTTCTTCAGAGGCCGCTCCAAAGGTCCTTCGGCCGCCACCTGGGTGGACCCTGCCGCTGGGACAGCCTTCTACTTGGCAGCCTTCTCCCTGTCAACTCTCCTCTTCGCGGCCGAGGCCAGGAGGGCATTCCTCGTATCAAGGCTCTTCACGTCCATCGCTAAAGGAAATGAAAAATGTTAACACAAAAGCAGAAAATTAAGCAAAGTAGAAACAAAAACATACAAGGAGGCGCTGGGCTCAGTCCGGCTCAGCCAGATGTAACTCTGTGACGCGCAACCAACCAATGCCATGCCCCTCTACAATCTTATCCACTTCAGCCCATTTTTTTCCGTCAAGTCCCTCCGCCTCGGGGGTCTATGGTTCGGCTTGTAAAAATTCCAGACTGTAGGGATTTTCCAAGGCGTCTCGCTCCAGACAACGAGGTACTTCTCCTTCCACGCCTTTATCGAGTCCGGGTGACCATGCATCATCCTTTTGTGGGGGCGTGGCGACATGCAAAAGATCCCTTCCGTATCTCGGAGCGAGCTCACCCCCAAGACGGCGCGGAAATACTTAAGCCTCAGCTTGACCCCCTTCTCCTGGCACTTTAGGATGAAGCAAACCAGATGCTTCTATGAGTTGGGGCCGTAATACATCGGACATAGCTCCCCCCACCTCAGCACCCTCATGATAAACGGGTGCAACAGCAACCTCAATCCCGTGACAAAAACATCCTCAGGGAACATACAGAAACTCTTCTCCAACTCAGTCGTTGGACAAATACCAGGGCTCGGAATCAGCAGCTCAAACTCCCGAGGAATAAAATAAGCAGCCCTTAATATCGGCAGGTAGTCCACCTTCAGCGCACACTGGACGTTGTCCATCTTTATCATGGTCCGATCTGATGCATGCTTTCTCGCGGTAAACTGGACAAGTTCCTCAATGTCGTCAGGGTACTTCCTGATTGACTCTGGGTTCCTATTAGACGGAGGAGGATCCGCAAGCCCTTCTCCGAGCTCTTCGGTGTGCTTGGACTGTCCGGCCGAATCCACATTCTTTTCCTCCTACGGGGGCGAGGCTTCCTCTCCTGAAACGGAGTCGACAACGAGGGAAGAAGGGGAAGACCCATTTCTTCCTCCCCTACCACTCCCTCGGCTCCTCCTTCACTGCCCTCCTGGTCGCCCTCTCCCTCGATTCCTTCTTCTCCCCCCTCCTGTTCACCCTCTTCCTCAGCAAGCTCCTCCTCAGACCTCTCCTCCGTCTCCTCCCCCGACGTCCCCTCTTCTGGCATACGACTTCGCAAGGGGCAACGACCAAAACCACATCGCTCGTCCCTCGATCCCGAATCCTACTGTTCTTCCTCCTCCAAAGCAGGGTCACCCAGGGATCAAGACATCGACTGTGAATCGACCTCCTCCACATCATGACCCAAAGAACTTGCCTCAGAACTGGACTGAGAGCACGATATAAGGAAATAAAATACTAACCCGGTTTATCGAAAACGGGAGGATCACCATAAAACTTGTCGTCGACAGCAAAGAGAGGGAAATTCCTGTTATGAAGAGAGACACTGCGAAGTGAAGAAATGAAGGGGGGTAGGGGATTTATAGAGTGGGGAAGACTCCTCGAATTTCGCAAAAAGAATCCTAACCGTCCAATCTTGATCATCAAGATCTAACGGTCACAAAAATCTCTAATGCCTTGATTTCCACCCCCACGACGTCAGCCTGGAACATAAAACCTAGTTTTCCCCTTGGCCTTGCTAGCCGGTACGGTGGCCCGGTATACCGTGGCAACGGCTCAAGTACTCTACATTGTTTTTTTACCATAGGAACCTCGAGCCTTACCCAAAGCTTTTCCAACAAGCTCTGGGGGCTCGGTACTCGGTTGTAACCTCGAGCCATACCCAAGCTTTTTCAACAAGTTTTGGGGGCTCGGCGCTCGGTTGTAACCTCGAGACATACCCAAGCTTTTCCAACAAGCATTGGGGCTCGGCGCTCGGTAGTAACCTCGAGCCATACCCAAGCCGTTCGCACAAGCATTGGGGCTCGGCGCTTGGCAGTAACCTCGAGTCGTACCCAAGCGTTTCCAACAAGATTTAGAGCCCGGCGCTTGGTTATAACCTCGAGCCATACCAAAGCTTTTACAAAAAGCATTAGGGCTCGGCACTCGACAATAACCTCAAGTTATACCCAAGCTTTTCCAAAAAGCATTGGGGCTTGGCGCTCTGCAGTAACCTCGAGCCACACCCAAACTTTTCCAACAAGCATTGGGACTTGGCACTCGGTTGTAACCTCGAGCCATACCAAAGCTTTTCCAAATAACTCTCGGGGCTGGGCATACGGTTGTACCCTCGAGCCATACCCAAGATTTTCCAACAAGCATTGAGGCTCGGCGCCTGGCAGTAACCTCGAGCCATACCCAAGCTTTTCCAATAAGCTCTGGGGCTCGACACTCGGTTATAACCTCGAGCCATACCCAAGCTTTTCCAACAAGCGTCGAGGCTCGGCGCTCGGCAGTAACCTCGAGCCATATCCAAGCCTTTCCAACAAGCATTGGGGCTCAGTAATCGACAATAACCTCGAGCCATACCCAAGCTTTTCCAACAAGCTCTGGGGGCTCGGCGCTCGGTTACAACCTCGAGCCATACCAAAAGATTTTCCAAACATGCATTGGGGCTCGGCGCTCGTCAGTAACCTCGAGCCATACCCAAGCTTTTCCAACAAGTATTGGGGCTCGGCGCTCAGCAGTAACCTCGAGCCATACCCAAGCTTTTCCAACAAGCTCTGGGGGCTCAGCGCTCGATTATAACCTCGAGCCATACCAAAGCTTTTCCAACAAGCATTGGGGCTCGACGCTCGGTAGTAATCTTGAGCCATACCTAAGCTTTTCCAACAAGCTCTGGGGACTTGACGCTCGGTTATAACCTCGATCCATACTAAAGCTTTTCCAACAAGTTCTAGGGGCTCGGCACTCGGTTGTAACCTCGAGCCCTTTCTAAGATTTTCCAATAAGTATTGGGGCTCGGTGCTCGGAAGTAATCTCGAGCCATACCCAAGCTTTTCCAACAAGCTCTGGGGGTTCGGCGCTCGGTTATAACCTCGAGCCATACCAAAGCTTTTCCAACAAGCTCTGGGGGCTCAGCACTCGGTTGTAACCTCGAGCCATATCCAACCTTTTCCAACAAGCATTGGGGTTGGTGCTCAGCAGTAATCTCGAGCCATACCCAAGCTTTTCTAACAAGCTCTGAGGACTCGGTGCTCGGTTGTAACCTCGAGCCATACCCAAGCTTTTCCAACAAGAAGTGGGGCTCGGCGCTCGGCAGTAATCTCGAGCCATACCCAAGCTTTTCCAATAAGCATTGGGGTTCGGCGCCCCTCGGTAACCTCAAGCCACACAAAAGCTTTTCCAACAAGCTCTTGGGGCTCGGCACTCGGTTGTAACCTCGAGACATAACCAAACTTTTCCAACAAGTTTTGGGGGCTCGGCGCTCGGTTGTAACCTCAAGCCATACCCAAGATTTTCCAACAAGGGTGGGGGCTGGGCACTCGGTGGTATCCTCGAGCCACGACTAGCTTTCACCAAAGCAGGGGCCTCGTCTCCTAACCCTCGACGCTCGGCCTGGCGACCCCCCTACTCTTTGGCTATCAACGCCCCCATAGCTTTTCCAACGAGCGTGGGGGCTCGGCGCTCGGTGGTAACCTCGAGCCACCCCTAGCTTTCACAATAAGCAGGGGGGCTCGTCTCCCGACCCTCGACGCTCGGCTAAGCAACCCCCCTACTCCTCGGCTCTCGACACCCCCATAGATTTTCCAACAAGCGTGGGGGCTCGGTGCTCGGTGGTAACCTCGAGCCACCCCTAGCTTTTACCACAAGCAGGGGGGCTCGTCTCCTGACCCTCGACGCTCGGCTAAGCAACCCCCATACTCTTCGGCTCTTGATGCCTCCATATATTTCCCAACAAGCGTGGGGGCTCGACGCTCGGTGGTAACCTCGAGCCACCCCTAGCTTTCACCACAAGCAGAGGGACTCGTCTCCCGAACCTCGACGCTCGGTTAGGCGACCCCCTACTCTTCGGCTCTTGATGCCCCATAGCTTTTCCAACAAGCTTGGGGCCTCGGCGCTCGGTGGTAACCTCGAGCCACCCCGAGATTTAACCATAAGCAGGGGGCTCATCTCCCGACCCTCGACGCTCGGCTAGGCGACCCCCCTACTCTTCGGCTCTCAATGCCCCCATAGTTTTTCCAACAAGCATGGGGGCTCGGCGCTCGGTGGTAACCTCGAGCCACCCCTAGCTTTCACCATAAGCAGGGGGCTCGTCTCCCGACCCTCGACGCTCAGCTAGGCGACCCCCTACTCTTCGGTTCTCGACTCCCCTATAGATTTTCCAACAAGCGTGGGGGCTCGGCGCTCTGTGGTAACCTCGAGCCACCCCTAGCTTTTACCACAAGCAGGGGGCTCGTCTCCCGACCCTCGACCCTAGGCTAAGCGACCCCCATACTCCGGCTCTCGACATCCCCATATATTTTCCAACAAGCATAGGAGCTCGACGCTCGGTGGTAACCTTGAGCCACCCCTAGCTTTCACCACAAGCAGGGGGGGCTCGTCTCCCGAACCTCGACGCTCGGCTGGGCGACCCCTACTCTTCGGCTCTCGATACCCCCATAGCTTTTCCAACAAGCGTGGGAGCTCGGCGCTCGGTGGTAACCTCGAGCCACCCCTAGATTTAACCATAAGCAGGGGGCTCGTCTCTCGACCCTCGACGCTCGGCTAGGCGACTCCCCTACTCTTCGGATCTCGACGGCCCCGTAGCTTTTCCAACAAGTGTTGGGGCACGGTGCTCGGTGGTAACCTCGAACTACCCCTAGCTTTCACCACAAGCAGGGGGGCTCGTCTCCCGATCCTCGACGCTCGACTAAGCGACCCCCCTACTCTTCAGCTCTCAACGCCCCCATAGCTTTTCCGACAAGCGTGAGGGCTCGGCGCTCGGTGGTAACCTCGAGCCATCCCTAGCTTTCACCATAAGCAGGGGGCTCGTCTCCCGACCCTCGATGCTCGGCTAAGCGACCCCCTGTTTTCGGCTCTCAATGCCCCTCATACTTTCAAAGGGATCCTATTCATCCTACCTCGCTAGTCTCTCCAGGAAGATACGAACCACATTTTTGCCGTACACACCGCTCAGATCTTCCTACCGGGGGAAATCACTCCTACACGGCTGGATCCCCCAGCACTCCAGGAGTGGGGGGATCTTGATATGGGTGAGATGACGTGGCCCCTCCTGGGCCGTCAGATCTCCTCAAACCCGCTCTTCCCTAATCATCAGATCAACCCAGAGCTGGATGGGCCTCTTCCACTTCAGGCCCACGAGCAAACGGGTCCGACCCGGCCCAGCAGGATCTCAGAACCGTTTTCTCTGCCTATAAATTCCAGACCGCCTCCCCCACTGGCCAGGGGATCTCTCTCTCTCTCCACCTGAACCCTAGCTACTCAGCACCTTTCTCAGTGACTGACTAGATCATCGGAGGGCCTGACGCCGGGACTTCTCCCGGTGTCTTTTGGCCAGTGTGCAGGTACAGAAGACCAAGCCGAGCCGCCAACCTCCCAGGCGAGCCACCAGATCCGAGCCAAGCGCCCGGGCCTCTACCTCTCGACTCCTATCCTCGAGCCGCTCCCGCTACCCGGAGTCGGACTAATGCCAGTACTAACAGTTTTCTTTTCACAAAATTACAAGAATTCACACCTGATGCAGCCACACCCCAAAAAAGAACCGCATCAATAAGAAACGAGGAAAATAATAAAGCGCCACAACTGTCACCATGTTTGTGCCCTACTCTTTTCTTTTTTGCTTTTTATCATCTTATATCGAAACAAACAACCTTTTAATACATGGAATGTTATTTAGAACAATTGGAGAAATGTAATCGATTGACTTGTGTGAAATAGTTGGACACAAAAGAATTGAAGGCATTCAATTATCATCAACCACTAAAACTTGATCTTTATGATTTATCTTTACTAGTATTGCGATGCACGTGGAGGATGAAGGAAAAAGACAAAAAAAAAAAAAAAAACCCTACCAACACGTGCGCTGCACGTATTTTTTTCGTACGTGCGGAAAATGGGGAGGGGAATGAAGGGACAATGAAAAGGATAAAAAGAAAATAATTTCCAAACCGATCCACTTTCGAAAATATTTACCAAACTGGTCCACTTTCGAAAATATTTACCAAAGTGAGTCATTTTGTCAACACGTGCGCTGCACGTGTTGACAAAATGACAACAATGACAGATGACACTAAGCCCTTCTTCCATTATAATAGTAGATGATTATTTTTCATTTCCAAGAGCAATTTGGTATGTTTAAAAATTTGAAGATGAAATTCTGTTTGGCTTGGTAATCTTTATTTTTGGTTGTTTTTTTGTTCTTTTATTTAACACCTATTTCGATTATTTCCCATAAATTAAAACTCGATGACATTTTGTCATATTTCGAGTAAAATAACCTTGTCAAAGAAAGTTGAAAAATCTAATTTATGCTAGTAGCTAGCTACTAGCTATACCTCGCATGTTTAAGGATAAATTAAACTACTTATATTAAAATATAAAAAATGAAAATTTTTACATATACTTTACTAGCTAATACTACATAATCTCATTTCAAATTTCAACTTTGTGTTGGCTCCTTTCACATCATCTCTAATCTCTAATATTATAATGGAAGAAGAGCTTAGTGTAATTTGTAAATCTACCAACGTATGTATTGCATGTGCATAACTAATATGAAAAACATCTCAGGTTCGAGTCCTCACAACGTCATATTTTTTACTTTAAGTTTTTTAAATATATTAAATGTGCATCATACACGTAAATTACTATCTATTTATTTATCTATAATATAATATATAATAACTATTATAATGAAAAAGTTGGAGTTATAAATCAACTCTTACGTGCAACACATGTGAAACTCCAACTCTCCCATTATAGTCTTTATATTTATTTTTATCTCCCATTATAGTCTTCATATTTATTTTTAAAAATATATAATCATATTTATTAAGATGTGTAAATCAGGAAAAAAATTAATATGTGCCATGTACGTGTATATTACTAGTATATTTGATCCTCAATTCAGCAAGTGAAAGATGCAGTTAAAGCTACTCATCATATTTCAGATCCCTTCCCAAAACAACGGATAATCATGCCTAGTCGATTTTTAAAGAGACGCTCTTCACTAGTCCAGGATCAAGTTTTAGGGTGTAAGACCATACGTAGATGAGGGTTTCTTTCTTTCTTCCAAACACTTGTCCCGTTGGGTAGTTCCATGTTTGTTGCATACTTCCTTCCTACTGCAATTTCCTACTTTGCTTCAATGAAACAAGATAGAGTAGTTATCTTCAACCATTTTCTTTTTTATAATAGGAGTATATGCATGTTTGGGCAACAATTTTATGTACAAAACTATATGAACTCCAAGAGCATCCACAGTGTGATTGCTAAAAAATAGCAATATTCATACTATACATATAGCAAAGTCTTGTTTGCAACAGCGGTAAAATTCTATAATATAGCAATCTAAAATAAATTATGATAAGATGGAACTTTAAGTCCCGTCCCGCGATTTTTATTTTTTTTTAAAGTTCAGACAGAACTTGAAGATCCGTCGGAGGCGTAATTATTATTATTATTATTTTTTATATATATTTTTTTTGAGAAGTTCAGACAGAACTTGACGATTCGTTGGAGGCGGAATTTTTTTTTTTTTTTTTTTTTTTTAGTTCAGGCGGAACTTGAAGATCCGTCAGGCGTAATAAAAAAAAAAAAAATCCATGGAACGGAACTTGAAGTTAAAAATGATAAAAAAAATAATTTCTTATTAGGAACGGAACTTGAACTTGAAGTTTCATCCGATTAATTTTTTATTTGGGAGGGAACTTCTATAATATGCATATTCTCAAATTGTCTCTCAAATATAGCAATCCCTGTAGCGATTTTATCAAAATATGAATAATTAGCAAACGACTACAGATGTGTTTATGCTATAACATGCATATTATGAAAATTTAGCAAACGAGACTGTGGATGCTCTAAAGCAGGGACGTATCGTATACCCACCACCGAAACAATAAATTACAGGGAAAAAGAATGAGAGACAGATCATACTGACGAAGATGAAGAATAATCAACCACATATATATAAATAAATAAGGCATAATCAAGTACCTTCTTAATCTTGTTTTCTTTCAAAAAGTTTGATGGAGGTGTGAATTGAACATAGGGTGATCACACAGTAGCTATAGCTGATTTGAAATCAAAGGTGACAGGTGACAATTGGAGGTGAGTGAAAGAAACACATATATGTACGAATGAGTAGCCCATTGGAAGCTTGCAATAGCTGCTTTCCTCTTCCTTTCCTCTTCCTCTCACTCTTGGGATGTAATTACTCGACTACCCTTACTGTATTTCTCTTTTCTTTTTTACGGTATGAGATACATTTGTTGCTTTGTACGTACTGCGTTATGCTAGAAGCATCAGAGATGTTTTTTTTTTTTTTTTTTTTTTTTGTTGAGAACCAACTAACGTATATTATACCTGGCACTGTTGTATATTTTTCATGCCTTTTTAACTTGTTTGTGTTGAGTTTTTACTGTTTGTGTTTTAGAGTGGGTTGCACAGTAAAAAAAAAAAAGAAAGGATATATAGAATCCTCGAAATTAATAGAGGAGAGCTTAAGTGCCTGTACAATATATGTAATGGAAAATGATTAGCAATCGGGTCGGGCTGATGCTTCTTCTCTTCTGCTTGTTGTATTTTTTGGGGCGAGATTATAGTTTTTTGTAAATTTGGAGTTTAATTGGGAGGTTTGGGTTTTATCTGTCCGTGTCCATGTCCCAGTCCATTTTTAACGGACACAAATCCGACCCAAAAAATGCAACGAGTTCTATTTTAGGATCCAGACCCAACCAGCAATAGATCTGATCTGTTCAGTTCTGTTCCAATATCGGGGTCGGGTCGGGTCTAGATCGGGTTCAGTTATCAGGATTTTGTGACAGTGGTAGTGACAACAATATACGTGAACAAGGCAATGTGAAGTTTATGCCAAATGATAATACACAAGCGAGGAACTTGATGCGGTTTGTTTCTGGGAGACGTGTGGATGCACCAGGTGTGAGTTCTCTACTCGATTTGTATTTGAGGGAGAAAGCTTCTTCAGAGGCGACCCTCGGCTGGCCGAGCGGTACCTGCGACTGGTTGGGAGTGAAGTGGATGTCTGGGCTCGGATCAGAGGGCTCGGATCCGAGGTCTGGTGTACCTGCAGACGGTCTCGAAACACCGGGATTGGTCCCGATGGCAGACCCTCCGACGATCTAGTCAGTCACTAGGATAAAGCAACAGTAACTAGGGTTTTGTGGAAAAAAGATTGATTACCTTTGAAGAAAGGAGAGGGCCTGGTATTTATAGGAGATTCCAATCGGGTCCAGACCCGTTTGGGGCTGGGCCGGACCCGGTTACCCGATTGGCCGAAGCGGTGGAAAGTCGGGCGGTATAGGGCTGACGTGGCAGGCACCGGAGTGGTTTTCGGGCTGACGTGGCAGAGCTCCGGGCGGTTTTCCGGTGCTGACGTGGCAGATCTGAAGGATCAGAAAGGACGCGTATCCTGAGGGAATCCAGTGGCTCAGGGTGAGCCACGTTTTATTCCTGACCCATATCACAAGCCCCACACTCCCGCAGGGTTGGGTGATCCAGCAGTGCGGGGGTGACTCCTGGTCCTCAGGGGAAGGGCAGATGGGTAAGAGGTGGGATCTGTCGTTTCCCGAAGATGGCCAGGGGCAGGAGGAATGGACCCCTCGTTGGATGTGCGGGAGGTGAAGTTTTTTAGGAGGGGGGATCTGGTAGTGCGCATGCCGAGCTTATGAGGTCGGTGGCCGAGCTTAAGGGGTCGGCGGACGAACCCTACGGGTCGGCGGATGACCGACTCGCTAGTCGGAAGAGCGAGGGGTCGTCCAGGCCATCCGATGAGGCTCGTTTCGTCGAGCGATGGGGATCGGCGTCCGGGGTCATGAGGTTGGCGCCCTGGTGAGTGTGTTTGGGTCGGCAGTCGGTCACATGGGGTCGGTTGGACGAGACCTAAGGGACGGCGGACGACCGCCTCGCTAGTTGGAAGAGCGATGGGTTGGTGTCCGAGGAGGCGAGACTCAAGCTCCGATCCGAGCGCCGAGTCTCTGCTGGGAAAGGAGAAGTGGCTCGAGCTTCGATCCGAGCTCCGAGTGTCTACTGAGAATGGAGGAGGGGCTTGGTTTGAATTTCGATCCGAGCGTCGAGCTCCATACTGAGAAAGGGGAAGTAGCCTGGCTCGAGCTTTGATCCGAGCGTCGAGCCTCCACTGAGTAAGAGGGGGTAGCCTGGCCCGAGCTCAGGGGGTCGGTGGACGAGACCGAAGGGTCGGCGGACGAGACCTAAGGGTCGGCGGACGAGACTGTCAGGGTCGGCGGACGACTGCCTCGCTAGTTGGAAGAGCGTGGGGTCGTCCAGACCATTCGATGGGTCGTTATCCGAGGTCAGGAGATTGGCTTGACGAGTGCCTCGTTAGTTTAGAGGAGTGAGGGGGGAGGTGAGACTCGAGCTCCGATCCGAGCGCCGAGTCTGCACTGGGTAAGGACGAGTGGCTCGAGCTTTGATCCGAGCTCCGAGTGTTCACTGAGAAGGGAGAAGAGACTTGGTTCGAACTTCGATCCGAGCGCCGAGCCCCACACTGAGAGAGAGGAAGTAGCCTGGCTCGAGCTTCGATCCGAGTGTCGAGCCCTCACTGAGTAAGAGGGAGTAGTCTGGACCGAGCTCAGGGGGTCGGTGGACGAGACCTAAGGGTCGGCAGACGACTGCCTCGCTAGTTGGAAGAGCGAGGGGTCGTCCAGGCCATCCGTTGGGTCGTTTGTCCGAGGTCAGGAGATCGGCCTGACGAGCGCCTCGTTAGTTAGAAGAGTGAGGGGGAAGGTGAGACTCGAGCTCCGATCCGAGCACCGAGCCCATACTGGGAAAGGGGAAGTCGCCTGGCTCGAGCTTTGATCCGAGTGTCGAGCCCCCACTGAGTAAGAGGGGAGTGGCCTGGCCCGAGCTCAGGGGGTCGGCGGACGAGACCTAAGGGTTGGCGGACGAGACCTAAGGGTCGGCGGACGACTGCCTCGCTAGTTGGAAGAGCGTGGGGTCGTCCAGACCATTCGATGGGTCGTTGTCCGAGGTTAGGAGATTCGGCTTGACGAGCGCCTCATTAGTTTAGAGGAGTGAGGGGGGAGGTGAGACTCGAGCTCCGATCCGAGCGCCGAGTCCCCTCTGGGGAAGGACGAGTGGCTCGCGGTTCTATCCGAGCGCCGAGCCCCTTCTGAGAAAAGCGAAGGCGATCTGGCTCGAATTTCCATCCGAGTGTCGAGCCCTACCGGTGAAAGGTGAAGGTGGCGTGGCTCGAGATTCCATCCGAGGGTCGAGCCCCACCTGTTGAAGGAGAAGGTGGTATGGCTCGACTTTTCATCCGAGCGTCGAGCCCCATCTGTGAAAGGAGAAGGTGGTATGGCTCGAACTTCCATCCGAGCGCCGAGCCCCACCTGTTGGAGGAGAAGGTGGTGTTGCTCGAAGTTCCATCCGAGCGTCGAGCCCCACCTGTGAAAGGAGAAGGTGGTATGGCTCGAACTTCCATCCGGGCGTCGAGCCCCACCTGTTGGAGGAGAAGGTGGTGTTGCTCGAAGTTCCATCCGAGCGTCGAGCCCCACCTGTGAAAGGAGAAGGTGGTATGGCACGAACTTCCATCCGGGCATCGAGCCCCACCTGTTGGAGGAGAAGGTGGGATGGCTCGAATTTCCATCCGAGCGTCGAGCCCCACCTGTTGGAGGAGAAGGTGGGATGGCTCGAATTTCCATCCGAGCGTCGAGCCCCACCTGTAGGAGGAGAAGGTGGTGTTTGCTCGAATTTCCATCCGAGCGTCGAGCCCCACCTGTGAAAGGAGAAGGTTGCTTTGCTCGAGTTCCTATCCGAACGTCGACCCCCACCTGTTGACGGGTGCATGTTTGTTCTAGACTGCCTCTTCGAAAGTTCTTCTAGGATCCACTTTGATTCCGCAACGCCTATTCGAATCGCTTTTTCGGAAGACATTGGTAATGGGTTGAACAGAAGTAATTGGGAGATGATGAACAGATCTAGACTCTTCAGTGAGTCCAAGAATTTTCATCCGAGCATCGAGTCCCACCTGTTGAAAGGAGGTGGCCTGGCTCGAGTTTCCGTCCGAGCGTCGACCCCCACCTGTGAAAGGAGAAGGTGGTCTGGCTCGCGGTTCTATCCGAGCGCCGAGCTCCATTTGAGAAAAAAGAAGGTGATCCGGCTCGAATTTCCATCCGAGCGCCGACTCCCATCTGTTGAAGGAGAAGGTGGTTTGGCTCGAGTTCCTATCCGTACGTCGAGTCCCACCTGTTAAAGGAGAAGGTGGTTTGGCTCGATTTCCTATCCGAGCGTCGAGTAACACCTGTTGAAGGATAAGGTGGTACGGCTCGCATCAATATCCGAGCGTCGAGCCACTTGTTTGAAGGAGAAGGTGGTTTGTCTTCGAGCTTCGACCCGAGCTTTTTGACTTGTTGCTAGGGGGTGATTTCTGTCGGGCAAACAGGAAGGGGTAGTATTGGAATTTTATCCTCTCTGCTGACGTCATGGCGCAAAGATCAACGTTTGTTTAGCCGTTGGATCTTGTCAGATAAGATCTAACGGCTAGATGTTTATTTGTGAAAATCGAGGAGTCGTTGTCTACTTTAAAAAACCCCACCCCCCTCATTTTTCTTTTCACCTTATCGTTTATAATTCCCAACTTTCCAACTTTAGCGCAGGCATTTCGATCGCTGTTGGCGGATTCTTCGCAGAGAAGCGTAACTTTCAAAGCATCAGGTTAGTAATTCTCTTTTTTGACATGTCGCGTACTCAGTCTGGTTCCGAGGCTACTTCGTCTGGTCACTCGGAGATGGAGTCAGATTTGGAAACGTCATCGTCTCTGGGCAAGTACCAGGTTAAAGAGGAGGTTTTCTCCGAACCTGGCTCCGAGGGCGACAGTGACGTAGCTTTAATCGTGCAACCGCTGAGTTCTCGGAGGCTAGGGAAGGAGCCGATGGAAGAGGGCGGTGCGGACGAGGATAGTGATGATGAGGACGAGGAGTCGGATCAGGATGCTGGTGATGATGAAGAGGATGAGGAAGGAGAGCAGGGCGACACGGAGAGTGAGGAAGGAGAGGGTATTGGTGCGCCGGAGGCCGGCCACGGAGAAGATCTGCCTCCGCTGCCCCCCTTGTCGACGCCATCGCCCGAGCGCAAGCCTCGGCCACGTCGGAAGAAGTTAGTCCTCACCATCCCTCAAAGTCCTTCTTCGCCTGACGAGGATGCGCCGAGGACGGGCCTTGATGTTCCACCTGTTACCTTTCGAAATCCCGTGTCGATACGAATGTATCCCGATGATGTGAAGGACATTCAACCGATCCCTCCCGTGCCTGGAGAAAACACAAGGACGAAGATTCGTGCGGACAATACTCTCAGCGTCTTGAGACCGGAGTACCTGAATATCATCAGGGCTGCTTACTACATTCCGAGGGAGTACGAGCTCCTACAACCGAGCCCGGGTATTCGACCCACGACAGTGTTGGCTCCGGGCTACTGCATATTTCCGGAGCATGCCTTTATCTCGGGGCTCAGGTTCCCCCTGCACCCTTTTGTGAAGACGGTCTTGAACTGGGCGGAGCTGTCCCCCATGCAGTACGGCCCCAACTCTTGGAAGCAGCTCATCTGCTTCATCTTGAAGTGCCAAGAGAAAGGGGTGAGGCCGAGGCTTTCCTACTTCCGCGCCATCTTTAGTATTGGTTCGCTCGGAGATATTGAGGGCGTATTCTTCTTCACGCCGAGACCGAACAAAAGAGTGGTGCACGGCCACCCGGATTCGATTAAGAATTGGAGGGATAAGTATTTTGTCGTGAAGACCGAAGGGTCATGGGACATCCCGACTCAGTGGAATTTTGTGAAGCCGAAGCGCAAGCCCCCGAAGAGGAGTGAGTTAACTGCCAAGGAGTGGGGGAGGGTTGAACATATACTCAGGGGAGACAGCATCGCATGGCGCCGGGTGACCGAGGTTCACCTAGCGAGGGCCGGACTGAGTCCCGCCGACCCTAGTATGTTTCTTTCCTTATTTTTTCATCTTTCTGCCTTCGTGTTAATGTTTAGCCTTCCTTTTCTGTTTTGTTGTAGGGATGTCGACACAACAGGCACAAGCCAAGTAGATTCTGCTCGCCGCTGCCGAGAAGACGAGGCAGGAGAAGAAGAAGAAAGAAGAGCAGGATCGCCTCGCTGCCGAGAAACGGAAGCTTTCTGCTCAGCTTCCGCAAGCCGGAGGGCCTTCTAACGTGCCTCCCCCAGCGCCTGAGGAATAGCCTTTGGCGAAGAAGCAGAAGAAGCATCACCATTCGTCGCGGTAGGCTCGAGACCCAGCGGGGGGATCGGGGAAAACGGTTGAAGCCCCGTCACAACAGCTTCCCCCCGTTCGTCCGAGTGCGGCGGAGTTGGTGGGAAGGATGGCGACGATGCCCTTCGTCCCCGATTGGTCGATCCTGAAGGGCGACACAATTCTCGACGGACCCGTATCGATGGAGTTCGTCTCGAAAGCCATCACCGATCGGGATGGAATGGCCTTGGCGGTGCAGACGGCCGATCAGGCCTACATGCGCTGGGCCCAAGAGACCCTCTCGGTAAGTTGTCCGAGGCCCATCTGGTGAGTGGACTTGTAATTATTGCTAAGTTTGATTTTTCTTGACAGTCGATGCTCCACGGTCAGCACTTCCACAAGTGTCTGGAGAAGGAGATCACATACGAGCGGAAGCAGAAGGAGAAGTTCCTTCAGGAACTGAGCAAGGCGACGGACGACTTCAAGGAGGCTCGGGACATGGTGGTAGTTCACGAGGCCCAGATAGAGTCCTTGGACAAGATTCATAAGCAGGACCGAGAGGACCTGCTGAAAAAGATCGCGGCCGAGGCGGCGGAGAAGGAAAAGGCGCAGAAGGCCGTGGCGGACTTGGAGACAGTCTTGGGGGAGACATTGGTGGCGGCGCAAGACGAGGCTTATGAGCAGGCCAAGTCTCACTTCAAGTATATTTATCCTGAGTGCAACGTCGACCACCTCAGCTTCGGGTGGAAGCCGGATCTGCCTCCGACCCCTGGTGGTGATGGTGACGATGGGGGCCACCACGAAGAAGAGGTGCACCCCGACCCTCAAGACTAGATGTTTTTGTTTTTTCTTTTTGTTGTAAATGCCCTCGGCGGACTGGCCACCGCAAATTTTGTATCGAACTTTTTGAAATGGAATGAAATATGAAATTTTTGGGCCGACCCTAGAACACTTGCATTTTGTGATACTTGTATTTTTCTTTTGATAGAGGCTGACTTGCCAACGAAAGTTGGCTCGGGACCAGGAGGCTGCCAAGAATTACTTTTTGAACAAGTCGAGAGAGCTCGGTCTAGAGGTGGCTCGTTTGAGAAAAATTGTAGCCGACCGGGACTGGTGGGTCATTGAGAAGGAATGGGCAGTCTCGGATACCTCTAGAGGGCGATCGGCCTTCGAGTCTTCTCTTCGCGAAGCCGTCATAGAGAAAGAATTGGAGGTTCGCCAGCTGAAGCTCATACTGGGTGCCGGTCTTGTTGAAGAGGCAAGTAACTCCACTCCGGGGCGGTTGCTGCCGCCCTCGCCGGTTGCGACACAGCCGGATGATGCGGAGAGCTCGGTGGGGGGCACGTCTTCCTTGGTCGGAATGGCCGAGCGTCACAGGAGCCCCGAATTCGAGTTCCTGGCCGAGTGAGTGAGTTGAGAGCCTTCATTGTATTTGCGTTTTCGTTCATTGAGTTGTAAGCAATGAGTAATGAATAAGATCATTTGTTCTCCGGAGCCTTGATTGCCTCGGATGCCGAGTGTAGTTGGCGTGAAATCTCCGAAGAGTCGCAATTGACGCGACTGCGTCAATAATCGCGACGTTTCGCCTTCCTAGGAATATTTATGGCGACGTTTCGCCTTCCGCCGTTTCACATTCCCAGGCGTAATAAATGAGGCCTCAGGGGGCTATATAATCGCCACCCCCCCTCAGTTTTCCATCAGTGAGTCATTTTGACTCGGATGCCTGTCCATGGCGGGCGTCCACAAAATGTAATGTTTCCGAGCATCCCGGATCGGAGGCACACCGATCACCCTCGAACAATTCGGGGTACCGGCCGTCAGGGCCATGGGACCCCGGGTTTTTCGTTGGTGAACGGTGGGCCGACCGATCGTTTGGGGTGTTCGGAGAAGTCCGAAGCTCGGTGGCTCTTCCACCGCCCGGGAACAATTCGGGGTTTTGGGCTTTGTTCGAGCCGTAAACCCCGAGCTGTTCTTGGGCGACAGAGGGGTCGACTGATCTGTTCGAGTCGAGAGGGAGCCGCTAGTCTTTGGCCTCCCTGCCATCCTCGAACAGTTCGGGGTTTAGGTTTTGGCAAAAGCCGTAAACCCCGAGCTGTTCGCGGGTGAGAGGGTGGCCAATAATCCGACTCAAGGCTCGGGGCATCTGCGGAAGGCGGATGCCTCAAAGCTTAAATAAAAAATTTTCCAACACTTGGTGAGTGAACAGGCGGAAGGCAGCGTCGAGCGTCTCCGCCGAGTGTCAAGGTCGCGGCACCCTCGGAGAGGGCACCCGCCTTGCTCGGGATTGACGCCGAGCTCCTGGACTTGTTCTCGGGGAGAGACGGTGCGGGAGTGGCTGGCGGATGTCGCCTCGAGTCTCGGTTGATGGCCTCCGAGGAGGTCAAACCGAGCGAGGGACGGGTGCCGAGCCCCCACAACGGTGAGAAAGACAACTGCAGGCGTAGCGTAGCCCTGCCGCCGAGCGTTCAGGTGGCGGTGCCCCCGGAGGGGACACCCGCCTTGCTCGGGGTCGGTGCTGAGCTCCTGCACATGTTCTCGTGGAGAGACAGTGCGAGCCGAGTCCCACGCTTGTAAGAGAAGCATGTTTGGACTCGCAATTTCATCCGAGTGCCGAGTCCCATGCTTGTAAGAGAAGCATGTTTGGACTCGCGGTTTCATCCGAGTGCCGAGCCCCACGCTTGTAAGAGAAGCATGTTTGGACTCGCGATTTCATCCGAGTGCCGAGCCCCACGCTTGTAAGAGAAGCATGTTTGGACTCGCGATTTCATCCGAGTGCCGAGCCCCACGCTTGTAAGAGAAGCATGTTTGGACTCGCGATTTCATCCGAGTGCCGAGCCCGTGAGGTATCCTTTATCTGTTTACAAGAAATGGAGTCTTAAGCTTGTTTTAAGAAAGCTGACGTTTTACAATATATGCTTGTTACAGACAAGTCTAGGCACGACGTGCCGTTTGCAGGACTTTACAAAAGACTAGGCCCAACGTGCCGATTACAATTATATTTTTCACGGAGGCTACTCTCCTAAGAACTTAATCAAGTGTTCCGCATTCCAGGGCCTCTTGACAGGCTTGCCGTCGGTGTCGGTCAGGCGATAGGTACCCGGTCGTATGACCTCTGAAACCTTATAAGGGCCCTCCCAGTTTGGTGCCAACTTCCTTTTCTGGCCGGGGTTGGATACTGCCAGTTTCCGGAGGACAAGATCTCCGAGAGCAATGTTTGTTGGGCGCACCTTCTTGTTGTAGAACATCTCGATTCTTTGCTGGTAGATGTTCCTTCTGATGGATGACTTCTCCCTGACCTCGTCAATGAGGTCCAGGTCTGCTCGTAGTTGTATGGAGTTGCTTGCTTCGTCAAAAGCCATAATTTGGGGAGAGGGAATACCTATTTCCAGGGGAATGACGGCCTCAGCGCCATACGTTAAGTTGAAGGGTGACTCCCCTGTCGGGATTCTTTTTGTTGTTCGGTGGGCCCAGAGAACGCTTGCCAGTTCGTCGACCCATAACCCTTTTGAGGAATTGTCGAGCCGCTTCTTGAGTCCGTCGAGGATCTGACGATTCGCGTTCTCTGCCTGTCCGTTGGATTGGGGATGGCATACTGAAGAGAAGCGCTGCTGGATACCGAGGTCTTCGCAGAACTTGCGGAAATGCTTGCCTGCAAACTGGGTCCCGTTATCTGTGACGAGCACTTGGGGATCCCGAACCGACAGATAATGTGCTTCCAGAAGAATTGTTGAGTCTGCTGCTCGGTGATCGTAACTAGTGGCTCCGCCTCGATCCATTTGGTGAAGTAGTCGATGGCAACTATAAGAAACTTTCGTTTCCCTGTCGCCTTGGGAAAAGGGCCTACAAGATCCATTCCCCACATTGCAAAGGGGGTCGGACTGGCCATGGACCGGAGGTTTGCTTGCGGGACCCTTTTGATGGGCGAGAATCTTTGACAGGGGCCACACTTCTTGACAAGGGTCAAGGCGTCCTGCAACATGGTGGGCCAGTAGTACCCGTGGTTCAAAGCCTTTCGCGCAAGCGAACGACTTCCCATGTGACACCCGCCAATCCCCTCGTGTAATTCCTTGAGAGCATATTCAGCTTCATCGGGAGTGAGGCAGCGGAGATAAGGCCGTCCATCAGAGGTAGTGTAGGATCTCTTGAAGAGTGTTGAGTCGATCATTGTGAACCTTTCCGCTCGGGCCCTGACCCTTCTTGCTTCGCCTCGGTCTTCTGGGAGCTCTCCCTTGACGAGGAATCGCCTAATTAGAGTGGTCCAGTCTTCGGGGGGAGCTCCATCTTCAATGCACAGGACCTCCGGGATGTCGATGCTGGGTTTTAGCATGACCTCGATCAGGACCGTGCGGTCGAGACCTTCGAAGGAAGAGGATGCCAGTTTTGACAAAGCGTCAGCCTGGACATTCTGTTCCTGGGGGATCCTCAAAACAGCCGACTCGTCGAAGGACGACAGTAGGCGTTGAACTATAGCTCGGTAACTAACCATGCGATCGTCTCGGGCCTCGTACTCCCCGGTGATCTGGTTGACCACGAGCTGGGAGTCGCTGAAAGCCCTGATTTGCCTGGCACCGGCTTGATGAGCTAGGGTGAGCCCAGCGATCATTGCCTTGTATTCGGCCTCGTTGTTAGAGGCTGGGAAGTTGAGGCGGAGGCAGTACTGCAGAAGAAAACCGTCTGGGCCTCGAAGGATGATGTCCGCTCCGCTGCCTGACTCGCAGGAGGAACCATCGACGTAAACTTCCCACGTCTGGTCGTTTTCCGTGTTTGCAGGGTGCTCGGAGATAGTGCACTCCGTAATGAATTCCGCGAGCGCCTGCCCCTTGATGGTTGTTCTGGGCTGATAGCCAATGTCATACTGACTGAGCTCAATCGACCATTTCACGAGTCGACCCGAGCTTTCTGGTTTGTAGAGTACGGCCTTCAGGGGTTGGTCCGTCAGCACTTGGACAGAATGAGATTGAAAATATGGACGGAGCTTCCGCGAGGCCATGACCAGGGCGTACGCTACTTTCTCCATTCGAGAGTACCTGGTCTCGGCATCGAGCAGGACCTTGCTGACGTAGTATACAGGCTTCTGTGATCCCTCTTCCTCCCGAACGAGAACGGCGCTGAGCACCTTCTCCGAGGCTGATAGGTAGAGCCAGAGTGGCTCTCCTGGTTCGGGCTTGCTGAGAAGAGGGGGGTTCGTGAGGTATTCCTTTAACTGGGCGAAGGCCTCTTGCTGTTGGACCCCCCACTCGAACCCGTCGGTGCCGCGCAGGGCTTTGAAGAAGGGAAGAGACTTCTCTCCGGACTTGGAGAGGAAACGGCCGATGGCCGCCAGTCTCCCTGTCAGCCGTTGGACTTCTTTGATGTTCCTGGGAGGGGCCATATCTAAGATTGCTTGGATCTTTTCGGGGTTCGCTTCGATTCCCCTTTGGCTGATAATGAACCCAAGAAATTTTTCCGTGGAGACGCCGAAGGCGCATTTACTCGGATTAAGTCTCATGTTATGGGTCCGCAGTACTCCAAAGGCCTCCTCCAGATCGGCTACGTGATCCTCCCCCCCGTCGGCTCTTGACGAGTGTGTCATCCACATATACTTCTATATTGCGCCCGATCTGTTCCTTGAAGACCCGGTTGATGAGCCTCTGGTATGTGGCTCCGGCGTTCTTCAGCCCGAAGGGCATGACCCTGTAGCAGTAGAGCCCCTGGTCTGTGACGAAGGAAGTCTTGGCGATGTCGGGAGGGAACATGCGGATCTGGTTGTAGCCTGAAAATGCGTCCATGAAGGACAGGAGCTCGTGACCCGATGTTGCATCGACGAGAGCATCGATTCTGGGAAGGGGGAATGGGTCCTTCGGGCACGCTTTATTGAGATCCGTGAAATCAATGCAGATCCTCCAGCTCCTGCTCGCCTTCTTGACCATGACGACGTTCGCCAGCCACTCGGGGTAGCTGACCTCTTGGATGAAGCGCGCGGCAAGAAGTTTGTTGACTTCCGCATTAACTGCCTGTTGTCGCTCTGGTGCGAACTTGCGTCGCTTTTGTACCACTGGTTTCGAGCCAGGGATCACGCTGAGTTTATGCATGATGAGCTCCTCGGAAATACCGGGCATGTCAGATGGCTTCCAGGCGAACAGATCGACATTGCGCCAGATGCAGGTGATGAGATCGGACTTAAGGCGGGGTGCGAGGGAGCGGCTTACTCGAAATTGTTTCGATGAATCCTCTGTCTCGAAGGAGACATCCTCCAGCTTGTCTGCCGACTCCGGCTCTGGCTGGGTCCTTTGGGGCTGCATCTCCACGGCGTCGAGGGGAAACACTCCACTTCCTATTGCTGTCATATAACAGGAGCGAGCGGCTTCTTGGTTCCCTCGGACCACTCCTACCTCGGTACTGGTAGGGAACTTCATTTTCTGGTGGTAGGCCAAGGGGACAGCCTGGAGAGAGCAGAGGCCCGGTCGACCGAGTATGGCGTTGTAGGCTGCCTTGACGTTGACAACCATGAAGTCCATGGACTCGGTTCTCCGGTTCGGAGCCGTGCCAGCCGTGACATCCAGCGTGACGATTCCCTCGATTGTCACCGGAACTCCAGAAAATCCGTGCAGGGTGTATCCTGCAGGCTTGAGCCTGCTTCGGGAGAGCTTTAGGTTCTCGAAAGCATCGAGGAACAGAATGTTGACCGAGCTCCCGTTGTCCACAAGGATCCGCCGAGCATCAAAGTTCGCCATGCTGAGATTGATTACGAGGGCGTCGCAATGTGGGAGCCGAACCCCCTCCAGGTCGTCACCCGAGAAGGAGACGGGGAATGGTTGAATTTGAGGGGGGAGAGGTCCTTGGACGGCGTTAACGTCCCGGATGAACGCCTTGCGGGAGGTGTTAGAATCCCCTCCCATGGGCCCTCCGTGGACGCAGTGCAGTATGGCTTGGCCGTCTGGCTCTTCGAGCTCCTGCTCTTGCCCGGGGAGCTGCAGGGGAGCTCGAGGAGGAGGTGGGGTTCTCCTGTTCCTCGTGTCCCTTTGCGCCCGAGCATCATCCCGTTTATATTCCCGGAGGTACCCTCGCTGAATGAGGGCCTCGATTTCATCTTTCAGGGCACGACAGTGATCTGTGTCGTGCCCGTTGTCTCGGTGGAAGCGGCAGTAGAACCGTTGATCCCTTTTCTTGCTAGTGTTGTTGGACGGTCGAGGGGGATACTGAACGAGGTCTCTGTCCTCGATTGCCAGGAGTATGGAGGACACATTTTGTGTGAGTGGGGTATACCTTTCGAAGCGAGGAACCGGTGGTACCTTCTTCATGGTGCCCCCGTCCTTCGGAGCCTTTTTAGAAGGCTCGACTTCCTCGGCCTTCCGCTTTCCTTTTCCGAGTGCTTCTCTGGATTCGTCGGGGTTTAGGGCTTCCTCTGCCCTGATGTATTTCTCGACTCGGTTGAGGAGGTCGGGAAAATCGATCGGGGGCTTCTTCGCCAGAGAAGCTTTCAGCTGTCCATGACGGACGTTGTGCCGAAATGCCGCGGAGGCGACGCCCGGATCGAGAGAGGAGACCGACCTCGCCTCTGCCGTGAATCTCCGGACAAACGCCCTGAGTGATTCCCCCCCTTCCTGCCTGAGCCCTAGTAAGGAGGCGCTCGTTCTTCCGGCCTTCCGGCTGGTTACAAAATGGGCGAGAAAATTGCCCTCCAGTTGATCAAAGGAGTAAATGGTGCCGGGGGCGAGTTTCGAGAACCACTCACGAGCCGGACCCCGAAGGGTGGCAGGAAATGCTCGGCACAGCAGAGGATCCGATGCGCTGTGAATCATCATGAGGGTTTTGAAACTCTCCATGTGATCAGCAGGATCCCCTTCGCCGTTATAGGTCTCGAATTGTGGGGGTCGGAAGTTCCGTGGTATTTCCGCTTGGATAATGAGGGCCGAAAAGGGGGGTCGGACAGGTCTGTACCCCTGACCGGCTCTGACACCTCCATCGCCCATATGATCTATTCGGTCCTCCATTTCTTGTAGGCGCCTTAGGAGTACGCCCTCGGCTTCGGGCTGGACCGTTGAGGAGCGGGAGACGCTGACCTCGGCGTCCAACCTGGTTTGGGAATGGCGTGCTTCCTCCCTGGGGGCCCGTTGGAGAGCCCCAAGAATTTCCCTTCGGAAATCCTGGAACTCTTGTTGAGTGACAGGAGCTCCCTCAGCTCGGGTCGGTTGGACCGGAGGTTGCCTCCCGACTCGGCTGAGTGCTGGCCTTCGTTCTTCCGGCGGTGGTCTAGGGTGGTTCGGGGCCGAGTTGGAAGCGGCCCTTTCCCTACCGCGACTAGCCTGCCGACTGGAGATTATCCTTCGTAGGTCGGGTTGAGTTGGAGGGGTGGCGGCCCGCTGGGACCCCTGACGGGAAGCCTTATGCTTTGATGGGCGCGGTCCGGCGTTGGTATTCGGTGAGGGTGTGTCCCGTCGGTTGACGGAGGACGCAGCCCCCTTGCCTTTGGAGGCCATGGGAGTTCGGCGATCGAGGTACCTCGGCGGCAGGACTCGGTCGGCTTCCGAAGTAGCTTTCCCACAGACGGCGCCAACCTGATGCGGTTTGTTTCTGGGAGACGTGTGGATGCACCAGATGTGAGTTCTCTACTCGATTTGTATTTGAGGGAGAAAGCTTCTTCAGAGGCGACCCTCGGCTGGCCGAGCGGTACCTGCGACTGGTTGGGAGTGAAGTGGATGTCTGGGCTCGGATCAGAGGGCTCGGATCCGAGGTCTGGTGTACCTGCAGACGGTCTCGAAACACCGGGGTTGGTCCCGATGGCAGACCCTCCGACGATCTAGTCAGTCACTAGGATAAAGCAACAGTAACTAGGGTTTTGTGGAAAAAAGATTGATTACCTTTGAAGAAAGGAGAGGGCCTGGTATTTATAGGAGATTCCAATCGGGTCCAGACCCGTTTGGGGCTGGGCCGGACCCGGTTACCCGATTGGCCGAAGCGGTGGAAAGTCGGGCGGTATAGGGCTGACGTGGCAGGCACCGGAGTGGTTTCCGGGCTGACGTGGCAGAGCTCCGGGCGGTTTTCCGGTGCTGACGTGGAAGATCTGAAGGATCAGAAAGGACGCGTATCCTGAGGGGATCCAGTGGCTCAGGGTGAGCCACGTTTTATTCCTGACCCATATCAGAACTATTTGAAGCATATGTAAGTGAGCGATTTAGCAAGTGGCCCCAACATGTATAAGTAATTAAATTGTAAGTAGAATTTGCGGTTTCATCTACTCGTTCACTTACCAATCAATCGACTTAAAGGTAAATGCGCATGTGTAGGTGCACACACTCTTACGATTCATATGCATGAAACAGTACACGTCATAGATCGTATATGAATCAGTGTCTCTCGTAGATTATAGGCAGATTAAATAAAGGACTAAAAGATCAATATAAAAATCACCCAGGGGATTTAGATCACCTCCTATTATTCAAAATCACCGAATAATTCGGTGATATATATAGACTGTTCATCTAAAATTTAGCACTATGTTTATATTTAAAATTTTGGGTTTTTAACACGGTATATCTCTAAAAAATATACTAATATCATGTATGCCCCACACAAATGTGTATTTTCATATTTACCCCTAACAATATGGGCTTAATTTCTTATTTACCCATAAAAGTTGTCTCAAACTACTTATATTTGAAATTCATAAGATTAGTGTCAAATTTGGGTAGAAAATGTGAGGGAAAAGATGACGTTACAAAGATATACTATAAATTTGTCCATTTTAAAATAAAACTGAAGAAAATCTGTGAAGAGTTGATCTATTTCAGTTGAGATTACAGATGATTGAGATTACCAGGAATAAGATGATAAAATTTGAACGATAGGGAAGGGCATTTCGGTCATTTTCCATCAAGTTTATCAAAGAAATTTGAATATTGTCACTGCTATTTTCAGTATGGGAGCAAACAGATAGTGAGTTAATAATGGATGGAAACTACTAAAAGTCAAACTTGTGCCTTGATCGTTAAAAGACTGTTAGGACTCTTGAGATTGAATCTGGATCGTTGATTGACCTTCTGCGATCTGAATTCGACGGTTGCTGATGCAGGCCGTTGGACCTGCAAAACGTCTGAAACACCGGGGGGTGGCCCCCCGCGGCAGACCCTCCGACGCTCAAGTCAGAACCAAAAAAAGAGAGAGAGAGAGAGAGAGTAAAAACTGGTGAATTGTTGATTACCTGGAGACTGAGGAGGGGGAGGAGTATTTATAGGTCTGAGAGACATTCTAGAAGCCGGATTATGACCGTCGGATCTTTCATATCTCCCCCCTGAAGAGATAAGATATCCATGTGAGAGGATAAGAGATGAGACTCTTAGGTTGCGTTTGGTTTGCTGTTTTGAAAACAGTTTTCTGAAAACAGTTTTCTGAAAAGAGTTTTCTGAAAATGAGTGTAAAAGTTGTTTGGTAATAATTTTTTCTGAAAACTGTTTTCTAAAAATGAGAGTGTAAAAGCTGTTTGGTAATAAATTTTTTCTGAAAACTGTTTTCTGAAAATGAGAGTGTAAAAGCTGTTTGGTAATAATTTTTTTTGAAAACTATTTTTTGAAATTGAGATTATAAAATGTGTTTGGTAAACCAAAAAATCTGGAATTTTTTTAAAAATATAACTGGATAATGAGCTTATAAAAGACGTTTGGGTGTAAAATTAAATAATCAAATTAATAGAAGTACAGTTTTTATGACACTGAGATTATAAACGCCATATGTTTAAACAATTTGCTTTAGTTTTCTTCTGAAGTGTTTTTTTTAACCTGCAGTTACAGAGCAAAGTTCTACAATTATACGAACAAGAATCGTGAGAAAACGCCAATGGAGCAAATATTTTCAATGTGAGGAGTTGTATTAATGTGAAATACCTTAAGCTTGTTCACATGAACTGATATACGACTATACTTTTTCCATTGAAGATGTTGTATTGGTATTATATAAAGATGATTGCATCAACTGATATGCGATATGCGAAAGACCGTGTGGCTGTTGATGTGTAGGTACTGTTTGTATCAAAGTAATGTCTCTGTTTTATTTTGAGAGGTTTATGTACGTTTTGGGAACCGAAGTCCTGCTTTGTTAATAGACTATTTATTTGAATGATCAAATGATGAAGATATATGCATCACTGGGCAAGTTGATGATTGAATGAACAAATATGAAAGGATAAGATGAGAAATAATATATGCAAGTTGGTGTACTTCCTTACATAATAAGCAAAAGAAAAATCTACATACATACTATCTAAATTTATTGTTCAGAATTAAACAATTCAGACAGGAACAAATGAACTAAAGATGTTTCATTTTGGAGTTGGAAAATAGCAAATCAGATACAAATATTGTCTCCATTGTGTACTCAGAACCCAAACCAAGCAGTAGAATCCATTAGCAGCATCAGAACCCAAACCAGCAAAGGAATGGTACATAGTATCAGCATCAGAACCCAAACCAGCATCATAAAGCCATCATCTTCAGTATCATCTCAGGCACATGTATCAATTTTAGTAGAAAGAGTTTATCCAAATGCATGAAAAGCCATCACAAGCATATATTATGATTCATGTCACAATTTCACATCAGATTCAAACATATGTTTCCCTTCTCACTGGTATATATGATTTGTAACAAACAGTTCATGTCACAATATGATAAACCTGAAAGCCTCAGAAGCTATCCACTTCCCATGAATAAGCTGACTGCAAAGAAAAGGTTGCCTTACTTCAAAACACATTGGCGATTGATAACAGATGAAGTCCATGAGGAAATAGTCTGCAGAAAATATGCAATTATCCTTATAAATCTCTAGTCTGAAGATGCCAATTTTCGGTGGTCGTGCTTGTATAATATACTTTGAATTGGATATCATATTCCTTCACACCAATGAAAAACTTTAGATAGCTCCTCAGGCAATACCTAGAGAATTATGAGAATTCAGAAACTAATCATGTGCAACTCTCAAGTATTAATAGGAGTCAATTGTGAAAATCTACTCATATCAATTCTCTCCAATAAATCACAGTAAGGGAATATGGTCAAGGACAATAGTTTCAGTCCTTGTGATAAAGGATCGGGATATATCATCATCATCTCCATTCACAATCATATAGTAGCGTAACATGTTTTAAGTAGGTCATTTTCACATAAACAGGAAATCAGATTGATTCATGCGGATTAGAATACATCACCTCCAAAGAAGTATCAGATGGCCACTCTTATAAAGCATCCCTTATAAAGCATCACAAAGCATCATATGCCATCAGCACACAAAAATGGCGACCGTAGTTAAAAGATAAAACCCCAAAAATAAAAGCCCAAAAATAAATTGGGGCCATTACTCTCACTACAGCCCATCACCTGCTAGAAGAAGCTAACACAATCCATGAGTAGCAACAGCACCCATCACTAGAAGGTAACACAATGGTACCCCAATGCACACCTTAAATTTTGTAGACATTATTCATTAACCAATATCATTTCACTTCTGTACTTGTTATTGGAATGTAAACATTAAGAAATATATTACCTTCTGAAGATCACAGTTGACAATTGGGTATAGAAGAATAGGCATCAGAACACACCTCAACAAAGGCATAAGAGACAGTCATTGGCTCAGAACACAGTAAAAGTATAGAAGAATTGTTCAAATAAATCATCAAGATTATTGTAAGGTCACCTTGTTCAAAATATTTACTACATATCATCATCGCCTAGACCGTCACAAAACGAAAGTTTTGGGGGAGAAGAATGCATCAACAACAAATATTTATTGCAATCTCCAATGTTATTATAAAGCATCAGAAACCATCATCAGATTTATTGCAATATTCAGACTTATTATAAAGCATCAGAAACCATGGAAAATTGCATATAGAACTACCTAATACCACTCCACTCTTCATCCTGGTAAGGAATTAAGAGGACTTCATAATAAACAAATCATGAAGTCAAATAGTATAACAAAGCAATGTCAATATTTGAAAGGATTGAATTAGTCGTAGGCTCAGAAGACATTTGTATATAACAATTGTTCAAATAAATCATAAAAATTAGTTTAGGGCTGCATTTTTTTACAATGCCATGCCTACTAGTACTAATTATGTGTCCCCCCCCCCATCTCCCACCCTCCGCCACCCATAGTTCAATTCATCAATCATACACTCAGTATGCCATCACAGATACCACAAATCAGAAAAACTCTCATCATTTTCATAGATCAGCTTAGAAACTGTTACCTTCGTTTCTATGGATCATCTTAAAAATTCTCATAATTACCATGGATCAGAACTTAAAAACTATCATCATTTCCATGGCTATTCACTCATAAATTTGATATTTTCAGTATCACCAATATACAATACAACCAGACAGGGGGGGGGGGGGGGACAAACTTTCAAAATTAAGTTGTGGATTTCATCATTGCCTAGACCGAAATCATCTTGGTGAGTCAAAAAATAAATAATAAGCACTTCCACTTATTCAGAACTCCATTCATCGTTCGATCATCATTGCTAACAAAACTGAATCCATGTGCAATCCATGTACATCAACAATTGGTCAAGGCAACATCTCACACAGTAACAAAAGCAAAGGAACAAATGCTTGTGATATTTATAACAGTAAATATTACAATGATACATACATATCCAAATGACATCAATGTCTCGCATTCCACATAGCCGTAGAAATTTGATCTCTTTTTCTACCCATATGGTTCAGTTGGGAAGCGGACAGATCCAACCCTTGAGATGTTGATGGAATTTCATCATTTTGTAGATGATGAATTAATTCATCATTTTGTAGATGATGAATTAATTCATCATCTACATAATCCGTAAAAAAGGTATCATCTACTGCATGTCTTCGTATAAAATTGTGAACGGCACAACAAGCAGTTACCATTAGAACCTATTTTGTTGGTTTGTAGTTAGACATATACTTGAAAATAGGAAACCTTTTTTTAAGACTCCAAAAGTTCTTTCGATGACATTTCGTAGCCTTGAATGCATTTTGTTAAAAAGTTTCCTATGTTGAGTCGGTGCATGATTGGCCCCTTCGAAGTCTTGTGCATGATAAGGCTCGCCACGGTATGGTGCTAAAAAGCCTGGCACATTGGTGTAACCACAATCAACCAAATAATATTTATCATCTGCAGGGATTTGAAACAATCCTTGTGATAATGCTGTTTGAATTACACGGGAGTCGTTGGCACTTCCTTCCCATCCCGCATAAACAAATGTGAACATCATATCAAAATCACAAGCAGCTAGGACAATTTGCGTTATGTTACCCTTTCGTGCCTGACACGCATTGTGTCGGCTAGCGGGTGCCCAAGCATCCACTAATGTGTCATCAACAACACCAATAGCTCCCTACATTATTCAATTTAAAATGCCCTTAGTCATGTGACTATGATGCGTATTTGGAACGATACAATATATGAAAAATCATGTAAACATCAAGTGAAACTTTATATGGATGTTTATTTTCTAATACATACCTTAAACCATGGATAACAATCTGTGGAACTCTTAATCCTTTCATGTATGCGTGTCGTATCTGGGGGAGTAATGAGAACTGTTGCAGCACTGGCCAAACCTCTCAACACATCTGTAAAATGTGTGTTTATTGTATGTGTCGAGTGTTGAAACCGATCAGATGCCACTCTTTGTCTGTGACTATGACCGACAATGTACAAAAAAATAACGACACTTTCTTCAAGAGATACACGTCTACGTTGGGACTCCGACTGCGTCTCCTCGAGGTAGTTACCATTCTTTAAAAATTCACACAAAGCCAAAAAATAGTCTTGATTCATACGAAATATGCGATGGAACTTAGACGCGGGACCATCTAACATTTCTTGCAAATATTCTCTCCCTGTTAGTGCAGGAGTGGAATATGGTTCTTTTTCTAAGGAGCTTATGTACTCGACTGTCATCAAGTCTTCCAAATCGTCAAGGTCATCGTCTGACCAGTCCATCACTATGGTAGCACGTGCAATAGTATTTTACTGTGAAAAAAGTAGAATTCATTTCCAAATAGTGTGTTGCATTTTTAAATCAAATCTAAAATATGATTTTATCGAATAATGACAAAGCAAATTAAACCAAAAACATAACATAGTAAAATAATTCAGGTTCATTAAATTAAACATCAACCTCATTGTTCGATGAAATAATGACAAGACAAACTAATAAATCATAGGCAAGTAAGAAATGTAAAAAAAATTGAGTTCCCTAGTCCACGAAACTCATAAACCACAAAACCCTATACTTCTTGCTCATCATAATGAAGCCTTCACGTGCCGTTGGGCTGCTGTGTAACAAGTTAAATGCCTTTCCAATCTGTTGGGAACTAAGCCCAGTCATCGAATTCATTATTTTCATGCATTCTGTCATGGAGTAAGGGTCTTCAACAAATGGGGGTGGAATTGGCTGGGGTTGAGTTGGGTGGGGTTGACTTTGTTCTCGGCTTAAGCCCTCGAAGTATTTTTGTTTCGCATGTTGGGCATTCACAATCAATTCGTAAGCCATTTCTGCCCCAGAACTCTTCAAGCTTTTCGTTGCTCGACCACTTGAATTGCCAGATTTCCTTTTTCGAGACCCCTGACCTCCCGGTGCATCATCACCTTCATCATCCGATACTACATATGGTATATTGTGTTGGGCGAACTCTTCATCGGCCCTACGTGCCTCATCGGATGTAAGGGGCTTTTGTGTTGAAGCCCTAGCAAGTGAGCCCTGCGCAGTCCCGAAATTTTTTTGTCAAGGCATCAAAATTTGCCAATCCCCGATAACGAAAATTTTTTGACTTCGGGTGTGCCTATCCACAAAATTTTCTGATGTTAATAAACAAGTAATAATCTTACGTTTAAGTATAATAAGATGTGAATCACATAATATTATCAAGATAAATATATATATATGAACCTTAACATATGCATCCCAAACTAGTGGCTCGCAAGTTACAGTTTGGGAATCTTCAGCCCAACCCAAACCACTATGATTCTTCAAATCCTGAAACGCCCTCCATAGAATTCGAAGTCTCCCATATTTGTCTTTTAATTGCCTTACTGTATATTTTTTATTCGTAATGTGATGCAGATCAACGGAAAACTTTAGCCAAACTTTTGCATCAAATGTTGAACTTTTTAAACTAGATTGGTCTACCGCTTCCTCCATCAGATTGACAAACACCCTTTCATTAGCTGCCGGCCATACCTTAAGATCAACATCAAGATCCACCTCCATCTCTTTTCCCTTCCTAGTCATCTATATTATGGACATCAACGGTATCAATATAAATGCAACAATGCGAATGTTCTGCACTACCCAAATGATCGGAAACAAATATCACAGAAACAAATTTTCAGATGATTGGTAGTTATGACAAATTTTTGCGGTCTCAAGTTTTGACACCAACAAAATCAACCGAACTATTTTGTACTCCCGTAATAAATAGAAAACGATGACAAAAAAAGTTTCAAAAACCTTCTCAGATCCCATATTAAAGCAGACCGTAAAAGAAAAATTTTTACCAAAAACCCGTTCTCTACCGATCCATCTCAGATCCCATGTTAGGAACAAAAAAAATTTCATCTCACATCCCAAAATCCTACCAGATCTTACTGTAAAAAATTGGGTTCCAAAAAAAACATACCTTCCTTTCAGTAATGGAGAAGTTGTCTCCACAGGATTCAATAAGCAAACGACGTTTTATTCTATTAAACCGAGCTCGACTACACCTTCTCCTGTAAGCAGATCTGGTTTCACACACCATGAAAGTATCGAAGAAGTAGGGGCAACAAACAAATCCGACCAACCTCTACACCAAAACCGTAGATGGATGAGGGTTGTGGTCGAAAATTTTTACAGAGAACGTTCTCTTTGAAAGAGTAACGAAAACATTGAGGAGACGATTTTGGTGCAATTTTGGGTTCAGATCTGGTGTTTTAGGAGAGAAGAAGGTAAAGGAGAGCAAACGAAGGTTAAGGAGGTCGGAGACGAGATGATTTTTAGCAAAAATATCAAAAGTAGAGGAGATTTGGTGCGATTTTGGGTTCAGATCTAGGGTTTTAGGAGAGAAAATTCTAAAGGAGAGGGAAACAGGAGTAAGCGGCTGTGAAGGAGATAAAAGAAATTTTTTTAGAAAATAGCCTTGAAGCGTTTTCAAAAAACAATTTTCGATAGAAGAGAATAGAAAACAGTTTTCTAAAAAAAATTTCCGAAAAACCCCTTGCCAAACAACTTTTCAAAAAATTTTCAATTTTCAAAAACTGAAAACGGTTTTTAAAAACCAAAAGAAACAGACCCTTAGCCATCATGGGCTGAGTGTCTTTCTTAGTGGGCCTAATCTGTCACTTTTTATGGGCTTGAGAGAAACCCATATTTTGGAGTGGGCCTAGACCTATAAAACAGGCCTGTGATGGATAATCTGCCTGCAGACGCTTTGAGATCCGTGCAGGGATCGTACGGCTCTGACTTGCTGCGATTTTTACCATCATCATAAGCCCCCCACTTTTGAAAGGCGATTTTCATGGCTTTCGGGAAGTAGTACGTCTTATTTTTAGAATCTGGTGAATAATCTTAGCAGTTGGAGTTTTCGTAGATACCTGGAACCGATCTGCGGCTTCTGAAGACAGTGAATGTATTCTTGGATTTTCTCATATTTTTTTGGATTTTTTCGAATTTTCTGGAACTTTCTGGGAATTTTTCCATAGTTCTTCAGATTTCTCTGAATTTTATGACATGCTCTACAATCTCAAAATCACTCTTTCGAATTTTACAATTAATAAATTCAATTTTAATTATTTTTTCAGATTTTTAAATTATTTTTCCAAATTAAAATAACTATTTTTGAATTTTTTTAATTGTTTTTTCGAATTAAAAATGATTGTTAAAAATATTTTCTGAATTTATCAAACCTGATTCGCTTTCTGAGACGATCTGGCTCGTTGATCAGATTTGTGCTGATCTTGGCATGATCTGAGGTGCTGATCAGAGATGGGCTCGCGTGCTGAGGCAATCGAGCAGCTGTGATCTCAACGCTGTGATGGAAGGCGACGTGGACGAATCAGGAGCGCTGATCATGCTCAAACTCGCCCACTGAGTGAGATCGACCAGTTGAGAGGCTTTGATCAAGGGCGGAAGGATCTTGAGCGTTGATCATGGGTCAGCGCGAATTTTGTGGAGATCGGATGTCTCCTGACTGTCTTCTTCACCCCTAGCTCAGCGAACCATTTCGCCGAGCTACTTTCTTCCGCTCCGATGCGTAGCTCGGCGGAGGCTTGATTGCGGAGCTATGGGGTGATTTTTGGCCAAGCTACAGTGGTTGATCGTCTTGGTCGATTGTGAACTCGCCGAGGTGGAGCCACGGCGTGCTTTTCGCCGAAATACGGGGACTTCAAATTCTCGCCGAGCTATGGGACACTCGCTGAGCTATGGTAGCTCATTTCGTCGAGCTATGGATGCTATGATCCTGCCAAGCTATGGAAATTGTCGCCTCGCCGAGCTATCGACCTCGGATTTCGTCGTCGAGCTATGGAAATTCGCCGAGCCATGGGTTCCTTCCTCTCGCCGAGCTATGGCCATGGAGCTCTCGCCGAGCTACTATTTTTCCGAGCTATGGGAGCTCTCGAAGCTTCGCCGAGCTACGGAGCCTGTGGTCTCTTCATCGAGCTATGGGGTATCACTCTCGCCGACCGATCGAGCTGTGGTTTTCGCCGTGCTATGGACTCACGCTCTTACCAAGGTATGAGCGCTGAGTTCTCATCGAGCTATGGAGCTTTTGATTCGTTGCCGAGCTATGAGCCTTAGCGAGTTGCGGAGATGTCGAAGCTCCGTTTCGCCGAGCTATGGTGTCGTCGAGCTCTCGCCGAGCTATGGGATCTCTTTCGCTGACCTATCGATCTGTGGCTCTCTCTGAGCTATGAAGATGAGTCTTCACCAAGCTATGGTAGCTCGTTGCCGAGCTATATCCTTAGAAATTTTTGAGCTCTATTTTGGGCGAGAGCTTCTCGTTGAGGTGGATTGAGCTCGGAAGTGGGGCTCAACTGAGGAAGCTCGACAGTGGTATGGAGACGCGTGGCAATGGGAGAGGCATGGGCTCGTAGTCGGAGTTGGAGTGAGGAGGAGAGGCGAGTCGACAAGCTTCTGTGCTTGGTTTTCGACGAAGTGTTTTCGAAGAGTTTTGGCAGGAGAATTCGACGAAGAAGGAGAAGGACAAGGAGTAAGCGGAGCGGGTTGCGGGTTTGATGCACAGGGTTTGGATCCGCACCCGTTAGCACCCTATACCCTTTCCTTTGTTGTTTTTGAATTTGTTTGCGGGTTTGGGTTGCGAACCCGACCCAGTCCGAGTTTATCCCATATCTCCCCTCCTTTCTCATGACATAGTAAGTGTATTTGTACATGCGATCTTGCATTTTTGCAACCTTTTGAGCTTTTGGAGATTTATGGAGATTTTTTTGGAGCTATTTTGAGCTTGGGTTTGCATATAAATTTTTATGTATGTATATATGGTCGTGTATATGCAACAACTCATATATATTTATATATAATTACTTATATGTGTATACCCAGTTTTTTACTCCATCACCGTCGATTGGTGGATCTTGTATGTATATAAGTAGCTGTCCTGGGAGAGCTGTTTGCAGACCTGCTGTTTGATCCCAACAAGTTGTTGTGGCATATCCGGAACAGATTTGAGCGTTTGAGCTTGCCGTTTGTGCCCGACAAGTGTGTAGAGAACTCTGCAAAGGAGTTGAACGTTGAACTTGCCGTTTGATACCAGCAAGTTTAGAGTGAGCTCTGAGGTGGAATTGAGTGCTGAACATGTTGTTTTTTCCCAACAAGCTTAGAGAGAACTCTATAACAGAGTTGGATGTTGCACCTGCTGTTTGCACCCAGCAAGCGTGTGGAGACAACTCTGAGATAAAGTTGATGTGAAAACTGCCGTTTGGTCCCGGCGAGTTTCGAGACAACTCATAGATAGAGCCGACATGGAGCTTGCTGTTTGCGCCCGGCAAGTGTAGAGGGAAAACTCTTTGACTTGGTTGACGTAGAGCTTGCTGTTTGTTCCCAGCAAGTTTGGAGAGAACTCAGTGGTAGAATTGATGTAAAAATTGTCGTTTGGTCCCGACGAGTTTGGAGAGGACTCTAAGACAGAGTTGGATGTTTCACTTGCTGTTTGCGCCCAGCAAGCATGCAGAGACTACTCGTTGATTGAGTTGGTTTTTGCACTTACTGTTTGTGCCTAACAAGCATGTAGAGACAACTCTGAAATAGGGTTGATGTAGGAATGGCCGTTTGGCCCCGGCGATGTTCGAGATAACTCTGAGATAGAGTTGATGTAGGAACAGCCGTTTGATCTCAACGAGCTTGGAGAGGACACTATGACAGAGTTGGATGTTACACCTACTGTTTGCGCCCAGCAAGTGTGTAGAGACAACTCTGAGATAGAGTTGATGTAGAAACTGCCGTTTGATCCTAAAAAGTTTGTAGGGAGAGCTGTGAGATGCACTTGAGCTTGAACTTGTTGTTTGGCTCTGGCAAGTTGTTAGTGGTGCTTGGGCAAAGACCAAGGCATCAGACTCATTGTGGGGAGCCAATGAGCGTAGAGTGGAACATTGAACTCATTGTTTGGAGCCAACGAGTTATGGACGGAGCTCGAGCATAGAGCAAGGCGTCAAACTCGTTGTTTGGAGTAAGGAAGCTATTAGGAGGAGCTTGAGCGAAGCCTAAGATATTGAACTCGCTATTTGGAGCATGGACGGAACTCAAGCGGTGGGTAGAGCATTGAACTCGTTGTTTGGAACAACGAGTTGTTTGGCAGAGCTTGAGCGAAGTCCAAGGCATTGGAGCTCGTTGTTTGGAAACAAGTTGTAGCTTAAAGGAGTTGAAGCAGTGTGCTAAATGTTGAACCTGCTGTTTGGAAGCAACGAGTTGCCAAGTGAGCCTGAATGAAGACCAAGGTGTTGAACTCGTTGTTTGGAGCCAACGAGGTATTTGGTGAAGCTTAGGCGAAGACCAAGGCATTGAACTCGTTGTTTGGAGCCAACGAGCTCTTTGGCGGAGCTTGAGCGAAGACCAAGGCATTGAACTTGTTGTTTGGAGTCCACGAGCTGTTGATGGAGCTCAGGCAGAGTGCGGAGCACTGAACCATTTTTTTGGGACCAACGAGTTGTTGATGGGACTCAAGCGGAGAGCAGAGCGCTTAACTCGTTGTTTAGGACCAACAAGTTGTTGATGGAGCTCAAGTAGCATGCAGAGCGCTGAACTCGTTGTTTGGGCCATGCGAATTGTTGATGAAGCTTAAGTGGAGAGCAGAGCGCTGAACTCGTTGTTTGGGACAATGAGTTGTTGATGGAGCTCAAGCGGCGAGCAGAGCGCTGAACTCGTTGTTTGGGACCAATAAGTTGTTGATGGAGCTCAAGCAGTGCGCAGAGAGCTAAACTCTTTGTTTGGAACAGACAAGTTGTTGAGGAAGCTCAAGCGGCGAGCGGAGCGCTGAACTCATTGTTTGGGACAAACGAGTTGTTGAGGAAGCTCAAGCGCCGAGCGGAGCGCTGAACTCGTTGTTTGGGACAGACGAGTTGTTGAGGGAGCTCAAGCGGCGAGTAGAGTGCTGAACTCGTTGTTTGGGACAAACGAGTTGTTGATGGAGCTCAAGCGGCGAGCGGAGCGCTGAACTCGTTGTTTGGGACAAACGAGTTGTTGATGGAGCTCAAGCAGTGAGCGAATTGCTGAACTCGTTGTTTAAGAAAAACGAGTTGTTGAGGGAGCTCAAGCGGCGAGCAGAGCGCTGAACTCATTTTTTGGGGCAAACGAGTTGTTGAGGGAGCTCAAGCGGCGAGCGGAGCGCTGAACTCGTTGTTTGGGATAAACGAGTAGTTGATGGAGCTCAAGCAGCGATCAGAGTGCCGAATTCGTTGTTTGGGACAAACGAGATGTTGATGGAGCTCAAGCAGCGAGCGGAGTGCTGAACTCGTTGTTTGGAACAAATGAGTTGTTGAGGGAGCTCAAGTTGCAAGCAGAGATCGGGGTGTTGGACTTGTTGCTCGATGTTGATGAGTGGTTGTCCGGAGGAACCCAAGTGGCGTGCGTAGCGCTAAACTCATTGTTAGAGCGAATGAGTTGTGGGTATTCTGAATCTTCTTAGTGTGGAAGTGAAGTCACTTGTATTTATTCAACGTCGAGATGATTCCATTCTTCTCTTTACTGACAAGTGGTTGCATGCATGGAATGAGGTTCCCCGAGCAACTGAGCTTGTCCTCCTTCGTGATACGCTATGCTTGACGGAGTTGGAACTTTCCCGTTTGCGCGGCGCTTCTAGTGAGACGGAGTTGGAGGTCGCTCAAGTGAAGGAGGTCAATTGAATTTGGAGTTTGCTTGTCTAAGGAAGACTTGTCTTGAATATCATTATCAAGAGTTGAGGTGGCCCTATGGAGCTGTTAGCTGGTAGGAGGCCGGGGAGGAGTTTGTTTCTCTTGGGTAGAGCGTCTCTGGGTGTGTATAGCTGAAAGAACAGCTTTCATGACAGTTTGCCGTATAGTGTTCGCAGGACTTTCGGTAGTGATTCTTAGACGTGAATCGTGGAGTCATTGTAACTTTGCTATTGTAATGAGACTTGTGGTTTTTGGAATGAGAAGTCTTCTACATGCCGGTGTCTTATCCTATGATACATCTTCTTGGGGGTTGGCTAGTCGTATGAGCTGCTCTTGGGAGAGTTAGGCTTTGGACTAGTCATTTTGTATTTGCAGACGTCTGTAGTGCTACTAGATCTGAACATATGAGTTGGTGATAGTTCTGTGACTTGCGGGATTCATTTCATATGCTTGATCCTTGCTTGCATGGTTGAGGTGTCATCGATGAGTTCTCTGTCGCTAAATAACAGGGTCTCAAGTCTGTTGCGTATAGCTTAGAGAGCTGTCGACAGTGTATGACGGAGTGTAACATTGCTCCGTCTTGAACCCAGCTAGTTGTAGGGACAACTCTGAAGGAGAGTTGTTTTCCAAGCTTGTTGTATGGGGCCTCTGACAGATTGTGAGAGTCACATCGAATGGAGAGTTGAACCTCAAGTGTGGCTTTTTACAAGTGTTGCTAGGGTAACTTCGATCCATGATTTTGGACCTATTAATCTATTGTTGAGGAAATTTAACTAGTTGCAGGAACAAATCGAATGGCGAGTTGAACTCTCAACGTGTGTCATTACAAGTTGCAAGAGTAACTCTGAACCATGAATCATGGATTCCGAACTGTTTAGTTTAAGTATTAACAGGTTACAGGAGCAGCTCGAATGGCAAAGTGCACTCTGCACTTGCTTCGCAAATTGACAGTCTCTTTTGAACCATGAACTGGACTCCGAACCGGTCGTCGAGGTGCTGACAAATTGCAGGAGCAGATTGAATAGCGAAGTGTACTGTGAATTTGCATTATTGCAAATTGTTTAGAGTCCCTGTCAAGCCATGGGCATAGACTCCGAATCCGTCTTACGGGGAGACTCGCAACTAGTGTTTGGTGCTGCTTAAGTATTTAAGTGTGGCACTCAACTTGTTGTTTCCGAGCCTCCAAGGAAGTTCCACTAGTTGCAGGAACAGATCGATCAGTGAGTTGTGTTCTAAACGTGCATGTTGGCACGCTGCAGCTCCCGAGTTCTAGATTCCGAACTTGCGTTGAGGAAAGCTTGTTACGAGTACCTAGCACTGCTTTAAATGTAAGTTGGGCATGTAACTCGTTGTTTTCTTTGATGAATTAACAGGTTGTAGGAGCAGATCGATTGGCGAAGCGCACTCTGAACTTGATTCATTGTAGATTGCTGTAGTAACTTCGCACTATGGATGTGGGGTCCGAACCCGTCTCGTAGGAAGCTTTTAACGATTTTGGTGCCATTTTTATGTAGAAGTTTGGCACTCAACTCATTGTACTTCACAAGGTGTTCTCCTTTCCAAGTCCCCGTTGATATCTCCCGGCCCCCCGGGTCTTCAAGTTGATGAACCGTCAGGCGAACAACTTGGTAGACCTTGCCTGGACTTGCCTATTTTTGGAGGGAGCCCCCCCCTCCCCATTGTTTTGCATAGTGAAAGAGGAATCTTCTGCTGCACCAATGTGTTTATGAAAGATTATTTATCTCCGTTGAATAATTGGAGTGGCCTCGGACGAGGGATTCAGGTTTATTATTGTGTCATGATGAGAACTAGTTTGGACCTGGTGAAAGATGGTGTGGCAGGTTTGGAAGTTCTTGGTAGAATTGGTTATGGCAGAGGCTTCAAGCTCGTTTATAGTTTTGGAGTTATTATGACTATTTTCTGGCGGTAGCTCTATGGCATTGAGGGGAAGAATGGAACCCCCCATTGTAGCGGTGTAGCATGTTCGTGCCGCCACTTGGATTCTTACAGCTTGGCCTACGCCAGCTGTTGTTTGGAACTTCGTTTTCGTGTGAAATGAGAAGGCAATTGCATGGAATGCCACCCAGCCTGGACGACTGAATATGGCATTGTATGTAGCTTTGACATCGATTACCATAAATCCTAATACTTCTGTTTGAATAGCAGGGGCTCTCCCTGCTGTTACGTCGAGTGCGACAATTTTCTTGACTTGGACAGGTGCACTAGAGGAGTCGTGAAGTGTATAACCGGCTGGCTTAAGTCGGTCTTGAGAGAGCTTGAGAGCCTGAAATGTGGCCATGAAGAGGATGTTTACTGAGCTGTCCTTGTCCACCAGGATGCAGCATACCTCATGATTTAGCATGCAAAGGTTTATGACCAATGCGTCGCAATGAGGTGTTTGGATGCCTTCTACGTCCTTGTCGGAGAAATATATCGGGATCCCGGTGTGTTTGGCAGGCAAAATCTTATCTATGGAGTTGACTTTGCTGACGAAAGCTTTGCGGGAGGAGTTGGAGTCTCCCCCCATCGGGTCTTCATGAATGGAGTGGAGAACGGTCATGTGTTCAAAGTCTTGCAACTCGCATGACCTCTGCTGACGCTTATTAGTCCTCCGGGACGGAGGACTTTCGGCATCGTTATCTTTTTGAATGAAGTTGGAGAGATAGCCCCTGCGAACCAGGGCTTCCAGTTCTTCATTATTGTAGCGCCCCGAATTTCTAATATGATAACTTAGAAAATACGTGGCACAATCCCAGCATCCACTTCAATGTAACAATATACACAACCAACACCACTAAAATTTTCAACTTTTATTACAACAAACTTTTACAAATCACAGCGGAATTCAAAACAACTTAAACAATATTTTCTGTCATTTACAACTCAAATTATCTCAAAACTGCTTTTACAAATTTACACCAAACTCTTATAAATCAAATTTATCTCAATTATGCCCAAGCATCCAAACCTCCAAACTCTAAGCAACAACCTGCAACATGTGAGGCTAGAGATGATCCCTAACCCCCAAAACTAAAGGGGTTAGCCATAAATGGTGTGAGTGACATAAAATAATCAACATAATTTAGTTGTAAAACATAAGGTCATCAACAACATGTATTAACCACAATGATAATGAATAAGGAATAACAAAGATGTAAAGCATGAAAACGTCATAGAATGAAAACAACAAGTGCATCTAGTATAAAGGTCAAGTGTAGGAAAACTGGAAAACTCATGCATAAAACCAAGTCAAGAAAACACAATTTCTATATGCAGACTCTCTAATGCATACTTGTCGAAGTCTATGCATCCCATTCTACATAGGTTCGGTGCAAGCCCTTAACGTCTCCACTTCAGATGGGTTCAATCTCCGCTATGCGACTATTCTTAACACGATGACTACTATGAGATAAAGATAAATTGTGAGAATTAGCCCATGCCTGATAATTCAGGAGATGGATCCCACATCTCAGGTATTTTACCTGGATAATTCAGGAGATCATCCCACATCTAGACATAGACACATCATCGCATGGTTACCCCATGTGCGTCGCCTCGACCTTGATAATTCAGGAGTTCAATCCCGCATCTCAAGCAAACCACTTGGATAATTCAGGAGATATATCTCAAATCTCAGGTAAATTACCTGGATAATTCGGGAGATAAATCCCACATCTCAAGATAGTTACTTGGATAATTCAGGAGATCAAATCTCTCATCTAAAGCCGTATTGAGGTGCATAACTCATGTTCCCATTCATCATATCATCACTAGTGCCTGTCCTTATTATTTTTGGTTACTGAACAAATCTCCTAGAGTAGTGTACCCTACCGGCCTAAAAATTAGACTGAATAACTGAAAATGCCTCAATGGGCCTCAACAAAATAACTTAACAAATATCTCAACACCGGTATACTAGGGTCACGTACCTCTAGAGACTCAAACTCAAGAATCTAAACAAATTCCCACTAACAAGAGTGGCTCAACTGAATATCTCAAAATCATATTCATAACTGAATATCTCAAAATCAAATACTGAACTGAATATCAAATGTAGACTGAATTATCTGAAAACCAATCAATCGAAATAACACTAAAGATTACAAACATCCTTCAGTACCAGTCGACTTAAACAGTGGTAAGTCGACTGTCCAGAGGACTATATCCAAAATTTCACAAAAATAGACTAAGTCATATCAGTCGACCTCAGAGGTCACCAGTCGACTGCATAAAGGCTAAGTCGACTGTCCCGAAGGGACTGAACAAATTTCACACAATAGAATTCTCAGTGAACCAGTCGACTGCACAAAGGCTAAGTCGACTGTCCAGAAAGAACTGAACAAATTTTACTAAGAAGGTTCTCAGCAGACCAGTCGACTGAGAGAAGTCTAAGTCGACTGTCCCGAACAATTTTCAAAGGTCTGAAGGTACAGCAGTAGGGTCGTACCAGTCGACTGCATAGTAGGCCAGTCGACTGTCGGCCTACAGTTTTCCATATTTTTAGATCTGAATACAAAATCAGAACTGGAGTTTCTAAAGATTCACGGTTTATGAAAATAGTTTGTATATAGGCAAAATGACAAATCCCAATGATCTTCATCATGGTTACATTACTCAATCTTTCCATACGTCAAAATTCAATTCTCATGTTCTATAATTACTAATCTTTTCATTAGGGTTTCTCAACACTAATTTCCTTCACAACCATGATCAAAATCTGATTTATAACCATGAGATCCAGATGCTCGGCATCCGATCCAAACATAATCAATCCTTAACATGTTTTCTAACAATATAATCTCATAATTCAAGATCCACTCAATATCTCAATTTCCACAACATGGTCCAAACAAATTAAAATGGTTCACATACATACCACATTATAAGATCCATATCATTCATATAACAAACAAGCAAACGATGTCATTCACATGACTCAAAACAAACGATTTCATAGCACTCACAAAATCAAACAATAACACAAACAATGTCACTCACCTTTGATTTTTAGAAGAATCCACGAAAAATCTTCCTTTTGCTAGATCCAAAAATCCTCCTCTTGATCGCCAAGAAAATAGTAATATATTAAATTTGGAGTTGTGCAGCGAATGAAGGCTGCACACCCTCTTTTATACAGGCCGGAATTAAAAGAAATTAGGGTTTTGAAGTACTTTTGCAAAATAGTCCTTTTTCAATTTATTACTTCACATATATAACCTTTCTTAGTCAAAATAAGTTAAATAAATCAAAACTAAATAAAATCTTTTTACCACTAAGTTTTCCAACAACCCAGCACGGTCCAGAGATAAGAAAATCCCGGATTTACACTCAAGGTGGCAATTTTGCACAAAAGCCCTCCCTTTTGTAATATTTGCAAATACATCATAAGATATTCATAAAAATCCAGAAAAATCCGAAATAATATATAGTAATACATATTATAGTTTCCAATAAAAATATTTGACTTTTACCTTCCAGAAAAACATTTGCACAAAGATCCAACATAAATTCTATATTTGCAAAAACACCCTTTTTGTTTAAATCTTCACCAAATCGACCTTAAATAAATTTCAAATATATTTAAATTCAAATGATGACCATGGAGAACCAAAATATCAGTAAAACGAATTTTCATAGTTTATTTAAGATCCAAACGACTTTTTACATAAAAGCCCCTCTCTTTCGAGATATTTGTAAAAATAGTTTCTTTATTCAGAAAAATCCCAAAATTTAGAATACGCTCCATAATAAGTATGGGAACTTATTAAAAATATAAAAATTGTATATGTACACCAAAATTATTTGCACGTGTTGCGCACGTGTAAAAAGATAAATCTTTTAGAAAATATTTTATTAAATTTCCAGTAAATCATTTTAATTCATTTTCAAATAATTAAAATAATATTTGAAAATACGGGGTTCTACATCACTCCCTCCTTAGAAGAGTTCTGTCCTCAGAACTACTGCTAATGGGGACCAAACAAATACATCAAGAAAGAATGAAAACTTATGGATAAGAATATAATTTAAAGAAATACAATCACACAAGGGAATGCATCTCAACAAAAGATGTACAACATACAGACGAAAAACAATCATGCAAAGAATTCAGAAAATCAAACTTCCGCTGCGCAACTCTGATAGCTGCCACCGGAAGCCATGCTGCAACAACTACTGAACTCCTGCATCCAACTCGGGCCTTCCACATCTGCTTCATCCTTCCGAGACTCAGTGGTCACTCCCTCCTTAGAAATGACATGACTAAGAATAACCACCTCAAAACCTTGTCTGGAAACACCTTAAGCTCCACACTTAAGACTAGCAATAAATAGGCGACACAATTGCATGCAAGAAAACAGTATTAATAAAACTTTTGTCTTTATTCCATTAATCCAACTAAATCTTGTTTCATGAAGAAAATACTCAATCTTCAATTATTCCAAATAGTAGTTTTATTTAATACAAAAGAATGAATTTCCGAGTTCTTGCACACACAAGTCACATTCCTGAGTTATCTGCATCCTCATCAGTCAATGCGGATTCTCACCCCTTCCTCAGATCCTTTCTTTTCCTTGCATTCTCTTTCTTCAGCTGTGGACAGATTTGTCGGATGTGCCCTTCTTGACCACAATGAAAACAAGTCTGCTTTGCCAACTTCGAACAAGCTGACCTGTAGTGACCTGCCTCCTTGCAGAAATAACAAATCACTTCCCGAGCTGCTGGTGCCTTCTGCACTGGATTGCTGAGCTTGATTTGCCCTGCCGACTTCGGACATGTTGACCGGTAATGACCTACCTCCTTGCAGCAATAACAAGTCACTTGCTTAGCTGCTGGTGCCTTCTGTACTGGGCCACTGATCTTGATTTGCTTCGCTGGGGATTCCTTCCCTTCCTGATCTGATGTTGACCTTCTCCTCTTGAGAGACTCGTCCTGTTTGATGGGATCAGCGTTAATGAACACCTGTCCAATCCTATAATTCCGATCTTGGCTCCGAATCTGCGCCAGATTAACTGCCATCAGCGCATCCAGAGTTTGATACACCTTGGCGAATTCAGCCTCGAGGTCAATTCCAGTTCCTCGAGAACTTTCAGATCCATCCTCATTGTTGTCCTCGTTCCGGGGTCTGGATGCAACCATACTGTTCACTACAAAACGAGGGTAAAGTTAGAGAGTCACACACTCATTACACATTCACATCCATACCCTATGGCAAAACCATAACCATACCCCAAACCAAAACATCATGTTTCAAACGGGATGAAATATATGCTTAAGCACAAATGCAAACGAGAATGAGAAAATACCTATGTAGTATATATAGCAAATTTACATAAGGGACATATCATAAAATATATAATAATGTAGGAATTAAACGAATGTAAAATGACATGCATAGTGAGTATGTTGAAATATGTGGTACATATATAGAAATTTGTAGAATGTACATGTAGTAATCAAGAATGTAATGATAATAAATTTTGAGCAAAATATAAGTAGTGGGTGCACATAGTACACTCGAAAAGTATGAAGCAACACATTTAATAAGTAGCTTTTAAATAGTGGAAAGAAATTATAACAAAAGCGGTCAACTATAAGTAATAATAAGGGTATCGAATATAAGGTGCAAATACATAATAAAGATTTAAATGTGCAGAAACATATCATATTTATATAAGTAAAATATTGCAATCAAGTTTAAATGCTCCAAAATAAATAAGACAATATAAAATAATGGAAAATATATATAGTATCGAAATCCAAGTATATATAATAAATTGAAAGTAAATATGCAAAGCAAAATTTATAGTATAGCAAACAATAATGGAAGGAAATAAAAGTAGCAATAATAACTTAACTCGTAGTAATTCAAAAATTTAATGTAATATGTAAAAGTAAAATCAAGGTATACGAGTAACAAAATTGAGGTGCACAAAGTATACAAGAGAGCAAATGATTAAAAGAATCTAACGGAAAATAATTAAATTTTATAACTAGGAATAAATAAATAAATGAAAATTACTTTGGCGAAAATCACATAATCCAGAAATTATATACAGTGGGTAAGATAGCAAAACATATAGTAGATCATGAATAAGTAAAATAGAGGTTATATAAGTCGAAAGGGTAATACCTTACATAAATAAATATCAATTACACCAAGCGAACAAGAGATGTCAAAAACAGCTAGTGAGGAAATAATTGCTTATGCAAAAATAATCAATATACTTGCGATAAAAGATTTCATTCAAGTCTAAGTATACAAACAGCCTAAATCTCATTACAGGTCTTCATGACCAAACAATCAAATCACACACATCAGATGTCCACCAGGGTACTCACACTTCTAATGTCCACCTAGGTACTCACGCTCTAGTGTCCACACCTAGGTTGGTTTTCATACTATGTCTATTATTACTATTGAAGCATGCTCTGATACCAATCTGTAGCGCCCCGAATTTCTAATATGATAACTTAGAAAATACGTGGCACAATCCCAGCATCCACTTCAATGTAACAATATACACAACCAACACCACTAAAATTTTCAACTTTTATTACAACAAACTTTTACAAATCACAGCGGAATTCAAAACAACTTAAACAATATTTTCTGTCATTTACAACTCAAATTATCTCAAAACTGCTTTTACAAATTTACACCAAACTCTTATAAATCAAATTTATCTCAATTATGCCCAAGCATCCAAACCTCCAAACTCTAAGCAACAACCTGCAACATGTGAGGCTAGAGATGATCCCTAACCCCCAAAACTAAAGGGGTTAGCCATAAATGGTGTGAGTGACATAAAATAATCAACATAATTTAGTTGTAAAACATAAGGTCATCAACAACATGTATTAACCACAATGATAATGAATAAGGAATAACAAAGATGTAAAGCATGAAAACGTCATAGAATGAAAACAACAAGTGCATCTAGTATAAAGGTCAAGTGTAGGAAAACTGGAAAACTCATGCATAAAACCAAGTCAAGAAAACACAATTTCTATATGCGGACTCTCTAATGCATACTTGTCGAAGTCTATGCATCCCATTCTACATAGGTTCGGTGCAAGCCCTTAACGTCTCCACTTCAGATGGGTTCAATCCCCGCTATGCGACTATTCTTAATACGATGACTACTACGAGATAAAGATAAACTGTGAGAATTAGCCCATGCCTGATAATTCAGGAGATGGATCCCACATCTCAGGTATTTTACCTGGATAATTCAGGAGATCATCCCACATCTAGACATAGACACATCATCGCATGGTTACCCCATGTGCGTCGTCTCGACCTTGATAATTCAGGAGTTCAATCCCGCATCTCAAGCAAACCACTTGGATAATTCAGGAGATATATCTCACATCTCAGGTAAATTACCTGGATAATTCAGGAGATAAATCCCACATCTCAAGATAGTTACTTGGATAATTCAGGAGATCAAATCTCTCATCTAAAGCCGTATTGAGGTGCATAACTCATGTTCCCGTTCATCATATCATCACTAGTGCCTGTCCTTATTATTTTTGGTTACTGAACAAATCTCCTAGAGTAGTGTACCCTACCGGCCTAAAAATTAGACTGAATAACTGAAAATGTCTCAATGGGCCTCAACAAAATAACTTAACAAATATCTCAACACCGGTATACTAGGGTCACGTACCTCTAGAGACTCAAACTCAAGAATCTAAACAAATTCCCACTAACAAGAGTGGCTCAACTGAATATCTCAAAATCATATTCATAACTGAATATCTCAAAATCAAATACTGAACTGAATATCAAATGTAGACTGAATTATCTGAAAACCAATCAATCGAAATAACACTAAAGATTACAAACATCCTTCAGTACCAATCGACTTATACAGTGGTAAGTCGACTGTCCAGAGGACTATATCCAAAATTTCACAAAAATAGACTAAGTCATATCAGTCGACCTCAGAGGTCACCAGTCGACTGCATAAAGGCTAAGTCGACTGTCCCGAAGGGACTGAACAAATTTCACACAATAGAATTCTCAGTGAACCAGTCGACTGCACAAAGGCTAAGTCGACTGTCCAGAAAGAACTGAACAAATTTTACTAAGAAGGTTCTCAGCAGACCAGTCGACTGAGAGAAGTCTAAGTCGACTGTCCCGAACAATTTTCAAAGGTCTGAAGGTACAGCAGTAGGGTCGTACCAGTCGACTGCATAGTAGGCCAGTCGACTGTCGGCCTACAGTTTTCCATATTTTTAGATCTGAATACAAAATCAGAACTGGAGTTTCTAAAGATTCACGGTTTATGAAAATAGTTTGTATATAGGCAAAATGACAAATCCCAATGATCTTCATCATGGTTACATTACTCAATCTTTCCATACGTCAAAATTCAATTCTCATGTTCTATAATTACTAATCTTTTCATTAGGGTTTCTCAACACTAATTTCCTTCACAACCATGATCAAAATCTGATTTATAACCATGAGATCCAGATGCTCGGCATCCGATCCAAACATAATCAATCCTTAACATGTTTTCTAACAATATAATCTCATAATTCAAGATCCACTCAATATCTCAATTTCCACAACATGGTCCAAACAAATTAAAATGGTTCACATACATACCACATTATAAGATCCATATCATTCATATAACAAACAAGCAAACGATGTCATTCACATGACTCAAAACAAACGATTTCATAGCACTCACAAAATCAAACAATAACACAAACAATGTCACTCACCTTTGATTTTTAGAAGAATCCACGAAAAATCTTCCTTTTGCTAGATCCAAAAATCCTCCTCTTGATCGCCAAGAAAATAGTAATATATTAAATTTGGAGTTGTGCAGCGAATGAAGGCTGCACACCCTCTTTTATACAGGCCGGAATTAAAAGAAATTAGGGTTTTGAAGTACTTTTGCAAAATAGTCCTTTTTCAATTTATTACTTCACATATATAACCTTTCTTAGTCAAAATAAGTTAAATAAATCAAAACTAAATAAAATCTTTTTACCACTAAGTTTTCCAACAACCCAGCACGGTCCAGAGATAAGAAAATCCCGGATTTACACTCAAGGTGGCAATTTTGCACAAAAGCCCTCCCTTTTGTAATATTTGCAAATACATCATAAGATATTCATAAAAATCCAGAAAAATCCGAAATAATATATAGTAATACATATTATAGTTTCCAATAAAAATATTTGACTTTTACCTTCCAGAAAAACATTTGCACAAAGATCCAACATAAATTCTATATTTGCAAAAACACCCTTTTTGTTTAAATCTTCACCAAATCGACCTTAAATAAATTTCAAATATATTTAAATTCAAATGATGACCATGGAGAACCAAAATATCAGTAAAACGAATTTTCATAGTTTATTTAAGATCCAAACGACTTTTTACATAAAAGCCCCTCTCTTTCGAGATATTTGTAAAAATAGTTTCTTTATTCAGAAAAATCCCAAAATTTAGAATACGCTCCATAATAAGTATGGGAACTTATTAAAAATATAAAAATTGTATATGTACACCAAAATTATTTGCACGTGTTGCGCACGTGTAAAAAGATAAATCTTTTAGAAAATATTTTATTAAATTTCCAGTAAATTATTTTAATTCATTTTCAAATAATTAAAATAATATTTGAAAATACGGGGTTCTACAATTATGGGCTCGATAGTTGTAAGTAGTGTGTCCTTGATCTCTGTAAAAAGTGTACCACCTATTTTTGTATTTTCTTCTGCTAGACGTTGACATCGTGGGGGGGAGGACGGATTATTCCATCTTTCTCCACGTCCATGAAGATGACTGATACGCTTGCACTGAGAAGAGCGAACTTTGCGAAGCGTGGTGCTAGAGTTGGACGGTGTGAACTCGCGCCATTTTTCTGAAACTCCCTGAGTTCTTCCTCGCTTGTGTTCTTCCGTTTCTCTGCGGGAGATGAGTCATTCTTGCCTTGAGGATATAGAGTTTCCTCGACCCTGATATACCTGTCACTCTTTTTCAGGAGCGCAGTGAAACTCTTGGGTGGCTTTTTGGCGAGGGAAGCGTTCAGGTCTTTGTTAGTGACGTTGTGGCGAAAAGCTGTAGTTGCGACTGAAGTGTTCAAGGCAGAAATTAGCTTTGCTTAAGTAGTAACATGGTTTTCGAAGCGGCGAAAGAGTTGCAGTTGTGACTGAAGTGTTCAAGGTGTCAATTGACCTTGCTTCAGTTGTAAAATGCTTGACGAAGTCTTGCGGCGAAAAAGCTGCAGTTGCGACTGAAGTGTTCAAGGAGTAAATTGACCTTGCTTCAGTTGTAAAATGCTTGACGAAGTTCTTTAGCAGTTCTCCATCTTTTTGCTTCAGTTCTAGTAGGGAGACACTGGTATTTTCAGCTCTCTAAATAGTAACGAAGTGTGCAACGGAGAGTTCCTCAAGCTGATCAAAGGAAAACATGGATTCGGGTTTTAGACGTGGACACCATTCCCTAGTGGGTCATTTCAGTGTAGCGGAAAATGTCCGACACAATAGTGCATCGGTGGCGTTATAGAACATCATAAGTGTTTTAAAACTCTCGATGTGGTCCGTCGGGTCTGACTCCTCGTTGTAGGATTCAAATTGAGGAACTTTGAAGTTCCTTGGAACGGGTGCATCGAGGATGGTTTTACTGAAGAGACGTTGATTAGGGCGGTAGGCCCTGTTGAACCAGTTTCTCGCATTCTTCATCTATTCTAGGTGATCTTCTACTTCTTGGACACGGCGAAGGACTTGGTCGTCCTTCTTTTTGGATCCAGTTGAAGCATTGTGGACTGAGATGCAGTCGTACTGAGGGTGTTTTTCAGGATGGTTTTGTCAGGAGCCCCCTGGTACCTCTTCGTTGGAAGGAGCGTGATTAGGATGTCGGGATGACTGCTGAGGAGGAATCTGATCTTCCATAGGAGAAGCTGGTTGACGAAGAGTGGTAGTGCGGCGGCTAGAGGCCGCCCCTTTACCTCTTAGTCTTTGTGGGATGGCGATAAGTATTACTTGTGTAGTTTTCTACAAACGACGCCAATCTGTTGCTGCTTTTTTCGGTGTGGGAGCAAATAGATAGTGAGTTAATAATGGATGGAAACTACTAAAAGTCAAATCTGTGCCTTGGCCGTTAAAAGACTATTAGGACTCCTGACATTGAATCTGGATCGTTGATTGACCTCCTGCGATCTGAATTCGACAGTTGCTGATGCGGCCGTTGGACCTGCAAAACGTCTGAAACACCAGGGGTTGGCCCCCGGCGACAGACCCTTCGACGCTCAAGTCAGAACCAGAAAGAGAGAGAGTAAAAACTAGTGAATTGTTGATTACCTGGAGACTGGGGAGGGGGGGAGTATTTATAGGCCTGAGAGACATTCTAGAAGTCGAATTGTGACCGTCGGATCTTTCATATCTCCCCCCTGAAGAGATAAGATATCCCTGTGAGAGGATAAGAGATGAGACTCCTAGCCATCATGGGTTGGGTGTCTCTCATAGTGGGCCTAGCCTGTCACTTTTTATGGGCTTGAAAGAAATTCATGTTTTGGAGTGGGCCCAGGCCTGTAAAATAGGTCTGTGATGGCTAACCTGTCTGTAGACGCTTTGAGATCCGTGCATGGATCGTACGGCTCTGATCTACTGCGATTTTTACCATCATCAAATATTTTATACTCTATTGTTGACCGTTTAGTAGTTTTGAGTAGAGGGATAATTAGGAGATAAAACACATATTGTTAGGAGTAAATACGAAAATAAACATTTGTGAGGAATATATGATATTAGCATATTTGTTAGGGATATCCATCTTAAAAATCCTAAAATTTTAAAATTGAAAAAGTATCCCCACAAATGATCCCTAATTTTCTTTAATTGCTATATATAGCGGATTGTGACAAGATCAGTTACGGATTGTAGTTTATTCTCCATGCGATAAATTTGTATAACAAAACCCCCACACACTACCAATATATAAGCTATCATTATCAATTTTTTTCTTCTTCCAATCTTCGTCCTCTTCCAATATGTATGTTTGTTCTAAAAAAATTAATTAAACCAATTAATAACAGTAAGTGATTAGCACACAAAAAATTAATATCTATAGATTTCGTTGATCAGGTGAACTCATGTTCTAGCCATTGTGAACATTGAGTGAATGAATAGACTGAGGTCAACTAACAGCACTTTACATGGACAATACAAACTAAGAAAATAACAAAATATATTGAAGAAGATAGGAGAGAGAGAAAATATGATCTCTAATCGCTAATATTTTAATGATAGAGTTTGTCACCAAACAAATTTCATTTGTAACCAATCAAATTTTATTTGTACGTGCAATGCACATGCATACTAATATAACAGAGGTCATAGGTTCGATGTCAGGAATTTTTAAATCGGAATATATATATATATATATATATATATATATATATATATATATATATATGAAAATCTTCCATTGTGCACCACCCCTCCGTGTGCACTCGGCCTTCCCGCCTTCGTATCGATGATCCGAACCGTTCACATTAATCTACACATCTAAATTAGTCTAAATATGAAAAAACAAATCATTTGAAATTCATTTGCCCATCCATCATGTGACTATAAAAAACAATGATTTTCAGCCATACAATTTTATAACACTTCAATGGATGGGCAAATGAATTTCAAAAGATTTAATTTTACATATTCAGACTAATTTAGATGTGTAGATCAATATGAACGGTTCAGATCGTCGATATGAAGGCAGGAAGGCCGAATGCACACGTCGTGTGCACCATTGACGGTGCACAACGAATATAGGGAAGTCTTTCGTTGTGCACTGTCAATGGTGCACACGGCGTGTGCATTCGGCCTTCCCGCCTTCGTATCGACGATCTGAACCGTTCATATTGATATACACATCTAAATTAGTCTGAATATGTAAAATTAAATCATATATATATATATATATATATATATATATATTAAAGACTCAGACGTATAAATTACTATTATAAAATAATGACTTACTAGGAAAGATTACGAAAATAATAGCTTATTGTCGGAGAAATCTACTCCCAACTCGTAGTGCTAATAGCGGAAACACACCACAAGCAATAGAAACTCTCAAAACTTAGATGAACCAAGAACAAGCCACCACAATATATGGATCTCATAAGATCACAACCAATATGCAGAGATAACCAATACTTCTTATTCTCAAAGAAATACAAAAATTACAAAAGAGATTACAACTCTCAATCTCGCTCTCACCTTTGAAACACTCGACACAATCTCTCTTCAAGTTGAACAATGATAACAGCTTACCTCTTGATACACAAATTTGATCTATTCAGATTAGATCCAAAAAGATAACTAAATCCTAGAGTTTACGGCCATATATATAGCCCCCAAGTAAACCCTAAAAGATAAACACAAATATAGCAATTGGGCATTTAAACTCGTAAGCCCAAAAACAATCAGCCGCTGATGTCGGTCGACCGCACCCCTAGTGACAGTCGAGTGCAACGTGTAGAACCAACCTGGAGAGCTGATCGGTCGACTTTACCCCCTAGGTCGGTCGACCGTCCTCTCCTCTGTTGGACTTATACACTCAAAGAACTCTCAGTCGACTGGGTCGATCGACCGCACCCCTCCAGACTACTTCTACTTTGCTGCTTGTCTTCTCTTCCTTCTTTTTCTTCTCCTCTTCTTCTCCAATTTCAAGTACCTCGTGTCTACGTGTATTTGAGGCCACAATTCCTAACAATCTTCCACTTGGACCAAATACACCAAGGTTCAAAGTTATTGCAATTTTTTTCGCATTATCTCTGCCATCTCCCACTTTCATGGAAGACCCAAGTTGTAACACCCTGCAAAATAAAAAGATTTGTTTTGCATTATTAAATAATATTAAATTTGTAAAGTTGACTATTTTGACTATTTTCTTGAAATTGCAATTTTGCACGTGCAACACATGTGCAAAGTTAGAAATTTTGAATTCTTAAAATTTTATGGTTAATGATTGATTTTCCTCATTTACTTATGATATTTTAATTTTTCAAATTTATTTGAATTTATTTGACTATTTTATGATTTTCTCAAGTTTACACGTACAAATGTTTTTTGGGGTGCAAATCTCCACTTTTAAAATTTTGGATACATTCTCCTATTTGTAGTTAAGCATATTCTAAATTTTGGAATTTTTCTGAATAAAGAAACAATTTTTATAAATACTTCAAAAGGGTGGGGCTTTTATGCAAAAAAATCATTTTGTATCTCAAACAAATAATGAAAATTTGTTTCTACTGATTTTTGGGCTTTCCATGGTCATCATTGAAAATAAAATCTATTTAAATTTTATTTAGAGTTGATTTGGTAAAGATTTAAACAAATATGGTGTTTTTGCAAATATGGAATTTAAGCGGATCTTGTGCAAATGTTTTCTTGGAAAGTAAAAGTAAGAAATTTTTAATTGGAAAATCTAATATTTATTTTTAGTTATTATTTCTCAATTTTTGGATTTTTACGAATATTTTGTGACATATGTGCAAATATTACAAAAAGAGGGACTTTGTGCAAAATTTTCACTCTGCGTACAAATCTATTTTTTTTAAATTCTGGGCTGTGCTGGATGGCTGGACAACTCAGTAGTAAAAAGATTTGGTTTTATTTTAATTTATTTAACTTATTTAACTACTTTATTGAAGGAATGTTTATATATGTAAAGTAATAATTTGTTAAGGGATGTTTCCATAAACTTGTAAAACCTTAAAAAATCCAGATTTTGGCCTATATTATGGCCACTATAGACATCCCTCTCCTCTGTAAAAAATAAAATATATTTCTACTATTAATTTCTTGGAGTTTAGAAGAGATGATCTTGGATTTTGCAAAAGAAGGGCTTTTCCTCATTCTTTATTAATTCATTTGATTTCTTCGTTGAGGTGAGTGATGTAATTTGTTTTGATTTATTTTTTTGGAATGTTGTTTGTGGTGTTTCATCTATTAGAAAGCATGCTAGGGATTGGTATGAATGTATATGATGGATTGAATGAATTGATGAGTTAAAAATTGGATCTCTTATGAAAACGTAGTTATTTATGAGAAGAATTACATGTGGATGATTGGAGATTATTAAAGAACCTATTATAAATCATTTGTAGGCTATTTCTTTTGAATTATTGCTGATTTGATTAAGTATGGTGAATATTATGCATAAATTAACTAAAGAAGAGATTTTGACTATTAATGAGTTTGGATGAATGCAACTTGATTATGGAAATATTAAATTTTGTTATGTTCATAAGTTAACTATTGAAAATAATTGTGATTGAGTTTGAGGAATTTTGAGAAGGACTAATAAATTAAGAGACCATGTCTTGAAAATTGGATTTGTGATAATTAGATTGGGTTGGATGCAACATGATAAATTTGGGGATTTGTGATTTTGTGAAAGATTTTACTTGAATTTGGATTAGTCAGATACTAAGATTAAATCTGAATATTTTGTCACTTCTAATTGATGGATTTGTGAAGTTTCTTTGGCACACAAACATGCACGACCATTTTACATGAATATCGTATTTCATTGCTTTTGAAGAAATTGAGTCTTTGTGTATTTTCGGAGGATTTGACTATATATGAACTTATTTTTGTATTGATATGGTTTGAAACATAATGTGAAGTTAATTTGTTGTATGATCGATTCTTAAAAACTCTATTTTTGGATATGTGTACAAATTAATAATCTAATTGGAGTAAATCAACAAATTGTGATTTTTATTAATTCAAAGTGGTTTTGATTGTTTTATGGACTCTTTTATATCCTACAAGTCGTATTTGATCATATCAGAAATATCCTTTTCACAGAATTCGTTTTTATAAAGTAAAATTCTATATCGGTTGAAATGTGCACAACTAAAAACTGCAGTCTGCAGGTCGACAGTCGACCAGTTAATTTATACAGTCGACCGTCGGTACCTGGCTACTGTATTTTCCTTGAAGTTTTAAAATATCACGCGGAACAGTCGACTGACCCATTTTTACAGTCGACTGACTCTGCTCTGTTTTGATGTTTTCTCGATGTTTTGGATTTTCGCTCTGGACAGTCGAATGATGACTTTTACAGTCGACTGTCATTACTTAGAATTATTTTTCTTGAAGTTTTGGATTTTTGCTCTAGACAGTCGACCGATGACTTTTATAGTCGACTATCATTACTTAGAATTATTTTTCTTGAAATGTTGGGTTTTCGCTCCGAACAGTCGACTAATTATTATTTATAGTCGACTGTTATAGCTCTGACTGATGTTTTCCTGAGTTATTCCGATGTTCCTTTAAACGGTTGATTCTTTAAATGTTTTGGGATCTATAACTTACTATTCTAAACACTATTAATTCCTCGACAGAACGTATGTTTTCAGTTGTTTTATTAAAGTTTTGATTAATGAAAGTTGAGTTTAGATGGTTGAGTGTGAGTCTCTAGAGGGTGTGTGGGACCCTAGCATACCGGCAATTGAGAGTTGTGTTTTGGCCTGTTGAGGCACATTGTTGATCAGTTGTTGAGTTAAGTTCAATGGGGTACACCAACTCTAAGATATTCGTAAATTAATTTAATTAACTTAAATAAATAAGGACAGGCACTAGATGGTGATATGATGAAATGAGAACATGAGTTATGGACCTCAGTATGGTTTGCGGTGTGAGATAATCCCCGGAATTACCGAGGTGAGAGTGAAATAGTCTCCGGAATTACCTGCGGTGTGGGATTGATCTCCGAAATTATCGGAGTCGAGGCGATGCTCATGTGGTATTCGTGTGATGATGCGCCATAGCTTGCAGTGTGGGGTATTCTCGAAGATTTCCAGGTGTGAGTGAAATAGTCTCCGGAATTATCGGGGCGTGGGCTAATACTCACAGTTTATCTATATCTCGTAGTAGTCATCGTAGTAGGATTAGTTGCATAGCGGGGGATTAAACCCTATCAAGTGGAGAACGTTAAGGACTTGCACCGGACCTATGTAGAGTGGGATGCATAGAATCCGACAAGTACGCATTAGAGAGTCAGCATATAGCATTGGTGTTTTCTTGACTTGGTTTTATGCATGATTGTTTTCTGTTTTCCTACACTTGACACTTAATCTAGTTTCACTTGATGTTTTCATATTTTATTTATTGTTATTTCTTATTTCATTTATTCTTGATGTTGATCCATGTTGTTTATGTTTTATGTTTTATTTATGTTGCATTTATTTTTATGTCACTCACAAAGTTATGGCTGACCCCTGTAGTTTTGGGAGTTAGGGTTATCTCTAGCCTCATGTTTTACAGGTAGGTACCTATAGCTTGGGATTTGGATGCATGTGGTAGAATGATAATAGAGCTTATGTAAATTGTAAAAGAAAGTGTTGTAAAGAAAGAATATTGTAATTCAAGGTGTTTAATTTTTCGCTGTGTTTTGTAAACAATTGATGTAATAAAAAGTTTTAATTTTTCCCTGTATTTGGTTGCTATGTTTATGATTACATTGAAGTTGATGTTGGAAATTGTGCCACGTATTTCTGAGATATTATATTGAAAATTTGGAGTGCTACACAAGTACTCCCCACTCATATGAAGAGCACCTCCACCACTCCACCACGTGGAGTGCACCAATCTCCCCTCATCGCCTCATGAAGGATGTGCTCCACCAATTGCATAGAGCACGAATGCCGGAGAAACAATCTCCCGTGTCGGATTCCATGTTATGAGACTCACCAACTCGCAAAATCTCCATCAACACCGGACATGGTTCAAAGCCTCTCAATGCACCCTCTGCACTAGAAACCTCCATGGACGACACCTCCACAAACTCCGCAGACTGTTCAACCCCTACAGTCCCAATTCGGTTACCCTCATCGACATCACCCCGCATATCGATACCAGTGCTCTCTATCCCACAAGAGCGACTTGAAGCTTCAACTGCCAATTCGCAAAGTACCCTCTCCGCAGCAACGTCTTGTCCTCTAGGATCACTTCCATGGCCAGCAGCTCCCACTAAATTAGTAACCTCTCATCCACAACTGAAAGAACTCGACTGCACCCCACACAACCTACTACTCGATTCCAGCTGAGAGTCAACTACAAGAGAAATGCTCTTCACGTCTCTAAGCAAATACAGCATTCCATCACGCTTTCCTTTTGCAATCACCCTTGAACCTGCATCTATACACCACTCCCCACTACCAACTATAGTAGACAACCCCTCTTTGTCTAGCCTTCCAATCGAGATAAGATTTTCTTTCAAGTCTGGAACATGCATTGTCTCCCGCAAGACAACACTTTGATCATCAATGGTGTTCACGTGAATAGTACCAACCCCACGTACAGGACACTGGTGACCATTCCCCACGATCACATCTCCAAAAGAACCCTCCTCGTAGTCATCAAACACCTCCCTCCTCGGAGTGCAATGAAAAGAAGCTCCTGAATCAATACACCAATCTTGAGTGCCCAACTCCTCCCGAGCTGATAAGCATAGATCCTCAACAAGCCCTACTTGAACTTCCTTTGGAGTATCTCTCTTTGGTTTCTCCTACTTCTTCTTCATATAAGCCTTGCAACTACGCATCATGTGAACCTTCTTGTGACAATACCAGCACTCAGGCCCATGTCCTCCATCGCTATCATCCGACCCACTCTCAGATGAACTACTATGATCCTTTCTTCTTCGGCTGCTCTTAGATCTCCCACGCCTTTTCACAACGTACATGGCAGAATCACTAGAAGATAATGATGGATATCTCCCGTTTCTCATCCTTCTCACCTCCTCGTTCAGAATGCTACTCACCACATCCTGTAGAGTCGTCAAATTTGTCATAGTGCCTGTAATAGTCTGTTTCACCATACCATAACTATCGGGTAAAGTAAATAGAAGTAACAATGATTGCCCCTCTCTGAAAACTTAAAACCTGCAGCTTCCATCTGGTTATAAACCATACAGTAATTGTTTACATGCTCTGCTACTGAACCCCCTTCCTTCAACTTCATATTAACCAATTTCTTCAGATGAAGAATTTGATTAGATGCCGACGGTTTCTCATACATATCCGTGAGAATCTCCGTAGCCTCATTTGTAGTCTTTGCCTTCGAGATATGAAATAACGCCTTCCTACTCAGCCCCAACTGAATCTGTCCCAGCGCCTACTGATCCAAACGATTCCAATCCGCCAAGACCTTCGCATCCTTATCTGCACCTACCGGCTTCTCATCAAACAACGGACCATCAAGATCTTTCTGACGAAGATACGCTATCATCTGAATCTTTCACATCGCGAAGTCACTCCCATCAAATCTCTAGATCTTTATCTTGTTATCGGCCATCTTGAACCAACTGCTCTGATACCACTTGTCGGAGAAATCTACTCCCAACTCGTAGTGCTAATAGCGGAAACACACCACACGCAATAGAAACTCCCAAAACTTAGATAAACCAAGAACAAGCCACCACAATATATGAATCTCATAAGAACACAACCAATATGCAGAGATAACCAATACTTCTTATTCCCAAAGAAATACAAAGATTACAAAAGAGATTACAACTCTCAATTTTTCTCTCTCATCTTTGAAACACTCGGCACAATCTCTCTTCAAGTTGAACAATGATAACGGCTCACCTCTTGATACACAAATTTGATCTATTCAGATTAGATCCAAAAAGATAACTAAACCCTAGAGTTTGCGGCCATATATATAGCCCCCAAGTAAACCCTAAAAGATAAACACAAATATAGCAATTGGGCCTTTAAACTCATAAGCCCAAAAATAATCAGCCGCCGATGTCGGTCGACCGCACCCCTAGTGACGGTCCACTGCAACGTGTAGAACCAACCCAGAGAGCTGACCGGTCGACTTTACCCCCTAGGTCGGTCGACCGCCCTCTCCTCTGTTGGACTTATACACTCGAAGAACTCTCAGTTGACTACTTTTTCTACTTTGCTGCTTGTCTTCTCTTGCTTCTTTGTCTTCTCATCTTCTTCTCCAACTTCAAGTACCCCGTGTCTATATGTATTTTAGGCCACAATTCCTAACACTTATAACATATAGGTGTGAGGGGTTCTGTTATAAAATTGCAACAGGTAGAATAAACTTCAATAACGAGTTGATCTTCCCATATGTATAACAACTAGAGAATATTACGGAGTTTGATGGGGGCTCTTTTTCAATTTAATTTTTTAAAATATAATCCTACCGTTTTTTTTAGATATAAGGTGTACATTAGTTCACTGAATTCTTCGTGATTTTGAATAATCGGAGGGTATCCGAAAGCCACATAAACCATTGCGCATAAAAATTTCTCAGATTTGAATTATGAAGCACTGATACCGTTATCAAAACTCAATATAGCTAGATTATTGGGAAAAAAATTCTTGTCCTCCTTAGATAACCTGTGGAAGTTACTCCCCAAACTAAATTTTTATGGATAGGGGTCTTCCCTATATAGAAATTGGTATTTACAGATTTCAGCCTGTTTTGTTTTGTAGGCCCAACTTAGTTACCTTTATGTTAGCCCAAAGGCCTTTACTTTTTTTCCTGACATTCAGCCTAAAGGCCTTTACAACAAACAAAAAGGGCTGTGGACTTTAATCTTTAGAAAAACGATGGGCGTGCAAAGTTTGTAATAGTTTTGGGTTAATTCACCTAAACTATACCCATGTTTTACCAATTTGCATATAAACTTTACCTCTTGTTTTTAGCGGTTTGGTGTACTATACACGTAAAATAATTGTGATTCGCTGCTTCAACGCTAACAGTGTCAACTTTTGATCAGTTTGATTGACCGTTATACTCTTGCTTTGACCGATTTAAGCACTCTTTCCCTTACAACTTAACTTTCATTCCATTTTTTTCAAAATAATTAAAAAATACTTACTCAAAACAATTATTCACCTTCACTCTATCTTATTTTTCATTTTTATAAAATAGGAATATGAGGTAATAAGCACATTTAATTATGAAAAATAATCTAATAAAAGAGTAATAACAGTCAGGGGTATATTATGAAGAAATTATAAAAAATAGCCCAATCCTAGTCCATTCTATAATTTATCTAAATAATTTATTTGGCAAACCATATATAATCCCCAGTCCATAATATTTTAATTATCTTATTATTGATTGAAACTCAATCTTTTATCCCTTCTATAATTATTTATTTTATTTTGTGAAGTCCAAACCTAAAGTCCAAGTTTATTAATCCAAGCCCAAACATTTTAACCATAAACAAATCATATTGGATCCTAACCCAAACCCACATTTTAAAACCCACTACCCAAAACCCAATCTGATCCCCTCATCTCTCATAACTGCACTCATTTTTCCCTAATTACTGCCCACTACCTCTTCCAATAACTCCATAATCAATACCCATTATAATATATTATATTATTATAAAACAACCCCATACACACACACTCTCTCCCCGACTCTCTCCCCCTCTTCTCTCCCTTCTTCCTCTGTTCCGAAACAAAACAAAGTGTCGCCAACCCATCACCATCTTCCCCCGACGCTCGCCCCTGCCTCGACCTTGCAGCCCAAGCTCCTCCCGAACCTCACCATCATCGCAACCCTCTCCACCCTAGCCACCATCGACCACCGCCCTCCATTGCATCAACTTCTGCACCTCCACTGCCGTCCCCCAAGCTCTCAAGCCCCGTCGCCATTACCGCCCTCCATCGCTTGCCGCACCCTGCAACCCTCGCCAACCCCTCGTCTCCATCACCCTGTCTCTGCCACCGCCGAAGCTGTGCCACCTCGTCCTCTTCGCTGCAACCACTCGCGCCCTGTTCCACCACCCATCGCCCCTCTTCTCTACCATCTCCCTGTCCCCTCGAGCCACCAATTAGCCACTGCCTCCGCCATTGCCATCGACCCAACGCCTCGACCGCCTACCCCCTCCATCTTCTTCCTTACTGCACTCTATCACCACCGCCCTGCTCCTCCACAGCCGCCTTCTGCTCGAGCCACAACCATCGACGCCCACAGCCGTCGACTCCCCGTTGCTACAACCGCCGCCAACCTCCTGCTCTATCACCATCTCCATCCCCGTCATCCACCATCACCGAACCTCCATCTCCTTCCCTCACCACCGGTAGCTGCACCTGCCGAGCCTCTCCACTGCCATTGCACCACCATTGCCGCCAACCGAAGCCCTTGCCATTGGCTGCTGTAACTCTTGTGTTGATCACTGTTGTCGTGATGTTGTTGCTGTCGACCTCGCTGTTGCCACTACTGTACGTGATTTGCATGTGTTACGGTGCACATAAGTTGCATGTGTTGCCGTCGGGACGCTTGTCCCGTTATTCTCATTATTATCAGAATCATCGTCATCATATTAAGGCAAGTATCTTGTACACTTTATTGTTCCGTAAAAGCAATTTAATTGACCTCCCACAATTAGTAGTTATATTTGATTATTGTGATTGAACCTCGTAACCCGTCCATGTTCATGAAAAATGATTTTACTATTTCAATTGATTGAACCGTCGTATTATCATGCTTTACAATCTTTCCATGATTAAATCATTCGTTGTATATTGAATCGAATCAATTTATTTGTCTCTATGATTCGATACCCATCATAGGATTATAAATATCGATTTGTATATATGTTCCCACCCTGCTGTCTATTCTGATTTGTAACTAGATTTTGACCCAGTTCCTGTTAAAATAAGTTAGAAATTTATAAACAAGAGTTTTATCCCCCTGATTCTAGTTTCTGGAAATTCTGACGGATCTTAAATCCGATGTGTAGTTTGCAAGATATATTATTTTTAGTGTTGTGGCATTTGTAATTCTATATTACTATTTTGAAACGTATTTTCTCGAACAACTAATTTAAATATCATGCTAAAAGTATAATTAAGACCTGATATTTACCAGTATTTTACTAAACATGATTAAGAATTTATTTATGATTTTTATAAGATTTTCAAATGAATTTACAGTCACTTTATATATATAAGAATTTGACCCCGGTCTGCCGCCTGAACAGTAGATCAATAAAGAACTGTCTGGTTGACCTAGTTTTCTGTTTTTATAATGTATCTTATAAATATGCGTTGGAACCGACAGGGAGTCTAGTTTGTAGAATTTCTGACGGAACCTTTTCGTTTCCCGTAGCAGCGGGAAAGTGAGTTTTGTACAGCAACGTATTGCTGTCCAGAATTGTATATTTATGTTTTAAAATATAAACATGTTATTTTTGTATTTAATAATTGAATTGATACATTAGAAAGATCGATTGACTTTATATTATGTACTGCATGGTTTATTATTGCAACTGTTTCATTGACTATACCGACTGCTTGTATACCGATTACATGTACACGACTGAATCACATTAAAAGAATGACAAGCCAGGGTATTAAGGGTACTACCTAGTAGTGGGTAATGTAGGGAACTATACTCGGAAGGGATCTCATGGTTTCCCTACCATTACTAAATAACTGAATAACTGAATGGCGGGACTAGGGATGGCAAGTGGGCCGGGTCAACCGCCGACCCGCCCGTATAACCTGGCCCGCAAAACGGCGGTTAGGGTTCGGGTCGAACCCGTGAACAGTAACGGGTCGACTCGGGTCGCCAAAATAACAAATCGAACCCGCCGAACCCGGTCCGGGAACCCGTTAAAATCTCCCCAACCTGCCCGCCAACCTGCAAGTCGACCCGCGGGTTGCAAACTGTTTGACCCACAATGGGTCGACCGTTGACCTGCGGGTCAGCGTGCCATTGGGTTGGGCACTGTACACCAGAGACAGCAGCAACGGCTCTTAGAGCCGTTTTGCTGTTTTTTTTTTGTTTTTTTTATTTTTAACCCTATAAATACCCCCCCAAAACCCCATAAAAAAATCACACCTTACTCTCTTACTTTCTCTACTATTATTACTCATTTCTAAGCAATTTGTGAACAATTAAAGTATTGAACAAACAAGTGTTCAAGGCATATACACAATCAAATTCCGATCGTATCAAAATCAAAATTCAACGTCTTCAACTCCTCAACTCTCGTCCAACTCCAAGTGATCAAGTCTTCAACTCTCCTACAAGCTCTCCTCAACTCTTCAATTCCGGATTTGAGAATTTCTATTTCTACTTCTATTCTTATTTTCACGGATTTTTTTATATACGCGTATCCACGGTGAACGGTATCAAAATTTCATACATCTCTTCTTCTTATTTTATTTTTGTTGTAGTTATAATTTTTTGTATCTTAACCGTTTGTTGATTTTTTTATATTCTCTATCTCAACCCTCTTGTTTTCTAAATTTTTTTTGTAACTCATCGCTCCTACATTGTGTTGTTTTTTTACATACATTACTACATTATGTCTAGATCACGCAGTAGCCGTCGTAGCCAAAGTGGGCAAGATTCCACCGGCACTTCCCGTAGGCAACCAATTGTCCCAATTAGTGAGCCCGCCGAAGAGTTCCATGATCCTCCTATCCAACAATGGGGTACACACGATGAGTTTGTATGAGACATACAATTAGAAGAACAACAACAACAATAACCAACCGAAACAACACAATGCTGTAGTGGTAGGAAAAGTAGAGGGGAAAGTAGTAATTGGCATAAATTTTACGATTTTATTCCGGATGAAGAAACTCCGGGTATAGGTTTGAAAGTTTGTAAAACATGTTCTAAGGCATATAAATTCAAGAGGGGTGAAGGCACCGGTAAAATTAGTAGACACATCCAAAATAACCATAAAGGTTGACCTACCCGGCCAACAAAAAATTATCCCGATGACCGGTCTAGTTGATAGCCATCCTTATGATCCCGATCTTGTTCGTCGGAAAATTGCCCAATTAGTAATAAAGGAAGAGTTACCATTTTCCTATCCTGAGAACAGGGACTTGGAAAATTTTAATCAAACGGCCTTAAACCCTCATTTTAGAAGAATCCCGAGAAATACTTGCAAATCGGATTGTTTTAAAGTGTACAATAAAATGAAGGACGCTTTGATTGTAATTTTATGGAGTTTAACTTGTAGAGTTAGTTTAACTTCGGATTGTTGGATGCGTGCCAACAATATTCCAATGATGGGGATAACCTGTCATTGGATCGACAATGATTGGATTCTTCAAAAAAAAATCATATCACTTGCCGCGTTGCCCTATCCCCATAATGGCGCTGAAATAGCAAACTATATTTTAGAAATTTGTGTTGTTTTTCATATTCGCAATAAAATTATGTGTATTAGTTTTGATAATGCATCTAACAACAATGCATCAATTAGTACTTTAAAATCAGCATTAAACCCTCCATCTGACATTATTTTTCATGTTAGATATGCATGTCATATTTTAAATTTATGTGTTCAAGATGTATTAAAAATAGTTGATCTATATATACTTAAAATTAGAAATTGTGTACATTTTATTGCATTAAGTTCCAACATATTTCAAGAATGGAAAAATTGGTGTAGGATTTCAAATATACCTTTTAGAAGATTTCCAAAGGATGTTAAACACAGATGGAACTCTACTTTTGATTTACTACATGTTGTTATCGAATATAAAGCAGTTGTAAATAATTTTTGTATCGCAAAAAATATGCCAAATTTTGAAATGACTCCCACCGATTGGTTTTATGCCAAATCTTTGTTAAAATTTTTAAAACCTTTTAAAACCGCAACTTTAAAATTTTCAAAATCATATGAATCTACTTCTAGTAGCATTTTTATTTCAGTAGTTACTATGATGCAAACATTTAACGAAATGTTAAATGATGCTTTTGTTGGTGATATTGTAAAACCTGCATACAAAAAATTTTTGAATTATTTTAATCCTCCTCCTATGTTGTTTTGTGTTGCTACCGTTATGGATCCTCGTATCAAATTAGAAGGTACGAAGAGTTTGATTGAAATATTTTTTGTATTACTTGGAGAAAATGTAGAAATAGAAATTGATTGCGCTTCTTTTTTAGTTAAATTTGAATCTACATTAAATAACTTGTATGATTATTATGATAGATCTTTTGCATCTAGTAGTACAACTTCTGTAGTTAGTTCTTCTTTTGCTACTTCCAAAAGTAAGGGTAAGAGTAAATTTGATGATAGAACATTTAATTTACTTGCACAAATTCAATCAAAAAAACCTAGGACTAATCAACCAAATGAATTAATTGTTATAATCAACAAGATTCTGAGTCTTTTACTTCTTCACTAGATATGTTATAATGGTGGAAAGACCACGAACACACTTATAGTATTCTTAAATATATGACTAAAAATCTACTAACTCCTCCTGTCTCTACAGTTGCTTCTGAAAGTGCATTTTTTTCAAGTGGCAGGATTCTAACTGATTACAGGAATCACTTGAAGTCCGACTCGTTAGATATGCTCGTTTGCACAGAAGACTGGCTGAAGCCATAAAATAGGACACAAGGGAAAGCATTATCTACGTCCACAAGTAGGAGCTACTCGCCGGAAGAACAACAACAAAACAACAACAATAGCAACCAAAATAAAGAATTCAAGACCAACAACAACAAGTCAACAACAACAAATTGAAGGCCATCAACTTGAAGACAATTGTAAATAGATAAAAAAAATTGTATTAAATCTTTGCTTGTTATTTCAAATTAGAAAAAATGAAGTAAATTGAATTTGTATATAAGAAATATGTTAGTGTATAAAACAAATTTGTGAATTCTTTATTTCTTATTAGAAATTGTGAAACTTGTATAACTTGAAATCATATGAATAATATTTCAATAATTTTTTTTGGCAATTTCACTATTTCAATCTTATTATTATTATTACGATTTTTAATGTTTATTATTATTATTATTATTATTATTATTATTATTATTATTATTATTATTATTATTATTATTATTATTATTATTTTAAGTTAAAAAATTTTATAAAAAAAATAACCTATCTAAACGGGCCAAACCGCGACCCGACCCGACCCGACCCGGGTTGGACCCGAAAGGGTTCACGGGTTAGGCGGGTACCCATTTCCACTTTTCGACCCGGCCCGATTAAACCACCAACCCGACCCGAACCCGCCCAAGTCTACATCCAACCCGGGCGAGTCCGGCCCGACCCGGCCCGTTCGACCCGAATGCCATTGCTAGGCGGGACACTGTATATTGTTCATTGAACATTGACACAGAATACTGAATAACTGAATAACTGAATCATATTTTCCTGCCTACATGTTTTTCCGAGTACATGACCATAACATTCACCAGTAGAGTCTAAATGTTAACATGCTTGTATGCACCCGAACCTGTGGTACGAGACGCAGAATTGCGTGCATTAGTTAGGACTGATGAAATGGATCGACTTAAGATTTATATTGAGCACATGCATTTTTCCTGTTACAAGTTATATGATTCTCGTTTACATGTTACATGTTTCAGTCTACTAGTTCATGATTCCTGCTCATAAGACAAGTTACCCGATTCTCGATTTCATGGTTGTATTCCTCGTTACATGATTTATTTCCTGTATACATATGGTTCCCTGTTCCTTGCTATATTCCTGTTCTGGTTTCATTTTGTTTGTACTACTTGCGGCTCGTTACTTGATCTAACGGGTGTTTCTCTTCCCAACTCAAGATGATGAATTTATAGGAGTGGAAGAAGAATTGCCAGAAGGAATCAATGATCAGGTGTTCTGAAGAATGAAGATGGATTCTACCCTACTTTTACTTGCTTATGTTTTCATCTCATGTCTATTTTCTTATTGCAAACTTTGTATTCCGGGCTTGTTGACCAGAAGTTATTTAGTTTTCAGATGTTGGTTATGTATGAGATACTTCATGGATTATTCATGTTTATGTGATATTTTATTGCATGCGTGGTTATTGTCATCTTTCATATTATTGAGTTAAATTATACAGCTTATGGATGATATTAGTTGGCATATTTATATCATTCGCTGAACCTCAGTTGCTGTTTTCGTATAATGGGAAGCAGGGCATGACAGTTTTGCTGAAAGGAGGTCGACTAGGGTGATAGGCCCTGCTGGAGCGGTTTCTCTCATTCTTCATCTGTTCTAGGTGATCTTCTACTTCTTGGATGTGGCAAAGGACTTAGTCGTCCTTCCCCTGAGACCCAGTTGAGTCGGCGGATCCTTCATTGGGGGACTAGCCTAGATCTTGACTTCCCTGGATAGCTTGAAGGATGTCGAGCTTGAACTTATCTGATTCGGCCCTAGTGACTAGGGCATTTTTTCCTTTGTTCCGCACAAGAAGCTTTCGACTCTCATGAATTGAGCTTCTTATTGTGTTGCACCCCCTGTGAGAGGGGGATTGCCTTGATCTCATGAATCGGACCTCTTAGTCATGGTGGCATGGCGACAAGTATGACTTATATAGTTTCCCACAGACGGCGCCAATCTGTTGTTGCTTTTTTTGGTGTGGGAACAAACAGATAGTGAGTTCTTATTTAATGGAAACTACTAAGAATCTGACCTTTGATCATTGCCGTGAAATGCGGTTAGAGCTCATGAGATTGAATCTAGATCGTTGACTGACCACCGTGATCTGAATCCGACGATTGCTGACGCAGCCGATGGACCTGCAAAAATCTTGAAACACTGGGGGTTGGCCTCGGCGACATACCCTCCGATGCTTAAGTCAGAACCTAAAAGAGAAAGAAAGTTTGAGAGAGAAACTACTGATTTTTTGATTACCTTCTGACTGTGGAGGGGGGAGGGTATTTATAGGCCTGCGAAACATATCAAGAGATCGATCTGAATCCATTGGATCGATCTGAATTCCTAATCTCCTTAATGTTCCTCCCCCTCGAGGGATAAGTTCTTTTGTTAGGGGACAAGAGATTTGACTCCTAGCCTTCATGGGCTAAGTGTCTCTCCTAGTAGGCCTAGTTTGTCACTTTTTATGGGCTTAAAAGAAGCTCTTGTCTTGTAGAGGAGCATGGAGAAGGCCCGGACCAGTTAAAGAGGCCCGTTAAGGTTAATTTGCCTGTAGAAGCTTTGAGATATGTGCTGGAATCGTACGGCCCTAATTTGCTTCGATTTTTACCATCACCATGTACCCATTATAATTTTTATAGGCCTAATTCTATAAAACTTTTTTTTTACAATTGGGAAGAAAAGGCATCGAACGAGATTTGATATCCCGTCTGATATTTTTTTAAAAATTCCGATGAAACTTGTTTTAACGTCTGATACTAATTTTAAAAAAAATTGTGGGAAGAAAAATCATTTAGCACAGAACCTTTTTTTTTAATTGTACGATGAAAAATCATATTGCGTCCGATTATTTTTACGGAGAAATTTGTTAACAGACGAAACTTGATCTTCCGATTGCTATATTTTTGCAATTTCTATTTCTCCTCTCAAATATAGAAGAGTACTATTCCTCAAAAACTCAAAATTTTCAAATATTGGGAACGACTACGGCTCTTATTTTGCCAAATTTTCTAAATTTTGGAAATATAGGGAATGACTAGAGATGCTCTTACCGCTGCAACAAGAGGTGTGTGGCCCCCACCTCTGTGTCAAATCGCGGTGTCACATCTGGAGACTTCAATATTTTATTGGGCCCCACATCAGCATGGATTAAGCGGGTTTATTTACCAAATGAGAATTCGTTAACCCGGCTAATTTCCTCCCTCTGATTTCCTCCTTTTGCGCACAAACCCGTATCCAAGGCTGTACTTCGAACCGGATCCAGGACCCGTACCCGCTCCAGACTAGTGTCATATTATCTATCTATATCTATACTATTTTAATGGGAGAGTTTGTCTCCAAACAATCTTTAATTGTAACCCAACAAATACGTGCATTATAATCCAAAAAACACGTGCAATGCATATACATAACTAATGTAAAGTAGGTCTTAGATTTGATGCCAGACAACATCGATTATATATATATATATATATATATATATATATATATAAAGACGTGTATCACACGTGTAAATTACTTGTACTATTCTAATGAGAGAGTTTGTCACCAAACAAACTTCATTTGTAATCAAACAAACACATACATTGTAACCCAATAAACATGTGCTATGCACATGCATAACTAATATAATTGTGGTCTTAGATTCGATGTCAGACAACGTCCAAATTTTTTTATTGAAAAAATATATACTTATAAAGACGTGCATCACATGTGTAAATTATTTGTTCATATAATTCTCGTTTGTCTTGCTTGTTCAGTAGGATCAATAATAAGGAGGATCAGAATTTTCCTTAAAAAAAGGGAGGATCCGAATTGATAATCTGCTTGAAAAAGGCAAAGATCTCTATGAAAATTCCTAATAATACAACGATAAGAAGCATTTCTTAAATTTGTGACGCATAACGCATCTTGTATATATCTTATCGAACTCATTTTGAGTATAGACAGTAGACGCCCGTCATGATCCTCACTTTTAGAGTCTTTTTAAGCTGATAACCCCGTACATTAATAATTTTATTTAGATTAATTGGAATAGTGAGGAAAATATTGGGTAGCTTGACGGGTGAACTAGCTCCTTCGGATTAATTTGGACACTTGAAATATGACTCCAAAATTTAAGACCCTTGAAAGCATCTCAAATAATCTTCCGAGCTTGATCAATTTGAGAGGTAGTTTTTTGTTTATCCTTAAACCATGAAAGATCAGAAGTAGAATCGTATCTATCTTTCCGAATTCTTATATTACTTAGTTCTCATTTTTCTAATTGATTTGTTTGGAAAGATGAAAACAGTTGAGGATTAAAAAAATTTTAGAATTTCAAAGTTGACGTTTAAATTCATTTCTCAATTTTGTAATTGAGATTTCGTATGTGTAACATGTCACAAATCTTATTCTAGGTCTTTCAGCAAGTTCCTTTCATATACATGCATTTTCGAAAGCTGCATACATTATGTTTGTTGGGATTCGTTCTATCACATTTTCAAGATCACAATGATCTAATATTTAATTTAATCTCAAATAAAATAATAAGAATAGAAATCAATAAATTTTACCTTCAAGCTTTGGTTCCTTATTTCTTTTTCTCCTTCAATTCTAACTCTAGTTTTGCCTCTTATTTTCTTCTATATCCTTGTGGGAGGCACAAGAGAGTCCACAGTTTTACCCTTATTCTCATATTTATACAAGAGATGAAAGCATAGGGTTATGAACTTTAGGAAATCCTAATTGGGATAAAATTACAATACTGTCCACTGTGTATTTGTTTTTGCTCCCCAACTAAAATCTAAATATTATTATACCCTTATCACAATATAGTTCTACAAGACAACCCTTCTTTACCGATATTCACAAACGTACCCTTGGAATTCGTGATACTACCTTCATGGGTCAATTTGTAACTTAAATTTTGTTTTCACATTTAACCTTTTATACAATCTGACTGACTAAAAAAAATTATTTTTTTTACAAAAAAATAAAAATTTGTATATAATAAAATATTTTTTCTGTAAAAGATACCCATGGAATTACTGTCAGATTATAACCTTGATTAAATGAACAAGGGAATATCTTCTTTTTTAGAAATAGGATTCTGTATTGCAAATACATGTTTCCATATTTCTAATAAGACACATCCAATGCATTGAGGTATTGGTCTACAAGACCTCACTCTTTGATTTATCAAAATGCGTGATATTAAAAAAACAAGTTCACTATATGCTCAGGATTTAGAGGTCATGTTTATATTGTCTTTAACGATATCACTGTCTTGTGGTTATTTGTAAGTATAATTATTCTTTGTTCCATCAATTCGTACTAAACGAACTAGTACAACAAGTTCGAGTCGACCCTCTCACTTGTTATGCTACAGTTTGCCAAATAGAATGCTCATACCTATTATAGACTGTGAATATGTTCTTTGTGCATAGACTTAATTCCGATGCAGCATGGACCTCGTTGATGCACAATATCAATATTTGTGAATAAACAAAAAATTGCTCTATTAATAAAATGACAAATAAATAAATTTATTTCTGTCTAATCATATAACCCTACAACTCCCACTTGCACTCACAGTTTAAAGATAAACTTTGAGGGCATACTAACAATCACTCAAAAAATAGTAATCTGATCCCTCTTAAGACCCATGCTGTCCAGATGAGACTCAAAACTCTTTGCGGCAATGTCTTCGTAAAAAGATCCACGACGTTATTAGCTGTTGGTATCTTAGTTATAGCGATTTCTCCAGTGTAGAAAAAATCTCTGAAGATGTAATACTTCCGCTTAATGTGTTTTGCCTTCTTGTGGTTTCTTGGTTCCTTGAATTGTGCAATTGCACTAGTGTTATCACAATATAAAAACGTAGGTGACAATGCCAATGTTACAACTCCAAGATCTGAAAGACACTGTCTGAGCCATACTGCTTCTTTAGTTGCTTCAGATGCAGCCACATACTCAACTTCCATGGTGGAATCAGCAATACAAGATTGCTTCACACTCCTCCAACTGATGGCCCCTCCACCCCAGGTGAAAACATATCCAGAAGTAGACTTACTAGCATCTTTGTCTGATTGGAAATCAGAATCGGTGTAACCTCTTGCTGACAATTCGGAACTGCTTTATACTAACACAAAATCTTTTGTAGCATTAAAATACTTCAATATGTGTTTAACAGCTAACCAATGTTGGAAGCCTAATCTGATTGATACCTGCTGACCATGCCAACTGCGTAACAAATATCTGGTCATATACAAAGCACAGCATACATGAGACTTCCTACTGCTAATGCATAAGGAACTGATCTCATTTTCTCTCTTTCCTCCGCAATTTTTGGACACTGTTCCTTGGTAAGAGGTATTCCATGTCTAAAAGATAAAAGACCTTTATTGAAATTTTGCATGCCAAAACGAACCAGTATCTTATCTATATACGCAGCTTGGGAAAGTTCAATTTTTCTTTTCTGGCGATCTCGAAAAAGTTTAATGCCAAGAATATAACTGGCTTCTCCCAAGTCCTTTATATCAAACTGTTTTGACAACCAAATCTTGATCTTTGTCATGACTCCTACATCATTACCAATGAACAGAATGTTATCAACATAAAGAATTTAAAATACCACTACTTTGCCCACAACCTTTTTGTACACATAATGTTCATCTTCGTTTTGATTGAAACCATAGGACTTTATCTTTTGATAAAAGCACATGTTCCAACTCCTAGATGCTTGTTTTAGTCCATAAATGGATCTATCAAACTTGCATATTTTATCCTCTTGGCCCTTAACTCTGAAACCATCTAGTTGAGAAATGTAAATCTCTTCTTCAAGACGCCCATTCAAGAATGCGGTCTTGACATCCATTTGCCAAATTTCATAATCGAAATGAGCTAAAATGGATAAGAGAGTTCGAATAGATTTCAACATAGCCACTGGCGAAAAGGTTTCTTCATAATCAATGCCTTCCTTTTGATTAAAATCCTTTGCCACTAATCGTGCTTTGAAGGTTTCAACCTTCCTATCTACTCCTCTATTTCTCTTGTATACCCACTTGCATCCAATAGGTTTAATATTTGTAGGTGGTTCTACAAGATTCCAGACTTTGTTAGAGTACATAGACTCCATTTCTGATTTCATGGCCTTTTTGCCAGGATTCTGAGTCAACGTCTTTAAGTGCCTTTTTGTAGTGTATGGGATCTGAGTCATGCTCATCAGGAATGGGCCCGGAGGCTTCCCCCAAAAGCATGTATCTGCTAGGTATTCCAGTTTCTCTCCCACTTCGACGAAGTACCGGTGCAATATTAAAATTACTTTGTTAGAGTACATAGACTCCATTTCTGATTTCATGGCCTTTTTGCTAGGATTCTGAATCAACGTCTTTAAGTGCCTTTTTGTAGTGTCTGGGATCTGAGTCATGCTCATCAGGAATGGGCCCGGAGACTTCCCCCAAAAGCATGTATCTACCGGGTATTCTAGTTTCTCTCCCATTTCGACGAAGTACCGGTGTAATATTAAAATTTTCTGTGGTAACTAAAGTAGTATTAGGTAAATTTGCAATTATACTATCAGGACTTGGTGTCAGATTATCTGACAACTCATGCAAAATCAAGTGACTTCGTGAAATATGTTTCATCACATAGTCTTCCTCTAGATAAACAGCATGTGTTGAAAAAAATACTTTCTGTTCACTAGGCCTATAGAACATGCCTCCACGAGTTCCTTTGGATACCCAATGAACAGACAAGCTTCTGATCTTGTTTCCAGCTTATCTGGTTATTGCTTCCGCACATATGCAGTACAACCCCATATACACAAATTTATACTTGGTTGTCTCCCACTCCATAACTGAGTAGGTGTGCTATCAACAGCCTTAGATGGAACAAATTTCAAAAGATAAACTGCTATAAGTAGGGCATATCCCCAAAAAGATATAGGTAATGTAGCGTAACTCATCATAGATCTAACCATATCAAGTAAAGTGATATTCCTCCTCTCAGCCACAACATTCTGTTGGGAAAAATTAGGTGCAGATTACTGTGGTACAATCCCACACTGCGTAAAATAATCTCGAAACTCACAAGAGAGGTACTCTCCTCCACGATCTGATCAAAGAATATTCAAGTGTTTACCTAGTTGCTTTTCACTTTCTGTCTTGAACTCCTTGAATTTCTCAAAAGTTTCAGACTTGTGATGCATTAGGTATACATAGTCATATCTTGAGTAATCATCTATGAAAGTCACAAAATACTCAATAGGCTTTTGCACTAGTGCTCATAGGTCCGCATATATCTGTAACGCCCCTGCCCCTAGCTCAGACAATTTATACAATTTATAAGACAAATTAGATACTATGTAGTACAACTGCCAACCACAGGCTGCCTCTGAAAAGGTGGTTAACCGAATTGGTGACTCTTGATCATAGGCTATATTATTTATATATTATTTTAATTCTATCAACTACCGATATGGGACATTCTTTTCACAACTTCTTTCCGTTCTCTTTCTCTCCTGAGAAGAAAACGGCACACGTGGGCCCCATGGGTGATGATGACGTCACCCCCAATTGGAACAGCAAGCACATTGCTGTGCTTTTTTTCCAAATCCGTGGGACCCCTCCTTTGACAAAATATATACTCTTTTTGAAAATTATGGGGTGTTACACACACGTGCTTTTTTTCCAAATCCGTGGGACCCCTCCTTTGACAAAATATATACTCTTTTGAAAATTACAGGGTGTTACACACACACCCTTTCAGAAATCAGCATCAGCATCCTCGCTGAGCACAGGCGCCCACCACAGACTGCCTCTCAAAAAGTGGTTAACCGAATTGGTGACTCTTAATCATAGGCTATATTATTTATATATTATTTTAATTCTATCAACTACCAATATGGGACATTCTTTTCACAACTTCTTTCCGTTCTCTTTCTCTCCTGAGAAGAAAACATCACACGTGGGCCCCGTTGGTGATGATGACGTCACCCCCAATTGGAACAGCAAGCACATTGCTGTGCTTTTTTTCTCCAAATCCGGGGGACCCCTCCTTTGACAATTCAATTTCACACATAATTACATATATATGCCAACCAAACTTGCCAAACATTTTTTTTCAAATCTTTTTTTTTAACATATAATATATATATTTTTTTATACTTTTTTTGAAAATTACGGGGTGTTACAACATCTGTGTGTACCAATTCTAAAGGTTCTTTGGCTTTATTTTCTTTTCCAGAATATGGTCTTCTAGTCATTTTTCCTTACAAACAAGATTCAAAAATTGGCATAGGCTCCTCTGCCAAGGGACCAAAAGATCCACTTTTCACCAATTTGTCATTCCTATTAGGGTTGATATGTCCTATACGTAAGTGCCAAAAAGCCTTAGAATTACTAGAAGGTGTTATTCTTTTGTTTGATATAGTACCAGATAAGGCATTAGTTTCATTAATAGGCAGTTTGGAATAAATAGTATGAAGCAAATATAATTCATCTTTTATTATACCATAACAAATAAACTTGTCATTCTTACGAACTATGGCTTTGTCCTCAAATAAAGTAGAATATCGATGTTTCCATAAGGATTTAACTGAAATTAAATTTCTCCTCATATCTGGAACATGAAGAACATTATTCAAAACTAAAGATCTTCCATCACTAAACTGCAAATTAACTGATCCTACTGCTACTGCTTTAACTCGATGTTGCGATGCTAGGTAAATGTCAACTTCGTCATCACTTAGTTCCCTTGTTGCCTTGCCCGTGCATGGAATTACAAACATGGTCAATGGCTCATGAGTTAAAACACCAAGTGTCTATAAACTTCTCCATAGAACATGTTTCAACAACTAGTGATTCAGGCATACCTGAGTTGGCATTTTTTTTTGCCAGATACTTCACGCAATTTGCTTTCCAATGCCCGTTTATACCGCAGTGGAAACATTTTTCCTTTTGGTTTATTCTCCTGATTCACAAGCTTTGTTGGTTTCCCAGAACCAGATTTACCTTTAAAAAATTTTCCTTTATTCTTCTTCCTATCTTACCTTTCAGTTTGATAGAATAAATTTTACTAATGAAAACACTACTTTTTGGCTTAACGATACCTTCAGCCGCAATCAATTCATTCATCAGTTCAGAAATGGACAGATTCATTTTGCTCATATTGTAATTGAGCGTGAACTGATTGAATGACTGTGGTAGCGTCTGAAGGATCATGTCAACTTGAGATTCCTTATTGATTACTGCACCAAGAATCTGAAGTTCATTAAGGAACCCCATCATTTTCAAGACATGCTCATGAACAGGAGTACTCTCAGCCATCTCAGCATTCACTATCGCTTTCATCGCAACTAGGGATGGCAAACGGCCCGGGTCGATCCGCGACCCGCTCGTTTAACCCAGCCCGCGAATTTTCGGTTCGGGTTCGGGTCAAACCCGTTAACAGTAACAGGTCGACCCGGGTCGTAAAGTAGCGAATTTAACCCAATCAACCCGGCTCGATAACCCGGATGCACAGTACTCGATCCGCCCGCGAACCCGCGGGTTGCGAACCGTTTGACCCGTACGTTCAACCCGTGCGGATCGACCGTTCGACCCGCGGGTCCAACTGGTTGTAAGTTACCGAGAGCCTTCAACGGCTCTTTTAGCCGTTATTTTTGTCTTTTTTTGATTTTTTTCCCTATAAATACCCCTAAAACCCAAACAAAAAATTCAAACCTTACTCTCTTACTCTCTTTAATATTATTACTCAATTCATTTCATTTGTGAACAATTCAACAAAAAAGGTAGCAAGACATATACACGACCAAACGACAAATTCCGATTGTATCGAACTCAAAATTAAACTACGTCTTCAAGTCTTCAACTCTCCTCCAAGTGATCAAGTCTTCAACTCTCCTCCAAGCTCTCTTCAAGTCTTCAATTCCAGACTTCTACTTCTACTTCTATTCTTATTTTTACGCCTTTTTTTATATACGAGTATCCATGGTAAATGGTATCAAAATTTCATATTCCTTTTCTTCTATTTTTATTTTTTTTTGTAGTTATAATTTTTTGTATCATATTTGTTTGTTGGTTTTTTTGATCTTCTCTCTCACAACCCTCTTATTTTCTAGATCTTTTTTTTTGTAACTTATCGTGCCTACATTGTGTTTAATTTCTTTACATACACTACTACATATTAACATGTCTAAATCACGCGGTAGCGGCCGCAGCCAAAGTGAACAAGATTCTACCGGCACTTCCCGTAGGCCTCCAATTGTCCCACAAAATGACCTCGCCGCAGACTACCCTAATCCTCCTCCCCAGCAATGGGGTACACACGATGAGTCTGTAGGAGACATAGAATTAGGAAAATTGAAGTAAATTGAAATTGTATATAAGAAATTTGTTATTATATAAAATAAATTTGTAGAAAATCTTTATTTCTTATTACAAATTGTGAAACTTGTATAAGTTGAAATCATATGAATAATATGTCATTTTTTTTGGCAATTCCACTCTTTCAATCTTATTATTATTATTGCATTTTTTATGTTTATTATTATAATTAATTAATTTTTTTTATGTTAAAAAAAAGTTAACTTTAGCCGGGCCAACCCGCGATCCGACCCGACCCGGGTTGGACCCGAAAGGGTTCACGGGTTGGGCGGGTCGCAAATTTATGCCTCTGACCTGGCCTGGCCCTGCCCGTTTAACCCCACAACCCGACCCGAACCCGCCCAAGTTGGGTGCAAACCCGGGCGGGTTCGACTTGACCCGGCCTGCCTAACCCATTTGCTAATCCTAACCGCAACTTGCCTTGCGGCTCGCGATTAACTGGTAAACATCTCTTTTAAGCTTGTTATCATATCTAAAGCATGCGGCATTTCATTGTGTTGGTGTTGAAGTACATTTGATATGGACGCCAAAATGTAACATTTAGCCATGTCATCAGCATTAACCCATGATTCATGATAATCAAAATCTTCCTGGGAAGTTTCATCCGTGAGCTCATCAGGTTTCTTTTCTAGAAGTACAAATTTATAATTCTAAGAGGTAAGGACAATGTCAAGATTGCATTTTCAGTCAACATAATTAGGTCCTTCTAACTTATTTTCTTTAAGAATCATAAAGACTGGGTTCATGCCGAAAGACATCTGAAATAGTTTAAAATAATATAAGAACTAGAGCAAAATGGTTTAAACAAAACTTTTAAAATTCTCATCATAATCAATATGGGTTTCCTCAAAACATAAACTTATAGAGAAAAAAAAAATCGGATGACTAATCATATGGTTACAAATTTTCGTTGGGAAAATTTGCTCCCACTAACTAGCGGGAAACCCATTAATTATCTTAGACATGATATGTCAAATTAATATCTGATTTCTTTGGCCTGCAATACTTAATGATAAACATCCGTTGGGGAGTTTACCATTATTTATTGGTCGAGTGTGCAACATCAAGAATCTAAAATAGATTGCATTAATTAAGTCCTCGATAGGAGAATCTCTTTTTATGCTACCAATTCATATTCTAACTTAAAGAAATTCACACATACAGTCCATGTTAAGTACCCTCTGTTAGGGAGCTTCACTATGGAAGACAATGTACCGTTTCAATACTATTATGAATAGATAATGGAAGGTCGTGGGTTTCATTAAGAACCATCTCCCACTCGATATTTTTATATAAGGAAATTAAAGTACATATCTGTTTTACCTCAATTAACATTCAATGCAATTTAAAATAGAAATAGCAACAAAAATAAATGCATTCATCCCCAACCAAACTCATGGTCAGAACAATATTTAGATGTATCCCTGCAATAGAGAACCAAGAGATCTTGTCTTCATATCCTCCTTCTCTGCTTCGTCTTTGCTTCATCGATATTTAAAAAATTTAAACTACCTCAACATAAGGAGGCTTACATTAAATACAGTAAAACTAGCTCAACATAAGGAGGTTTACATCATTGAATAATAAAACTACCTCAACATAAGGAGGTTTATTTCAATGAACAACAAAATAAAAAATAACAAGTTCTAGCCATGGGGGGGTTCTCACAAACATACACATACATCCACAGACAGTATAATAATGTAAGGCAGCGGAAAACAAAATTGTACAATCCTATAATTATAACTGTTTCTACCAATATCATCTAAGATCTCAAATTATCAAGTTAATACAAATAAGTAAAAAATAATCTAACAATCATAAATAATTACTAGATCTAAACTTATATTTTAAAAAAATGAGATCTAGGTTATTAGTATAGTTAATAATAATAAAAATTTGAAAAAAAAATAGATTAAAAAAAATGAATCATAAATACAAAAAATCATAAAGCCCGAAGCCCGAAGATAGTGACGTATAAATACATCCAAATTAAACAGTGATCTAATTCACATAATCTAATAATTTAATCATTGAACCCATCTAAATTAGATCAAAAATTGAATCCATCTAAATTCATTGATATCATCAATATCATCTTCATAAAAAAGGAATCAATCAATATCATGTCCCTTTTATGAAGTCATATTCAGATTCTTTTGTTTTGTTTTGTTTTGTTTCTTTTTTCAATTAAAAATTGATCATCCCTTCCAAAGAACAGGAAGTGCCGATCTTTAAAAAAAATTTAATTAAAAAAAATTAAAACAATAAGAATCAATATGATGATTGATTAAAATTAGATCAAAGTGGCTCTAATACCACTGTTGGGATTCGTTCTATCATATTTCCAAGATCACAATGATCTAATATCTAATCTAATCTCAAATAAAATAATACGAACAAAAATCAATAATTTTTACCTTCAAACTTTGATTTCTTGTTTCTTTTTCTCCTTCAATTCTAACTCTAGTTCTTCCTCTCATTTTCTTCTATATCTTGGCGGGAGGCACAAGAGAGTCCACAAGGTTTTACCCGTATTCTCATATTTATAGAGGAGATGAAAGCCTAGGGTTAGGAACTTTAGAAAATCCTAGTTGAGATAAAATTACAATACTGTCCACTATGTATTTGTATTTTGCTTCCCAACTAAAATCTAAATTATTATTAGACCTCTGTCACAATATAGTTCTAGAAGACACCCCTCCTTTATCGATATTCACAAACGCACTCTTGAAATTCGTGATACCACCTCCATGGGTCAATTTGTAATGTAAAGCTTGTTTTCACATTTAACCTTTTCTACAATCTGACAATAACTCTAATTTTATTTTTTATTTTTTACAAAAAAAAAAATTGTATATTATAAAATATTTTTTCTGTAAAATAAATCCATGGAATTTACTGTCAGATTATAACCTTCGTTAAATGAATAAGGGAATATCTTCTATTTTAGATATATGATTCTGTATTGCAAATTCATGATCCATATTTCTAATAAGACACATCCAATGCATCGAGGTATTGGTCTAGAAGGCCTCACTCTTTAATTTATCAAAATGCGTGATATTAAAAAAACGAGTTCACTATATGCTCAGAATTTAGAGGTCATATTTATATTGCTTTAATGATAATACAGTCTTGTGGTTATTTGCAAGTGTAATCATTCTTTTTTCCATTAATTCGTACTAAACGAACTAGCACTATAAGTTCGAGTCGACCCTTTCACTTGTTGTGCTACAGTCTGCCAAATAGAATGTTTAGTTCTATTATAAACTGTGAATATGTTCTTTGTGCATAGACTTAATTACCATGCAGCATGGACCTTATTAATGTACAATATCAATATTTGTGAATAAACCAAAAATTGCTCTATTAATAAAATGACAAATAAATAAATTTATTTCTTTCTAATCATATAACCCTACAATGTTGGCATCTCCTACCTGTGTAATATGTTGGTTTTATGGTACAACAATATGTTATGTTCATAATTTCTATTTATAATAGAACTTTTAATGAACAATAAACCTAATATGGTTTTATTATGTGGGTCACAATAGTAAATGTATGGTGATTATGCGGAAATTTAAAATTTGAAAATAAATGCACAAAGTAAAGAGATAACCTTAGAGAACACAAATTCAGTAGAAAGGTAAAGAAACACAACGATTTAAGTGGTTCAGCCCCCAGACTTAATCCATTATCCCCTTACCTGCAGCAATTCTTCGCTGCAGGCGTTCCACTGTACTCAAACCCTGTACAGTAAGTTATTGGCATTCATGCCAAGATTCCTATTACAGTCACATTACTTTTATATATAAACCTCGTTAATCGCCTTGATCCAAAGCAAAAGGAAAGTCAAAAGCATGGTTGTAGTCTTGACAAAGAAAAACAATATCTCTTTTCATCTTTAGCAAATTATAGGTTCTGAAGAATTGTGTTAAATAAGATGAAAACAACTCTAAGGATTCAGCTCTATTTAAAGAGCTTGAAAATATTCATTTCTATAAATGTAAAAAAAAATATCAAATATAAGTTTGGGAAGATTGTGGTCAACTGCTAATTTGGGTAGTCGACTGGCATTTCCTCCAGACCAATGTTGAGAGGAAATAATAGTCGATTGCACCAATTTTCAACTGAAATTGACTGTCTGCAGTTTTTGCAGTCGACCAAAATATTCTCTGATTAAATATTTTAATGAATCCGCTTTATTTTCTTTTCATAAATTTTCATTTACCAAAAATTAGATTACACATTATTGCTCATAGATAAAGTATAAAATAATCAACTCTTGATACTCTGGTTTCTTGGGGAACAACCGGATCTTTCTTCTTGTCGAATCTTTCCGGATATTTGCGACATTTCATATTTGCATAATTCTTTTTATTTTTATGCATTATTAAGCTTTTTGCTTTGAGCAAGAAGATTTTGAAATTTATTTGAATTTCATTCTATATTAACTTATAAATATTTTAAATAAAATCGTTAGATACATACGTCTATATTTTGTGCACACTAAATAAAGGGTCAACAGCAATGAAATTTCCTTCTTCTATTTCTTTTTAAAATAATCGATTTAATGCAGAGGAGATTGTGCCATAATATTATACTGACATTTTATAGGGAAGTAAAAGGTAGTCGACTACTGCTCAATAATCATATCTAAAAATATCTTTAAAAGGAGGGGGAAAATGCCAAATGCTCGGAAACAAGGATAGCCTTGGATAGCTAGAAAATAAGGTGGCCCACTTAGGATGGTCTTCATCATCAGATATAAAGTAGGTTATTGTCATCCATATCTTCAAGTTTCAAAAGATAACATTAATAAATGCGCATTGAAACAGCATTGAATCTGCTTTGATTAGCGAAGCTTAATCAAGGCTAATTAATCAGGATCCCATGAAAGAGAGGAGAGAGATTCTGCTTACATGTGCAGGTTAGTGAGAAATTACGATGTATTTAGTGCATGAATGCAGTGCGTACGTAATCGCCGAATATACGTGCATAGAGGAAGCCCTAGCGCTAGATGAACCTTCCACTGTTTGGCACTTAAGGCTATGTATGTTACATAATTTCCACAGTGAACATTATCTAGCCAGCCCCAATAGTTTCTACTTTAGGGGACATCTTTAGTGTGGATGGTTATCTACAAGACTTTACAACTTCAATCTTGGACTTCTATTCATATGTTTGCTTAATGCTTATCAAAAAAATCATATGGACAAGGACCTTCAATTCATACTCCACTCAGAGTAATCAAAGATATACGTCCTCAGAGCATTCCCAATACCTCATTCTCATCCCTAAATTGTGGTTTCATGATAGCATATTTCTTGGAATATGTCACCTCATTTGGGGGTTTTCAAATGGATTACTTCAATGGGACCCATCTTGGGGTTTCCAAAAAAAGGAAAATAATATTCCCACAACAATATTTTTTATTGTAAAGATATAATACAAATACTTAGAAAGTTATAATACAAATATTTAGAAAGAGATAATACATTATTATTAAGAAAGAGATAATACAATTATCAATGACCTCATTAAAAATATGTAGGAAAAAGAGTATCATCTTATTCAAATTATAAAAATATTAACAATTAAATTACAATACTAGTAATATTTACGTCCAATGCACGTTCTAATTATTTTTTTTAATAGAGTTAATAATAAGACGTAATCTGGTATTGAACCTAAAACCTCTCTTTACTCATACATACTATTTATAAATTACCCCTAGTGGCACAAACTTTTATTTTATATGTGATACTTTTGTAACTAATTATGTCGTAAATAAATTTGAACTTTGAGGATATTATGGTAACTAACAACAGTCGAGTAAATCTATACTATTATTAAGTAAACCCTCATTTTTGCGGCTTTTTACTATCATGCCCTCATAAACATAATACACCTAAAAAATAATGTAGGGTTAAATCTGTCAAAATTTACTCCTGATCCCGAAGGTCATAATCATAATTTTCACTCAAATCAAACTCTCTCTCTCTCTCTCTCTTTCTCTCTCAAAAAAAATTCCTCCCTCCTGTCGATTCCTCTCCCTCTCTCTCAAAATCCCCACCGCCCTCAAAATCCAGAACAATCTAATCCCTTCTCTCTCCTCTTTCTCTCTCTAGCAATGGCGAAACCAACCTCCATCTTCTCCCTCGCCGCGGCCGCCCACTTTGAAGGCTTCGACGGTGATGAACTCGACGACGACTACGAACGCTCCTTCCCCCTCCCCCAAACCCCATCCTCAATCTCAACCCTCACCGCCGAATATCCTTCCTAATAAAAATGTTTGGGTTCCTGAACCAGCATTTCAAGAACCATCAAGATCTCTCAAAAACCCACTCCCTCTCTTCTCAACTCAACTCCGAATGCTCCCATTTAGAGCGGCACATCGCCAACCTCTTCTCCAAGCTCTCCATTGCTTCATCAGAATGGACCTCTAACTCTGCCCATGCCCGAATCCTATTGCGTCCTGGTTCGTTTCGTCCCATAAAATCTAATCTTTTTATAAAAAAATTATGATTCATCACTTTATGTTTGTTTGATGGATTTTTGTTTGGTGGGTTTTCAGATGGGTTTGGGTGTATGGGCTGTGAAAAAGGAGGGAATTTGGATGTAGCAGAATTGCATTTGCTCGCGAAAGAGGTTGCTCGAATTGAAACCATTCGTCTATATGCAGGTAAATTCAACTTCCAAATGTTGTATTTGCCACCAAATTGATTCAAGTTTTGGCCCCATTGAGGAATTAGGGAGTTACTCATCTTTGTTGTTTTGATTGATATTTGTAGTCGTGAATTGTTGTTGGGCTTGGTATTTAATTGTAACTTTCACTTTCAAATTGCTACGAAAGAGTTTGCATCTGTTAGTTTTGTTCAACTTTTTAAGTCTGAACTTTAGTACCAGAAGGATTTATGAATGATGGGAGCATTCTTAGGTCATTATAATTTTCAGTTTATTAAGAAGTCCCATTGTATAGCATCTATGTTTCATGAAGTTCTTTGTGCAGAAAACATCATCATTATTTGGTGCAAAAGTTTACAATTATTGCAATCCAATTTCTTTAATTGAAGGACTACAAAATCAGATTATTGTGAGATTCCTAATTTTTTTGGTCCAATGCAACGATCACATGATTTCTTTGATATCATTTCTGAAACATCTTATATGCAAGAAAAATCACACTCTATCTGGATGGGCTTGGTTATCTATCTCATTGTTTGCTTTATCTAATTCCATATACTAAGTTATAATTAGTTGACCGGTGGTGGTGGTTAAATTGTTTAACTTTCACTTTCAAATTGCTACGAAAGAGTTTGCAGCTGTTAGTTTTATTGAACTTTTTAAGTCTGAACTTTAGTACCAGAAGGATTTATGAACGAAGGGAGCATTCCTAGGTCATTATAATTTTCACACTACAACATATATGGCTTTTTATAGCGGATTTATTATAGCATTTAAGTGTAAATGCTATTGAAAGTGATCAATAATAGCATTTCTGAATAAAATGCTATGTTTGATTAATTTTGAAATTTATTCTTAGATACGATAGCATTTTTAAAATGTTGTATTTTTTACAGCGTTTTAGAAACGTTATAATATCTGTAAATAAACTTAAGTGGTAAGGGTAAAAAAGAAAATTCTAATTAAAATCCAAATCATTGTCAAACCAGTTCATTTTCTTCTCTTCCTCCTCTTATATTTCTTCAATTATCCTACGATCCCAATTAGGGTTTCCATCCCACGATTCACAGTCACCCCCAAAAACCAAAAAAGATTTTCCTTCTCCTCCTTCCCCCATCGCCGCTACCCGCCCCTTCGGCGCTGCCGTCCCCTTCCACCATCGTCGTTCCTTCCCCCATCGCCGCCACTCGCCCCCTTCGGTGCCACCCATCCCCCATCCTTGGTCGTTTTCTATCCCCTGCGAGTTGCGACTTGCGATTTCAACTTTTTGCAGCCGCCGCCGTCGTTCCTGGGCTCAACCAACAGCCGCCGTCGATCCTTTTTTCTTCCATCTTCTTCTCTAGCCAGGTACTAATACAGTAATACTATTATGTTAATATGTTTGACTGTTTGAGACATTGGAGAGATGATCTGTGTTCATTTTGGTATAGATTCGATCATGCCTGACTCTTTATGCCATGAATGGTTTGCTTTTCTCAGTGAAATTCTCACATGTTTGTAATTTGGTCTGTGTTCATCTGTGTTCATTTGGGTAGAGATATTGAATTGATGAAATGTTTATCTGCATTGTCAATTTGCCATCAACAGTCATTGTCTCTGCACTGTCAATTTTCCACCCTTCAATATGGATATGGATGAGGATGCATTAGCTTGTTACAAATGGTGGTTTAAGATTTTATGAAACTAAGACATATAGCTAATATTTCTAAAAGCATTAGAAACCCACTATGGTTGTCGGATTTTGATGACTTTCAATAGGCTTTTGTCAAAACTGATTTACCCGACTTCTCTAGCAAGCGTATCAAAGATCATTTGAAAGATTAATCAGCCTTACAATTGACCTCTTCAAGTCTTTCCCGCTGAGCTGCGTTCTGTCATCCTTGTTAAGTAGTTGAATTATGCTGATTTCCAGGAGAAAAATGATTCCTGTAGCTTATTTGTGCGCATTTGGCTGTGTGCGTTCTGCTCATATAGCATCTGGACTTTCCTTTTACTGTAGAGTTGGATTGGTTCATATTAATTCAGCAGGTTATACTTCACTGATTACAAGTTTACAACCTGTGGAGAACTTGGGGAGGACGGACCTTGAAGGATTAACAAGTGCATTATATGATTTTCACCAAAATGATTTATCCCTAATATATATTCACCAAAATGATTTTCACCATGAAATATTATTTGTGACAATAGTACAGAGTGGCCATCATATAACAATGCCTGTTTACAGTAGAACCTGATTTCCGATGATGGATTATCATTTGTGTTTTTTTTTACTGATTTGCAGATGCTGATGATCCTCTGAAGACTACTGACCAGACTAGGCGCCTTGGCCTCATTGTATATTATCTCTTCCTTTTCTCCTTTTAAAACTTTTTTTAGATGCGATCTTCTCATTTAATTGTGATATCAGATTTTAGAAACATGTAGTAAATTGATTTTTCATAAGATCTATTTGCATACAAATAAAGTTCACAATTATTTGATGAGAAATAATTCCTACACTTTATTCTACATAATTCCAACTTGCTTCCATTACTTGGTTCAGAATGATTTGCATTATGCTTGTACACATCAAATCCCGGATAACCAGAGTAGCTAGTTGGGCAGATTTCAGAACTCATGCACTTCAATTATATATTCTACATTTTAAAGATGAAAAAAAAAATAGACCTCAAATCATAGAATGGGTAATAGGTGTTCAACAGAGATATCAGTAAAAGAAAAAAAAAGTTTTAAGGATATATGTACCTTCTGTAGTTTTTCTTAATCTAAAATCCCCCTTAAAACAGTTGTCTGCACATATTACTCCCTCAAAATCCTGAACCAATCCATTCAGTTGAAGGATATATGTAGAAACATTTTTCACCAAGTGTTTAGCTTATACCATAATTTCCACAACAAAAGTACCATTCTACATTTGCAGAGCACATACGGAGAGAAATTTGTTATAAAACTAGAAGAGAATTTTAAAAAGTGGATAAGAAGTGAGATATAAATTGAAGATGGATGTGAGAGACAAAGAGAAGGTAACCAACTCTATTACGAAAAAGAACGCGCTGCTTTACATTCAAGATTCAAGTTGACATCAATCCTGAAAGAAACTTCTCCAGTGGAGAAATAATTACCTTGCACTCTAATCTGACTAATATTCCTCTTTTGCTCTCAGAACACAATTATTTGATGAGAAATATTTATAATACTTTAACTACTAAAGAGGGAACGAAAATAGGTTGTTGAAGATAATCAGAGAATCAGTTTTATATCTGCAATGTGTATATATGTACTTACATTCATTATTATATGTCGGTAAACCTTCAGGTCCAGGCTCTTTAGTTGGATGCATCATGGCCTTAACAACATGATGGATCTCGTCATAATGAAGAGGCAGCCATAATGTGAGCGTAATGCTGCTAAGGTACAAGAAGTTAATAAATATGAGTGAAGGAGAACGATACTTTACAACTATCTATTATCACGATCTTTGTGCAGTATATAATTAGTGTAATTGTATCAGTTTCAGATACCAATATATAACATAATTGAACAAAGAAGGGTCCAGAAAATTCAAATTGGAGTTAAGAAGGTTTTCAAGAGCTGGACTTACAAAGGGTGATGACCATAAATACTTCTATTTGGGTCAGTTTTTAATATGTTATTTGCAGAGGAATGTGGTCAATGTGCAAGGTACATGTCGAGGGTGGGGAAAAAGATGAGTTCTTTGTAACATGCTTCCATTTTTATTTTATTTTTATGGTGGAAGGGCTATTTTTTTAAGAAAAAAAATCTTATCATGCTCTTTCTAGTTTGCAATATGCTCAGTTCTGATCTCAATGGCAACAATATACTGTTCTTTGTGCAATGAGGTTATTTGAGAAATTTTATAGACTATTCAGATAGAAGGGAGCTTGAATTTACTTGTTGAAAATTTTGATGTACTTCTTGCAGAAGATCGAATATGCGAAAGCTAAGTCAGATTGCCCAGCAAAGATCGATGGTACATTTGTCCCGAAAGAAAAGAAGAAACAAGAAGAAAAAGGTAAACTATTGTACCACTAGAAAAATCTTTGATGGTCACTTCCTTAAGTTTTTTATTAGATTTTTTTGGTCCAATAGAATCTAGTGGAGATGCTAGTGGAGAATAGAATCACTGGCTTTCCCTATCATTGATGATGATTGGAAATTGGTAAGCCCTTTCTTAAACTGTTGGGATAAATGATTGGAAATTGATAGGACTTACATTAACGTCCAAATTTAGTTTTTGCAGTATAGCAGTTAACGTTGCTATTAGCATAAAGAGGCTACTTGCTCCGTTCAGAAGAGCATTATGAAGTCTGGTTCTATTTCACAACAAATTAACACTGCTTCCTCTGTTCGTTTGCTTTTTCTCCGTTATTTTGGTATGTGTGTTGTGTGTATATGAGAGAGTAAATTTTATGTTTATCTTATACATATTGTTATTCTACTGGAATGAATATAACTTTTTTCTTTGTTTTGATTTGGCGATTGTTTATCTTATACATATTGTTATCTCATGGTGCCAATTGTTTTGTTATTTGAGAAAGCGTACATTTTGCGACCACGTGAAACATGATAAAAAGAAACTTCCAAACAAGTTGATTTTTTATACACAGTTATTTTGACATGTTCTCTGTGAATGGTGCCCGATTGTTCATTATGGGTCCACTCGTGAGTGTACAATTACTTTATATGAATAAATCACCGTATATAAGTATGAACTCTCCTTTCCTCATTATATTATGTTAACTTATTTATTACATAAATATGATCTGCTCTATTTTTTGATAGGTAACTCTGCAAATCAAGCTATAGAACTTCTCATAAAGAAAGGAGTCCCAGAAAATCGCATAATTTTCCTCAACCTTATATATGTAAGCTTTAGTTTCTTGCCTTTTAAACATCATATTAATGAAGTATTAGCAATTTTCAGTTTTGTGATTGCAAGCGCTTCCTGAATTCAGGCACCTGAAGGAATCCATTGTGCTTGCAAGCGCTTCCCTTCTCTGAAGATCGTGACTTCAGAAATCGATGTAGCTCTGAGTGAGGAGTTCCGAGTCATCCCAGGGTTGGGAGAGTTTGGGGATCGTTATTTTGGCACCGACAACTGATGCCCACAAATGATTGTTGTTGAAAGTGATTGATGATTTTTGAATTGATTTCCAATGATTGCTGTATTATCAGGAGCAGTCTTTGCTGCTGTTGAGAAAACAATACAAGGATGGCTATTGAAGTATATAGCATTTATGGGAATGTCTTTGACTTTAATGGGTGAAATGTAATGTTCCCTGTTACAAAATACATTTTGCGGTTTTATTACTGGATGGAATTTATCATATTACAAACGATATATCACAACTGAATCATTTTCCATCAAGTTGGTCATATTGGTTCTGTCGCTTATAGTGTTATCTTGTCTTTTGATTATGTGATCAATTTTTGAGTTTATATAATTTCTAATTTGTTTTGTTTTTGAAACTGATGTCTACTGGGAGCGACATACCAAAGCACAAGTGGCAAATATCATGTACCATAGAGCAAACAAGATCCACAACCGGTATCAATGCTAGATAGATATAGAAACTATAGCGTTTTACAAAACGCTATAGAATCTATAGCGTTTCGGAAACGCTATAGAAACTATAGCGTTTTGTAAAACGCTATAGAAACTATAGCGTTTCCGAAACGCTATAGAATCTATAGCGTTTTGGAAAATGCTATAGATTCTATAGCGTTTTCCAAAACGCTATAGAATCTATAGCGTTTGGTCAAAACGCTATAGACTTATTATAGCGGGGCTTTTGATAGCGTTTGTAAAACGCTATCGTATGTCTACTATAGCATTTTATGAATGCTATCAAATGTCATATTTGTTGTAGTGTTAGTTTATTAAGAAGTCCCATTGTATAGCATCTATGTTTCATGAAGTTCTTTGTGCAGAAAACATCATCATTATTTGGCGCAAAAGTTGACAATTATTGCAATCCAATTTTCTTTAATTGAAGGACTACAAAATCAGATTATTGTGAGATTCCTAATTTTTTGGGTCCAATGCAATGATCACATGATTTCTTTGATGTCATTGTATAGCATCTATATTTCTCTTTCTATTAAAGATCTTAGGATTACCATTTTTGTTAGGGTAATGAGCTAGCTATATTGCTTTTTTGATTTGTTTTTTTTTTGTTTTACCAGTTGAGTTCTTAGTCATTGATGAAGCTGCACAGTTGAAGGAGTGTGAGTCACTGATTCCTCTACAGCTCTTTGGTTTAAGACATGTTCTCATCGGGGATGAGTGCCAACTGCTCGCAATGGTGAAAAGCAAGGTCTAGAAGAAAACCCTGACTGCTTCTTTTTTTGATAATCAACATGCATATTATGTTTTATCCATAAAATTCATTTATTTCTCAGGTTTCATTAGATGCAATGTTCGGTAGGAGTCTTTTTGAAAGGTTGAGTTCTTTAGGCCATAAGACGCACCTTCTAAATATTCAATATCGAATGCATCCCTCAATAAGTATTTTTCCTAATGGCAACTTCTACGATAAAAAAATTGCAGATGCTCTGAATGTACTTCAAAAGACACATGAAGTGCGCTATCTTTCAGGCCCCATGTATGGTCCATATTCATTTATAAACATCGAATATGGTGAAGAAAGTTCTGATGATATTGGGCATAGCCGGAAAAATGTGATTGAAGTAGCTGTTATACTGCAAATTCTGAGAAGCCTGTATAGTGGTATCTTTCCTTGATCCTCACATATATTTTCCAGATAAGACTTTTAGCTCCCTGATTGTATGACTTTAGTAATCTATGGTTATATTTATGCTGGGTGTCTTCAATACATGTAGAGCTTTAACGTGCTATTCTACTACTTGCAATCTCTGTTCTTAATATAGGTTGCAAAGTTTCTGCAAATATCAGCTGCTTCTTCTTCTCTTAACATGCAGATGCATATGCATATGCATATGCATATGCAAGGGACAACAAAATTTACTTCTTGCTTAATTCTGACTGTCTCCATATATCACTTTGATTGGCACTGGTTGGTGCATGCATCAACCAAGTCTAAGGCACTCATTCATTCTCTATACAAACATCTTTACAGATCATATCTTTTTTAGTTCCAGTTCACTTGATTGTATCTTATATATATATATATATATATATATATATATATATATATATATATATATATATATATATATGTCGTTTTAGTCATAAAAAACCAGGAATTTGGCACTAAATCAGAAAGGGTTTTGATGATTCTTTCAACATTCAAATTTAAAATGTAATCGATTGTATAATTAATCATTTAAGCCAGTCTTATGCTGCTACGTATCTAACCTTAATGATGCTAGCAGCAGAGGAAAGCAGAGGAGGGGGGAATAATAGAGCATGATGAATCATGTTACTAATATTTAGTATTTGTCTACCTAATAATTGGGGGATGCACTGCTAATTCCTCTTGGTTATTTGAGGTTACATGTCATTAACAATAACACATTTCCAAACATGTTTTTAAAAGTTTTGCTATTTCTTTTGTTATACGATATACAAATTCATTTAATTTAATGACTAAATTTTTTTATAGACGTGCATTGCACGTGCATTATACTAGTGGATGGTTAATACAACTCTCACTTAAAAATGAATGATTGAGATTGGATGGTTGAATGTCTACAAATGACAACCACAACTCTCCCATTATGATATTAGAGATTAGAGATTGCCAGAACTATGTCATGAATATTGTCAGGAATATTTTATATGTTTTGTAATTTTCATTAAATATTTATGAATTCATGTTTCTCTTGAATCAAAAAATTTCATTCATATTATTACTTTAAAACTTAAAATGAATCCGGAAGATATCCAATATTGATCACATTTTGAAAATATCGGTGATAAATTAACATTGGTATAACAATTATCTATAATAGCAAACTGAATAAAATCAGTTAAAAAATTTAACTCAAACAAAAAAAAAAGAATTGTGTTTCTATTTAAAAAAAAAAAAGGAAAGATTCTTCTTTGGAAATTTGCGGTTCCATTTCCCAATCGCCATAAAATATGGTGAGCCAGGCCCTCCTTTGCAACAAGGGGGTTGCAATTTTGCTGATTCCCTTCTATTTTGCATTCCGGTTGGGCATGCTCTTAGGTTTTGGGAAAGGGGGACCGTAATTTTTTATGTCTCAATTCTCGGTTTAAAATGATTTTTTTATATTAAATAAATGTAAAATATGAAGTATGGCCATCCTGTTTATTAAAAAAAATTATAACAAAACCTACTCAGAAAACCTACTCCACGCAAAAATAAAATGTATAAAACATAAATCTCCAATAACTCTAGGATGATAGCCAATATTCAAATTAAAAAAATATAACCCAAATTAACGTAGTAGGTCTCCTCTGGACAACAGTCTTGTGGGTAGATTCTAACTGATGGTCGAGTATATCTCGTTCTCCTCATCATCATAGATATGCTGTGGGAATGGTCCAAAGAAGCACTCTATGGCTCATGTGGCGGTTCTCTGCGCCCAAATACAAATTCGTGATATTAAAAAAAAGCAAAATGTTAGACTTACATGGGTTTTTACCCCAAACATACATTATAAATGTATTGGGGTCCATTTTTCACTAAAAGATTACCTTGTCTTTTAGTGAAAAATGGACCTTAATACATTTATAATGTAGGGTCCATTTTTCACTAAAAGATTACCTTGTCTTTTAGTGAAAAATGGACCTTAATACATTTATAATGTATGTTTGGGATAAAAACTCACGTATGTGTAGTCATCGCCTAAAAAAAATTTCATTGTAACTGCACCCAAATACAAATTTCTTCGCTATAGTACATGAAATAAGCTCAATTGATCTTTTATATATTATTTTATTAAATCTTTGTTTAATTTTCATAAGAATTGCCTTTATATTTTGTCAACGGTCAACCTATAAAAATATTTTTGTCACTTACTGATATGGGTCGGATGACGTGGCCCCTCCTGGGCCACAGGATCCCCTCAAAAGGCGTTCACCCCCGATCATCCGGATCTGCCACGTCAGTCCTAAAACCACCTGGGCTTCCACCACATCAGCCCTAAACCACCCAGGGCCCCTGCCACGTCAGTCCTAAACCACTTGGGCTTCCGCCACGTCAGGCCCACGGGCAACCGGGTCCAAACCCGGCCCCAAACGGGTCCAGACCCGGTTGGGGCTGCCTATAAATACCAGACCCTCTCTCCCTTCACAAGGTAATCAATCTTTCCCCTCTAAAAAACCCTAGTTACTATTACTTTTCAGTGACTGACTAGACCTTCGGAGGTCCTGCCACCGGGATAACCCCAGTGTTCCTAGGCAGAGTGCAGGTACACGAGACCTTCGGATCCAAGCAGAGCATCAGACTTCCACCTCGCTCCCGCCTCTACTCCCGAGCTGTCCCTCCTTGTTGAGAGTCGGGCGTACCATCCGTACCTGAGCTTCCGCAAAAATACAAATTGAGAGAACTCACACCTGGTGCAGCCACCCCCAAAAACAAACTGTATCAGGTTGGCACCGTCTGTGGGAACACTCGGTACGGACATCAGTCCGAACCCCATCAACGGAATTACTTTAACCCGAGCTCACATGGGACCCAAGCTCAGGAGAGTCGTCACCTCTACACGTCGCCAAGACGTTCCTCCTCAGGACGTCCCAACCGACACTCATGGATCCAACAATCCGAGGATCTGCCTCGGACACCAATCGGGTGCCTCTCGCTCGGTCGTACCCGACCTGCGCGGGGTCATCCAGAATCGACAGGCAATTCGGACTAGGGGGGCCGCTTCCAACTCGGCCCCGAACCATCCCAGACCTCCGCCCCAAGGGCGAGAGCCAGCGCTCAGCCGCATCGGCCGGAGACCACCGCCCCAGCATAACCCGGCTGAACGGGCTTCGGTCACACACCAGGAGTTCCAAGACTTTCGAAAAGAGATCATGGAGACTATCCTAGGGACCCCTGTCAACGAGACGCTCCACCACTCTCACTCACGATCAGATGTCGGGGCAAGCGCTTCGCACGCCCCGACGATCCATCCGGAGTATGACGAGGACATCCTCAAACGCCTCCAGGAGATGGAGAATCGCCTTGACCACTTCGGCGACGGAGGCACGAGGCTGGCTCAGGGTCATAGGCCGACCCGACCCCTTTTCTCCACTACTATCCTACAAGCAGAAATACCCCGGAATTTCAGACCTCCCCAATTCGAAACATATGACGGCGAGGGCGATCCTGCTGATCACATGGACGGTTTCAAGACCCTCATAATAATTTACAGCGCTTCGGATCCCCTTCTATGCTGTACATTCCCTGCCACCCTCCGAGGTCCGGCTCGGGAATGGTTCTCTAAGCTCGTCCCCGGCTCGGTCTACTCATTCGATCAGCTGGAAGCCAATTTCTTGGCCCACTTCGTGACCAGTAGAAAAGCTGAGAAGACAAGCACGTTCTTACTGGACCTTCGACAGAAGGAAGGGGAGTCGCTCCGGCAGTTCGTCCGGAGGTTCACCACGAAGGCGAGGTCAGTCTCCTCACTCGGCGTCGGGGTCGCGTCAGCGGCGTTCCAGCACAATGTTCGATACGGCCAGCTGAAGGCTTCCCTGGCAAAGAAGCCTCCTTTCAATTTCCCTGATCTTCTCAGTCGGGTCGAAAAGTACATCCGGGCCGAGGAGGCCGTAAATCCGGAAAGCATCAAAGAGGTCCCAGGGAAGGAAAAGCGAAAGGCCGACGAGGCAGAGCCGGCTAAGAAGGTCCCAAAAGACGGAACCATCACAAAGAAGGTCCCTCTGGTCCCATGCTTCGAGAGGTACACACCACTGAAACAGAACGTGTCTACTATCCTCTTATCAATTGAGGACAGGGACCTCGTCCAAATGGGATATTTTTCCTATCCCATTTTTCGTTTTTATAATTGAAGACCTCCACCGCGAAAATTATAAAACTACTTTTTTTTTTGTATTTTTTTCTTTTCTACTCGAAGACCACAATTGCTAGCGTAATTTTTAAATAAAAAATAACGAAATAATAGTTCATATATATCATTTTCAAAGTCCAATGACAGTGTAAATAAATAATTCACATAAATTCACAAACATTAAAAATGAAGGCAATCTTACTTATTCTTTACCGTTTTCCTCACTTGTATTTGTCTTTTGCATTTCCTTTTTCTCTATCACAATAAGCCTCCAATATTTCAAACTTATAGTATTACGATCGTTTGCCTAGAACAAAGTTCTCTTTTTTGTCATCTCGAATATTATAATGAAAGAAGATCTTAATGTCATTTGTCATTTTATCATTCTACCAACATGTACAACGCACGTACATAATTTATATAAAAAATGTTTCCGATTCAAATTTTTCCTACGTCAGAGTTTTTATTTTTATTTTTTGAAATTATTAAAATGTGTCGCACGTGTATAGAAACTAGTCTTTATAGGTGGAGTTAACCTTAACAAAAAAACGACCGTAAGACAGAGAATTTTGTTAATTACCACAATTACTAGTTATCTTTATCATTAAAGCAAAATTTATTTTTATCAACTCAAATAAAGTAAATTATAGCTGCAGATATTGTTCATTTATGAGTAAAGAAAGAAAAAAAAACAATATCTCATACAACCAAATCCACATTTTTCATATATGTGTACATTACACCACTCACCCCATAATCCTTCCGTCGAGTTTGGTTTTTGATTTAGTTTAAAACTAGTGGAAACCTTTTCCCAAATGATCTAAAACTACTATTGACAACTCACCTAAAATATATTTAGGTATAAACCTACTTCAGAATAACTCGACATTATTCATGAGAAAAGTTGGACTGAAACAGAAAGAAAGAGTCACTTGATTTCGATCTTGTTTTTAGATATGCTCTCCTTCTTGGAGATGTAAAAGAAAGGTGCCTCTTCCATGAGTGAAGAAAGGGACGGTATAGGGCTCGACTTGTACCTTCTCTTTGTGTTTGCTCTAACCGGATTTAGATAATAATAATTATTATTATTATAATAAATAGTTGATAGGATATCAGAAAGACATACATGAGAATAAATTTGTTATTTACTATTCATTTTATTGCTCATATCTCTAATCTCTAATATTGTAATGGAAGAAGGCCTTAGTGTCATTTGTAAATTTGTAAATCTACCAACGCTTGCAACACACGTGCATAACTATTATAAATGAGTTTCTATATTCAAATTCAGACTACGTCTAAATTTTTATTTTAAAAAATTATATTTATGCACATGTGTAAACTACTATGCACGGTAATCTAAATTAGTGGTAAAAGAAATGCTGTTTTTTTTTTTTTCCCCATAGTTCCTTTTCAAAATAGGTTATATTTTAATGCAAGTAATATGCGAACTCTAGACCTTACCTCTTCTGCACCACAGGTCCACAACTTGCAAAATAGTTCCATATCAAATCATCCACTATATATACTAGTATCTACACTGCAATTATATAATTATTTTTTTGTGTATATAGTAAATAATAAGACGTAATCTGACCTAGAATCTGAGATCTCGCTTTACTCCTCACACACTCTTTACAAATTGTCTATAGTGGTGTTATCTTTTATTTTACATGAGTATCACTTTTGTAAATAATTATATTGTAAATAAATTTAAACTTTGAGGTATTATGGTAACTAACAACAGTTGAGTAAACGAATGGTTAATATAACTTTCACTTAAAATTGAATGGTTGAGATTAGATGGTTGAATGAATGTCGACAAATTACAGGTTGTCTACAAATAACAACCACAACTCTTTCATTATAATATTAGAGATATACTGTAAAACCTCTAAATAGTAATATTCTATATATGAATAATCTTTATATGTTCATAAAAAAATATGGTCTCAATTTGGGGCCAGTTATAAATAAGAATAAACTTTACATTGAAATAAGTTATAACTAGTAACCTACACGTGCGATGCACGTTCCAATTAAATTTCTTTTTATATAGTAAATAATAAGACATAATCTGGTCTCGAATATGAGACCTCCCTTTAGTCATCACATACTTTTACAAATTATCCTTAGGAGCACAAACTTTTATTTTGTATGAGTGATATTTCAGTAAATAATTATGTCATAAATAAATTTAAATATTGAGAATATTATGGTAACTAACAACAGTTGAATGAATGAATGTTAATATAACTCCTACCTAAAAATGAATTGTTGAGATTAGATAGTTGAATGAATGTCTACTAATTATATGTTGCCTACAAATGACAACCCCAACTCTCCCATTATAATATTAGAGATATTTCTCGGTCTTGTCTTAAGGAACTTATCTCAACATAGTAATAATTATTTGTATATTTCAAATTATATGCTATGTTATATTAAACGATTAAGATGAAATAAAATATTTATCTAAAGTTATTTTGAACAATAATTTATTCTTTAGAGTTGTTACCATATCTTTGAACTTGTGGACATGTAATAACTGGCCAGCATGATTGCATGAGTTGTGTTAGACAATGTATGTATAAAATTACTTTGAGAGATAAACATTAAAGAGAATGCAAAAAATTTAGACTTTGAAGATGACTTTGCATATTTCCAACACTATATAGATACATGTAGTGATTTTAAACTATATCTATCTCTTTTACAAATATTTATACTTTGCATTTGATATGCTTCATTAATTAATTATTAATATAGTTCATACTTACCTCTATGTCACTTGCATAAGAGTAACCAAGTTAAAAACAATAATTTTTATTGCTACATATCTAAGTTATAACCTCCTCATAATAACAAAATTATTTTGGTCTCAACATTATAATTATAGAGAGATTTTACTGTACTAGTCTACTTAATAACACTTAATTTGCTTGTAATCTTAATTGTATTATATAGAAACAATAGCATGGAAGCTTTTCCAAACACCCAACTATGCGTAACTTATGCACAACCATACCACTCACAAATACAAACAAATTTAACAAACAGACAAACTAATCTACTCTAAATACAATTACAATGTACCACTATACATCCTTAATTTCTGTCCATATTAAGCTAAGCAAACTACTTAACTAAAATCTAAAGTCTTCCACAATATCGCCCATGGTCATCATCCCCTTCCCATCATCATCCATGCCCGTGTCCAAGAGGAACCCATATCCATCATCACGATCATCATCATCATCATCCCTACCACCAATAATATTCTTTGATCCCACCATGTCCATCCCCATCCCCATCCCTATCCCTATGTCCATGTCTGCCAAGCCCACCATGGATGTGGGGCCCACTTCTTCCAGCTGTGGGTATCCAAACCAGCTATTGTACTGCAATAATGCCAAGTTAAGGAGGGTGCTGCTTGATGAGCTGGCACCCTGCTGATGTGGCTCGGGTCCCACCACCACCTCACTGCTGCTTCCATCTGGCAGATTTGTTGTCTGGTCAACCAAGGCAGGCATGATATCATCTTGTTCATTCTCTTGGCTGAAACTAGCTTCTGTACTGCTCTCTCCTTTCTTTTTGCGGAAAACCCTACACAGCACCCAATCCTCCTGCCAAAATAAGACATATATATTAATCGGAGTAGGAATTAATTAATTTAATTAACATACGCATAAATGTATAATATGAATTATGGGGATGGGTGCAAGTATAACATGATACGCAATAGGAAGAGTGTTGATGTCAACTTCAAGGGGTAGTAAAGTGGTCCATGAAAGATGCACAAGCTAGAAGCAAGGTAGATTGGGAAAATGATTGGACATCATCAACTTATACTTAACATTTAGCAAGGTTTTGGACATGTGTATATATCTAAATATATATACACACCGTTAGGAGTCCATAAATGCATGTAGAAAATATATTTGGAGAAGAAGCACAATTGCACAAGCATGCATCTAACGACTAACACCCATATATTGTCGTTGTCGATCAATATGACACGATAGGTCATCCACGGACAAAAATATATACGATTTATGTACATATTTGTCACGGAATAAGAGTATATCACAAATTTTTATACGTGTTACTTGTATATCATATTAATACAACTGTGTATATACAGTGCATGTAAGGTTATGCGATTCTTTACTAAAAATAAAAGTGAACTCTTAGATAGTTATGATGCACATAAATTACATGTGTTAACAGTCTTAAAATAAATATAAAATAAAAAAAAACAGTTTGTTACCGTGGGTGGTGTATGAGGATTTTCTAGTCGGAACTCATGCATGACCCAGCTAGTTTTCCTTCCATTAGGAGCTCTTCCACTGTAGAATACCAGCGTTTTACGCATACCCACAGTCATACGCATCTTAGGGTGGTATACCCTACGGTCTTTTCCTGTGGCCTTCCAATATCCTGACTTGGTTGCCCTATTTGTCCGTGACCCAGTGGCATACTTACGGTCACGAAAGCTAAAGAAATACCACTCATTTTCGCTAAGCTTGGATCCCTCTAAGACCACACGCATTAAAATGATATATAATTAGAGACAAATATAACATTATAATACTTAATTTGTAAGACATAATAACCATACTACAATTTTAACAAAAATTTAACTAAATACAGTATTCATTACAAATGAAAATATATATATATATATACACTCAGTAGCGCGGAACCAGATATATATTTTCTCTTAGGTAGGCAAAAGATACAAGTACATAATAATATATAATTAAATTGTAATCTACTTTCGATACTCTTCAACGGTTAAAAGCTATAAAACAAATTAATGGGAATATCGATCGGTTATTAGCAACAAAATAAAAATTATGGTAAAATAAAATAAAAGAGAAGCAGCTACAGGTGGACAAATGTAAATAAATACAGTACGTACGTACGTACGTAACCAACAATAATACGGTTCTATTCAAATCTTAGGATGTTGGTGCAATTGCCCATCTTGAGAAAGGCATGGATCCGCCACATGTACAGCATATAGTACTGCTCGTGAAATATGATATGTACGTAATTTGAATTGAAGATGTATCGAATCTGAAGTGTGATATTTATTTCTTCTTCTGCATGTGACTCAATATGTAGACAGAATTGGATTATTAAAGAAGATAAAGCTAACAAATTATCATTGTACGGGGGAATCTTTTTTTATGCCAAACTGACAAGTTTAGGTTAATAGTGATCATTCAGATTGATTTGCAAGTTACAGTTAAATACAGTAATTTAATACGCCAAAGATGATGTTGTTGTTGTTGTTAAGGTGACTGATTGACAACGAAGGAGTATAATAAGGTCTATTTCAAATGGTATAGTGACAATTAAGGCTTGATGTTTAATTGTATATATGGTTATATATATAGTTCAACAAGTTTATTCTATATCAAGATTTTAAGTGCAATTACTTCTATATATTAATCTGTTTAACTACATGTCTATTAATGAGCAGCTTCAATAAATTATATATTGCAAAGTATATTAAAATAATATATTGAAATAAGTAGTGTGGTGCGATTCAACGACAATTTTATAACATAAGTATTTGGAGCTCACAGGTATTGCCAACTTATAGATTATTAATATTTTGGAATATTCCCCGTAAATAAAAAAATTATAGGATTGAAATGCTTATCAAGTTACAAAATTCTTGTATTCTGATCAAAATTATAAAATAAACACACAAATGCATTGTCTTTTCTATCCAAAAAGACCCCGCATATTAATATAACTAGTGAATGAAGACAATTATGTTGCTTGTTTTTAACTAAATGCCCATATATAGGATACAAAAATTCCTCCTAATTACATGTCAAAACCCTAATCTAAAAATCACGCGCTTCCTACAGTTTCCTTGCAAATGAAGCATCCAATGTTAACTAAATTATAGTGCTTCTCGCAGGCTAATTAATATTAACTAAAAAGCGTATAATAATATAGAAAAAGTTCCTTCCATTTCCTATTTTGAACCCATTTTCTCCAAACCTATGCAATACTTTCACATATTTGAACCCATTTTCTCCAAACCTATGCAGTACTTTCACATACCATCATGCGCGCGCGCACACACATATATATAGACAAATCTTCCGTTGTGCACTAGTCATGGTGTGCACTCCGTGTGCACTCGACCTTCGGACCATCTCATGGATGATCCAAACCGTTCATATTTATCCACACGCCTAATTTAGTAGATATATATATATAGCTTTATATCTCCCCCAAAAAAATAAAACCAAAACCTAAATGAACTAAAAATGCATTTTCCAAGCAATTAATGCAATATTTGGCTGAACCTTTCAAAACGAAGCAGTTGCGGAGCCAGATATTTTCTCTTAGGTGGGCAAAAGATAAATTAGCAATCTACTTCTGATACTGTTTAATAAACAAACCGCCAATAATATAAAAAAAAGTAATTAATTGGAATATCGTCTAGCAACCAAAATTTTTTTAAAAAAAATGAAATGAAATAAAAGGGAAGCATGTAGACAGATGTAAATAACCTCGTTATAGCTAGTAACTATAATATGGTACACATATAATTATCCAATTCTTAAGGTGGGTAATTGCCCACCTTAAAAAAATGCATGGATACGCCACTGTATAGAAGTTGGTCTTGCAAGATGTAGGGTAAAGAAAAGCCTATAACTCACCTGGTAGCTCCCATGGCTCCCGAGTGTGCAAATCTACTTCCAGCATGGTTCCTTCATAAATCTTCACATTGGCAACTTTCTTGTAGAGATAGTGACACACCAACTCCTCGTCGCTCGGATAGAACCTAAATCCTGGTGGAAGAGTAGATTCTATGTCTCTTAAGCCCATATCGAAGAGAAGGAGGGGGGCCGGGGAGGAGGAATTGATCAAGAGAAGAGGATATGAGTTTAGATACTAAATTTGCATACGGATTTATGTTAGGTTTGTGTTGGGTGGAGAAAAAAGGTTGGAAAGGTTGGATTTCCTTTCAGGAGACTTGAAATATATGTGCACATATATAGAGAGAGAAAGAAGAGGAGCTCATCCACATTAATTATTGTGGGGGAGGGTAAATGATATATAATTAGCAGTACATTTTAAATTAGCTGAGGAAGTTTAACTAGACCGCTCATGTGCCCATCATATTTTGTTGACCAATCTCATCCACATTGCATGCGAAGAAACCTCTTAAGAAAGGAAAAATTTGCCGAAATGCCCTCTTTTTGAAAATAATTAGTGACCTGCTCTACTTTCTAAAACAATTAGCGAGATGCCATTGTCTGTGACACGTCAGCAACAAACGTTATTGGAAAAAACGGCATCAGCTATTTCTGTGCCGTTCTTCCCAATAACGGCATCTCTTTTTGAAAAAATTGTCATGCCGTTATTCCCAATAACGGCATATGTTATTTTTGTCTATAGATCTATACTGTATCAACTGTGACTTTAGAGAAAAATGCAAAAATTGAAATAACTGATGCCGTTCTCTAAGAGAACGGTATAAATAATACTGATGCCGTTTTTCACAATAACGGCATCAGTTATTATCGTTTTGCACAGGTTTCTATAATCGAAAAACCCCTATTCTTCCCCCTTTTCACTTGCGATTCTTTCCTTCCCCACTTCGACTCCGAAAACCCTAAACCCTTAAAAAAAAAAATCCTAAAATCTTCGGCTGTGTAATCGATTTGTATTTGGGAGTCTACTCTTCAATCTTTCATTAAGAGTGTCAAATCATTCCGAATCTGAAATTATTGTAAGTATCCAAAAATCCTAATTTGTATTTTGTAAAGTTGATTTTGATAGTATGATAGATGTGTGCATTGGTAGTATAGTACAAGTAATGTAGATATGTGTTATTGAAGTAGTAATTTTGGGAATAACTTTATGTATTGTTAGTGATGTAGGGTTTACAAAATATTGAATTGTTGAGAAAGGTGGAATTGTTCATTTTGTTAGGAAAACAATGAATTTGGAGGGATATTTTGTTAGGGGGTGGGGGATTACGTTGTCATTATGATGATTGCAAGTAGTTCAAAATTCATACTTAGGTTATAAAAGTCCATTTTTTTACAATCTTATGAACGATTCGGATATGAGAAATAACGCGTTTGTGATGAATTATACTTAGTTTATTTTGAAAATTCTTTTACTAAAATTGTTGTTGATTACTGTTTGTTATTGTTGACAGGCCAATGGATCCTACAAAACCATCTTCTTCGCATGGTGCTGGTGCTTCTTCTACTTCTTCATTTGGACCACAGGGACATCCGGGTCCATTAGATCCTACCGTTCTATATCTGCAACCAGACCACAGATCACAGGCCATTTGGACCGGAGATGTAGAGAAGATGAGTTTCCGGATGCACAACATCATGTCGGCGATCCCCGGTATTGAAAATTACTTGGTCAGCAGCGGATTCTACGGGATGTCGAAGCTGGCGAAAATCAAGTGTGATCACGCTCTACTTACCGCTCTTGTGGAGCGATGGAGGCCGAAGACACACACGTTTTACTTGCCGGTTGGAGGGATGACGGTCACCCTATAAGATGTAGCTGTGATTGCGGGTCTTCTGATTGATGGGGTGGCCGTCACCGGCAATTTGATGTTCAACAAGGTTGCATTGGTACTAGACTATCTTGGCTTGGAGGTGCCTGAAGAAGACCACGGTATATTCATTGGGGAATCCATTAGACGTTCATACCTTAACGATCAGTTCACTAATCGATTACTACCTGTGCCGACGGACATCCAACTCCGGAACTATACGCGCGCATATCTACTGTCGACGATTGGAGGGATCCTATTCCCTAACTCTTCAGGTGATGTAGTCCACCTCATGTACCTTCCACTCATAGCTGACCTGCAGACAGCCGGCCGATATAGTTGGGGAAGTGCGGCTCTAGCCTCCCTCTACCGTGCACTCTGTAACTGTTCGATAGGGTCGAATCAAATGACCAGGCCGATATCCATCTTGCAAATATGGTGTTGGGAAAGAATACACCTCGGCCGATCCCGTGTCACGGTACTATCAAAGAGTTGGAGAGTACTACAGGATAATCCTGTGCTGAGAGCTCATCTCGGTGCCTACTGGGTGGAAAAGCATATATGGATGGATAACCCACGTGATGTCATCACCTATTACAGGGACGAACTCGATCAGTTGAGGAAAGAGTTCGTCAATTGGACCCCGTACACAGACGATAGGCTGCAACGTCTACCACCCATTTGCACTGCCAATAATCAGTTGTGGTTGACCTTACCTCCACTGGTGAACTTCTCAGTTGTGGAGTTTTATTACCCCGGATGTGTTCTTCGCCAATTCAATGCACAACAACCCGTCCTCGTAAACTCATTGTACAATCGTAGACTACACAACATCACGGGTCAAGGTCGTTTACCAAACATTGATTGGGCCGATCATCACCGTGCTTATGTTGGATCTTGGAATGAGCGGAGGTACGAGTTGGTAGTTGAGGGTATTGTACAGCCATATGACGGATCAATGCACACAGCTTATATGGCATGGTACCGACGCATCACAAGATTGTATGTCGCGCCAAAAATAGATCTTCCCGCGGGTATCCAACAACCGATACCCGCATACCAGGTTGAACCACCACCTGCACATTCATCATCACAACCCATATACCAACCAAAAGCCTCATCATACTGTCTAATGGTAAATAAGATTGTTTGTTCAATTTCGATTATTTCGATTAATTTTACTTATGCTTCTTTAATTATGTCATATATGGTTTACTATTATAGATCGACAACATATGGGCCATGGCGAGAAAATGTGCGAGTGTCTTGAAGAGCAACGCCAATAAGGTATGCAAAGAATTGGCACGAGACCTCCTTTGCAATTGTCGTAGCTCTCTTGAAGAGGTTGGAGATAGTCCACGTTTCAATGAACTAATGCGGTCAACCGAAGAGCAACGCCAACAAGTACGACCTACCGCAAGCCAAGCTCCACCACCACCACAACAAGCATTGGAATTGGGAGATCCTCTCGCACCTCAAACTCCATCCCATCGTCCACGAAGGGGTAAGACCGTTCTATTCCCTCCTCCGCAAAGCGAATTGGCAAATTCGGAGATTGAAGAAGGAGGAGGTGATGAAGAAGAAGGAATTGGTCCTAGTGAACCCGCAACGCAAGAGACACGGGAACGTAGGCCGAAAGTCCCCGCTCGAAGGAGAAGAGCACCCCAACACTTCACGCCGAGTTAAACCAAAGAAATATTTATGTATTATTGGTCTTTCTATTTTTTTTTGTAATTGTACACTTTATTTAGTGCATGCAATATAGTTGATCCATTGTTTAAGTGTTTTTAAGTTTGATGTGCATATTTTCAAACATTTCGTTTGTGCACACTCTGAAACTTGATGTGCATTTAGTATCTGTGCATGTTTTATTTGAAGTCTGTGAAATATGGATGAACTTGATGAATTGAATATTGATGAATTGCAAAAATTGATGGTTTGTGATGATTTAAGATGAATTGGATATTGAAGAGGTTGAATTACACTGATATTGAAATATGGATGTTTGTGAATTGATGAATTGATCAAGTCTGTATGTGAAATTTGTTGTGAATTGATGAAGTCTGCATGTCTGTGTAGTAAAAACCATGGATAAAAGATGCCGTTATTGACGATAACGGCATTCTAATCCTGTAACGTTCTTGCGAATAACGACATACGTATGGATGGAAAATCATGAGATATGGAGTTTGCTGCCAATATATCTGTGTCCACAGTCGTTATCCACTTTAACGGCATCCTAAACCGATGCCGTTATTTAAGATAACGGCATATTTGTATATTCCACCTGACTTCCAAGATAACGGCATATTTGAAGATGGTCACAAGTAAGCCGTTATCCAAGATAACGGCATCTTCAGATAATGCCGTTTTTCAAAATAACGGCATCTATTAACTGTGCCGTTGTTCAGAATCATGGCATCAGTTAAACATCAAAATTCCAAAATTTGAGATTTCTGCCAAACTTTCTGTCTTCACAGTCGTTCTTGAGAATAACGGTATAGATAGAAGATGTCGTTATTCACAACAACGACATCTGTTGTTTGAATAGTTGTGCATATTTTCTGTGCATGTTTTATTGTGATTTTGTATATACAACTAATTTAACTATATCCACCACCGATTCAAACCAAAAATCTCATTCCAAAGAATTTAAACTAAAATTACTCAACATTTAAAAACAACTTTATAATTTCATACTAACACTTACAAAGAAAAATATATAACTAACATCCAATAACAAGGAAAATATTCAAGTGCGGGTAGATTGTGAAGTCCCCACACTTTGTACATTCTTACAACTCCTTCCATTGTGTCCACTCACACCACATTTTGAACACACTTTTCCACTACTTCCACCTTCTTGAGCGTCCATATCATTGCGGATGCGAGTACTCTTAGGCCTCCCCTTCACCCGACGAAGACTAGAATCAACTATTAGTACCGGTGCGCTTTGGGTAGGCCAATAAGATTCGTCTGGTATAGGATTGAAAGATGGTGCCCATGTTTTTGCTAACGAATCCGTAGAGTAGAAGGGATCTATGTACGGTTGATAATCAAGCGCACGTGAAGCACATGCCGCTAATACATGAGAGCATGGAACGTGGAACAGTTGAAATTTACCACATGTACAAGTTCGGCCTTCTAGGTCCACCGTATGCCAATGGCCATCCTTTTGATATCCACCGTTCATTTTAATGCCCGTTTTCACCCCAAAAATACCATCGCGATTATTAAACATTATGACCTCATGTAAATTGGATTTTTCACGGCGGACATCAATTAGGTCCTGAATCCGGGGTGCCTATAGTTTACCTTCAGCGATAAGTGTCTGCACAGCCTCACGGCAGTCGGTGAAGTACATGTTGAGACGGAAAAATATCTGTTCTACAATTGCGGTGACAGGTAAGCTACGAACACCTTTTAGAACCGAGTTAAAAACTTCGGACAGATTTGTTGTCATTATACCATATCTACGCCCACCATCAGCAGTAAGTGCCCACTTCTCAATTGCTTTTTCCTTTACCCAATTAGCTGCATCAGCATTGCTAGCTTCAAGTTGTGCCATCTTTTTTTCGTACTTTTTCAACTGATTTTGACACGCAATTACCTTCAATTTATTCATCAAAAATTTCGAACCAAATTTTTTATGAAAATTGCTAACAAAATGCCACATACAGTACCGATGATATGCAAATGGTTCCCTCCACGTGCCAAAATTATTTCCCATTGCTGATAAAATATCGGCATGTCGGTCAGAAATGATACAAAGACCTTCACGATCTGTAACAAAACACCGAATACAGTTCATGAACTATGTCCACGTTTCTATGCTTTCACCTTCAACCAGTGCAAACACAAACGGAAACAACCTCCCGTTTGTGTCTGGTGAAACCGCAATCAACAAACAGCCTTTATATTTTCTGTACAAGTGAGTACCGTCTACACTTATAACTGGTCTACATGATTTAAATCCTTCGATGGAAGGATTGAATACCCAAAAAATACCCTTAAATGTTTCTATACCCGGCCCGGTCGTAATCTTCGCCCAATGTACAGCCGTACCTAGATTTGAAGCTTGAATTGCATTGAGTAGATATGGTAATTTAGTGTACGTTGTTTCAAAAGAACCATATAGTTTCTCAATTGCTTTATGTTTTGCCTTCCAAGCTTTCCAATATGATATTATGTATTGGAGCCTACCCTTCACCTGCCCAATTATGCCTCTTGGTGTTATTGAGAGTTGTTCTTTTAGAGTATCCATTATGATCATCGATACGACCGTCGAGTCAATTTTGTTGTGATCCTGAGTCAATGTAGGATTCATACATGTGTGTACATCTTCAAGTTTTTTCACCACAAAATAATTACGACCTTTGGGAACAATTGCACGCAAGCACCATGGACAACCAACTTCATTTTGAAGTGATGGATTTTCTGCAATCTGCTCGGCTGAATGGTGGATGGGCACATATTTACATTTCACATGGTATAGACAACGATCTGGTTTTACTGTCACGAATTCTCTGTGGTTCTTCACGGCGTACATCTTCACTTGATGTTGTAGAATATCTTTGGATGGAAATCTTTGACCTATGAAGAGTTTATCCAAGTTGGAAGAACCAATGGAAGACTGGCCATGTTTATGTACGGTGGCACGGGACATCCATTCGCTTGATTGCGATCCACGCATAGCTGCACTTGTGTCCTGACTTGGCAAAACGCAGGCATTGTTAACCGGCACATCTATATTGGCATCAACAACTGGAGCTTCAACGATAATCTCCTCATCATCATCCTCGAGACCGCGTACCTCATCTTATTCCTCTTCTACCAGGTCGTTATTTACAACGACGTTGTCAAAGTCTTCCATAGCAATGCCAGCTATCAAAAAAATTTGTGGCAATGGGGTCGGATGTACCTGCTCGTATTCGGAGGAAACAGGTTCCGTTGGAGTTGTGCTAGTATCTCCAATTGTATTTGAAATCCTTGCGTGTGACTCTGCAGATGGTTTCAAAGTCCTTGTGGGCCTTGGACTTTCGATAACAACTCTTGCAGTATTTGGAAGCCTCGTTTGATCGATATATAACTCAACTATATTCCAACCACAACTTGAATGAAGTGTCCTAAGCAAGACAGACCTCAGAGAACTGTCACTGTCTATGGGTACCAATATGAAGTACTGGTTATCCCCTTTACCAGCAGAATAACGGGATCTCAGTTTCAGACTTATTTTACTTCTATCCCAATTGGTGACTTCATATATCTTATTTATTAATTCTGCGTAACCAAAATTGGGGGTAGCCCAAATAATTACCGGATCAACATCACTATAAGAATATCCAATTTTTGGATCCTTAATTACTTCACCCCCATAATATAACCAAATAGGGATATCAAATTCCATACCTATGCATAAAAATTAAAACATATTCAAGTCATTCACTACTCACAATAAACAAAATATTGAAATACAAATCAAACATAAGGTTAAGATGATAATACCTTCAAATTAAACCAAAAAAACTACTAGCAAAAATTTCGTTGTGGATGAAGACTGAAAATGAGAGTGGGAGTGAGGAGGTTGGATGTATGGAATTTTACAGGACTCAAATGGTTGGAATTTTTTATTTTGAGATCTAGGGTTTGTGGGTAACAGGAGTGATGCGAGAGAGAGATGTTTACGAATCAGAAGGGGAGGAAAGAGAAGAAGAGGGGTTTTTCGATTATAGGAACCTGTGCAAAACGATAATAACTGATGCCGTTATTGTGAAAAACGGCATCAGTATTATCTATGCCGTTCTCTTAGAGAATGGCATCAGTTATTTCAATTTTTGCATTTCTCTCTAAAGTCACAGTTGATACAGTATAGATCTATAGACAAAAATAACATATGCCGTTATTGGAAATAACGGCATGACAATTTTTTCAAAAAGAGATGCCGTTATTGGGAAGAACGGTATAGAAATAGCTGATGCCATTTTTCCCAATAACGTTTGTTGCTGACGTGTCACAGATAAGGGCATCTCGCTAATTGTTTTGGAAGGTAGGGCAGGTCACTAATTATTATAATAAAAAAAAAGGCATTTCGGCAAATTTTTCTTAAGAAAGTTGGTTTTAAGTATATATATAGGGTACTCTTTCTGCAGCCGTTCTCAACTACAATTGCTCTCATCAATTGTAGTTGATTAGTTATAGTAGCTCAAGATCGAAGATATATATATAACCTGTGGAACCCCTCCATGGAGACTGAGTGCATATCGATTCCTGGCACTTACTAGGGCTCTTGAACGCTTTGTTTTTTGGAGGAGGAATCTAAAGTGCACACCAAAATAGTCAAAAGGCTAATGTGAAATCAGTGAGAATGAGGGACTTGGAATAAATTATTAGGCCTCTGAAAGCAGCCCCTTAATTTTAGTTACTATTTATTAACTTAATTTATCCTTAACCTGTCGTCTAGGAATTGAGAGAGAGAGAGGGAGAAAGCGTGCTTTAAGGTCACAATCTCTCTCTCCAAATACTTGTGCCACAAGATCAACTATGAGAAGACCCATTTCCACAAGAAATCTCCTCTCTCCTCTCATTCTCAACAGTATACACGTATATTTCATATTATATACAATTAAATATAAAAAATTATTCAAAAAAAAAAACACTTCAAGAACTTTCATAACAATTAGGGTTTGTTATGCAGAGAAAATTCTCATGGCTGGTTAGCTCATGAAGAATATTGCAAATATAATTCTTTATATCTCGTAGGGCCTATCACAACTTGCTATAAAAAACATAGATTGTGTCATTGTATATAGTTAGCTAGATTTAGTACTGTTAATTAATGCTTATAATATTAAACAACATGATCTTACTAAATGGAGAATTAAAAAGGACATGTTTATAAATACTCTTATACGCTAGTTGTAGTTCACAAATTATCGAAAAACGCAAACTGTCACGTGAGTATTAAAGGTAAATTAAGTGGATGAAACTTTTACGCAATCAGAATTGTCTAAATCGCAAATTTCATTTAGTTGATAAAAATAAAAATTTTAATTTTAATTAAATCAATTCAAATTAAAAATTGACATGGTTAGATAATAAATCAGCATCTCTTTAATTAATTAATTTATTGTTTTCAAAAATTAAGTTGACGAATTGCTCCGTACCTTGACGACAATCGTCTATAAGAGTAAAGGTTAGATAATAATAAATGAGTTAGACATAATATATATAACTATCATAATGAGTATTGCAATGGACAACTCAAATTAATCTTAATACAGTACTGATGTCTGATGCAAAGTTTCAAACCCTAGTACTAGGGTTTGAGTTATCTCCTGGTTAATTAGATTCAGTAGGGTTTGATTTTGTGGCAGCTTTCTTGCAGGGGAAGGTAATTGATCAGGGATAATCAATTAGTTATAAGGAGACAATTAATTAAATGAGGCCATGAATTCTGTTGTCAACATGTGCATGAATGCCCATTTTGATATAGCGTAGAGAATATCTTGACAATTATATGACACATCAACGTTACCCTACAAAGCGACAAATTACAACATCAAAATAGTGAAGAATTGGCCAAACCCGGAGAGATATATATAAGTATTAAGCACATGGTAAAATACCTGTTTTAGCCATAACACAATTACTTTCCCTACAAACCGTATTATTGGTAAACCATTAAATTGCAACCTTTGAGATAGTAAAGAATTTGGATGAGTAAAGAGTCGTCTGTCTCTCATGTTCGAGGCCATACTACATAATAATCCTTTATTTTTATTTTTAAAAAAATCTCATTAATTAAGACTCTTTGTTGTTTGTGTAATTCGACTGCCTTCCAAAGACACAGAAAGACTCTTCGAAGGGTGGTCAATCTCAGTCATCATGAAGGGGAAGGGAAGGATGAAAATGTCCATATACAAATAAAGTGAGGACCATGTAAGCATTGAGAGCATCTAAGTAAATTCGGTGGCCGGGCATTTGGGCCCTTATTAGGTGTCTCTTTCGTCCTTGTTGGATGAGTTGTAGGTAAGCATCCCCACGCAACCCGGTTTCCGATTAGGGTCCCGGTTTACGATTAGGGTTAGAGAGGGGAAATTTTTTTTATGTGCCACTTTTCGAAACTATTTGCACTTATAAAATAGTTACCAAAGTATTTGTACTCGTGGACTCAATAGTTGTTTCATGCTCATCGTTGGGACACAGCAAGTTTAGTACTATTCTTTGAGAAACTCGCCGTTCTCAACAGTGAGTTCAGTTCAAAATTTTCAATGAATACTCACCATTCCCAACGGCGAGAACATTTACACTAGATTCGCTGCTGGGAACAACGAGTTTAGTTCTAAATTTTTAATGAAGACTCGTCGTTCCCAACGGTGAGGACATTGACACTAGACTCGCTGTTGGGAACGACGGGTTTAGTTTAAAAAAAAAAATTATAGAGTTTTTTTTTCTTCAAACATTCATTAAGTCCAACAGAATATTTCGCTCTCTATGAAACTTCCTACATCTTCGTTGTTTCCAACATCGAGTCTAGTATAAATGTCATCGTCGTTGGAATGGCGAGTCTTCTTTAAACTTTTTGAACTAAACTCGTTGTTCCCAGCAGCAAGTCTAGTATAAATGTCCTCGCCGTTGGGAACGACGAGTCTTCATTGAAATTTTTGAACTGTACTCGCCATTGAAAACAGTAAGTTTCTTTAAAAAATAGCACTAAACTCGTCGTGTCCTAACGGTGAGTATGAAATAACTAAACTCACCGTTCGGAACGGCGAGTTTAGTTGCCGAGTCCACAAGCACAAATATTTTGACAATTATTCGTTTTTTCGAAAAGTGGCATATAAAAAAAATCTGGAAAGGGAGATCAATAAGCTAATATAAATATAAAGAGCAAATGGTGCATGGTGCACCTGTGATGTACTAGCTGACAAAAAGAGCAAATGGTGCACGGTGCACCATATCACAGGTCTCCAACTTCTTTTTTTCATAATAATTAGATTAAGATAAGCATAATAATTAGATTTTTTTTCATGGGCTAAATTTGAAAAAACACCCAACTACTTAGAGCATCAGTAGTCGTTCCTCACATTTCCAAATTTTAAAAAAATTGAGAAAAAATCCGCTGCAGTCGTTCTCTATATTTTCAAAATTTAAATTTTGAGGAACAATAGACTTCTATATCTGAAAGAAGATATAGGAAATTCTCAATATAGGAATCGAAATATGATCTTGCGTCCGAACTAAAATTTCACAATTATTTCTATCGGATCCAAGGTGATGTAGTGTCTCAAATTTTTTGTTTAAATGTAATGTCTCAGACGCAAGATGATATTGCTTCTGAGAATTTTTCTTTTTTTTTTTTAATGGCATCGGACGCAAGATGATTACACTTCCGAGAGAAAAAAATAATAATAATAAATGGCATTGGACGCAAGATGATTACGCTTCTGAGAGAAAAGACATTAAAAAAAAGAAATGGCTCGGACGCAAGATGAATTTGCGTCGGACCAAATTTTTTTAAAAAAATTTGGGGATAGGCGCAAGATCATCTTGTGTCTGATGCCTTTTGTTTTTTGTTCTATTTTTTTTTAATTGTTCTCCGACGCAATATCATCTATTGTCCGATCAAATTTTGAGTCGAAACGACTACAACACGAAGTTTGTTGCTGCTTATTTCGGTGTGGGAGCAAACACATAGTGAGTTTATAGTTGAAGGAAACCACTAAAAGTCAAACCTGTGACCTTGGCCATTAAAAACTTTTAGAGCTCGGGAGATCGAATCGTGTCTGTTGGATCTTTCATGTCTCTCCCCCTCAAGAGATAAGATATCCTTGTTAGGGGATAGAGATTTGACTCCTAGCCAGCATGGACTGGGTGTCTCTCCTAGTGGGTCTAGTCTGTCACTTTTTATGAGCTTGAGAGAAGCTCATGTCTCGGAGTGGACCCAGGCCTGTAAAATAGGCTTGTGATGGCTAATCTGCCTGTAAATGCTTTGAGATCTGTGCAGGAATCGTTCGGCTCTGATATGCTGCGGTTTTTACCATCATCATAAGCCCCCCACTCCTGGAAGGAAATTTTCTTTACTTTCGGAAAGTAGTTCGTCTTATTTTTTTATTCTGGTGTATGATCTTAGCATTCGGAGTGTTTGGAGAGACCTGGAACTGATCTTTGGCTTCTGAAGACAGTGAATATTTTTTTGGATTTTTCCATATTTCTTCGAATTTCTCCGAATTTTCTGGAATTTTTTCCCAATTTCAAAACCAAATTCTCGAATTTTATAATTAATAAATTCAATTTTAATTATTTTTTTCCAAATTTTTAAATTATTTTCCGAATTAAAATAATTATTTATGAATTTTTTAATTTTTTTTCTATTTTTTAAATGATTTCAAAATTATTTTCATCGATTTTTTGATTTATCATATCCGGGCTCGCATTTTGAAGTGATCTGAGGCACAGATCGAAGCTTGGTTCGCGCGCTGAGTAGATATGACGGCTGAGGTGCGAGATCAAGGGACCAATATTATTGAGCGTTGATCATGGGCTAGCGCGGATTTCGTGGAGATCCGACGGTCGTTGCTCGTCTTCACGCACCCCTCAGCTCCACGAACCAATTCGCCGAGCTAGCGCTCCTGTCACTGAATCTTGGAAACGCGTCGTGTTGCGGAGCTACAGGGTGGTCTTTGAGCAACGGTGATGGATCGCCGTCGAGTCTTTCTTGATCGAGCTACGGGATTGAGCATCGCTCGAGACGTCGAAGCTCTATTTCTCACCCATACTTCGACTCTGATGCTCCGTGGACCTATGTGAGTGTCGAACTAACTCCTCTTGGTCGAGTTGCGAAGCTTGGAGTTCTTGCCGAGCTATGGAAGCTCTGAATTTGCCAAGCTATCGCGATAGGTCGTTTCGCCGAGCTATGGGTTAGAGCTCTGTCTCGCCGAGCTATGGCGATAGCTCGTTTCGCCGAGCTATGGAGAGGCTTTTGAATTCACCAATCTATGGCGATAGCTCGTTTTGCCGAGCTATGGTGACTTCGAGGTTTCGCTGAGCTATGGAGTTCTCTCTCTGAGCTATGGTTTTGCCGAGCTATGGAGCTTTCTCGCCGAGCTATGGTGTCTTTGAAATTTTGCCGAGCTCGGAGCTCTCTCGCCGAGCTATGGTTACTTTACAATTTCGCCGATCTACAGAGCTCTCTCGCTGAGCTATGGTTACTTTGCGATTTTGCCGAGCCACGAAGTTCTCTCGCGGAACTATGGCAATTTTGCAATTTCGCCAAGCTACGGAGCTCTCTCGCCGAGCTACAGAGGAGCTTTAAGCGAGAGAAGAGCTTTCAATCGATCTCTTTTTCATGACGATGTGCTCGTGCGGCGAATTTGTATGTTGAGCTTGCTGTTGGTGGCGATGCGCTCTGGCCAGGGACGAGGAAGGACTCCGTCGGTGGCTTCGACCTGGGTAACGATTCGAGCGAGGGGGGAGTCGAGTCATGTGTTTGGGTTTTTTGACAAAGAGGCGAAAAGGTTTTGGCTGGAGAATTTCGAAAAAGAAGGAGAACGGGGAGAAAAAGTGGAGCGAGTTTTTGGATATCGGGTTTGGATCCGACCCAGTAACGCCTCTTCTTTGATTCTCTTTAATTTGTTTGTGGGTTTGGGTCGCAGACCCAACCCGAAACGGTCCTTTTCCTTCTTAAACTCCACCGAGAGTCGTATTTAGGGGGGTTTTGGAGTTTTCTAGAGATTGGGTTTTGCATACAAAATTATATATATATATATATATATATATATATGTGTGTGTGTGTGTGTGTGTGTGTGTGTGTGTGTGTGTGTGGTGTGTGTGTGTGTGTGTGTGTGTGTGTGTGTGTGTGTGTTTTGTGTATAGGCAACAAATACATATACATATATCTTCGTATGTGTGCACCCATCTTCTAGTCTTGCAAAAAATCTTGCTTTCGCTTGGAGTTGGGTCACTTCCGTCGTGGTGTCTTCTCATTGAGGTAGGAGCAATATTGTGCTCGGGTTGTTGGAGTTGGTCATCTCTTAGCAGTATTGGATGGTTCTAATAAAGAGAGTTTTGAACAACTTCGAAGTTTTTGCGGGATAGTAGGATTTGTCACAAAAGGAGCTTGATGGGTAATGGGTTTTTGTTGGTGGTGTATGTAGCACCCACCAAGTGTTTGTGATTTTGCTTACCCCACCACTTTCACCAAGTGTTTGTGATTTTGCCTCTCCCACAACGTTCACCAAGTGTTTGTAAGATTGTTCATCCCACGATATACACCAAGTGTTTGTGAAATTGCTCATCTCACGTCGTACACCAAGTGTTTGTGAGATTGTTCATCCCTTAGTGTTGCTTCTTCTGTTGACCGAAGTTGCGAAGACCGTTCGTGTTATCTATTGACTGTCTTGTTGTCATATTACTGCTACTACTGGACCCGAATTGGTGTGATTTGACCGTCGATCCGTTGAGAGGAGCGTAGATGTTGCCACGCGGCAATTTTAACCTCTCGGTCCTATAAATAGGGATTGATCCTACCTCCCCACCCTCATTTACCACCTTCTCTTTCTCTCTCCTGAAATTTTTCTTGAGAGTTTCTCTCTCTAGAAATCGTGGTGTTGCATTTGGTGGTGCTAGCTCTAGTTGTTGGTTCGGAGTTTCTTCCACTTTGGCTATGTAACTTTCTTGCGATTGTTGTTTGCCATGTCTAGTATTCTGTCGGTCTGTGCCTCTACTAGATCAGCTGGTCTAGATGGAGAAGAGGGTGTTATGCTTGATCACCTTCCTTGAGTGGAGGGTGTGCGTGGTGAGGTTGATCATTCCACCGTTGTGGAAACGATTGTCGAAGGTGAGAGAGACAAGGGGTGTAGGTTCCAAACCCCATTGTTCCTTGTTCCAGAGTTGGTTAGAGAGTACTCGGTAGTAGATCAACAGTTCCTGAGGAACGGTATGGAATACGACGAGCCGAAGCTCGTTCATACTATTGAGGCCAACCATACCACCACCATTCTTACACGCGATGAGTTGACCGTGATAAGAACATGTTTTGGCATTCCTAGTGAGTATAGCCTACTCCTGCCAGGGCCTGGCGTCAGGGTGTGTTATGCCATGTCGGAGGAGTATTGTTTCTTTCCTTGCGACGCTTTCTTCGTGGGACTTCGTCTACCCCTCCATCCCTTCGTTAAAGAAGTACTTAATTGGTATCGGTTGTGCTCAGTGCAGCTGATGCTGAACACATAGAGGCACGTCACTGTCTTCGTCTTGCAGTGCCGCCAGCTCGGAGCTATGCCAAGTCTCGCGGTGTTTAGAAGATATTTCAAGCTCATCCGACTCATCCAAATGAAGGAACGTTGGTATCTCAGTCCTCGCAGGAATAGGGGGCTGGTCGATGCTCCTCGATCAGTAAGATGTTGGAAGGAGAAGTTCTTCATTGTTCGCAGTGCCGAGCTGTGGGTGATTCCCACTACTTGGGAGGAAACGGTTCCCTCGGCAATGCAAGCAGAGCCGATAATGAGCGTAGAGGAGAAGAGCCTTAGCGACGCGCTTCTGGGGCTGAAGGTGTTGTCGTGGCAAGATATTACCAACAAAGTGCTTTTTGAAGGCGGTCTTGAACCGACCGTTCTTAGTATGATTTTGTTGTTATTGTTGTTACGCCTTGCTGTCCATGCTTTTGTCGATTTCTAGTTCCTTTGTTCATGTCTTTACCACTTTCATTTGGTTTTACGATTTCTGACTACTCCGTGTTTCATCTTGCAGGTAGGACGAACATAGATTTTGAGGATATTTTTGCAGATCTGGATGCGCTACAGAACAAGAGGGAGGAAGAGCCGAAGAAGTGGAAGATGACGGCGTTGCATCCTTCTTCTTCCCCGAGCTTACCGCCCCCGGTCCCCGTTGCAGAGATTGAGTCCCCTACAGGGGCGCCGCCCGCCATTCAGGCGGGTTCTTCCTTATCTGCGGTTGTGGCTAGATCCGCATCAGCCCCACTAACTGCTACGGCTACTGTGATGCTTGTTAGCCAGGGAGATATGGTATACACTCCCAATTGGAATGTGAAGGCCCATGAGAACTTTCTGGGGAATTCCAATGCTTGCCTTGAGGCCTGTCTCCACATCCCTACTCATTCTGACAGGAAGAGGTTGAAGATGGAACCCCTCGACAGACCGGTTTTGGAGATAGCAAGGGCACATGTGACGGTATGACCTATTTTCCTTAGTTGTATATGTTGCGCTCCCTTTTCTTGCATCGTTATGTTTTTAACTGTTTTCTCCTCGTTTCAGGCGATGAGCCACATTGGACACTTATTAGACTTTTATGCAGCTGAGGAGAAGACCATGAGGGCTCGCATTTCTCGTACCGAGAATGACAAGAAGAAGGTCGTCAGAGAGTCCAAGGCAGAGTTGGAAGGGATGAAGAAAAAGGAGCAGGAGGCGCGCCTTGAATTGGAGGCGTCGACAGCGAGGGTGGAGGAAATGCGCCTCGAGCTAGAGGCATCCAAGGAGAGAGAGAGGGCATTAGAGAAGACCAATGCTGATATTCTGTTGGAGTTGGAGAAGGCACGTGCTAACGCGGCCTCGGATATGAAGGCCGAAGTGGCCAAGGTCCATGTAGAGTGCAAATCTAAGCTGCAAGGGGTGATGTTGAGGTCCTCTGCTTTGGCGATCTCACATGTACGTGGTGGAGCGCGTTCCCGATTTTGACGGAAAGGGCTACCATGTGACGCTTCAGTCTGGTGACCCCCTGGATCCAGAAAAGAAGGATGGTGTTGAGGTCGGTACTCCTGCGGGTGGCGTGAGGAGTGGTTCTGGGAAGACGGACAAGGGAATGGGCGCAGCCGGAGGCTCCTTGTCCGAGATGGTACCGAAGCAGGTGGATGCTTGATTCACCTTGATATGTCCTTTGTTTTCCAGGCTATGGTTGATTTGTTTTGTTTGGAACTCGTAGTTTACTCTTTGTGATGCCTAATTACGGACTGGCCACTGCATCCATGTATCTTCCTTTCAGTGTTCGAAAAAATATCTTCTAGATTGGTTATCACTTGTCGTGTTGTGTTGATGTGTTCTGGAGTGATGTTTGTTCGTGACACACAGTACTTTATTCCTTTGTCTGACTATGCTTTGGACTTGTTGAAAGACGATCGTGGGACCCGATAAAGACCCTCATAGTGATGAGGTAGAGCCTCTTCGCAAGCGATTGCGCATCACGGAGTTGGCGGTGTTCAGTCGAATGAGGAATGGTTGGAGTCCGTTCGTCTTAAGTCGGCGCTCATTGAGCAGGATTGCGAGTTAGCACTCCTGTATTCCGATCGTCTGATAAACTTACCACTGCCTCCGGAAGTGACGAAAGATAGCATTGGAGAATGCGCCCTACTCAGAGAGATAGTCGTTGAGAAGGACTTGGAGCTATACCGCCTCCAGGCAAGGCTTGGTAGGTTGCGGATAGCAAGCACCTCGCATGTTATTAGCATAAAGAAGGATCAAATGGTTGGAGTACAAGTAGGCACCACGACTATTGCAAAGGAGAGTGCGATGGTAGGAGGAGTCAGGTCGACTGTTGGGGGAGCTGTGCCAACAGCGTTGGTGCCCCCTCGTCCTCCTGGCAGCGCCCTGAGCGAAGCGTCGGCTTTTTTGAGTTTGACTTTGGTTGGTGGAGAGTCACGTGCCTCGTGTGCTGGTCAGCGATCACAATCTATGGGATCGACGTTTTCTGTGAAAGATGCTGGCGGGCAAGGAAAGGAGATGACTGTCAGGCATTCTACAAGGAGGCTAGTGTCTCTTAGAAACAACATTCCTCACCCACTGAGTCGTAAGGACAACTTGTAGATCGAGTTATATGACTGATGGTTTTGTACTTGTAAATATTTGTAGTACCACTGAATATGAACATGTATGTTTATGATAATTCTATGGTTTGGTGAACTCCCTTTACATGCTTAGTCCTTGTTGTCGTGGTTGCGGTGTCATCGACGGGTTCTTTACCGCTAAATAACAGGGCCTCAAGTCTGTTGTGTATAGCTTAAAGAGCTGTCGATGGTGTACGACGGAGTTGGAAATTTTTTCGTCTTGTACCCAGCTAGTTGTAGGGACAACTCTAAAGGAGAGCTATTTTCTAAACTTGCTGTATGGGACCTCTGACAGATTGTGAGAATCACATCGAATGGAGAGTTGAACTCCAAGCATTGCTTTTTACAAGTGTTGCTAGAGTAACCACGATCCATGATATTAGACCTCTTAATCTGTTGTTGAGGAAATTTAACTAGTTACAGGAACAGATCGAATGGCGAGTTGAACTCTGAACGTGTGTAATTACATGTTGTAAGAGTAACTCTGAATTATGAGTATGGATTCTGAACTTGTTAGTTTAAGTATTAACAGGTTGTAGGAGCAGATCAAATGACAAAGCGCACTCTGAACTTGCTTCTTTGCAAATTGACAGAGTCTCTTTTGAACCATGTGTATGGACTCCGAACTGGTCATCGAGGCGCTAACGAATTGTAGGAGCAGATCGAACGGCGAAGTGCACTGTGAACTTGCGTTATTACATATTGTTAGAGTCTCTTCGAGTCATGGGTATGGACTCCGAATCCGTCTTACGGGAAGACTTGTAACGAATATTTGGTGCTGCTTAAATGTATAAGTGTGGCACTCAACTCATTGTATAAGTCTCTAAGGAAGTTCAACTAGTTGCAAGAACAGAACGATCGGTGAGTTGTGTTCTAAACGTGCATGATTGCACATTGCATACGTCCCGAGTCGTGCTTCTGGATTCCGAACTTGCGTTGTAGAAAGCTTATAACGAGTGTTTAGCGCCACTCTGAGTATAAGTTAGGTGTTTTTAGCTCATTGTTTGCTTTAATAGATTGACTAAGATGCAATAAAGTAAATTGGCTAACTTTATTATATAATAAACTAAAAATAATAAACTAAAGGGGCTGCTCTAATGGCTGACCCTTATTACATGTACGACCGTTAGTAAAAGCGGTCTTTTTTGAAAGAAAAACTAAATGGCTGCTCTAGTGGCTAGCCTTTATTACAAAATTTAAAAATTCTGCGGAAATTAAGATAGCGTATTTCCGACACTCTCGTTGTACTCCATAGGGTGTCTCTCATTCAAAGTCCCTATTGACACATCCCTGCCCCCCAGGTCTTCAAGTTGGTGAGCTGTCAAGCGAACAACTTGGTAGACCTTGTCTGGACTTGCCTGTTTGTGGGTAACCCCACGTCGTTCTGCTTAGAGACAGTGGAATTTTTAGATGTACCAACGTCCTTAGGCAAGATTGTTTGTTGTTCATGAATGAGAGGAGCGGCTTCGGGTGAGGGAGTTGAGTGAATCATTGGGTTCTGGTGAGGACGTGCTTGGAGCTGGGAGGAAGTAACTTGACGACTTTGAAAATTTCTGGTTTCTCTGCCCAGTGTAACGGCTTCGAGCTCGCTTGCTGGCTACAGCGATTATTTTCCTGTAGTAGTTCTTCAGCATGGAGAGGGAGAACCGAGCCCCCCATGGTAGCCATGTAGCACGCCCGTGCTTCCTATTGGCTTTCTATTACTTGGCCCACACCTGCTGTTGTTGGAAATTTCATTCTCATATGGAATGCGGAAGCGACGGCGTGGAAAGCGGCTAGCCCCGGGCAGCCGAATATGGCATTGTACGCAGATTTAACATGGATTTCTACGAAATCTAAGGACTCTGTCCGAGTTGAGTGCGCTTTCCCTGCTGTTACGTCGAGTGCAACAATTTTCTCAACTTGGACAGGTGCACCGGAGAAGTCATGAAGTGTATAGGTGACTGGCTTGAATCAATCTCAGGAGAGCTTCAGCGCATCAAATGCGGCCATAAACAGGATGTTCACAGAACTGCCATTGTCAATGAGGATACGTCGCACCTCGTTATTTTCCATGCCTAGATTAATAACTAGTGCATCGCAATGAGGCATTTTGACTCCCTCGAGATCTTTATCAGAGAAGGAGACTAAGAGGCCTGAACCCTTCGGGGGTGGAGTGTTATGAACCAAATTGACCTTTCTTACAAATGCTTTACGAGAGGAGTTAGAATCTCCCCCCATGGACCCACCATGGATGGTGTGCAGAATGGCCATATGCTCAGTGTCTCTGGATCCAAAAGGTCTTTCAGGACGCTTATTAGTCCCCCCGTGGCGGATGGTTTTCGGCATTTTCGTTCCGTTGGACAAACTGAGACAGGTAGCCCCGCTGAATCAGGTCTTCAATTTCTTGTCAGAGGGCTTTCTGGCTTGCTTGATGTCCTGAACAAGAGGCCTCAGATCGGGCGCGCCTCTCGTTCAACCTGATTCGCATGTCGTTTTCTGGTTGCGCATTATTAAAGATATGGCAGAGGTTTCTAGATCCCCGCGGGCCTCGCGAAGCCATTGAATCAGTCGAGGTATTATGGACCGAGACGCAGTTGTGCTGAGGATGTTGTTCAGGACAGTTCTGTCGGGAGCCCCCCGATGCCTCTCCATTAACAGGAGCATGATTAGACTCTAGGGGTGGCTGTTGAGAAGGAATCTGATCTTCCATAGGAGGAGCCTGAGTTGGTTGACGAAGAGATTTGGTGCAACGGCTTGAGGCCGCCTCTCTTAGTTTAGGTGGCATGGAGAAAAGTTTTGACTTGTGTAGGAATTCCCACAGACAGCATCAATCTGTTGCTGCTTATTTCGTTGTGAGAGCAAACAAATAGTGAGTTAATAATTGAAGGAAACTACTAAAAGTCAAACCTGTGATCTGGCCGTTAAAAACTATTAGGGCTCCTGAGATTGAATCTGGATTGCTGATTGACCTCCTGTGATCTGAATTCAACGGTTGGTGATGCTGCCGATGGACCTGCAAAATGCCTGAAACTCCGGGGGGTGGCCTCGGCGACAAACCCTCCGACGCTCAAGTCAAAACCAGAAAGAGAGTGAGAGTAAGAGAGTGAAAACTGGTGAATTGTTGATTACCTGATGACTGAAGAGGGGGAGGGGTATTTATAGGCCTGAGAGACATTCGGGAGATCGAATCGTGTCCGTTGGATCTTTCATGTCTCTCCCCCTCAAGAGATAAGATATCTTTGTTAGGGGATATGAGATTTGACTCCTAACCAGCATGAGCTGGGTGTCTCTCCTAGTGGGCCTAGTCTGTCACTTTTTATGGACTTGAGAGAAGCTCATGTCTCGGAGTTGGCCCAGGCCTGTAAAATAGGCATGTGATGGCTAATCTGCCTGTAGATGCTTTAAGATCTGTGCAGGAATCATTCGACTCTGATCTGCTGCAGTTTTTACCATCATCAAAGTCAAATTTCTTATTTCTAAAAGTCAAATATATGAATTTTGACTCTCAACGACTACAGATGCTCTTCTAGGTTACTTATAGGTTACTGGGCTAAATTTGAAGAAAAAAAAAACACGTCGAAAAGTGTTTATGTATATGGTCTCATATTTTTAAAGTTTTTAAAGCTCACTCTAAAGTCGACATGTAATGGCACAACTATCACAGAGGATTGAGAAGGAGGGGGCACATCCACATTACCGAAAATGTGAACTATAGAATTTTTGTGAAAACATATTTCATGACAGTTGAGTTTTATTTCCTTTCAAATTTAGCCTATATCTATTATTGTGTTTATGTCTTGCATACTATAGTTCGATGTGAAGTATAAACGATAAAGCGAGAAGAGGATTTGAGCGTCATTGGTAGAAGAAAGAGCAGCATCAGTAGGTAACACAACAACAGCGAGAGGCAGCAACAGTGGTGCAGTCAACTGCTGCAGCTCTCTGACATGAGGGTTTGCATTCCAGCCAACTGCCACTTTGGACAGTCGACTACAACTAGCGACAGTACCTATATATGGGCCGATTCTGGGTGAGTTCTTAGACCACAACTTCTTCTACAAGTTTGATCGTACTGTTCTTATCGAATAGTTTTTCTTCAGAATATATCGGACAATTTTTGTGCCAAGACTACAACCTAGGGTTTCTTTAACTGGGTTCAAACAATTTTCCAAAGAACATGATCATAACTGGGCTCAAACAACGATGGAGTTCCATGTTCCAACAGAGTGTCTTCTAACAATTTTTTTTCCTTTACAAATAACATGCCACAACGACGGGGAAAAGTGCTTTTATTTTATTTAAATATGAAATGCTGAGGTACACATTCTCACAAATGATGTGCGCTGCGTAATTTTTTTTTCCTTCTGTTTCTACGATACGATGTAGGAGCAAAGAATTTGACAAGACTCGGCCACAGTTTTTCTCATATAAAAATCACATGCCAACTAGGTGTGGTGACTGGGGTCTTTTACTTGTTTGCAATAATTATACTCCACAATTGAGAAACCTAAGGAGAGCTTCTCTCTTTTTCTCTTCCATTTTGAGAGAGGTCTAAGAGAGAATTTGAAGAAGACGGCGACGAAGAGGGGTCATTGCAGAAAGAGTGACGTGCCCGTACTCTTCTTTCTTCAACCTTTCAGCATTCTCCACCACGTGGCAGCAGATGAAGAATGCCAGGTAGACAATCAAATGGATTGCTTAATCTGCATTAATATTAGGCCATGAAGGGTTGACGTGGCAATGGGCCCATGACAGGGTATTATTTGTTGACGTGGATGTTGTGGAATTAGGCGCAATACAATTATTAGAGCAAGAGCCGACAACCAATCATAAAAATAACTAAGCACACAAAGTACACAATATTTGTATTTGTTCGGCAAAGCTAATTAGGGAGAGAAATAACTTAGATATTATTTAACTAGAGAAGATACAAAAATTACAATACTCTCACAAAAAATATATCTCTCTTTCAAGTCTCACTAGAAATATTCTGTTGTTTACAATGAAAAACTCCCAGATGATATACTTGCACATCTTTCAATGGACACCATTTCATTATTATATGGAGATCTTAAGAAATCTCAGTTTTATAGTCTTGATCATTCACCGTCTGATATACCTTGAAGAGAAAGTCACACAATAGAAGCAGTACTAAATTACTTTCAGAACAAACTGGACTTAAACAATTCCCTAAAGAACATGCCCATATAGCTATTGCCGCCGCTTGTGGTCGATTGCTTGAAATAGTAGTAGATTGCACTTGCAGTCGAGAGCTTTCCAAGAAGCTTGCAGCAACTACTATTTATAGTAGTTGACTATCACCTGCTACCCAGCCAACTGTAGCTCCTTCTGCTTCCATTCTTCACTTCGTACATCTTCTCGCTTCATCATATTCTATTCACATTGAACCTAGTATGCAAGACATGCATCCTAACAATCTCCACTTTGAATTGTATACATATGCTTCCACACCTGTGTGATTTAATTATTTCTAGACTCACATTTATACTGTTGTAAACAACATGATTCAGCAGCTTCTTCTGCTAGTCGAATTTACCTTCACCTATTATTTCCTCAGTCGTATGCCCCCTCAAGGGCATACCCCAGTAAGAGTCAACATGAAGGCGCCACCCTCCACACGAACCACACCTACCATGAGTCAACATCCATATCTCGCTAATTTTCAAACGTTGTGATCTCGCTCTAATGATTATAGTGACGACGAACTAAATGCTTTAACGACGATAAGCTTCAAAACACTCGGCCAAGTCATCTCGTTCATGTAAAGCTTGTAGAGGTTGTGCTGAACACCCCTCCTTCCCATCATCATCTTACGACAATCTTCCCAAACTGATAAAAGCTCCACATCGAGCTATGTACCCACAGTCTCGTGCTTCCAAAGTTTCCTAGGATATTAGGTTTCGTCTCAACAAAGGAACATGCATGACATTCTCCAATGTGAACCCCTTTCTATCTAGCATCTCTAACTCACCCATCAAGTCACAATTCTCACCAGTACCCGTCCTTAGACAATGACCTGTTGTAGCCTTGTAAGTAGAAAACTTCTCATTCTCAGAGCAAACATAAGAAGAACTACCCGGATTAAGCAACCAACCAGAACTTTATAACTTGAAATAAGAAGACATTCTAAGTTAACACCTGATTCAACGACACTGACTATGTTTGACTATGTTGGCACATTTCTGATTCAACAACTTGTGATAATCCCTCTTGTAATGCCCATTTTTTTTGCAATTGTGGCAACAGAACCCACTCTTACGGGCACTTTCTCTTCCAAGTGAAGTTCTTTCCATCACCATACAACTCAAAGTAGTAAACCCTAATTTCTAAGTTTTCTTCCTAAGTTCATCCTCCTTTAGGCCCTTGATCATATCGGCCACCGAGAGCTTCTCATTGGCAGATTTCTCGTGTAACATAGTAGTTATTAAATGCTCGTATGAATCTGACACTGAATATATTAAATTGAAAGCTTTATCTTCTTCACTAAGATTCAAATAACAGCTTACTGAATTCCACTATATGATCATAAAGAGCAGTACCTTCCTTTATTAAGAAACAAAACAATTTTCTCTTTTAGTACATTCGATCCAGTAACGACGATTTCAAATAGTCAATTGTCAGTCTCGCCTACAGACTCGTTGCACTTGTCTCCTCAAGAAAGTTGGAACCTGTCAATGACTGTCGGATTTAACAAAATGATTTTAAACAAATATCATTCCACTTATTGTGTTTCATGCTGGATGGTTTCCCTTTATCTACTTCTAGGACAAGATGCAAGCACTATTGAACCATTACGTCGTACATGTCCACCTTCCAGATATTAAAGTTGATCTTACCATCGAATTATTTGATCTTCGAAAAACCATGATCTGTCATCTTCACCAAGGAATAAGCAATATTTGCGCTGATATCAGTTGTAAGGGAATTAGGTGCAGCAAAGTTATTAAGAGCGAGAGGCGACAATTGATCACAAAGAACAATTACAAAACGTACACCACACCAAGCACACAATATTTGTCCCGGTTCAGCAAATCTAATCCGGAGGAAAAATAACCGAGATATTAGTCAACTAGAAAAGATACAAGAGTTATAATACTCTCATCAAGAACATATTTATCTCTTAAACCTCGCTATAAAAAAATATGTTGTTTACAATGAAAAACTCTCAGATAAAGTACTTGTATATCTCTCAATAAAGGTCCTTACATTATTATATAGACATCTAGAGAAATCCTAAGTTGTAGTCTTGATCATTCACCGCTCGATATACCCTGAAGAGAAAGTCACATGATAGAAGTCGTACGATATTACTTGGTGAACAAACTGGGATCAAATAATTCCCCAAGAAACAGGCCCATATAGTTGTTGCAATCACTTCCGGTCAATTGCACAAAAGAACAGTCGACTGCAAGTACTTGCAGTGGACTACTGTTTATGGCAGTCGATTGTCACATGTTACCCAGCCAACTGGAGCTCCTTCTACTTCCATTCTTTGCTTCGAACCTCTTCTCGCTTCACCCTATTATCTTCACAACGAGCCTAGTATGTAAGACATGCACCCTAATAGTGGACCAGCTGTGGGCACCAGAAATGGATATACCTCACATTCTGCAACTCTGCAAACTCATTAACAATTTAACTAAAATCCAAAGAATTCAGACAGTAATGCTTTCAAGAGAATATCATAATTTGTGGGTTCACATATCATAACGATTATCAATAAATTCTAGTATACTAGTAGTTTACACGTGCGATGCACGTCTTAATAAATATCGTTTACAATAGTTATTCACGTGCGTTGCACGGATTAGTAGATGGACAAATTACACTAAGGCATTCTCCCATTATAGTAGCAGATGTACGTGCGTTGCACATGTTGGTAGGATGACACAATGACAAAATGACACTAAGGCCTTCTCCCAGTATAATATTGGAGATATATAAATTCAATGATCTGAGTGAATGCAACTGAGAAGCTGCGAGAAAGATAAAACTTCTGAATTACCTTCAGTCGCTGTTTTATGGGTACACCAACAGCCGAACACGGACAACAACGATTAAACACTTTTCCTACACATGTTCACCTACAAAATACCTGGTGCAAAAGATCTACCTCTGTTCACGGCCATCTCCTCTTTATCTTAAATTACAATAAAAAATATCCGGCTCGGATCAACAACCGATAGTCTATAGATTCCAAAAAAATTATTATTTCAATAAACAAGTACTTTTTAAAGTAAATATATTCTTCGAAAGAAATACTTAATACTGAAAGTTGGCCCCTTAGACCAAGGACCACAAACATATGATAAACTACGATTAATAAGCATAATTAATAGACCAAATAATCCTCATCACCTTAGAATTATCGAGATGTTGATCCCACAATAGAGACCTAAGAAAATATCTCAAGCTGAAATGATTAATGGTAGGAAACAAGTTGCATCATAGAAAACAGTAAACACCGGTCATCGGCCCTCAAACGGTCGTTATTTAGACAGATAGACTCACCCCCAGCCGCCATTGTTTTGATTTGTTTTTATCAGAAAATTGGAATAAAAAGGGAATAATATTACGAGCAGTGTCATCTCATTCTCAAATGAAAGGGACTAGTCCCCAGTATGATCAAGAATAATACAAGAATAGTTATGTGTATATATATGTACATCATTTGGAGGCAAATTTCCTGATTTAGCTTAAGGGGGCATGTTTGTATGCTTATACAGGTGGCTTTGGAAGGTGGGAATTGGTTGTCTACAAGCATTGTATAAGCTTTTTGATTCTGACAAGATTCTTGAAAGGGAAGCATGGCCACAGCTTAATTAGCACCAATAATGAAAGAGGAGCTAAATAAATTATAAAATTCTGAAACAATAAACAAAAGAAAAAAGGAAGAGGAGCTAAATAATGGATAATCAATCAAGAGACAATAGAACAGGAAGGTTTAAGACAAATCAGGAAAGGGGGATACTTTGTAGGGATTCTTATAATGTATGCATCCCAGCCATTGGATTGGAGATGATGCATACTTTGGTATGTGTGCACCTCGATGTGGATAGGGGAAGCTTTAGTGCATCTTCACCACAGGATTTTTTTTTCTTCTTATTTTTCCCCCAGGCACGACACTGATGACAGTAGAGGACCAATCTATCTTAGCTAGTAGTGCTGAGATCACAATATTGGACCACAGCTGAAATGTTCAGCTTAACAGCATCCACTATCGCTAATGTTAAACTATGCACAAGCTGATATGGCTAAAAATAGGATTAAATCGGAACCGTTCAAATCGGGTACGAACCTGAAAATTCTCAAGGGTAAAACGGTAATTTCCACCACAATCGGGTTCGGAATGGGAACTGGGATTTTTTAAGTCCAATAACCCAAAAACGGGTCTGCCCTACTAGGTAAGGGTGACGGCCCATTACAAACCAACCCAGGATATTTAAAGAGTACTTCAAATTCATAGTTATCTCTAAGAGACGGTTTAAACCAAATCTCTTATCATGAAACGGATTAAACTCTATTTCTTATCCGAAAACACCGGAACATAGAGATAAATGATTTATCTCTAAACTGTCTCTAAAGACGACTATAAATACATCTCCCCCCACCATAAAAAAGGTTATCAATATTTTTTCCACAAAGGCTCTTTCATAATCTTCCTGATTACTGACTTGAGCGTCGGAGTGTTCGTCGCCGGGATCCATCCCGGTGTTTCGAACTTTTTGCAGGTTAGCGGCAGCGGTGAGAAACAGTCAAACGCCAGCAAGAAGTCAACAGGTTCGCTTTTATTGTTTCCAGAAGAATTCATAAATCATCTGTTTGCTCCCACACCGAAATTAGCAGCAACAGATTGACGCCGTCTGTGGGAACAGAAAAATCAATCCAGTCACATATCGTCGGTGAAGGTAGTTTCTAAGCCATGTCTCCGAAAGGAAAATGGAAGGCAACGACGTCCAGCCGAAGAGCCATTCATCTTCCTCCTCCACCACTCCAAGATCTTCCTCATCAACCAGACCAACAAGTTCGGCAACTGCAGCCTGCACAGCTTACTCCCAGGTCAGGGGGGGCTATCCCAGGGGGCTCCCGTCGAAGCCGTCAGAGACAACACTCCCACCATGACCACATCTCAGTCCACAATTCTTCAACCAACTCCATGACCTCTCAAAGTCCTCCAAGGTCGGATCCCCGTCAAGTAATTGTTAATCGTCAGCAGGGGGTAGACCTCCGAACTCGCTTGAATGAAAGGCGAGCCCTTGAGAAAGTCCCTCACCCCGAACGCCAAAGGGCCCCAAGAGTCCGGTCCCTCCCAGGCCAAGGCCTAGAAGAACCCCCTACCTGAGGAGGTGAAGAGAGTCCCCTCCACGTCGTCGGCGGAGAAGTCTCACCCCAACAAGCCGATCAGCACCTAGGGACTGCCGAGCTGGAGGGGCACCAGTCACTCAAGCTAGATCTGACTAGAGGGACAACTCGGTCCACCGCCGTCTCCACGAGATGGAGAGACGCCTTAGCAGACTCAACCTAGAAGTAGAACAGCGGGCGAGGAATTTTTGCCCGAGCAGGCCTCACTTCTCCAGGGCCATCATGGAAGGTCCGGTCCCAGAGACCATCAAGCCCCCTCACTTCGAGTCCTACCATGGGGAGACAGACCCACCTGATCATATCGAGAGTTTCAAAACTCTCATGATGATTCACCAAGCCTCAGATGTGCTTCTTTGCAAGACCTTCCCAGCCACATTGAAGAGACTTGCGAAGGAGTGGTACTCCTGCCTATCTCCCGGTTCGATATTTTCATTCGATCAGTTTGAAGAACTCTTCCTCACCCATTTCGACAGTAGCCGCAAAATAGAGAAGACGAGCGCATCTCTATTGGCCCTCAGTCAGAGGAATGGCAAGTTCCTAAGGGACTACGTTCGGCGCTTCACAGTCGAGACTCGGTCTATTGCCTCACTCGATCAGTCAGTGGCTACAGCGGCATTCTGACATAACATTAACCATGCCGACCTGAAAGCATCCCTCACCAAAAAGCCGCCCCGAGACTTCTCAGACCTCTTGCTCAATAGTGAGAAATATATCGGGGTAGAAGAAGACCCACATCCTCAAGACCAGAAGGGGCCCGTATTCGGGAACAAACAGAAGGGTGCAGAAGAAGAAGGCTTTAAGAAGTTCCAGAAGGACAACAAGGGCCAGCACCGCCTTCCTCCTCGCTTCGAAAAGTTTACTCCTCTAAATGCCAGTGTTTCAGCCATCCTCATGGAGGTCGGCAAAGAGGGTCTGCTGCAACCTCCCCCGAAGATGAATACACATGGCAAGAAGAGGAACAGAGACAAGTGGTGCCGCTTCCACCGGAACCATGGCCACGACACGGATGATTGCTGAGCCCTGAAGGACGAAATCGAGGCCCTTATCCAGAGAGGGCAACTCACCAAGTTTGTGAGGAATGATAGAGTTGATCCTAAACCGCCCCGGGGGGCCAATAAGCGAACCAAGAAGCCAGTGGAATCCCAAGACTCCGAGCCAAGGGCAGTTCTGCATTCTATACATGGAGGGCCCATGGGGGGAGAGTCTAACTCCTTCCACAAAGCCTTCGTCCGGGAGGTCAACTCCGTAGAAAACTTTCCTCCTCCTAAGAGTTTTGATGTCCCAGGTATCTTCTCCGATAAGGACTTGGAAGGCGTCTGAACGCCCCACTGCGATGCACTTGTAATCAGCCTTCAAATGGCCAATCATGAGGTACGAAGGGTCCTTATAGATGACGAGAGCTCCGTTAACATTCTCTTCTTAGATGTGTTCCAAGGTCTTGGCCTCTCCCGAGACCGCCTTAAACCAGCAGGATACACTCTGACCGGATTCTCAGGGAACCCAATTTCGATCGAAGGGGTGCTCACCCTGGACGTGACCATAGGAAAGGCCCCAACAAACCGAACAAAGGTGATGAACTTCATAGTAGTAGATGTGAAAGCTGCGTATAACGCCATCCTCGGCAGACCAGGCCTAGCCGCACTTCGCACCGTCCCCTCTGCGTTCCACATGAAAATGAAGTTCCCAATACCTGCAAGGGTAAGGGAAGTCAAAGGAAATCAAGAGACGACCCGAAGGTGCTGCACTACGGCTATAGGAGGAACAGTTCTCTCCATCGACTCGTTAGAGGTCCCTCAAATGGGTCGGCACATTATCTCGAAACCAGTCGACGAGTTAGAAGAAGTCCCATTTTCTGAAGAAGACCCGTCGACGACCTTCCGAGTGAGTAGGCTCCTCCCGCAAGTAGTGAAGAAACAAATCATCGAGTACATTAGAGACAACAAAGACCTATTTGCATGGATAGCAGCTGACATGCCTGTATATCGGAAGACCTTATCACCCACCATCTCAGCGTCAATCCCGAAGCTAAACTCGTTCAACAAAAGCATCGTAAGTACATCCCCGATCGCCAGGTAGCCATCAGAAAGGAGGTGGACAAACTCCTCACAACTCACTTCATCCAAGAAGTTAACTATCCCGAGTGGCTCGCCAATGTAGTAATGGTAAAGAAAGCTAATGGGAAGTGGAGGATGTGTATTGACTTCACGGATTTGAACAAGGCCTGTCCGAAAGATCTGTTCCCTCTCCCTAGCATCAACACCCTTATCGACGCTACATCTGGTCACCAGCTCCTTAGTTTCATGGATGCCTACTCCGGATATAACCAAGTCAGAATGTTCTCTCCTGATATCCCGAATACCTCTTTTGTGACCGACCAAGGCCTGTATTATTACCGAGTCATGCCCTTCTGGCTGAAGAACGCTGGGGTTATATATCAGTGCCTTGTCAACAAGGACTTCCAAGTGCAAATCAGCAGAAATATAAAGGTGATGCTGTTTATTTCTGAGGAACGTGTGGAAGCACCAGGTGTGAGTTCGAACTCAATTTGTATTGAAGGAGATTGTCGCTCGTCTGCCGACCCTGAGTTGACCTTCTGGGACCTACGATGAGCTCGGAAAGATGTTGAAGGTTGGGCTCGGATCGGAAGGGTCGGATCCGAGGTCTTGTGTACCTGCAGACGGTCCTGAAACACCGGGGTTTGTCCCGGTGGCGGACCCTCCGACGCTCTAGTCAGTCTCTGTGAGAGAGTAGCAATAACTAGGTATATTAAGTGGCAAAAGATTGATTACCTCAAAAGGTGGGTGTGGGTCTAATATTTATAGAGAATCCCAATCGGGTTTGGTTCCACTTGGGGGCCGGGTTTGGATCCGAAAGCCCATGGGCCTGACGTGGCAGAAGGCCCAGGGGGTTTAGGGCGGACGTGGCGATACCAGGAGTGGTATAGGGCTGACGTGGCGAAACCCTTGGCGGTATTTGGAGCTGACGTGGCCCATCGTGAGCCCCCTGTGCCTCTGGGGGGAATCGGAGGGCCTAGGCTGCACCAGGTCATCCTTCTGCCCCGCCAGAGAGGGGGGACGGCCTGTGGGACTGCTCCGGATCGGACTCCGAGGGATACTGAGGCTCGTCAGTACGAGGAGGCCGGCACCGTGAGGGCAAACACGAGGTTCGGCGCCGACCCTGAAGTGGTCCGGAGCCGAACCAGGTTGCCATCTTTACCTTTCTGAGTGGGAATTGTATTGGGCCCTGGTTGGGCCTTAGGCCATTTTTACCCTGTCACACAAGCCCCCCACTCCTGCGGGGGGTGCGGGAGCTAGCCATGGAGGAGTGTTCATGATTGTAAAAAATGGGAGGGCGGATCACAGGGCCTTCCTGGTGGTGCTGCCCTGAGGCTTTGGATAGGACCTCGAGCTAGTCGAGGGTCTACGTGTAGGTGAAGGCGATGGCGAACCGTTGTCTCTTCCGGAGAAGAGTACCCTGGTGTTCGACTGAACCTCGAGAGGTCGAGGGATTACGTGTCGACAAGGGTGATGGCGAGCCGTTGCTTCTTCCTGAGAAGAGTACCCGGGTGCCAGACCGAACCTCGAGATGAGGGGGAATTATGGGCTGGTAAGGGTGATGGCCAGCCGATGGATCTTCCGAAGAAGAGTACCCGGGTGCCAGACCGGACCTCGAGCTGGCGAGGGATTATGGGTCGGTAAGGGTGAAGGCGAGCCGTTGTTTCTTCCTGAGAAGAGTACCCCGGTGCCAGGCCGAACCTCGAGACGAGGGGGAATTACGGGCTGGTAAGGGTGATGGCCCGCCGGTGGATCTTCCGAAGAAGAGTACCCCGGTGCCAGACCGGACCTCGAGCTGGCGAGGGATTATGGGTCGGTAAGGGTGAAGGCGAGCCGTTGTTTCTTCCTGAGAAGAGTACCCGGGTGCCAGACCTAACCTCGAGACGAGGGGGAATTACGGGCTGGTAAGGGCGATGGCCAGCCGGTGGATCTTCTGAAGAAGAGTACTTTAGTGCCGGCGAAGGCGAGCCGTTATTTTGCCCGAACCGACCCCCGTATCGGGCGGCCAGTCTGGCACTGGGTGACATCAGCAGCACATGTTTCGAGGATGTGGCGTGATTTCCTAGGCGGCAGTTGCACGTCAATCGGTGAATAGTGACTGCGAAAATCGAGGAGTTGTTCCTATCCCCTATAAATGTTCCCCCCTCTCCTCCCATCGCCTATTTCTCTCTTGCCTCTTACTTTTCAAAAAATCCTTCAACTCTTCAGCGCTCGTCCCTTCAGCTTCCTGCGGCAAGGTCGTTTTTCCGAGGTGATTCCAGGTTAGTTGGTAACCCCGTTTAACTTAGGCACGAATGGATAGGGCTCAGTCCGGCTCGTCGGCGTCGACCTCTGGGGAGGGGCCGGTAGGCAAGGAGGAGGTCGTACACAGTGTGAAGCCGTTGCGATCTCGGAGGCATTTCGTGGTAGAAAGCAGCGACTCTGAGGAGGGGGGCGGTAGCTCAGACGAAGCCCGGACCCTAGGGTCGGCTTCTGGAGAGGAGGGTGGCTCCGAGGGAGATGGCTCCGCAGGGTCTCTGAATCCGCCCGTTCTGGGGCGTTTGTCTACACCTTCGCCGGAACGGACTAAGAGGAGGAGGGCTCCGAAGAAGAAGGGATCGAGGATTGGCGGCCCGAGCGACTTGGTGATAGGGTCATCTGCACAACCCCGGTCTTTCCGTCGCTACCCCGACGATCTCTCAGATAAGCAGTCCTCGGGGGTCCAGCCGTCGTCGTCAAGCCGGAAGAGGTTGATGGTGGACGCATCCCCGACCGTTCTGGAGGCAAGCGACTTGGGGGCTCTGCAGTGGGCCTACCACATAGGGCCCGGTTATGAGCTTATGCTGCCGAGTTCTACTCTTCGGCCGACCGATCCCCTGCCGGATAGGTATTGTATCTTCCCTGTGGACGCCTTTATCTCTGGCCTGAGGCTGCCCATCCACCCATTCGTTCGGGAGGTGTTAAATTGGTCGTCCCTGGCGCCGATGCAGTTTGGGCCGAACTCCTGGAAGCAGATCATCTGCTTCGTGCTGTTGTGCGAGGAGCAGAGGGTACCCCTGCGGCTGGGCGTGTTCCGAGCGATGTTGTTGATTGGCTCATCAGCAGAAGGAGTATACTACATCTCGCCTCGAGGTAAGGCGAAGGTTGTCCACGGTCATCCAGATTCCATTAAGTTCTGGAAGAAAAAGTATCTGGTGATCCGGAGCGAGGATCCTTGGGCTATCCCTACTCGGTGGAACCATTCTAAGCTGAGCTACGCAGCACCGGGGCCGGGGGACTTGACGGCGGAGGAGTGGAGACTCGTTGAGCGCCTCCGTCTGTCGTATAGCATCAATTGGGGGAAGGTGACGGAGGCCCATCTGGCGAGCGTCGGACTGAGCCCTAGCCCGGCCGTGCCTCGTACGTGGTTGTTTCTTTCCTCACACTCTTCTTGTACTTTCTTGCTCATTTGTTCTTAATGGATCTTTTTACAGAAATGGATGAAGAGTCGATTAAGGCGCTGAGGCTCGCCATGAAGAAGAAGAAGGCCGAGAAGAAGGATGTCGCGGCGAAGACGACCGAGTTGTCCCAGGTGGTCTCCGAGGCCCCCATTCAGCCGAGGATGAAAAGGACTCGGTCGGAGACGGGTGGGGACGCGGTGGTCCAGGGGGTTCGGATCAGGGTGCGGCCGCCGACCCTGATAAGGGGAAGGGTCCCCTGGTGGATCCCAGGCTAGAGGAGAGACTTCGGCGAAGGTGGGTGCCAGATTGGTCGATCCGCGAGGGTGATTGCCTGGTCCGGGGGCGCCAGGCCGTGGAGGTTGCAGATAAGCTGGCGACCCCTCGGGATCGTTCGGATATGAAGTCCCAGACCCTGGACGAGGCGTACGTGCGTCTTGCGCAGGCCACTGTGCTGGTAAGTCAATCGAACCTCCTAGCTTTCGGGTGATGTTGTTTAAGGAAGATTTCTTAGTAGTGTCTGGTTATGGCAGGCGACCGTGCAGGGGGCCCATGTGAGGGGCCTCTACGAGGCGGCGTTGCAGCGAGAGCGAGACCGGGCTGACAAGGCCGAGCAGGAGGTGACGGAATTGAAGGGAGAGCTCGAAGGCTCTCGTAAGAAGGAGGCGGAGACGAAGGCGGCTTTTGACAAGGAGAAGGAGGAATGGGCGAAGGCGAGGGCGGCTCAGGAGGAGAGGTCGGAGAAGGAGAAGGAAGAGGTGACCAAGTCGTGTCAGATCCTGGTGATCAACGCCCAGGATAGCAGTTATGCGAAGGCCCTCAGCCATGTGAGGCACTTTTATCCGACTATCGACCTGTCCAACTTCGAGTATGATATGGAGATTGAGGGGACACCGAAGACCCCTGGCGGACAAGGGTCAGATGATAAATCGGTTGCCGACCCCCCAACGGATCCGGCTGATATAGAGGTGGGAAAACCAGCTGTATAATTTTTGTCCTTCTTTTTCCTTCTCTCGATTGTATTTGCCTTCCGCGGACTGGCCACCGCCTTTTTGTATGGGGAAACTAAATTTATAAAAAGAGGGTTTTTTGGCTGGCTAAGTGTTCCAACTTCGAAAAATTTCTGAACCTCTTTGCTTATATGTCTTGAGTGGGCTGGTTCTCTTGTAGGTCACGGCTCCCCTTCCTGAGGTGGACCCCCTTCGTTCCGACGTGGCGTGGCTTCGGGGCAAGGTCGAGGCCTTAGAGGCCACTTTGGTTCGGTATCGAAAGAGGGCTCGCGACACTGATGCGGCCTTCCATTATTACAGGAACAAGTCTGAAGCCCTAAGTGAGGAGGCGAGCCGGCTGAGGAGGGCAATGGTGGATCGGGAGCTAGGGGGCATTGGTCTTGGATACACCATGTCAAGTTCCTCGGTGCAGAGGCCTTCCTCCGAGAAGCTACTTCGCGATGTGATAGTGGAGAAGGAGATGGAGATACACCGCTATAGGACTATGTTGGGTGTTTCGACATCTTCCTCGAGGGGTCGGCGAGCAGAGGGGGCTCCCTCGGCGTTGCCACTGATGGAACGCATTCGATCCGTGGATGCCCAGAGCTCCGTGGCCGGGGTGTCGACGGTGGCAGAACCAAAGGACCGTCATGACGAAGAGAGAGTCCCAAGTCGTTTGGTCGGAGTGATCCCACCCTTCACCGGGTCCGAGGGGCCCTAAGTCGGCGATCCCCTTTAGTTTGAGATGAGTGGAGTGGTCCTGTAACGGTATTTGCTTGTTTCCTCCGCACAAAATAAAAGAGTATGAATAATGCTTTCTTTTCCTTCTTTGCTCTGGCTATCGGGGTGGTGAAGGGCGGTGTAGGCGAGGTCGGGCTCCGCCGATTTGTGAGGGATCGACGCGGGGCGACAGGGAGACCTCCGGTCCGGAGTTGGGTCGAACCTGCCGAGGCGTTTGGGGATGAGACCCGAGGGAGAACCCAGATGCCGCCCTCATTGCCCGGTACCGGGTCGGAGTTGCCGAGGTATTTAACTTTTGACAAAAAGAGACTTCTTTTATACCAGACCGGGGGGGTCGCTGAAGCGGCCCTTTACACACGAATGTTTACAAAAGTTTTAATTTACTTAAGCCATGCTAGAACCTAAGCTTGCTCTCCCCGGAATTTCATGAGGTGCTCTGCGTTCCAGGGTCGGCTGATGGGTCGGTCGTTCATATCCGTCAGTCGGTATGTACCAGGGCGTACAGCCTCGACTACGCGGTATGGGCCTTCCCAGTTGGGAGCCAGTTTCCTCTTCTTGGTTGGATCAGAGACAGATAGCTTTCGCAAAACCAGGTCCCCTGCCTGGATGCTGGTGGGGCGGACTTTCTCGTTGTAAAATCTCTCGATCCGTTGCTGATAAATGCTCCTTCGGACCGCGGACTTCTCTCGTACTTCGGCGACGAGGTCCAGGTTAGCCCTCAGGGCGGACGCATTGTCGTTTTCATCGAAGGCCATGATCCGGGGAGAAGGCAATCCGACTTCGACGGGGATGACTGCCTCGGTCCCATAGGTCAGATTGAATGGCGTTTCCCCTGTGGGGATCCTTTGTGTGGTTCGGTGTGCCCATAGTACGCTGGGCAGCTCCTCCACCCATAGCCCTTTGGGGGAATTGTCAAGGCGCTTTTTGAGGCCGTCGAGGATTTGCCTATTCGCATTCTCCGCTTGGCCGTTAGACTGAGGGTGGCAAATGGCGGAGAAACGCTGCTGGATGCCGATGTCCTGACAGAAAGATTGGAAATTCTGCCCTTGGAACTGGGTTCCGTTGTCCGTGACGAGGATTCGGGGGATCCCGAATCGACAAATGATGTTCTTCCAAAAGAACTGTTGCACTTGGCGCTCGGTGATGCTGGATAGTGGTTCGGCTTCGATCCACTTGGTGAAGTAGTCGATGGCGACAATCAGGAATTTCTTTTGCCCTACCGCTGGGGGGAAGGACCCCACAAGGTCCATACCCCACATGGCGAAGGGCGTAGGGCTCGCCAGGGATCGGAGGTTGGCTTGAGGAAGCCTTTTGATGGGGGAGAATCTTTGGCAAGGGCCGCACCTCTTGACTAAGTCTTGTGAGTCTTGGAGCATGGTGGGCCAATAGTACCCTTGATTCAGGGCCTTTCAGGCAAGTGTCCTACTCCCCATGTGGCATCCGCCGATCCCCTCGTGCAGGTCTTTGAGGGCGTAGCTGGCCTCGTCCCTGGCGAGGCAGCGGAGGTAGGGTTTGCCGTCGGCCAAGGTGTACGAGCGTTTGAAGAGGATGTTATCGATCATGACGAACCTTTCAGCTCGGATTCTGATTCGCCTGGCCTCGGCTTTGTCTTCAGGAAGCTCGGCCCGGTTTAAGAATTTTCGGATGGGAGTGGTCCAGTCGTCCGGGCTGGTCCCCTCTTGCACACACATCGCTTCCGGCTCTGGGCTATTGATGCTTGGCTCCAAGAGGACCTCGACGAGCACCGTACGATCGAGGCCTTCGAAGGAAGAAGAGGCAAGTTTGGATAGCGTGTCGGCTTGGGCATTCTGTTCCCTGGGGACTCTGACAACCGTAGCGTCGTCGAAGAACGCCAAGAGTCGTCGGACCGCCGCCAAATACCTCATCATTCGGTCGTCGCGGGCTTCGTACTCTCCGTTGATTTGATGGATCACGAGCTGAGAGTCGCTAAACGCCCGGATTCGCTTGGCACCGGCTCGGTGGGCGAGGGTCAATCCGGCGATCATGGCCTCGTATTCTGCCTCGTTGTTGGAGGCTGGAAAGTTGAGGCGCAGGGAGTATTGAAGTAGGAATTGGTCGGGGCCACGAAGGATGACGCCCGCCCCACTCCCCGTTTCGCAGGATGAGCCGTCAACAAAGACCTCCCAGGTCGGATCCGATTCTTCTACGTCAGGTTGCTCGGAGACAGTGCATTCAGTTATGAACTCGACGAGGGCCTGCCCTTTAATGGCCGCCCTGGGATGATAGCTAATGTCGAACTGGCTCAGCTCGATCGACCATTTGACTAATCGGCCGGAGTTTTCGGGCTTGTGGAGGACGGTCTTCAGTGGTTGGTCGGTCAGTACTTGGACGGAGTGGGCCTGGAAGTAAGGTCGGAGTTTTCGGGCTGCCATAACCAGGGCATAGGCCACCTTTTCTATCTTCGCGTATCTCGTCTTGGCCGGGTGCAGCACTTTGCTTACATAGTACAGTGGTTTCTGAACTCCTTCCTCCTCTCGGACGAGGACGGCGCTGAGGGCGTGGTCCGAGGCGGACAGGTAAAGCCAAAGCGGCTCGCCCGGTTCGGGCTTGCTGAGGAGAGGCGGGTTGGCGAGGTACTGTTTCAGCTGTTCGAAGGCTTCTTGTTGATGGGTACCCCACTCGAAGCCCCCTTTCCCGCGCAAGGCTTTGAAGAAGGGGAGAGATTTCTCCCCTGACTTGGAGAGAAAACGGCCGATCGCCGCCAACCGACCCGTGAGCCTCTGAACCTCTTTGACATTCCGGGGCGGGGACATGTTAATGATGGCCTGTATTTTTTCGGGGTTTGCCTCAATGCCACGCTGGCTGACGATGAATCCTAAGAACTTCCCCGTGGAGACGCCGAAGGCGCATTTAGCCGGGTTGAGCCTCATGTTGTGGCGTCGGAGGACACCGAAGGCTTCCTCGAGGTCGGCGACGTGGTCCGGCCCAGCCCGGCTCTTGACAAGCATGTCGTCGACGTAAACTTCTACGTTGCGGCCGATCAGGTCCTTGAAGACTCTGTTGACAAGTCGCTGGTACGTGGCTCCGGCGTTTTTCAGTCCGAAAGGCATGACACGGTAACAATAAAGACCTTGGTCGGTGACGAACGAGGTCTTGGAGATGTCTGGCGGAAACATCCGGATCTGATTGTACCCCGAGAACGCGTCCATGAAGGACAGCAGCTCGTGCCCTGAGGTCGCGTCTATTAAAGCGTCGATGCGCGGGAGGGGGAAAGGATCTTTCGGACACGCTTTGTTAAGGTCCGTGAAGTCAATGCAGATTTGCCAACCCCCTGTCGCTTTCTTCACCATGACGACATTGGCCAACCACTCGGGGTAGGTGACTTCTTGGATGAATCGAGCGGACAAGAGCTTGTCCACTTCTGTTTTTACAATTTGTTGCCTCTCCGGGGCGACTTTGCGCCTCTTTTGGACGATCGGTTTAGAGTCAGGGAGGACGCTCAGTCGGTGCATGATCAAGTCTTCAGAGATTCCGGGCATATCGGAGGGCTTCCAAGCGAAGAGATCAACGTTGCGGCGGACGCAAGCGATGATGCCCGTCTTCAGGTCTTCGGCGAGTGAGCAGCTCACCCGGAACCATTTCGACTCATCCTCGGTGTCGAATAGGACCTCCTCCAGTTCGTCCACGGGCTCGGGGGCGGGGCCGTCTTTCTCGGGTTCGAGTTCAACGGCGCTGAGGGGGAGCACGCCCCCTCCCCTGGTGGTAACGCAACATGACCGTGCTGCTTCGACGCTGTCTCGGACGATGCTGACCCCTTGAGGGGGGAATTTGAGTTTCAGATGGTGGGTCGAAGGTATCGCCTGGAGGGAGTTCAGCCCGGGTCGGCCGAGGATGGCGTTGTAGGCCGCCTTGACGTGGATGACCATGAAATCCAAGGACTCGGTCCTCTTGTCAGGGTCCGGTCCAGCGGTGACGTTGAGGGTAATAATTCCCTCCACTACGACCGGGATGCCTGAAAGTTTGAGCAACGTGCATCCTGCTGGTTTGAGTTTCCCTCTGGATAATCTGAGGCTTTCGAAGGTTCTGAGGAAGAGAATATTTACCGGGTTGCCGTTGTCAACAAGGATTCGGCGAACCTCACAATTGGCCATGCGGAGGCTAACGACGAGGGCCTCGCAGTGGGGGAGGTGAACTCCTTCGGGGCCCTCTCCTGAGAAGGAGACTGGCCGCGGTTGTAGCTCATGAGAGGGGCTGTACTGAATAGCGTTCGTCTCCTGGGTGAAGGTTCTTTGGGAAGTATCGGTTTCTCCCCCCACCGGTCCCCCGTGGATGTAGTGTAGGGTGAATGGCGTATCCATGGATACCTCAGATTCGGGATCCTGACCCTGGGTGCGGTTTGGGTTAGGCTTCGGGGTTGGTGATCCCCGGTTCCTATCACCTTGCCGACCCCGTGGGCCGTCATCCCTGTAGGTCTTCCTCGGATGGTTCGGGGCCGAGTTGGAAGCGGCCCTTCCCCAGCTGTGGGTAATCTTGCAGTTGAGGATTACTCTTCGTAGGTCGGGCTGGGCTGTCCAGCCGACGCTCCTTTGGGACTCCCGAGGGGGAGCCTTGTGTTTCGACGTGCGGGGCCTGGCTTCATCAGTGGGTGGGGGCGAGTCCCGTTGGTTGACGGAGGAAGCAGCCCCCTTGCCTTTGGAGGCCATGAGGATTCGGCTGTCGATGGCCTTTGAGGGCCTGGGTCGGATCGGCTTCTGGAGCAGCTGTTCCCACAGACGGCGCCAACCTGATGCTGTTTATTTCTGAGGAACATGTGGAAGCACCAGGTGTGAGTTCGAACTCAATTTGTATTGAAGGAGATTGCCGCTCGTCTGCCGACCCTGAGTTGACCTTCTGGGACCTACGATGAGCTCGGAAAGATGTTGAAGGTTGGGCTCGGATCGGAAGGGTCGGATCCGAGGTCTTGTGTACCTGCAGACGGTCCTGAAACACCGGGGTTTGTCCCGGTGGCGGACCCTCCGACGCTCTAGTCAGTCTCTGTGAGAGAGTAGCAATAACTAGGTATATTAAGTGGCAAAAGATTGATTACCTCAAAAGGTGGGTGTGGGTCTAGTATTTATAGAGAATCCCAATCGGGTTTGGTTCCACTTGGGGGCCGGGTTTGGATCCGAAAGACCATGGGCCTGACGTGGCAGAAGGCCCAGGGGGTTTAGGGCGGACGTGGCGATACCAGGAGTGGTATAGGGCTGACGTGGCGAAACCCTTGGCGGTATTTGGAGCTGACGTGGCCCATCGTGAGCCCCCTGTGCCTCTGGGGGGAATCGGAGGGCCTAGGCTGCACCAGGTCATCCTTCTGCCCCGCCAGAGAGGGGGGACGGCCTGTGGGACTGCTCCGGATCGGACTCCGAGGGATACTGAGGCTCGTCAGTACGAGGAGGCCGGCACCGTGAGGGCAAACACGAGGTTCGGCGCCGACCCTGAAGTGGTCCGGAGCCGAACCAGGTTGCCATCTTTACCTTTCTGAGTGGGAATTGTATTGGGCCCTGGTTGGGCCTTAGGCCATTTTTACCCTGTCACAAAAGGTTTATGTAGACGACATGCTGGAGAAAAGCCTCACCCAAGCGGACCACGCCCATGACCTACAAGAAGCCTTCAGTATTTTGCGGAGGCACAAGATGCTACTCAATCCATCCAAGTGTTCTTTCGGAGTATCGTCAGGCAAATTCCTGGGCTTCATGGTTAGCCACAGGGGGATAGAGGCCAACCCCGAGAAGATCCGAGCTATTCTTGACAAGTTACCTCCCTCCAGTATTAAAGAAGTTTAGAGGCTCACAGATCGCCTCGCAGTCATCAAACGTTTCCTCTCTAATTCAGGAGAGAAATGCCTTCCTTTTTTCAAAGCACTTCGAGGAGCTCAAATTTTTGAGTGGGGACAACCGTAGCAAGAGGCATTTGAATAGCTCAAAGCCTATCTAGTTAACCCCCCGTTATTGAGCAAGCCCGAGCCAAGAGAACTATTCTACCTCTATCTTGCTACTTCAGAACATACTCTAAGTGCACTTCTTTTAAGAGAAGAGAATAAGGCGCAGAAACCCATATATTACGTCAGCAAAGTCCTCCATGACACCGAACTCCGCTACTCAAAAGTGGAGAAGATGGCTTACGCTCTGATCATGGCCGCTCGCAAACTCCGACCTTACTTCCAAGTTCACTCCGTCATCATTCTCACCTATCAACCGCTGAAGCAGATATTGCACAAACCGAAGAGCTAAAAAAGACTCATGAAATGGTCTATCAAACTGAGTCAACATGACATAAGTTACCAGCCGCGAACAGCCATCAAAGCCAAGCCCTTGCGGAGTTCGTAGTCAAAAGCACAATTACGCACCCTCTTGAGGAAGACATAGACCCCCCATTCTGGAGCGTCTATGTTGACGGATCCTCATTCCTCGAGGGAAGCGGGTCAGGTGTTATTCTAATGGGACCAGATGATTTCATCCTCCAGTACTCTCTCCGTATAAATTTTCGAGCCTCTAACAACGAAGTTGAGTACAAGGCCCTAATAGCCGGCTTGCTCTTAGCTCGAAAGCAGGGGCTCACCGTGTAAAAGTATACAGCAACTCTCAGCTAGTAGTTAATCAGATCCTCGGGAAATACGAAGCTAGAGACGCTCAGATGGTCAAATATCTTGCCCTATTCAAGCGGCTTATAAGCGCATTCCAAGGGTCGAAAGTTATCCGCATACCGCGAGAAGAAAATGGGCAAGCAGGTGCCCTGTCCAAGCTATCCACTTCGTATCTTGAAGGACTCGATCATACATTCCTTACTGAAGTTCTCCTCTGCCCCAGCATCAAGGAAGAACATTGTGAACTCATGATGATTCCTCCTCCGCCACCCGGGGAGAACTGGATGAAGCCATTATTCTAATTCCTCGAAGGGGGATACTTCCAGCATATCAGAAAGAAGCAAAAAAAATTCGAACAAGGGCAGAGCACTACACTATCATCAAAGGGGTCTTGTACAAATGTTTGTATAATCCCGTTGACGGCCGACCATATCTTCGATGCTTATCCCTTGAAGAGGCCCAATACGCCCTTAAGGAAGTCCGTGAAAGGATTGGTGGCGCCGATATTGGAGCGAGATCCCTCGTCCGAAAGATATTCAATCATGGCTACTATTAGCCCACACTCCTCAGAGATGCTCAGCAACATGTCCGCCACTGCACTTCTTGTCAGAAGTTCGCGTCCATCAAACGGGCGCCTCAAGCCAAGCTCTGTTCCTTATCCAGCCCAATCCCCTTCGCTATGTGGGGGATGGATCTGCTCGAACCCTTCCCACCGGCTACCGGGCAAAGGAAATTTCTCATAGTAGCAATTGACTATTTTACTAAGTGGGTTGAAGCTGAACCACTTGCTACGATTATTGAGAATAAGGTCCAGCAGTTCCTATGGAGAAACATTATTTCCCGATTCGGTATCCCCTGAATCCTAGTTTTTGATAATGGAACACAATTCATTGGGGCAACCTTTCAGCAGTTTTGCACCGACATGGGCATTCAGCAGCGATTCACTTCTGTCTCCCACCTACAATCTAACCGTCAAGTGGAAAACGCAAACAAACAAATCTTAACGGGCCTCCGCCGAAGGCTCGACAGAGCATCCAAAGGGTTGTGGGTCGAGCAGCTTCCGAATGTGCTATGGTCCTACAGGACCACTAAGAGAACCCTTACAGGAGAATCTCCCTTCAACCTCACCTACGACTCCGAAGCTGTTATTCCTCTTGAGGTTGACCTACCCTCTCCTATCCTGATCGCGTTCGACGAAGAACAAAATTCCAATAGTATCAAAGGCAATCTTGATCTTATAGACGAGATCCGTGAGTGTTCATTTATATGACAATATGCATACAAACAACGAGTTGAAAAGTTCTACAATCAAAAAGTACGCCCCACCAATCTGAAGGAAGGAGATTTAGTTTTGCGAAAACTAGCAATCTCAGCTCCTCGTCACAAGGGCAAACTCTCTCCAAATTGGGAAGGACCATATAGGATCTCCAAAGTGATTCGTCCTAGAACTTACCGACTTGCAGATCCGGGGGGACGGGAGATAGCAAGAACTTGGATTGCGGAGCACCTGATGAAGTACCAAAAGAGTGTTCGAACACCGCTAAAAGCAACTACTGCCTAAAGCATTTCTCAATGTTTTCCTTTCACCCAGTTGTATTTTGTATGTAATAAAGGCTTGCAACTTAGAAGCAGCCCCTTAGTCTCTTTCAATAAAGGATTTAGTTTTTTCTGTTAGCAAATGTCACAACCGTTGAATATTTTAAACGACAAGTTCGGAATCCAACACTTGGTTCAATGCCGCTTTAGCCACTTGCAAACGAGCAAGTGCAAAGTAGCCCGTCAATTGGAATTGCTCCCACAACTGTTGGAATTTTTAAACGACAAGTTCGGAGTCCAACACTTGGTTCGATGCCACATTAGCCACTTGCAAACGAGCAAGTACAAAGTAGCTCGCCATTCAGAATTGCTCCCACAACTGTTGAAATTCTTAAACGACAAGTTCGGAGTCCAACACTTGGTTCTATGCCACTTTAGCCACTTGCAAACGAGTAAGTGCAAAGTAGCTCGTCATTCGGAATTTCTCCCACAACTGATAAAAATTTTTAACGACAAATTCGGAGTCCAACACTTGGTTCGATGCACCTTTAGCCACTTGCAAATGAGCAAGTGCAAAGTAGCTTGTCATTCGGAATTACTCCCACAACTGTTGAAATTCTTACACGACAAGTTCGAATTCTAACACTTGGTTCGATGCCGCTTTAGCCACTTGCAAACGAGCAAGTGCAAAGTAGCTCGCCATTCGAAATTGCTCCCACAACTGTTGAAATTATTAAACAACGGTTCAGAGTCCAACACTTGGTTCGATGCCGCTTTAGCCACTTGCAAACAAGCAAGTGTAAAGTAGCTCGTCATTTGAAATTGTTCTCACAACTGTTGAAAACTCCTAAAGAAAACTCACAACAGTCCAGTTATCCAACAAAGAGAAAGCAGCGCTTAAATTCATGGTGGACTTTTATTCCAAAAAGAATCCAATTACAAGAATGGCAGGGCACAACCCACAAGAACATCATTTAAGTGCTAAGAAAATCTTATTTCACAAATGCTGAAGAGATTACAAGTGTTATGAGATGAACGAGATCGATACGATAAGACAAGTCCTCTAACACTTAGCTCAAAACCTTGATGAAAAAGATTACAAATTCCTTACGAAGCTACGAGAATTCTCCTACCTCTTTCTAGGAATGGGGATGCTCCTGTTGAGAGAAAGGCACGGCCGACGGCCACTATGTCGTTCTCTCGTTCCCTCTGAAGAAATCTCTAGACCTGCGAGCCAGGACATGCCCTCTGGGCCCAATGCTCTAGTGGCAACTCCAACCGATGCCCTGCTAGATGAATCAGCTACTCCCCTCTGAGAATCCCCTGCAATTCGCGGGACTTCAGGCAAACAAAGGGCCAATTCATGAAATGACCTTCCCCGGGCGCGCTCTTCTCGCGAGCACGATGTACTCCTAACATTGCCACCCCACCAACAAGTCTTTTCAATCGGTGGACCTCTATCTCTAGCTCAACTATCCTCTCTTTGCGAGAGTCATCGTTTACTTTGAACTTCAAACAAGGCACACTCCCTGCAGAAATATTAAGAATCGTTCTCTTAAGGTGGGTGATCTCCACACTCTGCTCAAGCACCACGTTCTTCAACCCATCTCACTCAGTATTTGCCGAGAGTAGGGAACGACGAAGAAGCTTAACTCGTGAAGGCATTCCAGTAGTTGCCTCTCCCGAAGGACTATCTTCTACGCCCAACGGGGGCTGCTACCCTCGAAGCCCCATCGCCGCACCGTGGCGCTATCTCTCGATGGGATAGCACTCTTCTCAAGTAGCGGAGCTCCACTTCAGTCTTCGAAAGTCTCTTCTGAGACTGAGCGAGTCCCAGCTCGATAATACGGAGCTTGGTACGGAGTTGAGACCCCTCGCCGTCGTGAAAAACATGTACGGGGAGTGTAATGACCTGCCAATCAAAGAAAGAAGCATGAATCACTCTAACTTGAAGTATGAAAGCTACAAGATAGCTCTAAATCCAAATAAAACTACAAGATAGTTCTAAGTTCAAGGGTGAGAACTACAAGATAGTTCTAAGTTCAAGTGTGAGAACTACAAGATAGTTCTAAGTTTGAATAGTGCCACAAGATAGTTCTAAGCTCAAGTGTGATAACTACAAGGTAGTTCTAAGTTTAAATAGAGCTACAAGATAATTCTAAGTTCGAGTAGAGCTACAAGACAGTTCTAAGTTCAAGTATTAAAAGATGTAAGATTGCTATAAGTCTCACTGCCATACACAATAAGAGTACTCAAAAAGAGTTTTCATTGCTAAAGAAGAGATACAAACGCGGTCGCTAATCCGCTATTATGCATCGACACAAAAAGACAAACTAAAAAGGAAGAAAATTTACAACTGAGTCAAGCGCCGACCTCTTTTGAAGGATCCATGGCCGCAGAGGGCTCGGCCCTGACCGCTTTGTCGGCTACCTGTGCCTCGATGGTGATCAAAAGGGGCAAGGTCCCCGAGGGTGCGTCTGCCTCTGCCTCACCACCCTGATCCCTTTCCTCTCCATCATCTTGTTCATCCTCTTCACCGTCCTCTTCTCCACCTTCCTCGACGACGTCGTCGAACCCAGGAACTAGATCTGGGAACAGACGGAACCCAGTACAATCGAAGTCAGAAAATTTTGCCTTGACGTCGATTATGGCTTGGGCGTAAGCCTTCGCCATGTTCACGTACAAGAACCCTTGGGCCTTCTCCATCGATTGGGCTTTGGCTTCCTTCGTCGTGACTATCTTCGCAGCAACGATCGCCCCCTCCCTCTCCATCGCGGCAAGCTCCTTCTCCTTTGCCAGCCGAGCATTGTCCGCCTCCAGTTTGGTGACAACGGCCCCGAGGTGCTCAACCCTTGAAGACTTCATCTCGGCTTGAATCCTCGATTGCTCGAGGTGTTTCACGATCCTAGCCTTATCCGTCCGAGCTCTCTCGCTCTCAAGCTTCAGCTCCTTTTTTTGTTCGGCCATCTGCTGCATCAAATGGCCGAAGTGGCAAGTGATCTGTGGGAGAAGAAGAAACTCAGGCATTCAAGCAAGAGAAACCCGAACACTTAGCCAAACAAAAAAATAAATTCTCAAAGGCAGAGAGAACTTACCGAGATGGTGGCTCGAGCGATTTCGAGCCCGTCGTCCCCGACGGTCCCCACCTCTAGAGCAGCCTTGTCCTTTGGCATGGTGAGATGGCGAACAGCTTGCATGCAAGCGTTCAAGTCGCCAAGGAATCCGTCGAGCTTCCTGACTTGCCAATCAGGAACACAGATCTTCTCATGCTCCTCGGTCAGGAACACCTCGGATTCAGCAGTGAGGAACTCTAGTGCCAAAGCTGTCGACAGAGGGAAATCCCCCGCACCGAAAGAATCAGATGGTGCAGTTGAAGGCATCGCCTGCAAGACCACTGTGGCCCCTCTCGAGGAGTGCTCGACGGTGGCAATGACCGTCTTCGACCTCGGCGAAGAAATCTTCGTAACCGTCCTCTTCCTCTTCTTGGCAATAGGGGCCTTGCCAGCCAAAACTCCATGCTTCGCGAGCAGCATTTCATAGTCCATTGATTCTGTAGAAAATAAAATGCATCGAAGATAAGAACAAATGAAAATTTGGATACGTCATGAACCTAAAGAAGCTAAACTAAAAGAACAAAAAGCGTGCTATGGTTGATCAGGCTAAGACCCCCCATGTAAAGCGCCCCTCTATCAGGTCCTTCCAATCGAACTTCGGCCGATCAAGGAGCGTTTGGACCATCTTGGTCTCCTCAGGGCTGAAAACGGGCCCCTCCTTCACCCACTTTGAAACTTCCTTGACCCAAGCAGTCGGAATGTTCCACGATGCTCGACTTCGGATCAGAAAGAACTTATCTCTCTAATTCTTGATCGAGTCAGGGTTGTTGACGACCTTTACTCCGTGCCTCGGAGATAGATAAAATCTAAACTCCATCTTATGCTACTGATGGATCCGATGTAGTGTCCGCAGCACGCTCAGTCGTGGCTCGATGTTCGCTGCTTGACAGTGAAGGACGTACCGGTTGACATGCCTCCACATGTTCCGCATATACTAAACTGGGCTGATTCGTTACCAACGCAACACTTCGGCAACGAAGGGATGGAGCGGAAGTCGAGCACCTGCTAAGAAGGCATCAACGGGCCAAAAGCACATGTCCACTGGCATCGGTGAGTTGGCCTTCACCTCGGGCCCAGGCAGCATCAGATCAAATTCTCTCTGGATCAAAAAACACTCCCGAATTGACTTTAAATCCTCTTCGTTCAAGATAGAAATGGTTTCGTCGACCTCTGAGGTCTCCCGAGCAGTGTTCTCCTTGAAGTCCCACGCTCGGTTGTATACAATACGCTTGGCGATGTCGTCCGGTAGTTCCCGAACGCGGTGAAACCCGGTCTAGGGTCCGAGAAATCTGCCACACTCTCCCATTCTTCGATCGCTCTCAATAATGGTCTCTACCACTACCGAGGAAGCCACGGCCACGGCCTTACCCTTATCGGTTGTAGGAGTTTGACTGGAGGTTGGCTCGTCGACGACGATGGGGGAAGTCTCTTGGCCCGAAGTGACCCTAGACATTCTCTAAAGTAAATAAAATTATCTATGAGTTACCTTGATTTGACTCCTACGGACTGAAAAATCACAGAAGGTAGAAAATCTTCACCAGAAGCTCTCGCAAGAAGGTGAAAGTCGCCTGAGTAAAAACTTAGAAAATGAGAAAATGAGTTGGGGGAAGGAAGTTTTATAGAGAGGGGGTAGTTGGAATGCTCCCCAAGGTTAAAAGGCCCCCAAAACACAAAAGCTTGGCCCATTTAGCGCAAGACGACAAAAAGGTTGGAAAACCCAAAGGGCGTTGACTGGTCAACGGTCAAAATCTCGAAGCCTCCCTGGACCTCGGCAGCTCTCACCGAGCGCTCTTGGCACCGACGACGCGAATGGAGAAATGGTGTTGACTGGTCAACAGTCAGATGGTCAAAATCTCCACGTGTCGCTCTCTCGAAGCCTCTTTTGACCTCGGCAGCTCTCACCGAGCGTTCTTGACACCGACGTCGCGAATAGAGAAACGTCGTTGACTAGTCAACAGTCAAAATCTCTACATGTTGCTCTCTCGTAGCCTCCATTGACTTCGGCAGCTCTCGCCGAGCGCTCTTGGCACCGACGTCACGAATGGAGAAATGGCGTTGACTAGTCAATGATCAAAATCTCCACGTGATGCTCTCTCGAAGCCTCCCTGGACCTCGGCAGCTCTCGCCGTGCGCTTTTGGCACCGACGTCGCGAACAAAGAAACTTCGTTGACGATCAACAGTCAAACTTGCCATGTGTCAGCACGCCGAGGTGTCGATGGGATTCGACAATGGCGCCGAGCGCTCTTACCACCGACCTCCATCTGAGCATTAAGCCGTTGACTAGTCAAACATCGCCAGCCGTTTAATCGCTTCAAAAAGCGTGTGTTGATATGATGAACGGGTTAGATCTTGCCACGTCATATTTATGTGATTAAATCCATTTTTCTATTTATTAAATCGAATTAATTATTTAAAATTTTGAAAAAGTGATTAAAAATTCCAAAAAAATAATTAAAAAGTTCTAATAATAATTATAAATTCAGAAAAAATGTTTTTAATTTTCTGAAAATTAATTGTTAATTAGAACAATTAATTAAGGTTTTTTCGGAAATTAATTGTTACTTCGCAAATTAAATAAATAATTCGAAAAATAATTGAAAAATCGGAAAAAATCATCAAAAAATCCAGAAAATTCTACAACCAAATCTGAGCTTTATACAAGCTTAAATGAGGCATCATTAAACCCAATGTGAGATTCTAACACACCCGAGAACTCCGATACAATCATGTATGCCATTAAAACAAGAAAATTAATCCTCAAAGCCTGTTGAACTCAGTCTTCGGGAGTGGGGGCCTCGTGATATGGCTAAAAATATGATTAAATCGGGACCGTTCAAATCGGGCAAGAATCTTGAAGCTCACAGGGGTAAAACGATAATTTCCACCACAAATGGATTGAAATGGAAACTGGGTCTTTCCCAAGCCCAATAACCCAAAAATGGGTCTTTCCTACTGGGTAAGGGTGACGGCCCATTACAAACCAGCCCAGGATATTTAAAGAGTGATTCAAATTTATGGTTATCTCTAAGAGACGGTTTAAACCAAATTTCTTACCATGAAAGGATTAAACTCTGTTTCTTATCCAAAAACACCAGGACATATGATTATCTCTAAACTGTCTCTAAAGACGACTATAAATACCCCTCTCTCCCCACCATAAAAAAGGTAATCAATATTTTTTTCTACAAAGGCTCTTTCATAATCTTCCTGATTACTGAATTGAGCGTCGGAGGGTTCGTCACCGGGATCCATCACGATGTTTCGAACTTTTTGCAGGTTAGCGGCAATGGCAAGAAACAGTCAAACGCTGGCAAAAAGTCAACAGGTTAGCTTCTATTATTTCCAGAAGAATTCATAAATCATTTGTTTGCTCCCACACCGAAATTAGCAGCAACAATAGCATTTGTAAATAGCATTTGAAGGAGAGCGCTGCAGTCGTTAAAAGCCAAAAAATAGAAGAGACGGAAGATCATCCGTCTAACAATTTTTTTTGTTTTTTAAATTTTTGAAAATGACGTTTTCGTAAATATGCAATGGCATTTTTATAAATATGAAAAGAAAAGTTGTTAAGAAACTTATCGGACGGATCCGATATTTTAAATATATTTTTTTTCATAATGACATTTTCGTAAATATGCAATGGCATATTCATAAATATGAAGAAAAAAAATTGTTAAGAAACTTATCGGACCGTTCGAGATTTTTTTTAAAAATTTCATAAAGGCATTTTCGTAAATATTTAATGGTATTTTCATAAATTTGAAAGGAAAAAAAAAATCTAAAGTTTGTGGACGGAAGACGAAAGATCTTCCATCCATCCCTCTTAAAAAATTAAAAAAATACCGTCTTCTTCTATATTTGGCAATTGCTAAATGAGATTGTTATATTTAGACGTAATTATTCACTGCATATTTAGCAAACGATAGTGGGAGTCTTTTGTCAAAAAATGCACTTTTTGGACAAATAGCAAACGATAAGTGGATGCTTTAATAGATACAACATAAGATCACAGATCTACTAGATTTACCGACGGAGGAAAGAAAGGAACAAACAGAAAAAAATGAGACAGAGATCAGGAAAGGTAACAATTAAATTCTTGTGACTCAAAAATTATGTTCGACCCAGCTTTTAGGTTTATCCACCTGGGTCTCGTAGCCAGTATATATTTGTCATATCTGAACAAAAATTTATCGCCTGTCCTCTTCTTCTAAGTAAGTTTTCAAGTTGATATGTTTCTTGGGCTATATATGTTACGTTTAGACCTATTAGATCTATATATAACCGTTCATTAAATATTGACAACAATATCAGGCTTCCTTGTGTTATGCAGCCAACCACAGAATGTCGGCATAAAGGCTTTGTTGTAGCTCCTTCATTCTGTAATAATGAACCCATTTTGATGGAGAAAACAAAAGGTTTAGCGATAATGATGATATATTAATGATAACGATCATGATAACGACTCAACATATCATGCTAAATACTTGTAAAAAGACAAACTAAGGATTTAATGCTTCAGGAATTGTACAAAGTCATGATCGGAAGACAAATTCTGAATCTGGATGGAAGTGAGGCGTGCTAGCAATAATGAACAAAACTCTTAACTTAAGATTTATTAGAAATAAAGACAATAACCTGATCATTGTACCATGACCCTTCAAGTTGCAAGCTCTGTATGTAATACGGATCAGGCATCAGGGTTCTCGCTTCATCTACCTACACATTGGTGGCCACGAAAAAAGCGGTCTTAATTTGGACACGTAAATCGCCACTGTGAATGATTAAGCATGTTACAGCAATTGCAAAACTCCAGAAACTTATAGGATCAGCATACAGTACTGCAACAGTACTGCCAAATAGTAGGATGCACCAGGGCTGTTTGTCGGGTTGGATTTGACCTAAGCAAACCCGTACTAAATTCGGTTTTTTTTAAGGGGAAAAAAAAACGTGGAGACGCGTTTTCATTATCCGATTGGGCAGTCCCAATTTATTTTCAACTAGTAATTTACACGTGCGATTCACGTCTTTATAAATATATATTTTTAAAGTAAAAATTTTGACATAATTTGAATTTGAATCTAAAACCGCCTTTACAATAATTATTCACGTGTGTTGCATGCATTCGTAGATTTATATATAAATGACACTAAGACCTTCTTCCATTATAATATTAGTGATTAGTGATAATTTTAGCTGGGACTACAGAGTATTGAAACTGGCCCCAACAGAACACACACCCATTCGTAACCCAACCCACGTACTTTTTTATATACATTGTCATTCATCCCTGTTAATTTTCGTAGATTGAAAAAAAAAAAAAAAAAAAAACTATTGTTGTTTGGACATTGCTTATTTTGATAGTAAGCATTTAGCAAAAATTGCCAAGCTAAATAGAACCTGACCCAGGTCCGCCTTCAGTTACATTCTCCGAGAAGTGAGCAGGAGACCTTACATTGGTATCGGGTAGGGTCGGGTCGGGTCGGGTCTTTCACTATCCGGACCCGGTCCCCTACGGATTCAAAAATTGGATCCGGACCCGTGAGGACCGGATCCGGGTCCGATTAAAATATTCCTACCCGTTCGGATAGGAGCGGGAGTGTGAACGGCGAGCGGAGACGGCAAGTGGAGGATTTAGAATAAAGCAGAGAATAAAAAGGCATGAGTTTTGAGTTTGGAAGAAGAAGATTTAGAATTGAGGACGAATGAGGATAGAATATTTATTTTTATGTTGATTTTTTGGGTTTTTTGCGTTTTTTTTAAACGGGTCCGGGTCCGGGTTGGGTCTCTTTTGAGCAAACCCGGACCCAGACCCGGAATGGTCGGGTCGGTTTGGGTCCAGTGCCGGGTCAGGGTCGGATCCGAATTTCGGGTATTTATACCAATGCTATTGAAAACCCACCTAGAAGGAGCAAAACGAGCGGACTAGACTATACTTAGTCCCAAAAACATGTCCAACCTAACCTGTGAACACCACGGAAGGCACAAGGTTGTGGAAGTAGGCAGTAATAACTAAGAGCATCCACACCAATCGACATGTCATTTGGGTTGCCATTTTGAATTTTGACAACTTAAATGACAACTTTTCTAAAAAAATGAGAGGTGGTTCTACACTTATGATTGTCATTTGAGTAACAAATATGCATATAATAGTATATTTATAGTGTATAATGGTGTGTATATAATTATAATAGTTTACATATGCATAAATATATATATAATATATACATACATTTTTATTTTTTTGATAAGAGGATGACCGAAGCCATCGTTTCATTAATGAGGATTAAGGAAACAAAGCATTACAAAGTACCAATATTACAGATAGGCTGACAGATCAGCGGAACCAAACAAAACAACATAGTCGAAACATCAAAATAGAACTACAACAGAAATAAAAGTACATAAGACGACCGAGACAGCTCCAGTCTGAACATCTCTCACTATGCTCCTAACTCGCTACTTTCCTTCACCCTTCCTGGTCCTCTTAGCTGTCTCTTGAGCACCTGCCCAATCATGAATCAGAAGAAAAATTTTATTCATTGAGTTAGGAAATCTATAAACTTTCTTGCGAAAAATTAAATCATTTCTTTCTAGCCATAGGTTCCATATTGAGACTGCTATTGCTATGTCCCAAGACTTTCTATCTTCTAGTTTGATGTGCGAATCTCTAATGTGCGTCCATATATCAATGGTTGAGTTAGGAACCTGATTACACCCAAAACCCCTACATACTATTTCCCAAATAAGCCGTGCTTTTGGGCATCGAAAGAGGATGTGGTCTACGTCTTCTTCAGTAGAAAGGCACGTCTCGCAGATAACATCGACTTGCATATTCCTCTTCTTAAGGTTAACTTTGGATAGGATCGCGTTACTATGTGCTAACCAACAGAAAACTCTCACTCTGTATGGTACTTTGGCCCCCCAAATAACAGATTGGACTTGACATCTCGTACCTCCATCATTGATCCATTTATACATGGATGATACCGTGAAAACTTTTGAGTTGTCCCTATCCCACCATCTTTCATCGTTAAAACTATTAGCCTGCCCCACTTCTTGAAGAATCCGTTTATTCAGCTGTTCGAATTGAACTCTGCTCTCTGTTGTAATACTGTGGGAAACTATAAAATTTCGTTTGCCGCTCTTTCGAATGTCTGCCACTGAGAGGTCTAAGTTCTGTGTAGCTTCCGCAGCTAGTGGGAATTGGTTTTGCAGAGTTGTATTACCGCACCATTTGTCTTTCCAGAATCTGGTGTTTTTCCCATTTCCTACTTTGCAAGTGGTGTTGGTATGGAAAATATCACCTTGCTTTGCTATCCCCTTCCAGATGAGAGACACTTTTGCCGATGGACTTCTTCCTCCGAATCTGAATTTCCGTCTCTTGCGAAAGAGTTCGAATGGGTGGCTCCACCATCCTTTGTGCTTGTTAGTAATCTTCCACCACCACTTACAGAGCAGAGCTTTGTTCATATCATAAAGGTTTACAATACCCAATCCTCCAAATTCCCTTCGCTTGCAGACTCTTCCCCAATTAACCAGGTGGAAACCTTTGTTTCCCTCATCCGTGCCTTTCCATAAGAATCTTCTTCGCAATTTATCTATCCTGTTGATGACCCACTGAGGCAGTTCGTAGATGGACATCAGAGACAACGGAATCGCGCTAAGAACAGAGTTTAGCAGGATTATCATTCCTCCAAGGGAAAGGAACCTACTCTGCCACCCTGCTAGCTTCTTTTCAATCTTTGCGATAATGAAATTCCAATCCTCCTTCAAGAGAGCTCCCGGCTTAATTGGCATACCCAGGTATTTGATTGGGTATTCACTGATCTTGCATTCTAAAATTTCCATAATATCCTTACACGGCGTCGACAGCTGCTCGTGGATCGGGATGATGCTAGTCTTATTTAAGTTCACTTGCAGACCTGACCATCCCTGAAAGCAAGCCGATATCGTCTTAATGGCAACCGCTTCTTCCACAGTTGCTTTACCGAACAGAATTGTGTCGTCTGCGTATTGTAGAATCGACATTGGCTGAGTGATTCCTTTGATCTTTTGATAGTGTTGTTTTCCATAGCTCTTCTTATCATTTCCGCTAGTCTGTCTGCCACAATTGTGAATAGAAGGGATGATAATGGGTCCCCTTGCCGAAGATCTCTCTTACAGACAATCTCTCTACCTTGCCAACCGTTCACCTGGACGGTCGATTTTCCGCCGCGAATGTACATTTTCATCCATAATCTCCATTTTGCACCGAATCCTTTAAGAGCTAGGGCTTCCTCCATACAGTCCCATGATACCGAATCGTAAGCTTTCTGAAAATCAAGGTTTAGGATGAAACCGTCCTCTTTTGCTTTGTGACCTCGGAATACAATTTCGTGGGCAGAAGCTATGCTGTCCATGATATCCCTTCCACTTATGAAGCCACTCTGTGATTGGTCGATGACCTCGTTAAGGTAAGGGGCTAATCTTTGTGCCAAGACCTTTGTGATTATTTTGAACGATCCGTTCAGCAAGCTTATTGTCCTGAGATCTTTGTGTGTGATAACCTCGCTTTTCTTAGGAACGAGAACAATCGTAGCATAATTTAACCTATCCAAATTAGCCACTCCATCGTATAGCTCGAGGAATATGTTAAATAGGTCATCTTTGATTATTTCCCAGTAGATTTTGAAGAAAAAAATTGGTATCCTGTCTGGCCCTGGGACTTTGTCCTGTCCCAGCTTCTTAATTGCCTCAAACACCTCAGTTTCTGTGAAACTCGTTTCGATTCCATTGCTCCCATCCAATCTGGAGCAACTCCACATATCCTGGGCCATCACACATCTACTAGCTGTATCACGTCCTAGGAGATCATGAAAATGTCTATCTAGATGCTCCTTGATCAGGTCTTCGTTTTCCGTCCATGCCCCGTTAACTGAGATTCCTGTAATGTGATTTTGTCTTTTCCTTCCGTTTGCGACCTTGTGAAAATATTTTGTATTTGTGTCTCCCTCTTTAAGCCATTGTATCCTCGATCTCTGTTGCCAGTATAATTCCTCCATCTTCTCAATATTCTATAACTCTAGTCTATTATTGGCGAGCTCGCCTTTCTCGCAGTCGTGGAGATCTCTGTACTCCTGTGCACTTTCCAGGTTGGTAATTCCGCTCGCAAGCACCTCTCTTCTAAGATGAATGTCATACATCTTTTGTCTGGCCCATGCTTTTAATCTCCTTCGTAGACGCCTTGACTTCTCTACTCAAATTCCTACTGCTGAAGACTGAACTGTGCTAGCATTCCACGATTCAGCGATAACTTGCCTTGTCTCCTCACAGACGGTCCATGCTTTCTCAAATTTGAAGCTGAAATGCTTTTTCCTACCATTTAGCCCGCAGTCAATCACCGGAGGCAGATGGTCTGAAGTGTATCGTATCGACGATTTGAACTTTGCAAAGGGGTGAGCATCCTCCCACTCGTTAGACACCAGAACTCTATCAAGCTTGGCCAAAATAGGATTACACTGCATATTTGACCAAGTATATTTCCTGTCTGTCATCTCTAATTCCAATAAGTCTAGATCTTATATCGTCTAGTTGAAAGAGTCTTGCTCAGAGCGACTGTGGCTCTTGCCTTTATGCTCATCCTGGAATCTAGTAATATTAAAATCTCCTCCAATTAACCAAGGCCCGCCCCATTTGTTTCTGATGTATCTTAATTCCGTCCACAGCTCTTGGCGCAATCTGCTGTCGTATGGACCGTAGAGACTAGTCACCATCTATGTCCAATCGTCTCGTCTACGTCTAATTCTAATCGAGACCATGAACACACCGATAAAATCGTCGACTATCTCGAAGGAACTAGAAATAGCCCCAACTGCTATACCCCCCGAAAACCCCCTAGCTGGCTTAAATCTCCAGTGGAAATCTGTCATCCCTCTAAGGGAAGTGAAATCCTCCTCTGCTGGGGTTTCTATTATAGTTTCTTGGAGCCCACAAATGTCAGGACGGATCTTGCTAAGTGTTACTCCTATAGCTCTTTTTTTTAATTTTTGACTCATCCCTCTAACGTTCCAAAACATGTATACCATAAAAACCATTATAATCTCTAAATGAAGTACACCCGCCTCCCCTAAAGGATCCCGGGATTAATTAGAAACTATTTTGGTGTCCTCTCTAATGATAGCTACGTTAGATAATTGTTCAGCCCAAGTGGAACCCATGGCTAGACCGTACAAGCTAGCGAAGTAAATGAGAGATTCATCTAATAAAGAATTAAGAACAGAGCAATTAAATTTAGAGGTACCTTCGCCTGTCGCGTTTTCCTCCGACTGTATGTTACCCCTATGAGACCATCCCTCCTGTCCGTTGTTCTGACTATCCATGCTAACCAACTGTCTTTTCCCTTTCCTCCGATATTCTGTGATTTTTCTAGTGGAAGAGCTTCCAACACTGCCTCTATCTTCTTTGTCATCGCACTCTGTTTCTATGACTGAGATGAGATTATCCTCTCGAATGCCGACTAGCGCTCCAATAATACCCTCCCCCGACTCCGGTTCTGAAATAATTTGTACCATGTTGGATTGGGTTTGCTGAATAATTGGGATACTAGTAATCTGACTAGGAATTGGAGTGATAACGCCTATTGGACTGTCGTGGGCTTTTGGGATTAAAGCATCTTGGCCCGTGGGCCCAAGCCCATGACTCTTCTGCTCCTTGGACTGGAATATATACATACATTATTATATATACATAAATATATTCAAATTTGGTGGGAAAAGAGAGAAAAAATGTGATGATGGGACATTTTGCAATGCCATTTGGTTTGCCAAATTTGAAGGAAAAAAAAGGTTATTCTCAAATTTGGCAACCAAAATAGCATGTCGGTGTGGGAGATTTTTTGCCAAGATTTTTTCCATTTCGGTTGTCAAATATGAAAATGGCAGCCCAAATGGCATGTTGGTGTGGATGCTCTAATCTAACAGCTTGAATAAGGCAAAAATAAGTTTAAGCATTCGAATGAGCTACTCATGCGTTCAACAATCTAAATTCTTTTAAAGTTTAGCACCAGAAAGAAAGGGCAAACAGTTAAATTGTATAGCCAAGGGAAATTGGTCGTTCAAGAGATTGTTCAAGAGATTATCGAACAAGATAGCTCTCTAAACGCATATAAGCTTTTTTGCATTCTACGTTAGAACTTCAAATACTTATGACTCTGGAAGGGTGCATACGTGTGGTTGTGTGTGGTGGGTTTTATGTCATGCATACATTTATTTCGATGAGAAGTAGACAATGATGAAGCGCGAGAGGTCGAAACAATCGTTGTGAGAAGCAACAGCAAAAGCAGCAAGAGTTAGTAGCCAGCAACATTAAACAGTCGACTACCACCAATGGCAGTTGACCGTCGTTGGCTCTGGATGCTTTACAACGTATTGCAGTCGACTACACTTTGGGTAGTCGACCGCCGACAGCAATGTGGTTGTTATTGGACTTAGGTCTGGTATTTTTTTGGCCCAACTTCATCCCCAAGTTGGATCGTACGGGTCTTATCGTGTCTCTTTATTCAGGATATATCGTAAGGCTTATGTACTACTACTACAACCTAAGGATTCTCTAGATCTCTATATAATATTGTGCAAGTCGCCATTGAGAGACATGAGAGAGGACTTCATTGATAAGTGCAATTGAGAGTTCTCCATTGTAAACAATTAGCTATTTTCTTGCGAGGCTTGAAAGATAGATAAGTTCTTCGTGCGAGTGTAATTCTTTGTATCTTCTCTAGTGGAGATAATTATTTCCTATGAAGCACGGATACTTCACAAGGGTGTCATCCCCGTATCCTATATGTATCTGATACGGGATACGACCAAATATTGCCGGATAGGTACAGGATACGGCTAAAACGTGTCGTGCATTTTTTTATTAAATGGATACGGCGGAAATACGCGACATACACGATGGGGATACGGCTTGGGATTTAAATTGTTAAAAAGAAATAATTTTTGAGTTTAAATCATAAAAAAATCAAATTTGGGGATTAGTTAGGGTTTTCTTACCTTATTCGAAGAAGAAGAACTGAAATCAGTTCTTGCTCAACTCAAATCAGCTCTACCTTCGGTCGGTCGCAATCCCTCACGGTTACGGCGACGCCGATGACCGAGTCTCCATCTCTTGTCCTCCTTCGACGGAAAATCGAAGACCTTCGACGATGAATCGATGCCGACGTCCTTCCTCTCTCCGCTCAACAGCCTTCGACAAAAAATCGACACCGACGTCCTTCTCGTCTGATCTCCCCTCCGTCTCTCGCATGCGACGACCTCCATCAACTGATCCGAGGTAAACGGCTAGCATTTATCTCTCTCTCTCTCTCTCTCTATCTCTCTCTCTCTCCCCACCGAATCATCTGCCACTTATTTTGTGTAATTATTCATATATATATATATAATTAATTAGGCATCTGAGCCGTCCCTCGCCCTCGAGGTCAATTTTTGGAGAGATCCAAGGGTCGACAACGACTATGAGCGACCCCTTAGCTCGGCCGACCGTTTGGCCGAGCAAAGGCCAATTTTTTTATTTTTGAGGATCTCGTCTTGCTTCGGAGCCATAGTGCCGTCATCGAGCAATGGTGAGAGTTCGTCATCGAGCCGTTTTGGTCAAGCTACATGATTGAGCTTCGCTCGAGGCTTCGAGACACTATTTTTGGATGGAGCTTTGTATTTCGCTCGAGCGTCAACTCCGTTCTCCGTCGAGCTACCACGTCCTCGTTGACCTGTGGGACTGTCGAGCTACCTCCCCTTGGTCGAGCTACGGAGCATCGAAGCCTTTTCGAGTTATGAAGCTCGAGTTTAGCCGAGCTTTGTTTCTTCAACTTTGCCGACCTATCTCATTCGTCGAGTGATTGAGCTTCACCTTTGGTTGAGCTACGGGGATTTCGAAGCTTTGCCGAGCGATAGGCATCTCTTTCTCGCCGAGCAATGGGTTTTGAAGTATTCGCAAAGCAATGGAGGTTGCGACTTTGGCCGCCAAGCTTTGAAGCTCTTCTTACTGTCGAGCTACGACGATAGCTCGCTATGGAGAATCTTAAAGTCTCACCGAGCTACGACTTTGAGCCCTGTTCTCGCCGAACTATGGCTCTTCGACTTCGCCGAGCTACATCCATGGAGTTTTGGAAAGGGTCGAACTGCGAAACCTTCTCGTCGACCAGGAGCTTGGGCAAAGGAGTGGTCGAGGCGAGAGCTCGGTGTTTCGGGGTCTGTGGACCTCGACGTCGGAGCTGTGAAGGAGAAGTTTCGATGGAGACGAGGTTTTGGGTTTTTGGCGCTCAATTTGATGAAGAAGAAGGAAAGGTGGGTTGCGGGTTGGGTAAAGGAACCAGGTTTGGATCCGACCCGAAACCGTTTTGCTCTTATGTTGAGTGGAATGGGCTTCGGGTTTGGACCCGCATTCGAACCCGTTTTCATCCCTTCCACTGAGCCGTGAGCACTTAACGGGGATTTTCGAAGTATTTTGGACTTGGATTTGCATATATATATATATATATATATATATATATATATATATATATATATATATATATATATCTCTTCGAGTACATACAACAACAACAACACACACGCATATATATAGGGAAGTCTTCCATTGTGCACCACCTATGGTGCACACGGCGTGTGCACTCGGCCTTCCCACCGTCGTATCGACGATCCGAACCGTTCACATTGATCTACACATCTAAATTAGTCTAAATATGTAAAATCAGATCATTTAATATTCATTTGCCCATCCATTGAAGTGTTACAAAATTGTATGGCTGAAAATCATTGTTTTTTATAGTCACATGATGGATGGGCAAATGAATTTCAAATGATTTGATTTTACATATTTAGACTAATTTAGATGTGTAGATCAATGTGAACGGTTCGGATCGTCGATACGAAGGCAGGAAGGCCGAGTGCACACAGAGGGGTGGTGCCCAATGGAAGATTTTCATATATATATACATATATATATATATATATATATATATATATATATATATATATATATATATATATATACCCGCCGTATCCCGTATCCTATTTTTTTAAAATTATCATATCCCCTGTACTCATGTCTCCGTACGCGTATCATCGTACCCGCTTCATAGATTATTTCCCTTTTTTCTTCCCGGATTAAGTTCGTCCGAACCAGAACAAATTATTGTGTGTTTTGTATGATTTGTTTAATTTACTTGTTTGATTGTTCGTAATCACGATCGGTTGTTGATAAACCCAACAACGAATTTACTAACAGTGTGGCCACTACAAAAATTCAACAATACAGAGCAAAAAAAAAACTTAGGGGCTGCTTGGAAAGAGGGAATGAGAGTGGGTAATAGGTATTAAAAGCAATTCATTCCTATTGTTTATGCTTGGTCAACGGGTTTGGGAATGAAAATAAGTTAATGATTACCTTCATTTCATTAACTACTCTACCCCCTATATTCATTACACAGCAATGAAACACACGCTCCCTTCAATCATAATAATAATAAAAAAAAAAAAAAACTTCCCAACAACTTTCTTCTTTCCATTTCTGTGTCGCTCTTCTCTCTCTCCAATTTGTCTTCACAAGCTCACAGCTACCATTTTCTTCCAATTCGTAGGCAATTGTTGCTCTCTCTTTTCAGGTAGGTTTTTTTTCCCCAAATCTTCTTCAAATTTTAGCTTGTATAATTTTCCCCCAAATATTCTTCAAACTTTAGCTTGAATAACATGAACCCTAAAACCCTTCGGAAGTACGTGATTAAAAAAAGCCTTCGGAAACCCTTCGGAACCCTAAAACCCAAAAATTCTTAAAAAAAAGCTAAAAAAGCTACTCATGTGCAAAATGCCGATTCCGACTTCAAAGTTCTCGGTGATCGAGTTGAGGGATTTATGAAAAATGTTAGTTCTCATTTTGAGTCAATGTCGGCTTGGGTGCAAGGTAAATCGTCAAAGATGCCACAAGTTCTTGAAGAGTTGGATAAACATGGTTTTAGTGGCAAAGATAAGTTTAAAGCGGCTCAAGCAATTTGTGAAGATGTTGTGAAGGTTGAATTGTTGTTTAGTTTAGACCCTTCGGAAGTACGTGATTATGTGCTCAGTTTCTTGTAATCAGGGTTCATGATTAGTCTTGAAAACCTTCTCCTTTTGACTAAGACCAGGGTTCAGTTTAAAGCTATGTAAATGGTCTTGTAATTTTATGTAAACCTTGACATTTTGTTCACCTGGTTTGAATTTTAGATAAGTGTTTGTCTTTTGGTTTGACATTTGAAGGATTTTTTTAAGGTTAATCACTTGAATGTATTTGTTGTTAATTTTGATGTAATTTTTTTGTTGAATTTTTTTTTGGCTAATTTTAATGCAGTATTGTTTGGAAAAGTGGAGAAACTTTACAATTTATAAAAATAAATAAGCTGGATCGATTACCATTGTAGAATTAAAAGTTGAACCAAGCAACATCTATCACTATAATACCCATTATAGAATTTGAACCAAGCATTGTTATTACAATCACCATTCCCATAGTGATTGAACTCCTCAATGATACTCATTATTATTCCCATTGTAGAATTTGAACCAAGCGCTTCCTTAATAATGGACGGCCTTAGACGAAGAGTTCAGTTTTAATAGTATAATTCAAAAAACAAAACAAAAAAAGACAAACCATTTCATAACAACCAATCTATATATGAAGACTAACCCATCACTTCTTTCATCCCCCTAAGGTGTTTCTTGTGCTTGTAATCATAAAGTTCTTAAATTAAGCACTCAAGGATGGACCATTAGAAAACCTGATCAGAACTGGAAAATTCAGATTTGACCCTCCAAAATTTTATAAAAGAGTAATGCTTTAGCCACTACCAATTTCACTGCCATTTTCTTCACTACTTAGGTGGCATACTCCTATTGGAGAGTTCTCCCACCTACTCTATCATCCCCTACCTATTGGAGTGTGCCACCTAAGGTAGTAAAGAGAAATGTAGTGAAATTGGTAGTGGCTCTAGCATTACTCTTTATGAAAACACCTCTTTATATATAAAACTTATATATAAGAGCCTGTTTTTACAAAATAATGTTAGAATTTGAGACCCCCAGCTAAGAAAGTTTAGATCTCGGTAACTAAACTTTTTCAATATGACCTCTATTCTTAATGCACTTATTTACTGATTTAACCTTTACTTTTTTAAATATTAAAATAAAACTCAGTCTACCTCTTAATCTTTAAGATCTGTAATAAGTAACCCAAAATTTACTATATACTCATCAATTACTCATTCTCTGTTCTTTCATTCAGTGAATTGGATGATTAATCTCTCTCAATTCGCGCTCTAGCATCAATAAGAAATATATTCATATATTTGGAACACAACTGTAATTCCTCCACAATCACTCTCACCTCATAATAAGAGATTGGTGCAACCCTAGTAGTCCAGTGATAAGTTCCTTCGATAAGGAATGTAGTATGATTAGCGAAGTTCAAAAGATTCATATATTTGGAACACAACTGTAATTCCTCCACAATCACTCTCACCTCATAATAAGAGATTGGTGCAACCCTAGTAATCCAGTGATAAGTTCCTTCGATAAGGAATGTAGTATGATTAGCGAAGTTCAAAAGTGAGCAGAGACTTACCCTCAATAAGAAATGTTAATTACTCAGAGACTTACCCTCAATAAGATATGTTAATTACTCATTCTGAACATATCGAAATTAGAAGGCGTAAAAACCAAAATTACTCATTCACCTCTACTTTCCCCATCTGCCGATTGTAGTTGAGTCGAATAGTCGAAACATTTTTTGGTATTTGACTGAATTCATGACTTATAGATTTGCCTTTTTTTTATTTTTTTTTTTATTTTTTTTTTTATTTTTTTTTTTTTATTTTTTTTGATAAAAGATGACGGAAGCCATCGTTTCATTAATCAGGATTAAGGAAACAAAGCATTACAAAGTACTAATAATAATAATCGGCTGTCTGATCAGCGACCCAAAATAAAACCACAGAGAAAACAACAAAGTAGAAACTACAAAAGAAATGAAAGTACATAAAACAACCGAAACAGCTCCAGTCTGGGCTGCTTCCACTATGCTCCAAACACTCTACTCTTCTTCACTGTTCCTGGTCCTCTTAGCTGGCTCCTGCGCACCTACCCAATCATGAATCAGAAAGAAAATTTTATTCATTGAGCAAGGAATTCTGTAAACTTTATTGCGAAAAATTAAATCATTTCTTTCTAGCCATAGGTTCCAAATTGAGGCTGCTATTGCTATGTCCCAAACCTTTCTATCTTCTAGTTTGATGTACAACTCTCTAAAGTGCGCCCATATGTCAGTGGTTGTGTTAAGAACCTGATTACACCCAAACCCCCTACAAACTATTTCCCAAATAAGCCAAGCTTTGGGGCATCTAAAAAAGATGTGGTTGACGTCTTCTTCAGCAGAAAGGCACGTCTCGCAGATAACATCTATCTGCATATTCCTCTTCTTAAGGTTGACTTTCGAAAGGATCGTGTTACTATGTGCTAACCAACAAAAAACTTTGACTCTGTATGGTACTTTGGCCCCCCATATAACAGCTTGGGCATGACATCTCGTGCCCCCGTCGTTGGTCCATTTGTACATGGATGATACTGTGAACACCTTTGAGTTGTCCCTATTCCACCATCTTTCATCATCAAGGCTATTAGCCTGCCCCCCTTCTTGGAGAATCAGTTTATTCAGTTCTTCAAATTGAACTCTGCTCTCTGGTGTCATATTGTTGGAGACTATAAAACTTAGCTTGCCGCTCTTTCGAACATCTGCTACTGAGAGGTCTAAGTTCTGCGTAGCTTTCGCAGCTATGGAAAATTGGTTTTGCAGAGACGTATTACCGCACTATTTGTCTTTCCAGAATCTTGTGTTGTTCCCGTTTCCTACTTTGCAAGTGGTGTTGGTATGGAAAATATCACCTTGCTTTGCTATCTCCTTCCAGATGAGGGACACTTTTGCCGATGGACTTCTTCCTCCAAAACGGTATTTTCGTCTCTTGCGGAATAGATCAAAAAGGATTTGCTTGTTTTAACTCCATTCCAATAAATTTATTTTTTTCACAAGATATTTTTTCTTACCATCGGTGTTTTGCCCAAAAAATTAAGTGGGGCCCATTTCAAAATATCTCGCTTCGCCAAAGTGCACAACAAAGATGTACGGACAAGTGAAAAAAACAAATAGTAGCGAAAAGAAAAGAAAAACAGTGACAAAATCAAGAACGATAGATACTTCTGGTATCACCTGTGTCTCAAATAAACACGTTCTTCTGTTGTCTACAGGTTCTCGGTCTTTACCACCTTGAGCAAGCCTATAGGAGGGACCAGAAGCTCCCACTTTTTTAACTATAGTTCAAAAAAACTGGTAAGTTATCAAAATAACAAGATCGTAAAACAAGCCAATGATGTGAACCTCTAAATTTATTTACTAATACTAAGGGAGAGTCAAGTTGAAAAAACTTAGCCTCCTAACTCCTTTAACTCCTTTATCGTTCAAACTTAGGACAATAATAAAATAGATTCTAAATTAGCCTGATTGAACAATGAGAATGGTGCGATAAACTGCAAGAAGATTCTATTATAGACATGCTAAATCGAACATAGTTGTAGTGAAGTTACCATAAATTACAGATAAGCTGTTCACATTATTCAATCAACCTGAGTTTAAGAATGCGGCAAAATACTGTCTATGAATTCTTTCAAATCAATAAGAAACCAAGGGGAGTTTCTGTTTCAACTTTAAACAAATGTAAGATCAATCAGATATGACGAAAAGCACTTGAGTTTTAATACAGGTCTTCGCATATACCAAATGAAATAATACGAAATAGCAGAAGCATTGTTCAAGCATCAGGCATTGAATGGGGAAAGAAATCACTGGTTCAAGTGGATGGCCCCTCCCCATCTCTAAATTAAGGGGAAAAAGAGAGACCATTTTTAAAATGTGGAATATGTAACCATTAGCTTCATAAACTCTTCAAATCTTCAGTTTCTTAAGTATTTTCAACCGTGGCATATAAATCACACCAAATTACATCAAACAACAAGAATGTTCACCAGTTTTCGAAGTAAACTACTGCAAGAACTCTGTAAATTTCACAAAACAACCCGGAAGTATGCAATTTATACTTAAATTTCTGACAACATTAAACAGTGGTGATAAACTAATAGTTTTGTGCTTCTATCTGTTATAGCATGCAAATTATTCAAGAGAACGGATTTTTTTACATCGATCACATAGCTGTAATGGATGGCAGAAACCATGGTGGTTCATTATTGTACAAAGTTTAAGTTGATTCAGTGGGACGCAAATGAAGGTTCGTAGTAATTAAATGTAATGTAATAAAGATCATATGCACAAAATGGAAGACAATTACAAAAATGACCGTAATATCAAGAAACTTAAGGATAAATTCCTCTTAGAATACTGAAATCATATTTTTAAAACAGTCCAAAGGCACTGATTGACAATATTGACCAAACAACGAACAGAACTGAATATAAAAAACTCAACTTTAAAAATCAACGAAAATTCTGACCTAAAGATTAAATTGGATGAACGCCAATTAGAATATTGAAACCATGATAATGAAATTTTCTAAAGCACTACCATACAGATGATACTGACGAGAGAGAGACTTTGGTAATTTGGTGACTTGCCTCAACAATATTGTACCTACCAAACACATTAACATAAGAATTCATGTCTTTCAAATTGAAGCTTACGTCTTATATGCAAATTTGCTTCGGATACTTAACTGTACGCTGCAGGTACCAAACAAGCTTCTGCATTCAACTGAGAGCCGACATGATGTGAAATTCGTAAGATACAAATAGAAATTTCTGAACAGGCTACCAACAGCTTTCCAAATTTAAAACTATCCTCGGCCTTGCACATTTACTAGCCACAGCATATTCTTAAAAATAATCATAACTGTATATTGACTAATCATGATAAAGAAAGCTATATTAATCAGATTTTTAACAAGATTGTCAGATTAGATGCATGATTGGTCGAATTGCAAATCCACAATGATTAATCTTGTTAAAAAAAGGTGAAGAACACTAAATTACACAACGAATTTCTGCGGTAATAACTCTGGAAAAATTCACAAATGTAAGATCATGTTTCACTACATAACTTCAAGACAAACTGCTAGTATAGGTTCATGTTCCTCCAATTGGCACTTAAACCAGCAATTGCTTCTCGGCATTTGCCTCAGATACAAATTTTTTGGGATACAAAATGATGATAATTAAGTACAACGAATGGACCAGTCTTTTAAGATTAAAAACAGGAAGCCCATTAACATACACAAGCCAACTAATGAATTTTAAAACTAGGAATCTAGAACAAACATATCACAGCAGATGATGCATTCTTCCACATATTGTTTTATAAATTTAGGTTTTTATGATTCACTGTAGCAAGTAATCCATAGTGGTATGTTGTAATTCTTGTGTTTGTTGAAAGCGGATAAAAAATAATTTCTCAAGAGACAATATAATAATATAAGTGGTCCTACATAAATGAATTATTTTACCTTTACTTCAATAGTTTAATAAAGGAACTGGTTTTATATTATGAGGGGCCCCACTTTCGTACCGAAGGACCAAAATCAGAGAAATTTTTTGTGATTTCTCTGGGAATTGACAGAGTGGACCACAACAATTTAGCTACTCAAATTCATCAGAAACAAAGATAGGATTTACAGTTTTGTATATTTAAAATATGCTTTTACATGTCTAGGTGGAATCCAGATTTCTCAAATCCTAAGAGCATCCACAGTCATTTGCTATTCATCCATTTTATGCATATTTTAGCAAACGAAGCGCTACAGTCGTTTGCTATTTATGCATATTTTGACGATTTCGCTACAGTAGAGTGCTACATATGAGAGCGGATATAAGAATATGCATATTATACAGGACGGATCTTCAAGATCCGTCCGAGGGAAAAAATTAATTATTTTTTTGAAGGGACGGAACTCGAAGTTCCGTCCGAGGGAAATTTTTAGTTTTAATAATAAAAAGTCTTTTTAAACGAATTTTTTAATGTGAAATATATATATATATATATATATATATATATTTGGCCCTTGGACGGATCATGAAGATCCGTCCAGGGAAAGGGGAGGGGGGACCCAAGGAAATTTTATTTTCTAGTTTTTTTTAGGACTAAAAGTTCTTTTCAATTAAAAAACTATGGAAATTTTTTTAAAATCGTTGGACGGATCTTCAAGATCCGTCCGATCATATTTTTATATTTTTTGCTATAATATAGCATTCGACAACTGCAGCAAACGCTAAAATGCTATATGTAAAATATGTATTTTGCCATTTTTTACCAATCACGACTGTGGATGCTCTAATAAGAGTTAGAGCATCCACAATCATCAAAGGTAAAAATTAGCAAAATGCATATTATACATATAGCAAAGTATGATTTCCTGCAGTCGTGAAATGCTATAATATAGCAAAGTTGTACAAAATTTGATTAGACGAAACTTCCGGCTAAAAATTATTATTTTTTATTATTTTTTCCTTTTAGGTGTTAGTTTAGGATAAGCCCATAGAAAATCATATGAATCAATCAAAAATCCATAGAAAATCCAACAGTGCCAATCAAAAATCCATAAGAAATCATATACATTCTGATATGGCTAAAAATAGGATTATATCGGGACCGTTCAAATCGGGCACAAATCTTAAAGCTCTCAGGGATAAAGCAGTAATTTCACCAACAAACGGATCCGAATTGGGAACTGGGTCTTTCTTCAAAGCCCAATAACCCAAAAACGGATCTGTCCTACTGGGTCGGGGTGACAACCCATACAAACCAGCCCAATTCATGGTTATCCCTAAGAGACGGTTAAAACCAAATCTCTTATCATGAAACGATTTAAACTCTACATCTTACCCAGAAACACCGGGACATAGGAATAAATGATTACCTCTAAACTGTCTCTTAAGGCGATATAAATACCCCTCTTCCCCCACCATAAAAGAGGTAATCAATATTTTTCCACATAAAACTCTTTCATAATCTTCCTAATTACTGACAAGAGCGTCGGAGGGTTCGTCGCTAGGATCCATCCCGGTGTATCGAACTTTTTGTAGGTCAATGACAGTGGCAAGAAACCAGTCAAACGTCAGTGAAAATCAACAGATTTGCCTTTATTGTTTCCAAAAGAATCCACAAATTCTTCTATTTGCTTCCACACCAAAATCAGCAGCAACAGATTGGCGCCATCTGTGGGAACAGAAAAAGCAACCCAACCTTACTTCATCAGCGAAAGTAGTTTCAAACCATGCATCCGAAAGAGAAGGGGGAGGCAGTGGCCTCTAGCTGAAGAGTCACTCCTCTTCCTCCTCCAGTCCAAGATGTCTTTCCTCAACCCAATCAGCAAGGTCAGCAACCGCAGCCTGAACAACCTCTTCCTCAATAGCCTCCTCAACAGGCCCCCCCAGGTCTCGGGGGGCTCTCGTCGAAGTCGTCCAAAGCAACACCATCATCATGACCATATTTCGGTCCACAATCCCTCGCCATACTTCAAACAAGATATCATGCGAGCTCTTAATATTGCCGCAAGTCAGGATCAGCGTGCGCCTAGCCTTCGCCATACTGCCACTCATGAAGGAGAGTCCCGAGAGTCGACTAGATCCGAATGGAGGGATCACTCGATCCACCGCCGTCTCCACGAGATGGAGAGGCGTGCTGTCTCCACGAGATGGAGAGGCGCCTCAACAAGATCAATCATGAAGAAGAACAACGGACCAACAACTTCTGCCCAAGCAGGCCTCCCTTTTCCAGAGCCATCATGGAAGCTCCGGTCCCCGAAGCCTTCAGGCTGCCCGGCTTTGAATCCTACAATGGGGAGTCAGACCCGGCCGATCATATTGAGAGTTTTAAAACTCTCATGATGATTCATCAAGCCTCAGATGCACTCTTCTGCAAGGCTTTCCCAGTAACGTTGAGGGAACCAATGCAAGAGTGGTACTCCCGTCTATCTCCAGCCACCATCTTCTCATCCGAACAGTTTAGAGAGATCTTCCTCACCCACTTCGTGGGCAGTCACCGAGCTGAGAAAACGAATACATCATTGCTAGCCCTCAGCCAAAGAAAGGGTGAACGCCTAAGAGATTACGTCCGGCGCTTTACTACCGAAGCCCGGTCTATTGCTTGCCTCAATCAATCAGTAGCCTCTGCGGCATTCAGGCACAACGTCACTAACGCCGACCTCAGGGCGTCCCTTGCCAAGAAGCCTCCACGAGACTTCTCAGAACTCCTGCTTAGGAGTGAGAAGTACATCCGAACGGAAGAGGCTCTCAACCCCCCTCCCCCCCACTCTTGAGGAATCATCTTCCGAGAACAAACAGAAGAATACGAGCGAAGAAGGGTCTCATAAATTTCAGAAGGGCGACAATGGCCAACGCCGCCCAGCTCCTAATGAATACCCCTGGCAAGAAAAGAAACAGGGAGAAGTGGTGCCGCTTTCATAGGGACCACGACCACGACCACGACACGGATGATTGTCGGGCTCTCAAAGTGGAAATCGAAGAACTCATACAACAAGGACACCTGGACAAGTTCGTCTGAAAGGACGGGGCCGATCTTCCACCCCGAGGAGCCTACAAGCGAACAGAGAGGCCCGCCGAGTTCCAAGATTCCGAACCTGGGGCCGTCTTCCACTTTATCCATGGAGGTCCAATGGAGGGAGAACCAAACTCCTCCAAGAGGCCTTCACCCTATCGCAGAAGTGGGATTTCAGTTTTCAATAAGGCCGATGCTTGTAACATGGCCAAAAAGCATGTAATAATGGCTCTCCCCATTGAAGCGGCCACTTAGTTTGTTTCAATAAAACTTAGTTTTTTCTATTGAAAATTACTGCATTTGCCTCATTTCTATCTCACCAAGTCACATCTATGACTCGATAAATGGTGAGTTCGGAGTCCAGCTTGTCCTACAGGGCTGCCCCCACAACTTACTAAGCTCAAAAGACAAGTTTGGAGTCCAACACTTGGTTCGACGCCGCTTTAGCCGCTTGTAAACAAACAAGTGCGGAGCAACTCACCATTCGGAATTGCTCCTACAACTCGTTAACCCCATCAAACAACAAGTTTGGAGTCCAACACTTGGTTCGACACCGCCTTAGCCGCTTGCAAACAAGCAAGTGCGGAGCAGCTCACCATTCGAAATTGCTCCTACAACTCGTTGAACCCCCTCAAACAAGTTTGGAGTCCAACACTTGGTTCAAAGCCATTGTAGTCGCTTGCAAACGAGCAAGTGCGAAGTAGCTCACCATTCAGAATTGCTCCTACAACTCGTTGATAACCCCGTAACAACTAGTTCGAAGTTCACAATTATTGTTCGAAATTGCCCTCACAGCTTGCAAGCATGCGGTTTCGGGGCTCAAAACGAACATTCATACTACTCCCACTACTGGTTAAATTTCGCAACAAGCAAGTTCGGAGCACAACTTTTCCCTAGAGTTGCTCCTCAAACTTGTCTCCCAAACGGCTCTCTCCCAGAGCCCGGTGATGCTCTTCGCTCCGCTCGCCTACCGAGCGGCTTTCTTCTCAACGAGTTCAGAGCACAACTCTCCCCTAGAGTTGCTCCTCAAACTCGTCTTTCGAACGGCTCTCCCCTAGAGCCTGGTGAAGCTCTTCGTCCCGCTCACCTCCTGAGCGGTCTTCTTCCAAACAAGTTCAGAGCTCAACTCTTCCCTAGAGTTCTCCTCAAGCTCGCCTCCCAAATGGCCCTCTCCCGCTCACCTCCTGAGCGGTCTTCTTCCAAACAAGTTCAGAGCTCAACTCTTCCCTAGAGTTCTCCTCAAGCTCGCCTCCCAAATGGCCCTCTCCTAGAGCCTGGCGATGCTCCTCCCGCTCACCTCCTGCGAGCCATTCTTCCAAGAAAGTTTGGAGCCTAATTGTCTGGAGACGCTCCCTAGACTCGCCTCCAAGAATGGATCTTCCCAAGAGTCATACAAAGCTCTTCTCGACTTCATGAAGACTAAGATGTTGAGGGACTATTTTGACCATGAAGAATGGTGATTCTTCAACTGAACTCTAAAGAGAAATTATATATCTTCGAGTCAGCTTCGAAACGAAAAGTCAAACGCCCCGATCAGACATCCGTAGCACCGGGAATGTGGGTTAAAACACAGCTATGGTGAACGTAAAAATGAAGGGAAAACTTTGCCTCAAGATGCGCGTCTGATCTAGATCAACGGCTCAGATCTTGCCGCATCCCTTGGATCCAAAATCTGAGCAAACATGTCCCCAAACATGAAAATGGAGAAAAACTTCGCCTTAAGATGCGCGTCTGATCCAGATCAACGGCTCAGATCATCCCGCATCCCTTGAATCCAAAATCCGAGCAAACGTGTCCCCGAACGTGAAAATGGGGAAAAACTTCGCCTCAAACTGCGAGCTTGATCCTGATCGACGGCTCAGATCATGCCATGTCTTTCGGATCCAAAATCCGATCAAATCTGCCTCCAGATGCGAGCTTGATCTTGATAGACGGTTCAGATCTTGTCGCGTTCCTCTGATCCAAAATCCGAGCAAACATGTCCCTGAGCGTGAAAATGGAGAAAAACTCCTCCCGGTTCGCACTCAATCAAGATCAACGGCTCAGATTCGCCAAAAAAAAAATTAATAATTACTAAAGGGTTAACGGGTCGGGTTCGGACCCATTAGAGACCCGTAACCCTCCTCTCTCCTCTCCTTCTCCTTCCGAGATTGAGCGCCAAAAAACAGACTCGCTCCTCGCCAACCTCCGTGAACACCTTGCCAAGCCCACAACATCGAGCTCCCTCTTCAACCTCGAGCCTTGACCAAGTTCGTTGTCACCCTCGTCGAGCTCTACCACCAAGCTCTCGTCAACGTCTCCACCTTCACAAGCCTTCGTCGAAGCTCTAACACCTCCTTCGTCGAACTCCGAGCTTGAGCTCCTCCCCCTGCTGCCATACACTGGCTCGTCGAGCTTCCCCCCTCGCGAGCTCCTCCTCGCCGAGCTCGCACGACAACCGAGCTCGAGCCCCCTTGTTGAGCTCTACCACCATGCTCTCGTCAAACATCTCCACCTTCAAGAGCCTCCATCGAGCTCCCCTCCTTCGACGAAGCTCGGAGCTCCTCGCCGACCTCCATCTCCAATGCCGAAGCTCCAAGCCGATGTCGAGCTCCTCCAAACCCATCACCTTCAACCGAGCTCCCTCTCCAGCTTCGCCGAAGCTCCTCTCGCAGTTGAGGAGAAGTTGGCGATGTGGGGAAGAAGAGAGAAGGCCGGAAAAGGAAAAAAAAATCCACGTGGTGGTCAAAAGTCAATGTTGACAGGCCACATGGCGTCATCTCGTGGGTCGGCGGCGGGATCCGAGCAAATAGGGATCCGAACGTGAAATTGGAGAAAACACCTCGTTTTGCGATGCGCGCTCGCTTGATCGTGATCAACGCATAGGATTACGCCACGTGTACAGGTAAATATTAATTAATTTAATTTAATTAATTATTTAAAAAATCCAAAAAAGTTAATTAAAAACCGAAAAAAATAATTAAAATTCAGAAAATAATTATTATTAATTTAGAATAATTAAATAAAATTTTCGAAAATTAATTATTTAAATTCGGAAATTGAATTAAAAAATTCAAAAAAAATTGGAAAAATCACAAAAAATCCAAAAAATTCTAAAAATAATTTTGGGTATTTTACAAGCTCAGATTGATACCGTTACACCTCGAGCAAGATGCAAACTCCCTCAAGGACTCCGATAAAATCTCGTACGCCATTAAAACAATAAAACTACTCCTCAAAGGCTATTAAACTCAGTTTTCGGGAGTGGGGCTCGTGATATCGCTAAAAATAGGATTAAATCGGGACCGTTCAAATTGGGCACGAATCTTAAAGCTCTCAGGGATAAAGCGGTAATTTCACCTACAAACAGGTTCGAATTGGAACTGGGTCTTTCTTCAAAGTCCAATAACCCAAAAACAGATCTGTCCTACTGGGTCGGGGTGACAACCCATTACAAACCAGCCCAAGTCATTTAAAGAGTAATTCAAATTCATGATTATCCCTAAGAGACGGTTAAAACCAAATCTCTTATCATGAAACGATTTAAACTCTACTTCTTATCCAGAAACACCGAGACATAGGGATAAATGATTATCTCTAAACTGTCTCTTAAGGCGACTATAAATACTCCTCTCCTCCTACCATAAAAGAGGTAATCAATATTTTTACACAAAACTCTTTCATTATATTCCTGATTACTGACAAGAGTGTCGGAGGGTTCGTCACCGGAATCAATCCCGGTGTATCGAACTTTTTGCAGGTCAACGGCAACGGCAAGAAACCAGTCAAACGCCGGTGAAAGTCAATAGGTTTGCTTTTATTGTTTCCAAAAGAATCCACAAATTCATCTGTTTGCTCCCACACCAAAATCAGCAGCAACACATTCCAATGCATAGAATCCTAAAAAAAGCCAAAATTTTGAAAAAAAACCAACTGGACAGAACTTCCGTTGTTTTTTTCCACTTTTTCTGTGTTTTTTATTTTAAAAAAATCTAATTTCGATCAGACTCTGATCACAAAAAATACTGTGTAGTATTTGGGACAAAACTTCGTCCAATCAATTAAAAAATCAAAAATATTTGGGACGAAACTTCAAGTTTCGTCCGATGGATTAAAAATAATATAAAATATTTCGGACGAAACTTGAAGTTTCCTCCTTATAATATGCATATTCCTATATCGCCTCTCAAATATAGCAATCTTTTGTAGCGATTTTGCCAAAATATGGATAAATAGCAAACGACTGCAGATCCGAAATTGCTAAAATATGCACTTTATGGAAATATAGCTAAGAGCATCCACAGTCATTAGCTAAAAAGCATTTTATGCATAATTTTCAACTGTAGACGTTGCACTCGTTAGCTTTTCTGTCATTTTTTCCATTTTTTTCTACAATAAAAAACCAAATATAGCAATATGCATATTATGCGTGATGAACATCGTCTGGATTATTTAATTATTTTTTAAATGATCGGACAAAACATTAAAAAAATCAAATCTTAACCTCTTAATTAGTAGTTCATTTGTTTAATTAGTATTTTAATTAGAATTTTAGTTAAATAATTAGTTAATTAATTAAGTTTAGTAAATTAATAACTTAATTAAGGCAAGACCCACTGGGACAAAACAACATGATGTTTCGTCTCGTGGGTCCCACGCAAATTTTTTAAATTTTAAAAAAACACTTCAAAAAATTCCCCAAAAAAAATTGATAGACGAAACACATGTTTCGTCCGTGCATTTTTTTCGATTTTATGCATTTTATACCTTTTGACGACTGCAGCAAACGATCGAAATGCTATTGTATAATATGCATATATGCATATTATACCTCAAACGACTGTGGATGCTCTAACCACCACCACCTCAAATGTACTAATGTAGAACTACTAAAATGCTGACAAGAGATTAACCAATATATTCTGCAGACAGGAAATAACTGCCCTAAGTCAAATGGGGACATTATCAGCAACAATCAGTTATTTAAAAAAAATACATTGTGAGGCAGAACTATGTATTATAAGTCCCTGCTTCACCACAACCATATTAAATGGGTGCAAAGAGCTAAGATCAAATTGCCTAAAAAAGGCCATGGTAATACCTCCTTTTTTTATAATTTTGACTCCCACGGGAAAATGATTAATAGAATTACGTCTATCGTTGATGGTGAAGTAGAAGTTCACTCTCTCCCTCAAATCCATTCAGCATTCCTTAATTTCTATAAGAGTTTGATGGGCCAGTCCAATCTTAAGACTTTTTTGCTCTCGATTGGGAGGCTCTCTATGGTCTAGAGAATGTGGATTTATCCATGGTTGGGTCTTCGTTTACCTTGGAAGATATTAGAACCGTTGTGTTTGCTATGCACAGTGATTCTGCCCCAGGCCCTGATAGATTTCCGTCTTTCTTCTTCCAAAAATTTTGGGATTGCCTCAAAGACGACCTTCTTCAAATGATCTCCGACCTTTACTTAGGTCATTTCTCTTTCGATCGAATAAACTATTCATATATTGTTCTTATCTCTAAGATAATTGGGGCTAATTAGGTCGCTACAGTTAGACCAATTAGTCTACTTAATGTTGCTTTTAAGATTATCATGAAGGTTTTAGCTAATCATCTGAGCGCAGTCATTTCTCTTCTGATTAACCCCGATCAATCTGCTTTTGTCAAAGATCGCTTTATTCCTGAAAGCATGGCTTGTGCTCAGGAGATCATATCTGGTTGCCGCAGTTCCAAGTCTGAGGGCATATTGTTGAAATTAGATTTTGAAAAAACTTACGATAAGGTGGGATGGTATTTTCTATTTTATATTCTTATTCATAGAGGATTTGGGTTGAGATGGATATCTTGGATTAAATCCAATCTTTTTGCGGGGACCTCTTCTATGGTCATTAGTGGGTTAGAAGGCAATAAATTTAAGTGCAAAAGAGGTCTTAGACAGGGGGATCCCATCTCTTCCCTCCTCTTCGTTCTAGTTGTGGACATTCTTGGCAAAATGCTTCTCAAAGCCTGAAATGCCAATATCATTGAAGGTTTGGGCGGCTTTCGGGGTTTCAAAGGTATTTTGAATCTCCAATATGCAGATGATACCATTCTTTTTGCTAAAAGCAAAATATTAAAAAAACCTCACCCAAATATTGTGCATTTTAAAAACACCACTCAACTTTTTTTTATTAAAAAAACCTTACCCAACTATGTTTTCAAGGCATGGGTGAGTGGAATTTTTTTAAAAAAAATTGCGTTAAAAACATAGTTGGGTGAGATTTTTTTTTATAAAAAAAACTTAGTGTGGTTTTTAAAAAATGCACAATACTTGTGTGAGGTTTTTTTATATTTAGCCTTTGCGAAACCTAATGGTCCCTCTCTTCGCAACATGAAACTCCATTTTTTCGAGATCGCCTCTTGTATGTCCATCAATTTTCAAAAGACCTCCATCGCACTGGTTGGGAGGTAACATAAGTCGGCAAATTGAGATTGCTAATTTCTTTAACTGTTCTTCGACATCCTTTCCTATTCATTATCTTGGTATCCCCCTCAAATGGGGGAAAGATGCATAAGCAGGACTGGCTCCCGATGATCGACAAAGTTGAGTCGAGATTAAACTCTTGGTCGTGCCGTCACATGTCTCGGGCGGTAGACTTATCCATGCCAATTCTATTATTTCCTCCATTCCCCTTTATATGATGTTCTACCTCTATATTCCTTCTTGGGTTATTAAAAGAATAGATAAGATTTGGAGGAATTTTTTCTGGTGGAGCACTTAGGTCACTTCAGTTGGTATGCATTTATGCAATTGGAATAAATTGTGTAAATCTAAAAAAAGAAGGCGGCGTAGGCATTATTGACTTGAGACTTCAAAATCTCGCTCTCCTTGGTAAATGACTTAGGAAGGTTCTTAAACAGGACGATCTAGCTTGGATTAGAATGGTAAAAAATAAGTGTTGCCCTAGGAAAAAAGTTTGGGACCTTCAAACCAAATTGGCTATCCAAGCTTCCCCTTTTTGGAAAGGAGTCTAAAAAGCGGTTGAGCCATTCAAATGCAGCCTCCAAAAAAATTGTGGAGATGGCTCGACGGTTCATTTTTTGTCTGACTACTGGATTGAAAACAACAAAATAGCAGTACTATTCCCTTCTCTTTTCCATTTGGCGTCTAACCAGAATGCCCCAATGTTTCGTCATATCTTTCTGTTGTTAATAGTCAGAGGAATTAGAACATTACGTTCAAAAGAAATTTGTCTCTTGAGTAACACTGATTATATCAAGTTGCTGGTTTTATTAGGTTCCTAACAATGGCAGGCTAGGGATGACATTAGATGGCAATGGTCTAGTACAGGCTCTTTTACCGTCAAATCGTTCTATACTTTTCTTAATAGTGGAGGTGTGATCTCTCCTTTCTATAAGCATATTTGGCAAAATATTACACCACTTAAAGCTAGAAACCTTGTTTGGATAGCGGTGCACAATAAACTCCTTACGGTTGAGATTCATAACAAAAAAAATCTTGCTTTCGGTCAAAAATGTAATTTATGTCAGTTTCACCATGAGACTAATATTCATCTATTCATTCATTGTCCGTTTATCCTACCCCTCTGGTTCATTTGTAAAAAAGCTTGGAACGTGCACGGGAAACCGAGCTCCATGTCATCTTCGTGGAGTAGCTAGAGAAAAAAGAGAATAAAATCTTCTTTTAGTTCTTCTTATGATTTAGCCATGATGGCAATGATTTGGATTATTTGGAAAGATTGAAACTTACCAAGACTTCTAATTCCTTTGATAAACTTATAGAGGACTTTCTCTATTTGGTTCAATTTTGGGCTGATATTTTGCCTCCCAATAAAAGGGAAGCTCTTAAAATGGTTATTTGGACTCGGTAGTGATTTCCCTGATTCATAGTGGCATGAATACTTCGGCTACTTAGTTTGTGTTTCTATCTTCCTTGCGCTCATTTCCACTTCTATTTATTTTATGCACAGTTGATTTGTTCCCATACTGGAGTCCCTCTCCTTTTTGCAGTGTCCTTCCTTCGCAGGTAGCTGGATTGCGTGTTGGAGGGGATTTTGGCAGGCTGGATCTCTCCAGTGAGATTTTTTGTGAATTTGTCCAGGTGGTTGGATTATTTTAGTTGTTCTGTTGCTGTTCTATCAGTTTGCCTACTATCTTGTTGGTTTTGCTGGTTTTGTCTCTTGGCTTGGTTCAGTGTTGGTGGGTTTGCTATTCTCTGTGTTACCACTGTTCTTGTATGGGGTTGTTGCACCGACTGCCTTTTGTCTTGCACCCTTGTGCACAACCTACTATGGTTGGGATGCTTTTCTTGGAGTGTAGCGCTTGATCTAACATTGTGTTGTATTTTATTCTCGTTTTATCTATTTGTTGTTAGGCATCGCGATGCTTAGATTCTCATTTCCCTTTGCTTTCATTCTGAGTTGTAACTAATTCTATGTTACTGTTATGGAGTTTCGTGTTCTTTACACATGCACGCGCGCACACACGCACATTAACTTCTGACTCCCCCCAAAAAATAATTACAAAACTAGAAAATAACCCGTGTGATGTAGGGACACACTCACATTAACTTCTGACTCCCAAAAAAAAATAATTGCAAAACTATAACATAACCCGTGTGATGTAGGGGGGGGCATTTCTTTTAAGGTGCAGTAGTAACAAATTTGTAAATCTCGATAATGAAATAATTTGTTAATAGAATCTTGACAATAAACATATACTATACAAGACATTATCTTCATCATTATATTTTTTTGATTGTTTATTTGCACGTATCTATATATATTCGTTAAGAGAGAATCGTCTCATGTGGTTTGAACATGTCACACATATACCTAGTAGTGCTCCCGTTAGAAAGAGTGATTTGATAAGTATTGAAGGTAGAGTTTGGGATAGAGGAAGACCTAAACTAACTTGGGTGGAAACGGTGAGAAAAAATATGATAGCCTGTGACCTTACAGAAGATATTGCGCTAAACCGACCCCAACTAGTTGGAAAAAAGGCTTTGTTGTTGTTGTTGTTGTTATTTATTTGCACGTATACGTAATTAAGTTCTTTAAATAAGAGAGTTCATGTACGTCTCTGAGTTTCATTACTCTGATGTCCCCTCCATTAGTACGGCATTTAACTGTGATGATCTTTTGGATGGTCTGTCTCAAAGTTCAGAGACTGTGTTCTTTGTAAATCACCCTAGAGGGGTAAATAGGGTAATTGTGCTGAAAGTAAAAACTTAAAAATAAATGCTTAAAGTAAAGAGATGGAGTTAGACAAAGCTTTGTGGGAACGGAAAATCTTGCACAAGTGTTTCTAAGCTCAGCGTTCCTAAAGTATCTAGTCTACCACCACTAGAATCACCAAAGCGATATACGACGTTCGAATATCATCGAGAGGTGGCGAGAGGTGGAGGATGCCTCGAGGTAGGTGGAGTTCGTGCGGAGGGTAGCGCTTCCGTGTTCAAACCTACTGGGGTATGCCCTTGAGGGGGCATACGATTGGAGAAATAACATGTGGAGATAAATTCAACTAGCAAAAGAAGTTACTGAATCGCGTTGTTTGCAATAGGAGAAAGGAAAGAGTCCAGAAGCATTAAATCACATAGGTGTGAATGCAGGTGTATGCAATCCAATGTGGAGATTGTTAGATTAATGTCTTGCATATTAGGTTCGATGTGAAGAGAATAGAACGAAGTGAGAAGATGTTCGAAGCGAAATAGGGAGACTGAGAAGGCTATTATTTTCTGGTGTTTTGGAAGTCGACAACAGTATTGGGTCGGGTCATTATTGGATCTAATTGAACCAACTTGTGCTCCAAAAAGATCGTACGACTCATATGGTGTGACTCTCTTCATGACATAAGACTACAACCTAGGGTTTCTCTAGATCCTACGAAGCACGGATACTCTCTCGGGGATGCGTATCTCGTACCGGATACGTATCCGATGGGATACTCGCAGAATACTCGCCGGATACGTATCCCAGCAATTATTTTTTTAAAAAAAGAAAAAAAGGTTCGGATACTCTGGGGATACTCTCAGACTCAAATACATTGGGATACTCTTGGAAACTGTTTGTGTGTATATATATATATATATATATATATATATATATATATATATTACTATTCTCTTCGTCTTCTCCTTTCAAATCCTAATTTCATTTGATTAAAAGATATTATTTTGCTTCATTTTATTAAAAGACGTCGACAAAATAATAGATGTAGGATGTAGTTCTTGCTATTATTTTGGCTAATTGACTGCTTGTATTATTGTATAAATTGCTGCATCTTTATTCGCTCTAGTGTTTGAGTATTATATTTCTTTAAGATAATAGATATACGACAATAGGATGTATTAAAGGGTCTTGGTTGGTTCATGATTATGATTTATGAAGTTATGATAAATGTAGTTATGATACTAATACTATTGAATATGTTTAAGACTAACCTATGTTTATTTGAACATTTCGGTCATATAATATTGGTATCGGTCTTGTTAGAAACTTGGAATGATGCATTAATATATTTTGTGTGACATTGGCTTATATTAATTTTATTTACCATGTTCTTGTTTCTTATTTTTCATATTCGTATTGAATTGAATATTTTAGTTTACTATTTATATATCTATAATATTAATTTTTTAAAATTATTTTAATTTAGCGTATCCTAACGTACTCGTATCCTAGTATTTGAGAAATCAGTACGTATCCGCATATGCACATACCCGTATCCGTGCTTCATAGTTTAGATCTCTATATAACAATGTAATGGCCTCCATTGACTGGCGTGCGAGTACTTCATCTGAGAGTTTTCAATTGTAAATAGCATAGTATCTTCTTGTGAGGCTTGAGGGATAAATATGTTCTTGGTGAGAGTATTGTAATTCTTGTATCTTCTCTAGTTGAATAGTATCTCGATTATTTCTCCCCCGAATTATGTTTACCGAATCGGGACAAAATTGTGCGCTAGTGTGTTTGGTTTGGTCTACGTTGCTTGGTTATTCATTGTGATCGGTTGTCGCCTCTCGCTATATCCTTTCTCGCTATATCCTCACAGTTCTGTGTCCCGAGGATAAATAAACCTTTGAAAAAATGACAGCGCCAAGATTGCAAACAAAATTATATCAGTGCTTCAAGATTCAAGTAACAGAGGCCAAGATTAAAAAGGGACAGTTAGCATTTTTTGACAATAAGTCTTTAGTCAATCCCTTAACTTTTATCACATTTCAAGGATAGTGTATTATAAGAAAGTGTCCTATAGTTTTTCCTTTAAACAGCTTATAGTAAAACGTACAGATTACAATTACTATGCATCGATAGTCATTCATTCTACATGACTGTCACCCACCCAAAACCTGCAGTTTGGCTGAATACATCAAGAACCCAATTTCATTACCATGAACAAGAACCGATGTCATGGAGAAAGAAAGATCACTTCATTTTTCAAGAACAGCTATGATTTCACAAGTAGAAGTTCTGAAAACAGTGATTCTTATTCTATTTGCATAATGAAAAATTAGGTGGTCCATGAATAGAGGTGAGTATACAACAGTCAAGGACTCAAGATGTAGTATTAAGAACCTTCACCTAGAGTTCACCCTGCCTACCGTAATCGTCGTCTCTTAAACCCTGGTAAATTTTAATGGCCAACATCAAGAACCATGACCTATAGTTACTTACGACTCTTTTTATCTTCCAACCAAAATTGCAATCCAGATGATCAATTTCAGTCAGAACTCAAGACAAATGATATAACATTTAAAATATGTAGATTCCTTTTAAACTGTTCTCACGATTCAACATTTTCTGATAGTGAGAAGTCCCTCTAGCCGATACTGTCAGGACTAAAAATAACCGCACAAGGATTTCAGATGTCAAAAGTAATGCATTATTAGCAATAATAGAACTGGGGATTTCAAGTCCCCCTCTGATGAATAGTACTGCCCAAAAAAGGCCTTGCGTGTATCAAACAATTTCTATCTTCATCGCTATATGTAAATCAATTCTTCTTAGCCTACCTCTACAATTTCATACTACAATTAGCTTAGCCCCTAAGTAACTGAAGATTTCACCATCACAGATTTGATGTGTTCACAACTTCTAATTAGGTAAATTCTTAACACCATATCAGTATCTGGAATGGCCATATTATGGGTCGATACTAGGGAAAATTCTAAACCAGACTAGTCAAATAACTATGTTGTAGATATAGTTGTACAATTTTATATGTATTCCAGTGCGAGAGCAGACTAAATCAGCTATATTATTGTTCTCAGCATTTCAATATTAGGCAAATTTATAGAAAAGAACATTCTCTCAATCTCAACAAATCAGCAGTAACTAGATAATCTTTTTTTTTTCCATTCTCAACAGCAAGCTTCATATCACGCAGTCGCGTGACTGAATTCAAATACTGAACTATAAACCTTCTAATTGATGCTCCGGTATTTAGTTGTCTATGAGAAGAAGGTAGGACTTCAACAAATATTCATTTTCTTCTTGCATCATCTAACCTCACCTTTCGATCTTTTGTTCATAATGATTATGTTTCATTCCAGAATTTCAACCCGTTCAAACATTCATTTTCATCAAATCTATCTCCTTCAAGATTTCCATCACACCACCTCTGCACATGTCAAGCATTTTTCTTCGTTGCAATCAATTCATCTGGTAAACATTATCATCAAATCTATCTCCTTCAAGATTCGGTCGCACAACCTCAGCACATGTAAAGCACTTTTTTCATCGTTGCAGTCAATTTATCTGGTATTATTACTAAAACATAACCTGTCAAAGTCATGTCCACCTACCCAGGAAATTAGCACAAAATGTGAAGGTTGGATGAGGCATGGATAATGAATATAAATTGATAGGTGAAGAGGATATTCTGATATTTCAGATGCATTATTATTGTTCTGCTCATGCATGATTATATTGTTATATGTCATCCATAACTATAGTCCTATACAAAGTAATGCGACCATAAAATAATGTAAACAAATTCGAAGTGTAAACAACAAGTCTTATATACTCCAACCAAGTTTCCAGCATACAAAGATCAAAAGGATTTTAACTTAAATAGGTAAATGCATTACAAATTAAATTCATATCTTAATTGAAAGGCAATCCAAGGACTGGCACTCTAGTATCAATTCTCGAGATGTTCCTAGTTGCTCCTCACACTTCTACATGTCACTTATTCAAATGTGCATCTTAGCAACTCCGCCAATTGAATAAAATCCCACATAGTTATAGGCATCATATTCCACAACAAAAAAATATAGACAATGGTCTATGACAATGAACTCATAATTCAAAATCTGACACTACCCCCAAGGGTTGGGTTAGGATACGGATTAAGCCATAACGAAGTATTTTAAGAACAAAATAGTTTCATCTAGCAATGCAATCATGCAAAATATCAAATAAAGGATAGAACTGGAACAATTTTAGGGGTAAATGGCAACATGGAAAGCACAAATAAAAGAAAAGCTTTACAGTTTTTGCATAACAAGAAGCATCGTATATACTAAAATTCATTAAAATTTTATAATGTTAAAAAACTTACAAAATTCCAAGGAACTAAAACAGAGGCAGTCATTTTGAACAACTCCCAAAGGTCCTAAACAATAGCAAATTGATTTTAAAATGGCTGTCAGGGTCAATTATTTCCAAATATATGTTCAGGCTCTGCATATCAGCTGGTATACCTGTTCCATACAAGACAAGAAAATTACATTAGATTCCCAGCCGAATGCGTGAAATAATATTCACGCATATCAAACCTAATTAACTAAATTTAGTGCGGGTGGGTGGGTGGGTGGGTGTGGGTCGGTAAATTAGTGCATTTGAAACTTGTTCATGAATTTTTATTCCAGCTCTAACACCAAATACGATAATGAGCTTTTCAACACGTCACAGGAAAAGAAACTCGACATCCAAGAGTTCTAATCCAATAAAGTAATTTGCCTTGTTTGACCAGAGTAACAAGCTTACCTATAGTAACCAGTGTTACATAAAAAGGGAAAATGGATGTCAAGTGTCCACATATTTAAGAAGAGTCAACCATAAGAGCCTTACAAAAGTCTAATGCTAGTTATATGGCTATGTTTCCTACTAGCGCACAAAAATTTATGCATGCACCCAAAAATGACGTTTTTCCCAAAATAGGCCACTTTTTCAAACTAATTCCCAAAATAAACCACTTTCGAAACTAATTCCCAAAATAGACCCTCGCAGTTCCAACTGCGTCCTATTCTTTTTTGTTGACGCAGTTGGCAACTGCGGTCTAAGTATATGCCACAATAATCCAACTCCAACACTTGTGTCAAAATAGTGGTAAGGAGAAAACTATATTCACCTTAGACCGCAGTTGCCAACTGCATTCTTGATTGCACTAAGCTCGCAGTTCCTAACTGCATTCCTAATTGGACCCTATAAAAGATTGAATTAGGAATGCAGTTGGGAACTGCGAGCTTAGTCAATCAAGAACGCAGTTGTCAACTGCAGTCTAAGGTGAACATAGTTCTCATTAACACTATTTGGACACAAGTGTTGGAGTTGGATTATTGTGGCATATACTTAGACCGCAGTTGCCAACAGCATCAACAAAAAAGAATAGGACGCAGTTGGGAACTACGAGTGGTCTATTTTGGGAATTATTTTCGAAAGTAGTCTATTTTGGGAATTAGTTTGAAAAGGTGGCCTATTTTGGGGGGAAATCCCCAAAAATCAACATAACTACTCAAACTTTAATAAAATTGGTTTCAACCTTCATATGGGTTTATCATAAAGATTGAGATGGCTTTGTATGTTATTGAAGTTCATAACTACCAAGGGTCCTTTATTAAATTGGTTTCAACCTTCATATGGGTTTATCATAAAGATTGAGATGGCTTTGTATGTTATTGAAGTTCATAACTACCAAGGGTCCTTACCGTGTTCAAAGGACTGTAATCAGACACTAGTGTTTGAAACCAAAGATTTCACCTTAGTGGCAACTAGTAATTCTAAAGAAAAGTGCAATAAATGTCAATATTTTTTCAAACCAAGAAACCGGACGATGAAAGCAGAACTAAAATGGAACGAAATGAAGGAATATAGCCCTCATAATAAGACTAGGTTGAAGTAGATTTATGTGGTTTCGTGGTTGTGAAGATGAGCACCACAGAGAATAGTTCCTTATTAGGTTTGATAGAGAAACAAAGCTAAGTTCATAACCAAACTAACCCCATCTTTCCAAGGAAATCTATCATAACTCTTAACCCACAAAACATAAGTTTAATCTAAATATTAATCTAACGATCAATAAAGCCCCGGTGGCTCCCTCAAAACGGAAAAAAAAACATTTTAGAAACCAAATAACTAAATATAAGATTGTACTTTTTTTCACAAGCTAAAAAGGTTTATTGATCTAAAACAATCTGAAATCTCTATTAATAAATATATCCTCTTCATGCTCACAAAGCGAAGGCCTGCCTCATCTGGAGGCTATGCATGAATCACGTTGTTGCATAAAAAATCTCCATTCATAGAGCATGATCCAAATTGTTTGTATCGGCTCTGCATTGTAACTCTTAACATGTTAATACACCAAACATCTTGTAATTGCTCTAATATTGATGAGGGCATTGGTTCGAAATGTTTTGGGCAATTCTATCAGCGCAGGCACCGTTTGGAATGACTATTTTATTAGCCTTAGTTATTTTCATTTCAGTACTTAGATATGTTTTTGGCATTTTAGTCAAATGTAATAGTTTTGCTATTTGCACCCTTATTTTCTGCACATTTGGATATTTTGGATATTTGTTTTAAGATTTGTTTTGAGCCTATATACAGGCCTCTAGATTAATGAAAAGAGAATACTTCTGATTGATTAAAAATTTATTCTCTGATTGAGTTCTACTCTTCATTCCTTTCTTGTGTGAGACATTGAGAATTTATTAGGGTTTGTGAGAAACCCTAAACAACACCCCATTTCCCTTATCTCCGCCACCTCTCCATTTTCCCTTTCTCTTTCTTCCCGAACTCACAACCCCCACCTGCTGCTCTCCACTCTCTTTCTCTGTGCTCCTGATCACGCCGAGTGCCCTCTCTCCTCCACCCGATATCTCACCGCTCTCCTCCAATGCCTTAACCACCCTTGTCGATCGGCTTCACCACCTAAATGCCCCGCCTACCCTCTTTCCCTCCACCCGAACTCCTGAACCCCTTTCTCCAACCGACTTCATTCCTAGCACCTCTATACCCCAACCATCTTTGTTGCCTCTCCCACACCACCGACCAACCCTCTCAACCCCTCCATCACCACCCGACACCGGCCCCACTCCAAATCCCCTCAACTTCGAAACCCTAGTCCCCAAATCCCCTTAAGTCCGAAACCCTAATTCCCAAATCCTCATCTGTAACCCTAATCTTCATATCAAGAGTTATTTGTGGAGGAGTACAACATCATCGATGTTGAAGAATGGCGTCTTCTTCCTCTCCACCCGCGGCAGCGACACTGTCATCAAACCCCGGTAATTTCTTTCCATTCTCTTGTGGTACCGCCTATCATCTTTATAATATTATCTGAATTATCTGTCGTCTACAAGTATTGAGTGTGTGTGCTTCTACTTGCCGATTAGCATACGAATCATTATTGAATATCTTACTTGCTAATAACACTTAAGTATATTAGTTGATTGCTATGCTTGAATCTTCAATTGAGCTTGTTAAACTTAGTTCATCTCTTGCAAATCTATCAAACCAATCATTAGTTTTAATTTCTAACTTAATCGGCACTACGTATTGGTAAACTTAATATTTGATATTCTTGAATAATTCTCTACTTATGGTTAAGTTTATATCATTTAGTATCAGAGCGAAGGTTTTAAAACCCTAGTTCTTGCATCATTTAGTCATAATTTTTGCATTCATTTAGGGATCATTTTAGGGTCATTTTAGATCAATTCAAATTGTAAAAAAATTATTTTAGGTGCATTTAGGTCACGTTTTCCCAAATTTCAGCAAGCACACATCCCCATGGCCCCTAGTTTTCTGCCTTTAGTGAATGCGTCTTTGCAGCACTATCACGAATCCTGAAAAAACTTTCTTGTCCCTCCCAAACTACCCAATTAGGAATCATAGAAATCAGCGAGCCCCTCTTCGAACTGAAATGGACAACACTGACATTTCCACAACCCTCGTTGCTGTAATACCCCAAAAATTAACAATTCTTTTATGTAGTTATTAATTATTTATTTATTTTTGTCATGAACAATATCTTTACATATGTTATCACATTGTATTGTCCTGTTATAAATACACACGCTACTACTACACTAATATATATATGTATATATTTATGTTTTCTTTTATGTTTTCTTTTTGTCTTATAAATATACTAGATTTGCCCGTGGGCACGTGCCTACGGCACGTCTTCGGAACGATACAAAACACGAAAAGCCTGTAAACAGTAAAACAACAATTATGTAGCTCAAGTTTGAATAGCATGACAATAATTAGTTGTAAATAAAAGTCCATGTTTCCATTAGTATATGTCGAAAAATAATTATAAATGAGATTATAAAATATAACTTCTTAGAACTTTAAGTGTGGAGTTGAAGAGATATTTACTATTTTCAATATAACATGTGCAAAAAAAATATTAAAATTCTGAAAATCTAAATTTCTAAGTAAATATAGAAAGAATGGGAGAGAGAGATAGGGAGAGAGAGAAAGAGAGAAATATGAAAAAGTGAAGAGAGAAAAGAGAGATAGTAATACAGTAATAAATTTTTTAGTTTTTGGGGAAAATTTTTGATTTTGGGGTTTGAAATTTTGGAGGGAAAATGTGTTTTGTGAGATTTGATCTAGGCCTTTGATTTTAGGGGGGATTGATTATAAGCCACTTTCTTATAAATATATATGTGTGTGCATTGTTAATATACACTATGGAAGATTTCTTTTTTTACCTGATATGTTTTAAAAGCCCACTTTTTCCTTTCTTAAAGCCCAATCCAATAAGATTTAGGAGATAAGTGCAATTACATAAAGACTAAGGGGTTTAATGCAAAAGTGGAGGACACCTAAGCTTTCTACACTTTTCCAGACTTCTCTCCCCTTCACTCTTTCTTTCTTTCTTCCTGCAGTGGCCAACAGCCCCCCTTTCCCCTTTTCTCTATTTATTTACCTACTTCAACTACCACTACTACTATTACTATAGTCTACCACTACTATTACTGCTATCTATTGCTGATGTTGCTGCTGTCTCCTACTTCTACTGCTGATGTTTTGCTACTACTGCCAATGCTACTCCTACTCCTACTTTCGTTCTTTCTTTCTTCTTGCAGTGGCCGACAGCCCCCCTTTCCCCTTTTCTCTATTTATTTACCTACTTGAACTACTACTACTACTATTACTATAGTCTACCACTACTATTACTGCTATCTATTGCTGATGTTGCTGCTGTCTCCTACTTCTACTGCTGATGTTTTGCTACTACTGCCACTGCTACTGCTGCTACTACTACTTGCTACAACTACTACTACCTACTACTTCAACTACTACTACTTGCTACTACTTCAACTACCAGTACCTACTACTACTACTACTCTTACTGACTACTGCTACTACTACACTTACTGATTATTACTACTACTACTCTTACTACCTACTACTCCTACTACTATACTACTTTACTACTACTACTTTTGGATTGGAGCAAGAAATCAAGAAGACTAAAGGTGCAAGGAGGAGAAGATAGCAACTTGAAGCTTGCAAACAAATCAAAGTGGGTATTCTTCAAACCTCATGTACTTTATTATTTATATTTAAATAATTGTGTAGTAGTTTATTGACATGATTGTGTAGTAATTTATTTAGGAAAATTGTTGATAATAGTTTGCTTTGGTAGATGGTATAGATTGCTTGATAAATTAAAATTGAAAGCCTGAATTGTTATCGGTTGTAATCATTAATAGTAGTGATTGAAAAGTATTAAAGTACTAAAGGTTATTGTAGTAATTGTTAATACATTAAATACAAATGGTTATATATGCATGCTTGTGTGTATGGTTGAAATGACCGGATTAAGGAAACAAAGAAAACGAAAAGGGAACAAAGTAGAGAAGATAGGAAAGGTATGTTTGTATAGATAATGACACAATTTTGAAATTGAGTAAATGGGTATTTGGTTGTTTCATGAATACAAGTTCACACTTGTGCTTGCCTAAACATAATATGGAAAAATAGTTGAGAAATATGTATGAAAGATGTTCATACAATGAAAAAAGACTGTAGTACATATAGGTTTGTTGTCATAAACAGTAGTGTTGTACTTGTGGGTTGTGCAAGTTAGTTTTTGTCCAAAAGAAAATGATTGGTAAGGATAGACACTAGTTGGGCGTGTACTACTCACCTGTCAAGGGGACACGTGCAGTGTCGTCTTGTCTGGGACACGTGCGGCGTGGTCTCGACTATTAATTTCTGAGATTTAGTGATAAGAACGGGATGCAGACGTAAGTTGCAAGTCCTGTCGGAACTTAGAAGATGGACTCTTAAGTTTCCGTCTATGTTCTGGGTTATCAATACGAACAAGGAGCAAGAGTATAACTCTAAGTCTCTGGTCGGAGTAGGGATGGCCCTATCGTTTCGCCTATGTTCATGATAATTTTGGTAGGGGCAGGAGTGGAGAAGGACCATGATTCCGGCAGAGCTGATGATCACCGGCCTGACCGGGAATGGAGAGGGACCACGATCCTGTCGGAGTGGAGAAGGACCATGATTTGAACAAACAGGGTGATCACTGCCGTTCAGAGTGGAGAAGGACCACGATCCGACTGCAGGAGCGGAAATGGACCGCATGTGCTGCAGACTCTACCAGTCACTAGATGAATGTCAGAAACAGGAAGGAGTACAAGAGTAGGATACATGGCGAGGGATTGAACCCTATCATCTAGAGAATACGAACTCGATTTGGAGAGTATGTAGTATGGGATGCATACGTTTCCAAATCAAGTTTGTATTAAATTAAGAGCATGGTGTGCATATGAGTTGTGCATTAGAATCTAGATCATGACATACACCGACATTTATGTTTGTATGACTTTCACATTTCTTTTATTCTGCATCAAATATTGATTGTTGAGGATTTTGGAGATTTCGGGTTTCATCCGCATTGCGCCAGTTGTATTCAACTGACGTGCCCACAGTTTGCTAATGCAGGATCGCTGATCGTAGAGCAGGGAACTCGAGCTGCGGAAAGCATCCGAGTGTAGGATATAGTTTCCTAATGCAATGTAAGTTTCTAATTTTCTGTAATTTTCTGTGTTGTGCACTCATTGAAGTAAAGATTCTGGGTAAGTGTCACGAGCTTCTAGTGTGTGAAACTCAGGGCGCTACAGTTGCCATTCAAGCAACTCTCGCTAATATCAAGGCTTGAGCAAGTGGAATTGAATCAAAATATTGTCCTTGAGCTTCATCGTCAGATCCCTCAAGGGAATGATCGTGACGACCGACGTCAAGATCGTGACCCTGACGAACAATACAAGAACATAAAGGCTAATATTCCCTACTTTGAAGGCCATATGGAACCCCAAGCTTATCTCGATTGGATCCGTGCCATGGACCACTACTTCGTGTGGTTTGACATAAGCGAGCCCTGAAGGTCAAATTTGTCACGATGAAATTGACTAGTAAAGCTCAACAACACTAGACCAATCTTGAACATGCCCGCAGAGGCCGAGGCCTAGCACTCATAGCCATTTGGGAAGCCATGAAAGATAAGCTCATTGAGAGATATGTGCCCTTATCGTTCCACACTATATGGCTAGATTCGTGGAACCAACTCTATCAAGAAAGCAAATCCACCCAAGAGAATGTGGAGAAAAGTTATTGGCAAAGGGCTTCATTAGAGAAAGCTCAAGTCCTTGCGCAGTCTCTACTCTGTTGATGCCAAAGAAAGATGAGACTTGGCGTATGTGTGGACAATCGTGTCATAAACAAAATTACGGTGAAGTACCATTTTTCCATTCCCCGTTTGGATGACATGTTGGGCATGATGTCTGGTGCCACAATCTTTTCACGATTGACCTTAAAAGTGGTTACCATCAAATACGTGTTTGTCATGGTGATGAATGGAAGACCACCTTCAAGACCAGGAATGGCCTGTACGAATGGATGGTCATGCTGTTTGAAAAGACGAATGCCCTGAGCACGTTGACGAGAATCATAACGCAAGTACTTCGTCCCTTTATGGGCAAGTTCCTTGTGGTGTACTTCAATAATATTCTCATTTACAGCCGATCCGTTGGGTAACATCTTGACCATTTGAGACAAGTCTGCGGTGTTTTGAAGAAGGAACAACTTTATGCCAATCCTACCAAATGTAGCTTCCTCTCCAATCAGACTATCTTTTTAAAATTTATTGTCGCTGCCAGAGGAGTATCTGCGGACCCAGAAAAGATACGAGCTATTATTGAGTGGCCTGAACCCCGTAACATACGTGATGTGTGGAATTTCCATGGTCTTGCCACCTTCTATCATCAGTTTGTGGAATCATGGCTCCGATAACCGACTATTTGAAGAAAGATGAGTTCATCTGATTGAAAGGCTTTGAAGAGATCAAGAAAGAATAATTCAGACACCTATCATGAGGTTATCTGATTTCACTAAAGTCTTCGAAGTAACGTGCGATGCTTCTGGTATTGGTATAGGTAGAATCCTCAAGAGTCATCTTGTTGCTTATTTCAGTGAAAACTTAATTAGGCAAAACAAAAATACTCCACTTATGACAAGGAATTCTATGCGGTAATTCAGTCACTTCGCTATTGGCGACATTACCTCCTGCTGCAAAAATGTCATTTTCTCAAACCATGAGGCCTTAAGATTCCTTAACTCAGCAAAAGTTGAATCTAAGACATGATCAAAGGGTAGAGTTCCTACAAGAATATTCGTATACCATTAGGCATAAAAAAGAGATAGATAATAAGGTTGCGGATGCGCTAAGTCATTGTTACATGATCTTATCCACACTGCGCACCGAAATTATTGGTTTTGAGAGATTTAAAAATGAGTATGCCTTATGCCAAGATTTTCACGAGATCTACACCTCTTTGAAGGATGGCATCACTCGAGTGATAGAAGATTATTTCCTGAAAAATGATTACCTTTTCTATCGCTCCAAACTGTATATTCCTAGTACATCATTAGAAAAGTATCTTGTTTGAGAATTGCACGCTGGTGGCCTTGCTGGACACTTTAGATATAGCAAGACCAGTGATGTTGTGGAAAATATGTTTTACTGGCCCAAGCTTAAGAGGGACGTTGTAAGACTTATTAACAGGTGTCATACTTGTCAACTCATCAAACAACAAAAACAGAACACAAACCTGTATACTCCATTACTTGTTCCCAGTCGCCTTTGGGAAGATGTCAGCATGGATTTCATGTTAGGCTTACCGAAAACACACAAGAAATATGATTTCATTCTTGTCGTCGTTGACCGTTTTTCTAAAATGACCAACTTCCTCTCATGTTTGAAAACTTTCGATGCATTTCGTGTAGCTCAAATCTATGACAATATTGTGAAGCTACATGGGTTTCCAAAGACAATTGTGTCCGATAAGGATGTGAAATTCACGAGTTACTTTTGGAAGACCCTATGGCACAAGATGGGTACGAAATTAAAATTCTCATCAGCCTTTCATCCACAGACTGATGGACAGACTGAGGTTGTCAATCGGAGTCTTGGCAATCTCTTGCGTACTCCTACGGGAGAAAACTTATGAACTTGGGACTTACAATTAACTATTGCGAAATTTGCCTACAACACATCAAAGAATAGAACCACTGGCATGAGTCCACATGAAGTTGTGCATGATTATTGTCCTAGACAGCCCATAGATCTTGTTCCCATGTCAGAACATCAGTCTCCGAGTCTGCATCTATATTTGCATCCCGCATTCATGATTTACAGAGAAAAATTTCTAAGAAAAGTAATGAAAATGATTTTAACTACAAGTTAAGGACAGATACTAGAAGTAAATGTAAAACTTATGATGTTGGTGACGAGGTGATGGTTCAGATTCATCCGGAACGGTTTAGAAATTGAATGCACATGTTGCAGGCCCATTTAAAATTTTGTATAAAATCAATGATAATGTCTATGTCGTTGACCATTCTGAAGGTTTTGGCATAAGTAAGACTTTCAATATTGAGAATCTAGTACCCTATTAAGGCCCAGAATTTAACCCTATAAATTCTCTTATAGATGAGTCTACCCTGCAGCCTACAGGTAAGATTCCCACATTTCCCCCTTTACCTAACACTATTTACTCACCAACAGAAAAATTGGATCATAATTTAAATGATCAAATAATCTCCACTAGTGATTGTGGTATTCATAGGTATTTGGTGCGATGGAAGAACAAGTCCAAGTTGGAGGACACTTGGATTGATCGTGAGGAGCTCCAGCACTTTGATCCAGACGTTTTGGAGCATTATGACAGAAGCACTAGTTTTAACTCGACTGGGTCGAGCTCTCTCCCACCTGGAGAGAATGATGAGGACTTCGGTTCGAAACATTTTGGACGCTCCTATCAGCGCAAGCACCATTTGGGATCGCTTTTTCATTAGCCTAGTTATTTTTATTTCAGTACTTAGATTTGTTTTTGGCATTTTTGTCAAATGTAGTAGTTTTGCTATTTGCACCCTTATTCTCTACACATTTGGCTATTTTGGAGATTTGTATTGAGAATTGTTTTGAGCCTATATATATGCCTCTAGATTATGAAAAGAGAATGCTTCCGATTGATAAAAAATTATTGTTTGATTGAGTTATGCTCTTCATTCCTCTCTGTGTGAGACATTGAGAAATTATTAGGGTTTGTAAGAAACCCTAAACTACACCCCATTTTCCTCATCTTATACACATCCTCCACCTCTCCATCTTCCCTTTCTCTTTCTTACCGAACTCACAGCCCCCACATGCCGCTCTCCCCTCTCTTTCTCTGTGCTCCCGATCACGTCAAGCCCCCTCTCCTCCACCCAACATCTCACCGCTCTCCTCCAGCACCTCGACCACCCTTGCCGCCTGCCTTCACCTTCTAAATGCCCTGCCTGCCCTCTTTCCATCCACCCGAACTCCCAAACCCACTTTCTCTTCCAACAGACATCATCCCCAGCGCCTTTATACCCCGACCACCTTTGTTGCATTTCCCTCACCACCAACTCTCTCAACCCCTCCATCACCACCCAACACCGGCCCCACTCCAAATTCCCTCAACTTCGAAACCCTAATTTCCAAATCCCCTCAAATCACCCTAATCCCCAAATTTCCAATTCAAATCCCTAATCCCCAAATCCTCATCTGTAACCCTAATCTTCATATCAATAGTTATTTGTGGAGGAGTACAACATCATAAACGTTGACGATTGGCATCTTCTTCCTCTCCACCCGTGGCAACAACACTGTCATCGAACCCTGGAAATTTCTTTTCATTCTCCATTATTTGTGGTACTGCCTATCATCTCTATTATATTATCAGAATTATCTGTCGTCTACAAGTAATGAGTGTATGTGCTTCTAATTGCCAATTAGCGTACGAATCAGTAATGAATATCTTACTTGCTAATAACACTTAAGTATATTTGTTGATTGTTATACTCGAATCTTTAATTGGGCTTATTAAACTTAGTTCATCTCTTGAAAATCCATCAAACCAATCATTTCTAACTTAATCGGCACTACGTATTGGTAAATTTAATCTTTGATATTGTTGAAAAATTCTCTACTTAAGGTTAAGTTTACATCAAATTTTTCCCTTGTATAGTTATAAAATCAACTGTTTTAAGCAATAAAACGATTCCTACCGATGGATCCAAAGATATCACCACTTAATGTCCCGAGAAATTTGAAAAGGTTGGATGTTATCATAGTATTAGCTATAATAACGTTGACCACCACGGGTGAACCATGGCCACTTCGGCCTCCCCATGGCCACTCCGGCCTCCCTAGCTGATTCTACCATAGAGGCTAAAGAACCACCACCACTACCCCCCCACCCAAAAAGAACATGGCTTTCAACTTCATCGTACGCTACTCTCCAAAGAGATTCTTTCCAAAATCTCAAAAGAGTTGAGTTGGAATCCAAAATCCCACTGTTCGAATTCTTGTGGTTCTGAAGAATCTAGCTAGCGGACATCCAAAAGTAGAGAGCTCTCCCCCTTTGTCCACCCTAATTTCTGGTCTTAATAATGCGGGTTTTAAGAACGAGTTATGGACCTTTTCTGAACCTCATCACCCAACCATACAGCATAAGGAGAACCAATTGACAATCTAGGAGAAAATATACTACCATGATATTTGATGCTCATTAATTTCACATATGCATACTCTTGAAGAACAATATCATTCACTACATTAATTCTCTGACCAAAAGTTTTCCAGGTTCATAACATATCTCCGTTATTACCTTCTATACGAAGGATATTTCTAGTTTGTCAACTACTGCAATTATAAATAAGTCCATTGGTTAATGATCAAAATTAAATAAATTATCAGTCTTTCAAAAATTCAAGTTCAACATGGTATCATAGTAGGAGTGCCTCCAAATAATCCTTGTGTTTCCCAAAAAACCAGAAGTCCCTTCTCCCTTATCAAAAACATGGTTAAAAGGGGGGATTCCCCCAATATCCCATGTTAATTGTTACATTATTATGATATCTTATTTATAGGTTTGCCCGTTGACACGTGCCTACGGCACGTCTTCGGAACAGTGCACCTTATTTGATCATATAAAATAGTTTTGGAGGTCCAGCAAATTAATTGAAGTAGCAAACATATTATATGAGAATCTTTTGGGGATCCAGCAAAAAACATATTATATGATCTTTTTGATTTTTTATAATTATTTTAAAAGTTTTTTTAATTTTTAATTTTTTTTAGTTTTTTAATTTTTAATTTTTAAAAAAAATTTAAAATTTTTATTTTCTTAATTTTTTGAATAGAAAAGGGAGGAGGAGGAGAGAGAGAGAGAGAGAAAAATAATTAAATAAATATAGGAGTTATTTTGGGTGGGAGATTTGAATTTGAGTTTTGGGGAAAAACTTTTGGGAGAAAAAATATGTTTTGTGAGATTTACATCTGGGCCTTTGATTTTTAGGGAAATTGAAGAAGGACCACTTGATAGCTTTCTTTGTGTTTTATTATATAAATAAAAAATTATTATCAGATTTTCAGTTTAATTATATATTAATTTGCTTCTTTACCTAACCCTTATGATTTAATGTGGATATCTATGTAGTTGTATTATAAATTCAATTATTTTTATAGATAAAAAAATTGATTATGATATATGACAAATATTAAAGTTAACTGGACCACATTTGTATTAAATATTTTCATTTAACAAGTTTCCTGACATCTACCATCTGACATGAACTTTATGTGGCTGACCCGATATTGGAAGCCAACATTTAGAACTTTAGAATTACTAACCCACAAAAATCAAAGTATGATGACATATATAAAAGATAAGTATCAAACATTAATGTGATTTTGGTATAGATATCATTATACTGAATCATGCAAAGGTAGCGATATCCAAAAATTCTCAAAGATGAAGGAATATCAGCAATATAATGAATCACGCTGAAAGATGAAAGCAAGTCGCAGAATATTTAAAACATGCTAATTATATGGTTAGGTACTTAGGTCTACGAATTTCAGCCACTGTCAGATAAACTGCATGTACAACTTTTACACATGAAGTGCAACAAAATTTACTCGAACATGATGTCAATTACAGTCAACCAATTAACAAATGCTGTAAAATATAGATCATTTATTTTTGAAGTTATTTATAACTAAAGAAGACTAAATCTGAAGTGGTGCAGATGAACATAATATATCAATGTGTGTACTACTCTGCTCTATAATTTTTTAAGCTTTGCTCTTTAATATCTTTTGCCTGTAGAGCAGGAATTTAATTATTAAAGTTTCTTGACAATTGACATTATTGCTTTCAGCATACTGATTTCTGAATAAAATTAATAACAAAATGCAAATATATGGATTACCTAAATTATCGATATCAGCTCATCCTAAGGTTATCTGATAGCACGAGACCTGGTATGTTTCTCCAAAAGCTAGGATATCTTCAAATGGAACTTGGCCTCAAGAACCTAAGATGTCTTATATAGATGTGACTGTGACCCTAAAAATCATTTTGATCAATCAAAAGAATAAGTAGCAAAATTCATAATTATGACAATAGAATCCAACGGAAAAGTATGTACTTACTGCTCAATCTTTTGAGACTCTTACAAGTAATCCAGTGGGTGTATGTACAGTTTTCAAGTGGCCTGACCCAATCAGATCTCGCAGATGGAATCTCATGTCAAGTGGAGATAGTCGCAAGTGTTTCTTCTCCAGAATAGAGACAAGCATTTCTTTGTATTTTCTACGATTTAGAAATGACAGAAGTTCCTTTCTTCCCTACACAATAAACACAAATTATTCACTTAAGTGCAAAGTTCATTAATTAGTATAAATACCCACACATAGAAGAATATATAGCCTGCATTATGATTCTATGAACGGCCACTATGGTTGTAACCGAAGAAAGTTTCACAGATAAGGCCCAGCTCAATCAAAGTGATTTTGCTCTTTCAAGATAATCCAAGCTCATGCTATATGGTTTGAAAGGGCATGCTCAGCTAGGATAAACTCAAGGTACAGACAAGCCATTCCGCATACTTGTATAGTATAATCTTAATCTATGATCCATCTTTATGTCTTAGTCAATCCTGATTATTGAATCTTCAACCTAATTAAAAATTTTGTAACTATACAAAAGAAGGTTCAAAATTGTATAGTTGAAAATATCATTAATTTAGTAACAGCAAGATGGAGGGGCAAACGAACTTCAAATGACTTGGTTTTACATCCGTAAACTATTTTAAGATTGTAGAATAGGATAAACGGTTCGGATCATTGATAGGGTGTTTCTATCATGCGGGCTCACAGAGTACTCATAAAGGTTAGTGCTCAATTGAATTTATATATGATCCGATGGGAACTCCTTTGGTGATAACCACGTGAGAACTTTTTTTGGGGGCATTACTTGAAAGATCCGAATTGTTAATTCTGACGTTCATGACTAAATTAATCTACGGATGAGAAATCAATTCGCTTTAAATTTGTTTGCTCATGCATTAAAGTGTTACAAATTGTGTAGCTGAGTACCGTTATTTTTTACAATAACATAATTCATGCACAAATGAATATCAAATGACTGGATTTTACATTTCTGGACTAATTTAGTCATGTGAATCAATGTGAACGGTTTGAATAATCCATGCGATGACTATGCATGAAGTTCTCACGAAGCTCATCGTGAGAACGGTTCTCACCGGATCGCCTCCATATATATATATAATAATAATAATAATAATAATAAAACACAAAGAAAAGCTATCAAGTGGCTCTCCTTTAATAGTAAGGAAATCAATGATCCAGATCTAAGCTCCCAAAAGACATTTCCCCCCCCCCCCCAAAAGTTTCTCCAAATCCCCCCAAAACAACTCCTTTATTTATTTAATTATTTCTCTCTCTCTCCTATTCAGATGAGTTTGCTAACTCTATTCCCCAAACCAGAGAGCTCCAATTTCTCTCTCTCCCCCTTAGGATTTTTAAGCCGCTAACTCCAAATCTCTAAAATCATTTTCTTAAACCTTCGCTTCCATTCCATTGGCGAAGCCTCCATCGTCCTCTCAAGTGCGAATCTCAAAGCAAATCCAAATCCAGTGTCGAACCCCAATCAAGAGATCGGGCCAATATCTGATCCGCTGCTGATTCCGTATCGGCGACTCCTCTCCACCAAATCGAGCACGAATATCAAGCGACTCCGTATCGGTGACTCCCCTCCACCAAATCGAGAGCCTCTACATGCGATGCGACGACTCTAATTTTATCCCATTAACCGAATTCTCATTCTAATTTTTAATTTTTTGTGCAGGGGATTACTTAGTTTTTTGCTGACTCAAATTTTGTGTGCATGGGATCTAAGTTCAGAGAGGTATGATTGTTTCATTTTTGGGTTTAAAATTTTTTAATTTGGTGATTTATTTGATGAGTTTTTTATTGGTTTTGATTTATGGTTACGCAAGTGAGAGATGGATTATTTTGTGACCTCAATTTGGGCTTCCAAACCATAGCGGGACAGGTAAGCTGATCAACAACCTAAAATAACTGGGCAAATATGCAACATTAATTTCTTTACTACAAGAAAATATATTATCGTGAAGTGTTCCCTTCATTGGTTATTAAAAACTATAGATAACATAACATATAAGAACATTTAGTGTATATTTGGATATATAAGATTGGGATGACTGGAGTTTACCACTTAAGGGTGCAAACTCTCCACTCAAGAAAGACAGCTAAAGTAAATTTGTTATTGATCCATTTTGATTTTTTTCTATTAAGGTGCAATGGGGAGACAAAGTGGAGATAAAAGAAATGATTAGCTTGGATTAGAGTTTTGAGAACTTCATGTATTACATTTTAGTTGAAATAATAATAAGAGGTATTTCAATTGCAAATTGAGTCTCAGACAAACAAATGTTTAGATTATTGTAGATACCTTCACACCTGCACTGGGTTACCATTGTATTTAGACATGCTCATAGTGGTTATGGGATTAGAGTAAGCTCTATAAAACCTATATGATCATGTCCTTGCATAACTATTACAAGCATCTAAAAGTGATGTTTAAGTTAAAAAAAACTCTGTGCAATGTTTCTAACAAACTATATGCATTCCAGGTAAGTTCAAACTAACTATCCAGAAGGCGATGGTTGAGCTTAAAGGTAGATATGTTGCTTCCTCATATAATATGTTTCCTACTTCAATTAATTTGCTGGACCTCTAAAACTATTTTATATAATCAAACCCAGGTGCACCGTTCCGAAGACGTGCCGTAGGCACGTGTCAATGGGCAAACCTAGTATATATATACTTTTCAATGTGATTTTGAAGTAATGTGCAATGTGATTCCAAAAGTTTCGTTTTTGTGATGCCTGGTTACTTAGGAAGTGCTTTCTTTAAGTCCTTGGTGGTTATGTCGGAGATTTTGTTAAAATCTTCAAGTAGAAAGTGTATTGTCTATCCTATCTCTCTAATTTACTATTTTGAATTTTCCCTTAAATCTAGCCCATAATAATAATCAAATAATTCTGCAACGGAATATAGGTGAAGGAACATTACCATCATGAGATAGAAAGAAAAAGGCATTTCATTAAGAAAAAATTCAACTCTGAAGGTTGTAAGCCTTCAATTTGGAGGATAATATAAATTTTTTAAATATAAGCTTTCAATTATTGAAGAGCATATACCTGTGATATACCTTTCAGTATAGACCCAATATTTGGAATTGCAAACCAGTATACATTTGGATCAATTAGCTGGCGAGTCTACAGAAGAAAAAAAATCAGATAAAGTAAATTAAAGAATGACATGTGTTGATAACAAACATACATTATTCTATACATACGTTAAAAAAATGTATATATGTATGTACATAAGTGTGCATTAAAGTACTGTTTCAGAGAAGTTCATAAAGAAAGAATGTAAGTGTGTTTATGTGTTCGAAATTACCTATTCAAAATTATCAAGAGGGAAAACAAAATAATGGAGATAGAACAAATTACATGAATTAGTAGTGTCCAGTCATCAGGAAGAATCCCAAAGGGAAACATCTAAAAATGGACACAGGAAATCTTCATCACGGGCGTAAATATGTACTGACGTATCAAGTGAATAAGCAGGTGCCCCAATATATCAAATGTACATCATGATTGTTTGAGTGCTACATCACATCTTTAATACGTACAAAGAACTGAAAGGATTCGGCCATATTACAATAGTTATAGGATAGGTGTCAATGAACTGTGCTGCAATGGCCAAGGATCCAACAGGTCAAGAAACTAAATAGTAGAATCCGAATTAGGGCTGTAAACAAGCTCAGGGAGCTTAACGCTTGGCTCACATTGGCTAAGTAAAATATTTTTGGGCTTGCTCAACAACTCAAAGTAAACAAGCTTAAACAGAAGTCCTGAGCACTACAAATAAATGAACGAGTGTGAGCACAGCCTGTTCAAGCTTGGACCATGATCAAACTCAGTTCATTTACAACAAGTGCAGACTGGCCCTATAAAGGGCTCGTTCACAGCTCGTGTCACTATATAATGTATATATATTTAGATCTCTGTTTTAAAATCATTTTCTCTATGTCGTTAGAGAATTAGAAATAAATAGTGTAATATGCTCTTATGTGAAGTAAACATTACACTCAGTCATATGAGATTTCCTTTACTAATTAAATGCATTAAACAATCTCATTCGGTAAAAATTTCCAGAAACTTAAAATAGTACATTGATTTTTCTGATAATTCTATTGTCGAAATGTATATTCAAGTAGTTGTACCTTCAAAAAGCGAAAGGCTCGGCTGTGGCTTACACATTTTTGAGTGAACAAGCCAGAATATAAATTTAAGCTGGATTACATATGTAAACAAATTCATACCCTACCTCTACTGCATTTTGCTCTCAGTTCCTCTTCCATTACCTTCCTCTCCTCCTTCAATTCCTCTTCTTCTATTTCACCTACATTCCTCTGGATTCTGTGGAAGAAGCCCGATCCACAAGAATGATGGATCAGAAAGAACCAGGAGGCCTGAGTCACCAAAAGGGGATCAGATCCAGTGGTGTGGGATCACACAATGACGAGCAAACTCCGGCCAATGAGTGACTGGAAATTCAGGGACGAAGCCAGAAACTTTTTTTTGGGGGGGGGTGGAGCCAACAAATTCATAAATTGTTCTATTGGCCAAAATAATAATAATAATAATAATAATAATAGATATCATTTTGCATTGATCATCTATAAATTAAACATGGGAGTGAGACCAAGTAATAAATTGTATATTTAGAGGGAGATGGATGCTATTTTGAATATAATTGGGGGTTTTGTAGAAATATTGAGGGGGGCTAAAAGAGTGAATTTAGAGGGAGGTGGATGCTATTTTAGATATAATATGCGGTTTTGTAGAAATATTAAGGAGGGCTAAAAATGTAAAAATTTAAAAATATAGGGGGGATTCTTCAAAGCTGGGGGTGCATTTGCCCCCCCCCCCCCCCTTACATGGCTCCGTCACTGGCTGGAATGATGGGAGGTTTTGATTTAACCCTGAGGTGGTTGGAATGCAATGTAAGGAAGGCAGGAGCGAAATTCTTGTCTCGGCAATGAAAATGTACAAATGAGGTACAAGATTTAATCCCACAATAAGATGTTTTCCCCGAAGCGAATGCTATCACGTTTGACTACACGAAGTCTCAATCCGACAAGGGAGTTGGATACTGGTAAAATATAGTAGGTCCAAATATGGAGACGAGCAGGTCCAATATGGCCATGCGTGGTCGATCCAATCGGTGAGATTGACCAATGGGACACCGTGGGTTGATCTATGCATTCAATGAAGAGCCATGAGGATGTTCTGGTGAAGTTGAACTGACTCAGAGGAGGTCCTCGACGACATAGATGTCTTCTAGCTAGGATTGTACCACTTTTTCATTGCCTGTCCTCATGGGTTTGAGGCTTCCCTTATTTCGTTTTATGTCTGGATGAAATTCTTATTCTTTCCTGAGAAAACTCAGGATTTGTTTCGCTATATCCCTTCAATGAAACACTTCAATAAAACAGCGTGGCCAGATTCCCCCTTTCCTTCAAAAAAGAAAAAACAAACAAACACAACCAACACATTACTCGGCTCAACTAACATCTCTAGCACAGATAACACTAATACAAACAGCATCAACAGTTTGCGTATGAGGATAGAGATATAGATGCCAGAACAAGACAACACGATCAAATAACATGGCACAGACATCGTTAATTTATCATTAATGAAGCGATGACGATGTCATCTTTAATTTCAAAAAACATGGCACGGACACAGCGAAATCCAATAAGTTTCCAGCATTCAAGCTTTAGCTGTTTACACAGTGATTAAGATAAAAAATCAGACAATTTCCGTATGAATGTGTGAGTTAGCTCCATAGTCCATAAAGTGTCGTGCTCCAAAGCTCCTTATCTGACAAGTTGTATTCACATAAATCACATATTTTAAAGCTTCAGCTCCCCCTTGAAAATAGATCAGTCAACATTCAATTTTGTTCCCCTTTACCCCCGTTAACAGTATCGCCTAAAGCTTTTGACAGTCTTCACCCTGGGTACTATGAAATTCTCGGCAAGTTACTACCGACTGCAATAATTACAGCTGTACTAATGTCTAGCAGTAAAACACATTAAGTATCCTACACTTAGATTATCTACTATATCATAGTTCACTTTGAAGTTGTTGAGTTGTTTGTCCTCAGAATTTCCTTGTGTGTTGTCTTGTTCTGGCATCCATATCTCTATTGGAACAGAATTTCTTCCTTCTTATCTTTAGCTGGTTTGGAATTTTGTCTTCTCATAATTTTATTAGTTTTCTAGTAAATTGTATTGGCTATGTTTAGTTAAAAGAGAAGTCGGAGTCCATAAGTAACTGGAACTCCTAAACTTTTGTGTCTTATAACACAAAAAGCGATAGAAAATGAACTTCACACATGTATATAATCTCTATAAATAATATAATTTAGAAATTTTCTTCCTGTTAGATTGAAAGGTTTTACAAGGTTCTCGTATGTTCGCTTTGCCAGAAATCTGAACTTTTCTTTTTAATGTTGTGGAAACAGGAGCATCGCTAGAAGGTAAGTTTTTTTTGTTTTCTAGACTTTAGCAACGAATAATTCAAAGATTATATCAGAGTAAAAAAATTCAAAACAAAAAGTACTAAATCAAAAAAATAAAAAGAAAAACATACTGAAAGAACATGTGAAAGTGCATATTAAGCAAGCAATATATTTAAATAATATTTACAATCAGATATATAAGTACTACAAAAAGCAAGCTTAGAAGGAAGTATCTACTGTAAATCTTAAAGCGGGCGTAAAGCGGTCTAGAAAGCTATAAAGACTAAAATAGGGTCTTTAGCTGGCTTTATATAGCAATCTTCTTCTATTTGCTTCTCAATGCAAAAGGTAGCTCTGGCCTCCATCTGATGGCTGATGATCGTAGCAGAGCCTACTCCATTATTCGAGACTTATGGCAACTTTTATATGATAACAAAAATTGATTAATGTATCTTATTTTTATGTTTATGATTCTATGAATGTACTAAGGTCCAAGGAAGGCTTATCCTCGTAGCAGTGTTTAAAATGGGTTTAGTTATTACTATTACTAGCTTTCTTTGTTCAATCAAGAAGCCAACTCCTTTTTACCATCTATCTCTTCATTTTAGTTTTCCTCTCAGCTAATCAAACATTCAATTTATCTTCATTCTCATTTTAAATTCCTCTTAGTTATCTTTAAAATTAAGTTGGTCAAATCTTACATTTCTCAGCAGATAACATAATACATTGCTTGCCAATGGAGACATGTTAAGCATTTTATCAATTAATAGGAAAAGTAACATTAAGATATCACTTACAAGAAGACCGGCACTAATTAGAAGAGTTATATCTTTGTCTTTCACCTTGCCGCCAAATGATAAAAAGGAAAGCTGTCATTCACGAAAGAGTAACCGGTCACAATGTACGCATAAATGCCAGTAACGAGGATCAGTTCTCACTTTGATAGATTTGACCAAAGGGAACAGAGTATAAAATTCAGAGAGCATCTTAAACCATTTAATAAGCAGTATACTTTTAAGAGGAAAGGTAACATCGTACTTGTAGGAAATCTCCTCTATGGCATAGTTGTACTCATATAGTCATATGGTGGGACTCTATATGGACGATCCATATCATTCATTATGCTTCTAATGTCATAAGACGCATTTGAACAAATAATCAAGTCAAGGGAGGCTTCTTACCCATGCATAGGGTGGTGCCAATGAATTATATTATTGAAAAACCGTTCATGTTGTAACTACTTAAGACATGGCTTTAAGATCTCCAAACCACTTGATATTTTCTAGGCATACATATTATGACATAAAAGTCCAGGTGAACAGTATGGTTCCTCCGTGGAGGGTCCCACCAAGTAGTTTCAAAGACTATATGAGAAAATCACCTCCTATTAGTACGAGGCTCAATTTTCTTAATTTAAATGATTTTACATAACAAAATTAGCTTCTCTATCTAAATCAACAACTTTAACTCGACAATGTAAGAAAAACTAATACATGATGAATAAATCTAAATATCTATATTACTACCTAATAGAGCAATTTTAGAATATCCCAAATATTTTTTTATGGGATTCTCCCCTTTTAGTAAGGTATCCTTATTTCAATTCTTACCGAATCAACAATATGGCAATCCAATAAATAAAATGAATAAGATGTGGGCAAATTATTGACTCTTTCCTGCTTTATTCTTAGTATTCATGAGTTCTTGAGTAATCAATTTGTAGGGAATAAAATAAATATTTAATTGAAAACCATGATATATATTGAAAAACTATGGATACTGTTGGTGGTGGCAACTTTACTCCATATCCCGGTGCAAATCCAACTCGAGTTTTAGGGTCTGGATCCCCAAAAATAATTTGCTAGTTTAGTGGGTAGAGTATAGAACCTAATAATAGGTCCATCATCCATTCTTTTATTGGATTCAAATCTGGATCCTGAGAATCCAAACCCAATACCCGATGAATAATCCGAAATGTATAATGTTTGTATATGTTATTTAATTATATAGTGTCAAGTGTATTAGATACATTATCTTATTCTTTTTCCAAACTGAATTGAAATGGATTCAATAAACTAGGCAATCCGAACATTAAATATAGTATATACTTATTACTTGATGATCTAGACATAGCAATAAAACCTCATTTCCTTTTATTAAAGAAGTGCAAATTTCTGTTTAGATATAAAAAGAAGAATTTTTGGTGCAACGAGCAACCTTAAATAATTAATTTTATGCACCCAAAAAAAAAACCAATCAAAATTTTCTAACATTCTAAAACATATACTGAAATTAGATAATCCGAAATCCAGAACCGAATCAGAAACTTTAATGGGTTTGGCTCCCCATGTGGATTCTTCTTTTCTTAGTGGATTTGAATCCGCAAGTGAATCCTACAAAACATTCGTAGATCTTCTAGGATCCGACCAGAATCCGATCAGTTGCCACACCAGGATATTCTAGAAAGCTTAAATTGTAGTAATTATTAATGTGCTTTCCCACTTATTCTCTATCACAGATACTTCCCTCCATTTTCTCACTCACATCTATCAAATCTCTGGAACAAATATTTCTCTGTATTTATCAACCACATCTTGATCGGAAATACTCACTCTTTCTCTTAATTAGTTATTTTCGTGTACGTTTAATGTACCTCACCACTTAGCAATCGAAAAATATGAAATGCCAATGATGGTAACGAAAAAAGAAATAATAAAAATAACAGCAGGTATTATTTGCATACGTCGTTAAAATTTGGCTCACCAATTCCTGATGGTCAATGCTAACATCCAATTTCGATTCAATCACATGTCTCTTAAACCAGTCAAAAACTTGGATTTCCTGCTGATCTTTGTTACCTAACCTCTTCACAGCAATATCCACCTAAACAAAATGCAGAATAAAAGCAATTAAGAAGCTTTAAATTGTTAAAATATACATCAGTTGCATCTTACACAACAAAGGGAACTTTACTCACAAAACTAAAAAATATTTAAATAAATTCTTCGTCATACCAGATAGGAAACTCCTGTTATAAGAACAGAAAGGCATTGATTCTCCTTACAGGCCTAAAAAAATTTGCCAAACATTTCTATTTTGATTTTGAAGCAAGCTTCCTATAGGTCATTGCTTATAAATCTGAAGTATGGAACTAGAGGCAGTTTTGGGGAAAAGGAAAGATTGTCAAGTGTGTGATATTGACAATCTGATCCGAGTAAGAATTACAGGTCTAACAATATCTCAGGAGATTAGACTGTGAATGTTAAAACTTGAAACTAAGGTTTTCGTCAAAGTACATAGTAGTACTTACAGTAGGAACTGAAGCCAGAAGGAATTGGTGATTAGAAACACACTTACGATACTGAAGGATATATGTATTTTCAGAAATATTTACATGAAAGATGTTCACTAGTTTACATTATATTTGAAATTTTATGTGATTGATTATTCAAGTGGAGGTCAACGTTCATAAAAGATGATCAGATGCCAACTATCTACTACCAAACCATTACAGTTACATCACAAACATAATCAAATAATTAAATACATGATAACTTACATGTTATATGAGATCAGAAAATTGAATTTTAGCTTGTACTAAATGAAAAAGGAAAAAATGCTTGTGAGACAATAAAGGTGATGATAGAGACAATAATTATTGAGAAACTTCAATGAATAGGAAAATCAGTTTGCAGGCACATGATGCATCTGTAAGTTGATCAGTTGTATGAGTTCCTAGTCAGAAACTCAATATCAGTATCTGTATTGAATATTAGCCAGTTATTTATCAGCAATATTATATTATCAGAATTCAGAAGTACAGTGGGTAAGATTCTGGTGCAACACAGCCAGTGCATATCTGTTTCAACTGATATTAGGAACCACATCAAACAGCTGCATGCTTGGTGACTTAAAAAGACGGGGAGAAAAGACGATTGATGATCTCATCCAACTCTTTAGAGTTTCAACTTTGGCACCCCTTCTATGAAAAATTGGGAATAGTGTGGTTCATGTGTGATGTGAACGAGCTGGACTAAAGGCTTCACATAATATTTTAATGGTAAATTAGAAAAAATTATATTCACATCTTATGAAGAGAAAACCAATCTAATTTCACCAAAAATGTTAAACTTACTATGCAATTAAATGGATACTGAAGCTTCTCTTCAAATATGAAAAAATGCAGGATTGATTTCTCCCTTTTTACATTCCTACCATAAGACACTAGTCAAGTCAGACACTATGAATACAAGAGGTTCTACGGTTTAGGCATCATACTACCTAAGAACTTTTTCACAACTTCATTTTATTGTCAGTTTTGCAGCACAGAACCTGCAATGACAGCTTTAGAACAAGAGACTATTGTTTGCAGTTTAAAGAGAACTACCTGTTCTAAATAATTGTCCATGAACATTATGGCATGATCATCCTGCCCAGTATTTAGTTTGAACGCGCGCAGAACTTTCTGCTTCTTCAACGTCTGTGGCAAAAAGAGGCAGGTCAGACAGATGCAAGACTAGGAACCCCATCAAGTAATGTGCAATATAATGATTGTGATTTCAACTTTTTCAAGGATATTTCTCATAGTAAAATAAAGCCAATCATCTAGTGAGCCTACCGCTTAATAAAGCCACATCAAGCATAAGCAATAACTTAAAGAATATATTCCTATTGCATAGAGTTATTTTACTAACATTTTCATAATTCAGTTGAATTTTTACAAACTTTAGAAGAGTTCAATGTTGTAAAGAGAACAATCTGTCAGTATATTTAAGTAATGCACTTATATTTGAGAGATACATGACGGGAAAAAAATATAATTTGTGTTACAGTGCAGAATAATATGTTTAACTTATGTTGCATTTTTCCTCATCTCTTTAACCAACTAGGATTTATTATGATACCAAACTCATGCTGACTAAACTGAAAATGTATATTAAAGTCTTGCAACTTTTTGGCTTCTAATTATGCTTTGAGTTTTCCTATAGAACACTATAGCCATACATCTATTATAAATGTTCTCCCAATCTAAGAGAATAAAAGTAGGTCGCCCCTGGTTCCAAAGGTTTTAACTCTCAACAAATATGGTAGGTTTCTATAAGATTTTTGGTAAGGCCCTCCTTATAAATAGTTGCCTTGCCAATTAATCAACAACAAGTTGGAGGATTAACATCAGGCTCATGTACAGCCATGTAAACATTCCATGTTCAGCTCCATAGTTGATTAAGTAGAAATGGGAAACGGCTCAATTCATTAAGGATTAGAATGCCTTAAACTGTTATCTTAACATTTTGTCTTCCTTTACAAATTGACATGCTAAAAGCATGCTGAAGCGTTGTATCTACTAACAAATTATAACAAATTAACAATTAAATAAATTTCAAAATAAATTTAATTCACAACAAAGATGTATCATAGGCACGCTCAACTATCATATCCCTACGATCACCCTTCAGATACAAAGTTAATAACGAAAAAAATGAAACAATAAAAAATAAATGATATCTCAAAGATCATTGTCATAAAAGGAAAGAAATCAAACCTCCAAGTCTCTATCCACTTGTGTCCTGTCGTTTACACTACTATACAACTGGGAGCGTAAGATGAAAGGCTGAATGGAAATCTGAAAGTGCAAAGGTCCAGGAAATTGAAGGAAATAAAACAACCAAAATACATTGTAATAAGTTTTTTATATAGAAAAATAATTCTTTAGTTTGCTAGACATTCTGGTGATTTGTCAAGGCAAAAACAGTTTAAAAAGCAAAGATTGATAAGATTCAGTGGTTCAGTCAGTTAACCTATTGAGTTCATGAGAACTAAATTTAAAGCTCTAGATGAAGAAAGAACGAACTCCGTTTTGTGAAGGAACAAACATTCAAAAAAAAATCTTTTGATCCAGAGACATTCAAGAAATTAGTCTATTGTCATGGTCAAGGAATAAGGTGTGGCAAATGGCAAAATGATCAACTAAAACCAAGCAGTCATTCTTCTGACCCAAAGAGGTAGTTTTATTGGTCATTTTTCTATTGTAATTCTTAGGTATAAGGCAATTGTCCTAAATTTTATAAATGTTGCAAATTCTCTAGAATCAGTTGAAAATTCTTAGGTGAACCATTAAGCAGGACACATTTTATGTGCTAGTACAAACACCAAGGATCAGTCAACAAAAGATGTTTCAGTTTATGATATAAAGTCAATTGGAGTTTGAATTTCATTGTGATCACATTCTCCAATCACCTCTGCCCAATGTTAGACTCTTCACACTTGTCATTAATAGCAGCAGAAATTATGGTGCACATCGTTTAAGGTGCACATCGTTTAACTGCTTTATGAACCAATGGTGCCTCAATTTCTGTAATACCCCGCAAAATAGCATATGACTATTTTGCCTCGCAATCTGTGTGCAATTGAGAATTGCACGTGGTTATGTATTTTTCTAGTAACAATTGATTTTTACTGAGAAATATTAGATTTATTGTCTACTTTATTTTATAATTTTGAAGGATTAATATGAGATAATTTTGATGTATTTTGTATTGTTTATACTATTAAAGTAGATATTTTTGGGTTTATTTAAAATATATTGAGATTTGGAGGGCTTATATGTAATTTTCATTATTATTTATTTTACCTAATTATTTATTTATTTCTTTTTATAAAAACCCCAACCCTCCCATCCTTCCTTCTCCATTCCTTCTTTCTCCCGTTCCTTTCCCCAACCGACATAAAAAAAAAACCCATCGAACCCACCATTCAGCGATTCTTTCCCCACCTCAAATCCACCTTATTTCTTCGTCAAATCCAAATTAAACTGAGGGGTAGACTAATAGAAGGGTTCTCTACGTCGTAGCGGTGTCCGTTTTTCGAAAGGATTTCGGGAAGGTAAACCCTAGATTTTATTATTGTATAAAATTTAGTGTGGTTAATTTCTTTGGAGTAGGAGTATTTTGGTAGGAAGATTAGGAGACTTTGGGTGTTGTAGATGCGAGAAATTAGCGTGTTGATAGAGGATTTGCAAGTTAATAAATTAGGATTTTGGGTTGGTAAAAGAGAACTATATGTGTATGAATTAGTTTTCGTATGGTAGTAGAAATTGTAGTTGGATTATTAGAATAATTTGGGAGTGCTTTTAGTAATTGTTTGAAAATAAGAATCTTGTCGGAATTCGAATGTCACGTGCAAGGCACGTGTGTATCCCAGGCGTTCAATAGAATGCCTGTGTGATATTGGAATTAGTATTATTATTTTCCTGTAACTGGCTTGGATGCTTGAGCCTTGATTGCTTTGAATTTTGATGATAGGAAATACTGGCGACTTTGGATGCGTGGTGGCGCTTCGTGTCTTCGCGGGACAATTTGTGAGTATGATCTCTTTTATTTTTATGTACATGGTGTGTTATGAAGACTTTAATTTACGACTTGCTGTGTATTTCCGATTTCATATCTCAGTATAGCCTGGGTGTTTCGAACTAAGGATTTTTGTGGACACTCTTGTATGTGTCCACAACTATAGTCTAAATTTCATAAATTTTCGAGGTCGTTTGATACCTCGAAAAATTTGTGGAGTGCAGCTGGTCTGAAAGGACAGAGCTGAAGCCGATTGCTCTTGGACTGAAGTCCAAAAGGACATAACCAATTGTATATGTTTGATCTTCCTGTGTAATTGTTTTCCATGGGCCAGATAAGGGCCAAGTGGGGTCACTAATTGAGAGCAGGACTATAGTGTTATTTTCATTGTAATATTTCATTATAAATGTGAACAATAAGACCTTGAGTATTAATAGTTTTACTAGAAACCAAGTGGTGATTAATGAAGGAGTTAAGCGGTATTAGATGAAATACGGTTATGCATGGATATGTATATAATCAATACATGCTTATATGCGTACTTGTTGTGAAGTGTGGTGCACATTGAGTGCACTAGTTTGGTGCATGTGTGGGTCAACTCATAGCATGATTGGAGGCTAGGTTGAACCCCAACTAAATCAAGGTGAGACTTGTTGAGATTCAACTAGGTTGGATTCACTTGAACCTAGTTGGTGGATTAAGAAATTAATTTAGATGATTAGTATGGACAGGCACTAGTTGGGCGTGTACTACTCACCTGTCAAGGGGACACTTGCAGCGTCGTCTCGTCTGGGACACGTGCGGCGTGATCTCGACTGTTAATTCCTGAGATTTAGTGATAGAGATGTCGAAATCTAGGAGAATGGACCTCTATGAGTACGTTATGTTCTAAGTTATCCATATGAACAAAGAGCTAGAGTGTAACTCTCAGTCTCTGGCAGAGTAAGAAAAGGCCCTGCCGATTCGTCCTATGTTCGGATAACTTATGGTAGAGTCCGGGTGTGGAGAAGGACCACCGATTCCGACAGGATTGCAGCGGAGCTGAATGATCACCAGCCTGTCGGGAGTGAAAAGAGACCATCGGCCGGGCAGAGTGGAGAGAGACCACCGATTCCGATAGATCGAAGTGATCACCGACTTTTGGGAGTAGAGAAAGACCACCGATCTGATGCAGTAGACGGAATAGACCGTATTTACCACCGATTCCGATAGATCGGAGTGATCACCGACTTTTGGGAGTAGAGAAAGACCACCGATCTGATGCAGTAGACGGAATAGACCATATTTGCTGCAACTCTACCGGTCACTAAATAAAAGTCGGGAACAGGAAGGAGTACAAGAGTAGGATGCATGGCGAGGGATTGAACCCTACCATCTGAAGAATACGAACTCGATTTGGGGAGTATGTAGTATGGGATGCATACGTTTCCAAATCAAGTTTGCATTAGATTAAGAGCATGGTGTGCATATGAGTTGTGCATTAGAATCTATTTCATGACATACACGAACACTAGAAAATCAGGATACACGTTTATTTTTCATTCATGATGAATTGTGAGTATGATAGTTGAAGTGTATAATGCGTGCGAAAGTAATGTATTGCGAGACGTGATGATATACGTTGTAAGAATGAATGAATGCGATGTTATGTGATATGAAATTGCAAAGGAATATAAGTCGTGAGTCTGTAAAAGCAAATGAATGACAAATGAGGTGCAGTTATGTGGAAGTAGAGTTATTTGTGAATATAAAGCTTTATGGGAAAATAAAGCTATCGGAATACTTGTGTAAAGCATAAAGTGAGGGGCATTAAAAGGATAAGTATGTGGTGAGCGGGTATGGATATACATACAGAAAATGACTCGGAGAGTATTTGAGGTGAATTTCCATTTATGATGTTTATATGTTCAAGTTTATCTTGATATTCGTAAGTTCGTTCTGTTTTTACTTATAAAGTTTAATTTATTTGCTTAATCAATAGATTATACTCACACCAGCAATGGCTAACCCCTTAGTGTTTGGGGCTTAGGGGGGAGTCTCTGGACTACCCTAGACCCCTACTGTTACAGGTCCTCAGCAGTGCAGAGGTGAGGTGTAGATTCATGTTTCTGTGGTATGTATTATAAGTTATTTTCGAAATACCTTACATCGTTTTCAAAGAAACTTATGGTTTTTATTTGATATTTGATATTCTATTATGAGTTTGGCCCCGAGAGCATATATATATGTACTGCCTGTGTGATTCTGCTCATTTTGGCCTGGGGAGCCCGTGATATTATTGCCTATGATGTGAGCTACGGAAATTTAGAACAGAATTCCGTAAGCCTTTTGTGTTTCGGGGCAGAAATTTTCAGGGAAAACTCTGCCCGGATTTTCTTTGAAATATAACTATCTTAGTTTATGTTTAAAGTAATATAGAAATTGAAAGAATTGAATTGGAGCCAAACGGGGGCGTTGCAGTTTGGTATGATAAATTGATATTCGTAATTATTGATGTATTGACTCTGATGGCAATAAAAGTGTTTTAAATTTCCGTGTTATTTACTGTGTTGAGATGCATTTGAAGGCAAAGATCTTGGTGGTATCACGAACGTCCGATGACGGAATCCGGGGCGCTACAATTTCATCATCCCCCATTCCATCCTCTACATTAACCGTGCTAGCTACTGCACCTTAGGCTTAGGGCATTGGAGATGTGATGTGAAGTTGGGAACGGGAAGTTCCATGTAACAAGTGTCAAACGAATAGCATGTAAGACAAGTTTGCTAGATACAAGAAAGCAGCCAAATTGGGTGTGTTAAGTCCTTAGAAAAAACATCCATATTTTTCATAACTTATCTTTCGTCTTAATAAGTTCGTATCTAAATACACATGTAGGTTGGCTAAGAATATCTCCATCTTGTTGTTGTAGTCAATATACGTGTAAAACATGAGTTATCACACAAGCAGATAACAAAGATGAACATCTAAGTCACTTTTAAATAAAATGATATACCAAAAGTGAAGAAATGTTAAGCAACAAATGATCGTGATCAAAATTTACTGTTCATTGTTTCACTTGTTATCATCAACAAACTCCAGCCCTCCCAAAAAAACAAAAAAACAAAATCAGAAACAAGAAAGGAACAAGAAGGAAAGTAACAGTCATTTGCACATTAAGTTTTTCTACAATAATATTTTTGTATATAATTCACCACCTAAAAAACACTTCTTGTGTACCTTTGTTCCTCTCAAGGGTGATGTCCTGTGACATGCGTGTGAACCCGTTAAATCCTCAATATAATTTGTTTGAAAAACAATTACTTAAGGGAGGCTGACGGGGAAGATATCATAAAATTAAAATCTTGAAGAGGAGTCACATGCAGTGCAAGTAAACAAATTTTAATGGTCTCCAAACAACATATCTGTCAAGAGAAAGCATGGGTATTAGACAATATAACTTTTAGATGAGGGCACCGCTTCAGAAACCATTGTAGTTAATAGAACCTTAAATTTTATCCAAAAAACTTGTTTTGATAGCACAAAGTAGTCAGGTAATGTTGAGTAACATAAAGTGGCACCGAGGAACGTTTACTTGCATACATGAAGTTGCATGTCGTTAATTTAATTTTGTCTGAAATTTAGGTGCGTATTTAATTGAACATTTTTAGTACTTTGATCAAAGAAAAAAAAATAAAGCTAGACATTAGCTTAATAGATATGAATGTCTCTAACAAGAAACATGAATAGGTTCACTACATATTTTAAAAGTATGAAACAAAATATAGTAAACACTAGTGAGCACACCTTATCAGCATTAGGAAATTGTTCTCGCATCATATGCAGTGCCACCAATGTATCGCTAAAAGTAAGACTGTTCTCTGCATTTGCAGCCATGACAAGAGTAAGATCAGAGTTTGATATGTAAATATTGTCATCATTTTTTATTTAAAAAAATATATAGTTATCATTCAATCTAACATTATGCAACTAGTATGAAAGTGTTTGCCAGTAATTTGGATAATAATCTCATATCCAAATTATTATGTTTGGCATAGCTCTAATCTAAATTCTTGAAAATAAAAGATTACTGTCGGAACCAAATGAAGAGATTTTATGGATAAATCCTAATAGTACGTGATCAAGGAAAAATATCTTCTCAACTACTGAACCCATGAAAAAGAAAAGACTTTTTATAACTGTCATTAAATAGAAATTAGATGCTATGACATGTTTATATATATATATATATATATATATATAGAGAGAGAGAGAGAGAGAGAGAATGTCGCAAAATAGAGCGCTCATTTGCCTATCCATCATGTTGTTAGAATTTTCGGCCATACAATTTTGTGATGATGTAAATCATGGGCAAATGAACTTCAAATTACTTGATTTCTTATTGTTAGGCAATCTAAGGCATGCAGAACAAGATGAGGATTCGGATTTTCATGGGGGCTCTACTCTGTGGATGCACACTAGTGCACACCAAAGTGGTGCACAGCGGAACAAGACTCTATATAAATTCTTCTATTACGTGTAAAAAATCGTTGATTTTATGCTAAGAACTGTTTCCTGTGGTATTTAGTATTATCTTTTCAATACGTGTATTAATTATTCGAACAAAAAAATCTTCATTTGCTGCAATAAAATTTTTAAAACATTTCAAATAAACCACAATAATAATGCTCCTGTTCTTGAACATTCTTTAATTATTTTATCTACTAATGTAATCCACCGACTTATTTTCAGTTATGGTCTTCCTTTTAGGGTTTTAGACTATTCACTGACAAAACCAAATATATAAATTATATGTCAAAAATCAAATAAAATTAGAACTGGAATGGTATACGGAGTCTGAGCAGTCCAACACTCGGGGAAAAGGAAATAAAAATACAGTGAAAGGGAGAGAGAGACTAAGAGAGATCTCACAATGTTACTTCCAGCATACCCACTCTAATGAATGTTGTAGATGTGTAATTGGAGCAAGATGGCAATAGAGATTTTTTACTCATCTTTTTTTTATGAGAGCTCCCTAAAATTGGACGGTTGAGAACACATGCATATTTTGCCTTTCAGTTTTTTTCCCTTTTCCAACAATGTTGTGTTTTTAAGTTGCATAATAAAAAAAAAGAACAATGGTGCATGCTTAACTAAAGTGCTCATTCTTCTTACTTTTTGCATGTGATTTTCGTTTATTATGTTGTGTGTGTGTGTGTGTGTGGGGGGGGGGGGGGGGGTCTTGGCAAAGAAGTTAATGATGATGTTCTGAGGACATCCAATGGACAAATAACTAAATTTGGGCAAAAATAAACAAAACAAATAATTAACTACTTGCACTGTTGCATGCATATAATAATCAATTACTAACCAAAACTTTACTTATTTCCAATCTAATTAATAATATCAATCTACACTATTTATTCTATATCGCCATCACCAAAAAAAGAAAATTAATCTACTAACTAAAACTTCAATTTCCTTGTGAGACTAACATATCGGTGATGGCGAGAGCAAGAGTGACATGCTGGGTAAACTCAACATTATCCTTTGTCAAAGGCGAATCGACCTCCAATTCTAAGAATCCCGCCTCACAGCCACCCGGCGCATTCATTATTGTTTCACTAAGATAACCAATGGCATCCCCATAGTTCCCATCCTTGATCTCCTTGGCCGAATCCGATAAACGTGAAAATGAATCTGAGTAGAGCTCGAGGCAATACTCAAGGACTGTGTACATGTGATCTGACCCCATAAACCCCATAATTTCCATAAGTTGACGGCGTTCGTAGAGCATATTGCCCACCTTGGACTCGATCTTGGTTGTCTCATTGATGGCTATCTCAACTGCGATAAGTCCTAAACCTTTGAGGTCGGTGTTGTGGCTTTCTGGGACAGAGCGCAAGGAGTCGATACAAGCGTGGTAGTTCATGTTGGGGTCAACTAACGAGCAATTTTCGCATGTGCTGATAATGATGTCTAAGTGGGTAGTATCTGCATCACCATAAGTGTAAGTACTTTGTGCATGGCCATGAGTGGAGAATTGGAGGAGGAAGAAGAAGAGGAAGAGAGAGATGAATGGCTTCATGATGTTAGGGTAAAGGATTAAAAACAAAAATAAGATATGTATATGTATGACAAGCCCGAGTATTTAAGGTAGATATAGATATATCGTTTTCGATTTTTCGAATTGTACATGTGCACCTTTATCTTCATTTTTAGGGTTTTAGATGATTTGCACACAAAATTAAATATTAAATTAAACGTTAAAAATTCAAAAAAAATCATTTTTTGAATTGTATATCTACATCTTTATATTTATCTTTACTTTTAGGGTTTTAGATATGATTTGCACACGAATTTAAATACAAATTAAATTAAACGTTTAAAAATGAAAAATAAATAAAAGGATGGACATACAATCAATCAAAAGTGGATAATTATACCGAGTCCGATAACTTGATCGTTTTCTGCCTCCGCCGTCTCGTTGTCGTCCTCCCTCGCACGCTTCTTACAACCAGAACGAGAAGATTCCGCCATTAATCGAGCTTTGAGGTTTTGATTTCTTAATCAGAGGCCGATTGAAACCCTACAATTTTTTTGGGCCCCTTTTTTGTTCTGTCTGGTTTTGGAAGATGGTTTGAATACGATGTGATCGAAACGGAAACGGAAACGGAAACGGAAACGCATGGATTTAAAAGTTCGGGTTTGGATCGTTATAACCGTATGGGGCTAGCTTATTGCGTAGTAGGGTATGGATCCTAAAGTCAAAACCGGTTTATGGTTGGATCTGGATCCACAAGGATCCAAAATCCATTATTCTATACAATATATTATGCTAAACCACTTTTGATCCAAAAAAATTTCTGTTTTTTTCCTTTTTTTTCTAAAAAAGAGCAAATATAAGAGACAACCTCCAACTCTTTCTTCATCCAAATTTTGAAGTGCAATCAAATCCCTTAATCAAACCATAAAAAACGTGCAATATTGTATAGATGTTATTAGAGATTTTTTTCAAAAAAATAGTTTTGTTTTTTTTTTTTTTATGTGCAATATATTGCACAGGATTATACTAATTTATATATAGAAGAAAAGACTTGTGAAGCCTATTTGCAATCTAACTCTCTAGTCAGTTTATCTTTAACAGCATTCATAATGGTTTCTCATTTTGCCATTTTTGTCATTTTTTTGTAAAATAAGAACCACATCGTTTTGCTAATTTGCCATATTTTGGCAAAGTTGCGACAGTAAATTCTCATATTTGAGAAACGATTTGCTCATTCTCAAAATATAGGCAACGAAACATGTTGTTTCGTCTCTATTATTTTTTTATTTTAATAGGATCGGGCGAAACAAGTTGTTTGGTCCGTGAATTTGTTTTTATTTTTTTATTTTTAAATTTATTAGACGGAATAACATGTTCCATCCAAAAAATTTTAAAATTGAGAAAATCCATCGGACGGGAGCGGGACAACATGTCCCGTCCGTTCTCAAAAAATTTCAAACAAGACAACATGTCCCGTTTGAGGCAAATGTCCCTTCCAATCAATTTTTATTATCTCTAATATTATAACGGGAGAGTTGGAGTTGTCATTTGTCAACATACAAACCTGTGCGTTGCACGTGCAACTCCAACTCTCCCATTAATTACAACAATAACAAACAAATAAAAAAATTCCACCTATTTAAAACGTGCAACGCATGTGCAAAACAATTTTATAATATTTTTTTAACACTAGACATACACATGTGTTGCACGTACAACTCAAATTCTACTTATAAATATGAGCATTACACGTACAAATTGTATTTTTTTCCTTCAAAATATTTTTCTCAACTACATGCAATGCACGTCCAACTCCAAAACTATTTCTTAACACGTATATCGCACGTGGAAATTCTCAAACTCTTATCAAAACGTGCATCACACGCGAAAAATAGTAGTTATTTTAGTGTTAATTTAAGGCTTAGTGCACATTTAATTATGGTCTAGTATTATTTGACTAATTATGTCATGCCCCGCTTCCCAAAAATACGGAATACGAGTACATGACATTGGCCCAGCGAATGACTAACGTCACCCATAAGCTGTTTATCCGATCAACTCAACAATATAACCAATACAGAACAATTGCGTATGCAATAATAATATATTTGTTTTAGACTCAAATATAAATATCCGATCAATAAGATATAGAAAATAATATCAAAATACATCATTATTTGAAATAAATAAAATTTTCGATTAGAAATCACTTTAAAGAATATCCGAAATAATTTAGCGCAAAATAAATTTACAAAAAAATTCATTTTATAGAAAATATACGGAAATTACTTATTAGCGAAAATGGGGGTTACAAATTAATTAACTAACGACTATTTAATAATTAACACTATTTAAATTTTCCTAAAAATTACAAAAATACCTCTCGGTAAAAAAAAAATCAAAATTTGGCAAATGAACCAGTGTGGCGATGTTTTGAATTGTTATTTCTCATTTTACCATTTTGCAAAAAAAATAGCAAACACCATTGTGGAAGCTCCTAAACTCCCCTTTCTGTATGATTTTTGGGTGAGGCGGAATGTGACTTAAGCTTGTCAATACGTTTTATTGGAAATGTCATTACGTTTTCTTTAACTATGGGGGGGGGGGGGGGGGGGGGGGGGGGGGGGGGGGGGGGGGGGGGGGGGGGTTGGTTGGTTGTAAAATATTTTCAAACTACGAAGATTATTGTTGATAAAATAAATATGTAGAAATGAGTTCTTAAAAAGTGATTTGTTCATATGTAGTTTTATTGTAGTACTAGGTTTGCCCGTTAACACGTGCCTATGGCACGTCTTCAGAACGGTGCACCTTGTTTGATCATATAAAATAGTTTTGGAGGTCCAGCAAATTAATTGAAGTAGCAAACATAGAGCAAAAAACATATTATATGATTTTTGAATTATTTTTAAAGTTTTTAAATTTTAAATTTTTATAGTTTTTCTTTATTATTATTTTAAAAAAAAATTAAAATTTTATTTTCTTAATTTTTTGGATAGAAGAGGGAGGGAGAGAGAGAGGGAGAAAAAAAATTAAATAAATATAGGAGTTTTTTAGGTGGGAGATTTGAATTTGAGTTTTGGGGGGAAACCTTTGGGGGGAAAATATGTTTTGTGAGGTTAGATCTGGACCTTTGATTTTTGGGAGATTGAAGAAGAGCCACTTGTAGCTTTCTTTGTGTTTTATTATATAGACTAAATTTGCCCATGGCCACATGCCTACGGCACGTCTTCAGAACGATACAACATATGAAAATACTTGTAAACAGTAAATCAACAATTATATAGCTCAAGTTTGAATAGTATGACAATAATTAGTTGTAAATAAAAGTCTATGTTTTCATTAGTATATGCTGAAAAATAATTATGAATTGGGTTATAAAAGTCCGTGTTTCCATAAGTGTGTGTGTGTGTATATATATATCTCTAATCTCTAATATTATAATGGGAGAAGGGCTTAGTGTCATTTGTCATTGTGTCATTTTGTCAACCCGTGCAGCGCACGTGTTGGTAGATTTTTTTTTGTCCTTTTCATTCCCCCTCTCCATTTTCCCCACGTGCAACGCACGTGTATAATACTAGATTTTTTTTTGTTCTTTTCATTTCCCCAACCCATTTTCCCCACGTGCAACGCACGTGTATAATACTAGTATATATAGAGAGAGAGAGAGAAAGGGAATTAAATAAATAAAAGAGTTGTTTTGGGGATTTGAATTTGAGTTTTGGAGGAAAACTTTTGAGGGGAAAATGTGTTTTGTAAGTTTAGATATGGGCTTTTGATTTTGGGGAGGATTGAAGGAGAGCCACTTGATAGCTTTCTTTGTGTTTTATTATATAGATAGGAAAGAAATGAGAGAGAAATAAATTTAATGTAAATGATTAGGTGAAACTGTTTTATTGAATTGTGTAAAAAAAGATGTGAGAGATAAATAATTTAAAACTGCTACAATACCGTTACAATAGCGTTGACGTGCTTTCCGCTGAGTTCCAGGGATTTTTTTTCGGATTTCTTTTAGCGCTATAGTAGCTACTATAGCGCTATAGTACGAATCCAAATCCAGTCATCAAAATTTTGTGAATAGTATTTTTTCCCTGAATTTCTTTTCCTTACCGTAGCACTACTGTCAAACAAACAAGCCCTATGTGGTTCCTATAACTTTAGAAAATGTTGTACTCATATACATTGATTGAGAGAATACTTGTTCTAGCTATGTTATCAGCAATCAGCGTGGCCTTAGAGCAAGGGTATAGAGGTTAACTAGTACAGCGAGACTTTGAGGGGGACAGTTGATGGCTTTATATGACCATGTTTTATGCTCTTTTTATTTTAACTGTTGTTTACTCTATAATTTGTATGACCAAGTTAATCTATAATTTGTATTATTTCAACAAGATTACAGGCAAAAGTTGCATATCTAATTCAAGCTAAATTATTAGTGGTGCTAGAGATGATGGTTTTGCTTATTGCGTTTAAAGATTTGATGCTAATTACTCTACCATGTTAAAGTCAAAGTGTCAAACCGATGTGAGGCAAGAGAGTTATAAGACAATGGAGGTGATAAAATGTCTTCCATTCAAAATATTGGAAGATTGTGAGCTTCATATTAAAAAAAATGTCTATTTTTCATATTCGAGAGATTGAAATACTGTACTATCATTCCGGGAGATTGAAATAGTGTTCTATCAAGACAACTAAAAACCATGGCTAGAAAGAAATGATTTAATTTTTCGCAACAAAGTTTACAGATTTCCTTACTCGATGAATAGGATATTCCTTCTGATTCATGATTGGGCAGGTGCTCAGGAGCAATCTAAGAGGATCAGGAGTAGTGCGGTAGAGTAGCAAGGGTGGAGCTTAGAGGAAGGAGCGAAGCTTGGAGTTCGACGGTGTTTTATGTTATCGTAATTATGTACTTTCTATTTCGATATTTGGTTTAGATGTTCTATTTCTATTTCGATGTTTTATTTTGTTCGCTATTTCTACAGCCTGTCTATAATATTAGGACGTTGTAATTCTCTGTTTCCTTAATCCTCGTTAATGAAACGATGGCATTAGCCATCTTCTTATCAACACACACACACACACACACAAAACAAAAAAAAAAAAAAAAAAAAAAAACCAAAAGTTTGGGTCGACTACTGTCTATTGATTTAAATTTTATTGTTGTGTAGGTCTCAACTAATCCTACCACTTCACCAAATGAGCGCGGGCCCTTCTTCATCACCTGGAGGTCCATGTCCCCTCGACCGTACACTGCTTATTCAAAAGCCGTGTGGGAAGGCGAATCTAAGGAGTGTACATTTAGGGGACATGGTACATTGCCTATGTACCCACGGATTCACGAGATTCTACGGGACTGCGACTTATACGACAAATGTGATCGGTCTCTTCTTACCCCACTTCTTGAGAGATGGCGGCCTGAAATCCATACCTTCCACTTGCCGGTCAGGGAGATGACCGTAACACTACAGGACGTCTTCGTACTCACAGGTCTTCTAGTCGATGGGCAGACAGTGACCGGGACGATGGACTTCGAGCCGGTATATCTTGTGGAACAATACCTCGATGTAGAAGTCGAAACGGGGACAGTAAATGGAAAGTTCATTCGCTTGAAGTGGTTGAAGGACACTTTCAAGGATAGATTGAATGATGATTCGACTGAGGTCGAGGTTGAATGCTATTGTAGGGTGTACATCTTGATACTATTTGGCAGCGTGATGTTCCCAAACTCGATTGGTCATTCGGTGTCGTTGATGTACTTGTCATTGATTGCTAATCTGCGAAGAGTCAGAGTATACAGTTGGGGTTGTGCCGCATTGGCCTCACTGTACATGAGTTTGTGCAACTGCAGTCTTGGTTCGGTGCAGATGAATGGACCAATGATTTTGCTTCAAGTTTGGAGTTGGGAACGTATTCATGTTGGTCGGCCCGTACTGAGTAGGCAATCACCCAATTGGATGCATGTCCCTGAGGACCAACACATGTTACCTCCACTAGGTGTGTACTGGTATGAGAATCTCACATGCAAGGCGAATCCAAACAAGATGCATGGCGTACTTTTGAGATGAATTGGATAGATTGGCAGATAATTGTGTCATGTGGTAGCCCTACATGGAGGAGCGTTTGGGTCGACTACCACCTATTTGCTTGTATAGGCGTGAGTTGTGACTGACAAAGGTACCTCTAATCAACTTTGGCACAGTCAAATTCTACTTTGCTAATAGAGTTCTACGTCAATTTGGTCTGCTTTAAAGTATTCCTGTTGTTGAACCGTACAATGTTGAAATGCATTCTCTTACTGGAATGGGTCGACAACTCGGTCACAATTGGGCCGCTTGTTTGGTTACATATGTTGAGAGATGGAATGCGCACCGGTTCGACGAAATCATTGGTGACCTTCCTCTGTTCGATGCATCGATTCATGGGACTTACATGGCTTGGTATGAGAGGATGACTAAACGTTATATCTAGCATTGGTATTAAAACCCGAAACCCGGACCCGACCCGGACCCGGCGTTGGACCGGAACCGACCCGATCTAATTTGGGTAGAGTATGGGTCCTAAATTACTACCCGTTGAAATTTCGGGTAGGGTCTGGGTCCCCTAAAAATGGAACCGACTCGGACCCGGACCCGGACCCGCAATAGAAAAATAAACAAAAAACGAAGCGAACCCGACCCGAACCCGACCCGTTACCCGTTAGATAAATATAGAGGTAAAGGTTAATCAGTGACGGGCTTGTAGTTGCGACTTCTGGAGCGGGCTTTGTTCTTGGCAGTGGCCATACTGTAGATTTTGCTGGACTTTGTTGTACTTGTGGTGGCACTATGATGGTTGCTGCATCTGCTAGCATGGTTAGATAGTATAGTATTTATGCAACACAAGTCTCAGTAGATTTCTCTCATTGTTTTAAGTCACTTGATCACAGACGGCTCCAGATATAATCAATAAACTCATTACTGTGGATTTGGTGAGGTGCCTATGACATATAGATGCCATATATATGACATATTTCACCCAAGTTTTTAAATCACAAGTTTTTAAATCATGCATTCTATCAGTTGACTGTTATTGGTGCTGGCTACATGGTTCAGGTTTCAGATGCTTTCATTTGCGGATGCTTCTGGCAAGAGAACAGCTTTGGTTTCTTTCAGGAACTGTCTCTATCTACTTCCTCTGGGATTCTTGGCATATGATTGTAAGTTCTGCTTCTGCCAATAGACATTTCCATATGGGTCATTCATCTTGCTAAGTTTTAGAGTAACTCCTTTGTGCATTTTCGATAAGTGCTATGGTAGTCGTAGGTCAATATTTAGGAAGTGTACCAACTGTGATATGCATATCTATACTCTTTTGAAAATTTGTTCAATGTTATGATTGTTATCTATTATATATGTGTGGATACAGAGTTAGAAGTAAGGAGAGAGGGGCCAGAAAAAATATGGTTAAAGTGGGACCTTCAGGTATCTCAACTTTGGAGGTAACATAATTTAATATACTGAGTGGCAGTCTAGTTTTGATATACTGAGTGGCGCCACTCACTGATTAATCTTTACCTCTTTACCTGACTAATTTTGAGTCAGTGAGTGGCACTCAATTATTATGGTGCTTTAGAGATCCGGAACCGAACCGGACCCGTGATTAGAAATAGGACCCGGACCCGGACCCGGACCCGGACCCGGACCCGAAAGCGAACGGGTAACATTTCTTGTGGGGAACCGGACCCGGACCCGGACCCGAATTTCATGGGTCTGAGTCCGGGTCCAGTATTTGGACCCGTCAATGACCAGGTCCAGATCCGGGTATTGAGCTACCCGACCCCGACCCGACCCGTTACCAGTGCTAGTTATATCTCTCCCACAGTGCAGACTCCAGCTGGTGTGGAAGTCCCGATTCATCGACGAGCCATCGAACCAGCAGATGATCATTCAATGAAATTGCCTATGTTCCAACCGAAGGCATCAACCATTCGTAAAATCGTAAGTTTTGTTGTGTTAATTTATTATTATGTAAAATTTATGTTTATTTATGCATAAACACTTCACCTAAAACTGCAAATTTTCTTGTTGTGTAGATGGCCCATACTTGGATATAGGCGAAAGAATGCCCTGCTGTGTTGAGGAGTAATGTTGCCGAACCGATGAAGGACTTCACACGCAAGATGATTTCGTCATGTCGTGCACAAGCTGATGTTTTCAGCGAAGGAGCTACTTTAGATCCATATTAGCCAATCATGCATTCCCAACCAATCGACGAGGTGGTCGTGTTAAGAAAGTGGTGTATAGACCCCCATATAGTCAGAGAATATTGAAGAACGACTCCAGAGATGAACCTGGAGCAGATGAGGCACAATAAAACGTTGAAGGGGCACAACTACATGAAGAGGATCAAATTCTCTTATCCGGTGTCACTCAAGCTACTCCATCACGTGCTAGAAGGCAAAGAATACCCCCCAACTTTTTTACACCCGATCCGTGAAAGTAGCCATTACTCATCGCTTTTTGAAAGTTTTTTAATGTATTCATGCAAGTGAAGGTGAAGGTAGTGTATATATGCATTCGCGTGTTTTTTGATATATCCATGGAGGGTATATATGTGCTTGTATCGATTCATGTAGGTGAAGGAAGTGGATTTGCGAACTTTTTAAATTTTTGAATGTATAAAGGAACGTTATTGAGTATGGGGTGTGTGAGTGTGTTTGTTTTAATTTATTTGTGTTGATGTTTATTTAGAAATTGTTGAATTGTTGATGGATTGGAGAAGTGCAGACTGCAACTGCACAAGTTGATGGATTTGATCAAATTTTTGTGTTGATTTTTATTTAGAAATTGTTGAATTGGTGAAGTGTATATATGTATTGGTGAAGTGCAGACTGCAATTGGAGCTGAGTTGAGTTGTTGAATTGTTGAATTGTAGTTGAGTTGAGTTGTATACAGAGCAGACTGCAATTGCAGTTTGAATCTGAAGGATTTTTGTCTAAATTCACTTTTTCAGAAAAGTGAGTCTAGTATAAACCTCCTCGCTTTATGAGAAAGCGAGTTTAGAGTAGAGAGATTTCCAGAGCCTAGTTGGTCTCTGGAAATTTCTCCACTAAACAGTCGCTTTCTCATAAAGCGATAGGATTTTGCTTACACTCGCTTTCTGAGATAGCGAGTGTAGGCAAAATCCAATCGTTTTCTGAGAAAGCGACTGTTGAGTTTGGAAATTTCCAAAGACTGGCTAAGATCTGGAAATCTCTCAACTCAACACTCGCTATCTCAAAAAGCGGGTATAGGCAAAATCTCATCGCTTTCTCAACTATTTCTGCCAATGTAATGGTACGAGGTGCCCAAACTATTTCAAGATCAATGACACTGTAACAACAACCTATTTTTGGATCACGAATTATTTCACCACCAAAGTATAACCAAATATGAATATCGTAATCCATACCTATGTATATTTATACGAAAATACGAGTTATTATCTAACCACAAACAAAACCTACAAAAATGTACAAAATAATAGGTAATATAAATCATACCTTCACAACAATAATCAGAAGGATATAACTGTAAATATACGGGTAGAAGAGTTGAAGTTGCTATCCTCTTGAAGTTTATCGAAATTTCAAAATATGGATCTTTCGGAAGATGAGTAGGGTTTTGAGAGTAGAAGGTGAGAGGGTTGGGAAAGATTAAGTGAATATATTTAGATTTATAAGAGATTTTATGGGTAAGAGGTCGAATTTGGGAGGCTAGGGTTTTAGGTTTCGAAGTTAAGGAGAAAGTAAGAACGGAGATAAGAAAGAGTAAGAATGGAGATAAGGAGAGGAAAAAATTCAAGCCAGGGGTATTAAAAACTCCCAATCGACACTTGCTGTCTCAAAAAACGAGTTTGGTAAAACCCTCATCGCTTTTTGAGACAACAAGTCTTAGTCAGGGAGAAATAAAAAAAACACAAACCCAACACTCACTATCTCAGAAAGCGATGAGGTTTTGCCTACACTCGCTTTCTGAGACAGCGAGTAGGTCAGTTTGGGAAAAACTTTCAAAAAGTGGGTCATTATGGGAAAAAAGTATTAGTTATGTGACTATTTTGCAAATTTTACAAAAAACAAGAAGATTGTGTTTCCTACTGAGGTCGCTATTGCAAATAACGATCGAAGTATACTAAGGTCGCTATTCCCAATAACGAGCTCAGTTTTAAATTTTTTTTCTCCAAGAGAGCAGAAGTTTTTTAGAGATCGTCAAGTGTCTCAATACATTTATTTGAGATCGCTAATCCCATTAGCGACCTTATATATTCTAATGTCGCTAGTAGGAATAACGACAAAAAAAAAATCCATTTAAAAAAAAAAGGCCGCTATTCGCATTAGCAACTTTGCTATTCCCATTAGTGACTTTCAAAATGAAAATGTCGCTAATGAGAATAACAACCGCTGCTAACGTGACATAAAGTAGCCCACGAGCGCTAATAGTTTCGAAACTGGCCCATAGTCGCAAATATTTTTAAAAAGTGGCCTATCACGGCAAAAAATTCCAAATTCAATCCCGTCATACTCATCGTACCGTCCACCAAACCCCAATCCCAACCCGAATCCGAGCTCCTACTTCCCTATGCCATTCCATCTCCAGCAAAACCCGGATTCGTCAACTGCGCTGCCGCAATACGCCAATCCGTACATGTATGCGCCACCGCCGCCGGTGGTGAAGTTACCGCCAGCTTACCCTCAGCCGTACCCCTCTGTGGGGCCCGCCATTCCCGGTGTCTATTCTATGCCTCAATTTCAACAGGTAAGCTTACCTCCTGTTTTTTCGGCGGGAATTGGACTAAAGTTGTGTTTTTTAGGCGTAATTGTATAGACAATTTGATAGGAACCAGAAGAACTCACCCTTATTTTAAAGGAGGGAGTCCAAGTTTATAACTACCCAATATTGTTTCTCCATATACCCGATGTGGGACTAAATTTGGATCATAACATTCCACCACGCTTCTGTAACCCGCCGCCCTCGCGGTATTCACTCTAGCGACACTGGCCCGGCTTGGCCGTACTAGTAATTTTAATCTAGCCTCTGATTAGCCCTTTCCGACTATCGGCGACTTTAAAAAAAACATGACATAAAAAACAAAACCTTAGCCAATTGTGTTGTGATCCAAATTTAGTCCCACATCGGTTATATGGGGAACCAATGTTGGGTAGTTATAAACTTAGGCTCCCTCCCTTTAACAGCTAGCTTTTAAGGGTGAGTTCTCCTAGGTTCCTAACAAATTACGAGATTTTATGGATAATGAAGCATGCATCTCAGACAGACACTTCTTTTACATGGATTGAACATTCATCTTAACAAGATGAATTTGAAAGTATAAATAGCTGGAATTTGGATCGGATTGTAATATCCCTAGGTAGGCTTAGGAATTAATTGGTGAGCTCATTGAAATTATTAGTGGGCGTGTAGGATTGGTCTAACTAGCATGTGAGTTCCATGAGTGTATCAATTTAGTCCCACATTGGAAACATCAAAAGATAAGAGAGTTGCTTATAAGACAGGATAGGAAGTCATGCATGCACTCACACGCGTGTGTATGCGTGTGTGTGCATACGCGTGCATGTGCACGTGCGTACGTGCGGGTACCTAAACTCACACGCATACGCGTGCGTACGCAAATAAAAATTTTCATGATCCCAAATTGTGTTTCATACTAGTTAGTCGTTTGGGTGAGACTTTAGCCCTATAACTGGGACGTGGAAATACATGATCGTTACTACGGGAGTTACTCGGGGTTCTTAGACAAGTAGTGGACCCGAGGTATCCCACATGTTAAATTTAAGAGTTTTTTCAATCGTACGTCATATGTAGTGAAGTTGTTTTTTTCTTATATAAACATAAGGAAGCCTTTGACATAGATTGGATTCTATTTAATTTTTAACACAACTTAAACACATTAAGCATTAAGAGGGTTGAAAGGGAACACATATTTATCCTTAAGAGGGGTAAGTTTTCATTCTCTCCCTCTCTTACACACAACGTAGTGAAAGGAGCAAAGTGCAAGGCAATTTCAAAACCAAAAAATCGCTTGAGGCACAAGGCGCAATTCAAGGCATAAGCCTCACTTAAGTGAGGTGCATTATTTTTTTTATGGATTTAAAAAATTTATAAAATAGATTATAAATCGTAAATAGCAACAAAATATATCACACTATTATAAAACTCATTACATGTTGAAAACAAATGCAAGTTAAAAAGTTTGTGGTCCTGTTTGATCGACAATATAATGCAAATTTCATAGGGAAAGTTGGCCCTAAAACCTACAATACATTAGCAAAATAATATAGAAAGTACATAATAGTGTAATAAGTTACGAGTTATTTGGCTAAATTTGAAGGTAAAAAAACCCTTGAACAATCTGTATTTATGAAAAATCACCCCTCAACTATCAGTTAAAAAAAAACACCCATCAACTTCATTTATTTTTGAAAAAAACACCCATCAACTTTTTTCAATATTTCGGTTCGATTTTGACCCTTCGACTAAAAAAAGTTGAGGGGGACAATTTGATAGTTGACAAGTATTTTTTTCAGAAAGTGGAATAGTTGAGGTGTGTATTTTCAAATTTAGTTTAGTTATTTAGGTTGATATAGCCAAGACGTCCTTCGTCACAGACAAGGGTCTTTATTGCTACTGGGTTATGCCCTTCGGGCTGAAGAATGCCGGTGCCACTTATCAGAGGCTCGTCAACCGAGTCTTCAAAGACCAGACCAGTCGCAACATTGAGGTGTACGTCGACGACATGCTTGTCAAGAGACAACGGGGACAGGACCACGCCACCGACCTAGAGGAAGCCTTTGGGGTCCTTCGGACTCACAATATGAGGCTCAATTCGGCAAAGTGTGCGTTCGGCATCTCCTCAAGGAAATTTCTCGGGTTCGTCGTCAGTCAGCACGGCATCGAGGCGAACCCCGAGAAGATCCAGGCCATAATAGACATGTCCCCTCCTAGAAATATCAAAGAAGTCCAGAGGCTCACGGGAAGACTGGCGGTCATCGGCCGTTTCCTCTCCAAATTCGGAGAGAAGTCCCTCCCATTCTTCAAGGCTTTGCGTGAACCAGAGGCTTTGAGTGGGGTACTCAGTAGTAAGAGGCGTTCGCCCAATTGAAAGAGTACCTCGCCAACCCTCCTCTCCTCAGCAAGCCTGAACCAGGCGAGCCCCTCTGGCTAAATCTTTCGGCTTCGGAAAGTGTGCTCAGTGTCGTTCTCGTTCGAGAAGAAGACGGAGTCCAAAAGCCACTTTACTACGTGAGTAAGGTTCTGCTCGCTTAGGGATGGCAAATGGGCCGGGTCAACCGGCGGCCTGCCCGCGACCCACCCGTTGGACCCAGCCCGTGAAACGGTTTGGCAGGTTCGGGTCGAACCCGGTGAACAGTAATGGGTCGACCCGGGTCGTCAATAACGCGAATTCAATCTGTTAAACCCGGCCCGCGAACCCGTTGTAAAAAGCTTAACCCGCCGCCAACCCGCGGGTTTCGAACCGTTGGACCGTACGGGTCGACCGTTCGAAACCGCGGGTCGCCCGTTGGGGGGGGGGGGCGCACTGTTCAACAGAGAGCCGTTGGCTCTCTCTTGACCGTTTTTTTTGTTTTTTTTTGGTTTTTTTGGTTTTTTTTTTGTTTGTATTTTTAGCCTATAAATACCCCTCAAAATCCCATTAAAAATTCACACCTTACTCTCTTACTCTCTCTACTATTATACATCATTTCTAAGGAATTTTTCAACAATTGTAGTATTCAACAAGCAAGTCTACAACAAGGCTTATACACGATCAATTTTCGATCGTATCGAAATCAAAATTCAACGTCTTCAACTCTCTTTAACTCTCGTCAATTCTCTTTCAAGCTCTCCTCAACTCTTCAATTGCGGAATCGGCGAAGCGCTTCTGTCTGGTTCTGTTTCTATTCTTATTTTTCCGGTTTATTTTACATACACGTATTCCACGGTGAACGGTATCAAAATTTCATACCTCTCTCGTTATATATTTTTTTTGCGTTGTAATTAAAATTATTGTCGGTTTTTTTATCTTCTCTATCTCAACCCTCTTGTTTTTTAGATTTTTTTTTAATTCACCGTTCTTAGATTGTGTATTTTTTTTACATACATTAGTACATTACTACATTATGTCTAGATCACGCGGTAGCGGTCGTAGCGGGCAAGATTCCTCCTCCTCTTCCCGTAGGCCACCAATTGTCCCAACTAGTGAGCCCGCCCAAGAATACCATGATCCTCCTACCCAACAATGGGGTACACACGACGAGGTTGTAGGTGACATACAATTAGAAGAAGAAGAACAACAACAACAACCAACCGAAACCACACAACCCCGTAGTAGTAGGAAAAGTAGAGAAGAAATTAGTGATTGGCATAAGTTTTACGATTATATTCCCGACGAATATACTCCGGGTATAGGTTTGAAAGTTTGTAAAACATGTGGTAAAACATACAAATTCAAGAGGGGTGACGACACCGGTACAATTAGTAGACACATCTAACATAACCATAAAGACCTTCTTGCTGACCTACAAGGTCAACAAAAAATCAACCCTAGGACCGGTCTAGTTGATAGCCACCCTTATGATCCCGATCTTGTTCGTCGGGAAATGGCCTGATTAGTCATAAAGGAAGAGTTACCATTTTCCTATCCCGAGAGTAGGGACTTGGAAAATTTTAACCAAACGGCCTTAAACCCTTATTTTAGAAGAATTTCGAGAAATACTTGCAAATCGGATTATTTTAAAATGTACATCGAAATGAAGGACGCTTTGATTGCAATTTTATAGAGTTTAACTTGTAGAGTTAGTTTAACTTCGGATTGTTGGACGGGTGTCAACAATATTCCAACGATGGGAATAACCTGTCATTGGATCGACAATGATTGGATTCTTAAAAACAGAATCATATCACTTGCGGCGTTGCCGTATCCCCATAGTGGCGCTGAAATAGCAAATCGTATTATAGAAATTTGTGATATTTTTCATATTTGTGATAAAATTATGTGTATTAGTTTTGATAATGCATCTAACAATAATGTAGCAATTACTACTTTAAAATCCGTATTAAACCCTCCATCTGACAATATTTTTCATGTTAGATGTGCATGTCATATTATAAATTTATATGTTCAAGATGCATTAAAAATAGCCGATCCATATATAATTAAAATTAGAAATTGTGTACATTTCATTGCATTAAGTCCAAGCATATTACAAGAATGGAAAGCTTGGTGTAGGCTTAAAAATGTACCTTTTAGAAGATTTCCAAAGGATGTTAGACACCGATGGAATTCTACTTTTGATTTACTAAATGTTGTTACCGAATATAAAGCAGTTGTAAATGATTTTTGTATCGCAAAAAATATGCACATTTTTTAAATGACTCCCACTGATTGGTTTTTTGCCGAATCTTTGTTGAAATTTTTAGAATCTTTTAAAACCGTAACTTTAAAATTTTCAAAAACATATGAATCTACTTTTAGTAGCATTTTTATTTCATTAGTTAGCATGATGCAAACATTTAACGAAATATTAAATGATATCAATGTTGGTGAGATTGTAAAACCTACATACAAAAAATTTTTGAAGTATTATTTTCCTTCTCCTATGTTGATTTATGTTGCTACTGTTATGGATCCTCATATCAAATTAGAAGGTACGAAGTGTTTGATTGAAATATTTTTTGCATTACTTGGAAAAAATGAAGAATTAGTAATTGATTGCACTACTTTTTTAGTTCAGTTTGAATCTACATTAAATAACTTGTATGATTATTATGATAGACGTTTTGCTTCTAGTAGTACAACTTCTGTAGTTAGTTCTTTTTCTGGTACTTCTAAAGGAAAGGGTAAAAGTAAATTTGATGATAGAACATTTAATTTACTTGAACAAATTCAATCAAAAAAACCTAGGACTAATCAACCAAATAAATTAAATTGGTATAACCAACAAGATTCTGAGCCTTCTACTTCTCCACTAGATATTTTACAATGGTGGAAAGACCATGAACACACTTTTAGTATTCTGTCAATTATGGCTAAAGATTTACTAACTCCTCCTGTCTCTACAGTTGCTTCTGAGAGTGCATTTTTTTCAAGTGGCAGGGTTCTAACTGATTACAGGAATCGCTGGAAACCAGACTCGTTAGAGATGCTCGTTTGTACAGAAGACTGGCTGAAGGCTGAAGATAGGACACAAGGGAAAACACTATCAACGTCCACAAGTGGGAGCAACTCGCCAGAAGAAGAACAACAACAACAACAACAATAGCTGCTTTGCTTGTAATAGCAACTCGACTGACACGTTAGGAATTGTATTATATCTTTACTTGTTATGTTAAATTAGAAAAATTGGAGTAAATTAAAATTGTATATAAGAAATTTGTTATTGTATAAAACTTATTTGTGAATTGAATTCTTCGTTTCATTAGAAATTGTGAAAATTGTATAACTTAAATTCATATGAATAATATTTCAAAATTTTTTGGCAATTTCACTCTTTCAACCTTATTATTATTATTATGATTTTTAAAGTTTATTAGTATTATTATTATTATTATTTTAAGCTAAAAATATTTTTTTAAAAAACCTACCTATCTAAACGGGCCAACCCGCGGGTCGACCCGACCCGATCCGGGTTGGACCCTAAAGGGTTCACAGGTAGGGCGGGTCACCTAAATCAAGTTTGGGCCCGGCCCGGCTAAGTAGCCAAACCGGCCCGAGCCCGCCCAAGTCATGGGCCAACCCGGACGGGTTCGGCCCGGCCCGGCCCATTCGACCCGTTTGCCATCCCTAGCCCAGCTCGGACCCAGGAGACCTCGGCAGAACCAAGGTTAGCGCCGAGGGCCTCATGTGTCTATTAAAAAGACGAGAAAAGCAACAGGTCACAAAAGAGACAAAAAAATACAAGTCATCGAGCATCGGCCAAAAATTCTCTTTTATAAAGTCAAAATTTTGGTATTACAAGATGCGGTGGTCAGTCCGTGTGAGGCGTTTACAAAAACAAAAGGAAAAACCTAAACTATGCTTGGGGGGGGGGGGGATGGCACCTCTTCGTCAGTAGGGTCGCCCTCGACCTCCTCTCGGTGAGGGTCCCCCAGTTCCTCATCATCACCGGGCATGGGCGGATGCTCTGGCTGCCAATTGTAGTGCAGATGGTCGACTCGTTTGTCCGGGTAGATCAGCGTGAAGTGCTCCTTCGCCTTGGCATAGGCCTCGTCCTGGGCCAGGATCAGAGTATCCACCATGGATATCTGCGCCTCTTCCATGGCCTTCTTCGCCTTCTCATCCTCCGCCCGGGCCTTCTCCTTGAAGTGCGCCAGCTCGTTATTGTGGTGCTTGGCAATCGAGGCCAGCTGGGCCTCGTGCACCGCCTCGTTGTTCTGGGCCTCCGTCAGTTCGACAGTAAGCTTGGAGACCTTGCAGAAGTATTTCTTCGCGTTCTTCCTCTCGACAAGGACCTCCTTCTTCATGCACCGGTGGTAGTGCTGCCCATGGAGTAACGCCTGGCCGAGGAAGAACAAGTTAGAAAAAATCTGAACCCCAAAATTCTGTGCACGAGGAAAGCACCAACACTTACTGAGAATTGCGTCTGAGCCCACCTCGCGTAGGCACCCTGGACGTCTGCGTCGCCAGATTCATCCGGTGTCGCTCCGTGGCGATGTGCTCCGCTGCCTCCATCGCCACCGAGCCATCGAGCAGGGTGTCCCCTGCCTTGACCTCCTAGTGCGGGATGTGCAGGTGCAAGCCCTGCGTGCCCACCAACTCCGCTGCACCAGGGCGAGGGGGCAGGGGCCTCTGCTCCTGAACCTCGGCCACCGTCTTACTTCCGGAGCTTGCCCCCGGTTCCTTCCCCGACCTCGACGAGTGGTGATGCCTATTCACCCTCTTCGATGACGGCTGCACGAGCGCCGGCGTCGGCACCTTATTGGACCCCTCGGCCGGTGCTTCACTTTTCTCCTGAGCGGCCTTCTTCGCCATGTCGGCCCTCCTCTTAGCCGCCAGGGCTACTATGGCATTGCGGTTGTCGATCTCTTTAGCAGACATTTCTACAAAAAGGAAAAAGTAAACATGTTAACGCGAAGGCAGAAAGAAATACAGAATGGAAACAAAAACATATTAGGGTTGGCCGGGCTTAGTCCGGCTCGGGCGAGGTGTAGCTCCGTGACGCGAGGCCACCCAATGCTGTGACCCTCCACGATCTTATCAACCTTCGCCCACTCCTTCTCTGTCAAGTCTCTTCACTTCGGTGGCTTGTGGTTCAGCTTCCCGAAGTTCCAAATAGTGGCGATGTCCCAAGGCTTCTCGCTCCGGACTACGAAGTACTTCTCCTTCCATCCCTTGATGGAGTCCGGATGTCCGTGCATCTCCTTCATGTGAGGACGGGGCGAGAGATAGAAGATCCCCTCCTGGTCCCCGAGCGAGCTCATCCCCAAGATGGCTCGGAAGTAAGTCAGCCTCGGCTTAATCCCCTTCTCCTGACACTTCAAAATAAAACACACTAAGTGTTTCCAAGAATTGGGAGCGTACTGCATGGGACTCAGCTCCCCCCAGTTTAGCACCCTTTTGATGAACGGGTGCAGCGAAAGTCTCAACCCCGAGATGAAAGCGTCCTCAGGGAACATACAGAAGCTCGACTCTAGTGCGTTGGTCGGGTGGATTCCGGGGTTCGGCACAAGCAGCTCGAATTCCCGCATAATAAAGTAAGCCGCCCTCAAGATAGGCAGATAGTTCCGGGGCAAGGCGCACTTCACGCTGTCCATCTTGATCATGGGCCGGCCCTCGACCCTCAGCAGCGAAGTATACGTGAGAAGATCATCCACGTTGTCAGGATACATCCTGATCGACCCTAAATTTTTGCTGGAAAGAGGGGGGTACTGGAACCCGGAGCCATATTCATATTTGTCCTTTTCGATCGGACTGTCGGGCCTTATCCATTTCCTCTTCCTCCTTCGGCGACGAGCCTTCCTATCAGGGGAAGGGGTCGCTAAGGGGGGCAATGGCGAAAGGGCTGCCTCTTCATCCTCTACTTCTTCTGCGGTTCCTCCGACCTCCCCATGATCGCTACCGCCTGCGGTCTCTTGTTCGGACCCATCCTGACCATCGCTCTCCTCGACCTGCCCCTCTTCTTCTGGGTCTCCTACCCCGGGCTCACCCTCATCGTCCATAAACTCCTCCCCAGAGTCTCCCTCGGGGTCTCTCTCCTCATGCTCCTCCTCGGCAGGCTCCTTACCCGGCCTACGGGATTGCAAAGGGTCAACAATCAGAGCCATGTCTCCCTCACCATCCGACCCTCCAACTGACACAATCTCCTCCTTTACCGGATGCAAGTCACCAGAGGACCAGGATATCGAAGACGAGTGAACTTCCTCCTCGGTGCGACCTGATGTGCTTGCCTTGGAACCAGAACTGTGTGCGTGACATGGTAAAACTAAAATACTATCCTGTTTCGCCGGAGAACACAAAGATCAACGGAGAACGGTCACCAGCGGTGTGCTAGAAAAATTTCTATCGTAAAGAGGATGGAAGCAAAGTGAAGAAGTGGGGTGGGGGGAGACGGATTTATAAGCGCAGATAGGACTCCTCGAATTCCGCAAAGAAATCTGGTCGTTTGATCTTCATCATCAAGATCTAACGGCCACCACAATCTTGATGACGTCAGCCTAGAGCACAAAAATACCTTCTTACCCTCGGTTATGTCGACAAACGCAACGGCTCGGTGCGCAGGACCAGCTTCTTGGGTAATTCACCTTTACTCACCCAAGTTAATCATACAAAGTTTCCCTAAACTACTTGGGTCTCGACGCTCGGAAGTCACCGCTAGCCCCAAAAAGTTTTTCTCAATGGCTTCAGGGTCGGCACTCGGATGTCACCGCGAGCCCCAAAAAGTTTTTCCTAAGCAGCTTAGGGCTCGGCGCTCGGATGTCACCGCGAGCCCCAAAAAGTTTCTCTCAATGGCTTCAGGGTCAGCACTCGTATGTCACCGCAAGCCCCAAAAAATTTCTCCTAAACAGCTTGGGGCTCAGCACTTGGATGTCACCGCGAGCCCCAAAAAGTTTCTCCTAAACAGTTCGGGGCTCGGCGCTCGGATGTCGCCGTGAGCCCCAAAAAGTTTCTCTCGACGGCTTCAGGGTCGGCAATCGGATGTCACCGCAAGCCCCAAAAAATTTCTCCTAAACAGCTTGGGGCTCAGCGCTTGGATGTCACCGCGAGCCCCAAAAAGTTTCTCCTAAACAGTTCGGGGCTCGGCGCTCGGATGTCGCCGTTAGCCCCAAAAAGTTTCTCTCGACGGCTTCAGGGTCGGCAATCGGATGTCACCGCGAGCCCCAAAAAGTTTTCCCTAAACAGCTGGGGCTCGGCACTCGGATGTCACCGCGAGCCCCACAAAGTTTTTCCTAAGCAGCTTGGGGCTCGGCGCTCGGATGTCACCGCAAATCCCGAAAAGTTTCTCTCAACGTCTTGGGGGTCGGCACTCGGATGTCACCGCGAGCCCCAAAAAGTTTCTCTCAACGACTTGGCGGTGCTCGGATGTCACCGCGAGACCCCAAAAAAGTTTCTCTCAACGACTTCAGGGTCGACGCTCGGATGACACCGCGAGCCCCAAATTATCCCACGGCCAGTGAGGGCCTCGCCTCCCGACCCTCGATGCTCGGCAAGAAGAGTTCCACCTCCACCAATCTTGACGTCCCCTTGCTTTTTCAACAAGTGAGGGGGCTCGTCTGCCGACCCTCGACGCTCGGCAAGAAGGCCCCTACTCCACCAATCTCGACGTCCCCTTGCTTTTCCAATAAGTGAGGGGGCTCGTCTGCCGACCCTCGATGCTCGGCAAGGAGACCCCCTACTCCTTGGACCTTGACGTCCCCTTGCTTTTCCTACAAGTGAGGGGACTCAACCGCTGGCCCTTGACGCTCGAATGTCACCGCGGTTCCCAAAAAGTTTCTCCTAAGCAGATTGGGGCTCGGTGCTCGGATGTCACCGCGAGCCCCAAAAAGTTTCTCCTAAGCTGCTTGGGGCTCGGCGCTCGGATGTCACCGCGAGTCCCAAAAATTTTCTCTCAACGACTTGGAGCTCAACGCTCGGATATCACCGCAAGCTCCAAAAAGTTTCTCTCAACAACTTCAGGGTCGGTACACAGATGTCACCGCGAGCCCCAAAAAGTTTCTCTCAACGACAGCTCGGTGCTCGGATGTCACCGCGAGCCCCCAAAAATTTTCTCTCAACTACTTCAGGGTTGGCACTCAGATGTCACCGTGACCCCAAAAAGTATCCTAACGCGCTCGGCGCTCGGATGTCACCGCGAGTCCCGAAAAATTTCTCTTAACAACTTGGAGCTCGGCGCTCGGATGTCACCGCAAGCCCCAAAAAGTTTCTCTCAACGACTTCAGGGTCGGCACTCGGATGTCACCGTAAGCCCCAAAAAGTTTCTCTCAACGACTTGGAGCTCGGTGCTTGAATGTCACTGCGAGCCCCCAAAAAAAAATTTCTCTCAACGGCTTCAGGGTCGACGCTCGGATGACACCGCGAGCCCCAAATTATCCCACGGCCAGTGAGGGCCTCGCCTCTCGACCCTCGATGCTCGGCAAGAAGAGTTCCGCCTCCACCAATCTCGACGTCCCCTTGCTTTTCTAACAAGTGAGGGGGCTCGTCTGCCGACCATCGATGCTCGGCAAGGAGACCTCCTACTCCACAGATCTCGTCGTTCCCTTGCTTTCCCAACAAGTGAGGGGGCTCGTCTGCCGACCCTCGACGCTCGGTAAGAAGGCCCCTACTCCACTAATCTCGACATCCCCTTGCTTTTCCAACAAGTGAGGGGGCTCGTCTGCCGACCCTCGATGCTCGGCAAGGAGACCCCCTACTCCACAGATCTCGACGTTCCCTTGTTTTTCCAACAAGTGAGGGGGCTCGTCTGCCGACCCTCGATGCTCGGCAAGGAGACCCCCTACTCCACAGATCTCGACGTTCACTTGCTTTTTCAACAAGTGAAGGGGCTCGTCTGCCGACGCTCGGCAAGAAGGCCCCTACTCCACCAATCTTGACGTCCCCTTACTTTTCCAACAAGTGAGGGGCTCGTCTGCCGACCCTCGACGCTCGGCAAGAAGGCCCCTACTCCACCAATCTCGACGTCCCCTTGCTTTTCCAACAAGTGAGGGGGCTCGTCTACCGACTCTTGATGCTAGGCAAGGAGATCCCCTACTCCACAGATCTCGACATTTCCTTGCTTTTCCAACGAGTGAGGGGGATCGTCTGCTGACCTTCGACGCTCGGCAAGGAGACCCCCTACCCCACAGATCTCGACGTCCCCTTGCTTTTCCAACAAGTGAGGGGGCTCGTCTGCCGACCCTACACGCTCGGCAAGAAGACCCCTATTCCGCAGATCTCGACGTCCCGTTGCTTTTTCAACAAATGAGGGGGCTCGTCTCCCGACCCTCGATGCACGGCAAGAAGACCCCCTACTCCTTGGGCCTCGACGTTCCCTTGCTTTTTCTACAAGTGAGGGGACTCGACCACCAGCCCTTGACGCTCGGCAACCCGAGCTTCGACTCTTCTGCACCTGGCACCCCTCGTGACTCCAAGAGGGGATCCCCCTCATCCTACCCCACTGACCTCTTCAGGAAGATATGGATCCCGTTTTTCGCCGTACACACCACTCCGCTCTTCCTACAGAAGCAAAAAAACCACTCCTACACGGCTAGATTATCCAGCCCTCCAGGAGTGGGGGGCTCCTGATATGGGTCAAATGACGTGGCCCCTCCTGCGCCATAGGATCCCCTCAAAAGCCGTTCACCTCAGGTCTGTCAGGTCAGCCCTAAGCTTCCTGGGCTTCCGCCACGTCAGGCCCACGGGCAACCGGGTTCAGATCCGACCCCAAACGGTTCCAGACCCGGTTGGCACTGCCTATAAATACCAGGCCCTTTACCCCTTCAAAAGGTAATCAATCTCTCTCCTCTCAAACCCTAGTTATTGTTACTCTTCAGTGACTGACTAGACCGTCGGAGAGCCTGCCACCGGGATCAACCCCGATGTTTCTAGGCCGAGTGCAGGTACACGAGACCTCCGAATCCGAGCCTCCAGATCCAAGCCGAGCATCCGGCTTCCACCTCACTCCCGCCTACTCCCGAGCCGTTCCCTCGGCTGAGGGTCGAGCGTACCGTCCAGTACCGAATCTTTCGCAGAAATACAAATTGAGAAGAATTCACACCTGGTGCAGCCACCCCCCAAAAACAAACCCATCATATACATACAACACACATAAGTTAATAAATATACGTAAGTTGGTATGTTTACAACCGACAACTCCAACCCTCCCATTATAAAGTTAGAGATTACTGACATTTGTATTAATAAGTTCACATTTTATGTTGCCCAATGTTCAAAATTCACAAAATCATGCTCTACATTTTTATCTATTTATTTAAAGAAACGAAGAAGGTAATCTGAACCGACCTGTTCAAATTTGGGGCTGAAACAGGTCCAACCGTACAATGTAGTCCGGTTTTTACAGCACTACCAATATTATTGTATCAACCTCCAGAAACTCTTGCCGCACAACCACATAATTACTATATTATATGGACTCTTTTAAGTCTTTTAATAACTGAAACTGAAAAATGAAATAAAGAATTACAGGGGAATGGGCACAACCATCATGAGATCTGATCTCATCTCATCTCAGGTGATGACGGTGGAAGCATTTGTAATTGTAGGTCCCTCTTTCCCAAGCTGTAGGCCAACTAGTCAGAAAAGAGATCATTAGTAGTAGTCGAATGTCACAAAGTCCAAGTCCACTATCTACATTGACAATTCTTAAATGCTGTTAACCTGCAACATGTAATGTAGGCTTTATGGTTCAAAATCCATATTGATATTAATCAAATTTTTAGGGAACGAACACTGCAACTGGGACAAGTTTGATTCTCACACATTCAAATCACTGAAACAAACAAACAATTTGTAAAGTTGCAAGCAAATACATCGAAATTATTCAGCAGATTCTGTTTTTACTCCCTTGCACGGCTATATAATTTGTTCACTTTAGTTCACAGTGGACAAGAACTGGTACAACAAGAACAATGGCATTGCCTCTCCTTTACCAAACATCGGGTCGAAGCTCACCAGTTGCTGGAGGCATCCACCTGCCTGAGTGGTAGACGCTCTCTCCAACCTTCCACCCGGGCACATCTTTCATTATCCTCTTCTCCTCTTCAAGATATTTCTTCCACTCTTTCACAAATCTAGACATTAATAATCATGATTAAAAACTTGGGATCAAAAGTGTTGGTGGCAAAATTCCAGAACAGATATATATTTTGGAAAACTTTCGGGTTTTACCTTTCGTCCTCTTCGGCTTGAAGCATTGGGAGAATGGCCCTGCGAGCAGCATACTTCTCTTCCTTGAGCGCTCTGCAATATCAGACAGATGGTGGCCATCATTATATATATGCCAATGGAATTGTAAAGAAAAAGGAACTTTTACTTTGTTGTACAGAAAGGTTCTGCTGCTGGTGATACAGAATATATGCTTACCAAAGTGGTAAAAACTGATATAACAACTCGGGCTGTGCACAGTGCTCGGTTGGAAAACTTGGAACCAAACCGAGTTGTACATTTCATATAAGTAGGAATGGCATTCGTGTCGGGTCAACCTGCGACCCGCTCTAGTCGACCCGACCTGCGATGACCTGGCTCGGGTCCAGGTTGAACCCATGACCTTTACTGGGTCGACCCAAGTCGAAAAAAACTAAAAAATAGCCCGCTCAACCCAGCCCGTCAACCGGCAGAAAAATCCAAACCCACCCGAACCCGATCCACCAACCAACAGGTTGCGCACCGTTTGACCCGAACGGGTCAAATGGTCGACCCGCACGGGTCAAACGGTTGACCTGATGTAGCTGTTTTTTTTTGTGGGTTTTTTTGAATTTTTTGGTTGGAATTTTTGCCTATATAAACTCCACCCCATAATTCATTCTAATTTTTTCACACATCCATCTCTACTACTACTACCACTCAATTCAATCAAGTTCATTCAACAAAGAAGTGAACAATTTCGATCGTATCGAATTCGTGTTCACTCGACACTTTCAACTACGTCTACTACAAACTCTCTCAACAAATAAGCTCTCTCATTCGACGACTACATAACTACGTCTACTACAAACTCACTCGACTCCGTCTACTTCTAAAGCTTCTTTACTATTATTTTCTTTCTCAACTCTATATACGATTATTCGTGAAGTATGGTATCAAAATTTCTCAACTCTCTCAACCCTTTATTTTTGTTGTAGCTTCAATTTTTTTTATCATATTTGTTTGTTGGTTTTTCGCTACTCTCTCTCTCTCAACCCTCATATTATTTTTTAGATCATTTTTTTCACATATACCTCCTATATCGTTTTGTTGTATTACATGCACTACTAAAACAAAAGAAATCATTTTTTTACATACACTACTACTACAAATCATTTATCATGTCTAGATCACGAGGTAGCGGTCGTGGCCAAAATGGACAACTAGTTCTTCTCGTCGACCTCCAACAATTCCATAATTAGAGCCCGAATATAACCCTATGCTTAAGATAAGTTCTTACGATGTTCCTCCACACGACATAGAACAAGAAATGCACACTAGTGACACAAACACATGAAACCGAATCCACACAACCCACTTCTAGTAGAAAAACTAGAGGAAAAACTAGTGATTGACACAAATTTTATAACTTTATCCCTGACAAGGAGAGTCCTAGAATGGGGCATAAGATTAGTAAAACCTGTAACAAAAGTTACAAATGGAAGAAGGGTGAGGAAACGAGTACAATTAAACAACACATTTTAAATGTACACCCCGCACTAGTACAAGACCAACAATCACAACAAAAAATCAACCCTAGGAACGGACAAATAGATAGTCACCCCTATGATCCTGAAATTGTTCGTCGGAAAATGGCCAAACTAGTTATTAAGGATGGGTAACCTTTTTCCTATTCCGAGAATAGAAACGTAGAGGTATTTAACTAAAATGCATTAAATCCACATTTTAAAAGAATTTCTAGAAATACACAAAGCCGATTGTTTTAAATTTTACAACGAAATGAGAGATGCTTTAATTGCACTCTTGTATTCTTTGACTTGTAGAGTATCGTTAACTTCCGATTGTTAGAAATGTTGTAACGATATTCCGATGATGGGTATAATGTCATTGGATCGATAGTGATTAAATGATTTAAAAAAGAATTATATCACTTGCCGCTTTGCCGTATCCCCATAGTGGTATGGTTATTGCAACTCGTATTTTAGAAGTTTGTGATTTATTTCAAATTCGCAATAAAATGTTTACTTTTAGTTTTGATAATGCATCCAACAACAATAGGTCAATTACTTTATAAGAACAATTAGCTCCTACATGTCTTGAAATTTTTTATGTTGGATGTGCATTTTATATTTTAAATTTATGTGTACAAGATGCTTTCAAAGAAGTCGATCCATATGTGAATGCAAGTAAAAATTGTGTACATTTTATTGCTTTGAGTGGTACTATGCTTCATGAGTTTAAAGAATGGTGTAAACTTAGGGGAATATATTTTAGAAAATTATCTAGAGATGTTAAACATCGATGGAACTCTATTTTCGATTTACTAAATGTTGTTACTCAATACAAATAAATTATACACGTTTTTTGTAATTTTAAAAACATGATTTTTTTTGAAATGACACCCCAATTATGGTTTTTTGCCGAATATTTGTTAAGATTTTTGGAATCTTTTAAAACCGCAACAGTGAATTTTTTTCTATATCTTATGATTCTACTTCTAGTAGTATTTTTATTTCAATAATTACTATGATGCAAACTTTTCAAGACATGCTTTCGGACCAATATATTAGTCATATAGTTGTTCATGCTTAAACTAAAATTTGACATAATTTAATCCTCCTTTTATATTGTATTATATTGCTACTGTTATGGATCCTCATATCAAATTAGCGGGTACGAGAAGTTTGATTGAACTATTTTTTACTTCACTTGGAGAAGAATCTGAATATGATTGTAATAAATTTTTAGCTAGCCTTGAATCGACATTGAATAACTTGTATGATTATTATGATAAATTTTTTGCATCGTACAACTAGTATATTTACTTATTCTTCTTCTACTTCTAGAAGTAAGGGTTAGAGTACATAAGATGTCATTGTTAATTTACCTGTTCGTATTCAATCAAAAAAACATAGAACTAATGCACCTAATGAATTAAATTGATATAATCAAACAAGATAGTGAGTTCTAGTAATAAGATTGAAGTGCTACAATGGTGGAAAGAACATGAAAATCTTTTTCCTATTCTTTTACATATGGCTAGAGAACTACTAACTCCTCATGTCTCTGCAGTTGCTTTAGAAAGTATTTTTTTCTATAAGTGGCAGGGTTTTAACAGATTACAGGAATCGGTTGAAGCCGATTCATTGGAGATACTCTTGTGCACGGAAGATTGGATGAAGGCTAAAGATAGAACTCAAGGAAAAGCGGTTGACACCTCAACAAGTGGAAGCAACTCGTCTGAAGATCAACAACAAGAGTAAGGAATTTAGGGCGATGAGATCATAGGTTTAGGTTAAGTAGAGGTTCACGACAGTAGTCCAATGCCCTCTCTTCAATCTAACTCTAGGCTATCTCGAACTCTAGATTATCCCTTATTCCCTTAAACATGTAATTCAAGAAATTTGTATGGTATTTTAATTTTTTTATTACATGTATTTGTATGTAAAAAAGTGGTAAACATTTCATAGAAGTTGAAATTAATAATATATACAATTTTGTTTCACTCTTATACTTGTTGTACATTTTTTTAATTTATTGGAGTTACAAAATGTTAGAATACAAGTATAATTTTCCTCAATCCTTCAACAACTTCGAGTTTGGTGGGGGCGTGTTAGAATACAAGGGCAATTTCTCTCAACCCTTCTACAACTTTGAAGTTTTAGCAGTGATAGGGACTTTTACAAAAAAAAGAAAAGAAAAATTTAACTCATGAATTTCCCACGCCAACCCGCGACTTGGCCCGACCCGATATGGGTTCAATCCGTATGGGTTTGCAGGTCGAGTTTCCCTCTTCCCAACCCGGCTCAGCCCGGCCCGGTTAATGACCCAACCCTACCCGAAACCTAGGCCAACCCAGGCAGTTTGGGCTCGACCCGAATGCCAACCCTTGATATAAGAGAACAACATGTTTTATACATATGACAATAAAAATCTGTTAAATTATTTTTTTAAACCCATATCCCAAATAATTAAATATTTATAGAATTTTTAATGAAAAAAAGGAAACAAAATTTATGGAATTTTAAATAAATTCGCTCAACTTGCCAAAAACCCAACAGGTAGGTTTTAAATCTCTCAAAAACCTGCCCAATCTAGACCATGCATACCCCCCCCCCCCCAACAGGAACCTATTCATACAAGAAAAAGGAATTGCAAGAAACAGACCAATAATATGACTATATGAGCATGACATTGCTGAACCTGAATGGTAGAACGAATGCTAGCTTTCAAACTGATGCTTGTACTGTATGTATAGGTACTTACATTTCGCTGTACCACAATAAATCTCCATTCATGCTCCAAGTACAAGGACTTAAGCTCATGCTTTTGAGAGTAAGCTTAATACAAAATGTGTTATGTAAATGAAAGTACAGATATTAAACCCAACAGGATTTGAACCTAGAACTCTTAACGAGAGGGGGGGGGGGGAAATGAAACTTATATGGCGAACGACCGTAAAATTCAATTTCTCGGCCAGTGTAACATCAGCTGGATGTTTGTATAGCAATAAATATACTTCTAGCATCTATCAGGTTCCTATGCTTCTCACAATATCCCGTAATTTCATACTCTTCGATTACAAGACATCTGGAAACATCAAGGGAATCCGAATCACACTTCCAGAGTTACAGTTCCAGTGACCAGATAGTTCACAAATAGCATCACACACAGGGGCGGAGCTTAAAGGGGGCAGGGGAGGCCAGGCCCAGGCCACCACTAGGCATATTAAAATTTATAGTTTGGCCCTCTTGGAAATTTTTAGCAAACTCCCATATATATATATATATACACACACACACACACTAGTTGACCAACTGAGTCAATTGACTCTTCTCTTTTCTTTTCAGATCTGGAGAAAACCAAACCCCAAATTCCAAATCCAATTCCACAACCACTGATGCTGCGCCGTCGGTCGACGAGATCACCACACCACCGACTCCCACAAGGTCGATGACGTAGATCCCATCCTCCATTGCATCCGTGTTGCCCTCAAAATAGTAACTCACTCAATCCACTTTCTCTCTCTTAGTCTCCTGTAATTCTGATTTTTTTCTTTTTTTCGTCAAATGATTGATTGATGGATTAATTGATTGTAGGCGGAGCCGATACTAAAATCGCTGCCGCTGACGGTGATCATCTTGATCGATATTCTCGTCCAAAAACCCTCGCCGTTATCGTCTTCTTCGACTTCTTCGGTTCAAGGCAAGAAATTCCTTTTTTCCCCTTGATCTGGACTATGACAATGTTGATTAAATTAAAGAACTCCATCCTTTTGCATGTGTATGCTTCTAAGTATTAACATAGTAGTCATCCTTGCTCTTCTGTAATTATTTTCGCATCATGGAAGCATAAGAAAATTAGCGCAAGTTCCATTATCTTCTCTATCGCAACTAAGTCTAAACGATTTAGGTTATTTAGGTTATACGTAATTACTTTTAAGCCGTTGACTTTGGTTATTCATTGGATCTTATTTTTGCTAGTGAGTTATTAAGATATCACACCTGACGAACAGCCAATTATCTATTCGATCTTCTGTGTCATGTTTGCTCTTTTTCTGCTTTTCTTATTCTTTCCAAATTACATGCTACTACGGGTAAAGAGTGTTTTCCACATATATATAGTGTCATATTGATCAACCAAATCTGATTTGAACCCTGTTATTTGGTGGTTCTCTTGCATGGAATAATTTTATTGATTGATCTAGTTCTTCATTACCGACAACAGGATTGAGTACTTGTTCGCATAGATAAAATCCTTATCAAAACTACTCGATGATTTTTATTGAAGAGAAATAGCTGAAGGATTGTGCATAGATACAATTATCAAAGAATTTACTTATATGAAATAACACATATCACAGTTCTTCTAGGCTATACATGTTTTTATTTATTGGAATGTGGCAAATAATTTTTTTTGGATTTTGTAAGAAAGCATAATAGTTAGACTTTTATGTTTATTTTTGTTTAAAAATATGATATGTGAACTATCTTTGAAAGATTAGATCTCTATGCCAAAAAATTATATTTACTTTATAATTTGTTATGTGTATTCCCCCTAAATTTGTTCCCCCCCCCCCCCCCCCCCCCGCGCAAAATTAGAATAATATGAAACATTGTATACTAGTAAGTGTAAGCTACCACTTAATCGGAGAATAGTCATAAGCTATATATTTCAATGCAAAATATGGGAAGAAGTTGTGAATGAACATGCACAATACTAGATTTTGGCAATGCTGACTTTGTACAGTATATATGTCATACTGCCTGTCGTTCTTGGAAAAACAACAAATGAACCAATTATCTCTTTATCGTGCATCAAAAAACCCCTACCTCTACCATTTTGGAGTGCCTTTATCTACTTACGACAGCTTCCTGCCGATAAGTGATAACTACACTAATGCAGCACCACTTTCCAAAATCCTCTTCCATTAATCTCAACCATGTTTTCTTTGCTTCCCCAACTTTTTTCATCCTTATCATTAACCACATTTTCCATACTTCGAATTGTGCACAAAAAACAATTGTTGTTTATGTTGGTTTGATTTGTACTCGCGCACAACAAGTGGTATCAGAGCTGTTGGTTCGACCTAGAGAGAGATGGCGGGTGATGCAGATGCAACCAAGGAAGTTGTGGGATCAAGTTCATCAAGAACAACGATTCACGACGCAAAATTTGAAGTTGAAAAATTTGATGGGACAAACAATTTCGGGATGTGGCAATGTGAGGTTTTGGATGTTCTTGTTCAACAAGAACAAGATGTTGCTTTGGAAGTTGAAAAACCTAAGGATATGTCCGAAGCAGATTGGAAGAAGTTGAATCGAGTTGCGTGTGGGACTATTCGGCTCTTTATTGAGAAGGCTCAGAAGTACGATTTGATGAGGGATACCGTTGCTGCGGTGTTGTGGAAGAAGCTCGAAGACAAATACATGAGGAAAAGTTTGGAGAATCGGCTGTATTTGAAGAAGAGACTTTTTCGCTTCACCTATACGGAAGGTATGTCTATGAATGCTCATGTGGAATCATTTAATAAATTATTGGCTGATTTGTTAAATTTGGATGAGCAAATTAAGGATGAAGATAAAGCCCTAATCCTGTTGAATTCATTACCTGAAAGTTATGATCATTTAGCAACTACTTTATTATATGGAAAAGATACTGTGAAATATGAAGATGTTGCAAATGCTTTGTTGAATAATGAGACTAGGAGAAGGGATAAGATGGTTGATAGAGAAACTTCTGAAGCGTTGATTGTAAGGGGCAGGACTGAGACTAGATCTGAGTCCAAATCTGGGAAAAAGGGAAACAAATCTCGTTCTAAATCGAGAGGAGTTTCAAAGCACAGGAAAATACCGGCCAAAGATGAATGTGCTTTCTGTCATGAGAGGGGGCATTGGAAAAAGGATTGTCCAAAGCTACGAAATAAGGGAAATTCGACTGCAAATGTGACTGTTGATAATTTAGAAAGTGGCGAGGATGTTTCTTTTGCACTTGCTTCTAGTCCCTCACTTTATCAAGAAGTATGGTTTCTTGATACAGCAGCCTCCTATCATATGACGTGGAAAAAGGAGTGGTTTACTTCTTTGGAGTATATGGATGGTGGTGTAGTTTTGATGGGAAATGATGCACCTTGTAAGAAGGTAGGAATCGGAAAAATTGAATTGCTAATGCACGATGGTCTTATTAGGGAGCTTTCAGATGTATGGTATGTTCCAGATTTGAAAAAGAATCTGATTTCACTAGGTGCTTTGGAGGCCAGTGGATTGAAATTTGCTAGTGAAGGTGGCATTCTGAAGGTGACTAGCGGATCACTCGTGGTGATGAAAGGGCAAAGAAAAAGGAATTTGTTTTTCTTGCAGGGAAAAACATATTTGGGTCAGGCTGCCAGTGTAACTGAGAAGCCTAAACAGTTTGTTCCCGACTCTACCAGGTTGTGGCATATGCGACTCGGGCATGCAGGAGAAAAGGCCTTGCAGGGGCTTGTGAAGCAAGGGTTGCTTAAAGATGCTAAAGGGTGCAAGTTGGAATTTTGTGAACATTGTGTTTTGGGTAAGCAAACTAGGGTGAAATTTGGTACAGCTGTACATCAGACAAAGGGTATCCTCGATTATGTGCACACAGATGTTTGGGGCCCTACTCAGACACCTTCTATGAGTGGTAGACACTGGTTTGTTACTTTTGTTGATGATTACTCCAGACGAGTTTGGGTATATACCATGAAGCACAAAGATGAAGTTTTGACATTGTTCACAAGTTGGAAGAAGAAAGTTGAAAATCAGACTGGTAGGAAGATTAAGGTTCTGAGGTCAGATAATGGAGGGGAATATAAGAATGATCCGTTTCTGAAGTTGTGTGAAGATGAAGGGATCCAGAGGCACTTCACAGTTAGGAAGACTCCACAGCAAAATGGGGTTGCAGAAAGGATGAACAGAACCTTACTTGAGAAGGTAAGATGTATGTTAGCACAGTCTGGGTTGAAGAAGACATTTTGGGCAGAAGCTGTTATATATGCAAGCCACATCGTCAACCGTTTACCATCAGCAGCACTTGAAGGCAAAACGCCTATTGAGGTATGGAGTGGTAAACCTGCATCTGATTATAGTTTTTTGCATATATTTGGTTGTCCTGCTTATTTTCATGTAACTGAAACTAAACTTGATGCAAGAGCCAAGAAGGCTATAATTGTTGGTTTTAGTACTGGTGTCAAAGGTTACAGGTTGTGGTGTCCAGAACAGAAGAAGTTAGTAATCAGCAGAGATGTGACTTTTGATGAGACCAGCATGATTAGCTCGGGACAGTCGACTGGTGGTATATGTCAGTCGACTGGTGAGCAGCAGAAGAGTGGGACAGTTCTTCAACAGGTGAGTAGAAGAAGTTCGGGACAGTCGACTGATGAACAGGAGCAGTCGACTGATGGTCCAAAACAGCAGAATTGTGGGAGCTCGGGACAGTCGACTGGTGGCAATAACCAGTCGACTGGTAGGAGAGTTTTTCAACAGGTGGAGTTAGAAAAGTTGTCAGTTGAAAATCCTGTTCCTGTCCAAGATGATTATGATGTGGTTGATACTGAGAATGATGAAGAAGTTCCTATCCAGCAGGAAGAATCAATTGCAGTAAGAAGGCAAAGAAGAGATATCAAACGACCGTCTCGTTTTACAGATACAGTTGCATTTGCTCTTCCCATTGTGGATGATGAAGTTCCCTCCAACTTCAAAGAAGCCACTAGAAGTTCAGAAAATGCAGATTGGAAAGTTGCTATGGGTGAAGAGATGAACTCTCTTCATAAGAATAAGACTTGGGATCTAGTGCAACTACCAAAGGGGAAGAAAGCAATTGGTTGCAAGTGGGTGTATACGAAGAAAGAAGGTCCAAAAGGCAGTGTTCGATTCAAGGCTAGACTAGTTGCAAAGGGGTATGCTCAAAAGGAAGGAATTGACTATAATGAAGTGTTCTCTCCAGTTGTGAAGCATCCTTCTATTCGGATTTTGTTGGCATTGGTAGCACAGTTTGACCTTGAGTTGACACAGATGGATGTGAAGACTGCGTTCTTACATGGGGATCTAGATGAAGAAATTTATATGTTACAGCCAGATGGGTTCAAGACAGCTGGGAAGAAAAATTGTGTTTGCAGGTTGAAGAAGTCTCTCTATGGTTTGAAGCAATCTCCAAGGCAGTGGTATTTGAGGTTTGATCAGTTTATGAAGGTGCAGAGATATTCCAGAAGTGAGTTTGATCATTGTGTTTACTTCAGGAAGTTGCAGGATGGCTCTTTCATATATCTGTTATTATATGTGGATGACATGTTGATTGCCTCTAAGAATGCTAAGGAGATTCAAAATTTGAAGAATCAGTTGAGTTCTGAATTCGAGATGAAGGATCTTGGTGAAGCCAAGAAGATACTTGGGATGGAGATAGCTAGAGACAGGGCAAAGGGCACAGTGAGTTTGACTCAGAAGCAATATCTTTTGAAGGTGCTGAAACGGTTCGGTATAGATGAGAAGACTAAACCAGTAAGTACACCCTTAGCCAGTCATTTCAGAATTAGTGCTTCTCAGTCTCCAAGTACAGATGAGGAGAGACAGTATATGGCAAATGTACCTTACACTAGTGTAGTTGGCAGTTTGATGTATGCCATGGTTTGTACTCGACCAGACATCTCTCAGGCGGTGAGTATGGTTAGTCGATATATGCATGATCCAGGCAAAGAGCATTGGCAAGCAGCTAAATGGATTCTAAGGTACATAAGTGGCACCACAGATGTGGGTTTGAAATTTGAAAGGGATGACAATATTAGCAGGTTATTAGTTGGATATGTTGATTCAGACTATGCAGGTGATCTAGATAAGAGGTGGTCTACTACAGGCTATTTGTTTACGATGGCTAGAGCACCTATAAGTTGGAGGTCAAATTTGCAGTCCACTGTAGCGTTGTCTACTACTGAGGCTGAATACATGGCGGTTGCTGAGGCCATGAAGGAAGCCATTTGGATACATGGACTTTTGAAGAGCTTGGGGATTCATCGGGAGAAGGTGGAGGTACACTGTGACAGTCAGAGTGCTATTCATTTAGCGAAGAACCAAGTTCATCATTCGAGGACCAAACATATTGATGTCCGTTATCATTTTGTGCGTGATTTGATAAAGGATGGTGATATTCATTTGGTGAAGATTGGGACAGCTGATAATCCTGCTGATATGTTGACCAAAGTTGTTGGAGCAGCCAAGTTCAAGCATTGCATGAACCTGGCTAATATTTTGCATGTTTGATGATTTGGAATGGGCGGTTGGAATAGTGCTTCGCTATTTGTTCGCCTAGTATGTGATATCATACTAAGGTGGAGTTTGGATTTGTTGTTACATTTGATGATGAGCATTTGGAGTATTTGTGGAGATTGCTTGGGCTACTTGGAAGATCTTGCCAAGGTGGAGATTGTTGGTTGGTGGAAGATCTCGCCAAGGTGGAGATTGTAGGATAATGGCTCGATTCTGGTTCAGATTGTTTTGGAGTATCTGCAGCAAAAGAAAGTTACAGCATAAGTCGACTGATAGAAGGATCAGGCGACTGTCCAGAGAGTTTTCGAAGGCTAAAGATACAAGCAGCAGCAGAGGATCAGTCGACTGATCGGTCGACTGCCAGATGGATTGCCAGTCGACTGGTAAGTCGACCAGTCGACTGTCGACGAGATTTTGAACTAGATCTGGCCCAATTCGAAAAGGCCCAATAGTTTCCCTATAAATACACTTGTTAGGGTTTTGTAATCTGTGACGAAAATTAGAGATCCCTATTTCGGTTTTGCAGCCGTCATTATTTGTAAGGGTTTGTTTTCGCCCATTGGTGATAATTTGAAGAAGAAGAAACCCCAACCGCCCCGTGGATGTAGGCATGTATTTTGCCGAACCACATTAAATCTGTGCGTCCTCTTTTGTTGGTTTGTTTTTGTGTTTTCTCGCTGGTTCTCTCTTTGTATTCCGCATTGATTCTTGTTGGTTTGATTTGTACTCGCGCACAACAGTTTATATCATCAACAAACCATCACATCAAATCATTTATATCAACCATGAGGGAAATTAAACTTAACTTGTCCAAAGCAAATGATTATGTTATGATTTACAGGAAATATGCCTCAGAAATTAAGCTAATATTTTAGCAGGGCCAAATCAGTCTGTTGATAGTAGAAGGCCAACCACAATCACATCCCAACTATCGACTATCTTGATGCAAACCAACCAACTAGATATCTGATGCTCATAATAGGGTTGGAATCCACTAGTGGTAGATCTTCGGGATAGGATGAGTGCAATTGATAAAAAGAAATATTGAAAAGGAAGAAAGTAAGCAGAATAATAGCTGTTTTATGGGAATTTAAAGTAAGTGTCCAGTTAATTACAACTAGCTTTGTTAGCTTGCACAGAGAAGATAATTCCGATTTTCTATAAATAAAAGGCCTCATGGATGCATGATGGCGGATCAAGAAAATCGAGGAGAGAGTAGATGACGATAATTAATGAGTAATGAAATTCCTCTTCAAGATAGCAGACACTTAACGATGCATTGACAAATGAAAGATTTTGATCCCAAGGTTTAGTGAAATTTCTCAAATGCGGTTTTTAGGATATGGGGTAGAACTGACAATCGACCAACTATGATGCATACAAAGAGCACAAACAGCCCGTTGCCACAGTTTTTAACATTGAAAAGGATATATATATATAAGAAAATCTTCCATTGCAAACTAGTGTTTGCAAACGTGCAAACCACTTAACCCGTCATTGACAACGACATGTTAAGTTATAATGAACCCATTGTTTGAAAACAACGGGTTCATTTTTAATATGCCTTAACCCGTCATTGCCAATGACAGGTTAAGTAGTTTGCACATTTGCAAACGCTACAATAGTGTTTGCAATGGAAGATTGCTCATATATATATATATATATATATATATATATATATATATATATATATATATAAAATTCCATTTTTGATATGTAGTGTTGATCCCGGGTTATTGAAGAGGGCAAATCCCACAGAATCAATGTTAATGGACAGAGAAGAAAATTGTTTCTGGAGTATTGTATGATTGTAAAAACTAATGAAAGTGAAGGGAGAATTTCTTAATAACAGTTGTATACCAACTCATGCTTCATGGGCCAAAATAATAGAAAAATATGAAACAAAAATCAAGAAAATGTGGATATTCGGGTGGATGAACGATAGAATGCTAAAAGAGAGAGAATAAGTTCATTTACGAGAAATTTGAGGTAGCTCTAGTCCGGTTAAAATGTGAGAATCAATTAAAATGGTTGGGCATATGCAATGGTCAAAAAATGATATCACTTAGTATTGGACAATTAGTGGTAGAATTGAATCGAACAGAGCAAAGAAGATTAGGGAATAAATAAATAAACTTGGGCTGAGATAGATATGAAAGAATCACTGTTTTTCTTTGCTAATTTAACACAAGACAAAATGAGATAAATAAACAAAATGTGGTTGACCAAAATTTAGGATATAAGCTTCTGGATGTAATACTTGTCTGCAACAGTAGTAGCCGTATGTTCTTTTAGACTGTAAAATTGAGTTTTTATTCCTTCTATCTCGGCTTGAAGTTGATAAAATACTTCTACACAACAAGACAAGTTTACCACATCAGATTACATCAAAAAAATCAAAACCTCTACCTTTGGTTTCAGTCACTGACCATCTCCTCCTGAATTTCTTTGTCATCTTTTTTGAACAAGAGGCCGGCCACACACTACAACACTCACTCTCACTCCAAATATATAAATTAATTGGAGATTTAAGACTCTAAGTCTCAACCTCTTGCCTACTAGCTAAGAGACTTATCACTACTCACTAGACCACAATGACACTCGTCCCTACTGTATGACTGTATGTTAGGACCAAGTATCAATCTCTCACCAATGAATCATCAAAAACCTAACCGCTCAAACCACTAAACATACTGAGCTGATCTCATGGGGTAAACTTCTACTTTCCAACAACGAGCATTGGTTTTAAAGCTCCCCTTGTTGAAGGCGGTGAGAATGTATTAGGACAAAAAAACAGCAGTGAAACAGCAAGATTCAGTTTGGAAACAAAGTTGGGATAACCAAAGTTCTTTCTTAAGTAGAAGCATACACATGAAACTTTGGTTATCATATCTTTACATCAGCTCAAAAAATAACTTTAGTTATCTTTTAGTAAGGTGTTTGGCAGCTCACTATTAAGGTAAGTTAGATCTGAGCAGACTTTAGACAACTCCGATTATCTCAACTTTGGGGAAATAATTCTAGTTATCTTGACTTCAAAGGACCCCAACCTGGCCAACTTTATGATAACAAAATTTAATGCTCCTTTTGGATATAGAGATAGGAGTGTCGAAGGACACCTATAGGTAATTTTTAAGTGGAGGTCGAGGAATACAACCTACATGTTGCATACTTGTTTACCCCCACTTTCGGCTTAAAATTTTAATTTGGCCAGCTTGAAATTTCGATACCTGCGGCTATCTTAACTTTGAGGTGAGACAAATGTAGCTAAAGCAATTCCAAAATATCATCCACACAATATAAATCCCGTTTGGAAATGGAAGTAAGGAAAGATAACCGGAGGCACTTAGAGGAATCTAAGATACCTACAGTTATCCTACATATGGGTCTGTATGGAAATTATTTTAAGAGGTTAGACAACTACAGGTATCGCCTCAGAAAGTTAAGATTGCTCTAATTATCTCTTTAAAAAAAACTAAGTTATCTCACCTCCAAAAACTTTATTAGCCAAAGGATCACTGGCTATAGAAATTTAAACTTCATACATAAACACAAAGCTACATATTGGTTGTACACCTCTACCTTCACTTAAAGGATACCTATAGGTATCTAAACTTTGTTTGATTCCAAACAAAGCCTGAAGATAGATATGCAGGTATACAAGTCACCTTCACTGACCTCTGTATCCAAACAAAGCTTAAAGTGAGTCAGCTCCACAAAAGTCCAGTTGTTATAAGTCAACTCCGTTCCCATTTCCCAAACACACCCCCAAAAATACTTATTTAGGTCCTTTTTTCTTACCTATATCTCCATTGAACCCTAGTAGTACCAATAAAAATGATTTGAGATAAGAGAATTATTCAAAACCTAATCTCGATTTCCCACTATTTCAAGATCACTGCCACACTTTCTAATCCTCATTTCAAAACGCCATCCACTCGAAATCAAGAAACAGCATGAATTCACTGATCATATGCTCAAGCATTAAAACAAGAAACCCTAATTTGATATTTGAACCAAAAAAAATAGGAACTGGACCTTCGGATCTTGTTGCCCTTGCCGACCTGGTACATGCCCCAAGAGAAGGCACCGAACGCCGTGAGAAATATGGCGATGGCGCTGGGTCCCTTCGTCGGAATCCGGCGAGCGTATCTGACCGGAGCGAAACCGCCAGGTGGCGGTCCGTCCTGAAGGAGCGGCATCTCCTTCACGCTCGTCATCCCCGGCTTCTTCCTGATCGCCGCCTCCGTCATCGTAGCTCGGGTTTTGTTTGGTTGTCTTTTTTGTTTGGATTTGGTTGAAACGAGAATGGAGCTTTGGGGACGATGAAGAAGACTGTACTTTCTTCCTTTTTTTTTTTTTTTAAGTTTTTTCGGTTAATTTGCTGAGTTATGGGCCGGGTTCATTTCGGATTTTTCCCGAAATAAGCCACTTTTAAAAACTAATTTTCAAAATAAACCACTTTCGAAACTAATTTCCAAAATAGATTATTTGCAGTACTACTTGGAATACTCAAATGTGGCCTCTTCGGTAACATGATCGCAGTTCCCTACTGCAGCCTAAATACATACAAAAAATACTGATTCTAAAACTTGATTTAAAATTTCTCAAGTCTAAGGAAATCTAAGGGAGATAAAACTGAGGCTGCAATTGGGTATTGCGGCCTCGATAATACGTCGACCGAAGTTCACAACTACGGCCTCTTTTTTTTTCTTTTGATAAGTTTTAGATTTCTTGCACTGATTCCCAAAAAATAATACGTTTGGCAGTTTGCATTGATTTTGCATAACATCATTGATACACATTCCAACAAGTCAAGTTTGACAGTTTGCATTGATTTGACATTGATACACATTTCAAAATAGATCACTTTTGTCGTTTTGCATTGATTTGGCATTGATACATTACAATATAGACCACTTTGAGCACATTAAAAGCATTAGCACGAATAGCCAAAATAGGAGCGAATTTTTACTGATGCCGCAGTTGGCAACTGCGACGGCGAAACTTTAAAGTTTCCAGACAATACACAACTATTTGGAAACTTGGAAGTTTCGCAGTCGCAGTTGCCAACTGTGACCTAGTTTTTACTGAGGCCGCAACTGGTAAATGTGACTGTGGAAAGTACCAATTTTTCAGAAAGTTGAATCTTTGATCTTTAAGAGCATATGTAGTCGTTCCATGTCAAATTTTATATTTTTAGCTTTTATAAATAGGAATTTTTAGTTGGAGTTGCAGTCGTCCCAAATTTTGAATGAACGGTGGATGATATATAATTTCTTGAATCTCAGCCATGGATCCCCTCAATTGATTATTTTAAAAAAAGAAAATTTGATCGGACGCAGTATGATCTTGCGTCCGATAATTTTTTTTTTATAAAAAAATTTCATCGCACACAAGATTATCTCGTGTCCGAGAACAAAAAATGATTGAATTTTACGACAGACGCATGATTATCTTCTAATTCCTATATTTGAGAAATTCTTATATCGTCTCTCAAATATGGACTGTCATCGTTCCTTAAAACCCAAATTTATCAAATATAGGGAACGACTACAAAAGCTTTTTCTCAATATTTTCCAAATTTTGGATATACATGGAACGACTAGAAAATGCTCTAATGTACAAGAAATCTATAAAACTTTCCAAAAAAATTAAAATAACGGAGGCAGCAGTTGTCAACTATGGCCTATGTATTATCGAAGCCGCAATACCCAACTGCAGCCTCAGTTATATCTTCCTTGGACTTCCTTGAACTTGAGAAATTCAAAACTAAGTTTTGGAATCTAAATTTTTTTGGTATGTATGTAGCCGTAGTAGGGAACTGCGACCACGTTATCAAAGAGGCCACAATTTGGTACTGCGAGTGATCTATTTTAAAAATTAGTTTCAAAAGTGGTCTATTTTGAGAATTGGTTTCGAAAGGTGGCCTATTTTGAGAAAAAGCGTTCTTCTCAAGGAAGAGTAGACCTTAAAACTTTTTAGTGATTTTTTATTTTTTATTTTCCCAATTGGAGTTTTTTTTAGTGTAAGCGAAATTCAAATTTCTGATCTCTTATTTACCAACAAAGAAGCTTAGCAGTTGACCACACTAATACTTACTACCTTAACCCATGTTATAGAACTAATTGGTTAGCATATGTAAGGCGCGAAAAGATATAATACATTGGTAGAGCATGAATGAGCATATAGTATGCACTTAGGTCATGCATTCTTTTTCATCCCTCTTTATATGGGTTATATGGAGATACAGTTTCTTTATATGGGATATGATGACATAGCAGAATAGCCTGCTCTTTTTTCCATGAAAATATGAGACTTATCATATATAGCACACTATTTTTTTTTGTTTTTTGAGTTGAAAGAAGGCTACAAAGAGGCCATCTGATTTCATTAATAAAATGTTACCGCAACAAAACAAAATAACACGAGATAGGAGAGACCAAAACAACAAAAGAGGAAGAAGAAAAGAACAATGCCAATCAGAGAAACAAAAAACAAATGTCACTGACTATCCTACCAACACAACCTGCTCTAGAAGTCTAGAATCTAGATGATCATCCACACCTGTGCCTCAAATCGCAGATAACATGTTCATTGCCGGTAAAAAAGTACAGAATATGAGTTTCGAACTAGTAGTAGGGCTGTAAACGAATCGAGCTATTCGCGAGCTATTCGGCTCGAGCTCGGTCAAACTACAAAGTCTAAGACGAAATAATCCAACAATAAACTGGAAAGACGCAAAGTACGCCAAGGTGAATCAAGCATCCACCTGCTTCGATACCATCTCTGACAAGACACTTCCAGCTGGGCCCTTCCCCTTGTCCTTCTTTCCAGAACCGCTTTTCGCACCTCCCGCAGGAGTATCAGCCTCAACATCGTCCTTCCTGTTGGGATCTAGAGGCTCACCAGATCGAAGCGTCACATGGTAGCCCTTCTCGTCAAAACCGGGAACGCGCTCCACCACATGTGAGATCGCCAAAGCATAGGACCTCAACATTACCCCCCGAAGCTTCGATTTACACTCCATGTGGACCTTGGCCACTTTCACCATCACATCCGAAGCCGCGTCAGCGCGAACCTTCTCCAACTCCAATAGGAGATCGACGTTCTTCTTCTCTGACGCAAACTCTCTCTCCTTGGATGCCTCTAGCTCGAGGCGCATCTCCTCCATCTTCGTGGCCAGCGCCTCCAACTCAAGGCGCGCCTCCTGCTCCTTCTTTTTCATCCCTTCCAACTCCGCCTTGGACTCCTCAGCGGCTTTCTTCTTGTCTCTTTCGGCACGAGTAATGCGAGCCCTCATGTTTTTCTCTTCGGCTGCTAAAAGTCCACCAAGTGCCCGAAGTGGCTCATCGCCTGGAACAAGGAGAAATCAGTTAAAAACATAACAATGCAAGAGAAGAGAGCACAACGTAAATAACTAAGGAAACAGGGCCATACCATCACATGCGTCCTCGCAATCTCCAAGACCGATCTCTCGGGAGGCTCCATCTTCAACCTCTCCCTGTCAAAAGCGGTAGGGAGGTGGCAACAGGCCTCAGGACAAGCAACGGAGTTTCCTAAGAAGTTCTCCTGGGCCTTCACATTCCAGTCGGGAATGTAGATCGCGTCTTCCTGATTAACAAGCACTGCGGCAGCAGTAGCAGTCAGTGGGGCTGACGCGGCACTAGCCACGACCGCAGCTAAAGAAGAGCCTGTCCCAACGGCAGGTGGCACCCCTACGGGAGACACAGTCTGTGCAACGGGAATCGTGGGCGGTAAGCTCGGGGAAGGAGTAGGACGCAACACCGTCCTCTTCCGCTTCTTTGGCTCCTCCTCCCTCTTATTCTGTATCGCATCCAGCTCTGCAAAGATATCCTCAAAATCCATGTCCGTCCTACTTGCAAGATGAAACACGGAATAGTCAAACACCGTAAAATCAAAGAAAAGCAGTAGAGACATAAATCAAACAGCTAGGAATCGACAAAAGCATGGATGACAAGGCATGAAAACAGTAACAACAAAATCATACTAGGAACAGCCAGTCCAAGCCCACTTTCAAAGAGCACTTCATTGGTAATATCATGTCACGACAGCACCTTCAACCCAATGAGTGTGTCGCTAAGATTCTTCTCCTCTATGCTCATTATCGGCACCACCCGCTCCGCCGAGGGAACCGTTTCCCTCCAAGTGGTGGGAATCCCCCACAGCTCGGCACTGCAAATAATGAAGAACTTCTCCTTCCAGCATCTTACTGATCGAGGAGTATCAACCACCCCCTATTCCTGTGAGGGCTGGGATACCAACGTTCCTCCATCTGGCTGAGTCGGCTAAGTTTGAAGTGTCTTCTAAACACCGCGAGGCTCGGCACAACTCCGAGCTGGCGGCACTGCAAGACGAAGCCAATAATGTGCCTCCACGTGTTCGGCATTAGCTGCACTGGGCACAGCCGATACCAATTAAGTACTTCTCTAACGAAGGGATGGAGGGGTAGACGAAGTCCCGTGAAGAAAGCATCGCAAAGAAAGAAACAACACTCCTCCAACATGGTGTAACACACCCTGACACCGGCAGGAGTAGGCTGTACTCATTAGGGATGCCAAAACCTGCTCTTATCACGATCAACTCATCGCGTGTAAGAATGGTGGTGGTCTGATTAGCCTCGGTGGTATGAACAAGCTCTGGCTCATCATATTCCATGCCGCTCCTCAAGAATTGGTGATCTACTACAGAGTATTCCCTAATCAACTCTGGGATGAGAAACAACGGGGTCTGGAGCCTACATCCCCCATCTCTCTCGAGTTCGACGATCGTTTCCGCAATGACGAAACGATCAGCCTCACCACGAATGCCCCTCGCTTCAGAAGGGTGATCAGGCATGACGCCCTCTTCTCCATCTAGACCAGCGGATCTAGTAGAGGCACAGACCGATGGAATACTAGACATGGCAAAACGACAATCGCAAGAAATTTACCTAGTCCGAGCGGAGAAAACACCGAGCCTACAACTGGAACTAGCACCGCCAAACTCAACGTCGCGATTTCTAGAGAGAGAAGCTCTCAAAAAAAAAATTTAGGAGAGAGAAAGGGAATGTGGAAAATAAGGAAGGGGGGTAGGGTTAGCCCCTATTTATAGGACCAGAAAGGGAAAAATCGCCACATGTCAGCATCTTAGCTCGTCTCAACAAATTGATGGTCAAAATAACCCTGATCCGGGTCCAATAGTAAGTAATTCAGCAACTAGACAGTCAGTCGACAACACGAATAGCCGCCACAACGTTCGGTCGACAAAAGAGACAATCTCACAAACACCTTGTGAGCAACTTGGAAGAGACAATCTCACAAACACCTTGTGAGCAACTTGGAAGGAGCAAAATCACAAACACTTGATGGGTACTATGAACAACACCAACAAAAACTCATCAAACATCAAGTTTTCTCGTGAGACGAAGCCTACTATCCCGTGATGACCCCAAGGTCGACCAAAAATCTTTCGATTGAAACAAACTTCAACAATCCAAGCATGACATTGCTCCTACCTCAACAAGAAGACACCACAACGAAGACGAGCCAACTCCGAGCAAAAGCAAGATCTTTTGGGAAGACTAGACGATGGGTAAACTCACACGAAGATACACGTATGTGTATTTGTTTCCGATACACGAAACATATATGAATATTTTTGCGTGAACCCAATCCCTAGCTCAGATTCCAAAAATACTTCACAAAAAACCCCGATATACTGTTCTCGGTGAACAAATGAAGGGAAAAAAGAAGCCGGGTCGGGTTTGGATCCACGAAACAATACCCCATGTTGACCCTTAGTTTGGTATGCACAAAACATGCTAACTTGTACTAATAAGTTTGAATTTAGTGTGTCAGATTTTCAGGATCAATTAACACAAAAAAGAGATTCAAGAGAGATTCACAAATATACAAAAAAAGAAAGTAATAAAAGGAGATTGCATATACAGACAAAAGAGGAAATTATTGAAAAGGAGTTCTCAATTAATTGGTCTCCAAGCAATCTATCAAGACTGGATTTTTAGTAATATTTTCGTGAGATAATTATTGTAAATGATTGATTAAAGATTGATTAGTTTATGGTAAGAAAACAAAGTGGATTCAATTTATATAACCAAGAACCGGTCGACCGCAACTTCAGTTGATTAAGAAAGCGGTCGACCTTTCATCTCTCTAGCTACGCCAGAGAGCCGAACGGTCAACCGCACACTTTTGCCGGTCGACCGCAACTTAGGCTGTATACCTTTTTAGGAATGTATCGTTTCTACTTTTGATCGATACACTTCCTCTTCTACTTAAGAGAACGAATCCAATATGTCTTCTCTGCCGATTGCTACTAAGAAAAATACTTTGAACTAATCTCTTGATAATCAATCCGAGTGTGAGTGTTAAATTGGTTGTATTCTTTAGTCAAGATCTTCAGCGATCTTGAGTTTTCTTTTCTTTTCTTTTCCACTTCGGTGAGATTGACGGGACTTTGATTAGAAGTCATGTGGGCATAATAGGTCTCTCGACCTGAATCCGAGAATCACTATACTAAGAGTTTTGAGTATAGTGGAACGCTTGTGGCAGAGAATTGCTACAAGTAGGTGGTGTGGACGTAGACCTGGGGGTCGAACCACGTTATATCGCTGCGTCATCTGTGTTTGCTTTTCTCGTCTCTCTTGCATTTACTTTACTTTACTTTATTTCTTTAATTTTTAATTCCGCAAGATCACCCTATTCACCCCCCTAAGGGTGATTTACACCCCAAACCTGTTCACAGAAACAAGGAGAAAAGGGAAAGGTGTTAACGGGTCGGATCCGAATCCGAAACCCCTTAAACCCGCACCGCTCTGCTTCACCTCCTTTTCTTTCTTCTTCTACAAAATTTTGGCGCCAAAAATCCTTCGAATCTCATTGTCGAAAAATCGAAGAGGATCTCGCCCCCGCTCGTCATTGCTCCACCTCGAGCCAACGCCTCGACAAACAAACTCCTTCGCTCGCCGTCGAGACCCCAACATCGCTCCAAGCCGAACTCTCCTCGCCGAAACCCATGGAACTCGAACCCAAAGCTTCGAAACCCCAAAAAACTCCTAACTTCGTAGCTCGGCGACAAGCTATCGTAGCTCGACGAAATAGTAGCTTGGCGACAAGCTATCGTAGCTCGGCGAAACGGTAGCTCGACGACAAGCTATCGTAGCTCGGCGAAAATGAGCCACCATAGCTCGGCGAGAACGCAAGCTACCATAGCTCGACGAAAGCGAGCTATCATAGCTCAGCGAATGCGCCCCATGGTCATAGCTCAGCGAATGCGCCCCATGGTCATAGCTCGGCGGCATACTCGAGCGAACCCATAGCTCGGCGAGCATCAAAACTCCGTAGCTCGGCGAGAAGAGAACTTTATAGCTCGGCGAGGTGGCTATTCCTGTAGCTCAGCGAACTCGTAGCCCGGCGAGAGCGTCGACAGTTTCTGTAGCTCGGCGGAGTTCTCAAAGGCTATAGCTCGGCGAGAGCACGGTTGCCCGTAGCTCGGCAAGACGAGCTATCACCATAGCTCGGTGGAATTTCGATGTCCCCATAGCTCGGCGAAATCCCTATAGCTCGGCGATACGACGATTGGAGCGGTAGCTCGGCAATTTCGTCGGCTGAGCTAAGGGGTGGAGAAGGCATGCTACAGCTGTCTGATCTTCATTATCTTCGTGCCGCGGTGATCAACGCTTCAGGGTTTTTTTCGGCCTGATCAAGAGTTTTCAGCCGTCGGATTGCCTCAGTGTGCGAGCCCATCGCTGATCAGCGCCGTGGATCGCTTAAAAGCGTGACGGATCTGACAAATCCAGAAATTATTTTTAAAATCATTTTTAATTCGAAAAATCAATAAAAAAATTCAAAAAGAATTATTTAAATTCGGAAAAATAATTAAAAATCCGAAAAGAAAATTAAAATTGATTTTATTAATTATAAAATTCGAAAGAGTAATTTTGAAATTGTTCCATAAAATTTGGAGAAATCCGGAGAACTATAGAAAAATTCTCAGAAAATTCTCAGAAAATTCCAGAAAATTCAAAAAAATCCGGGAAAATATGGAAAAATTCAGGAATATATTCAGTGACTTCAGAAGCCACAGATCAGTTCCAGGTCTCTCCGAACACTCCGACTGCTAAAATTATTTGCCTGAGTCTAAAAATAAGACGTACTACTTCCCGAAAGCCATGAAAATCGCCTTCCGGGAGTGGGGGGCTTATGATGATGGTAAAAATCACAGCAGATCAGAGTCGTACGATCACTGTACGGATCTCATAGCGTCTATAGGCAGATTAGCCATCACAAGCCTATTTTACAGGCCTGGGCTCGCTCCAAAATATGTGCTTCTCTCAAGTCCATAAAAAGTGACAGACTAGGCCCACTAAGAGAGACACCCAGCCCATGATGGTTAGGAGTCTCATCTCTTATCCTCTCAGAGGGATATCTTATCTCTTCATGGGGGAGATATGAAAGATCCGACGGTCATGATTCAGCTTCTAGAATGTCTCTCAGGCCTATAAATACTCCTCTCCCTCCTCAGTCTCCAAGTAATCAACAATTCACCAGTTTTTACTCTCTCTTTTTAGTCCTGACTTGAGCGTCGGAGGGTCAATCGCCGGGACCACACCCCGGTGTTTCAGACATTTTTGTAGGTCCGTCGGCCGCATCATCCACCGTCCAATTCAGATCACAGGAGGTTAATCAACGGTCCAGATCCATTTTCGGGAGCCCTAACAGTCTATAACGGCCAGGTTATAGCTTTGATTTTTAGCAGTGTTTTTCATTCATTAGCTCACTATCTAATTGCTCTCACACCGAAATAAGCAGCAACATATTTAAATGTTAGTAACCCACAAATGCTATTTATATATTAATCACAAGTAAATCACAATGCACAAGTAAAACAAGACGCAGCTGTTTTCATGAAGGAAGAACACATCCCATGGACGTAAAATACTTATGAGAAATATCTCAGCATTTGTTTCCAGATTTTTAAACAATAATCACCCATGATTCATCTCTCACAACTGCATTTAAAACCTACCTCTCAACTGCAAGGTAACATATAGCATGCTCTAGAGAAAATGTTACATATTTCTGACATAACTAGCCACCCACTAATACTATTCTCATCATCATACAAGCTATAAAGACAATACTACTAACTGGAATCCATGGGGTTCAATGGAGAAAGAGATGTCATCAGTACTTCGGAGGTGGTTTCTGTATAGGAAGCAATCCAAATCTCTTCTTCAAAGTTACGCGCTCCTTTGAAAATTTGTCATCCGGGGAGAAACGAGCTTCACAAGAAAAAAAACTATTAGCACATACAAAAACAAGAAAACATAGATTTTAATTGATTTTTTTTGGTTGGCCACATTTACTCCATACATCTCTACTGGTTTTAGGTCTTATACCTAGTCTTCTTTGCTCTTTTTTTTTCTTTGTTTGTAGTTTTCTTTGCTGATGTCAAGATCCATAAAGGAATGGATGAGTTGCGACAAGTTTGTATCAGAGAAAAAGGTCAGTCAAATTACAGTTCACAGACGACAAATTTTGACGTACATATATTTCCACTGTGCAAATTGTTTTTACTAGACGATCCCAAAAATTTTTCGAAGGTTTTGTTGCTGTAAAATATTTTTACAAAGGATATTTGATTTAGCAAAGTGAACAATAATGCAGGGTCTATCAATATGATTCGGTCTTGGGGCATTACAAGACTTTTTAATTGATGCTAATTCGTCTCTATTGTTCATGCCCAAACCATCTCAACCAGTTCCTCATTTTTTCTAAATATTACCAGACATCGATCGATATAACTGAAGAAAATTGAATAGTAAATGCATGTGGTAAGGTTCCAGGGTAAATGAAGTTGTTAAATAAGCATTATTGCATTGACAAGGGGTGATTTAAGTGACCCAGAACTACTATATTCATACTGTATCTAATGACTGTTCAGAGAAGGATTAAAGAAAGGGGCCAGGATAACACAATTATTATCTGAGAGGCCATAAACACAGAAATTATGGACAATGCACAATCACCTTGACGATGGATTGTTGTATATGGTGCAAGAGTAAGATTAAATAGTCAGATAAATTACTTGTAATAAAGTACGCATGCAAGCAATACTAATAAGAGGAAATTCTGCTCCGAGGTGGAGGTATCCCTCCTAGAACATGTGTCATATTAAAAATATTGTTAAACTCATCATTAACAAATAATTACCTATAACCTAATAGATGAACATATTCCCAGCATACCACACTTATCAGAGGGAACTTCTATAGCTTCTCTCTAACCGTACTTTCCTAATATAGCATGACTACCTTCATAACTACTTACACAAAAGGGGATAAACTTACTTCCCCTAGCTTTCTAATCCAACAGACTACTCTCTCTGGTCTTGAAGCGTACAACTTTTTCAGAAGAACAAATTAAATAATGGGCCGCAATATTTTATTAACCAACAAGCAAAGATCAAACAGTAATTTGGATAGACCTTCAATGAAAATTTTGTGATGAGGACAAGGTAGGGTAGTGCCAGGACAAACAAAATTGATCCACCTTGCCACTCAGCCTTCTCAAGCAGTCCATATAAAACACAAACTTTCTATAAGAAGTGTGTGAGAAATAAAGCCAAATCACGTCAATATTTTGACTACGGATAACCAATCGTTCATGGTCACTTTTCAACCACCATAACCAACCAAACTTCAATAGGTTGACAGATATGACGATGGGGAGTAGATAAGAGCAAATGGGGATGTGTATCCAGGTTTCCAATCAAAATAAATACTACATGCAGAAGAACATGATGGGAGAATACGACGTGTATCCTGGTATCCAATACAGATAATATATTGCATGCATACAGAAAGAGAAATATTGGATAATACTGCATGCACAGAAGAGCATTGCTTGGCATTTTAATCCATTTTCACATAGCTTAAGTCATTTTTATAATAATCAAGATCTATTAGATAACATTATCCACTTCTAAAATCAAGACATACATGCACACCCTCAAATATCCTGATGAACAAATCATTCTACATTAATAATTCCTACTAATGGCATCTCCAATTACATGTTGAAATTTTGCGTTCATCTTATTTGCCGAACTATTAAATGCATTCTAAGCCAATCCCTAATTTGAAGCAATAAAAGGGCTTGTAAATGATAGACTTCGTTATGTGCAATGTGTTGCTTTATTCCCCATCATGAGATATCTTATAATAATGATAAGTGTAAAGAAGAGCATATGTTACTCATATAAATCATAAAACCAAGCCTCGTGTATGACAAAAGTCAAGACACAATAATCATACGTAATTTTGAATATAGCCATTGCATGCTTTCCAAAACAACTACACCATATGAAAGCAGCAACGGTAAAAGTACCAATTGCAAGAGTATACTTACTTTAGAAGATAGATATATTTGACGAATTGTTGAGTCAAAGACATTATGTCTAGTAGTTATGATACAGTACGTTCATTAAATTTATGATAATAAAATATGAAAGACTAAAATTTTTAACATGTTGAAATTAAAAAAGAAATTGACGTAAACATACTGGTGGATGAGGATGGAGTTAAATGGAGTTAACCGGATCCACCACAGATCCATGTATACTGGCAATTAGCAACTACAACTATTTGAATTTATGAAAGAGGTGAAAAGGAACTTAAAATAATCTAGTATTCACCAGACACACTAGCAATGAAGATATGAGAAATAAGATTTTTTTTTTTTTTTTTTTTGCATAGAATATTATAAACAAATTGTAAGAGGTTCAATAAAACAAGATGGGGAGCTTCAGAAATAGAATCTACCTGGATGAGCAGATTGTGTAGCCAACCCTAGTGGCGATTCTTTCTGCAGAAAATAACATCAACTACAGTTAGAAATACAAACAAATATACAGAGCCAAAAAAACATCTATAATCAAATGTTGCATTCTACGCCGCCCAAAGTCTACAGTATCATGGAGCAAGGTTGGGTGACAGAGGTGCAATCTAAGTTAGCACCGAAAAAGAAAATTTTGATTTTCATGCCCTTTGGTCGGTTTATCAAATTTCAAATTTTCCATTGTTTGTTTTTTATTTATTTTCAGAATAATGTTTTGATGAACTTACACTGCCAGGTGTTGTCCATGAAACAATAGAATACAATCCATGGTTTATGTAACTAGTCTTTTAGCATGTGGAATGCATGCCGGCTTATACTATATAATTTAATTACTAGATAATTAAAGTCTCACTTATCCCCACAATGCATAACAATTCTCATCGTAATAACAATAACAAATTTGGGTATTCAACTTTTCTGTATTAGTTAGTAGATTTGGATACCCTTGTTTTTTTGTTAAGTTGGGAGAACTGGAGCTTTGCAGAGTTATCTCTCAAACCTTAGTCTTCTTAACCATGCATTGTTTGGGAATCCTTTTGGACTTGAGATAACTATCCACTCCAATCTAAATCTCTAATATTATAATGGGAGAGGGCCTTAGTGTCATTTGTCAATCTACCAACACATGTATCGCACGTACATAACTAATATGAAGGAGGTCTCAGGTTCAAAGTCTCACTATGTCAGATTTTTTACTTTAAAATTTTTTAAAATTAAACATGCATCACATGTGTAAATTACTATCCATTTATCTATCTATAATATAATATATTTACTTACGATTTAATGGAAGAGTTTGTCACAAATTAACAAATTTAAATATTTTTTTGTCATAAAAAAACACCACTTTTGTCACCAAACAAACTTGTGCATCGCACGTGCAACTCCAAATATATTTTTCAATACGTGCATCACACGTACACATCAAAGTTTTTTTCCTTCTTAATTTAAAAAAAATACGTGTATAGCCCATTCAGCTTCATTTTTTAAAATTAAGGCATTCATCGCACATGCTAATTACTGTTGACTTACGTGTATCGCACATTTAACTCCAACTCTTTATCAAAACGTGCATCGCATGTGAAAAATACTAGTTTATCTAAACTTTAATCGCTTTCTTGCTAATGTATGTAATTAACTCAACTTTAGTTGGCTTCCTAAAGACCAAAATCAAAACGAAGTTAAGTTAACCTTTAACTCCACTATAAACTTTAGTTAACCTAACTTTGTCTCGAAACACACTCTTAATTCTTCTCGATCAATATCTTACCGCAAGTTATACCATCTTCATTTACAAAAGAAGGATCTTTTATAATCTTGTTTACTCATATGGACAGAATCTACTTGTTTACTATAATCAGAATCACACAATCCAAATGTTTACTAGAATCTAATGACGCAATAAAGGAATCCAAAGGCAGGAAAAGGTAAAGAAGATATACCTTGGTGGTGTAAACCTTGTCCCCATTCTCATTTATGTAGAACTGAAGATACATTTTCGCCCAAGAAAAACTACAAACAGTACCCAAAAAAAAACAATTTTTATCTTGAATCAAAAGAGAAGAAGAGCAAGAAAACCGGGGGAAAAAAAAAACTAATGTTGGATTAGATAGTGAAAATAATACGAACCAGAAGCGTCGGCGAAAAGAGGGGTTAGGTTTTTTTAGAGTGGGGAAAGAAGAAGAAGAATTTGTAGGGGTTTTAGAGTAGGAATCTTTGCAAATACACCCCCAACATTATGTTATTTCCTTACTGTATTTAGGGCCGGATACATGTTTTGTAAAACCCGCAAACCCGGCCTGTTCTCTCATCTTCAAAAACCAGTTCTTTTATAGGAGTTTTTTGCCTACAGGCCACTTTTTGAAAATATTTGCGTTTTTTTGTCAGTTGCTCAACTATTAGCGCTTTTGGGCTACTTTGTGCCATGTCAGCAGCGACCGCTATTTCCAATAGCGGTCTCTTCATGTTGAGGTCGCTAATGGGAATAGCGACCTATGTTTTAACTTTTTTTAATTTTTTTTTTGCTGTCACTATTCCCACTAGCGATCTTAGTATAATGAGGTCGTTGATGGGATTAGCAACCTTTAATAAGCGGTATTCTAACACTTAGGTACCGTTCTTTTTTTTCCTCTTATAAGAGGTTATCTCTTATAAGAGATTTACAGTAATAGCCTCTTGTAAAAGCCTCTTTTTGAGGTGTTTTTTTATATAAAAATAACCTCTTATAAGAACCTCTTATAAGAGATTTCTGTTCTTTTTTCACCTCTTACAATAGTCTATATTACCCCAAAGTCTATATTACCCCAAAGTATAAAAATAGTGAGATGAAGAACAAGAAAAGATAAGTTCAAATTACTAATATATAAACTAGTTTAATGGCAAGTTAAATTCACAAATCAGTGTAAATCATCAATTATAATTCCGGGCTACTATAGACTTTTAATTAGTATGAAAATTAGTATGTATAAATATAAATAATAATAATTTGTTTCAACGAAGTTGGATTAAAAAAATTTAAGGTCAATGGGCTAATATAAATTCTCCTTTAGCTGTAAATAAATAAAAAATAAAATAAAATAAATAATAAAAATAAATAAATAAATTAAAAAAAACCTGACCTGCTGCAGGATTTGAACATGGTGGCATTATAACATGATAAATTAACTAGCCACAACTAAGTAATGTACTTACTGGACGTAAATATATATATCTTTAAATAAATCAGTGTTTCGACAGCATCCCTAACATAATTGTTCGAGATTGTGAAGAATGAATTCCCACGCTTTTTCTAGGATAGCATATTACAGTCAACTACGTATATGATTATACTTTTTCTAGGATAGCATATTCCGGGCTACTATAGACTAATATATAAACTAGTTTAATTAGTAACAATTATAATATAGACTTTTTAAGTGATAGAAGTCTTATAAGAATTTGAAAGAGGCTACTAGAAGTCTTTTAGGCTTATAAGATATTTTGAGAAAAATGTCTTATAAGAAGTAAAAAAAGAACACTAAAAAAACTCTTATAAGAGGGGGACCACCTCTTACAAGAGATAAATCTCTTATAAGAGGAGAAAAAGAACACTACCTTAGCAAAATCTAAAGAGCTTTTACTCTATAGAAAATGGCAATCAATTTATTTAAAACTAAGGTCGCTATTCGGAATAGAGGCCTTTATTAACTAAGGTCGTTGTTCCGAATAGAGGCCTTAGTTGTATGACTATTTTGCAAATTTTACAAAGAACAAGGAGATTGTGTTTCCTACTGAGGTCGTTATTGGGAATAGCAACCTTAGTATACTGAGATCGCTATTCCCAATAGCGACCTCAGTTTTAATTTTTTGGGGAAAACTCTTTAGGAATCGCTAAGTGTCTCAATACATTCATTCGAGTTTACTAATCTCATCACACTAAGGTCGCTAGTGGGAATAGCGGCGGAAAAAAAGTATTCAAAAAAAATTAAAAAATATGTCGCTATTCAAAAAAATATTCAATAGCGGCCGTTGGCATAAAGTAGCCCAAAAACGCTAATAGTTGGGGAACTTGCTCAAAAAAGCAAATATTTTCAAAAAGTGGCCTACGACGGCAAAAAAATCTCTTTCATAGAGGGAGAAAAAGGAGAGAGTGTTGGCGAGTGAGAGTCACTGTCAGAATCTGATTCAGTCTTGGATAAATCTAGAAGCTGATTGAATTCCCCGATGCATGGGATAGATTCACAGCTTGAAGAAGAGGATGATGTGGATCTTCTTCAACAATTGGAGCTCATTCTAGACCACGATCCACTTATGTGAGCCATCACCTTCTTCTTCTTCTTTGTTCAATCGATCGAAATTAGTGGTTATGATTTTGGTTGTGTTGTTGATTATCACAGTGTTGTATGTAGTTTATTCTCATTCGATATCGCGAACAAATTGAACCCTTTTGATGCCTTCTACCTTTATGTTGAAATGCTCGTTGCAAAAAAAGCATGTGTAATTTATTTTTTGTTACATTGGGAATTGGCGAATGTTGATAAAATGAGGTTGTTCTATGTGTACTGGCTTGAAAATCGATTATTTAATACTAGTACATCTTGAGAGTTGCTATAGTTACTACCTTTTGTGCACTACTTCTTCTCCTTGTCGCACAATCTCCACTACTATATTCATTGAAATAGAAGAGGGGAGCAGATTGTGCAAAGTCGAGTAGCGGTTTAAAAGTAGTGCACAAAGCAGTGGCGGTTTAAATGGACAACGGTACATACCTCTCAGTGAGCTTCTCTTTCATGGCCTCCCAAGTGGCTATGGGTGCCAGGCCTCGGCCTCTGCGGACATGTTCAAGATTGGTCCAATGCTGTTGAGCTTTACCCGTTAATTTCATAGTTGCAAATTTAACTTTAAGGGCTTCGCTCATGTCGAACCACACAAAATAGTGGTCCATGGCACGGACCCAATCAAGGTAAGCTTGGGGTTCCATGTGGCCTTCAAATTGGGGAACGTCAGCCTTAACGTTCTTTTTATATTGTTCGTCAGGGTCACGTTCTTGACGTCGATCGTCATGAACATTCTCTTGAGGGATCTGACGATGGCCATGAAGCTCAGGGACAATTGTTTGATTTAGCTCCACTTTCTCAAGCCTCTGATTGATATTGGCAAGAGTTGCTTGGATGGCAGCTAGGGTAGTGGAGATATCAGGGTTGTCCATTTCAGGTCTGGGGAGTCTAGGGTTCCTAATTGGATGATTGGGAAGGGATAGGAAAGGCTCCTCAGGGTCTGTGATGGTGCTGCGAAGACGCATTCACCAAAAGTGTGAAATAGAGTGTGTCCTTTTTTTTTTTTTTAATGAATCTGAAATAAACTAAAATAAAAGAAAAAAAAAGATAAAAACTACACAATCCTAAATGAATGCAAAAATGATGCCTACGATGCAAGAACTAAGGTTTTAAGAACCTTTGCTCTGATACCAAAATGATGTAAAACCAACCCTAAATTAGAGAAATTCCAAGAATTTTAATGGGTTAATTTTACCAACATGAAAGTGCGGATCTAAGTTGGAAATTTTTAACAATTAATAGGTTCGATGGGTTTTCAAGAATTGAATAAATATAACAGTCCCAATTGATAATTCAATCGTACGATCAACAATTAAATTCCTATGTGTCAGCAAGTAATAAATTCAATATCGATTCGTACTCTATTCTAGCATGTGGATCACTCAATCTCAATTGTTTTGTGGTCGACAGGCAAATTAGATAATATACTAGATAATAGGGCAGTAAAACACAAATATTAAAAGTGGAAAGAGTATACCAGATGCGAAGAACAATTGCAACAATCGAAGCGGCTGCTGCTAGAGTGGCTGGTGACTGTTGTGATGCGATCGGACCGGTGAGAGTGCTGTGCTGCCGCTGGCGGTTGACTGGCGACGAAGCAAAAGGGCAGACGATGACGGGGGTCTGCTGGCGACGTGGAGGTGGGTGACTTGGGGTGAGTTGGTTGGTGGTGGAAGTGAAAGGGGTGGCCGACGAGGGTGAGGGAAAGGGCGGTCGACGAGGTGGAGATGAGGTAGCGGTATTGGGGTTGGGTTCGGGTTCGACAGATGAGGAAGAAGGGTAGGGGGACTTGACGGGTTTCTTTTGTTGGTCGGGGTGTGGTGTGGTGGATGGAGCGGTGAGGAAGGGGGGTTGCTGAACGATGGCGGGAAGGGAGAAGGGTTTGGGAAGGAGGACGATGGGTTGATTTCTTTGTGGGGATCGGGATATGGATAGGGAAGAAGAAGGTGGAGAAGATGAATGGCGGCAGGTGAAGGGGTTTTGGATTTAGTATTAGGGGATTAGGGTTTGTATTAGGGATTTTTAATTTGGGGATTTTAATTTGGGATAAATTTTAGAATTAATCATTAATTCTAAAATTGGATTAGGATTTATCACAAACCCTAATTTAGATCTCAGTTGTATCACACAAAAGAGAAGGAGGAAGAGCAAAACTCAACACAGATTTTTTTTTATCAATAATGGCATGCTTTCTCATTAATCTCAAGGCCTTTAAATAGGCTCAAATGCATCTTGAAACACATCTCCAAAATATCCTCAAAATCTAAAAATTACAAAAAGATTACATATGGCTATAATTGCCAAAAATAAAAAAGGTATTGAAATAAACTAAACAGGAAAGATGTCCTCATCATTCTCTCCGGGTGGGAGAGAGCTCGACCCAGTCGAGTCAAAACCAGTGATCCTGCCATGGTGCTCCAAAAGATCTGGATCCAGTTGCGGGAGCCCCTCACGATCACTGCAAGTGTCATCCAACTTCGGCTTATTTTTCCACCTTACCAAATACTTGTGCATACCACCATCTCTAGTAGAGATTATCTGATCATCTAAAATATTATCCAATTCTTCTGTCGATGGGTAAGTAATATCTGGTAGTGGAGGTAATGGGGGAATCTCACCATTAGGCTGCAGGGTAGGCTCATCTATAAGAAAATTTCTAGGGTTGAATTTTGAGCGTTCATAAAGTACTAGATACTCAATATTGAAAATCTTACTTATGCCAAAACCTTCAGGAAGGTCAACGACATAGGTACTATTATTGATTGCATGTAGAATCTTAAATGGGCCTGCAGCACGTATGTTCAAGTTCTTAACGGATCCAACAGGAAACCGTTCCGGATGAATCCGAACCATCACTTCGTCACCAATATCAAAAGTTATAAATTTCCTTCTAGTATCTGCTATTAACTTGTAGTTAAAATTATTCTCATTAAGTTCCTTGGAAATTTCTCTATGCAAGTCATGAATGTTATATGCAAATATGGGTGTAGACTCTGTGACTTTGTGATGTTCTAACACGAGGGTAAAATCTATGGGTTGCCAAGTGACTTCGGAAGGAATGGGTGACTCAGGTATACTCAATGGAGGTGACTGAACAGGCTGAATACAATTGAGAGACTGGTCATCCTCTTTTTCATCAAAGTCATCACTTATATTAGGTTCATAAATAAACTCATTGTCGGGCTCATCAGCGATGACTGCGGTACCCTCTACTATATTAATCCTACTGGGACTGGGACAGTTGCCAGCAACATGACTGTATCCCTTACATTTATAGCACTTAGTGAGATGGTCAATCTTACTGTAATCTCTTTCGGTGTTCTTACCCTTATGTTCATCTCTATGTGAATTAAAATTTGAATTAGATTTGCTGGGGTAAGATTTGTTAGGGTGCTGAGAGGGAGGCTGAGGTCTAGGTGGGTCAGTAGAGGTCATTCTAGAGGAATGATCTCTCGAGTCGCTGGACCTAGAATCAGAACTAGCTTTAAGGGAATCCATGTCGAGGTATACTCAATGGAGGTGACTGAACAGGCTGAATACAATTGAGAGACTGGTCATCCTCTTTTTCATCAAAGTCATCACTTATATTAGGTTCATAAATAAACTCATTGTCGGGCTCATCAGCGATGACTGCGGTACCCTCTACTATATTAATCCTACTGGGACTGGGACAGTTGCCAGCAACATGACCGCATCCCTTACATTTATAGCACTTAGTGAGAGGGTCAATCTTACTGTAATCTCTTTCGGTGTTCTTACCCTTATGTTCATCTCTATGTGAATTAAAATTTGAATTAGATTTGCTGGGGTAAGATTTGTTGGGGTGCTGAGAGGGAGGCTGAGGTCTAGGTGGGTCAGTAGAGGTCATTCTAGAGGAATGATCTCTCGAGTCGCTGGACCTAGAATCAGAACTAGCTTTAAGGGAATCCATGTCGAGGACTAGGGCGTAGGCTGCCGCTATTGAGTCCACGTTTCTATAGATTAGCTCGTTTCTAAGGTCAGCTCGTAGTCCAGCTCGGAACCTAGAGAGAGTTTGTTCTTCACTCTCTTTACCTAAAGCATTGCACCAAATAAGGAAGTCATCGAATTTATCAACATATTCTTGTGTGGATTTACTTCCTTGATACAATAGGTTCCACGAATCTAGCAATCGGGTGTGGAACGACAACGGTACATACCTCTCAGTGAGCTTCTCTTTCATGGCCTCCCAAGTGGCTATGGGTGCCAGGCCTCGGCCTCTGCGGACATGTTCAAGATTGGTCCAATGCTGTTGAGCTTTACCCGTTAATTTCATAGTTGCAAATTTAACTTTAAGGGCTTCGCTCATGTCGAACCACACAAAATAGTGGTCCATGGCACGGACCCAATCAAGGTAAGCTTGGGGTTCCATGTGGCCTTCAAATTGGGGAACGTCAGCCTTAACGTTCTTTTTATATTGTTCGTCAGGGTCACGTTCTTGACGTCGATCGTCATGAACATTCTCTTGAGGGATCTGACGATGGCCATGAAGCTCAGGGACAATTGTTTGATTTAGCTCCACTTTCTCAAGCCTCTGATTGATATTGGCAAGAGTTGCTTGGATGGCAGCTAGGGTAGTGGAGATATCAGGGTTGTCCATTTCAGGTCTGGGGAGTCTAGGGTTCCTAATTGGATGATTGGGAAGGGATAGGAAAGGCTCCTCAGGGTCTGTGATGGTGCTGCGAAGACGCATTCACCAAAAGTGTGAAATAGAGTGTGTCCTTTTTTTTTTTTTTAATGAATCTGAAATAAACTAAAATAAAAGAAAAAAAAAGATAAAAACTACACAATCCTAAATGAATGCAAAAATGATGCCTACGATGCAAGAACTAAGGTTTTAAGAACCTTTGCTCTGATACCAAAATGATGTAAAACCAACCCTAAATTAGAGAAATTCCAAGAATTTTAATGGGTTAATTTTACCAACATGAAAGTGCGGATCTAAGTTGGAAATTTTTAACAATTAATAGGTTCGATGGGTTTTCAAGAATTGAATAAATATAACAGTCCCAATTGATAATTCAATCGTACGATCAACAATTAAATTCCTATGTGTCAGCAAGTAATAAATTCAATATCGATTCGTACTCTATTCTAGCATGTGGATCACTCAATCTCAATTGTTTTGTGGTCGACAGGCAAATTAGATAATATACTAGATAATAGGGCAGTAAAACACAAATATTAAAAGTGGAAAGAGTATACCAGATGCGAAGAACAATTGCAACAATCGAAGCGGCTGCTGCTAGAGTGGCTGGTGACTGTTGTGATGCGATCGGACCGGTGAGAGTGCTGTGCTGCCGCTGGCGGTTGACTGGCGACGAAGCAAAAGGGCAGACGATGACGGGGGTCTGCTGGCGACGTGGAGGTGGGTGACTTGGGGTGAGTTGGTTGGTGGTGGAAGTGAAAGGGGTGGCCGACGAGGGTGAGGGAAAGGGCGGTCGACGAGGTGGAGATGAGGTAGCGGTATTGGGGTTGGGTTCGGGTTCGACAGATGAGGAAGAAGGGTAGGGGGACTTGACGGGTTTCTTTTGTTGGTCGGGGTGTGGTGTGGTGGATGGAGCGGTGAGGAAGGGGGGTTGCTGAACGATGGCGGGAAGGGAGAAGGGTTTGGGAAGGAGGACGATGGGTTGATTTCTTTGTGGGGATCGGGATATGGATAGGGAAGAAGAAGGTGGAGAAGATGAATGGCGGCAGGTGAAGGGGTTTTGGATTTAGTATTAGGGGATTAGGGTTTGTATTAGGGATTTTTAATTTGGGGATTTTAATTTGGGGTAGATTTTAGAATTAATCACTAATTCTAAAATTGGATTAGGATTTATCACAAACCCTAATTTAGATCTCAGTTGTATCACACAAAAGAGAAGGAGGAAGAGCAAAACTCAACACAGATTTTTTTATTATCAATAATGGCATGCTTTCTCATTAATCTCAAGGCCTTTAAATAGACTCAAATGCATCTTGAAACACATCTCCAAAATATCCTCAAAATCTAAAAATTACAAAAAGATTACATATAGCTATAATTGCCAAAAATAAAAAAGGTACTGAAATAAACTAAACAGGAAAGATGTCCTCATCATAAAGTGTAGCCGGAACTCGAACTCATAACCTCTTTTGCACTAGCCAAGAGGCTTACCACTATTAGTGGCTATGGACTCTATTAGAAATATATTAGGCCCATGCAACCCAATTCCGATATCTATGCTATTATACGTGAATTGCATGTGTTCCGCATAACAAATAGTGTGTATATATTGTCGGTTGCGAACGAACTTTTGTTGCGAACTGACGTGTGAACCAACTGATGCCGCTATTAGGAATAGCGGCATCATTGTATGTTTTTTTTGAAATTTGCATTGTAGTGGCATTAACGGCATCAATGGTTTGCACGCCATTTTGCACCAAAAGTCTGTTCACAACCGAAGAGGCCCATATATATATATATATATATATATATATATATATATATATATATATAAACCTTTTGTTGTGCACACTCAGCCTTCGTATCGACGATCTGAACCATTCAGATTGATCTACATGTCTAAATTAGTTTAAATATGTAAATCAAGTCATTTTAAATTCATTTGCCCATCCATTGAAGTGTTACAAAATTGTATGGCTGAATATCATTTTTTTATAATGACATGATGGATGGACAAATGAATTTCAAATGATCTGGTTTTATATATTTAGATTAATTTAGCCGTGTAAATCAATGTAAACGGTTTGGATCGTCGATACAAAGTCCCGACTGCCGAGTGCACACAGAGGCTATTGCACAACAGAAGGGGACTCATATATATATATATATATATATATATATATATATACACACACACACAGAGAGAGAGAGAGAGAGAGATGATCGAGTGAGAACTTTTTGGGTAAGAACCACGTGAGAACTTTTGTTTGTGATATTAGTTGAAAGATCTAAACCGTTCATTTTGATCTACATGACTAAATTAGTCTATGGATGAGAAATCAAGTCGTTTGAGATTTGTTTCCCATGCATTGAAGTGTTACAAATTGTATGGCTGAAAAAACGTTATTTTTTTTATAATGACATGATGCATGGACAAATGAATTTCAAATGACTTGATTTTATATTTCTATACTAATTTGGTCACGTTAAACAATGTGAACGGTTCAGATCATCAATAGGATAGATAGATGTGAAGTTCTCACAAAGCTCATCGTGAGAACAGTTTCATATATATATATATATATGAGAACGTAGTTGTATTTCCAACAATTCATCCCCTCCTAAATGGTAGGCTAGAATTGGCTTTGATTGTTTGGAAATCAAGGTACAAAGTGGTGTTTGAGAACAAGACTTGCAAGTTAACATTAACTCTTAAAGAAAATTGTACAACAACAAACATCATCATTGCTTGGCCTGAGCCTCAACCACTCATTATATTTGGTTATTTTAAGTTACCTTTCAATTTTCAATGTGAGTTCAAATTTGCATATGATGTCCCTACAGACATAGTATGGTGGGTGTTAAATAACAAAAGAGTAACTATTTGGTATATATAGGTGATTAAAGATATGTATGAAGGGACAATAACCACAATTAGAGCAACCACAAGAGAAAGTAGTGAATTCCCTAGTACAGTAGGTTTACACCTGTTGTAGAATCTGCTACAACTCGTAGTGTTAATAGCGGAATACACACACCACAAGCAACGTAAACTTCCCAAGAACTAGATGAACCAAGAACAAGCCACCACAATAATCGCAAGATCTCACAAGAACACAATAATATGCAGAGATAACCCGACTTCATATTCTCCAAGAAATACAAAGATTACAAAGAGATTATAACTCTCAATCTCTCTCTTTCACCTTTGATACACTAGGCACATACCCCTTTTGAAATTGAACAATGATAACGACTCACCTTTGATATGAATTACTAGCCCTAGAGTTCACATCTATTGTTATATATATAACCCACAAGCAAACCCTAAAAGATAAACACAAATACAGTTTATTGAACCTTAAACCCGAAAGCCCAAATAACATACAACCACTGTCGGTCGACTACACTTGGTCTTGCCAACACCCGAAGCCTGACTGGTCGACTGCAAGGTCGACTGTCCCGCTCTCTGTTGAACCCTGTACACTCGAAGAATGCTCAGCAGCCTGAGTAGGTCGATTGCACTCCTGGTCGGTTGACCGCAATCCTCCAGCTGCACTTCATCTAGCTGTTGTTGCTTTCTCTTGTTGTCATCGTCTTCTCATCTTCTTCTCCAACTTCAAGAACTTCCGTGCCTATATGTATTTGAGGCCACAATCCTAACAATCTCTCACTTGGACCAAATACACAACGGTTTAAAGTTATTGTAATATTACCTCAGATTATCTCTGCCAGTCTCCCACTCTCATGAAAGACCCAAGTATTTCCCATTCTCATGAAGAGTATATCCGCCACTCCACCACGTGGAGTGCACCAACCACCCCTCATAAACTCATAAAGGATGTGCTCTACCAATTGCATATAGCACGAATAACCGAGAAACAACATTCCGTGTCGGATTCTGTGTTACAAGACTCCTCAGTTTGCAGAATTTTTGCTAACACCGGACATGGTTCAAAGTCTCTCAATGTACCCTCTATACTGGAAGTCTTCGTGAACGACATCTTCACAAAATCTGCAGGCTGCTTAAACCTCAAGCCTCATTTTGGTTACTCTTATTGACATCACAGTGCATATTGATAATAGTGCTCTCTAACTCACAAGAGCGACTTGAAGCTTTCACTGCCATATTGCAAAATACTATCACCGCAACAACATCTTGCCATCTAGGATCACTCTCATGGCCAGCATCTCCAACTAAATTAGTAACCTCCCATGAATTCCCATAACTGAAAGGACTCAATTGCACCCTACACAACCTACTACTCGATTCCGGCTGAGAGTCAACTACTGGAGAAATGTCCCTCACTTCTCTAAGCAAATACAATGTTTCCTAATGCTTTTCTCTTGCTATCACCCTTGAATCTGCAGCTATGCACCATTTTCCACTACCAACTATAGTAAACAACCCCTCTTTTTCTAGCCTTCCAATCGAGATAAGATTCTCCTTCAAGTCTGGAACATGCCTTGTCTTCCGCAAAACAATACTCTGATCATCATTGACTTTCACTTGAATAGTACCAATCCCTCGTACAGGACACTTTTGATCGTTTCCCACGATCACATCTCCAAAAGAACCCTCTTTGTAGTCATCAAACACATCTCTCCTCGGAGTGCAATGAAAAGAAGCTCCTGAATTAATATATCAATCTTGTGTGCCCAACTCTTCCCTAGCTGATGAGCATAACTCTTCAATAGACACCACATTGACTTCGTTTGATTTTTCTTGCTTCCTCTTCATATAGACCTTACAACTGTGCATCATGTGATCCCTCTTGTGATAATACCAACACTCAGGTCCATGTCCCCCATCGCTGTCATCGGACTCACTCTTAGATGAACTACTCTGATTTTTTCTTCTTTGACTGCTCTTAGATCTCTCACGTCTCTTCTCAACTGACATAATGAAATCCTTAGAAGATGATGATGAAAATCCTCTGTTTCTCACCCTTTCACGTCCTCGTTTAGAATACTACTTACCACATCCTGTGGAGTCATTAAATCTGTCATAGTGTCTGTAATAGTATGTTTTACCTACCATAACTATCTGGCAAAGTAGATAAAAGTAACAATGACTGTCACATCTCGGAAAATTTCAATCATGTAGCTTCAATCTGGTTGTAAACCATACAGTAATTTTCACATGTTCCGCTATGAAACTCCCTTCCCTCAACTTCATATTAACCAATTTCTTCAAAAAGAATTTAATTAGATGTCGATGGTTTCTCATACATATCCGTGAGAATCTCCATAGTCTCCTTTATGGTCTTTGCCTTCGAGATATGAAATAACGTCTTCCTGCTGAGCCCCAACTGAATCTGTCTTAGCACCTTCTGATCCAAACGATTCCAATCCGCTAAGACCTTCACATCATTGTCTGCACCTCTGGCTTCTTATGAAACAACGAACTATCAAGATTTTTCTGACGAAGATATGCTATCATCTGAATTTTCCACATTGCGAAGTCACACCCATCGAACCTCTCGATCTTCAACTTGCTATCGGCCATTCTAAACCCAGTGCTCTGATACCACTTGTTGTAGAATATGCCACAACTCGTAGTACTAATAGCGGAACACACACACTACAAGCACCAAAACTTTTCAAGAACTAGATGAACCAAGAACAAGCTACCACAATAATCATAAGATCTCACAAGAACACAATAATATGCAGAGATAACCAATACTTCTTATTCCTAAAGAAATGCAAAGATTACAAAGAGATTACAAGCCTCATTCTCTCTCTCACATTTGAAATACTCGACACATACCTCTCTTGAAGTTGAACAATGATAACGGCTCACCTTTGATATGAGTTACTAGCCCTAGAGTTTACGTCTGTTGCTATATATAGCTCCCAAGCAAATCCTAAAAAATAAACACAAATACAGCTTATTGGACCGTAAACCCAAAAGCCCAAATAACATACAACCGTTGTCGGTTGACCGCACCAAGTTGCAGTCGACTGCACTTGGTCTCGCCAACACCCGAAGCCTGATCGGTCGACTGCACGGTCGACTGTTCAGTTCTCTGTTGAACTCTGTACACTCGAAGAATGCTCAGCAGCCCGGGACGGTCGACCGCACTCCTGGTCGGTCGACCGCAACCCTCCAGCTGCACTTCTTCTAGCTGTTGTTGTCTTCTTTTGCTGTCTTTGTCTTCTCTTCTTCTCCAACTTCAAGAACTCCCGTGCCTATGTGTATTTGAGGCCACAATCCTAACAACACCAAGGTTCAGCTTTAAGTCCCTACCTCTTTGCTCTAGTGGTGGATGAATTGACGCGAGGAATACAAGATGAGGTGACTTGGTGTTATGCTTTTTGCCGATGATATCGTCTTAGTGAATGAGACTAGAGCATGAATCAATGCTAAATCATAATTGTGGAAATTTTTTTTGGAAGGTAGAGGCTTTAGAATAAGCAGAACTAAAACAGAGTATATGGAGTGTAATTTTAGCGATATTCAGAACTCAAATGTGGAGGTAGTGAGGCTTGATGGTCAAGAGATACCTAAGAGAGACCGTTTCCAAAATCTTGGCTCGATTATACAAAGAGATTGAAAGATTTGTGAAGATGTTATACATAGAATCCAAGTAGGGTGACTTAAGTGGAGAATTGTTGGCGGTGTTTTGTGTGACAAACGTATACCTTTGAAGTTAAATTTTTTTTAGATCAACAATGATGTGTGGAGCAGTGTTGGGCAATAAAGAAACAACAGGTCCAAAAAATGAGTATAGCGGAGATAAGGAAGCTAAGATGGATGTGTGGTAAAACTAGGAATGATAGAATTAGAAACGAGCATATATAAGACATGGTAAAAGTAGCTTCTATCCAAGATAAATTAAGTGAGAATCGCCTCAGTGGTTTAGACATGTCACACGTAGATCTAGTAGTTCCCGCTTTAGAAAGAGTGATTTGATAAATGTTAAGGGTAGAGTTAGGGGTGAGGAAAGACCTAAACTTGGGTGAAAACTGTGAGAAAATATATGAGTGTGAGAAAATATATGATAGCTTGTGGTCTTACAGAAGTTATTGCGCTAAACCGAACAGAATGGAAAATCATGATTCATGTAGCATACCCCGACTAGTTGGGAAAAGGCTTTGTTGTTGTTGTTGTAGTAGTAGTAGTAGTTCAAATTTGCAAAGAAGATCTACTTTTATCTTAGCTATGTATGATTTTATTGTCAAAAGAAAAGAGTCCCTTGGAATTTCACCTTTGAAATTTTCTTCTTCTCTGAACATAATTTCTATGATAATAATCTTCAAAAATCTACTGAAAGGAAGTGTCTACTTACTGGAGCCCATTTGAGCATGATAAAGTTGCCTCTTGAGAAGATTTTTTATACCCCATGTTTGATCTTTTCAGTAGCCTGATAAGTGGTGACAGTAATATTCGCCTTATGATAATTTCTTTGTAATAAAACATACTACTTTTCGTAATTGTTCGATCTTAAAAAATCAATAGGTTACAGTCCGAACATCAAGATTTTATGTGAAACCTTCTATTCCTATGGTTTACATAATTATGAGAAATTAAATTACATCACTGTATTTTATGTTACCCAGGTTTGATCTATTGAATAGCAGGATAATAAAAACATAAAACTTATGGTAGTTGATTTTTGCTAAACATACACCTTTCTATAATTGTAGATCTAAAAACCATAAAATACAATTCAAAAGCAGGATTTCAAGTGAAACATTCTATTGCTATGACCTTTATTGAACAAAATATTACAAGAGGAGGAGGCAGCTTCAAGTTGCCCACAATTTAAGGCAACATCAGTTGTACCTCGGAGGAACCATATTCCCATCCTCGATAAGGTGAACCACTCAGCACATCTTATAAACATAGTTTCTGCTTATGCTTCTGGCGATCTGACAAGGTCCATCAAAACTTCACTCAAGATGAGAGTGATAGGATTGAATAGTCCCACAAATTAGGTATGGATGGTAAGGGACTGCCATTGAGAATTGACTCATCCTTCTGGAGTTCTTGAGCACACAAAAGCATGAAGCACCCTGACATCATTTTGCACCTTCATCAAGGACAATGGTTTGCTATGTTAAGATTCTAAACACCCATTGCTTTTTATAGACAAAGTTATATTTACATTCTAATTCACATTTTGCATGTGAATCGAAAACTTCCAAACTTAGTTCCTTGTTATTATCGACTACATTAATTTTGAAGGTTCGAGAAATGGTTTTTTTTTGGAAATATTTAAAATTAAAATGCTCATTTTCCTTGTTATTATCATCTACATTTATTTTGAAGGTTCGAGAAATGGTCTGATGTCAAAGTAAAACTAAAACGCCTATTGTTCTCGTTATCATTTTCTACATTAATTTTGAAGGTTTCTGGAAATGGTTTGAGGTGGAAAGATTTTAAAACGTCTATTGCTGTTTCTAGACTATTTGTGTTTTCCAATACAAATTATATCAACTTCCACATGCAGAAGGGGTGTTCTGATCTGTCCAATTGAGTGACAGGAATCCAGCGAGTCCAAATGGACGGTGATAACCCAGTTGCCACATATATGGCATCATATCATCCACTCACATGCATGTGTTCTGATAGAATTCATACTTGTGATTATCTCATATTCTCCTTCACATTAAGAAGTTGGATGCTTCTTGACAACACAGCCTTTCTCTTCATCGTCTTTATTTATTTAGATTACTCAAGAAACAGTAGCCTTGAATTCACTTTATTAGTTACCATCGGTGTGCAAATCGGAAGCATTGAGAAAGTTGAAATTAAGTTTCATTTTTAGCTAGTGAATTAATTTAGAAGATTTTCCAAAGGACTTCTGTGTGGTGATGAAGGCAAAAGTTGCGAGCTCGAGTCATCTTAAGCCCAATATTTTTTAGTAATTTGGATTCCATGATATAGTATTATGGGACACAACAAATCCTTCTACACCTGAATACAGGAGTTTCGAGTATATAGAGATTTATTATGGCTTCTACACCTGAATATATACACAAATGCCATGTCCATTTCTTGAATCTGTTATGAACTTGCTTGTGATTACTCCTTCCTCTCTTGAACCTAATAGATTTTCATGCTTTTACTTTTGAAATTCACTCCACTGCACTCATTTCTTACATGTAGAGAAATAGTCGAATTTATGCATTTATTATTTTTTTGGATGTCTAAGATGTAATTTATTTTGGATCATATTGATGTGTTTATGAATTATTTAAAAGATTATTTGCAATTATAGAAAATGAAAATACAAGATTGTAGTTACTTTTAGCTAACTGGACTTTTAGCTAAGCAAAATGACAATTACTTTCAAGTCATCTTTACATCCTTCAACACCTAGGATTGATGCACAAACTTCTTTCTGGGGACGATATTTATATTTATGCACAAAAGATGTATGGAAAAACTTTCATGTTTGGTGTTAATAATCACTTTTCACTTTGCTTAAATAAAAAATAAACCATACCTATACTATGTTCATCATCGAAATTTCAAATTAGAAAAAGAAAACCTATTTTCGCCAAATTTTAAATCTAATGGAACTCTAATTTCAGCCCAACTCTAACTAGTGTTTTCCGCAAAGTATAAAGGTGGGCAACTTTCCATGATGTAATTTATGTAAATCTGCTAAACTTATTGCCTCATTTTTTTTTTTCAAAACTTCATTGGGGCAGCTGTCCCTACTGCCACCACTGTAAATCCGTTCCTGTTTAGATCAGGTGCATATGCACATTAATGATTCTTGTTTGCAGTTTTATCTTGATTTGTAATGCAGTGATGAAGTAGGCTTCATACACCCAAGTCAGTTTGCTGCACTGAATGAAGGTTCCACAGAAGCATTTCCTGTGCTACAATAAGACAAGACAGTTTTGTGGAATAGCAACCACAAATTGGCCATCTCAATTCAGGTGTTACCCCAACTGTATAAATCTGCACTGAATGCATATATGGAAGCATGCCGAACCTATAAACGGGTAATTGAGTCATCATTAAACAAAGATTCCACAAATGATGCAGCTGCTGGAGCTGATTACAATCATAATCTAGAAAGTGTCCGAAAGCACACAAGGGCACTTTTGATTCTCAGCCATGATTTTAAGAGTGCATGGAATTTGAGGTTATATATCTCTCCTTTTTCTGGCTACAGTACATTCACTTATTTCTCTTAATGCCCTTATTTGTTTTGGATATCTAATTTCTAATCTGGTGCACAGTGAGCTATAACACTAACCTCATTTTAGTATTTAACCCATACGCAGTTGCCAAATAAAAAAATTTTGAAAAAGAAACTCAGATAAAGATATGAATATTGATGCATGTTTTCATAAACATTCAATACTGTGGAAAGATATCCTTGCTTGTTGAGATTTAGCTGATGAAACCGGAAACTACTGTCTAGCTAAGAATTGACAATTTATTGCTTTAAAAAACTGTATTTTATGTGGATAAAAGGTAGGATGTGAAATTCATCTTGTATTGAAATTCGTCCTACATTCTCCGTGATTAAAACAATTTTCTTGAACTTGCATTGGTTGTATACAGTTTAATCAAAACTTGATGTAATGGTTGCCCTTGTATTCCCAAATAAAAACCACCTGTTACAGTTAACAATTTAAGTTTGAGAAATGCTTTTAAAAGATATCTTCTTAAATTGAGTGCTTTTTTGGTAATTTCTTAAATTAGAAAAGCTATTAGCTGTTGGTTTTATACTGAACTAAGTTTTCTGCTTCATTTTTTTATGTTCAGTGATTACTGAAAACTGTGTTGTACCCAAGAAACTATTCTCTCATCATTTTTTCAAATCAGACATTGGAAGAATCTTTTTTGTCTTCTGATATCTAGGTTGATTGTTTTGTTTCTGTATCTTCCAGATGGGAAAAAGATTTCTTACAGTTTGAATTTGTTAGAGCTGCAAAACTGGTACCAATTGAAACAATTTTCATTTTCTCATGCTATGCCATTATATTTCCTTAACTGTCTTCATAACAAGGTTGGTAAATATTCAGATGTATTACTGTATTAGTCCGAAAATGTTCTTCTTGGAAGTCTAAAGCAGGTCAATTTATAAGATACTTGTTAATGTAAAGACAGTGACCAGTTAATTCTTTGATAAATGTACCTGTACTGCATTGTAGTGTCGATTAATTGCTACAGTAGAGGCAGCGATGTTTGTCGAATTTTAGTATTGTTTATAATAGTAGTATCTTGGAAGCCATGTTAAACATATATTTATTCTATCTCTAGGTATACTATTTGAGAGTAACTGTATCAATCATCTCTGGGGCAGGAAGCTAGTGCTCTTGAAGAAGCATGATTTATGATTATCGATGATTTAAGGTTATCCGTTCTAATTCTTTCCTATGCACCAAAAAGTGAAAGTGCTTGGAGTCACAGTTTATCTCTCTCCTTGGGCTAATGCTTTATCTTAATTAACTGTAAGTCTATAATTGTTCAATATTTCTCTTTTCTTATAATTATTCAAATATTTCTCTTTTGTTACAACACAACAGCACAGCCATTGTCCTAGATCTTTGTGTCAGTGGTGTCAGTGATGAGGACATCAATTCTGTTTAGCTTATTTTGAGATTTAGCTCTATGTAGTAGTTTTACAATTTGCACCATTTTTTTTATGCATTAGAATATTTTTGAGATTTTAGAATATTTTCAGATTTGTATCAAGATTTGTTTTGAGTCTATATATAGGCCCTGAGATTAATGAGAAATTATGCTATTCTTGATTAAAAAAAATTTATTGTGTTAAGTTTTTGCTCCTCATCCCCTTTTTGTGTGATATAATTGAGAGAATTATTAGAGTTTGTGATAAATCCTAATAAAGTATTAGAGTTTGTGATAAACTCTAAGACTATACCCCAAAATCCCCAAATCAATTAAACCCAAACCATAATCCCCAAATCCAACTTAAATTCAACCCTAAACCATTCTCCAACTACTTCTTCCTCTGCATCCCAACGCCCTGCACCAGCACCGACCACCCTCGTCGCCTTATCCCGACCCCCCGTTGCTCCCCTTCCCCTGATCGACTTCGGCCTCACCGTCACCCTCGCCTCGTCCTCCTTCCTCCTGGTCGACTAAGCTCCTCGCCTTCGAAACCCTAGCTCCTCCGCTGTGCCAATCCCCACCACCATCGACCACCAACTCTTCATAGAGCGTCGCCGGCACCTCGTCTCTAAACCCCCGACTGCTGCTCCTCCGCGCAACCATCAAACCCCATCACGACCACCTCTCCCTTGTCCTTGCTGCCACTGTCGAGCCGCACCATCGGCAGCCACAACCACCTCGACAACCACCGAACGCCATGACTGCACCCTCGTCGCCACCATCAAGTCCAAGTCAGCCACTCCGCAGCCGACCTTTTCGCTGTTGTTTGCTGCCGCCGAAGTTCGTGCTCGCTATCGTACGATCTTATTGCTGTGTTCTTCGCTGCCGCTAACCCTCGTCTGCAATCCCGGTAAACTCTTTCTACTTCTCAAATATTTGTGTTACTGCCTTATCATCTTTGTTATATTATTTGATTTATCTGTCGTCCACAAATATTGAGAGTGAACGTTTCCACATACCTATTAGAGTACAAATCATTATTGCATCTCTTACTTGCAAAGGACGCGTAGGTATATAATTATTGATTGTTAGAAACTGAATCATTAATTGAGCTTGTTAAACTTAATTTAATTCTTGAAAATCCATCAAACCAATTAATAGTTATAATTTCTAACCTAATCTGCTTTACATGTTGGTAAACTTAATCTTTTAATATTCTTGGAAATTCTCTATTTAGGGTTAAGTTTTACATTAGTCGGCCAAAAGATTTTTATTCTGTTCTTGATCAGAAAACACCATTTCTGCTTCCTCCATGTTTTTACTTTGTTATTTTCAGTGTCTCCAATTATCAACTTGATACATAATTTCAGGCGGTGGTTGATCAAGATGATTGCAGAAGGTCACGATCTTCAGGTGATTCTTGGAAATGATTCAGCACTGGTGAAGAATATTGCTGAGGTTTATTTCTCATGGCATATGGATACTCTAAATACTGAACATTTATTAAATTGCATCATCATGATTATAGTAAATGTTTATCTCTACTATTTTAAGGTCACTGGAATGCTTGCTAGAGGCTATAATGAAACAGAAAGAAAGAACACCTGCAGTCGGCGGTTTTGAATAAATAAAAAAAGGGTTTGAGCTTAATTGTAGTGAATCTATAAGGGTTTATAACTTGGATTGGTGTGGGTTTTTTTTTCAGCCACTTTCTCTTTTCTATATGGATGAACTTTTCCTCCATTTCTAGTTGGCCGTGGATATTTTGTGACTGAGAGATGACGTACGTAACTATATATATATATCTCTAATATTATAATGGGAGAAGGCCTTAGTGTTATTTGTAAATCTATCAACGTGTGAATTGCACATGCATAACTAATATGAAGGTGGTCTCAGGTTCGAGTCCTCATTACATTTGATTTTTTACTTTAAATATTTTAATATATTAAATGTGCATCACACGTGTAAATTATTTTTTTGATAATAAAGATGACCTCGTCATCGTTTCATTAATGCAAAATTAAGGAAACAAAATAGTACTAAATACAAAAGTCCACATAACCATCTCTAATACAAGACAACATGATAAGTAAACCACCACAAAGCAGATAAAAGATACAAGAGTTTCGGGACACAAAAGGCCCCGACATGCTGTAATCCAATCCTCCACCTCCATCTGCATTGCTATCCGCTTTACTCCCTTTTTTCCATGAACAGCTTCTTCCTTTCCCCTGCTTGACTTGCCCAAGTAATGATATAAGAAAAGATGTTATGCATCATCACAGGAAATCTATTGTTGACATCACAGAAACAAACATCGTTACGATCTAGCCATAGACCCCATAACGTAGCAGCTACAGAGATGTCCCAAGCTACCCTATCCTCCTTTTTGACTCTAATTACCCTTCCGGTGCTCAAAGACCTCCGATAACAACTTAGTACAAATGGGGGACCCGAACCCTAAGCAAATCACCCCCCAAGCTAATCTTGCTTTTGGACAATCAAATAAAATGTGGTTACTATCCTCGTCTACGTTATTACATCGGGAACTGACAACATCAATCTGCATGCCACGCTTTTGCAGGTTAATCTTAGATAGAATCGCGTCGTTCTTATCCAACCATAGAAAAACTCTCACTTTCAAGGGTGCTTTGGTATTCCAAATTGTGCCTGCGTCCCCGCATCTTAGTCCCCCATCATTGAGCATCTTATACATCGACCTCACCGTGAAGGTCTTTGATGGGTCTAAGGTCCAATTTCTCTCATCCTTTGTTTCGTTGGATAGCCTTCCTTCCGACCTAATATAATCATTCAAATTTTGTAATTGGTTGGCGCTTTCCATATCGATAACATCCTCCACCTCGATCCTCAGTGTACCATTCCTCCATACATCTGCCACCATCATATCCGTATGTAACGTAACTCCTGCCGCTCCCGGGAACAGGCTGATGACAGTATTTTCACAACACCATTTATCTTTCCAGAATCTAGTTTCCCTCCCTTTAGCAATCTTGCACGTCGTATTTGTGTGAAAAATTTCTCCCACCTTCGCGACCCCTTTCCACAGTAAAGAAGCTTTTCCATGGCGAGATCTCCCTCCGAATCTGAATTTCTTTCTAGCAAGGTAACGCTCGAACGATTTGCACCACCAGTTGTTTCATCTCCTTTTCATTTTCCACCACCACTTACTCAGAAGAGCTCTGTTCATATCTATGAGGTCCATGATTCCCAGCCCTCTGAACTCCCTCCTACAAACCCTACCCCACCTTACAAGATGGAATCCTTTGTTAGCCTCATCAGTGCCCTTCCAAAGAAATCTTCTTCTGATCTTGTTAATCTTGCTGATAACCCATTTTGGAAGCTCGTAGATGGACATGAGATAGATTGGCAGGCTACTTAGGACTGAATTAAGTAGTGTAATTCTTCCCCCAAGCGGCAGAAAACGGCCTTTCCATCCCGTTAATTTCTTTTGGAACTTCTAAATCAATAGATTCCAGTCCTCTCTTGTTAACCCTCCCGGCATGATGGGTATCCCTAGGTAAGTGAGAGGAAACTCTCCCAAAGCACAGCCAACCAACCCTTTAATGGTCTCGATCGGTGTCGACAATTGATCGCTAAGCGGTTGTACCCTGCTTTTGTTAAGGTTCACCTTCAGTCATGTCCATGCCTTAAAACACTTTAACACCAAACTAATAGCAGTAACTTCCTCCCTAGCCGACTTTCCGAACATTAAGGTATCGTCTGCGTATTGGAGAATTGAAATAGGCTCTGAGATTCCTTTGAAGACCACCCCACGAATAATAGCCGCCTCTCTACCTTTCTTAATCATTTCAGCTAATCCGTCTGCAACGATGGCAAATAATATGGAAGAAAGCGGATCCCCTTGCCTAAGGCCTCTTCGACACTTGATCTCCTTCCCTGCTCTCCCGTTAACATGAACGAAAGATTTACCTCCTCTAACACATGTCATAATCCATTTACGTCATCTGCTTCCAAAACCTTTGAGTGCTAATGCTTCTTCAGTCACCTCCCATTCGATCGAATCGTATGCCTTTTCAAAATCTAATTTCTGTAAGAACCCGTCAGACTTCTCCTTGTAGCCCCTGTACACCACTTTGTGTGCGGAGGCAACACTGTCCATCATGTCCCTCCCTCTGATGAACCTGCTCTGCGACTCTCCTACTATGTCGTTCAGATGTGGCGCCAGTCTCTGTGCCAGCACCTTCGTGATAATCTTGAACGATCCTTTCAACAAGCTAATAGGTCTTAAATCTTCCACTCTAAGAATCTCGCTCTTCTTAGGGATCAAAATGATGTTCGCGTAGTTAATCCTATCTAAATTTGCCCTTCCTTCAAAATACTCATTGAATATCTTCATCCGATCTCCCTTAATAATTTTCCAATAATACTTATAAAAGAAGATAGGAAGACCATCTGGCCCCGGTGCCTTATCTTGTCCTAATCCTTTGATAGCCTGAAGCACCTCTTTATCTGTGAAGTTGTTCTCGATTCCGTCACTTCCATCAATCCTTGATGTGCTCCACATATCCGCTACCATCTTACATCTATTCACTTTGCACGTCCCTAGAAGGACCTTGTACCTTTCCTCTATATGCTGTCTAATTTCACCCTCACTTTCGTTCCATCTGTCCCCTACCATTAAACCTTAAATGGAGTTTTGCCTTCTTCTACCATTAGCCATCTTATGAAAGAATTTTGTGTTGGCATCTCCCTCTTTCAGCCATTGGATCCTTGATCGCTGCCTCCAATATTGTTCCTCTATATCCCTTATCTGCTGGATTTCCAACCTACACTCTGCCAACTCCTGGCGCTCGCAACCTATCAGATCCCTCTCCTCCTGCGGCTTTTCCAATACATTAACTCTATCACCAAAATTTCTCTCCTTCTAATGTGACCAAATTCTTGCCTCGCCCAGTCCTTCAGCTTCTTACGAAGCCTTCTTGTCTTTTCTATCCAACTTCCTACTGCTGACACCTCTATAGTGTCTGCTTTCCATGAATCCTCGATGACCTTTCGACAATTGTTGTTCATCGTCCAAACTTCCTCAAACATGAACGGGTGGTTCCCAACCCGCGCACCCTCTCCGATATGTAACACAAGCGGCACGTGATCGGATGTGAATCTTGTCATAGATTTAACGTTAGCTAATGGGAAACTGTCTTCCCACTCAGCTGAAACAAGAATCCTGTCCAGTTTAGCTAAGATGGGGTTATCTTGCATATTCGTCCAGGTGAACCTCCTGTCAGCCGTCTCAATTTCCGTAAGGTCTAACTCGTCGATAATGGAATTGAAATTGTCTCTGTCCCGTGTGCTAGCTCCTTTGCCTCTATGTTCGATCTGGAATCTGGTAATATTGAAATCTCCCCCCCCCCCCGATAACCCACGGACCCATGCAACGTCTTCTAGTGTCTCTAATTTCGGCCCACATTTCACCCCGCCTCCTAGAATCGTAGGGACCGTACACCGAAGTTACCCCATGTGCTCAATTGTCGCTCCTACGCCTAATTTTAACAAAGACCGTAAACGATCCTACAATTTCCTCCACAATCTGAAAGAGGGCACGATCTACTCCAATAGCAATACCTCTGGAAAAGCCCAAGGCAGCTTTGAATCTCCAATCAAAATTCCTAACGCCTCTAAGACGTTCAAAATCTCCCGGGGTTGGGTTTTCGATCCTAATTTCTTGGAATGAACAACACTAGGCTTACTCTTACGAATAGTGTTGTTAATAGATCTAATCTTATAATTTTGCCTCATCCCTCTAACGTTTCAAAAAATGTACAACATTAAGACAATTTTATTCGACCCTACAATCTCGACCTCCTCAACGGACCCTCTAACTTAGCATGTCGACTTCGCCTCCCCTCTAATGGTCTTAACATGTTTAATGTGTTCATCTCTATTCGATCCCATTTCTAGACCGTAAAGGCTTGCAAAGTAAATAAGCGAATCATCATTCAGAACATTCAAAATAGATAAAAAGGTCTCTGACATACCTCCACAGGCAGATGCAGGTTCCTTGGCTCTTGACACCGCTTTGATAAGATCATCTTCGCTCGGACCTTGAATGCCCCACATGTCTAATTGTCTTTTGCTCCTTCTTTGATATTCCAAATTCTTCTTATTGATGCTTCCTGATCCACCACCAGTAGCCATCCCCTTGCCTTCCTTCCCCCAAGCGTCGGTGTCCGTTTTCGAAACCCGATTGTCCTCTCTAATTCCATCCAAAGCACCGATCCTCTCTTCTTGAGCATGATCTTCTTTTCCGACCTCTACCCTGTCTTGCCTTTAACTCTTTGTCAACCACACCTAGGATAAGCCCTTCTTGATCGCCCCCTGAGTTGATAGACTCTATTGCATACCCACTTAGGGTGCCGATTCCCTTACCCACCTCAACTTCAGCAACCTGTTTAATATTGCTATGATCATTAGCCTCTTCTTCAATACGGCCCACCTCTGCCAAAGGCCCAGATGAGAGGCCGAAAGTCCTATTCTTAATCAGTAGCTTCACTGCCTCTTTGATGGATGTTTCGAGCTCCGTAATCGACATAATCAGCATCCCCGTACCCCATCCCCTACTTCCTCGAGCGGCACGCCAATGGACTCCTTCAAAATCCCTCTTTTCCCTTGTACTGTCGTCGTACCAGCCCCTTGCCTCCCGCCGCTTCGCATCCAATCTGACTGACTTGTCCTGCCTCTAGTCGACTACTATTGATAGGCTATTTCCCATAGCATTGGCGTGTTGGGTAGATCTCGAGGCCGTCAACCCTACCAGAGTCCAACTCAGCCTTCTTTTTTAATGAACGGCCTTGATCTTCGCATTGGTTAATGGACGGCTTGATTACATCTTCAACCTCCCGATTGATGTCTTCGTCTTCTTCGTCAGATTCCGGCTGTGAGTTTCTTCCAAAAGAGACTCTTTTTTATCTCAGTCTCAACCCTAACGTCATACGTCTCTTGCTCAAAATCCACCCTTATCATCGAGGGAACGTCTTCCTTGTTCGTAATTTCCACTTTAATCCTGGCGAAGGCACTCCTAGTATGGAACAATGTGCTCTTATCAATGTCCAACAGAACTCCGAATCCTCTAACCAGATTGTGGAAACCCAATCGCACCCAACAGTGATACGGAAAATTGAATAACCTAATCCACACGAATGGCATCGATCTTGATTCTATAGCGCCGAAACCTCTCGACCAGCGCGTGAATGTGATAGAAATTCATACCCTCTAAGCCAATCAATTCCAGAACTTCCTGCATCTTAACTTCATTTTTGCAGTGGACGAAGAACATGTTAGTACTAATTTGTTGAGGCTCCCATTTCCAATTAGCTATTGGCTCAGTCGCAGCAGTGATAATATTGGCCACGTCTCGAGTCGTCGGATTCTTTGATTGCGCTTTGATTAAGACTCCGTTACTAATTCTCCTTTCAAATTCTGCCATAATAGAGTTGGGGTAATGGAAGCTCTTGTCATTCTCCTAGCTCCCGCGGCGCTCTCCTGCGTCCTGCTCAGCTGAGAATCGGTGGAGTTGATCGCCTTGGCAACTACAAACTTGGCCGACCGCTTCCTTGTACAATCAGTAGAAATTTGACCAAAGCTCTTGCAAGAGTAGCAAAACCAGTCATTCGGGCATTTTTGGATGGAGTGGCCTCTTTGAGCACACTTGTGGCACTGCTGTCTAGACTCGATGTTGGCCGTCTCCGATGAACTAGAGCTCTTCCTCTTATCAGCGCGTTCTCCTCTTTCCTCGTCTTCTTGTGTTTCACTAAAACCCACTCTCCTTCATATTTCCTCTTCGAATTCTCTGTTTCTGTATACCCCCTTCTCTGATGAACTCTATTCTCATCAGGAACTTGCCAATCTTTCCTAGTCACTTCAGCATAGGTTTTCTTCTTGCTATCTGTTGTTCGATGGGGAATAGATTGAAGCCCCGGAGAAGCCTTCCTCTCCCTCAGCCCTCCGCGTCTGCCTCCTAGCTGAGCGGTTGTCTCTCTTGACCGATCTCTATGATTGGATCGATGCTCCCCTGCTGTCTCACGACCCCTTCCTCTGTCGACGCCGTCATCCCTTTGAACTTCTTCCCACCTCTTGATGACTCGGTGATCGTCGATCGAGTCCCTCTCTCTCTTTGGCATTGGTGAATGGCTGGAAAACTTGGCATTGGAATGTTGCTTGGAGCTGTGTAGATAGCTTGGATTTTGAAAGGCTCTACTCATGTTGAAGTTTTTATTAGTAGGACTCGATACAATTTTGTTAGAACATATTCATGTTGAAGTATTTGTTAGAACATACACTTGTTAGAACATATTCATGTTCACATGTCCTCGAAGTGACCTCCGCGGCGCCGCAGCACCGGCCACCTGCGCCAGCCCGCCCGTGCCACCCGCCCCCTCTGAGGAAGCCGCGGGACGGGCCAGGCCGGAGCCGACGACGGGCGGAGCGTCGCTACACGTGTAAATTATTATCTATCTATCCATCTATCTATAATATAATATATAGTAACTATTATAATGGAAGAGTTGGAGTTGTAAATCTATCTACTTACGTACAATGCACGTGCAACTCCAACTCTCCCATTATAGTCTTCACATTTACTTTTAAAAATATATAATCATATTTATTAAGACATGCATCACACGTGTAAATTAGAGTTTTTACTTTAATTTTTTTTTTAAATTAATATGTGCATCGCACGTGTATATTACTTTACTTTTTTTGTTTTTAAAAAAAACTTAAAAGTAATTTACACCTGCGAGGCACGTTTTAATAAATATAGTTTTTTAAAGTAAAAATTCAGACGGAGTCTAGGTTTGAACCTAAGACCTCCTTTATAATAGTTATGCACGTGCGTTGTATGCATTGGTAGATTTACAAATGACACTAAGGCCTTCTCCCATTATAATTATATATATATATATATATATATATATAAGGAAGTTTTTAACTCTGAGGCATAATATTAACATGTTGATGGACAATATAATTCAAAGCTGCAATTACCTACAGAAACTCATATCATCATCTCCCTTCATCTTGTTTCTTCATACTTTTGAAGGCTAGTCCTGGCTGCATAAGAGGTCTTCTTACTCGCCAACCTGCCCCAGTCTTCTTTTACAAGGCCCTTTCATCTCTGTACTTAATTAACACAAAGGAAGAAGGTCTAGCTGAGTATTTTCTATTTACCGAAAGAAAATGCTTTCAAAATTGTATTACTATATACAACAAAGGTAGGAGGTGGTTTTGACCTTGTCCTGAAATATTACAAACATTCTCTGTGATCAAAATTAGAGCTTGTTGGTAAAACCTTATGTATCAGAAATTGGCACCACACATGATTTGTCACTTGAAATATGATATTGATCTTGCGATATTATCTTTCAGTATAGACTTCTGTTTTTGAGTTTTCATCCCGATCAGGCCCTTTTATGTTGGATGATTATCTTCTCTGAGGATTGTACGGATACCATACTTGTCTTCATACATATATAACATCGTTGATATTTTTGCAGGATGAATTTATAGATGTTCCTTACTTCCTTTACAATCTGCCTTTTGACCATCATATTAAACTTGAAAGTCTTAAACCATTTTGCAATTCACTGTACCTTTTGACTAGGAGATGGAATTCCTTTTTTTTCCAGTTATGTACTTATAAGCTAATGGCGACCAAGAGCACAATAGGCAAAAGGGCTATAATTTCTAACACCTCCAAAAGGGTATAAAGTCTTACAGTCATACTTTCTTTTGTTTTGCATATTTCTCTGTTATTTTTGCCCCTCTTTTTTCAGAAGTCAAAAATGAATTATCGTGCTTGGAATCATCAGTGCTGGCTTGTTCTTTACATGACGAAGTCACAGTTAGATCAGAATATTGATTCTTCTTAACAACTCAGTGCTTGACTAAAATGTGCTTGTGAAAGAGTACTGAGGTAGAGTGGTGTAATATTATGCAGCATTAATGGAGTTGTTGCAGTGAATTTAGGAGTTTTCTATTTATCTTTTCAATTTTTATATAGTTATCAGACTAAAAACTTCCATATTTGACATAACCCTCCAAAACTTAATATTTTTATCTAGATCCATATTAAGTTGTGCGAAATACACTCCAAAGTGACTAAAATCCCTTTGTAAATACCTATATAGCTTAAGGCCATCTATGTCTTTTGTTGCGGGTGCATGTCGTATTGCTTAAAATTTTATTTATGATAGTTTTTTGGAAGTTACATCAAATTGTGGAAGTTTTTTTGGGAATTATTTAGAAAAATACTTTAAAAGTATGGTTCGGAAATACTCTAATGTAATTTATATATATCTTAAGCTAATAGGCCTACCCCTCTCTCCTTTCTCCATTTTGAAATGAAGCAATGAGAGCAAAAGTAGGAATTAACATGTGCAGTCCGCATCAATTGCCAAAACAGTATTAATTAAAAAAACACAAAAAAAAACCTTTCTTCTACCACATCTCCCCCAAACCCATAAACCCTAACCCTCCCTACCCCAAAATCCACCCACATCTCAAAAAATCCACAAATCAAAATCCGCAATTCCTCTCATTGCACCACGCCTTTTCATCTTCAAAAAAAAAAAACGAAAAACGCAGCAAAAGAACGGCCGCCTCTCGCAGCGCGCCGGGTAGCAAATCGACATTCGGTGGCTCGCCGGATCTCGCAGCGCGCCGAAAAGTAGCTAGCTGGCGTTCGGTGGCTTGACAGCTCTCGCAGCGCGCCAGTGGCTCCATGGCGGTGACTCGATGGTCATGCGATTTAGAATGACATCGACACCGCTGGGCCGCTCGATGCTGGTGAGATTTGCTATTTCTTCTTTTTAAAAATCTAATATTTTCCTTTCAAATCTTACATATATTGAATTACGTTAGGATTTAAAGATCCCTGCTTTTGAATTTAATACATACTGCAAAGAGGAAAAAATATTATGCTTACTTGGGCAAAAAAATTTCAAGAAAAATGCAAAAGAATAATTTGGATCTTCTCAAACCTGTACAGGAACCCCTTGAAGCATTCATATTGATCTGCTTCCCTTTGCGAGTACCTTCCTGCATCCAAATCTCTGTCACACCAATTAAAAAAAATTCAAAGAAAATCACTTTGCATCTTGCTCTTGATTTCACTGAAATAACACAAATAAGGAACAAATAGTCTGAATATAAATGGAATAAATTGGACTGTGCTTCTTGATCTCTTGGATTTATGCGTGAATTCTGCACAGTGGAAAGGCTTCTGAAGGAGCCTTCTTCTTAAAAATCTAACAATTGCACAGTGGAAGATTTGCTATTTCTTCTTTTTAAAAATCTAACATTTTCCTTACAAATCTTACGTATATTGAGTTAGGTTAGGATTTAAAGATCTCAGCTTTTGAATTTAGTTTGATCTTCTTGGTTTAACATCACAATTTCACAATAGGAATCAGCCCACATGAATGAGGATAATGACTCCATAAAAAAAGAGATAGTTTGATCTTATTGCTTTTGAATTTAGTTTGAATTTTATTTTTATTACTTCATAGATGAAGCCTAACAAACTAATTATCTTCAACAATTATGTAAGAATTATATCTACTTTAAGTTTTTTTTTCAAAATAACTCAAATTTTTCTTTCAAATGTTATAGATATTGAGTAGCGTTAGGGTTTAAAAATCTAACCTTTTAAAGTTAATTTGATTTTGGGTTGATTGATTGAATAGTAATGCCTTTCAAAGTTGGTTGATCAATCTTTTAAAGTTAAAAAGGTTGTAATGTCTTTCAAAACATTAAAAGCAATAGTTGGGTCGAGAATATCACATTGAGTATAGATGTAATATCACATTGAGTATAGGGATAACATATACTCCTTCCATGATATAGATTTTGATGTTATAGATTTTGATTCTTGACTTCATCTACCCATATACTCCTTCCATGAACCAATATTGTACAAGGGTATTTGTTATGCAATACTGTGACATCATCAAATAACTAGAGATGAGAGTACCAAAGCCTATGCAATATTGCACATATTTATATGTTTATATGTTTATATGTTTATCTATGTTTAAATGTTTATATGTTTATCTATGTTTATATGTTTATGTGTGTTTATGTCCATGGATGTATCTATGTTTATGTTTTTTCTTTTTTTCTTTTTTTTATCGATGTATGTTTATATGTTATACCATGCGAGACCATTATATTATATCTATATATTATGCTATTTCAAAGGCCTATTGTTACATTTGAATATTGAATAATCAAGACATTAGTGTTATTGACACATTTTCAACTATTTTGATTGCAACAATATGTGTGAAGAATCAAAGATATAGGGAGATTTCCAGTTAGTTTGAGGCAAACAAGAACTTTTACATTACATCAGGTATGTTTTATACATTTTTCTGATTTAATCCCTATTGTTATTTTTCTTAGTATGTAATGTTTCTTTCTATTTTTTCTTCACTGTGTTGAATTAGGTAAATTATAAAAGTAATATTACTATTCATATTTAAGTAATTGAGCAAAAATAACATTTACTAATGTAGGATGCGAGACCAAAATAATATGTTGTCTTTCCAACTCAATAAAGCACTTTCTGCATATGCACGACATCAAAGTTTTGAAGTATTGCGGCGGAAAAGGCATCGTCCTTTGCGGACACTTCTTACTACAAATCCACACAAAATTTATACTATATCTTAAGCTAATAGACATATCCCATCTCTCCTTTCTCTATTTTGAAATAGAGAAAGAAGAGCAAAAGTAGGAGTTCAGCCTAATTTTATCACGTGCAGAGCACACCTTTAACTTAACAAAACAAAATAAACACAAAACAAAACACACAAAAACCTCCCTCTCCCAAATCCCCCAACCCCCCTAACCCATCCTCACCATTTGATCGTCGCCATTTAATTTTTTATTCCGCATCTTTTGTACAGGGATTTCAAATCGATCATACATTCTTTGCTACTACTGTCACCGAAAACGGAGTTGTGAGTGATTTGTTTGATTCATTGTGTTTTATTTGTAGGTTAGTTGTTTGTCGATTTAATTTGGATTACTGTGGTTCTTGACTTTTAGGGTTTCCTTTTTAGTTAGTTAGAGCATCTGTAGTCGTTGCAATGTAAAATATCCATATATGGATAAATAGAAATAGAAATCTCACTTTTGCTGCACTTGTAGAAAGCTATTTTTTAGCTTTCTATATTGAAATATTAAGGGACGGCACATGATGTGCCGTCTCAGAAAAAAAAAAAAAATATACGACGAAAGCACGGCGAAAGCACGGAGAAGAAAAGAAAAAAAAGAAAAAAAATTACACCGGAAATCCCGGACGGCACATGATGTGCCGTCCAAGGATTTGGGATTAATTGTTTTTGTCCTTTTCCATTTTTTAGAAATTACAAAAACATTTCAGTTATTACAAAAAAATTATAAAAATTGCAAAAACATTTCAAAAATTGCAAATAAAATCAAAAAATTATAAAAACATGATTAAAAATTGCAAAAAAAATTACAAAATTACAAAACCCACCGGACGGCACATCATGTGCCGTCCGAGGATTTGGGGAGCGTCGGGATTATTTTAATTGAAAAAAAAAAAAATCAACAGACGGCACATGATGTGCCGTCCGACGAAAAAAAATTAATTTTTTTTGTGGGACGGCACATGATGTGCCGTCACTTATATATGCATATAACTTATGCGGATTCTCAAATATAGCAATCTACTGTAGCGATTTATCCATAATATGGATAAATAGCAAACGACTGCAATGGTTTTTTTAACAAAAAATGCATATTATGGATAAATAGCAAACGACTACAGATGCTCTTATTGTTAATTGTGATTTTCAATTACTATCTGAACCGAAGATGATATTGTAACAACTTTGTCACCTTATAATGCAAGATAATGTTATTCCCACTGATTATGAGTGGTCAAGAATGTTGATTACGATGTTCGCAAAATGCGTGGATACTGTTGCATTAAAAAGTAAAGGGCATCTCTAAATTTAGTGATTTAGGGTTTACATTTGTCTTGGTGGAGGAATTGTTGAAAAATTACACACCTAAAATTTTGGGGTTTCCTTTCAATAGAATATAAAATGTAGAATGATGTTTGTTTTAAAATGTGAATTGGTTAATCTGTATATTTGTAATATTTTGATATAGCTAATTATCAATTATTGTTTCCTCCATGTATTTCTAATGTTGATTATGATTGATTTTAGAGAGAATACTTGATTTAAGAGAGAAGGTGGTTGAGAAGCACGCTGTGGATAAGGAGATAGCGGATTACATCAAGGAGTCCAAGAAGAGCCACAACCCAACTTTGGTAATTATTTGACTTTTTCTCTCTCTTTCCTTTCAATTGAATAGAAATATAGAATGATGTTGGTTGGTTTGAAAATTGCTTGGTTTAAAAATATGAATTGGTTAATCTGTAGAATTTTCGTTTTTTGATTATATTGTAATTGAAACAGTTAAAAGACATCTCTAAATTTTTGAATTACATACAATTTTATAAGTCTCTCAAAATTATTTTGGTCTGTACAATTTGCACCGGGTAAAACTAGTTTACTACTTATGATGTGAGGCATGTTCTGTGTTCTGTGTTCTGTGTTCTGTGATGAAGGACTGTACCACATTAATGGACAAAATTATTTTTCTGTAACTTATTTTTGTGTAAGCAACTATTTAATTTCTTGAATGACAAATTTTCTGTAATTTGACATGACGACTGAGCATATACTGATGCTTGCTTAGAGCATCCACTCGTTTGCTATTTTCTCATTTTTGCCATTTTTTGGCAATTTGATAGGTGCAGTCGTTTGCTATTTTTGCTATTTTACCAAAATTTGAGAAATGAGGAACAATGATTTCTCATATTTGAGAAAGTTGTTCATAATTCTTAAATTATACTATCGGACGATACATCTTGCACCGTCCTAGAATTATATATATATTTTTTAAGAGTATCGAACGGCACATGTTCCGTCCTTAATTTATTTTTTTTTTAAATAAAGCCCATCAGACGGAACAAGTTGTCCCGTTCGGCACATTTTTGTGTTTGGACGCGACAACATGTCCCGTTTGATTTTTTTTTTTTTTTTTTTTTTTTTTTTTTTTTTTTTTTTTTTTTGCTTTTTGCTTTTTAGTGTTTCGACTCTTTTACCCTCCAACGGCTACAAATTCGATTCCAACGTTTCTGTATATATATTTTTGTCACAATCCAACAACAGCAAACAAAAATCAAAATTCCCATACTCTTTCAACCAAATCAGATCAAAATTACCTCACTCTTTCAACCATATCAGACGCAAAATCAATATTGGAATCAATGGCGAATTGTGGTTCCAGGGGTAGAGCTTATACAACTATTGAAGACGTCTCTCTTTCCCAAAGCTAGATAGCAATAACTCAAAATTTCCATACTCCTCCGTATCAATAGTCAGAAAACGGTCAGCCCGCCTTCTCGATAAATTCATGAATTAATGGGACTTTGCAAACTATTTTGGAAGCCTTGATCGGACCCTTCCATTTCTCCCCGAATGTAACAAATTTCCCGATAGGATGTTCGGTAATACGCTGATGTATGTGTTGTCGATCGTCGACAACTTTGTTCCACCGAGATGGGTCGCTATAATTCACAGTTGGATTCGCTTCTTCTTCGCTTCTTGTGTTTGTTTGTTCGGACCCGACGTGACACCTAGATTTTACTCTGCCAATAAATCTTGTGATAGTCAACGACATTATTTTTGGTACTGAATTTGGGCTTCTAGATGAAGAAGTGACTCAAATATGAGAGTATTATAATCAGAGAAGGAAGAAGTTGGGAAATTTTGGGTTGTGTTTGATCACATAGGTTTCGGCCAGCAAATTTATAATGAAAGAGAAGAGAAGGGTAAAATTGTCTTTTCATCAACAAATATGATTGAGGATCCATACATTTTAATTTGTTGGAGATTTTAAATCCCAAAAAAAGGGCCGCAACTCCAGGACGGGACAACATGTCCTGTCTTTAGCTTTTTAAAAAGCAAAAAAAATTAAAACCCAATGGACGGTACATGTACCGTCCAGCATTTTTTTTAATAAAAAAATTGCTGTTCCGTCTCACAATTTATTTAAAAAATATTGCGGGACGACACAAGTTGTTCCGTCTAAAACGAACAAATTTTTTTAAAAAAAAATTACATGCGACGGGACGACTTGTCCCGTCCGCTCACAATTTTTTTAAAAAATTGCCATATTATAGCAAACTACCACTGCAGAGAATCAAAATTTTGCCATGTTGCCAAAAAATAGCAATAACGAGTGTGGATGCTCTTATAGGTTCTTGATGAGTTGAAGACATCCAGAACATGCGCTGAGCTGCATGTTGCGGATAACTGTTGCATCCACCATCGCAGAGTAAGTTCACTTCCACTTTCAATTTTTTATACTAACTTCTGTTTTCTTTGTCAAAGTAATTTCGGTTTGAATATGTTAATCTGAGCATGTACTCTCTTAATTTATTTTTTCCTTGACTGTTGAGGTTATTGCTTAAAACTCTGGGTGTCAATGTTGCCAAACAAGGTGGAGAAACATCTTTCAATCTTACATCTCATGTTAATGGTGTATGGAAGGTATGAATATATTACGTTAAGCTGCATAAGCCTAATAACCTTACTGGTTTATTTGTATTTGATACTACCTTTATGTGTTGTGTATTGACGTTTAAATGAAATATGGTGACCACAAAGCCTTTTTAAGGATAATGTGCGAATCCAACAAGAAATTTTGAAGAGTTCACCATCTTAGTACAACTCTCACCCTAGGTCACTTACCTGAAGGATGTTAGGTCAGATCAACTCTTTTCGTTTGATAACTAGAAGAGTCCATGGTGCATATTTGATGGGTATACAGAAGCATTCTTGGTCATTCCAGTTGCAAGTGGTGAATGAGGTTACCACTTACAACAAAAAAAATAGTTGAAACCGAAGTTGCAAGATACTCTTGATTTGCAGTTTTCAACTCACGTTTGACTGTTGACGATTGCTGCTGCCAACCACCACCACCGGCCATTTCCGCTGCCTACCACTAGTGGACGCTGCTTCCATCATCAGCAGCCATCTCCTCTGACCACAACCCCAGCGTTCTCCTCCTTTTAGCCACCACGTTGCATTGTCGTCAGTTCATTTTTCCACATACACTTGCAGTTACTGCAAATATTGTGGTTGTAAGAAACCAAACAACCCCTTGGCCATTTACAACTGGATAAGTCCACCTTCTGATATTCAGATGGTCTCTGCTCCTTACAAAAGCAATACACGCCAAAGGCCAATTTGTCATTTGTGAAATATTTGGTTATTTCATGAAAATAGTTCACTGATCGCTGCATTACTCTTTTTCATAAAATGTGATATTGGCATAATTAGTTTAACAGGAGGAACTTCAATGGAACAAGCGGCTTATTCAGCGATATATAGGGAGAGAGGTCTGTTACCTTAAACTGATGAGTCATCTGTTTTTATCATTTGGATTGCTTATACTAGATGCTTGCCAACCTTCTTTACTTTTACATGTGAAACTCTGTAGTTTATTTTTGTGTAGTAGCTCTAAGTGAAATCAATTTTCTTGTTCATACAAAAGGGGGAAGGGGCCTTGTCTTGTTTGATTTATTTGTGAAATTCTCGTCTCGTCCAGAATAGGATCGTAAAGAATCTAACATCTCATTTACGAAGTTGAATTACTTGGTCATTGAATCAATGCAGATGTGATGTAAATAGTGCCTCTTCTCCTTTGCCTTATTTAAGAAGCTATTTTATCTGTTTACGTAACCCCTTTTCCGCCTCTTTTTCTCCCAATTATTACAAAAATCTTGTTTATTGGCTACTTTATGTAACATTGACAATCTTTCTAATCCCTGAAGGCCTTGTGGATTCATCTCCGGTTCCTCTCTCATTGTTGGATAAAACACCTTGCAACAAGCCTTACCTTAGATGATTTTCTTGCTGAAGAGTTAGAGCTTCTACAAGAATGTCTCAACTTCACAAGTGATGAATTTGACGGTTGTCAATCTCAAGCTCAGCATGCTACTTTGTACATCCTGTGGATATCAAAGGTCTAAAATTTTCTTTCCTAAATTCATTTTCTCCAACAATTCCAAAGAAATTTGAAGAGTTTGTGACTGCGATAAATATAGTTTTTACTATCAAAATGCCTACTTATATTGGTTACTTCTTGTGTTACAGCAAGTTCCCGAGTGTAGGCTGCATGAAGGACTAAAAGAGGCTCAAAGGTTTGTTAACAAAGAACTGTCCTGAGAAAATGCGATTACTGGACTGATTCCCAGGTTGTTGCCAGTTTGTTGAATATAGTAATTGGATGTATTTTGTATATTATTTAATAAAAATTTGTAAGTGCGAATGTTGTGTTGAAGGCTTTGCTTGGTAATAATGGGTGGTGATTCTGGTGAACCAATTTGCGTCCCTTATTCGGAGTAATTAGGTGCGTAGATTTTCTTTTCGCAAGGAATGAAAGGTCTTCCATGACTGCACTCTATATGATCCACTTATAAAACGGGAATCCACTAATTTAGGAACAGAAAATATATAGGGAATGCACTCTCTTAGAACTAGAAGCATGTTGTCTGTATCAGATGGTGTGCCGTCGCGCTTGTATGTGATCCTAAGGAGCAGGACTTTTTCTTCAGATGATGATGATAAATAGAAACCACTCTTTAGGAAGGAGAAATGTTCTGGACATGTGATTTGTGCCATCAGTTCTTGATGCATATACATCATTTATTCTTTCCAGCTAATTTAATCTCTTTATCTCCTCTCTTCCTCGCATCTATAATCAGAATCTACTTCCTATTTTTCAAAGCAATTACAAAACAAATATTCCACCCCAATGCTCTAATTGCAGTATATCTACATGAAACTGGACAGAACATAAAATTTCGAATTTCATCAAAGAAACAGGTTGCAGGAGGATGTTTTATACGAGTGCTGGAAATTTGTTTCCAATATGATATCCCAAACATAAAGAACAAGAAAAAAACCCTGACATGATAGATGTTCACTAATAATATAGTTCATTTATGTATTTAACCATACACCGAGAATTAAAAGGTCTCTTACATTCATAAAATCAAAAACAATGGCTGAAGTGCTGAACATTAAGATATCTTGCCATCCAAAAGTTATTTAACTGATCGACCCATCAAATTGAGAACAATCAGCACAATATTTAACTATTTCTAGCAGTACAAATTTTACTTTCTTTTTTTCTTTTTCTTTTTTTCCGTCAATGTAAAGTCCTTGTATAATACTTGCACTACTTTATTGTCAGATCACAAAGAAAGGAAGCTTTAATACTTGGTCGTCCGTCGCACTCTGCATTGAAGTTCTCAACAGCGTCAGTCGGACTAAACATAAGCATTATTTTTTGAATCAATATTGTAAGTACGCATCGCTGTTTCTTCCAGTTGAATAATTTGCATCCTCTCAGCAAATGCAGAAGAGAATCATAAACAGTATCGTTTACGAAAATGAAGGCAGCACAATATCATCATCTTCATCTTTACATCTCTTGAGGAAATGGATTTGCCTGCGCAAGTGGACAACCTGCCATGAAAAAAAGAGCATAAAAATGTTTCCAGTTTCCTACACGAAGAAAATATAAGAGTTGGAAGAACATAAATATATCTGTTAACTGCTGTGAAGATTTGAAGGTTTTCTATTTTAACAAAAAAGCTATTTCAAAGACTACCTTCCTTGCAAAAAGTAAATCAATACTTCAATGAATCCTAGAAATTATGTTATGATTAAGAAATCGGTATTGATTTGATTCTTGTTAGTAAACTTAATAAAATAGAATCTTTGTGAATAGGTTTGAGATACTATAGGATTTGGACTTAATTTCTGTTTGAACTAAGTAAATGAATATACCCTAAGCTGTTAATTGGACAAGTGGATTGCATGATACCTAAATATCAGCATTACTCTAAAATTTACGATTAAGCCATCACTTCAAACATATAGTAAGTTGATTGACTTAATATTTTTTTCGTACTTTTGGGTTTTATTTGTGTGTCTGTCATATTTTATTGCACCAAATGATAAAGTTTTGAACAAGCTAATAAGTGATTTAGTTCGTAACTATCATTGTCTATCCAACATGATTTCAATTAACAATTAAAAAATCGAATTGATTCCTGCCGATGCACTTGGTGCACGCATCACTTAATTAGTATTTCATACCAGTGAAAGTAAAAAGTTAGTTTACAAGGTAAACACACTTCTACTTGGAACCTCTGTTGTGTACTTGTGCACCCCTACAGGAAACTACCGTTTTAAAATTATTTCAGAGATTACTGGCTATAAAGAGGAAAGGAGGGCGGGAAAACTTTATACAATAGATACACTTCCTGTATCCATCCATAATGGCCACTTGGCAATTGGCATCCGAAATAGGTTTGAAATAGGTTCGTAGTTTTTTTAAATTATCTAAAATTTTCAAAAATATGTTTGAAATAAAGACAGGAGAAAAAAGAAAAGCCAGATGGAAGACTTACCTCCTCCTGAAGAACATCTGGAAGTTTCTCAGTCGAAACCAGGCCATAAATTTCAGCCAATAGCTTCTCATCCTTTATACCTAACCAAGTATCAGCAGGTAAGGCCAATAACAAAACAGTAAGTAGATCACTGCTTTCCGGGTGGACTACAACACAATTATCAGAAATCGAACTACAACAGCTTGATTTAGACGGTGACACTGGTACCAACATATCAACCCCATGCTTCCCACCACTTGATACCACTGTTCCGTAAACAACAGTTATAGGAACATCTTGATTGGTTTTCAAACATTCAACGGATGTTTCACTGCAACAAAACTCTCTGGTTTCCCCTGTTAATAGCTGAGCACCTTGGCAGCATACTCCAGCTGCGATATCAGATAATGAACCTTCGGTGTTTAAAGCAGAGCCATTAGAGCAGCATGAACTTGTAGAAGATGGCCAGCCCATAATGAATTTATACAGCTCAGTTCCTCGAATTTGTTCCAATACAACTTCCTGAATTTAGAAGAGCAAAGTGTTGTAGATGATAAATATAAATCACACAAACACAACTCTTTGAAGTTTTAGTGGTGGCAGGGACATTTCATATGGTATCAGAACCACCCAGGTTCAAATTCCACCGGACAAAAGTGGATATATTCTAAGACTCCTGTGTGAAGCATGTATTTTAAGAAACCTTGTGTGTGAACCACCTATTTTTTCTAAGAACAGAATTCAGAGTTTCTAAAAACACATTGCAAGTGGATATATTCTTCTTTCTAAGCACATTATTCATCACTTTTTAAGCACACATTGAAAACCGTTAGAAACACAATAACGGTGTCAACTCCCTACATGATTAATTCTGTATTTGCCACATTGGTAAATGCAAAGCACGTTCAAATAATCTAGTATCTACAAATCCCTCAACCCTCAGCATGACTTTGGGGCTATACTGTAGTAGCAGGATTATTTCACAAATAATTATAGATGAGATTTATGAAATGAGAGATTAGCACCATTTCAATATAGAATAATTATTTATAGGAAGGAAAAAAAAAGGAACCTTAACAGCGAGTCTTCCTTTCTCCTCTATGCTCAAGTTTGGTCCATCTTCTTCTCGTCTTCGGACTTCTGCAACCCATTTAATGAAATCTGCAGCATTGGCAAGAAGGGGTTTGAAAACAAGGGAAAGAACTTCTGGAACATTGCTCAAGCTCTCTGACTTCAAGAGAAGAGGGACATCGTCAATCAAGTATTTTGCAGTGCTGAACCAGCTTTCATGTCTACAGCTCTGTAGAATAGCCAGTCCAATTTGTTCATTGAATAAGATGATTATGGTTGTACTAACATTACTGCAAAAAGATTCATATAATATGGAAGCAATAAGCTATATTTGACACCGTCTGACATGTGTATGAATCTCATATTGTTCAAATTTCTATTTATGAATGAATTTGCGATCAATTTGAAGGTGCACAAAAGCACATGGATTCATGTAATTATCATTTACTGCATGCCAAAGAATGTAGTTGTTGATAAAATCAATACCAGGGTGTATAGTAGTGAAGGTGCTCTCTGAAGCCTTGATATAATCATAAACCTGCAAAAGAATAAAACACTTTAAGGTCGATGAAGCAGGCCTCTGAACACTTGTAGTAAAGAAATCCTGTTAAACATCAGATGCACATGCATGCACAAAACCCCCCCACCATAAACCCTCACAAAGTATCTTTTTTACCCATCCATTAACTTTCTAGAGAATTGAGACCAGTGGAACAAAACCGTGAATTAAAAAACTTAGATGCAAATACACATGATTTGGTGAACTTGTTAACAACACTCAGGAAATCATAAATCTCAATAGATAACTCCAAAAAATGTTGTGTAGCTGATGCAACCTCAAACACATGTACTGAACATGTTTGTTTGTATAATTTTGTGCTAATTTTTATGCAACATTGAACCTACATGATACATTGAGGGAATAAATGAAAATGCTGAGCAATGTGAACATAATTATGCATTGAAAGGTAGAGGAGACTCATAATGGCTAAAATTATGGAGGAAAATAGTGCTAAAAGCTATACTAGAAGAGAAGAAAGACACTCATGTCATCAGACAAACTACGGTGGAGCACATGCAAATCATACCCCCTAGGGCGTCCAGTTGCTTTATCTATTGACTCCATTCCTTTCCATAGAAGTGGAAGAGGAACCCAATGAGGAGGATATTTAAAACGTGCAACATCCAAAATGAGTACCATGTCTTTCCCAACATGATAACCACCAATTGGTGAGAAATGGCCTGTTCCAGTCTGCAAATAAACATCAAGAAAAAAGGAGCTCTTATTATGCACCTTGAAAACATGAGCCTGAAAACAGCAGATGATTCAATTATAAGAAGAGCAGCTAATCACGACAACAGAACAGGAATTTTTATTTTTTGTATTTTTGTAATGATTGAAGGGGATGGGGCAGCATAAGCTATTTTGGGTCAACCTAACATGGTATTCTTCAAAGCTATATATCTCTATATCAAAAGGTGCATTAAACTATAGAGTATCCAGTATTGAATACAGGTTAAGCCAAATTCCTATCTACAGATGTTTGATTTCTTAGAAAAGTTAGTAAATGGATGAACCAATAAAACCTAAATCATAGCTACAGCATAATAAGTGGATATATTAAAGACAACTTCATAAAATATCTTACAGGTTATCACAATTTCTTACAACCTGGTAACTATTTAAAATCTAACATGATTGTCTTGTCTATGTCTAAATACGTGGGTGCACACGTACGCTCCAGACATAAGGATGACCAACTATCCGATACTGAGAGTTTATGTTGAACAAATACTGAATAAACTCTCATACAAGATATAGATCACATGGCATGGACCACATGAAGATGACAATTCTCAACAAACAAGGATAAGGACATCCACACTAAACAGCAATGGAGCTACAAATTTTTGTTTGGTGGTTTGGAGTGTGTGGGGTGGGGGTGCATACCAAAGCCTTTTTACGAAAACAGATCCCGTTTTTCAGGAGAGGCGATTTTGAAAAAGCCAGATCCCGACTTTTTGGGGTTTCCCCTCCACCTCCACTCCGGCCTCCCTTCCCCTCCCCACCCCCTCCTCTCTCCTCCTTCCTCCGGCCCCCTTCTCCTCCTCCACCTCCGGCAGCCCTCCCTTCCTCCACACCCGCCCACCTCCTCCTTCCCCTTTCCTTCGCCCTCAGCGGCCAAACCACCCTCCTCCGTCCCTCCTCTCTCCCTCCTGCCCGAATCGTAGGTGATTTGGGGTGTGTGTGGGGGGGGGTGCCTCTCTCCTTCTCTTCCCCCTCCAAAAAGCCTCCCCTAATATCCAAATTCAACCAGCTTCCAATAATCAAGAATATTAATTTTATTTATTGTGGAGCGATGGTGGTCATGCAAGCTCAATGTTTGGGCTCAACTTTGACCTATTCAAGTCAAATTGAATGGGTGTATGCGGTCTCTCTCGTGTCATGGACTTGGATGTGGCGTTTGTGTTGCCATTCGGAGCAACGGCCATTGCGATTGAGGATGGAGGTGACGGTGAACGATGGACAAGTATGGTAATGAGAGAAATGATTTCAGTTTGACCTATTCAGGATGAATTGAGTGGGTAACTAGGTTTTCTCTCATACGAATGGGCTTAGAGGTGGCATTCGTGTTACCGTCGATGGGACGGAATATTGCAATTGTGGGTAACATCAGACGATGGACAAGCTAGGTAGTGTGTATCATGTAGCTATTGGCTTGGAGGTGGCATTTGTGGGACCGTTGGGGGCGACGGCAGCTCCCATTGCGAGGTGGGGGTGACGGTCAACGGTGGTCAAGTTAGTGGATGAGAACGATGTCTCAGTTTGGGCATGTTCATGTCAGATTGGTAGGTGCAGCGATGTCTCTCGTGTTTAGGAGATTGAAGTTGACGTTTGTGTCGTTGTAACGCCCCGAATTCCGAATACTGGGAACTCGAGACAAACCAGGATCTTCCTTCAAATGAGTACATAACACAGAATTATTACAGGAAATTAAAAACTTTTATGCACATTACAATCCAACAATAATGTACTTCTACAATCTTTAAGCATAAGCAATGAAAATTCCCACTTAATATTCCTACAATCCATCATCAAGCTTACTAACTTTCATGTAAAAAATTTATTTCATTTTCATATACAAGAACATGTTTACTAACCTACACAAGATGGCATTTTTATTAGTTCTAATCAACTTTTATATATAAAGATGAAATCTTTATTCATAATTTAGCATTCTCATTCAATAAAAATGAAATCTTTATAGGCTAAGAAGAAGAACACCCACCTTCGCTCGAATGAATACCTAGCTTCTTCTTCTTAACCCTTCTCCTTGATCCCAAGCTCCAAAAGTTCTCCTTAAGCCTTGGCCGAAATCCAACTGAATGGGATTGAAGATGAGTACTTGTTGGAAGATTGAATTTGAAGTAGAATGATTTGGAGTAGAAAAAGATTAGAAAGATTAGGGGTTTGGTTCTTGTTTGGTGCCTTTCTTTCTTTCTTGTTTTTTTTTTGAATGAATGAATGAAGAACTTCGTCTCATCTTCACTCTTTTATACAAGTGAGTGAGAAAATGAGTGGCTAGGAATGGGAGATGTGGCCCGCTAAGGGACCAAGAGAAATGAGGGTGAGGTGGAGTGTAGGGTTTCTAGAAAATTTTCTTCATGAATTATAGCCCTAGTCCCAACCCTCCTAAACCTTTTTCACAAAGCAATTCATACACTTGAATTGTTCTAGTACAACATGCATTTAATTTAATTTAATTTTTTAGTAATCTTGGTGGCTATTGGCCTATAGATGCATATAATAAAATCACAATACAATCTATATACAATTTATAAAATTTAATTTATAGTTGACTGCACAATTTCTATTAATACATTTTCATACAAAATAATATCCATTATTTTGGGGATCTTACATTACTCCCTCCTTAAAATCGTTCTGTCCTCCGAACGACGGTGAGTGGGGAGAAATATCAAAGAACTTGGAAATTCTCATAACTGGGTCCATTCATCTTTAGGTCAATCTTCAACATCCTGTGAGTATAGGCTCTCTCGCCCAGGAATACTGGAGGTCAATCTCTATCCACGGCTCATTCTGGAGTCAGTTTCACTCCTTGGAGACTACCCCACTTCACAGGTCATCCTGGAGCCCGTATAGCACAATTGTTTCATCAACGTTGCTCTCGTCCCGGAATACTGGAGATCACTCTCACTCCGCAGATCATTTCATCCCTTGTCTCGAAATACTGAGGAATATCTCACCTCGCGAATTTCATCCTTTGTCTCGAAATACTGGGAAATATCTCACTCCACGGATCATTCTGGAGCCCTTCTCACACTGACTTCCCAAGAGCATCGCTCTCGTCCCTGGAGATCACTCCCACTCCGCAGATCATTCTAGAGTCGACATCTCATGTCACTCTTGCTTGCCATATCTCCCCTCTACTACTCGATGCTTGTTCTCAATAGGTCCTACTCTCGGTTTACACCTTTTTGAGAGTCAGTAACCACACCCTCCTTAGAAAAGGACAAAGTCAAGAATTTCCAAGGTCAAAATTTCCAACCTCGATGCTTCGTATGGCGAAGCACTAGGTCTGACAACTCTAGTCTATATCAATTGCTGACAGCATAGCCACTTTCAAAAGATTTCAACACTATGTGATGAGTCACTGCCAACAAATTTCTTATTCACATTATTCAACATTCCGTCACAAGAGAGATTACATAGTTCATTTACTTCCATCAAAAGACTAAACTAAATACACCACTGTGAATTTCCATATCAGTGATAGCTTCCACAGCTTTCCAAGATGAGGTTTGCTCCTGGCCAAAGGGTTTCTTCCTGTTGTTGACCGCCTTCCGAGTCTGGCCACTGGGGTTGTCTTGCAGTTGTGGACAGTCCGACCTCTTATGCCCGGCTCCTTCGCTGTGATAGCAAGTTATAAGTGACTGATCCTTCCAATCTTTCTTTGGGCATTGGCTCTTGAAATGTCCTTGCTTTTTACACAACAAGTCACCACCTTGGCAGTTCCCTCACAGTTATTAGATTTCTTGACCTTCGGATTTGGGCCATGCTTCTCGGTCTCCGGGACAGGCCTTTTTCCTGTCTCCCCCTTCCTGTCCATTTCTGTCACAGCCGCTCGACGCACAAATTTGTCGAACCTGCGAATGCACAATGGCACAATCCTCGACCTTAAAGCGGGTCTCAGACCTTGTTCGAATCTCTTTGCCTTCTTTACTTCGTCTTGGACCATTTCTGGAGCATAACAAGATAACTGGATAAACTTCGTCGCATATTCCCTGACAGTCATGCTTCCTTGCCTTAAGTTGATGAATTCCATTGTTTTCTCTTCTTGAACATCCAAGGGGAAGTAATGATGTTGAAACTCTTCCAGGAAGTCTTTCCAGGTGATTGGTTCGTTGCCCATGGTGCGTTTTACTGACTGCCACCATATTTCTGCGTCCTTTTCCAACAGTATGGTCACCAATTTCACCTTCCGTTTGGCACCTCCATTACTTCAAAAACCATTTCTACTTGTCTTATCCAATCATCTGCTGCCGTAGGGTCTGCATGATCCTGGAACACTGGCGGTTTCATTCGTTTGAAAGATTCTACTATCTTGACATGGTCAGTGATGGTATCCACTGGGTTTCTGCTTTGAGACCCTATCTGCAGCATGAACTTTCAGCTGGCTTCCATGAAAGCTCCCATCATTTGGTAGACTCATGTGAGTTCTATTTCAACATTGAGGCCCACACCATTGGCTCCACTGCTCTTGCCTTCGCCTTCAGTCCTTCCGTTGGGGCCACTCCCAGTTCCGTCCGACATCTTGTAATAAAAAAGAAACATATAGGGTTAGTATATGAATTACGCTCATTCCACTATCCGAGCTAAACCCGACTCTAATTGGGGCATCCAAGTTTAATTTCCTGCTGTGTGTGCTAGTACTACAATTTGAAGTAAGCTCTGATACCACTTTTGTAGCGCCCCTAATTCCGAATACCGGGTACTCGAGACACAAACCAGGATCTTCCTTCAAATGAGTACATAACACAGAATTATCACAGGAAATTAAAAACTTTTATGCACTTTACAATCCAACAATAATGTACTTCTACAATCTTTAAGCATAAGCTATGAAAATTTCCACTTAATATTTCTACAATCCATCATCAAGCTTACTTTCATGTAATTTTTTTATTTTCATATACAAGAACATGTTTACTAACCTACACAAGATGACATTTGTATTAGTTCTAATCCACTTTTATATATAAAGATGAAATCTTTATTCATAATTTAGCATTCTCATTCAATAAAAATGAAATCTTAATAGGCTAAGAAGAAGAACACCCACCTTTGCTTGAATGAATACCTAACTTCTTCTTCTTAATCCTCCTTCTTGATCCCAAGCTCCAAAAGTTCTTCTCCTTAAGCCTTGGCCGAAATCCAAATGAATGGGATTGAAGATGAGTACTTGTTGGAAGATTGAATTTGAAGTAGAATGATTTGGAGTAGAAAAAGATTAGAAAGATTAGGGTTTTGGTTCTTGTTTGGTTTCTTTCTTTCTTGTTTTTTTTTTTTTGAATGATCGAACGAATGAAGAAGAACTTCTTCTCATCTTCACTCTTTTATACAAATGAGTGAAAAAATGAGTGGCTAGAAATGGGAGATGTGGCTGGCTAAGGGACCAAGAGAAATGAGGGTGAGGTGGAATGTAGGGTTTCTAGAAACTTTTCTTCATGAATTATAACCCTAGTCCCAACCCTCCTAAACCTATTTCACAAAACAATTCATACACTTGAATTATTCTAGTACAACATACATTTATTTTATTTATTTTTAGTAATCTTGGTGGCTATTGGCCTATAGATGCATATAATAAAATCACAATACAATCTATATACAATTTATAAAATTTAATTTATAGTTGACTGCACAATTTCTATTAATACATTTTCATACAAAATAATATTAATCATTTTGGGGATCTTACAATTGCTGGGGGCGACGGGAGTGGTTGCTAGTGGCGGCGATGACGAACGGTGTACAAGCGAGGGAACGAGAGAATGTGCTCAATGTTTGACCTATTCAGGTTATATTGGGTTGGCACGGGAAACTTGTTATGGCGATGTCAGTCGACCAGTTTAATTAGACTCTGTTGTATTATTTGTTTGTTGGTTGGAGAGTATGAGTTCCATGACCCAGCTTGTTGGGTTTCATGAACTTATCCTTATTTTTTGTTGTATGTTTTGTTAAAATCTTTTTAATGGAACGCGAGGGGCCTTCAACCCACCGCTAACGATATTAAAAGAAAAGTAAAAATGACAAAATGAAATAAACAGTATGTGAAAATATCCATCCTAATGGAACTTTTTTCATATAAAATGAGTCTCTCTCTCTCCCCATATTTGTGAACGTGACCTAAATTTTAGAAAGTACCTTTGGCTTAGGGCAAAAAATGGCACCCGAGGTTAGAGTAGGAAAAGAATTAAATGATGTGAGATGGAAATTGATAAGCATCTAAAATAGCAGCATAGGGGTACTTTGATTATTAAAAGGCCACATGTAAGGCACATAATCACACAACAAACCGTAAGTGACGGGAGGGGTTTTGTAAAAGGAAAAGGCAAATGCACGGGTAGTGCAGTCAAGCACATGAAGTTTCTTGGATTTTCCTAAAAGCACAGGGGTTTAGTGCAATTTAGCCTGAATTAAAGAGAATGGCTAAATAGATTTAGAGTTGCATATTGGAGAACCAACAGAAAAGATTTTCTGAATTTTTTAAAAAGAAACACAAAAAGAAAAAAAAAGATTTTCTCTGAGTAACCAGGTTAATCTTTCTGATCAAACCGTATATCAGTTATTAATTCTAGAATGAGTGAATGATTTTTTTAAATTATTCAAGCTTTTACCATTCAAACATTTTGTAACTATATCTATAATTTATAATGAGTTCACAATTATGATGACAGTTGAAACTGCTCTTAAATCATCAATTAGAAATAAACGTAACAAGAAAACAGAAGTGGTTTAGAAGACTTCATACAGACCTGATCAAAAGCACCTCTATGGTAAGAAGTGATCATATGACAGTCTTCAGAAGAAGTACATTTAATCACATGATTACGAAAATCATCAAGGGTGCTTTGATTTGTACGAAAAGCTACAACATTAGCTCCAGAACAGTGAGCCAAGCATGCAACCTTCCCAAATGTGATTCCTTCAGCTTTGACCTTCTCTAGAGGTTCACAACAGTCCAACATGGACTCATCAAACCATCTCCAAGGGCCTGAAAAATTAAAATTTACTAAGCAAGATTTTCTTGCTTTTGATTTTGATGAGCAGTGCCCTTTTCTTGCACATGGTTAAAGATGAATGAAGTTTGAACTATGTAATAGACAAACAAATCCGATACTTACCACACACAAATTATGCTTGATACTTCAGACAGTAGGCAAACTTCTTATGATTCTAGAGGTTATATAATTGGTGGCACCAAGTGAGCTTAAGAGTTAATTTTGAGAAACTAAATATCAACCCTGAGAAGCTCCCTCAACTAAAAGAAAAAATAAGGGGTAAAAAAGGAAAGAAAGAAGAGAAGAAGAAAAAGTCCACATTTGTACATAAACTGGTGACATCACATTTTTGTGTCGTCAACAAAAGAATCTTTTCATAACACCTCCAAGTTGAAACAAAATATAGTTGAAGACTGTGTATTGACATAAGGATTGAAGCAAAAAAAGATGATAAAATTTAACATTTATGGAAGAATTCTACACTTGCAACTATATTGACCCAATATGTGTTCATACACTCCTAAACCAAGGCAAACAAGAATAGTCATTCCATTTATAACTCAGAAAAGGATCTTGCCATGGAGAGATACCTTTCCACTTTCTTCCCGGATCAATCGCAAGGGCATTTAGGACCACAGAGAGACTAGCCAATCCACAATATGCAGGTTCAGATTGTGTTTGGAAGTAGGACATCAACTTGAAAAATCCTTCCATGGTTCCATTTGGGAGGGCTTCATAGAAAATTTTCTGCAAATATAACGAAAGTAGAAGATACAGAGCAACTAATATATAAAATTGAACAGCATAATGATATACCAAAAAAGTAGGCATTTAACTTTGCAATGAACAATGAGTGTGAAGTAGTACAAATTTTGCTTTTGTACTACACATGAAAGGTTGCACATTCTGTATTGCCAAAAGACCAATAGGAACAAGCCAACAAGGTATCGTGGTGATGGATAAGACCTCAAAGTTAATTTATCAATAGCATTGTATTTGCTAGAGGTGTCCTGTCATTAAGTTATTGAGATAATTAATTTCATACCAAGAATTTGTATCAAGGGAAAAAGAAATTGAAAGTGCCCTTCAAGTTATACAAAAGGAAGAAGCCTTGCCTCATTCCACGCAGCTCTAGTGCCATGTTACCCAGTTTCTTATCTATAATAAAATAAGTCCAACAACAGTAGTTATTTAGCACATGCAACACACTTGAGAGGCTATACATCCAAAAAAAATTAGTTTGAATATTTCAATATAAGTCATGTCTGATAGAGATTGGAGATTTAAATGTCTCGTTGTGAGATTTAAGTGGATAGTTGATATAGTTACGTTAAACGTGTGGCTGGGATTTAAAAGGATGGTTGAGAACCCCCCCCCCCCCCCCCCCCCCCCCCCCCCCCCCCCCCACGGGTATGCCTCAGTATGCAGTAAAGATAGTAAAAATTTATGATCAGCATGTCCATCAATTAAAAAAAAAACACCTACTTCTGTCCTTTTCACATAAACTCGGTATTCTTCAATACAGGTGGAAGAGTTTCTGTCGGCTATTCTATGCACATATTTCATATTGCATCAAGAACACAAAAGACAAACCCTAGCATGACACAGGTCGTTGTAGTTCATCGCATACCGGCTATTGTGTGCACAGACGTTCCAACAAAATACCATTCATGTCTGGCTCTCGCATCGGATTTGGATCTCACCCGAGCTTGGGGCACAATGCGACCTCATGATGGCCCCAGTCAATGCGACCCATTAGTCTTTGCGAGTTAATCCCTGACACTCTCATGTTCTAGCAGTATTCACCAAGTTAGGTGGGATCTCAACTGCTCGCTCTCTACGAGCACTAAGGAGTTATGTTTGAGAGTAAAGCATACCATATGCCTTGCAACATGACTCGTTGTGTACAGTTCACTAGTTCACAGATTTCACATATTTATTTTCAAATGCACAGAAAAGAATAAAACAAATGGCAAAGTAAAATCCATATATGATAAACCAAATATATATTCCAAACTCAAATCCGTGTGTGAAGTTATCAATGTCTTAACACATGCACTAAACAAAGTCATAGTTATAACAAAATAACAGCTAAAACCTACTGCGCCCCATGGCTGGTACGTGACGCTCAAATGTGATCCAATCTAATGGCTCTGTGCGCATATCAGCAATCATATCCTTCGTCGACATATAAACTGGATCTATCTTCTTATCCTCACAAAGTGTTCTAATAAAGTGATATCTCATCTGAATGTGCTTCGACTTGTCGTGGTACTTCTTTCGCTAGTGCCAGAGAAGAATGTAGTACGACGGGCCCATCATGAGGCCGGCCAAACCCCTAGGAGGGGATTGGCTTAGGCTCCAAGCTAGATATCTCCAACCATATTCTTGGTGAGATATTATTCCATTGGAGTAGTTATCCACCCTCTTATGTAGGGCTAAAAGAGGACTTTTAGATCTACAGGGATATATCCAAACCATTTAAGTAACTCTTCCTTCCCTCTATCCAGATAGGTGGAGACCCTATTGTAATCTCCTCTCGTTCCATGAAAGAGAAAGGCATTCTCTTTTCCTCCCTTCCATCCCTGTCTACCAATTGAATCCAAGGTCTTAAAGGAGTTATAGCGTGGCTTCTTGATTGCAGAATCCACTACTTACGAGAATAGTTCGTGAGAAGATCAAAGGCTACCAAGAAAAACTGCTTCCAATTCCGCTCCGCAAAGCAAACCCAATGTAAGACCAACTCTTGTATAGATTTTATGCTAGGGTTCCTCTTGTATTCTTCACACAATATGTATTATGTGCATATTCTAAACTAGCTGACATTGGTATCAGAGCTTTAGGCTCTAAAGCTCAGATCTTTCATTTGTAATTTGTTCAATGGTGAAAATCCCAAATGATCAAGTAATAAAATACATCGAATGATTTCAATAATTTATTTGATCATTTGTAGATGGTATCGTCGAATCTTTAATTAACAAAGAATTTGACTTTAGATCACTAACCCATGATTATTGGTAAATTGATTATCAAAAATTAATGTGGGACGATTTTTATGTTTAATCATCAAATTTTGTTTGGATTTTCGTTAATGGAGTAAAACCCTTTTTTGGAGAAGAAGATCTCTCTCCCCAACCCTAGGCCGATTAGCTAGAAGCACCGCCGCTACCCTGGGGGTGTGCATGTGTTGCTGAACCCCAAAGTGGCGCAGACTAGGCTCGAGGTTCAAGAAAGAAAGACGGGAAGTTGTCACCTTTGACCTGGTTGACCAGACCTTAACCTGAATATTTAAATGGCTAAGCTTTCTATTTATGGCCTTTTTTTGGCTTCTTTTGAGTGTTTATGGATATGTTTTCACCATATATGAACCCACTAAAATTTTATAACTTGTTTTGGTGCAATGTAATTTTTTTACTCGAAGATGGTGGATTTTTGGGCTCAGTTTAGGACATTTTATGGGTTTAAAACTTTATAGCTACCTTAATTAATTCCGAATTTACCCACGTTAATTTAAAATAATTTTTTCATTATCATTAGAGGTTAATGAGCCGACTTTCATGGGTCGGTTTTTGGATAAGTTCAAAGGCGCACTACATGTGAATTTTTGCAGGAAAATAAGTTCAAGGCAAAAGAGCCTGTGAAAAAAAATTATTTATTGTTATAGAATTGCCTTGTGCCGATTTATTGGAGTAAAAATGAATACTCCACAAATATGTGTTTGTGATATATTAATTTTTATGTTGATGAATGGAACACACTCTAGAAAATAACTATTGTTTGTTATTATGGTTAACTCTTTGATGGGTTTTAATACACATAGAAACTTGAGTTCACTGTTTAAATGTGGTTTTGAGCTACCTCAACACTTTGAAGGTGTTATTTTTATGTAATAATATCTGAGGGACCTTGTGAGGACATATACTAATAGAGGAAATGAAGAAATGTTGTAATATTCTATTTTTGCTCCTAGAATATTTGTGAGTTTCCACGATGGCCTACATGCAAAGCAAGTGAAACAACATTGGCCGAACAAAAAATTAATTTTTATTTTCAGTTTTATTATTTTTGTTTGTGATGTAAAAAGAAAATAATGGAAATAAGAGTCACGACATAAGAACTTGTGGTCGTACTGTTTCCTTACAAATGTTTTTATTGGAGCGAATTGGTACACTGTATTTGCGAAAGTTTCTCCAAAACATCTCGTTAAGGGGAAAGTACTAATCACAAATGTTTTGAGTTGTGTTCTCGCATGTGTACAATGATTATGATTTATCCACTCTATGTTTTTTGTTCATGTTTAGCAACAAAGATGTCTCAGAAATCCGTCATCATCGATCTTTTCAAGGGGGAGAAGTTGAAAGGAAAGAACTATGATATGGGTGATCCCGTTTTTGATAATGATACTCCCGTGTAAGGGACAAAACTAAGACATCGTGATTCGCTGAAAAAGGATCGCTATGCATGCAATATTTTGTAGAGCAGTATGCACAATAATCTGCAATCACAAAATTCTGGGAAGCCTCGAGTGCCAAAGAATTTTGGGACATCGGTTAGGGTGAACTACGGTTGAACTAGCTATGCTCGTTTCAGCACTTTCATGATGAGGTCTGAACGATACAAGATGGATGCAAAACACGATATGGTTCAGCATCTGCGGATTGTATGACAAATGATCAGGGATCTCATCGTTGTAGTGCATGTGACGACTGATGAGCAATAGGTTGATGCAGTGTTGAGGACATTGCCTACTACTTGGGATTTCTCCATCATGACTATGTGCCATGAGTTGTGACGTTGTAGCACGTTAAAGAATATTGTTGACGGCTATAGTATGAGCATCGTGGTTTATCCAAGGTGACCTCTGTGCATCCCAGCCCTTACTAGTAGGCGCAGGGCACACAGGCTCCACAAAATGAAGATGGCACTTGGAGTTGCCTCCACCTCCACTCCCGAAGCCAAGATGCAAAAGCAAGAAATGCAGGGGTTCCTCTGGTTCTAAGAAATCAAAGGACAAACCGAAAGCTGAATGCTTCAAATGTTGGAAGATAGGTCATTGCTCGCGAGTGCCCTGAACCAAGGAAGATACACTCTTCTCCTTCTCACTCTGTAGCTTATGTATGCTCAAATGTTTTTGCTAGCAGATTCTCATCTTGTGTGGATTTTTTATATATATTTTTTATATAGAAGCAACCAAGCAATGCAGAATAGTGAGGGGTTCACAAGCTTCCACCCAGTTTCAAATGGATCACATACTAGCTACACGGGAAATAGTTTGCAGGATAACCTGGAACTAGATGGAAGCTTGTGGACCCTTCTCCGGCTGCTCATGTATCAACAATCCACATAAGATGAGAATCAATTAGCGAAACATGTGAGCAAACAGAAAGCTACAGAGTGAGAAGGGAAAGAATTTACCTTAGTTGGCTTAGTGCACGCATAAGCAACGTGGCCTATCCTCGAACAGTTGAAGCATTTGACTTATGATTTGTTCTTTGCTTTCGTAGAATCACAGAATTCCTGCGGTTTTTGCCCTTGCCCTTCGCTCCAAGCCCGGGAGTGGAGGTGGACGCATCACCAAGTGCCTTCTTTATTTTGTAGGGAATGCGTGCCCTGCACTTACCACCTTGGGCAAGGAGGTCGTCTTGGATAAATTGTGACGCTGGTACTCTAACTCCAGATGTTCCCTCGCGTCCTGCAGTGTCACAACACTCTTGTTATGGCACAAAGTTAAGACAAAAGAATCTCAATTAGTATGCAATGACCTCAATACTGCATTAACATGTTGCTCATCAGTCATCACATGCCCAGCAATGATGAGATCTATGATAATTTGTGACACAGTCCTAAGATGCTCAACCATATCGTGTTATGCATCCATCTTGTTGTATCGCACAGGCCTCATTAGGAGAGTGCTGAGATGAGCTGAGCTAGTTCAACAATAGTTCACCTTAACTATGTCCACAATTCTTTGGCATTTGGGGCTTCCCAAAATTTCCCCAAGTAGATCATTGTGCATACTGCTCTGTAATATGCCACATGCATAACGATCCTTTTTTGGCTAATCATGACATTTATTAGTTTCATCCCTTACTTGCTGGGGAGAACCAATATCTTGAAAAATGGGTTCAGCCATTGAGGCAGTGCTCAATCAATACATCAGCAAGGTGAAGTGGTGTCTAACAACTCCAAATATTATAGTTCTTTCCTTCCAACTTTTCCCCCTTTGACAAGGTCAACTATAACGGATTTCTGAGACATCTCTGTCAGTATAACGTGAACAAAATATACAGATTGGGTATATCAGAATCACTGTACATAGGAGAGAACACAACTCAAAACTTTATAATCAGTATTGCCCTTAACGTGATGGTTAAGAGAAACTTTTACTGATATAGTGGACCAATTCAGCCCCATTAAAACATTAGTAAAGGAACAGTCACTAACAAATTCTCTACGCTGTGACTCTTATGTCTGTAAAAAATTTTACATCATATGCAAAAATGATGAAACTGAAAATGAAGATTAAGTATTTGTATAGCCAAGGAAGTTCGCTTGCTTTGCATGTGGGGGATTGTAGAAACACATTCCTCACAAATATTCTAGGAGCAAAAATAAAAATATTACAACATTCATTGACTCCACCAGTAATTGTCCTCACCAGGTCCCTCATATATTATTACATAAAAAATAACACCTATAAAGTGCCCACTTAGCCCAAAATCACAAGTAAACAATGAACTCAAGTCTCTAACCGTAATAGAGAGCTCGTCTCCTTAAAACCCAACAAACAATTAATCACAATAACAAAAAATAGTGTTTTCGAGAGTATTCCAATCATCGACATAAAAAAATAGTACATCTCAAAGTTGCCAACCTGCATAAAACAATGTTATAATAAAAGAATGTAATTTTTGTTTGCAAGCTCTTTTGCCTTGGACTCATTCCCTACAAAACATTCACATGCAAAGCCTTGATGAACGAACACAAACACTTGACCCATCAAAATCAGCTTATTAACCTCTAATGATAATGAGAAAATTATTTTAAATTAATGTGGCTAAAATCGAACCTAGTTAGGGTAGCTACTAAGTTTTAGACCAAGAATAAATCTCAAATCAAGCTAAAAAATTCACCCTATTCCAGTAAAAAGTTACAATTTGCCATCAAAACAAGTAATAAAATTTTACTAGGTTCGGGCATGGTGAAAATAGACTTGAGAAACACCAAAAACGGCCAAAAAAAACCAAACATACCAGTTAAACCCCTTATAGGATATGTTTCGGGTATGATCAACCCATTCGATCAAGTCAAAGACATGGTCAACCAAAATCAATGTAGATTTCAAGTCGAGTTTGGAATTTCCCAGAAGATACCAAACCCGCCACCATGAAAACCCGCGTCCTACAGGTGTTATCGATGGGACTAGGTTGAGCTGGTTCCAAGCTCACAACCCAATAACCAATCCTTCACAACTCAAAGCCCACCCAGACTTGGTCATGGGTCAAAACACAGTTCCGGTCGGGATTTAGATTCCCACCCGAAACTCGATACGACTCGTATACCTCATCCTTCTCCCTCCTTGCTCCCGACAAACCCAACACACACCAGGGCTAAGGCTTCATCTCCAGCCCGGTGCAGCAACATCATCGACAAGGAGAGGCGGCTCCGGCTCTAGCTTCAGCGAGGTCCCCCCGATGACCTCCGACCTCTCCCTCGAAACTTAAGCCCATCCCACGCCACCTCGGACTTGGGGAATCACCCCTTAACCTAAGCAGACAGATACAGCAGGCTAGGTGGTGACAGCTGTCGAAGGTGACCCTCTGTTCCGACAATTCCTTTCTTTCTCTCTTTCGTACTCCTCCAAGACCACCTCTCAAAACCCATAGAACCCAATAACCCATCGAAATGGAGTAAAGTACAATGGGATTTGGTGGCTGAGGTGGCCCCTTCTGTTGGAACATGACAATGGGGACTGGTTTTAGCAACACATGCACACTCCGAGGTGGTGGTGGCTAGGGCTGCAATCGAGCCGAGCCGAGCCGAATACCTTCAGGCTCGAGCTCGGCTCGTTTACTAAACGAGCTCAATTTTGAGCTCGAGCTCGGTTCGAGCCAAGCTTTGACCATATTCGAGCCGAATAGCTCGCGAGCTTAGCCTAAAATTTAAAAAAAAATTAAGCTCGAGCTCGGCTCGTTTACGAAACGAGCTCGGTTTTGAGCTCGATCTCGGTTCGAGCCGAGCTTTGACCGAGCTTTGACCGAGCTTGAGCCGAATAGCTCGCGAATAGCTCGATTCGTTTGCAGCTCTAGTGGTGGCCACAGGGAGGGGAAAGAGTTAGGGTTTTCCAAAACAAGGGTTTTTTCACAATTTTTAAAAAAAATATATATTTTTCTTTCTTCTAAATAGAAAGTTGATACTCCCTCCGTTTCAAAATATAAGTCATTCTAGCATTTTTTTCCATAATATAAGTCACTTTATGTTTTCGAGGAGATGTCTTGTCATTCTTAAATGTCCATGAATTAATTTTAAATGAGATTTTCAATTTTATCCTTGTCTTTTTTTGTAAGAGAAGTAATAAAAAATTATAGATGAGGGCAAATAGGATATTGTACAATTGATGGCTCATTTATGAGCTTCAAAAACCAAGAATACGTAGTACTTTTACTCAATCATAGGTTGTTTCATAATAGTCGTGTAGAAACCTATAATGACTTATATTTTGGAACTGGAGGGAGTAATTAATAAGAAAATCATCCCACAATAATTCTACTAACCTACCACTAATCATGAGTTAATGATCTAGGGTAGTAAAGTCGGATTCTTTATTAATTAAAGATCCAAACATGCCATTTATAAAAGTTCAAATAAATTATTAAAAGTATCTGATCTATATTACTACTTGATCTTTCGAGTTTTTCAACATTAAACATATTAAGATCTGAGTAAAGCTCTCATATCAATGCCGGTTATTCTAAACACATATCTCTTATTGCATTAAGAACACAAAATACAAACCCTAGCACCACATCTATGTGTGAGTTAGTCTTACATTGGGTTTGCAAAGCGGAAGTGGAAGTGATGTTCTTGGTAGCCTTTGATCTCCTCATGAATTGTTCTTCTATAGTGGTGAATTCTACGATTGAGAAGCCGCGCGCTAGTCACGCCCTGAATACCTCAAATCCGGAAGGTAGACATGGATGTAAGAGCGCAAAAGAGAACACATTTCTCTTTTATGGAAGTGGAGAAGACTGCAATGGGGAATAATCTTGTTGTATCTTGGTATTGTAGATCCAAAGGTCCTCCTTTATCCCTACATTATAGCTACATTATAGGGTCGATTACTACACAGAATTATAATATCTCACCAAGAATACGGTTGGGGATATTTCGCTTGGAGCAGCCAATCCCCTCCCAGGAGTTTGGCCTGTCCGGCTAACAATTTCAAATCCAAATTATAATCAAAAATTTCTCTTACGGTTTCAACTCATTACCCTTCTTGCTCGAATATGACAAAGGCAAAGGGCTTATAGTCGTAGCACACTGAACGATTTTGCACAAGTGATAGTCTAAAGTATGAGTAATTAGTCCGTAAACAATCGATTTAAAATCCCTAAATTACATTAAATAGATTCCCACGAATAATAACAACTGGAAGTCAAATTGCCGAATAGAACTACAAAACTCATCAAAGATCAAATTTTTACGGATTAAAAGATAGCAATTTGAACAGAATTTCCCGTCCAAAAGTAGGTACCTTTCCTTCCGGCGAGGCGAACTCGATCGCCGGCGGCGATGGGAGAGTTCGCCGGTAAAGTCCAGCAATCGCCATTCGAATTTGATCCGAGAAAACTAGGGGTTTTGCTTTTGAAGTATCTGAGATGAGATTTGAGCAAGCAGCGAAAATTGGAGAAGGATTCTTCCGTTTTTTTCAAAAAGGCGATTCTTTTGTTAGTGGATGCCGGCCGGCACAAACGCGGAAATTTACGCGTATGGAACGGGACCCACATAATTTCACGTGCCGTACTTTTTTTTTTTTTATAATTTATTTATTTTTAAGGAGGATAGAGTCTTACACTCCGGCGTAATAAATAAATAACCACAATAAAAATATAATGAAATTTTACACGTTGTAAAACGAAAGAAAAATCAGAACGACAACAATAGAGACACACATCGGACAAAAACAGAAACAACACTCGATGGATCCAGGCAATGGAGCGCATTACACAAAGACCCAAAACAACAACAAATGCCACAGCGGAACACTGGAGAAAAGGCGGACAAGAACCCAGAGTCGTTGGGGCGATCTGCACCGTCAGACTTAGTGAGACTAATCGTGAACCAAGCCGCTGATGAAAGGAAGAAGAAAGCGTTGGTCCGTGGGTTAGGCCCAGGTAGTCGCCCAATAGACCGGCGATGCCCCCGCGGCGCCACAAGCTAGGGAGGACGCAAGTGAACCAACGCCAATCGTAAAACACAAGAACGCAAGAGCAGGACGGCCCTCACCAAAAAAGCAACATACAACCGCGATTCTGAATGCAAACCAACCCAAAGAGGCTCCAAACTAGCCTTCTTAAATAAAAACAGAGATGCCCTCCAACCAGATAATGGATCAAAAAAGGGAAAAGGAAGCCATCCCCAAAGAACATAGAGCTAAGAAGGGACAGCACCCGCTATGATACCATCAATTCAGATCGAAAGGAAACATAACCAAAAAACCCCAGTAAACAAAAGAGCAGTACATGTTTTTAATTGTTCATCTATTGGAGAGACCATGAAGTGAGAGACTCAAAAGGGATATTTAAATCAATCAACACAAGAAATGAGTTCACGTTTACATTTAGTATTTTGAGAATGTCTTGGTGAGTGGGACTGATGTATAATATGTACTATCTAGTACTATTTGTATCGTTAATTCTTCATTAATGATAACGATGAATATGTGTCACTTTTTATTTTTTTAAAAGCACAATAAATCAAGATCCTCCATTCAATTAGTTTGTACGACTGCAGCACAAAAAACATCAATTCACAAGATATTTCTATTGTATACTTGTGTTTGACACAGGCCTTCCTAGCTATATATGTACTTTAAAGTTTACATGTGTCTGTTTATAGTCTATCATTGTATCCATGTTTGATGATATGTTTGTGTTCGTTCTTATTAGCTTTGGAAAAAACACATTGTACAATAACCTTAGCCTTCTTCTTCATCGTCGTCGTATTGTTCATCTCTCGTGGGTTTCAGACTTGAGTGTTGTTGCTGCTCTGCACCAGTTTTCGATCTCGATGGTTTCGCTGACATCCCACTATTGGATGATGATCCCTTCACCTTCCTCCGTCGGGACTCTTTTGGTGCTTTTGTTGTTTGATTGATATCTTGCTGCATTAATGGTGGTGAGGATGAGTAGCTGGCCAGGTCAATACTACTAGTGGTACTGGCAGCTCCTCCAGCAGCTGCATTGCGCTCTCTCCGACCACGTCTTGACCCGTCGTGGTTGTCTTGGCCTGCTGAGCCCGAGCGGTGGCGTCTGGGATGTCGTGTGACTGATGATGACTCAGAACCATGTGTTTCCATGTTGCGCCGACTGCCAGATGGTCTTGGCAACGGAATTGCAGGTAAGTCCCTAGAAGAAGAGTTGTGAACCCCATTACTGATGCCGCCTGAATTATTACTGAGTGGAATCGAGGGTGCTGATTTGTAATCATTCATCTGTTTCAATTGCCACATGATATAGATTAGACTATCAAATTTTTTGGAGTTTGAATATGCATTTGATATTAAAAAGGAAAACACTACACTATTAATTTTGATGTACTTTCACTTTTTATATGATGTATATGAGGGGGGGGAAATAGTTTTCTGGTTTTTTTTTTAATTTTTTTTTATCATTAACGGTGGGTTGAAGGTCCCCTGCGTTTCATTAAAAATATTTTAATAAAATATACAATAAAAAATATAGATTATGAACGTCATAAAACTCAACAGTCTGGTCATGGAACTCATAATCCTCAACCATCAAACAAATAATACAACAAATCTAGTTCTACTGGTGACTGACCTAGTCCTAAACAGGTTTCATGTGTCAGCCCAATCTAACTTTAATAGGTCAAACATTGATCCCATTCTCTCATTCTCTAGCTTGTACACCCGCTCAGTTGTTTTCCAATTTTAAATAAGATTATATAGGAAAACAAGTCTCAAGGAGATTCAGAGGGCATGGAATATTACCCAACTAGGCGAATTTGTCGAAGTTCCATCAAACCCAATGTGTGCCACATGTTTGACGTCCGTCGGGAGGCCAATTTGCATCTCCGGCTCTTCTTTATCCTCCGCTTCTGCATTTCACAACTCTATAAATGAATTAGCACCGGGAGATACAATGTGGGATGTACGACAATATATAACCTACTATATATTAGTTAACTTACCGAATATGTTTGAAATGTATCTGAGGCCTTTCAATAGCCCCTTCATTTTTATGCTCATGATAATCGAGAGCTAGGAGACCAACTTCCCTCTCTAACCTTCAAAATTCAAATGCCATAACCCAATGATCACAAATTCAAAGGGAATTTTAAACAAAACACACGCAAAAAAGTTTTTTTCTCTTCTTCTTCCTTATTAATTATGGAAATTATAATCCAATGAATAAACATTAACTAGTAGAAAATTAAATAAAAAATATATAAAAAGAAAACTAATGACGAGATGCATATCAGAGATTTATAATCATATATACCTTTGGAATAATACATAATTGCATATCCGATACCCGGTTATCACAACATTAGCACCAAAGCTTTTTAGTCACACCAATTTAATTGGATCCAAACTCGATATCAACCTTTTTCTTGAAGAACTGATCAAACAAAAAATATAAAAATGTATCAATTTTATTTTTGGTTTAGGTTATCGTCGAGTTGTACAAGGAGAGTAAGAGGAAAGAAGAAGGTGAAATTAGGTTCGAGATAAGTTTATGATGCATAAGAGAGGAAAAGAAGAAAAAAAATTCTCTCAAAAATTTGGGTACAAAATATATGGTTAGTTATTTTCTTTTTAATGGTTGAGTGCTATTATCTAGGATGCATGTGTATTTTTAACGGGTCTATGCACAAAGCGCGGGAAGGTGGTTACAAATTTAGAATTTTTTTTTTTAGAATGCAAACCTCTAACTAACACAAGTTCTTAATATTTTTTGTAAATACCCTACATTCGCTCACCACCATACGATTTGTAATATTTTATTTTAAAAAGTGATAAAAAAATTTTAAGAAAAATAAGGGAGACATTTTTGTTATTTGAAATATTCTCTTCCTGATTTCTCTCATATTTCTTCTCCAATAAATTTTTTTTTCCGATAAAAATTATCTAATTCCTCCCTTTTTAAACAATATTTCTTCAACCATCCACTAGGGTTACATATATGAGACTGAATTTGGCTCCAGATATAAAGTCATCATGACTCCTTTTTTAATTTGTATCTTTAATCCTTTTTTTTTCAATAAGGAGATTACAATCTTTTTCATTCGTATGTACGTACATATGAACTCTACTTTGGTGTGTCATGTCTGTGGTACAACAAACATTACTTAGTTATTGGTGGAAAAATTAAAGAGGTTTTGTGGATTTACGTGTTCGTTGATTTGGGTTAGTAGCGGGTCGGCTTGTCTCCTTATTTGAGAACATAAGGTTGCAATCTTAATTTGATGTTGAAATGTTGAAGTTTTACAATGTGTCATTAAAATTTGATGTTTTTGTTTTATTTAATCAATAACTCGGTAACCCAAATCAAGGAATTAAAAAAGATTGATTATAAGATATCTCAATTTTCAACACATTATTTGAGATGATCCAATGGTTAGTTTTACTCCCCATATTAAATCATATACAATTTTGATTATAAGAATATTTTTCCAACAAAGAGAAAACCAACAAAGTAGTGATTCAGTATTTATTAGTTTGTTAAAAAGGTATTACCCAAACTAACCTGATTTGAAAGAAAATTGAAATTAACTCCACTTTTATAGGGGTTGTCTAAAAATAGTTAAGATAGTTAAGAGTTTGCATCATAGAAGAACTCTACAAATTTTGATGGAGGTTCGTTGAAGGTTTCTCTTTGGAAACAGCATGCATATATAGGGATATGTGGTATTTTACCAAATTGCGCCTATTTAAAATGATATGACATTGGTTAAACTCGAATTAGCACGAAATAAGCTCGTAAAAATGTATTTAATATAATATGGTTCATGAGATGTAATTTCTTTTCATACATGTATTTAATATAATATGGTTCATGAGATGTAATTTCTTTTCATACGCTCATCTCTCAAGCTTTAGATGATGCCATGATGGGAATGAGCGAAGTGGTGATGCTTGATTTTGTATAAGGCTAGGTCGATTCAAACCCCAAAAAAGAGATGCATTCGTTAAATTTTTGTAGTCTTTAAGTTGTTTGTTTTGAAGAGTTTTAGTTTTAAATTTTTTTATTTTTTTGCTAGACAATATAATTAAGAAACGAAATAAAAATTGGCTACGAAACATGAGCATCTCTCGATCGGGAGACCCTCTAGCATCTTCCTCAACCAAAACAAGAAACTCAAGGTTGGAGACCACTACTACGCCTCTTTTTTGCAGCACAGTCAACACACATATTTTCCTCTCGATAAATATGTTGTATCACACCAATATTCATATTATTAAACATGAATAATATATCCTAAGAAATGGGGTCGTGGTCGCTTCGTGTACGGATCTGATCGATAACGATATTCAAATCTCCCTCAATAAAAACAGGACACTCATGAAACAGAAGATGAAAGATCGTAAGAGTCATCCTCAAACCTCTTCTTTCAGTAACGCTAATAGATGTTGACCCAATTGGCCCCCTATCGACCAACAATGGTCTACCACACCAATCTTGATACACAAAACCGTAACCAGCACTATTCCCCTCAAAGGACCCATCAAAGTTGAGTTTAATAGATCCTTCAGGTGGCGCAGCACATTTGATCAAGGGAGTGGAGATCATTTTAAGACTCATGCATTGGACCTCATTATATGAACTCTCTGAAGCATAAAAACCACCAACATCCCAAAACATCATTGGAAAACATCTCACCATTCAATAACATCTGAAACATCAATGGAAATCACAATGTGTGGGAGGAGGAACACTACGTCAAAATAGACTCTGCATCGAGCTTTCCAAACATACCACAAGGTAGTAATAATTTAGGATTGCAGTAACTGTTTTTTAGCACCTGAATCAAACAACCTCCTCTCTAACATTGATCATAGATCACGAAAGGATTCCATGTTGACACTAATGTTCTTATGTTGCACGAGAATGCTCCAAACTTGACGTACGAGAATATAATCAAAGAGGAAATTCCCAACCTCACAAATTGGACAAGTATGCATCGATCACTTGCATCCCACGATGAACTAGCTCTGACCTAGTAGGAATTTCACCACATGCAACTCTCTATAACCAGGCAATAACTTTTAGTGCGACTTTCAAGTTGTGGATTAAACTATTTGGAAAACTTAGTACCTCGCAATTCCTTCCACTAGCAACTGAATACAAAGTCTTCAAGGTGACTATTGACATAGATGAATCATGGCAAAGGATGTGATCGGCGACTTGATTCACCGGAATTGACATTTATAGCACAATATTAGCTACCGAACATGGTAGGCTAGACTCCAACACAGCTGGAATCCATTTCTTATAGGAAGAGATAAAGTCAGAAACTCCATTGAAGAACTCAATAACTCCATAGAAGCAGTGATGCACATTCTATTCAGGGGAGAAAAAAAAAATCCAACGATCTGGGAAGACATTTATCTCCATCCCGCTACCTACTTCCCAATGAAGACCATTGCAAATTAGGTCATTACCAGTATAGAAAGCGCGCCAGAGCCATAAACATCATTTTGAACATTGAATATCCCACACAGACGAAGTGAGCTTAGATAATGATTTAAACAACAATGACTGAGGTTTACTAAAAACTCGAACCAAATTTTTAGCCATAAGGCTCTCCTGCATAGTGTCCAATCGTCTGAAATCAACACCACCGAACTCAATGGGTCTACATACTCTGTCCCATGCAATCATATGCAAATGGTTATCACCATTACCTTTAGCCCCAGGAAAGCACGAAATCTTGCTCAAGTTTATCAACATAGATTTCGGGACCCAACTGTGAGCTAACGTATACATTGGGAGAGTTTGAGCAACTGATTTTAGAACAACCAACCTACCCACAAATCTAAGAGTCTTATCCTTCCAACCAGATAGACGTTTACAAACTCTCTCCACCACATCACTGTAATTAGCAGTCAGGATGCGGCACGAGCTAATCATAGCACCAAGGTATTTGAATGGCATAGAACCCACATCCATATGCAAAATTCTAAGTGTGTGGCATTACTTATTCAAACCAACATGCTCTCCAAAGAAAATACTAGACTTGCTAAGATTCACATTCTGGTCGTTGAGAGAACAATAGGTATCAAGTAGCATTTTAATCACCTTACACTCTGACACATTAACTCTAGAAACATAAAACTATTATTTGCATAAAGTAAATGACTGAGGGAGGTATTCTGATTGTCAATAATAATACTTGAGAGCCTACCACCAGCCACTTTTTGTTTAATGAGTCAGGATAACACTTCTAAATATAAGATGAAGAGATAGGGGGAGAGAGGACAACCTTGTCGCAACCCCATTGTCAAATTAAACCAATCAGAAAGAAAGTCATTGACAAGCACTACAAACTGCGGATTCTTAACACAAGCCATGACCCACCTAACAAACTTGGCATTAAACCCAAACTGCACAAGAAGAGTTGAGAGATAATCCCACCTAATCCTATCTTAAGCTCGCTCCATATCAAGTTTCAAGGTCATACATCCTGCACACTGCTTTGTCTTCTTAATGGAATGGAAAGTTTCTTGAGTAAGAAACACATTATCTGAAATCAAACACTCAGGAACAAAGGCACATTGTTCCTCGGAAACGAAGGAACTTAGAATCGGCTTCAAATGATTAACTAATAGTTTTGCAATAACTTTATAGAAAAAGTTTCCAAGACTAATAGAGCGATAATCCTTCGTGCTTGAAGGACAAGAGACCTTAGGAATCAGAGTCACGAAAATTGACTTGCATTGTAACACCATGTGTTAAGAAATATATATATAATTAATTAATTAATTGAGAGATGCCCTATAGAAGTTCCTATGGGGGGTTTGTTTGGAATTTAAATGGAGGGGTGCCCACTGGATGGCAGACACTGGTAATGCTGCTGCTGCTTGCTTGTGGCATCAGCCAAATGCTGATGTGGCAGAGTGTGAGGGGCCCACCCGGGAGTTGAGGCAGCACAGATGTTGTGGATACTGTGTCGCCACGTGGGCAGTGGGGCCCCCGTTGGGGGTCTTTGCTGTGTTCTTTCGCGAGAGAGAACATGAGGTATGAGATTTGGAATTGTCCCATATCGAGAGTCATCAAGATTAATTATATATATATATATATATATATATATATATATATATATATATATATATATATATATATTTGCCTGGGATTAGAGGTCACCAATCAGCTATAGCACATTTTACGAGGCAAGCATGTGGTGGGCAGTTATTAGAAAAATTGTTGTTTCGGGCTGGGGCATTACAAATGGTATCAGCACCGACTTTTGACACCGAGTGTGGGTACAGAGTGGTGGTTATGCATGAGATGGAGCTAGAAGATGTACTGGTAAGTATGCCTGAGAGGGAGCGGGGTTGGGTCAGGTCACTCGGTAAATCCACTGAGGTGGACTAGGGGACTGGATAACACACAGAATCAAGGTACTGTACAGCTAGCAGAATCAGGGTACGTCATTCCACATCAGCTAGAAAGGAGGATCCTACTCTACGTTGCAAGTTTCGGCTTCAGCGAGAATGCTGAATTCTTAAGGGGGGGTGTTTGGAACACCATGTGTTAAGATATATATATATATATATATATATATATATATATATATAATTGAGAGATGCCTTATAGAAGTTCCCATGGGGGGTTTGTTTGGGATTTAAATGGAGGGGGGGCCCACTGGATGGCAAACAGCGGTAAAGCTGCTGCTGCTTGCTTGTGGCGTCAGCCAAATGCTGACATGGCAGGGAGTGAGGGGCCCACCCGAGAGTTGAGGCAGCACAGATGCTACAGCTACTGTGTCGCCACGTGGGCAGTCTCTGCTGTGTTCTTTCGCGAGAGAGAACAGGAGGTATGAGATTTGGAATCGTCCCATATCGAGAGTAATCAAATATATATATATATATATATATATATATATATATATATATATATATATATAATTTTTTGAGATTAGAGGTCACCAATCAGTTATAGCACATTTTATGAGGCAAGCCTGTGGTGGGAAGTTGTTAGAAAATCCGTTGTTTCGGGCCGGGGCATTACATGCATTGAGATGGTAAGGATGTCATGAGCCAAAAACCATTAACAACTGCAACAAAATCACCACAAATGATATTCCAGTAGCGCTTATAAAACTTTTCAGAAAAAACCGTTACGACCAGGTGATTTATTAAATGTCATTAAGAGAATGACACTATAGATCTCGCTAGCTGATTATTCATATCGTCAGTAACTTTGGGACCGAATGCAAGGAATAGTTAAATCATGACACTGGTCAAGAGTAGGTGACCACTTATCCTTAAAATAATCGACAAAACACTTTCACACATCCACTCTTCCAGTAAATTGAACATATGACATACTTTGTACCTTATAAATGGAGTTCCTAGATCGGTGAATCAGCGTGGCTCGATGGAAATAGCTAGAATTTTTATCCCCATCTTTATTCTAATTGACTCGCAATTTTTTATGCCAGAATTTCGCCTGCATATTAAGATTTTCTTGAAGCTCAAGACAGTGAATCCTCAGCATATCAATCTTATCCGAAGAGAGCTTTCCTATACAATCCTTGAACTGTAAAGCCTCCACTTCCTTGATAAGAGATTTACCCTTAGTGAATATATTACTAACCACATTATGGTTCCATGTTTTAAGAGTCACCTACATTTTGCAAGTTTTAAGAAACACTCTGATATGGCTAAAAGTGGAGTTAAATCGGAACCGTCCGAATCGAGCACGAATCTTGAGTTCTGGGGGTAAAACGGTAATTTCGCAGATAGATGGGCCCGAAGCGGGCACTGGGTCTCTCCTTCACAAATCCAATAACCCGCGAACGGATCCACTCAAGCTGGGTACGGATTCCGACCCGAAATAAATCCAGACCAGCAAGAGGAAATCAGGGTCTCTGATTTGACTAAATCAACGGGCTTGATTCACAATTATCCTCTCACCAGGAATTAGGGATCAGTTTCCTAAACTGATTATGAGGATTTTACTCCTAACGGGATCACAGGAAATCGGATTCCTAATCAGGCCCCTAATCAAATCCCCATGTCGACTATAAATACCTCCGACCTGCCACTGTTACAGGGTAATCACTCTCTTTCCAACTAAAACTCTTTCTTAATCATATCCCTAGTTACTGACAAGAGCGTCGGAGGGTGCGTCGCCGGGACCAACCCCGGTGTATCGCACTTCCTTGCAGGTGAACGGCGGGAGTCAGCAGCCCAACTCCGACGAACGGACTTGGATTCGCTATTCAGGTTTTTCCACGAACCCACAAATTCTATCTGTTTGCCCCCACACCAGATTCGACGGTAACAGATTGGCACCGTCTGTGGGAAAGTCAGACGAATAGCAGCTCCTCCTCTTCCCATCGGAAAGATCTTCTCCAACCATGCCGCCGAGAAAGGTAAGATCCCGGGGGTCCAATCGTGGACCCATCCCGATCAGCAACAGGAAGTACCCCTCCAACCCGCTCATCAACAGGGGCAACTTCCGCCGCAAACCGAGGATCTACCCCCTCTTCCAAATCAGCAACATCCCAACGGTCCCACCGGCGCAGGGGTCTCACGTCCCGACCCCCAGAAACAAGCTTTCCATCCTGACCATGTCTCCATCCACAATGCCTCCTCGGATTCTATGGCCTCCCACAATCCCCGAGCTTCTAATCTCCGCAACACCGTCCTAAATCGGCAGAAGGATAAGGATCTTCGCCGCCGCCTAGATGAGAAGCGGGCCCGAGAGTGAACCTCCCGCCAACATCAAGGTGAGCGATCTCCCCATTGCCGAGATGGCAGGAGGTCTCCGGACCGAAGAGGAAGATGGGAATCTTTCGAGCATAGCAGGAGGAGGCCACATTCCCCTGCTGGTTGACATCATCCGAGGAACGATGAGGCACCCATCACTCGTGCCGAGTTCCAACAATTCCAGGCAACGTGTTGCAGGCCCTCAACCTTCGCCCCAACAACAATAATGCCCAAAGGGTTCCAACACCCCCACGGGTCCCAAGTCCTCGCCACCAGTCCATAACTCCTCCCCCTGACTCCTAGTCACCAGCAACACAATCGTAGTCCTCGCCGATCCCAGGACTATCGTCGCCGTAGTCCCCGCTCCCCTTCCTATGAAGACGAGTCCAGGGGATCGTTTGACTACCACCGGAGGGACGATGCCCTCTACCGCCGTCTCCACGAGATGGAGAGGCGCATCGGTCGAATGAACGAGGAGGAGAAGTCGAGAGGAAGGACCGTCCGCCCAAGCAGACCCCCCTTCTCCCGGACCATAATGGAGGCTCCTATCCCGAGGGGCTTCAAGCCTCCGCAGTTTGAAACTTACTCGGGAGAGTCGGATCCCGTTGACCATGTCGAAAGCTTCAAGACCTTGATGCTAATCCACCAAGCTTCCGACGCCATGCTTTGCAAAACCTTCCCCGCCACTCTGAAGGGTTCGGCTCGGGAATGGTACTCCCTGGCTCGCTCCCTCTTCCATCTTCTCTTTTGAGCAGTTCGAAACGCTCTTCATAACCCACTTTGTGAGTAGTAGACGAACGAGAAGACCAGCATCTCTCTACTCCACCTCCGACAGGAGAGGGGAGAAAAGTTGAGGGACTATGTGAGGAGGTTTACTGCGGAGGTCAGGTCCATCACCTCCCTCGACCAGTCAGTGGCGACCTGTCGCATTCCAATCCAACGTCCTCAACTCTAACGTTCGGTCGTCCCTCGCCAAAAAGCCCCCGCATAAATTTGCCGACCTTCTCCTTAGATGCGAGAAATATATTCGGGCGGAGGAGGCCGAGTGTCTCCCAAGTTTCGGAGGATCTGCTTCCGGGTCGAAGAGAAAGACAACGGAAGAGGAAGGGGCCAAGAAGCTACAGAAGGATAATAGCGGTCAGCACCGTCCTCCTCCCAGGTTCGAGAAATTTACTCCTCTCACTACCAATGTCTCCACCATCCTGATGGAAGTCGAGAAGGAGGGGGTTATACCTCCTGCTCCGAGGATGAACACCCCAGCAAAGAAGAGGAACAAGGAGAAGTGGTGGCGTTACCACCAGGATCATGGCCACGACACCAACGACTGTCGGGCGTTGAAGAACGAGATAGAGGCCCTCATCCAGAGGGGGCAGTTGGCTAAGTTTGTGAGAACAAATGATCGGGGAGATCGCACCTCTCCTCCGCCTCGGGGGGCTAACAAGCGCTCCGAGCGACGCGATGAAACCCCCGAGTTCAAGGAAGAACGCGTCCTGCATCTCATCCATGGGGGCCCCATGGGAGGCTCCTCCAACTCTTCTCGAAAAGCATTCATCTGAGAGGTTAATTCCGTCCACAGCGCCCCCCCCCCCACAAAAGGCCTCGGTGTTCCGGTCACATTCTCGGATGAAGATCTCGAGGGGGTTAGGATGCCCCACTGTGATGCACTCGTTATTGATCTTCGCATGGCGAACTTCAAAGTGCAAAGGGTCCTAGTAGACAACGGAAGCTCTGTGAACATCCTCTTCCTCTCGGCCTTCCGAGGTCTTCAGCTGCCCAGGGACCGTCTCAAACCGGCCGGCTACACTCTCCACGGGTTCACGGGAGTACCAGTAACTATCGAAGAGGTAATAACCCTCGACGTAACTGCTGGCAAAACTCCTACCACCCGGACCGAGCCGATGGACTTTATGGTCGTCGACGTCCCAGCTGCATACAACGTCATCCTAGGTCGACCCGGCTTAGCTGCCCTAGAAGCCGTTCCTTCGGCCTACCACCTCAAGATGAAATTTCCTACCCGGGCAGGAGTAGGGGAGGTCAGAGGCAACCAAGAGATGGCCCGGAAGTGCTACATGACTTCCACCGGGGGTCCGGTCCTCTCCCTCGAAACTTTAGAAATCCCTCAGGAGACAGCTCGACCAACGTCCGAACCGGTGGATGAACTAGAAGAGGTGCTCTTTTCGGAGGATGACCCGAGCAGAAAGTTCTTCATCAGCAAGACCCTCCCTTCTGTCCTATGTTCCGACATAGTGCAGTGCATTCAGGGTAACCGCGACCTGTTCGCCTGGTCTGTAGCTGACATGCCAGGAATTTCCGAGGAGCTTCTGGTCCACCACCTCAGCGTCGAGCCGGGGTCCAAACCGGTCCAGCAAAAGAGGCGCAAGTTCGCTCCCGAGCGTCAACAAGCCATCAAAGAAGAGGTGGACAAGCTTCTAAAGGCCCGGTTCATACAGGAGGTTAGCTATCCAGAATGGCTCTCCAATGTAGTCATGGTGAAGAAGTCAAACGGGACCTGGAGGATATGTATCGACTTCACTGATCTGAACAAGGCCTGTCCTAAAGACCCCTTCCCTCTCCCGAGCATCGACACCCTCATCGACGTGACTTCGGGCCACGAGCTCCTCAGCTTCATGGATGCTTTCTCAGGCTACAATCAGATCCGGATGTTCCCCCCGGATATTCCGAAGACCTCGTTTGTGACCGACCAGGGCCTCTACTGTTACAGAGTGATGTCGTTCGGGTTGAAGAACACTGGGGCCACTTACCAATGCCTTGTTAACAAGGTCTTCCAGAACCAGATAGGTCGCAATATGGAAGTGTATGTCGATGATATGCTTGTGAAAAGCATCCGAGGCACCGATCACGTCGCCGACCTGCAGGAGGCATTCGGTATACTGAGAAAGCACAACATGAGGCTCAACCCGAACAAGTGTACGTTCAGAGTCTCATCAGGAAAGTTCCTCGGCTTCATGGTCAGCCAACGAGGAATCGAAGCTAACCCAGAGAAAATCAAGGACATATTAGACATGGCCCCGCCCAAAAACGTTAAAGAAGTTCAGAGGCTGACGGGCCGCCTCGCCGCGATAGGTCGTTTCCTCTCAAGTCCGGGGAGAAGTGCCTCCCCTTCTTCAAAGCCCTCAGGGGGGCTAAAGGTTTCGAATGGGGGCCACAGAAGCAGGAGTCGTTCGACCAGCTCAAAGCTTACCTCGTCAATCCTCCCCTGCTCAGCAAGCCCGTCCCGGGCGAAACCCTGTACCTCTACTTGGCTGCGTCCGAGCAGACCCTCAGCGCCGTTCTAGTAAGGGAAGAAGATCGGACTCAAAGGCCCATCTACTATGTAAGCAAGGTGCTCCGCGATGCCGAGCTTCGCTATCCGAAGATAAAAAAGATGGCGTATTCCCTGATCATCGCGGCGAGAAAGCTACGCCCCTACTTCCAGTCCCATTCGGTGGTCGTCCTTACCGACCAACCGCTGAAGCAAGTCCTCCACAGACCTGAGACCTCAGGCCTGCCTCATGAAATGGTCCATCGAACTAAGCCAGCACGATGTCTCGTATCAACTCCGGACAGCGATCAAAGCTCAAGCCCTCGCGGAGTTCATCGTCGAGACCACCATTCCCGAGGTCAGCCATGTCCCGAACGGACCCCCTATTTGGACGGTTTTTGTGGACGGCTCCTCTTGCAACGAGGGAAGCGGCGCCGGTATCATCCTGACAGGTCCAGACGACTTTGTCCTCCAGTATGCCCTCCGCATGAACTTCAAGGCCTCAAACAACGAAGCAGAGTATGAGGCACTAATCGCCGGCTTCGGACTTGCCCGAAGTATCGGGGCGCAGCACCTCCGAATCTATAGTGACTCTCAGCTAGTTGTGAATCAAGTCTTGGGCGATTACGAGGCACGAGACGAACGGATGGCGAAGTACCTCGCTAAAGTCCGAACCCTCATGGCCCGGTTCGAAGAATCGCTCATCCAGCGAATCCCTCGAGAAGAGAATTCACAGGCCGATACCCTCTCCAAGTTGGCCTCATCCTCCCTCCAAGGTCTCGAGCAGACCGTCTTGATCGAGGTCCTCTTAAAACCGAGTATAGAAGACGAGACCCTCGACTCAGTGGAGTCACTGCCGGTCCTACTGCAAGATAATTGGATGAAACTGTTGGTGGAATTTCTAAGAGATGGACTCCTCCCGGAAGACCCTAAGGAGGCTCATCAAGTAAGGACCAGAGCGGAACGGTACACTCTAGTCGAGGATATCTTGTACAAGCGCTCCTTCTCGTAAGTGGACGGCAGGCCATACTTGAGATGCCTCTCCCGAGCAAGCCAATTACGCCTTGCAGGAGCTCCACGAAGGCATTGGCGGAGCGCATTCAGGGTCCAGATCCCTGGCCCGGAAAGTGTTGAATTACGGCTACTTCTGGCCTACCATCCTCCGAGACGCCGAGCAACACATTCGGAAATGCGAGTCTTATCAAAAGCATTCGAACATCCGTCGCCTCCCACAAGCTCAGCTCGCATCCCTATCAAGTCCTATCCCTTTCGCCATGTGGGGAATGGATTTACTAGGGCCATTCCCTCCAGCTCCTGGCCAGTTTAAGTTCCTTGTCGTAGCGATCGACTATTTTTCGAAGTGGATAGAAGCCGAGCCTCTGGCAACCATCACGGAGAACAAGGTGCTTCAGTTCTTCTGGAGGAACGTCATCTGCCGATTCGGTGTTCCCCGAGTCCTCATAACTGACAATGGAACTCAATTTACGGGGGCCGCGTTCCGAGCTCTATGTGAGGACCTCGCCATCCAACAACGTTTCTCCTCCGTCTCGCATCCTCAGTCGAACGGTCAGGTTGAAAACGCCAACCGGCAGATCCTCACCGGAATCAAGAAGAGATTGGACAAGTGCTCCAAAGGCTTATGGGTCGATCAGCTCCCCAACGTGCTGTGGAACTACCGCACAACTAAGCGGACCCCCACGGGAGAGTCCCCGTTTAACCTTACCTATGGGTCCGAGGCTGTTATCCCACTGGAGGTCGGAATACCTTCTCTGCGCCTTGTAGCCTACAACGAAGAACAGAACGCTAGGGACCTTCGGGCGAACTTAGACCTGATAGACGAACTGAGGGAAAGAGCATCAATTCGCCAACAGAGCTATCGAAGGAGGATCGAGTTGGCGTATAACAAAAAGGTCTGACCTACCAATCTCAAAGAGGGGGACCTAGTCCTCAGAAAGCTAGCTGTCTCCTTCCCTAGTCAGAAGAGCAAGCTGGCCCCAAATTGGGAGGAGCCCTACAGGATCACGAAAGTAGTTCGGACGGGAGCTTATCGTCTCAAAGACCTCGAGGGCAGAGAAATCCCTAGGACCTGGAATGCCGACCATCTTTTGAAGTACCAAGAAAGTGCCCCGGCACCTCTCTAAGTATTTCGGGATGTCGAACCGTTCCTCTCCTACCCCCTGTATTTTCTCTATTTTGTTTCTCATATGTAATCACGGCTCGCAACTCAGAAGCAACCGACTAGTAGTCATCAATAAAGAAATTTTTCATACTCGTGCAAATGCATCTTTCCCTTCTTTGCTCTTAATCTACCGATGGTTCGGAGTCCAACAGTCGGCTCGACTCTACTTTGCCGGTTCGCCTTTAGGCGAGCCAGAAGTAGATCGCCGTTCGGAACTGCTCCCACAACCGTTGAACAAATCTACCGATGGTTCGGAGTCCAACACTCGGCTCGACTCTACTTCGCCGGTTCGCCCTTAGGCGAGCCAGAAGTAGATCGCCGTTCGGAACTGCTCCCACAACCGTTGAACAAATCTACCGATGGTTCGGAGTCCAACACTCGGCTCGACTCTACTTCGCCGGTTCGCCCTTAGGCGAGCCGGAAGTAGATCTCCGTTCGGAACTGCTCCCACAGCCATTGAACAAATCTACCGATGGTTCGGAGTCCAACACTCGACTCGACTCTACTTCGCCGGTTCGCCCTTAGGGGCGAGCCGGAAGTAGATCGCCGTTCGGAACTGCTCCCACAACCGTTGAACAAATCTACCGATGGTTCAGGGTCCAACACTTGGCTCGAATCTACTTCACAAGCTTGCTCCTTGGCGAGCTAGAAGTAGGTCGCCATTCGGAACTGCTCCTACAACCGTCGAACTACTCTACCGATGGTTCGGAGTCCAACACTTGGCTCGAATCTACTTCGCAAGCTCGCTCCTCGGCGAGCTAGAAGTAGGTCGCCATTCGGAACTGCTCCCACAACCGCTAATCTACTCTACCGATGGTTCGGAGTCCAACACTCGGCTCGCCCCTACTTCGCAAGTTCGCTCGTAAGCGGGCTAGGAGTAGGTCGCCGTTCGGAACTGCTCCCACAACCGTCGAGCAACTCTAACGGTGGTTCGGAGTCCATCATTCGGCTCAACTGCGCTCACTCAAAACCCCGAGCCGAGCGGACGAGGAACCGACCCTCGTATATGGAGAAAAATTCTGCCGAACCAATTTCGCCGTTGGATCATCTCAAAATGCGTGCTAGAACGTGATGAACGGATCTGATCGTGCCACGTGTCCACAAAACGACAAGATAGTGTTTTCTTAGAACTCGTGCCTCCCACCTCGTGATACGTACCATGATTATGATCGACCGTCTCGACATTGCTACGTGGTCGGAATCTGATGTCCGAGCTGTCGCCCCTCGGAAGCGCACAGTCACCTCGGAATACTCCGAGCGAAAAACTAAAGTTCTGCGGCTAAAACCTACAAAGAAGACAACTAAGGGTCCTTATGGTTCGGCGTCAAGAATAAGGCGACCAAGGCACAACGAAGAACAAAACAACTTCGATTTTATTAAAACACTTGGTAAATTTACAAGGCAGACAGTTACAACGGGAAAGCAACTAAATAAATTACAAGGCATGTTATTACAACAAAAGAGATGGGGCAAGAAGTAAAAGGCTCGACGCCATTCGTTCAGTGCCTCCTTGGAACAGGGACGTTTCGATTCAGAGACAATCGTGGTTTCCGTTTTTTCACCCCCGAGCTTGTCTCTAGGCCGACGAACTGGGACGCCGCCTCGCCACTAACCCCAACGGTTGCTCCGATCGAAGCTCCGCTCGAGCTAACAGCTACTCCGCTTTGTGCATCGGCCGCTGTCCGACCAATAACTTGGCCACGAGTCGCTAGCTCGTAGAAGGTGATCCCCCGTTCTCTCTCCTCGCGAGTGCAAAAAGTGCTGCGGACATTAGCTCTCACAGGCTGAGGCTTCAGTCGAGCCACCTCCTCCTCGAGCTCGACGATCCTATCCTTCAGAGTGTCGTCCTTAACCATTATCTTGAACCGAGGGAGCTTTGCCGAACCGGGGTACTCAGCGCTGTCGGATATAATACGACGTAAGTTAGTCACCTCGATGCTCTTGTCAACCGTGACCCTCTGCAGCTGTTCGACCTTCTTCTCGAGCTCATCTCGCTCGGCCACCACCGAAGCCAGCTCTGCCTCTTTCGCCGACAGCTCTTCCTCGACTATCCGCAGATGATGCACCTCGGCCAGAAGCTCGCTGTTCTTCTTCTCCACATTGAACATCAACCTCCTGGTGAGCTCGATTTCACCGACGAGGCGAGCCTCGCGAGATTGCTTAAACAGCTCGGCGCGACGCCGAGCCGCCGCGGTATTTGGGGCGTGTTCGAGGATCTGAAATACAATAACACCGCAATTGGAAAACTATACACCGACCCAAACACTTGGACAAATTTGAAGTAAAATTCTCATTCATAAAAAGAAGCGGTGGCCAGTCCGTGAAAAGGCGTTACATTTTTGAAAAAAAAAAGAGAAGACAAATATTACAAAGAGATGAGAAGATCAGGGGTCCACCTGCATCGCCGGTTCGACCACAGGCGCCCCGCCAGATGGCCCCTCATTTCTCGCCTTGCCCTGGGGGTTTGTCTCCAAAGCGTCGGCGACAACCTCCTCCTCCTCGTCGCCCTCCACCTCGTCACCTTCGCCTCCTTCCTCCTCGCCGTCCGATGGGGACCCGGGCCACAGTCTGTAGTCGACCCGCTCGAAGCCAAGGATGCAGTCCTGAACATGGTCGAGCGCCCTCTGGTAGGACTTCTCCATGTTCGAGGCCATGTGCTTCTTCGCCTCGGCTTCGACTTCGGCTTTGATCTTCGTTGCCAAGGCCTCTTTCTCCGCCTTCACCTCGGCCAGAGCCTTTGCTAACGCAGCCAGCTCCTCGGCAGCCTTGGTGGCTTTGGCAGACTCCTCAACGAGCCGCCCCTTGACTCGCTCCAGGTCGGCCACAAGATCGGCAACCTGGACCTCCAAGCCCTCGGCTCGCCTCTGCTCTGCTTCGAGCTGCCGAACCGCCTTCACCTTTTCCGCCCGATCTTTATCACTGGCGGCCTTCAACTCTTTCTCCTGCTCGGCGAATGCCTCAAGGAGATGGCTGAAGTGACAGGTGGCATGTGAAGACAAAACAATGGTGATCACAAGATACGGGCCGAGTGATAGACTTGAAGAAATTCACGAGAGAAACTTACCGATACGAGCGACCGAGCCACTTCATAGGTGTCGTCGCCGACTGTCCCCGCCTTCAGCGCGGCTCGATCTTTCGGGGTCGCCAGGTGTTTGACGACCTGCATCGACATCTGCGAGTTTCCGAGGAATCCATCATGATTCTTCACTCGCCAGTTCGGCACGAACAGCTGCTTGTGCTGCTCGGTCAAGATAACCTCGGCCGGGGCAGTCAGCGGTGGAGCCTCAAGCGACAACGCCGCCGAGACGTCGAAGGCCCCACCGACCGGGGCAGAGGCAACAGGAGCCGAGGGCTCTTCGGCAACAACCACCGACGACGAGGGCACCTCGGTGACCGGGGGAGGCGGAGTAGTAGTCGAAGCCACTTTGAGCTGCCGACCTGACGAGGCGGTCGTGCTCGGCCTCTTCCTCTTCCTACCATCAGCCACCGTGCCCCTCTCGTTCATCATAGCATAGAAGTCCATCTTCGGCACTTTTGTACCAAACAACAAACAAATTGAGTCAGTAAAGAGAGCTAAAGACTTAGAGAAAAAAAATATAATATAATTTGAGATGTCAGGAGCGTACTCGGGTCGATCGGACTAAGGCCTGACCCGTACATTACCTCCTCGGTCATCTCCCTCCAACTCAGCATCGGGAGGGCTACGATCTTCCTCGCCACTTCCTTCTCGGCCTCATTCAGCTCCGGGTCGGCCCTCGCAAATTTGGGCACCTCTGGCTTCCACCGGCTCGGAATTTGCAACATCGATGCCTCCCTCAATATGAAGAACTTTTCCTTCCAGCCTTTGATCAAGTGTGGGTTTTCTATGATCCGAACACCCTTCCTCGGCGCTAGGTAGTATCGATGCTCGGTCTTGTGCATCCGGTTTATCCGGTACATGCTTCGGAAGACCGTCAGGTCCGGCTCGACTTCGGCGTTACGGCACTGGAGCAGGAAGGCGTTCACATGACGCCAAGTGTTCGGCATAAATTGGGTCGGCGCTAGGCAGTACCATCCGAGGACCTGGCGAATGAAGGGATGCAGCGGAAAACATAGTCTGGCGTTCAGAGAGTCGTAGTCGAACATGCACATATCCGACGACGACAGCTTGGAGTTCGCCCGCATCCCAGCGCCGGGGAGAATTAGCTTGTACTCCGGAGGGATGGCGAACCCCTTTCTGATCCGAAGGAGGTCCCTCTCAGATAGCACCGATCCAATCTCATCTGCCTCGGTAGTCAGAATCGGGTTATTCTCCTCGTATACTTCCGACCAACCGATGACTGCCTTCTTCAAGAGTTCCCCCTCGTACTACCGGACTCCAGCGTGTCCGGACAGTACACAAGGGTACCGGCCCGTCTCAGGGGCTTGTTTCGGATTCTCCACAATCACCTCGACCACAGGTGATTGGGCCACTACCCTCCTCTTCTTCTTCTCCTTCCTCGCCTCGGCCCCAGACGGCTCGGCTACTTGCTTCCCCTTCCTTCGGATCTCCGCCTGTCTCCTCTCCTCGGTACCACTATCGCCCGAGGATGAGGCCTCACTCCCCGAGTTCACCCTAGACATCTCTATAAAAAAGCTAAGGCAAATAGACTGACCTTGAAGTGACGTTCACGGTCGGAATAAGATCACCGGAAATCACCTGGCCCACGTGACAACTAATGCAACCACCTTGGAGCGAAAATCGCTGCTAGCAGCGAGCACAGAGTAAAAGTGAAAGCTGAGAGTGAAAAGTGAGAAATGAGCCAGGGGGTGGGGGAGTGAAAACTTATAACCCCTGTGCGACCTTTGGGCTTCCTTGGGAAACTGAAAAAGCCCACTAAGGCACTAAGAAGCCAAAGCGCCAAGCAGAAGAATTGTGACGTTTCGAAAATAGAGAATCCTCAAATCACTTAAGTCCACGACTCGGCCACCGATCTGCCAAGCCGAGCTGTCGAACAGCCTGGCTAAGCAACCGAGCTACTGAGTCCCTTCAAAACGTCTAACTCCATACCTCGGCTAAAGGCACCGAGCATCCGAACCGAGGGGACGGGGAACCGACCCTCATATATGGAGAAAAAACCTTCCGAGGACAAATCACCGTCGGATCTCTCCAAAATTTGTGTCAAGACACGATGGACGGTTCAGATCGCGCCACGCTCACAAAACGACAAGATAACGTTTTCTCGTAATCTAAACCCAACCCTCGTGATTCACGCAATGATGGACGCTCCAGATCTGACCACGTGTACCTTCCGAGCCGCCTGCCACCGGTCTGCCTAGCCGAGCTACTGAACAGCTTGGCTAAGCAGCCGAGCCACTGGGTCGGAGGGTGGCGACGCTTCAAAGCCAAGACTCTTCAAAACGTCTAACTCCATACCTCGGCTAAAGGCATCGAGCATCCGAACCGAGGGGACGAGGAACCGACCCTCATATATGGAGAAAAAACCTTCCGAGGACAAATCACCGTCGAATCTCTCCAAAATTCGTGTCAAGACACGATGGACGGTTCAGATCGCACCACACTCACAAAACGACAAGATAACATTTTCTCGTGATCTGAACCCACTCCTCATGATTCACGCAATGATGGACGCTCCAGATCTGACCACGTGTATCTTCTGAGCCGCCTGCCACCAGTCTGCCAAGCCGAGCTACTGAACAGCTTGGCTAAGCAGCCGACCACTGAGTCGTAGGGCGGCGATGCTTCAGAGCCAAATCTTCAAAACATCCCTAACTCCATGCCTCGGCTAAAGGCACCGAGCTTCCGAACCGAGGAGACGAGGAACCGACCCTCGTATATGGAGAAAAGATCTGCCGACCATCCTCAACCATTGGATCTTGTCAAAAAGCGCGCTCGTCATGATGGACGGCTCAGATCTTGTCACGTCCACTAAACGACAAGATAGTGTTTTTTGGGGATCCGCGCTGAGATGAACGCTCAGGATCACGCCACGTAGTTCGGCTGGTTCCGAGCTATGTGCCGACCTGCCGAGCCGAGGGGACGAGGAACCGACCCTCGTATATGGAGAAAAGATCTGCCGACCATCCTCAGCCGTTGGATCTTGTCAAAAAGCGCGCTCGTCATGATGGACGGCTCAGATCTTGCCACGTCCACTAAACGACAAGATAGTGTTTTTTGGGGATCCGCGCTGAGATGGATGCTCAGGATCACGCCACGTAGTTCGGCTAGTTCCGAGCTATGTGCCGACCTGCCGAGCCGAGGGGACGAGGAACCGACCCTCGAATATGGCGAAAAAACCTGCCGACCATCCTCAGCCGTTGGATCTTGTCAAAAAGCGCGCTCGTCATGATGGACGGCTCAGATCTTGCCACGTCCACTAAACGACAAGATAGCATTTTTTGGGGATCCGCACTGAGATGGACGGTCAGGATCATGCCACATAGTTCGGCTGATTCCGAGCTTGGCGCCGAGCAGCCGAGCCGAGGAGACGAGGAACCGACCCTCGTATATGAAGAAACTATCTGCCGAGGAGCACAGATCGTCTGATCGCCCAGAAAATCGCGCTCGGCGCTGATCAAGGGCCCAGATTGCACCGCGCCATAAATCAGTATTAAAAATTAATTTTTATTTATTTTAATCGCTTTATTTATTTAAAAATTGTGAAAAAATTACTAAAAATTCGGGAAAATTAACTAAAAATTCTAGAAAATAATTACAAATTCGGGGGGATATTTTTGAACCCCTGAACGGACAATTATTGCCTAGAATGTGTTGTTAAGACCCCCGAACGACTGGTTAACACATCGCAAAATTAAATAAATAATCCGAAAGAATAAATAAAAATCACCTAGCATCCAGAAAAGGTCAGGGACAACTCAGAGTGCAGCTAACTTGGGAAATCACCACACTACCTCCCTCAAAGATTCAAAACCTCCTATTTGGGCTCCGATACAACTCCGCTAGCCATCAAAACAGTAAAAACTACTCCTCAAAGGCTGATCAAGCTCAGTCTTGGAGAGTGGGGGGGTCGTGATATGGCTAAAAGTGTAGTTAAATCGGAACCGTCCGAATCGAGCACGAATCTTGAGTTCTGGGGGTAAAACGGTAATTTCGCAGATAGATGGGCCCGAAGCGGGCACTGGGTCTCTCCTTCACAGATCCAATAACCCGTGAACGGATCCACTCAAGCTGGGTACGGATTTCGACCCGAAACAAACCCAGACCAGCAAGAGAAAATCAGGATCTCTGATTTGACTAAATCAACGGGCCTGATTCGCAATTATCCTCTCACCGGGAATTAGGGATCAGTTTCCTAAACTGATTATGAGGATTTTACTCCTAACGGGATCACAGGAAATCAGATTCCTAATCAGGCTCCTAATCAAATCCCCATGGCGACTATAAATACCTCTGACCTGCCACTGTTACAGGGTAATCACTCTCTTTCCAACTAAAACTCTTCCTTAATCATATCCCTGGAAACTGACAAGAGCGTCGGAGGGTGCGTCGCCGGGACCAACCCCGGTGTATCGCACTTCCTTGCAGGTGAACGGCGGGAGTCAGCAGCCCAACTCCGACGAACAGACTTGGATTCGCTATTCAGGTTTTTCCACGAACCCACAAATTCTATCTGTTTGCCCCCACACCATATTCGGCGGTAACACACTCTATGAAGATTATCACCAAGTACCATTGTGTTCCATGTTAAACCAACAACCTCCTCGGATTGTAGAATTGAGGCCCAAAAATTCTCAAAACGAAATGGTTACGAGGCCTCTTGCATTAATAGCTTTTGTATTAGTTAATAGTGTAAAATAATCCGATGCTACTCAAATTAGATGAGACATGGAAACCATAGGAAAAAGCTGATGCTAATCCATTGTAACTAGGCAATGATCAATTCTTCCCCAGATTCTAGCTAACATACATCGAGTTTAAATATTCCACCACTCATGTATCTTCTACCAACATACACTCCACTCTTCGACAAACAAATTTGTTTGAATCAAACACTAAAAAAAATCTAAAATTATTAAGCAATGAACCAGATAATAAGTTCTTACAGATTTCAGGAACATATGCAAACATTGTTCAGAATCAGTTCCTTCCCATAAGTCATCTTCAGGATCACCTTGATTTCGGAAGTAGTTGAGTTCCCCATAAACATCTTCTCTCCATTCTCTAATGGTTCAAAAGTGAAGAACAAACTTCTGTTGGAGCACACGTATCGAGTAGCACCAGGGTCAATCCACAATTCCTTGGGGTTTGAACCCATCAAGTTCACCTCTGAGATCACAATTGAGAGGTTAATATCAGAAACGTCTTGAGTAATGCCTTCAACTATATTTGCTTCTCTATTCCTGTTCTTCCTGGGTAGTCTGCAATTAATAGACTTGTGACCTACTTTCCACCATTGAAGCACTTACCTTGAAACCTCAGCGAGATTCCTCCCTTAGGTCCCAACTTGGGCTAATTTTCTTTGTTGTTGTGATTTTTGGAATGTTGATTATGTTCCACCACATTAGCCCTAACCGCATGACTGATGGCTCCGACTTTTTCAGAACCTCTATTGTCTTCTTCAATACGAAGCTGACAATAAGATCCTTAATGCCAATTTCCTTTCGCTTATGCTTCAAGTAATTTTTGAAGTCTTTCTAACAAGCTGGCAAATTTTCAATGATACAAGCAACTTGAAAGCTTTCACTTAAGTTCATACATTCAGCATGTATCTCATGCAAGATCAGTTGAATTTCTTGAACCTGATTAATTACCATTTTGGAATCCACCATTTTATAGTCTAAGAAGCGGCCGACAATGATTTTCTTGGCGCCGACATTCTCAATTTTATATTTATGATCTAGGGATTCCCAAAGTAATTTAGCTGTTCTTTCATCAATATAAACATTGTACAAAGAATCGGCTAATCCGTTCATTATATAGTTCCTGCATAAGTAATCAGCATTTTTTCAAGCATTCACAACGGCGTGACTTGGTTATCTTGCTCATCTTCTTTAAGATTTGGAGCTTCTTCGTTCAAGAATCTTGTGAGATTCAAGGTGGTCAGGTAGAACATCATTTTCTGTTTCCACCTCTTGAAATTCTGCTCGTTGAATTTCTTAGGTTTCTCCCCATGGGAGATTGAGATAGGTACAATGGCTGGCATTGGTACTCGTGCCACGACAATAGTCGGCACTTGTGCCGCATCAACAACAACTGCATTCTCCGATGCATTTTTCATTTTTAATATGAAAATACACAACACGTGTGTAAATTTTGCAGAATGAAAAAGAAAATAAAAGGAAGTGCCTCAAAATTAGAAAGGAAGAAAATCAAATATGTTTTAAGTTTATTACAAAATCTTGTTTACAAATATCGTTTGCAATAAAACCAAATATGATTGAAATGCACAAAATGGGAGAAGAAGAAGAAGAAGAGGGAGAAAAACCAACAAATAAAAAGACAAGAAAAGAAATTACAAAATTACAAACCAAATAATTTGTGTCGAAGCTTGTGTAGCACACAATCTCCTTAAAACATTGTACAAAGAATCAGCTAATCCGTTCATTATGTAGTTCCTACATAAGTAATTAGTATTTTTCAAGCATCCACAACGGCGATGACTTGGTTATCTTGCTAATCTTCTTTAAGATTTGGAGCTTCTTCGTTCAAAAATCTTGCGAGATTCAAGGTGATCCAGTAGAACATCATTTTCTGTTGCCACCTCTTGAAATTCTGCCAGTTGAACTTCTCAGGTTTCTCCCCATGGGATACTGAGATAGGTACAACAGTTAGCATTGGCACTTGTGTCAAGGCAATAGTCGGCACTTGTGCCGCATCAGCAACAACAACATTCTCCGATGTATTTGTCATTTTTAATTTGAATATACACAACACGAGTGTAAATTTTTCAGAATGAAAAAGAAAATAAAAATAAGTGCCTCAAAATCAGAAAGGAAGAAAATCAAATCTGTTTTAAGTTTGTTACAAAATCTTATTTAGAAATATCGTTTGGAATAAAACCAAATATGATTGATAGGCATAAAGTGGAAGAAGAAGAAGATGATGAGGGAGAAAAACCAACAAATAAAAAGAAAATAAAAGAAATAACAAAATTACAAACCAAACAATTTGTGTCGAGGCTTGTGTACCACACAATCTCCTTAAAATAGATTTCGCCTCGTTCGGGTATTGGAATTTACGTAGGCGTTAATCTCCTAGGATGCAACGACAGAAAAGCTGATTCAGACACCACGTCACGCTTTCAAACTGGACAGCGTTTGAAATCTATCATCGAACGACCGAAGAATAGAACTCGACTTAAAGCACAGAACAGAGGGGGAAAGAGAAGAGTTTAGGGTGTGTTCCTTAAAACAGATTTCGCCTCGTCCGGGTGCTAAAATTTGCATAGGCGTCTGTCTCCCAGGATGCAATGACAGAAGAGCTGACGCAGGCACCACATCACGCTTTCGAACTGGACAGTGTTTGAAATCCATCACTAAACGACCGAAGAATGGAATTGGGCTTGAAGCACAAAACAAAGGGGGGAAAGAGAAGAGTTTCTGGTGTGTGTATTCAGGTTAGAGAGGGGCTCTATTTATAGGTCCAGGGTGAAAATCGTAACGACAAACAACTCCAAAGAGGCTCTCTACACGGGGTGGGGTTCATGTCTGTCCGACATTCGTGTCTGCACAAAAGCCGCATGTAATCCGATCCGAGATTAGCACCCCTTGCGCGTGAGAGAGAGCCTCTTTACTTGCTATCTTACAATGTTAAGAAAGATGTTATTATATATCATCTTCTAATTCCTTTTGATTTTTCCGATGTGGGACTAAAATTCCTCAAAAATGAAACCATCCCACTTACGGATACAATTTCTCATTCACCCCTTAACCGTTTTGAGCAAGTAAATATATGATTTTGATCTACTCATAACACAAATCAATAAAAAGCTCTCACTAATTCATAGTGGATCTTACTAAAAAAATCTGCCTCAAAATGATTCGTAAAATGGTGTTAATACACCCATTTTTGAACATTTTTATCCTTTCAGGTATAATGGGTATGTGAGCAGCAAGCTAGCAACACTCCTTTTTGCTCAGTATATTATATAATACACTAAAGATCTAGATTTTGAAGAATTTGGCCTGTGATGGTACGTGTTTGTTTGACTCAATCGATGAATTCGTTGCAATGAAGACAAATTGTTGGAATTAACTTTTGCAGTTTTTCGGGCCGGATTCTAGCAGGCTCCGGCCATCGGCGGCGCCAAAAAATGAGTGGATTGCGATCCTCTGTCGAGTACTATTCCGTGGTGTACTCATTTGCCAAAAACGAATTCCGTATGAATGAGAAATGTTGATCCAAAGTTGGGTACTTGAAATGTACTAACTTGGAAACTTGGAGAAAATGGATAGTCCCATATCGAAAATTGGGAAAGATTTTTTCTAGTATATATACTAGAAAACTGGACTAAAGGGCGTGGCCCGGGGGTTACCACTAACGTGTAGTGGTAGTGGAGAGAGGACTTAGCCAAAATGACAAACACACACGCGCGCGCGCGCCTGGCCCGGCTTCGGCTCGGTCTGGTCTGGCTCTGGCTTAAATTTTTCTTCCCCAGTGCACTGATGAGGCTTTTCACATTCGGTAACTGATACCATTACTCTGTAACAGTAGATTAATGGCTCACCAGTTATGAATCTGAACCATTACTCTGCTGTTACAGAGTAATGGGCCTCTGAAGAGTCTCCATTTCTCCTATAAGACTACTATATCATGTCTGACAGAGATAGATTTTTTGGGTCACTTCTTCTTCTTCTTCCTCTGTGTCAAAAACTGAGAGTACATCACAGCACAGTTCGCTGGAATCTCTGGAGTTTGGGTGCTGCTCTTCAGAGAAAGGTATACAATTGTATCCTGTGAGGCAATTCGCCAGCCAATAATTTATGTTCTTCACAAATATTGTTAGTAATTTTCATATTTATAAAGTTCGGGTTCTAACAATCTTAAAGCAAAATTTTTCTCACTGATTCTTACAGTTTTTTGTGAAGATTGTTTACAGGTACTATTCTCAATTAGGAAAAACAACCACAACTAATAGTTTTGTTTCAACTATTTCAGAGAAAGAAAGAACATGGAGAACACACAGAATGATATTGCCAATGGGCTTATTAGTACCGAAACACCGATGACCCAAAATGTGACTGCACAATCGGTTGCGACACATTCGGTCGTTCTGCCCACACACATTACCGTCGGAGAAAAATCGGAGAAATTCAATGGAATTGGATTCAAGAAGTGGCAAGGGAAGATGCAGTTCTACCTGACCACCTTGAAGCTAGACAGGTTTTTCATTGAATCTGTCCCGATGCTGGCACCGATGGAAGCACACTTCGTTGCTGCGGTTGATGCGTGGACTCAGGGCGACTACCTCTACAGGAACTACATCCTGAATGGCTTGGTAGACCCTCTGTACAACGTCTACTGTGTCTTCATGACGTCCAAACTCCTGTGGGGGTCCTTGGAGAAGAAGTATAAAACAGAAGACGCAGGGTCCAAAAAATTTGTTGTTGGCAAATTTTTGGACTACAAAATGGTTGACTCCAAGACAATTGTGAGTCAAATTCAGGAATTGTAGGTGATAATGCACGATATCACTGTAGAAAGTATGACGTTGTGTGAACCATTCCAGGTTGCAGCGTTCATCGAGAAGCTTCCACCTGGATGGAAGGACTTCAAGAACTACCTCAAACACAAGCAAAATGAGATGTCTCTTGAAGACCTCATTGTCAGGTTGCGGATCAAAGAGGAGAATCGCAAGGCTGACAGGTCCTATGGAATTCAGTCCATAGAAAAGGCCAATGTGGTGGAGCATGAACAGAAGGGCAAGAAGAGAAAGTTCTTGCCACAGGCCTCGAACAAAAAACCTCCTGAAATGCCACAAGTGTGGTAAGACTGGCACATAATTTCTGACTGCCGCAACAAGGACAACAACCGTGCAGGAACTGGACAGGCAAAAGGGCCTAAAAGATCCCATGCACACCTAGCTGAGAACTTGTTCACCGGTCTCTCTGACCTGGACCTCTGTGCAGTTGTATCAGAGGTGAATCTTGTGGGAAGCAATCCTCGAGAGTGGTGGTATGACACTGGGGCCACCAAGCACATCTGCTCGGACAAGGAGATGTTCACTTCATACCAGAAGTACAACAAAGATGAACAACTGTTCATGGGTAACTCTTCCACCTCCAAAATTGCAAGAACAGAGAAGATAGTGCTGAAGATGACTTCAGTCAAGGAACTAACACTCACAAATGTGTTGCATGTTCCAGATATTAGAAAGAACTTGATATCAGGTTCTTTGCTAAGCAAGAATGGATTTAAGGTTGTTCTTGTTTCTGATAATTTTGTATTATCTAAGAATGGGGTGTACTTGGGTAAAGGATATGTAAAGGATGGACTGTTCAAGTTTAATGTAATGACAGTCATCCCTACAACTATTATTCTTGCTGTTCCCAATGTTAATGAAATAACTCCTATTGCCTATGTTGTTGAGTCTTCTTCTGTTTGGCATGAAAGATTAGGCCATGTTAATGTCAATTTTATGCGTAGATTAATTAACATGAATTTGCTACCAAAAATTAAAGTAGATAACTCCGAAAAATGTGAAGTTTGCACGGAGGCCAAACTCACTAAAACTCCATCACGTTCTGTAGAAAGAAACACAAAAATTCTAGGTCTAATTCACACGGATCTGTGTGATTTAAAATACGTGCAGACCAGAGGTGGCAAAAAGTACTTTGTGACATTCATAGACGTTTGCACAAAATTCTGTTATGTATACTTATTACATAGCAAAAATGAGGCTTTGGATAAATTCAAAGAATATAAGCTTGAGGTTGAAAATCAACTTGGAAAAACGATTAAAATCGTTAGGAGTGATAGAGAAGGAGAATATGATGCATCATTTAATATGTTCTGCTCTGAACATGGAATAGTTCATCAGACAACTGCTCCTTACTTACCCGAATCAAACGGTACTGCCGAGCGCAAGAACCGAACTCTAAAGAAGATGATGAATGCCTTGTTGTTGAATTCTGACTTACCCCAAAACATGTGAGGGAAAGCATTGCTGACTGCCAAATACATTCTCAATAAAATACCTCACAAGAAAATCGGCAAGACACCATACGAACTGTGGAAAGGTAACGTACCTTCGTATAAATACCTCAAAGTGTGGGGGTGTCTAGCAAAAGTGGCAGTACCTAATCCAAAACAGGTCACCATCGGACCTAAGACGATTGATTGCATATTCATAGGCTATGCACACAACAGTAGTGCATATCGGTTCTTGGTATACAAATCAGATATACCAGATATCCATGTGAATACAATAATGAAATCAAGGAATGCTTTCTTCTTTGAACACGTATTTCCGTGCAAGGATACTACGTATCCCAAACGTACACGTGAACAAGGGAATGCAAGCACTTTGGTTGATGAACCAGAACATGATACTGATGAGCCTAGACGAAGTAAACGGGCTAGAACATCAAAATCATTTGGTCCTGACTTTGTAACGGCCTTTCTGTTAGAGAATGAACCCAGAATTTTCAAGGAAGCCGTGTCTATGCCTGATGCTCCTATGTGGAAGGAAGCAATCAAAAGTGAAATAGACTCCATTATGCAAAATCATATATGGGAGTTAGTCAACTTGCCTTCTGGATGTAAAGCTCTAGGATGCAAATGGATTTTCAAACAAAAATTGAAACCAGATGGTTCAATAGAGAAGCATAAGGAAAGACTTGTGGTACAACGATTTAGGCAAAAGGAAGGCCTAGATTTCTTTAATACATATTTCCTAGTTACAAGAATAACTTCCATAAGAATGTTGATAGCTATTGCAACTCTACGTAACCTGGAAATACATCAAATGGATGTTAAAACTGCATTTCTAAATGGGGACTTAGAAGAAGAAATATACATGAAACAACCTGAGGGTTACGTAGTTCCTGGACAGGAAAACAAGGTGTGCAGGCTTCTAAAATCCCTATACGGACTGAAACAGGCTCCAAAGCAGTGGCATGCAAAATTTGAATGTTATGATGTCAAATGGTTTCAAAGTAAATGAATGTGATAAGTGTATCTACATCAAAGATACTCCAAATGGATACATTCTGGTCTGTCTGTATGTAAACGACATGCTCATTATTGGAAGCAATAACGACATTATCAAACAAATTAAGAGCATGCTTAGTGGCAAGTTTGACATGAAAGATTTGGAAGTTGCAGATGTCATACTAGGAATCAAAGTTTTCAGGACGTCTGAGGAAATTACTTTGTCTCAAGCTCATTATGCTGAGAAAGTACTTGAAAGATTCAAGAATTACTCCAATGGGACAACCAAAGTCCCGTCGATCCCAGTCTTCACTTGTTAAAAAACACAGGTAAAAGCATATCACAACTGTAATATGCACGTGTAATCGGTAGTCTGATCTACTTAACAAATTGTATAAGACCGGACCTAGCACATTCGGTAAATGTACTGAGCCGCTATACGAGTAATCCAGGACAAAGTCACTGGAAAGGAATAACTAGAGTATTGAACTACTTGCGACATACTCAGAGTTATGCGCTGTATTACACCAGATATCCAGCAGTACTAGAAGGATACAGTAATGCCAACTGGATATCGAACTCCAAGAACTCAAAATCCACAAGTGGGTATGTCTTTCACACTTGGTGGTGCAGCTGTGTCATGGAAATCCTCTAAACAAACGTTATTAGCCAGATCCACCATGGAATCTGAGTTTATTTCTTTAGACAAAGCGACAGAGGAAGAAGAATGGTTTCGAAACTTCTTAGAGGATATCCCCATGTGGGAAAAACCAGTGCCTGCTTTATGCATACACTATGACAGCCAATCGGCTATAGCACGGACACTGAGTTTTATGTATAATGGTAAGTCTCGTCATATCAGAAGACGACACAAAACCATTAGACAACTGCTCTCAAATGGAGTAATCTCTATAGAGTATATAAAATCGGCCGACAACCTAGCGGATCCATTTACTAAAGGTTTGTCACGAGAGCAAGTTGTGAGATCATCAAGAGGAATGGGTTTAAAGCCTATGACGAAAGAGGATACTTGATGAAAACCCTACCTAGGAACTGGAGATCCCAAGATCTAGGTTCAAGGGGACAACTAAATCTTGTTGAATCAACGGGAGCACTGAGAGATTAAAATCTCATACCCACTCTTAGGATGATAAAACAGTGTTGCCTGTAAAGAGTTAGGATAAGCTTGGCTTTTAATGATTCCCATAGCTTTGAAATAAAAGTGGGGTATGGCAGGATACTCTTTATGGGCAATCGCCTTGTGAGTGTGAAATGGGGCCGTTTCTAGGGGAATGGAGAGATGCTACATTCTCCAAGTTCACTCACAATTAACCAGGGTTGTTCAAGGCCAAAATGAACACAACAAGGGAACTTAGTTCTGTGAGGAGATGAAACTGTGTGATAGTTATTGTCTAGGTTCACATCAAAGCCCGGGTAGTTCAAGACATCATGTTCACTACCTGGTCAAGTGAATCAGATAGTTACTTACTAAGGGTGGTTCAAAGTTGAAAAATTACTACCATTCCTGATGCAGTGATTTTTCGATTGTACTCTCAGAGTTTTTCTGTCATGTCTTTTCTGTCATGTCTTTTTATGTCGTGTCTGGATTACATAGTCTGGTAATTTCCATTCATGTGGAGGATTGTTGGAATTATTTTTTGTAGTTTTCCGGGTCGGATTCCGGCAGGCTCCGGCCATCGACGGCGCCGAAAAATGAGTGGATTGCGATCCTCTCATCGAGTACTATTTCGTGGTGTACTCATTTGAGAAAAACGAATTCCGTATGAATGAGAAATGTTGGTCCAAAGTTGGGTACTTGAAATGTACTAACTTGGAAACTTGGAGAAAATGGATAGTCCCATATCAGAAATTGGGAAAGATTTTTTCTAGTATATATACTAGAAAACTGGACTAAAAGGCGTGGTCCAGGGGTTACCACTAACGTGTAGTGGAGAAAGGACTTAGCCAAAATGACAAACACGCACGCACGCGTGCCCTGCCCAGCACCGGCCCCGGCTTGGTCTGGTCTGGCTCTGGCTTAAATTTTTTTTTGCCCCAGTCAAAATTTTTTCTTCTCCAGTGCACTGATGAGGCTTTTCACATTCGGTAACTGATACCATTACTCTGTAACAGCAGAGTAATGGCTCACCAGTTATGAATCTGAACCATCACTCTGTTGTTGCAGAGTAGTGGACCATCACTCTACTGTTACAGAGTAATGGACCTCTGAAGAGTCTCCATTTCTCCTATAAGACTACTGTATCCTGTCTGACAGAGACAGATTTTTTTGGTCACTTCTTCTTCTTCTTCCTCCGTGTCAAAAACTGAGAGTACATCACAGCACAGTTCGCTGGAATCTCTGGAGTTTGGGTGCTGCTCTTCAGAGAAAGGTATACAGTTGTATCCTGGTAGGCAATTCGCCAGCCACCGTCACACTACGGGGCAAATTTTGCTTTAAGGAGAGAGATCTTAATCTCGACTCTGTATAAAGCTTTTGGTTTATTATCTTTTATTCCTGTAATTTCTGTTCTTCACAAATATTGTTAGTAATTTTTAGATTTATAAAATTCGGGTTCTAACACAAATCTCCAACAAGGACCGAAAGAGAGAATATAGGAGGGATACGTTTCCATACTGACTGCACATTTGTTACTTCTCATTCTTTGACCACCTAAAATAGATTATTAATTGATACAATTTTTTGATTTTTTCAACTTGGAATAACTTACCAAATGCTTATCACACTACAAATCCACATTGGTTTTGCTCTCTACTTAAGGTCACATGTAAGTACATAAAATACCGACACAGTAGAGGCAGACTTGACGATAAAGGGCAGCTTGCTGGTTTGTAGACGTCAAAGTGAGTTTCCTCTGTTTGCCTCCAATTCCAGAGATGGCTGCAGTTTCTATCAAGGAGGAGCTGGAAATATTCGATGTTGGACGTACCAGTCAAGGAATCCTACCAAATTGGTTTCCTTATAGGACACAGATTCTCCAGTATGATAAGAAGCAGGGTTACCAGTGACCTCATCCTTCAACACCAGCTCCTCCCTTTTGCAAACACACCAGAAGCAAAACCAACCATTGATGCACTCTGCAGAACTAACAAGCAAAGGTTTCCTCGACGAACTTTTGGGGATGGCTGAAGGTAGTGGTGTTTCAATTCTCGAGGTAATGCTTTTCTTCATCTTTTGATGTAGTTTAGCTTTTTTTAGTTCTGTCTCGAGATTAAGTACTGTTTTAACTGACAATATTCTTGACTGTTGAGCAGCTAATATTAATGAACTTCAGGAAGGAGATACTCCCGTTTATTTCAACCGCAGAATCAACAGAACTAACAGATACAGCCAGTGAGGACTGTTCGGTTGTTCTCGTTATGAATGACCGCATTGCCATTGCTGCACATAATGAAGATGCAAACATAGCTTTAGTCGGTCACACGTATGCACAACTACAAAACTAATTAAAAATATCAGTTAATTAAATCAAAAAAATATTGATTATAAAAATCATTTTGTTTGTGGGCTGCAGCTATTTGGTAAGGGCAGTGCTTCTAAACGGGCTCTCGTTCACGACTTACACTTACGCAGGAGAACTCCCAAGCTGCGCATTTGGCATTAATAGTCACTAGTAATTTACACGTGCAGTGCACGTTTTAATAATTTCAAAAAATAAAAATAAAAACTCTGACGTAGATAGGACTAACCTCATTTATATCAGTTATATACGTGCGTTGCACATATTGGTAGAATGACAAATGACACTAAGGCCTTCTCCCATTATAATATTATTAGAGATTAGAGATGTAGTAGTAATGATAAGGTAAATCTTTTTTTGTCTGTTAAAATCTCTAATCTCTAATATTATAATGGGAGAAGACCTTAGTATCATTTGTCAATCTATCAACGCGTGTGATGTACGCACATAATTAATATGAAGGAGGTTTTAGGTTCGACTCCTCACTATGTCAGAGTTTTTATTTTATTTTTTAAATATTAAGATGTGCATTGTCCGTGCATAACTAATATAAAAGATGTCTCAGGTTCGAGGTAAGACTACGTTGAAATTTTTACTTTAAAAAATATATATTTATTAAGATGCGTGTAAATAACTAGTTACAATAGTGTGAATATGAAATTAGCATTTCATTCTAATTGTCAGGCATTCACATTTCACACTAAATTCAGTACCTCCATCTAGCAAGGAAATTGTGGCAGAAGGAATTGGGCGAAACTTCATATCGCAAGATCTATTAGAAGCAACAGACCTCCTGGATGCTTTGAATTTGAGACGATAATCTTTCTTTTAGTAAGAAGAGAGTTAACAGTGCAAACTAACTCCTTGTCAAAACAAAAAACAAAAAACATTGCAAACTAACTGATGATGTTGAACTTTTTCCAATCCAACGAGTTAAGGTCTCTAATTTCTCTATTGGGCACAGCTATAACCTGATAGATGCAAAAAGCAGGAAGATATTGAATGTAGAAAGTGCATCTAACAACTGCTTCTCCATTTGTGAAGTTGCAGGGACTCCATTCTTCAACGCAAACATGTATCTTCACCTTACTGTATGGATCAGGTGAATTGTGTCTCAAAAACATAAGCAAAAAGTATATGCATAATTATAGTAATTCTAGATGGCATATGTGCTATAAAAGGTATAACATGAGAGTTCCGACAACAGACAAAGAAGAGCAGCTCTACTCTCAGCAGATACGAAAGAAGAAGATGTGCTAGCTCTTGGAGATTACGAGAATAATGATTACCCCATCTACATGACAGGTATATTTTTTTCTTCGTTTCTTTCCTTCAATATACCATGGAGTATCATATTCATATATATATATATATATATATATATATATATATATATATATATATATATATATATATATATATATTGTTGGATGTATATGTATATTCTCAATATAATAGGATAATATTGTGTATATTGTTCTATGGGGCAACACGTGTTTACACATATTATGTATTAATTATTGGAACGGGTTGAGTGGGCTTTGAGCCCACTCAACCCGTTCCAATAATTAATACATAATATGTGTAAACACGTGTTGCCTCATAGAACAATAGCCCAGTACCCTAAACCCAGTCTAATCTCTTTATAAGCTGGTTTAGAGGTAGTGCCCTGTGATATTCCAATACTGATAAGCAGGGAATAATATCTTAAGCGGCTAAGAGATAAACCCTAACCCTAATTTCTCCTCATTAGATCTAACAATCTTAAGATATAATAAATCACCTCTAACGAGATTGGCCGCCGCCGTCAACAACCACATCTCCGATCATCGACGACATCAGTAGCATCACCACCGTCACCGATCGCGACCGTAGTCGCAGATCTTCGTCGCCGTCACCAATCGCAAGTCGTCGCATCCATCTGCGACTGTAGACACAACCGTCGGCATCGAAGACGACAGCATCACCGCCGTTGTGGAAGATCGACGACCTCCGTCTCTTTGGCCGTGCTCTCGAAGTCGAGCACTATAGATCCAGGTCATTTCCTCCCCTTGGATCAGTTGGTGTTGCTGTTGTGTTTGAGGGTCTGATCGGATCAGGTCGAGTGGGTCTCTCTCATCGATCGATTGCTACTGCTATTTGGGGATTTGATAGGATCATATTGGGTTCTCTTGATTCATTGCTGTGTGTTCTTCAGATTTGGTCCACTCTAAACTCAGTTATTTTCTCTTTACTAAATCACATCGGTAGTAATTATTCAAAAGAACTCTCTATTGTTGGGAATCTATTGTTTATTCCTTTGTGATGGAAAAACATAATCGTCCGTACGAGGTTCCCAAATTAGAGGGATTCAGTAGTGCTGAATTTAATAGTTGGAAGAGAAAAGCCCAATACGGAATGAAATTCATGAAAATTTTCTTTACATGTAAAACAACCTATGATGAATGTGTTGAAGATGTTGATGATGCAACATGGGTTATTGATGAAGACTTATGTAGAGAATTCGTATTGAATAGCATATCAGATCGCCTTGCAGACGTGTATATGAAATATGAAACAGCTAGACAAATTTGAGATAATTTACTAGATGAATTTAAGAAGGAAGAGAAAGTATCTAAAGCACATCTAGTTGATAAGTTCATGGGTTTCTGTTTTAAAGAAGAAAATGCAATCCTTCCTCAGGTAACAGTTTTAGAGAACCTTGTAGGGAAACTAAAATCAGAAAATATTACTGTGTGTGATGAGTTCCTTACCGGAGCAATAATTTATAAGTTATCTGCTTCGTGGCTATCTTTTAAGACTGGGATGTATAGGTTGCCTGAACAAATTAAACTTGCACATCTGAAACGTTGCATCAAAGTTGAAGATGAGACTAGAACTAGGATGAATTTGGAATTGGTTAATAAACAACTTTTAACTGCTAGTGTGTTAACCAATACCAAACGCACTCCTAAGTTCAAGAAGAACAAGTTTAATTCTAAAGGTGAACCAACTAAGTTAGAAGTCACGAAGAAAATTGTTAAAAAGAAAGGAAAATGCTACAACTGCAGAAAGTGGGGGCTTCATGCCTCTGAGTGAAAGCTACCAAAAGTAGAACAACCCAATATGAAAAAGGTGAACTTGTTGGAGGGGAAAACTGAGCCCACCAATTTTCTTTGTGCTGTTGGTGATGTCAAGGCCAGTACCTCTGCTAGTTGATTGTTGGACTCGGGAGCCACCTGTCATGCTTGCAATGATGATGGCCTACTATCTTATCTGAAAGCTGCAGATGAGTCAGTCTCAATGGCGAATGATGAATCAGTGAAGGTGCTTCAGACTGGGACAACAAATCTCAATCTCTCCTCAGGTAAAACTTTAATTTTGCGAAATGTTAAATATGTGTCTGCTTTAGCAAAGAACTTGATCTCAATTAGCTTACTAAATCATGCTGGTATGGTTGTTACTATGATTAGTGGTAAAGCTATCTTGTCTGTAAAATCTTTTTATTTTGGTTGTGCTTATTTAGTTAATGGCATGTACAGAATTAGTTTAGCAGATGAAGTAATCAACAATGTTAGTTCTAAATTGTGTAGTCCACATGCATGACATAATAGGCTGGGACATGTGAACTATATTAAGATTCTTAACGTTGCTAGAACTTTTAACTTGCCAATTGACACACCCATTAAAGATGACAAATGTGAAGTGTGTGCTCAAACAAAGATAACTAGAAGACCTTTTCGTACCGTCTCCAGGAGTACACAATTATTTGAGTTGATACATTCTGACATATGTGATTTCAAGAGTTTTATAACACAAGGAGGTCGGAAGTACTTAATCACTTTTATAGATGATTACTCTAGATATTGCCACATTTATCTGTTAAAAAATAAGGATGAAGCACTAGAAAAATTCAAAGAATTTAAAGACCGTGTTGAGAATCAGTTAGATGCTAAAATTAAAAGATTTAGATCAGATAGAGGTGGCGAATATGTTTCATTAGGATTCAGAGAATTTTGTAACTCACATGGAATCATAGCAGAAACTACAGCACCCTACTCACCACAGTCAAAGGGTATCGCTGAAAGAAAGAATCGAACACTTACAGAGATGTTGAATTCTATGTTATTGACTGGTAGATTATCTTCACATTTTTGGGGTGAGGCTGTATTGACTGCTAATAATATTTTGAACATGTTTCCACACTCTAAGTTACCTGCTACACCGTATGAACTGTGGTATAAGCACACACCTAATTTTAATAAATTAAGAACTTGGGGTTGTAACCCCTGTTTCCATTAATACGTATTTTAAAAGTATTTTTCTGTATTTAAATCCTCAGTATCTTATAACTATTTTTTCCTAATAGATTTTACTGTTTAAACTATTTTATGGAACTCAATATACAAATTATTTAATTATCTTATATTTATTTCAAGCCCAATTATATAAATTCTGATTTTATTTTATTTTATATTTAATCTGAACCCAAAAATTCAGCCCAATAACCTAATTGTTTTATTTAAATATTTTTAAGCTCAGGCCCATATCCACCCCCTATTGGATCTCTTACCCAAACCCAATAACCCAAATCAAACCCCCAGACTATCCTAACGGACTAATCCCTATGACTTCTCCTAATCACTCCCCCACAACCCCCATGATCTGTAACTCCCAAAATAATAACTAAATCCCCACTATCTCCACAATCCGTAACTCCCTCCCCCTATTCTCTCTCTCTCTCTCTCTCTCCCGTACTCTCTCTCCCCCTCTAATTTAAACCCAAGCAGAACAAAACAAAACCAAACCAAAACAAAACCCAACAGATCACGCCACCCCTCCCCGTTTGCCTCATCGCAACCCACCAACAGAACCCATCTCCCCATCGTCCCCATCTCCGACCTCCACCCCCTTGCCATCACATACGCCCAAGCACTCCTGACCACCGCTCCTCACGTCCTCCTTGCTCTTCCCCGAGCACCGCGCCACTCACTTTGCTCATCGAAGCACCACAGTCAAACTCTGTCGAAGCCCCTCACCGCCAGCATCGTGAGACCCATCCATCTCGTCGCGCCTCGCCTCCACCAGTCGAGCGCCTCAGCATTCCTCCTCCCCGGTTCGAACCACGAACAGAGCCGTGCACGTCGCCCTCCACATTCGTCGCCGCCTCTCCGTGGCCGTTGCAGCCACGCCGTTGCGTCACCACAATCACAAAGCCGTCGTCGAAGAACCCCGCCATCGCACCTTCCCTCTCTCTCGCTCGCTGGTTCGTTGAAGAAGAGAACGAAGAAGAAGAAAGGAGGAATTGGCGAGATTTGATCTCGACCGTAGGATCGAACCAAGATTCGTGCCCTCTGATCGCTATTTGGTATTCTCCCACAGCAAATCCGGAGTCGGCATTCCGTGTTCGGCCCCAGATCCGCTGTGCGGAAGCGATCGGATTGGCTGCGCTCGCTGTTTGGTGTGTTGGCGCAGCAGATCCAGATCGCTGTTCTGTGTTTGGGCTTGGATCCGGTGTGGGAGAAAACTCGATCTATGGTTGATTTTTGCACGTACTTCGCACATAAATTTCGGAGTTCGCCGAATTATTCTCTTCGGAACTAATCGTCAAAAAGGCAAGTCATTTCTTATCGAATATTTATTGTATCATATTCGATGTTTTTATTGAATTCCGCAAGTGGATCCTATTGAATATCGTAAAATGTTATTGTATCTATCGTTGAGATGCCACGGATTTACACGAGCGAATCCAAGTGGTAATCTCGACTTCGTGCCTTCTTTTTGCCTCTAATGTATAGGGATTTTACATACACCCATATAGTTATAGTTATTGAATATAAGAATAGGGATTTATTGTCACATTTCATATCATGACATTAAAGACAACTATTGTGGATTGTATATTAGGGTTATTTGTTTATGTGATTGCTATTGATAAATTAGTTGAATTGTAATTAGTAGAATTATGGACATCATCGACCTTAATACCATGTTCACATAAGATTGACTCGCTATGATTTATGATTATTAAACTCCAATTTATTATTCTTAACTTTTAACCGTTTTATTCGAAATGGACATGTTGACTATTCTGGAAATTATGCCAACCTGAATTTTATTGTGCTGTTTCGACCTAGATAACTTCATTAAAATCAGAAATTCCCTGAAAATGAAACGTAACCCTATTTTTCTAGATGTCAATAGACACTAGAAATTTCGAATTCCGATTTATATCGCCCGAGTTATGACCCTTTTACTACAGCTGCGCTGTAAATTCAGATTCATGTATATAACATGTTAGGCTGATAAATTAAGTGGACTAATGATTATATATGGCCAAGATAAATTTCAGATTTGTAGATAACATGCTTAGGGTGTTAAAAATTATTTTTAATGATTTTTGTAATATTTATTTACTGCCTTTATAATTAAAATTAGTCAACATCTACACCCAGCCAGAAACTAAATTCTATAAAGATCATTGAATTTCACCTAGCTACCGTCGTCGGAATATAGACTTTAAGTATGCGTTGGAACCGGGCGGGAGTCTAGTTTCTAGACCTCCTGACGGATCCACATTTGCTGTCCTGTAGCAACGGAAATTCTGATTTTGGTACAACAACCTACTGCTGTCCATAATTGGGTTCCTATGTTTAATCATATATAATTATACCTATAATGTTACCTTTAGTGTATTTAATTGTATATAGTACATTGCATGATCTTAGTGTTGTTTTGTCACCTTTTCTAGCGTCCCTTATTAATTGTGTTATTGTGTGTTAATTGAATAAAGGAAATAAATCAAAGCCGAGGTTAAGGGTTAATTAGGGCAGTTGATGACATAGTGACTGTACTCGGAAGAGGGGCCCGTGTTTCCCTAATTATCGGTATATCGGTTATTGGTTATTGGTTATATCAGTCATCGGTTAATTGCAGATTACTGACTTCAGTATCTCGATTGATTCGATCATCGGTCATTATTGAATATTGTTCCCGAGTACATGAACTATAGATACTACCACCTTAGTCTAAACGAAATTGATTGTATGCATCGAACCTGTGGTACGGCACACATGGGACATAGTAGTACGTGCATTATCTAGGATTAAAAATGAATAATAGACCTAAGGCTCTCATCATATCATCATTGCATATTGTTATCTTATTGAATAGTGTTATCGTTATTATTGTCATTATTGATATTGTTTATCGTTATCGTGATAAATCATAATTATTGCACATTATACTATTATCTCTTTGTCACTGTTCAACACTATTGACTTCATCGTTTATTGAATTCATTGCTATACCACTATTGCCATTGTTTCTCTGTTTCTCCACTTGCATGTCCACGACTTGCTCTAAGGACAAATTATTCTTTCTTTTTAGATGAACAAGTACAGGTGAACAAGGAGAATTTTCAGAAAGCATTGGTGAGCAGTTCTTCTACGATTGGAGCAGGAGTTCCTCGAGCTATTTGGTAAGTTCTTATATGCCAGATTTGGTTATTGAATTTCATTCTCGTTTATGTGATCATGTTTCCTGCATGGTTGTGATTAATTTTTCTTATATTGTTGAGTTAAGACTGGTACAGCTTATGGATGATATGAGTTGGCATACTTATATCATTCGCTGGGCCTCAGTTACGTGCCTGTGTTCTCGTATTCTGGGAAGCGGGGCGTGACATGGGTTGTATTGCTTTTGTTAGGATACCTAACCCTAGAAGGCCTAAAGTGGGACCCCGGACAAATACGTGTGTGTATTTGGGATAGTGCAGTTGATAGTGCTACAGACAGATTCTTAGATCTATCTCTTAACAAAGTAATAGAATCAAGAGATGTAGAATTCTTTGAAGATATGTCATCAAAGATAAAGGCATCTCATTATCTGAACCTGCAGACACAAGGAATGATCCACAACAGTAATCTAGATATATTTCAACTGACACTGAACCCTCACATAATGTTGAATTAAGAAGACTCTCTACAAGAGATAAAACTCCTAGAACCTATGGTGATGACTTCGTGACTTATGCACTAGCAGCTGACCCTGTTAGTGTTAAGGAAGCCTTAAGGTCTAGGGATGGTTTGCTTTAGAAAGAAGCAATTGATGATGAAATGAATTCTTTATTATAGAACAACACTTGGGAATTGGTTAATTTGCCAGTAGGGATTAAAACTATAGGAAACAAGTGGGTTTTGAAGAAGAAACTTAATCCTGATGGAACTGTAGCTAAGTATACAACACGCTTAGTAGCTAAAGGTTATACTCAACAAAGTGGGGTGGATTATTTTGATGTTTATTCACATGTTTTCCACATTGCTACAATAAGGATTCTTCTAGCCATAACATCTATTAAAAAATTTGTTATTCATCAAATGGATGTTAAGACTACTTTCCTAAACGGTGATCTTAATGAAGAAACCTATATGAATAACCTGAAGGTTTTGTACTTAAAGGTTCATAATATAAAGTTTGCAAATTAGTAAAATCTTTGTATGGTCTAAAACAAGCACCAAAACTGTGGCATGAAAAATTTGATAAAACAATAAAGAGCTTAGGTTTTGAATCTAGTAATTCTGACAAATGCCTTCATTATCGTGATGAATCGAATAAAATTGCCATTATTTGCTTGTATGTTGATGACCTGCTAGTTGTTGGAAGTGACATCTCTATTGTTATCGAAGTCAAAACTATGTTATCCAAACAATTCAATATGAAAGACCTAGGTATTGTGGACACCATATTGGGCATGAGAGTGGGCTTTAGAAGGCAAGGAATAAACCTTAGCCAATCCCACTATATTAAAATTATGTTAAAGGACTAGGGATATAGTGATTGCAAAAGGTTTAATACACCTTATGACAATACCCAAAAGTTGACACCTAATGATGGTACAACAGTGAGACATTTAGATTACTCTAAACTCATTGGGAGTCTTATGTATGCTATGACATGCACTAGACCTGACATAGCCTTTGCGATAGGCATGCTAAGCAGGTTCACTAGTAATACTAGTCAATTACACTGGAATGCCCTTGAGAGGCTATTGGGATACCTAAACAGTACTCAAGAGTTTGCTTTATGCTACTCTGGTTATCCTTCAGTACTAGAGGGATACTCTGATGCATCGTGGTGCTCAGGAAATGGTGACAGTAGGTCCACTAGTGGCTATGTGTTTACACTAGGAGGAGCAGCTGTGTCATGAAAATTTAAAAGACAACCTGGTCTTGCCTTTTCATCCATGGAGTCAGAACTCTTTACGCTATCTTGTGCTGGTGAAGAAGCGGAATGGATAAAAGAACTATTGTTAGATATTTCTTTGAGAAGGTTTAGAGTAATCACTCTCAGTTTGTACTGTGACAACTAAGCTGTAAATGTTGTAGCTAACAACACTCTCTACAATGGTAAGAGACGTGTTGTGAGCCTTAGACAGGCTAAGTTGAACTATCTCATTAAATAATGGAATGTTGCCCTTATTGATGTACGATCAGAAAAGAATGTAGCTGATGCCTTTACAAAAGGACTAAGTAGAGATCTAATTATCAAAACTGTGGGGGAAATGGGGTTAAAAACTATTGAGGATAAGTTTTAACACCCTAGTTATTTTGATAAATTAGAGTTTAAAGCTAAGAGCCATAGAGTAGTTCAAACTTTAAGCATCAATCTTGACAGTTGACATGCTTTAGATAATTAGAAAAGTTCTATGTATTTATTGTTGATATATAACTTTATTCCAAATTTGATGATGATATATATGTTTCAAAACTTACATAAAATTATCTTTTATTCCAAAAGAAAACATGAAAATTTGTCGATGTGTTTTCGATATCTAGAACTGTTGTTATATCATTCCAACTTTGATGATATATCTCTTTTATGGGGTTTATGTTTCATTCCAATCTTGATGATTCAGAATTTAACCATAATTAATCTAACAGTTCTATCATTCCAACATGAAATACAGTATAGTTCTTGTGTAGAAACTATAATAGTTTTTGTACTTTATTTTGATAAAGATACTTGATTGTGATGCTTATGATGTACCTTTGCATATCTATGTTGAATTTTACTAAGTTCTTTAGCTTGAACTCGATACTTTTATAAATTTCATTTGAACTCTAAGAGAAGCGACTCATGAGATCTCTATTTGTTATATTTAAAATAGATGGCAGCAAAGGCAATGGAAATGAATCAGTCAAGTTTGATTTTGAGAATGATGATTTGCTCGATATGGAGGAGTAGACACAAAAAAACTTGCAAGAATAGTTTGTCAATTGCTTGGAGAAACTTTTATGAGGTTAAGACTCTTTACTTTGATTAAGCTTAAAACTTTTCGTTTATTTTGAAGTTTATTATTTGATTGACTTGAGATTATGATTTTTTGCTTTGTTGGTTTAGTCTTTGTGAACTATTCATTTATGGTTTTAGAACTATTTGATTATTTGGTTCAGTCATATCTGAACTATTCAAGCTATAATCGATTTAGCCTATGATCCATGTTCTTTATGATTCAATAATGTTTGAATTTTTGTGATCCAATAATATAACATTGCGTAGCTTAATATATTGAGAATATAGGAGGAGATTGTTGGATGTATATGTATATTCTCAATATAATAGGATAATATTGTGTATATTGTTCTATGGGGCAACACGTGTTATGTATTAATTATTGGAATGGGTTGAGTGGGCTCAACTTAAGCGGCTAAGAGATAAACCCTAACCCTAATTTCTCCTCATTAGATCTAATATATATATATATATATATATATATATATATATATATATATATATATATATATATATATGATTCTTGAGTGTCTAATATTTTAGGCCCTACATTGTGCTATGGATGACCAAACAATGTTAATATTCCATGACAACCCACAGAAATGAAATGCTAGTTTGGTCCTTCCAATAATCCCAAAATGGCAAAATGCTTTGCAATAACCTTCTTGTAGTACCATGTGAGGATTAATGTTTATGTAATCTCTCTATATTTCATGTCTGTGACGATATAGATTGCAATAATAGCCAATTTTACTGGTGGAAACATAAAGAGAAATGATGTAGTTTTTAATTTATGTATTTATTTTTGTTCCTAAAAATTTTGTGAGAGTGTGTTTACTACGATGCCCCACATGCAAAACAAGTGAATTACTTTGGTCTAATAAATAAAATTTATCATTACTTACAATTTATTTGGTATATTTATTTTTCCTGTAATCAATGTTTTTGAGTTTTTGAAAATAATTGGATTTTAGAGTAACAATATAGAAGATCAATAACTTTTACAGATATCAACAAGTTCTTTAACGGTAGAGAGTATTTTCTCCGGCGCCTTCTTCCCCAGATCCCTTCGCCCTATCTACATTCTCGCCATCTTCTTTCATTAAAGTTGCTGGGCTTACGATTCCCTTCAGACCCCTCTCGCCTTTTCCGTTACCCCGCTCTAGTCCTTCTTCCCCCCCAATTCCGTTCCCCTCTTCTTACTGGCGGTTGGAACTCTAGCGATCTACAGCCTTCCTGCCACGCGCCAGGGGTCTTTCCTTGCGTAGTTTGGCGCCTCGCCCTTTCGCGCTCCCCTATTAGCTCTTTTCGTGATCGTCAGTTCCGAGACTGTGGAGTTTTTGTTCAAGCTCCAGCTTCGGAGGATTCCCTCCTTTCCGCTCTGGCTTCTTAGGCCCGTGCAGACTCATAGTCTTTCTCCTCGGCAGCCTCTTGCCTTCCATCGAAGTTCAATAGCTAAGCCATATTAACCAATCACTGTAAGTTATCGTGCATCTTTTCTTCTTCTGTTTACTTATATTCTGCTTCGATCACTGTTTTCTCTAAGATTATTTTCTTTTGAGATCACTCCGGATCTCGTTCCCGTTCACCCTCTTTGTTCTCTTTTCCTACGATATTGTTCTTTTTTCGCTCCCACTGTGATCTGACTGTGCGATCACAGTGTCTACCCTCTTGGTTGATTGTTTGGGCTTAATTAGGCTGGATCTTACGATCCCCTTGGCTACATCTTTTGCCTCTTCGTTATTCAGCTGATTTAGCTCGAAGAGCTTTTGGTGGCACTTTTTTCTATTGGTTTTTTACATTTTTTCTCATTAATCGTTCTACTCTTCTGATCTCTACAGTGGCTGTTTATACAGGCGTTATTTCCTCATCCCATCCTCTCCCACATTTTCGTCTTGGGTCGGATCCGCCATGGGCTCATCATTAGTGGAGATATACAAAATTTTAAAAAAATTAAAAAAGTTTCTTCTAATCTACTTCCCAGCCCGATCAACCCACCTCTCTTTCGGCCCACTTCGCAGAAGTTTCTAGGGAGCTTACCTTCGTCCCTTTACCGCTCTTTCAACTCCCACGTTTATTCACATTCTAAACCCTCTTCATATTCTTCACTCTCCCACGTCTCAGTGTGTTACCATTGTCTCCAATTGGGTCACCTTAAGGCCTTTTGCACAGCCATCATGAAGTACTTATTTTGCCTGAAATTAGGTCACTCTCGTAATCGTTGCTTCTCGCTTCAACAAAATTTGGGTCTTTCCTTGGGGGTTCCCATCTCTGATCAAGTGTTGGCAGCGCTTGACTTCCCCTCTCTCCAATCCAAGCTTGCTTCAATCCCACAAGCCTAAGAAGGCTAAGTTATCATCGGCCTCTCCTCTCCTCCCTACTCCCCCAGTCTCTCAATGTATTTCTGTTGTGGAGAATCCCACCCACCAAGTGCTTTCTCACCCTTCTACTCAGGTGTCTAAGCCCCTAGTCACCTTCATCTTCATTCCTGCTGCTGAGCTCTCTAACAAAATGCAGATGTTTGACTGCTACGGTGCTGTTTCCTTTAGCAGAGGTTCGATTTCTAACTTTACCTTAGACTCCTTTCTTTGCAATTCGTGTAATGTGCAAGATTGGGTGTGGGCTATCAACACTTATTCTAACGGTGAGGTGGTCATTAAGTGTCCTTCCATTAAAATTCTGGAAAACCTTATCGCTATCAACTCCCTTTCTATTGGTTCCATCAAGCATTCCATTCGGAAATGGGTGTATGTGGGTCATCCTCCCCCTACCTTGATCCAATCCCCGGTCAAGGCAACTCTCTTAGGGCTTCTGCCATTCTGTGATTCTCATCGCGTCGTCGCTGACATGACGAAATGTGTGGGAGAATTGCTTCGCATTTCATACTCTTCCATGCTGGCTTCTGGATGCCTCCAGGTGGAAGCTGAGTTCTACTGCCCACCAGTAATGGATAGAATTGATACTTGTTGAGAGATAACAAGTCTTGCTTTTCCATTTCTGTCAACTATCAAGATATTTCTCAGGGAGGTGTGATTCTTGCTCCTCAGCTTCTTGGAGTTTCTAAGCCTTCTGCAGATGTCTCTACTCTTCCCAAAACTTTCTCTATTGGAGCGTCTTCTCAGTCGACTGCTCCTTTGTCCAAATGGAAGGCGTCGCACAAAGCTCCTTCAAAAAAGAACTTCCCTCTCCAATACAGAGGCTTTAGCTCTCCATCCATTTCCAAAATTTTGCCTTCTAAAGCTCCCAACCTTGTCTGGATTAACCCAGACATTGCTACGGAGAAGCACAATCCCTCTTCGCAATCTGGCGCTATCGAGCCCACTCACAATCTACCTGTTCTACCATCGTCGAAGTCTCAATCTTCGCTGGCCCCTGCTGCTCAAGTAGCACTAAGCTCAGCACATTCCGTTCCTAAACTGATCGATGCCGATGAGAAGTGGCCAGCTTGGGAAGCTAATCCGCACTTCTCCTCCGATTAGGACCTCTTCAAGAGCGCAGTGCAAAGCACTCCTTCTGGCTCCAAAAACAATTCGGCTTCCCTCAAAGCTTTATCTTCCTCCTCTCTTAAAGTTGTCACTTGGATCGACCAAGATAATCTTTTAGATGAAGAAGTAGCGGATCTGGATCGATCCCAATCGCAACAGCTAGTAATTTTTAAATTCCAGTCTGTTATTATTAAGATTCGCGATTCAATTACTAGTTCTTTCTATTGCTATCGCATTTTTCGATTTGGTCTCTACGCTTCTTTTTCGACTTGTTACTCTCTTGCGTACAGTCTTGCCACTTATCATCACTTTAACGCTCTCCATTGGGCTCCTGCATTGTTTCCGGTGGGTTCACCCACCTCAACGTTGCCGAGAGATCTCCCTCTCCCACATCCCTTCTAGTAACTTTGCCCATGTTTCTCCTCCCTCGTCGTTCCCTTTTCCTGGCCCAATTAATCGAGCGTTCGTTAAATCCATCTCTTCTGCCTTTCTTAATGAGGAGTTAATGCACTCAGCTGCTTGTGTCCATTCTAGGAGACGGCAGACTGAGAGAACGCATAAAACTCCTATCTTAGTCATCTGTTCTAGTGCTCATATTCGGGCTAAAAGAGCATCGAACCTTTCGGTTCATTCTCAGGCACCCCTTGCAGCCCAGCTCCGCAACTTAGATATTTCACCTCCTATTCCTAATTCTTCGAGCAGGATCACTTAGGTTCCATCTATCAGGTGCATTTCGACACCCTCTCAAACCCAGATATGCTTCGCCTTGCTAAGAACATGGGGTTCCTGGTTTCTTCTGATAACTTTGTTGACTTTGATTCGTTTTGTCGTCGAGAAATTTCTAGAGCTCTTAAGTCTAATGTTTTTAATGATTAGCATCTCTTGGAATATTCGGGGTCTGCGGTGCACGACCAAGCAACAAGCAGTGTATCAACTGATTTCTTTCTCCCATTGCGATTTGATATCCATTTAAGAATCTAAACTTGAGTCCCCGTCCTCTTCCATCTTACATTTGCTTGGTGGATCCTTAATCTCCAATTGGATCTCTCTTGATGCCGTCGGATCAAGAGGAGGGATCCTTTTTGGTTTTAAATATTCCTGATTCTCCCTTATTTCGATACGTCGTTTAACTTTCTTTCTCATTGTTCGCCTCCTCTGGGTCGAATTCAATCGTGAGCTCACAGTTGTTTCGGTTTACGGACCGTCCACTGTGGATCATCGCGATGAGTTCTGGAACGAATTCATCTCCTTCCAAAACAACATTCACGGATTCTTTTATTTCTGTGGTGACTTTAATGTCACCAGATTCACCTGTGAAAGATCGGGTATCGCCTCCCACTCATTAGATTCTGCCTGTTTTAATGACTGTATTCACACCCTCCATCTGACTGATCTTCCTCTCAATGGAAGATCATTCACTTGGTCTAACATGCGTTTGTCGCCGACTGTGGCTAAGCTCGATCGCTTTCTTGTTTCATTTGACTGGATAAACTTTTTCCATAAATTTTTTGCCTCGGCCATGCCTAAACCTTCGTTTGGTCATGTTCCTATCTCATTGTTCTCTAACTACACTTTCACAAGACCCTCCAAATTCAGATTTGAAAAATTCTGGTTGTAAGACCAAACCTTTGTCTATCTCATCACTGAGTGCCTCTCCTCTGTCACAGGCTCTTCAGGACTAGGCCGTATCCTGCTCAAACTTCACGCTATCAAACACGGTCGTAAAATTTGGCGTAAAGAGAGATTTGCTAATGCAAATTTCCTTTAAAATGTCTTCCTTGCTTTCATTGATTCTATTGATAAACTCGAGGTGCTTGGTCCTATTTCGGAATCCCTTCGTACTGAGCGTGCTTCTTGTAAGCGTGAATATGCTTCCATTATCCACCACGACCACATTAAATGGGCCCAGACGGCAAAGTTTTGTTGGCTGAAGGAGGGTGATGGCAACACCGTCTTTTTCCACAACTTTGCATCGCATCGCCAGCGTTGCAATCGTATTTCCTCTGTAGTCGACAATGGCAATGAATTCTCTACAGACTTTGAAATCCAGACTACCTTTCTTAGTTTCTTTAAAGACCTTTTGGGTTCTCATAAACATCGTTCCTAGAACCAATTGTATGGTCAGCTGTCTCATGATCTGTCTAGCCTGGAAGAACCTTTTTCTTTAAAAGAGATTAAGTCTGCTGTTTTCTCGTTAAAAAGTGACTCCGCCCCAGGCCCGGATGGCTTCTCAGCCTTCTTCTTCCAAAAATTTTGGGATTGGCTTAAAGACGACCTTGTCAAGATGTTCTCTGACCTTCACCAAGGGTCTTTCTCTTTTGATCGTATCAATTACGCGCATATAGTTCTCATCCCCAAAATCTTGGGAGCTAACTCGGTTGCCAACTTTCGGTCGATTAGCCTCCTTAACACTACTTTCAAGATCAATATGAAAGTTCTTTCCACCCGGCTCAGCGTTGTGATCTCACCCTTGATTGATCCCTCTCAAACGGGCTTTATTAAAGATCATTTTATTCTGGATAGTGTGGCATCGGCCCAAGAAATTATTACTGAATACCATAGATCCAATTCCGAGGGTATCCTGTTAAAATTAAACTTCCAAAAAGCTTACGACACTGTTAGCTGGGAGTTCCTTTTCGAAATCCTTCTTCATCGTGGTTTCGGTCCCAAATGGATCGCCTGGATTAAATCCAGCCTCCTTCCCAGTACCTCCTCTATTCTCATTAATGGCTCGAAAGATCATAAATTCATGTGTAAGCGTGGACTTCACCAGGGTGACCCTATTTCCTCCCTTCTATTCTCTCTGGTTGCCGATGTGTTCAGTAAGTTGCTCCATAATGCTTGGGAGGTTGATATTATCAAAGGCCTTGGAGGTTCTCAAAGCTACCGAGGTGTGCTGAACCTTCAATACACTGATGATACCATCATCTTTGCGAAACCCAATGGGTGCACCTTACGGAACCTGAAGTTACTTCTGTATATTTTTGAGAGTGCCTCTGGATTAGCCATTAGCTTTCAAAAATCATCGGTTCTTTAGCTTGGAGGGTCCCACAACCGGCAAGTGGAAATTACCCATTTCTTTAACTGTTCCTCCGCTTCTTTCCCATTAAATACCTTGGCATTCCCCTGAGATGGGGGAAGCTTCATAAATCGGATTGGATGTCGATGATTGAAAAAGTTGAATCGAGACTTAACTTTTTGTCTGGAAAGCACCTTTCGCGAGGAGGCAAACTTATACTTGTCAACTCTGTCCTCTCCTCTATCCCCTTATATATGATGTCCTTTTTTTACGTTCCTTCGTGGGTTATTAAGAGGATTGACCAAATCAGAAGTAACTTCTTTTGGTCTGGTGTTGATTCTTATAGAGTTGGCTCTCATCTCTGCAACTAGAAGTTGATCTGCACCTCTAAGGCAGTCGAGGATTTAGGGGTTCTTGACCTCAGGCACCAAAATTTAGCCCTTCTGGGTATATGGTTATAGAGAATTTTGAAAAATGACCAATTGCCTTGGGATCGCCTTATCCCTCTCAATTGTTTCCCCCGGCGTAAGATATGGAAATTTCCTCCCCACCTTTCTCAGAAGGCTTCTCCTTTTTGGAAGGGGGTCTGGAAAGTTGCTAGCCCTTTTTCGCTGTGGTATATCCCATGTTTGCTCTGATGGGTATAAGACCAAGTTCTGGAACAATTTATGATTTGGTAATATTAAGCTGGCTTTGACTTTCCCTACCCTCTACCAAATGGCTTCCAACCCTTCCGCACGGGTGGCTGATTATGTTACTATTCTCAATAACCAAAAGTTCTGGTCTATACCTTTCAGTACTGTGCTACCTGCGCTTCTGGCGAATGTGCTTCACGAGCTTTTCGTCAACCTCAACCATTATTCCTGGCATCCCACAGAAGATTTCAAATAGAGATGGACCAGTACTGGAAACTATTTGGTTAAATCTTTCTGCAATTTCCTCAATTTCGGGGGTATCTATTCCCAGCTTGCTAAATCCTTGTGGAGTAGTTGCGCTCCCCTGAAATCAAAAATTCTCACCTAGCTTGTCCTTAACAACAAACTTCTCACTGTTGAGGTTCTCAATAAAAGGAACCTAGCTTTAGGCCAATTATGTTCATTGTGTTCAGCCGAGCATGAGGACACCGATCACCTTTTTCTCCAGTGCAACTTCATCCAACCATTGTGGATGATCCGCGTCCTTGCTTGGCAAGCTCCTACTATCCTCAACGTCTTTATGTCTTGTTGGAAGACTCATTCTCTTAGGAAAAAAATTCGCAAATCTTGGGTCATTTCCATTATTGCTATTATTTGGGTGATATGGTCTGAAAGGAACAAACGTTTTTTCGCGCACTCTGCTTCTACGATCGATACCATCATTGATGAATTTTTATTCTTCATAAAATTTTGGTTGTCCACTTTAACGTATGATAAAGTGGCAGCACTGCATCTTGATCGTCTGGATGAGGCGATCCTCTTTTTTCGTTCTAATAACATTATCTCCTTTTAACTTTTATTCCTTACTAATTTATCTCCTATTTCTCTTCTCCTTTTCAGATCTAAAGTGGAAGTAGATGTTCCTTCCTCCTTCTCAGGAGGTTTTTTGTTTCATTTTAAGCGTTGCCACAGTGCTTGTGCTAGAATCTCGCTTCTACTCTGATCTGGTGTAGTTACTTGAGTTCTTATGGTTTGTTAGTTCTTCTCTTAATGTTTCATGATATTATACTGTTATCAGGGTTGGTTGTTCTTGGCCCGGTGATTTTGTGGATGTATTTACGACTCTTTTTGAGGTCGTTAGCTTATTCTGGTACCTGGGTTTAATCTCTAGTTTGTGCTTACTCTGTGTTCCTTGTTTCTGTTTTTGTTCACTGTGATGCCGCTCTTTTTGCTTGTGGTTGTTGAGATTTTGTTTCTTGTTTGGATTTGGTCCGTTAGTTGCCTGCTCTTTGGCTGATCTGGGGCTGTATTTACTGTCCCTGACAGAGCTTCGACGTTAGCTATTCTTCATGGGTTAGCTTGTTTCAGTGTGGTACTCGCTGTCTTTTAGAGACGTGTTATTTTCGTTTTGATTCTTAAACTGGCAGTTATCGTTTTCCTTGTTCGTTGTCCTTGGATAAATGTATTTCGAGAGCTTCGATGATTCTTCTCCTTCCATCGAAGGATTGTTTGGTGTTTGGCTTTTCCTGCGGTTTCCTTTGCTGGCTTCGGTGCTCTTTCTGATTGCTGCTCTTTGGCTACCCTCGAGCTGTGTTTGCAGTCCCTGCCAGAGCTTTGATGTTAGCTATTCTTCATGGTTTAGCTTTTTCAAGAGTGGTTCTCTTTGTTTTTTTAGAGTTGTGTTGTTTCCGCTCTTGTTCATTACAAGCAGTTATCTCTTTCCTTGCTCGTTGTCCTTTGATTATTGTATATCGAGAGCTTCGATGATTCAGCTTCTCCAATCGGAGGATTTCAGGCTGTTTTGCTTTACCGGTGGTTTCCTTTGCTGGCGTCGGAGCTTTTACTGTTTGTAGTTCTTATCTCGTTGTAGCTCTGACTTTGCTTTGAGCTCGTTCTCTAGCTTTGGTTTTAGGCTGTTGTTGGCTCTCTCAACCATTTTTGGGTCGTTGTTGGATTCACAGATTAGACTGGCTCTGTGCCTTGTTCTTCCATTTGCTGGCAGGGTTGTTGCTCGGTGGTCTCGACGTCGTGGTTTCATTGAGTTCCAGTTCCTGTTGGAGTACCCCTGCATTGCTATTGTCAGGAGTTTCACTGTTGTTGTGTTCGGCTGGAGCCTTGGGGTTTGGCGTTGCATTTGTCTTCACCCTTGCTCTGATTGCCTCGGTTGTGGCCTGGCCTCTAGCGCTGCTTTCTCTTCGTGTTGTCCTGTTTTGGCAATGAACTCAATTGCTAGTGTGTTTTGTTTTTCTTTGCCTTTGTTGTTCGTTTATTGTTTTACTTTTGGTAAAATTGTATCTCTTTGTAATCTGCTTTAGTTTAATCATTTATAGATTGGGCTGGAATCTAACGATTCAATCCTCGTTATCAAAAAAAGAGTAACAATATAGAAATTTATGATAGTTGTTTTTCTATGGCTATTTTTATGGGGCTGAATCGGATCTATGTTATTGAAAACTTACTCTAAGCCATGTCGTTGGTGTTAGGATTGTGGCCTCAAATACACTTAGGCACAGAGTACTTGAAGTTGGAGAAGAAGAGGACGAGACGAAGACAGCAAGAGAAGAAAATATCAAGTAGAAGATGTGCAGTCTAGAGAGTTGCGGTCGACCGACCGGGTGTGCGGTCGACCGACCCAAGCTGCTGAGAGTTCTTTGAGTGTACAGGGTTCAACAAAGCCGTGCAGTCAACCGGTCATGTCTTGGGTGTGGACTTTACACGTTGCGATCGACCGACCTGGGGGTGCGGTCGACCGACAACGGCGCTTTATGTTATTTGGGCTGACAAGTTTAAGGCTCAATAAGCTGGATTTGTGTTTATCTTTTAGGATTTACTTGGGGGCTATATATATGGCTGTAGACTCTAGGGTTTAAGTGCAACTCATATCAAGGGTGATCCGTTATCATTGTTCAACTTCAAGAGGGGATTGTTCAGAGTGTTTTGAAGGTTGAGAAGATAGATTGAGAGTTGTAATCTCTTTTTTAATCTTTGTATTTCTTAGGGAATAAGAAGTATTGGTTTTCTCTGCATATTGATTGTTTTCATGTAAGATCTTGTATATATCGTGGTGGCTTGTTCTTGGTTCATCTAAGTCTCAGTAGTTTCTATTGCTTGTGGTGTACTTTCGCTTAGCACTACGAGTTATGGTAGATTCTTCAACCAGTGGTATCAGAGCACTAGGTTTGAGATGGTCGATAGCAAGTCGAAGATCGAGAGGTTCGATGGGAGTAACTTCGCGATGTAGAAGATTCAGATGATAGCGTATCTTCGTCAAAAAAGATCCAGATGGTATGTTGTTCGATGAGAAGCCAAAAGATGCAGACAAGGACGCGATGGTCTTGACTGAGTGGAATCGTTTGGATCAGAAGGCGCTTGGGAAGATTTAGTTGGGGCTGAGTAGGAAGACGTTATTTCATATCTCAGGGCAAAGACCACAAAGGAGGCTATGGAGATTCTCACGATATGTATGAGAAATCATTGGCATCTAATCAAATTCTTCATCTGAAAAAATTGGTTAATATGAAGTTAAGGAAAGGGGGTTCAGTAGCAGAGCATGTGAACAATTATTGTATGGTTTATAACTAGATGAAAGCTGCAAGTTTGTAGTTTTTAAAGAGGGGACAGTCATTGTTACTTATATCTACTTTACCCGATAGTTATGGTACGGTGGAACAGACTATTACAGGCACTATGACAGATTCGATAATTCTACAGGATGTGGTGAGTAGCATTTTGAATGTGGAGGTGAGAAGGGTGAGAAATGGGAAATATCCATCATCATCTTCTGGAGATTCCGCAATGTCTGTTGAGAGGAGACGTGGGAGATCTAAGAGCAGTCGAAGAAAGGATTAGAGTAGTTCATCTGAGAGTGAGTCTGATGATAGCGATGTGGGAAATGCTGGTATTGTCACAAGAGAGGTCACATTATGTGCAGTTGCAAGGCTTATATGAAGAGGAAGCAGGAGAAACCGTAGAGAGATATCCTAAGGAAGCTCAAGTGGGGCTTGTTGAAAAGTTATGCTTATCAACCCGGGAGGAGTTAGGCACTCAAGATTGGTGTATTGATCCAGGAGCTTCTTTTCATTGCACTCTGAGGAGAAAGGTGTTTGATGACTACAAAGATGGTTCTTTTGGAGATGTGATCGTGGGGAATGGTCACCGGTGTCCTGTACGAGGGGTTGGTACTGTTCGCGTAAAAGCCAATGATGATTAGAGTGTTGTCTTGCCAGAGACAAGACATGTTCCAGACTTGAAGGAAAATCTTATCTCGATTGGAAGGCTAGACAAAGAGGGATTGTCTACTACTATTGGTAGTAGGGAGTGGTGTATAGCTGCAGGTTCAAGGGTGATTACAAAAAAGAAGCGTGAGGAAAAGATGTATTTGCTTATAGATGTGAGGGACGTTTCTTCTGTAGTTGACTCTCAGCCAAAATTGAGTAGTAGGTTGTGTGGGGTGCAACCGAGTTCTTTCAGTTGTGGAGGGGAGTTACTAATTTAGTGGGAGCTGCTGGCCATGGAAGTGATCCTAGAAGGAAAGACGTTGTTGTGGTAAGGGTACTTTGCGATATGGAAGACGAAGCTTCAAGTTGCTCATGTGAGGTAGAGAGCATTGGTATTGATATGCGGCAAGATGTCGATGTAGGTAACCGAAATGGGATTGTAGGGGTTGAACAATCTGCGGATATTATGGAGGTTTCATTCATGAGGACTTCTAGTGCAATGGTGCATTGAACCATGTCTGATGTTGATGAAGATTCTGCGAGTTTGGGAGTCCTGTAACACGGAATCCGACACGAGAGGTTGTTTCTCTGGTATTCGTGCTCTATGCGATCGGTGGAGCACATCCTTCATGAGGCGATGAGGGGTGGTTGGTGCACACCACATGGTGGAGTGGCGGAGGTTCTCTTAATGAGAGTGGGGAGTACTTGGGTCTTCCATGAAAGTGGGAGATTGGTAGAGATAATGTGAGGTAAATTTTACAATAACTTTGAAGCATTGTGTATTTGGTCCAAGTGGGAGATTGTTAGGATTGTGGCCTCAAATACACTTAGGCACGGAGTACTTGAAGTTTGAGAAGAAGAGGAGGAGACGAAGACAGCAAGAGAAGACAACAGCAAGTAGAAGATATGCAGTCGAGAGAGCTGTGGTCGACTGACCGGGTGTGCGATCGACCGACCCAAGCTGCTGAGAGTTCTTCGAGTGTACAGGGTTCAACAGAAGTAGACGGTCGACCGTGCAGTCGACCAGTAATGTCTCGGGTGTGGACTTTACACGTTGCGGTCGACCGACCTGGGGGTGCGGTCGACCGACAGCGGTGCTGTATGTTATTTGGGATGACGAGTTTAAGGCCCAATAAGCTGGATTTGTGTTTATCTTTTAGAGTTTACTTGGGGGCTATATATATGGTTGTAGACTCTAGGGTTTAAGTGCAACTCATATCAAGGGTGAGCCGTTATCATTGTTCAACTTCAAGAGGGGATTGTGCCAAGTGTTTCAAAGGTGAGGAGGAGAGATTTTGTAATCTTTGTATTTCTTGGGGAATAAGAAGTATTGGTTTTCTCTGCATATTGATTGAGTTCTTGTGAGATCTTGCATATATCGAGGTAACTTGTTCTTGGTTCATCTAAGTCTTGATAGTTTCTATTGCTTGTGGTGTACTTCCGCTATTAGCACTACGAGTTGAGGTAGAAGTTTTAGGTTGTTGCCTCGTTGTGTATATGGTTTTCTAATATATCGTTTTTTCTATGTTTCGTCTTTCCAGTCACATTGTAGTGCTAGAAATGTCTCACAAGTCCGTTGTTTCCGATCTTGTTAAGGGTGACAAGTTAGATGGCAAGAACTATGACACTTGGAGTCAAAAAGTTCAGTTTCTCCTCATTAACGAGGATGTTGAAGGACATACTTCTTCCATTATGCCGGAACCCATTATTAGGCAGACTGATTATGCTGCATGTAACAAACTCAAAACAAAGAAATATTGTAGCCGGGTGCTCAAAGATCGTCAGGCTTGCATGATCATTTTCGGATTGCAGCATAACCTTTAACTGAGATTGTTTTGCAATAATATTTGAACAATCAACTGCAATATTTCTTTCTTCTAAGTTTTTTATGTGTAATAGAATCAGTCGGCCTGAAGGTTCCAACATAGTGGAATAAATGTGTCCTCCGTCACCTCATTAAGGAGGAGTAGCTGAACTTTTGGAGTCCAAATGTCATAGTTCTTGTCATCCCTTCTTACCCTTAACAAGATCGACAACAACGAACTTGTCAGACATTTCCAGCACTACAACGTGAATGAAAACGAAACACAGTAAAAACGATATATCAAAAAACCATGTACATAACGAGGCAACAACCTAATACATCATTATCAATATTGCCCCCCTGCGGCATGGCTTAGAGTAAGTTTTCACTGATATAGATCACTTCAACCCCATATAAATCAACTGTAGGAGAACAACACTACCATAAATGCCATAAATGTCTACATTGCTCCACTTTTTTTTTTGAAAAACGGATAGAGTCAAATTGACTCCAGCCAGAAAATATATTATAGGTATTAAATATAGAACATACAACAGTCATATTTACAAGGAGTAAAACAAACACAAAGATCGGTAGACTACAAAATTACAATGGGGCCAAAAAATCAAGAAAAGGTAGCTAAGATGGCTGCCTATAATACAACACAAAGCCTCCAGTAGTGAACACAACCCAGGAAGCAATCCGGAACAACCAAAAAATAGCAACATAACACACGAGTAGTCCCAGTACAATAGGATGAACTGAGAAGCAAAACTCAGCAAGCCGAAGGAAAGGATGAATGGACGGCTCAGTAAATCATCAACGCAACACAAATGCAGCGACATGGGAAAGCAGGCATGTAGATGCTGACAAAACAGAGCCCTCAGCAATCCAACAATCCCAACAAACTCCCAAAAACAGAATATCATCTGTGCGGAAAACAACAACACAAGAAATAGTAGAAAGAGAGATATATTGCAACATAAGGCAGCATAATGCAGTGACTTGGGGCCTCAAAATAGAAAGAGCACACATCATCCCAACAAACACAACAAAATCCTAGAAACATAAAAGCAAATAGAGTACTCAGCATCATCACAAGAAAAATAAGAGAGAGATAAATATAACACTAGATTAGAAGCAAAATGTAGAACAATATATGGGAAAGGATAGAACATAAAACACTTAGTGCATACAACGCCAAACATCATAACCCAAAATGCAGGAACATAATAATAGTAGCCAAAAAAGAAAGGCGAACATCATCATTATAGCACCTAAAACAGAGGAAAAGAGGGTAGTGGAGCGAAAACAAGATAAACATGGCCGATGGGGCAAGGAACCTGTAAGACAAAACAACAAAAAGGAGAAGTCCAAAATATGCCAAGGCTGCCCCGTCACGAAGAACTACCACTGCAGGGAGAAAAACTCAAAATAAGTGTGAAGGGGAAAAATAAAGAAGATAATGCAAGTTAAAACAACATAAATAAAGGAGCTTTTGAGAAGAGCTATAAAAATTGTTGATCGCTGAGCTCAGATTGGATAAGCAAATGAGATCCAATCTGCTAGAAGGAAGAATTTGAGCCCATAAGTTAGTGAAAAAGAGAAGGTCATTAATCAATCTAAAAATTGGTCGGGGAGAGTTATTGAAAATTCTATTGTTCCTTTCAGACCAAATGACCCAGATCAGTGCCATCATAGATAGATCCCATTATGAGCAGAAAAAACGCTTGACCCGAAGCTTGCGCCAGGAATCCCACCACGAAACCACGGAATCTGGCATACCATGAATATGCCAAGCAGACTTACATATGATCCATAAAGGTTTAATGAAAGAGTATTGAATAAATAAGTGAGCTGAGTCCTCATGGCAGGTAAGACAGAAAACACATTCTTAGCCAAAAGCTAAATTCCCTCTGTTAATATTTTTCCACAATGAGTAATTTATTGTGAATAGTCAGCCATGTGAGGATGCGGGCCTTAAAGGGAGCGGTACGCTTCGAAATAGTATTGCAGAACGGGGAGATAATACCTCCAGAGTTAAGAAAAATCATAACAGTATTTAACCGTATACATACTTGAATTGGACCATCACCATAAAAAAACCATCTTTAGGGTGCCATTGATAAGCTATAAGCAATAGAAGCAATTTGATATAATGCGGATATAAGGTAGAAGGGAGAGATCTACGGAAGGTGATGTTCCAATCTCTAACATCTTCATTGTGAACCAAATAATCTGCTATCAGTGCATGATGGTTGGCAGCCAAAATAAAAAGTTCAGGAAAATTGGAGGCGATTACGGAAATCCAATTATTTCCCCATAAACTTAAAAACATCGATTACAGAAGAAGAAGAAAAAAATAAGCTCTAAATAAAGATAAGTTATTTATTCGACCAAGGGAATTTGCTTGCTTTGTATGTACATCATCGTGATAAACACACTCTAGGAGCATGAAATAATACCTAAATTAAATTACATCATTTCTTCTTTTGCTTCCACCAGTAAAATTGGCTATTATTGCAATCTATATCGACATCACAGACATAGCATATAGATAGATCACATAAATATAAACCCTAACATAATACTACAATAAGGGTTAGCCTTACTTTGTGTTTTTGCAGTTGCGGAAGCGGAAGCGGTGATATCCTTAATATCCTAAAACTTCTCGAAAAACTTCTCGTACGGCAACGAATCCTACGGATGAGGATGTGCACAAGTTCCACATCTTCATTCATGATTGTCTGCAAGAAGGATGACGAGTACAGAAGATAGCAATAAAGAGAACACATTATCTTTGTAGGGATCTTTAGGAATTGATTTGGGAATACAATCTATATTATATGGTGTAGTCTCAACCCTTATCTCTACCCTTCTATTTATAGGAGGGTATAAGAGGAATATGGTGAGGCAAGAATAACAACAACAACAAAGCTTTTTTTCCCAACTAGTTGGAGTCGGCTACATGAATACCGGTTTTCCATTCTGCTCGGTTTAGCGCAATATCTTCTGTAAGGTCACAAACTATCATATCTTTTTTCACGGTTTCCACCCAAGTTAGTTTAGGTCTTCCTCTACCCCTAACTCTACCCTCAATACTTATCAAATCACTCTTTCTAACGGGAGCACTACTAGGTCTACGTGTTATATGTCCAAACCACTTGAGGTGATTCTCTCTTAATTTATCTTGGATTGAAGCTACCTTTAGCATATCTTGTATATGCTCGTTTCTAATTCTATCCTTATTTTACCACACATCCATCTTAACATTCTCATCTCCGCTATAGAACTCCGCCATTGCATATCCCAAGCCAGGAATCCAGCCACAAACCGGGTAAGGCGGAGGGTTGCATTAGGCAATTGACAGCCAACATAAAATTTTGTCAAATCTTATGAACATGAATCCTAATAATGTCCAAACCATGGTGAGGCAAGAATATATTCTGAATATATTCTTTTCTCTCCTCATTTATCTCTTACCATAAGCGGGTATATTATTTAGGTGAAGTATCTCACCAAGGACACGGAGAGATACATTACTTGGGGCTTAACCATCCCTCCTAGGGCGAGCCTCCAAGCATAGGCTTGGACCCGGTGTTAATGTTATGACTCGAATGATGGTCTCATACTGTTAAATCGGATTAGATCCTAAATGTCAATAGAAGTCTCCTTTTGGGTCATATAAGGCAATAAATAATTCATCATCCATCCATGTGAACTATGTGGGCCGAATTATATTGATCTTTAGTCATAACATCAGGCCGCAAGGCCAAACCGAAAAATGGATAGGGCTTGCTTCTGCCTTCTCTTAAAATTGGTATTAGGCAATGATGTTACATCAGTGGCATGACAGATATTGATGTATAACGAATTACAATTTCTAGTGTACTTAGAGTTTTTACTACAACAATGAGAACGTTCTCATACATACAGGTTTTGTACAAGCGAAAAGGATTACATCAGCTGCCTCTCGGTACTTCTTTACCCTCGGATCAATCAATTTACACTCAGATCAATCAAACAAATGGCAGAACATCTTGAATTCTCTTCTTTGGTTTGTATATTATGAGTTCTGAAATGAAGAGCATCAGAAGTCAGAAGGTAATGAATCAATTTCAACAAGCGGTCAGGTAAAGATTGGTTCAGTTGACATGTATAAGCTGTTGCACGGTTATGCTACCTTGACCTACACATCAACAAGTTGTCAATCATTTTAAGCACAAGTTCAAATTTCCATTCGGTAGGAAGATAAGATCTGAGCTTACTTTGAGATACTTGCTGTGAAGCTTCAGAGCATTATTGCATGCCTTTCTTGCGTCCAAACTTCCAGTTATATCATTCAAGATCTGATGATATGGCTGAAAAAAGTGAGTTATTGCACAAAAGCATAAAGAAACATATTTTTTCAAGGTCCCCCCTCTGCCCATGATTTTCTAGCACTTTGGACATCATACAGTTCAAATACCTTCCAAACCTTTTTCCTTTTTGTGGCTAAAACAGTAACATCTCTTCTATCTAGTGCACCAGTGAAACTTGTTTAGAAAAATAACCTTAATCAAAAGTTGGTACATTTAAAAATAAAATAAAAAAATTTAGCAGAAAACAAAGAATGAAATTGTTATACCCATGCCAAAGGGTTTTCCTAAACTGTTTTTGGTAACATAATAAAATTTCCAGAATATTAGCACATAGAAGGGTTTAAACAAGTGCGGATTGAAGTTAGAGAGAGAGAGAGAGAGAGAGAGAGAGAGAGAGAGAGAGAGAGAGAGAGACCTCCACAAGATCATCAACGCCTTTAGCTTCCTGCAATAGTTTCTTATTCTGAGCCTCAAGAATGCTAGCTACAAGAAAGATGGATAGGGGGGCCTGTTGATCCGGTTTCTGCTGTTGAGCCACCTTCACATTCTTCCTCTCAAATTTGCCATACTTCTTTAGCATAGCTTCAGTTGCAGCGGGAGCAGCATCAACTTCTGTATCTGACTCATACAAGAAGAAGAGCTTGGGATTGTATTCCATAGCCCACATTAGCTGAAAATTCAGGAGATCAAGGCAATTGTCTAATATCAGTTTGCTTCCAACTGATGGTTATAATAGTCATGGTGTGCTCGACTTCATAAAATCCAAGTTCCACGAAGAACACTTCAGTGTTTGTCTTCATAAAATATTATAGAATTGACCAGATTGAAAACGGTGGGTTCCATATTTTAAGCATTCAACAGTTTTATGAGATGAGTTACAGTTTTATTTTCTCATAAACCCTGTGAAATCTCAATTTACTATTTCTCGAATTCCTCACAAGTCCCCAAACCCTCTTTATGAAACTCCAAAACTAATAATTTATCTGTCCTTTTGGTAGGTTTTTAGATGCCAATGTTATAGAGTTTCATACAAGAGTTACAAACGAAAAGAGGGGTTTTAAGAGGTTCATGGAACCTTAATTTTATGGTTATAAAAAGTTTCAGTGGGTTTCTTTCATAGCCAAACAGACCATCAATAGAACAAGGGTAAATAGCGAGAAGGGTCAAGGGTATAAACAGAGTTACGGTGTTAGGTTTCTGTTAATTTTTTATTTCCGCATTTTGCACTGGGTTATTAGATATAACAGAGTTAGGGTCATATATAAGCTGGTCCTTCAACACAAACAAAATACAAGCCTTCTCATCAAAATTGGTCATTCAACACAAAAATTGATCTAATGACCCCGTGTAGAACGCGCAAATAAAAAAACCCCGTGCAAAATGCAGAAGTCTGATACTAACAGAAACCCACCACCGTAACCACCTTCAGTGGTTTTCGGCATTGACTATTAAACCAGGTGTGTTTCCCACTTTGACCAAATAACAGAGGTGGAATTTCTTCCTACTTACCCATAGAACAAATAAAAGGAAACTAAAAGGGGTGGTAAACATACAATGATGAATAATGTATTCCAAAGAGTCTAAAGGAAAGGAAGGAAAATAGGCAGTTACTCTAGATTATGATAGGAAAACCATTTACATCAGCTGTAGTGCATAAAGAATGGCATACCTCCCAAAGGTACATTGTATCTACAAAAGAGAACTCTCTGCGGAAAAGAACCATCAACATTCTGAAGGCAAATAAATATTCTCCTCCATCTAAGTTGTCTGCAAGTTATGATTTTGGTTAGTATAACTACAAGCATGGTTACAATTCCAAATACTTTTATGTTTTATCATTTAGAATAAGTTGAATTCAGATTATTATTTGTACTTATAAAAGCTTTTCCAAGACAAAGGTTTGGCAATACTTGCCAGTCGACAAGGAAGTAAAATAGCACACAAAAAAACACAGATGGAATGATTATCTAGACATTTGATACGATATGAATTTCTTACACAGAGTATCTGTAGTAGTCCAGGAACAGAAACTGTTGCAATATGAAATTGTGGAAAATCAAATAAGTCTTAAGAAGCCATACCTATGTGATCATGTAGTTTAGGATCGACAGATTTCATAATAGATGAAAGAACAGTTAGTTGAGATCGAACTCCGATAGTGCTACTTGTGCATTTGAAATTTCCTCGCTTCAAAACACAATATTAAACTAAACGATTAATTATGTCAAAAGTATAAAAAATATTCCAAAAAAACATATGCTAAAACAAATTTAGACATTTAGGGACAGAATGAAGGCTAAGTTCAAATATTGATTATCTCAAGTTCTCAACCATATTTGCTGCTTAAGAACAATAAACCTCCTTCTTTATAGATGTTCTTATAATTTATAATAGGAGAATGTGTCAAACTTTATTATTATTGAAGAGTGGTTCTTCTCGTCTCTCTTTTTCTCTCTCTTTATGAGAGGGTGGATGGTTTGTTGTGATGGGGGAATCCCAAAAAAGGAAAGATGAAATATTAGAAGAGTGCTGAGTGCTGACCTTTTAAATTTTACTTTGTCGGATGGTGTCAAGTGAAGTATACACAAATCACAACTTTTGTAATCATAAGTAAGAAGATATCAATTTAAGAACACATTATTCTTTTAATTTTTTAGATTAGAATTATTTGTTTATAACATGATAAAACAGAAACCTAAAACGTAGCAAGTATTTTGCAATATCACCAGGAAAAGGTTATATTTAAATATTTTTGTGCACATTAATTTGGAAGAATTTAAGACACAGGGATGATATAAGTAAAGATTTCATAGTAAACGAAACGGAGAGAAAAATAAAAAATAAAAAAATTAAGAAGAGACATATTCAAGCTATAGAAGACACTAACATTTAAAGAAATAAGAAATATATACCAATCTGCGCATTAACCGTTCAAAGCACCAAAAGGCATCTGCCTCATTTTCGACAAGTATTGATATTGGGGAACAAAGATCACTCATTCCTGATCCAGAACTATAAACTCAGTATGAAGTACACTAACACATTGATACTTAAATTTATAGTGTAATAAATATGCATGGAAACTATTCGCTGTAGAGCCCTAGCAGCTTACCTTGGCAATAACCAATGTCCCTATCTACCCATGAATAAACTGCAAGTATATCCCAAAGCCTTGCTTGATTTTCTTCATTCTCATAGTACAGAAGTGTGCGGTCAGTGCGGACTACGTCCAAACCTATTCGTAAAATTACATAGATCATGTTCTTAGTAAATACAAATATTTTCGAGCATTTGTACATGTGTGTAGATATCATGTACCATGCCAGTGCTAATCTACATCTCTTATATGATCTAATAGTGTAAGGAAATAGCACACAAGCGAACTGTTAAATATATTTAGTTAACAACAACTCAGAGTCAACAATGTCCACGAGCACAAGGAAAGCTTCTATTAGAAAGCCATTACTTTCATTAAAGATCAATAGAGGCTCGCCAATGGACCAAGATCTGCATGATTTATGCAATACGTAAACAGGCAAAATAATCCTATAAACCACCGCTTGACCGAGTAGACTGCATCCCAAAGCACCCCTCTGCATGATATCCTCGAAATCCATGTTGACATTAAAAGGGGGCGCATATCACCAAGTGCATCCAGTGGGGTGAATTACTAGTTAGTAGGAACTTTCCCTAAACAGATGAAAACAGCTTAAATGCTCTTGCACTTGAAGAACAAAATTTTTGCCCTAAATAAACCCATTTCTACTATTAAATTTAAAATTGATATGATCCAAATTACGAACAGAATACAGTAGATGGAGTCGGTAAAAGAGGGAGGTAATCTCAAAGATCATAACTATCAAGGCTTTTGTGAATCTTATCACACTCTTTAACTACCCTGTCTACAGCAAACTCATTGCCCCACGGCCTCCAACTGTTACAGTATTGAAGAATACTACCGGGACTATTCTAGGAGCAGCAATTGGATTACCTTGTAAAACTATTTAAACAAAGAGGTAGTTATTTGCATAGATTTCATAACATTTAAGTTATTTTTTATGTATCTTCATAGTAGATTATTCAAGTTAGTTTTTGTCTAATTTCCTAGTAGGTTATATAAGGTATTCAGTTCTAATATTCTTAGCTCCAAGTTGATTCTTTTTCATGCTTAAGTATATGAAAATTCATAAGTATAACAGAGAAATTATAATAGTCTAAGAGAAAAAGAAACTTTCAATTGTGCAAGAAAGTTTATCATTATTTGTTTACCAATCTGATGCAAGGTAAGCTTCCACTCGATAACATCTTTGTCCTTAACAACGTTTTCTTTATTTGAAGGGTCCTCCATAGGATGGCCATCTTCTGTAATTATTGCTGCCGTAATTAGTCTTCCACTACCAACTGTTGGTTCCATTTCGTTGCACTTTGACTTCAGTGTGTTATACTCTGATCTGCCCAGCACGTATGAAAATAATTATTATATCCAAAGCATTAACATGTATATATAGAAGACAACGATTAATTATCAGGGATAAAACTATAAATCATTTTTCCAGGTGCAAGAGAGAGGAGTCTCCTCAAGGTCATTCCCTATAATGGATAATTTCCATTGAACCATTATCAGAAATGAAGCAGCAGCAACAAGTGCATGAGATAGCATGAAAGAAGAAAAGAGACGAATGGAAATCAAGTGCAGAATTAATCAAAAATGTTATTATGGCATATAATAATTAGAATAGCTAATCTGACAGAAAAAAACACTCGTACCTCCGACGTTGTCTCAACTCAGTACGCTCATCAAATGTACTATCAGGACCATAACAACCAAGCAAAAATTCCCAAACCGCTCCCTTAATTGTTGGGTGAATACCCTGTTAAAATAAATAAATGAAAACAAGATCACCTGAATATACACCACTTAATAAGAGCCAATCAAACCCTATTTCAATAAAATGAAGATCGACGAAGACTCACCTCAGATTATCAAATGGGTAGTATAAACTTATAAAGAATGTTAAGTCATTTAAAGATCTCATTTTAGTTTTTACATGCCTGCAGGTTAAATTAGGACATCCAGGATTTTCAGGGATTTAGTTTTGAATTTTGTCAGGGAAAAAATGCTCAAACATAAATAACTTGACTTCCTATGTGAAATTTGTTTGAACTGAAATTGGTGATGCAAGTTAAGGAATTCATCAAATGGAACACGTGCAATAAATTATTCAGTAGCGTCCAGTAATATTTGTTGCAAGCCTCCAACATCAACAGAAATTTGATTATCAAAACAGACCAACAAGGATATAAGAAATGCAGTGGCACAGCAGAGAGACTTTTGCTTTCCCCTGCATGTCCATGCTGTAATAAATAGTTGATTTCCTCTTCAACTCAAATCATATAAAGCAACTTTTAAGAGATAATAAATATTTGATTGTCATACAGTTATTTGGGTGTAGTCGAGAGCTAGTTATGAGATTTGTAAAGCATCAAAGTTCAGGGTAAAAATAAATCTCATATTATTGATTAGATTAAAGTGATGAGTGGAAAAGACAAAGCACCTGATGGACATGGCAGAGAATAGTGCTTGAAGATTAGCATGTAGAAAACTAAAAGTAACTTAGTATATTGGATTGGACATCAGATTTGCATCAAGTTTGAAAGTGAAGTAATTGTAAGCAGAACATGTTTCTAATTAGGAAAAAAAAAGAAAATCAGATGCAATATAAAATAAATGAAATTGTGAGGGTAAGACTGATTTTTAAAAAAGTTGCAAACAGAAGAGGATGGTTGACTTCGTGATCGAAGTGGGTTAAAGGAAGCAGAAAGCAAGACAACTTTTTTTTTGTGAGCAAAGATTCCCATTTTTCTAAAAATATATAAATATAAAATACGCAATTCGCGATTCGCGCGTGTATAACCACAATCGTGGAAATGAAAAAAGTTGTGTCTAGATAGAAGAATTGTTTCTACAAGCTGAATCCAAATACTCAGAGTTTTGTACAGTGTGATAAAGTTGTGTCTAGATGTCGACTGGATTGTGAAAGCCTGTATGGAGTTGTAAGAGGAAAAGGTCGAAACGGCATATGAACACAACTGAATTCCTAAGCTAAAATTTCCACATAACCTTCCACATTCATATTTCAATGTCCAAATGATATAGGATAGTGAGAACTGATGTTGTGATATTTGGACAAATATTTTAACCCATTGATATGTGAGAATCTGTGCTGCATAAATAGCAACAATATTGTAAAAATAAGGCAGAATTAAGTTCATCCAACCATATTTCTTAGCAGGAACTCATATAGAATTATTGATAATATAATTCAATAGTAATTCAGTGTCAAAATAAATTTAATATAATTAATAGGCATCAAGATATGTTTCAAACATTCAATTCACAAATCTCTTACCCCTCGTTGTATCCGGCTAATTACTGTAGCTATATCCAAGTGGCCGTCCTCAGAGAAACAGGCATGCCATCTTCTTGCGCTAAGAGTTCTGCCTGCCTGAGAAACCAAATAACTATATGACTAATCACAAACGTAGGAAGAAAAATTAGTCAGCATGCAAACTTTATTAATCCCTAATTGTCATTTGTAGACATTCGATCACGTGCATCGCCCGTGCATAATTAATATAAAAGAGGTCTCAAGTTCGAGGCCAGACTACGTCAAAATTTTTATGTTTAAAAACATATATTTATTAAGACGTGCATCGCACTTGTAAATTACAAGTTTTTATAGTTAAATTAACACTTTTTGTAGCCATGAATGCATCGAGATTTGGGCCCTGTTTTACTTTTTGGCACACTTGAAAAGGTGGTCGGATCTTTCCACCATTGGCAACCTCAAGATCAGTCTATAGATTACAGAAGTGTTAAATTGACTTCTGTATAAATAATGAAAAGCCTCTAGCCACCACATATGACATAATGCATAGAAACATATATATACAGTTAGACACGTGTGCATAGTTTAAGAGAATGATTTGTGTTAATGGCAATTGATGTTGTTATAATAAATAACGAAGCTTTTTATGCTCATGAATTATAATATAAACTTGTGTGGAACTATTCTCACAATCTTCTATAAAGAGGAATAACATGTTAACTTATCAATTATACAGTTTTTTTTAAAAATCAAACTCAAATAGACTTTTCTTTTTTTTATTTTGAAATGAATGTTTTCTTTCTTGTCTTGTACGGTGCACTGAGAGTTTGTCCTTCAAGGTTCCTAATGGGGATAACATGAGGAAGACATCACTAAAATGTATGTGTCATTCTGACGAGAAACTAGAAAGGAAAATTCTCTACCATCAGCGATAAATAAATTATTAAAGAATCAAGAATAAGATTCCAAATATCTTTTCATTGAATAAAGGACCACAATATTAATGTCCTGTACAACTATTGAGTTGTGAAGTATGGATACCAACACTACGTCAAAAGAAAAAAGGAAAAAAAAAACACTATTGAATAAATGAAATTCAGCTTTTCTTTTGCTTTTCTGCAATTTAACTTTAGGCCTAGCTATCCCATTAAGAAGTGTTTGGTATCTGGATTGACATGTTTCTTGGAATGCAAGTATTCCAGGAATGTGATCAAGGAGAAGGGGCGAGGTAGGCAATTGTGGGGGTGGTAGTGGATGTGGAGGCGGTGGTGGAGGCAGCAGAGATGGGTGGTTGTGGCAGCTGTGTGTGGTGGCAGTGGTTGGTGGTGGTAGTGGGCAGCCAAGGCGGCACAGGCAGCGGTGGAAATCGTAGCAGCGGGGTAGTGGGTGAATGTAGCAGCGGTGGGGTGGAGGTGATGGAGGGTGGTAGTGGGGGCCACAACAGTTGGAGGCGGTGGCCATGATGGTGGTGGAAGCAGTGTTGGTGGATTGTGGTGGTGACAGTGGTGCGCGACGGCGGAGAATGGTGACATTGGTGGAGGTGGCACTGCTGTAAGAAACTATAGTGATGTGGGGATAGCTAGTGGGGTGAATTAGTATTTGTAATATTTTTCCATGGGAATTAAGATATCTTACTTGTTTTTGAGGGAATGATTTCCCATGGGATTTGATTTCTAAGGGAATAGAGTATTCCTTCCCAAAATATGCTTGGACTTTGCATACAAGTAATGGAGGGGAGAATGCAAGTATTCCATCCTTCAATTTGTGTACCAAATACTCCCTTAGAGTGGTTTAAGTTCTCAGACTAGGTGACAAATACTCCCTTAGAGTGGTTTAAGTTCTCAGACTAGGTGACAACAACATACATACAGTTTACAAGTTGAACAATCATGAGATCAGATCAGAGCAAAAGAAATTTTTATATTTCCTCCTTTTTTATCTCCTAGTTCCATTCCTAGAGCCTAAACTAACTGAATGTAACTTTAGAGTGTAGAGCACTTTCTGATTGATTTTATACTTTGACAGTAAAGACGTTGCGTGGTTCTAAACATTGGATATTGGTATCACATAATCGGACGATAGTCGTCTATATGGAATAGAGGTACTAGATGATATCTTGGGGGTATGAGAATATATTGGCGTTCTAAGTGGACACTGAATATATTAATGATTACATGAAAACTGACATGTTCTAAATGGAATTTACCCAATAAAATGTTCCATAATGCATGCACAGACTTTATTTTTGCATGGGTATATTTCAGAAATTGGAATTTTTTGCAATTGACAAACTCACAAATATCCGTAGTTTACAAGTGTCAAACATTCATTATTGGCAGAGTTGCCGATTAGACACATCAAAAAATAAAAATGACAGCTAGTCCAGTCAAGAGTTTCCTATAAGTGAAGCAAAAGGAAATAGTAATATAAGTAGAAACAAAAGAAAATGGGGGTTAGGTTGTATTTGCATAAGCACGCAACAAAAAGTCGTTGGTGGTTGGAGAGAGATGAAGCGAGCATCCTTGGAGAGCGTGATTGTCGGTTCTTGACCGAGAATCGCAATTGACTGTCAGAGGTTGATTGCAAGAATTCGAATGTAGAAATAAGGCATTTGGGTTGTAGCATTTTTGACAAATGGATGTAGGTAATAGGATCTTTGGTAAAAACAAACTTGGTGCAAAGGCCATCACAAATTTGGTAAAAACGCCATATCGGTAATGTATCTCCGTATCAGCCGATAAATTGCAATTATCAAACCAGATAATAATTTATTGGTCATTTGCCATATCATATGTCATATTGTACCGGCTGATATATCAGAGATATTTAAAACGGTGCTAATACGTACTAGATTGGAGCAGAACTATTAACATAATCTGAAGAAGAAAAAAATGGAATTCAATGCAGTAAGTGATTTTGCTCATTGGTAAGCGAGTTATCTTGTCTCTGTAGATGAGTGATCCCATAACTCAGGCTAGTGAATCTCTAGTTCATTAGGGTCACGTACTTGACTTTTCATTTACCTTCGTATCCAAACAAGCATGCTCCCTAATTCTTACTCCCGCTACATCTACTCTCATTATATTATTCATTTCCGTAGTTCTAAACACATAGTAAGCACCTCTTCTCTTAACTCCTTTAATGTAACAAGATATCGCATATCAATATTTTCATATTCATTATAAAAAACAGCTAGAATTTCAATCTAATAACCAAATATAATTACAAAAAAATAAGGAAAAAATCAGCAAAAAATTAGGGAAAATGAATAAACTAACCAAGGGCTTGAAATGAGTTTTGGGAACATCAGCACGGCATTCGGGTCGGATCTGGTAAAAGGAATCCGGATCCCATGCCTCCCCCCTCATGCAACAACGGAACATTCTCGCTCCCAATTTCAAGAAAGACCGCTTCTTGATTCCCTGCCCAACAAAAATCAAACAAAAAACTAATCGATTCGGGAATTCGAAGCAATCAACGGCCAAATACAGATTCGTACCTCAAAATAATCAACCGATCGCGAGAATTGCAAGGGATATGATCGGAATTGAGGAAGAGATTTTAGGGTTAGGGTTTTAATTCGGGGATGAGAAAATGATGAGAGATTAAAAGGAAATAAGCTGAAATTTCGAAACGAATGTTCGTTGTGTTTCGATGAAAAGGAAGATTGGGGTTGCGGGATCAAATGTCAGCCGTTGATGGATATATTTTGGACGGTGGATATGGAACAGGGTGTATCTTCTAAGAACTGTGCTGGCGCTTGAATGGAAAGTGTTCAAAATGGGAGAATGTTTGGTGGACCCTACTTAAAATGACCATTTGAGACTTTTTTGCCGTCATAGGCCACTTTTTGAAAATATTTGCGATTATGGATCAGTTTCTAAATTATTAGCGCACGAGAACTACTTTGTGTCACGTCAACAGCGGTCGCTATTCTCATTAGCAATCTCTTTATTTTGAAAGTCGCTAATGGGAATAGCGACCTATTTTTTAAACTATTTGGAATGTTTTGTTTGATGTCGCTATTCCTATTAACGATCAAAGCATATATGAAGTCGCCAATGAGATTAACGGATTTATGGAAAAACGGCAAAAAACTCCCCATTTGACAACATTGCATTATATGGAAAAATATACTCTTACATTTCAAATTTATGATTTGCACTCTCAATCATCACATTTACAATAAAAGACATTTGGTACGCGGATTGGAGAACTCATGGGAATTAGCGGATTCCCAATAATGTGAGGGTAAGAATCATGATTCTCATGTGTGTTGCAATACTGTGTTTGGTATAGACAAATTCATTCCCATCAATCCTTCACTATAGTAGACATTACCGAAAATACCTTTTCAAATTTATTTTATGAAAAAAAACAATATATCAATTATTTACTTTAGTAACTGATACATATGTGTGACACATACAAAACCAATTCTGATATATCTCTACTATTTTAATGAAATAGTTTGTCACTAAACAAACTTCATTGGTAACCCAACAAACACGTGCAATGCACATGCATAACTAATATAAAGGAGGTCTTAGGTTTGATGCCAGACAACGTCGGTATATATATATATATATATATATATATATATATATATATATATATATATATTTATAAAGACATGCATCGCACATGTAAATTACTAGTATCTTATAAAACCTGAGCACATTAACAAATAGATGACTCAAAAAGTTATATTATGATTTTAATATATTTCAACCAGGTAGAATTAAAAATATAACAAAAAAAAAATAAAAAAATGCATGCAGTACAAACACATGATCTTAGACATAAGTGAATTATAATTATCAATGAAATATATTATTTATGACTTAGTAGACAAAGGGTTTCCCTTTTAAATTTTTAACGAGTAATGGTGGGTACCATTGTTAAAATTTATACATTATACTGAAACATATATCATATTTATTTAATTATGTTAAGTCTCTAATTGCACGTTTCTCTGTATATACAAATATGCACAAATTCCACCCTGATAAGGTAGAGTAATAAATTTATTTGGGGGAACATAGAGTGGCAATATGATAAGCCAGAAAGACAATCAAAAATATGGAGGGTGTTTTAGTAACGTGATAATCTCAGTTATTTTTTATGTGGAAGAATCCACAAATCTCACTCTTTTAAAGAGTAATGTATATCCTTCTCAACAAAGGATTTTTATTCCCATAGTAATTTAAGAATCCTTTCAAAACAATACTCATATCTTACCAAACCAGATAATCCAGAGGGTAATCACAGATTCCATTGTATATCACCGCATACCAAATGCCCCCTAATATAATAGTTAACTTGAACAGTATAATTAAAAGACGTCACGTCCATACTCAAGTATTACTATATCCATGACACGTCATTTGAAGAAAGTACTACCTAAAACGAAACAACAAAAATGACATGATAGAAACAAGCAAGCGTAGGAATGAGGAGTTGGTGACGATTACGAGGGTTGACTTCGAGGAAGGCGTTACACAGACTCTTCTTGCGGTGTCAAAAAGGAAAGTTTGCTTTGAGCCAGACCCGTTTAAAGTGATTGTTAGTGGGCTTGAAACAACTGGCAATAGGAATGAGGGGAGAAATAATATTTTGGAGATGGGCCAAAATAGCCAGTTGGGTCTGCACAATAATGAGTCGATTTTAATCCCGGAGAAGTTATGAGTGGGACACTAGATGAAGTGATAGAGGATGAGGTGTTAGATACTAATGCTGATGTTAGGGAAAAGAGAAGTTTGGAACTGGCAGGGGAGGGCATCAAAGAGAGAAGCAGAGCGGAGGAAAAAGCAAAAGAAGATGAATCTGTCTGCAGAGGTACGCCCAATGTTACCGCTGAATTTCGTGTGGGGGCAAACAGATAGTATTTGTGGATTCTTAGAGAAACTGAATAATCAAACCTTAACCTTTTCCGCCGGAGTTTGACCGTTGACTCCCGTCGTTCACCTGCAAAAAGTGCGATACACCGGGGTTGATCCCGACGACGCACCCTCCGACGTTCAAGTCAGTAATCAGAGAAGATTATGAAAGAGCGTAAATTGGCAAAAGATTGATTACCTCCTAATGGTGGTGGATGGGGGGGGGGTATTTATAGCCGCCTTTGGGATCATATTAGGAATGTAATCCCTAGGATCAGATTAGGAATATAATCCCTAATTCCCAGTGAAAGGATAGATATGAATCAAGGCCGTTGATTAGGATTAATCAGAAACCCTAATTCTATCCTGTTGGACCGGGTTTGCTGCAGGTTGAAACCCGCACCCGGTTGGGATGGACCCGTTTGTGGGTTACTGGGCTTTTGGTAAGAAGACCCAGTACCCACTTCAGACCCGTTTGTAAGTGAAATTACCATGTTACCCCCAGACTTTAAGTATCGCGCCCGATTTGGACGATTCTGATTTAACCCTATTTTTAGCCATATCACGAGCCCCCACTCCCGAAGACTGAGTTTTATCAGCCTTTGAGGAGTAGATTTACTATTTTAATGGCTTGCGGAGTTGTGTCGGAGTCCACACAAGGGGTGTCGAATCTTTATATGGGACGTTGTGGTAATTTCCGAGTTAGTAGTGCTTTTTATTCGATGGTTGCCCATCTTCGCGGAGTGATGATCTGTAGTTCGGGGGTCTCGAGTAACTGTTCTAGGCAGTTATTGCTTACCCAAGGGTTCAAGAGCGTCCCCCTGAGCTTAAAATTACCGCTGAATCTCTAATCGATCTCCCCTAATTTTTAACCATTTTTCGCGAAGCATAGGTAGACGATTTGACGTTGTTTCCTCCATTTCATGACCCATATGCTCCGGCTTCGTTTCCGACCCCTCCGAACCCTCGCCCCGAAGGGGGCCGAGGTCCCTGGGGGTTCGGCACATAATTCCGAAGAGCGTAGAGACTTCGGCCGGCCTGTAGGTGCGAAGAGGGCGTTCGGCGGACTTTTGCCGAAGCCGGGGCGACTTTCTTCATGTAAGAGGGTCGGTGGCAAGAGCATTCGGCAACATGCGCCGAGGTTCATTTTTTTCCATGTAACATGGTCGGTGGCAAGAACGCTCGGCAGCATGTGCCGAGGTCCAATTTTTTCCATGTAACATGGTTGGTGGCAAGAACGCTTGGCAGCACGTGCCGAGGTTCAATTTTTTCCATGTGACAATTTTTTTCTTGTAACATGGTCGGTGGCAAGAACGCTCGACAGCATGTGCTGAGGTTCAATTTTTTTTTCATGTAACATGGTCGGTGGCAAGAACGCTCTGCAGCATGTGCCGAGATCCATTTTTTCCATGTAAGAATTTTTTCCATGTAACATGGTCGATGGCAAGAACGCTCGGTAGCATGTGCCGAGGTTCAATTTTTCTCCATGTAACATGGTCGGTGGCAAGAACGCTCAGCAGCATGTGCCGAGGTCCAATTTTTTCCATGTAACATGGTCGGTGGCAAGAACGCTTGGCAGCACGTGCTGAGGTTCAATTTTTTCCATGTAACAATTTTTTTCATGTAACATGGTCGGTGGCAAGAATGCTCGGCAACATGTGCCGAGGTTCAATTTTTTCCATGTAACATGGTCGGTGGCAAGAACGCTCGGCAGCATGTGCCGAGGTTCAATTTTTTCCATGTAAGAATTTTTTCTATGTAACATGGTCGGTGGCAAGAACGCTCGGCAGCATGTCCCGAGGTCTTGGGTTGTGATTTCTGCCGACATAGGAAACGGCAGGCTTAGTCTACGCCTTCTGAACTTCTGACAGATATGATAGCCATTGATGTGATGGCTGCTGGGCTTCTGAAAACTCTGACAGATGTGACTGCCATTAATGCGACGGTACAGCTAGGCACGGTAAATAATGTGACGGTTCAGATCATTTTGTCGCCTTGTGTAAATGGGCTGGCTCTTTGGGCCCATTAGCCTCGTTTTGCGTGCCAAGCTTCTATAAAACCTCACCCCCCCCCCTTTTTATTTTTCACTCTTCCAAACTTTTACTCAGACGGTGAATTTGTGCTAGAGAGAGCTCACGATGATCATTCATCGCTTTCCGGTGAAAATTCCGACCTCACAAATCACTTCAAGGTAATTTATACTTAGTCATTTTTCAAGTATAAATATGTCTCTTTCTCCTATCTCCGAGCCCTCCCCTTATGCCGCCGAAATCCCTTTTCCGAGTTGCCAAGATAAAGGCAAGAAGGTATCCGGTCGAGACAGTATAGTGGAGGATCCGAAGCACATGGGGCCGTTCGGTAGGTATCCAGGGCCACTGACCGGGCTTCAGCGGGTTCGAGAGCTTCCTGAGGAGCATACCGAGTGCATCATCCATAGGAGGGGGAGAGCATTCGAGGAGAATGAGGCAAGGGAGATCTCCGAGGCTGATGAGACAGTCTATATCCTCAGTCTGGAGGATTTGGCAGTGATCCAAAATTGCTTCCAAATTCTGGAGGAGTACGAACTAATGCTACCGGGTCCCGAGGTTAGGGCAAATTCGCCGATGCCAGTAAATATGTGTTTCTGGCCGATCGATGCCTTCATCGCCGGTGCTCGGCTGCCTCTCCATATGTTCGTGACCAAAGTGCTTAGGTGGTTTGGGGTCAGCCCCATTCAGCTGATGCCGAACGCATGGAGAGTAATCAATGGGTTTGTACTCCACTGCCAAACGGCAGGGATTGAGCTGGAGCTGAGGGTACTCCGGACTATCTATCGGCTTCATCAGCAGAACCGGTCGGAGTTCCGGTACTACCTAGCTCCAAGGCACGGAGGTCGGCTCGTCGTCTGCCCCGACTCCATCAAGCACTGGCGAGATAAGTACCTTATAGTGCGGAGCGCAGAGGCACATGGCCCATACCCACCAGTTTTGTGGAGGAGGTGTCGAAGCGAGTGAAGGAGTCACCGGTGCTTCATCCTCAAGAAGAGAAGGCAGTGTAGACTCTTCTAGACAGGCCGAAGTACGATTGGAGAGAGTTGACCGAAGACATTCTCTTCAGGGGAGCGCTCAGCCGCGTAGATCCTAGTACGCGGCTCTTTCTGCGTTCTCGTTCATTTATTTTAAACTTTGCTTATTCAAACTTTTGTTTTTAACCAGCTCCTTATTTGATGCAGAGGCAATGGATTTCGACGCGGTGATGGCGCAGAGGGCCGCCCTCGGAAGTAAGGCACCGAAGAAGTGCAAGAGGGTCTCCACCAAGCTGCTGCCCGCAAAGGCTCCGAAGGTCGCGAGCATAGTCGAAAGGGTGGAGGCTCCGGCAGTGGTTACCCCGACTCCAGGAGTAGCCTCGGCACCGACCGAGGTGGGCAACTTCCCGATCTTGTCAGCCCTCGGGATGGAGATGCCCCCACTGACGGTGACGGCCGAGGAGCTCCTCACGGAGGAGCACAAGAAGATCCATATTCTGGACTGGCAGGTTCGAAAGCATGATGGGTTCCTCAGGGACTCCCTGTCGAGTATGCAAGTGGTGAAGCACCTGGCGATGCCGAAGGACCGAGCCGCCATGGACGCCGACCAGGCGGGCGACGATACCATCGAGATTGCTCGCTCGGCGGTATCGGTGAGTGTCGGATTTTTACTCTTGTTGGTTACTTTCGTATTTGATTTTCTAATTCTTTGCGTTTTTTGTTCTGTCGCAGATCCTTGTCCACTTCAGTCATCTTTCGGAAAGGATGACAGGGTTGGAGAAGGAGTTGAAGCGTGAGAACGACCGGGCTAGGGCCGAAAAGGCTCGAATGGGCACCGAGCTCGACAAGCTGAGGGTCGAGTTTGAGGGGAGGACGACGAGGCTCGAGTACCTCGAGGGGCTGGTCACAAAGCTTGAGGGCGACCTTCTTCGGCAGAAGGAGAAGACGGCTAAGCAGCTGGCCGAGGCGGAGGAGGCCAAGGCTGCTACCGTGAAGGAAGTCGAGGCGGCCACCATGGCGAAGGCGCAAGGCTTCCTCGCCCGAAACATGGCCAAGGCCTACGCCAAAGCCCTCACTCAGGTGTCGGAGCGATACCCTGAGGTGGACTGCTCAGGGTAGAGGCTCTTCCCTGGCCATGTTGAAGGCTTGGACCCCGAGTCGAAGGAGGAGGACGGCGATGATGAAGAAGACTGCGAGGTCGAGGTCATCGGCGAGGTGCCGGTTACTGAGGTGACCCCGTTGGCGATTGTGGCCCCTTCGGGAGGATCTGTCCCCGCCCAATCTCAACGCCCAGGGAAAGAGGTCGTCCCCTGATTTCTTCTCCTTTTCTTTTGTCTTTTGAGCTATCTTGTATTGCCTAATTGCGGACTGGCCACCGCACTTTTGTGATGAATGAAAGAAACTTTTAAGCTCGACCCCGTGTCTTTTTTGAATAACTTTTTTTTTAGACTTGCATTGTAGTAGCCTTGTGTTATTGTATTACTCGCAATTATCTTTTGCGTGCCGAGATCCAGAGCTAGATTTTTGCTCGTTTGGTCGTCGGTGCCAAGAGTGTTCGGCAAAGCGTGCGGGGGTCCTGAAGCAAGATTTTTTCTTGTTTGGGCGTCGGTGCCAAGAGCGCTCGACTAGGCGTGCCGAGGTCCAGAGCAAGGTTTTTGCTTGTTTGGGCATCGGTGCCAAGAGTGCTCGACTAGGCGTGCCGAGCACTGCTTCGAACCTCTTGGCTCGTGAATTTGTGAGAGTGAGTTTCTTGCAGTGGAGATCCGCCTTTTGGAGGATTACTTCAACTTTAAACGAACCATAAAAACCCGAGGTTAGCTCCTCAGAGTCCTGGGCATTGGTCGACAATATACAAGACTCTAAAGGTGATTTCAAAGTCCAGTATTTGATCAAGGACTAGGTCTGTCGTGGACCTTCGACTTCGCCTTGTGAAAAAACTGAGGACTGTCCATGCTGGGAATTCACCGAAGCCTCTAACAAGTTCATGTTTGAAGCTGATATATTCTCTTGAGGAAACACGAAGAATATAGCAAATTCATATCAATGACCTTCCAACCGTGAGAATCAAGAGATGCAGTGTACCAAGACTAGCATATGAATGGTAGACCTAGCATCAGCTTCTCCCATGTTTAGTATAGTTGTAGAGATTTTGATCTTCTCCCACGTCTAGTCTAGTTGTAGGAATTTCGCGCGCGGCGGCGAAGCGAGAGTATATTTCAACGGTTGTGGGAGCAATTCCGAATGGCGAACCACTTCTAGCTCGCTTAAGAGCGAGCTTGCGAAGCGAAGTCGAGCCAAGTATTAGACTCCGATCTCGTCGTTTGAGTATGTTTCAACGGTTGTGGGAGCAATTCCGAATGGCGAACCACTTCTAGCTCACTTAAGAGCGAGCTTGCGAAGCGGAGTCGAGCCAAGTGTTGGACTCCGAACTCATCGTTTGGGTATGTTTCAACGGTTGTGGGAGCAATTCCGAATGACGAACCACTTCTAGCTCGCTTAAGAGCGAGCTTGCGAAGCGGAGTCGAGCCAAGTGTTGGACTCCGAACTCGTCGTTTGTGTATGTTTCAACGGTTGTGGGAGCAATTACGAATGGCAAACCACTTCTAGCTCGCTTAAAAGCGAGCTTGCGAAGCGGAGTCGAGCCAAGTGTTGGACTCCGAACTCGTTGTTTGGGTATGTTTCAACGGTTGTCGGAACAATTCCGAATGGTGAACCACTTCTAGCTCGCTTAAGAGCGAGCTTGCGAAGCGGAGTCGAGCCAAGTGCTGGACTCCAAACTCGTTGTTAGAGTATAAAGAAGGTAAAAACAGAGAGATACAAGCAATTCACAAGTAAGATATGAAGAAAAATGTTCTTTATTGAAAACTAATAGTCTGCTGCTTCTAAGTTGTGAGCTATTATTACATTGGAGAAATAAAGAAGCAAAAGTAAAATACAAGTGAAGGGAAAGGAACGGTTCGACATCTGAAGGTACTCAGAGAGGCGTTCATGCGCTCTCTTGGTACTTCAAGAGATGATCAGCATTCCAAGTCTTGGGAATCTCTCTTCCTTCAAGGTCTTCTAGACGGTATGTCCCGGACCGAACCACTTTGGTGAATGTAGGGTCCTTCCCAATTTGGGGCTAGCTTGTTCTTCTGACTGGGGAATGAGATAGCTAACTTTCTGAGGACCAAGTCCCCTTCTTTGAGGTCGGTGGGACGGACCCTCTTATTGTAGGCCAGCTCGATCCTCCTTCAGTAGCTTTGTTGGCCAATCGAGGCTCTTTCACGGAGCTCATCAACCAAATCCAAATTCGCCCGAAGCTCCCTGACATTCTGCTCTTCTTCATAGGCAATGAGGCGAGGAGAGGGTACACCGACTTCCAAGGGGATCACAGCTTCAAACCCATAGGTGAGATTAAATGGCGACTCTCATTTAGGGGTCCGTTTCGTAGTGCGGTAATTCTACAGTATGTAAGGAAGCTGATCAACCCATAAGCCTTTGGCGGACTTATCCAGCCTCTTCTTAATACCGGAAAGGATTTGTCGGTTGGCATTTTCTACTTGACCATTTGACCGTGGGTAGGAGACGGAGGAGAAGCGTTGTTGGATGGCGAGGTCTTCATATAGAGCTCGGAATGCGGCCCCTGTAAATTGTGTTCCATTGTCTGTTATAAGGACTCGTGGGATGCCGAACCTGTAGATGATGCTCTTCCAGAAGAATTGAAGTACTTTGTTCTCGGTGATTGTAGTCAAGGACTTGGCCTCTATCCACTTTGAAAAGTAGTCGATTGCCACGACTAAGAATTTGAGCTGGCCAGGAGCTGGGGGAAACGGCCCCAGTAAATCCATCCCTCACATTGCAAAAGGGATCAGACTTGATAGGAAGGTGAGCTGAGCTTGGGGTAGGTGACGAATGTTGGAATACCTTTGACAAGAGCAGCATTGCCGAACGTGTCGTTCGACGTCTTGGAGGAGGGTAGGCCAGAAGTATCCATAATTCAACACCTTCCGGGGGACCCTGAATGTGCTCTGCCTATGCCTTCGTGAAGCTCTTGTAAGGCATATGTGGCTTGTTCCGGGGAAAGGCACCTCAAGTAGGGTCTGCCGTCTATTTGAGTGAAGGAGCATTTGTACAGGCCCCCCTCGACAAGGGTGTACCGCTCCGCTCTGAGTCTGACTTGACGAGCTTCTTTTGGGTCTTCGGGGAGGAGCCCATCCCTTAGGAATTCTATCAGGGGTTTCATCCAATTATCCTGAAGTTGAACAGGCAGTGACTCCATCGAGTCGGAAGTTTCTTCTTCTATGCTCGGCCTCAGGAGTACCTCAATCAGGACAGTCTGCTCGAGACCTTGGAGGGAAGAAGAGGCTAACTTGGAGAGGGCATCTGCTTGGAAATTTTCCTCTCTGGGGATTCGCTGAATAAGTGCCTCTTCGAATAGAGTCATGAGATTTTAGACCTTGGCTAGATACTTAGCCATTCGATCATCTCGTTCTTCGTACTCGCCCAAGACTTGATTTATGACTAGTTGAGAGTCACTAAATATCCAGAGACATTGTGCCCCTGCTTTGCGGGCCATTCCGAGACCGGTTATAAGCGATTCATACTCCGCGTCATTGTTGGAGGCCTTGAAGTTGATGCGGAGGGAGTATTGGAGAACGAAGTCATCTGGGCTTGCCAGAATGACCCCGGCTCCGCTCCCTTCGGTGCAAGAGGATCCATCTACATATACCGTCCAAATAGGAGGTCCATTTGCCGCTTGACTGACCTCGAAAATGGTGCTCTCAATTATGAATTCAGCTAAGGCCTAAGCTTTGATTGCGGTCCGAGGCTGGTATGTATATCATGCTGGCTCAGCTCGATTGACCACTTCATGAGACGACCAGAGGTCTTCGGCTTGTGAAGGACTTGCTTCAGCGGTTGGTCGGTAAGAACGACCGCCGAGTGGGATTGGAAATATGGGCGAAGCTTCCTAGCTGCCATAACCAAGGCGTATGCCATCTTCTCTAACCTTGGATAACGAAGCTCAGCATCCCAAAGTACCTTGCTTACGTAATAGATGGGCTTCTGAGCCTTGTCTTCTTCCCTCACCAAGACAGCACTGAGGGTTTGTTCGGAGGCAGCTGAGTAGAGGTAGAGTGTTTCCCCGGGGATAGGCTTGCTGAGGAGGGGGGGTTGGCTAGATAGGCTTTAAGCTGATCGAACGACTCCTGCTGTTGTTGACCCTATTCGAAGCCCTTAGCCCCCCTGAGAGCCTTGAAGAAAGGAAGACACTTCTCCCCTGACTTGGAGAGGAAGCGCCCTATAGCTGCGAGGCGCCCGGTTAACTTCTGAACCTCTTTCACATTTTTGGGAGGAGCCATGTCCAGTATGGCTTTGATCTTTTCGGGGTTGGCTTCGATTCCTCTTTGGCTGACAATGAAGCCTAGGAATTTTCCCGACGAGACTGCGAACGCACACTTGTTCGGATTGAGCCTCATATCATGCTTCCTTAATACATCGAACGCCTCTTGCAGATCGGCCACATGATCAGTGCCGTGGATGCTCTTGACTAGCATGTCATCAACATGTACTTCCATATTTCTGCCGATCTGTTGAAAGACCTTGTTGACGAGGCGTTGATAAGTCGCACATGCATTCTTCAGCCCGAAGGATATTACCCTGTAGCAGTAGAGCCCTTGATCGGTAATAAAGGATGTCTTCGGGATATCCGGGGAAAACATGCGGATCTGATTATACCCGGAAAAGGCATCCGTGAAGCTGAGGAGTTCATGGCCCGAGGTTGCGTCGATCAAGGTGTCGATGCTAGGAAGAGGGAATGGATCTTTAGGACATGCTTTGTTTAGGTCGGTGAAGTCGATGCAGATTCTCCAGCTCCCGTTAGACTTCTTTACCATGACCACATTGGAGAGTCATTCAGGGTAATTTACCTCTTGTATGAACCGAGCCTTAAGGAGCTTATCCACCTCTTCTTTAATGGCTTGTTGGTGCTCGGGAGCAAATTTGCCCCTCTTCTGTTGGACTGGTTTGGACCCCGGTGCAATGCTCAAGTGGTGGACGAGGAGCTCTTCGAAGATTCATGGCATGTCGGCGGCCGACCATGCCAAGAGGTCGCGGTTCTTTCTAATGCATTGGACTATGTCTGAGCATAGGGCAGATGGGAGGGTCTTGTTGATAAAGAACTTGCGGTTCGGATCTTGTTCAGAGGGAGATGGGAGGGAGCAAATTAGATTAGGAAGAAAACTTAGTTTAGGTAGTAATTAAGTAGGTTTAGGTAATATTTTATTATTTAATTTATTTAATTAAACTAGTTTAATACCTAATCACTAATTAAATAACTCTTTAAAAAAACGGACGAAACAACATGTCTCGTCTTTCTCAAATTTTAGCAAAATTATAGCAAATCACCGTTGCAGAACTGTAGCTGCCATTCTGTAAAAAATGAGAAACACCATTGTGGATGCTCTAAAGACCTAATTAAGACAGTGAGACTGAGAGTTTCAATTTAAAAAAAGACAGGACCAACGGCCTATAGTGTCAATTGTCAAGTCAGTTAATTAGAAACATAGCTGGTTATGTTTTGTTTCGTTCGTTTTTTCTTTTCTTTTTTCTTTCTCAGAATGTCCCAAACAATTGTTTATTGCAAGTGCCCTAATGGCCTAGTGTAAACCTATTCACTAGCGAGCAAGACGTCGAAAGTTCAAACATCTGCATGTATAATTCTCCAATTAATTATGAGAAGAGAGTGTGTATATGTATATGTATACTTGAGGCGATTCTCTCTTAACTTATCTTGGATTGGAGATACCTTTGGCATGTCTCGTATATGTCCGTTTCTAATTCTATCATTCCTTGTTTTGCCACACATCCATCTGAGCATCCTCATTTCCGCTACATTCATTTTTTGGACATATTGTTTTTTTGTTGCTCAACGCTCTGCTCCATACATCATTGCTGGTCTAACAGTCGTCCTATAAAAATTTTACTTCAACTTCAAAGGTATACATTTGTCACACAAAACACCACTAACACTTTTCTACTTTAGACCCCCTGCTTGGATCCTATGTATAATATCTTCAAAAATCTCTCCATCTCTTTGTATAATCGAGCCTAAATATCAGAAATGGTCTCTCTTAAGTATCTCTTAGCCATCAAGCTTCACTACTTCCTCAGTTGTGTTCCAAATATCACTAAAATTACACTTCATACGCTCTGTTTTTGTTCTGTTTATCCTAAAGTCTCTAGTTTCAAAAGTTTTTCTCCACAGTTGTAATTTAGCATTGACTTCTGCTCTAGTCTCGTCCACTAAGACGATGTCATCGACAAACAGCACACACCAAGGCACATCATCTTGTATTCCTCGCGTCAATTCATCCATAACCAAAGTAAAGAGGTAGGGGCTTAAAGCTGAACCCTGGTGTAAACCTAATGTAATAGGAAAATCGCTGGTCTTTCTTATGAGTATTCTAATTGTGGTCGTTGCCCCTTCATACATATCCTTAATTACCTCAATATATATACCAAATAATTACTCTTTTATTATTTAACACCCATCATACTATGTCTTTAGGGACTTTATCATATGTTTTTTCTAGATTTATAAAAACTATATGTAGATCTTTCTTATTCGCCTTATATTTTTTCATAAGTCTCCACAGTACATAAATTGCTTCCATTATTGACCTCGCATACATAAACCCAAACTGATTCTCAGACACTGTAGTTTCTAGTCTCAGTCTATGTTCAATCACCCTCTCCAAATTTTCATCGTATGACTCATTAATTTAATTCACCGGTAATTTGAGCAACTTTGTATATCTGCTTTATTTATATATATATGTATTAAAATACTATTTCTCCATTCATCGGGTATCTTCTTATTCCTAAAAATTTCATTAAATAATTTTGTTAGCCAACCCACTCCTACATCCCTAAGACACTTCCAAACTTCAATGGGTATATAATCCGGTCCTAAAGTTTTTCTTATTTTCATCCTTCGTAGAATAATTCGAACCTCAAAGGTCCTAATTATACAGAAAAATATATGCTCTCGACTCTCCCCTCAGTCCTCTATATTTAAGTTGTCCACAACATTTTCAATTTAATAACTTCTCAAAGTAATTTTGCTCTTTCATTAATTCTTCATCTTTTACTAAGATTCTTGAATCATCGCTCTTAGTACACCTAATTTGGAGCACAAATGTGGGCTCAAATAATTCCTCAAGAATTGGGCACATTAGCTGTTGCTGCTGCTTGCGGTCAATGCTTAAAAGCGCAGTTAACTGCACTTCTCGAGTCCCAATCTACTGGTTGCAGTCGACTGTCAACTTCCAGACAGCCAGAACAACAACCTCCTTTTGTCTCCATCTTTGCTTCTAACCTCTTATCAATTCGCTTTATTCTTTTCACATCTAATACAGAATGCAAGACATACACCCAACAATTACTAACAACATATTCCCTTTTGGTAGATTAGGTATAACATAAACATCCTTAAAACCCGTATCTCTTGGATGCCACTGGTAGCTAATTGTCGGTGGCTCTATCTGGGTTGTGCCTCAGCGGAGATTTGTCATGGGTCATAATCCTCAGTACCCGATTTGGCATACAATGTCGGGGCCATGCAGTGGGGATGATCATCACGTGGACAATCTTTTTGGTCTGTGTTACATTCATCTTTAGTTACCTTCTTTACTCCCACTTGCACCATCACCATAACTAAACTCTTCCACGAGATATGGGAGTGGATTCAGTTGATCAATTTTGTATGTATCTCCGTGGATTTGTACTATACATGATTGCATAAGTGCATGTCTAACCATCTGCATGTTGTATTGTATTCTGGTTTTTCTGTAACTGGTTTTTGGACATACAACAACCAACAAAATCTTCCAAAAAAACAAAAAAAAAAAAACAAAAAAAACTAGCAAAATCTTTTTTGAAATATATCACAATTTCCTTCTCTTGACTAATTTGTGCATGCATATATTTCTTTATTTGTCTATTTGTGTACGTGACTTTGATTTGAGGCTACTGAATTTGCAAACAAATGTGACGTCCTTGACTGTGATCCCTATGAAAGAACATGTAGTCCTCGTGTAGGATGCACATGTGAAATTTTGTGCGAAGGTGGGGCAGAAGCAACATTAGAGAGTTGAAAGATGACTAAGGAAGTACATGTATTGGAAAAACCGTGGCAAATTAAACTCGACAATGTTGAAGAATAAGGACAAAAAGCGTGCTGCAAAATTTCATTTGTAATTAAGTGACACCATAGACAGTGAGAAGAATATAATCGATTTGTTATAATTTTTCTTTATCCCATATAAGCATCATGTGCAATTAGTAAATGGTAAAAATCTTCTGCATATGTACTCCTTCTTGAAATCTCAAACGTATAGGGAGTCAACAAACTCTCTCAATCAACTCTATTGACACCCAACTACGAACATTCTCAGCTGCATTAATACGCAAAATCCATTTTCACTTGCCACCATTTTGGCCCTAGAGAAAGTGTTATCATTCAATTTTGAATACCCCACAAAAATTGAGAACTCGGAAAGAGGTTTATGCATCTACATTACTCTATCTACTCCCCCATGCTTGTAGCTTGCATATATCATCATACAACAAATTACTAGTAAATAATCAATTCTAACTCTAACCTAAAACCAAATTAAATACTTAATAAACACAAAATCCTAACAAACCCGATCCAAAACCCAAAGGAATCACCATCGCCGCTCTTCTCTGCCACTCCCCTCATGCTTGCCATACCCTTTGCCGTCCCGCATGCTGCCCTTCCCGTGTTGCCCTTCTCTCCTTGTCTCCACCATGCATTCCCTTCCATTGGCACGAGGATAATTTTGTAATTTTATTCCTGTTATGCTAGAAATAACATAATATTATTCATTTATTTAACAACGGATTACTAGAATGGATTTCTTGGGGTGAGTCCCACCCATGTTAAAGGAAATGTATATGAAAATAGTAATTAGTGAATGATTTATTTGAAGGGTTAAGTCCATAATGATACCCAGAATTTATGCTAATTTCAAAATAACATCCGGGGATTTCTATATTTTCAAAATAACACCAAAAATGACTATATATACGCCAAAATAAAACCCAATGTTAGTTCATATTAAATTCTTCACGACAAGGGGTAAAGTAACCAAAATACTCCTGCATTTCACTTTTTCTCTTTTAGTTCTTTTCTTTATTTCTTTTCCTTCGAAAATCGATGGTGGAGATGGTGGTCGCTGGTGGAGATGAGGGATGGTGATTGAGGTGGAGGTCAACGGTGAAGGAGATGCTGGTGATGGAGTTGGATTGAAGTTTGGTGGTATTTGAATGTTTAATTAACAGGGGTGTATTGGATTGGAATTTGAAAAGAATTTAAAAGAATGTGAAAATCCTAGTGTATTCTATTAGGATTTTAAAGGAGTTTATAAAAGTCACAGTGTATTCAATTGAGACTTTAAGTGATTCTATTCAATTCTCGGTGTATTCAATTGAGATTTTAAATGACCCCATTCAATTCTCGGTGTATTCAAAAAGTTAATGATTTTGATAGAATTGAGAATTTGGAGGATTTAGATGGAATCTAGGGTCCGAGGTATAAATACCAAAAGTCTTTGCAATTCTCACCTTCTATGTAGAAACTTTCAAGCCATTGGTGAGTATGGTTTTGTTTCCTGTACATATGCCCCAAATTATCCCCAAATAAACCCAAACCCTAATCCCCTGCTCTCTCCATCGTCTTCTTCCTCCTCTCCTCTACCTCCCGACACCCTCCTCTGCTGCTACCCCACTCTCCTCTACCTCCCGACCTCTGATCCCCACGCAGAGGCCTAATTCAACCCAAACCCTAATTCAACCCAACTACCGATCCCCACGCAGAGGCCTCCATCCGCCTCCTGAAAGACAATGGAATCAATTTCAATCAAAATCAACGCGATGGAGTTGATTCAAAAATATTCTAAAGATTGCTATGGCATAAATTGGTTTCTCGTTGCAGGTACAAGACGAAGTGGATAACGTTCCATGGTTTGTATGATGTGGCCTATATAGTGAAACTGTTAACTAGAAGACCTATGGTGCAGAAACAACGAGTATTGATTTGATGAGGAGATGTGGTAGAGTCATGATGCCTAACGGGAGAGTTGGTGCTCCTTATAGATCTCTTGCTCCATGACTTTGGTTACCGGGTGTTATTAGTTATTATTATTTTATGCTATTTTAGAATGTTAAAACAGCGAGTATTGAGTTGGTGGACTCATCAACAACTCTCTCATGTAGGGCTATTTTTTTTTGTTGTTACTTTTGTTTATGTGGGTGTCCTTCTAGTACTTCAGAAAAAACTTATGAGAATGATATTTTTATGACTTGCGAGGTTCCTTGATATTTATTCATATTACTCTTATGAGAATGACAATCCTGTGTAGGAAATGAACTAATTATAAAGTTTATTTTCATCGAATTCCTTCAAATTCCATCAAATTCATAATAAGAATTCCATCAAACTATTTTTAAAATCCTTATAAATCCCAGTCAAAGTTTTAGGTGAATTCCCCATAAATTCCTTAAATACTGGGATTCTCAATTCTTTTAAAATCTTTTGAAATCTCAATTCAATACACCCCTGTAAAACATGCATCGTACGTGCAGATTACTAGTAATAAGTAATGCCCCATCTACTACCAATTTCTTCAGTACCTTAGGTGTCACACCGCACACTTCTATTGAAGACTATGTGGTAAAACTCTCCAATAAGAGTGTGCCACATAATATAGTGAAAGAAAAAGTAGTAAAATTGTTGTAGCATTACCCAAAAATAAATAAAGATCTTCGGTGAGAATAATTATTAAAATAATAAAATAGTTAAAAAACATATACAAATGGGCCGGACTGGGTCGATCTGAAAGGCCCAACAACTTCTCCACCCTAACCCGATGTCGCCAATAAAATCCCAACTGTCGCCCCAAGTCAACACCCTAACCCTAAAAATCCCTCCTTTCCCACTCGCCGCCGCAAGCACCCTCAGATCTCAGCCATGGTAAGAATCATTTATCTTCTTCTTCCTCCCTCTTCGTGTATTCTGTAATGCTTAGGGTTTGAAACTGATTGTTTTGTGTTTTGTGATAAAAGCCGTTCAAGCGATACGTGGAGATCGGGCGAGTCGCCATGGTCAACTACGGGAAGGACTACGGCAGGCTCGTCATCATCGTGGACGTCATCGACCAGAACAGAGTACGAATCTCAGCCTTTCTCTTTCATTTCTGTAATCAGTCATTCGAGTCTTGTTTTGTGTTTTCTAGGGTTTATGTTGTTTTAGGATTCATGGGTTGCTTTTACAACTGAAGATGAAATTTTGATTCGGAACTTGGTACAGTTATAATATGAAATGGGTTTAAATCACAAAACACCCATAAAGTTTCCATTTTTATACTGTGTGTGAATGTGATTTAGAATTGGAGTTGATTATGCACTGATATCGATTTATATGTTTTCTGCAAGAAATGGATGTGGGAAGTAGTCTCTGATTGACACCTTTGGATTAGAATCATGGACCTTTTTTTGGATAGTCCAATTGGAATTGAACCAAGTTGGTGAATTTGAATTACCTACATTGTCATTTGGAATTGTGGAAATGAAAGAGGGTACAATTAAATCATTTCATTTGGGAAGTTGCATTTGACTTGTGTTGTGCTTTCTAGGGTTTATGTTCATATGTTGTCTTTAGGGTTCATGTGTTGATTTTACAACCAAAGATGAAATTTGACAAGGGTTTGGTTTGTTGTAGTTGTAATATGAAATGGTACTAAGAAGTCTTGTTGTGATTAGTATTAAATTAAAGGGTTTTTCACACATGGTATGAGATGTATTAAATTAAAGTGTCAAACCATTTATCAGACTGGTAAGGCGTTGTCACTCAAACAATCCTTTGTTCGATTCCACCTTTTCTCAAAAAGTTTAGGGTTAGGGTTTATAAGAGAAATTTCAAAGGAGGTACTTGGAGAGTCTAAAGGTAGAGGGTTGCTAAAAACATTGTGGTGGTAAGAACTCCAAAATATTGTGAGAGAAAAAAGATCAACCTTTAAAATGTGGCAAAAGAGTAGAAATGAAGAGATTTAGAGAGATAAGACTGTTAGAAAAGAAGTTAAAAAAGCTGTAAGAGATGCAAAAGAAAAAGCTTTTGATGATTTATACACAAAATTAGAAACAAAAGGAGAAAATAATATTTATGAGCTTGCTAAACAAAGGGATAGAAAAAAAGGACCTGAATACAATTAGGTGTATTAAGAGCGAGGATTCAAGAGTTCTAGTAAAAGATGAGGAAATTAAGAAAAGATGGCGAAATTACTTTGAGAAGTTATTAAATGAAAATGTTGCTGGCAACTTAATTTTAGAGAACTCGAGGGAGAGTCGAGAGCATATATTTATCCGTAGAATTAGGTCTTTGGAGGTTCGAAATGCTTTAGGAATGATGAAAATAGGAAAACCTTTAGGGCCGGATGATATACCCATTGAAGTATGGAAGTGTCTTGGGGATGTAGGAGTGAGTTGATTAACAAAAAATTTTAATGAAATTTTGAGGACTAAGAAGATTCCCGATGAATGGTGAAAGTGTATTTTAGTACCTATATATAAAAATAAAGGAGATACAAAGTTGCTCAAACTACCGATGAATTAAATTAGTGAGTCATACGATGAAAATTTGGCAGAGTGATCGAACATAAACTGAGACTAGAAACTACAGTGTCTAAGAATCAGTTTGGGTTTATATCGGGGAGGTCAGCAATGGATGCAATTTATGTACTGAGGAGACTTATGGAAAAATATAGGGAGAATAAGAAAGATCTACATATGATTTTTATAGATCTAGAAAAGGCATATGATAAAGTCCCTAGAGACATAGTATAGTGGGTGTTAAATAATAAAAGAGTAGTTATTCGGTATATTGAGGTAATTAAGGATATGTATGAAGGAGTAACAACCACAATTAGAATAACTACAGGAGATACCAGCGATTTTTCTATTACAGTAGGTTTACACCAATGTTCGGCTTTAAGCCCATACCTCTTTACTTTGGTTATGGATGAATTGATGCGAGGAATACAAGATGAGGTGCCTTGGTGTAGACTTTTGGCCGATGACATTGTCTTAATTGACGAGACTAGAGCATGAGTCAATGCTAAATTAGAATTGTGGAGAGAAACTTTGGAAGCTAGAGGCTTTAAAATAACCAGAACTAAAACAGAGTATATGGCGTGTAATTTTAGTGATATTCGGAACACAACTGAGGAAGTAGTGAAGCTTGATGGCCAAGAGATACCTAAGAGAGACCGTTTCTGATATTTAGGCTCGATTATACAAAGAGATGGGTAGATTTGTGAAGATATTACACAGGATCCAAGCAGGGTAGCTTAAGTGGAGAAGTGCCAGTGGTGTTTTGTGTGACAAACATATATCTTTGAAGTTGAAGGAAAAATTTTATAGGATGGCTTTTAGACCAACAATGATGTATGGAGCAGAGTATTGAGCAACAAAAAAATAATATGTTCAAAAAATGAGTGTAGTGGATATAAGGATGCTAAGATGGATGTGTGGTAAAACAAGGAATGATAGAATTAGAAACGAGCATATACGAGACATGCTAAAGGTATCTCCAATCCAAGATAAGTTAGGAGAGAATCGCCTCAGGTGGTTTAGACATGTCACACGTAGACTTAGTAGTGCCCCGATTTGATAAGTATTGAGGGTAGAGTTAGAGGTAGAGGAAGCCCTAAATTAACATGGATGAAAACGGTGAAAAAAGATATGATAGCTTGTGACCTTACAGAAGATATTGCACTAAACCGAGCAGAATGGAAAACCTGGATTCATGTAGCCGACCCCAACTAATTGGGAAAAATGCTTTGTTGTTGTTGTTGTTGTTTCTCACATGGGTCACTAACAAATGTTTCAAATTCCATATACATCAGTCACATATACCTAATTCCATATACATCAGTCACAAATACCTAATTCCATATACATCAGTCACAAATACCTAATTCCATATAACTCACTTGCAATATCGAATCAATTCTAAATAACCACTTTTGTTTCCAAAATTTATTTCCATATAACTCACTCAAAAGTACTTATATGGAATTAAATAATTGTAAGTGAGGTATATGGAATTAAAATATTTGTTAGTGACTCATATGGGAAAAACCCTAAATAAAAAAAAACACAGATATTTTTATACATGTGAAGATGATTTAGAGTTGAAGCTGAACATGCATTGATATCGATAAATGTGTTATCTGCAAGAAATGGATTGCACCTTTATCATTGTATTTAGCTTCACAAATTAGAATTATGGATCTTTTTGATAGCCAAATTGGAATTAGGGAATTGCATCAATGAACCGAGTTGGTGAATAGGAATACTACCTACATTGTCTGTGGAAGTTCTGTACACTGTAGATAAGTACAAATGAAAGTGAAGAATTGTATATTTAAATTATTTTATAGAGGAAATTGGATTGGACTCTTAAGGCATTAATAATACCAAGATGCAAAGGAACTGACATTCTCATGTAGTTTGATTTCTAAAAGACCATCTTAACAAGCAGGGGATTATACGCATGACCCCATACAATTAAGCGTAGTTATCAAAATGTGTATATGATGGATGTGGCTCATAACATGGGTAATGTGGCACTCCCTGATGTGTTTCTCCCCCTCTTATCTTTCCTAATAGTTAATGCTTGTAACAATCATGAATCATGTGGCTGTTATGTTTTTATATCATTTACTTTTGAAGTTGTAAAAGCTGTCTATCACTGTGATTCAATGTGGAGTTTGATGCCATCTTTTGTAGTCTGAAATACCATGTTAATAAAAGTTTATGGTGACAATAGTTATATGATATGCGGGTTCTTACCAAAAATTGTTTTGTTAGGGTTTGATTGATGCGCCAGACATGGTACGTGGACAAATTAACTTCAAGAGGCTCAGTTTAACTGATATCAAGATTGATATCAAAAGGATTCCCAAGAAGAAGAACCTGATTGCAGCAATGGAGGCTGCTGGTAAATTAATTTATATAAAGTTCAGTTAATCCTATTTTTCCTTCTTAATTGATTATGTAACTTAAAAAACAAAACTATCAATTTGCAGATGTGAAGAACAAGTGGGAGAACAGCTCGTGGGGACGAAAGTTGATCGTGCAGAAGAAACGTGCTTCTCTCAATGACTTTGACAGGTTCAAGGTTATGGTGGCGAAAATCAAGGTTTGTTAATTAACCCGTTTTATTGTCATGACTTTTTCTTATAAATTTTAAACCTGATGAATCTTTGGTTTTTGATGTAATTGTATCAGAGAGGTGGTGCTATCAGGCAAGAGCTGTCAAAACTGAAGAAAGAAACTGCAGCCTAGTGATATTCTTTAGTATTTGTTGTTTTAGTTGAATTTTCAAATTTGGTGCAGTTTTGCCCTTTTAGTTGTGTTATTTTGGAAGTTTCAACGTATGCCATCTTTTATATGCCCTTGCTAGGCGATTATTGTTTTTGGAATCTGAGATATTAAGCTTTGTAGGAGAATTTCGTTACAAAATTTCATCGTATGGTATTAATGCTTATAGTTAACCGGCATCATGTTTATTGCTTGTCTTGTTATAATTCATTCTTGATGTATGGTCATCAGTTATTTTCTTGGTGGTTTTGGTTGCTGGGATTATTGTTTTTTGTCGTGTTTTAATTCTGTTTTTCTGCCTTTATATTAGTTACTAGAGAATGTCCTTCCACAAGATAGGTAGTTTTGCATTATTATAAACTGAAGGGTTTTTAAGCAATGCGACTCACTGTTTGTGGATAATCAATCCTGACTTCAAGAAATAAGTGGGAATAACACTGCTATAAGCGAGGAGAGAAGAAAATGTCTATGATGCATGAGAAGAAACACCAGTTTCCTGTTTTCACATCACCACCCTCCCACATTGGCAAGGCGATTTTCACGTGGATTCCCCACTACTGAGTTGTAACCATGATTCCAGAAATGAACAATGCAGAATGAGCAATACAACTGTTGAATACTTCCACATGTTCCTTCAAAAACTAGACAGTTCCAACTTTTAATTTTGCAGGTTTTTTCATGCTATAGTTACAAAAGCCAAACCATAGAAATCAACACATCTGTCACTCGCTCCATCATTTCTTGCCACATGAATGGGCTTATACATTGAAGGAATTCATTCAAATTTTGAGACTGCCTTCCCTGTTCTCTGTTTTGACATACCAGTGGCATCAGCCTCTTATTCTGCATATGTATCAATTAGAAAATAGATGAATAACTACATGAAACTTAGTTGAGTTATTAAGACTCGATGCATTTTGGTCCTTTTAGTTGTTTTTCTTTGGAATATTAGAATTTTGGCATTCTAGTTATAAATGTGTGTGTATTATCTTTTATATGCCTTTGGTAGGCAGCTTATTGTTTTTGGAATCGACGATATTATTAACTGGAGTATTTTTATGGAAAATTTCCTCTTCACTTCGGAACCAATGCTGTAAGCTGAGATGTATGATAAAAGGTAGGTTTGGGGATAGGTAGAGGTAGCGAGCTCAGGCTAATATAGCCCTTTATTTCAAAATAATAGTAATAATAATGCTCTCAGTTTTGTTTTGAACTGAACCGAAGGTTTTTTTTTTTTGAAAGAGATGAGATTGGACTTCAGTCCTTGGAAAATGCCTCTGATGCACGATGAGTCTGTACATTAGCACCCTCAATTGGTGAGCCCGCCAATTAACATTTGAATTCCTCTGCTGGGTGTGTTCTGAGCAACTGCAATCATCAGAAGTTGAAGTTTTTTAAGTGTGATCCCAACAACGAAAAATGTAGCCAAGTCCAACAGCAAAGAGTGTAGCAAATGAGCTCCCAGCTCTTTTACCTCAAAGCAAACCAAAGCAATTAGTACAACATCTTAGACTAGCCGTCCTTTCCAACTATAAAAACTTACTGCTCAAGCAAAGTTACTTGCTACTAGTTACTAGGGTGAAGCTTCATTGCAAAGAGGAACTGAACGAAGACATTCAAATGATAGTACAAACGAGGTCTCGAAAGATTGAATAAATAGCTGAAAGTTTGAGCACTCTCAACGTAGATTCATTCGTATGTGATCAGTTAAAGCTGTGATATGTCCAAATTACACCGGTTAAGGAATCATCCATGAAAAAAGGTTGGCAATGCTGCGAAACTATGAGCATAGTTTCTCTGCAAGGTTTGTGCATGGAGAGCGAGCGAGGCCTCAAAATGTGCCCTAAGAAACTTGAAAAACTTCAATTTGGATTCTAATGTACAACAGAAACTATATAAAATAACCCAGCTACGACTTCTTTTAGGTCGTTCCTCTGCAAATTCGCATCTTCCAAGATTTGCATCGTATCCTTTATCATCATTTACCTTTGAATGGTCTGCTCAGAAATTGGAATTTACTTGGAGCTAGCACCAATAAGAGATTTGGAGATACAACAACTCTAATGAAGCAAAAGATAAGAGCAAGAAACCTAAATAACCTTTTATCAAAGCAACGAATAACCAGACGATGAGCTAACTTGACAAAATGACCCTTAAAAAAGCTAAATGGAAGAAAATTCATGCAGCAGACTCCTAAGATTTGGATAGTCATTGTGCTTTTTTACATGCAAAATATGGGTAACTGAAGACACTCTTTGGAGATGCACTTTGCAGTACAACAGGTTCTTTTATCCACCATTATTTGCTGATAGAGCAACAAAGCATAGGTTACACATGAAGTACAGATTAACCATCCGCACCTTAAAAATTTCTCCTGTTTCTCGCGACAAGCAGTAATCTCTTGTTGAGACTTGAAAATAATCAAACATCACTCACTATAATTGAAAAAAGGAAGCAACATGCATAAGGGTAATTTAATTTCGCTCAATTTAACAAAAAATTATATGTTGTTTATCAACAAATAAAATGTAGCAACTTGACAGAACTTTAAAATTTTGATACAAATAACTCGCATGTTAAAATATCATCCATCGCTGCTGATCTGCCTGAGCCTAAAACAGGTACAAGCCCCCAAATTGGCTCCTTTATCGTATCAATTCTTTCAGTAGACTCTCCAACTTTGTTGAGAGCTTCAGAAAATATGAGGGAAAGCTTATCGGCAGCAACTGAAAGATCCATTGAGTAATATACCCTCAAGTTCTGCAAAATAATTGTGGGAAACAAGATAAGAAAGATAATTGTGATTATTAAGCAATGAATCGATTAAGAAACTATGTGCACATGGAGCTCACAAACAATTATAGAGCGGGCTCCACAAGGGCCCCACATGCTCATGTCTTCGACAAATGCTAATTATACTACTCTTTCTTTACACTCATAAAGATGGAATCCACAAGCAATTATTGCAAAAATAATTCACATTGGCTCCATCCCCATGAGTCTAGTAGTACCAAACCAGTAACGAAAAAGTAGTACACTCCCCATTTTCCATATTCTTATGGTACAAAATCCCTACAACTTTTATAATACAACGAAACATTTGCCCATGAGAAAATACCAGTAAAGGAGATTAGGAATTCAGAGTAAGAACTTACCGTCAAATCTTCCCATGAAAAACAATTCTCAAAAAGAATCTTATCAACAAGATAGACACAGAACTCCGTAATTGACTTCAATTTTATTTCAGAGCTGTACTTCTGAATACTCGCAATGTTTGGATCATTTTCAGAGCAGATTTTTGCAGCTGTTTCTTTTGTAATAGAAACCAAGCCTGCACATATTTTTCCATGGATAACATATATCTGGCAGCAACAATCATGCCAGTTGGAATATTCAAAACCCAAATAGTTAGGTACTTTTGTGGCAGGTTTGGGTGGCATAATTAAGATAGATTCATCTCCTCCATTTTCCATAACATGTAGGACAGGTTTTACTTCAACAAGCGCTCTGCATTAGGTAAATAATAAATTAGGAGTCAGTGTTGGAGGACAGGAAAAGAGATGTTAAGAGTACAATTTAAAGGTGCTCTCTTTTTCTCCCTGATAACATAATATGAGTCCGTGGGATAATGAGAGAAGATCTCATTAATGACAAAGAGGGAAGGATAATATAGCAGTGGTGTTCTCCCCACTCCTTATTTACCCAATATATGTGACAAAACATATAAAGTGAACATCTATACAATACAGTCCAGTCATAATCATATACATAAGTTCTTAATTGATAAAAGATGGATTAAGGCATCTTGGTTTCATCTGTTTAGTTTAAGAACAGAGGCATTTTGAGCAGCATAAGGAAAAGCTGAAAGTGTGATACCAGTACTAAATTGTGCACCGAGTTTTGAAATATTCCAAACGGATTGTGTCTGTCATTACAGCCCATAACAAGAAAAAAGTGTGATGGAATATCTTAATCTAAAAGAAATCCACAAATAAATATATGGTTTGGAAATACAGATGAATTCTGCTTTCGATATATAACCATAGCATAAAAGAAAAAAATGGTCCCCTTAAAATTATTATCATGAAAAAAAATACAGAATAAAGTAATTTATATTACATTAAATTGTAAAATTTAATTCCTATATGTTAACAATGAGGCATATGTACTCCAGTTTTATCTCAATTTAATTCCTATATGTTAACAATGAGGCATATGTACTCCAGTTTTATCTCATTTGTATCCGTATTCCCCATCTTTCAACATAGTCATGAGAAATTTCTACTTTTATCTTGTTGTCTTCTGCTTTAAATTTCAATCGCTATTTTACTCAGCTTTACACACCAAACCTTACAATATATGTACCCATGTCTGCCTAACTAGTTCTACCCCTACTACATTTAAATCCTCTATGACTATGATATTTCCAATTAAAATAATTAATAAAGGTCTTACATAAATAACACAACTTAAAAAGCATGCAATATTCCATCATGTATTAAGATTTCATACCCTTTTGGAAGACTAGGGGCAAGAACATAGAGGAAAATCGGGTCGGAGGTAGTTGATAACCTTTCTGCCTGTAGAACAGAAGCTCTTTGCCTCAAAAAATGACTAATTGTGCTCTCAATCTCAGATTTCTCACAAGCACTAAGAGATGAAGAACAGTACACAACAAAAATAATTGTGGATGTAGCAACATAGGCATTGAAGGAATTAGCCACCGCCTCACAGTTTTCAAGGGCTTGTTTCATTTCAGCAGTGGCCCCCCCAGAGCAAAGTGCCATTGTGGGGGGATCCAAACCAAGCTGCCCAGCCATATAGAGAACTTCCTTGTATAAAGTTGCCTGATAGTAGAATCAAATAAATTTCTCAATTTTATTACCAATTTTGTAATAAATGAAATTCTATATCTACATTTGTCCTCCAAACCAAATTATTTACAGTTATAAGAAAAGAAGGAAATATCAGTATACAATTTTGGGTACTGTAGTCTTCACAGAAACACATATTCCAATTAAAACCTGGAATTATATACTGTAGGATTTACCTTTAAAGACAATAGAATAATGATGTATAATAACAACATGAAAAAAATATAAATAAAAGAAGTTGAACAACAAAAAATTTCATTTGACTAATTTATTTACGTCTTTTGAAAGAACTGTAAGCTAAACTTGCAAATTATCAGTCAATTATTTATTTATTAATAATTTTAAAAATGGGTACCTCCGTCGTAGAAAACATCTTGATTAGTAATCATCAAAATATTACATCGATGAAACAAGATAGAAAGCTGAAGCAGTATTGTGGAAATATTCAAATTCATTTGACAATAACTTCTGACTATACAAAATTAAAACAGCTGAAATAGCAAAGATGAGAATAGAGAAGTTCAAGGCTTTCTCCTTGTAAGCCCCAACTGATTTTCTACCAGGTCCCTGATTAATGTTAGTATCAATTAGAAGTTAAAACCTCAATCCACTTGTTGTAGTAAACAAAGACCCTTTAGTATTTTTCAACTGATATTGACTCTATCATACTACAAAAATTAACCTAATTAGAGAACAAGGATGTGTTTCATTAGATGAGAACAAGGAATCAAATAGTAAGCTGAAGCAGTATTGTGGAAATATTCAAATTCATTAACAATAATTTTTGACTGTACAAAATTGAAACAGCTGAATTAGCAAAGACGAGAATAGAGAAGTTCAAGGCTTTCTCCTTGTAAGCCCCAACCGATTTTCTACTAGGTCCCTGATAAATGTTCATATCAATTAAGAGTTAATACCTCAATCCACTCGTTGTAGTAAAAAAAGACTCTTTAGAGTATTTTTCAACAGAAATTGACTGTATCATACTTAAAAATAAACCTAATTAGAGAAGAAGGATGTGTTTCTTTAGACTAGAACAAGGAATCAAATAGTAGCTCTTACCTGACTGTATGGTCCAATGCAACTAGGAGCCCAACATGAAATACTTTGCACATGTAAAACTTTTTTGTTTCGATCCTTTGCCACTAAAACTTCAACATATGCATTACCTAGGCCAGCTTGGGCCAAAGGGAGTTCTATTGTGCTCCGTGAAGGGACACCCAAGTGACACTTCTTCTCAGTAATAAATTTAACATAGACTTCATTTGCTAGAGCAAACTGCTTCATATCAGATATATAGAGGTGAATATACAGAACATTTGCCCAGTCAAAACCTTCCTTGCCAAGTTGTGATTCAATTCTACTCAATGCACTAGTCATGTCTTCCTGCAGGCCTGCAATTAGAATGCTAGATGGTCAATAATAACTATTGTAACTTGAATATTAAGAAGGTGAAATAAGGTTACCTTCTATACTTGTAGAAGAACTCTGAACCCAACAACCAACAGAAAAAATGTCTCTCTTATAAGTTGAGATGCATAACTTCGTGTTCACGGCTTTGTTAAAATCAGATGATATACCCTTGGACTGGCATTTTAGCATACAACCAGAAGAACAGTCTCCTTGAACATCATAGACACGGGCTATTTGCTCTGAGCCGTCATTATGATTTGCTCTGTTAGCATCATATGATAAGTTCTCCCCCTTGTGTACAAGATGGAAGGCTTGGGGATGAAGGACACCAACTGGCGCAATGGAATCAGGTGAGTGCAGTATTACTTGAGACCTGTCAAGAACAATTTGTGCATTCTGGAAATTTGCACATGTTAAAGTGATTTAAGTCTTCCAAAGTTACAAACAGAGAATGCAGTCATTAATTAATAACTAGATTACTTGACACATGAAATACAGATGCATTTTTTGTTGTTGATAAAATGGTTATAACTTATAACCATGAAGGTAGTGAAAAATAAATATTTTTACAAAGATACGTAGTGAGACTAAATCCAGTTTATATAATTCAAAAGAGGACACTAAATATGGCAAGGGTGAGGTTGCACACAATTCAAAGTGTGGAAGGCTTCACACAACCTTTACTGGTTGTAATAGTGAAGATAAGACATTAATGTGCTGCACATCATAATGGTTTTCTGCATCCTTCCTAGTGTATGGTCTGTTGGACATCTCCTTTGAATGTAAGTGTTTTCCCAACCAAAAAGATCCAAGATAAAGAGTTTGCCATTATTGTTTTGTGAAGATGAAAGTGAATTTGAAGATGCACCCTAAGTCCCTGACTTTATTAATCTTACAAGATTTGTATAGTCAATCATCCAAAGAAAAGTAATATAAGACTAGCTTATATTATAAGCTTATCAAGATGATTTCAAATGTGATTTATTGGAGGGGGAGATGCAAGCTAAAAGAAAGCACCATGTACAAACATGGAGGATTTGTACATGGAGGATATGAAAAGGAAATCATACTTACTTCAAAGAGAGGACAATCAAGAGTCAGAGTTTCATATTCTCCTCCTTCACCACATACGTTAATTCCATAAAGCCTGAACAAATGGAATTTTAAAAGAATTTATTTACTATATGGAAAGCACCCTTTAATCTTTCAAATTAATATGATGTTATAAAAATGGTATGAATTAGCTACATGATCAGTAATCAATGCAATTACAGACGCTAAACATTGCTATTTAAGTATGTAGGTGGATAAGTTCATATTATGAGACAGTTCTATGAGCTTCTCAAAAGAACTTGTCGTGATTTTCTATTTAACTTTTTGTTATTTTTTTAGAGTACTCAAAGTATATGGTCTTTTTGAAGGAGGGTTGCATTAAGCAGCCAATGAAAATCTTAATACTAATTCTGATTATACAAAAGAAATATATCCTAAAGGATATCGGTAGTTTTTGTAACTCTTGCATTCACCAAATCAATACGTTTGTTTTCCTTTAAACAAGTTTAAAAATATTAGAGTTCAGAAATATAAGAAGAATTATAGTGATAAATGGATTAAATTACACCATTCTAAGTGATCAATCTGTTAATGTTGGAAGATGTTACAGACTGATCTAGAAACATAATTGAAGAAATATGGCAACCAGCAAATTATTTTTGGTGGTTCTTGCTTCAGTAGAATCTATACCAACAGGAAACAAAAAGGAAAAAGAAAGAAAACAATAAAAAACACACAGGTATGATAACAATATCATTGGTTGAGGCACTCTGGACATACTCTTTAATCTGAAGCAGATGGGGCTGCAGATCTGAGAGCTCTTTCCCTAGGTGCTTTGCAGGAGTCAAACCTATAGCCGCCACCTGTGAATTCAAATACAAACTATTATTAAAATATTTATGCATATATGAAATGGAGTTTTCTTCCCCTTAAGAGAAGAGAGCATAATCTCCTCCCACTTTCTAATGACAGATCTTCCCCTCCAACTCTGCTCTTCATTTATAGTAATCCTTGACTTTTTCTACAAGCCAATGTCCAGTACATGGATGAGATTCAACTGTAAGAAGAAGTGGGAGAAAAGAATGTTCTCTCCTTTTAAGTGTATAGTCTTACTTCGTACTATAAATTAGACACTGCGACACAGTGAGACCTTTTACCTTAATCGTAATAGCCACGATCTCCCTCCGTATCTAGTAAAGACCCAGAAAACGAACATTAATCAACAACAATTGTACTCAGAGAACACCAACGGACTCATGTGCTATAACAATAGTGACACTATGACAGACTAAGAATTACCATTTCTTCAAGGAGAAAAGATTGATCTTGTTTCCATAAATAAGCTAGAGAAACAAGGCCTAACCTAGCACAAACACTCTCCACTCGCAGTCTCTGATAATCAGATGCGATGGCGCCCGAAGACACAGCCGATATAGAAGGAATTTGTTGTTTTACTTCTTTTAGCAAGATGAACATATCTTCAACTTCATCTCCAGGGGTTATTGTGTAACTAAGCTCATGATGCCTGCACATAAAGAAATAATGAATGTGACACAGCCGCTGTAAAAAAGATCTAAATCAACTTAACCTCAGAAACAGCAGCACTCAAAACACAGTAATAATCCTAATAGAGAGGATACAATTTGTTTGTTCATATACTGACTTTCATTTGTGCTTGTACTTAGATTGGAATGTAATTCCCTCTATCAGGATTAGTCTTCTTTTATTTTTTATTTTTACTATTATTATTATTACTTTTTTTTTTACAATAGGAGAATTGTGGTGTTACTCGTTTACATGAGAAAACTACATGACCAACAACATAAGTTTCATACTTGCCAGCAAACCCTCTAGAATTTATAATACGTTCCTGTCTTATCAATAGTTTCATCAGCACAGAAATCAACACTAACTTACAAGAGCAATATCAAGTTGTCAGCCAACCAAAAAATTTCGCATCTTTTTATTGAATGTTAAGCTTTATAGCTTATCCCATGATGATGTGATATTCAGATAATTAAGATATGCACACACTATTAGATTTTTTTATTCATTTGGAATTTGGACTCCTGCAAAGTGTTTACCATTCTTTTCAGAGCATCTTATTACACTGGTACAAAGTCAAAATGACTCAAAATTAATATAGAACCGCACATGAAATCCCTTTTAGTTTGTGCTTCTGCAAGCTACTATCATAACTCAAAAGTAATGGGTGGCATGTCACTAATTGTGCAAGGACGTCAAGAGTTATCTTGGTTCCAATGTGGGTCCTAAGAAGTCTACTCTATTCATATCTTAGGTCACTTCTCATTACTAGGAAATTCCATTTCCTTCGAACTATAAAGAGGCACTCAAACATCATCATCCTCAATATCTCTACAAATTAGCAATATCTCTAGCAATTGTGCATAAAATCAGCAAGACGAATTAGGCAAAAGAAAAGGTCAAACAAACAATGCACGTGCTCACCAAGGTACTAACCTATTGCTCCAATTCTCTAAAGGTAGAAGTTTTGTGTGATGTACCATTGTGTTATTAAGTATATTGATTTAAGTTCTTTTCTATATAGGAGGTGGAATAAAACATCCCTCTTGAAGTGTAATGATCTACCTCGACATTGGTTGCACGACTAATGCAAATGAGAAAAATTCTACCAAGCAAATGAAATCACAATGCATGCTCTTAATTACCTTGTAGAGCCCCTTATTCGCCTCCGAAACAACGGCAACCCCATACACTCCGCATAACTAACCACAATTTGATGCCCAACCTACACCAAACATAGGAAAACCCACCATTCACATCCCAAGCCTAACAATGACCTATAAACCCAAACTTAAATCACACTAAATTCAACAAAAAAAACACAATTTCTTACAGTTTGATACATGTAGCTGTCTAATTCATCCACCGATTCATCGAGCGGCAATAAATTCGCCAAGGCAACAATCTACAAATCAATCAAACAATCAAATCAAAATTTTCTAATTTGATTATCAAAAAAATGATTTAAAAAAGGGATTTTTACCTCGTGGCCGTAATCGATGCATCGCATCATAGCAAAACAGCTGTCTTTGCCGCCGCTCACCAAAGCCACGACCTTCATCTCTTTCTCCGTATTCTTCTTCTTGTTTTGGTTTTTCTGGTTCAAAACCCTAGAGCTTTGATCGAAAGATAGGGTTAGGGTTTTTGGATTCGTCTGTTTTGTGTACGCTACGGTTCTGATTAGATTTGTCCAAGATCTCATACGTAATTATTTACGGTTTTTTACTACACAAGTCCTCCTACAAATATTCAAATTTCATATAAGTTGCCGCAAATCGCTGGTTCCATATTTGTTAAAAAGTTATTAAAATTGGTCAATTTGGCCAAAAATTTGTAGTGCAATTGATAAAACTTTTTGTTCTTTAGTACGTCACAGTATGTACAATGTTGATTATAGATAAAATTAATTTTTGATATTAGAAATTTTTTCTCACCGTTGGATGCACGGTTATACGACTAAATGTCCCCCAAAAAGATAACTATGATTGAAGATCAAGTGCAATATTTTTAGAGAAAAAACTCTTTAAATATAGAATGGTCTAGAAGAGAATAAGAGCGCAATCTTTTGTTTCGTTTTGAATGATGGCTTAATGCATCAAAATGAGACTGACAAATCAGTAAAATTGGAAATAGCAAAATTTAGAGGATTTATGTGAAATTTCAAGATTTGTTGAGAACTTGTGTGGGAAAAATCCAATTTACTAAAATGATGCTCAAAATTCGGGAAGATCATGATAGGTTCACAGACTTTAATGAAACTTCATATTATTATCATATGCTCATGTAGATTATTTTTTTTTACCAGATTTGATAACGTAATAAGTAGGTTTGACCTTAGCTTTCTCCGTCGGATCGTAGCCCTTCAATCTGGACCGTCCATTAATCACCTGAGTGGTCCCACCGCCAACTGAAAGTAGGGTCTCCTCCTCATTGGTCCACGTGTCAAGTTTCAATTAGCCGGGGACCTCAACCGGCGCGAAAGTATCCGAAGACTCCGAAATTCGTCCTCATCTCTTATTATGAAACAAACAACGAGTGGTCAAAATACTCAATTAATAATTTATTTTCTTATTTTGACTAATTAAATAATTAATCAAGATTCTAATTACTGGACTACTATTCCACTCTCTTAAATAAATTTCTAATTTCTAATAATAAACAACGAAGACCAGTTCTTCTTCTTCATTCAACAACAAGAAAAAAGATTCTGATCGAGATGGGCCTCAAGTTCCTGCTTAAAAAATTCAAGGTATATTATCGTTACTTTATTATTATGGAATCTTTTAGATTCTGGTATTAGGGTTTGTTGTTACAGAGACTTGATCAAAACCTGTTCATGATTTGTAGCTCAATCAAGAAATTTTCAGTATGGGCATTGGTTTATTTATTTATTTATTTATTCTTTTTTTTTATGATTGTGTTCTTGTACATAGTTTTGTTGAAGAAGAATATAGCATATATACTAAGTTGAGAATTGGTCGTAATTTTTTCAGGGTTTGAGAGTGAAGAGGTTGTTGTCGAGAAGGGCAATCAAGAACAAGGCAGAAACACAGAGGATATGGACGGGAGTGTCGCACGGGATTCACATGGTGGAGAAGGATGACGATGGCGCTGGATCTGCATCTGTTATTGCGCAGAGAGAGAAAGTGGATAGTTCGGAGTTTTGGTTATATGGAGCACATGATCAGGAAATGGGCAGTGGGATTACCAAGTATATACAGTTGCATCTTTTCGACAATAATCTTACTGAGGTGACAAAAAAAATTTAAGAGTAAAGTTATGTGAACTAGTTGTGAATGGTAAAACCTGTTTTCAGTTTTCAGTTTAGGGTTTTAAAACCTGTTTTCAATTTTTAAAATTTTAAAATCTAAAAATCGTGTTTGTTTAGGTGTTTCGGAAAATCATTTCTAATTTTTTTTTTGGAAAATTCTCATTTTAAAACCCGTTTTTAGAAAACTCCAAAAACGGTTTCATAATTTTTTTTTTCTCTTTTTCTCCAACTCTCCCAAAAACGGCATGTTCCCTTTCTTCTCATTTTCAAAAAACTGTTTTCTAAAAACAGTTATCCAAATAAATTCTTGTTTTTTAAAATCTCAAAAAACTCATTTATATTTTTTTTTTACAAACCTAAGTTTAAAAACTGTTTTCAAAACAACGAACTAAACGCAGTCTAAATAGTGTTCTGGAGAAGTAATCGATTAATCTTGTAAAATATTTCAATTACCTTCATTTCTACTTCTCTTTCATTGCAATGTTGCTAATTTTGTTGCTTAAAATTTGATTGTAGGGTCAGATTAGGAGGAGAGGCAAAGGGATAATGAAGAAGGCCTATGTTTCTTCAAAGGCAAATATGAGAGAGGGGAAGAAAGAAGGCGATATTGGAGGGTCGACTAGTATGCTTGTTATTAATGGACAGAGCTTTATTGTGGCATATTGTGGGGGATACAGGGCAGTAGTTCGTAGAGATGGAATGGCCGTACAATTGGGAGTGAAGAATCTGAGTAAAATAAAGGGGAAGTGGATAATGCCAGGTCTGGAATGGCCAAACTAAAACGATTTTTTTAATATTTTTTTTATTATTGAAAATTTCTTTTTTCAATAAGGCCATAGCCACACATACCCACACTTTACCCTCCGAGGATTTTTTGGTGCAAGTGGGATTCAAATTTCCGACCTCTTGCCCACCCCACGCTGGCACTAGCTGCCTGTGTGTGTTAGAATTTGTAATATCTTCATGTGTATCTGGGTGTTATTTCTATTACTTACAGGTATACCAAGTTATAAAGAATAGGATCATGATTGCTAAATCTTTTCTAGTAGTTGGAATATTTTTTTGCCATATGTGGGGTCATATATTCTTATATTAATCACACATAATTAAACTCAGCATATAGATTCACAATTTGAGGTCATATATATATCGATCTTGCATAATTAAACTCAGACACATATTTGGACAATTAAAGGTCATATATCAAAAGATACGATAAAAGGATAATTTAACCTTACAGAATGAAGAATGTTTTTTAAATTTAACCATTCAAATTTGTCATAAAGCCAGTTTTAGTAAGCAGTAATGAGAATTAACCCCAAAATGAGAATGCGTACCTAAATCAAAATTTTGAGGACAGAGATGTGAAAACCCTTCTATTTCAGAGTACGGTAGCGTCCCATTATCTAATCAGAGTACACATCCTTTGAACATAATTACCTCTTTTTTATGCTTAATCAATAACAATAAACATTTACAGATGTCTAATGTAAGTAATGTTTACTATTGAACTAAATCTTCCAGATCAACAGTACTGTATTCTAAGTACTTATCGCCCACTTTGTGTGTGAATCAGCGTATGATTGTTTGTTTACCGTGTGAACAGATGCATGGAACATGAAATTTACTCCAAGCAGTGTTGTGGACATGACTCATAGAAGCTCAAAGCTAACGATGACTGCTCGCAAGGTTGACAAAGTGACTGAGTTAATCATACTGGCTAGTGATGGAATATGGCAGGTAAAAATATCATTTCAAAGTAGTGCTGTATTAGATAACAGCATCCAGCCAATGAGGGTGATTTGATTACATGGGTTTGAAATGTGACTCCGAGCTACTAAAAAAGTTTAAGCAAATTAAGTGAACAAGAATTTACTTGAGATTCATGTGCCTCTCCATAGATCGATACAAACAACATAGTATAGAAAAGTTACCTAGGCAAGCCTGTTAGTATTCGTGCTTCTTGTGAACAAAAATGTAACAACACAAGAGGTATTTTCTGCAATTTATCGAATCTAATTTAATAATGTAGTTGACAAAATAACAATTGAAGATTTGGGCTTCTTCAGGTGATGAGGAATCAAGAAGCAGTGGACCTAATAGCTCACATTCAAGATGCTCAGAAGGCAGCAGAGTGTTTAGCAGAAGAGGCTCTCAACAGAATGAGCAAATCGACAATCTCATGCATTGTGGTTAGATTTCACTGATTAACCTAACCATTCCTCGTTACTTTTGCATAGCAGTCGAACCCTTTTATGGTTGTCTGGTCTTGAAGTACATATATTGTGATTAATTGGTTAGAACATGAATAGAAAGTAATATTGAGTATAGAAGAGGCTGTCTGTTGTAACCTTGTGTTTTCCAAATTGTGCCATAGGCAGAAGCTTGTGAATAGTGAAGATTGTTAAGAGTTATGTGACTGCTGGTGTAGAATGTGCTTTCAATATATAATATTCCATTGGGATATTGAGTCTTAATGCTAGTTTTCCTTGATGTTTGTTGATTGATTCTATGTTAGTCAATGTGTTCAGTTTGTTTCTTGGCTTCATACGTGCCTCTTGTTGAATGTAATCTGCTGTAAGTCTATCATCTTTTCTTGTTACTGAACTACTCGATTAGGATAATCTGGACAACTCCAAATTGTCTTTTAGTACTACGAGCTAGCCCTTTTTCTGTTTATACTTTTCTTGTACGCTGTAGTAAACAATAATTAAGAGGGTTTATGCAAGACCAATAGTAAATCATAAATTACTCTCATTCGCATAGGAAGAAATTTCTTGTGCCCTGGTGATTATAATTGAAAAGGAACTATCAAGCCCGCTGAAGTCGCGCATACGGATTCATTGATTTAACTTTTCCCGGGAAATCAAACAAGGTATATTAAAAAAACAGGCCACATACTGCTCAACATAATACAGAACAGGTAGAAAGAGTTAATTACACAGCAAATTTCCATATACAAAAAACAACAACTGGTTCCACTTCTGCTCAAAAAGTTACAGGCAATGCTATAGAATAACTCTTCTCTCAAACTTGTCAGTGTCTTTATATAACAGGAGTGTATACCTCAATATCAAACAACATTGCAGAAGGGGAAGGACCAAAAAGATTGAAATTTTTCTTGGCAAATATATATTTAATTGTCAAGTTTTCCCGCTAGTCTTGGCCTGGCAGTGCGAGAAGAGAGAGAAGGGACGATAACCTGTAAACAAGACCCATTTAACAAATTAACGGATAATTCAATGCGAAGTTCTTTTTACCACACACAATAAATAAATAAATAAAATATTGCTGACCTTTAGATGGAGTACTGTTTGTCGAATGACTATCTTTGGACATGAGTTGTTGAAGTGTAGGGCCTGCAAAAACGAAACAGAATATCAGAGAACTGAAGAATATTTTAGAATGTGGGAGTATATTAGTGATTCAGAGTTTCAGAAATATATGTGCTTACATGTCTCCTGTTATTCCCTAATATTAGACTTTTAAGTAAATGGAAGTTACCAAATATATGGTCAAAGAAATTGTTGAGTATGGCCTGTATTCAAGGCGAAGAAGAGGAAGATTGCAGCAGTGCAGGGGGGCAGCAGCAGTCGACTGCTCTGAAACAGAGAGCAGCAGAAGCAGCAGTCTGGAGCTTGCAGTCGACTGCAATTGCTCTGGACTGAAGGGACAGTCGACTGACTGCCCAACAGGTCTGGGTGCGGGTTTCGGGTTATTTTGAGGGTATTTTTGTAGGATAATGGCTCGATTCTGGTTCAGTTTGTTTATATCCGTCGTATCTGCAGCGATCGAAAGTTCCAGTACACCAGTCGACTGAGGTATGGAGTCAGTCGACTGTCCAGAGAGAAGTTTCAAAGGCTAAGGATACAGCAGCAGCAGTCGACTGAAGATGGGTCTCAGTCGACTGTCCCGAACTATTTGTCAGTCGACTGATAAGAAGACCAGTCGACTGTCGGCGGGTTTGTAAATCAGAATAGGCCCATTTCGAAAGGCCCAGTAGTTTCCCTATAAATACACCCGTTAGGGTTTTTGTAAACAATAGACCTCTATTCGGATTTTGCAGCCGTCATCTCTGTAAGGGTTTGTTTCACCCATTGGTGATTATTTGAAGAAGAAACCCCAACAGCCCCGTGGATGTAGGCACTTGTTTTGCCGAACCACATTAAATCTTTGTGTTCTTGTGTTTGTTTGTTTTCTGTTTTTCTTCGCTATTTCTCTCTTTGATTGGTGGGTCATTCGTATTCCGCACAACAAGTGGTATCAGAGCTTTCGGTTCGACCTAGAGGGAGATGGCGAGTGAAGCAGATGCAACCAAGGATGTTGTGGGATCAAGTTCGTCCAGAACAACGATTCACAACGCAAAATTCGAAGTTGAAAAATTTGATGGAACAAACAATTTCGGGATGTGGCAGTGTGAGGTGTTGGATGTTCTGGTTCAACAAGAACAAGATGTTGCTTTGGAGGAAGAAAAACCAAAGAATATGTCCGATGTAGATTGGAAGAAGTTGAATCGAGTTGCGTGTGGGACTATTCGGCTCTTTATCGCGAAGGCTCAGAAGTATGATTTGATGAGGGATACCATTGCTGCGGTGTTGTGGAAGAAACTCGAAGACAAATACATGAGGAAAAGTTTGGAGAATCGGCTGTATTTGAAGAAGAGACTTTTTCGCTTCACCTATACTGAAGGTATGTCTATGAACGCTCATGTTGAATCATTTAATAAATTATTGGCTGATTTGTTAAATTTGGATGAGCAAATTAAAGATGAAGACAAAGCCCTAATTCTGTTGAATTCATTACCCGAATTTTATGATCATTTAGCAACTACTTTAATATATGGAAAAGACACTGTTAAATATGAAGATGTTGCAAATGCTCTGTTGAATAATGAAACTAGGAGAAGGGATAAAATGGTTGATAGAGAAACTTCTGAGGCATTGATTGTAAGGGGCAGAACTGAGACCAGATCTGAGACCAAATCTGGGAATAAAGGAAACAAATCTCGTTCCAAATCGAGAGGAGTTTCAAAGGACAGAAAAATACCAGCCAGAGATGAATGTGCTTTCTGTCATGAAAGGGGGCATTGGAAAAAGGATTGTCCTAAGCTGCGAAATAAGGAAAATTCGACTGCAAATGTGACTGTTGATAAGTTAGATAGTGACGATGATTTTTCCTTTGCACTTGCTGCTAGTCCCTCACTTTATCAAGAAGTATGGTTTCTTGATACAACAGCCTCCTATCATATGTCTTGGAAAAAGGAGTGGTTTACTTCTTTAGAGTATATGGATGGTGGGGTAGTTTTGATGGGAAATGATGCGCCTTGTAAGAAGGTAGGAATCGGGAAGATTGAATTGCTAATCCACGATGGTCTTATTAGGGAGCTTTCAGATGTATGGTATGTTCCAGATTTGAAAAAGAATTTGATTTCACTTGGTGTTTTGGAGGCCAGTGGATTGAAATTTGCAAGTGAAGGTGGCATTCTGAAGGTGACTAACGGATCACTCGTGGTGATGAAAGGGCAAAGAAAAAGGAACTTGTTTTTCTTGCAGGGAAAAACATATTTGGGTCAGGCTGCCAGTGTAACTGAAAGGCCTAAACAGGTTGTTCCCGACTCTACTAGGTTGTGGCATATGCGACTCGGGCATGCAGGAGAAAAGGCCTTGCAGGGGCTTGTGAAGCAAGGGTTGCTTAAAGATGCTAAAGGTTGCAAGCTGGAATTTTGTGAACATTGTGTGTTAGGTAAGCAAACCAGGGTGAAGTTTGGTACAACTGTACATCAGACAAAGGGTATTCTCGATTATGTGCACACAGATGTTTGGGGCCCTACTCAAACACCTTCTATGAGTGGTAGACACTGGTTTGTTACATTTGTTGATGACTACTCCAGACGAGTTTGGGTATATACCATGATACACAAAGATGAAGTTTTGACATTGTTCACAAGTTGGAAGAAGAAGGTTGAAAACCAGACTGGAAGGAAGATTAAGGTTCTGAGGTCAGATAATGGAGGGGAATACAAGAACGATCCGTTTCTGAAATTGTGTGAAGATGAAGGGATCCAGAGGCACTTCACAGTTAGGAAGACTCCACAGCAAAATGGGGTTGCAGAAAGGATGAACAAAACCTTACTTGAGAAGGTGAGATGTATGCTAGCACAGTCTGGATTGAAGAAGACATTTTGGGCAGAAGCTGTTATATATGCAAGCCACATTGTCAACCGTTTACCATCGGCAGCACTTGAAGGCAAAACGCCTATTGAGGTATGGAGTGGTAAACCTGCATCTGATTATAGTTTTTTGCATATATTTGGTTGTCCTGCTTATTTTCATGTAACTGAAACTAAACTTGATGCAAGAGCCAAAAAGGCTATATTTGTTGGTTTCAGTACTGGTGTCAAAGGTTACAGGTTGTGGTGTCCAGAACAGAAAAAGTTAGTAATCAGCAGGGATGTTACCTTTGATGAGACCAGCATGATCAGCTCGGGACAGTCGACTGGTCCTCATATGCAGTCGACTGGTGATCCTGATCAAGAGAAGCAGAAGATTAGCTCGAGACAGTCGACTGGTAGGTGCTCTCAGTCGACTGGTGCGAGAGTTCTCCAACAGGTGGAGTTAGAAAAGCGTTCAGTTGAAAATTCTACTCCTGCCCAAAATGAAGATGATGTGGTTGATACTGAGGATGAGGAAGAAGTTCCTATCCAAGACCCTCCCCAGCAGGAAGAATCAATTGCAGAAAGAAGGCAAAGAAGAGATATCAAACGACCATCTCGCTTTACAGAAATAGTTGCATTTGCTCTTCCCATTGTTGATGATGAAGTTCCCTCCAACTTCAAAGAAGCTACTAGAAGTTCTGAAAATGCAGATTGGAAAGTTGCTATGGATGAAGAGATGAACTCTCTTCATAAGAACAAGACTTGGGATCTAGTGCAATTGCCAAAGGGGAAGAAAGCTATCGGTTGCAAGTGGGTATATACGAAGAAAGAAGGTCCAAAAGACAGTGTTCGGTTCAAGGCTAGACTAGTTGCAAAGGGGTATGCTCAAAAGGAAGGAATTGACTATAATGAAGTGTTCTCTCCAGTTGTGAAGCATCCTTCTATTCGGATTTTGTTGGCATTGGTAGCACAGTTTGATCTTGAATTGACACAGATGGATGTGAAGACTGCATTCTTACATGGGGACCTGGATGAAGAAATTTATATGTTGCAGCCAGATGGGTTTAAGATTGCTGGGAAGGAAAGTTCTGTTTGCAGGTTGAAGAAGTCTCTCTATGGGTTGAAGCAATCTCCAAGGCAGTGGTATTTGAGGTTTGATCAGTTTATGAAAGTGCAGAGATATTCCAGAAGTGAGTATGATCATTGTGTCTATTTCAGAAAATTGCAGGATAGCTCTTTCATATATCTGTTATTATATGTGGATGACATGTTGATTGCCTCTAAAAATGCTAAGGAGATTCAAAATTTGAAGAATCAGCTGAGTTCTGAATTCGAGATGAAGGATCTTGGTGAAGCCAAGAAAATACTTGGGATGGAGATAGCTAGAGACAGAGCAAAGGGCATAGTGAGTTTGACACAGAAGCAATATCTTTTGAAGGTGCTGAAACGGTTTGGTATAGATGAGAAAACTAAACCAGTCAGTACACCCTTAGCTACTCATTTCAGAATTAGTGCTTCTCAGTCTCCAAGTACAGATGAAGAGAGACAGTATATGGCTAATGTACCTTACACTAGTGTGGTTGGCAGTTTGATGTATGCCATGGTTTGTACTCGACCAGACATCTCTCAGGCGGTGAGTATGGTTAGTCGATATATGCATGATCCAGGCAGAGAGCATTGGCAAGCGGCTAAGTGAATTTTGAGGTACATAAGTGGCACCACAGATGTGGGTTTGAAGTTTGAAAGGGATGACAATATTAGCAGGTTATTGGTGGGTTATGTTGATTCTGACTATGCAGGTGATCTAAATAAGAGGCGGTCTACTACAGGCTATTTGTTTACTATGGCTAGGGCACCTATAAGTTGGAGGTCCAATTTGCAGTCCACTGTAGCATTGTCTACTACTGAGGCTGAATACATGGCAGTTGCTGAGGCCATGAAGGAAGCCATTTGGATTCATGGACTTTTGAAGAGCTTGGGAATTCATCGGGAGAAGGTGGAGGTACACTGTGACAGTCAGAGTGCTATTCATTTAGCGAAGAACCAAGTTCATCATTCGAGGACCAAACATATTGATGTCCGTTATCATTTTGTGCGTGATTTGATAAAGGATGGTGATATTCTTCTGGTGAAGATTGGGACAGCTGATAATCCTGCTGATATGTTGACCAAAATTGTTGGGACAGCCAAGTTCGAGCATTGCATGAACCTGGCTAATATTTTGCATGCTTGATGATTTGGCATGGGCGGTTGGAATGGTGCTTCGCTATTTGTTTGCGTAAGTATGTGATATCGTACTAAGGTGGAGTTTGGTTTGTTGTTACATTTGGTGATGAGCATTTGTTTTGGAGTATTTTTGGAGATTGCTTGGGCTACTTCGAAGATCTCGCCAAGGTGGAGATTGTAGGATAATGGCTCGATTCTGGTTCAGTTTGTTTATATCCGTCGTATCTGCAGCGATCGAAAGTTCCAGTACACCAGTCGACTGAGGTATGGAGTCAGTCGACTGTCCAGAGAGAAGTTTCAAAGGCTAAGGATACAGCAGCAGCAGTCGACTGAAGATGGGTCTCAGTCGACTGTCCCGAACTATTTGTCAGTCGACTGATAAGAAGACCAGTCGACTGTCGGCGGGTTTGTAAATCAGAATAGGCCCATTTCGAAAGGCCCAGTAGTTTCCCTATAAATACACCCGTTAGGGTTTTTGTAAACAATAGACCTCTATTCGGATTTTGCAGCCGTCATCTCTGTAAGGGTTTGTTTCACCCATTGGTGATTATTTGAAGAAGAAACCCCAACCGCCCCGTGGATGTAGGCACTTGTTTTGCCGAACCACATTAAATCTTTGTGTTCTTGTGTTTGTTTGTTTTCTGTTTTTCTTCGCTATTTCTCTCTTTGATTGGTGGGTCATTCGTACGCACAACAATTTTGAGGGATCCGATTGTACTCATATATAAGGGATGCTATGTACTCTTTAGGGTTAAAAGAATTACAGAACACGAACACAAATACCAAAAGATTCATGAGAAAGACGGCTAGTTTCTTGAGTCTTGAGGGGAAATTAAGATCCATAGTTTTGGTGAGATCTCGGTGTGAGTTGGTTGTAATCTTCTTCTTCATCAATAAAGTCTCCTCTCTTCTTTCCCATATATTCCTTGTGTGGTGTTTGAGTTATCGTGTGCTTGTAGATTGTTCCAACTCGGCCTCCAGCGACATCATTGGACGCGGCGGACCGTCTTCTCGCCATCGACCTGCAAAATCCTAAAGCACAGCCGAAGATGGAAGAAGGAAGAAGGAAGAAGAGATGAACAGTGGACTCAAAGTCGCAATTTCTATTCAAAACAATCCCAATTACAATGAGCTTATTTATACTAGATGGAAGACACATGCATCACACATAAATGGACATGAAACTTCCCAACCGAATTCAGTTACAGTGGACCCCATTCTTAACTGTTCCCCAACCTTATTCTTACAGCTAGATACCCCGTGCGTAACAAACTACTAATACAGGGTTTTAAATGGAAGATGACAAAGCCAATTTACAAAAGAAACCTTCAAAGACAAACAACTGCGTGAGGACTGATATGCACTGACACTACTCACTGCTGCTTCACCCGAAACTCCATGGCTTAGACCTGACTAATTAGACCTGAGTAAGATCCAACTGAGGATTGGATCATAGATTGGCTTACTTTCGGTGTCATAGGGTATTTGAGATCCCACAACCCCTCAACAGAAACATGGTATGAGAACCTAAATATTCCCATACCATAACCCTTGATCTGTCATATTGGTTGTGTTATATTCTCTCAATTTTATTTCTATATTCCAATTACTTGCAAACGTAGAAACTTACGTTCTAATTTGCAGCATATCTGACAGGTTATCTAAAATGGTCACATATAAGGTAAAGTATGTATTCTCATTGAATATCATACATCAAATGCTTCTCATCAACTTGATCTATTACCAATACCAACATTTTAACATTTAACAACTAAGAGAGTAGGATTCATGGAGTGTATGAACAGCATGTAGCGACATTGAAGAAATGCATTTGTACACTTCAACACAAGTAAGGTCCAGTCAGTGAGAATTAAATCTTCCTGCTAATTTACCACTTTCCCCATCTTCAGACGATTTACTGCAGTCTAGATGGAGGATGCCCACTGGTCGTTCATGATCATGCCGAGGCCTCCCTTGTCTATAATTTTCTTGCCACGTATTTGGCATTAAATTAGAGGGTTGATGTTAGGCCAACAACTGGTTGTTTTTACCCATCTGTTTTGGAACCCTGTCATCATAGCCGACCCCTTTTTGATGGGAAAATGCTTAGATGGTGCATGACTATTACAATAAATAAATATATTTAGCTCTATTACTATGTAGTATATCATAGCAACCTATACTGTATTCATGATACTATACTACCATATATGCACTTACTAATTATGTACTTGCACTCTCTCTCTCTCTCTCTCTATATATATATATATATATATATATAGTTGGACTACATAGTTTTCATTAACTCCAAAAGGTAGTAGTAAATACTTTTCCAGCCACACATTCACCTAGGCCCATCATGCATTATATTCACTACCTACTTTTCACCTTTTGAAAAATTGACCGGCTCCTATCTTAAAACAAACCTTTAACGAAAGGTGTACGATGTGTTAACTACTACTTTTTGAAGTTAATGAAAACTATATATATATATATATATATAATTGTATGGCTGGAGATTCTTTATTTATCTATTACCATGATGGATGTACAAATGAATGTCAAATAACTTGATTTCTTGTTCTTAGACTATCTTAGGTGTGTATAACAAGATGAGCAGTTCGGATTTTTCATGGGGGGCTCATATAGATGGGTGCTATAAACGTGGTGCTCAATGGAAGACCACCCATACACACGCACACACACCAGGGAGGGGGGTAGGGCATTCAGTTGCGAACGGATTTGGTGCGAACTAGCGTGCGTATGCTTGTTGCCGCTACTGGGGATAGTGGCAACAAGTGTTCGCACGCCAATTCGCACTCAGAACCGTTCGCAAACGAAGTTGGCCATATATATATATATATATATATATATATATATATATATATATATATATATTGTGCACACAGCGTCTGCACTCGGCCTTCCAGCTTTCGTATCGAAGATCCGAACCGTTCACATTGATCTACACATCTAAATTAGTCTAAATATGTAAATCAAATCATTTCAAATTCATTTGCCCATCCATTGAAGTGTTACAAAATTGTATGGTTGAAAATCAATTTTTTTTTCTAGTCACATGATGGATGGGCAAATGAATTTCAAATGATTTGATTTTACATATTTAGACTAATTTAGATGTGTAGATCAATGTGAACGGTTCGGATAATTGATACGAAGGCGGGAAGGCCGAGTGCACACGAGTGCACACGGAGGGGTGGTGCACAACGGAAGATTTTCCGATATATATATATATATATATATATATATATATATATATATATATATATATATATATACATATTGCTTCTTGATTCCCAGTAAAGAATGAGAAAACTATCATGGTAGCAACCAACTCTGTTTTACCCTAAACAACCTTAAGAAGTATATTATATTTACTGGACAACTATACACTCAAAAAACAAGGGAAAAGTAGAGGACGGGCATAAGAACCTTCAGTATATGACACTGAGAAAAGAAATTACCATTGTTAGAAGATGTGGCATTTAGCTCGCTTGAAGTTGCACTTTGGCCTTTCCTTCTGAATTTCAGAAGCTCCTTAATCCCTTTTGGAGATCCTTTGATATGTGGTTTCCCATGAATTTCATGGATCTCTAACAAAGCTGAGCCTGTGCTACAAGAGCGTGCCATAATTCTTTTAGTGTCAATTGCAGACACTTTCTGATTTATGTGTTCCGCATGTGTGGTACTGCTGGCAGGAGATTCATCCATATGCAATGGTCTGACTGTGGGAACTTCATCTGGAATCTTGGTGGAGAACTTATGAGGGTCATTCTTTGGTGGATTAACAGCCTGAACATCGCAACATAATATGACAGAATTTAGCGAAGGGTAAATTTTGAGGATTTTCTTTGATTTTCTCATTGGCATATACATCATTGTGTCTGTGGATTATTATCCAACAAAAGTGGAATCATATAGCTGACAAGTTGCTGACATTGTCGGATACACCATTTTAATTGAGTCTAGACCTGAATGTGGACTTGACATGTTAAATGTGTTTGGCAAGTATTTGTTAGATAGCTGGCAAAAGTTTTTTTTTTTTTTTTTTTCCATTTTGATTTGAATAAAAAGAAGTTGAATTAAATTTATAGAGTATTATTATTATTATTATTATTATTAATAATTAATTAATTAGAAATTAGATTAGGAATTATAAAAAGTATATAAAATTCTATACTAATGAACATATATAAATTCTACTAAATTAACATTGGACCCGTTTTGAAGTGTCAACGAATTAGAGCTCCTATACTACCCAAACCTTTTTGTTGTCACTTTAGACTAAGATATCTCCATCATTTAGAGTTTGTTGTACCATGAAAAATATAGTAAATTTTGAGGAACCAAAAAATAACATAGTAGGAACATTTTAAAAAATAAATACACCGAAACTTCGACTAGATCATCACTATTGAGGAGGTTAAACCTGGTTGCATATTTTATTGACACATAAGAATATCAGGTTTAGAAATTATAACAGTTATACCCTTGAAACAGATAATGTGTTATCCTCGATTCCTATATTGTCATCATGGATTAAATTAAAGTTTACGTGAAAAACATGGTTGAAGATGGTGAACGGAAACTTCTGAAGGAATTGAAAAAATTGTCCGTCTGCCTTTCATGAGAGGCAATATAAATAGGCATACAACTACACAGACGAGAAGTGTGGATAGGATACAACGAATTATATCATATATTCATACATGACATATCATGGTCCACAACTGTAATAATACAATATAGTATAAATATTATACTATCATACGATAGATCTATCTAACGATTACTATTTGTTAGTTTATCATAATTACCTTGTGTGAACTCAGCTTCTTGCCCTTGACGGAGTCATCAACTTCACCCAAGATAAGAGAAAGTGTAGGTGAAAAATGAGGCACTATTTCTGACACCGACTCAGTCCTTTCTCTTCTACCTTCTTCACACGATTTAACTCCAATTTCCACCATCCCTTCAGAGTTCTCGATAGCAGAATCAGTTATCATTCTATTTTCAAGAATCAAAATGGACTTCTCAACAATGGGTTCATCCACATTGTTTCCAAGTTTCGAAGAAACCTCACCAGCCTTCTTTACCTTCATTCTATCTGCACTCTTATTGACTTTTTCAGAAGGTTCTCTCGATACCTTAATTATATTCTCTGATGCGGTAGGAGAATTGGACTTTACTCGAGACTCCTTGATGTTTAATGAACCTGCTGAACTAGCACGATGCATATTGCTTCCTTGAGGATACGGAACCCTTCTAGTTCGAGTATGAGCTAAAATTACGTCTTCTTTAATCGCCAATCCAACTCGAACCGAGTTGGTACCTCCATTTACTCCATGAGGTTTAGTATGAGAACCAGAGGAACTCGGTGGAGTGCTTCCTGTAGTCAACTTCTGTAAAGGTGATGAAGAATCAGGATAAAGCGATGTTGATCGAGTAACATTTTTAGAACTATTTGACGACTTTTTTATAGGAGAGGAACTTGAATAAAGCCTTTTCGGGAGAGTGCTTCTCGTCGACAACTTCTGTCGAGGTGAAGAAGAATCCAGATAAATCCTTGATATTGGTTGAGTAACATTTTTGCTACTATTTGGCGACTGTTTTTTTGGTGAGGAACTTGAATAGAGTCTTTTCGGTTTTAGCATGGGTGTGTCCTGTAGGTTATGTGTTGATTGAGATACACTTTTGCTACTCCTTAACAACTTTATCAAAGGCGAAGCAGAGGAAGGTGATGCATCACTGAACCTTGATCCCCTATAAGAACCTGGAGAAGATTTAGTTGTCATTGTCATTGAGGCTCCAATTTGTTGTGGTTTCCAGGGAGAGTGAATGTTATCCGTGCTTCTTCTTGGCGATTTGTGAGGAGGTGAGAAAGATGTGGGTGGTGTATCATTGAACTTTGAGACACTGCGAGTAGTTGGAGAGACTGAGAGTCTAGTTGTGGGTGGTGCATCATTGAACTTTGACACACTGCGGGAAGTTGGAGAGAGTCTTGTTGGTTTTTTCACTTTGGGTTGAAGTATGTGCAGCGGTTGCTGAATAGTATCCGAACTTGTTCTTGCAGCGATTCTCTTCTGTCGCTCCCTTTTTAAGGCCTCCAGTCGTCTTCTCTCTTCCTCTTCCTGGAAGATTATCAAAAGGGAAAAACAAAAACAAAAGTATATTTTTTATCAGAGGGGAAAAAAATTACATCTAAATCATCAAATTTATTATTTAAAAATGAATATATCTGTGGAAGATTGAAAGTGAAATATAATGTATACTCTATTAAAAAATTCCTCGAGCACAAGCAAACACATGGAGAAATTTGAGTGTTGTTCATTTTCTTATTTACTGTAATCCTTGCCGTTTTTTGTGAGCTAAATATACCATTATTACATTACTATTTAAAATGTACTATTAGGTTTGACCTCTTCTTCACAACAAGGCTCGTAGCCCTACGAGTGCTCTTTTGCAATGGCAAACAATAATCTCCTTTCTGGTAATAAACATGGTATTAGAGCCTCCTAAATTTGTATACCTTGCTTAAAAACATTCATCCAAGATATCTTCAAGATACTCAAGAAGTTCTTTTTCTTAAGAACGCCCACACCAAATATTCATTTCCTGTTTTACTAGGAATGACAAATTCCTTAGATTTTTTTTTAGTAGTATAAAGGCGACCACGTCACCACTTCATTATGATAAATTAACAAAACAAAGTAGGACTAATTACAAAGATCTAGATTACTACTACATCTACCATACAAAAGAGGTTACGGGTACAATAAAAACTTAACTCGGCCCCCTGCATCTCCTACATTGCCTCCACGCCCTCCTCCATACGTACTATAGTCTTCGAACTTGCATGATTAGCCCAAGCATGAATGCAGGGCCGACCATGAGTTCCCGGGGGCCCAAGGCGAAAAGCCCAAATAATTATTTTTAGGGACCCCTAATTACAATATAATTTTTTTACGCGCAAAATACGTGCCTATATTTACAAGGAAAATACAAATTTTGGGACCCCTAAAATTACAAAAAAATCGGGGGTCTAAGGCGGCCGCCTCACCGGCCTCAAGGTGGGGGCCGGCCCTCCATGAATGGATACAAAAAATTTATGCATCATGACCTGAAATCTGTTGTTGTAATTACGAAAATACAAATCGTTACGATCTAGCCATAGATCTCACAACGTAGCAGCTTCAGAGATATTCCAAACTTTTGTAAGCTCCTTCTTGACTATCCTCGCTCTCCACTGCCCCCAAATCTCCAAAGTCGAGCTCAGACACTCAAGTAACCCAAAGCCTAAGCACACTACTTCCCAAGCTAACCTTGTCCTAGGACAAGTGAATACTTCCCAAGCTAACCTTGCCCTAGGATAAGTGAATAGAATGTGATTGGTGTCTTCATCATCTACTGGACATCTTAAGCACTTGACGTCCAACTGCATGTTGCATTTGCGTGTTGGGAATGAGACGTCAACAAACGCCCTTTGGTCGCAGCGGAACTAATTAGAGCAATGAGGAAGTCGAAGTAGACGAGGCGAATAAATTGAGCAAGCAAGTAAATCCACCAAACTAACACAAACACAACAATGATGACTTATCCCGGTTAGCTTTTGCTTAATCCGGGGGAAAAATATAGGGAGATCTGATATTCAACTAGAAGAGATTACAAGGAGTTACTGATTCACTTGACACAAGAAATTAAACTCACCCACCAAGAACTATCTCTCTCTCGAGCCTCTCTTTGCAATGGAGAAAAGAATCTATGAAGTACCACCTCTCATATTGGAGGAGTTTACAATATATACAGAAGAATAAAGAGAAACCTAGGTCTAATCTCGATCATCAGTCGTCCGATAAAACCTGAAAAAGAAGTAACTGAATAGGAGCCACACGATCTGACTTGGAGTTGAAGATTGGGCTGAACCGACCTAACAAATCGAGGCCCAAAAATGTATCAGCACCGCGCGTACCACTCTCTGACTTCCCAGTACAACGAGCGATCGGGGGTGTGGTTGAGGGTGCGGTCAACTGTCACCATGACCGGTCGACCGCAACTAGCCTGCACTTGCTGCTGCTGCTGTTCTCCTTCTACTCACTTCGATGCTTCGACCTCCATGCTTCATATTACCTTCTTTTAATCTGAACAACGAGTATACAAAACACAACCCTAACAAACTCCACCTTGGATTGCATACGAGTGCTATCACATGATGTGTTACTCATCTCCAAACCCAAACAAATTCCACTTGCAAAGAAAACTTAGAACAATAGCTTCTTCTTCTAGTTGAAATTATCTCTACCCAATCTCACCAAATCCAGTGCAGCCCCTCAAAGGCCCACCTCCGTAGATGTACTCACGAAGTTGCTAAACTCCGCACGAACTCCACCTACCCTTAGGCTTTCTCCACCTCTCGACGATATTCGAACGTCGTGGTCTCGTCTCGATGAATCTAGTTGCGGCAAACTAGCTGAGCTTGCGAGAATACCGGGAAAAGGAGCAACACTTGCGCAAGTATTTCGAATTCCCCAAAGCTTGTAGAGATTGTTTTGGCTTGGCCCAACCATTCTCATACCTCTAATCACCTTACGACGACCCTGAAAAACAGACAGAACTCCACCTCGAGTTGTGTACCTGCAGCCCCGTGCATCAAGGGTTCCCAAGGAAATCAGATTCCGTTTCAGCAGAGGAATATGCAAAATATTCCTTAAAATGAACATGTGTAGACCTGACATCTTCAACTCAATTGTCCCTTCACCCACTACTTCACAAATCTCTGCAGTTTCCGTTGTCACACAACGCCCCGTAGTAGACTTATAAGTAGAAAACAACTCCCTCTCGGAGCAAATATGAGAAGAACTCCCTGAGTCAAGAAACCAACTAGAATCCACTTCTAAGGAATTTGAAACACGAAGACACGAATCACCTGAATCAAAGGCACTAACCACATTAGCGGCTGAACTCCCGTTCTTTGCGCTCTCCTGATTCTGCAATTTCCAATAGTCTTTCTTGATATGCCCTGGCCTCTTGCGATATCGGCAACGGATCGAATCCTTTTGCAAAGCACTTTGTCTTTCTCCCGAAAGACCATCCACTGCTAGACAACTTGTAGAAATAGACGATGCAGATTTATGGGTCTCCTTCCTAAGTTGATTTTCCTTCAATGCTTTGATTACACCATCTACCGAAATACTCTCCTTGGCAGATCTACCGTGTAGCATGGTCGTGACTCGTGATCAAAGGCTCGTACGAATCCGGTAGTGAATATATCAGGTTGAAAGCTTTATCTTCCTTACACACATCTGCGTTGATCGCCTTAAGTTCAGATAATACCTTATTAACTCTGTAATGTGGTCTTGGAGATCGGTACCTTCCTTCATAGATAAACGGAATAACTTTCTCTTTCAATGCATCCGATCTAATAACGACGAACCCGAGTAATCAGTTATGAGTCTTTCCCACAGACTCGCCGCGTCAGTTTCTTCAAGAAATCTGTACTTGACCTCTTCCGCCAAGGATAGTCGGATTAGACTTATGACTCTTTCACGAATATCTTCTCAAACGTCATTGTAACCCTCGTTCCTGTAAATACTTACTTTCCAAATATTTTCAGTATTTTAATCATTTATAAATTTGTTTTGTGTTAAATTCGTTTTGAGATTTTCTATTTAAATATTTTCCAATCGAAAATTTTATTTTTTCGAGTAATGGTGTATTTTAAACTTGTTTTATAATCTTAATTTATCGGTTAATTGTATTTGAGCCCAAATCATGTATATTGTTATTATTGGAGTATTTTAATAAAGTTGTTAAACCCGAATATTATTTTATTGTATGGTTTTATTATTATTATGATTATAATTACTGATTGTTATTTCTTGATTTCTTTAATTAAAAATTCATCTATCGAATTATTTTATTTTTATACCCGATCTGATTTTCTTGGCGAGTTCCAATTTATTTTAAGCCCAATTCTTATTATTTCGATTTGTGTTATTTATTTATTTAATTGGGTTGAAATTTTCGTTCATGAACTATTTTTCTCTTTTATTGGGTTATCTATCGTGTGAATTTTATTTATTTGAATTGTGGGTATTTTTATTTGAACCATGTTGATCTTGATCTATCTCCTAATTGAACCCTAAAACCCAATTCTTTTGTTCTTGACCCAAATCTGCTTTTACTGTACCCTAAACCATTAACCCAGTACCCTAATTGTACCCTACAAATGCAACTCTACTGCAAACCCTAAATTTGGCACACAAATCGAAACCTAGCTTCCTGCTCTCTCTCCTCCCGTACTCTCTCTCTCCTTGTGTTTCCCGTTCAATTTCCCCTAACCCATTGCCGACCTCGTCTTCCCCGGCCTATCTCCGGCGACCCCGTCACCGCCACCCCCCATCGACCTCTCCCCGGCACCGCCCCACCTCTCTCCTCGATGCCCAGCCACCCAAATCTCCACCCCGGCCTCCCTCTTCCTTGTCCTCGACATTAACGGCAGCCAGAACCCATTGAAACCCAAATCCCGATAACCTCCTTCCTCCCTGTTTCAATCGCCGGCACACCGCGCCACCAGCGCCGCCCCGTGCGCCTCCGCCGGCAACATCGTCCCCGCCCCTGGCCGCCAGTCGCCGCGCCGCCAGTCCCCCTTGCCCTTGCTGTTTCTTTGCTGGTGTTGCTGCAGTCTCTTTTTGTGTGTTGGGTTCTTTGAATGCACGTATATTGCACGTATTATTGGTGGGTTGAACTAGTTTGTGAGTTCGTTGCTTCGAAATTCTTATCCCGTTATTCTTGGTATTCATTTTCACCATCCAACAGGCAAGTCACCGTCCTCTTGAATTGCTAATTGTATCAAATGATTCAAATTCAAGTGTTATTGAAATTCTTGCAAGTAGATCTCTTTGTTATCGTATTATCCTTTGTTTATCTCTTTCGTTGGGTTTATTGCGGGTTTACACGAGCTAACCCCAATACTCTTGACATCGTACCAATTTGACTCCAAAAGTATTGAATCTTGCATACATCATATAGTATGGATATTAGGGTTACACAAATAGTCACGATACAGATAAATTATTCTAGAGACAATCGTTAGATTGTATGTTGTTTGATCGTTTGATGATTGATTGATGTTAGACATGTATGTGTATGTGTTCTAATTTTATTTATCATGTTTGGACACCTATCATGCTAGTTACACAATTTATTGACTATAGAATCGATACCCATCATGTTCAACTAATTTATTTTACAAGAAAAATACCCTAAGAACTATACATGCTTGCTGACCTGAACCTTGATCGCTGTTTTCGAACCAGTAAATGACCTTAAAATGAAATGCTTTCTGAATATGAAATATAGGCCCAAGTGTCTAGTTGTCAATAACATCCAGAATTTTCGAATTCCGAGTTTCGTAGCAAAAGTTATGCCCGTTTTACTACAGCTGTGCTTTTACATTTCAGATTTTCAGATTCTCGTACCTTTCATGTTCAAACAATAAAAAGGCTGATCAAATGATAAAATTTTGCTATGAAAATTTCCAGATTGTTGCTTAATATGTTTAGGAGCCTAGATTATATTTTTACTGAATTTAATATTGAGTTTTTGCTGATTCAAAAATTAAAACAACAAGATGTTGAATTTCTGCCTGAACTTAAAACATGTAAAGAACCATGTGGTTGACCTAGCTACTGTTGTCGGAATTTGAACTTTAAGTATGCGTTGGAACCGTATGGAAGTCTAGTTTTCAGATTTTCTGACGGATTCAACTTTCAATTTCTGAGTCAGCGGAAAACTGTATTTTTGTACAGGCTGCACTTGCTGTCCAGAATTTTAGACTCCACTTTTTAATAGATTAATTATTCCTATGTTGTATTATTGCATGAATTAATGAATGTATGTTGTATTGCATGTTCCCAATGAGTTATTGTCACTATTCTAACCGTCCTATCCATGTTATCTTTCCTTATTGATACTATTGTTCACCTCTTGTCCCTTAATTGCATATTGTGTTGTTGCATTGATAAATAATTAACAAGCCGGGATTTAAGGGATTGATTTTTAGTAGTGGACAATATAGGAACTGTACTCGGAGGAGGGGCCCGTGTTTCCCTAAATAATGTTCCGGCTATTGTTTTATCGGTGATTGTGGTTATGGCCGTAACTCAATCTATCGTGTATTGTATCGTTGTCGATGACTGTATCGTACACCGAAAGGTGAATAATGTTTATCGTTGAAGAGTACATGAACTATGGAGCCCACTACTAAGTTTAAAACGTAACTTATTTGTATGTAGCAACCAAGTAGTAAAAGGATGGATGCATGAAGTACTACATTAGTTAGGATTAAAATAATTAATAAACTTTAAGGATCACACTACATCGACACTGCATATTGTTCCCTCATTGTTCCTATTGATATCGAATATTGGCTAAGTGTTACCGTTATTGATCACTGATTATTGTTATTAATATTGCATCATTATTATAGCCATTTCATCCACTATCATGATTATTGTCCCATTTTATTGATTCTTATTGATCTATTGATTCATTGTTATACCGTTATTCCACTGTTCCCTGCTTTCTCTACTTGCTGTCCATGACTTGCTCTAAGGACAATTATTTTTCTCTTTTTAGATGAAATATTTACAGGTAATGAAGGAGAATTGCCTGCTGGAGTTGGAGAACAAACATTTTGAAGATTTCTGCTTTTAATTTGTTTATCGTTTTAAATGACTTAATGTATCGAGAGCTTGTATTTATTTTTGGATTGGATTATTATTGTTTTGGGCTTATGTCCCGAATTTTAGTATTGTTTCAAAATGTTGGATTATTATTAGGCTAAATTTAAAAAAACGTCACAATAGTTTGGCGCTGTTTAAAAAAACGTCACAAAACTGACTTTTTAAAAAAACCGCACAATGTTTAACTTTCAACTCACGGAGTTATCCAACCGTTAACTGGGTTATACGTAATGTTTAAAAAAAATCACAAAACTATTGTTTTGTTTAAAAAAACAACACAGAACTATTATTCTGTTTAAAAAAATATCACAAAAGTTCCCATTTGTTTTAAAAAAACATCACATAACTATTATCCCAGTTAACGGTTGGATAACTCCGTGAGTTGAAAGTTAAACATTGTGCGGTTTTTTTAAAAAGTCAAAATTTTGCGACTTTTTTTAAACAACGCCAAACTATTGTGACGTTTTTTTTTAAATTTTGCCTTATTATTATTGTATTTGGATATTTATATTGCTTCATTCCAAGTATTTTTGTTCATGAGATCATTATTATTATCTGCACAATTATTCTGTATTGTTTATGTTGTTGAGTTAATCGGATAAACAACTTATGGGTGACGTTAGTCATTCGCTGGGCCAATGTTACGTACTCGTATTCCGTATTTTTGGGAAGCGGGGCGTGACAGTCATCCTTCATATCAGTTGGCTTTTCCTTCTTCTTTACTGTTGACTGCAACCGTTCTTGAACAAGAACATCATATATGTCAGTCTTCCAAAGATTGAAATTGATCTTACCATCAAACTGCTTGATCTTCAAAATACCGTGGCCTGTCATCTTAACCAAGAAACTCGACAACCTGAAGCTCTGTTACCAGTTGGGAATGGGGCGTCAACAAACGCCCTCTGGTCACTGCGGAACTAATTAGAGCAATGAGGAAGTCGAAGTAGACGAGGCGAATAAATTGAGCAAGCAAGTAGATCCACCAAACTAACACAAAAATAATAACGATGACTTATCCCGGTTAGCTTTTGCTTAATCCGGGGGAAAATATAGAGAGAGCTGATATTCAACTAGAAAAAATTACAAGGAATTACTGATTCACTTGACATAAGGAATTAAACTCAACCACCAAGAACTCCCTCTCTCTCAAGCCTCTCCTGCAATGGAGAAAAGAATCTATGAAGTACTACCTCTCATATTAGAGGAGTTTACAATATATTGAGAAGAATAGAGAGAAACCTAGGTCTAATCTTGATTCTCAGTCGTCCTTAAAACTTGGAAAAGAGGTAACTGAATAGGAGCTGCACGATCTGACTTGGAGTTGAAGATTGGGCTGAACCGACCTAACAAATCGAGGCCCAAAAACGAATCAACGCTGCGGGCGGTCGACCGTCCAACAAGACCGGTCGACCGTACCACTCTCTCACTTTCCAGAACAACGAGCGATCGGGGGTGCGGTCGACTGTCACCATGACCGGTCGACCGCAACTAGCCTGCACCTGCTGCTGCTGTTCTCCTTCTACTCACTTCGACGCTTCGACCTCCGTACTTCATATTACCTTCTTTTAATCTGAACAACGAGTATACAAGACACAACCCTAACATTGCGAAGGTTGACTTTTGAAAGATTTGCATCTTTCGCAACAAGCCAAATGAAAGCTTTCACTTTCATTGGTGCATCAGTTCTCCATATTGAACTGACTTCCTTTCCCTCCATCATTTAGCCACTTGTACATAGCCGACACCGTGAATTTATCACTAGGCTCTAAAATCCAACCCCTCTCATCATCGCTCCGTTAAGATATTGTCCCTTTGTCCTAATGAAATCCTTCAATATCTGTATTTGAAGAAGACACTCCTGAGTTGGCTGATTACGTAATTGAATCCTGGGACTACAATTTCTCCAAACCTCGTTGACAAGCGTATCAACGTTCACTGTTTCTCCGGCGACCTCTGGAAAAAGAGATAGAAATGTTTTTCTCCCGTACCACTTATCTTTCCAAAATCGTGTATCTTTTTCATTTCCAATCACATTAGCATGAAAAATCACATCAACCTTGGCAACCCCCTTCTAGAGGATGATGCCTTACCAAGTTCACTTCTCCCTCCGAACCTGTATTTCTTCCTTCGCCGATATAGCATGAGATATTTGTACCACCAATTATTGCGTCTTTTCCTCATTTTCCACCGCCACCTACTCATAAGTGCTTTGTTCATATCGCCCAGTAATAGGATTCCTAATCCCCCGAATTCCTTTCTCTTGCAAACTCTACCCCAATTAACCAGGTGAATACTTTTATTGTCCTCATTCTCATTTCCACAAGAATCTTCTTCTACATTTGTCAATTCTACCAATAACCCGTTTTGGAAGTTCGTAGATTGACATAAGATACATTGGCAAACTGCTTAGGCCTGAATTAATAAGCATAATTCTTCCACCAGCGATAGAAAGCTCTCTTTCCATTCGGGCAATCTCATTTCTACCTTCTCTATCAGATTCCTCAGATTGACCAACCTCATGTCGGAGGAAAGAAGAAGAATGTAATAATTCCCAATATTGATTTCATAAGAATCAACAGTAAAGCCAATGAATAAACCATAAAATCCTTTTTTTAGTATTTTATAAAGTTAACAGAGAGATTGGAAATGTTTATTTGAATTATTTATAATTGAGTACAATGTCTCATAAGGGGAACCAAATACTAAACTGATACATAACCTAATATGAGACAATATAATAAAATATCTAACACCCCTCTCAAACTCATGGTGGGTCGAATAGTGTGAGTTTGCCCACCTAGTGTTCTAAATGGCGGCCGCCTCAGACGCCTAGGCACTCAGATGGAGAAGAACGAACCGCCTTTGTCATAGGCAGTGGTCAAAGGCGATTAGGCGGCTGTTTTGTTGAGTAGGCATCCGTGGAGCTGATTAGGCGTCCGCCTGATGTCCAACGCCCAGACGTTTTCTATTTAAAATTTTTTAAATACTATAAAATAACACAAAAAAAGAGAACTACTACTAATCTATTAATCTGTTATATACTATGTATGGATCTTTAATAGTAGTGGAATTGTTTTTACTTTTTTTAGTATAATTGGTGATGGATTGCACATATTATACCTATTACACATTAAAATAGCACATGTTACACATATTATACATATTGGCATAGTACACATATTAGAATTGGGCAATTATTTTTTTAATTGCACATATTACACATTAATTGCACGAGGAAGCTTTTTTTATGCATAAACACCCTTTAATTACACGTTTTACACAAGAACATGATGAATATTTGCAATTGAATTACATAATTACACTTATGATTGAAGAATATAGGTTGAAATTAACTAAACTGACAAAATAAATTCAACCACCTAGGTGCTGCCTAGGTGCCCTAGGCGCTAGGCGCCTCTTGACCGAACCACCACCGCCTAACGCTGTTTACAACCTTGTGCCCACCAAGTAACGAAATCTCTGAACAGTGTGGAATTTGGTGAAGAAATCTGCTGTTTGTTGTAAAGAGGTAACAGAATGAAGTGAAATGGTCCCTGCTTTAAAGCACTCACGAACATAGTGGCAATCTATCTCTATGTGCTTTGTTCGCTCATGAAAGACAGGATTGCTTGCAATGTGCAACGCACTCTAGTTATCACAATGAAGAGAAGTAGCTCCAGTCAGAGTGACACCCATATCTGATAACAACCAATGAACATGAACAATCTCTCTAGTGATAGTTGTCATTGCTCTGTACTCAACTTCGGTGGAAGAACAAGCAACAACTGCCTATTTCTTGCTTCACCATAAGATTAGCGAATTGCCAAAAAATAGGCAGAAACCTGTGGTAGACCGTCTACTCGTAGGATCATCCGCCCAATCTGAACCAGAATATGCACTGAGCTCCAGTTTGGATGTAGAAGGCATGAAGAAAGAGCGAGTGATAGTGCCTCGAAGATATCTGAGGATCCGAAGAAGAGCACCGTAGTGAACTGATGTAGGAGCAAAAACGAACTGATTAACAACAATAACTGTGTAACACCCCACAAAATTGAACTATGACAATTTTGCCATGCACGTGTTATACACATGTATTTTGTACCGTTACGGATAACATCCGTGATATTATATTTTACGTATTTTGTATCTCGATTTTATAAATATCTTTCTGAACCTTCGAATTCATTTTTGATCTCTCATTTGAACTCAATCCAAATATTTTCTGATCCATTCAAAATTTTTCGATTTAATTGATTCAGTCTCCTTATCATACTCTGGTTTTGATTCAGTATAAGACTGTTGATTTATCGTATTATCGAATATTCAACTTTGCTATCTCTAAATTTCTTGACCTTGCATTGAGAATTTGACCTAGTTCTCTTCTTTGAAATTGAGAAACTTTATACATGAAAATCGTAGCCCATCGAGTCTAGAATCCAGAGCATCTTGCGGTTTCTAATTCTGATTTATAGATTGTAAGTTATTTAAAGCTAAGTTGTCCCTTAATCCTAATTCTCTACGTAACCCCAACCTCATTTAATTCCACCTCCGTTTAAAACCTTATAACCTACTCCCTATACATTTTTTCTCACACCCAGCCAACCCAAAACCCCCTCATCTTTCTCACTCTACAATTTTCTCCTGTGGCCTATCAACCTATCCTACTCTCCTAATCTCACTGTACACTAACCCTAAATCTCTTCTCTTCTCATTCTACAACCCTCATCTCCCCAACTGTAATTTACACCCGCATTAACCCACCTCCTCCTATCTGCCTCCTTTCCTCCTACACCCTATTACCTATGTTGGTGAATCCCTTGATTCTCTCTCCTCTTATTAGCCATTATTAGAGAAGATTTGTTATTTTCTATTAAGGGAAGATTTGCTATTATTGGAAAAGATTTTATGTTTCCATTTAGTTTTCTTTTTCCTTAAGGTTCTCCTTGATTCAAGGATGGACATTGATTGTATTTCTCTTATTTAAACAAGCCTTAGTGCTGAAGAATAAATCAAGCTTTCACCACCTGTGTTCTATTATGGTATCAGAGCCAGGTTTCCTAACCTAGGGTTCGTAAAGTTTTTTTTCTAAACCCATTTCTCCAACCTGGTTAGGCCCTCAATGGCCGATTCCAATAGATGGCGGCAAGCTTTCACTGGCTCAACAAACAATCTCCACGACAGAAGGCGGAGCAGGCCGCGGGAACGGCGCAACAGGCCGTGGCGATAGTGGTGGTGCTGATCGCGGCGCTGACACTGGCAGAGGCGCTGGTCGCGATGCTGGAGGCGGTACTGACCATGGCGATGGCGGCGGCAATGGGGACGAAAGCTCTTTCAGAGACAACAACTTCAACACAGGTTTCAATGATCAGGAGGGATCCTCAAACTCCCTCAAGGTCAATGTTCCTAAGATGAATGGAAAAAATTATAATGAATGGGCCTAAACCGTCCGTTTGGTATTGGAAGGCAAAAGAAGGTTTGGTTTTTTTATGGGAGCAATAGCAGAACCGGCAATAAATGACCCTTTTTTTAAAGGCTAAAATTGAACCCCCCCTAAACTATTCCATATATGCAGAAAACCTCACTCACCTTTTTTTATGCAGAAAACCACACTCAACTATTGTGCGAAAAACCACATTATGACTCCGTTATACGGGTGGTTTTTCGCACCCATAGTTGAGTGCAATTTTCTGCATAAAAAAAAGGTGAGTGAGGTTTTCTGTATTAAAAAAAAAGGTGAGTGAGGTTTTCTGCATATATGAGATAGTTTAAGGGGGTTTTTTCAATTTTAGCCTAACGGAGTCATGATGTGGTTTTTCGCACCATAGTTGAGTGTGGTTTTCTGCATTAAAAAAAGGTGAGTGAGGTTTTCTGCATATATGGTATAGTTTAAGGGGTTTTTTTCAATTTTAGCCTTTTTTAAACAATGGAAGTCTGAAAACTCCTTGATTATTGCCTGGTTAGTGAGCTCTATGGAAACCGCAATAGACAAGCCGTATATGTTTTTACCTTCTGCAAGAGCAGTGTGGGAAGCTGTCAAAGAAACATACTCTGATATCCAAAACTCCACCCAGATCTTTGGCTTAAAGTCAAAGTTGTGGCATGCTAAACAAGAAGACATGGATGTAACTACTTATTATAATGAGATGTTGACTCTGTGGCAAGAGTTGGATCTCTGTTATGATGACAGTTGGATGTGTGCAGAAGATAGTGTTCTGTTCCTCAAGAGGCAAGAGAATGATCGTGTCTTTATGTTTCTTGCTGGGCTGTATAAAGACCTTGATGAAGTAAGAGGCCGAATTTTGGGGAAGATACCACTGCCAACTCTTCGTGAAACTTTTTCAGAAATAAGGGAGGAGGAGGCACGACAAGGAGTAATGATGGGTAAGGCACCTCAAAGTTCAGAATCTGAAGGCTCGGCTCTGGCCACTAGGAACTTCAACGAAAGTAAGAAGTCGGACAAACCTTGGTGTGATCACTACAAACGCGCATGGCATACGCGTGAAACATGTTGGAAGCTCCATGATAAGCCTCCGAACTGGAAGAAGGTGGTAATGAGGATCGTGCATTCCAGGCTAGTAATTCAGATCAAGGGCAGCAATCTTCTTCAACTTAGCTTTTCCTCACAACAGAACAACTAGACAAACTGTTCAAACTCCTCGAATCTCAAACTCCTTGCTCTATAGCACAAAAAGATAATTCTGCTCTTCTTAGTGTCAGTCCCAACCACACTTGGATAGTAGATCCAGGTGCAACCGATCACATGACAAGTGAATCTATTCTATTTTCCTCATATAGTCCCTGTGCAGGAAATCAAAAAATAAAAGTCGCAGATGGCTCTTTTTCAGCCATTGCAGGTAAAGGTTCAGTTGTGTGGTCTCCGATGTTGACTCTTAAAGATGTCCTTCATGTTCCAAACCTTTCTTGTAGCCTAGTCTGTCAGTAAATTAGCCCAAGAAAAAAACTGTCAAACTAATTTTTTCCGTTCTCACTGTCTTTCAGGATTTGAACTCGGGGAAGATGATTGGCAGTGCTAAGGAGAATGGAGGACTCTACTACTTCGACATTGGACCTAAATCACAACTACCTTCCAAACCGATAAGTTCCTGCTTTGAGTCTTTTTCTGTTTCGAATAATGATGACAACATTATATTATGGCATTTACGATTAGGTCATCCAAGTTTTCGTTATTTAAAACACTTGTTTCCTAAGTTATTTCGTAATAAAGATTTGTCTTTGTTTAAATGTGAAGCACGTGAATTTGCAAAACATCATCGTTCCCATTTTTCAATACAGCCTTATAAATCATCAAAACCTTTTTCTATTATTCACAGTGATGTTTGGAGCCCTAACCGTACAAGTACACTCTCTCACAAAAAATGGTTCATCACATTTATCGATGACCATTCAAGAGTATGTTGGGTATACTTGTTAAAAGGGAAATCCGATGTTTGTCAGGCTGTAAAAGACTTTTAAAATGGTGCAAAATCAATTTCAGACAACTATTCAACTCTTTAGAAGTGACAATGGCAGACAATACTTTAACACAATTTTGGGTGATTTTTTCTTCAAAATGGAATTGTGCATCAAAGTTCGTGTCCTAATACTCCCCAACAAAATGGAGTTGCAGAAAGAAAAAAAATATACACTTATTGGAAGTGTCTAGAGCTTTACTCTTCTCAAATAAAGTACCAAATTATTTGTGGGGTGAAGCAATTTTCACTGCTGCGTATTTAATTAACAGAATGCCCTCCAACGTCTCATTTTTCAAACTTCAATTCATATTTTCAAAGAATGTTTTCCTGTTACTCGTGTTTCAACTGATTTGACATTAAAAAATTTTGGTTGCACAGCATTTGTTCATGATCATAAGAATATTAGCAAACTCGAACCTCGTGCTATAAATTGTGTTTTTTTAGGGTACTCCCCAACCCAGAAGGGATATAAATGTTTTGATCCAAAAAACAAGAAAATGTTTGTCACTATGTGATATAGCTAAAAATGGGGTTAAATCGGAACCATCCAAATCAGACGCGAATCTCAAAGCTTCGGGGTAAAATGGTAATTTCACTTACAAATGGGTCTAAGACGGGGATTGGGTCTTCTCTCCTAAGACCCAATAACCCGCAAACGGATCCACCTCAACTGGGTGCGGGTTCCAACCTGCAGCAAAACCCGGTCCACCAGGATAGAATTAGGGTTTCTGATTAATCCTAATCAACGGCCCTGATTCATATCTATCCTTTCACTGGGAATTAGGGATTACATTCCTAATCTGACCCCAAAGGCGGCTATAAATACCCCCCATCCACCACCATTAAGAGGTAATCAATCTTTTGTCAATTTACGCTCTCATAATCTTCGCTGATTACTGACTTGAGCGTCGGAGGGTGCGTCGCCGGGATCAACCCCGGTGTCTCGCACTTTTTGCAGGTGAACAGCGAGAGTCAACGGTCAAACTCCGGCGGAAAAGGTTAAGGTTTGTTATTCAGTTTTCCTAAGAATCCACAAATTCATCTGTTTGCCCCCACACCAGATTTAGCGGTAACAGATTGGCGCCGTCTGTGGGAAACCACGAATAGCGATCCCTCCTCTTCCCGTCGGTCAGATCTCCTCCAGCCATGCCTCTAAGGAAACTAAGATCCAGAGGGTCCAACCGTGGACCCACTCCTCAACCACAACAGGAGATCCCCTTCCAAACCGTCTAGCCAACGGGACCCCCTTTTCAACCTAATCAGGCCCCGCAACAAGACCAACCTCCTCCTCAGAATCTTCAACCCCCTCGCGGTCAAACCGGGCCTCAGAATGCCGGCGCGGGGGGCTCCCATCCTAATCCTCAGAAACAACCTCTCCAACATGATCACGTCTCCGTGCACAACCCCTCTACTGATTCCATGGCATCTCACAATCCCCGAGCATCTGATGACCTCCGCAATACTCTAGACAATCGGCGCAAAGAAGAGGATCTTCGCCGCCGTTTGGATGAAAGGCGGGCCCGAGAGGGAGCCTCCCGCCAACACCGTCCAAATGAGCGATCTCCTCTTCGCCGAGAATATAGGTCCCCTCCTCACAGAGGGCGGAGAGAGTCCCCGGGTCACCATAGAAGAAGACCCCATTCCCCTGCTGGTCGGCATCCCCCGAGCAATGATGAGGCGCCCATTACCCGCGCCGAGTTCCAGCAATTCCAAGCAACCATCTTGCAAGCCCTCAATCTCTGACCCAACAACCACAATGCTCAGAGGGTCCCCACTCCTCCGGTCCGAAGTCCTCGCCAACGGTCCCTAACTCCTCCCCCAGCTTCTAGCAACCCCCGGCACATTGCTAGTCCTCGCCACTCCAGGAGCTACCGTCGTCGTAGCCCCCGCTCTCCCTCGTACGAAGACGAGTCCAGAGACTCGTTTGATAACCGTCGAAGGGATGACACTGTCTACCGTCGTCTCCACGAAATGGAGAGGCGCTTGGGTCAGCTAGACAGAGAAGAAGAGCTTAGAGGAAGGACCCTCCGACCGAGTCGACCTCCTTTCTCTCGAACCATCATGGAGGCCCCCGTTCCAATAGGCTTCAAGCCTCCCCAATTCGAGACTTATTCCGGGGAGTCCGACCCCGTCGACCACATCGAAAGCTTTAAGACCCTCATGCTCATCCACCAAGCTTCCGATGCTCTGTTGTGTAAGACCTTCCCGTCTACCCTCAAGGGTCCGGCCCAGAAATGGTACTCTCGCCTCGCCCCATCTTCGATATTCTCCTTCGAGCAATTCGAGACCCTCTTCGTCACCCACTTCATGAGTAGCCGCCGAACTAAGAAGACCAGCATTTCGCTACTCTACCTTAACCAGAAGAAGGGTGAGAAGTTGCGAGACTATGTGAAAAGGTTCACCGCAGAAGCCAGGTCCATCGCTTCCCTTGACCAGTTGATCGCTGCAGCAGCATTCCAGTCGAATGTCATCAACTATAACCTTCGGTCCTCCCTCACCAAGAAGCCCCCACAGAACTTCTCCGATCTCCTTCTCCGAAGCGAGAAGTATATCCGGGCCGAGGAAGCTGAGCACCGCCCCAGCTTTAAGGGGCCTTCCTCCGGGTCCAAGAGAAAGGAAACAGAAGAAGAAGGAGCCAAGAAGCTCCAAAAGGATAACAGCGGTCAGCGACGCCCTCCCCCCAGATTCGAGAAATTTAATCCTCTAAATGCCAACATTTCCACTATTCTCATGGAAGTAGAGAAGGAAGGGGTGATACCTCCTGCCCCGGAGATGAACACCCCTGGCAAGAAAAGGGATAAAGAGAAATGGTGCCGCTATCATCGGGACCATGGCCACGAAACCAATGATTGTCGGGCCCTTAAGAACGAGATCGAGGCCCTCATCCAGAGGGGGCAGCTGGCCAAATTCGTGAGAAAAGACCAAACCGACCTTCCTCCTCCTCCTCGGGAGGCTAACAAGCATCCTGAGCGATGCGGTGAGACACCCGAACTCGAAGAGGAGCGTGTCCTACACCTCATTCATAGGGGCCCAATGGGGGGCTCCTCCAACTCCTCTCGAAAGGCTTTCGTAAGGGAAGTCAATTCAGTACATGGCATGCCTCCCCCTAAAGGCCTTGGGGTACCCGTCACATTCTTAGATGAAGACCTGGTAGGCGTCCGAACCCCCCATTGTGATGCACTAGTCATCGACCTCCATATGGCGAATTTTAAAGTAGAGAGGATCCTAGTAGACAATGGCAACTCCGTTAACATCCTCTTCCTCGATGCTTTCAAAGGACTTAAGCTATCCCGGGATAGACTCAAACCCGCCGGCTACACACTCCACGGGTTCACGGGAGTGCCAGTGACTATCGAAGGGGTGATCACCCTCAACGTAACCACTGGCAAAACTCCTACTACCCGAACGGAGCTGATGGATTTTATGGTAGTTGATGTCCCTGCAGCTTATAATGTCATCCTGGGCCGGCCCGGCCTAGCTGCTCTCGAAGCCGTCCCTTCCGCTTATCACCTCAAGATGAAGTTCCCCACTCGGACAGGAGTAGGGAAAGTAAAGAGGCAGTCAGGAGATGGCCCGCAAATACTACATGACCTCTACTGGGGGTCCCGTCCTCTCCCTCGAAACACTTGAAATCCCCCAAGAAAGTGTCCGACAAGCATCCGAGCCGGTGGATGAACTGGAGGAAGTGCTCTTCTCTGAGCAAGATCCGAGCCGCAAGTTCCTTATCAGCAAGACCCTCCCATCTGCCCTAAGCTCAGACATAGTCCAATGCATTAGAAAGAACCGTGACCTCTTTGCGTGGTCGGCTGCCGACATGCCAGGAATCTCCGAAGAGCTCCTCGTCCACCACCTCAGCGTTGCTCCGGGGTCCAAACCGGTACAACAGAAGAGGCGTAAGTTTGCTCCCGAGCGCCAGCAAGCCATAAAAGAGGAAGTGGAAAAGCTCCTAAAGGCTCAGTTCATACAAGAGGTCAATTACCCCGAATGGCTCTCGAATGTTGTGATGGTGAAGAAGGCCAACAGGGACCTGGAGAATTTGCATCGACTTTACCGACCTGAACAAAGTATGCCCCAAAGATCCATTTCCCCTTTCAAGCATCGACACCCTGATTGACGCCACTTCGGGCCATGAGCTTCTCAGCTTCATGGACGCTTTTTCCGGATACAATCAAATCCGCATGTTCCCCCCGGACATCCCAAAGACCTCCTTTATTACCGATCAGGGCCTCTACTGCTACAGGGTGATGCCTTTCGGGTTGAAGAACGCAGGCGCCACTTATCAACGCCTCGTTAACAAGGTCTTCCAAAATTAGATCGGTCGTAACATGGAGGTGTATGTTGATGATATGCTTGTGAAGAGCATCCAAGGGGCCGACCATATCACCGACCTGCAGGAGGCATTCGATGTGTTAAGAAAACATGATATAAGGCTCAATCTGAACAAGTGTGCGTTCGGAGTCGCATCGGGAAAATTCCTAAGCTTCATGGTCAGCTATAGAGGTATCGAAGCCAACCCTGAGAAGATCAAGGCCATACTGGATATGGCTCCCCCTAAAAGCATAAAAGAAGTTCAGAAGCTAACCGGGCGCCTCGCAGCTATAGGGCGCTTCCTTTCCAAGTCAGGGGAGAAGTGTCTTCCCTTCTTCAAGGCTCTCAGGGGGGGCTAAGGGCTTCGAATGGGGTCAGCAACAGCAGGAATCGTTCGATCAGCTTAAAGCCTACCTAGTCAACCCCCCTCTCCTCAGCAAGCCTATCCCCGGGGAAACACTCTACCTCTACTTAGCTGCCTCCGAACAAACCCTCAGCGCTGTCTTGGTGAGGGAAGAAGACAAGGCTCAGAAGCCCATCTATTACGTAAGCAAGGTACTTCGTGATGCCGAGCTTCGTTATCCGAGGCTAGAGAAGATGGCATACGCCTTGGTTATGGCAGCTAGGAAGCTTTGCCCGTATTTCCAGTCTCACTCGGTGGTCGTTCTTACCGACCAGCCGCTGAAGCAAGTTCTGCACAAGCCGGAGACCTCTGGCCGCCTCATGAAGTGGTCGATCGAACTGAGCCAGCATGATATATCGTACCAACCTCGGACCGCGATCAAGGCTCAGGCCTTAGCTGAATTCATAGTTGAAAGCACCATTCCCGAGGTCAGTCAAGCGGCAAACGGGCCCCCTATTTGGATGGTATATGTTGATGGATCCTCTTGTACCGAAGAGAGCGGAGCCGGGGTTATTCTGGCAGGCCCCGATGACTTCGTCCTCCAATACTCCCTCCGCATCAACTTCAAGGCGTCCAACAATGAAGCGGAATATGAAGCACTTATAGCCGGTCTCGGAATGGCTCGCAAGGCGGGGGCACAACGCCTCCGCATATTTAGTGACTCTCAGCTGGTCGTGAAACAAGTCTTGGGTGAGTATGAAGCGCGAGATGACCGAATGGCTAAGTATCTAGCCAAGGTCCAAAATCTCATGGCTCTCTTCGAAGAGGCACTTATTCGGCAGATGCTCTCTCCAAGTTAGCCTCATCCTCCCTCCAAGGTCTCGAGCAGACCGTCTTGATCGAAGTGCTCCTGAAGCCAAGCATAGAAGAAGAAACTCCTGACTCCATGGAGTCGCTGCCTGTACAACTTCAAGATAATTGGATGAAACCCCTAGTAGAATTCCTAAGGGACGGGTTCCTCCCCGAAGACCCTAAGGAAGCCCGCCGAGTCAGAACCAGAGCGGAGCGGTACACCATTATTGCGGGGGTCTTGTACAAACGCTCCTTCACACAAGTTGACGGCAGACCTTATCTGAGGTGCCTCTCCCCCGAACAAGCCACATACGCCTTGCAAGAACTTCACGAAGGCATGGGCGGAGTACATTCAGGTTCCAGATCACTTGCCCGAAAGGTGTTGAATTATGGATACTTCTGGCCTACCCTCCTCCAAGACGCCGAACGACACGTTCGGCAATGCAGCTATTGTCAAAAGCATTCCAACATTCGTCGCCTACCTCAAGCTCAGCTCATCTCCCTATCAAGTCCGATCCCCTTTGCAATGTGGGGAATGGATTTACTAGGGCCGTTTCCCCCAGCTCCTGGCCAGCTCAAATTCTTAGTCGTGGCGATCGACTACTTTTCAAAATGGATAGAGGCCGAGCCCTTGGCTACAATCACCGAGAACAAAGTCCTTCAGTTCTTCTGAAAGAGTGTCATCTACAGGTTCGGTGTCCCTCGAGTCCTCATACCGACAATGGAACACAATTTACAGGGGCCGCATTCCGAGCTCTATGTGAAGACCTCGCCATCCAACAACGCTTCTCCTCCGTCTCCCACCCGCAGTCAAATGGTCAAGTAGAAAATGCCAACCGACAAATTCTCTCCGGTATCAAGAAGAGGCTGGATAAGCCGGCTAAGGGTTTATGGGTCGACCAGCTCCCAAACGTACTGTGGAATTACCGCACTACCAAACAGACTCCTACAGGAGAGTCGCCGTTTAATCTCACCTATGGGTCGGAAGCTGTGATCCCCTTGGAAGTCGGTGTACCCTCTCCCCGCCTCATTGCCTATGAAGAAGAGCAGAATGCCAGGGAACTTCTGGTGAACCTGGATCTGATTGATGAGCTCCGGGAAAGAGTTTCGATTCGCCAACAAAGCTACCGAAGGAGGATCGAGCTAGCCTACAATTAGAAAGTCCGTCCCACCGACTTCAAAGAAGGGGACTTGGTCCTCAGAAAGTTAGCTATCTCATTCCCCAGTCAGAAGAGTAAGCTGGCTCCAAATTGGGAAGGACCTTACAAGATCACCAAGGTGGTTCGACCCGGAACTTACTGTTTAGAAGACCTCGAAAGAAGAGAGATTCCCAGGACTTGGAATGCCGACCACCTCTTAAAGTACCAAGAAAGCGCATGAACGCCTCTCTGAGTACCGTCAGATGTCGAACCATTCCTCTCCACTTGTAATTTTACTTTTGCTCCTTTATTTCTCCAATGTAATAACGGCTCGCAACTCAGAAACAGCTGACTATTAGTTTTCAATAAAGAACATTTTTTCATATTTTACTTGTGAAATTTCTTGTATCTCTCTGCTTTTACCTTCTTCATACTCAAACGACGAGTTCGGAGTCCAACACTTGGCTCGACTCCGCTTCGCAAGTTCGCTCTTAAGCGAGCTAGAAGTGGTTCGCCATTCAGAATTGCTCCCACAACCGTTGAAACATACTCAAACGACGAGTTCGGAGTCCAACACTTGGCTCGACTCCGCTTCGCAAGTTCGCTCTTAAGCGAGCTAGAAGTGGTTCGCCATTCGGAATTGCTCCCACAACCGTTGAAACATACTTAAAAGACGAGTTCGGAGTCCAACACTTGGCTCGACTCCGCTTCGCAAGTTCGCACTTAAGCGAGCTAGAAGTGGTTCGCCATTCGGAATTGCTCCCACAACCGTTGAAACATACTCAAACGACGAGTTCGGAGTCCAACACTTGGCTCGACTCCGCTTCGCAAGCTCGCTCTTAAGCGAGCTAGAAATGGTTCGCCATTTGGAATTGCTCCCGCAACTGTTGAAATATAGTCTCGTTTTGCCGCCGCGCGCGAAATCCTTACAACTAAACTAAACATGGGTGAAGCTGATGCTAGGTCTACCAAGTCTCGGCACACTGCATCTCTTGATCCCCGCGGTTGGAAGGTCATTAATATGAAGTTGCTATATTCTTCGTGTTTCCTCAAGAAAAGATATCAGCTTCAAACGTGAACTTGTTAGAGGCTTCGGCAAATTCCCAGCCTGGACAGTCCTCAATTTTTTCACAAGGCGAAGTCGAAGGACCGCGACAGCTCTAGTCCTTTGATCAAATACTGGACTATGAAATCACCTCCAGAATCTCGTGTATTGTCGACCCACGCCCAGGACCCTGAGGAGCTAACCTTTGGTTCTTATAGTTCGTTTAAAGTTGAAGTAATCCGCCAATAGGTGGCTCTCCACTGCAAGAAACTCGCTCTCACGGATTCACGAGCCAGGAGGCTCGAAGCAGTGCTCAGCCCGTCCAAACAAGCAAAAACCTTGCTTTGGGCTTCGGCACACATTGTCGAGCGCTCTTAGGCACCGACGCCCAAACTAGCAAAAAACCCTGCTTTGGGCACACATTGCCGAGCGCTCTTAGCACCAACGCTCAAACAAGCAAAAAACCCTGCTTTGGGCTTCGACACATTGCCGAGCGCTCTTGGCACCGATGCCCAAACAAGCAAAAAACCGTGCTTTGGACTTCGGCACAAATTGCCGAGTGCTCTTGGTACTGACGCTCAAACAAGCAAAAAACCTTGCTTTGGGCTTCGGCACACATTGTCGAGCGCTCTTGGCACCGACGCCCAAAGCAAAAAACCTTGCTTTGGACTTCGGCACACATTGCCGAGCGCTCTTGGCACCGACGCCCAAACAAGCAAAAAACCTTGCTTTGGATTTCGGCACACATTGTCGAGCGCTCTTGACACCGACGCCCCTGAGGTCCAAACGAGCGAAAGTTTATCCCCGGACCTCAGCATGCTAAAGACAGTCGCGAGTAACACAACAATAGAAAGGGTTCAAAAACGCACAAGTTAAAGAGAGAAAAACCGTCATTTCGATTAAGTACGGGGAGACGATTACAAAGCGGCATCTTCTCTACAACCGAGCTACAAGACTTCCAAAAAGCAAAAACTACAATGCCGACTCGTTACACTTAGACGAAATACAAAACTTGAAAAACAAAAAAAAAATCTTCAGCGCTTCCTTGGCACAGGGATGTTCCGCTTCAAAGACACCCGAGGGCGGCGACGCTTGACCCCGGTACTCATCCCTAAACCGGCAAATTGAGAAATGTCCTCGACGCTGCTCCTGACAGTTGCCCCGACGGATGCCCCGCTCGATGAAATCGCTACGCCGCTTTGGGCATCACCCGGACTTGGCCGACCTACGGGAGAACGTGACGCGAGCTCATAAAACGAAATGCCTCGCTCGCCCTCCTCGCGAGTGCATGAAGTGCTCCTGACATTGATTGGCCCCGAGTGTGGCTTTAGGCGTGCCACTTCAACCTCCAACTCAGCGATCCTCTGTTTTAGAGACTCATCTCCTGCCTCCACTTCGAAGCGAGGAGGCACGGCGGAGCTCGGAATGTTGGGGCGACGGGCAATGATCCGGCGGAGGTGAGTGACTTCGATGCCCCTATCCACTGTTGTTCTTTTCAACGCATCGACCTCCGCCGTCAGCTCATCACGTTCGGTCATCAACCTGCCCACCGCCTTGGTTAGCTCCTCTTCCTCCGCCAAAAGTTCGGCCTCCACTATCTACAAGTGGTGCACCTCGGTGAGCATATCGTCCCTCTCCGCTGTCATCTTCGACAGAGAGAGCTGGAGACACTTCAATCTTAGCCCGTTGGTAAAAGCCGTCGACGAGCCATCCTCCTCGCCCACAGGAGGGATCTCGGCGAGCCGACCCTCTAGTCGCCGAATAATGATGTCTCGTTGGCTCAAGATCACCTGCAAATGGTTCCGCTCGCTCTCAGCCCTGCGCAACCCTAGCTCGACCTCATAAAGGCGCTCTCGACACCTACCCAGACTCAACCTCGTCGACCCCAAGCTATCCTCGGAACCAACATCCTCCTCGGAGCGAGTGGGTTCGGCTGAGTGGGTCGCATCGGCAAGCTGAAAAAATTAAGGCAAATAACGGAGCTCAGTAAATAGTCAAAAGTTCACTCCTCGTCCGACCCCTGAATAAAAGCTACACGCACTAAAGCAGGAGTTCTTCGTCTAAACACTTTGCCAAATTTCAAGCAAACACAAAAAAAAGGGGGTGGGGGGCTATTCAAAGGTGACGTGGGGTCAAGTTCAAAAGTTTCTTTCATTTATCACAAAAATGTGGTGGTCAGTCCGCAATTAGGCGATACAAGACAACACAAAAAAAAAAGACTAGAAGAGGTGAAATCAAGGGTCGACCTCTTTTCCAGGGCGTCGGGAGTGGATAGGGACAGACCCCCCCGATGGGGGCTGAATCGCCAGCGGGGTTACTTTGGTGATCTGCACCTCGCCGACGACTTCAACCTCGCGGTCGTCCTCATCCTTGCCTCCGTCTTCCTCTCCTTCCGAGTCAGGGTCGAAGCCCTCAACATGGCCCGGGAACAGCCTCCACCCCGAGCAGTCCACCTCAGGGTATCTCTCCGACACCTGAGAGATGGCTTGGGCATAGGCCTTGGCCATATTTTGGGCAAGGAAGCCCTGCGCCTTCGCCATGGTGGCCTCTTCGGCCCCCTTAACCGCGGCGTCCTGGGCCTTCGCCGCCTCGGCTAGTTGTCTGGCCGACTCCTTTTGCCGTAGGAGATCGGCCTCGAGCTTCGCGGCCTGGCCTTCGAGGTACTCGACCCTCGTCGACCTCCCCTCGAGCTCGACCCTTAGCTTGTTGAGCTCTGTGCCCATCCGAGCCTTCTCGGCCCGAGCCCGGTCGGTCTCCTGCTTCAGCTCTTTTTCCAACTCCGTCATCTTTTTTGAAAGATGACCGAAGTGGACGATGATCTACAAAAAAAAGAGGAGGTGCCAAGTGTTAGAAAAATCGAAAGAGAAAGTAGCCAACGAAAGCATAAATTTGACACTTACCGAAACTGCCGAGCGCGCGATCTCAATGCCGTCATCGCCCGCCATGCCGGCCTCCATGGCGGCTCGGTCCTTTGGCGTCGCCAGGTGTTTGACCACCTACATACTCTCCAAGGAGTCGCCGAGATCCCCATCATGCTTCCGAACCTGCCAGTCCGGAACGTGGATCCTCTTGTGCTCCTCAGTGAGGAGCTCCTCGGCCGTCGCCGTCAGCGGAGGCGTCTCCATCCCGAGAGCTGCGGAGATCGGGAAGTCTTGTGCCTCATTCGACGCCGAGGCTACTCCTGCTGTCGAGGTCGGGGTCACCATAACCGGAGGCTCAACCACCTCGACTCCGCTAGCGCCCCTCGGAGCCTTCGCGGGCGGCAGCTTGGTGGAAACCCTCTTGCGCTTCTTCGGCGCCTTACTTCCGAGGGCAGCCCTCTGCGCCATCACCGTGTCGAAATCCATTGCCTCTGCATCAAAAAAGAAGCCGGTTAAAGACACAAGTTAGAATAGAAAAGATTTTTTTAAAAAAATGAGAGCATAGAAAGAGCCGCGTATTGGGGTCTACGCGGCTGAGCCCTCCCCTGAAGAGAATGTCCTCGGTAAGCTCTCTCCAATCGTACTTCGGCCTGTCAAGAAGAGTCTGCACTGCCTCCTCTTCTTGAGGATGAATCACCGGCGACTCCTTCACCCGCCTCGACACATCCTGTACGAAACTGGTGGGTATGGGCCACGCCTCAACGCCCCGCACTATCAAGTATTTATCTCGCCAGTGCTTGATGGAGTCGGGGCAGATGATGAGCCGCCTCCGTGCCTCGGAGCTAGGTAGTACCGGAACTCCGACCGGTTCTGCTGATGAAGCCGGTAGATAGTCCGGAGTACCCTCAGCTCCGGCTCGATTCCAGCCGCTTGGCAGTGGAGTACGAACCCATTGATTAACTCTCCACGCGTTCGGCATCAGTTGAATGGGGCTGACCCCAAACCACCTTAGCACTTGGACCGCGAACGGGTGGAGAGGTAGCCGAGTCCCTGCGATGAAGGCGTCAACAGGCCAGAAACACATGTTTACTGGCATCGGCAAGTTTGCCCTAACCCCGGGACCCAGCAGCATAAGCTCGTACTCCTCTGGAATCTAGAAGCAACCTCGGATCACCACCAAGTCCTCCTGGCTGAGAATAAAGACCGTCTCATCGGCCTCGGAGGTCTCTCTTGCCTCATTCTTCTCGAAGGCTCTTCCCCTCCCATGAATGATACGCTCGGCATGCTCCTCAGGAAGCTCTCGGACCCGCTAAAGCCCCGTCAGTTGTCCTGGATACCTTCCGAACGGCCCCATGCGCTTCGGATCTTCCACTACACTGTCTCGACCGAATACCTTCTTGCCTTTATCTTGGCGACACGGAGAAGGGACTTCTGCGGCAGAAGGGGAGGGCTCGGATATAGGAGATAAAGACATATTTATACTTAAAAAAATGACCAAGTATAAATTACCTTTGAATTGGTGGGAACGGTCGGAATATTCACCGAAGAAGCTATCGACGATCACCGTGAGCTCTCACTAGTAGAAATTACCGCCTGAGTATAAATTCGGAGAAGTGAGAAATGAGAGGGGTGGATGAGGTTTTATAGAGCAGGGCACACTAAACGAGGTTAATGGGCCCACAGGGCCAGCCCATTTACACAAGGCGACAAAACGACCTGAACCGTCACCTTATTTACCGCGCCTAGCCGTACTATCGCATTAATGACTGTCACATCTGTCAGAGTCGTTAGAAGATTCGCAGCCATCGCATTAAATGACTGTCACATCTGTCAGAAGTGCAACAGCCGCCAACTCAGCCTGACGTTCCCTATGTTGCCAAAAATCGCCCCCCAAAACTTCGGCACATGTTGCCGAGCGTTCTTGCCACCGACCATGTTACATGGAAAAATTGGACCTCGGCACATGCTACCGAGCGTTCTTGCCACCGACCATGTCACATGGAAAAATTGGACCTCGGCACATGCTGCCGAGCGTTCTTGTCACCGACCATGTTACATGAAAAAATTAGACCTCGGTATATGCTGCCGAACGTTCTTACCACCAACCATGTTGCATGGAAAAGTGGGCCTCGGCACATGTCGCCGAGCGCTCTCGCCACCGACCATGTCACATGGAAAAGTGGACCTCGGCACATGCTGTCGAGCGCTCTCGGCACCGACCCTCTTACAGGGAGGAAACCACTCCGGACTACGCCAAAGATCCGCCGAACGCGCCTATAGCCTGACCGAAGTATCTGTGCGCTTCGGCAGAAGGTGCCGAACCCCCAGGGACCTCGGCCACCTTCGTAGCGAGTGTTCGGAGGGGGTCGGCGACGAAGCCGAAGCATCCAGGCCATAAAACGACGTAAATAACATCAAATCATCTACCTAAATACTGCAAAAAAATGATTTAAAATTCAGGAAAATTAATTAAAAATTCTAAAAAATAATTATAAATCCGGGGAAATGTTTTTGAAACCCTGGGTAGATAATTACTGCTAAGAAAGGTTAATTAAGACCCCCGAATGACAAATCACCACTTCGCAAAGTTAGGAAAAATCACCAGAAGTCGAAGAAAGCTCAAGAGTAACCTCGAGCGCGCAAATAGCTTCGAAAATCACCATAATATCTCATGCAAAGATTCAACATCCCTCGTTTGGACTCCGATACCACCCTGCAAGCCATTAAAACAGTAAAACTACTCCTCAAAGGCTGATCAAACTCAGTCTTTGGGAGTGGGGGGCTCGTGATATGGCTGAAAATGGGGTTAAATCGGAACCATCTAAATCAGACGCGAATCTCAAAGCTTCGGGGTAAAATGGTAATTTCACTTACAAATGGGTCTAAGACGAGTACTGGGCCTTCTCTCCTAAGACCCAATAACCCGCAAACGGATCCACCTCAACTGGGTGCGGGTTCCAACCCGCAGCAAAACCCAATCCAGCAGGATAGAATTAGGGTTTCTGATTAATCCTAATCAACGGCCCTGATTCATATCTATCCTTTCACTGGGAATTAGGGATTACATTCCTAATCTGACCCCAAAGGCGGCTATAAATACCCCCCATCCACCACCATTAAGAGGTAATCAATCTTTTGTCAATTTACGCTCTCTCATAATCTTTACTGATTATTGACTTGAGCGTCGGAGGGTGCGTCGCCGGGATCAACCCCGGTGTCTCGCACTTTTTGCAGGTGAACGGCGGGAGTCAGCGGTCAAACTCCGGCGGAAAAGGTTAAGGTTTGTTATTCAGTTTTCCTAAGAATCCACAAATTCATCTGTTTGCCCCTACACCAGATTTAGCGGTAACACTATGGATGTCACATTCTTTGAAAACAAACTTTTTTTTGACGATACTCATCTTCAGGGGGGAAATTTAAAGGAAGACTCGTTTCAAACTGAGAACATAAGGTTTTTTAATAACTTGTCCTTGCCTATATCACAAAATTCTAAGACTTGTACTTTTGCACCAACAGAAATGGTCATGATTCATTATCTGAACCTACTTCTGCTATGACTAAGGATCTCGATGAATTCAAGCCTACACTTTCTCATAAAAAAAAATGAGAATCTTGAAGATGAACTAATTGAAATGCCACAAAATGATGAGTCATCTAAAGAGAACAGGTTCGAAGTAGGAAACAAGACTTGGAAAGGAAAGATGTTTGTGAGGAAGAGCCATAAAGAAGGGGATGTGTCCACATCTCAACACTGCCATGAATCTGAACCGGGGAATAATCAACCCCCTAAGAAAAGAAAAGGTAAGTCTATCTCTGTTTCTGAGAGTCGTATTAGGTATCCTGATATAGATGATCCCATAGCTGTTAGAAAACTTGTTAGATCTTGCACTAAATACCCTATGTCCACTTTTAAATCATATTCAAACTTGTCTTCTTCTATTTCTGCCTTCACCTCCCAATTGTCTAGTGCAGAGATTCCAAAGAATGTACAGGATGCTCTAGAAGTTCCAAAGTGGAGGGAAGCTGTATTTGAAGAGATGAAAGCTCTTAAAAAGAACAAAACTTGGAGAATCATGACATTACCAGTTGGTAAGAAGACCGTGGGATGTAAGTGGGTGTTTACTGTGAAGTACAATTCAGATGGGTCAGTTGAAGGGTTTTACTCAAACCTATGGCATAGATTACTCTGAGACATTTGCTCCTGTTGCAAAATTGAACACTGTCAGAATACTTTTATCTCTTGCGGCTAACCTGGATTGGCCTATACATCAGTTGGATGTTAAAAATGCCTTCCTCAATAGTGATATAGAAGAAGTATACATGGATAGTCCTCCTGGCTTTGAAGACAAATTCGGATCAAAGGTATGCAAGTTAAAGAAGTCTCTTTATGGCTTAAAGCAATCTTCGAGAGCTTGGTTTGAAAGGTTTACTCAGTCTATGAAGAACCAAGGGTACACTCAAGGACAAGCTGATCACACTTTATTCACCAAATTCTCCTCTGATGGAAAATTTGCTACCCTGATTGTTTATGTAGATGATATTGTCCTCACTGGAGATGATACAGTCGAAATGAGAAGAGTAAAAGAGAGACTTGCTACAGACTTTGAAATCAAGGACTTAGGGTCCTTAAGATACTTTCTTGATATGGAGGTTGCTCGATCAAGGAAAGGAATTGTGGTTTCACAGCAGAATTACATTCTCGATATATTGCAAGAAACAGGAATAAGTAATTGTTGACCAGCCGACACCCCCATGGATTCTAATGCAAAACTTTGAGAAGGAAATGTTCCTGTTGACACCGGAAGATACCAGAGGTTGGTGGGTAAGCTAATTTACTTGTCTCACACTAGACCTGACATCGCCTTCTCAGTCAGTGTAATGAGCCAGTTTAGGCATTCTCCTTATGAGGAACATCTTGAGGCAGTTTATAGAATACTGAGATACTTGAAGGCCAATCTCGGAAAGGGTTTATTTTTTGAGAAGACTAGCGAAAGAAATGTGTCTATCTTCATTGATGCAGATTGGGCAGGTTCAGTCACAGACAGAAGATCAACCTCTGGATATTGTACCTATGTATGGGGTAATCTTGTGACATGGAGAAGCAAAAAATAAGGAGTTGTAGCAAGAAGCAGTGCAGAAGCCGAGTTTAAAGCTATGGCTCAGGGTATTTGTGAAGGACTATGGATTCAAAGAGTTCTGGAGGAACTTAAGATGAAAATTGAGCTTCCATTGAAGTTATATTCTGACAATAAAGCTGCCATAAGCATAGCCCACAACCCGGTTCAGCATGATAGAACCAAACATATTGAGATTGACCGTCACTTCATAAAAAAGAAATTAGATGCTGGAATCATAAGTCTACCATTTGTGACCTCTAGTCAGCAAACAGCGGACATCTTAACCAAAAGCTTGGCAAGACCCGTCTTTGAGCATTTGATAAGCAAGTTGGGCATGATAGATATCTATGCACCAACTTGAGGGGGGTGTTGGAGAATCCCTTGATTCTATCTCCTCTAATTAGCCATTATTAGAGAAGATTTGCTATTTGCTATTAAGGAAAGATTTGCTATTATTAGAAAAGATTTTCTGTTTCCATTTAGTTTTCTTTTTCCTTAAGGTTCTCCTTGATTCAAGGATGGACATTGATTGCATTTCTCTTATTTAAACAAACCTTGGGGCTGAAGAATAAATCAAGCTTTCACCACATGTGTTCTATTAACCTACTATATCTATATATATATATATATATATATATATATATATATATATGGAAATGCTCCATTGAAAATGGGTCTAGTTTTCACGGGTTGGAAAACACCAATCTGAGTCGTTGGATCACTCATGATCGTGATCAGCGGCTCAGATCGAGCCCCCTATCACCCGGTTAAAATGATCAGCAGAGGGTTATTTTGGAAATTTCGTCCCAAATAACTCTTCGCCTGATTCGCGAAAGAAAAATTGATATAACCTAGACCGTTGGTTATAAAAAATTGAATCATAGGCCGTTGTTCGGAACAATGGCTTTGTTCTCAATTTTTATAACCTAGGCAACAACGGCCTACGCAATAAAATTTTATAGAAATTTATAGAAATTTTATAGCCTAGGCCGTTGTTGGGAACAACGGCCTAGGTTATAAAAATTGAGAACAAGGCCGTTGTTCGTTGTTCCGAACAACGGCCTATGACTCAATTTTTTATAACAACGGCCTAGGTTATATCATTTTTTTCAGAACGAATCAGGCGAAGAGTTATTTGGGACGAAATTCATAAAATAACCCTCGTCATATTGGGTGATGGGCGGGCTCGATCTGAGCCGCTAATCGCGATCATGAGCGATCCAATGGCTCAAATTCGTGTTTTCCAACCCGTGAAAACAAACCCGTTTTCAATAGAGCATTTATATATATATATATACTAGGTTTGCCCGTTGACACGTGCCTACGGCACGTCTTCGGAACGATGCACCTTATTTGATCATATAAAATAGTTTTGGAGGTCCAGCAAATTAATTGAAATAGTAAACATAGAGCAAAAAATATTATATGATTTTTTTGATTTTTTTTTGAATTATTTTAAAAGTTTTTAAATTTTTTAAATTTTAAATTTTTTAAATTTTTTAATATTTTAATATTTTTATTTTCTTAATTTTTTTAATAGAAGAGGGAGGGAGAGAGGAAAAAAAAATAAATAAATATAGGAGTTGTTTTGGGTGGGAGATTTGAATTTGAGTTTTGAGGAGAACTTTTGGAGGGAAAATATGTTTTGTAAAGTTAGATCTGGGCCTTTGATTTTTGGAGAGATTGAAGGAGAGCCACTTGATAGCTTTCTTTGTGTTTTATTATATAGATATATATATATATATATATATATATATATATATATATATATATATATATATATATATATATTCTCATCATCTCATTATCCCCTCGTCCTGTCATCTTCTTTTTCTTCATCTACTACATCCGAAACTTCATCTCACTCACTCATGACCTCACTATCTCTATATATACATACAAACCCTACACCCTAACTATATCCCTATATATTTATATATATATAGACACACTCAACCTCACTCACTGCCTATACCCCCCCTCTTTTATGTATATATATACACACTTACACATTCACCCCCATCTTCTTCCTTTTCGTTTCCTCTCCCGAAACCCAAACGCGCCATCTCCACCTTCTCCTCATCTCCACCTCACCCTCACCCTGCACCCCGCCTCGCCACCCTTACCCTGCACCCCGCCTCGCCACCCTCACTGCTCGCCACCATCATCGCCACTGCCATCACCAACCTCCATTGTCACCGAGCTCCCTCTGAGCTCTCGATCGCCATCGACCAGCTCGTGCTCACCCCGCAACCTCCGCCCTCACCTCCTCGCCACATCGTCACTGTCACCACCTCGACTGCCACCTCCACCTCCAAGCTCACCATCGCCCTCCAAGCTCACCATCGTCGTCACCAAGCTCCAACCTTCTCCCCGTCAACCATCACCCTGAGCTCCAAGCTCATCGTCACAGTCGAAGCACCCCTGAGCTCATCTCCATCTCTGAGCTCTCGAGCTCCACCGCAGCTCACCCACGCCATCGATCTCCCCCATCGCCGTGCTCAGCTCCACCTCTAACCGCCCCCGCCGCTCACCATCGATCGTCACTGCCATCGTCGTCATCCTCCGAGCTCCAACCTTCACCCCCATCCTCGCCGCTCACTGCCTCCAACCCCAACCTCCCCTCTCGCTGCCACCACCACCGCAAGTCTTCGCCATTACCATCGCCATCTCCTAGCGTCATCAACACCCGAGCTCTGTTGCCATCTCCGACGACCACCGATCACCTCGCACCTCCATCTCCTTCACCGCCCAACCTCGCCATCGCCATCACTGCCACTCTACCACCACCTCAGTCTTCCCCGCAGTCCACCGCAACTTCACTTGAAACCAGCCTTCGCCAGCCACCACAGTCGAGCCTCGCCACCTGAGTGACTTCTCCCTGCCCTCATCTTCGACCTTCAGTGGCTGCCCTTCGCTCTCATCCTCATCGTTACCGCCAACCTCCACCTCCTCGCCATCGTCTTTGCCATCGTCACCCCCCCCGACCCTCTCACAGTAAGTCTCACTCTATCTCTCTGTCTCTCTCTCTGTTTTTTCTCCCGAGCCTCTCACCGTAAGTCTCACTCTATCTCTGTCTCTCTCTCACTGTGTTTTTTCTCTCAGCCTATCTCTCTCTATTTGTTTCTCTCTCTAGCTCTTTTTCTCTCTGTGAATATGAATATATATATGTGTGTGTGTGTGTGTGTGTGTGTGTGTGTATATATATATATATTAATACATACTTATAAGTACAGTTTATTACTTTCTCGAATTCGACGAACAGTTGCGGCCCGTAGAGCCATTGTCGTTGTTCGTGTTGCTATCGTCTTCAAATTGATCGTAGAATCGATCAAATCCAAAAACGATAAAAAGTAAGTAACAACTTTAACCAACTCTATTTTTATTGAAGAATGTGTGCATGCTAGATAATTTAATAAATTAAGTAATTGTGCTTAGATTGTGTATGAATGTTGTTTGATTATGGGTGTTAATTGCTGTTAATTAATTGGTGAGATTATGATACAATTATCTTGGAAACGTTATTATAATTCTGTCCGGAATTTGATCTCACTTCAGAAAATTATTTCTATTTAAATACATGGATTATGAGACTGCACTTTTTTATGTGTCATGTATGTGTGTACAACATCTCAAAAATTCATAATTTTTGAATGTCGTTTGGTATTTTAATAAAATCTAAATACATTACTGATTTAGAAATGAAATAGAATTTATTTCATAAATTCAAATTCTGGCTGAATATCATACTTATTTTCTAAGAAATCAAATTTCCAAGAAGTGTGGGATTTTTTGTGATTTTAAAAGTAGCAAGAGCTGCGATTTCTGGATTCTGAACCTACTGTCTTATAAATGGTTTTAGACAGATTTAATTGGGTTGAAACTAGAGGTTCTTAACTACAATGTTGTAGTAGACTCATTGAGGTTTCATGTGAGACTAAGAAATCAATTTTCCAACATGTATTGGAATTTATTTAATTATTGGAAGTTGTATTCACCTGTCAAGTGGACACATGTGGCGATGTCTCAAATGTTAATTTCTGGGATTTAATGTTAAGAACGGTTGGAACTTTGGGGGTGGACCCATAAGTATCCGTTGATGTTCTATGTTATCAAATACGCATGAGGCGGAGCAGATAATGCCTGCCAGTGCGTCTTATACTCGTAATAACTTTTAGTGAGGTCCAGAAGCGGAGAAAGGCCGCTGGGGTTCGGGCGGGGTGGAATATATAAGGCCGGGAGTGGCGAAGGACCACCAGGGCTGTGCATCATTATAGATGCTCAGGAGTGGAGAAATACCACAGGGTTCCGGCATGACCACTACCGACTGCAGTAACGGAATTGGACCGAACAACTGCAACCTTACTAGTTTTTAGATGAATGTCAGAAACAGTATAGAATACATGAGTATATATTTGCATAACGAGGGATTGAACCCTGTAATGAGAAGAAACGCTAGTAGCTTGCATTCAGAAAATATGTTGTATGAACGGCATATCGTTTCAAACAAGCGTGCATTAAAAAGAGAATATTTGAATTGTGCATGTTTCCATGATAAATATATGTTTAATGTTTTAATAAATTGTTTATACACACTCTTATGACATCGTATATTCGACAATTTCCTATCTACATTTATTGATTCCAGTTTTATTTCTATTATGCCATGTATGTTGTTATGTTATTTTTGGAGTTAGTTAAAGCTATTGCGATTCTTACCGTGAGCCTCACACGCTGACGATCCCACTGATTGTGTTGTGCAGGTAAGAGTACCTGGAGTTTAAGCATACATTTGTGACATCCTGTGCCCATCATCTTATCAATCCAAGAGATTTGGATTTATATTAAGATTTCCGCATTTTTCTATATTATATTATGTTTATGTACTCAATTGAAGGAAAAAATTTCTGGGTGTGCAACGATGTTCCTGTGTATGAAAATCGGGGCGTTACAAATTGCATAAGCAATATCAGGTCAGGTCATACACAAGTAGAAAAGCTATCCAATAATTTGCCTGTATCTAGTAGGATTGGGAAGAGGTTCACCATCTGTGGGATGAAGTTTCACATGAAGCTCTAAGGGAGTATCGACTGATCGACTATCAGAGAGACCTGTAGCGAAAATAATATCTGATGTGTATTTCTGTTAAGAAGCGTGTATGCCCCGAGATCCATGGGTAATCTCTAGACCCAAAAAATAGCATAGTCTACCAATATCTTTCATATGGAACTGTTAGTGAGGGTATTTTTTGGTGGATGCAATGTCTGCGATGTCATCCCCAGTAATAATCATATCAACATATAATAGCAGAAGTACCTGTCCTGCGGTGATGACCGCATAAACAGAGAATGGTCAAGGCTCGAAAACCAGCCAGGGTGATGACACGGCGAAAATACTCAAACCAGGCTCGAGGGGCCTGTTTCAGGCCATATATAGCTCGACGTAGACGGTAAACATGATGAGTGGTAAGGCCAGAAGGAGGATGCATGTAGACAACCTCAGATAAGGTACCATGAATAAAGACATTCTTCACGTCCATCTGGTATAACGGCCACTGAACGGAGGCAACACCAAGGAGAGTGTAAACTGGAGTCATCTGTGCAACTGAGACAAAAGTCTCATCATAATCAATGCCACGCTCCTGAGTAAAACCTCAGGTAACTAGGTGAGCCTTGTGCTGCTCAATGGATCTATCATATCAATATTTGACCTTGAAGATCCACTTGCAGCTAACAGGCTGGACGCCCATAGGTAGTGGAACAATATCCCAAGTGCCAGTCTTATCAAATGTACGAAACTCCTCTACAATAGCTTCCCGCTACTCAGAAAATTGAATAGGTTCATGATAGGTTCTAGGCTAACGGGTGGAATGTATTGCGGTGACGTATGCATGAAACTGTGATGAGTAAGAGGCAAGGGTGGCAAAGCCAAACTGGTCAGAAGGACCAGTGGCATCAGGTATGTAACGTGCCGGTGGGATGCCTGAGGTAGAACGTGTAGACTGATGGACCAGTGGTGGATGGGCAATGTGGGGGTGAGATATGTAGAGTGGGTGAATGCAGCTATGGGGATGCAAATGGTGAAGGTACAGGATGCTGTGGGGATGCAGCTGGTGTCTCCGTAAAAGGAACAATAGGTACAACGTCAGTAGGGGATGGAAAAGGAGCCAAAGGAGTGGGATCATATGAAATACGTGAAGGTATGGCTGGGGAGATAGGCTCAACAACTGGAAAATCGAGAAAACTAGCATCCTCATGAGAGGTCAAGTAGTAGGGAGAGTTTTCTACAAAGGAGACATGGCGGAAAATATGAACACGACCTACCATAGGATCAAAACAACGATATCCTCTATGTTCTAAACTGAGAAATAGCTGAACACAAGTGGCTCGAATGGTGACTTTGTGCACTCAGTGGGAAGGAGAACATAACAGGTGCACCGAAAAGTACAGAGTATACTGTAGTCCGACGGTGAGGGACGAAAAGCCTCATAAGGTGATGTGCCAGATAGGGCAGACAAGGGAGTGATATTAATGAGACTGACAGACGTCATGGCAGTTTCAGCCCAGAAAGAACGAGGAACAGAAGAGAAGAGTAGGAGAGCGCGAGCCGTCTCAAGGATGTGACGATCCTTGCGTTCAGCTACACCATTCTGCTCATGCGTGTGAGGAAATGATTGCTGAAAGAGTGTACCATGAGATTGAAGGATCGATCTCATAGCAGCAGAAGTGTATTCACGAGCACCGTCTAATCAAAATGTTTGGATACGAACACTAAACTGAGTGTGAACCATGTTCGTAAAGAACTGATAAATGTCAGGTATCACAGAACGTTAGCACATAAGAAACACCCATGTGAATCTAGTAAAGTCATCGATAAAACTAACATAATAGAGATAACCTTTGTGAGAAGGTGTAGGAGACGATCCCCATATGTCAGAGTGAATACGTTAAAAATGATTGGTGGTTTGAGAAATGTTTTTTGTGATTAAAAGGGAGTGCTATGTGTTTGGCTAAATGACAACTATGACAATCAGACAAATGAGCAAAAAAAGAGGACCAAGGGCACCACTACGTGCTAAAATCTTGAGTCGAGACTCACTAATATGTCCTAAACGTCTGTGCCACAGATCAACATCAGAGAACACAACACCAGCAAAATGATGATGAGATTTATGGGTATAAAGAAAATCTAGATGATATAGACGACCCTGTCGACTAGCACACCCAAACACCTGACTAGTGTGTGAATCAGTGATAGAACAACCTAAAGAATCAAACATAACGACCAGACCACTATCACATAGGGCACTAATGAAAATAAGATTCATGGATAAATGATGAGCATAAAGAACATAAGGCAATGTGAGAGTGGGAGATCTAGTAGACCACGAGTGTGTAGTGAGAAGTTGTGAGCCATCGGCAGTGAGTAGGGATGGAGAGCGAGAGGAAAGTGCAGTGCCGGAGGTGAGCAGTGTATAATTACTAGTAAGATAATGTGATGCACCAGAATCTAAAATCCAGGAAGAATTTGTACCGGGAGTGACAAAGAATGCAAGGACAGAGGGGTCAACAGTGACAGACTGATCCAATAGCTGAAGTTCCAGCTGAGTGAGGCGATACTGAAGATTAGCCTAATCAGCAGGAGTCGGCAAGGCTGGAGTAACGGTCATGACCGAGGATGTAAGGGAAGAAGTGTTGCGGGGAGGAAGGAGACGGATGTCGGGTGGCAGGGAACGAGGTGAGGTCAAAAAAAACTGCTGGTATCGGGATCGGGATAAGGAGTTGGATGGTGCTATCGGTTGCGGAAGAAGTGGTGTTGCATGGTGAGGGATGGTGCTGGGATGAAGTAGGAGACCGGAATCAGGATGATGGCAGCACTGCATGTATCTGAATCAGGAGGAAGATCGGGACGTGAGAGAGTGAAGAGGGAGATGTAGCAGCGAGAAAGCCGGTGGAGAATGAAAAAGACCAGTGAAACCGAGGTTCCATTGAAGGAGAAAGAGTACCTGCAAAAAAATTTGATTTTTTTTGATTTTTTTAAGAACTGGCGGCGATGGTGACAATTGTCACAGTTGCAAACAGCAAGCAGCTATCAGGTTGGGGTAGTGGAGTTGGATATTGGGTTTGGATGGTGATTTGGATATAGGGTTTGGGTATTGGGGTTGGATATGGGTGATTTGGATACTGGTTTTTTTTGGAATTCGGGTATAGGATAAACGGGTGTTGCTGTTGATTTCTGGTGTGGGAGAAAACAGATGAATTTGTGGATTCTTGAAGGAAACAAGTAAGCAAACTTGTTGATTTTCACCGGCGTGTTGACTGGTTTCTCGCTACTGTCGCGAACCTGCACAAAGTTCGATACACCGGGATGGATCCCGGCGACGAACCCTCCGACTCTCTTGTCAGTAACCAGAAAGATTAGGAAAGAACTTTAGGTAGAAAAAAATTGATTATCTTGTTACGGTAGGGGGAAAGGGGTATTTATAGTCACCTTAGGAACCAGTTTCGAGATAAGGATAAATCTCTACTTCCGGATGCTTATGGATAAGAAGATAGTTTGACTCGTTTCGTGATAAGAGGGACTGTTTAAACCGTCTCTTACGGATAACCACGAATTTGAATTACTCTCTATTCATCTGGGTTGGTTTGTAATGGGTTGCTACCCATACCAAGCAGGATAGATCTGTTTATGGGCTATTGGGCTTTGCGGGAAGATCCAGTTCCCAATTCGGACCCGTTTGCAAGTGAAATTACCGTTTTACCCCTGAGAGCATTAAGATTCGTGCCCGATTTGAACGATCCCGATTTAATCCTATTTTTAGCCATATCACGAGCCCCCCACTCCCGAAGACTAAGTTTAACAGCCTTTGAGGAGTAGTTTTATTGTTTCAATGACGTACGGGATTTTATCAGAGTTCCTCAGAGGGTTTGGATCTTGCTCGAGGTGTAACAGTGCTAAATTGGGCTTGCAAAGTGCCCAAAATTATCCTCGGAATTTTCTGGATTTTCTCTAATCTTTTAATTATTTTTCGATTTTTTTATTCAATCTTGCGAAATGATGATCTATTTTCAAAGAGTATTAATTAATCGTTCTAATTAATAATTATTTATCCAGGAGCTCAACAATATTTTCCTGAATTTATAATTATTTCTTAGAATTTTTAATTAATTTTCTTAAATTTTTAATCATTTTTGGCAATTTTTAAATAATTAATTCGAATTATAATTAAAATAAAAAATTAATCATACGAATATCGACGTGGCACGATCTAGAGCGTAGATCAAGCTGTGGCACGATTTTCGAAGTGATCGGACGGCCAATCAGGGATTCAAGTTTCCCTGTGTTTCGTCCGGGAACGTGTCTGTTCGGCGCGTAGCAGCAAACGTCGCGTCGAACGTGGTGGACATCGTGTCGAACGTGGCATCGAACGTGACGAACGATGGTGTCGAGCGACAGGCGAACGTGGCGAATGACTGGTCAACGGCATATTGGGTGTTTTTCGTTTGGGACATCGTCTGTTCGGCGCCAATGGCGATCGTGGCGAACGACAGGCGAGCGACACGTGGCTTTTGAGCTGTTGACTGGTCAATGTCATTTTGCCTGTTTTTCGTTCGGGACATCGTCTGTTCAGCGCCAATGGTGATCGTGGCGAACGATGTGTCGAAGACCTTCGAGCTGTTGACTGGCCAACGCCATTTTGCCGGTTTTTCGTCCGGAACATCGTCTGTTCGGCGCCAATGGCGATCGTGGTGAACGATGTGTCGAATGACAGGCGAGCGACACGTGGCCTTTGAGCTGTTGACTGGTCAATGCCATTTTGCCTGTTTTTCGTCCGGAACATCGTCTGTTCAGTGCCAATGGCGAACGTGGCGAACGATCTGTCGAACGACAGGCGAGTGATATGTGGCTTGAAGTATGTTGTGCGAGTATCTGACAAGTTTCTAACGGTCCAACTTCTTGGACGGTTCGATTTCTGTCGTTTTGCATCTTTGTCGCTTAGGATTCTGCCCCTTTTGGGTTTCCTAAGGGCCCATTACGCTTTCGGCCCAAGCCCCCTCAAGCTTTGTTATAAATCCCCTCCCCCTCTTCTCATTTCACCTCTCTCTTACTTTCACGTCATCTGAAAAGTTCTTACTTCGGCGCTTGAGCGAGATTCCGGTGATCTTTTCCGTTTTCCGGCAAAATTTCCGACCTTGCACGTCACATCAGAAGGTAATTTATTTTTGTTTTAAGAGATGTCTAGGGTATCGTCTGGCGGAGAGACCTCCCCCTCAGGTTGGGACGAAGTGCCGCCACCGTTCTAGAGTCGACAAAGGGAAAGGCGTTGTGGTTCAGCCTTCGCCGGTAGTAGAGACAATTGTGGAGAGAGAGCGGAGGATGGGCGAGTTCGTGAGGCATTCGATCGCTGTGTCTCGCTTGGAAGGGGTTCGACAATACAGCGCCGAAGAACTGAGGCGTGTAGAGCAAGGCATGGGTCGGTACTATGAAGAGAACGAACCACGAGAGCGCACCGAAGCGAACGATATTGTCTTCGTGCTTACAAAGGTGGACCTTCGCACCATAAGTGCTTCTTGATCCCTCCGGAGTTCGACCTCCTTCTCCCTGGTCCCAGGGTTAGATCTTGCTCTTCTTTCTCCCCCGATCTATGCTTGTTTCCCTTCGACGCTTTAAACGCGGGTCTCCGCCTCCCCCTTCATCCGTTCGTGAGGGAAGTGCTGCGATGGTATGGTGTTGGCCCGATCCAGCTTATGCCAAACATGTGGAGACACGTTACGGGGTTCGTGCTGCATTGCCAGGCTACGAGAATCGAGCCTTGTCTCAACGTTCTTCGTCGGTTATATAAGAACCATCAGAAGACGCGGACAGAGTATCGCTTCTATCTCACCGTTCGGAAGGGAGGCAAGTTAGTCGATATCCCTAACTCAGTGAAGTATTGGAGGGACAAGTATTTTCTGATTCGGAGTAAGGAGCCGTGGGACATCCCAACGGTTTGGAGGGAAGACGTGCCAAGGAGAGCGAAGGCGGAGCCGTCTCTTAGCCCCGAAGAAGATATGATGGTCGGAATTCTTTTGGGTCGACCGACTCTGCACTGGAAAGATATCTCAGAAGATAATTTCTTTCGGGGGGGGGGGGGGGATCTAAGCCTGATGAACCCTAGTATGAATTTTCCTTTTATTTGTCGTCATCCCTTTGTTTGCACGAATTCTTCGAGTTTTTCAATACTTGTCTTTTCCTTGCAGGAGACCCAAGCATGGACTTTGATGATATCATGAGTAAGCGTTCGGCTCTGAGCAGTAAGCGGGTCAATGAGAGGAAGAGGAAGCGCACAGTCGTTCGACCGGCGGCGTCGAAGCTGACCAGGGGCGAGAGCGGTGCTACTCCCGTGGTAGATTTAGAGTCCGCGCCTGCAGCTCCGACCGTTTCATCAGTTGGAGATCTCCCCCTTTCGGCGACGCTTGCTCTTAAAGCTCCCCCTCTCACTGCTGCGGCCGAAACGATCCTAACCGATTAGTTAAAGAGGATCTTCATCCCCGACTGGCAAGTGCGGAGGCACGATGGCTTCCTCGGGGACTCGACGAGCTGCAGGGACGCTGTTCGTCACTTGGCTACACCCAAGGACAAGGCCACCATAGAGCATGGAACTGCGGGCAATTCGGCTTTGGATATTGCAAAGACGCAAATGACCGTAAGTGTTCAATGCCTTGCTTAGTCGTAGGTCTTATTTTGCAAACCTCCCTCACTCCTCGTTCTAAACTTTTGGTTCTTCCTTTCTCACAGTCGATCTGCCATTTTAGCTACCTGCTGAGGCAAATGGCGGAGCAGGAGCGGGAGTTGAAGGCCGTGTAGGACCGGGAGAAGGTCGAGCGGTCGAAGGCGAAGAAAGAGTTTGAAGCGGCCGCTCTTTTGGCAGAGTCTCAAGCTGCTAAGATCACTATGCTGGAGGCGGTGCTGGCGAAGGCGAAGGGGAGCATCGAATTGAAAACATTCTGACCTCCGCAAAGGCAAAGGGGACTGGTCCAGGAAGGCGATGGATCTGACCTCCGCGGTAAAACATTTGACATAGTCTCTTAGTCGCTCGCCCTTCCTTTGATGAAGCAATAGCAAGGAGGTGTTCGTCTTTTCAGCCCGACGGCTGCTCACGAAGTGAGTAAGAAAGAGCCCCTCGAGTTGGTCGAAAAAGAAGATGGAGGCCGGGGCTAGTCGTGAGTACCACTCTCTTGCTGGTCCCTTCAGGGTGGCCGGAAAAGTTTTGCAGAGAAGCGCGTCCGACGCCTGGTGTATCATCATGAGAGTTTTAAAACTCTCGATGTGGTTAGCGGGGTCAAACTTCCCATTGTATGATTCAAAATGAGGGGGCTTGAAGTTATCTGGAACTGGTGCCTCCATTATGGTCCGGGGGAATGGAGGCCTGCTGGGGCGGAAATTCCTCGCCCGTTGCTCTTCTTCTCTGTCCAGTTGGCCAAGGCGCCTCTCCATCTCGTGGGGACGGCGGTAGACCGAATCTTCCCTTCGATCATACCTTGCCAAGGCATGGGACTCGTCCTCGCGCGGAAGGGGACTGGGAGTGCGACGATGATAGCTCGGAGGAGGTTGAGGACTGGAAATACGACGGCGATAGCTTGGGGCAGGTTGAGGACTGGGAGTACGATGCCTATGGTTTGGGGCAAGTTGAGGACCGGGTGCCTGCTGACCGCGGTCGGGAGCAACATTGAGGGCCCTCAGGACTGCCTCTTGAAATTGCTGGAATTTTGCTCTCGTGACAGGTGCCTCCCTCTCTCGGTTGTCCCGTGGGGAGGGTCGACCGATTGGAGAGTGGCTTCTCCTTTGATGACACTGGGGTGACTCTCTTCGCATCCTAAGAGAGTTGGACCTTCTGCGATCAGGCCTGCGGGGGGATCGGGCTCTAGGGGACCGGATCGCTGGACCACTTTGAAGTTCTCGGCGGGGTATCCCATCATGGGTCCGCCTCTCATCCAAGCGGGTCTGAAAATCAGTTCCATGCTGCTTGTTGACGATAATGTGCCAGAGATCTTTCGGCGTAGGGGGACTGTGCGAGGCCATGGAGTCGGACGACGGGTTGTGTATCGACACATGGTCGCGATAAGGAGGTTGGCCCTGTCGACTTTGGCGGGAGGGTCCCACGGCAACCCCTTGTGTCCCTTGAGGAGCCTGCTGGGGCTGAGGTTGCTAAGAAAGGCCGTCCAGGCTGCGATTGCTGGACGAGTTGAGGGAGACTGTCCAGGCTGCTAGACTTGTTAAACGGGTTGAGTGGGGACCTCCTAGACTGGAGGAGGAGAAGAAGCGGGAGTGGCCCTGCGGTTAGAGACCGTCGTCTTCCCCTTCTTGGAAGGCATAGCTTGAAACTACTTTGGCTGATGAGATAGGACTGGATTGTTGTTTTTGTTTTCCACAGACGGCATCAACCTGCTGCTGCTGATTTATGGTGTGGGAACAAACAGATGAATTTGTGGATTCTTGAAGGAAACAAGTAAGCAAACCTGTTGATTTTTACCGGCGTGTTGACTGGTTTCTCGCTGCTGCCGCGAACCTGCATAAAGTTCGATACACCGGGATGGATCTCGACAACAAACCCTCCGACGCTCTTGTCAGTAACCAGAAAGATTATGAAAGAGCTTTAGGTAGAAAAAGATAGATTACCTTGTTACGGTGGGGGAGAGGGGTATTTATAGTCGCCTTAGGAACCAGTTTCGAATAAGGATACATCTCTACTTCCGGATGTTTATGGATAAGAAGAGAGTTTGACTCATTTCATGATAAGAGGGACTGTTTAAGCCGTCTCTTAGGGATAACCACGAATTTGAATTACTCTTTATCCACCTGGGTTGGTTTGTAATGGATTGCTACCCATACCCAGTAGGACAGATCCGTTTATGGGCTATTGGGCTATGTTGGAAGATCCAGTTCTCAATTCGAACCCGTTTGCAGGTGAAATTAACATTTTACCTCTGAAAGCTTTAAGATTCGTGCCTGTTTTGAACGATCCTGATTTAATCCTATTTTTAGCCATATCAACGAGTATTAGGGTTTCGGGTTAGGTTTGGTTAGAATTTGAAGGTAATAGGTATGGAGTACAGGATTTTATTTTATTTTATTATTATTATTATTTTTGAGGCGGCTAGGGTTTCGGGTGGATGGTCGACGAGGATATGGGTCAACGAGGTTGTTGGAGTTGATGTTGCTGTTGATGGAGTTGGGGAAGTCGACGGGAGTTTGGGGAGGTCGACAGTGATGGGGAGGAGGGTTGCTGTTGCTGGTGCTAGAGTTGGGGATGTCGACGATGATTAACATCGGGATTTGTCGATGGGTTTAGAATGTTGACGAGATTAGGAAGATGAAAAGGGTATATTACAAATTTGTGATTAACTGAATTTGGAATTAGGGTTAGAGATTATAGTTCTACTCTGATACCATGATAAAGTTAACAGCGAGATTGGAAATATTTATTTGAATTGTTTATAACTTAGTACAGTGTCCCCTATATAGGAGGTAACCATATACTAAACTGATACATAACCTGATATGGTGTTAGGGTTTGATAGGATTTGTTAGGGTTTGAGAAGGGGAAGAGAAAGGGAAGAAGAAGGCAGCGGCTGTTTTGGAAGAGAAGATTAGCAAAATTGTTGATTGATTATTTCCTTTGATTCAAAACTTACATATGTGAAGATACAAAGCCCAATGGGCCCAAAACAATTTGGGTCATAACATAACAATCTCCACCTTGAACCAAATTGCATCTAAAACAAACTAAAACATAAAGCAAATGCATAAAGCAAACATAACCTAAACAAAGGTAAACATAAAGATATACCAGCAACATGCTAGAAACAAAACTAGCTCAAACTAGCTAGAAACAAACCGACATCAAACTTGAACAAAGCTTGAACTTTGCAATTGGAAGAGGCTTTGTGAGCATATCGGCCGGATTCGATTCGGTACCAATCTTCTTCACGGCAACCTTGCCTTCCGAGATCACATCTCGAACAAAATGGTATCGAATGTCAATGTGCTTCGTCTTCTCATGGTACATGCGGTCCTTGGTCAAATGAATCGCGCTTTGGTTGTCACAAAACACCGTAATAAGACCTTCGAGTGAAGACATCTCACCAACAAATGCCTTGAGCCAAATAGCCTCCTTAATAGCCTCAGTATTTGCCATATATTCGGCCTCAGTACTTGAGAGTGCAACGGTGGCTCAAAATGTAGACTTCCAACTAACTGCACAATCTCCAAGGGTAAAAACATAACCCGTCAAGGAACGCCTCTTGTCCAAATCACCCGCAAAATCCGCATCCACAAAACCTATCAGTTTCTTGCCATTACCAAACTCCAAACAAGCATCAATAGTAGCTCTCAAATAGCGGAAGATCCACTTCACTGCTTCCCAATGCCCTTTCCCTCGACAAGAGAGATATCTACTTACCACACTAACGGCTTGAGCAATGTCGGGTCGAGTACACACCACCAAGTATATAAGACTGCCGACCGCACTCGAATATGGAACCTTTTCCATATATTTCTTCTCATCATCAGATTTTGGGTTTAAAGCGGCCGAAAGCTTGAAATGCGCCGCAAGAGGTGTTGAAACAACTTTCGCTTTCTCCATGCCAAAACGGCGGAGCACTTTCTCGGTAAAACTCTTTTGCGAAAGAAATAACTTTCTCTTGGACCTATCCCTTGTGATCTCCATTCCGAGAATCCTTTTGGCGGCCCCCAAATCTTTCATCTCAAATGCCGAACTTAGTTGCTCTTTCAACCTCCTAACTTCTTTCAAGTTGAGAATGCAATCAACATGTCATCCACATAAAGCAACAAGTAAATAAAATCCCCACCATCCAACTTCTTGAAATAAACACAACTATCATAATTGGAACGATGGAAATTAATACTAACCATGAATGAGTCGAACTTCTTATACCATTGCCGCGGTGATTGCTTAAGGCCATAAAGGGACTTCTTCAAAAGACACACACGGTCCTCCTTTCCCGCAACCTCAAAACTCTCCGGTTGGCTCATGTAAATTTGCTCCTCCAAATCACCATGCAAGAAGACAGTTTTCACATCCATTTGCTCCAATTCCAAATCCTTCATTGCCACCAAAGAGAACAAAACTCGAATGGAGGTGTGCTTAACTACAGGAGAGAACACATCATTGAAGTCCACACCTTGGACTTGACTATATCCTTTAGCCACTAGCCTTGCCTTGTATCGAAAATCCGCAGGATTTGAGCCATCAATCTTTCTCTTAAACACCCACTTGCAACCCACAATCCTCTTACCACTCGGAGACTTCACAAGAGACCAAGTCTCATTTTGTTGCAAAGATTGTAACCCTTCATTCATAGCGGCAACCCAATTGGCCGCATCTTTTGAAGAAATGGCTTCCTTGTAGGAAGATGGCTCACAATACTCCACATCCTCTGCAATTGCCAAACAATAAGCAAAGTCGGAGTATCCATACCTTGTAGGTGGTCTTGTTTCTCTTCTAGCTCGGTCCCTTGCCAATGTATATGGTTGTGCCTCTTCTTGGGCTTCCTCCAAATTGACATCATCATGTGAGATCAAATCATCACCTTCTTGGACCGACACCTCAAACTCCACATTCTTCTCAACCGTCTCATTCTCCTTAATAGTCGGCTCGGGTGCAACATCATTTGCCTTCAACATGGCCGACTCATTGAAAATGACATCTCTTGAAATAAGGAACTTAGATGATTTAGGACACCACAACTTATATCCCTTCACATTTGTGGGATACCCAACAAAAATACACTTCTTCGATCTAGGCTCTAACTTTCCTTCATTCACATGTGCATAAGCGGGACAACCAAACACCCTCAAATTCGAATAATCGGCCGTCTTACCCGACCACACTTCTTCGGGTGTCTTCAACTCGATTGAAGTGGTAGGAGATCGATTTACCAAATAGCAAGATGTGTTAATGGCTTCCGCCCAAAACTCCTTACCCAAACCCGCATTTGAAAGCATACTTCTTGACCTTTCAAGTAGTGTCCTATTCATCCTTTCTGCAACACCATTTTGTTGTGGAGTGTTGACCACCGTCTTGTGCCGAACAATCCCTTCAGCCTTGCAAAAATTATCAAACTCATGGTTGCAAAACTCCAAACCATTATCGGTTCTCAACCTCTTAACTTTCCTTCCCGTTTGGTTCTCCAAAAGTGACTTCCATTCTTTGAAGGTGCGAAACACATCACTTTTCTCTTTCAAGAAATAAACTCAAACCTTCCTTGAGAAATCATCAATGAAAGTAAGCATGTAACGAGAACCATTACCTTTGGAAGGCTCACGAGAAGGTCCCCAAAGATCCGAATGGATGTAGTCTAGTGTTCCCTTGGTCGAATGAATGGCCGTGGAGAAGCTCAACCTCTTATGCTTGCCAAATACACAATGCTCACAAAACTCTAAGTTGCCCGTGCATTGGCCACACAACAAGCCTCTCTTGCTCAAAATGGTCATTCCTCGCTCGCTCATATGCCCCAATCTTATATGCCAGAGCCTAGTAGTATCCTCATCTAACATAGTACCCGAACGTGCAATGACGGCCGAGCCCATGACCGTGGAACCTTGTAAGAAATAAAGAGTTCCAATTCTCTTCGCCTTCATGATTGTGAGAGCCCCTTTAGAGACTCTAAGGATCCCACCTTCACTTTGAAACTTACACCCCTTTACTTCAAGAGACCCCAAAGAAATCAAATTCTTAGACAAATCAGGTATATGCCTCACACCCATCAACCTTCGGACCTTTCCATCATGGAACTTAATTGTCACCGAACCAATTTCGGCAACCTTACACATATTGTTGTTCCCCATGAGAACCTTACCATCCGTAGGCTCATAAGTCTCAAACCAATCTCTATTCGGAGTCATGTGTTGTGAAGCACCCGTATCCATCACCCAACAATGTATATCATCAACATTAGTATCTATCACACAAAGAGTATCAACCGTGTCACATTCGACCACATTGGCCTCCTCCGAAGAAGAACCTTTACTATCCGCCTTTTGTTTATTTTTGAGCTTGAAACAATCGGCCTTAATGTGTTCCTTCTTCTTACAATAGTTGCACGTCAAATTTTTGTGCCTAGACTTCGAACGGGTCCTTGTATCTTTCGAGTTTCGGTCCCATGACCTACCTCGATCAACAACTAAACCAACACCTTGGCTTCCTTTCTCATTATTGGTCATTTCACTATCAATGTGCAACTTGGCTTGCAAATTGCTCTTAACATCCTCTAGAGAAATTTTATCTCTACTATAAATCAACATGTCTCTAAAAGCCTTGTATGATGCGGGCAATGAGCATAATAACAAAAGGGCTTAGTCCTCATCCTCCACCTTAACATCAATCTTACTTAAGTCATTCAAAATCGATGCAAACTCCGTAATATGATTGGAAATTGATGTACCTTCAACCATGAGAAGAGTGTAGAGGCGCAATTTCAACCGCAGGCGATTGGTGAGGGACTTCTTCATGTAGATGTTCTCCAATTTCTCCCACAAAGCCTTAGCGGTCTTCTCCGATAGGACCTCTTGCAATGTCGAATCGCTCAAACATTTTTGGATAATAGAGAGCGCTTTATCATCCATCTCTCTCCATTTCTTATCCGCCACCGCATCAATCAATTTTTCTCAACCAAAAATGGCATCCTTAACGCCTTGGCTCAACAAAATCGCTGCCATACGCACTTGCCATAATGCAAAACTCGTCTTCCCATCATACTTCTCAATATCATATTTTCCCGACATATCCATTCAAATTTCTTGAACCCAATTCAACAAAACACCAAATTTTTTCCCAAAAAATTAATTACTCAAATCACAAAAAATCAAACCTTCCTTCTTGATATCCTTCTCCTCCGGTGCTGCCGACGACGAAGACCAAGAAACCCGACAAAGATCTGGACTGAGACTGGACGAAGATCTAATCTGGACTGGACTGGACTGGACGAAGATCAGATCTGATCTGATCTGGATCTGGACTGGACTGGTCGAGGGTTTTGGTGTTGACGTTAAGAAGGAGCCGCGATCGATTAAGAGGTTGGCATTGTTGATGGATTTTGATGGAATCGAAGTGGAAATTCGAAACCCTAGATGCGAGATTTGAGGAGGAAGAAGATGTGGAGGTTTTCGGTGTTGGCTCTGATACCAATTTGTTAGGGGTTGATAGGATTTGTTAGGGATTGAGAAGAGGAAGAGAAAGGGAAGAAGAAGGCAGCGGCTGTTTTGGAAGAGAAGATTAGCAAAATTGTTGATTGATTATTTCTTTTGATTCAAAACTTACTTATGTAAAGATACAAAGCCCAATGGGCCCAAAACAATTTGGGTCATAACATAACATATGGGACTATATAATACAATATCTAAAAGTATTGAAAAATAATGCAATTCACTGTTTTATCTTCCATCTTTTAGTTTTTCATTGTAAAGGTATCCTGTATTTCTCATAATTGTTGACATTGTTACTTGCGAATAGGAGCTACTAAGGAAATTAGAACTCTTTACTATTTTTACAAAGGCAAAGATAACTGAGAAGCCACAAAAGAAAATAGACATGTAAATGGTGAGAGATGTACCTTCTCCTTCTTTGCTTTCTGAAGATCGGCTTTGAAGGCTCGTAGCTTCTCTGCCCGTGCTTTTGCATCTGCCAATGGGTTCACCTTCGATGACTTCCCTTTCAGGGTCATTAAATTCATCTTTCTCTTCTCTAAGCCATTTTGTGAACCACTCAACTTCCTCTCATTTCTCAATCCCCTCTTTAATCCTCCTTGGTCCCCCTTGGATTCATCATATTCCTTAATCCCATTTTGAACAGGCACATCAAAAACTTTTGCTGGATCAAAATCAATTGATCTTTTTTCAAATCCACGCTCAGGCATTATGCTCAACTCATGGGCCTCATAGCTTTGTTGTTTTTTCTTCCGACCAATATAATCTTTACTTGCAGCAGAATTCTTGTCAAAAACAGTTCTCTTGTCTTTGATTTGTTCCTCATGTAAGTTTGATCTTAAGGGAACAACAAAGGACTCATCAGTGACTTTATCTAACGACCCTTTTTGCAAATTGGATGAGTTTTCAGCCATGGGATCTGAAGTCTTCCTACTGGTCGGATTTTCATTTTGAATTCTCATCAAGAGTTTCTGGAAAGTTTGCCAGTTTCCACCATCCACCTCTTGCCCAACAACCTGAGCTTTATTTACTGATCTCGAAGAGTCCCTGTGCTGTCTTGCAACAGCATCACACAGTAAATCATGAACTTCTTCTTCAGACTCATTTTGACTTTGACAATTTGTTTCTTTGAAATCCATGCCATTTTGATAGGAAACATTCATATGCCAAATCCTTGATTCTACTTTGCTGCGTTTACGATCTACTGAATGTCTATTTAAGTTCATATTGACTCCGAATTCTGGATCATCTACCGAAGTTGAAGAGGCACTAACTGGATGACACTGATTGTGTGGAGTACCTTGGATAGGGTAAGATTGAGAGACATGAGGGTTGTACGATGCCCACTGGGGAAACATGGAGTTTTGAATATGATGATGATAATTTTGAGGCTCCAATGGTGCCAAAGGATCCGATGAGGTAAGCCTTGCATCTGGAAATTATATGTATGTAAATAAAAAAGATCGTCTTAATAAAAATGAATTCCAAATATATATATATACAGGTGCACGCACACACACACAGTATGCGGATTTTCTGAAGCTACCAACCAAATTGAAAATCTATATTTGGATATGATCCATCGATGGCAAACACATCTCTAATCTCTAATCTCTAATATTATAATGGGAGAGTGGGGGTTGTCATTTGTAGACTACCTGTAATTTGTAGATATTCAACCACCTAATCTCAACCATTTATTTTTAAGGGGGAGTTATATTAACCATTCATTTACTCAACTATTGTTAGATACCATAATACCCTCAAAATTCAAATTTATTTACGACAATTATTTACAAAAGTGCCACTTATATTAATTAAAAGTTTGTGCGGGCAGGGGTAATTTGTAAGTAGGGGTAATTTGCCTGCCCAATTTGTAAGTAGGGGTAATTTGTAGAGAGTATGTAATGGGTAAAGGGAGGTCTCAGATTCGAGGTCAGATTACGTCTTATTATTTACTATATATAAAAAATTTAATTAGAACGTGCACGCTTGTGTAGATTACTGGTACTAATAAACAAAAGTTAAGAAGTTTTCTACGCATAAAATCAACATCCCATAAACAAGGGTTACAAGTAGCCAAAAACTCAGAAAAAAAACATTATATGTTTTAGACAAAAGAGATAAAAGTTTATAACAAAAGTAAGGTGCAGGATAATATTTCAGCCAAGATAGTAAAGACATTTTTTTTTCTCTTTCCTTTTTATTCCAGTTGATTCATTACCTTCAATATGATCCATGCTCAGCTGCCGATAAGACAATTTTAATGGACGGATATTATTATCTGTATCATTGCTTTTGATCGCCATAGTATAACTCGACGTGATCCATGCTTTTTTAGTCTGTTTTTGTTTCCAGTCATCTCCAGAGAACATACTGCCTGAGGCCTTCGAAGATTCAGATTGCAATGGAATCGCTTCTCCGCTGACAATGTCAAGCCATTGCCCACTTTTATGATTTTCCTTCCATAGATCAACAAACCTCAAGCATGCCTCCCTGTTTCATGAAGAAGAATATTAGTAGGACCAAGTAATATGGATTTCAGATCTATGAAGAACTACGTTGGGAGGAACATGCTCTATATAAAATGATGTGGATATAATATCCCTTATACGTACGTGACTGTGTGTATCTATTACTTGTTAGGGCTTGTTTAGATACAAAGTTAAAGTAACTAAGGTAATATTTTTATTGCAGATAGAGGTATTCAAACCATAGATTGCATAGCTTTATATCCACCGGAGACATAGTTTTTTTTTACTCAAAGATGACTCACGCCACCTGTATCATAAAAGAACGAATATAACGCACCAGAGACATAGTTAAAGTCATCTTTTGGGTCGTTGGATGAATTAGGATATCTATGGAGGCAAAGATAAGTGAAGGTATCCAAACTGCAGAAAGTTACCTAATCAGGCCAATGTAAAGATCCCTGAAACTCTGACAGATACCTTTGCATACCTCCCACAATCTTAACCTGCCTCCCTATTTGAACTGGCCCTTAATCTACAAAATGTCAATTTTCCTATGAAATATCCCTGCCAGTGACAGTACACCAAAACTCTGAGATGTGGGATTGAACCCGGGTTCCTTTGGTTCCATGGGAAATATCCCTACCACTACACCAAGACTCCAAAGTTGGGAGGATGAAGGATTCAGCTTTATATTATAACATATCCAAAAGCTATAACCTTCTCCAATGTGAGTTAATCCGAACTTCAACCGTGTGAGAGTTTAATGATAAGATATCAATACTCTCTGTATCATATAAGTTACTTGCTAGGAGATGAACTTACAACAAACGGGAAGCCCCGAAGGCTTTTGAAAATAATATCAAATTTTCCATATGATCCACATCAAAACCCGCAGCTACAGCACGTGCAAAAGCCATGCCCTGTTCTTTCCTCAGTACAATTCTGCGATTCTCTAGAACTGTTAAAAGCTGACATCTGCATTCAAAAAAAATTGATTTAAACAGTAATAACTTTCTGGCTATAAAAATTTGTGTAGGTTATTATACACAAAAGAATAATTTTAAAAAAAAAGGATAGCTGTGATTCTAGAAGGGAAATGCATATGATTAGAGGATACCAAATAACTGGAAAATAGTTTCATGGGATTCTCTTAAGACCCTATCGATAAGGATTCAGTAAGCTACGACTTAATCATGGAACCAAATCTATCTCTTTGTTTGAGTATATCTATGCGTACATCTCTACAATCATAACTCCAAAGAGAGTGTGTAGTTGGCCCCTTCACTATCTTTAATTTATTGAATGTTCGTTGCACTTAATTTTCCCCTTTTAACATGGCCATTTTCCACTTTTGAAACTACCAGAAATAAAGCATGTGCAGCATATGTACAAAAAATTAGTAATTATGTGAAAGAATTTCCACATCCTCACTGTCTAAACAACACAAATGAATCTAACTATTCTATGAAGCAGATGCAGAAAATTCATTTATTAAGGTACATACTCAAAAAAGAAAATTAAACGAGAAAATGGGAATAAGGTCGGTGTTCTTCAAATTTTCATGTCAAGTGCAAACCTTGAATTCTCTTCCTGTGTGACGGAACCTGTTGAGAGACGTCGATATTTCCCATGCTAGCATTTGAAAAAAAAAAAATTGAAACGAAAGGTCTTTATTTAAACTTTTTTTTAAATGAAGATTAAAATGGTTTGATAAAAATTTCCAACTCTACCTTGGACAGTACCATAAGCTTTTCCTTGTCTCCATTATAATCAAATTTACTGCCTGCGTGCAAGAGATCAGAAGTCAGTACAAAGAAGACCACTTTAGGTACAATGAATAAAGTCAGAAGCGAATCATAATACAGATTTCATTAGAGGGTAGTAATTAGCAACAATGTATCACTGTTGGCATGGTTTTGGATAATTCCTTCAATATTGGATTGCTGCAGATCTATAAATTGAACAACAGGCTGAACTTTTTTCATATTCTTATGTGATAGATTGTAATTCATTTGTGATAACTATGTGAAACATACCTCTAATGCATCCTTCCAATCTACTTTGATGACCATCCATCTGTTACAAGAAAAAATGATGAAAGGCAAAAAACATAACTTGCACAAAATCATATACAAAATAACATGACTAAATACTCACAGTTCTCGAGCAATTATGTCCTCGAATGGAAATTGCTTCATTTATTTGCAAAATCTCTGATTCTAGAATATTCACTCGTTCCAATACCTCAGGTGTGCTAACATAGCGAACAAACCTAGTGAATGGAACATCTGATGATTAAACATAATAAAGAAACTCTTCCTCAAAAATAGATTTTGAAACAGTTGATGAATATGCATGGCTCAAAGCTTGAAACTTAAATAAACCTTTCCACGGTGTCTTTTGTAAACCAGCTTGTATCAGTTCCGGCTTTTGGCTCAAGCCTAATAGAATATCCCCCCTTTGCAATCTGATCCTTAGCAGTCTTCAAATGTGCAAGAAAAGAATCCAACAGCCCGGACACAATCTTCTCTGTCTTTCCATTCGCTATGATGACCAAATCATACCTATAAAAGAGAATATTGGAAGAACTGAATTGAGTTAAAGTTTGAAGCTGAACTTAATGTTACAAAAGAACAAACTTCGGTAATTTGAAAACTAGCATCAGGTTTCTTATATTGGTTAGATCCCAAAATTTGCAAATAAAACTGCTGCATGGAAAGTTCAACAAGCTCTCGAATTAGTGCAAAGCTACTAACCTTGCATTAAATTACTAAGGGTAGATTACATAATATCGCCTTGAGGTCTCTTTAAAAACATATTCAGGACCGAAAGTTTGGTTGTTAGTACCTCTACCCCCTTTCTCCCTTCCTCTTTTTTCCCATCGAAGTAAAATTTTGTTTATTTTTGGACGAAAAAGTTCATTTTGAATATGTGCATTTTGTTAGGTTTTGTGAGAAATTAACAATTGGAAATTATGGTTAATATCTAGATCTTGTTAGAAAATGAGTGTTTTATACACTATTTTCGAACCGATTTTTGAGCAATTTTTTGAGTAAGATCCTCAATGAATTATTGAGAGATCTTGATTGATTTGTGTTCTCCTTCGTGAGTAGATCAAAATCATATATTGGTTCGCTAAAATCGGTTAAGGGGTGAATGAGAAATTGTCTCTCAAAGTGAGACGTTTTCATTCTTGAAAATGGGTTAAAGGGAACTTAGTCCCACATCGGAAATAACAAAGGAAATAGAAGAGGATATATAGTAATCTCCTTCTAAGCATTGTAAGATGGCTAGAAGAGAGGCTCTCTCTCGCGCGCGCAGGGGGGGGGGGGTGCAAATCACGGACCGGTTTACATGCGCCCGCACGACCTGCGGACACGAATGCCGGACCGATTTGATCCCACCCCGTGCAGAGCCACTTTTTGCTACAGTTTTCTTTTTGTAACGGCTGAAATGAATGCAGAAACGGTTCTGTCTGCCGTTTCAGTGCTGTATTTAATATTTTGTCTGCCGTTACGCTGAAGGCATTCAATTCATTGTCTGCCGTTACAGTGAAGGCTGTTAAAGGCTGTTAATGCCTTGTCTGCCGTTACAATGAAGGCTGTTAATGCCTTGTCTGCCGTTACAATGAAGGCTGTTAATGCCTTGTCTGCCGTTACAATGAAGGCTGTTAATGCCTTGTCTAACCCAGGCTCTATAAATAGAGGCCTTCCCCTTACTTTCTTCCCTGCACAAAACCATATCATTTTCTCTCCTTCTCTTCTGTGCTGTTCGTCCGTCCTTGTGTTGGTAAGTCAGGTGATAGGTTCAAACGCTGCTGATCAGTTCGGGAGTGGTACGTGGTGCCTACGGGATCGCTCCAAGCCGTTGCATCCTGGGAGACAGACGCCTCCGTTCAATCCAGCAACCGGAGAGAGGCGAAATCTGTTTTAAGGACACTGTGTGATACACAGGCCTCGGCTTCTTGGGAGTTGTACTTTTCATTTGCTTATTGTAAGTTGTTTAATTTATTTTCCTTTTCTTTTTCTTTCGGATTTCTCTTCTCTGTTCCCTTCTCGGTTTTCCTGTGCCTCTCTATCTTTCTTTGTCAAAAGAATTTTGTAAATATTATTTGTAACAGATCTAAGTTGCTTGAGATATTCACCCTAGGTATCAAGATTGGAATACCTAGACTGCTATCACAAGCCAATATTTATTTCTAAATACTGGTTTGGGTACTAGGTTCTCAACCCACTCAACCCGCATTCCGATATCCATACAATTAGTATGTTCAATACACGTGATACTCATATGCACATGCAATATTTATATAGAGAGCATATACCAATATATCCAACACATTTTACAAACTCCTCAGTGGTTATGGAAAAAGGATTTTCCTCCAAAAAATAAAAGCTAACAAATTTGAATGGATTATAACTTAGGGGCTGTTAGAATACAAGTGCAATTTCTCTCAACCCTTCTACAACTTCGAAGTTTTAGCTTAGTGGCAAGGACTTTCACATATTTCTTTCTTTTCATTTCTTTTTTCTTTTTTCTTTTTTCTTTTTTCTTTTTTCTTTTTTCTTTTTTCTTTTTTCTTTTTTTTGGACGAGAGAGAAAGCTATAAAAATTTCGCACCTCTGATACCATGTTGATAGGTAGTATTGAGACTGAAAAGAATACTTTATTGGATGCATATAACTGAATACACTAGTTCCTATATAAAAGAGAGTAGATGTGGGCTAAACTAAGATTACTTTAACATGGGCAAAAGAGAAAGAAAAGGTCAAATAATAGGAGGTAAGTGTTTTTTTTTTTTTCTTCTTTTCTTTTAATTTCAGGGGTTCATTAATCCAAAAACTAACAGAAATATATAAAGAGGAACCAATAATAATAATAATAATAAATCAAGCGCAGTATGCATTGAACTGACAAACTTAGTTTCAAAAATAACAAAAATCTTTGGGGCCAGCCACATGATTCCTTCCTTCATCTGTTTATAAAAGAGCAATCACTTCAGTCAAGTTATCAAGTATTATATCCTTTTCAATCGCCTCAGTGCTTCCCTTCATTGTTGTAACCCAAACATTATCGGTCTCTCAAACTGGTAGTCCCCCGATTCATCCTCAATTGGAGCAACCTCTAAAACTTTATAATGCCCCCATTTATTATCTTCTCTTTTACTCATCTCATCAACCTCAACATCGATCCTCACTTCAACTAGTCCATTTTCCATTCCACTTCCACTTCCACCTCATTCTCCCCATTGTAATGCATGATTAATAATCATATATATCTTTCGCTACAGTATGCAAACTATAAACAACAACTAGTAACCAACATTAAACGATTACACTAACATGCAATTTTGTTTACTGAGTTCAGATCAAACTGAAGGCACCAAATTAGGTGAGAAGAGGAAAAAAGATCTCTCCTTTTCTCATCCAAACACCAACATTTGAGTCCAAACTCACCCAACGGTCACTCAAGCTCACAAATTCAAAAACCCTTAACAATGTCGGTGGTTTTACAGTAAAGGGTCAAAAAAAATTAAAAAAATCACCTGGTTCGAGTTGGGGTGAGCTGAAAAACCACCGAGTCCAGCACGGTCTCTGCCTTCATTACAGCAACAACACCAAAAAGCTCTGATCTTTGAAATCAATGGTGGTGGGTTTTGGAGAGAAAGAGAGAGTGACTGAAGAAAGATTCAGAAGAATGCTTCAATGTGAGTGTTGAAGTATGTCTATAGTATAATCCAACAGGATCTCTCTCTCTCTCCCTCCCTGATCCTCTCTAATACTGATTATTTAACTCAATAATATATTAGCTGTTTCTGCAAAAAACTTCAAAAAAACAAAGAGTATCTACAAATCATGTGAAGAACTGGCAGCTTGTCAAATACTGTTTTTTGTAATCTATTTTAGGATTAATTAATTAATACTAACTACTACTATAGTAAAATAGTAATAAATTTCAGTACCTCATTTGTAAACAAATAGTAGTAGCTACGTAAAAGTATCTCACCAATATCTGAGCTGTTTTTTTTTTGGGGTGGCAGTAGGCACCGTAATTTGTGGGGAGGGGGGCCGACGGTCAACTTGACGGATAAATGCTATGTAAAATAAGGCTAAAATTAAAAAAAATCTCTTTGAACTATTTTTTTTATGCAGAAAATTCCGCTAAACTTTTTTTTTATGAAGAAAATCACACTCAAGTATGGTTGCAAAAAATCTCCATGAAGTATATTTTTTAAAAATCATATCTAACTTTTCTGCTTGTATTAGATAACCTCATTCATCTTTGTAAGTTGGTTCAGAAAACATCATGCATCTTTTCATTATTGTCAAAAAAATCTCACTCAATTTTAGCAGAAAGCTCACACCGTCGAAGTGATTTTTTTGCAACTATACTTGAGCATTATTTTCTGCACATAAAAAAGTTCAGTGATGTTTTTTGCATAAAGGGTGTACTTCAAGAGGTATTTTCAAATTTAGCTGAACAGGAAAAAAATCTAGCTGTCTATTTAAGGAAAAAAAAATATGTGGAATATTTCCATTTTCAACTAGTGGTATCTAGAAGTCAAAAAACTAGTGGTATCTCTATGTATAACTTAAGTAACTAATATGCATAGTTTATATAGTAACTCTACCAATACAAGACCAATTTATTAGTGATTTTATCTTATTATTTCCAACAAGGTTTTATTTATTTTTTGTCGGCAGCCATTGCAAAGATACTAGATAGGATATTATAGAATCTGCATGGTGTTTTTTAGCTCGTGCAACTTTTGGAATGGGAACAACAAACATGACACTTACAATTTGATCAAAATGTGCACCAATTTCTCGTTTGGGTTTGAAGTCTTTCAAGTTTCAATGCGGTGGTAGGTAAGTGCCGAATTGCAGCCAAGAAAAATGCCGGGGAACATCAATTAATGAATTTGCTTACAATTGGAAAATTTGAGCTAGGTGTGGTTCATAAATGTCTTCATTGATGAGACAGAGTGGAGTGATGCAACTTGTCTTTTGGTTTGGAGAGGCCAAAAGAAATGGATGCATGCAGCTAGGTTAGCTCAGTTAGTAGCCCATTATAGTTAGGTTAAATTAATTAAACCTAAGTTAATTACAGGTTTAAACAGATCTGAACTTAAAGAGTACAATTTATATTACATTAATGTCCTTGATTTTGTCGGTCATTTAGTTATACTTGGTTGTTTGGAATAAAAGTATGAGGTCGTCAACTTTTACTTGTACACACATTAATTTGTAGAGAAGTCAAGAAAAAACACATGAATGTATATTTAAGCCCTTCCTTTGACAATGATTTTCAATTGTGCGCCTTAGCTTTTTCAAACTCTGTTGTAAATAGTACTCTTTAACTTTTTTTGAATAACCCACAATACTGTTTTGAGAGTTACCACCTTGCTGCTTTTGTATTTGTGATATGAACATCAGAACATATTTGGAGTAGCTGCTGCTTCTTCAGCTTCATATAGTGCTTATTACACAAGGAGATTGGAAGATGAAGTACTAAACAACTTTGTCTTCAATCTCGCAAACTTAAAATCGAAGATGCACTCGATAAAATGCTACATTCCAGCCCAAAGCCATCCATTTCCTCTTTTAACATTCTGCTAACCCAAATAGTTCGTAAGGATTCCAACTACAGCCATCTCCATCTTCAACAAGATAATTCGGGCTGATGGTGTATCACCTAATGTTGGAACCTACATGTCTGCCATTGACTGCTGTTGCCATATGAATCGCGTGAATCTTGGTTTCACCATATTTGGTGCTAATGCTTAGACGTAAATGGAGTGGAAACACTGTAATTTTCAACGTTCTAGTGAGGGGTCTCTGTTCGGATAAGAGGGTTGGTGATCCTCCCATGGTTCTTGATAAAATGGTTCATTCAGAGACAAAGAAATATGTAATGTCTGATGTGACCACTTATACCACCATCATCAGTGCCCTCTCTAACCACGGAGACATGGAAAAAGGTTTGCAGCTACTTAGGAAAATGACTGATGAGAGGCATTCAACCGGATGTTGTCATGTACAATACCATCGTACATGGTTATTGTTGGGTTTATGTCTTACATACGATGTTGGATAAGAAGACGATAAGACGATGGAGGGATAAAGACGATTGGAGACGGAATGGAGGCGAGAAAGAAACAGTCAACAACGACAGTTGAAGGAGATTGTGGTCGACCGCAACTCATGTGCGGTTGATCGACCGAAACCTGTACACAGTCTTCCCACGAGGGGACAATCGTCTTGTTGGTGCGGTCGACCGTTCGCAATGCTGATGGGTTTTGGGCTTGAGTCTGGCAGATTTGTGAGAAGCCCAACTTTCTCTTCAAGTTAGATCGTGTGGCTCTTATCGTAGGGTTATCTCTTCTTTAATATCCAATAACTATTGTAACAAGATATCAATCATAGAATTTTCTCTAGATCTATATAAACAATTGTAACGGCTAATAGATACATATGATTCTATTGAGTGCCGAATAGAAGAAGAGAGTACTTCATCTGAGAGGGTGAGAGAGTTTCTCCATTGCAAGCAGCATCAAGTTCCAGTTAGGCTTGAGAGAGGGTCGTAGTGAGAATTGTAATATTCTTGTATCTTCTCTAGTTGAAATAACATCTGGTTCTTCATCCCCCGGATTAAGGCGAAAGCCCCAACCGGGACAATTCTTGTGTGCTTTGTGTAATTGATGTGATCTAGTTTTACTTGGTGGTTTGTGTTGATTGTGTCGAAGACACAACAAGATCCTCAAATTTCTAACAAGTGGTATCAGAGAAATCATGATCGTGGGTTTGTTCGAGTTCCTTGGAGGAGATGGCAGATCAAAAGACAAAGATCAAGAGGTTTGACCGTAAGATCAACTTCAATCTATGGAATGTGGACTTGTATGATGTTTTGGTTCAGAAGGATTTGCACCTTGCCCTTGAAGAGAAGAAGCCAGCCGACATGAAGCAGGATAAGTGGGATGAGATTTATGTGAAGGCCTTGAGTTTAATCTGGTTGCAATTGGTGGATAAAGTCCAGTGTAATATTCTTGAGGAGATAAGTGCGGCAAGTCTATGGGCGAGACTCAAATCTGACTACGCAGGGTCATCGTTGCTAGATCGGATGTATTGGAAGATGAAATTGTTTAGGTTCTCAATGAAGGAAGGTACCCATCGTCAAGATCATATGGTGGAGTTCAATAAGGTAATATCTGAATTGAAGGCGATTAATGCTGATGATCTTAGTAAAGATGATAAAGCTTTCAACTTGATTTATTCACTGTCAACTTCTTATGATCACTTGATAACTACCATGCTACATGGGAAGTCATCCAAGGAGACACTTACAGTAGCCAGGGTGATTAAGGGTCTGAAGGAAGATGAACTAAGAAAGGAGACTCATAAAGGATGGTCTATTTCTACAGGGTGTTTTGCAGTGGATGGTGATACTTCAATTAGAAATGATGCGACACACAAGGGTAAGATTTGTTGCCACAATTGTAGAGGAGTTGGTCATTACAAGAGAGACTGTCACAGGTGGTTGAGTCAGAAGAGTGCTACTAAAGAAGGTGAGCAAGCTCATATAGCCAGCACAACTGATTAAGGTAAACTTGCCAGGTATGAACTGTTGGGTTTATGTCTTGCAAACTATGTTGGATACGAAGACGATCAGACGATGGAGGAATCGGGACGATCGGAGACAGAGTGGAAGCAAGGAAAACAGTCAGCAGCAATAGCATCAGGTGGAATTGCGGTCAACCGTACTTGGGGTGCGGTCGACCGCCCTACTATGCAGAAGTTCCCGAGAGGGGGACGATCAACCGACCTTGTGGTGCGATCGATCGAACGCGGCGCTGATAGATTATTTGGGTTGGGTCTTGGTGATTCGTGAGAAGCCCAACTTGCTCTTCAAGTCAGATCTTACGACTTTTATCGTAGGGTTATCTTTTCAGGAATATCCAATGGTTATTATATCAAGATATCAAACTAGGTTTGCTCTATATCTCTATATATTATTATTATTGGCCTCCATTGAGAGCCAAGAGAGAGAGTACTTCATTGAAAGAGAGATTAAGTGATTCTCTAATTGTAAACAACTAGTACTTACTGGTGAGGCTTGAGAGAGGTATAGATTCTTGATTTTGAGGGTTACAACACAATACACAATTGTTCTATAGTACATATCTTTTGGAGTGTGTATAAAAAATGTTCAAGGTCAATACCATGATGAAGCATTCAAAGCCAATACAATGTGATGAAGCTTTCAAAAGTATTTGCTCAAGACACAAAGACAAGATCAAGCCACAAAGACTCAAGTTCAAGTTCAAGACTTTCATGAGCTTCAAGTGACTAGTTACATTTGAACAAATGTCTTGTAATATTGTTTGTATTATTTGTGAGTCTTAGAATCTTGTAAAAGCCTTGTCACACACACACACTGACACATTCCATAAATAAAGAAAATGTTTTACAAAATCAAAATGTCAAAACAAAGTTTGTATAAGTTCAGCTGATTGAGTACAAGTCGACTTACTCTTGGAAGCAGTCGACTGTTAAACTACGAAACTGACTGAACTCACTCAAGCTCTGACCAGTCGACTCATATGGCAACCCAGTCGACTGTTCGAGCCGTTTTTGACAGTTTTCTGAATTTAAAACTTGTTTTTCAAATTCAAACTTTTTACTGCCGTTGTTTGACAGCTAGGATACTATTTCTCAACGTCCAAAAGTTTCTAACTCTATAAAAAGAGTATAGAATTCATTTGGGAAAGGTTACCTACTTACTAAAACTTTTTGATTCAAGTCTTTTGCTTTTGAGAAGAAAAGGAACATGTTTAAAAAGTATATACTTTCTTTAAGACTTGGTTCTCTGATTTTCAGTCTTGTATAACATTGAATTCGTTCTAGACTGAAGTCAGAAGTCGACCTATAGCCAATATACAAAAAGCACTTTCACATACAAGGCTTTAGGTTGTTGTAAATCTCTTTATGTTGTTGTTTCACTTTCGGGTTGTGAGAGTGGTCTTCTCGGTTGGAGAGTAGGACTCTTGGTTTAAAGTCGGTTTCACTCTAGGGTGTAGAGTGGGTTTTTCCCTCTCTAGTGGTGAGAGAGGTCTACAGATTTGACATAGTTGTTGTCAAAGGCCGTAGAGTATTCTTGTGTTGTTTTTCAAGAATAGTGAAAATCTCAAGTAGGTTGCTTGGGGACTGGATGTAGGTCGGGAGGACCGAACCAGGATACATCGTGGTGTTTGCTGTGTTGACTCTCTGTGGTTGTGTTATCTAAACTTGCATTTTTAATTTCTCTGAGTTTCTTATGTAAATCGAGTCTGGTCAGTCGACTGCTTTACTCTCTAAGTCGACTTAACAGACTTCTAACTCCTCAGTTAAATTACTCTTCTTATCTGACGCTTCAGTCGACTGCCTTCTATTTTCAGTCGACTTATTAGTGCGAGAAGTTCAATTTATTGATTATTTTTTTATACAACACTATTCACCCCCCCTCCCCCCCAGTGTTATTTGCCTTGCATAGAAGATTCAATACTTGGTATCAAAACCTAGTTGAGTGCAATGGCATCTACTTCAAATGCAAGTCAATACCATGAAGGCCAATCCACACAAAGGCCACCTCTATTTGATGGAACAAACTACAACTATTGAAAATGTAGAATGAAGATCTATCTACAGTCCATCAACTATGAGATTTGGAACATGACCGTGACAGAATATACCATACCTACAATTCCCTATGCACAATCGAACGATGATATGAAGAGCAACACCATGAACAATGCAAAGACGATGAATGCTCTCTTCTGTGCACTTACCAAAGAGGAGTTCAATCGTGTGTCAAACGCAACAATGGCTTATCAAATTTCGCACACTCTTGAGGTAACACAGGAAGGTACAAATAAGGTCAAAGAATCTAAAATCTTTATTCTTGTTCATAGGTTTGAGATGTTCCGCATGAAGGAGAACGAAAATGTGTCGGACATGATAACAAGGTTTACGGACATCACAAACTCTCTTGTGGCTCTTGGAAAGACATATTCGCAAGCAGAGTTGGTGAGGAAGGTCCCGCATGCCCTAACCCTTGAATGGGAGAAGAAGACCACCGCTATAGAAGAATCCAACGATTTAACACAACTCTCTCTTGAGAATCTTGTGAAAAATCTAATGGCATACGAAGTACAACTAGAAGAACGCAAGAAGGATCTAGAACCTCAACAAGCCAAGAAGAAGAGTCTTGCTTTCAAGGTCATGTCCGATTCAGAAGATAAAGAAGAAGATGAAGAAGAAGATGAAGAAGAAATAGCCATGTTCACTAGAAAATTCAAAAAATTACTTCGAAAGGGTAAATTCAATTCTAAGTTTAAAGATACTAATGAACTACCTACTTGTTTCAAGTGTAACAAAATAGGACACATGAAGGACTATCTGTTAGAAAATGCAAAATCAAAAGGAAAAGTTCCTAACTTCAAGAAGGACAAGTACACAAAGAACAAGTACATGAAGAACAAGAAGGCATATCAAGCAACTTGGGATGATAGCGACTCATCATCCGAAGAAGAGAATGAAGAATCAAATGAAGTCGCAAATGTGTGCTTCATGGCTACTCAAGATGAAGTAAGTGAAAATTTTGATTCAAATGATTTATTAGAAGCATTTAATGAAGTTTTTCAAGAACTAAAAAAGGAGAAGATAAGAGTTAAAAATCTAGAGAAAGTTAATCAAACATTTTCTCAAGAAAATCTTGACTTAAATGTTGAAGTCAAGTCTTTAAATTCCCGACTTTCAAACTTGGATATTGTAACGCCCCGAATCCCAAATCACTGAATTCGAGATGTTCTACAGGATCTTTTCACTTTCTTTAGTACAATTTTACAAGGAAATTCAAATTTTTCTTCATACATCAGAGTTACATCAATATTACACTTTTCTTTTGCACAGCGGAAGTAAAATACAACAATTAAATAAATGTACAACAACATGGTACAATCTTTATGCATCCATTCCTCTTACACATGCAATTACCTGCATACAAACTTTGGGTACGTCAGTTTATTCAACCGACGATAATTATACATGGCCATCCTCTCTATGCCAGAAACAGTATAACGAATCTCATTTCTTAACAATCACAAACTTGTTCAATATAAGCATATAAATCAAAGGGAACTCTTAATGATGTCGTGTCGTGATTGTGCACTTAATCCTTAATGCAATTATTTAATTTACATGACACTAATGCATACTTGTTCGGATTCTATGCATCCCATACTACATAGGTCCGAGGGCAAGCCTCTTAACTGTTCTTCATTTTTGTAGGGTTCAATCCCTCGCCATGACTTACTCTACTTCTGTAATTACAGTGAGTATCCTAGATGATTCTATGAGTACAAGCATGTATCCTGGCCCCTGGAGTAGAATTCCGCGCCATGTCTTGACTCATCAAGCATGCATTCTGCGGCAATTCAGCCTCCTCCCTGAACACAATCCTCTTGCAGTCACCAAAACATCCCACAAGCGTGACTAAGGTCCGATCATTCTGAGTTGTGCCCGTGTCATGTCTTGACTCATCAAGCATGCATTCTGCGGCTCACACACCCGCACCGTAAACCCTAGTTCTCATACTTATGTTTTTCTCTCACTTTCATCACCTCTTCACTATGTACTAAATATTAGAATCATGAATACAAATCAAAGCTCTAGAGTTAGCCTCTCCACCAAACCGGACTTATCATTTCATTTCAATACATGACCAACCTTGGTCTTTCAATTCTCATTTCATTTCATTCATTTCACTGCCGGGGGAGACTTAGCTACTCTTGGTTTCAATTTACAATTCACAACTTCCAATTGAGCACTTTCAGCTCATCATTCATTTAGAGTCTCACAGACTTTCTCATCATGATTTTAGCCTTTCATATTCATTTAATTCTCAATTCCCATTTATGATTCATTTTACATAAATCCACACAGTCATAAAAAGAGTTCATAGAATTCGATCATAAAGTTCACAACTTCCAACAGCAATAAATAAAATGAAATCTCATACATACCAAAGTTCACTCTGTACAGTCGACTTGGAAGGACACCAGTCGACTCATACAGTCAATACAGGTTCATCATAAATACTCGGGATAGTCGACTGCTGCACACAGTCAGTCGGCTGTCCCGCAACCTTTCATGTTCACAGTGTCATCCACATGACAGTCGACTGTTCATCCATCAGTCGTCTGTTCTGGGATTCTTTAATAGTACATTTCCATGTTCAGCTCAGTCGACTGGCTACACGCACTAAGTCGACTGGTCAGTTTCTTAATTCCAAAACATAGATTGTCTTTCCAACCGTTCTCATATGCACTTTCATCACAGCATACATACATTCATATTTTATAGACACCACACTTCTTACTTGTTCAGTAACATGGTAGCATGGAATTTCAAATTACTAATATGTTCTTTTCTTTAAGGAAAACACTTTAAACATGCACTCACACTATTCATAACTTTCTTACGAAGATGAAGATGTAAATCTCAAACCATTATACTAGGTTAACATAATGGAATATCTCATTTCATGGAATTGCCGAATATTCATACTTAAATCGATGCACCAGTCGGCTGAACACCTTGTTAGTCGACTGCACCGACAGTTCTTAGTTTTGTCAATCATCGCTAGTTCTTTTCATCCATTTACCATCCCTCCATCATATGTGTCATAGGGAAAATATAAAATTAGTGATCACACGATTACGTCTATTTGCACATATATTTATTACCATATCATGAAAAATAATTGTCTCGTACCAGTCGACTGGTTCATGCGACAGTCGACTGTACCGACAGTTCTTATTATCAACAGCATGCTCAGGCAATTTCTAATACATTAAATTTACTTTTCATAACATGGCAGCAATTATAACAATCATGGTATAATTCCTACATTAGAAGTCCTGAGAAACACCCACCTTGTTTGAAGAAATAGACGAAATCCAGCAAAAAGCTCCTTAGTGCAGTGAACGACTCCTCGCTCCTTGCTCCTTTGCTCCACACCGAAACCTTCAGATTACTACTCGGCCTTCACAGAAAAGCTCCCACACACAAACTCACAGAATGCCTCTCTTACAATAATAACTTAGTGTAAAAGAGATAGGGAATGAGAGGGGGTATTTATACTAGAATATAAGGGGAATGGAGGGCTAAGATGCACTAGGGAGTTGGAAAATCAAGGGCTAGGATTCACTAGGAACTTGTAAAACTACCCACACCTCATATGTAACCGCCCATGATCTAAGCCCACTCACCCAACCGGCCAAGCTTGTGCCTTGTGCACGTGTACATTGAGTGCACGTGCACACATAAACCACCCTACACAATTTGTACATCCATACCCGGTAAAAAAGAAAAGATGCTACACATTACAAGTTGTAGAAAATAATAATAGAGTTTAAATTCATGGGCTAAAATTAATTGGGCCAAAATAATTATTTTGTAGAAGAGATAAATATATTAACACTTGGGCTTTTAAGGAAAAATCCTTTATAAAAACAATGCTCTTACTTATCATGTTGAAAATAATAACCAAAATATTACACGTGCATACCACGTGCAACAAAATAAATAATCTCCATATATTAGGAAAAATCGGGGTATTACATCACTCCCTCCTTAGAATAGTTCCGTCCCCGGAACTACAGTCAAGAGCGAGACAACATAAAATACAACACAACAACAAAACAAAAGATACAAAGATACAAAGATACAATCAAGCAAAAAGCTCAGGATAGTCCTTCAACATCCTTTCCTCAGATTCCCAAGTAGCCTCTTCAACCAAGTGGTTTCTCCAGACTACCTTGACCATCGGTATCGTCTTATTCCTCAAGACTTTCTCCCTACGGTCAACAATCTCGACAGGAGACTCGATGTAATTCAGGTCTAACTGCAAACCTTCCAGTACTTCTGGCAAATGATGACTCGGGTCTGGAATATAACCTCGCAGCATAAACACATGGAAGACATTGTGCACCTGAGACAACTCTTCCGGTAATTCAAGCCGGTAAGCAGTTTTCCCGATCCTTTTCAATATCTTATACGGGCCTATAAATCTCGGGGCTAACTTTCCTCCTTTGCCAAAACGAACCACACCTTTACTGGGTGATACCTTCAGGAAGACGAAGTCACCAACCTCAAACTGAAGGTCCCTTCTCCGGTTGTCTGCATAGCTTTTCTGCCTGCTCTGAGCTTCTACCAACCTTTTCCTGATCAGATCAATCTTCTCAGAAGTTAGCTGCACAAGCTCAGGACCAAACAACTGCCGCTCCCCAACTTCATACCAACAAACAGGTGTTCTGCACTTCCTGCCATACAAAGCTTCGTACGGCGCTATCCCGATGCTAGCCTGAAAACTGTTGTTGTAGGCAAACTCCACCAAAGATAAATGCCTTTCCCAACTGCCTCCAAAGTCTAGTATACAACACCGAAGCATATCCTCAAGAATACGGTTGACTCTCTCGGTCTGCCCGTCGGTTTGCGGATGAAAAGCAGTGCTGAAATCTGTCTTGGTACCCAAAGCTGTCTGAAGACTCCTCCAGAAATGCGAAGTAAACCGCGCATCTCGATCAGACACAATAGTTGAGGGAACACCATGAAGTCGGACAATCTCACCAACATACAACTCAGCCAACTTGTCCATCGAAGCAGTGAGTTTCATCGCCAAAAAGTGAGCGGACTTGGTCAGTCGGTCGACTATAATCCAAATTGCATCATTGCCTTTAGGACTCTTAGGCAATCCCGTGATGAAATCCATACTGATGTTATACCACTTCCATTCCGGAATAGGTAACGGCTGTAATAGACCTCCGGGTCTCTGATTTTCGGCTTTGACCTGCTGACAAACCTCACACTTCGCAACAAAATCAGCCACATCCCGCTTCAAACCTGACCACCAGAGATACTGTTTGATGTCTTTGTACATCTTAGTACTCCCAGGATGTACCGACAAAAGAGTAGCATGCGCATCCTGAAGAATACTCTCTTTCAGGTCCGCCTGATTTGGAACACACAGCCTATCTCCGAACCACAGCACTCCATCCCTGGTTTGAAATCCGGGCAACCTGCCAGCACTAACCTGCTCCTTCATCTCCAAAATATCAGCATCAACCTCTTGACTTGTAATGATTTTTGCATTCAGAGTAGGCTGAAGCCTCAACTGAGCCAAAGATGCTCCCAATCCTTGCAAGACAACTTCAATACCTGCTCGATCCAACTCCTCAATCAGATGCCTCTGAGTTGTAATCAAACTGGCCAAACTGCTCTTGCGACTAAGTGCATCAGCAACAACATTAGCCTTTCCAGGATGATACTTGATCTCAGGTCGCATATCCTCGAGCACTTCCAACCATCTCCGCTGCCTCAGATTGAGATCCCTCTGCTGGTATATATACTTCAAGCTCTTGTGATCCGTGTACATATTCAACTTCTCACCGTACACGTAGTGCCTCCATTGCTTCAGGGCAAAGATAATCGCAGCCAACTCCAGATCATGAGTCGGGTAATTCTTCTCATGCGGTCGTAGTTGCCTAGACCCATAAGCGATTACTCTTTCCTCTTGCATTAAGACACAACCAAACCCCCGATGTGAAGCATCGCTATAAACATCATACTCAACACCTGCTCTAGGCAAAGCCAAAATAGGTGCAGTAGTCAGCTTATCTTTCAACTCCTGAAAGCTCGCCTCACATTGCTCAGTCCACTTGAAGTTCACATTCTTCTTGGTCAGTCCAGTAAGCGGTACAGCTATCTAAGCATAACCTTGAATGAATCTCCTGTAGTATCCAGTCATCCCAAGAAAACATCTGACTTCCTTCACTGTAGTAGGCCTAGCCCAATCTCTCACTGCCTCTATCTTCTGAGGGTCAATTGCCACTCCCTCCTTAGAAAGGATGTGACCTAGGAATGCCACTTCAGATTTCCAGAAATCACACTTGGATAACTTGGCGTACAACCTCTGCTCTTCCAACTTCTGCAAAACTGCTGCCAGATGCTCGGTGTGCTCCTCCTCTGACTTGGAGTACACGAGAATATCGTCGATAAACACCACGACGAAAGAATCAATGAACGGCCTCAGAACTATGTTCATCAAATCTATGAAGATTGCGGGTGCATTTGTCACTCCGAATGGCATAACTAAGAATTCGTAATGCCCATGCCGAGTTCTAAATGCAGTTTTGTGCACATCTTCAGCTTTCACTCGCACTTGGTGATACCCTGATCGAAGATCTATTTTGGAGAATACAGCTGCTCCTTGTAGACGATCGAACAAATCATCAATTCGAGGAATCGGATACTTATTCTGAACAGTGACCTTATTCAGCTCTCGGTAATCGATACACATTCTCATCGATCCATCCTTCTTCTTTACCAAAAGCACTGGTGCTCCCCAAGGTGACGCACTAGGTTGAATAAAGCCCTTCCCCAATAGTTCCTCAATCTGCCGTTTCACCTCATCCTGTTCCACTGGAGCCATCCTATACGGTGCCTTAGAAATGGGTGCACTTCCCGGTTGAACAGTGATGCTGAACTCTACATCACGATGTGGAGGTAACCCAGGAAAATCTTTCAAGAACACAGTCGGATAGTCCCGAACTACAAGAATCCCTTACAATTCCACAGGAGTCTCTTCCTTGCGGATAGTTGCCACCAGCTTAGCACACTTCTGCTTCCCTTGGAAAGTGACTTCAGGTCCACCTGGAGCCTTCACTGTTACGGTCTTGGTCTTACACTCGATGCTTGCACTGTACACCGACATCCAATCAATGCCAATGATAACATCGACTCCCAAGATAGTCAGCTCGATCAGATCAATGCCAAAGATTCGATCTCCAATCACAATCTCGCAATCAGCGTAATACCGATCAGTGGTCAAAGTTTCCCCTGATGGAGTAGCTACTGCTAAGATCTTGCCTGGAAAAGTCTCCGGTTCAACTCCCAACACTTTAGCAAATCTAGGAGACACAAAAGTATGAGAGGATCCAGTATCGAATAATACAACAGCTTTCTTTCCATTAAGATAGAGTTCTCCTGTTACATAATACACACCATTACATAACAGTTTCACAATATAAACGGGAAGAAGAAATGACAAAACCACACTAAACATCAGCCCTCGTACCAGAGATGACCTGATCTGCTTCCTCAGCATCAGCTTCCGTCAAAGCAAATACTTGCCCTGACTGGTACGACCTCTTCCCAGTCTGCTGTATTGGCACACTGTGATTGCCAGCTCGTGGTTTGAGACATCGAGATTGGTAATGTCCCACTTCCCCACAGTTATAACAGGTGACTGCAGAAGGTCTCCCCACATTGTTTCCAGGTCCTCCAGCTACACTGATAGCGTTCGCCCCTGTCGGTTTGAACCTCTGTGCAGATGGTTGCCCCTTGAAACTCCCCAATTGTGCAGGCCTCTTCCCGGTCTGCCAGTTGTTCCTCTGGTGCTGAGCAACATGGAACTGCTCCATATCCGCCTCCGTCGCTGCCGCCCTCTTCACCAGCTTGTCAAATCGCCTGATACCAAGAGGTATCATCCGGGATCTCAAGCTTGGCCTTAACCCATGCTCGAACTTCCGAGCCTTCTTCGCCTCATCCATAACCAGTTCTGGAGCATACCTGGAGAGCTGAGTAAACTTAGTCTCATACTCCCTCACTGACATGCTGCCTTGCTGAAGTGACAGAAACTTCATCGCCTTCTTCTCCTGGACGTCGGAGGGGAAATAGTGGCAGCGGAATTCTTCCAAGAATTCCTCCCAGCCGAGCAACATGCCTCCCATATTCCTCTTCACCGACTGCCACCAAACAGCCGCATCCTTCTTGAATTGCAAAGTTGCCAACTTGACCTTGCTGCCCTCCGGTGTCTCCAACACCTCGAAGATCGTCTCCACTTGCCAAATCCAGTTATCAGCCGCATCTGGGTCTGACTTTCCCTCGAACACAGGTGGTTTCATTCTCTTGAATGATTCCACCAGCTTAATCGCCTCGGGCACTGGATTCACCGGCCCCCTTCCTTGGTTCATGGCCACTGCATTCAGCGTCTGGTAGACCCTTGCAAGTTCAGTCTCCAGATCCAACCCCTCACCATTCCTAGCTCTTCTTCTCGACATATTCTGATGCAAAAGATCCATTAAATTCGAAGTATAAGACAAGAACTTAAACCAACTTGCATTTCATTGAATTCCAAAGTTTATACATTCGAATTAAAGACATTTTTGACCTCAGAATGAAAGAAAATAGAAGCTACAACAATCTAACTCCTACGGGTCCTCTTCGCTGCTCGAAGTTCTTCCCGCAGTTCATCCACTTCATCTTTCAACACATCCGTCAGGTTCTTTCTCTTCTCAAGTTCCCACACCCGGTGACTGAGAACAGAGAAATCGTCCTTTCGCTTCGCCAGCTGAGTTTCCAAAACTCCAACTCTCTCCTTCAGGGTCTCCACTTGCCTCTGAAGAGAAGCCACAGTGCCACTCAGAGCTGGTCCCTCTTCTTCATCAGAAGAAGAATCGTCAAATGAATCTGGAGGTGGGGTAATCTCTCGAGATTCATGCCACTTTTCATCATCAGAATTCGCCTGCCCAGGGTGATACTCGTCCTCAGAATCAGCCTGTCCAGGATGGTACTCTTCCTCAATAATATGCCAGTCGTCGCCTCCAGTAGGGTCGAAGTGATCAGCCATCTTAGAATAGAGAGGAAGAAGCATAAGTCATAGAGCAACACAAATGTAAGTCACTTACATTTAAATCTCCAGACTCAAACACACACTCTAATGTCCACATCTAGGGTGTCGTTCCTTATAAATTTGTACAAGTGTGAAAGCGTAGAAAGCGTGGCTCTGATAACACTCTGTAACGCCCCGAATCCCAAATCACTGAATTCGAGATGTTCTACAGGATCTTTTCACTTTCTTTAGTACAATTTTACAAGGAAATTCAAATTTTTCTTCATACATCAGAGTTACATCAATATTACACTTTTCTTTTGCACAGCGGAAGTAAAATACAATAATTAAATAAATGTATAACAACATGGTACAATCTTTATGCATCCATTCCTCTTACACATGCAATTACCTGCATACAAACTGTGGGTACGTCAGTTTATTCAACCGACGATAATTATACATGGCCATCCTCTCTATGCCAGAAACAGTATAACGAATCTCATTTCTTAACAATCACAAACTTGTTCAATATAAGCATATAAATCAAAGGAAACTCTTAATGATGTCGTGTCGTGATTGTGCACTTAATCCTTAATGCAATTATTTAATTTACATGACACTAATGCATACTTGTTCGGATTCTATGCATCCCATACTACATAGGTCCGAGGGCAAGCCTCTTAACCGTTCTTCATTTTTGTAGGGTTCAATCCCTCGCCATGACTTACTCTACTTCTGTAATTACAGTGAGTATCCTAGATGATTCTATGAGTACAAGCATGTATCCTGGCCCCTGTAGTAGAATTCCGCGCCATGTCTTGACTCATCAAGCATGCATTCTGCGGCAATTCAGCCTCCTCCCTGAACACAATCCTCTTGCAGTCACCAAAACATCCCACAAGCGTGACTAAGGTCCGATCATTCTGAGTTGTGCCCGTGCCATGTCTTGACTCATCAAGCATGCATTCTGCGGCTCACACACCCGCACCGTAAACCCTAGTTCTCATACTTATGTTTTTCTCTCACTTTCATCACCTCTTCACTATGTACTAAATATTAGAATCATGAATACAAATCAAAGCTCTAGAGTTAGCCTCTCCACCAAACCGGACTTATCATTTCATTTCAATACATGACCAACCTTGGTCTTTCAATTCTCATTTCATTTCATTCATTTCACTGCCGGGGGAGACTTAGCTACTCTTGGTTTCAATTTACAATTCACAACTTCCAATTGAGCACTTTCAGCTCATCATTCATTTAGAGTCTCACAGACTTTCTCATCATGATTTTAGCCTTTCATATTCATTTAATTCTCAATTCCCATTTATGATTCATTTTACATAAATCCACACAGTCATAAAAAGAGTTCATAGAATTCGATCATAAAGTTCACAACTTCCAACAGCAATAAATAAAATGAAATCTCATACATACCAAAGTTCACTCTGTACAGTCGACTTGGAAGGACACCAGTCGACTCATACAGTCAATACAGGTTCATCATAAATACTCGGGATAGTCGACTGCTGCACACAGTCAGTCGGCTGTCCCGCAACCTTTCATGTTCACAGTGTCATCCACATGACAGTCGACTGTTCATCCATCAGTCGTCTGTTCTGGGATTCTTTAATAGTACATTTCCATGTTCAGCTCAGTCGACTGGCTACACGCACTAAGTCAACTGGTCAGTTTCTTAATTCCAAAACATAGATTGTCTTTCCAACCGTTCTCATATGCACTTTCATCACAGCATACATACATTCATATTTTATAGACACCACACTTCTTACTTGTTCAGTAACATGGTAGCATGGAATTTCAAATTACTAATATGTTCTTTTCTTTAAGGAAAACACTTTAAACATGCACTCACACTATTCATAACTTTCTTACGAAGATGAAGATGTAAATCTCAAACCATTATACTAGGTTAACATAATGGAATATCTCATTTCATGGAATTGCCGAATATTCATACTTAAATCGATGCACCAGTGGGCTGAACACCTTGTCAGTCGACTGCACCGACAGTTCTTAGTTTTGTCAATCATCGCTAGTTCTTTTCATCCATTTACCATCCCTCCATCATATGTGTCATAGGGAAAATATAAAATTAGTGATCACACGATTACGTCTATTTGCACATATATTTATTACCATATCATGAAAAATAATTGTCTCGTACCAGTCGACTGGTTCATGCGACAGTCGACTGTACCGACAGTTCTTATTATCAACAGCATGCTCAGGCAATTTCTAATACATTAAATTTACTTTTCATAACATGGCAGCAATTATAACAATCATGGTATAATTCCTACATTAGAAGTCCTGAGAAACACCCACCTTGTTTGAAGAAATAGACGAAATCCAGCAAAAAGCTCCTTAGTGCAGTGAACGACTCCTCGCTCCTTGCTCCTTTGCTCCACACCGAAACCTTCAGATTACTACTCGGCCTTCACAGAAAAGCTCCCACACACAAACTCACAGAATGCCTCTCTTACAATAATAACTTTAGTGTAAAAGAGATAGGGAATGAGAGGGGGTATTTATACTAGAATATAAGGGGAATGGAGGGCTAAGATGCACTAGGGAGTTGGAAAATCAAGGGCTAGGATTCACTAGGAAGTTGTAAAACTACCCACACCTCATATGTAACCGCCCATGATCTAAGCCCACTCACCCAACCGGCCAAGCTTGTGCCTTGTGCACGTGTACGTTGAGTGCACGTGCACACACAAACCACCCTACACAATTTGTACATCCATACCCGGTAAAAAAGAAAAGATGCTACACATTACAAGTTGTAGAAAATAATAATAGAGTTTAAATTCATGGGCTAAAATTAATTGGGCCAAAATAATTATTTTGTAGAAGAGATAAATAAATTAACACTTGGGCTTTTAAGGAAAAATCCTTTATAAAAACAATGCTCTTACTTATCATGTTGAAAATAATAACCAAAATATTACACGTGCATACCACGTGCAACAAAATAAATAATCTCCATATATTAGGAAAAATCGGGGTATTACAGATATAGATCTTGTATCTCTTAAGAAAAATTTTGAAGAGATATTCAAGAATGTATCTAGGTTTAATAAAGGAAAAGAGAATTTAAATGAAGTTCTCCAAAATCAAGTTCAATCTAATGAAAAGTTTGGGCTTCAAAAAACCCTTGAAAAACATCATACTTCTAATAATACTAGTAGTAATAAGATTGATTCTGTTTCTAGTGTGAAAAAGAAGTTATATGATTATTTTGAAAAACCAAAAAATATTTTTGATCGTGAAAAGAGTAATTCTTCTGTTCAGACCAGTCGACTGAACCAAAAATTCGGTCGTTTGCCCAGAGGTTTGGAGTCTTATTCAAAAAGACGAAAACCTCATATGAGTCGACTTGTTTCACCTCCCAGTCGACTGACTTCACAGAAAAGTCGACTGAAGGGTACAACAAAGTCGACTGGACAGACTAAAAATATTTGGGTTCCAGTCAACCTGAGTCTAAATGATAGGATTACTTATATAAATTCTTTTATTCATAATATGTGTAATTCTGCAAATTATATACCTGCTTTTGGTGGTAAATCAAACTCATTTTGGGTTTGGTTTCTCAAATACTAATCTCTTTCGGACCCATTGAAAATGGTACCATATTCACAATTCTTATTTTATAGGTACCTAAAAGGGAATGTTGGATACTTGACAGCGGATGCTCTAAACATATGACTGGCCATGCAAACCTACTTTCTTCCATACAAGAGATAGATGGATGAACTGTTACATTCGGTGACAATAACAAAGGAAAGGTTATTGAAATAGGCATGGTCGGTAAGAACACTACCCCTACTATTGAAGAGGTATTTCTAGTTAATGGTTAAAAGCATAATCTGTTAAGTATTAGTCAACTTTGTGATAAGGGTTATAAAATAGTCTTTGAAAAAGATGCATGCTTAATCTATAATTCATCTATGCAAAATGAGATCTTTCAAGGTTTTAGGAAAAATAATATAGATGAATTATGTTTAAAAACAAATGAGTTTTCAAATGATTTTTGTCTAGTTGCTTCTAACAATGATTCTTGGTTTTGGCATAAGAGATTTGGCCATATAAATATGAAAAATATTGCTAAATTATCTACGAATAACCTAGTTAAAGGATTGCCAAAATTATCTTTTAGGAAAGATAAGATGCGTGATGCATGTCAACTAGGAAAACAAGTAAAATCTACTTTTAAAACAAAAAAAATGATTTCTACTAGTAGGCCTCTCGAATTAATCCATATGGATTTATTTGGTCCTACTAGAGTCGCTTCTTTAAATAAAAATAGATATGTATTTGTTTTAGTAGATGATTTTTAAAGATTTACATGGGTATTCTTTTTAAAACATAAAAATGAAGCTTTTGAAGAATTTGCAAATTTTTGCAAACGTATTCAAAATCAAAAATCTCTAACCATAGTCACTATTAAAAGTGATCATGGTAGAGAATTTGAAAATGAAACATTTTCAGAATATTGCAACAAGAATGGTATAACACATTCATTTGCATTTTCTAGAGCTTCACCACAAAATGAAGTGGTCGAAAGAAAGAATAGGACATTGCAAGAATGTGCACGTACTATGCTTGTTGAAAGCAATTTGCCTAAATACTTCTGGGCTGAAGCTGTTTCTACGCATGCTATATTTTAAATAGAATATTGATTAGGCCAAAGCTTAAGAAAACTTGTTATGAACTTTTTTATGAACGAATTCCTAAAGTATCATATTTTAAAGTATTTGGTTGTAAGTGTTTCATATTAAACACAAAAGATAATCTAGATAAATTTGATGCTAGATCTAATGAAGGTATCTTCATTGGATACTCAAATAGGAGTAAGGCATATAGAATTTTTAATAAGTCAACTTTGACTATTGAAGAATCTATATATGCATGTTTCATTTGATGAATCTTTACCTTCGTCTATTGTTATTGAAGATGATGAAAATAAATCATCACCACTAGATAACGTTATTAAATCACTAGAGCAAACTACCCTAGATAAGTCGACTGATAGGATTACTAAGTCGACTGATGTGAATCAGTTGGCTGATAAACTTGTTAAGTCGACTGATCCTGTTGTGATAACTCAAACTTTACCAAAGTCATTTGTTGAAGTTCGAGATCATCCTCATGACTTAATAATTGGTGATATTTCACATGGTATTCAAACAAGATCTCAGTTTAATATGATTTCTCATACTGCTTTCTTATTGGATTTTGAACCGAAAAATATACAAGAAACATGTGAGAATGAATTTTGGTTGAATGCCATGCAAGATGAACTTAACTAATTTATAAGAAATGATGTATGAGATTTAGTTCCATGACCTCCTAATCATACCATAATTGGTACCAAATGGGTATTTAAAAATAAGTTAGATGAATCAGGGCAAGTCGTTAGGAACAAGGCTAGATTAGTTGCTCAAGGATATAATCAAGAAGAAGGAATTGATTTTGATGAAACATATGCTCCTGTTGCTAGACTAGAATCAATTAGGATTTTATTATGTTTTGCATGTTTTATGAATTTCACACTCTTCCAAATGGATGTTAAAAGTGCTTTTTGAATGGTTTTATTAAGGAAGATGTTTATGTTAAGCAACCACCCAGTTTCGAACATGAATAATTCCCAAACCATGTTTTTAAATTGAAAAAGGCTTTATATAGTCTTAAACAAGCACCTCGTGCTTGGTATGATCGCTTAAAAACTTCTCTTGGAAACTGGTTTTGAAATTGGTAAAGTAGATACTACCTTGTTTATTTGTAAAATAAAGACCGATATTTTAATCATACAAATATATGTAGATGACATAATTTTTGGATCTACTAATAGTAATCTATGTCAAGAGTTTGCTAGTACCATGAAAAATGAGTTTGAGATGAGTTACATGGGTGCACTCAATTATTTCCTTGGACTATAAATAAAACAGTCACAAAATGGCATATTTATTAATCAAGGAAAATATGCTAAGGAATTACTCAAACGACCAATCTTGATACCTAGGGTGAATATCTCAAGCAACTTAGATCTAGAGATAAACCCTAATTTCCAATTGTTAATTTCTCACAAAACCTAACAAGGTCGACATCTAGATTTTTTCTATAGCTTCATCACGAAGCTTCTCATTTAATGATTCTCTCACCACCCTAACTCAACTATAAATACCCTTTGAGTAATCCTTTAGCTACTACCAATTTCACTACTATTTTCTTCACTACCTTAGGTAGCATACTCCTATTGGAGAGTTTCCTCACCTACTCTATCTTCCTCTACCTATTGGAGTGTACCACCTAAGGTAGTGAAGTGAAATGTAGTGAAATTGGTAGTGGATGTAGCATTACTCATACCCTTTAGAGGTTGGGTGTTTGGATCAAGCTCATTTGACGAGAAATATAGTGAGTAGTAAAAAGAATAGTGTGATAGTGAGGAAGAGTATAGGTGATGAAACACCTAAAGAGAGAGAGTGCATTTATGAGTCTATTATATCATTATTCTTGTATTGATAATATTATAATCTTCTACTTATTTCCAACAAAGTGGTATCAGATCGAGGTTTCTTCTATTGGGTTCAATCTAAAAGGAGGTTCTGCAGATAACAAATATGTTCTGAATATGTTCCAGCCACAAATTTCAAAATTGACGAAGACGAACTATGATCATTGGAGCATTCAAATGAAAGTTATGCTCTGATCGTAAGAGTTATGGGAGATTGTAGAAAGCGACTACAATGAACCGGAGTCGCCCGCTGCTGAAGCAGCTTTGACCAATGCACAGAAGAATGACCTAAGGCAAGCAAGGAAGATGGATAAGAATGTGTGGGTTATTATCCATCAAGGCGTCGATGAATCAGCCTTTGAGAAGATTTCAGATGCAAAGTCTTCATAGAATGCTTGGGAAATTCTGCAGAATGCTTACCAAGGAGTAGACAAAGCAAAAAAGGTACACCTTCAAGCTTCACGTGTTGAGTTTGAAAATCTTAAAATGAAAGTTGGTGAAACAATTTTCGGATTACTTTGATCAAGTACAAGCTATTACCAACCAAATGAAAAGAAATTGAGGAACTCTAGATGAAGTTACAATAATGGAGAAAGTATTAAGATCTTTGACTCCAAAGTTTGAACATATAGTAGTAGCAATCGAATAGTCAAAAGATCTCCACTATCTCTATAGATGAATTACAAGGATCTCTCCATGTTCATGAGCAAAAGATACACCAAAATCAAAATAATGGAGAAAATTTGGGACCAGCTCTCCAAAGTAAGCTAAGAATTCAAGATGGTGTACAAAGAGGACGTGGCCCAGACAACAAAGGTAGAGGCAGTTACAGAGGAGGCTCAAATTCTCAAAGAGGACGTGGAAGACAATCTTATCAGCATCAGTATAAAGAAGATGATCGTGAACGATTAACTGGTCATGGACAAGGACGAGGACGAGGACCAGGTGCACGTGGTCGAGGTCGTGGAAGATACAACCAGACTCACAAAGCTCAATATCAGTGCTACAATTGTAAAAGCTATGGTCACTTTAGCTATGATTGTCCAAGCCAAATAGAAAACAGAGTCAGAGAGAAGAGCAACTTCGTTACAGAAGACGGAAGTGATGAATCAGCAGTTTTCCTAGTATGCCAGAATCAGGAGTACAAGAATCGAGATGTTTGGTACCTGGATTCAGGAGCCAGCAACCATATGTGTGGAATCAAGGAATACTCCGCCGAGTTAAATGAGTCGATTGGAGGCGAAGTATCGTTCGAAGATCAGTCAAAGATCTTAGTCAAAGGAAATGGTGACATCATGATCCAGACTAAAGCTTGCTACCACAGGTATATCTCTGATGTTTACTATGTTCCCGTATTGCAGAACAATATCCTCAGTCTAGGTCAACTACTCGAAAGATGATATAATATTCAGCTGAAGGACTTTACTCTCACCATCAAGAATAAAGGAGAAGTAATTACTAAGGTGGGCATGTCAAAAAATAGACTATTCACTTTAAACATTAATACTGCTAGTGTTAAATGGCTGAAGTCAATAATCAAAGATGAATCTTGGCTATGGCATCTGCATTATGAGCATTTAGCATTTAGTGGACTTAATCTACTATGGAAGGGAAAGATGGTGAGAGGCTTGCCACAAATTAATCATCCAAATCAGCTATGTGAAGGCTGTATGAAGGGTAGGCAACACAGAAGAAGCTTTGAAGTGGGAAATTCCATGAGAGCTACAAAGTCATTGCAGCTGGTGCACACAAATATTGCGGGATCATTTGAAATCGTTTCACTTGGAAGTAACAGATACTTTCTCACATTTATTAATGATTATAGTAGAAATACTTGAATCTATTTCTTGAAGGAGAAATTTGAATATCTGGAGAAATTTAAGGAGTTCAAGGAAATGGTAGAAAAACAAAGTGGGTACTATATCAAAGTACTCAGATATGATCGTGGATGTGAATACAACTCAACAAAGTTCGATGAGTTTTACAAGAAGCATGGGATCATCCACTAGCTCACTGCGGCATACACTCCACAGCAAAATGGAGTAGCAGAAAGAAAGAATCGCACAATTCTCAACATGGTAAGGAGCATGATGAAGAGAAAGTACATGCCAAAAACATTCTGGGCCGAAGCCGTAAATTGTGATGTATACCTTCTAAATAGGTGTCCGACTTGAAGTGTGAGGTTCAAGACATTGCTAGAGAGTTGGTGCATCCTGAAGCCAGGTGTCAACCACTTGAAGGTGTTCAGATGCATCGGATATACACACATTCCAGAGCAAAAAAGGAAGAAGCTCGATGATTCGTGGAGAGAAATGCATCTTCATCTGCTATGACAAGAGAACCAAGGTGTACAAGCTATACAATCCAGTCACAAAGAAGTTGATCATTTCAAGAGATGTGGAGTTCGACTAAGAAGATTACTGGCAGTGGACTGATGAAGAGAAGAAAGCAAAAGGAATATGGGTCAAAGCAAAAGACGTTGATCATGAAGAAGAACAAGAAGGTCTAGATCCAAGTCCTCCTATTAGTCCGGCTCCATCTACACTAGGATCATTGGCATCAGGATCATCACTTTTCAGCCCCAATACAAGCAACTCTTCAAGGGGAGCATCTAGAAGAGTGCAAAGTCTCAATGACTTGTATGAGAATACAGAGCTTGTGGAATTGACAGAAGACTACAGTCTATTTTGCCTGCTTCCAGAATGCGATCCCATCACCTACCAGGAAGCTGCACAAGCAAAATGGAGAAAAGCAAAGGACGAAGAGATCGCCGATCCAAAGGAATGACATATGGGAGCTGACAACACTATATAAAGGCCATAAAGCAATTGGAGTAAAATGGGTCTATAAAATAAAGACCAACCAAGAAGGCAATGTGGAAAAGTACAAGGAAAGGCTAGTAGCTAAAGGCTACAGTCAAAGAGAAGGTGTTGACTACGAAGTTGTTTTTGCTCCAGTAGCAAGGATGGACACCATCAGACTACTCATCGCATTAGCTGCTCAGAACAGATGGAAGATCTATCAAATAGATGTCAAGTCTGCATTCTTGAATGACTACTTAGAGGAAGAAGTATATATCGAGCAACCACCTGGTTATGGTAAGAAAGGTCAAGAATATAAAGTCTACAAGTTGAAGAAAGTATTATATGGATTGAAACAAGCGCCCAGAGCATGGAACATATGGATCGATGACTACTTGCAGAAGAATGGCTTCGAGAAAAGTCCTTATGAGCATTCCCTATACACCAAGAAATAAGGTAATGACATCGTGATCATGTGCCTGTATGTTGACGATATGATCTTTACAGGGAATAATCCAAAGATGTTCGAGGAGTTCAAAAAGATGATGATCAAGGAGTTCGACATGACGGACATAAGAGATATGTCCTACTTTCTCAGTGTAAAGGTGACTTAATCAGAGAAAGAAATTTTTATTTCCCAAAAGAAGTATGCAAGTTAGATACTTGAAAAGTTTAAATGGCGGACTGCAATCCAATCAGTACTCCAGCTGAAATTGACTGCAGCTCAGGTGTGACCTGCCAGGAAAACCAGTTGATCCTATGAAGTCTAAGATATTTAACCATTACAAGGCTAGACATTATGTATGTAATGGGGCTAGTAAGTAAATACATGGAGAAGCCAAAGCAGGGACACTTCAAAGCCACCAAGAGAATACTAAGGTACATCAAAGGAACTCTTGGAGATGGATTATTGTACACACACTCAGAAGAGTCTAGGTTGGTTGGCTTCACTGATAGTGACTATGGAGGAGACTTAGATGAAAGGAAAATCACATCCGGGTATGCATTCAACATCAGATCAGCTGCATTTTCATGGACTTTGAACAAGTGATCAGTAGTTACTCTGTCAACATGTGAAGCCGAGTACATAGCAACAACAACATGTTCATGCTAGGCAATATGGCTCAGAACTCTCATGCACGAGTTAAATCATCAACAACATGCGCCTACAGTATTGTACGTGGATAATCGATATGCTATCGAACTGGCAAAAAATTCAGTTGCACATGGAAAGAGCAAGCACATTGAGACAAGGTTCCACTTTCTGCGCGTCCAATCTAAGTTGAAGAGAGTAAAGCTCAATTACTGCATAACAGAAGAACAAGTTGCTGACGTAATTACTCAGTCATTAAAGACCGAAGTATTTGAGAAGTTGATGATCAAGCTTGGGAGTATCAAATTTGATGATGAGGGGGAGTGTTGAGAATCATCACCAAATTTCTAGACTATACTTTAGAAAGTTCAACATATAGCTTTTTCCTATAGCTTCATCATGAAGCTTCTCATTTAATGATCTTTTCTAGAGAATTCTCTCGCCACCCTAACTCAACTATAAATACCCCTTAGAGGTTGGGTGTTTGGATCAAGCTCATTTGAAGAGAAATAAAGTGAGTAGTAAAAAGAGTAGAGTGTAATAGTGAGGAAGAGTATATGGGTTGAAACACCTAAAGAGAGAACGAGTGCATTTGTGAGTCTATTGTATCATTGTTTTTGCATTTGATAATATTATAAAATCACAAGAAGTCCTCATTTTATCATTATTCATATATAAGTCCTCCATTATATTCTTCTACTCCTTTTACAACAGGCTTTTGAGGCTATTCAATGAGATGACTCATAAAAGCGTTGTGCATACAACTACAACTTAAAATTCCATGTTAGATGGGCTATATGTAGCTGGAAGAGTTGATGCTGCAAAGAAGATATATGAAAAGATGATCAGTTCGGGGATAACCCCTAATACAATAACATATCATATAAGGTTAAATGGACTTAATTTGTAAGAACAGGTGCATTGAAGATGTGATGATTCTTTTCCAAGCCATTTCATCTCGAAAAGATATTATCAGTGCTGAGACTTATAATGTCTTAATTTATGGATTGTTCAAGGATGGAAAAACTAAGGAAGCAATAGATCCCTTTAATGTGATATTTGAGAATGGTTTTGTATCGAATGTCAAGACTTATACCATAATGTTGAAAGTTTATACTAACAAAGATTTGTTGGATAAGGTTGATGAGTTGTTTTTTGTCAATGAAGAGGCATGGATGCATACCCAATTCTATTATGCTCAACTCTTTTTTCGAGCCTTGATTGAGAAAGGGGAAACAAAGAAGGCAGTAGAGTTTTTTCTGTAAAATGAACGTGAAACAGTTTGAACTGAGAGCATCCACCCTTTCGCTATTGATTGATTTGTTCCCAACAGAAAACCGGTATCGTGAATATATGGAGATGCTTCCAAATTTTTCTTAAACATGGTAAAAAATGCAAATTCAAATGACATGCATGAGAGGTAAATGAATCTTTGTCTGAATCTTCCAAAAAAGGTGATGAGTTAAATGGTTGAATATAAGTGTAATAAGTGATCAATTGTACTTCTAAAGACTAGTATTTTGTCAGAATGTTACATTTAAGTAAAAAAAATTGTTTGTTTGGTTGTCTTCTAGTTTAATTTTTCTGATCTTCAATTTCTTGTTTATGTTCTCGGGGTAACATGTAAGATTCTTGTGAATGGAGTTGCTTTCTAAAAGATTTTTTTGTTATGTGAGCGTTGACGAGCATCCAAAAAAGTTTCTGAATCTGAATATCCATTTGTTAAACGTTCAACTGGAGCTGAAGTCTGCAAAAAGAGAATTGCGGATATTAGGTATATAACTCATCTCCTACTATTGTGCTCTGTTTTCTTTATCTTTCCAAAGTTCTATATTGATCGATATTAATATGTGGGAGCATTTTTTTTTTTTTTTTTTTTATCTTTAAACGGTAGGTTGAATACCCCGCGTTTCATTAAATAGACTTTAACAAAACATACAATAAAAAATATGGCTTATGAAGTTCAGGATTCCAACATGCTGGGTCCTACAACTCATACACCCCAACCAACAAACAAAAATACAACGAAATCTAATCCTACTGATCGGCTGACCTCGTCCAAGTCAATTTATCATGCCAATTTGAGCTCATTCTCTCTCTGTCCCTCGCTTATACACCGTTTATCCGCTCCGTCGTTTGCACGAACACCTCCGTCGCCGCCATCAGTGATTCATACGTCAACTTCAAGCACCATATGAGAGACCGCAGGCACTCCACCAATCTGACAACTCCCTGTACAGATTGAGTCCTGGTTCTCATTCCCACGCTTGACCCTAGTGGGAGCATAATTTTATGTGCCACATATTTGCATTATGTGAGCGCATAATGTGGCAAGTGTTATTATTAGGCCGGGTCTTGGTACTATATGGTTCTTGGCTTAGACTGAGCCCCTACAGATACTGAACTGAATTTGGAAGAAAAGCCATGGAAGATACAAAAATGCTCTATTGTAATGGTTGACATTAATTAATGTCGCATCGCATGACCTATGTCTTGGATTTTTTCCCCAAAATGACCCTTTTTTTTGAAAGTTTTCCCAAACTGTCCTATTTTTTATTTTTGTTTCCTAAACGACCCACTCGCTTTTTGAAAAAGCGAGTTTGGTTAAAAATAACTCGCTTTTTCAAAAAGCGAGTGTGCAAAAAGCATACTTGGTTATTTTGATAAATATTTTCAAAAGTGGGTCAATTTGGTAAATACTTTTAGAAAGTGGATTAGTTTGGTCAATAATTTCAGAAATTGGGCTATTGTGGTAACAAATTTTTTCTATATCACATTGTCACTTGATCTTCTTTAGACCACTATATATGAAATCGTTTATCAGGACTTTCTATATCACATTGTCACTTCATCTTCTTTGGTCATGATTTTATAAATTTAGTAACTGTTTAGTAGTAGTCGAGGATATACATAACTTGATATTATTTCAGTATACACATAATTGGTGTGTTTTAAGTTGTCGAGAATGAGCCCATAGATACTCTCAATCTCCGGTATACACATAATTGGCTTTTGACCTATCAATCATATGCACTGAGTTTTTGCGCCAAAAATCTCACACTCGCTTTCTGAAAAAGCGATGGTGGTTTGAGTTTTTGCGCCAAAAATCTCACACTCGCTTTCTGAAAAAGCGATGGTGGTTAAAATCTCATCTCTTTTTCATCAGCACACCTATCAACCAAAATAGTTCACCATTAGGTCACGATCTTAGAAATAGATCCAATGGTTAACAGATATGAGCCTCGACAACAATCTTAACATTTATCCATCCAAATACTGAATTGACATATGTTGATGCTCCTACCAATAAATCAATGGACAATTCATAAACAGAATGAACAATTCATAAACAACAATATAAACAAACGAAAGAAAAGTGATCAAGAGAGAAAAATTTTTCTTTGTTAGGAAAAAATAAACTCGGGCTTTCAAAACAAGTGCAAGGAATACAAAACAATATATTATGAGCAAACCTTAGTCTGCTGACAATATTCAGAATTAGAAAACAATGTCTCATCAATAACCACGTCAGGCTTTTGTGGTCTACCATTATGTATAACAGCAACCATGAACGAAGTTACAACCACCCTTTTAATATAAGAATTTTTGGCGCAAGAACCCAGCGCATATGATTGACAGGCCAAAAGCTAAGATTGATTGGGAGTATCTATGGGCTCATTCTCGACAACTTAAAACACACCAGTTATGTGTATACTGAAATAATGTCAAGTTATGTATATCCTCGACTACTGCTAAACAGTTGCTAACTTTATAAATATAAATAACTTTATGTATGAAGATCTTCTGTCTCTCGGTGGATTTAATACTTTAAATATAAATAATATATATTAAATATATAAAGTTTATAATTAAAAAAAATTTGTGAAAAGCGAAGACGGATGAACTTCATCCGTCCCTCCCTACCGCATGACCCTTTTACCCCTAAGGTGATAATCTGGTTATATGAAGGAAGGGGTAACTTGGTCATTTCCGCCAATGTGAAATACAAAAAAAAATCATTGACCCTTTTAACCACCCTCGCTTTTTCAGAAAGCGAGTGTGAGACTTTTGACGCAAGAACTCAGCGCATACGATTGATAGGTCAAAAGCCAATTATGTGTATACCGGGGATTGAGAGTATCTATGGGCTCATTCTCGACAACTTAAAACACACCAATTATGTATATACTGAAATAATGTCAAGTTATGTATATCCTCGACTACTGCTAAACTGATGCTAAATTTATAAAATCATGACCAAAGAAGATGAAGTGACAATGTGATATAGAAAGTCCTGAAAAACTATTTCATATATGGGAAAAAGGGGTATGAGCAACTTGCTCATTTAGTAAATAAGCAACTGATGAGGTGGCATGCATGTGATTGGAAAATCATTAAAAGGGTTAGTTGTCCAAAGTACTTCATATATAGTAGTCTAAAGAAGATATAGTGACAATGTGATATAGAAAGAACTTTTTACCAAAATGACCCACTTCCTAAAATTATTTACCAAACTAACCCACTTTCTAAAAGTATTTACTAAGAAGACCCACTGTTGAAAATATTTATCAAAATAACCAAGCGTGCTTTTTGAAAAAGCGAGTTTGGTTAAAATTAACTCGCTTTTTCAAAAGCGAGTCTAACATTTCGAAAATTAAAAGTTCCACACTCGCTTTTTGAAAAAGCGAGTTATTTTTAACCAAACTCGCTTTTTCAAAAAGCGAGTGGATCGTTTAGGGAACAAAAATAAAAAATACGGCAGTTTGGGAAAAACTTTCAAAAAGAGGGTCATTTTGGGGAAAAAATCTATGTCTTGGATTGTCTATTTTGGGAGGTATCCGGTATCGATCTCATGGTCCTTGTAGTTGTGGAGCCATGAAAATAATGGTATCTTGTGCTTCCTGTTTCATTGACATCTTGTTAATGGAATGCATGCAGGATAACTTCCTCACCGTACGTTTACCCTGAAATTATGGCGATGCGAGATTGCTTTACAGCGTAAGTACAGAACGACTTTCGTGATCTTTTGATGAATTTCAACGGTAAGCTACAGTGAAAATTCACTCACAAGAAATTAACAAATTACATATTAATTGATCGATATTAATATCTGTTTTTGCAGTGAAAGTTACAAGTTCATTAATTTATGAGCCATTTCAGGCCTAGTAACAACTTGGATGGATTGAGCTAGCTGCTGATTCAAAATCCTAAGGACAATTGCCTATCGATCTTCTTATTCTTCAAAGACTCCTTCGCTACATCAGAGACAGTACTTCTCAAGCGCGTCTCTTGATCTTCTCTAGTTTGGTTTGTTCTTCCAAAAAGTCTTGAGCAAAGTCCTCGTGTCGACCAACTTTTTGGTGAGTTCTCTTTCGTTCCCTCAGTACTGTTTTTATTAACCTCAAGGAGAGAGCCATCCTCATCCTCCTCTATAGGATTGTCCCATAGATGCGCGCCTTCTAACTCATCCTGTTGAATTATTTTATCCAGGGGCTTGTCGAATGTTGCTTTAAAATATGGTTCGTTCTTGATAGGCTCGTCTTGCTTGCACCACGCAGGGCTATCGCAGCTAAAGGAGCCAAAGGAGGAAGTTCCGGAGGCTCTGGAGGACGACGAGGATGGGGTGGATGCAGAGGGAGAGACGATTAAGTTTCCAAAGCCTTTAATTTCATTTGAGATCTTGAGTGCCTTGGACCGTGCTTCTGAGAGTTGGCATTCGTCACTGAGAAGCTTTAGCAGTTTCTGTGATTTCTGCTTCATGCATGCTCCCCAATTGAACCTAAAGAAATCCAAGAAGATGATATTGGCAAAGGGAAAAATACTAAATACTAGTCAGAACACTTCATATAGTTTACGGTAATTGTTTAAAGCAACACAATACAATGTATCATTCATTATGTAAAGCAGTGACATTCATTTTAAGGCATTTACTGTAAGCTTCAACCAGCAATATATATATATAATTTTCAGATATGAAAACAGAATATCTTAATTAAACAGAGATTTTGCTTGTAGAGATCCGATTTATTACCCCCTCTCATCGACGTAATTCATTTTTCCAAGCTCGCCAATGACAGCGGCATCTCCATGGAATTCTTCAAACATATGCTCAGGTCCATGAGTCAGCAAGAATTCGAGCAACACCAATGTTTTGTATGCCTGCCTCCATTCCTTGTAATTCACATATCGCAACCTTCGCATTCAGGGGGAAAAGATTATCAGCTTTTTCATTTGAACTCTATGATTGACAAGTCTGTGAGAATCTTTTTTTCTTATCGTTAAACAGTGAGCTAAAAGTTCACCGTGTTTCGTTAAAGAGAATTTAACAAAATATACAACAAAAAATAAGGCTTATACACCTAGACCTCAGCCACCCCAACCAACAAATAAAAAATACAACAAAACATAATCTTACTGATCGGCCGACCTCGTCACAACAAGTTTCTCATGCCAATTTGAGCTCATTCTCTCTCATTGCCTCACTTATACTCCATTTATCCATGCCGTCATCCGCTACTACCCCACCATCGCCCCCAGCAGTATACGTCAACTTCAAGCACCATACCCACCAATCTGATATAGGCATGTCCAGACTGTGACATTCTTCTCATCTCCTCGTTTGACCACTGTTGACTATCACCATCACCTCGCAAGAGAGGCTGTCGTCGCTCCCCACGGCTCCCACAAACGCCTCCAAACCCCCTGATATGAGAGAGACTCTGGGCACCCCTCACTTTGATCTAAAAAGATTGAAGTTGAACTCAAACTATAAACTCGCTCGACTACCGTCGCCCCACATCAACTAGGATTTGTTTTGTTGCTAATTGTAGATTGATTGTAGTTTGGATATTTAGGGAGAATGATCATTTGGATATAAGGAAACTGTGAGAATCTTTTCATAAATACTAACTATTCCTCAAGCTTCCAATCTGAATCAAATAAGGCCCCTCTATTTACAAAGGATTCGGTGAATCTGTAAATGAGAACAGTGGAAGTTTTACCAATAATTAACCCTGCTAATTACCTCCTGTGTATGATATCGACAATCCTCCAGTAATCCTCTGTGTCATAAGCTGCCTCAGATATTCTGGTCATGGTCTTTGCATCAGGACCCCATGGATTGCCATCGGTTGCTTCTTCAGTTAATCTATAAGAATTCAACGTCAAGATCTTACAAATTATCATAAAAGATTAAAAAGCGATGACAAGTGCACGTTTTAATCACATAGTAAAAGATGTGTTTCGGATAGTTGAGTCGATACTCACAGTTCAGCTTGTGTTACATCAGTGAGTTTCAGCTTTGCTGTCTTGTACTTCTCTTGGATGTAAGAAGATGCCTTCTTCTTGATCTCACTCAGATACATTGTTCTCGGGTCGATCTTCCCAGTACATTCAAAACCCTGAGTTGAAACAACATGTTTATAACCATGTAAAACAGGATTTTTTCAAACAAATGACAGTCAGAGAATTTACCCTATGAAAGGTCTGATAAGATTGAAATTACTTAAATATGGTTTTCTTCTCTTTCTCTTTCTTTTTTTTTCCCCTCCAAGTTTAATTTTGAGATAATGAGAGAGAGAGAGAGAGAGAGTTAATGAGGAAGATGATGAACATTCACATTTCAATATGGAAAACAATCAGTTATTTTGAATGGACGACCATGTTTGCCGTAACCTCGAGGCATCGAATTAGGAGGGAAGAATGTGGAGAGACCCTGAAAACATGCACTTGAATATTAATCTAATACTTGCTGACCTCTTCCTCACTTTGAAATGGAAAAAATATCATATGCAGAATTGGTCATTAAAAAAATTGATATGACTAAAAAGATCACAGCCTAAAAACTAGTGCCCCCCCTCAAATGATTTCCTCAGATCTCAAGAGAGTTATGATCTTTTGTTATATGGTTTTTCTTATTACCAATTGTGCATATGATTTTTTTCCCTTTGAAATGGCCTTCCACTGTTTGAGGTAGGCTGCTTAGGGGTGGCGAATGGGTCGAGTGGGCCGGGCCGGGCCGGGCCGGGCCCAACCCGTAAGGGTTGGCATGTAGAGTTATACGGGCCGGGCCGGGTTTCATTCTTAGCCGGGCCGGGCCGGGCCGGGTTGTTTTTTCGTTTGGGTGGCCCGCCCAACCCGTGAACCCTTTAGGGTTCAACCCGGGTTGGGCCGGGTCGACCCACGGGTTGGCACGTTTAATAAATTTTTTTTTTTTTTGGTAGCTTAAATTAAAATAATAATTATAATTATAATACTAAGTAAGTAATAATACTAATAAACAATAAAAATCGTAATAATAATAATAAGATTGAAAGAGTGAAATTGACAACAAATTTTGAAATATTATTCATATGAATTTAAGTTATACAATTTTAACAATTTATAACGAAATGAAGAATTCAATTCACAAATAAGTTTTATACAATAACATATTTCTTTTATACAATTTTAATTGAGTACAAGTTTTCTAATTTGACATAACAAGCAAAGCTATTGTTGTTGTTGTTGTTCTTCTTCTTCTTCGGGCGAGTTGCTCCCACTTGTGGAACTTGATAATGATTTCCCTTGCGTCCTATCTTCAGCCTTCAGCCAGTCTTCTGTGCAAACGAGCATCTCTAACGCCTCGGGCTTCAACCGATTCCTGTAATCAGATAGAACCCTGCCACTTGTAGAAAATGCACTCTCAGAAGCAACTGTAGAGACAGGAGGAGTTAGTAAATCTTTAGCCATAATTGACAGAATACTAAAAGTGTGTTCATGTTCTTTCCACCATTGTAAAATATCTAGTGGAGAAAGAGTAGGCTCAGTATCCTGTTGGTTATACCAATTTAATTCATTTGGTTGATTAGTCCTAGGTTTTTTAGATTGAATTTGTTCAAGTAAACTAAATGTTCTATCACCAATTCTACTTTTACCCTTACCTTTAGAACTACCAGAAGAAGAACTAACTACAGAAGTTGTACTACTAGAAGCAAAATGTCTATCATAATAATCATACAAGTTATTTAACGTAGATTCAAACTGAACTAAAAAAGTAGCGCAATCAGTTGTTAATTCTACATTGTTCTTTAAATATCCAAAAAACATTTCTATCAAATTCTTCGTACCTTCTAATTTGATACGGGGATCCATAACAGTAGCAACACAAATCAACATAGGAGGAGATAAATAATACTTCAAAAATTTTTGAAATGCAGGTATTACAATGTCACTAATATAGGCATCATTTAACATTTCGTTAAATATTTGCATCATGCTAACTAATTCAATAAAAATGCTACTAGAAGTAGATTCATATGTTTTTGAAAACTTTAAAGTTGCGGTTTTAAAAGGTTCTAAAAATTTCAACAAAGATTCGGCAAAAAACCAATCGTTGGGAGTCATTTCAAAATTGTGCATATTTTTTGCGATACAAAAATCATTTACAACTGCTTTATAATTGGTGACAACATTTAGTAAATCAAAAGTAGAATTCCATCGGTGTCTAACATCCTTTGGAAATTTTCTAAAAGGAACATTTCTAACCCTACACCAAGCTTTCCATTCTTGTAAAATGCTTGGACTTAATGCAATGAAATATACACAATTTCTAATTTTATGTATATATGGATCAGCTATTTTTAATGCATCTTGAACACATAAATTTATAATATGACATGCACATCTAACATGAAAAATATTGTCAGATGGAGGGTTTAATACAGATTTTAAAGTAGTTATCGCTACATTGTTGTTAGATGCATTATCAAAACTAATAGCCATAATTTTATCGCGAATATGAAAAACATCACAAATTTCTATAATACGGTTTGCTATTTCAGCGCCACTATGGGGATACGGCAACGACGCAAGTGATATGATTCTTTTATGAAGAATCCAATCATTGTCGATCCAATGACAGGTTATTCCTATCGTTGGAATATTGTTGACACCCGTCCAACAATCCGAAGTTAAACTAACCCTACAAGTTAAACTCCATAAAATTGCAATCAAAGCGTCCTTCATTTCCATGTACACTTTAAAACAATCCGATTTGCAAGTATTTCTCGGAATTCTTTTAAAATGAGGGTTTAAGGCCGTTTGATTAAAATTTTCCAAGTTCCTACTCTCGGGATAGGAAAATGGTAACTCTTCCTTAATGACTAATCGGGCCATTTCCCGACGAACAAGTTCAGGATCATAAGGGTGGCTATCTACTTGACCGGTCCTATGGTTGATTTTTTGTTGGCCTTGTATTTGATCAAGAAGTTCTTTATGATTATGTTGTATGTGCCTATTAATTGTACCGGTGCCGTCACCCCTCTTGAATTTGTATGTTTTACTACATGTTTTAAACACTTTCAAACCTATACCCGGAGTATGTTCGTCCGGGATATAATCATAAAACTTATGCCAATCGCTAGTTTCTCCTCTACTTTTCCTACTACTACGGGGTTGTGTGGTTTCGGGTTGTTGTTGTTGTTGTTCTTCTTCTAATTGTATGTCACCTACAACATCCATGTCGTGTGTACCTCATTGTTCCATAGTAGGATCAATGTAATCTTGGGCGGGCTCACTAGTTGGGACAATTGGTGGCCTACGTGAAGAGGAGGAGGAATCTTGTCCGCTACGCCCGCTACCACGTGATCTAGACATAATGTGGTAATGTGCTAAAGTATGTAAAAAAAAATCTACAATGTAGGAGCGGTGAATTATACAAAAAAAAAATTCTAAAAAACAAGAGGGTTGAGATAGAGAAGTTCAAAAAACGGACAATAATTTTAACTACAACGCAAAAAAAAAATTAACGAGAGAGATAGAGATATTTTGATACCGTTCACCGTGGAATACGCGTATATAAAAAAAACGTGAAAATAAGAATATAATAGAAAAGATAGAGGAGCGCTCTGCCGATTCCGCAATTGAAGAGTTGAGAAGAGGTTGAAGTAGATTTGACGAGGGTTGAAGAGAGTTGAAGACGTTGAAGACGTTGAATTTTGTTTCCGATACGACCGAAATTTGATCGTGTATATGCCTCCTTGTACACTTGTTTGATGATTACTATAATTGTTCAAAAAAATTTTACAAATGATGTATAATAGTAGAGAGAGTAAGAGAGTGAGATGTGATTTTTTTTGAGATTTTTGGGGGATATTTATAGGCTAAATAAGTGGGGAAAAAAAAAATCACCAAACGGCTCTTTGAGCCGTTTACAACGGCTCTGGACACAGACAGAGCGCAGCGCAGCAGCAACGATGCGATTTTCGACCGTTCGACCCGCGGATCAACGAACGGGTCGAACGGGTCGAAACCCGCGGGTCGACCCGCGGGTTGGCGGGTCAAATTCAAGGGTTGGGCCGGGTTCGTGGGCCAGGTTTCGCGAATTCGATTCGCGAAAATTGCGGCCCGGGTCGACCCGGTACTGTTCACCGGGTTCGACCCAAACCCGCGAAGCTTTTTAACGGGCCGGGTTGGTGGGCCGGGTCGCGGGTGGGTCGCCGGTTGACCCGGCCCAGTTGCCATCCCTAAGGCTGTTTATCGGGTTGGGTTCAACACCAAACCTGCAAATTATGATTTTATGAATTTGGTAGTATTATTAAGTTATTGTGAGTTATTTTGAATGAAGTAAGATACCTATCTAATCTAATACTATAATCAAGGTCAGCCCCCACCTTGAAGCGGGTGAGGCGCCGCCCCAGCCCCCAGATTTTTTACAATTTGAGGGGCCCCAAATTTGTATTCCCTTTGTAAATATAAGCACGTATTTTACGCGTAAAAAAATTTGTATTGTTATTAGGGGTCCCCAAAAATAATTATTTGGGTCTTTCACATCGGGTCCCCGAAAACCCAGGGCCGGCGCTGACTATAATGGAAGAGTTGAGGTTGTTATTTCTAGACAAACAAGCTTGTGCATAACTAATATAAAGGAGGTCTTAGGTTTGATGCTTGTATTTCGGTAGTTCTCAAACCAAGTTCTTATATGTCTAAATGCTATGAAATGCTGCCAGCAAAAATTGGAGTTGTATCTTAAAAAACCACACAACCCAAACCACGGACATCGCTGGTTAGAAGTTAGAGTTTTAATCATGGGTTTTTATGTGCACGATAGCAATCTCAGTTGTTCAGGCGCAGTGGAGCACCCAACTATTTATAGCATGAAACAGTAGGGTTGGCATTCAGGTCGACCCAACTATTTATAGCATGAAACAGTAGGGTTGGCATTTTGGTCGACCAGGCTGGGTCGGGTTGGACCCGTGCAGGTTGCAGCCATACTTGAGTGGGTTCGGATCGGGTCGGTGCGTTAACCGGGCCGGGTTCAAAAATTGAAAGTTCGACTCGGCCGACCCTGCGAACCCGTTTCGGGTCGGGCCGGGTCACGGGTTGGTCCATTTGGTTTTTTTTCTTTTCTTTTTTAAACAACTTCACTTTTTAATATTTTTTTTTTACAACAAATATAACTGTATAAGAGTGAAAAAATGCATATATTATTGGTTATTCATTTCAACTACTATAAATTTCTTACGAGTTGTTTACACTACTATGAATTTACGCTTGAGGTATATGTTAAAAAATAAAATCTAAAAAACAATAGGACGGTTGAGAGAGGAAAAAGACAAAAACCAACAAACAAATATGATACAAAAAATTAGATTTACAACAAAAATCAAGACAATAGGAGGATTGTAAAATTTTGATACCGTAATTTGCGGATAATCGAATATAGAAATGAGAAAGAATAAATGTATAGAGTAGTCGGTAGTCCGGTAGTCATTGAAACTTGAAAGTGAGAGAGAGAGTTTCTTTATTGGAGGAGTTGAAGTAGACGTAGTTGAGAGTTGAATCAACACAATTCGATACGATCGAAAATTTTCACTTCTTTGTTAAAAAAACTTGATTGAATTGAGATTGAAATGAGTAGCAGTAGTAGAGAGAGTAAGAGAGTAAGGTGTGGAAATTTTAGATTGAATTAAGAGGTGGTATTTATAGGAAAAAACAAAACAAAAAACAAAAAACAAAAAATACAGCCAGTCCCCAACAGCTCTGGACCGTTCCACCCGTTCGAGTCAAACGGGTCCAAACCTGCGGGTCGACCCGCGGGTTGGCGGACGGGTTTGACTTGGTCAACGGGTCGAGCGGACCGGGTCGAACGGGTTGGGTTTACGACTTTTTCGACCCAAGTCGACTCGGGTAGACCCGCAGGTTCGACCCGGACCCGAACCACATAATTGTGGGCCGAGTTCACGTGGATGGATTGCGGATCAGCCCGGCCCGGTTGCCATCCCTTTGAAACACAAGTGTAAAGACCTCATTTGGTACAAAAGCCTTTGTATTAAGAACACTGATCTAGTCATAAAAACTTCAAAATTAAGGAAAATATAATCTCAGGCACATGGTCAATGTCGTCCTGGCAGTTCCTCCTTAAAAACTACTAATCTACCTTGTACAATACTGTACAAACTTATATAATATAAAATATGGGCTAAATTAGAAGGAAAAAAATCCCTAAACTATACCCTTCCGGCAGAAAAACCACACCGGACTTTTTTTTTGCTAAACTATACCCTTCCGGTAGAAAACCACACCGAAACTTTTTTTGCGCAAAAAAATTCCTAAAGTATGTTTTCAAAAACCCACTCCGACGACGTGAGCTTTCAGCTAAAGTTGAGTAAGGATTTTTGACAATAATGAAAAAGATACATAATATTTTCTAAACCAACTTGCAAAGATGAATGAGATTCTCTAATACAAGCAAAAAAATTAGATGTGGTTTTTTGAAAATATACTTCAGGGTCTTTTTTTGTCGAAAACATACTTCAAAGGGTTTTTTTGCACAAAAAAGTTCAGTGCTGTTTTCTGTAGAAAGGATATAGTTCAGTTTTTTTTCCTTCTAATTTAGCCTATAATATAATATAATATATAGTATAACCCGTACAATATTGCACATAATTTTTTTAAGAAAAAGAAAATAATAAACGATTTTTAAAAAAATTCATCCACTAACATCTATATAATAATGTACGATTTTGAAGGTTTGATTAAACGGAATGATTAAAATTTACTAAGATAGTTGCCTCCTATTTTTACGCTCGTTTTTTTAATTTTAAAAGAAAAAAAGAGAAAAAATCATTAAATCAAAAGCGGTTTAGCATAATATATTGTATAGATGTGCATAGATGTGCCGAGGAAATATAGTACAGATACTTTTTTAATTAACTGACAATAATGAACCACTGTATCAAAGAAACAGACATGCAGTATTAACATACAAACAGAATTACTTACCAAAGAAGAACCCTACAGATAGAGAGACTATACACCTTAAACCTTTTTCTTTGAGTTATATAACATCCAACAAAGAAACAGTAATGTGTCAAAAGAAAAACTCGACATACACCAGAATATAAAATTCGCAAGTCCGAAAGAAGCTAAAGACATCAAGAACAAGGCCATGTTTGAAACAATTCTACAGGCAAAATTATAACCGTGAAGAAAAATAACCATGAATCAACAATCTAATCCTAATCTACAAACAATGTCTGATAAATAACCAGTTATCGATGATGAGATCTGTAAAAATATAACGCCTTGGCATTTGCATCTCCCTTGCTACATGGCATCACCAAAGATTGTTTGCAAAATAACCCCTGGAGAGCCATCAGACTTTTATGCTCGCCTTGATAGCCACCCAAAAAATAAAATAAAAAAACTAGTTTTTCCCAAAAGAAAAGTTGTACAATTTCATTTAGAGTCGGTGTAGTTGATATCAGCTATTTTTGACAAAGACGGCAGTGCGGCTGCAAGATCTTTTCTATGGCACAGATATTCAGTAGCTGCTTCGAAGGGCAGCCTTGATCAAGTATTGACAGATTTGGGCTTCTCTTGCAGTCAACTACAGATTCACACAAAGCATATGGCATTAGATATACATAATTCCAAGAAACAATTCCTCAATATTCAAAAATAATTCACAATAGCTTAATATTGGATCAACACAACATTGTGCAGTATCGATGATCCAGTAAACCAAATATGCTGCAAAACTAAGAACTTGGTAGAAATTGCTATAAATTCAAATCAGACCACACAAGTAACTCAACCCAGTGAGATATCCCGTTCACATTTGATTCGCTGTTGTGTTCTGATCTCATGGTTGAATTACTCAAGTTAAACGGTAAATTTACTGCTACTAATTATTGAACTTAGGTAATCGATGGAGCAAAACTTAATAAAAGCAGCTGCCCACCTGAGTTCAAAATCAAAAGGGAGCCTCAAGGGATTCATCCCACACATCCCCACTTCCATTGGAAGCATCTTCACCATCTTCTTCCATAGAGAGTCTGATATATTCTCTGTGTGCAAACCGATCCCATTCTGTCAAAGTTGGTTCTTCACGCTCCTACATGAAACATTCAGAACATGAAAAGGTTATTAACATTACCAATATAGAAGTCACATGGAAGTTCCTGTAAACTTGCAAATGATAAATCTACATGATAATACACTCACTTGGCGAATAAGAAATGGGTCACGAGTTTCAAATGCCATGAATTTGTTGAGATTGAAAAGGATATTGAAAACATTTCCTGAGAGTTTGCATCCCTTTAAATCACGCAAAGTAAGAAAACCCTCATTCTGCACAAATGATATTGTGATCAATATTGAAGTGTCTCTACTGTTAGTTGAGATTTATTATAAAACCATCCACAGAATTTAAAGTTTGGACAAGGTACCTCTGGTCCAACCATATCAACCATCTGACATAAAATGTCTTCGAAGAGTACAGGCTCCTGAGCCATACATTCCATGCGATGCAACTGTTCCTCATAAAAGAATTGCATTTCGTTGGGTGTGAGAATTCCATTTCCATCCAGATCAATACATTTGAACCTGAAAAATCAGCTGATCAGCAAATAACAGATACAACTTAAAACATAAAAGTGAACTTCTTAGCCAAAGCAGAGTTCACTTCCACATAGCAGCACATAATTATATATATTTTATGTGCATATATTAACAAGGGTACAGGTTTCTTAAGTGAGCTTTGCCTGGAATCTAGCAAGACAATAAAGCAGGCCTCAAGCTCTGACCAGTGTTTATGTCGAACCATAAACAAAACATAGATATGCAAGTATTTCCTACAATTTTTGGAACAGGTAACAGAATGTCCCTGTAGGTGAAATTGTTAGGTTGATGTCTCACATTTGGAAATTGATTAATTCTTCAAGAAAAAAAGATCCCCAATAAAAAAGATTACATTTGGAGACAAGATAAAAGAGGGTAATGAATTCCCCCATAATCAAGATTACATTTCGTAAAAAGGATCATGCAGATATTGACACAGTTAAAAAGCTAAGGCTGAGAAACTATATGAACAAGAAAGGGTATATGCCTAGCAAATCCTAGTTATCTACACTATTCCTGTATTATATGGTGAGGGGGGTATGTTTGGTTGGTCGCCTCCTCTCTCAAATCACTCTTCAATACATTTATTAATGATAAAATAATTTGCTTGGATCCCACCTTCGTAACAATAACTTGGTATAAACTACAAAGTGTTTCTCAAGAAATGATGTTCTCGTGCTAGTTGAAGATCAGAGATAACAAGAAGATAATATTTGGGAAAATCTGAGTGAATCTGCTCCCCTAAACTGAGCAGCATAATTAATGGCGAGTCATGTAAATATATATAAGTGAATGGAATATCTAAATTCCGATTAATGGTTAACCAGCCCACCTTTTGTTTGACACTTGCATTGCATGCACCCACTAGTCTAGTTTAAATAGTTAACCCAACATCCCATGTGTTTGGTAAACTACACTAGCTTAGGTGCAATTCAAACCGAAAATTTTGGAATTGGATAAACAGTGCATCTCACAAAATAAAACTGCTTAGACTAATATAGAACCCAATTGAAGGCATCAATAACACCACAGAATCAAATAATGACCAATTAACCATCAAAGCCTATCCAATAAAATTTCACATATCAAAACTTCAGAGAATGAGCTGTGAACAAACAAAAGCAATAATTTGTGGACACAAGAACAAGTGCTGACACGAACATAGGGTGTAAGAGTCGATAATTTCTAAATTCCCAAAGAAGGGGAGGGGCACAGCTACATATGAATGTTCTAATGCTTGCTGGGCCAGCATGTACAGATTGATGCTTTTATATGAATATTTACTCAACATTTGTTGTGTGTTATTCCCTCAGGTCATGTTTCGATACAGAGGTTATCCAAGGTAAGTGGAGGTTAGTGGAGGGTGACTGGCACACCTGCAGTTATTGAAAGATTCTAAACTTCCATATGTTTGGATCATATTTTGGAGTTAGGATACCTATGGTTATCTCACCTAAAAGTTAAGATAACCGTAGACTCCAATCAAACCAAATCTATCTTTTAAGCAAAAGATGGAGGTTCAAGTATGCAACCTATAGGTTGCATTACTCTACCTCAATTTAAAATGTACCTATTGTTATGCCACCTTTGTATACAAACAGGGCCTCAATGTATATTAAAGAATCTAAAATAGTATTTATGAAAAATAAAGAATCTAAAATAGTGAGTATTCAATAGGTCAAAAGGACTATCATAAAAAAGAGGCATAACACAATTTATCCTATACATGTTTCGGGTGTAATCAGTCAATTACACATTAACATGTGCTGCATCATACGCGGATGGATGTGCACTTCATGTCTGACAGTGATGAACAAGCAAATTATATGAAGGGGTACATATATTGTAAGATGATAGAGTTATGATCAACAAGTAACAAGAGAACAAAGCAAGTTGGATAATAAATGTATAAACCTATGACTTGCATCATTCAAAAGTGTAAGTCACATAGGATCATAACTCTGAAATGTCGAGTAGAAAAAATAAATGGTGAACAAAGAATTGGGAAGTAAAAGATGATGATTGCTGATTTTAAAAAGAGAGGATGCCCCTTACAGAGGTAATTGGAAGGAACAAAAGAAATAAGGCCAACCACAGAATCAGAAAATAATATATCAAAGACTTGGACATGGTGTCAATTGTTGTTTTGTAAAATTTCACATGTTCCGGAAATTAATCCACAAATTTTATATGGACTACCAAATAATCCTCAGGGGTGAATCATGAGAAGAAAGGCAATATTTGGTCCCACCAATCCATGGAAAATGCTAAGCACTCGCTATTAAATTAGGAGTATCATTAGTTACCAGTACTCAAGGCTAGGCTCAGATGGTTTATCTTCCTCTGCCAGCATAAAGTAAACAAAATCCTCGTATCCCATTTTTCCTTCCACTTTGCTCGTAAATTTTCTTGGAACCTACTTGTCAAAGTCAAAAAGTAAAATGGCATTGGACAGATGCATGTGTACTGTGTATTATCTTATAAGGAGTACAAAAATAAATATAAAATACCTGTGAGAAAATTCTATCAACAATTCTGTAAGTAAGGGCATGGTTTCCATATCTGATAAGGTTCTCCTTATCGATCAAGAAATCATGATCTGTATCCAGTTCCCAAAACTTGCAGTAGATCACATAGAAGTGCTCATAAGAGAAGTACCTGCACAAGGAAAGAAAATTCAGAACATGGTACTAATTTTGTCGCAAGCTAATCAAAGCATGGAACGACCACGCGCGTGAAGATGAACTCTGAAGTGACAAGCGTTATTGTCTTTTAACCACCATCATCCAATATTTTTTAAAAGTCAATAGCAACAGAACACAACTCAGAAGGCTCCATGGGAAATTTTTCCATAATTTCAGGGACAGGTTGTCAACCTGATGTCTGCCTTGGTCTAGCATGAGTATCTTAAAGGTTACATAGTTCAAGCTTGTGCATAAGGAAAATAATCCAATAGTAGGACAGAAATCAGAAAGAAGTATGCCATGTGTGTTCATCTTTTCAGGGGCAGGAAGGAGCCACTTTGATAAACATTTCCTCCAAAGTGGACAAAAACAGATAGGAAGTGTTGTAGACTGGACTGCAAATTGTTAGAGCCATGAACCGTATGTCTAACTATGAACAACGCAAAATAGGTTAACATGCATTCTCATAAAGAATTGTTAGAGCCATGAACCGTATGTCTAACTATGAACAACGCAAAATAGGTTAACATGCATTCTCATAAAGAACGCAGGACCTTCGGGAGAGAGGGACGGGGCAGAGGGTTTGAATTGCAGAAATATTTGTGGTTAAGTCAATTAGTAAAAACCTTCATATGGACAACATACCTCAAGACCTTATTAATATCTTCTTCCTCATCCGCATGCTGCATTGCAGCAATTAAATTTCCACGCTTAAGCTCCCTGAGTGTCAGATGGCCATTTCCAGATTTATTCACATAGTAAAATATTCTGTATATGACAGTTTCCGCTGGTCACAAGATGCAGATTATGTGTTAGATAAATTAGCTACTGCCACAGTAATGCTTTTTGACAAGCTGAAACACCAAAACTAAATCAAGAAGATTATATGCAAATCAACTAAGTTACAAATGTGGTATATCTATCACAACAAATGTAAAGAGTGCAATTAATGGATTAGAAAAACCGTGGTTATGATGATTGATAAAAACATATTTCATTAAATTGAATATTTTGATTTAGGCAAGAACAAAAATATACTACTGGATAGCGGAAGCTAGTTTAGAATGTGGTGGCATGTTTCCTAGCAAGATGGGACAGGTCAAAGATCACACCATCTTGGTAAATAAGCTCAGAAAATTTAAGTATTAGAAGTAAAACACAACAGTGCTTGTAGATAGAACCACATCTACAATATGGAAAATTGCTACTGTCTAAAGTAGAAATGGATTAAACTTAAATTTATTTTAAGTTAGAATCGTTATCTAATGTTGAAGATTATCCCACTATCTTGCCTTTGCAAGGGTGGTACTCTCATACATTTACATCTCTAGTCTTTTAAAAGACATGATATGCATTGACTATAGCATAATTATTTTTATGTAATTTAACAGAATATATTAATTTTTTCCAATGGATATTTAACTTCACACAAATCCTATCAGTAATACGTCTAACTTCACTGAACACCAGAACCAATAATAGGCACTTCCAATGACCATTAACAACTGTAACTTGTCATGTTCAACTACTAAGGTATGTTCATATACTAAGGTAAATCAATTATCTTATACATCTTAAGGTATCCTACCATTGGGTTGTTTGGGATCTGTATTCCTTTAAAATGAGATACCTTCACTAAAAGCAACAGAAAAGTTCGGATTCTTCGAGTATATCCATACTCCCGTCCAACTATTTATTTCAATATTTCTTGAAATAATTTCTTGCCTGCTGTGATCTCTAGTTCTCTTTTTCTAACTAAACTTTGCAAACATTTGAACAATACATAATTGACAATTCAATTACAATTCTAGGTGGAGGTAAAGGTATAGAAAATTAGTATACCTCTACCTCCACTGAAAAAGTAACTTCAATTATCATCTCTATATCCTAACCGGACATAAAATTATACAGAAGGAAGAGACACTAGATATCATAACCAATTGGTTTTAAAATAAACAAAAAAACAGAACTTTCACAAACAAAGTTTCTCTAGGCTTGCAAATGACCCCAAAGAGAATGGTTGTACACTTGTACTAAAAAAAGGATAAAAATGATGCAGACGGAAGAAACATTGGGTATCATTTCCAATTGGTTTTTAAAAAACCATAACTTTCTCAAACAACAAAGTTTCTCTAGGATTGCAAATGACCCCAAAGAGAATGGTTGTGAACTTGTACCAAAAAGAGGAGGAAAATCTTATTCATTTATAACTAAACACAAATTAGATTTCATCGTTTGAACCAAAATATCTCTCTTTCTAGTTATGTTGCAGCTGCTTCAAAAGCAACCATCAAGCATCAAGCGCAACATCTAATCAGGGGAGGACCAGGACCAAAACAGCACAAGCAACTGCTTTGGGCCCCTAATTTTATAGGGGCCCCATATTTTTGAAGTTCCTTATATATAAAATATTGGGCTGAAAAATGATATGGTTTGATTTTTAGATCAGTTTTTAGGCCCATAAGCCTATGAATTCTAAACGTCTCTTCAATTTCTTCTCTTTCCTCTCAATTCTCATCATCATCCTCCAACCCAAGCCTCCAACCCAAGCAAAAAAATAAAAGGACCCCAATCCCATCACACCGACCTCCTCCATCATTCCCGAGGACACCGACCCACCAACCTCCTCCACTCCTCACCGACAGCTGGCCCCAATCTGAGACCGCCTCCCACCCTCCTCCGTCCCCGGTCTCCTTCTGTTGTGCGGTTTTCAAGTTGATCGAAGTGGGTATGTTCTAAAATAGGGTATGTTCTAACTTTTGACTCCCTTCTAATTTCAATTAGTTTTTATTGTTTGTATGAGTATGCCTTGAAATCATATAATTGGTATTTTTATTTTATAATTTCAGAATTCATTTGGATAAGAAGAGGTACTCAATTTTTATTTGAGGCTGAAATTGGAGAAAATGATTGAAGACTTGAACAAAAAGTGAACTTTGCAAGTTGCAACAACTATGTGCTATTGTTCCTTAACTTTGTTATTTAAATTTTGTGTAGTTTATTTAATATTTGAGACATGCCTCCTAGAAAGTATGATTCCAAACATGAAAAAAAAACAAAAAACAAAGAATTGAATAATTGACCCAATCACAAAAGGGTGCAGTGGACACATGACAAGTTTTTTTAAAATACTAAACAAACTAATTTGGCTTGTCAAAGTGATGAACCTCATTCCTTTGATTGATGAGGAACATAGAAATGAATCAATTGATGATGAAACTGAACATGTAGTGAAATTGTGTGTTTTATTTTGTAGGCCAATTTTGGATGGAAAAAATGAGCTTGCTTTAGAGAACATGGATTGTGTATGAGATGTTAAAGATTTAAATGTAGCAATACTTTTGAAAATAGTTGAGATGGTTTATTTTGTACTTGTTGTCAGAGTTTGTCCGCGTTTCTTTTTGCCACGAGGCATTTCTTGTAAAATGTGTACGTTATCAACTTAAAAACTTTTGGAAGTATATATATAAGTTTGTTAGCATTTAAATAATTGTCATTTTTATTTTATAAACATGCAAAAGTTCTCATTTGAATAGAGCATAATTTTGGAGAAAGCATGACAAAGATTTGGATTATACCAGTTATGTCAATTTCAACTTAACAAAACTCTCCTACAAATGGTGCCGATAGGATAGGCCCAGCGAATAAAGAAGAGCTACTCAAGCTAGTCATACCTAGAAATTATCTTCGGGCTTTCTTAATATTTTGTGTATTGTCACCATCATCACCTATTGTGGACTCCCTTCCAATGTTGGTAATGTTACGGTTTTTCCATACTGAGGTCAGAGGATGACACGACGCCAAGAAACGAAACAGCAACCCGTATATACAGTATGAAATTAATTTTTCACTATTCCTATTTGTGTTTTTGTACATAGAATGTGTCAGAAAACCACAATACTGACAATAGTAACCATTATAATGGGTCCTTACATTATCAACACATCCACAACCATTCATGAGGTACTTGAAGATAGTTGTAAGGCAGAGAATCGGGGAATTGCTATTGCAAGGTCACAAGTCCAGAATTTGTTACCAAATATCAACCACAAAGTTAGGATGATCCGTCTCTCTTTATAATTATAAAAAAGCATACACATGACCAGAGAATCACCTACAATAATGACTTTCCAAGGTCTATGCACCTTTACATCAAATTATCAACACATCTAGAAACATGTATACCATAACCAATTTGGTACTGATAACCTGCAAGGTTTTCCACAGTTTATTCCGACCAATGCTTCAGTTATTACATGTACTTCCAAAATCATATACCTAGAAAGTAATAACGTTCAGGACAATTTTGAGGTTTTCGAATAAATTTGCTCATCCATACTAAGCAAATAAGTGAAGCAAGAAGCACGAAAGATACTACAAACAGGAAAGAAATTACATTCTTAATGGATACTAGTCAAATACTGATAGCTGAGATTGGGAGCAATAAAGAGTTTAAAACATTGAAGATGCAATTACAAGGATTATTTGGAAGGTCAGTGAGGCATGATGAAATACATCATACATAACTTCTGTATGGATGATGTATGGAAGAGTTTAATGGAAGATGTATTTCTAACGACATATATCATCCATAATGAAATACATCACACTTGTGATTTAGCATATGTACTGCACACACGTATTCTGTCTTCATAAGGAGTGGCTGATCACATGAAACACCTTTTGGAATTATTTATTTGGGACAATAATAAATATATGAGGGCCAAGATGAATCAACATATATGGATTACAGAGTGACATTTTCTTGTTGTCTTTGTTGTAAAGAGTGTATGATCATTTTCTATTTGACTCTTGGCCTATCTATGCCTTAAAGTTCACCACAAGTCCCTATGACAAATTTACTGTAATTCCCTTTCTTCTAGACTTTCTCCCAATCTACAAGAATTATACTTGGAGATCACCAAATTCTTATTTACGGATGACGGCAAGCTCCTCTATCGTCTATAGTTTCCCTGATCAAGAATTTGGCACTCATCATAAGAGCACTAACATTAGCTTGACTGGGAGTTCAGAAATACCGTTAAATCTTTAATGGAGCCTTGTTCCATTATAAAATTCGAAAGGAAAAGGCCCAAACGAAGGATGATGATGGTGAAAACAATGACGATCCTGATGGACCCAACAGAAACAGGTTTACCAGCAATTTTCTTTCGAAACAGTGCTGCCCAAAGTCTTCAGTTCCAATCCTGGATCACCAACAACCTAACTTATATCAGCAGTCACATCCTCTATGCATTTGACCCTCCTGTGTTCTCATTACAAAATTAATTGGCCACAGTTTCTCTTTCTAATGCTCAACCTCAACTGGAACATCTTTTAACATCCTTCAGCATTTAGACTAACTTTATCATCCTTCTACCATAGTCCACCTTACTATCATCCCCCTACTTATCTGCATACACTCTCATTGTCTCCTAACATTTTAATCCAGAAACAATGCCATCCTATATTCCTAATTTATTTTGTTCATATTACCTGAACTACATGTGTTATCCAGATAAGCTCCTCTCCGTTCACAATGAATGTCACTATATAATGAAAGGAGGGGGTGTTTGTGGTTGGCCCTCTACCCTCATTTATTACTATTTGCATGTCCATCCTAAAAAGGCCAAGTACCAAAAGTCAACAAATGAAAGATCCCTCCAACAATACTAGAGGGTTTGCAAGGCTAGTCCAGTCTAGAGCCAAATTTGATCTCATTTTCCAGTTTTGGCATTTGCATGTAGTTTTGGCATTTGCATGTAGGAGGCTCCATGTGATTCTCTTCAAACTACATATGGGAATTGAAGATCATAATTGTTTTATGCTTCATAATAATCATCAGTTCCTTACACAACCTTACAGAGATCTAATTCTAGTTGCACATATCATAGTCTGTACTCTAGTGTGGACAGAATCCAATAATTATAGATGTAGTTCTACATAATAGTAACACACTGTAGTCCATGTTGTGCACACAATCCATTCTGTCAACAACCACCAGCGAATACAGCAAATCCCCAATTCACTGCCTCGATCACCTACGTGGCTATGCACAACAAACACATTCACAGTTTTATTACTTCAAGCAACTAGATGAAGCGCTGAACAAAATATGAGCCAGTCCAATTATAAATAACTGTGAAACAAAAAAGGCCCGCTAACGGACCATCCAATTATGATGGATTGCCCTTTAAAGTAATTTTACGAATAAGAACAAGGGTGGTGATAGGACATAAAAAGTAAAACAAATGTCATCACTGCATGCAATATGACAAACATGCACCCATTAGATATGTAACCATATTGCATGACTCTAGGGATACAATTAGTAGAGAATGCCACTTTAGTAATTGTATACAAGTAACTACAGAAAGCTCACGGTATCTAAAGAGAATGCAATTATCAGGTAGTCAAGCATATAGCATGATTATGGATATAACCTACGTAATGTGAGCATTTCCATTATTAAATTGGGTATGTACAGACATCAACACATTTTGGACACTTTGCACACACTTTTTGGACACTTACTCCAAAATAGTCCTCAAATTATAAAAAATAAGTACACTTCTTCTACATATTTTATATAATTTTTTATTACTCATATGTACTCACTAAGATATGTGTTGGGCAGTAAACAATGACTTGTTAAAACGTAAAACTATACTAAACTACAACTAGTTTGAAAACTAGTTAATGATGACTTCCTGAGATTACTGTTCCAAAAGTTTCAAAATTAAGAGGCTAAAAGTTAGAATAGCACTTGTAAATAATCTAATGAAGATGACACATAGGATATACTGTCGGTACTAAACAAACAAGAATAACTACTAATTAATCAGCAAATAAATTACCTAAGACATAAAGTCAAAAAATAAGAGATACAGGTTAAAAGCGATCATTTAGAATTTAACTGTTAAATTACTGAAGTCGGTTGAACCCAACAAATTAATCAGCAAGTAAATTACCCTAAGAGATAAAGTCAAAAATTAAGAGATAAAGGTTAAATACGATCATTTAGAATTTAACTGGTTAAATTAATGAAGTTGGTTGAACCCAACCAATTTGGGTAAGACCAGCATAAAAAAGTGAGACATATTAAGCTGTTGAAACAAAGTTGTAACAAACAACTAATGCTCTACACTAAGTGACTAAATATTGGTGTTTATAATACAGCTAGTTGATAACAGGACTTCCGCTATAGTAATCAGTTGTTATAAAACAGCTTACCATATCTTTCCTGAAACTCAGGAGTGCTCTGCAAGAATTCCAACCCCGGATGGCTCGCCAAGAGTTCCCGTAAAACAGGCTTGAAGTCCTCCTTTATCCCACATACATAGGTCCAGATTAAACAAAATAAGAAAGACATATTAACTAAGCAAAACTGTTCCAAGAATAGCAACAAAAAAGTAAAACTTAATAGAATTTAATCAGAAGCTCACTATGTCCTGAATTAAATGAGAACAGGTTACTTTATTTTATTTTATTTTATTTTTCTACCAAACATGGAACTGACCTGTGTGAGGTACTTGTGATCTGATCGCTTCAAAATTGTGAATATTTGGGTAGCTATATCCAACGTCATCATGTTGCTATTAACCCAATAATTAACGAATGCATCCCTAAAAACATTAAAAAAAAGGGTTAGCTACTTAGTAATACAACTTCAGATATATAAAAAAAACTATCAAACATAAGTGCATAACCTTAACAATAAAACAAGATAATGCTCATGTCAATCTCAACCATTTATCAGTTTGGACTGCTCTCGAACTTTACTTTTAAGGCCTGAGAAAGTGTTTTAAACCAGGTGACCCTAAATTATATACATGCGTAAACATGAGTTGTGTGAAAGAGAGACAGCACAGCACAGACCACACCATAAGCTGAAGACACGAGATGGTGGATAAATTTGGTACACCAAATGCTATGAGCCACAAGATGGATCATCCATTTGGATAATGCACCGTCAACCCATGCATATACTGCTCAACAAATATTAATTGTTAAAATGCTTTTCACTCATCCATCATGTGGTCGTATTCTAAATTATTGTAAATGACAAGAAATGTTATCCATATAAACGAATAAATATAATGAAGAACACTGAGGATAGTGAAGTGGAAAATCCACTAGGCAGATATGCATTGTTTCCTTCAAAGTAAAGTTCAAAAATAAACTTAAACACTTTCTTATCCCTACAATTTTCTTTTGGATTTGTAAACATGTGTTCAATTCACAGTGAGTTCATCCACCAAAAAGATAAATATGAGATTATGTTCACAAATCGCATAGTAGCACCAATTGCCTAAAGAGTTCATACGTATATTTACTTTGGACATTAAATCAAGAGTTTATATGGAGACTATGGAGTGGTCCAGTTGTTCACTATCATTCAACTCCCATAATATAGTTAATTGTTTACCATTAGTCTATAGCCAAGCATCGACCATATAATGACTTAATAATTGGGAACTTACAGATATCCACTAATCTCCCAATACAACTTAAGATGATTAACACATGCATTCAGTGTGTAGGTTAGCTTAACAGACAATGAAATGAGGCAGGGTTTGCACAACCCTTCTTAAGTAATAATAGGAAAGATATGTTGAAAAGGAAGTTTATAGTTTATAATTAGAGAAATAACCTGTTATTAAATTTCAAATTCAGCAGAATCAGATATATGAATTTAAATATACATCACCTTAATATTATAAAGAGAGAAGGCCTTAGTGTCATTTGTAAATCTACCAACGCGTACAACACACGTGCATAACTATTATAAAGGGTCTTAGGTTTAAATCCAGACTACGTCTAAATTTTGACTTTAAAAAACTATATTTATTAAGACGTGCATTGCACATGTAAATTACTAGTATGGAGTTGTTCACCAGTACTCAACTCAGATAAAATAGAGAAGTGCTTACCACAATGAAATCAGGCCGGCTTCGCACAACCCTCCTTGACTTATATTATAAAAGATAGTTGACAATAAAGCTTATAGGCAGATTATTTAGGATGCTTGAAAGTTGGAGAACCCCCATCCCCCAAGCATTCTATATGTTGAGTTAATTTACACAAAGGCCCCACTTACGCTTCAATGAAAAACTGACAACCTTGGACTCATCATTACATATAGACCCAGGCCATTTAACTCAGCCTGTTGTCACCCCCTAAATTCAATATTAGGATCGGAATGACCACATCATTGGAGATGGACGAATAAATTAGTAAATGGTACAATTGTTTTCACATTTACTCAAACTACTAATCTTTCAGCGACTGTTGGAAATAAAACAATGACTATAAGACAAGGAACCTAATAGAGACCAAATTCAAAGTGAAATATATCAAGCAACATCTCAGACACTTTCAACTACTATTGCATATCATCAGCTTATACTTTACAATTCATCAAAGGAAACAAATATACCTTGTTACAATTCCTGTGCAGTCGGGATCAATTTTTCTGAAAAGGGATCCAGCAAAAAATGACGGTAGCTTGCATATATCCTTTGTGACAGACTTAAAGTCTGAAGTTCAAAAAAACAAATAGCTGGATTCAGTATCCTATTAACATACTGATATTATTGACATAACAAATTGACAATTATAACCTTCAATTTTCAACTAAGATGCCAATAAAAATGATGGTTTTAACAATAACCTTGAACTTGAATCCCATCCATGTGGCCAAAGAATATCTGTTCTATTCTAGATAAGCACTGCTCTTTCAGATCACTCGGTGGTGGGCGCCCATTCTGGAAATAGAACTGCATGAACATCAAGCAACTTGTCAAACCAAATCTGACTACGAAAGTAACAGTCCATTTAACCTTCACAAATCCACATCTTCAAATAAATATATAGTTACCTGAGGTATAACTTCTTTCACATGCTCACTGACTAATTTCAGGGGAGATCCTAAAGATGAAGGACCGGCCCCTCCACTACGCTGTTTCATGAACCGCGGAGACCCAGAACTGCTTCTTGGCGAAAGCGGAGGTGCACTTCCAGCAGGAAACATGGAAGGCAAAGAATTGCTTGTAGCAGCATTTCCACTATTTGAACTCCCAGACACATTTATCGGCAAACCTGACTTTGCATCTTCAATCAAAGATTTCACCTGCATGTAAATGACTAAGCCTAAGTCCTGCCATGTCCATGTACCAAAAAAATTGCACACAACTTTTTATCCTCCTCTCAGATTGTGTCTGTTATTCCTAAATTAACAAATCCAACCAGATCGCATAGGTTCCTTACGTGAAATGATCATGATGACATGGGCTCCACTTTCTTTCTGTGCAAGTGAGTTTATGTAGGTTTTGTCGTGCAGTTTGTCAGGTTTGGTTGTTTTTCTTGTTTCTTTTGTTTGTAACTTGTTACTTGGACTCTTGTATCGTTATTTCTCATTACCGAACCATAATGTGTTTTAGCCATCTTTGTGTAGATAATGCTAATAATGACTACCAATTAATGGGTTTTTTGTGCAGTTTGACGGCTTTGGTTGTTTCCTTGTTTTTTTTGGTCATATTTAATTCCCCAAACTCTAATTTCTCTATCTCTCAATATGAAACTTGTAAAACTAGCAATAACCATCAATTGATCAAAAATTGAATCTAGCAACAACCAAAGCAAGACTTTTACCAATTTTGTTGTATCGGGAAGTGTGAGCCACTGAGAGAAGAGCTGATCTGCGATCTGCGGATTCTCCTTCAACGCAATCGAAGAGATTTCCTGAAGCTGCAACAGTTCAGGATCGAACAAACCCACATCTCTGACAACCTCCACATCCATCCCCACCATTACCCTCTCATACAACGAAATCAAGAAACCCTTAGATCCTCTAACCACTTCAAAAGCCCAAAAGGGACAACTTTCCCAAATCAAAATCGCGTCTTTTCTCACTATCTTTCAAGAATCGCTGCCAAGAAAGCCTATTTCCGGTTCCGCCACTAGAGTTGATGGTGAGATCAGGAAGAGGACGAAGAAAGATTGGATTTTGGCGGGGCAGATGAATAGTATCAGGATTGGGAGTTGAGATGAAGTGAAGAATTAGGGATTTGAGAAAATTGGGATTGAGGAATAAGGAAGGGAAAAAAATTAGAAGAGGCTTTTCGAAACGTGAGAGAGATGAGAGACGTACACGTGTCTGAATTAGAGGAGGTTGATGTGTAATCCTGGCCGTCCGTTTTTACTGCGCGGTGTGTTTCAATTGTTGTTGCCGAATAAAACACGAGATTATCATTTTAGCACACAGAGGAGGAGGGTGTACCGTAACGAATATACACTGTTTTGTATTTCAGTCGCTGTTTTTTTTCCACGTGAGTCACTAATAAAGTATTTCAATTCCGTATACCTCACTCACATATACATAATTCATATAACTCGTTTACGATATGAAACCAATCTCAAATAACTACTTTTATTGCAAATATCTAATTTTATATAACTCACTCAAAAGTACTTTTTTGAGTTTGGCTCCGAATTGGTAAGTTATATGAAATTAGCTATTTATTTATGAGATAAAAAGAATTTAAAACATTTGTTTGTGACCCGTGTGGAATTACATTTTTATCCCAGGTAACAAGAGTTCATCTATGGTGAAAACTAGTAAATTACCTAGTAATATTTAGACATGACAGCCCCTTAAAAATGTGAGTTAATTTTTTACATTGGCTAAATTTGGGGCAAAAAAAACTCACTCAAGTATTGTTCGTTTTCAAAAAATCACACTCATCATTTTGTTGTTGAAAAAAACGCACTAGACACTACAAACGGTAAGGAAATCTCTGGCGTTTATTTTGACCATTCCCGGCGTTTTGTAACGCCCCGAATCCCAAATACACTGAATTCGAGATGTTCTACAGGATCTTTTCGCTTTTCTTGAGTACAATTTCACAAGGAATTTAAAACTTTTCACTTTACATCAGAGTTTACATCATATATTACATTTACATTTGCACAGCGGAAACAAAATTTACAACAATGAACCATATATACAACAACATTGTATCATCTTTAAGCATTTGTCCCTCTTTTATCTAGCCATTTACCTGCATATAACATTGTGGGCACGTCAGTTTATTCAACCGACGATAATTATACATGGACATCCTCTCTATGCCAGAAACAGTATAACGATTCTCATTTCTTAACAAATCACAAACTTGTTCACATATCAAAAATGAAGTAAAGGGAAATCTTAATAATGTCGTGTCGTGACAGTGCACTTAATCCTTAATGCAATTAGTTAATTTACATGACACTAATGCGCACTTGTTCGGATTCTATGCATCCCATACTACATAGGTCCGAGGGCAAGCCTCTTATTCGTTCTTCATCTTGTAGGGTTCAATCCCTCGCCATGACTTAATCTACTACTGTAATTACGGTGAGTATCCTAGATGATCTATGAGTACAAGCTCGTGTACAGAAAACCTGGAGGGGAACCCCACGCCATGTCTTGACTCATCAAGCATGCATTCTGTGGCAATTCAGCCTCCTTCATGGCACACGATCCTCTTGCAGTCACCGAACATCCCACAAGCGTGACTAGAGTCCGATCATTCTGAGTTGTGCCCACGCCATGTCTTGACTCATCAAGCATGCATTCTGTGGTTCACACACCCGCACCGCAAACCCTAGTTCTCATACCCGTGTTTTTCTCTCACTTTCATCACGTCTTCACTATGCACTAATCCTTAGTTTTTATTAGAATCATGAACAAGAATCAAAGCTCTAGAGTCAGCCTCTCCACTAAGCCAGACTTATTCATTCATTTCAATACAGGACCAACCTTGGTCTTTCAATTCTCATTTCATTTCATTTCATTTCCAATGCCGGGGAGACTTGGCTACTCTTTGGTTTCAATTTCCAATTCACAAATTCCAGTTTGAGCAATTTCAACTCATAATTCAATTAATAGTCTCACAGACTTTCTTATCATGATCTTAACTCTTCATATTCATTAAATTCTCAATTCAATCTATGATTCTTTTCGTGTAAATTCTCAATTCAAAACTATGATTCATTTCATGTAAATTCATGCAATAACAAAGTAGAATTTATCCAACATCAACCATAAGGTTCACAGCTTTTAATAGAAATCTCTGACATATCAAAATATACTCTGGACAGTCGACTTGGAGAAAGTCCAGTCGACTTGTCCAGTCGATTCAAGTCTTCATAACCATTCGGGAGAGTCGACTGCTGCACATGGCCAGTCGGCTGCCCCGAAACTTTCTGTATTCAAAATATCATTCACGTGACAGTCGACTGTCATCAAATCAGTCGTCTGTCCTGGGTCTTAACTGTACATTTTCATATTCAGTCCAGTCGACTTACTACTCGCATTAAGTCGACTGAACAGGTTCACATTTCAAATTAGGGGATTATCTTCCCATCTGTTCTTCCATGCACATGCATCCTTATATCACATTACAATATATATTCATGCTGTAAAAACACGTAATTTCCTAGTTGTTTACTAATGTCACAACCTGGAAATTCACATAACTAATATTTTTCTTTCCCCAAGGAAAATGTCTAACATGCATTTACATTTTGTTCATCACTTTCTTGCAGAGATGAAGTATCAATCTAAGATTATTCCACTAGGACAATACAATGGAAAATACTTCATTTCAAGGAATTTCTGGAATATTCATAGTTTAAAATCAATGCATCGGTCGGCTGTTCATATTAACAGTCGACTGCACAGGCAAATCTCAGTTTTACTAATTATCACTAGTTTCTTTCATACGTTCATGCCTCGTCAGTCATGTACAACATAGAGGTTATGAATTTAGCATTTCTTATATCTTTTTAGTCTGTACACATATACATCATGAAACTTTCTAACAAAACATGTGAACATATGTCTCGTATCAGTCGACTTATCCAAGCGGCAGTCGACTGTACAGACCCAATTCATTCTTATTTACAGCGTCGTTATTACACCATTTGTCCTTCACAATTATCATCATAAACATACTCAGGCAAATTCTAATACGTTTGAATTTACTTCTCATAAGCATAGTAACAATCATCATAATCATGGTATAATTTCTACACTAGAAGTCCTGAGAAACACCCACCTTATTGACGAAATAACCGAAATCCAGCAAAAGCTCCTTAATGCAGTGCACGACTCCTTGCTCCTTGCTCCTTGCTCCTTGCTCCACACCGAAAACTTCAGAAATGCTACCCGGCCTCACACAACTCTCTCACAATATAACTCTCTTACAAAATATGATCTTAGTTGTAAAAGAAACAATGGATGAGAGGGGGTATTTATACACAAATTTGAGTAAGATGGAGGGCTAGGATCTAGTAGATAGTTATAGGATCAAGGGCTAGGATGGACTAGGGAGTTGTGATAACCACCGACACTCCAAATAACTACCCACACTCCAAACCCACTTCCCTTCCCAATCCGGCCAAGGAAAGTGCTCATGCACGTGTATGTGAAATGCACGTGCATGCACAAATCACCTTACAAGAATTTGTACACCAAATAACAAGTCTTTTAAAAAAAAATGTTACACATTACAAGTTGTAGAAAAAATAAGAAAAGGAATTAAATCCATGGGCTTAAATTAATTGGGCTAAGATAATTATTTTAAAAGAAGAATAAGTAAACTAACATTTGGGCTTTAGAAAAAATGCTTTATAGAAAACAATATTCTTGCTCATCATGATGAAAATAATAATCAAGATGTTATACGTGCACCCTATGTGCAAAATAACTAATTTTTCATTAACTTGGAAAAATCAGGGTATTACAGTTTTAAAAACGCCGGGATTGCCTCCCCAGCGTTTCGAAAAGCGTCGCCACAAGCGTTGAGTTTACGCGCGGCGGGGAAGAATATCGCCTTTCCCGACGTTTGCAAACGCCGGGGTTTCGTAGGATGTCTCGTCACTTTTCAATACAATCCCCGGCGGTTTTAAATATTTTTTATTCTTATTTTTTTGTTTTAAATTCCTACCCCGACATTTGAAAACACCGGGATAGGCTATTATTATTATTATTATTATTTTATTTTTTGGGAGCAATAATTATGTACACCCAAGAATACAAGTCTTCATACAACACAAATCTATTAGCAAGCTACGCTCAAGAATACAAGTCTTCACACAACACAAATCAATAAGCAATTCATTCCAAGCAAGCTACACTAAGAATACAAGTCTTCACACAACACAAACCACAAGTCTCTCACACTACATACAAATTCACAAATTCAGACACCCTTCTTCCAATTTAATAAAGTAACTACTATATATCTGTCATAGAATTTACAACCAAGCATAGACACTGCATAGATTCTTTAGATACCTAAATCTGTTGTCGAAGCTTGCCATTGTTTAATCGAGATCTAGGCTTGACTTTCCTTTTTTGTTCCATGTGCACTTACCTGAATATAGCAAAATAGTTCATTAGTTGGAGTGGATAGACAAATAAATCTTCAACTAAATGCATGGTTAACAAAAAAAAAATTGTTAAACTAAATTTCAAATAAATGCAACACAACATAAGTAGTCTTTCTCAAAAAAGATATAAGACATGGTTATGTTGCATTATTGTTCATGATACAATCATAGTACAAGAAAATGATATGAAAGGGCAATGAAATGAACAATCTACGGTGTTCCAACTCAAATTCACCAAGTAGTCAAGTACCCAACACTAAAATAGTTACAATGATAGTCAATTTAAGTGAGTCTTATAGTCAAATGATTCAGATTTAGTCAAGCTTCAGGAAACTTTGTTTTCTTACATCCGTTCTTTCGATTTCTCTACATGTTTCCTTAATTTTATTCCAGCTGTATAGTTGGAGTCATCATCACTAATGTAGGGCTTTATGTTGTAGTCTATACCTTGAAATTATAGCCATAATCAAGAATGTAATGTTATATTGCAAGTGCATTCTAAGGTCAATAAATATTAGCATAGCAATTCCATTATCACAAATTCACCCAGGGGTCATTTCGCCGGATTTTACCTATTCTTCTGTAGTGATAAGATTTCATATTAATTAAATAATGTGAGTAATATCAGCTCCCAAATGCTGCTATCTTTTTCTTAAAACAGCTGTACCTATGAGTTTATGACTACTGCTTAACAAGGGATGAGAATTTCGATGCAGCAACATCACAAAAGATGTGTAGGCATTGACCAAGGCATTGACTATTGTTGTCTTGTCTTCAATGCAGACAGGTTTAGTTACATAACATACCTTTTGGATTCAAACGAAGAAGATTGCATATGGAAGCTTACATTAATAGTCATCGATACCATAGTAGGTTATTCTTCCTCAGTATCAATGTATTCAATGACACCTTTTGTTATCATCAGCAATAAAAAATGGATTTTTGATCGCAATGTCCCTTATGTAACTAAGACTTGGTTATCATTGATCTCTTGTATTCACAATAAACCCAATCTACTCTGCATCTGCTTTCTTTTCTTTACTAAAGTATATTGTGACAATTTAAAATCTTCTGGCGATCGAATATGAACTCATAGAACAAGTGATTAACAAATTGATGTAATAATTAAGTATTAAGAAAATCAGGAAACAAAAATATACAACACTCATGCAATTTATAAGAAAATTGTAGATAATCTTAGTTACGATTATTTAATACCTTCACGTAACATAGCAATATTAATCCTCAATTTTGTTAGCACAGATGGATTTTGCTCCAAATAATTAACTGCAGCTATTGCAGCACTTGCTATATACGGAGGTAAAGATGCATAAAAAACATATCCAGAGCTGTTGAGGCGCTGCAATTTAAAAATTCGACAGTCAAAGAAATCAGTGGTGACAAAATATTTGTTACAAGTATCAGCAGAATAGCTCTGTCAGTTGTTCGTACTTGATGATCAACAACTTTGACACTTCCAGTATAAAATCCTCCATCAGTACCCAATGCGTTCCCCATACTAGCAGTTATCATATCAACTTCCTCAATCTGCAATGTTGTACCAAAAAAAGAATGTGAAAAAACCCTACAATATTTGAGATATCAAGGCAAAATGGAAAGTATTTTATTAAGTATTACTAGAACACCATAATGTTCAGCTAGACCTCGCCCAGATTTTTCAAGGACGCTAAATGAGTGACTTTCAACCAACCCAACTTGGAAGCGGTATTTCGCTTTCAGTCTGATAATCTCATCCAACGGTGTTATTTCCCCCATAATTCTGAGTCATTCATAAGCACAAAGGAACTTTTGAATAATGGATGGAAAAATTAATAATATTTTTTTATGATTAGTAGTAATGTAGCGCCCCAAATTTCCAATATGATATCTCAAAAATACGTGGCACAATTCTCAGCATCAACTTCGAATGTAATATTAAACACAGCCCAAAATACTAATAAATTTTTTCTCAAAATAATATTACAACAATATTTACATAGCATAGCGGAATACATACACCTTGAATTACAAACTTTATTTCTTTACAACACTTTCTTTTACAAAATCACACAATCCATTACATCACTTTAACTCAAGCATCCAAATCCCAAGCTATAGGTAATCACCTGTAAAATATGAGGCTAGAGATAACTCTAACCCCCAAAACTAAAGGGGTCAGCCATAACGGTGTGAGTGACATAAAAACAAACAACATAAATAGAGCACAGATTCATCAACAACAGGAAATAAACAAGAGTAAATGAATCAGGGAATAACCATGAAATACGAAAACATCAAGTGAAGCTAGACTAAGTATCAAGTGTAGAAAACCGAAAACACATGCATAATACCAAGTCAAGAAAACATCGATGCTATATGCTGATTCTCTAATGCGTACTTGTCGGAGTCTATGCATCCCACTCTACATAGGTCCAGTGCAAGCCCTTAACGTTCTCCACTTTATAGGGTTTAATCCCCCGCTATGCAACTAGTCATATTTCTATGATTACTACGAGATATAGATTCACTGTGAGTATTAGCTCATGCCCCGATAATTTCGGAGGTCAATCTCTATCCACAGATAATTCAGAAGACTATTTCACTCACACCTTGGGAATCTTCGAGAATACCCCACACCGCAAGCTATGGCACCTCATCACACGAATACCACATGAGTGTCGCCTCGACCCCGATAATTCCGGAGATCAATCCCACACCACAGGTAATTCCTTAGACTATTTCACTCACACCTGGATAATTCAGGAGATTATCTCACACCGCGAGCCATACTGAGGTTCATAACCCATGTTCTCATTCATCATATCACCATTAGTGCATGTTCTTATCATTTAGGTTATTTAATTACTTTACGAATCTTCTAGAGTTGGTGTACCCTATCGGACTTAACTCAACAACTGATCAACTAAAATGCCTCAACAGGCCCAAAACACAAATATCTCAACCGCCGGTATACTAGGGTCACACACACACCCTCTAGAGACTCACACCTAAATATCCAAACCAATCTGCCATCATAAATTACTCAATTAAAACAACTTTATAACATATCTTCAATAGAAGATAAGGTATAGAATAGTAAGTTATAGATTAAAACATTAAGAGAATAAATCATTTAAAAGAACATTCAAATATATCAAGATACATCAGTATCAGTCGACTATAGACAAGCGTCGGTCGACTGTCCAGAGCGAAAAATCCAAAACTTCTATTAAAATAATTCTAAGTAGCGCCAATCGACTGTAAAAAGTCATTGGTCGACTGTCCAGAACGAAATTTTCAAAACTTCAATTAAAATAATTCTAAGTAGCGTCAGTCGACTGTAAAAAGTCATCGGTCGACTGTCTAGAACGAAATTTCAAGAAAACTAAAAAGCACTGCAACCAGGTCGCGACGGTCAACTGTAAAATACCACCGGTTGACTGTCGACCTGCAGACTGCAGATTTTTGGTTGTGCACATTTCAACCGATACAGAGTTTTACTTTATGAAAACGATTTCTACAAAAAGCATATTTCTTATATGATCAAATACAACTTGTATGATATATAATAGTCAATAAAACCAAATCAAAACTACTTGAATTTATGAGAATACCAATTTATTGATTTTTTTCAATTAAAACATGAATTGTGCATATAATCAAAAGAGAGTTTCTTAAGAATCAATTATTCATTGAAATAGCTTCGTATTCAGGTTCAAACCATATCAATACCAAAATAGGTCGAGATATAGTCAAATTCTTCGAAAACACATAAAAACTCAAATTTCTTCAAAACTCACAACATAAGGTATTCATGAAAAATATTGTGCATGTTTATACACCAAAGAACTTCACAATCCATCAATTAAAATAAAACATACTCAAAATTAAATCTCAGGGTTTACGAAATCCAAACGCAAACAAACCTTTCACCAAAATCTCAAAATCCTCAATTTGGTTATACTACATCAAACCCCAAATCAATTTCCACCATTTAATTCTTAAGACTTAATCTCTTGATTCATTAGCCCTTCTCAGGGTTCCTTAAACTCAATCACCATGATTAACTCATGATCATAAACAAATTTAACATTTCCATATCCATTGCATTCAATCGTTACTCAAGGGTAATAAAAATCACATCTTTATTCAATCTATGCATGACAATCACTATACTAAATCAAGTCAACATCTATCCCCAAGAAATAACCTACCCATGATCCATAATAGGTCGTTCAACATTTTCAAATCATCCACATAAAATTCTACTCATAAATAATTAAGGTTTTTACAAAAATCCAATTTTTGACCATCAATCCAACATCTATATTAATACCCAAACCCTAGCATGATTTCTAGGAGATGAAACACCATATACATCATTCAAAGAACAAAACAAAACCAATATATCACTCACATACAATATACACAAAACAAAATAAAACAAAACATGTCACTCACCTTGTTGAAGAGATCGAAAGAAGATGAATAATAAAAAAAGAAAAAAAACTCGCCTCCTTTGAAATCCAAAATAATAAGAAATAAGAATTCTCTAGTGTTGTACAGCAAAAGACGGTTGCACAAACCCTATATAGTAGGGGTGGACAACTATTATCTGAACCGACCAATCCGAACCAATCCAATCTGAACCGACCTGGTTTTTAACCGAACCAATTGGGGGTTTGGATTGGATCGGTTCTTGATCTTCAATAACCAATTGGACCGGTTCGGTTGTTGGATGAGGCTTTCAAATAACCGATGAAACCGAACCGACCATACCTCTATGCATAAGTCCATAAAAAATATAGTTCTCCTTTAATTTCTTGAATATACAAATAGTCATTTCTCATTTTTCTTGAGATACAAACAGTCTTTTTTAATTTCTTTAATACAAACCGAGCAGTTGTGCTACCTATATTTTGGTTCTCCATAATCCTATGTGTTATGTTGTTGAGAAATGCTTGATTTATAGTGTAACCCAACTTAACAGAATCATAAAGTTGATGTAACATTTAGTAGTTACTTTAATCAAGTCAAGCAGAAATTATTTTCTAAATCTTTTTTTATTGCACCTGAAATTCAATTAATTATGGTTATTGATATTTCTTTTATGATAATTGTAACCCCTGTTTCCGATTATACGGATTTCCATGTATTCTTGTATTTCAAATTCCGTATAAATCATCCCAATGCATTTAAATCATTTTGAATCTCCTATTGAAATCCAAATTTATATTCCATACTAGAATTTGTCTCTCTTCTTTTATTTATTTCACTTTGAAGCCCAATTTCATATTCGATTTTAATTAAATTAATTTGAGCCCAAAATATTTTAGCCCAATGTCCTAATTGTTTTAATTAATTTTTGAGCCCAAGAACCAAGCCCAAATCCAGAACCTACAGTTTTATCCTACACCTACTCCTATACAATTCCTTCCCTTATTCCCCACTCCTCAATCCCGTACTCTAACTTCTCCCCCACTTTACCTGCACAATTCCCCACTCCTCGTAACTAATCCCCACTATCTCTCACCCCCTACTACTTTATTTATTATTATAATATATATCCTTACTCCCGTTATCTCTCTCTCCCATTCAATCTCTCCCTCTTCCTCTCTGTTTCTCGACCAAACAGAGAAACCAAACAACAAATCAAACCCAAAGCTCCCAAACCAACCAACTCTTCTTCTTCTCCATCGCCTCCTGCTTGTCTTCCCCAGCCGCTCGCACCCCGCTCGCACACCGTTGCTCCCGCCGCTCGCCTTCTCCATCGCGAACCCACCACACCGACGCCGCGAGCACTTCCCGCTCGTCCACTGCCGTCACCATTCTCATCTCCCGCTCAATCCAGTGCCACTCTACATCGTTTTCAACATTTGACGCGCCGCCAGCCTCCTCTTCTTCCTCGTCACCACCTCAGTCGAAGCCCTGTTCGACCCCGCAGTACACCCGATCGTCTTTAACCCCGAGCTCCTTGCCGTCATCAGCTCGCACCGTCTGCCATCGTCGACTTCTCCTCTCGCCTCTCGCTGAACTCGCACCGGTCTCCGAGCGCCTCTCGCTAACCTCCCATTCAGTCGTTGCCTTCCTCCCGCTCGAACCAGTCGTCCATCTGTCTTCTTCGCTCCGCCCTCCGAACCCAGGCGAAGCTCTCGTCGTCTTCAACCTCCGTCGAAGCCCCGCTCACCACCGCTCATCTCCATCTTCAACCTCGAAGCCCCATCGCCATTACCACCGAAGCTCCATTCCGCCAGCGTCGCCTTCTCCATTCGATCCCACCGCCTGTACAGCGCCGCACCACAATCGAAGACCAAGCTTCCGTCGTCGTTCCCGATCTCCCATTCTCCCGCCCACTTCTCTTCCGCTCGTTCTCTCTCCCCCTCCCTCTCTCTGGGTTGAAAAAGAAGAAGAAAAGGCAGTTTGGGGATTGTGTGTGTTGGATTGATTTTATTATATTGGTGTTGGGTGCTTTGCTGTTTGGGAGGCATTGTGTTGTGTTGTGGTGTGATGCTGTTGGATGTTGCATTAGTGTTTGGTGTTTGCAAGAAGAGACCGATCCAGTGTGTGGAGAATTGGGGTTGTTGTTGAAAAGTTGATGTTTTGGAGTCTGTGAAGGTGGGTTGTTATTATTTTGGAGTTGCCTTGTGGAGTTGCTGTTTGAAGTTGTTACTATCTTGGAGCTTATTGAAGGGGTAGTTGCTGTTTGCTATTCTAGGAGTTGTTGACTTGGAGTGGCTACCACAAATATCTTGCACGTGTTCTGCTGCCCGGAATTCTGATCCCGTAATTCTTATTAATTTATCGAACCGTCTACAAGAAAAAAAGCAAGTCCACTCGAACTATTTTATTTATTCTAGTTCAAGATTAATTGACCTCTTATGCAAGTAGTTCCAATTTATTTATCGTTAACTCTGCCTTGTGTCCCTTCCGTTAGGAGTATCGAGGGTTTACACGAGCTAACCCGACGTACTCTTGACTTCTTTTATTATCCATTGACTCAAACCCAAGCCTATGCATATTTGACATGAATAAAATAAATAGAACTTGTACATGAGAAAACACGTCGTGATTAAATGCATGTTATTTACATGAGATCTTGTGACTTGAACTTGACAAATTCACTTGACTTGTTACTGGGAAAATTCACTTGACTTGTTACTGGGAAAATTCACTTGACTTGTTACTGGGAAAATTCACTTGACTTGTCTACTGGGAAATTCACATGACTTGTTGTAAATTAGTCTTGCCACATGCATGATACAATAACTCGATAATTGCCCACTTGATGAACATTTATGTGATACTGCATTGTCTGTCTTGTACTGAGGTTTCGACCCAGTTATATTAGAAATCATATCAAATAATGTAAAGAGAATTGTTGTTTTCAGATTCATTACTTCGCGTATATTATTGTGTAATATATATCATGTTGTTGCATTATCACCATTCACTTGACATTCTTATAACCGCTCGCATGTACATGTATAACTTAGTAATAAAATACTAAACAAGCCGGGGTTTCTAAGGGTTGACCTAGTAGTGGACAGTCTCAGAAAATGTACTCGGTAGGGCCCTCTTGTTACATGGACTTGTTACATGGAGGGTGGAGAATACTTGTGGAGACGTGAACTTGTTATCTTGTTATCTTGTAATCTTGTTATCGTGATATACCCGAGTACACGCTCTGTAGACCCCACCACGAAGTCTAAAACGAACACTGTTGTGCGTGCACCGAACCTGTAGTATGGGATGCAGTAGTACGTGCACTAGATAGGAGAACAACTTGATAATAGACCTAGTTGACATGTATATATACTTGATAAAGACCATTGCTATTAGTACCATTATTGTCCTTGCAAATTTGATCTTGATTCATATTTCCTACACGTACCTTACTTCTTTACTCTCTGCTTTCACTACTTGCTGTCCGTACTTGCTCTAAGGACAAATTATTCTTTCTTTTTAGATAATCAAGTACAGGTGCACAAGGAGAATTTCTAGGAGGCATTGATTAGCAGATCTTCTACAATTGGAGCAGGAGTCTCTCGAGTTATTTGGTAAGTCTTTATATTCCAGAATTGGTTATTGAATTTCATTCTCGTTTATGTGATTATGTTTCCTGCGTGGTTGTGATTCATTTTCCTTATATTGTTGAGCTAAGACTGGTACAACTTATGGATGATATGAGTTGGTGTACTTATATCATTCGCTGGGCCTACGTCACGGGCTCGTGTTCCCGTATTCCGGGAAGCGGGGCGTGACAATAATAAACTAAGATTACAGAAGTATGCAAGTGAAAAAGTAGTTTATCTCACTTATTTAAACGTTATCATCTCAAACAGTTAGTGCAAAATTCATTAACAACTTGTGGTTTTATGAATCTTCATTTAAATTCATTTCTGAATAACAAATAGCAGGTTGTTTCTTAAGTTTGATTGAAGTTGATCTTTTAAATTTCAACAAAATTATGAATGATGTTGAAGGTGAAAAGTAACAAGCCAAACCGACCATCCAATCCAATCCAAACCGAGCTTAATCGGTTTGGATGGAAACCGATCCAATTAAGGTTCGGATTGGTTGCGGATGAGAAAATTAAAAAACCAATCTTCTTTGGATCGGTGGTGGATGGTCCATATTAGGTCGGACACCGACTGATGCCCACCCCTACTATATAGTCCAGGATTTAAGATTCTAGGGTTTTGGAGAATATTTGCAAAATACTCCTTTTAAAATATCCCTTCACATAATTAGATCTTTTATTGGAAATTAGTTAAAAACCAATTTAATCAAGTTCAAAAATCAAAAAGATCCCCTCCAGCCTCAGCCGGCTCAGTAGGAAAATTCAGAAAAACAGTTTTGCACTTTCACCCCTCAAAATAGCAAATTTTGCGAAAAGACCATCTTTATCAAAACTTGTAAAATAAATCGAATATGTTGAAACAAAAGGTATACCTGAATTGACTAGGAATTATATCCAGCCTAAAAATCCGAAAATCTGGAGTTTTCACCCTGTTGACAATTTTGCGCAAAAGTCCTTCTTTTTGAAATATTTGCAAATAGATCCAATAATTATCAGAAAAATCTAGAAAAATCACGAATAATCTCAAATAATAAATAATGAGTTTCCCCAAAATAGTTTTTGTCTTTAAGCTTTCAAAGACAACATTTGCACGTGTAAAAGATAAATTTCTAAATGAACATTTATTAAATCACCAAAAAATAATTTCAATTCATTTTTTAATATCAAAAATAGTATTTAAAAAATACGGGGTACTACAAGTAACTTGGAAGTTCCATGTCATTCATGAGGGGGGAAAAGGTCTGTAATCTATAGAGATAAAGAATATAAGAAATACGGTGAGAAAAATAGTGTCAGATTAGAACCTGGTACAGTGCTTCCACAACAATACACCGCCGAACTTTTTCTGCTCGCTTATTTTTTTTGGGTTAGTTTTTTTTTGGGTTAGTTTTTCCAAAGTGCTTTGCAGAGAGGCCATATCATTGTGCTTAAATATACAACTCTACTCCTGGATAGGAAAAGCCTGCTAGTAGACACATTCATCACTGTATTTTATTACATATACCATAAACATTTAGTTACATCATTGTCCAAAAAGAAAACATACTAATCCAATTCCAAGATTAGTGACAAGGGATCTCATTCAACTGACCAATAACATAGTCTAATTTTTGTTGTTGAAAGAATTGAAGTAGAAAACTATTATTTAATTTAATTCCTACAAATGATACAGTAAAGAAAATCTTCCAAAGCTGCAAATTTGTATGTATTTCCTGAAGATTAGTAACAGTAAGTATTACTACCATAACTCTCTCCTACTTACAGGTTTCAAATTAAGAAAATAGAGGAAGTAACTTACACAACAATGATATCTCCTTTCTTACAAAAGGCTCTCTAAATTGCAAAGATCCCATATGAATAGAGTATTGAATATGGGGTTCCCAAGAATTCAGTAGCCTCTGCTTGTCCACAATATATAGTGGACGACTGCAACGACAATAATTTGTATACAACCTCAGTTATTTGAGATGAATGTCTCAAACAATTCCCAACTCAGAATTGACATCAAACTAGAAAAGGAAATAAAAGAATTTAGTTAGTGGTAAAAGAAATCAGAAGATGGTTAATAGTGGAACAGAAACAACAACAATGAGAAAGCTTTTCTGTTAGTTTTAGTAGTACCAGTCATCAATAATTAACATTTCATACTATATGACATGTCATAAGAAACTATTCGACATAGTTTCTATACATGAGATCATGGCCATCCCTTCTTGCATCATGCATCATGCTGTTTCTTTGTTTCTTTCATCTTTATCCACTGAACAAACACCTACATCATTACCCATTAACAACAGCAAGAGCGACGACGACAACGAAAACAATAACAACCATTCACATATTTACTCTATTTTATGTTGAAATAATGAATGTCTAACGATTTTAAAAAAAATTGCTACCAAAATTGAAATTGAACTCGGGCTAATTGAGGGAAATTAGAGACTCGATTCTACAATCAATTCTCATTATTGCCACAGAAATTGAAATTGAAATTAGGGTTAAATTTGATGCCTTTTGCGAGTGACCGAAGGAGAGAGATAGGGGAGCGACAAGCGGTGGCAGCATCTCGGGATGATGACGGGTGGGGGCGCGCGGGATAGAGAGAGGGAGGAGAGAAATGGAGTTGGGGTGGGGATTTGTAGATAGAGTGAGGGATGACGACGTGAAAGGCGGCGACCGGGAAGGTGCCGGCATTGCGAACAGTGATGGACTTCGGCGGGAGTGAGGGAATTTGGGAATTGTGAGATTTAGGGTTGTGATTTTTTGGGTATTTAAACTAGGTTTCCCCGACATTTTGAAACGTCGGGGTAGTCTAAGCACCCCATCGGCGCTTGAAAATGTCGTGGAAACCCGACAAAACTACCCAAACGCCGAGGTAGTTTCGTCGGGTTATCTCTATTCTTTTGTAGTGCAACTATGTTTTCAAAAACCCAACGCAATGGCGTCATGTTCCGTTATGTTCTTTTGACACGTTCAACACATGCACCATTTTCCGGACATTGTTGCCCTGTATTAAATAACCTCATTCATCTTTCTATTTTTTTTCCTTCAAAAAAGCCTCACTTATCTAATCAAGTTATTTAAAAAATACCATAGAACTAATACTTTTCGCCATTTAAACCCATCACGATCTCCAAATCTCTTCTTCCTCCACCTTAGCAAAACCCTTGCTCCCGATATGCTAAATCACCTCCACCCCCCCAAACAAAAAAAAAAGAACCCCCTACTCGGAAACCCTAGATATCATCCAAAAAGTGGCAACGAAATCCCCATTTAAAAGCTCTCTCTGAAAATGTCCGAAAAAATGCCTGCTGCTCTATAGTGCTAGTCCGGTCGTCCCACCACGTACGAGGACATCGTCAACAAGTAGTCCTCATGTCCAACCCCCTTCGGTCCCACACCACCACCACCTCCGCCCCAAAAAATGGCACCGCCACCTCCAAACCCTCACCTCCCTTAAATCCTCCATCCTCGACGAATTCAAACCCAAGGAACAACAACTCCCCCAATGGGGCCCCCTCATCTACAACCTTACCCACCTCTACCCCGGTAGCCAGCTCCCCGAGAAACTCATCTCTAACATCTGCCTCCACTTCTGTTGAAAACAGATTTGGGGGGAAATCATTATTCTTCTTCTTGTTCTTTATTCTTTACAGTATACATCTATATATAAGGATTACATTCTTGGAGGAGAAGAAAGGAGATTGAGAGAAGACTGAGGGGTGAGAGATTTGGGAAATTTGTTTCCTATAGATTAGGAAACAGAATATACATATTATTACTTACTATATTTCAACAACTTCTACTCCCCCCCCCCTCTCTTACGCCCTCGCCGCCTTCCCCATCAAAGACATCCTCCTCCACCTTCGTCTCCTCCACCAGTCTGCCTCCTCCTTTGACCAGCTAGCACTTCACATTCAACAACTCAAAGATGAACATGAAATTTATCCCAACATTACTTTCGTTTCCAGTCACCCAATCTTTCTCCCTCTCCTCGCGGTGTCCTCTTTGTTAAATGGCTTCTACAAGAATGTGCATGTGTTCGAGAGAAGGGGAGCGACATTGGGTGTTGTGGAGCCACAAACGTTGGTTGAGAGTAAGAGGAAGAATATTAAAGAGAGGGTGGAGAATGCATTGAGATCCGCGATGAAGAAGTTAGCGAAGAAGAAGATTCTCTTTAGGCTTTGCAGGTGCCGAGAGCAAGGGGGATAGGTTGATGAGAGGGGAGCGAATCGGGGTTGACGACTGGCAGAATGTGAGGATACTTGATTTGAAAGCGGTTGAGTTCGGAGAGCAGATGGGGGTGAACTCATTTGGGGTTGGGTTGGGGGGGGATATAAAGAGAAGAATGTGTAGATTTTAATGTGCACTTGCTTTTGGATATATAGGTACATTCTCACTATATGAATAATATTATGTGTAATATTATTCTATGGGTAACACGTGTGTTACACGTACTAATTGTATGGATATCGGAATGCGGGTTGAGTGGGTTGAGAACCCAGTACCCAAACCAGTATTTATCCTATAATTACTGGCTTGTGATAGTAGTCTAGGTATTCCAATTTTGATACCTAGGGTAAATATCTCAAGCACCTTAGTCTAGGATATTAACCCTAATTTCTATTGTTCTAATCTCTCTAACAATCTTGAGATATTTATGAATTAATTTTGAGATTAGAGAGATCGTCGAAATCCAAGTTCCCGTTCATCGGAATACACAGCTGCGCCGCTGGGCGCCACCGTCGCTGGCTGCCGCCGCCGTATCCTGGCTACTGCTTCTGCCGTACGAGATCGAGATCGCAATCGCGTCCTCCGCGTCTCGTTTCCTGATGGCGGTTAGGGAGGAGGAGGAAGACGACGATTCGGAAGAGAAAGAAGGAGGAGGAGGCGGAAGAGAGAGGAAGAGGACATCGATACTGTCAACAATGAGGGTTGTGTACGATATGCTGAATTCCCACCACAAGGATCAGGAAGATTCTTGTCATGTTGTTCTGGCTCTGTCTATAGGCCCTTCCGATCTTCCTCCTACTGTCGGTGCTACTGCTACTGTTGCATCAAAAGGCCCTTCTTCTATCACTACTGCAGTAGCAGCAAGGACCAAGAGGAACCCATCATTGAAAGCAGTAGCAGCACCACCCAAGAAGAATCGGGACAAGACTTCGAAACACCACATCGACGTCCTGTTCTTCATCTAGAGGTAGTAGGAACAGTAGTAACAAGGGGAGCCAGAGCATCAATCGAAGGGCAGTTGCTATACTGAATTGGCTTGCAGCTGCTGGATCTACTTCTGAGGTGAAGATCAGAGAGGCTGTTGGAGACAGCCCTGACACCAGCAAAGCCTTTCACCTGAACTTCAAAGTTACTTACAAATTGTGTGTATTGAAGATGATGGATTTGCATCATGGTATGATAAGTCTGCACTATGCAGGCTTCTCCATCGAATTTGGAAAATACTTCTAACTTGAAGTGTCGGTATGATCTACTCAAAACTTTCTTAGTATTTTCATGTGATGAATGTGTTAACGTTTTGTGCGTTTGATCACATGATTGAGAGTTTTAGATCATAGTTATTCTCGCTTTGAAAACTAGCATGTTTAGGGTTGTTAAGTGTTTTATCATACTATGTGTATAGATATTTTAGCAAATCCATTATTTGTAGTTTGTGTGAGATCATATATTTGCTTCTCTAATAAAATAAAATAATTTTTTTTATGTATAAGATGTATAACAAATGTCTGTAACTTAGGAGAGAACATCTCTTAATGTAGGATATGACTCTATTAGTTACGTTTTGTTCTTTCTCGTTCATTGTACTGTGTGTGCAAAGTTGAATTATAATATGTTAGTCATCATCTCATTTAGCGTTATGAAGATGATGAAGAACGAATAAAGGAAAGAACTCTTCGCTCAATGTGTTTGAGCAAGTGGACATTGTTAGAATCACTAAAGAAAGCAAATAATTTTGTAAAATGTGGTAGAGTAATTTTGTATTAACTCTCATAATGTGCATATATTTTCAATCGAATATATAAGTTGAGTTGAACAAATGGGATAATTAGTAATAATAGTTCTAATTGTGTTCTTGAACATAGCATAATTGGCTAGGATTTAAGAACTATATATTCAATTGTTTGTGAGGAAATGTGATCTAATTATTAAAATTGTAGGGAAAATGGAGTTAAAAGCTATTGAGTAAAAAGCTTTAACATACAAGTTGTTTTGAAATTTAGAATTACTATGAACTATATATTAAATTGTTTGTTCTTGTTAAAACTTATAACTCTACTAAATGACAGTTCATTAAATATGACAAATGTGAAGTTTGAATTCAGATTTTGATCACTAGAAAATCATTTTGTATGGTCTCTAGGAGTTCACAACTTTTTGAATCAATACATTCTGATAATTGTGATCTCAGTAGCTTTGTGACTATGTGAGATAATTGTTGGTCAGAAGTATTTAATCGCTTTTGTGGATGATTAATATAAGTCTGTCATATACATGAAGAATGAAACACTTGTTATTCTTAATGAATTAAAAATCTAATTAAATGCTAAAAATCAAGAGTTTAGATTTGATAGAGGTAGTGAATATGTTTCAATATTTTTAGAGAAGATTGCATATGACATAATCTCTACTGCACGCTACTTACAACAGTCAAATGGTATTGATAAAAGTTAGAATCAAACACTTAGTGAGATGTTGAATTCTATATTATTGACCGTTGTTTGATTTGTGTAACTATGAGTGATGTTGTAGTGTTAATCATATCCCTAATGTGTTACTACACTCTAAATTATTTACACATTGTAAACTATGGGATAGAGATACAAATAATTTTGTTGAAGTAAAAATTTGTGTCGTGATACATTTGTTAGAGTACATAACCCTAGAAGGCCTAAAGTAGGACCTACAACAAATATTTGTGTGCACTTAGAAAGTGCAGAATGTAGTTCTGTGGACAAATGTTAAATCTATCTAATTTGTGTTAGAAGAATCTAGACTTGTAGAGTTCTATGAGAATGTGTTCATCAAAGATAAATGTATGAAATGTTCTAGCCCTACAGACACGGTCAATGATTCACAGTTGGAATCAAGAACTAGCCTTACTGACACTTAAAACTTGAATGACAGATGAGCTAAGAAGAGTCTTTAGTAGACAATGAGATGATTTTGTGTCATACAATAATACTTTAATTTAGTTGATCTGCCGAAAGGGGCTAAAACTTTAGTAAGTGGGGTTTTGTAGGAGAAACATAATTTTGATTGTTCAGTAGTAATTTTAATGTATTTTAGTAGCTAACGGATTGACTGAGGAAAAATGGGATAGATTTATTTGATGTCTACTCACATGTTTGTCATATTGCTACAAGAAGTATTCTTCTTACCCTTACATCTATTGAAAATTTTGTTATTCATAAAGGGTATTTAAATAGTTTTGTACTAAAAGTTTTGTACTTGATGTTTTGTACTGAACAGTTTTGTACTGAATAGTTTTGTACTGAAAAGTTTTGAACTAATATGTTTAGTGAACAAGATTTACAATTTAGTAAAATCATTGTATGTTCTTAAAACATGTATAGCCGACGAATAAATAATTTGAAAAATTTCTGAAATAGCCTAGTATATGAATCAAGTAATTCAGATCAGTGCCTTCAACTTTGTGGTATGTCAAATATAGTGGTTATTAATTACTTGTTCTGTTGACATGCCTGTTCTTGGAAGTAACCTCTCTATTACAAATGAAGTTAAAATTGTGCTATCCAAAGAATTCAACATGAAAAACCTAGGAATTGTGGACACCATAGGTATAAGGGTGAGTTTCAGTTGGCAAGTGATAACTCTTAGTCAAACTCATCAAATCAAAATGTGTTTCAAAAGTGGGAATATAGTGATTGAAAGTGTGTTTTGAAACAACTTATGATTATGATAAAAGGTTGACATCTAATGATGGTGCAACTATGAGACAGGTAGATCTTTCTGAAGGAATTGAAAGTCTCATGTATACAAACATCTGCACTAGAATAGACATAGCCTTTGAGGTAGGTATGATCTGCATATTCACTAATAATCCCATACACATTTGAGTGCCTTAAGAGGCTAATGAGATACCTGAGTGGTACTCAAGAGTTTGCTTTGTACCTACTCTAGTCATTCTTCGAATGAATGGCTAATCTGATGCATTATGATGCTCATAATTTAGTGAAAGTCGATAACAAGTGGATATGTGTTTACACTAGAAGGAACAGAAATGTTATGGAAACTAAAAGGCAATCAGGCACTGTGCTATCATCCATGAAATCAGACTTCTATGTGTTATCCTCTGCAGAAAAAAAAGGCTGAGTGGATTGAAGAAATTGTTGCTAGTTATCCATTAAGAAGTTTAAGTAACTCTCTAATTCGGTTATGCGACTATTAAGCTATAATGCACTGTAGCTCATAACTCACTCTATAATAGCATGAGGAGTATATTAAGGCTGAAAGAAGCCTAGTTGAACTTTCTCATAAATAAAGTGCAATTGAAATAAAATATGGCTAATGCTCTTGCTAAGAGACTTGAAAGTGATCTAATTATCAAAACTATGGGGGAAATTGAGTTAAAAGCTATTGAGTCAAAGCTTTAACATCCTAATTGTTTTGAAATTTAGAATCCAATAAGAGCCATAAAGAAGTTCAAACTTAAGCATCAATTTTAGGCAGTTGACATGTTTTAGATAATTTTGATGATTCCACATAAATTCTACAAATATATAATGTCATTCCAATTTTGATGGTATTATATATCATATTATTCCAATACGAAATATGAAAGCTTGTCGATGTGTTTCCGATGTTTAGAATGTCGTTATATCATTCAAATTTTGATGATATATCACTTTTATGGATTCTTATTTCATTCCAATTTGATGATTCAGAATTAACCATAATTGATTTGACTGTTCTATCATTCCAATATGAAACATAATATTGTTCTTGTGTAAAAACTATAATAGTTCTTGTTCTTTATTTAGTTAAAAAAACTTGATTGTGATGCTTGCGTTACATTTTTGCTAAGCTAATTATGAATTGTACTAAGTTCTTTTGTGGAACTAGATACTTTCTGAAATTCGTTGGAATTCTTAGAGATGTGTCTCTTGGTATTCTTGTTTTTAATAAGCTAGCAAAGATGGAGGAGTTTAATCTGTCAACATAGATTTCAAAATAATGATTTGCTCAAAATGGAGGAGTAAACATAAAGCAGTGGGCAATAATTGAGTTTCAGTTTATTTCTCTCGAGAATAAATTAGTCACTTGCTTGGTAAAACTTATGTTGAGTTTAAGACTCTTGTGTTCATTGAGCTTAAAACTCTTATTCTGTTCTTGAAGTTTATTTGCTTTGTTTGATTTTGAAACTATGACAGATTACTCCAGTTGGTTTAGTCACTGTGAACTATTCTGTTGTGTTATGGTTTGAGAACTATTTAATTATTTTGGTTTAGTTTTTTTTTTTTTGAACTATTCAGATTTATAATTGATTTAGTCCTTATGAACTGTACATTGAGTGATACATTTCTTCTATTTTAAGACTGCTATCAGCCAGTCAGCTTCATGTTGAACTGATGAGATAATCCAGTACGTCTATATATTGAGAATATAGAAGGAGATCGTTGGATATATATGTATACTCTCACTATATGAATAATATTATGTGTAATATTATTATATGGGTAATACGTGTATTACACGTACTAATTGTATGAATATCGGAACGCGGGTTGACCGCCATGGATCCCCCTTTTCCTTCTCCAGCTCTCTACATGAGTGATTAGAGAAAGAAGAAAAAGGGGTTGAGAGAAAGAAAGAGGGTTTGAGAGAAAGAAATTTCTAACCTGAAATGAAAGAGTAGGGAATAGTCTCATGATTTTGGGTGGGATTTAGAGATTGATTTGATATTCATACATCTCACAAAAAAGTCTCACAGAATCCACTCTACAAAACAATCCATGAAAATTAGGGACTGTTGAATACCAAAAGACTTTTTGTAAGTTATAAAATATTTTGATTGAATACCTCTAGATTTGGACACACTCTTTAAAAAAATTATGATAGTGTTGATTGAATACCAAAAGACTTTTTATATTATTTAAAAATCTTGATTGAATACCACAAGACTTTTTTATCACAAAAAAGTCTTTTAAAATCTCATGAAATTCTAATTCAATACAACCCTAAAGCTATGAAGTATGAACACCTTCATTTGGAAATCGTTTCGTGTTGGGCATACAAATCAAACACGATATTCTTATTCCAGTGTAGTTTTCAAAAATTTCATCTCATGGTCTGTTTTTGTCTCCATGCCTCTTAGTTGTTAGACTAGAGACACTTACTTGGTCAAGCTAGTAAAAATGTTTTCCAATTGTAGCGCCCCGGATCTCCGTTATCGAACATCCGTGACACAACCAGAATTTTTGCCTTCAAATGCATCTCAACACAATAAATAACACGAAAATTTAAACACTTTTATTGCCATCAGAGTTATTACATCAAAAATTACAAATATCAATTTGTCATATCAAACTGTAACGCCTCCCCACCTTTTCTTTTGACTTCAAAATTCAATTCTTTCAATTTCTATATCACTTTAAACGTAAACTAAGATAGTTATATTCAAAGAAAATTTTGGTAGAATTTTCCCTAAAATTTCTGCACCAAAACACAAAGCTTACAGAATTCTGCTCTAAATTCCTAGCTCACATCATAGGCAATAATATCATGGGTTCCCCAGGCCAAAATGAGCATAATCACACAGGCAATATAAATATCATGCTCTGGGAGACCAAACTCAAAATAGGATATCAATTATCAATTAAAAACCACAAATTCCTTTGAAAACGTAGTAAAGTTTTTAGAAAGTAACTTATAAAACATACCACAGGGCCCGGTACTCCACAACGAGATGGGTACGGGTCAAAAACATATCATGCCACTCCACACTATTACTCATCATCATTATCCACATACTTATACATCTAAAATACAATTTAAATCATAAATTCCACTATTCACATAATTAAACTTTAAACAACAATTTTAAAATAAAACCTCCACTCCACAGAATCATGAATCTACACCTCACCTCTGCACTGCTGAGGACCTGTAACAGTAGGAGATCTAGGGTAGTCTAGGGACTCCCTAACCCCCCAAACACTAAGGGGTTAGCCATTTTTGGTGTGAGTAAAATCTACTAATTAAGCAAATAAATTAAACTTTATAAGTAAAACAGAACGAACTTACGAATACCAAGATAATCAAATTTTACTTGAAATCTGAACATGTAAACATCATAAATGGGATTTCACATCAAATACTTTCTGAGTCATCACCTGTATGTATATCCATACCCGCTCACAACATACTTATCTTTAGTTTGGAAATCATCCACAAATTAGTCGCTTAACACCCATCACTTTATGCCTTATACAAATATTTCTATAACTTTACTTTTACATAAACTGCACCTCATTTACCATTCATTTGCATTTACAGACTCACGACTTATATTCTTTCGTGCTCATCTTCATTCATAAACATGTTCTTTCTCAATCTCATATCACATAACATCGCATTCATTCATTTCTTACAGCATATATCATCACGTCTCGCAATACATCACTTTCACACTCATTATACACTTCAACTATCACACTCACAATTCATCTTGAATGGAAAAGAAACGTGTATCTTGATTTCCTAGTGTTCGTGTATGCCATGACTTGAAGTCTAATACAAAACACAGAATACAGAAAAGATGCACTTAATCTAATGTAAGCAAGACTCTAGACACACATGCATCCCATACTACATGTGCCCCTGTAATCCCTGTTTCCCTAAATACGTATTTTGTGAATGAATTACGTATTTTGATTTATTATAAATTCAGTATTATTTTAAACTCGAATTAATTGGGCTTTCTATTAAAATCTTTTCGAACCGAAAATTTGTATTTTCTTCGAATAACAGTATATTCCAACTTTAATATTTATTTTCTAAGTGATCGACTACTTGTATCTTATTTTATTACTATTTGGATTTTAATGAACTTTGATTGTCTCAAATCTCATTTTTGATACGTATGTCAAAATTTGTTATTGTTGTTATTAATATTACTATATTTGATTATTGAATTAAAAATCTTCTTCTATTACATTTAGTATAATTTGAGTATTGATTTGATGCACAAAAATTTATTTATCTTGTTACTATATTATTATTGATCTATTTATTTATTTATTTTTCTCTAGTTGTATATTTTTCTCATTGGGTTTTAATACCCATTCTAATTCCCCAAACCCATCAATAAAACCCAAATCCTATGAGTTCCTATTGGATCCTACCCCATTACCCAAACCCAATAACCCACTATATAAATACCCTACTAAAAACCTACTCTACAAAACCTAACCCTAAAACCTATACTACTGCTAAGAAACCCTAGCCGCCAACCAAAAACATCATCTTCTTCCTCCCGTCTCTCTCCCTTACCCCGTTTGCCCCCAACCTCCACCTCCACCTCGCGCAGCCAGCGACGCCCTCCCTCCTTGCTTCTCTGGCGACAGCCATGGTCGCCAGCCCAGCACCGTACGATCGCGAGCACGCTCCCCCGGCCGCGTCTTCCGTCCTCCTGTGCGCGCGCCACCCTGCAGCGCGCTGTCTCCCCAGCGCGCATCCCGACCATCCGCCCTGTGTGCCGTCCAGCACATCGCCGGCGCTGCCCCTGGCCGCCGCCCGCTCGCCGTTCCGCCGCAGCACACACCCATGCAATCGCCAGCACCAGCAGACCCTACAGTGCAGTGCTCCTTATGCATTGTGCTGTCCTCCCGAGAACCAAGCCAATGCACCCTCCTTGTTGTTTTGCTATCGTATGAGTTGTCTATGGAGTATTGATCAAGCTTTTGATCATGTGGGATTAGAGCCGTCCGATCGCTGTAATGATCAAGATCTTGATCACCTTGATCGTGGCTTTGATTGTGTGCTGCCCATTCGATCGCGATCATGATCATCTTGATTGATCGATTCCTAGCCGTCGGATCTTCATCATCGTCATCAGATCTTCATTATCACCACCAGATCAGATCTCGGTCGTCCGATCTACTTCTTGATCATTTCGATCGTGATCGCCTCTTGATCCGTCGATCGTGACCGTCTCGTTCGCCTTCTACTTGGTAAGTAAATCATTTGATCCATTTTTGTTCTCACTCATCAATTATCAATCATGGTATATTTTGGTTCCCTTCTAATTCTCATATGTTTTATTTCCAATCTCGACCGTTAGATTCGCTGGATCTTCATCTTGATCGTGACCATCATCGAGGTCCGTGCCCGATCGTGATTATCGTGATCGTTCGCTCGTCGCCGTGTCTTTGGGACCGTTCCCGTCATCCGTCGGATTCATCGTCTTCTCCCTAAAGGCAAGTACCCTTGTACAATTTATTGTTCTAGTACAAGTACCCTTGAAAATACTACAAATAGTTAGATTGTGACTCCTCTTTGAAATATCATTGTAGATCAATTTTGAACCTCCAAATTTACAATTCTAAGAGTCACAAAACTTCCTCGTATTAAATAATAATCAATTGGACTCTTTTACCCTTGAACACATGAGCGCATAGGCATATGAATTTAGGAACCCTAAATTTGTAGATACATGTCACGTTTAATTTTTGACGATCTTGCAACTATTATGACTTGAAAAATATTTATCATTGCTGTTTTGGCCTCCATTATTATGTATTTATGCTACTTAATAACTTAGATGCCAAATGACTTTTTCCCTTGTAATCTACACTAGCAAGTTAATTCTACGTGTTGCTGTCTGAATATTCTTTTGCAGTTTCGACCCCTTTATCATTTGAATCTGGGCCCGAGCCCTGAATAGAAATTGTAGATCCGGATGTGTAGATATCGATAGACTCCGAAATTTTCGAATTTGGAGTTACGGTCTAGGAATTATGGCAGTTATACTGCAGCTGTGTCAGTAGACGCAGTTTTGCAAAACTGCTGTATACATTTACTTTGCAAATTATTTTAGCTGTGAAAACAGCGAGCGTTTGACACGAAATTTTATATGTAGCTGCTGGACACCATATAGGACATCCCCCAATTTTTCTTAGAATTAATTTACAATATTTTACACATGTATGCTTGCTTGATAAGAATTAATAAAAGTAACAAGCCGGAATTTTGGGAACGACTATAGAGTGGACAATATAGGTAAGTGTACTCGGAAGGGGGCCCGTGTTTCCCAGTACTCGGTTCATGAACTTGTTGCACTTGATGTATTCATGGAGTCAGTTACTTGGCTCATGACCTTGTTGTATTCATGAACCCACTGTGTGGTTCTTGAACTTGTTAGTATTCACGGACTCGCTTCGTGAACTTGTTATTTATTTTCGTACTCATGAACCGTGCTTGCTTGATACTTGATACCTGAGTACGCCGCCCTATAGACTCCACTACTAGGTCTAAACGTAACTGATTTGACTGTAGCAACCATGTAGTAAAAGTATGGATGCATGAAGTGCTACCTAGATAGTAATAATTACAAGACTTGAACTTGAAACTTGAACATGACACATGTTACTTGATACTTGATGATATGATACATGAAACATGATACATGATACATAAGACTTGAAGCCTGAAACTTGATACTTGACAACTTGTTACTTGATACTTGACAACTTGATACTTGAGACCTGACAATTTGACACTAGACTTGAGACTAGATACCTGACATTTGAACTAGATGCGTGTCACTCGAGGTTAGATACCCTATGTGTTCACTTGTCACTTGTTTTACCACTAGTATTTGTTATCCAGCCTGTTTACTTGAGTTATCCTTCTTGTTAGTTAGTTCTTGGTTCTTCCACTACTTGTTGTATCCCTGTTACATGCTTGATTCCAATTCCTGTTTCCCCATACTTGTACTTGTTTTCACTATTTGTGGCCCTAGCTTGCACTAAGGGCATTTTCTCTTGTTTCCCCTTTGTTTCCCTGTTTATATTATTAAACAGACTTTGGAGACGAGCTACCTGCTGGAATTGGCGAGCAGACATTTCGGACTTTGCTTGGAGCAAGGACCTGTTTAAATAATTGCTTTCCTTTAAGGTATTTATTTCTTCTGCTGTTTAAGACTTGTTTCCGAGTTTACACTTGATCCAGACATGAGAACTATTTGAATATTATTATTTTTTAAAATTGTTTTCTGTTGCTTAATAAATTATTCATGCATGCTTGGTTATATATAAATCTGGTTATATTCTTGATTGATGCTGAGTCGATCCTACAGCTTATGGATGATGTAAAAATCATTCGCTGAGCTTCGTCATGCACTCGTATTTCCGTAATTTGGGAAGCAGGGCGTGACAGCCCCAGATCAAGCTGTTTCTCCAGTTTCAGGGATTTGAACCATCGCTATGCAATGCATTCTAATTCGGTCCACTTCCTGTTCCTGATAGTATGATATGATTGAGGAGGTATAAATAAAAGACATAATTCGGGGCGCTACCCTGTTGTCACCAATAATTATTGCATCGAACCCTCCTCGAAAGCTGTGACGAACTTACAGATATACACGCAGCATATCCATTGCGCAAAAGATCCATTATGATCCGTTCGTGTCCACCAACATAGAACATGACGACCTCGAAGGTCTAAAATCCCCTATCCGCGAGGAAATCGACATCCCATTCTTACCATGGTACTTCAGGAATCAACAGTGCAAGATACGCACCGCAGCACGTATCCGTAATGACAGGAAGAGACAACCCCATAGTATCACCACCTAGTGCTAACTCTCAGAATGAGTTAGATTATAGGGAATCACCCATAACACCAATTCGGTCTTCGAGCGAAACGATAAAGGAAAACCTAATCAATGCAGTTTATTGAAACAAGTTGTTACCCAAATCACACTTGGTGTTGATCAACAATGTCGAGCATGTCTGGTCTGTCAAACAACAATCATCACAGGAATCACATCCACTGATTCCCAATACTTTCACAAGTCAGCGACCAAATAATTCCGGCTAGTGACCCTCAGCGAGTGGTCCAACAGCGCCCCAAGGATGCAATACAATTCAAATGAAGGTAAGCACACACATAACCATCAATTCTTGACCACTGACAGACTCAGGCATCGAGACACCAAACACAAACCGACCAGAGCTATATCCCAACTCACTCATGTCCACCATGAGTACTAAGCACATGAACTTATCTAAGTTCCAAATGAAATGCTAAAACATCATTAAAAATCCGATAGCTCATAATCACCGCACTGCGGTATGCAGAGGGTTCCTCATCAATTGTCCGATGAAATAGTTCAAGAAAAAGCAGTAGCTGTGACCCAAGCTACGCTCAACGGAATCCAACACTCTCATAATTTCTAGAAGGTTAGGGAGATCCACTGCAATTCCCTAGTGGACGACTCCCTCAAATTCTTATAGAACTTAAGTCCCCGAGTCAACTTAAACTTGAAGTTTAGTCTAAACAATAGGTTGCTAACTTGCAACATCCATAACTTCCAACACACAATACAGAATTGCTTGATACTACCCATTCTGGAAAGATAAAACCCTAGTCTATAACTCTCCAGCTAACCATTTCCTCGAATTCAATCATCTTGATACTATAAAACCTCATATACTCTCAATAGTATATTCTTCTTGCACTCGCTGCACCTTTCCAATATCATAAAAGTTTGCTCACTTATCGGAAATTCTCGATTCCGAGTCCTATGGGAAGGTGGGAGTGTCTACTTCAACTTCCTAGTGGAACACCTCTTTCAGATTCTATCATTTGAGTTCTCGAAAATACTAAGTTCCATCAGGTGTACAAACAGGGAGAAACTGGTTTACTTAGCCAATAATACCTTAACTAAGATTGGATCCGTTCCATCTTTGGAAAATCATAACTCTCAACCTATAAACTGGAATTACAAAATTCCAGATGGGTTAGAAAGCTATGACTCCCTACTACGACTCTCTAGTTGGTCAATTTCCCAAATTCTTAACAAATAGTTCCCAAGTTTCTCATCTTCACAAACTAGTCAACTTGTACTAGGCTGAACATAGCCCACTTGAAATTCAATAATTAATCAACCTTGAGTCAAATGCTCATGAAATTTGAGATTCTTAATCTAAACATATACCATTTAATTGTGTCCAAAATTCACATTTAGATTCATTGCACACAATGAGCTACGACTCTTCAAACATAGCACACAATTTCAGCCACTCTTTCAACAGGGTTTTTGCCACTGTATACGGCATATTGTTGAAACCTCATCAAACGATCTTTAAAAATTCTAAAACTTGAGAATCATCAAATAGACTCATACCAAAAGCTACTCCCAAAATTTCATAGCAAGATCATACATACACAACTGGTTATGACATTTTGAACTTCAGTCCAAAAGCAATCAGCTTTAGCTCTGCCCTTTCAGACCAGCTGCACTCCACAAATTTTTTGAGGTATCAAACGATCTCGAAAAATTATGAAATTTTAGACTATAGTTGTGGACACGTACAAGAGTGTCCACAAAATTTTTTAGCTCAAAACACTCAGGCTACACTGAGATACAAAATCAGAAATACACATCAAATCGTAATTTAAAATTTTCATAACACACCATGTACATAAAATAAAAGAGATCATACTCACCAAATATCCCGCGAAGACTCGAAGTGCCACCATGCCACCCCGCATACAAAGTCAATAATATATCCTATTATCAAATTTCAAAACAAATAAGGCTCAAATAATCTAAACCAATCACAGGAGCTAATAACACTAATCCAAATATCACACAGGCGTTTTATTGAAAGCCTGAGATACATACGTGCGAAGCACGTAATATTCAAATTCCTACGGAATTTTTATCCCCATGCAATTACTAAAATCACCCCTAAATTATTCTAGTAATTCAACTAAAATTTCTACTACCATACGAGAACTAATTCTTACATATTTAATTTTCTTTTACAAACCCAAAATCCCTAATTTATTAGCAACTTGTAAAATCTCTAGTAACTCGATCATTTCTTAACCCTACATCAAAATGAACTACTACCCAACCCTATACTCCTTTCCCAAGCAAGATAGATTAAAAGCATAAGAAAATACACAAATAAATTCAAAGGGATATACCTCCACTAATTCCTTTCTCCAAATTGATTCCACCACTAGCTAGAGCACCCTTCACTTAGCTTATCCCTCGAATTAATTTGAAAATCATGGAGAATTTAAGCAGATTTGGGCGGGGGAAGATCGGCCAAAAGTGGGTTTCGGTGGGGTTTCTTTTCAGTCGGGAAGAGAACCAAGAAGGAAAGAAAGAAGGAGGAAGGAGGAAAATGTGGGGGAGGGGGTTTTTAATGGGTTTTTAGAATCAATCCTAGCCCTAGGTTTGTGTTTAATCATCATGATCAAAAGAGAACTCTAGATTAATTCATAGCATACAAATAATCTCTAAAATACATACACCTTCATATGTATCTCTAATATTATAATGGGAGAATGGCTTAGTGTCATTTGTCATTGTGTCATTTTGTCAACCCGTGCAACGCACGTGTTGGTAGATTTTTTTTTTTGGCCCTTTTCATTCCCCCTCCCCATTTTCCCCACGTGCACAGCACGTGCTGGTAGATTTTTTTTTTTGCCCTTTTCATTTCCCCTCCCCATTTTCCCCACGTGCAACGCACGTGTATAATACTAGTATAAATAATTATAAGTATACAAAATGTATACATACATTCACTCCAACACAATTTAATTAAATGTGTGTATATATATATATATATATATATATATATATATATATATATATATATATATATATATATATATATATATATATATATATTTGTAGAATATTTATTTGTAGAATATAAGAATATATATATATATATATATAAATATTATTTCTCGAAAGATTGCTTCATTTAAACAATCGGAACAATACACAATTTAATTGAGAAGATATTCCAAATATACCTCATTGAGTTCAGAATAACTAATATATCTAAAATTTCTCAATTAAAATCAATTGTTATTAGAAAAATACATAATCGCGTCCAATTCTCAATTGTGTACAGATTACAATGCAAAATAGCCATATGCTATTTTGCGGAGTATTACACCAATAGCATTATGCGAAATTGTTTTTGCTCCCTTAGTAAACAAAAACAAATTTTTTTAGGGGTTTTTTTCCACATGTCCCTAACAAATATTGAAATTCAAACACAACTCTTCACCAACTGTTTTTGCAATTATAATTTAATTACAAAACAAAACTCTTCACAAATTACAACCAACATAATAGGGCCAAAGAAAATTGTGCAACCAACATCACAAGGCTGACCCACACTTATATATACATGCATATATGTAAAAAAGAAGAACAAAGAAAGAATAAGAAAAAAAGGAAAGCAAACATGAAGTTCATTCTTGATGCACGAGGCCATATCATTGCTGTAACAGATCAACAAACCCCTCCACCACCACCACTAGTCTCCTCCCACATTCCCAACAGTTAAAAGAAAACTCAAGAGCTCATCCACCCTTCCTCCAGTTCCTCACCACCCCTCAAGACTCCCGCTCATCCACCCTTCCTCACTCCGTTTCCTCCCAAAACCCATGTGGAAATCATCCCTTCAAACCCACCAAAGCCAAGTTCTCCACCCTCCATCAACACCACCAACCCCCAAAGACACTATTCTTTCACCACTACCCCCCTCAACTATCATCCGTCAACCTTCCTTGCGGCAACCATCGTCCATCATCCACGAGTATGTCAGCGACTCCCTCCAACAACTGATCAATTACATTTGGAAATTAAGCAATGACAGCACAAGACTGCCCATAACGGCTCCCCTCAACATTCCAGGACCTTTATCAACAGCTGAATCCCATGCCGCGATTGCTTCCGTTCCCTCGTCAACTACCTTCAAACCAGAACCACAGTGACTATGTGTCCCCATACTCCTCCAACACCCTCCAAAACTCCAATCTGAACCAGAATCAAGATCCACATGGATCACAAGAGCAATCCAAATCAAACACACACAATAACCAGTATAAAAAGAAGAATGATGAGAACCAATCGCAGAGATCTTCAAAATTTTTCAATCATCAACGGACGGAGTGAGTAAAGATAACAAAAAAGGAATTAATCATTTTAGAGCCAATCGCAGTGATCTTCAAATTTCCAATTGCCAACAGTCGGATCGAGTTAGTATAAAAAGAATAATTACCCAATTCAGAGTCAATCGTAAGGATCTTCAAATCCAATGCCTCCAACATCTCCATCTTTGGAAAAAGATTTTGGTAAAGCTCGCATTTGGAGGTTTGAGCTTTTAGAGGTTCTCATCATTGCAACCAATGGCTTCTCCGCCCTCTTAATGCAGCTTCTCATGCCGAATATGTACATTCACCCAACATTATTAGTTTTCGCTGGAATCGAATTAGATTTGTATATATGGATTGTCTGTCTGCCATGCCGATCATTTGATTATAATGACAAGAAACAAATTTATATTGCATGGAAAATCTATCTTCTTACAATGATGGTAGCGTTGGAGTTCGTATTGTTATTTCAACCACCAAAAGAAACAAGAGGAAAAAAAGGCGGGGAACTGGGGTCATGTGACCTAAGAGAAATTCGGAGGCTGCGGTGTGTAAAATTCTAGAAGAAACCACCAATAGTGTATGAGTATCAATAACTGTGTAGGATAGAAAAGTGAAAGTTTGAGATGTTTGGAGTTTATAAATTTTGAAAATAAGCAATGCATAATTCATATTCAAAGTAAATGTCAGTTCATATAGTGTTTGCTACAGTTTGAATAAGAGTTTCCATAATGTAGGGACTATAAAAGATCCAGAAGGATTAATCTATTGGTGGTTGCTTCCAGAGTTAGATGTCATGAAAACTTTTAATTAAACTATAGTAAAAACTATATAAACCGGCATTCACATTGAATATGAGCTATACAATACTTATTTTCACATTGAATATGAACTATACAATACTTATTTTCAAATTTTAAAATTTATAAACTCCAAACAACATCTCATACTTCCACTTTCCTATCTGACACAGCCATTGATCCATGTACACTATTGGTGGTTGCTTTCAAAGTTTTACACACAGCAGTCCTCAATATCCTCTTTAAGTCACATGACCCCGGTTCCCCGATTTTTTTTTCTTATAGTTTCTTTTAACGATTGAAATAACAATACGAAAAAAAACCTACAACCATTATGAGAAGATAGATTTCTCGTGCAACATAAATTTGCTTCTTGTCACTATGATCAAACGATCGACATAGTGGACAGACAATTCATATATCTAAGTTTAGATGGATTCCGGCAAAAACTATGTTGGATGAACGTAAACATTCGATATGAAAAACTGCGCTAAAAGGGCGGGGAAGCCACCAATTGCCACGATGAGATAAATGAGAACCTTTAGAAGCTCAAACCTCCAGATGCGAGCTTTGCCGAAATCTTTTTTCAAAAATAAAAATGTTGAAGCATTGGATTTGAAGATCCCTACGATTGGCTCTGAATTGGGCAATTCTTTTTTTTATCCTTGCTCGACTCGGCTGTTGACAATTGAAAATTTGAAGATCCCTGCCATAGGCACTGAATTGGTTCATTCTTCTTTTTATCTTGGTCCACCCCATCTATTGACAATTGAAAATTTGAATATCACTGCAATTGGTTCTGATCATTCTTTTTTTATTATCCTGACTGTTGTGTACGTTTGATTTGGATTGTTCTTGTGATCCCTGTAAATCTTAATTCAGCTGGTTCATATTGAAGTTTTGAAAGATGTTGGAAGAGTATGATAACAGTCACTATGGTCCTGGTTTGAAGGTAGATGACTAGAAAATGGATACAATCGCTATATGAGGTTCTACTATTGATAAAGATCCTTGAATGTTGAGGAGAGCCATTATGAACAGTCTTATGCTACCATTGCTTGATTTCCAGATGTAATTGGTCAATTGTTGGAGAGAATCACTGATATACCCATGGATGAGGGATGATGGTTGCCACTAGAAAGGTTGACTGATGAGAGTTCAGAAGTTGGTAGTGAAATGTGGATGAAGAGGGGGGCGCCAAGGGTGAATTTTAATGTACCATGCTTTCGTCAAAAGATCAAACTCTGTCGATTTCAAGTCCATCAACATATTCCAGATTCACGTTCCTCTGGAATATTGATGCATGAGAGGGAGAGGTGGGATGGAGAGGCCAATGTTTTCTGTCAAGCACATGAACCTTGTTTTTCCAACCTCCCCTTTCCTTGCTTTCCTTGCTGAATGCATTTTTCACCTTCTAGGTTCCGAATAAGATCAAACATGTGGTTTACCTAACGGATGCTGTGCATTGTTGAAGTCTAATATACATAATGTTGGAATTTGTTGACAGCAGTGTTTTTTCTGCTTGAGTGCAGCATTTGGTGGCTGAGCACTTGCATCTTGGATGGAGGTTAGCATATGGGGTCATGCTTTTCAGCATTCGCATTAGTTGCTTGTTCACACCCTTTGTTTATTCCTGCAATATGCAATGTCAAACAACATAATAGTACTCTTGAATGATAGTCGGGTAAGAAATAATATGCCCAATTGGGCATAGAAAATGCCATGGCAAAAACTAAGGGCCTTTGATTCTTCTCAAAAACAGTGGCCCCTACATGATCCACGGTTTTTTTAGAAGGATCAAAGGTATGGATTGCCTTCTTTCTGTGTTTTCCATGCCCAATTAGGGATCCGATTAATTTTCATAAATGAGGGATTTATACTAACTCCAGTCCAAAAATGTGCACAAAACTTCTATTTAGAAGCAATCGCTAAATCACTGGTATATTTAACACAAAGGTGAACGGCTTGAGCACTAATAATGTGACCAAACCAAAATGGCAGTATCTAATTTATAGATAATAGAAAGCAAGACCAAGCAGGCGAAAATCTTCACATTATCATTTTTTGCAAGTATATAAATCTTCATTTTTACACCAACACTCTTGCTTAAAATTAGAAAACAATGACAGTAACAAACTACCACATACAGTTAAGTAGAGTTCTTACATGAGGACATGTAGGAAAGTTCCCTAGAAAGGACTTACACATGACTGATACTTAGATATGCACAGAATTTGACACTGAATCCCATCTATCTATGACAAGAATTTGACACAGAATTTGACATGTAGGAAAGTTCCCTAGAAAGGACTTACACATGACTTCACGTTCATCCAATTTCAATCACACTCCTGAGCGACAGTTTTTGCCAAGAATTTTATTCGACCGTAGTATTATTAAACCCATTGAAGTACTCACCCCGACAATCAAGTTCTGAAAACACTGGGTTATTAATCATGCCATTAGACAAAACACAACAAACAGTACAATAACAATAAACCTTAAAAAAAACTAGATGAGTAAAAATCATGTAACTTTCTTCTATGCCTAAACCTCCAACTAATTGCTTGTAATACTATAAATGAGAGAAGAAAAACTGGTCTAAAATTAAAACAAAACATTGAAATTACACACTTGGTTCCATAGTTTTAACTTTTAACACAACCTTTAGATGTTCCAAGTCTGGAAGTATGTTTAGTTAGCAAAGTGAGTCTCTCAAGCTCTTAGATATATCTGCACGTTGAGATATATATATACTTTTGTTCATAATATTAGATCTCGCGGCAGCTCTTCCTATTGTTTTTTAAAAATACATGTTGAAATTCCTCAAGTAAATATTTCCAAGCACAATTTTACTATCATATACCTATTAAGTTTATAACCGAAGCTTTCATGTAATAAAGATCAAAATGTAACTATAGAAGATCACAAATTCAGCAAGAAACATGAGAGCATAAAATGAGTTGAGAAAGAAGGGAAAACCTAAGAATTACGCTCTGGTTGCATGATTGGAGGGAATGAGAGGGCCAACAGTTCATTTGCTCAATCCACCCAGCAACCAAGAAATCAAATTTGAGAAATTACTCTGCTAAATCCCTACGGCAGTACATATGCAATCTTTATATCGTTAAAGAAAAGATGTTAGGAACTGCAAAACCTGCTGCAAGATTCGAACGGGATGTGATCAGATTAAAAAGACGAAAAAATATGTTTTTATGGAGTGATAAGATTCAAACTTATCACTCCATAAAACAACGGAAATTCATCAAGCTATAAAATTGATCGCTAAATTGAGGGATAAAGAACGAAATCAAAAAATATATATTTCACTCATCCACATGTGGTCGCTTTCTAAATTATTTGTAAATGACAAGAAATGTTATCCACATAAACGAATAAATATAATGAAGAACAATGAGGATAGTGAAGTGGAAAATCCACTAGGCAGATATGCATTGTTTCCTTCAAAGTAAAGTTCAAAAATAAACTTTAACACTTTCTTATCCCTACAATTTTCTTTGGGATTTTAAAACATGTGTTCAATTCACAGTGAGTTTTAATCCACCAAAAAGATAAATATGAGATTATGTTCACAACTAGCAAAGTAGCACCAATTGCCTAAAGAGTTCATACGTATATTTACTTTGGACATTAAATCAAGAGTTTATATGGAGACTATGGAGTGGTCCAGTCGTTCACTATCATTCAACTCCCATAATATAGTTAATTGTTTACCATTAGTCTATAGTCAAGCATCGACCATATAATGACTTAATAATTGGGAACTTACAGATATCCACTAATCTCCCAATACAACTTAAGATGATTAACACATGCATTCAGGGTGTAGGTTAGCTTAACAGACAATGAAATGAGGCAGGGTTTGCACAACCCTTCTTAAGTAATAATAGGAAAGATATGTTGAAAAGGAAGTTTATAGTTTATAATTACAGAAATAACCTGTTATTAAATTTCAAATTCAGCAGAATCAGATATATGATTTTAAATATAAATCTTAACACTTCTTTTATCCCTTAGATTGCTTTGGGAATTTCTAAAAATATGTGATTAAGTTGACAAATGTCATAGTAGCACCAATGACCTAAAGAGTGATTTATCTGAACATTCAATGAAAAGATTATATGGAGTTGTTCACCATTACTCAACTCAGATTAAATAGAGAAGTGCTACCACAATGAAATCAGGCCGGCTTCGCACAATGAAAAGATTATAGTATAAAAGATAGTTGACAATAAAGCTTATAGGCAGATTATTTAAGATGTTTGAAAGTTGGAGAACCCCCATCCCCCAAGCATTCTATATGTTGAATTAATTTACACTCAGGCCCCACTTACGCTTCAATGAAAAACTGACAAACTTGGACTCATCAAAACATATAGATCCAGACCATATAACTCGGCCTGTTGTCACCCACTAAATTCAATATTAGGATCAGAATGTCCAGATCATAGGAGATGGACAAATAAATTAGTAATTGGTACATTTGTTTTCACATTTACTCAAACTACTAGTCTTTCAGCGACGGTTGGAAATAAAACAATGACTATAAGACAAGGAACCTAATAGAGACCAAATTCAAAGATAATATATCAAGCGACATCTCAGACACTTTCAACTACTATTGCATGTCATCAGCTTATACTTTACAATTCATCAGAGGAAACAAATATACCTTGTTACAATTCCTGTGCAGTCGAGATCATTTTTTCTGAAAAGGGATCCAGCAAAAAATGACCATAGCTTGCATATATCCTGTGTGACAGACTTAAAGTCTGAAATTTTAAAAAACATATAGCTGGATTCAGTATCCTATTAACATACTGATATTACGGACATGACAAATTGACAATTATAACCTTCAACTTTCAACTAAGATACTAATAAAAATGACAGGTTTTAACAATAACCTTGAACTTAAATCTATCCATGTGGCCGAAGAAGATCTGTTCTATTCTCGATAAGCATTGCTCTTTCAGATCACTCGGTGGTGGGCGCCCATTCTGGAAATAGAACTGCATGAACATCAAGCAACTTGTCAAAACCAAATCTGACTACGAAAGTAACAGTCCATTTAACCTTCTCAAATCCACAGCTTCAAATAAATATTTATTTACCTGAGGTATAACTTCTTTCACATGCTCACTGACTAATTTCAGGGGAGATCCTAAAGATGAAGGACCGGCCCTCCACTACACTGTTTCATGAACCGCGGAGACCCAGAACTGCTTCTTGGCGAAAGCGGAGGTGCACTTCCAGCAGAAAACATGGAAGGCAATGAATTGCTTGTAGCAGCATTTCCACTATTTGAACTCCCAGACACATTTATCGGCAAACCTGACTTTGCATCTTCAATCAAAGATTTCACCTGCATGTAAATGACTAAGCCTAAGTCCTGCGATGACCATGTACCAAAAAAATTGCACACAATTTTTTATCCTCCTCTCAGATCTTGTCTGTTATTCCTAAATTAATGAATCCAACCAGATCGCATAGGTTCCTTACGTTAAACGATCATGATGACATGTGCTCTATTTTCTTTCGGTGCAAGTGAGTTTATGTTGGTTTTGTAGTGCAGTTTGTCAGGTTTGGTTGTTTTTCTTGTTTCTTTTGGTTGTAACTTGTTCCTTGGACTCTTGTATCCTTATTTCTCATTACCGAACCATAACAGGTTTTAGCCATCTATGTGCAGATAATGCTAATAATGACTACCAATCAATGGGTTTTTTTTGTGCAGTTTGACGGCTTTGGTTGTTTCCTTATTTCTGGTCGTATTTAATTCCCCAAAACTCTAATTTCTCTATCTCTCAATATGAAACTTGTAAAACTAACAATAACCATCAATTGATAAAAATAATGTGAGACATATCAAAATAACATCAATTTTGATAAAAAAAATAATGTGATACAGGTTTGGTTGTTTTTTCTTGTTTCTTTAGGTTGTTTCCTTGTTTCTTTTGCTCCAGAAATGTGATACATATCAAAATAATGTTCAATTTGGAACAGCCAGTTGAGAACTTCTCCTTGACCCGAAAATGGAATCACATCCAACTTAGGGAAAATACTAGTGAGACTCATATGATCAGTACCTCTACCACTACTCAATCTTTCCCCATTTCTTTGAAGGGGACCCAGGTTTGCTTCCATAGAAAACCTATTAAGATTGGGATTAGATTTACCTAACATTGCACACGGTGGAATCTCCCCCATTAACTCCCGATTTGGCTTTGATGCAGCAACTAAACCCCCTACCTGTTGTGCTAAATGCTGAAGCTGAGCAAGAATCACAAGATTTTGCGAAGCCAAGTCTTTCACTTGATTTTCCACTCCCCCGATTCGATCAGCCAAGAATTGTGCTTGAAGATGATCACCGCTTTCAGGAATTGCACCTAATAACCCCATAGCACCTTCCCCCGCCATTTCTTGATGAGCCTCGTCGTCATCCCCGAAATGGGTCGGATGATCGGACTGCTCTGAGACCAACTGGTGCATCTCAGACTGCACCGCAGCCATGGCCGAAGCCCTAGGCAGTTTCTTGACCATTAAGAACACAAGAGTTGGAGATAGGAAGAAGGTGAGATAAGCTAGGGTTTGAGAAGAAGAGATCTCCTGAAGCTGCAACAGTTCAAGATCGAACAAACCAACATCCCTGACAACCTCCACATCCATCCCCACCATTGCCCTCTCATACAACGAAATCAAGAAACCCTAGATCCTCTAATCACTTCAAAAGCCCAAAAGGGACAACTTTCCCAAATCAAAATCGCGTCTTTTCTCACTATCTTTCAAAAATCGCTGCCAAGAAACCCTATTTCCGGTTCCGCCACTAGAGTTGATGGTGAATTCAGGAAGAGGACGAAGAAAGATTGGATTTTGGCGGGGCAGATGAATAGCATCAGGATTGGGAGTTGAGATGAAGTGAAGAACTAGGGATTTGAGAAATTGGGATTGAGGAACAAGGAAGGGGAAAAATTAGAACAGGCTTTTCGAAACGTAAGAGAGATGAGAGACGTACACGTGTCTGGATTGGAGGGGGTTGATGTGTAATCCTGGCCGTCCGTTTTTACTGCTAGGTGTGTTTCAATTGTTGTTGCCGAATAAAACACGAGACTAGCATTTAGCACACAGAGGATCATGATATAAGAGCATCTGTAGTCGTTGCAATGTAAAATATTCATATATAAAGTGGCCCAGACTACTATTATAATGGGAGAAGGCCTTAGTGGTATTTGTCATTGTTTTTTTTTTTTTTTTTGTCATTTTGAAGCCAGGTGACCCATTTTGGTAAATATTTTCGAAAGTGGACCAGTTTGGAAATTATTTTGCTTTTTTTGTCCTTTTCCTTCTTCCCCGCGTGCACGTGCGAAAGTGGCCCAGTTTGGTACATATTTTCGTCAGTGGATCAGTTTGGGAATTATTTTCCTTTTTTTTGTCTTTTCCCTTCTTCCTCCACGTGCATCGCACGTGCATGATACTAGTAAATAGAAATAGAAATTCCACTTTTGATGCATTCGTGGATAGCTATTTTTTAGCTTTCTATATTAAAATATTAAGGGACGGCACATGATGTGCCGTCTGAGATAAAAAAATAAAAAAATATACGCGAAAGTACGAAGAAAGCACGGAGAAGAAGAGAAAAAAAAAAAAAATCCACCGGAAATCCCGGACGGCACATGATGTGCCGTCCAAGGATTTGGAGATTAATTGTTTTTGTCCTTTTCCATTTTTTAGAAATTACAAAAACATTTCAGTTATTACAAAAAAATTATAAAAATTGTAAAAACATTTCAAAAATTGCAAAAAAATCAAAAAATTATAAAAACATTTTTAAAAATTGCAAAAAAAATTAAAAAATTACAAAACGCCGTCCGAGGATTTGGGGAGCGCCGGGATTATTTTAATTGGAAAAAAAAAAATCAACCGACGGCAATTGATGTGCCGTCCGACGAAAAAAAATTAATTTTTTTTGTGGGACGGCACATGATGTGCCGTCACTCATATATGCATATAGCTTATGCGGATTCTCAAATATAGCCATCTACTGTAGCGATTTATCCATATTATGGATAAATAGCAAACGACTGCAGCGGTTTTTTTTGCAGAAAATGCATATTATGGATAAATAGCAAACGACTACAGATGCTCTAACGTAACAAATATACACTGTATTGTATACTAGTCGCTGTTCATTTATACGGCTATTTTTTTTTAATGAAACGGATAGAGTCTTTCGACTCCAGCCAGATAAACAATAATAATAATCAAAAGTAGTACAAAAGAGGTTTTACAAGCCGTAAAATCAAACAATACAGGCTAAGATACAGCGTGCACCCGTCGGAAGCAAAAATACAAGTAGCCAAAAGCTCTAATTACAACAACGAATCAGTTAGGGAAAAAAACGAGGCTGCGATTGGGCCAACTGACGATGTCTGAAGCCATTAGAATAGGGTCGCCCAATGTTCCCCTAGTGACGGAGAGAGACAAACTCGACTGCTAGAAGAGTGCGCTAGTAGAGTCACCCACAGAGCAACATCTGATAGAGCAGATGGGCGCGAAGCCCGGCAATCACAGAAAGCCGCCAGGGGCGTGGGTACAACTGGTTTTGATGCCTGAAGGGAAAAGAACAGTCTGGCAATGGGCAAGCAAAAAAAGCCAGTTGCACCCCTTAAGATTTCATCGACGGCCTACATCCAAAAACGGTTGGAACGAAGCGTAGCTAGGTGGAGATAAAAGTAGCTCAACAAAACTCATACCATGACAAGCAGAAGGAGAAAATCATAGGGTGTCACAAACAAAAATAAGAAACGAGGAGGCAAGCTCCTCCAAGGCCATCACACAATATAGTAGAACATCACAGAGCCTACAAGCTCACCAAATAAACCATGCCTAGAAATATTCTAAGGCAAACACATCAAAGACAAAAGAACACTAGATATAAGCTCCATAAGAAAGAACAATAAAACCATACAACCAAAATCACCCAATGCCAATTACAGTCAAGGGACTCGGCAAAAAGGTTCCAGCCCAATAACATCCAGGGAAACAAAAGAAGAGGAGCTTAACCCCAAATAGTACCAGCTAAGAGCCAAGAGAGGCTCACTAGGGCAACACAAAATAGTCTTATGAACAAGGGAGACATGAGAGAAAATTATCCAATGCGTTACATGCACGGACTATACATTACCAAGCAAAATGCGCATCTGCGCAGCAGTCAAAAGAGTAAATCCGATAACTTCTTCAATCCTGCGAACAAGATGAATGGTTATCAAAAAGAGCAGCAGCCATGAGAAATAATCCAATAAACACAGAAACATAGATACTTATAAAGCATTAAGGTTACTGAGGCAAAGTAAAGCATCGTCCAGTCTACGACTGTAAAGAGAATATCTAGCTTCGATTTTTAAAGCCGAAGACCAGAAATTAAAAAGAAATAGAAAATCTTTAATTATGGGATGGATTGGGGACGCGCAATGTCTGAATAACTTCTTATTTTTTTCCATCCACGTGATCCAAATTATAATTTGAACCGAAAGATTCCACGATCTGTGGTACCTTTTATTAGTGGGAAGAGTCGACCAGCAAGAGAATAAGTTTGACGGGATAGATGGGAATTCCCATGCTAGAGAACTAATTTTCCACAGGGAACGCATGAAGTCGCAACCAACAATCAGGTGATCTACGTCTTCTAAATTATTAGAGCAAAGGGGACACAACTGACCCCACGCTAAATTCCTTTTGTTTAGGACTTCGACAGTAAGCAGCCTGTTGTTGAGAGCGAGCCAAGTGGCTATTTTAACTTCAAGGGGGGCACAGGTATGCCAAATGAAGTCAGCGTAAGGGGAGAGAATGCCTCTAAAGTCAAGAAAGTGATAAAACGATTTAACTAAGTAAATCCCTGCCGAGTTCCAACGTCAAGAGAAATATTCTTTTGGGCGCCACTCGAAATTGTTGAGGGAAAAAAGGAGGTCGTTAAAGTCAGAAGTTAAATGTGTCAGAAGACTGGCCGATAACGGGATAATCCAATGTCTTTGAGAGTTAATAAGGGTGAAAGAGTCTGCCACTGTGGCTAGGGGATTGGAGGCCAGTCGGAAGAGAGCTGGGAAAGAAGAGGCGAGTTTGGTGTTACCAATCCAGAGATCGGACCAGAACTTGGTCTTGGATCCGTCGAAACAATCATGGATGATACTGCATTGGAAAGCAGCGGCTGCTTTCCAAACCCTTTTCCAGAATGGGGAGGCATTGCGATGGATACTGGGGGGGGGGGGATCCCACAACTGGCGGTTGGAAAAGCAGTTAACCTTGATACTCTAGATCCAAGGTAAATGATCGAATTTTAAGATCCTCCATAGCCATTTACCTAACAAAGCAATATTTTGGTGCCTGAGGTTCAAAACCCCTAAGCCCCCAGCCTCTTTGGAAGAGCAGACCAATTTCCAGTTGCTAAGGTGATAACCTGGCTTGTGGTTGGAGGAACCTGACCAGAAAAAATTACTTCTGATTTGGTCTATCCTCTTGATAACTCAAGAGGGGACATAATAGAAAGACATCATATAAAGAGGGATAGATGAGAGGACCGAGTTAAGAAGGAACAGTCTACCTCCACAGGAGAGGAGTTTCCCAGCCCAAACATTAAGCCTGGATTCTACCTTATCTACCATGGGTGACTAGTTAGATTTGTGCAGTTCATCCCATCTCAGGGGAATACCTAAATACGTGATGGGTAAAGAAGCAATAGAGCAGTTACAGAAATTAGAGATCTCACTCTGGCGATTGGGAGAACCTTCCAGCCAGAGAACCGGAGATTTTTGAAAATTGATCGATAGTCCCGAAGCTAGTTCAAAGCAGTAGAGTAGAAGTTTTAGGTTACGGAGAGAGTGGGAATTTGGTTTGGCAAAGATGATAGTATCGTTAGCATATTGCAGATTAAGAACACCATGAAAAAGACGCGAGTCACCTAGACCTTCAATGACCTGCGCTTCCCATGCATTGCGAATTAGTTTACTAAAAACATCTGCAACCAGGAAAAATAAAAGGAAAGAGAGCGGGTCACCTTGGCAGAGGCCACATTTGATTTTAAATTTGTGACCTTCAGAACCGTTAATAAGAATGGAGGAGGTGCCTAAGAAGAGGCTGGATTTAATCCAAGCAATCTATTTGGGACCGAATCTCCTATTAATAAGAATATCAAACAGGAAATCCCAGCTTACATTGTCGTACGCTTTTTGGAAATCGAGTTTGAGAAGGATACCTTCTGAGTTAGAGTTGTGACAATGAGATATAATCTCTTGGGCCGAGGCAACACTATCAAGGATAAAACGATCATTGATAAAACCCGATTGGGCAGGATCAATGAGGGGTGAAAGGACCGCGCTGAGCCTTGTGGAAAGAACTTTCATAATGATTTTGAAGGTGGTGTTGATCAGGCTAATAGGCCTAAAGTTCGACACATAGTGCGCTCCCATCATTTTAGTGATGAGCACAATGTGCGCATAATTGATACGGTCGAAAGGAAAGGAGCCCCTGATGAAGTTTCGTAAACATACGGAGGAGATCATCTTTAAGCCAGTGCCAGAACTTTTGGAAGAAGAAAGCGGAAAATCCGTCCGGTCCTGACGCTGATTCGCTTTTTAAAGAGAAAACCGCCGATTTAATCTCTTCAAAGGAAAAGGGGACCTCAAGGGAAGAGAGGTCCTGTGACTGAGTACCATAAAGGTGGTGCCAATCAAGGCTAATGGATCGCTATTTGTACGAACAAATAATGTTTTTATAGAAGAAAAGGAAAGCCCGATGGATCTCATTATCAGAATTAAGATCGACACCGTTGTCTGTAATCGAAGATATCCGATTACAACGTTGCCTGTGCAACGCAAAATTATGAAAGAAAGCGGTATTACCAGTCACCCTCCTTTAACCATCTAAATCTGGCTCTTTGAGCCCATTTGATGTGGTCCTGATAAAGGATGTCGGCGTAATCTCGCTTGCAAGAGAGTCGTTCGGCACGAAGGGAATCAGAAATAGGACCCAATTCCTCCATCTTATCAAAGGACTCGATGGAAGCTAGGAGAAAGTTTTTACGGAAATTAGTGTTGTTCTGTCTATCGTTGCGCCAAATCTTACAATCAAATTTCATAGCATGAAGTTTGAGGAGGATGTTACCCAATCCGGATGATCCGGTAACTGAGGATAAGCATTCCACTATAAGATTAACGAATAGTTGATCTTGTAACCAAAATTTTTCGAAACGAAATTTATGATGATGAGGGAAGGGGTAGTTAGAGTAGAGCGCGATGGGAACGTGGTCAGAGGAGGGATTGGGTAAAGCCTTGGTGAAGGTGTTGTGAAACTGGTTAATCCAGTTATGGGAAACAAGGAAACGGTCAAGTTTGGCCATCGTCGGAGATTGACGAAGGTTAGACTAGGTGAAAGATCTACCGTTAAGCGGGAGATCGGTCAACTGCAGAGCTCGAATGCAATCGTTAAAATTGCTAGAGTGAAAATCATAGGGATGAGAAGGGTTCGACCTTTCGGAGGAGAACCTGGTGACATTAAAGTCCCCACAGAAAAAACAGTGGCTGCTGGTGTAATTGTGAAGCGATTGGAATTCGTTCCAAAAAAGAGGGCACCTATCTGGGATGGAGGGACCATAAACCGAAACCACCGTGAGAGTGCAGTTGTGAACCGTCCAGTGCAGTTGGACGATAAGGAAAAAGTTAAGCCGTCGAACCGCGGTAAGAGAAAATACCGACTCTTTGAAGCCGAAAAGAATCCCTCCCCTAGATCCTATCGCGTCTAGTGAGATCCATTTAGAGATGATGGATCCGCCTATAGTGCGAAAGATAGTAGGGGAAGGTGAATCGATCTTCGATTCTTGGATAGAAATAAGGTCACATTGATAAGAAGTTATTCATTGAAAAATTTCCCTTTGTTTAACGGGGCAATTGAGACCCCGGATGTTTCAAGAAAGACTAATCATTGAAAACTAGACAAAATCTCCCTTTGTTTGTATGGCTATTTTATTAGGGTAAATTTCAGATGACTCTACTTTTTGTAGTTTAGCACATAATCATACCCAGTTTTTTATTTTTGACAAATAACCCTATTAAACTTTGTTTTTCCGTTATGAGTCTCTAACACTGTTAACTTTAGCATGGAATGACTAAAATAAACCTATTTTCTTAATTATTTAACAAAACTACCTCTCTTCTTCTTTCTTCTTCCCTCTTCTTCGAGTAAAACTGAAACTCGAATCTAATATTGTTCTTCTTCCTCGTTCTCTGCCTCAAATTCCAATATCTCAAACCCTAAATCCAAAGAAACTCCCCTAAAATGGTCTCTCTCATCCTCCTCGAAATCAAAATAGCCCTCCTACTGTCAGTGATCCAAATCAGCAAACCGTAATGGTAAGATCACCATTCTTCTGATTCGTTCCATTTAGATTTCTAGGTTTAGGGGTTAGGGTTTTGTTTCATAATTCTGATATTCTTGATTCATTGATTTTAGGCGTTGCCGAATAAGCAAGCCGTCGATTACCCCTGCTTCAAACTCTTCATCGTCGGCGATGGTGGAATTTGTAATTATCTCTCTTTTTTTAAGAAAAAAAAGTGATTCATTTTTTTATGAATAATTGAGGGAAATTTTTTATCTTTGATTTTTGATTTGGAACATTTGTCCGATCCTTTGTAGATTTGGGATAAATGTCGGATCTTTAGGGTTTTGATCTTCGCCTTCACTTTCTATTTTCTTTTCATTTCTTTTCTTATTTTGCGTTTCTTTGGATTGATGAGCTTCCACTGCGCGTCTGTCTATTCTGTTGTTTGTTTACTTCTTTTTACTATTTAAATAGTTGGTTTCTTTGTATTCGATTTTTGCGTGACTTGTGCAGCTTTGTACTAGTTCTCTTCGTTATATATATAAATTTTGATGGTGGTTACCATGTATTAATATATAAAAATTAAAAAGCTCCACCTTCTCAAGTTTTTTCCATGTTTTACAAAAGAAAAAGAACTTAAACAAGTGCTACCGCTAACAACAGTAAGTGCATTTGTAATAGACAATGACACATCGGGTAAAAACAACTAAACTAGACTAAGGACAATATCGAGCTAGATTAGCAACAAAATATTTGGCCTGTGTTTATGAATCTCTGTACTCGATCCGTTTGACTTGGTTTATTAAGGGCCCCGCTATCCTCTATTGCATTTTCAACCAACTTTTCATTTTTAACTGCATCAATCTTGGGATACCCTTAAACTAACTGCTTAGAGCTCAATTTATCGTTATTTATCCTAAGTAACAAGAGTTCATCTATGGTGAAAACTAGAAAATAACCTAATAATATTTAGACATGACATGCCCTTAAAATGTGATTTAATTTTTTACATTAGCTAAATTTGAAAGAAAAAAGTCCTCACTCAAGTATTGTTCGTTTTTAAAAAAAAACAGTCATCATTTTTGTTGTTGAAAAAAACGCCCTCAACACTACAAACGGTAAGGAAATCATCGGCGTTTATTTTGACCATTCCCGGCATTTTTAAAACACCTTTAAAATGCCGGAATTTCCTCCCCGGCATTTCGAAAAGCATCGGGTTTGCGCGCGCCGGGGAAGAATTTCACCTTTCCTGGTGTTTGCAAACGTCGAAGTTTCGTAGGATGTCCCGTCACTTTTCAATACAATCCTCAGCGCTTTTAAATATTTTTTATTAAATTTTTTTAAATTTAAAACATCTACCCCGATATTTGAAAACGCCGGATTAGGCTATTATTATTATTATTATTTTCATTTTTTTGGGGGAGCAATCATCATGTACACCCAAGAATACAAGTCTTCATACAACACAAATCTATTAGCAATCTCCGCTCAAGAATACAAGTCTTTATGCAACACAAACCAAGTCTCTTACACCACATGCAAATTCAGTCACCCTTCTTCCATTTTAATGAAGTAAGAGCATCTCCAACCATATTACCTAAAATGGCTAGCCAAATTGTTCAAATAGTATTTTTGCCTAGTAAATTTGGCTAGCCATTTTGCTTCATCTCCAACCATGCTTCTTCCTCTATATTTTGCCTCTTGCTCTCCATTTTGCCTCTTCATGTTCATGGCTAGGCAAAATGCCTAGCCATTATGCCTAACCGTTGGAGATGCAAAACGAGTGTGACTCTCCAAATATGGCTATGCCTCTTCATTTTGGCTAGCCGTTGGTATATCTGTCATAGAATTTACAACCAAGCATAGACACTGCATAGATTCATTAGATACCTAAATTTGTTGTCGAAGCTTGCCATCGTTTGATCGAGATTTAGGCTTGTCTTTCCCTCTCTATTCCATATGCAACTACCTGAATATAGCAAAATAGTTCATTAGTTGGAGCGGATAGACAAATAAATCTTCAACTAAATTCATAAAACAACAACAACAACAAAGTCTTTTTTCCAACTATTTGGGGTCGACTACATGAATCCTGGTTTTCCATTATGCTCAGTTAAACTAAATTTCAAACAAATGCAACACAACATAAGTAGTCTTTCTCAAAAAAGATATAAGACATGGTTATGTTGCATTATTGTTCATGATACAATCATAGTACAAAAAAATGATATGAAAGGGCAATGAAATGAACAATCTACAATGTTCCAACTCAAATTCACCAAGTAGTCAAGTACCCAACACTAAAATAGTTACAGTGATAATCAATTTAAGTGAGCCTTACAGTCAAATGATTCAGTTTTAGTCAAGCTTCAGGAAACTTTGTTTTCTTACATCCCATCTTTAGATTTCTCTACATGTTTCCTTAATTTTATTCCAGCTCTGTAGTTGGAGTCATCATCACTAATGCAGGGCTTTATATTGTTGTAATACCCAAGATTTTTAAATAATATTTTTAAGATTAATAAATAAATTAAAATGATTTTTGGAGATTTAATAAATATTTTTCTGAAGATTTATCTTTTTACACGTGCAAAATATGTGCAAATATTTTCTTGGGAAGTGCAAAATCAAAAATTATTTTGGGAAAACTCATTATTTATTATTAGTTATTATTTGTGATTTTTTTGGATTTTTCTGATAATTATTGGACCTATCTACAAATATTACAAAAAAGAGGGACTTTTGTGCAAAATTACCACTTGGAGTGACAACTCCAGATTTTCGGATTTCTGGGCTGGGGATGATGCCTAGTCAACTCAGAGGTAAATAGTTTACTTTTTATTTTAATGAATTTGATTTATTTTATAAGTTTTGATGAAAAATGGTCTTTTCGCAAAATCGCCACTTAGAGGGGCAAAAGTGCAAAATTCGTTTTCTGGGTTTTTCAAACAGTGCCGGCTGATTGTAAGGTGGTTATTCTTGTTTTTTTTAAAACTCAATTAATTTGGTTTTATTTGATTTCCAAGTATAAAGATTTATATATAGAAAGATATATTTAAAAGATGTATTTTGCAAATCTATTTTCAAAACCCTAAAACCTATATTTCCGGCCTATTTAAGAGTGGGTGCATCCGTCTCTTGCTGTTCCACACAAAGGATTTCTTATTATTATTTTCTTGAAGTTTTCAAGCGAGGATTCTTGGTTTTCTTGCGAAGGGGGATTTCTCTTTTTTTTTCTTTCTCTTCGGTTGATTCTTCATAGAGGTGAGTAACATGTTTGTTTTGTATTGTTCCATGTATGTTGTATGTGATGATGTAATTATTAGAAAGTATGTTAGGAGTTTGTATGAAGATATAATAGATTTGATGAGTAGATGAATTTAAAATTTGAATCTTTACTTGAAACTATATTTATGATGAACTAAAACCCCAATCGATGAATTAAGATTGTTAAAGAACTAAATAGAGATCATGAGTAGGTTGTTTCTTCATACTTTTGCTGTTTTGATGGATCATATTACGTTTGCATGTTGTTCCACCCCAAAAGGTGAACAAGTCTTGACTTTTACTGTATATATTGAGTGCACCCTTTGTTGTGATATTTTAAAGAATGGAACTTGATTAATAGTTGTTATGCTTGATTATACTCGTAAGTAAACTATTGTGAGTAATTATATATGGATCAAATGGATCATAAGTGGGGTTATTGAATTAAAAAGATCGAGTTTCGAAGTGAACACGGATTGTTGATTTTTGGGTCTGTGATGCACACAACCGATGTGTTGTTTTGTGAAGTTTTGAGAAGTTTTCAATTGGATATGATTGGTTTTAGTACTGAGATTAAATCTAGACACTTCGTTATTTCCAATTGATGAGTTTTTGATGTCTTCTTAATGCACCAACATGCACACATATACTTATATTTATATCCTATTTCATTGTTTTGAAGAAATTGGGTTTTCTTGTGTTTTGTGGAGTTTTAATTTAATCTTGGTTATTTTAATACTAAAATAGTTCTAAATATCTTACTACTTTTATTGATGGAGTTTTGAAGTTTAAACTGATGCTTAAGTCCGTATTTTGAATATATATGTATATATGTTGACTGATTTGAAAGTTTTTGTGAAAATTCCCATTTTGAGATCTTGATGTGTTTTTTATTGTTTTAATAACACCTATATATAATATATGATATGTTCAAGCATCTCAGGAAACTAGGTTTTGATTTTATAAAGTTTTAATTGATGTATCAGTAAAACATGCACAGAACTTAAACTGCAGTCTGTAGGTTCGACAGTCGACCGACCAGTGTCGACAGTCGACTGTCGATGCCCTGGTTGAAGCATTTTCTTGAGTTTTGGATTTTCTACGGGACAGTCGACTGGCTACCTTATGCAGTCGACTGTCACTGCTCCGATTAATTTTTTCCTTGAGTTTTGGATTTTACATGGGACAGTCGGCCGACTACCTCATGAAGTCGACTGCCACTGCTCTGACTGATGAATTTCTTGAGTTTCTAATGTTTCTTAAAGTGATTATTTCTTAGATTATAGATTATTAATCTACTATTTAATTGATGTTTTGCTCCGGATTACAGTATTTTACAAGGATTGTATTTTTGTTCAAACTCGGATTTCTATAACTTCATATATAGATGTTTTCTTTGGAGTAATTAATGTTTTGTAGTTTCAAAATATAGTTTTCTGTTATGAATTTAATATTTTATTTCAATTCTGAAATTTTACGAGTACATTAAATAAAAATTGGGTTTTTGATATAAATATTTTGATGATGGATTTGTGAGTTTTATTGAAAGCTTTGTGTTGATATTCACTTTGTGAATCTCTAGGAGTTGAGTGGGAGTCCTGTGAATCGGCAGATGAGATTTGTTGATTTAGATCAGTTGGGTCTTGGGGTTGTTGTTGTGAAATTTAAGTCCGGTAAGATACACTAACTCTAGAGATGAGGATTTTTGTGTTTTAATAATAATCAACTTAAGGACAGACACTAGTGGAGATGTGATGGAACTTGAAAAATGTAAGTATATGCTTTTGGTCTGTTAGTCCAACAGATGCGTTCCAGGACTGTTTGTTGTTCTGTCTCGAGAGGACATTTGTATGTTTGCGTGTCGAGAGTCTGCAGGCCTATTCACGGAGCATGCAGGGTGCATTCGCGTGTCGAGGGTCGGCGGACCTATTCACGGGATATACTCGGTGTATCTGCATGTCGAGGGCCTTGCAAGACTATTCGTGGGGTACACGGCTGGGAGGTGATTCTCCGGTTTTAGAGCTATTCTTACATGATGCTTGCACGTCGAGGGCTGTGATGCCTATTCGCGGAGTATTCTGGATATTGTTTCCATCACCGTAGTAGGATTAGTTGCATAACGAGGGATTAAACCCTATAAAGTGGAGATTGTTAAGGGCTTGCACCGGACCTATGTATTATGGGATGCATAGAATCCGACAAGTATGCATTAGAGAGTCAGCATATAGCATTGATATTTTCTTGACTTGGTTTTATGCATGTTGTTTTCTGTTTTCTACACTTGACACTTAGTCTAGGTTCACTTGATGTTTTCATGTTTTGTTTATTGTTGATTCTTATTTCTTTTATTCTTAATACATGTTGTTTATGATTCTATGCCTTATGATTATTTATTGTTGTTTCATATTCCTTTCATTTTTATGGTTGACATATGTTGTTTATGACTTTATCCTTTATGTTTTTTATGTTGTTTTTTTTTTATGTCACTCACACCGTTATGGCTGACCCTTGTAGTTTTGGGGGTTAAAGTTATCTCTTGCCTCATGTTTTACAGGTTATTGCTTATAGCTTGGGATTTGGATGCTTGAGATAGAATGTGTAACGCTCCGAATTCCAAATAAGACCGAATTTGAGATTGCACAGGATCTTTACACTTCACTTCGTATAATTTTACAAGGAAATTTAAACTTTTCATCATACATCAGAGTTCTTCACAATTGTTTACACAGCGGAAGATAAAAAAGAAATACAACAATGAAAATAAAATACAACTTATACAACTTTATCGATGTAATTCAGCATCATAACATCTTTACTTCTTCATGAAAATGTCCATTACCTGCATAATAAGCTGTGGGCACGTCAGTTACTTACAACTGACGAAAATATTATACTCGGCCATTCTCTATATGCTGTACATATAACGATCTCAATACTTTAACAAACCACAATTTGAATGCAAAATAAAGTGTAAAATGTGAATACACTAAACATGTAAGTGTATGTGATGCCTTAATGCCTAATGCAGATATTTTATACTAAGATGACACTAATGCATACTTGTTCGGATTTTATGCATCCCATACTACATAGGTCCAAGGGCAAGCACCTACGTACTCCACAATAAAGGGTTCGATCCCTCGCCATGACAAACTACCCAGTAAGAAAACAAAGTTGAGAAGTTCCACGAGTATGGATCCCAGTCCTGGAGAACCGCCGCAGTAAGACCCCTGCCCGACTGTTATACAGACTTCTCGTCGTGCGAACTTCCCGCAAGTGCTCCTCTAGCCCCGGTATACATATATACTTTGGAGTACGACAAACTATCCGCCCGACTACACATAGTCCGGAATTTAAAATAAAAGCTCGTCTCCTACGAGGCAACCACAGTCCCGAAGTACACCGCCCGACTGGGTCTATAGTCCAGGTGAACCGCCACAACAAGACCACCGTCCGACCATATAGAGAGCCCCACTTACGTTTGCCTAAGTTTTACCACATCTTCACTTATGCGCCTAGTTCTTAAGTTCAAGACATGAATAATTATCATACCTAGAGTTAGTCTTACCCCCTACCGGACTTAATCACAAATACCGAGATCACTCCATGGCAAATATCAAAATATAACTCATTTCTTTTTATTTCAACAGTGCCGGTACCTGAGGCCTTACTAACTCTAAATCATAACCTTTCATGTACAAGAAATCTATGGGTACTCATACCCTTCAATAATCATGTCTTAACTCAAAGTATTCTTATCTTCAACTTATTCACAAATGATCAAATGTCTTATTTTAGCACTTATCCATGATTCACTTATTCATTTATAATTCGAAATAGAACAACAATTCTTTTCATGAACAAAAGATTCAACACTATAAATTCTATTAGCAATTTAAGCAATTCATATCTTAATTCACATTCAAGTTATTTCTTACTCAACAAAAGTGTTTGTTTACACAAGGGAAATTCATAACTTGTTACATATTTTCCCTTCTTTTTCAAGAATAAAGATCATTTATAAAAAAAAACTCATTTACTACTTCAAATCCCATTTTTACTTTCTCAAAATATACAAGAAAATTTTATAACTATCTCTAAAAATTTCTATTTTTATTTTATATGAATAATAAAGTTTTATTATCAATCTTTTTCACATCAAGAACTCAAATATATAAACAAAACTCAAAAAAATATTCAAAAGGTGGCTCTGGGTTTCGAACCAGGGACCTGCCGACACACACAGCCAGCGCCAAAGCCCAAACCCACTAGCCACTAAGTCCGTTTGGACTTGTGTCAATAAACTGTAACCGAAACCCCTTTATATGCAAAGTACAGGTTCGGAATTTAATTGAGTGAATCAAAATAAAATGTGACTATCAAGTTTCGAACCCAAGATCTCTTACAAGTAGTGCTCTGTGGTGTACTGGCTAACTAGTAAGTCCAAGTGTGATTTCTGTTTAGGAGTTGTATTAATATACTTTTGTTCATACTCTTCAGAAATTTGTTCTTTTTCGCAAAACTTATTTATCCAATCTTTTAGGATTTTGAAAATAAACTTTTCTTTTGACTGAGATGAATTTTAAAACAGCAACCAACAAGTTTCAATTCATTTTTAAAATATATATTTCCATTTTAAAATAGTTTTTCCTTTCATTCTACACACTAATTTACATTTTCTCAAAACTCGAATTTAGGAATCATATTCATTAAAACTAGTTTATGTACTCAATTGTACTGATTAAAATTTTGTAATAAAAACCAAACATGCCTCTTAATCATTCATGAAATCTCAAAGAAAATTCTTTTATGCAAAAATTTATATTTTCAATATAACATGGCAATAAGTAATAGTTGACACATTTCATGGTAATAACTGAATTTATCGTTCTTCTTTCTTCTTTCAATTTTTCTTGGTATCAAAGCATAAATTTACTATAACACTACTTCTACAATTTTCATACAAATCATACATTCCAAATTTACGAGCATACTAACATGATTCAAAATATTAATTCCCTTGTCGAAATCTTCTTTCTAATTAACATGGTGGCTATTATTTACTTAATCACAACAAGGTTATTTTCATTCATGGCATATTACGCTAGCATGGATTTTATCTACATATTTCACATCAAATTCAATTTATACTACTCATTTATAATTTTTAGCATGCAATCTCTACATTAGAAAGTAAGAAATCACCCACCTGTTATGAAGAATGAAATAACCAAGAATGGAGAGACCACTCCTAGCTCCTAGCTCCAACTAGCACCTCCTTGTCCTTCTCCTCCTAGCAATAGCTCTCCAATGCACAAAGATACTCTCTTCTCTCTTTCTTTTTCCTCTCCTTATTTTGTTTAGTTTAGGTGTGACAAGAGAAGAAAATGAGGGGCGTATTTATAGGTTAATGTGAGGGTTCAAATTGCATAAATTTCCACCTAATAAATTATTCCACCTAATCTCTAACTCTTCATAATCCTAACTCCTATAACTCCCAACTCTTCATGATCCTAACTCTTCAAAAACTCAACCCCCAACCTCCATTATCAAAATCCGGCCAACCCCCTTGGCTTCTCACATTCCACGTGCACGTGTTGTGCACTAGTGCACACGCACACACAATAATAAATGCAATTCCTATAGTTTAAAAATGTGTATTAAAAGTTGTTACATGTCATGTGTGAGTCCATGCACAACTTTAAAATAGGATTTAATTAATGGGCTTGTCCCATGGGCTTTCTTTTTAATTAATTTAATTAATTATTCTAGTGGGCTCTCCTGATGGGCTATAATCTCTCTTTAGGTCCATAAGTTTAATAAAAGGCTAAATAAAATTATGCATGCTAAAATAGTAAATGAGAGTAAGAAATAGAGATGAAAAATTAGCACGTGCATTATACGTGCAAAAAATTGGGGAAAATGCATTTTTAACTAAAATAAAATCATGGGGTGTTACAGTACTCCCTCCTTAGAATAGTTCCGTCCTCGGAACTACTTTTGAGAGTGAGAAAGAAAATACAAAGAAAGAAAGAAAAGAAAAAGTTTACAAGAATTTTAGTTGAAGAGTTCAGGATGATATTCATCATCTTGTCCTCTGATTCCCAAGTGACCTCCTCAATAAATTGGTTCCTCCAAATGACCTTGACCATAGGTGTTGTTTTATTTCTGAAGACTTTCTCTCGACGATCCACGATCTCTATTAGACGCTCTGCATAGCTCAAATCCAGTTGCAAACCTTCTGGCACTTCTGGCAAATGATGACTCGGATCTGGGATATAACCTCGTAGCATGGACACATGAAAGTCATTTTGCACTTGGGCCAACTCTTCTGGTAATTCTAACCGATAAGCTGTCTTTCCAATTCTTTTCAATATCTTATAGGGTCCAATGTATCTCGGGGCTAATTTTCCTCCCCTTCCAAACCGAGTCACCCTCTTGGTCGGAGACACCTTCACAAAGACAAAGTCACCTTCATCAAACTCCAGGTCTCTCCTCTGGTTGTCGGCATAACTCTTTTGCCTTGCTCTGTGCGTCGACTAACCTCTTCCTGATCAATTCGATCTTCTCTGAGTTCTGCTGCACAATCTCTGGCCCATGCAGCTGCCGTTCTCCTACTTCATACCAACAAATCGGTATCCTGCACTTCCTTCCATATAGAGCTTCATACGGAACCATCCCAATGCTTGCCTAGAAACTGTTGTTGTAGGCGAATTCCACAAGAGCTAAATGCTTTTCCCAGCTGCCACCGAAGTCCAACACATAACATCTCAGCATATCTTCCAGTAACCTGTTGACTCTCTCAGTCTACCCATCAGTTTGAGGATGAAAGGCTGTACTGAAATCAATCTTCGTCCCCAAAGCTGTTTGAAGACTTCTCCAAAAATGCAAAGTGAAACGCGCATCTCGGTCGGATACTATTGATAGCGGAACTCCATGAAGCTTCACAATCTCACCAACATACAACTCTGCCAGCTTTTCCATTGACCAAGTAAGTTACATCACCAAAAAGTGAGCCTATTTGGTGAGTCGGTCCACTATCACCCAAATTGTATCATTGCCTTTGGAACTCTTGGGCAAACCTGTGATGAAGTCCATGCTGATACAATCCCATTTCCACTCCGGGATGGGTAATAGTTAAAATAAACCTCTGGGCTTCTGATTTTCTGCTTTGACTTGCTAACAAACTGCACACTTGGCAACAAACTCAGCCACATCTCGCTTAATCCATGGCCACCAGAAATATAGCTTTATGTCCTTGTACATCTTGGTACTCCCTGGATGCACGGATAATAAAGTAACATGTGCTTCCTGAAGAATACTCTCTTTCAGTTCTGCTTGATTTGGCACACACAACCGCTCTCCATACCACAACACTACATCCTTCACTTGAAACTCTGACAACCTGCCAACACCAACCTGGTCTATCATCTCCTGGATCTCTGGATCTGTCTTCTGACCGTCGATGATTCTGTCTCTCAAAGTAGGTTGAATCCTTAACTGAGATAAGGAAGATCGCAAACTTTGCAAAACCACCTCAATCTCTGCTCGATCAAGCTCCTCTGCCAACTTTTCCTGAGTTGTGATCAACCGAGACAAATTGCTGTCACGCCCCGCTTCCCAAAATATAGGAATACGGGCACGTGACTGAGGCCCAGCGAATAATGTGAAAACACCATTCATAAGCTGTACAGGTACTTAACAACAAGATAACAAAATAAACCATGCAGGCATGTAAAAATCACAATATGATAATGAAAGTTCATGACATACTCCATAACATAACCAACAACTGGGAAATACAAATAGTTACGGGTCAAACAAGTTCGGAATACAATAAAGAGTAACATGAATAAAAACATAAACTAAAGCAACATGAAAAAAAAACAAAGCTAAAACACTTGATCAGCAACACCTTCTGGTAACTCTCCATTCGGGCCCGCAAGTACATTATTACAAAAAGGAAAAGAAAAGAAAACAAGAAGACGCCCGTTAATACAAGTCACGGGCCGCAAGTGGTACAAGCTAAGGGGACATGTACAAAACTAAACAAAAGGAAAACAGGAAAAGAGCAAGAAATCGAGAGTCATGAAATAGGGGAAATGCAATGTGTAAACATGATTATGAACAAGGCATTATAGAACAAGTGGCATGCAAACAAGTAATCAAGTAAACAAATATCAAGTCAACATGAACATGTAACTTGTAATTGGATCATGCAAGTGCACGTGTTAATCTTGAGTCTAATGTTTGATTCTATCTAGGTAGCACTTCATGCATCCATCTTTTTTCTACATGGTTGCTACTTACAATCAGTTGCGTTTAGACATAGTGGTGGGTTCTATAGGTTACGTACTCGAGAAAAACATATCCATTGTATCTTGTATCGAGATACGTGCAAACATATAACGTGAAACATATCGAGTCAAACATAGTGTAAACTTGTAACGTGAAACATATAAACATATAATTCACAAACTTGCAACTTGCATCGGAAAACCACGAGCTCCCATTCGAGTACGCTCTTCTATATTGCCCACTACTTACATCTTTTCTCTTATACCCCGGCTTATTACTTTTATTTCAATTTAACATGATCATAATGCAATGAAACGATGTCAAGATATGGATAGGGAACATCAAAGAATTATGCATGAAATATGTTCTAAGTCATGAGGTGCAAAAACATGTAGTCTTAATGTCATATCTGGGTCTAATTTCTATTACAAGTTTGGGTCAACAGTATTTTAGGGTTGTATAAAACAATTTTGCAACTACAAAGTGATCGATGACATGTATAAAACTTAATCAAGAATAAAAAGATATCACAACAACATTCAAACTATTATTATGGGTAAAAATAATCATTCACACCAACATGTATAACCCTAAAAGTATATATGTTTGTATCATCGTGTTCGTGTAATGCATATGACAATAAAGTATTCGCGATCATATGCGAATACGGGATCGACGGATTAAGTATAGCAACAGGTTTCAATTTGACTTATGAATGCGAATTAGAATCAAGGAATATACTTGCGGTATTTATGCAAAGAAGTTTATACTAGAACAAACGAATTTGTGCAAGAGATACTTGTCTGATTTGACGATTCAAAAGAGAATAACCGGCGAACTCGCAAAATTACGTGCGAAATACGTGCAAGAAAGCCCAAGCAAACAAACATGGCAACTCAACGAAATTCCACACAGGATCGGTCCGAACGCAGAACAGCAACCCGGGATCTAATGTGCCCAGAACACGGAACAGCAATCCTAGATCCGATGCGCCAAAACACGGGACACCAAATCTGGCCAATAGATGAGCTTCTCCACACCGGATCTGCCCCAAAACAGCGAACACCAATCTTGGATCCGCTACACCAAAACACCAAATGCTGAAACCCACCAATCCCACTTCTTCTTCTTCCTTCCCTTTGGCAGAGAGAGAGACAGCAGGCGGGAAAAATGACGGCGACTGTGGCGAGCTCGGGACGACGACACCACGGCGAGGTGGCGACGCAGACTACGTCGACGGAGCGCCACGGGCAGGAAGCGACGGCAGCAGTGAGTCTCCGACGCGTCAAATCTTTGCTTTCGGGCTCGAAAACAGAGGAAGACGACCACCGCGACCACGGGACTTGGACGGTGATGACTGTGACTGGGATCTTCGGAGATTGCAAGGGGTGAGCGGCGAGGGATCATGGCAGCGATGAGCGAGTGGAAGCGACGAGGAGGTTGACGAGGTGGGTTCGGCAATGGCGATGGGTTTAGTTCGAGCAGGAGACTAGGCGAAGCTTTGGCAATGGCGGAAGGAGGAGGATGGCAGTGTTGAGCGAGCGGGAAGTGCTCCAAGGGAAGCTTGACGGGGAGAGGCAGGAGGGGCTCGACGGGGCTTCGGGGGTCTCGAGGTTGAAGATGACTGGGGGTTGTGTTGCGAAGGTGCAGCAGCGGAGGAGGTGAACGGAGTCGATGAGAGTTGGGCGATGGATGGGTTCGGAGTGGGCGGTTTGGGAAACAGGGAGAGGGAGAGCGGGAGATGAGATCGGAGAAGATGGAGAGGAGAGAGGTTTAACAGGCTTTGTTTGTATAAGGAAGGGATGAGAGAGAGTTACAGGGGAGTAGTAGTTGTATAAAAATAATATAATAATAAAGAGTAGAGAGATTATAGGGAGGAGGGGTTTACGGGATTCAAATGGCTGATTGTGTGGAGGAGAATTAAAGGTAATTAAAATTGTTATAACAACCATATAGATGAGGAGATATTATAGGGCTGAAAACTTGGGATTCAAAATTTTAGATTTTTGGGGGTTACAGGATGTGGGGAGTGATAAAGAGAGATTTTGGGGATTTGAATGTGGAGTAGAATTGATCTAGTCAACATAGATTAAGGAGAAATTGGGTTAATGGGTTTGGGTTTGAGATCTAATAAGAGATGGGCTTGGGTTGGGCTCAAAACAATTTAATAATTTAAATACTAAATAATTAGACCATTGGGCCTAATTTAAACAATTGGCTTGGGCTTCAAATCATTTAAATATTAAAACAGTGAATAATTAACTTATTGGGCTTATAATAAAAATTTGGCTCAGATTAATAAATAATAAAATAAAATAAGAAGTTGGGCTTATAAGAACAATTGGGTTTTATAAAATAGCTATATAATATAATCAATTAAGAAATTAGTAACAAGATATTAAGAATTTAAAATATGGAGAAATACTTGAAAAAAATACATACTAACGGGAACAGGGGTTACAAATCCTACCCACCTTACAATAAAATTTCATCCTCGAAATTTGCGTAGGCGATATATAGGACAAGGAAAATGTAACACCCAAGAGATGGAGAAGCAGGAAATAATGAAAAGAACGAGTGGTGATGACATCGGGATCAATAAGACATGAGTAGGAAATGAGTGAGCTAAGATAATACTAGTCTAAGAGTACAATAAAAAATGTGTATGTACAAGAAAGTATGCAGAAATAAGTGATGCAAGGAAAGAAAAGAAAGACAGAAGATGACAAAATAACAAACTGCAATATACCTTCGACAATACCTTCGACAATATACCTTCGACAATATCTGGAGGCGAGCCGCAAGTTCTCGGTCTCCTCCCTATACAGATGGCTGAATGATGGAGGATTAAGAAGCGAGGCCGTGGATATCATATGGGGTTCCAGCGTTCCTTCCAAAGTTAAGGTTTTTCTATGGTTGGTGGATAACGATGCAATTCTTTCGAAGGCTAATTTGATGAAGCGGGGAATTTTGGACAACGCAATTTGAAATAAATGTCTAAATCATGAAGAAGATACGAATCACATTATTTTCAAGTGTCATATAGCTAGATGGGTTTGGGAGAAAGTGGGTCATACGTACAGGGTTTTACAGTGTCCAGATTCTACTTCAGAAATTTGGGGGGACATTAGACCGAATAGGATTAGAAAGGAAGTAAGATTAGAGTGGGATAGTGTTGTTGCTTCAATTATGTGGAACCTCTGGCTAGATCGAAACGAATTTTGTTTCAATAGTATTATCCATAGATTATCTTCTCAGATGCAAAAAATTCACTTATGCTGTTATGAATGGACAGGACTTCTCAAATCCAGGAAGAAGATGTGACTAGGAGAGGAGGAGGAGGAGTAGCTATCGGACAGTGGGGGGAGCTAGCGATCATCGATTGAGACAGCTCAGACTTTGGTTTACTTCATGGTTACTTTACTCGATGTATTTCTATTTTGGTGTATTTTTCTTCCCGCTTAGATTGTTGTTTTCTCCTTAGGTGTACTTGGATGTTTATCGCCTTCGGGCATACTATGTAACTTTATTTCTGTTTCGTTAATATCTTTTTAATGAAGCGATGACTTTGTCATCTTTTAAATCAAAAAAAAATATCTTCAGCTGCCTCTGCTTCCTCTGCAATCAAGTTGTAGGCCTGCCCTCTCCTAGGAGCTGCGGGCCTCTGACCATAGTTTTGCCGCTGTGGTGGGAGTGGTGGTCCTCGAACTAGTGCTCTCTGCTGGATCGGCCCTTCGATGGCTGGACCATTTCCTGCCTGTGGACATTCCCGGAGTACATCATCACGAGATCCACAAGCGAAGCATTGGTGATTTGCCCACGGTAGTCCTTACGTATGTGACTGGCTTTTGGCAAAAGTCACAGATCACATCCCTCTTCGGAGTAGCAGGTGGGTAAGGCATTGAACTTGCAACAACGGTGGGGGCTGGCCTTCGAATTGGCCCACCAATGGATCTAGCAGCAACAGGGTGCGAGACAGAACGCTGCATAGCACGCTTCCTCGTACAAGTCTGTTCCTGGCTTCTGGCTGCCTCCAGGATGTCAGCATAGGATCGGAGTCGTAATGCAGCTAGGCGATCCTGAATCTCAATGTCCAAGCCTAACATGAAATGGCGGCCCTTATCCCCATCATTCGCCATCATGGAAGTGGCAAAACGGCTCAGTCGGGTGAATTCCGCAGCATACTCGTCTACGGTCCGATTCCCCTGATTCAAGACAGTGTTTTAGCTAAACGTTGATATATATGAAATAACAACGAGAGTTGCATAGTAAACACTATCTGACGAACCTGAGTGAGCGCGACAAATTGCCGCTCCATTTCATTCCTTGTTACATCGGGAAAGAACTTCATGAGAAAGCCCTCTCTGAAGGTGGCCCAAGCGATGGGGCGCCCTAGCCATTCCATCTCAGCTCGCCGATGTGGGCGAGGTCAACCAGCTGGATGCTCACGATATCCACACGATCAACATCTACTATCTGTGCTGCAATTAATAGCTGTTCAATCCGGATAAGCCATTGCTCGGCTTCAAGCGGACCTTCCGTGCCCGAGAACTTGTCTAGTCGTAGCCTCATGAAGTTTGCTACATTGCCAAGTCTCGGTGGCAGCACTTCGAGCGTAGGTACTCTAGGCTCCCTGTTGGTAGCTTCCAAAGCTACCTTCATCAGTTCTGCATGCTCCCGCTGCATCTGCATCATCTGTTGCATCAGCAGCTCATTCTGCTCACGCTGCATCTGCATCACTTAAGCAATTGTAGGCCCTTCTGGCTGGCCGGAAGAAGAAACACCTCTCCTAAGCATTTCCATAATCTGTGCAAGGGTGGGCTCATCAGGCTAGTCATCTCCGGTACGGGAAGAAGATGTACCCTTTCTAGCCATGGTCTGCAATAAAATTAACGGTTAGTATCCAGATTATATGTTGGTTATTCATTATCCATGTGATTAACATGGTGTACATATTGTTGAGTTAACCTGGCTGAATCAAGTCTGTCTAATGTATTAGTCGACTAACACATTAGCCAAACCTCCAATATACGGTTCAGAAAAAATACAAGAGGGAAAAATACACCCAAACAAAAAATACAGTCAAAAATACACAAAATGAAAAACAGGGGTTACAAGTATATTTCTTTCTGTTATAATATATGATAATATAAGTGAATACTTTTTGGGATGAAGATCATGATGGGTTCCCTACAATGTGTTTTTTTAACTGCTAGTGAAGGAAACTTGTTAGGAAATTTGGTGGATTTGAATGACTGAGAAACAAGGAAAGAGATTAATTAGTATCAATTATTAATCCTGAATCTAGGAATTCAGATTTCCTCTTCTCTTAAGATGATATTTGTGCGCTATACTACAAAGGGTAGACCACAAATTTGTCTCCCAAGATAATTAAGGTGTGTTGTTGAATCTTGGTTGTAGGCCAATAATTCAACCTGTAACTTCACCAACACAGAGAGTAGGGAAGGATGAACATCAATAGGCTTATAGAGAGGGATAAAGAGAATAGAATCCGTTATGGAACATTTTGAAATGGAAATATTGACTACTTTAATAGTAACGAAAAGATTGCATATTTTCACTAAAACACACATCCTTTCATCAATCAAAATCTCTCTTAGGAAATATTGTATCTTTTAGTAGATATACACCATGTAACCTTTGATCGCATCACTTCAAAAGGATTGCATCTATTCAATCAGGGGTGGATCCAGGATTGGAAAGTGAGGGGGGCAAGTAAATTTTTCTTGGTAGGTTGGATTGGAAGGGATAGGGTTTGGACGACGAGCAGATGGTCAATAGTTCAGAATTTTTTTCTTCAAAAATGGCACTCTTTTCAAAACAAATTACCATAATGACCCACTTTCCAAAGTAATTTTCGTATTTTTCGTATCGCAATCAGACAATGAAGCAATATCTGAACCTAACATGGGAGCCAACCCTTCCATTTGAACATGGTATCTAGGAAATTACTTTACTTAGATACAAAGATGAAATCATCTAAACAACAGATAACCTTTTTATTCATAAGAAGGTGAGATAGACACTACTACTATTGTAACAAGCCTAACATCAGTAGGCATTTGATTTACAATCAGTCCAACCTTCTTGATTAATTTGGATGGCCTTCTGATTCTTGTGAATCTTTAGAATAACACCACTATCTTATTACTTCCAATTCCTAAAACTGATCAAGACCCAAATGTAACATTTCAGAGATACTAATAACTAAAGCATGAAATCATAGAGATTATTTTCCTGAAAATATATTTTAAGCATAATTATAAATTATTAAACAATCAGTAAACTATTCAAGAAGATGCTATGTAAATCGAACAATAATAGGTTCTTCATGATTTCGAGTGGTTGAGCATAGATCTCCAAATTAAAATCAAGAAGTAGAGAGAGAGAGAGAGAGAGAGAGAGAGAGAGAGAGAGAGAGAGAGAGAGAGAGAGAGAGAATGGTGAGAAGAGAGAGAATGGTGAGAAGAGAGAGTGAGGACTAAGGAGTCGCTGGATCCGCCCCTGGTTTTGTCGACTACTCGACTTCATCCGCTAGGGTTTGGGTTCTTTTGTGTGTGGAATAGATGAAGAAGGAAAACAAGAAGAAGATAAAATGGATTGGCAGGGAAGGTTTGGATTGGAGCCAGGGTGGGGAAGTTGGGCTTAGATTGGATAGAGTTGGGCTTGGGCAAAAATATGGGGTCTGTAGCATACCTCAGCTCCCTAGATCCGCCCATGTATTCAATGGTTCATATACCTTTTCAACATAAATGTTGAAAACATATTTGAAGGAAAATCTTTATTATTCTTCTTATTCTTTATTCTTTACAGTATACATCTATATATAAGGATTACAATCTTGAAGGAGAAGAAAGGAGATTGACAGAAGATTGAGGGATGAGAGATTTGGGAAATCTGTTTCCTATAGATTAGGAAACAGAATATACATATTACTACTTACTACATTTCAATACTCTCCCTCAAGTTGGTGGATAGATATTGAACATGCCCAACTTGTCAACAAATTTCAAGAAGAGCCGACTCGAAACTGCCTTGGTCAGGATATCTGCGAGTTGATCTTCTGACTTCACTTTAGATATCTCAATGACTTTCTCATCCAATTTCTCCTTGATAAAGAATCTATCCACCTTTACATATTTCGTTCTATCATGTTGAACTGGATTGGCGGCAATATCACATGCTGCTTGACTATCGCGATACACCTTCATAGGTTCATTCGGACCACAGCCTAAGTTCTGCAACAAGAGTTTCAGCCATAAAACTTCCGCTATACATAGAGCTACTCCGCGATACTCAACTTCTGCACTAGAGCGTGCAACAACATTCTGCTTCTTGCTTCTCCATGTAACTATATTTCCTCCAACAAAGGTGAAGTATCTTGAAGTGGAGTGCCTATCAATTATAGATCCTGCCCAATCAGCATCAGTATATGTCTCAACCTTCAAGTGACCATATTTCGCAAATAGGACCCCTTTCCCTGGAGCAAACTTAATATATCTCAGAATTTTCATCACTGTATCCATGTGATGTTCCGGAGGTGCATGCATAAAGTGACTTACCACACTTAAAGCATATGATAAATCTGGCCGTGTATGCGCAAGATACATCAGTCGTCCAACCAATCTCTGATATCTTTTCTTATCATAAGGCACATGATCAGGTTCGTTGCAAAGTTTCAGTCCTTCTTCTAATGGTGTACCAATCGGCTGACAAGCAGACATTCCAGTTTCCTTCAATAAATCGAGAGCATACTTTGTTTGAGACAGAAATATACCATTTCTCGAGCGAGAAACTTCAATACCAAGAAAATATCTCAAAGGGCCAAGATCTTCATTTTGAACTCTTGTGACAAGTAGCTCTTCAATACCATTCTCTCCTCAAGATCATTCCCAGTTACTATCATATCATCCACATATATAATGAGAGCAGTAATCTTACCTTGTTTCCGTTTCAGGAATAAGGTATGATCTGAATTAATTTGACAATATCCGAATGTCCTCATTGACTTTGTAAACCTCCCAAACCAAGCTCTTGGAAACTGTTTGAGACCATATAGCGCCTTCCTCAATCGTCACACTTTATTACTGTGTTGGACTGGTCTGTTCAACCCAGGTGGAAGATCCATATAAACCTCCTCTGTCAATTCCCCATGCAAAAATGCATTCTTCACATCAAATTGCTCCAACGGCCAGTTAAGATTTGCAGCAAGTGACAGTAGGACTTGAACAGTATTGAATTTCGCCACATGTGCGAATGTATCTTCATAATCAATTCCATACGTTTGAGTGTATCCTTTGGCAACCAGCCTTGCTTTGTATCACTCTATTGAACCATTGGACTTATACTTCACTGTATAAATCCATCTGCATCCTACTGGCTTTGTCACGCCCCGCTTCCCAAAAATACGGAATACGAGCACATGACATTAGCCCAGTGAATGACTAACGTCACCCATAATCTGTTTAATCGATCAACTCAATAATATAATCAATACAGAACAAATGTGCAGGCAATAATAATAATCTCATGAACAATAATACTTGGAATCAAGCAATAAAATATCGAAATACAATAATAAAAATACGTCTGGAAATAATAATAAAATCCGGGACATAAGCCCAAAATAATAATAATCCAATCCAAAATAATAACAAGTCTCAATACATTAAGTTTATTAAAGCAATAAGCAATTTAAAAGCAGTAGTTTTCAGAATGTCTGTTCTCTAATTCCAGTAGGCAATTCTCCTTCATTACCTGTATACACTTCATCTAAAAAGATGAGAAAAATTATCCTTAGAGCAAGTCATAGAAAACAAGTAGAGAAAGTAGGGAACAATGGAATAACGGTATAACAATGAATCAATAGATCAATAGGAATCAATAACATAGCACGATAATAATAATCAATAACATGGTAACCAATGCAACGGTGTAACAATGATTCAATATTCGGTAACGGTAATCAACGGTTAATATCAATATCACTTAAACAATATTGGATACAAATAGGAACAATGATGAACAATATGCAATGTCGGTGATGTGTCAATTCTTATATCTATTATTCATTTTAATCCTAACTAATGTATGTACTACTGCATCCCATACTACAAGTTCGATGCATATAATCAATTTCGTTTTAGACTCAAGTGGTGCACTCTGTAGATCATATACTTGGCAACGGTAATGGTAAACACTATTCACCTTTTGGTGTATGAAACGGTCATTAGCAACGATACGGTACACGATAGATTGGGTTACTGCCATAACCACAATCACACGATAAAACAGTCGCCAGAACGGTAGTTAGGAAAACACGGGCCCCTCCTCCAAGTACAGTCACTACTTTATTTACTATTTAAATCACCCTTTAAACCCAGGCATATTAATTATTTATCAATGCAACAACACAATATGCAATTAATGGACAATTCGGTGAACGATAGTATCAATAGAGAAACAATAGGTTGATAACATGCATAGGATGGTTGGAATAGTGATAATAACTCATTGGGAACATGCAATACAATATACATTCATTAATTCATGCAACAGTACAACATAGGAATTATTAATTCATTAAAAAGAGGAATCTAAAATTCTGGACAGCAAGCGCAACCTATACAAAAATGCAGTTTCTCGCTGACTCAGAAATCGAAAGTTGAATCCTTTAGAAAATCTGGAAACTAGACTTCCATACGGTTCCAACGCATACTTAAAGTTCAAATTCCGAAAACAGTAGCTAGGTCAAACACATGTTTCTTTACAGGTTTTATGTTCAGGCAGAATTTCGACATCTTGTTGTTTTAATTTTTGAATCAGCAAAAACACAATATTAAATTCAGTAAAAATATTTTCTGGACTCCTAAACATGTTGAGAAACAATCTGGAAATTTTCATAGCAAAATTTTATCATTTGATCAACATTTTTACTGTTTAAATATGAAGAGTTCGAGAATCTGAAAATCTGAAAGTAAAAACACAGCTGTAGTAAAACGGGCATAACATTTGCTACAAAACTCGAATTCGAAAAATTAAAGATGATCTGAAAACTAGAAAGATAAAGCTACAATTCATATTCAGAAAGTATTTTATTTTAAGGTCGTTTACTGGTTCAAAAACAGCGGTCAATGTTCAGGTCAGCAAGCATATACAGTTTTTAGGGTATTTTTCTTGAAAATAAATTAATTAAACATGATGGGTATCGCTTCTTTAGTCAATAAATTGTGTAATCAGCATGATGGGTGGCAAAACATGATAAATAAAAATTAGAACACATACGTATACAAGTCTAACATCAATCAATCATCAAACGATCAAACAACATACAACCTAACAATTGTCCCTAGAATAATTTATTTGTATCGTGACTATTTGTGTAACCCTAATATCCATATTCCATACTATATAATGTATGCAAGATTCAATATTTTTGGAGTCAAATTGGCATGATGTCAAGAGTATTGGGGTTAGCTCGTGTAAACCCTCAATAAACCCAACGAAAGAGATAAACAAAGGATAATACGATAACAAAGGATGGTGACTTGCCTGTTAGACGGTGAAAACAAATACCAAGAATAACGGGATAAGGATCACGAAGCAACGAACTCGCGAACTAGTTCAACCCACCAATAATACGTACAATCGACGTGCACTCAAAGAACCCAACACACAAAGAAACTGCAACAACACCAGCAAAGAGACATCAGCAACCTCCAGCAATGGCCAAGGCCAGTGGCAGCACCGAAGACCAGAGGGCGACGCGACGCGGCGGATGGCATCGAGCGGAGCAGCGGTCGGTGCTAGTGGCGTCGCCGATTGAAACAGAGAGGGAGGAAGCAAGTTCGGTGCTCTGTTTAATGGTGATAACAGAGAAAAGGAAGGTCGGGGGGTTGTCTGGTGGTGAGGAGAGGCAGCGCCGACCGGAAGGGAGGTGGCGACAGGATGGGGGGTCGCCGGAGGTCGGGGTGAGCGGTCAGAGAAGATGAGCAGAGGTGGGTTTGGGGGTTTGGTGGGAAAACAGTCGGGAGAGAGAGAGAACGGGAGGAGAGAGAACAGGTGGCTAGGGTTTCGATTTGTATGCAAAAATTAATGTTTGCATTAGAGTTGTATTTATAGGGTACAGTTAGAGTTCAATAATAGCGGTTTTGGGTCAAGAACACAACAAATTGAGTTTTAGGGTTCAATTAGGAGGTAGATCAAAATCGATAGGGTTCAAACAAAAATACCCACAATTAATTAAAAGATAATATGCTCAACAAGAAAAGCTCCAACAAGTAGAACGGGAATTTCAAGAAATTCTTAATTAAAATAATCGAGAACGAAAGAAAGAAAAAAATTGGGTTTTTATAAAATTGAAATTAAAATATTACAAAAAGGGGGAAATGGAAAATTACAAAAACAGTAGTTACATGACTTCTTCCTTGCTGGCAGCTCGACTATCTCCCAAGTCTTATTCTTTTTCAAGGACTTCATCTCCTCATCCATAGTTGCTTTCCACCTTGGATCAGTAAGGGCTTCCTGCACACTGTTAGGAATAAATACAATAGATAATTGATTTACAAATAACTTATTTGATCTTGACAAGCGGTGAGTGGATACATAATTACTCATGGAATATTTGACGTTACTAATGGGATTAGGTTCATAAGTGGGTTTTGGAATACCTCTATTAGTACGGTGCGGGAGTTATCTTTTAGGAGCTTCGGACAATGATGATGATTGGTTTTGGGGTTCTGACGGTTCACTTTCACAGAGATTTGGTACTGATTGCAATTCTTCAAGAGGGTCTTCTTCAAGAGGGGCTTCTTCCCTTGGTTGCACTTCTTCGTGAGGGTTTTCCTCCCTTGCTAGGTCTTCATTCAAGTATTCGCCATTATTTGTATCCAGTTGTTCGTTCTGACTGGTAATTACTTCTTCATACCCAAGAGTCTGAACTTTACTTCGGTACTCCCCCTAAATTTCAGTCGTAGAAGAAAAATACATCTCATCTTCATGGTACACAACATTCATAGTCACAAACATTCTTTGAGTTGGTGGGTAATAGCACCGCTACCCTTTCTTATCCTGTGCATATCCCACGAAAACACAGTGGACAGCTCGAGAAGTTAACTTATTGCGTTCATGTTGATGAAGATGAACAAATGCAACACACCCAAACACACGAGGGGACAAGTTGACGACTTTTGGTGCATTCACAGCTTCAGTTAATGCTTGAAATGGTGTCAGAAAGTTTAGGATACTAGAGGAAAACTCGGTTGATTAGGTATGTAGCAGAAGCAAGGGCTTCCCCCAATAAATGAGTGGCATATTTCCATGGAGAAGAGAAGCACGGACCACCTCGAGCAAGTATCTATTTTTTCTTTCTGCAATCCCATTATGTTGAGGTGTATATGAGTATGTAGTCTGGTGAACAATACCGCGTTCCACTAAATATTGTTACAGATTCGAACTCAGGTACTCTCCGCCATTATCACTCCTAAGAACTTGAATCTGTGATTTATACTGAATCATAACATGCTTGTGAAATTTTTGAAACAAGCCACTAACTTCACTTTTCAACTTCATCAAACAAATCCAGATCATACGAGTACAGTCATCAATAAATATCACAAACCATTTGGCTCCTCCAAATGTAGTGGTTTTGGATGGACCCCAAACATCAGAATGGATAATCATAAATGGAAGAGAGCTTCTACTTGGATTTGGAGGAAAAGAGACACGGTGACTTTTTCTGAGTTCACACACATCACACCGAAAAATAAAAATATCCAATTTAAAAATAAACTTGGAAATAGTTTCTTCAAATAACCAAAAGAAGCATGCCCTAGACGTCGATTCCATAGCCAAATATCTGATTTCTTCTTCTCATCTTTGGATTCTTCCACACTTAGAGCTTGAGTCAACTTGCTTGAACTTTCAGATTCTAAATCCAGGTAATAGAGCTTCTCGTGTCTAACCCCATAACCAATCGTCTTTCGAGTCCGAATATCCTTAAACGCACAATGTGAATGTCAAAAGACTACAATACAATGTAAGGCAGTAGTTATTTGAGCAACAGATAATAGGTTAAAATTCAAGGATGGCACAACTAGGGCAGTATCTAAGGTTAGGTTGTTTGTGAGAGGTATGGTACCCTCGCCAGTAACAGTGGCAGGATCACCATTGGTAGTGTACACAGTTGATTTGGTGGAAGGTTGAAAATTTTGAACTTTTCTAGAATCAAAAGTCATATGGTCGGTAGCACCCGAATCAATTATCCATGCATTATTCATAATAGAGCCATAAATATTAAAAACCTTACCATCATTACCTGCAGCAGCACGATCAGTAACTCCACCTGCGACAGTGGGTTGATTGCACGTGTTCTCCCGAATATCCCTGCTATGATCCCATATCTCCGGATAGCCGATAATCTTATAACAACGAGCTTTCGTGTGGCCGATCTTGCCACAATGAGTACACTTCCTTGACTCATATGGATATTGTCCCATAGCAACACAACAAATAGCACAGCAAGCAGAACCAATGATCCAAACACCAAACAACAGACGGGATCAAAAATAGCAAACAACACTCCCCAAAATAGCACACACCAAAAAAGCACGAGAACAACATCAAAAGAGACAGCGGCAAGAGCAATGGCGGCGGACAGCGCGACGGCGGTGCTACGGAGTTCGACGGGGTTCGTCGAATTGGGCGGCGCCAATGGGAATCCGGCGTCGGAAAGGGGGAGCAGCGATGGGTTCGCCGCTCTGGTTGCTGCTGATGTCGAGGAAGAGGGGAAGGGAGGTCAGGGGCATTGGGATCTGGGTGGTGCTCGAAGGGGGCGACGGGAGGCATCGACGGGGAGCGTTGACGAGGAGGGTGGCAACCAGGAGGTCGCCGGAAAATGGATGGAGAGAACAGGGAGATGGGTTAGCTGATCGGGGTGGACGTCGGAGGTGGTGGTCGGGGGTGAGTATGATCAGGGAGAGAGAAAATGTCGAGGAGAGAGAAAGAGGAGAGAGGATGTCGGGGTTTCGGGGTTTGGTCGGGATCGGGGTGTGGTCGGGATCGGATCGGGATGGAGGTGTCAGATCCGATCACCTCCTTCTCTTCTTCTTCGACTAGCCTAGATTTGGTTAGGCTTTGATACCATGTTGAAAACAGATTTAGGGGAAAATCTTTATTATTCTTCTTATTCTTTATTCTTTACAGTATACATCTATGTATAAGGATTACAATCTAGGAGGAGAAGAAAGGAGATTGAGAGAAGATTGAGGGATGAGAGATTTGGGAAATCTGTTTCATATAGATATGGAAACAGAATATACATATTACTACTTACTACATTTCAACAATAAATTAATGCATCTGACTAATTGTCTCTTCATGGCTTAATATCTATGTACTCATCCACATCAAAATTTTAACAAAATTGGTAAACTACTAGTGTATACTTTTATTTATTATATCCTGATCGTTGTTTATGACTAATGGATCTTACTGTATACAGACTGAGATGATGTCGGATAGGGCTGCAAACGAACCGAACTGAGCTGAGTATCTTGAGGCTCGGGCTCAGCTCGTTAAGTTATCAAGTTCAGTTTTTTAGCTCGAGCTCGTCTCGAGCCGAGCTACTCCCGAGCTTAGTCTTACAATCACAATTACATGCCCAAGCTCGATCTCAACACGTTAAGCCATCGAGCTCGATTTTCAAGCTCAAGCTCATCTCAAGCCAACCTTTGACCGAGCTTTGACTGAGCTTGAATCGAGTAGCTCGACTCATTTGCCGCCCTAATGTCGGACTCAATTAATGATGCTTTAGATGACAACGAGGCTTAATTAAGATGAAATTGATGATCTGACAAATCAGGTCAACATGCTGCTCTAATCCAATTCTTTTTTTCTTTATTAAAATGTTTTGTAGCTCATATTGCATAGAGATGATTTTTCCATTCTTCTTTAACTACCTTCTGACCTCAAAGGCTTAAACCATTATCACCATCCTTTTATTTTGCAGGTTTGACATTGTTAGAAATGTACCCTACAGCCAATCACATGAGATGTGATGACAATTCTCTTGTAGACATTATTCATGGTTAATAAGATTATTTGAGGCATTTCATTCATCATATGCTGCTATTTGTGTAATTTATTTACGATTATAATGAAGAACGTAGATTAATTAAATGAGTTTAGGGCCATGATGAGATCATGTCAGTGAGACATAAACTTAATTAAATTATTCTAAAATGTTCATAGTCGTATGATTACTGAGATTGGACATCAGTAATTTCAGTAAGACTAGTATACTCGTTATATTCTCTAAAGTAAATAATAATTGATCTCACAATTATTTATGTAGAAACATTAATATAAGAGTGTAGGTTCTAAACGGGTTTAGTTCACTGAATGTACTCGCGAAAAGGAATATCTAATAGAATTCTAAATAATTGTGAGGAGATAATTCCTTGGGTGATAGTAGGTACAATTAATCCTTAGACCTGATATTGTCGTAGCACTTTGTGTCTGTTAATCTATGCTTTGGTTTATTTCTTACCATGACTTTCTAAGACGTGTAGGATATTCTAGGTATAGTGAGGTTTTCTTGAAAGTGAGTGAACAATCAACAAGGAATCGATTACTCCTATTAGAAGAAGTGAATGTCCTATGTGATTCTATAAAGTGTTGACTTGGAAAATCTACGACCGTAGTACAATGAATTTTAGAAAAGAGTTTCTAAGTATTCATTTGAGTCGATCACAAACATATCATACGCATATGATTAAGTGGTTAGGGTTTGACATTAATCCGTACCCTAAGCTTTTTCAGGATATTGTATGATTAAAAGATTTAATTGTACGGGAACAAATCGCTAAAGAATACACTTAATTTAAGTAAACAAACTCAAATTATCTAAGTAGTCATAATATGTTGCTAGACGTCACTCTTGATTTGTGAAGAAATAAATGAGTTTAGTATCTTCACTGCAAACTTAATGTGAGGCGCAATGAGTCACACAATACAAGCTTATTCTCGGGAAGTTCGATTCAAAACTTATTTACAAAATTTAGAATCGAATAATTTGATATATGTTGATATATTAAATAATGACAAATAGTTCTGCTAGTGCGGAATAATTTGATATATGTTGATATATTAAATAATGACAAATAGTTCTGCTAGTGAGGATTGTTATATAGTCGTCTATTTAATTATGAATTAAAAGGTGCATTCAATCTCTCAATAAAATGTTTCAATAGTTGAAATATTTTTTTTATAAAGTTAACAGTTTTTTTTAGAAGGTTATGAAAAGAAATATGAGAATGAGGAGGAACTTTTTAGAAATTATCATGGAAGCTTGATTGAGGCTCAGTAAAGGGTTCAGTGCCTAGTGCCTACCACCAACCACCTAATCCCACCACCTAATATCTAAAGCCTAATCCCACTCCCTAATCAAAGTTTAGGGAGGCTTATAATAAGCCTCCCTTCCTCTAAAAAAAAAATGAAAAAGATAGAGAATAAATCTCCCTCTCTTTCATTTTCAAGAGAATTGAAGAATTCTCATTTCTCTTCCTATATAAATCAAAAGGTTGATTAGAGAGTGAGGATGATAGTATTCCGATAAAGGTTTGGTGTGGATCACCGTTGGAGGACGAACACTTGGACGTCTCATTGCTGAAAAAACAAAGAAAGAGTTCTTTACATCAGCAAAAGATAATCCTAAAATCTTTCATTATAAATCTGGTTGTTTAATTCATAGTATTCCTGGTTTTATTGGGAAAGTTTTATAATGCAATATTGATTGAGCAATATAATTGCTTCCGCTGCGCACGTAGGATGCATAAAAACCCCGATTTTACCCAACAGACATTGCATCACAGGTCTGATATTGATCTTCCTTAAAGCTTCAACTTAACTCGTTGGTGAGATCCCCACCTGGGTGATTAAAAGAATTGATAGGTGCAGGCGGCGTTTCCTATGGAAAGGTAACGAGGATGGGAAGGGGATCCACCTGATGAAATAGGAACGACTGTGCAAGAAGAAGGAGTATGGAGGGATGGGGATTGTCAACCTAAGAGATATGAATAAGGCACTTCTGTCCAAATGGTGGTGGAAGATGCACAAACAAAGGAAAGCTTGGTGGAGCAATTCATTCATGAGATATAGACGGCGAAAAATCTACAAATTTGGAGGAAGGAGTAGACAAGGCAAGACTTCATTTCTTTGGAAAGGGATTGAAAAACTGGGGGAAGCTTTTCATGCTAATACGATATGCAAAATAGGAAATGGGAAGAACACTAGATTCTAGAAGGATAAATGGTGTGGGGAAAACACGTTACAATCGCTATTTCCAGAACTTGCTAATGGTGTAGACACGAATGACGAACTTGTCAACGAAAGATGGAGGAATGGAAGATGGAGACTTTTAGACGAAGAAACCCTCACAAGTAGGGGAAAAAAATCAACTGGGAGAGCTGAAAGGTCTGTTAAGAGGGGCAGATCGGCCAAGTAGATGGGCAACGGATGATAGAGAGTGGGTGAGAGGGAAAGAGAGGACGTTCTCTGTGTCGTCCATGTACTCTGTGCTTAACGATGGGGGAATCAGAAATAATCATGCGAAGATCATATGGAAGTCGCAAAGTCCGAGCAAGGTCAAAGCATTTGCATGGCTCACTCTCCACAACGCGATATTGACCAAAACGAACTTAAAAAAGCGCAATATCCCGATAAACATTATTTGCCAATAGTGTAATCTGGAGGAGGAGGACACTAACCACCTATTCATTCTATGCCCTAGAGCTGTCTCAGTTTGGGAAGTCTTTGGGTTGGGTTTTAACACGGTAGAGACGCCGAAGAGTGTACAAGACCAATGGGGAGCATGGAGAAATAAGAATATTAGGAAAGAACATAAGACACTATGGGATATCACTGCTGGGGCGATTTTGTGGTCTTTATGGAGGGATAGAAATGACTTATGCTTTCGTAACATTAGATGTCAATTTCATATTTTACTGCGCAAAATTGTTGTCCTCATACATGATTGGGCAGGTCATACAGGTCCTAGGAAGAGAATCAGAGTTGACGGGGCAGAGTGAGCGAGGGGGGGCAGGCAGCTGGTACCCAAGGAATAGTACTCAGATCTATCATGGAGGAGATAGCTGCGAGCCGCCAGTACATCAACCTTTTGTGATGTCTTAGGACTTGGCTATTTCATAGATGCTATGTTGTTTTAGATTTGCTGTATTTTGTGCCGACGAGCACTGTATGATGTTGTACACTTGTTGTATGTAGTGCAGACAAGCACTGTATGATGCTGTAGGACTTTTGTTGTAATCCCGTTAATCATCATTAATGAGATTGGTGATTTCGGTCACTTTCTATTTCAAAAAAAAAAAAAAAAACTTAACTCGTTGACTTAAGATCATCTCTGTTCTGTCTCATTACATATTTTAATTGCCTTTTCTGTTATTGAGAAACATCTTTCTTCGGCTCCCCGCAGGAAAATTGCGGGCAAGAGAACAAAAAACTGAAAGATAGACTACCATGCCTATATAAACCAAATTCTCGTTTCCTGTTAGTTTCTCATGTTTATGGCATGTTTCGATGTGTAGGTTTCAGATACCTTGGAATATGTATATACCTAGTATATGCGTGTGTATTTTAAACTTGGCCTGTTTGGGATCCTTTTGGAGTTGAGCTAACTCCAGTTATCTCACCTCCAAAGTTGAGGAACTTGGAGGCCCCTCTCCCTCTTCTACTTCCATTTTCTCTTTCTTCTCTGCATGTTATAAAAACTCTAATTATATTTTGATGGAGGTAAAAAAAGTGCAAGTTATGGATTACATACATCCACCTCTACTAACAATGTTACCTCCAGTTATTGTAATTATATAACCAAAAATAGATGGCCAGTTTTCCTGCCTGTTTACTTCTGCAAAAATTTAAAAAAAACCAAAAAAAAAAAAAAAAGAAGAAAAAAAGAAAAAAAGAAAAAGAGAAAGAAAAACCTATATAACCAAAAAGGCCAGTTGGAGAAGAGGTTGACTAGGGAGCAATAGACTCCCCCTGGACAGATGACTTGATCTTTTCGGTCCACTAGAAAGGGGCTTGTCTTAATTTTAAATGAAGAGAAATTTACAGCTTGTAGAGCATGTTGATATAGTTTTAACTTTCCTGATATCAAGACCTCTTTGCATATGGTGCCTACCAATTGACTCCCAGTTCCGTAAATGCAGAGCTAATTGAGACGGTATTTTATAAATATATGTAATTATCTTGAATATATAAACCATTTCATTTCTGATTGCCTAGAAGGGACCAAAGAAACAACCAGCTATTGTCTTTGAAATTTCTCTTGGTTCCTGAAGTTCTTGTGTCTTTCATTTCAAGATAATACAGTTTCAAGGTAATACAACAGCGCCCTTTATGAATATTTTTTTGGTTCGGATGCCTGGAAAATGGTTGCACAATGGTTGCACAATACAGTTTCAAGGACATTTTATATTTGTAACTATAACTTCTAATCACATATATACCCTGCTTTAGTTATCGATATACTGAAACATGTGTGGGAGGGAGGCAGTGAATGTTAAAAGTTTATTTTGTTCATACATCAGGAAAAAGGTGTATATGAATATAAAGATTTCTATCCTGCTATTTTCACATGCACAGGCTGCATAGCAATTTTTTTTTTTTTTTTTGGATAATAAAGATGACATTGTCATCGCTTCATTAATGAAAAATTAACGAAACAAAATAGTACATATTGCAAAGCAACTAACTTAGATCCATACATCAATCAAAGCATCAAAATAAACTATAATCTGAAGTGCATACCATGTGTTAATTGTTTAATACTACATTATAGATATAAAATCAGCAAAAATCATCATTTTTTTCTTCTTCACACCAACAGGGACCATAATAGAGAACTAGTTACCGTTATTGGTTCACTGATATAGTCGAGCCCCACGGTTGTTACAGACGTTTATGCTCTGTGGAGGGTGGGTGTGTGGCATATGTCGGTTGGAACCTCGTTCGTTCATGTTCCTTCATAATTGAATGTGATAAAAGTGATCCTCTTAAGGTTGTTGAGCATTGAAATGTGGAAGACCTGAGGACATTTCTTCTCTACTGCATGATGCTTTGTCTATTATTAATGCCACAGGTGATGTGTATAACGTGCATACTAGGAGAAATGCAATCTCGCTGCTCATTGTCTGGCTATCAAAGCTAAGTTCTCGTCTGAACTTTGTTTTCACTGCTAAGATTTGAAGCTGGTGTTGGATAGATTTGGGAGTTCTGTTAGATTCCGTTTGCTTTGTTTGGCATCTTCCATCCCAGCTAAAAGAAAAAAGAAAAGGTCCAATTCAAGTGGCTAGTAACATTTTTCGTGAGCTTAGAAATGTCTGAAGGGGGATCAGGATCTATAATAAGAGTTGAGGATTACTACATCTCCACATTTGTATACTCAGTACATCTCGTCCTTCACATGCATCGCACAACAGAAATGAAGAAATTGCAGTAATGGTTACCCTACGTTCGCATATCTAGAGTCTAGTCTTGAATGAGAAAAGAGAACAAATTTCGTGTTTTCAAGTGGTCTCACAGTTGGTCATATACCTACAGTTGTATATGTGACAAATATAGTTTGCATCACTCGAGAGAGGATTTGAATCGCTTACAACAATCAGTAAAGTCTCCAACGATCACATCAAGAGAAAAATAAAGAATCAATGTAAACAGTTACTATCTTTATTAGGAATGTGTCTCATATATATAAACAATTGTTCATCTGAACCCTCACCTTGCCCTGTATATTAGTAGGCCTTGTTATATATCACTTAGGATGGACAGAGGAACTCTTCTGAAATGTAATATACAAGTTTCGATATGTTCTAATAGGGCCAGCACAGATCCTGTTTAAACGACTGAGGGGCACTGCAAAAAGAATATACAAAAAAGTGGGTGAAACTAAAATAGCCATAGGATGATTGATGATGATGGATTTGCTCCAACGCAGAATGTATAACAACGTAAATTGTGAAACATGCTTTTCAGGGGGGGAAGTTCAATCCTTTTTCTTCTTCTTCTTCTTCTTCTTCATCATTTTCATCTGCCGGCAGTTCTCTTATCATTTCCACCGAGAGAGAGTTGCTCCATGGATCTAAGGGGAGGCTCCTGAGAGGCGGCTTGTGGGGCCGCTGCACTTCGAGTGAGGGAAGAAGATCGGGCCTCAAACCCACCAGATTGGTGTTGGCTCTGGCTGTTGGTAGCACCTCGGCTTTTCCCGCCATCGGCCGAGAGGAGACGGCTTGGTCGGCTGTTAGGAATTTGACTGTTTTGGTCGCCTGAGGAGGTGACCCGGCTGGTAGATGCAACAGCTCTCTTTGACGTGCTGTCATTCCTTGAAAACAATGTATGGGGCTTGTCTGGGTCGACAACCTATGGTACCAAGCAGAATAGCTTGTTAGGTTTGTTACATGCAACGCCTTGTTTTACTATATAATATACATGTATTGGCAGTGGCGAACCTACATAGTGTTGAGGGTAGGGCCTACCCTCGGTTTTCGAATTTTTCCTGAGGGGTAGGTATATTTCTTTAACTTGCTACATATAATTTAGAATCCTTGTGAGGCATATTTGAGTTATAGCTCAATTGGTTGGAAAGCTTCTTGATTTTGTAAGAGGTATCCATGATGTTCCCCCTTTTTTAATGTTCAATTTTTTTCCCTTTCTCATATACGATACAAATTAAAAATCTCAAAGCAAGTGTATAATTTCTTAATATTATGTCTTATTTATCTTTCAATTACATTAATATATTGTATATTACAAACCATTTTTTCAATAAATTTCATATAAAGTAAATGTATTTCTCTCTTTCGTAAGTATCCCCACTAGAATATACACGTGCGATGCACGTATTAATTTTTTTTAGAAAATTAAAGTTAGAACTTTGTTTTACACGTGCGATGCATGTCTTAATAAATATGATTATATATTTTTAAAAGTTAATGTGAAGATTATAATGAGAGAGTTGGAGTTGCACGTGTGTTGCATGTAAGTAGGCAGATTTACAACTCCAACTCTTCCATTATAATAGTTATTATATATTATATTATAGTTAGATAGATAGATAGATAAATAAATAGTAAATTAAACTTGTGATGCACATTTAATATATATTTAAAAAATAAAGTAAAAAATTTGATGTAGTGAGGACTCGAACGTGAGACCTCCTTCATATTAGTTGTGGATGTGCAATACACGCGTTGGTAAATTTACAAATTTACAAATGACACTAAGGCCTTCTCCCATTATAATATTAGAGATGTGCAATATACATGTTTCTCTTTTGTCATATACAAACACTGTTATTCATCTTTCGCAACAATAGTCATATATAAAACATTATTAGATGTTTCATATTTAAGACCAATCTTATAGACTAATTGAAGTAATAAAAGTTCATGCAATGCACGTAAACTTCTATGTATCGTATTTTTCACAATTGTTTCATGTACAAGGTAAATGATATTCTGCCTACCCTGAATAAAATTCATGTGTCTGCCACTGTGTATTGGAGATATTTGTAATTGACTTTTTGTCTGTCACATTTTCCCTAAACCGGATACTAAATAAAATATTATTAAGATCTTTTGAAAACATGAAAAAGAATTATATGAGTATCTATGTAAATTTGGATTAGATTATTAGATACCGCAATCTCCTTTCTTTCTCTTTGAGAAATCCTTGTCCTGCCATGAGATGTATGACAATGGATATATTCTTGCTATTAAAAAGATCTATCAGATCTCTTTATTATTGCTATTATCAATTTTATAATTTTCTTGTGTGATTATATTTAATACATGCACTTAACATTTTGCCATGTGCAATTGCACATTTTAGATTAACTAATTCTCAGATACATATTTTAAAGTTTCATTGTCTTCATGATAGAGACCTCGAGCCTCTTATTAGCTATCCAATTAAATGCTTAAACAATCATTTTGTTCAAAACTTGACAACTTACTACCTTTTTTATGCTCACATTGATTAGAACACATTAAATTTTAGTGTATCTATTTGTAAAGTATACTATGTCAATGTAATCTTTTACAAAGGCGGTGGACTTTCTTTAAAAAAGTATAAGTGGTGAGATTCCTCCTCTCCCCTGAAATATTGGAAAGGTTCCTCATTCACAAAGGGGAACATCCTAAAAATCCCACAGAAATAGTTGGTACAAAAAATGTGATGTGCTATAAATTTTATGATGCACCACAATGACCGTTCAAATTCAATTGCTATTTGTATCTCTAGATCTTCAAGTATGAGGTATTTATCCACTATTTCATCTCTACCTATGATGGATACAGAAATTGCATGTAGAATAACGTCTCAGGCTAATAACTTACAGCGTCCTTGGAGGAAGTTCCCGCATCATCCACATTCTTGTTCTTTAAATGGTCAGCATTCCTTCTGGCAAATGCTTCAATTGCGCCTGAGAATTTATCTCGAAGATCTTGTCCATAAGAAAAGGGAAAAAAAGGTTTGGGTTATTGACACTGTAAGCCACTGAAGGTTAAAAAGGTATAGGAAAAGTAAGCATGCATCTCAAAGCATTGATGGACTGGGACATGTGTACATGAAACTTCTGTGATAAAAAAACTAATTGATTATCACGTTGCAATTCGTGTTTGTTAATTATTTATGATTTCTCATAAAGGCTACCAGTTTCCAATAAGTACGACAAAACACGTGCAATGTCAGGCAATATAAACAACGTCTGCACATCCATAACCCCAACTTTTAATATAATACCAAAGCTAGTTGGAGAATTTATGTAGTAGGAAATTACAAACCTGCAGTCCTTTCTCCTCTTTCCATTGAGGGTCCGGGAGTTCCAGCTGCTCTTCCACCAGGTTGCTGAAGGACACACCGGGAATATAACATAAACACGGAAGGATTGCAAATAATGGGTCAAATATCAGTAGCTCTTCAAAAGACTTACCTGTAGGTCTACTAGAATTAATTTGAGGATACTTTAAGGCTGTCCAGTCAAATACATAATCAAACTGGTAGCCTGCATTGATGGTGATAATATTGATGTCAAGAGCTAGATGCATAATAGTAGACAATTACGTGTGTTACAAGGAGAAAAGTCATAGTTCATCTACCTTCACGAATGAAAAGGTCACGAAAAAGCCTCTTCAAATAAGAGTAATCTGGCTTGTCATCGAACCGCAAGGATCGACAATAGTGGAAGTAAGAAACAAATTCAGATGGATATGATTTGCATAGTACCTAAAGTTAACAGTGTAAAATTTTAGGAAAATGCTTACTAAACTAATCGAGATTGATAACATTCTACTGCCTTGTCATTGGGAAAATGACAGAACAAAAGCATTTTGTAATACCTCAACGGGAGTAAGCATTTTCTTTTCGCTAATTTTGTCATACTTTTGCTTTTTGGTACCAGCTTTCAATCCTTGCCATGGGAGACTGATGTGAATCAGAATAAATATAAATCAAGGCATTAAGATCTGAAAGAATCAAATCAGCAAAGCCCAATCTAAGCAAAAAAAAGAAGAAGATGTAGAAATAAATGTGCTGCTATGAAATATCTGACCTTCCCCTTAAAAAATACATAAGCACATAACCAAGAGATTCTAAGTCATCCCTCCTGCTTTGTTCTGCAGGAAGATAGAGTATCCAAATGACAAGTTTGTCAAAGAATATAACAAATACACTCATTAATGATTCGATTTTGTTAAGACATAACCTACCTACGCCAAGGTGAGTATTAACACTTGCATATCGTGCTGTTCCTGTGAGATTTTTGTTCTCCCTGTAAATGAAGCTTTGAATTGGTAAAAATGATAAAGAAATAGAGATTTCATGCAATCCTATAACAAAATTACAATGGCAGTAGTGGAAGGCTAGCAAAAGAATACATCTACCAAGTTTCTATTCTGCCAAAATAAACTTTACAAATGAGAAATTTGAACTAAATATTTACATGATATGCCAGAATAGTAGAATGCCTGGTTTCATTGTTAAAAATTAATTAAGAGTTTAGTAGTTTTAAGAAATGAATAGGGCCCACCTGTATGGGATGTGCTTATGGGTTTGCAGGTCTCTATATTTCTTTCCAAGACCATAGTCAATTATATAAACCTACAAAAATAAATAAATAAATAAAGTCAAACAACATAACATAGAAAAGAATGATGTACAAACATACATGTATTGGTCACTGCACCATAATTCAAGAAAATAATTATAGGAACTCTCGGATACATATTAAATCTTCAAGTAGGCAGACACATAACTCACTAATATCGAACAAGGATAACAAAACCCTAACAAGAATTCAATAGTCAAACCACCTTTAGTCAAAGGTTTTTCAACCATAACCTTTCATCTGCCATCTTTTAATAGGGTAAACAGATGACAATAAGTATAAGAAATTAGAAATTTAAGAAACTCAGGTGACCCAAAAATTTATCATTAACATAAAATTCCAAAGATTAGCAAGTCAAGTCTATAAAGGTCACTGAGTAGAGTACTAGGATTTGTATGCACAACAGTAAATCAAAGGCAAAGTTCAATGACGGCTTAATGGAAGTTGGTAGATAAAGTTCAGACACAGCACTTAGTTTAGACTTGATACTCTTAAAGGTGGCAAAACATAAGCAGTTAACTGATTCTTTAATTTGGAAAGGTGAGGAAGAGACAACTGTCTTGCTGACCCCCAAAAATAGACAGATGAGCATTAACTAAAAGAGAGGTTTTTAGTTGCATAAACACTCGCTAAACTGAAAATAAAATGAAGACAAGGCATACAAATCAAGAGAAACAAAAATTGCATACATTCAACAACCATAGCTGATAGAACCTTTTGCACTATACTACTATATGAATTTGAATGCAACAGCCAATAAATACTGATAATTAGTGAAGATAATAACATACCTGATTTGCCCTCCGCCCTAAACCCATAAGAAAGTTATCAGGTTTGATATCACGATGAAGAAATCCCCTTGAATGCATATATTCAACTCGGTTTATCTATTTGGAAAAGATGACCGCGGTTTAACAAAAGGCATTACCAATATATGCTACTTGAAAGAGAGGACTCAGAGGAATGTACTTACTAATTGATCAGCAAGCATGAGTACTGTCTTGAGGGTGAATTTTCTATTGCAGTAGTTGAATAAATCTTCCAAGCTCGGCCCAAGAAGATCAATTACCATGACATTGTATTCACCTTCGACTCCAAACCATTTCAAGTGGGGAATTCCAGCTTTAATTTAAAACATGAAATAGAACAACCATTAAGGTTTCTGCTTAGTGAAAAACCTATGTTGAAAGATGCAGACTTACTTCCTCCTTGGAGCAGCATATATAGTTTTGACTCATAGTGTAGTTGAGGGTGCTTTGTCTTCACAGATTCCTTTGAATTGTAAAATGAGAGCAAATTAAAAAAGTAATAAATGATTACACGACAACAACAAAAGAAGTATTAAAAAATTGAAAACCAGAAAAAACAGTTAAGCTGCTCTAGCAAGTATGCAGGCTTGAGACACACTGCAAAGAATTTCGTTCTGGTATTTGGTTAGGGCTAGTGTACATTTTTCTTATTCCATTGCCGGCCAACTGATTACAAGCTAAAACTCGTTTCCACGCTTAAATTTGCAACAAATAAAAAGAGGCATTGAACCTTTAATTTGTTTTGACTGCAAAAATAGATGCTATGAATCATCAGATCAGAAGTGCAGCAAAGTACACAAGAGAAAGATGACTTGGAAATAATGTCACAACAACAGCAACACAAAGCCATTAACCCAAAATGTCGGTTACATGAATACTTCTCCTCCGCTCCGCTCAGTTCTACTGAGGGGCCACCTCATTCGTCAAATTAACACTTTTCAAATCCATATTAATAACTTCAACCCGAGTTTGTTTGGGTCTTTCCCTAGTCCATCTACCATCCTATCAATATTTCTAACTGGGACAGAATTAATTCCTCACATTTAATAAAATACAATGTAGTTTTCAAGCAAAATTTAAATGATGAAAGGAATACAGAACTCAAACTACAAGAACAGCAACAGAACAAGAAAATCTAAAACTAGATCCGGTTCTCCAGCTCTGTAAACTGTCTTCTCAGCATCATCTCCAAGATCTCATATCTCAATTGTCATTTCCGTTTTATCAGTAAATTCTGACCGTCAAGGCCTAGTTTTCCTTCAAATTTCTCAACAATTTTGTTGCAATTTCCAGCCTACTAACTAAGCTTCTAGATATGGAGAGCCCTCTCTCTCGTTCCTGGCTAGGATATGTCGACATATAGTTCAGAGGGTCGATGTTAAGTTAATATATGATTCAAAAATTGCCAAATTGTTTTAGTAGTCATATGCTCTACAGCTGACTTCATAAGACAGAATTAGATTTTAATGATAATGATGATCATAAATTACCCCACAATTCATTTGAACAATTCTCTAACTAAATCAGTCCATACTTCATTTCAACAACTCTCTGCACTGTTTGACACCTTGTTAGGAGGTCTAGTGTTCAAAACTCTTCGTATGTATGCAATGAGAACAAGCATCATTAGGACAAAAAATATCTAGGCATCATATAGATTAATTAATGGCCAACTCCTTCCATTTCAGAAATTAATTTAGCATAAACCTGTATCAAACATTACTCCATTTCAAATCAAAACAAATAAACTCAACATCTATCAAAAAATTAAAAACAAACCAGCTTGATGCCGACTTCCTCGCCGCTCTGTATGTTAACACCTGCCAAAAAAACAATCCACCAAACACATCAAACACACCAAATTCCCGCTCTAAAATGCGAGAAAGAAAACAATAATAAATTCAAAACTTTCCAACAAAATCATGGAAATTATCTCACCCAAGTAGATCTCCCCAAACGATCCGCTCCCAATCTTCCTCCCAAGCTTGAACTTTCCACCAATCACATGCTCCATCTCAAACAAAATCCCAATCAAACACTTCAAAATCTTCCAATTTCCCCCCCTCAAAGCACCCGACGTCAAAACTCGTGCAAAAAAGCAATCTTTCCAAATTCAAGAACCAACCTCGAGCTTATCGAACCCCTCAAAATCAACTAATCTCCATCAAAATCGAAACTTTCAAAACTCCCCTGAATCGAACCTGCATTACCTCCATCAATCGAAAATCGAGATACAGAGGCGATGAATCCGATGAGATCTCCGCATTGTTTGCAACTCCGATCGCAATCCTCCTCTTCCCATCATCGAAACCCTAGATTTCCGCCGACTCCAACGGCGAGCGCTGGGAAATTGAGGAGAGAGAAAGATGAGAGAGAAGGAGAGAGAAAGAGAGTGAATGATAGTAAGGATAACTTTCTTTTATCAACTAAATTTTCTTATTATTTTAATTAGCATTACAGGGACCGCACAAAATAGACCTAAGTATGGAATTTTGTTGGGCCTACCGTAGGGACAGAGATTGGGTGTTGTATTGGGTGGCGAGAAGTTGTGTGGTTTGGGGTTTGTGATTTTGGAGTAATAAATAATTAGGCAAAATTAATGGAGGAGGGTGAATTCTAAAAGGAGGGAAAAGCGATGGGTGAAGCGCTAGCTTCGCGGGTAAGATAACGACCGACACGTCGGATAGATCTCATCCGTTGTTTTGTAGGGCCACAAGTTAGTTAGAGGAATCGACGGACGAGATTCAATAATAATTTTGCAGTAGCAACGGTTGGAAAGTCCGTGACATGGGACCCAACATTCCTATACAAATAGTAGTACCAAATTATTAAAGCTAAATTTGATTATGTAGAAAACCTAGAATTTATTTTTTAACATAGAAAATCACAATAACTATGATTGCAAAAAAATCTACCTGAAGTATATTTTTAAAAAATCACTTCTAATTTTTCTGTTTGTATTAGATAACCTCATTCATCTTTGTAAATTGGTTGAGAAAACATCATGCATCTTTCTCATTATTGTCAAAAACCTCACTCAACTTTAGCAGAAAACTCACATCGTCGGAGTTGATTTTTTGCAACTATATTTGAGTGCGGTTTTCTGCACATAAAAAAGTTCAGTGAAGTTTTCTTCGTAAAGAATATAGTTAATGGGTTTTTAAAAAAAAATTAGCCAATTTTATTTATTAATAACACGTGTAGCATTTCCAATTATGAGAGTCCGTGTAGCACATGGAGAGACGGATGTTTATTTTCAATACCGACTCGCTTGAAATACCGACTAGAGACTTACTAGAGAAGTACAATTAATGTATTGGAGATTAAAATGTAATGTGTATTTGTAAATTAAGTTTAACCATTTTTGGTATTTTATTGTTAATGATTTCCTTAGCCTAATAAACGATGTTCTTTATGTTGGTTGTTTGTACTGTTTGTAGTAAGAATAGACTTTGCACTCAACCAGATACTCAATTGCTTATTTCGTAGGTGTAATTGGTAGGTATACGAGTTGGTGATACAGGACCTTCAGCCGCAGTATAGTCTCAGGTCCTTCAGCTGCAGTATATGTATCAGCTTCAGTATCAGTGTGTATCAGCTCAGCTTCAGTATCAGTGTGTATCAACTCCAGTATCAGTTTCTATCAGCTTCTATAAATAACGTATCAGTCCTCCAGCGAATATCTTTCTCTGAGGGGGCTTATACGAATAAATACTGCACTTTCACGCTTAGCCCCCTCCATTATCCAACCGTTCTGCCAGTATGATTGGTGGATACTGAGGAGGCCGTTAGACTGGAATCTTCTCTTTTTTGCTTTGTTGCTTTTGCTAGCTGTAGATAGCCCTCAGCTATTGCTAGCTGTAAACAGCCCCCCCTGTATCGTTATAAACAGGGGGATGAATGTAAATGAAATATGAATGAATGAATTCCTATCTTCTCTAATCCTCTGCTCTCACTCTTCTTCTTCCTCTGTTCTTAGTCTTCTATCCAATCCTTTCTTTTAGTATAGTACAACCATGGTTGCCACTCGGTCTACTCGAGATCCTCCTCCACCTGTTGATAGAACATCTGTTGGTCATGCAACATTGGTATCAGAGCCAGTGCTCCCCACGAATGCTGACCCCCTAGTCGAGCGCCGACCGATCCTTGACTCTGGGGGTAACTCTGGAGTCGGATCCCCAGGCCAGGCAGTGCGAGATTTCCCCCATAGGGAGGTTGAATCTCATCAACTGCCCGACCAGAGTCAGAGGTTAGAGAGCCTAGAGATTGCGATGGGAAGCATGCAGCATCAGATCACCGGATTGCAACTACAAAATGACGATATCCGTAGCTTATTGCGCCGTCTAGCTGATAGAGACCCGCGCAATCGAGACGAGGTGGCCTTTACTTCTTCGCATCCACCACCTGGCACCCTTCCCCCACTCCTCCCTCTTCCGGCTTGGGCTCAAAGCTCCCATCCTCCTCCTCCATGGCAGAGAGTGGAAGAATCCTCATATACTCAGATCCCCAACTCAAGACACCTCCCAAATCCCCCTGGACTCGATTGGAGTCTCAATTCCCCATGGCACCATCCTGTATTCCCTAAGCATACCAAGCTAGAGATACCCCTGTTTGATGGTACGAGGGACATCAGCAATTGGTTTTTTCACCTCGAACACCACTTCGACACTCATGGGATTGAAGAGAGGCATCAAGTTAACTTCAGTATCTATTTCTTAAGGAACGACGCCTTGATGTGGTGGCGATGGTTCAAGAGACAGACTTCCGGCGAAGTTAACTGGAAAATATTCAAGAGGGAGATGTTGTTACAATTTGGGCCAGCGGAGTTGCACAACCCTACAGCTACTCTCATGAAGCTGCAACAGACAGGTACGGTGATAGATTACCATCGAGAGTTTCTCAAATACAGCCACCTCAGTAGGCCTATGGATATGGCGGTGCTAGTGGATTGTTTTGTGTCGGGATTGAAGGAAGAGATCCAACAAGAAGTTCTGTTGAAACACCCTCGTACGATAACCGCCGCATATAGAGAGGCTGTAGCTCGAGAAACTATAGCCGTGTGCCAGCGCAAGGCGGCCAAGCACTTCAGTAACCTCCCCAAATCAACCAGCGTCACAAACCCCAACCTTCCCAAAACACCGCAGACCACCCTCACTCCCTGGGAACCAAGAAAACCCATCGCAGATGCTCCGAAGCAAACCCAATTTGATCGGATGATTGCGGAGAAAAGAGCTCAAAACTTGTGTTTCCGCTGTGACGAGAAATGGAGCAAGGGACACAGGTGTAAAGGGAGAACCCTTATGCAGATTGAAGGAGAGCTGGAAGCCGGTGAAGAGGATACTAGTCATGATATTGAGATGAACTCTCCCATAATCCTCGAGCCACTTGACCCTGAAGACAAGCTGGAAAGTCACTTGAATTGCTTGCAGGTAGTGCTACCAACCTCAGCTCCTCCCACCATCTCCCTTGGTGCAGTTATTGGGGTTGAAGAGCCACAAACTTTGCGGCTGAAGGGTGCGATAGGAGGCGAGGAAGTGTATGCTCTCTTTGACACCGGCTCAACCCACAACTTCGTGGACTCTCAAGTAGTAAAAAAGGCGAAGCTACCAGTTAATGACCGTAGTCGCCTCTCAGTCACCTTTGCAGGAGGGAGTAAATTACACTGTGAAGGTGTTTGTGAAGATTTAGAATTTGTGTGTCAGGGAGCCACAATTCGGGGGTCATTCTACATTCTTCCCCTGAGGACCAATCAGATGATCCTCGGAGCGCAGTGGATGAGAACCAAAGACGACATCTGGCTCAGCTTCAAGAGTCTTACAGTGAGCTATGAAGAAGAGGGGAAGCTGATTACCTTGAGAGGAGTTCAAAATGGCCAGCTGCAGTTGGCCGAACCCAAGGAGATGCAAAAAGCCACCACTCATGCCAAAGGAGGCCTCCTACTCCACATCGCAGCTGCTCCTTCCTCTGACAGCGAAGCCGAATCCACCCCACCTTACTCACCTGACCTCTCCAAGCTTCTCCAGAATTTTGAAATAGTGTTTCGGGAGAACACTGCCCTACCCCCCGCAAGACCACAAGACCATCGTATACCACTCTTACCCAACTCTCAACCCGTCAACCAGCGCCCCTACAAACACCCCTGGAGTCAGAAAAATGAAATGGAGAAGTTAATAGCTGAAATGCTTCAAACTGGCGTGATACGACCAAGCTGCAGCTCCTACGCCTCTCCTGTGGTGATGGTGAAGAAATCCGATGGATCATGGCGTCTTTGCGTTGATTATAGAGCATTGAACAAGGTCACCGTCAAAGATAAGTACCCTATACCAGTAATTGATGAGTTGCTAGACGAGCTTCATAGTTCGAAGATATTCAGTAAGCTGGATCTCCACAGTGGATACCATCAAATACGAATGAAGCCCGAAGACATTCATAAGACCGCGTTTAAAACTCATGAGGGGCACTACGAATATGTTGTGATGCCTTTTGGCCTCACTAATGCGCCGTCGACCTTCCAATCGCTGATGAATGAGGTGTTTAAGCCGCACCTAAGAAAGTTTGTACTCGTCTTCTTCGACGACATTTTAGTCTACAGTATATCCAGTCAAGAACACAACCAGCATTTGGAGTTGGTGCTGCAGGCTCTTCGCGACCATTCTCTCAGTGCTAGGAGAAGCAAATGCGTATTGGGAGTGCGCTCCGTGGCTTATTTGGGGCATATTATATCCGACGCTGGAGTTGCGGTGGATCCTGGCAAGGTGGATGTAACGACCCGAAAAAATAGCATATGGCTATTTTGCATCGAAATGTGTGCGTGATTGAGAATTTCGCGCGATCATAGATTTTCTTATAAAAATTATTTTAATATATTGCCTATTTTATTTTATTATTATTTTTAAAAATTAAATTATTTTTATACGGATTATCTACAAAGTAGTTTTAATGTATTTTGTATTGTTTGGAATTATTAGAATAGAGAGTTGGGCTTTATTTGAAATGTATTGAAGTTAGAGGGCTTATATGAAACATTCCCTAGATATTTATCCCTTTATTATTGTTTATTACACTTTTCACAAAAACCCCCTTCTCTTTCTCTCCTTCCCTTCTCCTTCTTCTTCCCTTCTTCTTCTTCTTCCCGTTCATTCCCAAACCGACCCAAAGAAGCCCGGCTTCCTCTCCTCCTCCCCTCCTCCTCCCGTTCACACCCAGCCAACGAAGAAACCCATCTCCCTCTCCTTCTCCTTCTTCTTCCTTTCTTCTCTTTCCCGTTCGTTCCCCATCCCGAACCCAAAGAAGCACCCGACCTCCCTTCTCCTCCCCTCCTCTCCCGTCCACGCCAGCGATCGAAAGAAACCCGACCGCCCATTCCCTCTTCCTCCTTCTTCTCCTTCGTTCCATTTCCAATCCGATCGAAGAGAACCCAAACCGAGAACCCATTCGATCGATGCTCCCCACCTCAAATCCACCCCTATTCTTCGTCAAATCCAAATTAAAGTGAGGAGTAGACTAATGGAGGGATTCTCGACATCGTAGTAGCATCGGATTTTCGATTGGATTTCGGAAGGTATAAACCCTAACTATTTTATTGTATAGAATTTAGTTGGGTTAATTTTTATTAAGTAAGAATGTTGTGGTAGAGAGAGTTTGAGACGTTGGAAATTGTAGATGGGAGAAATTAGTAGGTTATTAGAGAAATTGTGAGTTGTTAGTAAATTAGGGATTTGAGTTTGTAAAAGAAAATTGTAGGGATATGAATTAATTCTTGTATAGAAATAGAAATTTGTAGTTGGACTATTAGATTATTTGGGAGCGATTTTAGAAATTAATTGAGGATGAAAATACCGTTGGTATTAGATCATCACGTGCATCACGCGTGTATATCCCAAGTGTTCAGTAAGCACTTGTGGGATATTTGGGATAGCGATTATTTACTCTTGTGATTAGTTGAATTATTTGAGTTTTAATTGCTTGAAATTTGGTGATAGGATATATTCACAACCTTGGACGCGAGATGGCACGGCGCTTGGATCTTCGTAAAATATGTGAGTATGACTTATTATGTGTTTTTGTGTGCTAAGAAAGAAGTGAGTTAATTTATTATGTATTTTTGGTGCGTTAAAGAAATAAGTGAGTTAATTTATTATGTGTTTTTGGTGTGTTAAAAATTATGTGAGTATGATTTATCATATGTATTATGTGAGTTAGTATTTTTATATATTTTGTGTGGTTTAAGAAATAAGTGAGTTGGTTTATTATATATATTTTTGTAGTTTGATGAATATGTGAGTTAGTTTGTTTATATATTTGTGTATTTTATGGTTTAAAGATATGTGTGAGTTAGTATATTTATATATTTTGTGGGTTGATGAATATGTGAGTATTAATTTATCTATGTATTTTGTGATTTAAGAAAAATGTGGTGAGTTATATTATTTATATATTTTCGTGGTTTAAAGATAATGGGGAGTTATATTATTTATATATTTTCGTGGTTTAAAGATATATGTGAGTATGATTTATGTATGTATTGATGCTTAAAGATATTTGAATAACGTATATGTATATGGGGATATCAAAACATGGTGAGTATAAATTTATCTACGTATTTTGTGGTTAAGAATACGTGAGTATTAATCCATTTATGTATTTTGTGGTTTAAAGAAATAAGTAAGTATCGATTTATTTACGTATTTTTGTGATTGTAAAAATATGGTGAATTTAACCATTCTTGAGCATATAAAAATCCATATAATGGATGAGTTATATTTAGATGATATCAAAATATGGGTGTATGGTTTATATACGTATTTCGATGTTTTGAAGAAGTTCGAGTAAACTAAAGTATTGATATATAAATTTATGGATCAAAGGGATCCTATAAAAAGTATGAATGGTAGAACTTGAGAAAATAGCATAAAGATGAGTGTTGTCTATGTCAAAAAAAAAAAGAGGAACCCATTCATGCTATGTGACATTCTAGTTGACTTATCATGTTGAGTTAGTAAGTAGGACTACCATGCTTGAGTTGTATTAGATCCATGCTTGAATTGTTGTAGAAAGAAACTCATGGTTAAGTTGTAGTAGAATATCATGTTTGGGTCGATTTTAGAAAGAAACTCATGTTTGAGTCGATTATAGTAGGTATGCCATGATGAGTTGATTTTAGAAGAAACCCATGCTAAGTTGATTATAGTAGATTCTTTTGTTGCTTCTAATTATAGAAGATCGAGTTTGCTAGTAAGCACAGTTGGTTGCTTCTAGGTTTGATTACCTGTATGGTTGGTTGTGTGTGTTGTTGTCTCATACGCGGCTCGACTGGCCCATATGTAGATGCTGGTCTCATACGGAGCTTATTTGGCTCGTATGTGTGTTGTTGTCTCATACGCGGCTCGACTGGCCCGTATGTAGATGTTGGTCTCATACGGAGCTTATTTGGCTCGTATGCATGTTGTTGTCTCATACGCGGCTTGACTGGCCCGTATGTAGCTGTTGGACCCATACGTAGCTGTTTAGCTCGTATGTGTTTTTGGTCACTCGTATGTAGCTTCTTAGCTAATACGCAGTTTGTTGTGCTCGTCTAGGGTGATATCATTGCCCTAGGGCTATCGACCATCAAGACGTGTGTTTAGCTTACTCCTAAGGGACTGTGGACGAGTCACTTCGCGGGTGCCGTCAGATCTTAACCGTTGGTTGATTGCGGACCGGAGTGTGACGAAATCCAAGTTCAGGTAGTAGCATGCGAATGCGTTCGTATTGCCGGGGTCTTGGGTCGATAGGCCATGAACCAGATCCTGAGGGATTCTGGTGAGTCTAGGTTGAGCAGCCTAGTAGAGTTATCTTGCGAGGTCTAATTTAAGGCCTAGCATATTGTGTTTATACTATTGTCATCCCTAGGATTGTTCGAGTCAGGCACATCATTAAAGTAGTGACTTATAAAGATCATTTTACTTAGACCCTTGCCGAAAAGAGAGGAGTCGGTTGTAGGGGGCGCCTTACGACCAACTTGTCCCTCGAGGCAGGCCTTAGGTGGTGATATTGGGTTGTACCTTCCCGTCAAAGGGATACGTACGGTGGCGTCTCACGAGTTGGGAGCACGGTTGCGTATCTCGTCTGTTAATTCCTGAAATACCGTGGCTGGGGTGCCACAGGATGCAATGTGCAGTCCTGCGCTTGCGAGACCCCGGGGGTGCCACAGGGTAGGCTTCGCGCTACCCTGCGCTTGCGAGACCCTATGATTTTGGATTTTGGAATGAGGTTCGGTTAGCAGGGTGGTAGTGGCAACATAGACACCATGAGCGTACTGCCTTGGTAGCACTGACCACGTCTGCAACCTCACTAGTCACGTGGTATTGTCAGGAACAGGTTGTGTACAATTAGAAATTCATAGCGCGGGTTCAAATCCCTATATATGGAGAAACGGCTTGAGATGGGCGCATGTAGTATGGGCTGCATGTTGCTTCGGAGACTTGCTGGCATTAGAATAAGAGCATCATCGCATTAGTAATCTTGCATTAGAATAAGAGCATTGTTGTATTGGCAATTTTGCATTAGAGTTTAAGTCATAACGTACACAGGCACAAATTACATGTACACGTGTCTTTTCCATTCGAGAAATTGTGAGTGTGATAGTGAAGTAAATTAATAACCAAGCTATGGGCTTGGGATGTGATGTGATATTACCCAAGTTGGGCTTGGGATGTGCGTGATTATTACCCAAGCTATCGGCTTGGCGTGTGATATGTTATTGCCAAAACTATGTTGGGATATAGGGTACATTGTGATAAAATTCAAGTAAATGGTAAGGTGAAATGAGATGTTAGGTTGGACATGAATGAATGAGGTAGTATGAGAATGAAGGCATGTGTTTATGATGTGATACGTGAGATAAGGAAACAAAATCAATATTGTATTATGAGTGGTTATTCAAATGGTTACTAAATATAAGTATGTTATGAGCGGGTATAGATATACATACAGGTAATGACTCGGAGAGTATTTGATGTAAAATCGCATTTATGATGTTTACATATTCAGATGTCAAGTAAGATTTGTTTATCTTGGAAATTGTGAGTTCGTTATGTTTAATTTATTTACTTATTTTAATAAATTATACTCACACCAGAAATGGCTAACCCCTTAGTGTTTGGGGGTTAGGGAGTCCCTGGACTACCCTAGGTCCCTACTGTTACAGGTCCTCAGCAGTGCAGAGGTGAGGTGTAGGTACAGGTTCCGTGGAGTGGAGCTCCAGTTATAAATTGTTGTTATGTTTTATTTGTAAATAGTAAAGATTTATGCTTTAAATTGTATTTTTGATGTATAAGTATGAGCATGATGATGAAAAGTATAGTGTGAGGCAGCAGGATATGGTTTTGACCCGTAACCATTTCGTGTGGAGTGCCAGGCGTCATGGTAGGTTTTTACAGGTAAATTTCTAAAAACTTACAACGTTTTCATAAGGAATTTATGGTTTTTATTTGATAATTGTTATACCGTTATGAGTTTGGCCCCCAGAGCATATATATATATTGCCTGTGTGATGATGCTCATTTTGGCCTGGGGAGCCCGTATTTTTATTGCCTGTGATGTAAGCTACGGAATTTAGAGCAAAATTCCGTAAGCTTTTCTGTGTTTTGGGCAAAAAATACAAAGGAGATTCTGTCCAATTTTTCTTTGAAACATAACCATTTTAGTTTATGTTTAAAGTGATATAGAAATTGGAAGAATTGGGTTTGGAGTCAAAAGGAAAAGAAAAGGGGCAGGCAGTACAGTTTGGTAGTACAAACTGATATTTGTAATTACTGCATAGTAACTTTGTGTTGAAGAAAAGTTTTTAATTTTTTCAGTTTTTCTGTGTCTCGAGACTAATTGAAGGAAAGATCTTGGCATGTGTCACGGTTTCCCAGCGACGGGGAGATCGGGGCGTTACAGTGGAAGCAATTACCAGCTGGCCACCCCCCAAATCTATTAGAGCGCTGAGGGGTTTCTTGGGATTATCGGGCTACTACCGTAAATTTATCAAAGGGTATGCATCCATAGCAGCTCCGATGGTGGCTCTCACCAAGAAAGGGGAATTTCGGTGGACTCCAGAGGCACAGGCGTCGTTCGAAGCTTTGAAGCTGGCGCTGACTTCTCCTCCAGTCTTAGCGTTACCCAATTTTGCCGAGAAATTTACACTGGAGTGCGACGCTGCTGGCACCGGGATTGGTACTATCCTGATGCAAAATTGCCATCCCATCGCATTCCTCAGTCGAGAACTAAAGGGGAGAAATAGATACATATCTACCTATGAAAAGGAAATGTTGGCGATTCTTCTCGCGGTTAAAAAATGGAGACACTATCTTCTAGGCGGAGAGTTCTTGATTAAAACAGACCATAAGCCGCTTAAGCATTTGCTCGAGCAACGCTTGGATACGGAGGCACAACACACTTGGCTTTGGAAACTTCACGGCTACCAATTCTCGGTTGAATATAAGAAGGGAAAGGAGAACCTGGGTGTCGATGGGCTCTCCCGAGCTTTTGAAGAGGCTCAGCTGCAGGCTATTACGATAGTTCAGCCAACTTGGCTCACTGAGTTGAAGAAAGAAGTGCAAGAGGATCCCTATTATGCCGACATTCAGACCAAATTGTCAAATGGCGAAGCCCCCAGATACAGCTTCCAAAATGGGATATATTTCTACAAGAGAAGAGTTGCCCTCAATCCAACCTCACCATTGATCCCGCAACTATTACATCTCTACCACGACTCCCCACAAGGCAGACACTCCGGCTATGAGAAGACATGGCTAAGGTTGAAACCAGTAGCTTTTTGGCCGAGTATGAAGAGTAGGCTGAAATCCTACATCAAGGCATGCGATACTTGTCAACGTTGCAAATATAGCAACCAAGCACCTTCAGGCTTGCTACAACCTCTTCCTATCCCCACCGAAGTTTGGAAAGATGTTAGCATGGACTTCATCGAAGGCCTCCCTCTCAGCTGGGGAAAATCCACCATCCTTGTAGTAGTTGATCGACTTTCCAAGTACGCCCACTTCATCCCAGTCGCTCATCCCTACAATGCCAAGAGCATAGCGGAGGTTTTCATCCACAACATCATCAAACTCTATGGTGTAGAACCCCGTATTTTCAAATATTATTTTAATTATTTGAAAATGAATTTAAATAATTTTTGAGGATTTAAATAAATATTTTCCAAGAAATTTATCTTTTGTACACGTGCAAAATACGTGCAAATGAGTTTTAGAAGTTTGAAAATTAAGATCTCTTTATGAAAAATCATTATTTATTATTTAGAATTTATTTAGTATTTTTCCAGAATTTTCTGAAATTAATTAGTACTATTTGCAATTTTTGAGAAAAGAAGGGCTTATTTGCAAAATTGACGTTTGTTTGGGGTAAAACGCAAAAGTGACATTCTGGACGTTTTGAGCAGTATTTGACTGAAGTTTAGAAGTATATTTCCTATTAAATCCTAATTTAAATGATATTTGAAGGAATTTCAAGACTAATCTATATATATGTAAGTTATATTTTGGGAAAGGACTATTTTGCAAATTGGGTGAAAACCCTAATATTTTAATCCGGCATATATAAGGGAAATTCTTCCCAGCCGTCATTGAGTATATTCAGATTTATTGAGGATTCTTTGAGGAGCACAAAGGAGGATTCTTGGATCTAGCAAGGAGAAGCTTTTGTGGATTTTCTTCAAGAACAATGTGAGTTGGTTGTTTTGTTTTGTTTACTTTGTTTGATTTGAATGATGAATGAAGTAAGATCTTGTTATGCCTTGTTTGTGATCGTTACACTATTGATTTGTTAGTCTTTTTGTATGTATGACATGGATCTACTATTTAATATGGAGGATGAGAACTTTATTGATATTTGGATCATGTGAGAGAAATGTTAAGATTTGTTGAGGAAATGTTGATCTATGAGATCGTATTGTTGGGAGACATATTAAGGACTGATTATGTTGTGATCAGATATTAAACATCTGGATCTAGTGATTACAAACCAATCTTAATTATATGTTGAGGAAGACATTTAGTTTTGTTGAGAAAAACCCTAATGGGAGGATTGAGAGTTTAGATCATGAGGATATGAAATTCGAGTATTTGTTTGATTGAGAAATGTATCCATGATGGAGATTATTGAGAGTTGTTTATTTGCCTGGATACAAGTCAATTTTATGATCAGTGAATCTTTAGAAAACTTCAGTATGATTTTTGTGTTCAGATCTGTAGCCGACAGTCGACTGGTACGAGCCTACTGTGTATTTTTGAGTCTTGAGATTTGTTCGGGACAGTCGACTTAGACCGAGGTCAGTCGACTGGTCCTCTGTTTGTGATTTTGTTCAGTCCTTTCGGGACAGTCGACCTATGACCTTTCAGTCGACTCAAATACTTAGATTATTTTGATGAGGATTATTTGAATTTGTCTCGGGACAGTCGACTGATGACTTGTCAAGTCGACTGGTCATGCCTTAGATTATTTTTTGTAAAATGTTGGGATATGTCCTCTGGACAGTCGACTGGTCCATTATGCAGTCGACTGGTCCTGAAGGATCTTTGTATTTGATTTGAGATATTCTGTTTAGTGTTTGATTTTGAGATGTTTTGTTCAGTAATTGATTTTAAGACATTTGTTCAGTATTTGATTTTGAGATGTTCAGTTAAGAACATGATTTTGAGATATTTTGTTGAGCCACTTGTTAAGTGGGAATTTGTTCAGATATTTGTTTTTGAGTCTCTAGAGGTATGTGACCCTAGTATACCGGTGTTGAGATATTTGTTCAGTTATTTGTTGAGGCCCATTGAGGCAAATTTTCAGTTATTCAGATTTTTAGTCCGGTAGGGTACACTACTCTAGGAGATTCGTTCAGTAACCCAAACTAATAAGGACAGGCATTAGTAGTGTCATGACGAATGAGAACTTGAGTTATGCACCTCAGTATGGCTTTTGATGTAGGATTTAATCTCCTGAATTATCCAAATAGTTAACTTGTGATGTGTGATTTATCTCCGGAATTATCCAGGTAGTTAACCTGAGATGTGAGGTACTTCTCCGGAATTATCCAAGTAATTATCTTGAGATGTGGGATTGAACTACGGAATTATCGGAGTCGGGGCGACGCTTTTGGGGTATTATTGTGATAAGGAATCTATGTTTAGATGTGGGATGATCTCCTGAATTATCCAGGGAAAATACCTGTGATGTGGGATCAATCTCCGGAATGATCAAGCATGGGTAAATTATCATAGTTTATCTTCATCTCTTAGTAGTCATCGTTGTCAGCATGTAGTCATGAAGTTTTCTTGAATCACTTTCATGCATTTGGATTTCCTGTTTTTACACACACTCGGCTTTTGGTTTTGGTATCACCCATTATTCTTTTGTTGTACTTCATACTTTAGTGTTTGATTATTATTTGTTGGATATTATGTTTTAAGTTCATTTATGCTATTTGTTTGATTTGTCACCACTCACACCATTTATGGCTGACCCCGTAGTTTTGGGGGTTAGGGTTCAACTCTAGCCTCACATGTTGCAGGTTATTGCTTAGATTGGAGGTTGGAAGCTTGAGTGGGAAATTTGAGATAGTTGGACTATTTAGTGTTTGTTGTAAAAATTGTAATGGCATAATGAGTTAATATTGAGTTGTAAACAAAAGATTAATTTGTGTTGAGATGTTTAGACTTCCGCTGTGATATGTAATAATTGTTGTAATAAAGAAGAAAAATTTTAGTGGTGTTGAGTTGTAAACAAAAGATTAATTTGTGTTGAGATGTTTAGACTTCCGCTGTGATATGTAATAATTGTTGTAATAAAGAAGAAAAATTTTAGTGGTGTTGTTGGTGTTTATTGTTCTATTGAAGTGGATTGCTGGGATTTCGCCACTTATTTTCTAAGCTCTCATATTAGAAATTTGGGGCGCTACATATGGAGTGCCATCGACTATAGTTAGTGATCGCGACCCAATTTTCACAAGCACTTTTTGGCATGACATCTTCACCGCGCAAGGAACCCAACTTTGCTTGAGCACTTTATTTCATCCCTAAACCGACGGTCAGTCGGAAGTGGTAAACCGCACTTTGGAAACTTACTTACGCTGTTTTTGTGGTTACAAACCCTCCAGTTGGGTTAATGCCTTACCATGGGCAGAGTATTGGTACAATACAAGCGTCCATAGTGCCACTAAGTTATCACCGTATCAAGTGTTGTATGGCAAAGTGCCCCCTACTCTAATCAGTTACATTCCCAACACAGTTGAATCTCCAGAAGTAGAGGAAAGCCTAAGGGATCGGGATGTTACCTTGCGATTGCTTCGTGACAACCTCAAGAAAGCTCAAGACCGGATGAAGACATACTCTGACAAGAAGCGCACCGAAAAGGCATTCGAAGTGGGTGATTGGGTCTATCTCAAGTTACAACCATATAAACAAATCACTGTTGGAGGTCTGTAACGCCCCGCACTCAGTCCGTACGCACACAATTAATTAAATTCTAGCCACGCCCACCACAGGCTGCCTCAAAAGGGTGTCCGGACGTTGGGTAACCCTTCTTCATTGGCTTCCTAATATATGCTTATAATTCTCCTAATCCCCATCCGATATGGGACTATTTTGTCATCCATGGTCAATCCGTTCAAACACACACACCACACACTAATTCATTCATTCTTTCTTTCATTCCACTAATTAATACAAGTCAACTAGTCAACACTAGTTCCACTCCTTCCATCCACCACGTCACCTACCAAATCCAATCCATCCATCCATTCTTTTCATTCTTTATTATTTAGTATATATATACAATATATATACTATATACTACTATATTTATATATACTCTCTTAGAAATACGGGGTCTCACAGAGGTCGTCGCATTCACAAGCTTTCTCACCTTTACTATGGCCCCTACACAGTTACAGAGAAAGTTGGGGAGGTCGCCTACAAACTTCTTCTTCCACCTCAAGCTAAAATCCACAATGTGTTCCATGTGTCGCAGCTTCGACGGCGTTTGGGAAATCAGCATACCCTCACTTCTGACCCCCCGACCTATTTCCAGGAAGCCGAACCCCTACCTGCACACGTCCTCGATAGAAGAATGGTTGGAAGGGGAGGAGTTGCAGTGGCGGAGGTTTTAATCCAATGGAGAGGGCAGCCCAAGGAAAAAGCGACGTGGGAAGAATTTTGGAGCATACATCGTCGCTTCCCCAAGTTTCGTGAAACTTTGGAAGCTCCTTATCAAGGGGGGAGGAATGATACAGGACCTTCAGCCGCAGTATAGTCTCAGGTCCTTCAGCTACAGTATATGTATCAGCTTCAGTATCAGTGTGTATCAGCTCAGCTTCAGTATCAGTGTGTATCAGCTCCAGTATCAGTTTCTATCAGCTTCTATAAATAACGTATCAGTCCTCCAGCGAATATCTTTCTCTGAGGGGCTTATACGAATAAATACTGCACTTTCACGCTTAGCCCCCTCCATTATCCAACCGTTCTGCCAGTATGATTGGTGGATACTGAGGAGGTCGTTAGACTAGAATCTTCTCTTTTTTGCTTTGTTGCTTTTGCTAGCTGTAGACAGCCCTCAGCTATTGCTAGCTGTAAACAGCCTCCCCTGTATCGTTATAAACAGGGGGATGAATGTAAATGAAATATGAATGAATGAATTCCTATCTTCTCTAATCCTCTGCTCTCACTCTTCTTCTTCCTCTGTTCTTAGTCTTCTATCCAATCCTTTCTTTTAGTATAGTACAGCCATGGTTGCCACTCGGTCTACTCGAGATCCTCCTCCACCTGCTGATAGAACATCTGTTGGTCATGCAACAGTTGGAGTAATCGTAATCTAGAGCACCCAAGACAACAAAAATGGTCCTGTGCTTTTTTTTAAGAAGGGAGGACCATTTTAAGGTGATTGGCTACCAGATGTGTGTTTTGGTTTATTTTTTTTTTCTTTTTTTCTTTCTGTTTTTGATTAAAACCGTTAGTAAAAAACCCCTAAAATTTAGCAAATACATAATAAAAGTGTGATGAAGCAACAGCGACATAAAAACATAATCTAAGACAGTGTTTAGTAGCTTGCAAGTGAACTTGTGCAAGTTGAATTTTCAAATTTGACCTCAAAACTAATGGACTGTATTACCCAAATATCTCCCATGTTTTGGATGGAAGATGAATGAAATATATAAAGGTTACAATGAAAAGTGGGGGATATTTTAATAACTATGGTCTAAAGTTTTAGAAGGAAATTTGAAGTTTTCACTTTTCAAATGCAGTTACAACTTGGATTTCCAAGCTACCAAACATACTCTAAATGGCTTAAAACTCTAGTACGTAAAACTACACCAAAACCCAAATACATCTGTGGCACATCGAAAAGTAATTGTACTAGACTTAAATGTAAGAATCCTAGATTTTATTGGTTGCTTCTATAAAAGGAATTTTGTTGTTGTTTGGAAATACAATCTGCACATTGTTGGGTTTATGTGTTGCATACTAGGTTCGATGTGAAGTGGAGACAATGAACTGAGAAGAGGCTTGAAGCGAATATTGGAAGAAGAAGGGAGCAGCAGGCAGCAGTAGGGTACCGTCGACCATTAATAAAAGCATCGACTGCACGCCTCTCAGGTGCTCTCTCACTTGGTGGAGATCAAAGCAATCGATTGCTCCTAGGAACAGTCGACCGAAGCAGCGCAACAGTTGTATATGGGCCAATTCTTGATGAGTCTATTTGAGCCCAACTTTCTCTTCAAGTTAGATCGTCTGGCTCCTATCGTGTAACTTTGTCTTCAGAGCATATCGGACGATTATTGTATCACGACTACAACCGAGGGTTTCTCTAGATCTCTATATAATATTGTAATGGATTCATTTATGAGGTAGTACTTTATCCGAGAGTATTCATTGTAAACAACAAGTATCTTCTAGCGAGACTTGAGAGATAGATAGGTTCTTAGTAGAAGTGATTGTAACTTTGGTATATTTTCTAGTTGAATAATATCTCGGTTATTTCTTTCGCGAATTAGGTTTTTCCTAACGGGGATAAAATTGTATGCTTTGTGTACTTTGTTTGGTCTACTTGCTTGTTTGTCATTGTGATCAGTTATCGCTTCTCAACAACCACTTCCGCTGCGGACTAAATTCTTAACAACTGGTATCAGAGCAAATGTTGCTGAAGTTCCTTGAAGAAGAAGATGACATGTCAGATTTTCACAAAGATCAAATAGTTCGACGGTATGATCAACTTTAATCACTAGAAGGTGAACATGTACAACGTATTAGTTCAACAGGGCTTTGATCTTACCCTCGAAAGAGATAAGGAGACCAATCGGCATGAAACAAGAGAAGTAGGAGGAAATTTGTTCAAGCATGAGTTTAATCTGGCTGTCATTGACGAATGACGTTAGGTGCAAGAGAAGCGCATTGAGTCTATGGGCATTCGAGACTCACAATAGTCAATTCAAGATCAAATGTATTGGAAGAGAAAACTGTTTCATTTCTCAATGATGGAAGGTACTGCTCTTCAAGATCGTATAGTGGGATTCAGTGAAAAGTTATCTGAATTGAGGGCGATAAACACATATGATCTAAGCAAAGAGGATAAAACTTTCACCTTGATATATTCACAGCCAGATTCATACAAGATAACCACCATTCTACACGAGAAATCTGTCAAGGAGAAGTTTTGGGTGTTAGAACTTGAATTTCGTAAAATAGAGAATTTCTAATAATCTTTGTGAAGAAGTACAATTACGGGAATAAAAATTCAAACCAGACAATTCAATACAGAGTCGAGATGAAGAACTTTGTCCTTAAAGCAAAATTCGCTCTGTAGTGTGACGGTTGTTGACGAACTGTCTCCCAGGATACAACTGTATTACCTTCTCTGAAGAGCAGCACCCAAGCTTCAGAGACACCAGCGAACCAGCAACTGCGTTGTACTCTCGGACTGACTCAGAGAAAGAAGAAGAGTTTTAAAATTCAAAATCTGTGTACTTTGACAGACAAAAATGACTGCACTTATAGGAGACGAGAGGCATAACTGATGGATCCATTACTCTGTAACAGCAGAGTAATGGCTCAAAAAACACAACTAATGGATCCATTATTCTGCTGTTACAGAGTAATGACAGCAGCTACAGAATTTCAAACGCCTCAACAGAAAACTGGATCTAGGGAAAATTTTGGAGCAGGGCAAAAAATAATTTAGGCTGGCCAGAACCAAACCAAACCAAACCAAGCCGAGCCGGAGTCGAAGCCGAGGCTGGGCTGGGCGCGCGCGTGCGTGCGTGCGTGTGTTTGTAGCTTTGGCTAGGTCCTCTCTCCACTACACGTTAGTGGTAACCCCAGGGCTACGCCCTTTAGTCCATTTCTTTAGCTTATATACTAAAGAAATCTTTCTCAACTTTCGATGTGGGACTATCCATTTTCTCCAAATTTCCAAGTTAGTTCTTTTTGAGTACCCAACTTTGGACCAACATTTCTCATTCATACGGAATCCGTTTTTGGCAAATAAGTACATTACGTAATAGTACTCGACGTGAGGAACACAATCCAATCACTTTCCGGTGCCGCCGGTGGCGGGAGCCCACCGGAATCAGGCCCGAAAAATATGCCAAAAATATTTCCAACATTCCCCCACATGAATGGAAATTACCACACTATGCAATCCAGACACGACAGAAAAAGACATGACAGAAAAGACTCTGAGAGTACAATCGGAAAATCACTGCATCAGGAATGATAGTAATTTTTCAACTTTGAACCACTCTTAGTGACTAGCCATCAGATTCGCTTGACCAGGTAGTGAACATGATGTCTTGAACTACCCGGACTTTGATGTGAACATAGACAATAACTATCACACAGTTTCATCTCCTCACAGAATTAGGTTCTCTTGTTGTGTTCATTTTAACCTTGAACAACCCTGGTTAATCGTGAGTGAACTTGGAGAATACAGCCTCTCTTCATTCTCCTAGAAACGGCTTCATTTCACACTCACAAGGTGATTTCTTATAAAGAGTATCCTGCCATACCCCACTTTTATTTCAAAGCTATGAGAATCATTAAAAGCCAAGCTTATCCTAACCCCTTATAGCTAGCACTGTTTGTCATCCTAAGAATGAGTACGAGATTTTAATCTCTCAGTGCTCACGTCGATTCAACAAGATTTAGTTGTCCCCTTGAATCTGGATCTTGGGATCTCCAATCACCTAGGTAGGATTTCCATCAAGTATCCTCTTTCGTCATAGGCTTTAAACTCATTCCTCTTGATGATCTCACAACTTGCTCTCATGACAAACCTTTAGTAAATGCATCCGCTAGGTTGTCGGCCGATTTTATATACTCTATAGAGATTATTCCATTTGAGAACAGCTGTCTAATGGTTTTGTGTCGCATTCTGACATGACGAGACTTACCATTATACATGCAACTCAGTGCCCTTGCTATAGCCGATTGGTTGTCACTGTGTACACATATAGCATACACTGATTTTTCTCGCATAGGAATATCCTCTAAAAAGTTTCGAAGCCATTCTGCTTCTTCTGCCGCTTTGTCTAAAGAGTGAAGACATGCCCACTTGTGGATTTCGAGTTCTTGGAGTCTAATATCCAGTTGGCATCACTGTAGCCTTCTAATACAGATGGATATTTGGTGTACTGCAGCCCATAACTCTGAGTATGTCGCAAGTAGTTCAATACTCTAGTTATTCCTTTTCAGTGACTTCGTCCTGGATTACTTGTGTAGCAGCTCAGTACATTCACTGAAGCGCTAAGTCCGGTCTTGTATAATTTATTAAGTACATCAGATTACCAATTACACGTGAATATTCCAATTGTAATATGTTGTCACTCATGTTTTTGAATAAGTGAAGACTTGGGATCCACAGGACTTTTGGCAGTCCCATTGGAGTAATTTAGGTCCTCTCTCCACTTCACGTTAGTGGTAACCCCAAGGCTGCATTTTTTAGTCCATTTCTTTAGCTTATATACTAAAGAAATCTTTCTCAACATTCGATGTGGGACTATCCATTTTTTCCAAATTTCCAAGTTAATACTTTTCGAGTACCCAACTTTGGACCAACATTTCTCATTCATTCGGAATCCGTTTTTGGCAAACAAGTACATTACGGAATAGTACTCGACGAGAGGAACACAATCCAATCACTTTTCGGTACCGCCGGTGGCCGGAACCCACCGAATCAGGCCCGAAAAATATGCCAAAAATATTTCCAACATTCGGTGGCAGGTATGAATGAAAGATGGTACTTACCAAAAGAGATTTGACAGATGGACCCATTGTCTCCCTTCTCCTCAGTTCAGCTGCTAGAGAAAATTGAAATCAACCTTTCAGTGAGAGATCAACCACAGAGACAAATGCTGCTTCAGAATTACTCTTTGAGACTTTGTTGTATTTACACACACTCAAAACTGAGAGAAATGAGTATCTCATGCTGAAATATGACCTGAACAAAAATGATAATAAAATAATTACGATGGAAAAAACTAGAACATTGTCTTAACTATTTACTTAAACGTCGTGGTTCAGTTTTTTTTATTTATAAAGATTTTTTGATATAAATTGAGAAAGAGAAAGGAATACCTATTTCATGCATCCCATGATTGTTGACAATTTCGATTTTTTGGAAAGTATATCCAACAAACTTCATAACATTTGAATGAATTATCTGCAATAGACAAAGGCAAACATTGTGCTACATGTTATGTATACATGCAATAGGAATGATACAATAATTCTGCTTGAGTAAATATAAGAAGACATTTTCTACCTGGATTGGAGAAAGATACTAAGATAGCATAAAGACCTGTGAAATGATTTCATATATATTCAGAAAAAGAGATAAAGGCATTTTTATAAAGTTTTATACAAACGAGAAAAATGGAATACTGAATCAAAAAATAGAGATAGGAAGGCACCACTTCTTCATCAAGAACATATTTACCTTATGCCGAGAGCATTACTTCACTGGAGTTTTGATCGGGTTCACCTTCTGTTGCTGCAGGTCAAATACCTATAAGTTAGACAATTCTCATTAACATTTCAATGCTGTAAAAAGTTCTTCTCAGAATCCCTTTAACCTGTTCAAACTTATTAGAATTTGCCCATGTCCAACTCACCGTTGACCTCAGGTTTATAAGCAGCCTCCATTTGGTACAGATTATCCCAGTTTACACCTTGAAACCAAGGGTGAGCCTGAGAATCAATTGAAATAATTAGTAATACATCTTTCTCAAAATTAAATAGATAAAATTATCCTTGAAATTACCTTTATTTCATCAACACCTCTCCTGCCAGGCCTACAGTCGACATTACATAACAATCTTTGATAAGATTTTAGCTTGCACAGACATTGTTACATCTTCAGGAAATTTCAAATGCGGCGCGGCCGGCGCCTCCAATTAAAAATCTGCATCGATGTAAAAATTAGAAAGTGCATAAAAATAAACTTTAATTTGAACACTTATAAATGACTCTAGTCATATTCAATGTAACACCTTACAGTACATGATATGCTACTGAGGTTATGAAGGTATAAAGCAAACAAAAATGGCAAGAACCCTGCACTATTAATGATATTGAATTTATGGATGCTTGTCATTAGTTCTCACCTTCCCTAAATGTCGATACAGGTTCATTAGATCGAAATGTAGGATAACCAACAAGCATTTGATATAAGATTGCTTCAAGTGACCCACCTGCGAGAAAGTAAAGCCTATGAATATGAGTTTTTAGGATATGAGGAAACTGTTCTGCACTGAGATGCAAAAGAAAATGGCTTACCAATCACATTCCATCTCATAACCCCTCTTTAAAAGTACTTCTGGAGCAATGTAGTCAGGGGTATTGACAGTGGAGTAAGCCTACATTTAAAGATGAAAACCATACAGTTAAACAACTTGGTAAGGAGTAAAATAAAGTGCATGTAAACTAGAACTAAAATTTTCTTCTAGTTGCTTCAAACGATGATGGCACCATCAATTTTTACCCTAAAAAATATATAATCTAAGCATATATAATAACCGAATCACAAGTAGCTTACGAAAGCACGCCTATTCTTTTTCAATAGCCTAATGTTTCTTGTGGTAACGTGTTTCTCCATAAAAAAGACTGCCCACTACTATGGAGTTTCTCCTCATACTTTTTTCTATCTCAGTAGGTTCTTGTTCCAAATGTGATGATGGTAAAAATCGCAGCAGATCAGGGCCGTACGATTCCTGCACAGATCTCAAAGTATTACAGGCAAATTAGCCATCACAGGCCTTTTTTACAAGTCTGGACCCACTCCAAGACATGAGATTCTTCCAAGCCCATAAAAAGTGACAGACTAGACCCACTAGGAGAGACACCTAGCTCATGCAGGCTATGAGTCAAATCTCTTATCCCCTAACAAGGATATCTTATCTCTTGAGGGGGAGAGACATGAAAGAGATAAGGTAGTTAATTCGATCCAACGGACAAAAATTAATCTCTTGAAATTTCTCTCAAGCCTCTAAATACCCCTCCCCCTCTACAGTCAGAAGGTAATCAACAATTTGCCAGTTTTCACTTTCTTACTCTCTCTCTCTTTCTGGTTCTGACTTGAGCGTCGGAGGGTCTGTCGTTGGGGCCACTCCCCGGTGTTTCAGGCTTTTTGCAGGTCCATCGACCGCATCAGCAACCGTCGGATTCAGATCATGGTGGTCAATCAACGATTCAGATTCATTTTTAGGAGCTCTAACCGTCTTTAATGGCCAGGGTCACAAGGTTTGACTTTTAGTAAAGATGGCATTCGGGCCACTCGGGCCGGCCCGGTCCCGGGCTTACCCGGGCAGGGCTCGAAGACAATGCGGGTCAGGCTGGGGTTGGGGGGGGGGGGGGGGGGCACCCTGGCTCGGACCTGGCCCCCGACCCCAATGGTGGGGGCCAGGCCGGGTCAGTTTTTGAGGGGATTTTTTTTAATATATTAAAAATCAAGTATTAAATTGTAATTTCATAACAATTGCAAAGAACCAAGTATTAAATTGATTTAATAAATTTAAAATTCTTAAATAAAATGAAGTACATGAATAAAATTTCATACAAATTAGATCAAATTACAATTACTTGAATTTAGAGATCGAGATGGCTTCTATTTAGATTAAAGAGAAGACATTGGACTATTGTCGTGTACTTCTACTTAACCTAAATATAGAATCTCATCCCCCTAAATTTTCCAATTAATTACAATATATTGTACATTATTTTAATGTAAATCGACTAAATCTAATCGTTCATTCATCGCTACTTGTTGATCCAGCTTGTGCTTCAAGTAAGTCTTGAGTCCTCTTTTTCCGCTTTCATCCAATCTTCGGCGCATACTAGCATCTCCAAATTTTTGGCTGTCAATCGATTCCTGTTCGGGCTTATTATCCTGCCACCAAGACAAAAAGCACTTTCCGATGCAACTGTTGACACCGGTGTTGTCAGCAAATCTCTAGCCATACGAGAAAGAATATTAAAAATAACATCATTACTCTTCCAAAACTGTAACACATCTACTACATCTTCAATCGAACTTTGTGCATTATACCAATTCAACTCATTTGGTAAATTGGTACTTGGTTTTTTTGATTTAATAAGATTTAAAATACTACTAGTTGCATGACTCTTTCCTTTTGCTAATATATGGGAAGAAGAAGAAGTAGAATCAACATTTTGTGTTTGTGTTTGTGTAGTGTTAGATGAATAAAGTCTATCATAAGTATCATATAACCTAGTCAAAATATGCTCAAATTGACGAGTAAAAACAACATGATCAATATCTTGTATTGCATTGTGTGGGGCATAAGTGTAAAAAATCTCAGTTAAATTTTTTGTGCCATTTAATTTAATCTTATGATTTATTACACTAGCTACACAATATAACATAGGAAGTAGAAGAAAATATTTTAAAAATTTAATATATGTCACATTAACCATATCTCCAATAAAAGGGTCATTTTGCAAATATTTAATTGTTGTCATCATAGTGACAATTTCAAGTAAAATAGCACTAGATGTAGATGTATATGTTTTTTGAAAATTGCAAAGTAGCATCGTTAAAAGGTTCTAAAAATTTATACAAACTATCAGCAAAAAACCAAAAATCATCATCTAATATACAATTTTGCATACCCATTGTGACACAAAAATCTCTAAGATTAAAACGATAAGAGCAACACCTAATAAATCAAATGTAGAATTCCAACGATGTCTAATATCTTTAGGAAAACGTTTACATACAATTCCTCTAAGTTTACACCAATCATAAAAAGCTTGATATATTGGACCACTCAATGTAATATAATGAACACAATCTCCCATTGCATCAAGTTTATCATTTTTATATTTTAGTGCATCTTGCACACAAAGATTTAAAATATGACAAGCACACCTAACATGAAAAATTTTGGGTTCTATAGGATCTAAAGTAATTTTCAAACTATCAATTACCTTAGTATTATTAGAGACGTTATCAAAATCAATAGCAAACATTTTATCATAAATACCAAAATTATTACATGCTTCCATAATGTGTGTGGCTATAATTTCACCCTTATGTGGGTACCTAACATATCCAAATGAAATTATTCTCTTTTGAAGTACCCAATCCGAATCTATCCAATGACATGTTACACACATCATTGGAATGTCGTTTACTCCTACCCACCCATCCGATGTCAAAGAAACTCTAGTGTTTAGTGATGTTAGTATTGCTATCAAAAAATTCTTAGTCTCATTGTGAACTAATTTACGATCACCCTTAACTACATTCCTAGCAATCTTTTTATAATGGGGGTTTAAGGAGGTTTGTGCAAAAGTCTCTACATACCTACTTTCACCAAATGAATATGGTAATTCACCCCTAATTACTAACTTAGCCATTTTCCTATGAACGAGATCGTGATCGTAGCTATAACTATCTACTTGACCGGTTCTAGGATGTATTTTTTGTTGTGTGAGATTGTCTTTCGAAAATTGTGGTTGACATTTGCTTAAGTGATGTTGAAGTGTACCCGTGCTCGATCCTAATTTAAACTTATTTGGTGTTTGACACTTCTTACATAATTTTAGTCCTACACTCTTATCATTTTGTGAAGGGACAAAATTAAAAAAAATGTGTACTTCGGAAGTAGTCCCTCTAGTTTTACAGGATAGAGAAGGACCTTGTTCCAATGGTTGTGGTTCTACATAATCTTCTATTTCTATAGAATTTGAGTGTGTTTCATTCGAATCGGAAAAACTATCATAATTCATGAATGTTTCTTCATTATCTATATATGGAATTGGAATGGAAGGAATGTGATGATTAGTAGACTCTTGACTACTATGTCTACCACCGTGTGATCGATTAGAGGCCATTTAAATATTAAAAACTAGTGTATGTATAGTTAGAGAGAAAGCAAGTGTATGTATGTTTTAAAAATTAAAAAGAACAACAATCTATCTCAACTAAAAAATAACAATCATAACAAGAACTAGTGAATGAGTAGTGTATGTATGTTTTACCACTTTACCAAATTTATAAATAAAATCTAAAAAAATGAGAGGAAGAAGTTCAAGAAAACCCAAACTAATTGAGAGAAGAAGTTCAAGAAAACCCAAACTAATTAAGAGATATAGATGAGAATAATCAACTATGTTAAATCTACAAATTAAATATATACTAAAATACCGTATAAGAGTTTGAAGTTTGAAGAATGAATGTTAAGAGAGTTGAGACTTGAAAGCTTGTAGTGGACACTGTTTTAAATTTCCTCCGATACGGCCGAAATTTTGGTCGAAATTTTATTTCGGCTAGCTTGCCGATACGAAATCACATATTTTATACTCTACATCGTTTTGGACCGAAATGTGTAGATTTCAGCCAAAATTACTGAAATATCGGTTGAAATATTGCCAAAATTTACAAAATATCAGCCGAAATAGACACAAATGTTATGAATATATTAAAAAAATTGCTTTGCGTTTTGCATATATGTCTTTCAATATACGATCTTAAGCTAAAATAATGTGAGCATTTCGTATCGCTATTGTTTGTATATATGCAAAGTCAAGTAAATTTATTAACTAATACATTTTTTTCTAATCAATGCAAATTCTATTTAGTTATATACTTATATTACATTCACTTCTATATTATTGTTAAATTATGCGAAAATTTACCATAATTGATTCATGTCATTAGTTACATTATACAGTATTTTATATGATAAATGACATGTAGGATATATAATATTTTATTTAGTAACGAGAAAATATATATTTATTGAGTATAGGAAATGAACATCCGGTATGATCACATTTTCTCGAGATCTCCTCCGATATCTCCAATCAAAGACAAAATACCCCTTGCAGAGACGAGTCCGAAATCCGAGATTTAAAACCATGGTAGTAGACTAGTAGTATTGATTGTTGTTGTTGATCACTTGATTGTTGTTGATTATAGACTTCTTGATTGTTGTTGTTGATCACTTGATTGTTGTTGTATACTAGTAGTATTGAGAGATAGTAGAGAGAATGAGAGATTTGAGTGAATTAGTGAAGAGAAATGAAAGAAATGATGTGGTATATATAGAATATGCAATTTTTTTGATTTCCTAAAGTATCCCCCCCCCCCCCCCCCAAACTAGCCAGTATAGATCCGTTGGAGGGAAATATGATAATTTTATAAAAAATATATATTTATTTTCTAAAAAAAAAATTACTGTAGCAACGGTCAACCCGGACCCGACCTGAGCCCGGGCTGGCCGGTCCAGCCGGTCCCGGTCCTCAACCGGGCCGGGCCAATCCAGCTTTTTCCCAAAAATGTTGAACCGGACCAACCCCAGGGTATGGGGGCCAGTCCAGGGGTCAGACCAGGAAAGAGGGGGGCCAGGCTGGCCCGGACCTGTTGCCACCCCTAACTTTTAGTAGTTTCCTTCAATTATTAACTCACTATTTGTTTGCCCCCACACCAAAATAAGCAGCAACAAAATGTTTGCACAATCCGAAATTCGTAAGCCTCAAGTGACCATTTTGGTCTATTATCATATTATCGGGTTTGATGTCAGTCTTTGTAAATTGTCAAAACACTAGGTTTGCTTGTTGACACGTGCCTATGGCACGTCTTCGGAACGGTGCACCTGGTTTGATTATATAAAATAGTTTTGGAGGTCCAGCAAATTAATTGAAGTAGCAAACATATTATATGAGGAAGCAGTATATCGACCTTTAAGCTCAACCATCGCCTTCTTGATCATTAGCTTGAACTTACCTGAAATGCATATAGTTTGTTAGAAACACTGCATAAAGTATTTTTTAACTTCAGCATCACTTTTAGATGCTTGTAATAGTTATGCAAGGACATTATCATATAGGTTTTATAGAGCTTACTCTAATCCCATAACCACTATGAGCATGTTTAAATACAATAGTAACGCAAGTGCAGGTATGAAGATATTTACAATACTAATAATCTAAACATTTGTTTGTCTAAGACTCAGTTTGCAATTTAAATACCTCTTATTATTATTTCAACCAAAATGAAATACATGAAGTTCTCAAAACTCTAAACCAAGGTAAACATTTATTTTATCTCCACTTTGTCTCTCTATTGCACCTTTATAAAAAAAAATCAACATGGATAAATAACAAATTTACTTTAGCTGTCTTTCTTGAGTAAAGAGTTTGCACCCTTCACTGGTAAACTCCAGTCATTCCAATCCTATATATCCAAACATATACTAAAAGTTCTTATATGTTATGTTATCTATAGTTTCTAATAACCAGTAAATGGAATATTTCACGATAGTATTTTCTCTTGTAGTAAGGAAAATTTATATTGCATATTTGCCAAGTTATTTTAGGTTGCTAGGTCAGCTTACCTGTCCTGCTATGGTTTGGATGCCCAAATTGAGGCCACCAAATAATCCATCTCTCACTTGTGTATACCTTAAAAATCAAAACCAATAAAAAAACTCATCAAAAAAATCACCAAATTAAAATTTTTTAAACCCAAAAATAAAACAATCATACCTCTCTGAACTTAGATCCCATGCACACACAAAATTTGAGTCACCAAAAAACTGAGTAATCCCCTACACACACAAAATTAAAAATTAGAATGAGAATTCAGTTAATGAGATTAAATTAGAGTCGTCACATCGCATATAGAGGCTCTCAATTCGATTGAGGGGAGTCGCCGATACGGAGTCACTTGATACTTGCGCTCGATTTGGTGGATGGGAGTCACCGATACGGAATTAGCAGCGGATCAGATATCGGCGACGACCTCTTGATTGGGGTTCGACATTGGATTTGGATTTGCTTTGAAATTTTGAAATTTTCAAAATTTCAATTTTTTTTTAAAATTTTTAAAATTTTTAAAGTTTTTAAATTTTTTTTAAATTTTTTAAATTTTTAAAATTTTTATAAATTTTTAAAATTTTTAAAATTTTTAAAATTTTTTATTTTTATAAAGTTTTAAAAATTTTAAAATTTCCAAAAAAAATTTTAATTTTAAAATTTATTTTAAAAAAAATTAATATATTTTTTTAATTTTTTTAATAAGTTTTTGATTTTTTTTTGAATTATTTTAAAAGTTTTTAAATTTTGTAGTTTTTTAGTTTTTAAATTTTTTTAAAAATTTTATTTTCTTAATTTTTTGAATATGAGAGAAAGAGAAAGATAATTAAATAAATAAAGTAGTTGTTTTGGGTGGGGGTTTGAATTTGAGTTTTGGTGGAAACTTTTGGTAAAAGAATGTGTTTTGTGAGATTAGATTGGGCCCTTAATTTTTGAGGAATTAAAGGACAGCCATTTGATAGTTTTCTTTGTGTTTTACTACATAGATAGTAAGTTCATTTATTCTGAAAACTAATTAGTCCAAGATAGAAAAGAAAAAGGAGGATATCATTCAGTTCTTTTAACAAATTAACCTGTGGGCATAGTTGAGTTTGTGAGTATATAGACTCAATGCCGAGAATACCCTCATGAGCAATATAGAACCGAGCCTCAATCTCAGTCAATATATTCTTTTTCGTGAGCAATGCCATCAAGTACATACCTGGTAAGTACTCCATAAGACCATCTCCAACGGGAATTGCCATTCATACAGATTAGCTAAACCAACAGACTCGCCAATCTGGCGATGCGAAATTCGCGAGCGATCCGCTCGCCAGATCTGGCGAATCTAAAATTGGAGGGGAAGCTCGCCAAATCTCTATCCTCTCTTGCCGCCGGAGATCAAGGAGACTCCCAACGGCCATTTCTATTCCAATTTTCGGGACCTCAAAAACCTAAGAGCCAACAGGAAAAGTAGCACCAAATCTTCACTCCTGCTTTGAATTTCGGTGTCTTACAAATTCACAGAAAAATCCCAACAACCCCTTTGATTCTAATGGGTAAACCCTTTTTCTCCCAATTCAAATCAAATACTACAATCTTGGATTGAACCCATCAGTTATGCTTCTGTTTTCTGCATCAATTTCCATTCGAAATCGTTTCTTGTTTGAATTTTTATTGGAATTTGATTGCTCTGCGGTGGATTTATTAATTGTATGTTGAAAATTTGTTGTTGTTGATTGATTTTGCAGAGGCAGATCTGAGTTTGTACTGGACTTATATGTTTTTTTTGTGAGTAGATTATGTGAATTGCCAATTGCCAATTGTTGTTTGCTCCTTGTTGTTTGCTCCTTGTTGATAGTGGACTTGAGAGAATGGTTTTAGTTTATCTTTCATGAAGCTGTTGCACATCTCCTATATGATAAAGTTTGTTTATGATTTTTTTAATACTAATTGATCCGGCTACTGTTCTATCTATACATATACTTGTGCTGTCTATATCTAAATGTTTAGTAGAGTATATACATAAGGCATTCATCTTCTTTTTAATTAGGAATGCAAGTATGGCTTTAAAGTTAAAAGTAATTATTAGAGCTAAGAAATTCAATTGTCTAGTGTACTAATTCGTATTCTGTTTTGATCTATTGATCTGTGTTTATATTGGCAGTTAAGAAATTGTGTAATATTTAGTTTTTTATGCAGTGTAAGCTCTTTATGCTTGGTGCTCACTAGTCTAAGCAGAAGGCATAGAGTTAATTTATGTGTTTCCTGAGTTAGGTTGAGATTTTGAACTAACCATCTCTGGTTTTAACTTAAGTTAGAAAATAAGATGGATTTTGATTAGATTATAGTGCTACCAAACACTAATCTGCATATTTAAAAGTGTCGATATGAGGATTCTACAAAACAAGTGTTTATGCTTTAGTTTTGATACCTGAAATAATTGCTATCATTCCAGTTTTAAATGTATGAATAGAATGTTAGTTGAAGCAAGTATATCTTCTATTGACTACTGCTAACAAATCCAGGTTGTTGGTGAAAAAGAATTGACTGAGGATTTCTAACTACCAAGAAACAAGAGAGCATGAAATTATGTGTTTTTTGGGTTGGTAAGATTTCGCTTGCGAGAATGAGCTCAAAGCTTGGTGATGTATGTGTCTTTCAGTTGGGATATGGAGGACGGAAGGTGTTGAATGTTCAAATACTTTGACATAGTTAATGACTCATCTTCAGTGATCTCATGTGCAACATGGTAAATGATGAGAGTCTTAGACCAAATGCTAGTGTTGTCAATTGGTATGATAAGGACTACTCTGTGGTGACAATAAGGTGTACGGATAGGCCGAAGCTTCTGTTTGATACAATTTGCACTTTGACGGATATGAAGTATGTGGTTTTTCATGGCAGTGTTGATTCTGAGGGGCCAGAAGCTTATCAGATATTGGACAACTCCTTACCATCTCCTGTTTGTTACCTATAACTATGCGAAAGATGTGGTACTTATATTGTTATATCGTTTGTTATCGCTTAGGAGTACTACATTAGACACTCAGATGGGTCCCCTCTGAGTTCAGTAGTAGAGAGACAAAGAGTTATCCAGTGTCTTGAAGCTGCTATAGAAAGGAGAGTATCAGAGGTATATACTCCCCTTCTTTTCTTAGATGGACATTAGGGTTTAATTGATAAGTTAAAAAGCTCGGTCTAGCATTCATTTCGACATTATAAGACAAATTGTTTCCTAATTTTGCAGGGTTTGAAGCTAGAATTGTATAAAAGTGATCAGGTGGGTCTTAAGTCAGAAGTTACTCGCATCTTTCGTAAAAATAGCCTCACAGTTACAAGAGCTGAAGCATCGACGAGAGGAGGTAAAGCCATAAACACATTTTACGTTCGTGATGCTTCCGGTAATCCAGTGGATGGGAAAACATTAGACATCATAAGGCAATCAACTGGGCAGACCGAGCTTGAAGTTAAAGGCCATTACAGCTTGAAGTTAAACAAATTGATGATTCCAAAATTCTTGAGGAAATCATTTTAAAAAAAATATTATTGTAACTATTTATTAGTAAATAAAAATTAAAATATTTATGGCTAGCCAAAATAGATAGCGTGGCTGGAGTGTGAGCTTTTTTCGCTAGCCAAATTATCCATTTGTTATCTATTTTGGCTATTCTAGCTAGCCAAAATAGCTAGTGTGATTGGAGATGCTCTAAGGGCTCTTAGAAAGAAGTAACAGTCAAGTTAACAAGGAAAGATAGTATACAAATCTCAGGCCAGAAAAGACAAAGTCAGTAAGCATTACAACATAACACTGCAAAGTAAAAAGAAAGAAGAAACAAAACATACATAGAAGGATCATTAAAGATCAGCATAACATAAGGAGAACAGAATAATACATATAAGGGAAGAGAGTAACACAGCACAACACAAAGAAAGAGGGGAACAATAGTGCGAGGAAAGGGAGAGTAAGGAAACGGAAGTAATGAAGAGTAGATAGAGATAGCTAGCATCAGACAAGTAAACAAAATAAACATAGAAGCGATACACCAGCCTAAAGAGCCTCAAAAGGATCTGCAAGAGAAGTAGCCAAAAGGAAGAGAACAAAGCAGAGAGATCATCACATCCCACTATGACGCTTAGAACTGCACAGAGAAAATAGAACTTGTGAGAGAGGAAGATAAAAGTATAGAAAGTAAAAGGGAACACGAAAACACACATTACACTATAGGAGATGATACAGCCAGCTCAAGATTGGATAAGCGGAGTTTAGCAAGTTTATTAAGGGGAAGGATTTGAGCCCAAAAGTTAGACAAGAAAATGATGTCATCTAAAAGGCAATTAATAGTGCAGGAAGAATGATTAAAAATCCGATTGTTTCTTTCGTTCAAAATGGTCCATATCATAGCCATCATGGTTAAGTCCCATGATGGTCTAAATGTACGTTTAACACGAAGCAAACGGCTGTTGGAAATATTTTTGGCATATTTTTCGGGCCTGATTCTGGTGGGCTCTGGCCACCGGTGACACCAGAAAGTGATTGGATTGTGTTCCTCTCGTCGAGTACTATTCCGTAATGGACTCGTTTGCCAAAAATAGATTCTGTATGAATGAGAAATGTTGGTCCAAAGTTGGGTATTCAAAATGTACTAACCTGGAAATTTGGAGAAAATGGATAGTCGCACATCGAAAGTTGAAAAAGATTTCTTTTGTATATAAGCTAAAGAAATGGACTAAAGGACGTAGTCCTGGGGTTACCACTAATGTGTAGTGGAGAGAGAACCTAGACAAAGTTACAAACACGCACGCGCACGCACGCGCACGCGCCCGGCCCCGGCCCCGGCTCGGCTTGGTTTGTTTCTGGCCAGCCTAAATTATTTTTTGCCCCGCTCTGAATTTTTCCAGAGGCTTTTGGAATTCTGTAACTGATGCCATAACTCTGTACTAGCAGAATAATGGATCCATCAGTTACGCTTTTGTGCCATTACTCTGTTGTTATGGAGTAATGGGTCCATCTATTATGCCTCTGATCTCCTAGAAGTCCAGACAATTTTGTCTGTCATTTTACACAATTTTGAATTTGACAATCTCCTTCTTCATCTTCCTCTGAGTCTGTCTGAGAGTACAACGCAATTGCTGGTTCGATGGTGTCTTTGAAGCTTGGGTGCTGCTCTTCAGAGAAGGTAATACGATTGTATCCTGGAAGGCAGTTCGCCAACAACCGTCACACTACGAGGCGAATTTTGCTTTAAGGACAAAGATTTTCATCTCGACTCTGTATCGAATTGTCTGGCTTGATTTTTATTCCTGTAATTGTACTTTTTCACAAAGATTATTAGAAATATTCTATTTTACGAAATTCAAGGTCTAACAATCTTAAAACAATTTTTTTTCCCTCTATTCTAACAGTTTTTGTGAAGAATATTTACAGGTGTTGTTTATCATTTCGGAAAAAACAAAAACAAAAAACTAACAGTTGAATTTTAACAATTTCAGATGAAAAAAAAATAAAAAAATAGAAGGCAAACAAACTGAGAATGTCAGTGGACTGCTCAATGCACAAACCCCAGTGACCCAGAATGTGACTGCACAACCGATTGCGATACAAACGGTCGTTCTACCCATACATATAACTGTGGAAGAAAAGCTTGAAAAGTTTAATGTAACTCAATTCAAAAAGTGGCAAGGAAAGATGCAGTTCTACCTGACCACCTTGAAGATAGAAAGGTTTCTGACTGAAACTGCCCCTATGCTGGCACCTATGGATGCGCACTCTGTTGCTGTTGTTGATGCATGGACTCAAGGTGATTATCTATGCAAAAATTACATCTTGAACGGTTTGGTAGACCCGCTCTACAATGTGTATTGTGTCTTCAAGACATCCAAACTTCTGTGGGGGTCTTTGGAGAAGAAGTACAGAACCAAAGATGCTGGCTCCAAGAAGTTTGTGGTTGGAAAATTTTTGGACTACAAGATGGTTGACTCCAAGACTATTGTGAGGCAAATTCAGGAGCTGCAAGTGATAATGCACGAAATTACTGAAGAGAATATGACGTTGTATGAACCATTCCAGGTTGCAGCATTCATTGAGAAGCTTCTACCTGGATGGAAGGACTTCAAGAACAACCTCAAGCACAAGCGAAAGAAAATGTCTCTTGAGGACCTGATTTTCAGGTTACGGATTGAAGAGGACAATCGCAAGGCTGACAAGTCCTATGGAAATCAGTCCATAGAAAAAGCCAACATGGTAGAGCACGAACAGAAGGCAGAAAGAGAAAGTTCTTACCACAGGGCTCGAACAAGAAGCCTGTTGCAAAGAGGTTTGCTGGAAAATGCCACAAGTGTGGTAGACTTGGGCACAAGATATCTGAATGTCGCAGCAAGGATGTCATCCACACTAGACATGGAAAGGCGAAAGGGAATGAGAAAGCCCATGCGTACATAGCTGAGAACCTGTCCACTGGTCTCTCTGACTTGGACTTTTGTGCTATTGTATCAGAGGTCAATCTGGTGGGGAGTAATCCTTGTAAGTGGTGGTATGATATTGGAGCCACCAAGCACATCTGCTCGGACAATGATATGTTCACTTCATACCAGAAATGCAACAAGGATGAACAGTTGTTCATGGGGAATTCTTCCACCTCCAAGATTAAAGGAACACGGAAGATAGTGCTGAAGATGACTTCTGGTAAGGAACTAACACTAACCAATGTGTTGCACGTTCCAGATATTCGTAAGAACCTGGTCTCGGGATCTTTACTGAGCAAGAATGGATTTAGGGTCGTGTTTGCTTCTGACAATTTTGTACTTTCAAAGAATGTGATGTACTTGGGAAAAGGGTATGTTAAGGATGAACTGTTCAAATTCAATATAATGACAGTCATCCCAAAATATGCTGTTCCTGTTGTTCCCAAAATTAATGAAATGAATCATGTTGTTTATGTTGTTGAGTCTTCTTTTGTTTGGCATGAAAGACTAGGCCATGTTAATTTCAATTATCTGCGTAAATTAATTAACATGGATTTGTGTGATTTAAAACTCCATCCTGTTCTGTAGAAAGAAACACTAAAACTCTAGGTTTAATTCACATGGATTTGTGTGATTTAAAATTCATGCAAACCAAAGGCAGTAAAAAGTATTTTGTGGCGTTCATAGACGATTGCACAAAATACTGCTATGTATACTTGTTACATATCAAAAATGAGGCATTGGATAAATTTAAGGAATATAAGCTTGAGATTGAGAATTAACTTGGCAAAACAATTAAAATCGTTAGGCATTGGATAAATTCAAGGAATACATGTCTAGATTAATATGATGCACCGTTTAATATGTTTTGTTCTGAACATGGAATAATTCATCAGACCACTGCTCCTTACTCACCTGAATCAAACGGTATTACCGAGCGCAAGAACCGAACACTGAAGGAGATGATGAATGCCTTGTTGTTGAATTCTGGATTACCCCAGAACATGTGGGGGGAAGCATTGCTGACTGCCAACTATATTCTGAATAAAATACCTCACAAGAAAACTGGCAAGACACCATACGACTGTGCAAATGTAATGTACCTTCGTATAAATACCTCAAAGTATGGGGGTGTCTAGCAAAGATAGAAGTACCTAATCCCAAAAAGATCACAATAGGACCTAAGACCATTGATTGCATATTCATAGGCTATGCACACAACAATAGTGCATATCGGTTCTTGGTATATAAATCGGATATACCGGACGTCCATGTGAATACAATAATGGAATCAAGGAATGCTTCCTTCTTTGAACACATGTTTCTGTGCAAGGATGCTACGTATCCCAAACGTACACGTGAACAAGGGAGTGCAAGTACTTCGGTTGATGAAGCAGGAGATGATAATGATGAACCTAGACGAAGTAAACGGGCTAGAACATCAAAGTCATTTGGTCCTGACTTTGTAACGGCCGATCTGTTAGAGAATGAGCCTAGAACATTCAAGGAAGCCATGTCTATGCCTGATGCTTCTATGTGGAAGGAAGCAATCAAAAGTGAAATAGACTCCATCATGCAAAATTATACATGGGAGTTTGTCGATTTGCCTTCTGGATGTAAAGCTCTAGGATGCAAATGGATTTTTCAAACGGAAATTGAAACCAGATGGTTCAATAGAGAAACATAAGGCTAGACTTGTGGTACAAGGATTTAGGCAAAAGGAAGGCCTAGACTTATTTGATACTTATTCTCCGGTTAAGAGAATAACTTCCATAAGAATGTTGATAGCTATTGCAGCTCTACACAACCTCGAAATACATCAAATGGATGTCAAAACTGCCTTTCTAAATAGGGGATTTAGAAGAAGAAATATACATGAAACAACCTGAGGACTATGTGGTTCCTGGATAAGAAAACAAGGTGTGCAAACTTGTAAAATCATTGTACGGATTGAAATAAGTTCCAAAGCAGTGGCATGCAAAATTTGAGAATGTTATGATGTCAAATGGTTTCAAAATAAATGAACGTGATTAAGTGTATCTACATCAAAGATACTCCAAATGGATACATTCTGGTGTGTCTATATGTAGATGACATGCTCATTATTGGTAGCAATAATGAAATGATCAAACAAACTAAGAAGATGCTTAGTGGTAAGTTTGATATGAAAGATTTGGGAGTTGCAAATGTCATACTAGGAATCAAAGTTTCCAGGACGTCTGAGGGAATTACTTTGTCTCAAGTTCATTACACTGAGAAGGTACTTGAAAGATTCAAGAATTACTCCAATCGGACTTCCAAAAGTTCTGTGGATCCCAGTCTTCACTTATTCAAAAATACGGGTGACAGCTTATCACAATTGGAATTTGTACGTGTAATTGGTAGTCTGATGTACTTAACAAATTGTACAAGACCGGACTTGGTGCATTCAGTAAATGTACTGAGCCGCTACACAAGTAATCCAGGACGAAGTCACTGAAAAGGAATAACTAGATTATTGAACTACTTGCGACATACTCAGAGTAATGGGCTGCATTACACCAGATATCCAGCAGTATTAGAAGTCTACAGGGATGCCAACTGGATATCGGACTCCAAGAACTCGAAATCCACAAATGAGTATGTCTTCACTCTTGGTGGTCCAGCTGTGTCATGGAAATCCTCTAAACAAATGTTACTGGCCAGATCCACCATGGAATCTGAGTTTATTGCTTTAGACAAAGCGGCAGAGGAAGTAGAATGGCTTCGAAACATTTTAGAGGAGATTCCTATGCAGGAAAAATTAGTGCCTGCTATATGTGTACACTGTGACAGCCAATCGGCTATAGCAAGGGCACTGAGTTGTATGTATAATGGTAAGCTCGTCATATCAGAAGGCGACACAAAACCATTATACAACTGCTCTCAAATGAAATAATCTTTATAGAGTATATAAAATCGGCCGACAGCCTAGCAGATCTATTTACTAAAGGTTTGTCACAAGAGCAAGTTATGAGATCATCAAGAGGAATGGGTTTAAAGCCTATGACGAAAGAGGATACTTGATGAAAACCCTACCTAGGTGACTGGAGATCCCAAGATCTAGGTTCAATGGGGAGAACTAAATCTTGTTGAATCGACGTGAGCACTGAGAGATTAAAATCTCGTACCCATTCTTAGGATGATAAACAGTGCTACCTGCAAGGGGTTAGGATAAGCTTGGCTTTTAATGATTCTCATAATTTTGAAATAAAAATAGGGTATGGCAGGATAATCTTCATGGAAAATCACCTTGTGAGTGTGAAATGAGGCCGTTTCTAGGAAAATGAAGAGAGGCTACATTCTGCAAGTTCACTCACGATTAACCAGGGTTGTTCAAGGCCAAAATGAACACAACAAGAGAACCTAGTTCTCTGAGAAGATGAAACTGTGTGATAGTTATTGTCTAGGTTCACATCAAAGCCCGAGTAGTTCAAACTACTTGGTCAAGTGAATCTGATGGCTTGTCACTAGGGGTAGTTCAAAGTTGAAAAATTACTACCATTCCTGATGCAGTGATTTTCCGATTGTACTTTTAGATTCTTTTATGTCGTGTCTTTTTCTGTCATGTCTTTTTCTTTTGTGTCTGGATTGCATAGTCTGGTAATTTCCATTCATGTGGGGGATTGTTAGAAATATTTTTGGCATATTTTCTGGGCCTAATTCTGGTGGGCTCCGGCCACTAGTGGAGCTGGAAAGTGATTGGATTGTGTTCCTCTCGTCGAGTATTATTCCGTAATGTACTCGTTTGCCAGAAACGGATTTCGTATGAATGATAAATGTTGGTCCAAAGTTGGGTACTCGAAATATACTAACTTGGAAATTAGGAGAAAACTGATAGTCCCAAATCGAAAATTGAGAAAAATTTCTTTAGTGTATGAGCTAAAGTAATGGACTAAAGGGCGTAGCCCTGGGGTTACCACTAACGTGTAGTGGAGAGAGGACCTAGCCAACGTTACAAACACACACACGCGTGCGCCCGGCCCGGTCTCGATCGCTCCGGCTCCGGTCTGTCATTTTACACAGTTTTGAATTTGACAATCTCCTTCTTCTTCCTCTGAGTCTGTCTGAGAGTACAACGCAATTGCTGGTTTGCTGGTGTCTCTGAAGCTTGGGTAATGCTCTTCAGAGAAGGTAATACAGTTGTATCCTGGAAGGCAGTTCGTCAACAACCGCCACACTACGAGGCAAATTTTGTATCGAATTGCCTGGTTTGATTTTTATTCCTGTAATTGAACTTATTCACAAAGATTATTAGAAATATTCTATTTTACGAAATTCAAGTTCTAACAACGCCAACTTGTCCACCAAGAGTGAACGGAACCAAGTTTACCACGCACATTCCAAGCTTTCTTGAAAATGGACCTTAGTGGAAGGATGAAAGAGAAATTAATAAACAAGTGGCAAGAAGTTTCATACTCGTTACCGCAGAGAACACATTTTTGACCAAGAGCGAGACTTTTTTGTTGAGAATGGCAACCGTGAGGAGTTTATTGTGTATAGTGAGCCAAGTGAGAATACGGGCTTTAAGAGAGGCTATACACTTCCATACTGTATTATAGAATGGAGAGATAATTCCACTGGAATTGAGAAAGTTATAATAGGACTTAACCGTGTAAACACCGGAACTCGCCCAACGCCATTTAACGTCATCGATGGGGTGCCAATGGTACCCTCTGATAAGCAGCAGTAATTGAAGATAATGCGAGAACATTGAAAAAGGAAGAGTTCTAAGAAAAGCGATGCACCAATCCATAGCATTATTATTGTTAACTAGATAATCATCGATAGATGCATCAGGATTAGCCGCTAAAGAGAAAAGATCCGAGAAATTGGCAGCTAAAGAGATATTGGAAATCCAAAAATCAGTCCAGAACTTAATAGTGGAGCCCTCACCACATAGTTTGAATAATCTGCATTTGAAGGGACCCACAACCTTCCACACACCTTTCCAAAAGGAGGAAGCAAAGGCAGGAAGGGTTGGGTGAAGTTCCCAAACACGGTGTTGTTTATGATATTTATGGACCACAAGATGCTTCCAAAGTAAATCCTCCTGTTTGAGGATTTTCCACGACTACTTGCCTAGAGGGCTAAGTTCTAATGATGAAGGTTTATGATACCTAACCCACCATTGCATTTGGATTTGTATAGAAGTTTCCAATTACAATGGTGTTTGCCAATTTGCAGAACAAATGATCCGGACTAGAAGAAATTTTTTATAATCTGGTCAATCTGTTTGAGGACCCGTGAAGGCACATAGAAGAATGACATCATATATAGGGGTATAGAAGAAAGGACAGAATTAATGAGAATTAACCTGCCAGCTCTTGACAACTGTTTCTAGACCAAGCACTAAGTCTAGATTCTACCTTGTCAATCATCAGTATCCAGTCATTCTTATGAAGTTTACCCCCACGTTAATGGGATACCCAGATAAGTAATGGGAAAGGAAGCAGAATCACAGTTAAAGAACTGTGTTATTTCCACTTAGCAGTTATCCTCCAAGCCAAACAACAGAAGTCTTCTGGAAACTAATAGTCAATCCTGAAGCCATTTCAAACATATAAAGAAGAAGTTTAAGATTGCGCAGGGTCGACCAACAGGTTTAGCAAAGATAATCGTGTCATCCGCGTATTCCAGATTTAACCCTAAAACCACAGAATCCACTAAGACCTTCTATAAGGTCAGCATCCCAAGCTTTAAGGAGTAATTTTCTGAAAACATTAGCAACAAGAGAGAATAGAAGAGAAGAAATAGGATCTCCCTGTCGCAAACCTCTTTTGCATTTGGATTTTTTACCTTCAATACCGTTGATAATGACAAACGAAGTGCCAGAGAAGAGGCTGTATTTGATCCAAGAAATCCATTTGAGGCCAAAACCACGATGAAAGAGAATTTCAAAAAGGAATTCCCAATTCACTTTGTCATAAGCTTTCTCAAAGTCAAGCTTCAAGAGAATACCTTCGGACTAAGATTGGTGACAACCCGGGATAATTTCTTGAGCAGAAGCCACACTATCTAAATAAATCGGTTCTTGATGAAACCAGATTGAGCGGGATCAATCAGAGGAGAGATAAATGCGTTGAGACAATTAGCAAGCACCTTCATAACAATTTTGAAGAGTGCATTAAGAATACTTATCGGTCTAAACATTGATACTGTATTCGCTTCGATAATTTTGGGAATAAGAACGATGTGTGCATAGTTAATCCTATAGAAGGATAGCTGGCCATTAAAATGGTCAGATAACATATGGAATATGTCATCTTTAAGAAGATCCCAAAACTTTTGGAAGAAAAAGGATGGGAAACCATCAGGGCCCAGAGCAGAATCACTGCACATGGAGAATACTGCTAGTTTTATCACTGCACATGGCGCTTCAGTGGCAAAAAGATCTTGGTTTTCCTCAGCGTAAAGGAAATCTCAGTCAAGGTGAATAGAAAGAGAAGATGATGAACCCATGAGAATTTTAATGAAGGAAAAGAAAGACAAATGGAATTCAGCATTGGAATTTAATTCCACATTGTCCTCGACAATGGAAGAGATGCGCTTACATCGTTGACGATGAGAGGCATAGTTATGGAAGAATAAAGTGTTGCAATCTCCATATGGGAGCCATTTTATCGTAGCACGTTGAACCAATTTGATATGGTCAAGATGGAGAAGAGAATTAAATTTCTGCTTACAGTCACTTCTTTTCTTGCGATCAAAATCTGAGATGGGACTCGATTCTTCTGACTAATCAACAGAATGAATAGTGGAAAGAAAAAAAATTGAGAGCGTGTAAATTGCCAAATCACTCGTTTCGCCAAATTTTACACCCATGTTTCACCACGTAAACTTTAAGAAGAATTCGGCCTAGGCTATGGGAGCCCACAACAGAGGAAAGACAATTGATAATGAGATTAACGAATATTTGGTCTTGTAACCAGAATTTCTCAAAAAAGAATTTGAAAGGTTTAGAGAAGTTAAAATTAGAGTGCAGAGCGATGGGAAGGTGATCTGAATAGGGGTTCGGGTATGCTTGAACAAAAGAGTTATGGAAACTAGCGAACCAGTTTTGAGAAACCAAAGAATCGGTCAAGTTTAACCATAGATGGGGAGAGACACATGTTGGACCACGTAAAGGATCTACAATTAATAGGAAAATCAATAAGATCAAGATTACGAATACAATTATTGAAGGTATGAGAATCTCTCAAATGAGAAGAGTTGCCAATTCTTTCGTGATGAAATCTAGAAACGTTAAAATCACCACAGAAGATCCATAACCCATGAATAGAGCCAGAGAAAGAGTTGAATTCGTCCCAAAACTCTCTACGGCGATCGTAGGTGGAGGGACCGTAGATAGAAACAACGGTTAGATTGTGATTAAATTCTAGCCAGTTCAGACAAATGACCAGAAAGAATTGACAACGGCAAACAGAGACTAAATGAAAAGCTGAAGCTTTAAATCCAAATAGAATCCTGCCACAAGAATGGATAGCATCCAGGCTAATCCACTGGGTAATAAGCTTACCGGCAATAGAACGGACCAAAGCTAGATGAATCGCATCGAGTTTCGATTCTTGGATAGAAGAAAAGGTCGCAATAAAGAGAGGAAATCATATGTGAGATAGCTTCTTGCTTATGAGAGGTAACCAATCCCCGAATATTCCAAGAGACATGAATCATGGAAGAAAGTTAACACTAGCTCGAGAATGTTCAGATTTACAAATGGAATTAAGAATATCATAATTAGGATCAAATACAAATCCCATATGTGATGCCATATCTATCATCTCTCTGTCAGATAGGGAATCAAATTGGATTTGATAAACCGAGCCAAGGATCCATCAGTGTTGGATTCCAAAGGGATCGGTGGAATTTCAAGATTTCGAATTTGAGCTGCTATAGTGGCTTTGGAGGAGGTCAATAAGTAAACATCTTTCTTAGTTCGAATACATGCACTTGCACGAATGAAAGAGGATTTATAATTCTTTTTGGAATACTTCTGTTTAGATTTTGAGATGGAGCTTGAAGAAGCATTACTAGAATTCAAAAGAGAGCTCGAAAAGGCACTAGTAGAGGAAGTGAAGGGACAGGATATAGGACATTCAGCAGGAATAGGGAAACCCTTTAGACGAATCCAGGGAAAAGCAATTATCACAAGAAATAAGAGATGTGTTAACAGAAGAAAGAATAACCGGATAATGATGAGAAGGATGTGCAATTGTACTACCTAATGAAGCTAAAACCAGAAAACAAGAGTCGAAAGATAAATTAGAGGTAGAAATATTATTGTAGTAAAAGCTAAAATGCTGAAATAAATAAATAGGATTAATGTTTAAAGCAAAGGAAAATTTATTGTTCTTCATAGACATGAAATTAGAGGTAAAATGAAAGTCAAGTAGTACCTTGCCCTTGACGAGGGGAATAGAAAGCTCTTTTTCCTCATCATTGAGGAGACTATTGTTAGGAATGTGTCTTGAATACTCGTGGTTCAGATTAGAAGAATGTAAGATGAAGCACAGAGGCTGAAGCGTCGAAAAGAGTAGAAGAGAAAACAGCAGTAGCAAGGTGAAGCAGAGTTGCGGTCGACTTCCCTAGGGGAAGGTCGTCGACCGCACCCTCGACTGCACACCCGACCGTAGTTGTACAGGGTTTGGCCGTGAGGAGGACGGTCGACCGCCCGCAGCATTGTGTATTTTCTGGGCCTCGATTTGTTAAGTCATTTCAGCTCAATGTTCAACTCCAAATCAGATCGTACGACTTTTATTCAGTTACTTCTTCTAAAGGTTATATCGGACGACTGAGAATCAAGATTAAACCTAGAGTTCTCTCTATTCTTCTATATATATTGTAAACTTCTCCAATATGAGAGTAGAGTACTTTATTGATATTTTCTCCATTGCAAAGAGGGACTTGAGAGAGAGATAGTTTTTGGTGAGTGGGTTTAATTTCATATATTGAGTGAATCATTAACTCCTTTTAATATCTTTTAGTTGAATATTAGATCTCTTTATATTTTTCCCCAATTAAGCGAAAGCTAACCGGGATAAATCCTCGTTGTATTTGTGTTGCATTGGTGGATCTACTTGCTAGCTCAATTGATTCATCTCATCTACTTCGACTTCCTCATTGCTCTATTTAGTTCACATCGGGTGTTTGTTAACACCCCAATTCCAACAACTATTGGTGTCAACCCAAGAATGTGGATCTATAGAAACCAAGGTAGATGAGCCCTTGGGATGGTGTTGAGCTTCGGGAAAATGGGACGACGAAGAAGAAGTCATTGTTGCGGTCTATTTATCCCAATCGACTGAGTAATGAGTATTTATGCCCCAAGCTGCCTAGGCATTAATTAGCCAGAGTCGAGGGAATGGGAGGTTCAATCTTCATATACTCAGCAGGTGAAGGCAAGACGGGAGGCGAAGGGCCTAGCTTAGGCATAGGAGATGGAACCTTAGAAGGAACGGTAGTGACCTTGCCTGAAGGTGGCATAGGAGAAGGTTTCGGGAATGCTTGAGAGGAGAACGATGGGTTAATCCATACCAAGTTTGGCAGTTTCAAAGGAGAACAGGTAGATTTGGAGGGAGTAAAAAGGAGAATGCCAGAGTGAAAATTTGGAAAATTACAGATTAAATTTTACCTGTCCTCCGCGTACCTTCTCTACTTTATTGAGTTTCTTCATTTCATATACGTGACCAGTTGCTTTTTCCCTACAGACCCTAACTTACAGCACATATGATAAACATAAAAAATTTCAGTATAAAAAGGAAAGCACGTATTTATACCAATAATTGCAAAATATTAAACAACATTTACCTAAATATTTTAGAAAAAAATACCTTTCCCTGTCATCGTCAGCACCAAGAAAGCGTATACTCCCATATTATGTCCTGGATAGGGCTGCAAACGAACCGAGCTATCCGCGAGCTACTCGGCTCGAGCTCGGTCAAAGCTCGGCTAGGGCTGCAAACGAACCGAGCTATTCGCGAGCTACTCGGCTCGAGCTCGGTCAAAGCTCGGCTCGTGTCGAGCTCGAGCTCGAAAGCGAGCTCGATACGTAAACAATCCGAGCTCGAGCTTGAAAGTACATGAGTTTTAGGCAAAAGCTCGCGAGTATTCGGCTCAAACTCGGTCAAAGCTCGGCTCGTCTCGAGCTCGAGCCGAGATTGAGCCTAAAAATGAGCTCGATATATAAACGAGCCGAGCTCGAGCCTCAAGGTATTCGGCTCGACTCGGCTCGTTTGCAACCCTAGTCCTGAAGCCGCATGTACATGTACTCCGTCTCCTTCTCTCATCAGAGACATCTGCACCCGCCAACTCCCTCTCTAAAATTCATCTCCTAAGTTTTAAAAAAGATAAACATAATTATCAATTAAATTACAAAAATACCCAATTCCTCACTTTTCAATTTTATTTAGATAAATATAAATAAAAAAATTCATAATTTTCAATTAATGAAACAAGATATTAACTCAAATCTCCCTGTCTTTTTCGTGCCGGGAAAAAATATATATATATGAAGAATTTCACCTTTCTCTTCGCTCTTTCAAATTCTTAATGTGCTCCTTGTAAGTTGTAATTATTCTCGATATACTGCTTCGCAGCCTTAACTCTCTCCTTGTTGTCGATGAAAGCCTCAACTTTACCGACAACATCCTCAACATCTATCTCTCTTTTCCCAAACAAATTTTTCTTCACCGACGACATGTTAACAACCGATTGAAAGATTATGTATAGCTTCGAACAAGTTGGATGATTAAGAAGAGGAAATAAATTTGTTTGATGAAAAAATAAAAAAATTTCTAGATAAATTTTTTTTGAGAAAAAAGTGACCGTTATGGTCACCTGTTTCATTAATGCGAAATTAAAGAAAAAAAATATTACAGAAGAGTTCACTCTAGTACTCGACTCTAGACACCAAATATAAAGAGTTACAAGACCAAATCAGCATAGCTCAACAGAAAAAAAACCAAAACAACCCAAAAGTACAAATTCCTCATCTGGCACACATATGCTGACAACCCTGCAAAAGCCTACTGCATGCTAAGCCGCTGGTCCGATCTAGTGTAGTCCTCCCTGTTATACTGCCCCCGAACTGGCAAAGGCTAGGAGAGACCCACTCCCACCCTCCGGACTACTCTAGTTCCTCCAGACGAAGTTTCTTACGATTCCCTGTTTGACCTGTCCAAGCAATAATAAGAAACATTGCTTTATTGACTAACACTTAAACTTTGCAATTAATGTTACGAAAACAAGCGTCATTCCTATCTATCCACAGGGTCCACATAGTAGCAACTACCATAATATCCCAAGTCCTCCTATACTCTTTCCTAATGAAACTCAATCTCTATTTCCCTCAGAGATCCCCAATAGTGTTCGGGACTAACATGATACCAAAACCCACACCCATAATTTTCCATAAAAGTCTCGCTTTAGGACAGATAACGAAGATATGTTCTACGTCCTCCTCTCCTTCGCTACATCTCGGGCATTGAGCATCGATCGGAATATTACGTTTCTGAAGGTTAACTTTGGATAGGATCGCATTTTGCAGTACCAACCAAAGGAAAGCCCTAATCTTATAAGGTACCTCAGATTTCCAAATGATTTTCGCCTCTGCGTTTCTAAGTACCCCATCATTGTAGAAATCATACATGGAGCTAACTGAGAACAATCCATTAGGCTCTAATTTCCAAATCCGTTCGTCTTCTACTCCCGCAGTTAGTCTCACCCCATCTTCCAGGTAATCTTTCAGTTGTTGAAGTTCCTGCTGGCTTTCCTAAGATAAAATTCCCACGGACTTTAGATTGACTGTATTATTTTTCCAAATTTCAGCCACCGTTGCGTTCTCCTCTGTTGAATCCCAAGCTACATGTGGGAAAAGTTCTTGTAGGGTATTCTCACCCGCCCACTTGTCCTTCCAAAATCTCAATTTTTTTTCCATTACCCAAACTGCACTTGGTGTTAGCATGGATTGCCTCTCCCACCTTAGCAATCCCTTTCCACATATAAGACTCTTTCCCGTGTTTACTTCTTTCCCCAAACCTAAATCTTTTCTGTCTACGATACATCAAGAAAGAGTTTCCCCACCACGCCTTGTGTTGTTTGTGAATTTTCCACCACCACTTAGCTAGAAGAGCCTTGTTCATGTCCTGTAGGTTTACAATGCCAAATCCACCGAATTCTTTCTTTTTACATACCCTCCCCCACCGTACCAAATTCAGCCCCTTATTTTGCTCCTGGGTGCCTTTCCAGAGGAAACGTCTCCTACACTTGTCAATTCTGTCAATCACCCATTTAGATATCTCATAAATAGACATTAGGTACGTCGGGATGCTACTGAGAACCGAATTAATGAGAGTGATACGCCCTCCAAGCGACAAGAATTTCCCTTTCCATCCATCAAGTTTCTTCTCTATTTTTTCTACTAGCGGCACCCAATCCTCCTTAAGAAGTTTCCCAGGTCTGATAGGCGTACCCAAGTATTTAAGAGGCCATTCCCCCTTTTCACATTCTAGCAGTACTGGGATCATCATGGATTGGGAGGTAGTTACGTTGTTAAGTGTCATAACACTGCTCTTGCGTAAATTAACTATCAATCCCGACCATAACTGAAAACAACTTAGTACCACTCTAATAGCCATGGCTTCCTCAATCTGTGCTACCCCAAATATTAGAGTATCATCTGCGTACTGCAAAATCGACAACGGCACTGGGTATCCTTTCACCTTTAACCCCTTTGATAAATCCGCCTTCAATGCCTCTCCTAGTCATTTCTACTAATCCATCGATGATGATAGAAAAGATCGATGGTGACAAAGGATCTCCCTGACTTAGCCCTCTACGACACTTGATTTCCTTTCCACGCTCCCCATTAAGCTGTACGAAAGATTTTTCATTTCTAACACAACACTTCATCCACCTTCTCCATTTATCCTCGAATCCTTTTAGTTCCAGAGCCTCATCCACGCAATCCCATTCTACTGTATCATAGGCTTTCTCAAAGTCAAGCTTAAGCATAAAGCCATCCACTTTATCCTTGTTGCCCCGGAACACCAATTCATGGGCTGAGGTGAACTGTCCATCATATCCCTACCTTTGACAAATCCTCTTTGCGCTACATCAATAATATCCATTAAGTGCGGTGATAGTCTATTGTCAAGCACTTTAGCAATGATTTTGAATGAGCCTTTAAGCAGGCTAATTGGTCTTAGATCTGACACTCTAAGCACCTCAACTCTCTTTAGGATCAGTATAATATTTGCATAATTAAGTCTATCAATCTGTGCTTCACCCAGAAAAAACTCATGAAAAATATCTAGAAAGTCTTTCTTGATGATTGCCCAAAACAAACTATAAAAAAAGATCGGAAAACCCTCCGGTCTCAGCGCTTTGTCCTGACCCAAGCATTTAATAGACTTCAGCACTTCCTCCTCCGAGAAAGTTCCTTCCAAGTCCTCACTCCCATCCAACCTCGACTCAATCCACATGTCAGGATGTAAGCTGCAGGTGTGAGATTTCTTCTTTCCCAACAAGTCCTTGAAGCTCCTATCTACATGTTGTCTAATATCATTAATCTCCTATGACCACGTATTCCCTACGAATAATCCCGTGATGCTATTATGTCATCTTCTCCCGTTCGCCACCTTATGGAAGAAGGCAGTATTGGAGTCTCCTTCCTTAAGCCATTGAATCCTCGATCTTTGCCTCCAGTAGTACTCTTCCATCTCTCCAATTCGATGCATTTCATTTCTGTTAGCTGCCAGTCCATCCATTTCCCTCCCCTCTAAACTTCTATCTTCCTCAATGATTTCTAGTTCCTGAGTTCTGGCCCCTAGTCTTTTTTTTGTTCTTTTGAGTGCTCTGTACTCCTCTTTAGCCCATTTCTTTAGGGCTTTACGAAATCTTCTAAGTTTGAAATTCCACTTGGAGACCGCATCGTTCGAATTGGTCGGGGCCTCCCACGAATCTTCTATAACCTTCCTAATGTCATTGGATTAGGTCCAAGCTTTCTCAAACCTGAATTGTTGGTGGATGACTCTTCTGCCATTCCCACATTCTAGAGCCAGTGGTGTGTAATTACGTCAATCTAGGAATTGAATTAACGTTAGCCATCGGGAACTTTTCCTCCCAATCCATGGAAACTAAGATTCTATCGAGTTTGGCTAAAGTTGGGTTAGCTTGCATGTTCGTCCATGTAAATTTCCTATCCATCCCCTGAATATCAACTAGATCCAGGTTTGATCAATAGATTGAAATCAAATCTTTCTCTCGCTGCTTCCCTTTCCCAGATGTTCCGATTGGAATCTAGTAATGTTAAAATCTCCGCCCATAACCCATGGCCCATCCCATCTACTCCTAACGAATCTTAGTTCTAACTAGAATTCGTCTCTGAGACTCGCATTGTACGGTCCATAACCGAGGTAATCATTTGTTCTCATCCATCTAATTTGCGCTTTAATCTAATAGTGACCGAAAACTCTCCCACATATTCATCGATAAACTCAAAGACTTTAGAGTCGAAACCTAAAGCTATCCCCCCAGACACCCTTAGATGTCTTGTAACTCCATTGGAAGTCTCTCAATGACCTCAATGCCTCAAAATCTCTACTCTGTGGGTCGGGGATCCTAATCTCTTGAAAAGCGCAAACTGTTGGCTTCTTTTGAGCAATAATATCGTTAATTAATCTACTCTTGACTCTAGACCTCATACCTCTGACATTCCAAAAGATGTATAACATTAAAAATAACGCATCTAATCACCTACCCAACCCCACATACTGATTCAACTTATAGACCCCGTCTAAAAGCTTCATCCCTAAGGTCATTTACCCTTAGTAATTGGCTATCTCTAGTGGACCCCATGTCAAGACCTAAAGCACAAGCATAGTACAAGATCATATTATCCGAAATGAAACTTAGAATGGAAAACTCACCTCCGCAGGCCGAGGTTGGTTCCTTTGATTTTGCTGCCGCTTTGATTAGATCTTCCTCACTTGGTCCCTTTGATCCCCATCTATCAATTTGCCTTTTGCTCTTCCTCTTTGCTTCATCTAGGTATTTCCCGGTGCTTTGTGGGATTGATCCCGAGACATCTTTTTTTGTAATTCACATCTGTTCCCGGCGTTAATTCCTTAACTCTTAGTTCCCATTTTTCGTTTTCCAAAAACACATCATGGGACCCATCCCTAAGTCCATCTAATGCAGCAATCTTATCATTCTCACTCATCAACTCCCCTATATTCTGAATCTCCTTGTCTCCCTCACCGCCGAGCCTCCTGTCCCCCTGACACTCCGCGTCATCTGGCTCACCCTCCTCCTCCTCTTCATCCCCCCCCCTTTCGATCATCTGCATAGGGTAATTTTTATCCGAATTTATAATCAATGGAACCCTATCGTTCCCATTAACATTATCCCAAGGCTTGCGGGTAGGGTCAGTCCCAAAAACGAAGTTGGCCGATATAGTTTTGACAGCTAACTCCACAGCATTTTGAAAATCAAGATTGCTCATCATCATAATATCCCTTTCAGCCTTCGTGGGACCCATAGCTATGCCCCTCACGTCAGCGTCTTTTTGCACCATCTTGCCAACCTGTCCCTCTTCTCTTTGAAGACACATCTCCCCATCTTGACCTATGAATTGACCCTCTCCTTTTTTCACGCCAGAGGTACAATAGATCCCCTTCCCCTTTTCTGTGGCGCACCGCACACGATTTGACCCCCCATCCATCATCTGACAACTGTCCTTTCCTTCATTCAGACCGCTGTATGATGAAGATCCAACACGTGCTGTTTTGTAGGGTTGTGATAGCTTTTCAGCTGACCTAACGGAAGCTTGGACTGAGGGCTCAGATTGGACTTAGCACGATCCAAAGGCGGATGTGAATCTTCAACCTCTCTCTCCCCAACCTTACGCGCCTCTGATTTCACCCCGACCACTCTGGCGATCTCCAAAAGGAGACTCTTTTTTTCTTCTCCACGATTACCTTTACCTCATGTCTTTCCTCCTCAAACTCCACGACGATTACTGACGGGATTAGACTTAAGTCTTCCACACCTATTTGAAGCCTCACATATTCTTGACGAGTTTGAAGGTTGGTATTCTTGTCGATGGCAATCAAATACCCAAAATCTCTAATCACACTTTGGAATGCTGATCGGACCCAACAATGGAACGGTAGATTGAATAGTCGAATCCACACCACCAGAAGTGTGTCGACCTTCATAGCGCCGAAACTCTGAGACCATCTGCTCATCGTGACATAGAAATCCTCCCCCTCATGACTCCCCATAATCAACACTTCTCTAATTCTTTCATCAGTCTTGCAAAAAACCATGTATATATCTTGCCTAACCTTTTGAATATCCCATACCCAACTCAGGTTAGGCCTCACACACTCATTTAATTGGTCAGCCAACGCCTCAGTAATAGGATTACCGGTGTGAATTTTTAGCATGACGCATAATTTCAAACGGCTCTTAAAGTCCGCCATGATCGACGTCGGTGCGACAATCGCCTTGATAACCCTTCTCCCCCCATCGTGACTCTCCTCCGATCTATTTGTGACTGTATTGATAATCCTTTCGCTGTTTGGAGCCGGCATATCACGTGGAGCTGTCAAGGTAGACTGAATGCTCCTCGCTAGGTTACCAGTAGGGCAAGCTACCGAAATGTGGCTGAACTTCTTACACACATAGCAAAACCAGTCTTTGGGGAATTCATGGATCGAGTGTCCTCTCGTTGCACACTTATGGCATTGGGCCCTCTTTTTTGTCGTGTTCGGTGCCGAAGACGACGAGGAGGACAGGGCTTTCTCCGCTCTCTTCTCCGCCCTCTTCACTCTCTTGGGCTTCACCAAAACCCATTCCCCTTCCTCATCCTCCTTCCTCCTTGCTGATGCCCTCTCCGGTGACAGTGGCCTCTTACTACACTCTCCCCGAGCAGGGTCATCATTCCTCGAACCAGTAACCTCCAAGTACGACCTTCTATAGGTCAACGGAGGGCGGGGGCTGCCTTTTTCCCTCACTGGCGAGTCCCGGTGCCCCTCCTTTCCCAACACTCTATGCCCATGTTCATCTCCCCTTTTACTCAGGTGACCTCTATGGTCTCCTCGAGTATCTCTATTCCATGTCTTTCCCCTTCCGCTAGTGAGGTCGCCTCTGTTAACTCCAGCTATGTTACCCTGAGTCAGTTGCCTTTCACCATCCTCATCCCTTCTTCTTTCCGCCACCGACCGCTGAGCTTTGGTGTTGAAGGCTGAGTGGAACTGCTGATCACTCTTCATAGGTGTTGAAGGCTTGAATAAATTTCTAGATAATTATAAAGAGAAAGGAAGAGACAGCAAAAACCCTAATTGGGGAGAATTTTATCTAACTGGATTTTGAAGAGGAGGCTATTTAAGTGGGAAAGCGTCTGAGGAGAGAGAGAGGGGATGGGTTTTATTGGGCGGTCATGATTTAATGGGTCGGGTTGGGTCCAATAGTGATCCAGTTGGACAATACAGTAAGTGACAATATAAACTAGAGATTGGGTGTGTAATTACTGTTTCTTGGGTGGCAGTTAGCTAAATTCAATGACAGGCTGTTCGTTCCAAATGCAAGATTTGTTACGAGCTCATGTCGAGATCTAAGCCATTGGGGATGCTTTGAGATGAGAGGTCCCAGATGATGAAGAATCACATTTAATTTGACCGACAGGTTATTTTAGGATTTTCTATAATTCAAGATCGATACTTCTTATTAAAGAGTGCAATCCAAAATAATTTCTTTTTTCTGTTGAATAATTCTTAGATGAAATATGTAATGAATTTATGAATATAAGCCAAAGTCACCAAATTAAGTTTTTTCCTGTATATGAACGTTAGAGAGAGGAAATTTCTTGTTTAATAAAAAAATAGCCAATATACTGATGATAATTGATAAGCACAACAAGATACAGAGTAAGATGGACCGAACAGGATATCAGAAGAAGCTGATACTGTGATGAGGACATCGGTTCAAGACGATTCGGGCATTTCTATCAGTGCAGGCATCGTCTAGGCTAGCTGCTTCATTAGCTTAGGATTTTTTTTCAGTACCATATTTGTTTTTTGAAATTATAGCCATATGTAATCTTTTATTTATGCATTAGAATATTTTTTGAGATTTTTGAATATTTTGAGATTTGTATCCATATTTGTTTTTAGCCTATTTACAGGCCTTGAGATTAATGAGAAGTCATGTCATTATTGATTAACAAAATTATTGTGTTGAGTTTTGCTCTTCATCTCTCTGTGTGATACAATTGAGAACTAATTTTAGGGTTTGTGATAAACTCTAAAATTACCCCAAATCCAATACAAATTCCTAAACCCTAACCCTAATCCCCAAATCAAATTAACCCAAACCCCTAATCCTCTTCAACTCTTCTTCTTCCTCCAAATCCCGACCAACCCAACCCACCTCACCGTCTTCGACTACCTCTGCTGTCCACCCGATCCTTCATCGTCAATCGCTCTCGCCCCTCCACCTCTCTCCCGACCTCCATCTGCCGTCTCTCTCTCATCCCGCAACCCCAAAGCCCCTACCACCACTCGCCACTCGTCCCTTCCTTCTTCTCCACCATCTTCTTCTTCTTCCTCTTAAAACTCGAAACCCCTCACATCCCTCACCTTCGTCGACCACCACAGCTAAAATCCCCAAAACCCGACAATCCTCCTCCTGTCTTCGTCGACGCCGTGGTCGATCCCCCCTCGCCGTGATGACCCCGTCGCTGCCCTCAGCCAGCGATGCCGCCACTGTTGCCCTTGCTGACTTGGTTGCTGCTGTCACTCTCTTACTGTGTTTGCTGAGTCCTGCATTGTTGCCAACCCCAGATCTAACGGTTTCTTCGAATCCCGGTATACTCTTTCCACTTTTCAAATATTTATGTTATACTGCTTTATCATCTCTACTATATTATTTAATTTAACTGTCGACCACAAATATTGAGATTGAGTGTTCCACTTGCTTAATTAGAGTACGAATCAATATTGACTCTTTTACTTGCTAAGAATGCTTAGGGATTTAATTATTGATTGTTATAACTGAATTATTAATTGGGCTTGCTAAACTTAATTTAATTCTTGAAAATCCATCAAACTGATTAGTTGTTTAAAATTCTAACTTTGATCCGCATTACATGTTTGGTAAAATTAATCCTTTAAGATTCTTGAAAATTTTCTATTTAGGATTACGTTTTACATCATTTTGGTATCAGAGTGAAGGTTCTTAAAACCTTAATTCTTGCATCATTTAGGCATCAATTTTTTTATTTTTTATTTTATTTTATTTTATTTTATTGCATTCACTTAGGATAGTGTAGTCTTTATTTTTCTTTCTTTATTTTAGATCATTTCAGATTTATTATTTAGAAGAAGAAAAAAACTAGCACACAAACGACCCCTAGTTTCCCACTTTTGGTAAATGCGTCTTCGCAGTACCATCACAAACCCCGAAGAGCCTTTCTTCTTCCTCCCCGACCACCCAATTAGAAACCCTATACCTTCCCGACCTGAAATGGACAAATCTGATATTTCCGCTACCCTAGCTGCCATTCAAGCAACTCTTGCCAATATCAATCAGAGGCTTGAGAAAGTGGAATTAAATCAAACTGTTTCCCCTGAGCTTCATGCTAATCGTCAGATCCCTCAAGGGAATGTTCGTGACGATCGACGTCAAAACGTGACCTTGACGAACAATACAAAAAGAACGTTAAGGCTGACGTTCCTCATTTTGAAGGCCACGTGGAACTCCAAGCTTATCTTGATTGGATCCGTGTGATGGACCACTACTTTGTGTGGTTTGACATGAGCGAAGCCCTGAAGGTTAACTTTGCCATTATGAAATAATCAGGTAAAGCTCAACAACACTGAACCAATCTTGAACACGCCCGCAGAGGCCAAGGGCTGGCACCCATAGCTACTTGGGAAGCCATGAAAGAGAAGCTCACTGAGAGATATGTACCGTTATTGTTCCATACCCGACTGCTAGATTCGTGGAACCAACTTTATCAAGGAAGTAAATCCACACAAGAATATGTTGATAAGTTCGATGACTTCCTTATTCGGTGCAATGCATTAGGGAAAGAGAGTGAAGAACAAACTCTCTCTAGGTTCAGGGCTGGACTACGAGCCGACCTTAGGAACGAGCTAATTCATAGAAATGTGAACTCACTAGCGGCAGCCTATGCCCTTGTCCTCGATATAGATTTTCTTAAAACTAGTTCTCATTCTAAGTCCAGCGATTCGAGAGATCATTCCTCTAGAATGACGTCTACTGATCCATCTAGGCCTAAGCCTCTCTCTCAGCACCCCAACAAATCTTACCCCAGCAAACCTAACTCAAATTTCAATTCACATAGAGATGAACATAAGGGTAAGAACACCGAAAGAGACTACTCTAAGATTGACCATCTCAATAAGTGCTATAAGTGCAAGGGATACGGTCATGTTACTAGCAATTGTCCCAGTCTCAGTAGGTCAATATTGTAGAGGGTACCGCTGTCATCGCTGATGATTCTGACAGTGAGTTTTGCTATGAGCCTATTGAAGGCGATGACTTCGGTGAAGAAGAGGATGACCAGTATCTCCACTGTATTTGGTCTATCCAATCACCCCACTTGAATGTAGTCAAATGTTCTTTGTCCTAGCCAAAAGAAGAAGATGATTGGAAGCGCACTGCTATATTCCACACCTTTACGAATATAGGTGGCAAAAACTGCAAGGTGATTGTTGACAGTGGGAGCTACATCAATGCTGTCTCTTCTGCGGTTTTAACTAAGACCGGACTTAAGGCTGAACCCCATCCACGCCCATACATAGTATCTTGGATTGATGCAACAGCCATCCAAGTAACACATCGATGTTTGGTCCCTGTGGACTTCAAAGCTTACAAAGAGGAAATCTGGTGTGATGTGCTCAAAATGGATGTGGGTCAAGTCATTTTAGGGAGACCCTAGTTATACGATCACGATGTGACCATATATGGTCGATCCAACCAATGTGGGTTCCAGCATAATGGACTAAAAATAAAGCTCATACCCCTGAGACCACGAACTGGTCCAGCTGAAACAACACCGACTCTCTCGAAAAGGGGCAAGGAAGTAACGTATATGGGTGAAAAGGAACTCACAAAAGAAATTGACAAAGGGGCTACCATTCTTCTACTCACAGCGAGAGAAGTCCCTAAAGATCCTAAATCACTCATTCCGCCTCAAGTTACTCCTGTCCTACAGGAATTTATAGATGTGTTTCCTGCTGACCTCCCCAACCAATTGCCCCCACTGCGTGACATCCAACACGCTATTGATCTAGTTCCGGGAGCAAGTCTTCCGAATTTGCCACATTACCGGATGAATCCTACAGAGCATGCTGAGTTGAAAAGGCAACTTGATGAGTTATTGGCAAAGTGCTTCATCAGAGAAAGCTTAAGTCCTTGCATTGTTCCTGCCCTATTGACGTCAAAGAAAGATGGAACCTGGCGTATGTATGTGGACAGCCGTGTCATAAACAAGATCACGATGAAATACCGTTTTTTCATTCCTCATTTGGATGACATGTTGGATATGATGTCTGGTGCCATAATTTTTTCCAAGATTGATCTTAAAAGTGGCTACCACCAAATATGCGTTCGTCCTGGTGATGAATGGAAGACCGCCTTCAAGACGAAGGATGGCCTATACGAATGGATGGTCATTCCATTTGGAATGACAAATGCCCCGAGCACATTTATGAGAATCATGACGCAAGTACTCCGTCCCTTTATGGGTAAATTTCTTGTGGTGTACTTTGATGATATTCTCTTTTATAGCCGATCCGTTGGGCAACATATTGACCATTTGAGACAAGTCTTCAGTGTTTTAAGGAAGGAACAGTTTTACGCTAATCCTACCAAATGTACCTTCCTATCCGATCAGACTATCTTTCTGGGATTTATTGTTTCTGCCCGAGGAGTGTCCACTGACCCAGAAAAGATACGAGCTATCACTGAGTAGCCTGAGCCCCGCAATATTCGTGATGTGCGGAGTTTTCATGGCCTTGCCACCTTCTATCGTCGGTTTGTGCAAGGATTTAGCACAATTATGGCTCCGATAACCGACTGTTTGAAGAAAGGTGAATTTGTCTGGTCGAAAGAAGCCAAAAGCCTTCGAAGAGATCAAGAAGAGAATGACTCAGACACTTGTCATGAGGTTGCCTGATTTCACTAAAGTCTTCGAAGTAACGTGCGATGCTTCAGGTATTGGTATATATGGAGTCCTCGGTCAAGAGAGTCATCCTGTTGCTTATTTCAGTAAAAAGCTGAATGAAGCAAAACAAAAATACTCCACTTATGACAATGAGTTCTATGCGGTAATTCAGTCACTTCGCTATTGGCAACATTATCTTCTGCCGCAAGAATTCGTCATTTTCTCATACCATGAGGCCTTAAGATTTCTTAATTCTCAACAAAAGTTGAATCCGAGACATGCTAGATGGGTAGAGTTCCTACAAGAATATTCATATACCATTAGGCACACAAAAGAGATTGATAATATGGCTGCGGATGCGCTCAGTTGATGTCACATGATCTTATCTACACTGCGCACCGAAATTATTGGTTTTGAGTGATTAAAAGATGAGTGTGCCTCCTGCCCAGATTTTCACGAGATCTACACCTCTTTGAAGGATGGCATCACTCAAGTGATAGATGATTATTTCCTGAAAGATGATTACCTCTTCTATCGCTCCAAACTGTGCATTCCTAGTACATCCTTACGAGAGTATCTTGTTTGGGAATTGCACGTTGGTGGCCTTGCTGGACACTTTGGGCATAGCAAGACCATTGATGCTGTGGAACATAGGTTTTACTGGCCGAAGCTAAAGAGAGACGTTGCGAGACTTGTTAACAGATGTCATACTTGTCAACTCGCCAAGCAACAAAAACAGAACACAAGCCTGTATACTCCATTACCTGTTTCCAGTCGCCCTTAGGAAGATGTGAGTATTGATTTCGTGTTAGGCTTACCAAAAACACAAAAGAAACACGATTCCATTCTTGTCGTCGTGGATTGTTTTTCTAAAATGGCCCACTTCCTCCCGTGCTCGAAAACTTTCGATGTATCCCGTGTGGCTCAGATCTTCTTTGATAATATTGTGAAGCTACATGGGTTGCCAAAAACCATTGTGTCTGATAGGGATGTGAAATTCACAAGTTATTTTTGGAAGACCCTTTGGCACAAAATGAGTACGAAATTGAAGTTCTCTTCAGTATTCCACCCACAGACTGATGGACAGACTGAGGTTATCAATCGGAGTCTAGGCAATCTCTTGTGTACTCTTGTGGGAAATAACTTAGGAACATGTGATTTAAAATTAACGGTTACTGAATTTGCTTATAACACATCTAGGAATAGAACCACTGGCATGAGTCCACACGAAGTTGTACATGGTTATCGTCCTAGGCAACCCATAGATCTTGCCCCCATGTTAGAACATCACCGAGTCTCAGAATCTGCATCTGCATTTGTATCCCGCATTCATGACTTGCATAGAGAAATTTTCAAGAAAATTAATGAGAATAATTTTAACTACAAGTTAAGAGCTGATATTAGAAGGAAATTTAAAAATGTGGGTGACGAAGTGATGGTTCGGATTCATCCGGAACGGTTTCCAGCTGGATCCGTTAAGAAGTTGAATGCACATGCTGCAGGCCCATTTAAAATTCTTCATAAAATCAATGACAATGCCTATATCGTTGACCTCCCTGAAAGTTTTGGCATAAGTAAGACTTTCAATATTGAGGATATAGTACTCTATGAAGACCCAGAATTTAACCCTAGAAATTCTCTTATAGATGAGCCTACCCTGCAGCCTAATGGTGAGATTCCTACATTACCCCCACTACCTGATACTAACCCATCGACAGAAGAATTGGATAATATTTTAGATGATCAGATAATCTCTACTAGAGATGGTGGTATTCATAGGTATTTGGTAAGTTGGAAAAACAAGCCGGAGTCGGAGAATACTTGGATAGATCGTGAAGAGCTCCAGCGCTTGGACCCAGACCTTTTGGAGCACTATGACAGGAGGGCTGGTTTTGACTCAACTGGGTTGGGCCCTCTCCTACCCGGGGAGAATGATGAGGACATCGGTTCAAGACAATTCGGGCGTTTCTATCAGTGCAGGCATCGTCTAAGACAACTGCTTCATTAGCTTAGGATTTTATTTCAGTACTATATTTGCTTTTGGCAATTATAGCCATATGTAATCTTTCTTTTATGCATTAGAATATTTTTTGAGATTTTTGAATATTTTTAGATTTGTATCCAAATTTGTTTTAAGCCTATTTATAGGCCTTGAGATTAATGCGAAGTCATGCCATTATTGATTAACAAAATTATTGTGTTGAGTTTTGCTCTTCATCTCTCTCTTTGTGTGATACAATTGAGAACTAATTTTAGGGTTTGCGATAAACTCTAAAACTACCCAAAATCCAATACAAATTCCTAAACCCTAGCCCTAATCCCCAAATCAAATTAACCCACCTAAACCCTAACCCTAATCCCCAAATCAAATTAACTTAAACCCCTAATCCTCTTCAACTCTTCTTCTTCCTCCAAATCCCGACCAACACAACCCACCTCACCGTCTTCGACTACTTCTGCCGTCCACCCAATCCTTCATCATCAGCCGCTCTCGCCCCTCCACCTCTCTCCCGACCTCCATCTGCCATCTCTCTCTCATCCCGCAACCCCAAAGCCCCGACCACCACTCGCCACTCGTCCCCTCCCTCTTCTCCACCATCTTCTTCTTTTTCCTCTTAAAATTTGAAACCCCTCACATCCCTCACCTTCGTCGACCACCACAGCCAAAATCCCCAAAACCCGACGATCCTCCTCCTGTCTCCGTCGACGCTGCTGTCGACCCCCCCCCCCCTCGCCGTGACGACCCCATCGTTGCCCTCGACCAGCGACACTGCCACCGTCGCCCTTGCTGTTACCATTGCTAACTTGGTTGCTGCTGTCTCTATCTTACTGTGTTTGCTCATTGCGTTGCTGCCAACCCTAGATCTAACGGTTTCTTCGAATCCCGGTATACTCTTTCCACTTTTCAAATATTTGTGTTATACTGCTTTATCATCTCTACTATATTATTTAATTTAACTGTCGACCATAAATATTGAGATTGAGTGTTCCACTGACCTAATTAGAGTACGAATCAATATTGACTCTTTTACTTACTAAGAACGCTTAGAGATTTAATTATTGATTCTTAGAACTAAATTATTAATTAGGCTTGCTAAACTTAATTCAATTCTTGAAAATCCATCAAACCGATTAGTTGTTTAAAATTCTAACTTTGATCTGCATCACATGTTGATAAAATTAATCCTTTAAGATTCTTGAAAATTCTCTATTTAGGATTACGTTTTACATCATACAGCAGCAGCATAAAGGTAGGAATATGACACCTCAGGTAGTGAACAAAATGGTAGTGAAATTGGTAGTGAATGAAGCATTACTCATTTTATAAATATACTATTACATCCACTCACAAAATATGAACCACCACCACTACATATGCTTAATTTCTTTAACAGAATTTATTCATGAAAAAGTCAACATATGTCGAACAACTTTTTTTCAGTTACACGTATCAAACAATTTGAAGGAGCGTAGGTGGATTCATCTGTAGTAGGCCATATGTCGGGATGATCTGAAAGGCGACGAATCAAAGGGCGAAGAGGACTTCTGGGATAGTACTGAGGGTTTTAAGGGCTCCTTCTTTGGAAGCTTGGATTCAGCCCGGAGCCATAATTCCACAACTGAAAGCAAGTTGTCGGCATTTTTGAGTTCATGGACATCTGCAACTTCTGCGCATTTTCTCAGCTCGCCTTCTTGGATGTAAGCCAGGTGGGTGGCCCATGTCTCAAGCCCATCAAATATGTGAGTGGCATAGACGATGGTGGCTCCTCTCTGCAACATAAAACTGGTGAGTAATTAAAAATTTTGAGCAATTCACTGTGTATATACAGAACTATGAGGATCCTGACCTGCTCACATTCTTCCTTCAAGAACTCAAGGAAATCCATTCTCGTGACGACATCTGGGTCAACTGTAACTTCATCAAGTAGCAATGCCTGCATATTTCAGTCTTTAAAGTAAGGTAGGCTAAATAACAAGATATCAATCCACAGGTGTGTGAGAACCAAGTAGGAAATAAAGTTGACCTAATCTTGGTCTTCATCAAGTAGCAATGCCTGCATATTTCAGTCTTTAAAGTAAGGTAGGCTAAATAACAAGATATCAATCCACAGGAGTGTGAGAACCAAGTAGGAAATAAAGTTGCCCTAATCTTGGAAAGAGTAGGCGTCGGCGAAGAGGTCAGGATGAAGGGGGAAAAAAAGAGGCCATCTTTCAAACAAGAGCAGGTTCTAATTATCACATGTTGCTGTTTTATTGGCCGAAGAAACTTCATGTCTGATGCCACATGTCGAGGGCATGTCGGGAACATGTGGTAATTGTCCAGGTATCAAGATGAAAATATTTGTCCTAAATGTGATCTAGATATCTAACTGAAAACTTTTCCAATGAAAAGGGATAGAATAAAATAGCACAATTAACCAGTTATGCAGCTTGAGAGAACCATTTCCAAATACAAAATCTAAGCAATTCCTCATTTTATATTATGAAATATAGTTTTGAGTTTTGAATTGCATCACGTTTTTTTTTTTACGTCAATGTCGATTGACATCTCAGCTGACATGTCGACCGAAAGGTTGGATATTGGCCAAGATGTTACCAACTTTGGGTTAAAATGGACATGCAATTTTTTCACTCCACCAAATAGGGGTCAGGTTTCCCTCCAAAATAGCATTTTAATCAGCTATGCCTACCCCAATTGGTGTTTGACAGAGGGAAAGATGAGAATGAAATTGTTATCACGGGAGATAGAAAATCCTACTATAGGTTATATAACAAATAAGCTAAAAGCTATAAGCTATACCAGATAAGCTTATAACTAATAAGCTATGACAAATATCCTCGAGCACTTTCACTACCTTTATCTCTATTTCCACAAGTTAAGATTGTTGAAATGTAGTAAGCACTAATATGTATATTCTGTTTCCTAATCTACAGGAAACAGATTCCCCAAATCTCTCACCCCTCAATCTTCTCTCAATCTCCTTTCTTCTCATTCAAGAATGTAATCCTTATATATAGATGTATACAGTAAAGAATAAACAACAACAGGAATAATAATTATTTTCCCCCAAATCAGTTTTCAACATGGTATCAGAGCCTAATAAGATCTAGACTTGGTGGAGAGCAAGAAAAAAAGGGGAAGATCCGAACCTGTTTTTCTTCTCTTTCTTGTTCTCTGATCACCACCGATCCTGATCCCGACGAACCTCATCCCGACCAGTCATCGACCACCATCAGAGTCTCTCTCCTCCAATTTTCTTTCCTCGCACTGTTCATCTTCCTCATCCATCTTCTCCCGGCACTGCCCCCAACTCCGGCGACCCCCAGCCCCGTCGTCATCCTCCGTCGCGCCCCCTGACGCGCGCCAGCACCCTGACCTCTCTCCATCTTTTTTCCCGCCCTAGCACCGCTCTTCTCCTCTTCCTCGACATTATCAGCCAAGAACCCAGAACCCATTACTGCTCCTCTCTTCTCCCAACGCTGACCTGCGTCGATCCGCAAGTGCCGCCCTGTTCTAGTCGCGCCGCTCGCCTGCGATGCCGCCGTCTGTCACCGTCAAGCCAGTCGACGCCAGCACCGAAGCCCCTTGCTAATGTTGCTGTGCTGTCTCTTTGAGTTGCTGCTCTCTCTTCCGCTGTTGTTGCTGTTTCTCTTGGTTGCTATTTTGATCCGCAAGCCAAAGAGGATCCCTGTCGTGGTTCTATTTGTTGTTCTTTGATTGGGGATTGGTGGTGTTTGCTGTTCTTCACCTTCTGTTGCTGTTAGTAGTGTTGTTTGTTATGTTGCTAGTTGCTGTTCTTGGCCAAATTGTGTTGTTTGCTATTGGTTGCTGAAGATCAGATTCGTTGTTTTTCTTGTGCCGCTACCATGAGACAAACTGATGGAGCTGAGAAGAGTATTGAACTTGCCTCTACATTAGTTACAGCTGCAGGTAAAAATGGTAAGGTATTTAATATTTCTGCTTCTGTTGTGAATAATGCATGGATAATTGATTCGGGTGCTACCGACCATATGACTTTTGATTCTAGATAAGTTCCAAATTTTCAGCCATCCACCAAATCAACTGTGTCCACTGCCAATGGTGATCCTGCCACTGTTACTGGCGAGGGTACCATACATCTCACAAACAACCTAACCTTAGATACTACCCTAATTGTGCCATCCTTGAATTTTAACCTATTATCTGTCGTACAAATAACTACTGTCTTACATTGTATTGTAGTCTTTTGGCCTTCACACATTGTGTGTTTAAGAATATTCGGACTCGCAAGACGATTGGTTATGGGGTTAGACATGGGAAGCTCTATTACCTGGATTTAGAATCTGAAAGTTCAAACAAGTTGACTCAAGCTCTAAGTGTGAAAAGATCCGATGATGAGAAGAAGAAATCAGATATATGGCTATGGCATCGACGTCTAGGACATGCTTCTTTTGGTTATTTAAAGAAATTATTTCCAAGTTTATTTTTGAAGATGGATATATCTGCCTTTCGGTGTGATGTGTGTGAACTCGCAAAAGGTCACCGTGTTTCTTTTCCCCCAAGTCCAAGTAGAAGCTCCCTTCCATTTATGATTATTCATTCTGATATTTGAGGTCCATCCAAAACCACTACATTTGGAGGAGCCAAATGGTTTGTGACATTTATTGATGACTGTACTCGTATAACCTGGATTTAGTACTGAGGGTTAAAAGGGACATGCAATTTTTTCACTCCACCAAATAGGGGTCAGGTTTCCCTCCAAAATAGCATTTTAATCAGCTATGCCTACCCCAATTGGTGTTTGACAGAGGGAAAGATGAGAATGAAATTGTTATCAAGGGAGAGAAAGAAAATCCTATTATAGGTTATATAACAAATAAGCTAAAAGCTATAAGCTTTACCAGACAAGCTTATAACTAATAAGCTATGACAAATATCCTCGAGCACTTTCACTACCTTTATCTCTATTTCCACAAGTTAAGATGACCAATCTAGTGTTCTAAAAATCGGCCCAGGCCCAGGCAACTCGCCTAGGCACTAGGCATTTGAAAAAATCGGTCTGGACGGTCTAGGCGAAGGGGAAAACTTTTTCTTTCTTGGTTATTTACACACCACAGTGAGAGCTTTATCATAATTTTTGTTAAGCTGTTGCCCCAAATCATACAACTAGGTAGTTTTTTAAGTTTTTTAAGTTTCCTAATGAGATAATGTCATTGAACATGCATAAATAAGTTTTATTTTAGTACTATTCATTGGGATTTTCATATTGGGCAATACGCAAAACGAGAGCTCTATCATTGAGCTAATTCCCATTTATAATTTTTTGAGTTTTTTTGAGTATTATATATATATTGTATTTTATGCAATATTATATTTTCTTATAAATATATTAAAAATAGAAAACCGCATAACGCCTAGCTGCCTAGGCCTACAAAGTCTAGGCGCTGGCGGCCTTCGGCAGCCCAACTACTGCCTAGCGACCTTTAGACCTTTAGAACACTGGACCAATCACTAGTAAGTAGCAACTAATAGGCTTTTTTTTTTGTAATTAGTAATTTCACTTGAAGACAAATAAATATGAGTCAACGAAAAGCAGCGAATATGCATGAAAGCTTATAGACTATGGCAAAGTGAGAAATGCATTTGAAAAAATGTTTTACCTTGTATGGATGCAGAAGTCCCATGCAGATTTGAACACGACGGCGCTGCCCATCAGAAACTTTATGCATCCTCCACCGAAGATCAATATCAAGCAGATCGATCAACTTCTCTCTTCTAATAGGATCGACCCCTTCAACTGAAGAGGAACATCAATTAATTTTTTTATTTTCCAGAGGTCTTAACAAACATTACAAAATATATAAATATAATGGAAATTTTCAAATCCAATTTACAATTAAAATAACTACATTAATACACAAAGCACACACAGATTTTACTTAAACTCTCATCACATATGCCTTAACATTGTTATCATGTCCAACGAGTATTCCATTAGACGGTAAACAAAAGGTTATTGCTTGTGTAAGTAAATAAAAAGGAAAAATGTTGGATACAGGAAACCCTTTGAATAATTGTATATAACCTTATAAGCCCTTCCCAGTACTATTGTGTACAAGCAATAATTTATTAAGGATTAATTATAGAAACTAGCAACAAACGTTCATCTCTTCTACAAAAAACTACCATTCTCTCTTAGAAACTACCATAACCTTTCTTGGAATTTCTTAATAAATTATGAAATGTGTGACTATAAACTATGGGCCGGAATTCTAAGTTTCCTATGCAGTTCGAGAAGAAGGTAAACAAATATGTAAGGAAAATGTTTATGGCCTATGAAAGGAGGAAAGATCACGGTAGTTTACTGCAGATATATGACAAGTACATTGGAGTTTTCAGCAAGAGCACCTGAAGTTTAACGAGTTTTTCTAAATATTAGGCCGTATTTAATAGAAACCTGGGGCAGATTCTCTGGTTAAGACTTGTTATATTCTAGTTTCTATCTGCTGTGAGCTTGTGATTCAAGTTTCGAATCACCATTTTGTTTAAAGCTCCATCAAAGTATTGTAATATTGTTTATTTTTATTCTATTGGCTGGAGTCCTTTAAGGCTCTATCTATTTCATTAAAAAAAAAAGTACATCCAATGAGAGTACTATCATCAAGAATATATGTGAACAGAAAAAATGACAACATGGTATATATACTATATATACATACCTCCAAAAATCATGTGCTCAGCAGAGAAATCACCTTGAAGTGGAACATCCCCCTAAAAGATTATTTAGATGTATCAGTACCTAATATTAACAAAAACAACTAATAAATATGATCAATTAAAAATATGCAAGAGTCGTAGGAAAAGAGAAGGTAGACCCTGATTTTAAAGAAAAATAATTGCAAGTGCTGATTGCAGATTCACAATGCTGCATGTACTAATTTAGCAAAAGATAAGATTTCTTCCCTTCTATCTTAAGTTTGTATCTAATCTCTGTGTTTTAAAATTTAAAATGTATATGTATCCTCCCTTAAGGTCATTGTCTAAAAGGCGTATATACTAAGGTTAGACCAATAAGTAAATCAACTCCTTGTACATGCTTCTGAAGTTTGCAACCCAACTCCTTCATAAAACAAAATGGTGAAGGAAAGGACATCTAAGACCAAATGTTGAATGAATATTCTTATATATGCAATATTCATAAAACAGAGAGAGTTTGCTTGCTCTCTCTCCTTTTTTTGTTTGTTTGTTTGAGGGTGTTAAATAGTTCCGAATATATAACTACAAGCAAACGGAGAGAAGGAGAATCGCGGCGGCAGGGGGGGGGGGGGGAGGGGGGGGGAGGGGGGGGGATGGGAATTGGGGGGAATAAGAGATCATTAGAGTATGAGAGTACAATGACCCAAAATAAATCAGTTGGGCCTAGTAAAAGAAACTCCTAAAAGGAAAAGAAAAATAAGCAATTTGTCTAAATGAACACAGTAAAACAATGCATGGTCCACGTGGATCATGAATAATTGTCAGCAATGTATCCTCAGTACTAGGAATTGTAGACTTCAATGAACTGAAGAATTTAATTATTATGCAGTTCAAAATAATATAACAAAAAGGTATACATCACTAATGTATTTGCAAATATGTCGAAAACGAAAAATTCAAAAACTCACAGCAGCACCACTAGTCTTACTCCAAGATTCTCCCAAATAGGCTAGGTCACCACTACAGACCAACTGCGTATCATGAAAAGCAGAACAGTTAAGGACTCTCACTACATCCCTTCCTCCAACCATGTGCTTCCCAGCTAAAATCCTCAACAAAGAGGTCTTCCCTGCAAAAATCCATTTGTTATGAAAAAGAAACTCATCACAGTAATATATTTCAGCCAACTACTAATAATCAGCTGGGAAGCTTAAGCAGATCAAGATAAGATGCCCTATAAGACCAGTGTTATGTAATAGTTCAAAAATCAAGTAGAAATTGGATATTCGACTGATTTCTCGTGAATGTGATTAGTCAGTAAAGGATGCCCAAAACCTATTTACCCAAATTGCGTTTCTAATGGAATTGGTTGTAGAATAAAATTGTGAGCATCACTTGACCGATTCAGCCAGTACACAATCATTATCAGACACTAAAACAAATATAGGCTTCCGATGTTCCATGAATTTTGATAGGAAAGAGTAAGAAGTGCAAAATTCCATCCATCAATCAATTAAGTACAATTGTACAACCACTGCATATAATTTGTGACCATATTCTATCCCAGACAGACACAGAGAAGCTACCCTTACCTAGACCCATTTTCCATTTTATTACAACTTTTTTACCTTATCTGGGTTTCATTTTGCAACATCAAATTCTTTACAATATATTATGCTAAACGACTTTTGGTTCAAGGATTTTTCTCCTTTTTTCTTTTTACCAAAAAAAAAACGAAAGCAAAAGTAGGACGCAATCATCCCACTCTTCTCCATTCCAATTTTGAATTAGAATCATATCTCTTAATCAAACCTTAAAAATCGTGCATTATTATATAGTTGTTATTAGATGAATTTTTCAACAAAAAAAATTATTATTTTATTATTTAAAAAAAAAACTATGTGCAATACTGCACGGGTTATACTATATATTATATTATATAAGTTTGTGCAATATTGCACAAGGGTACACTAGTTCTCATTATATGAATTGTGATGCACTTTTCATATCACAAATTCATGCCCATGTATGGCAGCCCACCACTTTTTCAGTGTTTTTGCCATTTGTATGGTTTCTCATGCAATATGCAGATGGGAATATACATTCACTTTTTTCTCATCATACAACTACAAGCTTTATGAAAATGCATCAACATAACAATTATTCACCCGGTTGGTATTTCATGGAACCCCATTCGACATGCCTTTTGCTGTCATCTATGCCCAGAGATGAAATACATTAGCTTTTACCAATCCTATCATCCAACCCTTTCTTCTACGCAAGCCCCAATAATCTGGCACTAAAATAATCTTGTCAATTCCATATAATTCACTGCACATCCCACATCGATCCCAACTCTATATAACGGGAGCAACACTCGAAATATAAATTACTCCAAAAAATTGAATACAAACACTAGAAGCAAGAAAAAGCATAAAGATGAGACTTTTCCCTCAAGTCTCATCTAACAATCCCTCAAGCTTCAGTAGCCCTTTCCTAAAACATCAAAACCCCCAATTTGAACCTAGAATTAGGGTTTTCAAGGGAAAGACGGAAATTTTACCGGATCCATTAGCGCCGATGAGGAGGCAGCGAGATCCAGGCGCGATCTGGAGGTTGAACTGAGCGAAGAGCGGCGCCCGGCCGTCGTACGAGAACTGAAGGCCGGTCACCTCGATCCCCGCCATTTTTGCTGAATCTCGAATCTTGGAATCTTAGAATCTTAGAAGTTAGAAGAATATATCGGATACTGCTTTCGTCTTCTTCTTCTGGTTGTATTGTATATATAGATGTGGATGATCTGAGATCTAATTAGGCTTTTGAAAGGAGAACAATTGGAGCGGGGATGGAGATTGATACGTGCAGGCTCTCCCGCCACGCAACTAGGAAGATTTGCGAGCTGGACTGTAAAGTTAAAGCGCGAACGAACATGCTAGGTGTTAACGGTTCGGGTTGGATGGGCTTGGGGAGTAAGAGCATCACAGTGGTGCTTCTCATTTTGCCAAAAATGGCTGCAACAGTAATAGCAAATAGGATCGATCGCTGCAGTGATTGTTTGCTATATTGTTCGCATTTTGCCAAAAATTGAGTGGGACGGTATATGATATACCGTCTCACAAAAAAGAAAACCTCTCAGACAAGAGGAGTTTTTTAAAATAAAAAAAACCTCTCAGACGGGATATGATCTCTTGTCTGATCTCAGACGGGATATGATATCCCGTCCTTTATAATTTGAGAATTGGTATTTGGTTTCTCATATATGAGAAACCGATATAAAAAATTTGCTATAAAATGGGAAAATGAAAAACCACTGCAGCGCTCGGTTTGCTATAAAATGGCAATTTCCCATTTATAAAAAACCACTGTGGATGCTCTAATGGGTTCTAAAAGATTCATGTACCCCCTCGCTAGCTAGCTAGCTCTGAAAAGTACATTTTAGTAATTATATTTTTCTGGCAAAGGAACTGAGGTGGTATAGATAGCGTGGCACCATCAGGGCCACCAGATCTCCTCGGATTTTGCTCATCTATGATCATCGAGTCAAATAAGTCCAACGGGCTTCCGCCAATTCAGGCCCACAGGCTAACGGGTCAGACCCGGCCCGTTAAGGTCTGAGACCCGTTAGCCCCTACCTATGAATACCCTCCCCCCCCCCCTTCCTTGCCCAGGGTAATTAGCTTTTCTCCACCCGAACCCTAGCCCCTATTGCTATTCCAGTGACGGACTAGATCGTCGGAGGGCCTGTTGCAAGGATCTCTCACGGTGTTTCTAGGCATTGTGCAGGTACCAAGGTCCGAGCCGAGCCACTAGGATCCGAGCCGAGCACCCAGCCTCCACCTCTCTACTGTTACCCTCGGGCCAAACATACGGCCCGAAGATCGCCTCGAGGCCCAGATCTGTTCCAATGTCGCTCCTTCCAATACAAAATTACAAGAACTCACACTTGTTGCCCCCACACCAAAAACAAACAGCATCAGGTTGGCGCCGTCTGTGGGTAATTACGTCACTGAAACTGATTCGACCCCGGCCTCGGACCTCTCTTGAAGCTAAGCCCTCTCATGGCTCCCAAAGCCAGAAGGACCTTCACCACTGGACGTCGTCCAGACCCTCCTCACTCTCACAGCCATGCGAATACCCAGGGCTATAACTGACCACAAGCCAACGGTGCAGCAGGGTCGCTCGCGATTTAAGGCAGATCATTAATAACTGGCAGCTCAGCCGGTCGATGGGAGGGGCCGCTTCTGACTCGGCTCCGACCCATAGCATCTAGCCAACCTAAGAACGGGAACAAGGGACAGCCACTTAGCCCGGGAGAACCTGCCTCTTCGTGGCCGAGACGAGCAGACCCCGGTCACGAGAGCCAAATTCCAAAACTTTAGGAACGAGGTCCTCCAAGCGATCCGAGGCGACTATAGGACCGAGACGCGCAACCACGCTGGTCCTCGACAAGAAGCCCAGGGCAGCAAATCCCACGGTTCGAATCGCCCACAGAGACAAGACGAGGCCGTCCTTCGGTGCCTCTAGGAGATGGAGAACCGTCTCACCCACGTCGGCAAGGGCGGACCCCAACCTGGGCAAGGGAACCGGCCGAACCGACCTCCGTTCTCTCCCTATATTCTAGATGTTGAGATCCCCAAGAATTTCAGGCCACCCCAGTTTGAGACCTACAATGGCGAGAGTGATCCAGCTGATCACATGGAAGGGTTCAAAACCCTCATGTTGATTCACGGCGCATCGAATCCTCTCCTGTGCCGCGCCTTCCCTGCCACCCTGCGCGGTCCAGCTCGGGAATGGTTCTCAAAGCTCACCCTCGGCTCGGTCTTCTCATTCGACCAACTCGAAGCAAACTTTTTAGCCCACTTCGTGACTAGCTGGAAGGTCGAGAAGACAAGCGCGTCCCTTCTGGACCTCAAGCAGAAGGAAGGAGAACCCCTCCGCGAGTTCGTGCAAAGGTTCACTACCGAGGCAAGGGCGGTCTCCTTTCTCGATGCGGGCGTTGCTTCTGCAGCGTTCCAGCACAATGTTCGCCACGGCCAGTTAATGGGCTCACTAGCCAAAAACTGCCCCTAGACTTTCCCGACCTCCTCAACAGGGTCGAGAAGTACATCCGAGCAAAGGAAGCCCTACACCCCGAAGGCATTAAAGACATGCCGGTCCTTCATTTTGAAAGATACACGCCGTTGACCTAGAACGTGTCAGCCATCCTCTTGGAGATCGAGGATAGGGGGATGGTCCGACACCCTCCTCGAATGAGCAACAACAAAAAACGGGACCAAAGGTTCTACTGCCGGTTTCACCGAGACCACAGGCACGAAACAAACATCTGTCGCGCCCTTAAAGATGAGATCGAAGCCCTCATCCAGCGAGGGCACCGAAGGGAGTTCACTTGGACCAACCTAAGAGACCGAAGGGACCCGAGGAATCTGAGGCCTTCACCTCCTCCTCGAACGGTCAGCAGGCAACCCAAGCCGGAACTTGAGCATGAAGAAACCGGGGGGCCGGCCATCCTACACTGTGTCCATGGTGGACCCATGGGAGGGGACTCTAACACCTATTGTAAGGCCTTCTTGCGGGAAGTGAATTCGGTCCACGACCAACCACCCCCAAGAGTTCGGCAGCAGGCGGTCTCCTTCTCAGGAGAAGACCTGGAGGGTGTCCGGATCCCGCATTGTGATGCCCTCGTCATCAACCACGGCATGGCAAACCACAAAGTTTTTCGAATCCTCGTAAACAACGGAAGCTCGGCCAACATTCCCTTTTTGGCTGCTTTTGAAAACCTCAAGCTCCCCCGCGAGAAGTTAAAGCCGGCCTGGTACACCCTCCACGGTTTCTTCGGCGTCCCCATCCAAATTAAGGGGATCGTCACACTTGATGTAACGATCGGGACGTCCCCGATTATGCGAATCGAAACGATGGACTTCATGGTGGTCGATATCAATGCCATTCTGGGCCGATCCGGCCTCTGCTCTTTTCAGGCAGTCCCCTCCGCCTACCAAATGAAACTGAAATTCCCTACCGACCTTGGAGTCGGTGTTGCCCGGGAAAACCAGGAGTCTGCACGGTCGTGCTATATGACCGCAGTAGGGGGTGGTGTATTCCCCCTTGATGCAGTGGAACTTTCGTCCGATGGAACCAGCCCGAGTCGGAGCCAGTGGACGAACTGGAAGAGGTCTCTTTCGGTGCGGAAGACAAATCCAAATGGTTCCGCATGAGCTGATCTTTGTCCCCATACCTGAGGCCGACAATCATCGATTATGTTCGCCGGAATATCGACCTCTTTGCCTGGACGCCATCAGACATGCCCGGGATTTCTGGAGACCTAATCATGCACAAGCTGAGTGTCCACCTAGGCTCCAGGCCGATCCAACAGAAGCGAAGTAAGTTCGCTCCCGAGAGGCAACAGGCAGTGAACGCAGAGGTGGACAAGCTGCTGTCCGCCCAATTCGTACAAGAGATCAGCTATCCCGAGTAGCTAGCAACGTCGTAATGGTCAAGAAGGCGAGCGGGAAGTGGAGGATCTGTATAGATTTCACGGACCTCAACAAGGCCTGCCCCAAAGATCCGTTCCCCCTCCCGAGCATAAATGCTCTGATCGATGCGACATCATGCCACGAACTACTGACCTTCATGAATGCCATCTCAGGCTACAACCAGATCAGAATGTTGCCTCTGGACATAGCCAAGACAACCTTCGTAACCGACCAAGGTCTCTATTGTTACCGGGTCATGTCTTTCGGGCTAAAGAACGCCGGTGCCACATATCAGAGGCTCGTCAATTGGGTCTTCAAACAACAAATCGATCGAAACATGGAGGTGTACATTGATGACATGCTCGTCAAGAGCCGTCAAGGGTAGGACCACGTGGCCGACCTCGAGGAAGCTTTTGGTGTCCTCCAATTCCACAACATGAGGCTCAATCTCGCTAAATGCGCCATTGGTGTCTCCTCTGGGAAGTTTCTCAGATTCATTGTGAGCCAGTGCGGCATAGAGGCAAACCCCAAGAAGATCCAGGCCATAATCGATATGGCCCCTCCAAGAAATGTAAAGGAAGTTCAACAGCTTACAGGGCGGTTGGCGGCCATCGGCCGCTCCTCTCCAAATCTCGGGAGAAGTCACTTCCCTTTTTTAAGGCCCTACAAGGGGCAAAAGGTTTCGAATGGGGAGACTTCCAGCAGCAAGCGTTCGACCAACTGAAAACTTACCTCACCAACCCTCCACTTCTAAGCAAGCCCGAGCCGGACGAATCCCTCTTCCTCTACCTTTCGGCCTCGGACATGCGCTCAGCGTCGTGTTGGTCAGAGAGGAAGACGGAGTTCAGGAGCCTCTCTACTACGTCAGCAAAGTCCTACTCGTGGCCGAAACCCGTTATGCAAAGATGGAAAAGGTCGCTTACGCTCTGGTCATGGCAGCACGGAAGCTCCGCCCGTACTTTCAAACCCACTCGATCTAGGTCCTCACGGACCAGCCTCTCATGGCGGTCCTCCACAAGCCGAAAAATTCCGGCCGCTTAATCAAGTGGTCGATCGAGCTGAGCCAGTACGACATCAGCTACCAACCCAGGACGGCTATTAAAGGGCAGACCCTCGTCGAATTCATCACAGAGTGCACCATTCCCGAGCCTTCTTAAATTCAAGAGGCAGAACCGATCTGGGAGGTTAATGCCGATAGCTCGTCTGGCGAGGTTGGAAGCGGCACGGGAGTCATACTCAGAGGCCTCGACGACTTCATTCTCCAGTATTCTCTACGCCTAAACTTCCCCGCCTCCAACAACGAGGCAGAATCGAGGCAAGGCAAATAAGAGCCTTCAGCGACTCCCAGCTCGTGGTCAACCAGATCACTGGAGATTATGAGGCTTGTGACACCCGGATGGATCAATACTTGGCACTAGTACAACAACTCTTAACCGCCTTCGACTCTGCTTCGGTAGAGCGAATCCCGAGAGAGTAGAATGCCCAAGCTAATTCCTTGTCCAAGCTTGCCTCATCATCCTTCGAAGGCCTCGATCGCACCATTTTAATTGATTTCCTCCTAAAGCCTAGCTTCAACATCCCCGAGGTCCTTTGCCTTGCTCTTCAAGACCACACGAACACTTGGATGGCTCCCATCCGAAAGTTCCTGGCAGAGGGCGTACCCCCCGAGGATCGGGCCAAGGTAAGAAGGACCAGAATCCGTTCGGAGAGATTCACTATGATTGACAGGACACTCTTCAAATGCTCGTACGCACGGGTGGAAAGGTCTTATCTCAGGTGTTTGGGCCCCGATGAGGCCAAATATGTGCTGAAGGAGCTACACGAGGGAATTAGAGGATGCCACATGGGGAGCAGGTCACTCGCAAGAAGCACTAAACCACGGCTATTATTGGCCGACCAAGTTACAAGATGCCCATGACCTTGTCAAAAGGTGCGGCCCTTGCCAGAGATTCTCCCCGGTGAAATGGCTTCCACAAGCCGAACTCAAGTCGCCATGAAATTATTGTGTATTTTGTGAGCTACGGAATTTTGAGCAGAATTCCGTAAGCTTTTGTGTTTCGGAGCAAAATTTACAGGGGAGACTCTGTCAAAATTTTTCCTGAAATATAACTTTCTTAGTTTATGATTAAAGTGATATAGAAATTGAAGGAATTGAATTTGGAGACTTAGTTTTCAAAAAAAAAATTGGGGTGTTACATTTCATCATCGATAACGAAACCCACTTTGCAGGCAAAAAATTTTGGAAATTCTTTGAAGACATCAGCATTCAACAATGCTTCTCGTTAATATCTCATCCCCAGTCAAATGGCCAAGCATAAAACGCGAATCGCCAAATCCTTGACGGGCTCAAGAAACATTGGATAACTCTCCCAAGGGACTGTGGCTCGACGAGCTGTCGAGCAGTCTCTGGTCGCACCGTACAACTCAGAGAATCCCCACAGGCGAATCACCGGTCAACTTGACCTACGGAACCAAGGCGGTCATCCCCTTGGAAATTGGGCTCCCTTAGCCCAGAATAATGGGCTTCAACAAGGAGACGAACTCAACCAACCTCAGAGCAAATTTGGACCTGATCGACGAACTCAGAGAAAAATCTGCTGTCAGAAGAAGCATATACCAGTAGTGGATCGAGAGATTCTACAACAAAAAGGTCAGCCCCAACAACATCAAGCAATGCGACCTTGTGCTCAGGAAACTAGCTATTTCTGACCCCAACAAGAATTGAAAGCTGGCCACAAACTAGGAGGGACCATATAAGGTCTCCGAATTGGTATGCTTCGGCACATACTGACTTGAAAACCTGGGGGGCAGGGTTGTCAGGAGGCCCTGGAATGCAGAGCACCTCATCAAGTTCCTCGAAGCGGAGGACTAGTTCTTCTTTTGTAATCGGTCTTATGTAATAGTTGGTCTTATGTAATCGGCAGTACCCCTTATATGCAAACATAAATAGTAAAAAGAATGAAGTGTAGCCTTATTATTTCCCTTTTTGTTCAAATTTCTATGTATTCTCAAAAGATGGAGATGCTCGATGCTCAGCAGTGACTTCAAGCAAAGAGCTAGCTTTCTTACAAGCTGTAGACACTCGATGCTCGGCAGTGACTTCGAGCAAAGTGCTAGCTTCCTCACAAGCTGGAGACGCTCGACGCTCGGTAGTGACTTCGAGAAAAGCGCTAGCTTTCTCACAAGCTGTAGACGCTCGATGCTCGGCAGTGACTTCAAGCAAAGCGCTAGCTTCCTCACAAGTTGTAGATGCTCGACGCTCGGCAGTGACTTCGAGCAAAGCGCTAGCTTCCTCACAAGCTGTAGACGCTCGACGCTCGGCAGTGACTTCGAGCAACACGCTAGCTTCCTCACAAGCTGTAGATGCTCGATGCTCGGCAGTGACTTCGAGCAAAGTGCTAGCTTCCTCACAATTTTTAGACACTCGACGCTCGGTAGTGACTTTGAGAAAAGCGCTAGCTTCCTCACAAGCTATAGATGTTCGATGCTCGGCAGTGACTTCGAGCAAAGCGCTAGCTTCCTCACAAGCTATAGATGCTCGATGCTCGGCAATGACTTCGAGCAAAGCGCTAGCTTCCTCACAAGCTGTAGACGCTCGACAATCGGCAGTGACTTCGAGCAGAGCGCTAGCTTACTCACAAGCTGTAGACGTTCGATGCTCGACAGTGAATTCGAGCAGAGCGCTAGCTTTCTCACAAGCTGTAGACGCTCGACGCTCAGCAGTGACTTCGAGCAAAGCGCTAGCTCCCTTACAAGCTGTAGATGCTCGACGCTCGGCAGTGACTTTGAGCAAAGTGCTAGCTTTCTCACAAACTGTAGATGCTCGACGCTCAGCAGTGACTTCGAGCAAAGCGCTAGCTTCCTCACAAGCTGGAGACGCTCGACGCTCGGCAGTGACTTCGAGCAAAGCGCTAGCTTTCTCACAAGCTGGAGATGCTCGATGCTCGGCACTGACTCTGAGAAAAGACCTAGCTACCTAGCCCCACATCCTTGCTACTCGACGGGGACTATGAGCGACAAACGGGAGATTTCTCAATCTCCCAAGTTCTCGACCATCAGCTTGGTTCCTGAGTCAAATGGGGCTCCTCAGCCCCACGTCCTCTCTATTCGGCGAGGACTACGAGCGACAATAGGAGATTTCTCAATCTCCCTAGTCCTTGACCCTTGGCACGGTTCTCGTGTCAAACGGGGCTTCTCAGCCCCACGTCCTCACCACTCGGCGGGGACTATTAACAAAGACCTGGCTTTCTCACAAAGCAAGTTGAGGAGGATCGAAAAGATCATTTTTATTTATAACACCTTGGGAGGCCATGGTACAATAAGTTTCTATTACAACGGCTATGACCTTAGCCTAAGTTTTTCTTAGGGGCCCTTTAGGCTAACACAGACCAGTTCGAACCCCGCTAAGCAAGTTTGCTACCCGACCAGCCTGCTTGGCCCCGTCGGCATCGCCAAAGTAGATGCTCTGGAAACAGAGCTCTGGGCATCCCCCGACCTCTCCATTTCCACGCGAAATGTTGGAGACGGACCCATAACGAAGGGTTGACCTCCCCCAAGAGAATGGAGTCTATATCTGCCGGTACCAAGCATGACCCTCATCCTCTGAATCTCCAACTCCTTATCCACTATGACCTCACAAAGGAAGGACTCCGAGGTCAGCCACCTGGTGGAGGCATCGGAAATCGACCACCCCGTCTCGGTGCTCCCCCAGTCACGGTCGGCAATCACCTTCTTCAGGCATGCCGCCTCCAAATCGGTTCCTTAGACTTATTCATGAAGTAGGTAACGGCGGCTTCCTGATCACATGCCTGTTTGCGATAGCGAATCAAGATAGAATCCTTGGACTCTAGCCTACCCCAAAGGTGCTTCACCTCGGCAGAACTGAGGTCGGCTCAAAGGGTCTCGTCCATTTGACACAAAAGAGAAAACGAGGGTTCAATCCAAGCTCTCAAAAGAATGAGACCAAGTAACAACCAACAAGTCATAAGGTCAAAAAGTTAGGCCAAAAATATATATTCATTATACCAAAAATTGTTACAAAAAGCGGTGGCCAGTCTGTGCTTGGCAAATACACAAAGAGGGGGGGGGGGGGGGGGGGGGGTTAAGACTACTTCTTAGAAGAAATCATCACCTCTTCGTCAGCCGCTCCCTCGACATCGGCGTTCTCCACTCCTCCCGCTCCCTTTTCAAGGGTTAGCCCCAACTCCGTCTCCTCGCCTTCCACCCCAAGTGTCTTTGGATGGTCGGGCAACGTCCAGCCGTAGTGAAGGTCATCAACCTTGGCCTCGGGGTAACGGAACAAGAAGTGCTACTTCGCCCAATCATACACCTCGTCCTGGGCCACGATTACCTTGTCCATGGTCGCGCCCTCCACCTCTTTGAACTTCGCGTCTGCCTCTGCCTTGAACTGCGCCAAGACGCAAAGATGCTTATGGGCTTGAGTCACGATCTTGGCCTGAAGGGCCTGTTCACACCCCTGAGACGCCTCCAGCTTCAGCTTCAGGTCCTTCATTTCATGCTCATACCGCCGAGCATTCCTCACCTCCTTCTTAAGGTTCTTTTCGTGGCACCTCTTCAGCTGGGCCCCGGCCATAGATACCTGCGAATGAGGATCTAAGAGTTGTTATTTTTTAGAGAAAAGAATGCCGCAAGAATGAAGCTATCGGACAAGCAGAGCCTTACCATTACGTGGGCCTGAGCCCACCTCATGTAGCACGACTCGGTGGTCTCGGACGCCAAATTCTGCCAGTCGCGCGGCGTGGAAAGGTTGTCCACCACCTCGGCCAGAGTGTCAGCCATTTTCATTGACCAGTCGGGAACCCACAGCATCAGCCCCTCCTCGCCTACCATCTCACGGGCATCGGGGCAAATCGGAGGGACCCCGCTTTTCAGAGCCTCGGCAACCCTACCATTACTAGTGCTCGACTTTCACTCCCGAGACCCTCTCCAACAGAGAGGGCCTTCGCCCTCTTAGGAGCCCATTCTGAAGGGCCTTTGGAACCGCCCTGAGTGGGCCCCGCCTTCTGCTTAGGCTGCTTGACGACCCTCTTCTTGGCCAGCTCCTTCAGAGCCCTTCGTGCGTTAATCTTGGCCTTGTCCATCGCTGCAGAGGAAAGAGAAGACTATTAACACGAAGGCAGATTGGTAAATAAAAAGAAACAAAAATGTACAAGGGTCAACGGGGCTAGGTCCGATCTGAGCCAAGTGCAACTCGGTCACATTGGGCCAGCCGATGCTATGACCACCTACGACCCGATTGACATCAGCCCACTCCCCTTCCATCAACTCTCTCCGCCTCGTAGGCTTGTGGTTTGGCTTGTAAAAATTCCAAGCGATGGGAATTCCCCAAGGCACCGGACTTCGGATGACGAAGTACTTTCCTTTCCACCCTTTTATGGAGTCCGGGTGTCCGTGCACCACCTTCTTGTGAGGACGAGGCGATATGTAATATATGCCTTCCTTCTCTCTCAACGAGCATACCCCCAGGACGGCTCGGAAGTACTTCAACTTCAAAGGCATTCCCCTCTCCTTGCAGAGTAGCATAAAGAAAACTAGTTGCTTCCAGAAGTTGGGACCATACTGCATCGGGCAGAGTGCCCTCCAATTTAGCACATTCTTGATGAACGGGTGCAATGGCAGCCTTAGCCCCGAGCTGAAAGCATCTTCGGGAAACATGCAATAGTAGGGTTCCAACTCGGTCGTCGGAAGAAGGCCATGGCTGGGAATCAACAGCTCGTACTCCAGCCCTATGAAATAATTGGCTCTTATCACGGGCAAGTAGTCGGCCGTCAAAATACTCTGAATCCTGTTCATTTGGATCTGGGTTCCACCTGACAAGGAGATTTCCACTCCATATCGAACCAAACCTTCAACAGCATCCGGGTACATCCTAATGGATCTGGGTTGCTTGAAGTACGGGACATTGAGCCCGTGCTTAGGCATAAACTCATCTGGCATCTTCGGACTGTCCGGGAGACGCCATTTTCTCCTCCTCCTTCGAACGCAAGGATCCCTCGTAGGAGACGGTGTTGCCAGGGGTGGAAGAGTAGGGTCAACTTCCACGACATCATCCCCACTATTCCCATCAAGGGCACTCTCAGCTCCCTCATCCACTATGCCTTCCTCCACTTCCTCATCCTCTACCACCGCCTCACCCTTAGAATCGCTCGAATCCACCACAAAAGGCATGCGACTATGAAGCGGCGCTACATCATAGACCTTGTTGCTCATATCCCAGGACGTGGAGACAGAAAGACGATCCTTCTCATCCTGACCAAAGGCACTCGCTTCGGAATCGGACAGAGACCGTGACATAAGAAAATCAATACTAACCTGGTTTTCGTAAACAGAAATGTTCACCGGAAAGGTCGTCGCCGACCTCTAGATAGAGAAGCTCCAAACGATAGAGAGAGAAAGAAAAGTGAAGAAATGAGAAGGGGGGGGGGGGGATTTAGAAAGAAACTGTCAACGCCTTAAATTCCTTAAAAGGAATCAAACCGTCCAATCTTGATTACCAAAATATAACAGTTGAAAAGATTTCAACGCCTCAATTCTCCCCCCTTGATGTCAGCATGAAACGTGCAATAACACGCGTCTCTCACAAACTGGGGACGCTCGATACTCGATGCTCGACATGAACTTTAAGCAAAGCGCTAGCTTTCTCACAAGTTGAAGGGTCTCGACGCTCGATGCTCGCCGTGGACTTCGAGCAAAGCTCTAGCTTTCTCACAAGCTGAAGGGTCTTGGCCCTCGACGCTTGCCATGGACTTCGAGCAAAGCGCTAGCTTTTTCACAAGTTGGAGACGCTCGCGCTCGACGTTGACTTCGAGAAAAGCCCTATCTTTCTCACAAGCTGAAGGGTGTCGACGACGATGCTCGCTGTTGATTTCGAGCAAAGCCCTAGCTTTCTCACAAGCTGAAGGGTCTTGAGCTCGACGCTCAGCTTGGACTTCGAGCAAAGTGCTAGCTTTCTCACAAGCTGGGGATGCTCGACGGTCGATGTTGACTTCAAGCAAAGCGCTAGCTTTCTCACAAGTTGGAGACACTCGATGCTTGACGTTGACTTCGAGGAAAGCCCTAGCTTTCTCATAAGCTGAAGAGTCCCAATGCTCGACGCTCAGTATGAACTTCGAGCAAATCCCTAGCTTTCTCACAAGCTGGAGATGCTTGACGCTAGACGCTCGATGTTGACTTCGAGTAAAGCGCAAGCTTTCTCACAAGCTGGAGATGCTCGACGCCTGACGTTGACTTCAAGTAAAGCCCTAGATTTCTCACAAGCTGAAGGGTCTCGACGATCGACGCTCGTCGTGGACTTCGAGCAAAGTGCTAGCTTTCTCGCAAGTTGGAGAAGCTCGATGCTCGATGTTGACTTTGAGTAAAGCCCTAGCTTTCTCACAAGCTGAAGGGTTTCGACGCTCGATGCTCACCGTTGACTTCGAGCAAAGCCCTAGCTTTCTCACAAGTTGAAGGGCCTCAGCGCTCGATGCTTGGCATGGAATTCGAGCAAAGTGCTAGCTTTCTCACAAGCTAGAGACGCTCGACGCTCGACGCTGACTTCGAGCAAAGCGCTAGCTTTCTCATAAACTAGAGATGCTCGATGCTCGACATTGACTTTGAGGAAAGCCCTAGCTTTCTCACAAGCTAAAGGGTCTCAACGTCGACACTTGGCATGAAATTCGAGCAAAGCTCTAGCTTTCTCAAAAGCTGAAGGGTTTCGGTGCTCGACGCTTAGCATGAACTTCGAGCAAAGCGCTAGCTTTCTCAAAAGCTGGAGATGCTCGACACTCAACGTTGACTTCGAGCAAAGCACTAGCTTTCTCACAAGCTGGAAACTCTCGATGCTCGACATTGACTTCGAGCAAAGCCCTATCTTTCTCACAAGCTAAAGGGTCTCGATGCTCGATGCTCGGCATGAACAATCAATACTTCCCAACATACTTTGGAAAACCACGATCTTCGTTCATTGCCAGCAATCTGTTAATGTCATTATTGTTTGGTGACCTTAAGTATTCATCACCGAATATTCTAACAACGGCCTTGACAAAATGACAAAGACTCTCGATTGCAGTGCTTTCTCCAATACGTATGCGATCATCAACTAAATCTAATAATACCCCATAAGCAAGCATCCTTATTGCGGTTGTCATCTATTGAAGTGAAGACAATCTAAGAACTCCACAAGCATCCCTTCTTTGAATGAAGTATCGATCATAGGCTTCATAGCAGATTGAATTCTTAGAAAAAGAGGACGTCTCATCCGGAATATCATTCGAAAGAAATGAGAAGGATATACAGGTCTTTCAGAAAAATAGTCTTGAAAAAGTCTTTCATGACCTTGAACGCTATTACGTTGAATCATAGTGTGTCCTGGAACGGAACCATAATGGTGTGCTCTTCATCCTCTTGCAAGTACTTCTTCTTCTTCTTCTTCTTCTTCTTCTTCTTCTTCTATGGCCATTAATGTGGTAGAAATTTATCATCGGAGTAGACATCAAGGCCATCGATCTCGAACATCATATCAAGTACATTACTAAAGTGTGTCATCTGTGAACAAATGAGGTTGAATACTTAATTGAGCTTATATGAGTGAAAACATGAATTGAGTTAGAATATTTATATTGCAAGTTTATATGCGAATTGCAATTCATAGACAAAAAACAGCTTTTATTAATAAGATGTTAAGTTGAAAGTTTACAGATGCATAATTAAAAAAGAATTTGATTACAATAAGTTCCTACTTTTCGAAGTGAAAAAACACACAAATGTCTACTAATTATTGCTTAGTGTTGTTCAAGAATTTTCATCTTACGGGCTTCGTAATATTTTGCTTGCAGTGGGTCCATTCCAGTGGTGTCAATAGCCATTATTTTTTCCTCATCTGCTAACTTCTGTAGACGAAGTTTTTCCTTCTCAATTTCGACCAGCTCTTGTCGTTGAGCAAATGCTTTTTCGTATTGTTCTATTTTAATTTCTTTATTGTCCTCCATATGTTCTTGTAGGAGCATTACTGCAGGTGTTTTCTCTTGATATTGTTCCTTACACTTTCTCTTTTGTTGCTCCTTGACAACCTTTCTACCAATAGGCATTTCCATATCAGTTGCAATATTTTCTGCCTATAAATTAATTTGATTTGGAAGAGAAACAGACAATTTTGCAGGACTTATCTTCTTAGAACTTTTAGACTTAATCTTTGAAATTTCCATTGTCCATTTGGGATTATGCTTCAATTTATGCCAACAGTGTAAAAATCCAAATGGTTTGCCATGCAATTCCTCATACATTAGCTTTGATTAAAAAATTAAAATTAGTATAAAATAATAGTTATTTTCAGAAAAATGTTGAAAAATTAAATATAAGAACTTTAGTGATGTCAACACCTTGTCTTCATTGGTGATCCCACTTTGGTTTCTTGATTCTATCTGAGCATAGTACCCACAATATAAGTTAACATCTTTCTGAATTCCTGACCACCGGTTCATGAAAGAATTCGCATTGAGCTCAGACTTAAACTTTTTGTTTGTGTGAAAATATTCATGTATTTTGTCCCAGTATTTACCCATTGTTTGCTTGTTTCCTTGTATCGAATCTAAACTAATATTAAGCCATGTTGATACAATGAGAAGATCTTCTTCTGCTGTGAAGTTACCCCTTCTTTGTGATTTTTTGGTAGATGGATTAACTGTAACTCGATTTTCTGGTGTCACGGTCGGTTGATCTGTGAATTGAGTAGCCTCAACAAATTCTGGACTAGATAATTCATTCTCAAAGTTTGATCCTTCACGGAGGAGATCGGTGTAAAATGTATTATTAAGTGAATTCATCTAAACATAGCAAAATAATATTGTGAGATTAATATGAAAAAAATTATAGCACACTCAGGTTGATCCTAAAACTTTCAAAAAAAAGTACTGTAAATTTATCATTTCTTACTTTACTTATCATGATCTGCATGATCTTCTTATCATTTCTTACTTTTCGACACAAGTAGATAAACTTCACTAATCATGCGTACATAAATATAGAAGAACAACTAGATACTACCCGAACCTAAAATGTTTACTAGACTGTTCACTTCAAAATTGATCAAGCACAACACACTTCAAAATTTGTGTTTCACTACTGAGAAAAAAAGACATTAGTTAACCTGATAAATCTCAATAGTTCTCTCAAGCTCAGCAATATATTGAAAAGCTTGCGAACCCTTAATTGTTGCCCAGACCTCCTATAAAAATATTAATCAGTCAATATTAAGTCAATATTAAGAAGGGTCCCCAACTCCTGTTAATCTAGAGACCAAGAATTTAAACTAGCATATATCAGCATATATCAGCAATATGAAACCTTTGACCAGGTCAGGAGCATTTAAACTAGCTCATTTTTCACCCCAAACAGACTATTACTGATGCAAATAAAGAGTTCTGAATGCCATTGAATCTATATTGTTCTTAAAACATCTAAAAGCCATAGATTTATCACAGTTCAATCAATTAGACCAGGCTCAATTAATTATCAGATAAATAAGAACATGGCACTAATAACACTCATGGCCTCAGAAATTCTATAACATGCAGAAGAAATTTATTTTAAAGGATATATGATGCAGCAGTATCTACAGTGAAAGTCCTTACTCCCACGCAAGTGTTTAGACAATTAGATGGCATAAGAAATTGCAAAAGAACAATTCCTCAAATACAAAAATACAAACAAAAAATCAATAAAAAAAGTTGCAACAAACTAATATGCATAAGAAACATTCATGTGGTCTCATTAAATGAAAATTATGCAGATAGAGTGGGACAGTGTTCAGAGATCCAGATATGTAGACCATATCTACGTTTAGCACCCAGATCTATAGTCAGGCTAAAGAGGGTCCTCAATCCCTGTTTTCTAGAGACCAAGAATTTAAACTAGCATATATCAGGTATCAGCATATATCAGCAATATGAAACCTTTTGACCAAGTCTGGAGCATTTAAACTAGCTCATTTTTTACAAGTAAATGTTCTCAGGTATCAGCATATATCAGAAATATGAAACCTTTGACTAGATCTGGAGCATTTAAACTAGCTCATTTTTCACCCCAAACAGACTATTACTGATGCAAATAAAGAGTTCCGAATGCCATTAAATCTATATTGTTCTTAAAACATCTAAAGCCATAGATTTATCACAGTTCAATCAATCAGACCAGGCTCATTTAATTAGCAGATAAATAAGAACATGGCACTAATAACACTCATGGCGTCAGAAATTCTATAATATGCAGAAGAAATTTATTTTAAAGGATATATGATGTAGCAGTATCTACAGTGAAAGTCCTTACTCCCACCCAAGTGTTTAGACAATGCCCTTGGCTTCAGGTATCTAATAGTGTCACAAAAGTTGTACATCGCCATTCAATCAATTCCAAGCACATTACAGTAATTATAATTTGCTGATATGTTTTGTATCAGACTTATTTACATTTTGCTGGTTGTTTTATTCAGCTTTAAACTCTTTTACTAAGACTTAGTATTTCTTTTATTTTAATATTGGTTGGAACTCTGCTAGAGTTAACTATTCTATATATAAAAAAAAATCCACAAAAACTCAAATAGAATCAAATTTACCATTCTTTCAAAGATCTTGCATAGATGACTAGAATGATGTGAACTCTTTGTGGGCATTTCTCACAGGTGGAGCACCATTATGTCCAGATTTTGAGAACCAATTTTGTTTGGCTGTTGGCATTGTCTAAGCCTCAGATCTAAATAGTTCCCTATTGCAAACTCTTCCGTCTTCCCTTTAGTCTAAATGTTTTAATCCAGTATAGAAGAATCTGTACTAGTCATTTACTACTAGAATAAGCATCTCCAAAGTTTCTTCAACCAAGAACCTCAACACTAAACCTGCTCAGATTATTGTCACAAATTGCCAACTTTGTGCTCAATTGGACAACCAAATTTTTAATAGGAAAGTAGGTAAGCTGATAATACGCATTGTGTGCATTTGCTAGGGGTAGGTCGTGGTTAATTTAAAATAAACAACATACACGTTGAAGCCAACAATCACTTCACTGGAACCCATCCTGCTTATTTGTTGATTCTTGGTTTTGATGACTACAACACAATGCAAAGTTGTGCTACTTCTTATATAATGCAAGATGTATCAAGGTCCATACTATGTATGATACACAAGTGCAAAGTGCTCCAATGAAGCTCTCAAAGAAAACTGATCAAGCTACAAAGGCTCCAGCTCTTATTCAAGACTCAAGATTCAAGACTCAAGACTCAAGACTCAAGACAAGACCCGTGCTTCAATGTGTTATTAAATGTCTCGTAAAACAAATTGTAATCGTATTTTCTTTTAGTCTTAGATTGATGTAACAGTCTTGTCACACATACACACACTCACATATCTTTATAATTAAGTATTTTTTAAAAGATTAAAGGTCGAAACAGTTTGAATTAAATCAGCTATTAAGTACCAGTCGACTGCCTTATGGCACCAGTCAACTATACCAGTACGAAACTGTCTGAACTATTTCAAACTCTGGCCAGTCGACTCATCATGGCAACCCAGTCGACTGTTCAATTCGTTTCGACAGATTTCAGAATTTAAAACTTATTTTTCGAATTCAAAAGTTTTTATATCCATTTTAAATCAGTTTTATTAACTGATTTACAACGTCCTAGTGATTCCTCTCTATAAATAGAGCCTAGGAATCACCATTGAAAGGTTCCAAGCATTTTGATAAAAAGTTTAAGTTTTTTGCTTTTGAAAGAGAACTAGTATTCAAACAAGCACTCTAATCTTCTTAGTCTTGGTTCTCTGAATCTCAGTCCAATATAACATTGATTTTGTTTTGGACTGATTTCAAAAGTGACCTATTAGCCACTATACAAAAATTACAATCACAAAACAAGGCTATAGGTTGATTGTATCTTTTTTATTGTTTTCCTTCATTCTCGGGTTGTGAGAGTGGTCCACTCGGTTGGAGAGTAGGGCTCTAAGTTGTAGAGTAAGGTTTTCACTCTTGGTTAAAGAGTGGGTTTGCTCTCTCTAGTGGTAAGAGAGGTCTACGGGTTGGACAAGGTTGTTGTCTAAATGCCGTAGGATATTCTTGTATTTTTTCAAGAATAGTGGAAAATCTCAAGTGGGTTGCTTAGGGACTGGATGTAGGTTCGGAGGACCGAACCAAGATACATCGTGTGTACTCTTTAGTTGTATATCTCTGAACTTGCATTTTCTTTACTTGCATTTAATTCTTATTCGAAAACTTATCTGGACAGTCGACTGCGTCTCCTCTTTAAGTCAACTGGTCAGATGGTATAACATACTCTTCGAAAACTTGTCTGGCAAGTCGACTGTTTTCAGCTATAAGTCGACTGATCAGACTTGTCTAAAATACTCTTCTGATCTGACGCCTCAGTCGACTTATTTTTCTTTTCAAGTTGACTGGATAGAAGAAAAAGTTCAATTTCGGTATTAATTTTTATACAACACTATTCACCCCCCCCCCCCCCTCCTCTAGTATTTCTTTCCTTGCCTGTAGGATCCAACACTTGGTATCAGAGCCTGGTTGAGTGCAATGGCAACTACTTCTAATCCAAACCAATACCATGAAGGCCATCCCTCTTCGATGGAAGCAATTACAACTATTGGAAGTGTAGAATGAAGATCTACCTTCAGTCCATAAACTATGAGATATGGAACATGACGGAGACCGAGTACACCGCTCCTACCATTCCATATGCACAATGGAACGATGACATGAAGAGCCAAACAATGAACAATGCAAAGGCGATGAACATGCTATTTTATGCTCTTACCAAGGAGGAATTTGATCGTGTGTCTAATGCAACAACCACACATCAAATTTGGTACACACTCGAGGTAACTTATGAAGGAACTAATAAAGTCAAAGAATCTAAAATATCTGTTCTTATTCACAGGTTCGAGATATTCCGCATGAAGGAAAATGAGAATGTGTCTGAAATGATCACAAGGTTCACGGATATTACAAATTCTCTTGTGGCGCTTGGAAAAACGTACACTCAATCTGAAATGGTGAGGAAGGTTCTTCGTGCACTAACCCCCGAATGAGAGAAGAAGACCACCGCCATAGAAGAGGCCAACGATTTAACACAACCATCTCTTGAGAATCTTGTGGGAAATCTCATGGCGTATGAGGTACAACTTGAAGAACGCAAGAAGGATCTAGAACCTCAACAATCAAAGAAGAAGACACTAGCATTTAAGGCCACGTCGGACTCTGAGGATGAAGAAGAAGATGAGGAAGAGATAGCCATGTTCACACGAAAGTTCAAAAAGTTCCTAAGGAAAGGTAAATTTAATTCAAAATCTAAGGATACCAATGAACTTCCAACTTGTTTCAAGTGTAACAAGATAGGACACATGATGAAGGATTGCCCACTAGAGAATGCGAAATCTAAAGGAAAGACATCCAACTTCAAGAAGGACAAGTACATAAAGAATAAGTTCATGAAGAACAAAAAAGGCGTACCAAGCAACTTGGGATGATAGCGACTCTTCATCGGAAGAAGAAAATAAAGAGACAAACGAGATTGCTAACGTTTGCTTTATGGCTTCTCAAAATCAAGTAAGTGATGGTTATGATTCTAATGATTTACTAGATGCTTTCAACGAGATTTTTCAAGAGCTTAAGAAAGAAAAAATTAGAGTTAAGAACTTGGAGAAAGTAAATCAAACACTTTCCCAAGAGAATCTTGACTTAGATAAAGAAGTGAAATCTTTAAATTCTCGACTTTCTAATTTAGATATAGATCTTGTGTCTTTAAAGAAAAATTATGAAGAAATATCTAAGATTTTATCTAAATTTAATAAAGGAAAGGAGAATTTAAATGATGTTCTCCAAAATCAAGTACAAACTAATAAAAGATTTGGACTTGGTTTTCAAAAGTCTCTTGAAAAACTTCATGCTTCTAAGAACACTAGTGTAAATAAACTTGTATCTATTTCTAGTGTTAAGAATAAACTGTATGAGTTTTTTTAATAGCCAAAAACTGTAATTTTAATGAAAAGAGTAGATCTATAGTTCAGACCAGTCACTGAACACAAATATCAGTCGCCTGTCCAGAGGTTCTGAGTCTCATTCAAAGAGACGAAAACCTCAGATAAGTCGACCTATTCTACCTCCCAGTCGACTGGATTTCAGTAACAGTCAACTGAAAGGTTCGGTAAAGTCGACTGGACAGAGCAAAAATATATGGGTTCCAGTCAACCTAAGTCTAAAAGATAGAATTACTTACATAAATTCATATATTCTTACTGTATGTAACTCTATAAATTATATTTCTGCATTTGGTGGAAAATCAAACTCTCTTTGGGTTTGGTTTCCCACGAACTAATCTTTTTTGGACCCAATGAAAAGGGTACCATATTCACATTGAAAATTTTATAGGTACCTAAAAGCGATCGGTGGATACTTGACAGCGGATGTTCAAAGCACATGACTGGTCATGCCAACCTCCTATCTTCCATACAAGAAATTGATGGAGGAACAGTCACATTTGGTGACAACAACAAAGGGAAGGTCATTGGAATATGCATGGTCGGTAAGCACACTAACCCTTCAATAGAAGATGTTTTTCTAGTTAGTGGACTTAAGCATAATTTGTTGAGTATTAGCCAATTATGTGATAAGGGATATAAAATAGTTTTTGAAAAAAATGCATGTTTAATTTACGACTCTACCATGCAAAATATAATTTTTCAAGGATTTAGAAAGAATAACATTTATAAATTGTGTTTAAAGACATATGATTTTTCGAATGATTTTTGCTTAGTAGCTTCTAATAATGATTCTTGGCTATGGTATAAGCGATTTGGCCATGTGAATATGAAAACTCCTTCTAAATTGTCTAAGAACAACCTAGTTAAAGGGCTGCCAGGACTATCCTATAAAAAGGATAAGTTATGTGATGCATGTCAACTAGATAAACAAATTAAATCTACTTTTAAAACAAAAGAAGTAATTTCTACTAGTGGACCTCTCGAATTAAACCACATAGATTTATTTGGCCCTACTAGAGTTGCTTCTTAAAATAAAGTAGGTATGTATTTGTTTTAGTAGATGATTTTTCACGATTCACTTGGACTTTCTTTTTAAAACATAAGAATGATGCTTTTGATGAATTTGCAAATTTTTGTAAACGGATTCAAAATAAAAAATCTCTAACCATAGTCACTATTAGAAGTGATCATGGTGGAGAATTTGAGAATGAAACATTTGCAAAATATTGTAACAAGAATGGTATAACTCATTCATTTGCAAGAGTGTGTACGTACCATGCTTGTTGAAAGCAATTTACCTAAGTACTTTTGGGCTGAAACCGTTGCTACAGCTTGTTATGTTTTAAATAGAATATTGATTAGGCCTAAACTTAAGAAAACATGTTATGAGCTATTTTTTGATAGAATTCTTAAAGTATCTTAGTTCAAAATATTTGGATGTAAGTGTTTCATTTTAAACACTAAAGATAAGTTAGATAAGTTTGATCCTAGATCTAATGAGGGTATTTTTATAGGATACTCAAATAGGAGTAAGGCATATCGGATCTTCAACAAGTCAACATTGACTATTGAAGAATCCATGCATGTTGCATTTGATGAATCTCTGCCTTCATCAACTTTAATTGAAGATGATGAAACTGATTCATCACCTTTAAATAAGGTTATTACATCTTTAGAGCAAACTACCCTTGTGGATAGGTCGACTGATAAGGAAGTCAAGTCGACTGATGTGAATCAGTCGGCTAATGGACTAGTCAAGTCGACTGATCCTGTTGTGATGTCTCCAACTTCACCAAAATCTTTTGTTGAAGTTAGATATCATCCTCATGACTTAATAATTGGTGACATTTCACGTGGTATTCAGACAAGATCTCATGTTACATGATTTCTCACACGGCTTTCTTGTCAGATTTTGAACCGAAGAATATACAAGAAGCTTGTGAGAATGAGTTTTGGATGAATTCCATGCAAGATGAGTTAAACCAATTTATAAGGAATGATGTATGGGATTTAGTTCCACGACCTCCTGATCATACTATAATTGGTACCAAATGGGTATTCAAGAATAAGTTAGATGAATCAGGACAAGTCGTTAGGAACAAAGCTAGACTAGTTGCTCAAGGGTATAATCAAGAAGAAGGCATAGATTTTGATGAAACATATGCTCCTATTGCTAGACTAGAATCAATTCGTATTTTATTATCTTTTACTTGTTTGATGAACTTTACACTTTTCCAAATGGATGTTAAAAGTGCTTTCTTTAATAGGTTTATAAAGGAAGATGTTTATGTTAAGCAACCACCTGGTTTCGAACATGAACAATTCCCAAACCATGCTTTTAATTTGAAAAAGGCTTTATATGGTCTTAAACAAGCACCTCGTGCTTGGTATGATCGATTGAAGACTTTTTTTTAGAAACGGGTTTTGAAATAGGTAAAGTAGATACTACTTTGTTTATTAGAATAACTGAGACAGATATTTTGATCATACAAATATATGTAGATGACATAATTTTTGGTTCTACTAATAGTAATCTATGTCAAGAGTTTGCTAATACCATGAAAAATGAGTTTGAGATGAGTCACATGGGTGAACTCAATTATTTCCTTGGACTACAAATTAAACACTTACCAAATGGCATATTTATTAATCAAGAAAAATATGCTAAGGAATTACTCAAACGATTTGGCATGGATAGGACAAGTAGTAAGACCACACCTATGGCTACTACCACTACCCTTGACAAAGATGAATTAGGTAAGAGTGTCGATCAAAAACTCTATCGAGGTATGATTGGTTCACTCTTATATATAACTACTAGTAGACCAGACATTATGTTTAGTGTATATTTGTGTGCTGGATACCAGTCAAGTCCTAAAGACTCTCACTTAAAAGCTGTGAAACGTATTTTAAGATACATTAAAGGCACGTCTGAGTATGGTTTATTTTATCCATGCACCGATAATTTTCAACTTTTGTCATATAGTGATACGGATTTTGCCGGTAGTAAAACTGATCGAAAAAGTACTAGTGGAACATGTCACTTTTTGGGTCACTCCCTAGTATCTTGGTGCAGTAAGAAGCAAAATTCGGTATTCCTATCTACTACAAAAGCTGAATATATCGTTGCAAGTTTGGCTTGTGCCCAAATTTTATGGATGAAACAAACCCTATTAGACTATGGTATTTCATTTTCAAAACCTGTTATAATGTGTGATAATACCAATGCCATTAACTTATCTAAAAATCTGGTTCAACATTCACGTACGAAACACATTGATATTAGACATCATTTTCTACGTGATCATGTTTTAAAGGGAGATATTTCTTTAGACTTGATTTCTACTGATTAACAAGTAGCTGATATCTTTACTAAACTACTTAAGAAAGACACTTTTATCACCTTTAGAAGAGAACTAGGAATTTGTAGTTTTCATGATGTTTCTTGAAATTTTAACTCTGGTAAGTCGACTTAAACTTCTTTTCGGTCGACTGACCCAGAATTTTTACCTATCTATATATGAAATTCAGGCACTGGAAAGTCGACTGTGAACAGTACTAAGTCGACTGCCAGTTGTATTATTGCTATTTTTCGTTTATCTATTTTGCTCTCGACTAAGTCGACTGATCCTTCACTCCAGTCGACTGTCGCGAATCAGCTCTTCTTTCATATTCAAAATTGGCACTTCTTTTTAGGCGAATCTTTTACCTTTTGTTACCCTTTTGACCGTTCTACACCTTTGATTTCCTCCAGCCTCAATCTCAGCCATTGACTCTTAGTAAAAACCCTAATTTTTACTTCCCCTCTTTTTCACTTTCTCTTTCACTGAAGTCAGCTGCTTTCCAAACCGAACCGAGCTCTAGAAGTCGGCTGGCGATTCTAGTTTTCGAAGCTTTCTTTCCAATTTCAAGTGGTTTTCCAAGGTCTCTTGAAGCTATTGTGCTTCTCTTTACCTCTCATTGTTGGTATAATCCCTTGATTCCTTTCTTTGTTTATTTTCTAGAGTTTTCCCTTATGCCTCCTAAAAGATCCCTGAAGTTCTAATGTTGAGGAGGGACAATCCACAAAGGATTATCTCCAGTATTTAAGAAGTCCAAGTTTTATTGATAAATGGTATACATTTGTTCTATTGTAATTTTCCGGGAAGATTCGTTAATTTTCCGGATCTTGATAGGTTTCATTTAGTCCCAGTGTTTGACCAATGTGGATTATTTGATTTGTTGTCCTTGGTGAATCAACCCTCTTACTACCCTCAACTTATATATTTGTTTTAAACAAATATGAAGGTTGTCACATTGGAGGATGGTAGCGAGATATTTATACTATCTTCAGTAAAAAATATCCGCATGAAAATCACCCATGCTAGATTATGACTTATTTTGGGTCTGTCTGATGAAGCGATTGATATAGTGGATGTTGAGATGGATGATGACACCATATTGTCAAGAATTTATTTGCCAAATTGAGGTCCTCCGATGACCAATCGACCAATTACTCCTATTGCTAAGCTAGTTGCACACATACTGTCATATAACATTATTCCCAAAACAGGAAGTTATGAACAGTATTCCCATGAGTTGCAACAAGCCGTTTATGCAATTTCTGGCAATATAAAAATAAATTGGGGTCAAGTCATCTTTAATCGGCTTCATAAGACTCATTCTTCATTTCTTCCTTTTGGTGCTTTAATCACTCACATATTCTTTGCTTATGAAGTTGATCTCGATTCTGAGACGAGTGTTGTAAAACACTATGAGTCCTTTGATCGTGCAAGTCTAGCACGTATGAAGCTTCTCACCTCTCCACCTAGGTCACCTCGTAGGAATACACCTCCTATCCCCTTAGCTTCTACCGCTCGTCGGTCTTCTGCTTCTAGTTCGTCTCGTCCTAGAGCTGATTATGATGATCCTAGGAGTCTTTACATTTCTGTCAATTATATCATGGATCGTCAAGATACTCTTGAGGCCAGTTTTTCCCATCTTACTCACTTGTTCACTTCTCAGTTTCCACCTCCACCTCCTCCCTCTCAGGGTGCCCAAGACGAAGATGACGAAGACTGATTAGTTCTTTTTTCTATTTTTTACTTCTTATGTATTTTCTAGTTTATGTCATAATTTGAACAATGTATTTCAAATTTCTATGTATGACTTTGCTTTGGTTTTGATGTGTTTGTTTTCTTACAATGTTTTTTTTTATCTCTACTATTTATTTTCCTCCAATTTTTTGTTGATGCCAAAGGGGGAGAAAAAGCTATGTGTGTGTGTAATTTTTATGCATATCTTTGTGCATGTTTTTGTGCATGTTTTTTAACATATGCATTTTGTACATTCGTTAGGGGGAGCATTGAGCATGCGTAATATTTCTATTATTGTAAGCTATTGTGTTGTCATCATCAAAAAGGGAGAGAATGTTGATTCTTGATTTTGATGACTAAAACACAATGCAAAGTTGTGCTACTTCTTATATAATGCATGATGTATCAAGGTCCATACTATGTATGATACACAAGTGCAAAGTGCTCCAATGAAGCTCTCAAAGAAAATTGATCAAGCTACAAAGGCTGAAGCTCTTATTCAAGACTCAAGACAAGACCCGTACTTCAATGTGTTATTAAATGTCTTGTAAAACAAATTGTAATCATTTTTTTTGTCTTAGATTGATGTAACAGCCTTGTCACACACACACACTCACACATTTTAATTAAGTGTTTTTTAAAAGATTAAATGTCGAAACAGTTTGAATTAGACCAGCTGTTAAGTACCAGTCGACTGCCTTATGGCACCAGTCGACTGTACCAGTACGAAACTGTCTGAACTCTTTCAAACTCTGGCCAATCAACTCATCATGGCAACCCAGTCGACTGTTCAAGTCATTTCGACAGATTTCAGAATTTAAAACGTGTTTTTCGAATTCAAAAGTTTTTATATTCGTTTTAAATCAGTTTTATTAACTGATTTACAACGTCCTAGTGATTCCTCTCTATAAATAGAGCCTAGGAATCACCATTGAAAGGTTCCAAGCATTTTGATAAAAAGTTTAAGTTTTTTGCTTTTGAAAGAGAACTAGTATTCAAACAAGCACTCTAATCTTCTAAGTCTTGGTTCTCTGAATCTCAGTCCAATATAACATTGATTTTGTTTTGGACTGATTTCAGAAGTGACCTATTAGCCACTATACAAAAATCACAATCACAAAACAAGGCTATAGGTTGATTGTATCTTTTTTATTGTTTTCCTTCATTCTCGGGTTGTGAGAGTGGTCCACTCGGTTGAAGAGTAAGGGCTCTAAGTTGTAGAGTCAGGTTTTCACTCTTGGTTGAAGAGTGGATTTGCTGTCTCTAGTGTTAAGAGAGGTCTACGGGTTGGACAAGGTTGTTGTCTAAACGCCATAGGGTATTCTTGTATTTTTTCAAGAATAGTGGAAAATCTCAAGTGGGCTGCTTAGGGACTAGATGTAGGTCGGGAGGACCGAACCAGGATACATCGTGTGTACTCTGTGGTTGTATTTCTCTGAACTTGCATTTTCTTTACTTGCATTTAATTCTTATTCGAAAACTTGTCTAGACAGTCGACTGCGTCTCCTCTTTAAGTCGACTGGTCAGACTGGTATAACATACTCTTCGAAAACTTGTCTGGCAAGTCGACTGTTTTCCGCTATAAGTCGACTGATCAGACTTGTCTAAAATACTCTACTACTCTGACGCCTCAGTCGACTTATTTCTCTTTTCAAGTCGACTGGACAGAAGAAAAAGTTTAATTTCGGTATTAATTTTTATACAACACTATTCACCCCCCCCCCCCCCCACCCTCTAGTGTTTCTTGTCTTGCCTACACGATCCAACATTATTGTCTTCCCCAACCCAAAATAAATAAATAAATACATCCGACTCCGTTTTACAATTCTCTTTTTCACCGAACAACCAACCTTCATACAAGCATCACAAACTCAACATACTATCTCAATTCTCAAGTTTCTTCTTCAATCCCATATACACTAATACAAAACCCTAGTACACTATCTAATAAAACAAAAAAAACAAAAAACAAAAAAATCCTACCTTGCTCAACAACTCTACTCCAACGCTACCGCGTTATCCGCAAATTGCACCCAAATTCCATCACTTGCGCTGCAAGACAGAAGAATATAAAGTCTAAGAATGTGCAAAAAACCGGCAAATTTCCTAAATTTGTGGAAGAATTTGAAAGTGGACCTGAATTAAGGCAGTAAAGACATGTTAATTTCTATCTTGATATAGAATCATAGATTCATGCATCCTAGCACGTATATAGAAAATCGATTTGTGACTAAGATTTTCTTGTTGCCTTTGATGTTTTCTCTTTTGATAGTTGTACAAATCTATATCTTATATATACCATTAAATTTTTTCTTTTATACAGTAAAAATTTATAGCACCTGCAACCCCACAACCGATAGCAATACTAATCACTAAACACTGCATGTTTCATGTTATTTCTACTGCATTAGCTAATACAGGTAATTAACTTCACATTCACCTATATTTATTCATTCATACATAGAAAATCCACTACTCCCAAAGGAAAGCACCCAGGTTCACAATTGGGATATGCATTACACTACTACATACTAGTATTTGACAAATTCTCATTATATAAACTGAGTACAAGATAAATTCAGTGTTTGTAATGCCATTATAAGTACCTTACTGAAAGCCTATACAAGTAAATATTACACATTAATTCTTATTGTTCAATATAACTGTACAAAATCTGGAGAGCGGCTAAATGGAACAACTAAAATCTGAACAGATTGATGAACCCAAAGAAGAAGAAGAAGAAGAAGAAGAAGAAGAAGAAGAAGAAAGAAGCTGATGAAGAAGATACCTGATGAAGAAGGAAAAAAAGTTGCCTCTGATGTCAGATTACTAAATCCACCAAAAACAAATTAAAGAGATTGAACAAATTGACGAAATTTCTTGGAGGAATTAATAGCGGGACTCGATGGATCCATTGGGAGTCCCCTTGATCTCCGGCGGCAAGAGAGGAAAGAGATTTGGCGAGCTTCCCCTCTATTTTGAAAATCTCCAAATCTGGCGAGCGGATCGCGAGCGAATCTCACATTGCCAGATCAGCGAGTCGATTGGCGAGCCCGTTGGAGAAATTTTTTTGGGATTTTTCTGGCTATTTTGGCTAATTTGTAGGAATGGCGAATCTTCATTGGAGATGGTCTAAGAAATTGGTGTTTTCTTTTACTTTGTATTGGATGACTAGTGAGAGAAAGCAAAAATAAATTGATGAAGGAGAGAGCAAAGATAAAGTATCATGCAGAAGATAGCTCAGCTGGTTCCAACAATCTCTTCGTATTCTATTTATGCTCGTACAAGAAAGGAAATTTAAAGCGTAATCATCTGAATCATGGAGGAAAACTATAGGAGAGTATGCAATAAATACAACTATAATATGTACCACAAACATATATAACATGTAGAATACCTAATGTTAGATATTATTATAGTCCCATATTGGTTGTAGAGTAGTTTTGATATTTTTTCTCCTCCTATATATAGGTGATATTGTACTTGATTGAACTCAATTCAATATTCAGTATTGTTTTCATCTCTCTGATTTATCTTAACATGGTATCAGAGCCAATTATCCAAAATTTTCCTTCTTAAATTCCCTCTACAAAAATTCTCAAATCCCAACAGCCATGTTCTACAAATTTCTTCCCAAAACCCTAAATCCCAAAAAAAAATAATAAAAAAAAATAATAAAATCATTTCAACCTCCCGAAACCCTATCCCCATACACTGTCCCCTCCTGAAACCCTATCACCAAGCAACCACCATCAATCGACTCAAATCTCCGCCTCCACAACCACTCCCGCAACCGCTCCACAATTGTCGAAGGCACCCTCGTCACCCCTGTTTATCAAATCGTCGCCTCCATGGTCCAGATATTTGTTTTCCTCCATCTCTCTGTTTGACCCATCTTCAGCCACCCCCGTCGCCCCTGTGAATGCCGTCAGCCGCCGCCCCCATCCCGCCGCCGCCCAGTTGTCGTGATCCACAGTCGTCGAAGAAGACCAGTAGCCGCCGCCCAGTCGTCGAGATCCCCCCGTTCGTCACTTTCTCAGCTTCTTTTTATTTATTTTTTTAATTATTTTTTATTTATCTCCTTTTTATTTTTTATTTTCCTCTGTTTATTATCTTTCTATTTCAAAAGAAAATATATCAAAAAAACTCAAAAAAAATTCAAAAAAAAATTCAAAAAAAAAAACCAAAAAAAAAAACAAAAATTCAAAAAAAACAAAAAAAAAGTTTATGATTATTATGATTATTATTATTATATATATATACAGGTTGTACTACTTGATGGAATCTCAGTCTCTCCCACATATTTCTGCCTCCACTGACTTTCCCGATGCAACCGCCTCTCGTTCCTCCTCCAGATTCAAACAGCAGCAGCGCCACTTTCAGTCTGCCTCCAGCCTCCTACCTTCTCCTAACATCATTGCTCACCCTACCTCACCTCTACTTCTGATACCGGTAGCACCGCCCTTCTCCCTACCCCGATTCAGACACCAGCAGCATCTCCCTCCACATTATGCTCTCAGTCACAGCAGCCCTCGCAGTGCGTCATTCCTCACATCCTCGGCCATGCCCGTCACTCCAGTCTTGCCGTCTCCTGCTGATTGGGCCAATCTTCAGCAACGCCTCACTCAGCTGGAACTACAGCTCATGGGTCAGTCTATCAATGCTGGCTCCTCTGCTCCTGCACTTTCTGCCACTCCCGATATGAATTCATTCTGAATTTTAGATTTTGGTGCATCACATCATCTCACTAGTAATCAGACACTATTCACCACCTGCACAGCACTTCCCTCTCACTCTCCATCTCTACACACTGCTGATGGCTCACCACTTCTTATTACACACTCAGGGACAATTAGCTCTCCCACTCTCACATTACCATATGTTCTTTATGCTCCTCATTTATCAATTAACCTTATTTCTATTAGTGTGTTGTGCGATAGTGGTCTTGTCGTTACTTTTGACTCTTTAGGTTGTTCTATTACTGATTCCTCCACTGGTGAGGAGTCTGGGCGTGCTAGTCGTCAGGGTCTTCTGTATTATCTAGATTTTCTTCGTACACATCACTCTCCTTCTAGTTTTGCCGGTATTGTTTCCTCTGATGCTGATCTGTGGCACAGACGTTTAGGTCATATTAGCGCATCACGGCTCCAGACTATAGCTCGCAGTGGTGCCCTTGGTTCTCTCACTTTTAAATATTTATCTGATTGTCAGGGTTGTCATTTGGCCAAACACATTGCCCTACCCTTTAGTCACAAAAGAACTTCTGAAACCACTCATCCTTTTCAAATTGTTCATTCTGACATATGGGGACCCTCTCCCTGTACCTTCGTGGAAAAGCTATCTCTATTATGTTGCCTTCATTAATGACTTCACTAGACATACATGGGTTTTTCTTATGCATCAGCGATCTGAGATACCTAATATTTACCGGTTCTTTACAACTATGATTCACACTCAGTTTCGGTGTGCGCATTAAGACTTTTTGATCGGACGGTGCACGTGAGTACACTTACACCACCATGAGATCGATCCTTCAGTCTCACGGCACTCTTTTTGCAGCAATCATGCCCTCACACACATGAGCAGAATGGTGTAGCTGAACGCAAGCATCGTCACATCCTTGAGACGGCTCGCGCTCTTTTACTCTCCTCTTCTGCTCCTCGTTTTTTCTAGACTGAAGCTATCATGACCTCTGTTAGTCTCATCAACATTACTCCCTCGTCTGCCCTAGCTGGTACGATGCCCTATGAGGCTATTTATCATTCACCTCCCGACTACAGTATGCTCCGTACCTTTGGGTACACCTGTTATGTCCTTCTCCCTCCTACTGAACGCACGAAGCTCTCCGCTCTTGCTGCTAAGTGCGTTCACCTAGGTCTCAGTCCTGAACATAAAGGTTATCGTTATTTTGATCCATCAGTGGGTCGTATCCGCATTTCTCGATATGTATCCTTTGTGGAAGACTCCCCTTACTACCTGACTCCCCTCGAGGATACTAGATTTCTCGATTCCCCAGTTGTTGCTAGGCCCCTGACTTTATCTTCCCGCATTCTTTTTGATTCCACTCCTCTAGCTCCATTCACATCTCCTGCTGTCCTTACACCTGTTGTTCCCCCTACCGAAAACACCACCTGCATCCCCACAGCAACCAACACCCATCCCACCTACTTCCCCACCGACACATGCACCTACTCCACACCCTGTCAGTCCACCACCTCTTCGTCAGTCTATCCCGTTCCACTTCTGGTATTCCTCCGGCACATTATACACCTGATGCGACTGGTCCTTCTGACCTAGTTTGGTTTTGCCACCCTAGCTTCCTACTCACCACAGTTTCATGCATATCTCACTGCTATACACTCTACATGTGAGCCCAGAACCTATCAAGACGCAATTCAATATCCTAAATGGAGGAAAGCTATTGCAGAGGAATTCAGTGCATTTGATCAGACTGGCACTTGGGATGTTGTTCCTCTGCCAGAGGGCATTCATCCTATTAGCTGCAAGTGGATCTTCAAGGTCAAATATCAACCTGATGGATCTATTGAGCGGTACAAGGCTTGTCTAGTAGCCTGAGGATTTACTCAGGAGCATGCTACTGATTATGATGAGACATTTGCTCCCGTTGCACAGATAACTACTGTTCGCACTCTTCTTGCTGTTGCAGCCATCTGCCAATGGCCGTTATACCAGATGGGCGTGAAGAATGCTTTTCTTCATGGTACCTTATCTGAGGTTGTTTATATGGATCCTCCTCCTGGCCTCCCTACTCCTCCTCGTCATGTTTGCCGAATGCATCGAGCTATATATGGTTTGAAGCAGGCCCCTCGAGCCTAGTTTGAGTGTTTTTCGCCTTGTCTTCACCAAGGCTGGTTTTAGTCAGAGTTCTCTGGACCATTCTATGTTTATGCAATCATCACCTGTAGGGAAAGGTAATTCTACTACTCTATGTTGACGATATGATCATTACTGGGGATGACTCTGCGGACATTACATCCACCTAGAAATACCTTCATCAGCAATTCCATATGAAAGACCTTGGCAGACTACGTTATTTTCTGGGCCTAGAGATTGCTCATGGATCTCGGGGGATACTCATTTCTCAACAGAAATACACATCAGATATTATCTTCGCTGCATGCCTTTCTGACAGTAGATCAGCCGATACACCCTTAAAGCTTCATGCCACTGATGGTGAGCTCCTTCCTGATCCCACTAGATATAGACAGATTGTTGGGCAGCTTGTCTACTTATGCATGACCAGACCCGATATTGCTCACGCAGTCAGTGTTGTCAGTCAGTTTGTTTCTGCTCCTACATCAGTTCACTACGGTGCTCTTCTTCGGATTCTCAGATATCTTCGGGGCACTATTACTCGCTCATTATTCATGTCTGCTATATCCAAACTAGAGCTGAGTGCATATTCTGATTCAGATTGGGCAGGTGATCCTACTACCAGACAGGTCTACCACCGGTTTCTGTCTATTTCTCGGTGATCTGCTGATCTCATGGCAAAGTAAGAAACAGGCAGTTATTGCATGCTCTTCGACTGAAGCCTGAGTACAGAGCAATGGCAGCTACTACTAGAGAGATTGTTCATGTACGTTGGCTGTTATCAGATATGGGTGTCACTCTTACAGGAGATACTCCTCTTCATTGTGATAACCGGAGTGTATTGCACATTGCAAGCAACCCGGTCTTTCATGAGCGAACGAAGCATATAGAGATTGATTGCCATTATGTTCGTGAGCGCTTTGAGGCAAGGACCATTTCTCTCCATTCTGTTACATCTTCCCAGCAGACTGCAGACTTCTTCACCAAATCTCATACTGTTCAGAGATTTAGATACTTAGTAGGCAAACTCACATTGTTTGACCCATCGTGAGTTTAAGTAGGGGTGTTAGATATTATTATAGTCCCATATTGGTTGTAGAGTTGTTTTGATATTTGTTCTCCTCCTATATATAGGTGGTATTGTACTTGGTTGAACTCAATTCAATATTCAGTATTGTTTTCATCTCTCTGATTTATCTTAACACCTAACAATGTAGGATCAGTCTCATGACCTTCACTTGTCAACGACAAAACTGATTTATGAAAGAATGAAAGCTAAACATCCGACAGGGCAAACTCCATCGACAAAATACAACATTATAAGTTGGATGGGTGGAAAAGGGAAAATGCTCTCTTCAGGAGGTAGACTGGTTATGCTCAACGCAGTCATCGCAGCGATCCCCAACTATTATCTTTCCTTTTTTGACCTCCTAGTTTGGGTGAGGAAAAGGATTAATACCCTTCGGTGAAGGTTCCTCTCTGGCAAGGTATTGCAGGGGAATGGATAAGTTATGCACTGATTAGATGGGGTCTCATGTGTAGAAGAAGAGTGTTTGGGGGTCACTAAACTATAAATCAATCCCTCCTGTGTAAATGGCTCAGGAAGTTGCATTAGCGTAAGAAGGCTAAATCGGCCCAACTGGTTAGGGCAGCCCATCTCAGGAATGGAAATCTTCATGCAAATTCAAATACCGTCGATGTTTGGCATTTGGCTTCTGGCGTGGTGTCAATCACACGAAGAACATATTCCTTGCCGGGGTGGCATTCACTTTAGGGGAAGGATCTTTAATATGCTTTTGGAATGATAGGTGATGTGGGACGATCGCGCTTGAGCACAAATTCCATGTGACCTTCAATCGTGCAACAGATAAAGACTATTCGGTATGTAGCCAATGGAAGGATGGAAGATGGAGGCCAAGAACGAGAGGAAGACTGAGTGCAGCACAATGGCGGGAGAAGGCAACCTCAATCCGGTTCTTGGATGATTGGAAATCAAGTGACACAGGCCAACATGATGAAGTCGTATGCCTTCATCAACAATGGTGGGATTTGTAGCAAATGCATCATCTAGCTCAAGATTAAAGTCTTCAACTGGTTAGCACAAAGTTAGCTAGCCAAATTAAAATTTTTTGAGGGAGTCTTTCAATGTATAAAGACAAAATTAAGAGCCAAACACAATGCAGAAGGCACACCTACACCTACACCTTCACACTAAGTCCAAAGACTAAGAAATACATGGATAAGTTTCCTGTGAGTATCTAAGTACAAATCAAGCCTACAATCAAAAATTATCTTTTTCGGCTCCAACTCTTTAGGTACTTGTTCACCAAATCTATGGATCAAAAGCTGCAAAATGCAGCTCATTCAGGAAATTTAGGCAATAAGACAAAATCATCCTACACTGGCAGGGAACTGTTAGAAATTACTCGCCGATTTTTGTTGAGTTATGTAACATAATCAATACAAACCACCAAGTAAAATGATAGACCAAACTAAACACATTAAAAGCACACAATTTTGTTCCGATTTGGACGAACCCTAATGGAGAAGAGAAATAACCGAGATAAGTGAGTGTCGACAGGAAATTCAAAATTTCCAAATCAAAACACACTCGTGACTGATAACTCAAGCAATATAATAATAATAATAATACCTAATCATTGTACCAAATGTGTGACATCAACATCAAGAAGGTACAGAACCCAAACCTCAATCGCGGGATCGAACTGCCATGCACGCCTCCGAGCACCATCCCATGAGATCACGCCAACCAATGTGCTTGTTCGCCGTGTATTTCTGGAGAATATCAGAATGTAAAGCAACAAGAATGCTGTTGTACACCATACACGTTGTTGAACGCTAACCTGCAGGAGCTCTCCGAAGAGCATCACTCACTCGACGTTCTGAGCACAGTCTCACTGTTGTGGTTGCCAGAAGGATGACATCTGGCTAGTATATATGCCCAGGGCCAGCCTAAGGCCCAAGCGACCAAAGCAAGGGCTTTAGGCCTCCATTTTTTTTTAAAAATCTAATGAAAAGGCCTCCCGCCTTTCACCTGCCTGGCTGTCTTTTGGGTTTCCAACAAAAATTGTCTCTCTGGTCTCTAAAAAGGCCTCTTTGAACCTCTTTGATTTCCCAAATCCCAAATCCCACTTTCCCAGAGCTCTCTCTCCTGAAATTCTCTCTGAATCTCTCTCTTCTAATCCTCGCCGTCACCGAGACTGCGAGACACCGAGTCGCTGTCGAGCCTCACCCACACCACCGAACCATTGGCGACTTGCCTATGCCTTCCCGTCACCATCATCAGCCGCTCTCAGCCTCTCGACACTCGCCAGCGCCCTCCGGCGGCGGCCCCTCCCACTGGCCACTGCCCTCGCGACCTCGGCGCCTTGCCCTCGCAGCCTCGCTACTCGTCCTCTTCGCCCTCCTCGTCGTCATGCACACCAATTTCGTTCAACAGGTATTTTCCCGATTTTTGTTTGATCTCAATTTGGTCGAATTTGGGGGTTTCTTAAAATTAGGGTTTGGGGTGAGGGAATTTAGGATGATTATAATTCTAGCGTGAACTTACGGTGTTTCGTTTTTGGATGTGAAGCCGGGGTGTTCGAGTGAGCTCGTGGAGATTAATTTCACGGATGCGTAGCTTGTCCAGATCAAGGTAGGTATACTGGTTCTTACGGAATTTGTGATTAGTCTTTTTGGTTTTGGTTGATTGTGTTGATTGATAAGATTGTGTGTGAATCATTTGTGGATATAAATGAAATTGTATCGCTAATGAAGGTGTAATTGTGATGAAGATTATACTATGAGTATAAGCCTATGCTTGAAAACAAGACAAAAAAAATATACAAAAGGAGTTTGAGATGGTAAAGATATTTTCCTTAAATATTAATTGCGACCTATCTTGACATCGGAATAAACAAGTGGGGATTTTCTTGCAAAGGATGTGAGACATCTAACATGATCTGGATAGATGTGTTAAAATAGTTTAGTTGGAGAAAGATGATACATTTGTTATAGGGAATATAATCAAACTCCAAAGGCATATGTAAGACAAGAGCTAATCCACTATTGTTTCTTGACTCTGCCATGGTTCAAAGGCGAAGTAGGTTTGAAGGCTTTTTCTTCATGAAGGAAACCAAGTGTTGCAATTTTTGAAGGCGGGGTTGAGACGAACACGGAACACCTTAGTAAGCCTTATCCTATACTAGTAATTTACACGTGCGATGCACGCACTGGCGGAGCCACACCAAGCTCAGCCGCTCCCCCGGGCTTGGGCAGCTCAATTCTTAAAAAATTATTTAAAACTCCTGGATGAGCTCTGATGAGATTATGGACAATGAAGTTCTAAAATCTCCCGAAGAATCATTTAAAACTGACTACTTCTTGTACATAATAGATCAAGCAATTATTCAATTCCAAAATAGATTTGAACAATTTAAAATATATCAAGAAATTTTTTGTTTTCTATTTAGTATTGAGAAATTAAGGTCATTAGGAATTGAAAATTTAAAGAAGATTGTCTGAACCTTGAACGATCATTAAAATATAACGACAACTCAGATATTGTTGGGTTAGATTTATTTTTAGAACTAAAAATTTTAAGAGAAATTATACAAGTGGAAAATGATACACCAATTGACATACTTAATGATACACCATATGTTGTTTATAGAATAATGTTAACGATTCCCGTAACTGTTGCTTCGGCAGAAAGAAGTTTTTCAAAACTAAAATTAATAAAATCTTATCTAAGATCAACAATGTCTCAACAAAGATTAAATAGATTGGCTTTATTATCAATTGAAAAAGAAATGTTAAGTGAAATTGATTACAATAATATAATAAATGATTTTGCATCTCAAAAAGCCCGAAAGATAACATTTAAATAAAATATATTAATTTTAACAAAATATTATTATAAGCTTTTAAAAGGCTTCATTTCGGAGTTCGCTTTAGGCCTCAATAAGTGTTGGGCCGGCCCTGTATATGCCAGCCACAAAACCAGAACCCATTTCATAGTAAAAAAGGAGATTTGAAGTTCCAATTATATTAACATAAAATGGTTTAGGTATAATTTTATAAGAAAAATTATTGTTGTTCTTCTTCTTTTAGAGAATGCCTCAATGGAATTTTTTTTAATCGTTAAACGGTGGGTTGAATATTCCCCGCATTTAATTAAAAAGATTTTAACAAAACATACAACCAAACATAAGACTTATGAAGTTTAGATCCCAACATGCTAGGTCCTGAAACTCATACACCCTAACCAACAAACAAAAATACAACGAAATTTAATCCAACTGATCGGCCGACCTCGTTCAAGTCAATTTCTCGTGCCAATTTGAGCTATTCTCTCTCTCAGTCCCTTACTTGTACACCGTTTATCAGCTCCGTCGCTCGCATGGACACCTCCGTCGCTCCCATTAGTGACTCATACGTCAACTTCAAGCACCATATGAGAGACCTGAGATACTCCACCAATCTGATAACTTCCTGTACAGATTGAGTCATGGTTCTCATCCCCTCACTTGACCCTCGTTGACTCTTACTGGCATCTCGCAATGAAGGTTGTCCTCTTCCTCGCTTGTACACCGTTTATCCGCTCCGTCGCTCGCAGGGACACCTCCGTCGCCCCCATCAGTGACTCATAGGTCAACTTCAAGCACCATATGAGAGATTGCAGACACTCCACCAATCTGACAACTCCCTGTACAGATTGAGTCTTAGTTCTCATCCCCTCGCTTGACCCTCGTTGACTCTCACTAGCACCTCACAACGAAGGTTGTCATCTCCCCTGACTGCTTAACAAACGCCACCACCACCTCCAAGCTCCTGACATAAGAGGGACCTTAGGCATCCCTCACTTTGACCTAAATAGGAAAAAGTAGAGCCCAAACTATAAAATTGTTGGACCACCGTCGCCCCACAAACTATGGTACATTTTCTTGTTAATTGTAAGTTGGTTGTAATTTGGATATTAGGGAAAGCCTGAATGAAACTTTTAAGCACACCACCAGCCATATCTATAAACTAAATATACTTATTAGTACATGAATGTAATTAGGGCTGCAAACAAATCGAGCTATTCGCGAGCTATTCGTCTTGAGCTCGGTCAAAGCTCGGCTCGAACCGAGCTCGAGCTCGAGCTCAAAGCTGAGCTCGTTTCGTAAACGAGCCGAGCTCGAGCTTGGTTTTTTTTTTTTTAGGCTAAGCTCGCGAGCTATTCAGCTCGAATACGGTCAAAGCTCGGCTCGAACCGAGCTCGAGCTAAAAAATGAGCTTGTTTCGTAAACAAGCCAAGCTCGAGCCTGAAGGTATTCGGCTCGGCTCGGCTCGATTGCAGCCCTAAATGTAATATGATACCTATCAGGACAAAGATAAATCCCATTCTTGGATTTTATCATCATGGTATGGTATGAGAGCTATGTGCATTCTGCAGGTGGTGCACAGTCATCATGGATTTTATCATCTCGGATTTTACCATCATGAATTGTCCACGTGGGGTTAAATAATTGATTGAAGGAGTTATGACAGTTTCTTTGTCCTTTGTCAATCGACCTTAACCATCAACATAGGAGAGGAGAGGGTGTGCAACATCTATATAATAAAATACAAAGAAAGCTATCAAGTGACTTACCTTCAATCTCTCAAATTAAAGGTTCAGATTTAATATCACAAAACACATTTTTTCTTTCAAAAGTTTTTCCCAAAACTCGAATTCAAATTTCCAAAACAACTCCTTTATTTATTTAATTCTCTCTCTCTCTCTCTCTCTCTCTCTCTCTCTCTCTCTCTATATATATATATATATATATATATATATATACTAGGTTTGCCCATTGACACGTGCCTACGGCACGTCTTCGAAACGGTGCACCTTGTTTGATCATAAAAAATATTTTTAGAGGTCCAGCAAATTAATTGATGTAGCAAACATAGAGCAAAAAACATATTATATGTTTTTTTTTTTGATTTTTTTTGAATTATTTTTAAAAAAATTTAATTTTTAAATTTTTTTATTTTTTAATATTTTAAAATTTTTTTAAAAAAATTATTTTCTTAATTTTTTTAATTGAAGAGGGAGGGAGAGAGAAAGAGAAAAAAATTAAATAAATATAGGAGTTGTTTTGAGTGGGAGATGTGAATTTGAGTTTTGGGAGGAACTTTTGGGGGGAAAATATGTTTTGTAAGTTTAGATCTGAGCCTTTAATTTTTTGGGGGATTGAAGGAGAGCCACTTGATAGCTTTCTTTGTGTTTTATTATATATATATATATATATGAAAAAAGGGGTATGAGTAACTTGCTCATTTAGTAAATAAGCAATTGATGGTGTGGCATACATGATTGAAAAATCCTTAAAAGGTTTAGTTGTCCAATGTATCATATCCATGTCACATAATCAATTGCTCATTTACTAAATGAGCAAGTTGCTCATATCCCTTTTACCTATATATATATATATATACTTATGGAAACATAGACATTTTTATCCCAATTCATAATTATTTTTCAACATATACTAATGAAAACATGGAATTTTATTTACAACTAAGTATTGTCATACTATTTAAACTTGAGCTATATAATTGTTGATTTACTGTTTACAAGGCTTTTCATATGCTGTATCGTTCTGAAGACGTGCCGTAGGCACGTGGCCACCGGAAAATCTAGTATTCTTACACATTCAGAACTGAACTTAAGCAAAGTAATAGTTCTATTTCTTAGTTTCATATATTGCTCGGATTCTAATTATTGAGGGACTTAATGCTTACATCTCTATATCATCTCCTTAGCTCTTTAACAAGCAGCTCTCATTTGGATACAATAAGAAAGAGAAAACTTTCTGCACTCCTAAGAAATATTTTCACAATAATCAAACATATTTATTCCTACGACGCTTTATTTCTTGAATCGAAATTGAGTTGAATAATAAGATAGAGATGACGAGTTCATGTCTTGCATACTAGGTTCGATGCGAAGAGGACGTTGAAACAAGAAGACGACTGAAGTGAAGATTGGAGGTGAAAGCAGTTGTTGTGCATGTTGGGTATCAGTTGACAATAAACTGCCATATTGGGCAGTCAACCGTCATGACTCTTTGTTTTGGATTTGTCCATAGCAGTCGACCGACAGCGACACATCGGCTATTTGGGCCTGGTTCTAGGTGAATCTTTTTTAGCCCAATTTCTTCTCCATATACAATCGTACAACTCCTATTGTGTGACTTTCTCTTTATGGTATATCGGATGGTTATTATATCAACACTACAACCTAAGATTTCTCTAGATCTTTATATAATATTGGAAAGCCTCTATGGAGAAGTTAGTACTTCATTGAGAGTTTTCATTGTAAACAACATAATCTCTTCTAGTGAGACATCAGAAATAAATAGATTCTTAAGAGTTATTGTAACTCTTGTATTTTTTCTAGTTGAATAATATCTCGGTTATTTCTCCTCTGGATTAGGGTTCGCCCAGACTGGGACAAAATTGTGTGCTTTTGTGTGTTTGGTTTGACCTACTATTATTTGGTGGTTTGTTCAATGGATCGGTTGTAGCAAAACTCAGCACGAAATTCCAACAATTGGTATCAGAGCATCAGGTTACAGAAAGGGGCTACTCGAATTCCTTGAAGAAGATGACAGATTCGGGTTTCACAAAGATCAAGCAGTTCGATGGTAAGATCAACTTTAATCTCTGAAAGATGGACATGTACGATGTATTTAATCAAAAAGACTCGTATAATGTGCCCTAGATTGAGATAAAGAGAAGTCATCTGACATGAAGAGGGAAAAATGGGATAAGATTTGTTTGAAAGCCTTGTGTTTAATCTGGTTGTCATTAGCAGACAAGGTTAAGTGTAAATTCATTGAGGAGAAAAACGCAACGAGTCGGTGGGCGAGATTCAAAACTGACTACTTGGGATCGTCGTTCCTGAATCAAATATACTGGAAGAGAAAATTGTTTCATTTCTCAATGAAGAAAGGTACTGCCCTTCAAGATCACATAGTGCAGTTCAATAAGATGTTATCCGAATTGAGGGTAATCAATGCAGATGATCTAAGTGAAGTGGATAAAGCTTTCAACTTGATATATTCACTACTAGATTCGTACGAGCATTTTATAACCACCATGCTACACGAAAAATCTACCAAGGAGAGTCATTCGGTGGCCAGTGTGATCAAGGGCTTGAAAGAGGATGAACTTATGAAGGAGACTCATAAATTAGGGTCTACTTCCATAAGTTGCTTGGAGGTGGAGGGTACTTCAATTTGAAGGGAAAGTACGCATAAGGGTGTGATCCATTGCCACTATTGCAAGAGAAGCAGGCATTACAAGAGGGATTGTCGTAAGTGGTTAGAAGGGTGCTAACATAGTCAACACCACTGAATCAGGTGATAACTTAGACTGTCTTTTTGTTTTGTTTTTTAAATGCGAATTCTGGCTGGTTTCTTGATTCAGGTAGTTCTTTTCATATTTGCTCTGAGATTGATATGTTTTCTACTGATAAGTCTACAACAGAGCGTTGTGTGAGAACGAGGACTGATAAGATTTGTAACATAGCGGGTGAGGAAACACTTGAGTTAGAGATGCCAGATGGGAAGGGGTTCATATTAGAGAAGGTCATACATATTCTTTTGTTGAAACAGAATTTGATATTCTTGGGTACCCTAGAAGCATGGGGTTGCAGGTACACATCTCGAAGTTGTAACACCCTGTAAATTAAAATGAATTATTTTGGATTATTAAATGATATTAAATTGAAGAATTTTATTAATTTTATTCTTTTCCTTAATTACTATTTTTTGCACGTGTAATGTTATGAAAATTTAAAATTTTGTTGTCAATAATTATTTTCTGTCATTAATTTCTAATATTTTCATTTTTCAAATTTATTTACTGAAGGAACTTATTTTTGGACATTTTGTTAATATAAATTGAATTTATGATAGAATTTGATTTTTGGCCATAATAAAGTCCAAAAGTTTGGATAAAAATAATTGTGAACTGATATAGGGGCCGGCCAAGGGTAGGAAGTCAGATGATAAGTTTAAATAATTTATTTAATTGATTTAAATAAGGAAAGAGATCTATTTTGATTGGTATGAATAAATTAATTTGCAAATTATGGATTCTTGAGGACTTTTATGTAAAATTACTCTCAAAAATCCTAATTGAATCCCATCCTTGTACATAGAGATTAGGGGTTTCGGGTTTCTTTTATTTGCTTTGGTGGCTTGGAGTTTGGTGATCGATTTTCTTAAGGAGGAGAAGGATTATTAGCTTTTGTGTTATTCTTCTTCAAGAGGTGAGTATTTCTTCATCTCTCTTGTTGTGTTTTTCATGTTTATGATGGTGATAAGAATGTGTAGTTATCATGCAAATATTTTTGTTGTAGATCTATGTTTGCTTATTAACATGAATGCATGATTTTACTAAGGGATGTTCATAACAATGAATGATATATTGTTCACAACGGATTGCATGAGTTAAAATTTAATTTCTATACATATTGATCATGATTAAATTATTCTTGATGAATAAATGTCGTTAGAGCATGAAAGATCAAATTTTTATCCATGAAATTGAATGAATGATCCTAAAATATTGTTGTGGTTGATTAGAACTGTTGCATAAATTTTCAACGCATGACTGGATAGTTTAAAGATGAGATCTTGAATGTCATGTACTGTTTTTGTTTGGTTAAACTTTAGAATTTGAATTCTAGAATTTTTTGTACATGAATTAATGTGTTTGCAGACTATTGCATATCGGGTTTGAAGCACTAGGGTTTCGGTTGACCTAGGGTAGGGGTTCAATAGTGAAGGGGAGAGGGCCTCGAGTCTGCACAGTGCAAGCTGAGCACTGTGCAACCCTCGACTGCTCTTTTGGTGGTGCTCGGGTTTGCTGTGGGACTCAGGTTTTGGTACTAGTGTTTGGGGATAAACCCTAGGGCATATGAATATATGTAATGTACTATTAATCTAATTGATTAGATGTAGTTTGATTGATTTAAATCATCATGTTTTGAAGATCAAAGTTTCATATTTTATAATGTCTAGTTTCAGAATTTTATGAAATGAAGTTTCAGATTTTATCGTCACAAGTTTCAGATTTTTTTAGGTTGGAGTTGCAAATTGTATGATGAAAATCTATGTTTTGGAAGGATATAAATGTTAGTTTGAAGAGTATATATATATTAGTTTTGAAGGATATGTTTGGAGATTTTAGAAGACATAAATTTCAGATTTTAAATGACTATTGTTTCAGATTTTTGGACTATACAGTTTCAGATTTTGAGGGATAAAATTTTAGATTTTTAAATAAGGTGTTTCAATTTTAAATGAATTAAAATCCCAAAATTTAATATTGAAGTTTCAAATATGGAAAGAAATGGTATAAATTGAGATGAGAATATTGTGGTAATTTTGAATTTGTCTCTATAAATAAAATCAAACAATTATGGAAGTTGTTGTTCATTTATTTGAGGAGAAGATTTTATCGTGATCTGTTTGTTTATTGAAAATTTTATATTTGATGGGTAACACCCCGTAGTTTTCAAAAAATGTAAAATAATATGGTATATGCTGGCTGTTTGGTAATATGGCATGGTTATAATTAAAAATTGAAATGAGTATATGTATGGAGCGGGTGAGGGGGGTGTTGAAGTTTCTGTTGAATTCGGTCAAAAAAAAACACATGACGTGGCTTATTCAAAGTGGGGGCCCCACCTCACGTGGAAAGCTCTCGGATGAGAGAGGAACGGGAATTGGAAAGTACAAAATGTCCCATATCGGTAAGTGTACATAATAAAATAATATTAAAATATAATAGCCTATGATCAAGAGCCACCTAATCGGTTAACCACCTTTTGAGAGACAGCCTGTGGTGTGCAGTTGTACTACATAGTATCTAATTTGTCTTATAAATTGTATAAATTGTCTGAGCTAGGGGCAGGGGTGTTACATGATGAAATGAAATAAAATGGGGTATTAATGCATTAATTTGAGATTAATGAAACTATGTGAGAACGTGTATATGTTTGGAAATGAGTAAAAGAATGAAAGATTAATGAATGAATTAAGTTGTGGATAATTTGAGAAATTAGGGTTATTGGAAAGAACCCTAGAGAAGAATTGGGAATGTGAGAGCTCTAGCTGAGCAGGACCCTAGACACCAGCAGTGGAGATTATTTGATTATGGAAATTAGCCAGTGTCGGCTAGTGTTCCTGATTGGTTGAGTTAAGTCCGGTAGGATGAGCTAGCTTTAGGTGGTTGTGGTTGTCTATGTTTGAACTTAAGGACATGCACTAGTTGGAGATGTGATGAAGTAAGAGCTAACATGGGTAGGGGGCCCTCTATATGATCTGCGCTGTGAGATGATCCCCGGAATTATCGGGATCGACGCGAAGCTCATGGTATGTTTGTGTGATGAGGTATCATGATGACTTGCGGTGTGGGATGATCTTCGAAATTATCGAGATGTGAGTGGAAGTGTCTCCAGATCATCTGCGGTATGGGATTGATCTCTGGAATTACCGGGGCGTGGGCCAGATACTCACAAAATGTCTAAATTTTAAGTTAGTCACGGGTATAAGTTTTGCATAACGAGGGATTAAACATTATAATGAAGTGAACACTAAGGACTTACTCTCAGACCTATGTTGTATGGACGACATAGAATCCGAACAAGTGTGCTAATGAGCATTGTGTATATTTGTGTTTTCTTGGACATTGTTTTATGTATTTTTCTCTTGTTTTCAACGCACACTTATTCATTTAGTTTAGTTTCACTTGTTGATTTATGAATCTTTCCATTATTGTTTTATTTTTGTGCAACAAGTTTGTAGTTGTGAGACTGTGAAGGTTCGCTACTTTAATCAGTATTGCGTCAGTTATATGTGACTGACGTGCCCACAATTTAGCAGTTTTGTAGGATTTGAAAGTGAGTGGCTTGAATAAGAGTTAAAGCTTGGATTTATGTGAAGACTGGAGTTTGAATTAGTTGTATTAAATGTGTATTAATTTCCAATGTATTAAATGTGTATTAATTTCCGCTGCGCTTTGTAATGAGAACTGATGTAATGAAAGTAATGAAAGTTTTTATATTCCTGCACTTTTGTGCTGTGTTTAAGTTACATTGAAGTAAAGATTCTGGACTGTTTCTTGTATCTTCTATACTGAAATGCGAGGCGCTACAGAGGTGGAGTTATATCGTTTTTAAAATGTCGTTGTAAGGTGATGAAGGGATGGAGGGGTATTCAGCACAACCTCTACAATTATGGAACGAGAAATCTAGGCCAAGTGTTTTTAAGCCCGACATTCCTAAAGCATTATCTAATTTTTTCCCACTTGAATCACCAAAGAGAGACCACGACGTTTAAATATCTTCAGAATGTGGGGACTGCCTTGAGGTAGGTGAAGTTTGTGCGAAGGGTGATGCCTCCGTAATGATGCCTACTAGGGTATGCCCTTGAAGGGGGCATACTATTGGAGAAATAACATGTAGAAATAGATTTAACTAGAAGAAAAAGTCATTGAACCAGGTTGTTTACAAAAGAATAATGAAAAAGTCTAAAAACGATTAATCACATAAGAAGGTGCGGAAGCATGAGTATACAACCCAAAGTGGAAATTGTTGGATTTGTATCTTACATACTAGGTTCGATGCGAAGAGAAGACACTGATAGAAAAAGATCGAAGTGAAGATTGGAAGCAAAAGAAGTTGTGCATGTTGGGGATCAGTTGACAGTCGACTACCATATTGGGCAGTTGGCTGTAATTGCTCTCTATTTTGGACTTGTCCATTGTAGTCGACCGCTCTTGGTGAGCACCCAATCGACAACGACGCAATGACTATTTGGACTTGGTTCTTAGGAAATCGGTTTGAGCCCCAAATTTCTTCTTCAAGTATGTTCGTACGGCTCTTATCTCTATTTAGGTATATCGAAGGATTATTGTATCAAGATTACAACCTAGGGCTTCTATAGATCTCTATATAATATTGTAAAGTCTCCACGGTATTGTAAATAGCAGATTATCTTCTAGTGAGGCTTGAGAGATAGATCAGTTCTTTGTGAGAGTAATTGTAACTCTTGTAACTTCTCTAGTTGAATAATATCTCCGTTATTTTCCTCCTAGTTTAGGGTTAGCCCAAATCGGCACAAAATTGTGTGTTTTTGTGTGATCTACTATTGCTTGGTGGTTTGTTCATTGGATCGGTTGTCGCAAAACTCCGCACAAAATTCCAACAAGAGAAGTACTTCTTATCTTTAACTTTTTAAGAATACATGTACAATATGTTGGGAGTATTCTGCAAGTGCTCACCTCAAAGAGCAGAGCCACGATGAGATGCTTCCTCAATGAGCTACCCAAAGAACAAATTCCAAACCCTTATTGTAGGCAATCTGCACAAGAAAACCTGTATAAACATATGCGGAAAAGTATGTATAAACTAGTTATGGCATGTTTTCTTCGAATCTCATAGTACAGAAAGCAATCCTACTATTCAAGCTAGCTAAGATATTTTATGTTTTAACAGTACATATCCAATCTATGCTCTACATCATTTCATTATAAATCATGGATCAAAGAGTCCAATAACGTAAGAACTTCCGAAACAACAACCTGTAAATCATGGATCAAAGAGTCCGAGAAGCAGCGCTTGCAGGAGATGTAGGTTCTCTTCAACACCTCCTCCAAGAAGACAGACTCATCCTCCACCGTCCAACCCACACGGGCTTTGCACAAACTTCTGACAACCCCTTACACATTGCCGCATCCCTCGGACACACTGCATTTGTCAGAGAAATCCTTGCCATCAACCCTGACCTAGCCCGTGCAATCAACGGGCATGGGTCTTCCCCACTACATCTGGCTTCGGCCAATGGACACTTATCGATTGTTACTGATCTGTTGGAAGTGGTAGGGTCAGATCTGTGTCTTGTCCGTGATAAGGATGGGCTGCTACCTGTCCATGTTGCAGTTGTAAATGGGAGAGTTCGTATTGTGGAAGAGCTCCTGACGGCTTGCCCAGAGTCCATCCATAATTTGACATCACTAGGTGATAGTATACTTCACTTGGCCGTGAAATCGAACTGTTTTGAAACAGTTGAGTCATTGGTCGAGAAGTTGGAGGAGAATGGTGATTTCGAACACCTAATGGCTAGGGACACAAAGGGCAACACCATTTTGCACCTGGCCACAGCAAGGAAGCAAATTGAGGTAAAAACACACTTTCATTGAATAAATTATCCTTTTAATATTATATATTAATGATTATAAATGTTAACAATTTGGTATGGACAAACTAAGGGAAAGTTTATGCTAAATCTTTCATTCTAGTATCACTTTATTGGATATAAGCATATAGTGCCTTTCAAGTGTAGGGTGGATCATACAGGGATGACAATGTATTATCAGAAAATTATTATGAAATTGTCTTTTAGGAACAAGTGTTAAAATGACAAACTTAAATTAATTATATATCTCTAATAATCTCTAATATTATAATGGGAGAAAGCCTTAGTGTCATTTGTCATTCTACCAACATATGCAACGCACGTACATAACTAATATGAAAGAGGTTTCCGGTTCAAATCTTCCCTACGTTAGAGTTTCAATTTTTATTTTTTGAAATTATTAAAACGTGCATCGCACGTGTAAATTACTAGTATCGAAGAAAGGAAATTAGCATTAGCTTTAGAGCTGATGTACACATATTCTACTCCATTGCAAAGCAGATCCTAAAGTTGCTGCTAAGCAAGACATGGGCTGATGTAAACGCATTAAATTTGAAAGGCTCAACCATCCTCGACGTGTTGTTAGAGTCGCCTTGCGAGCACGGGGACTTGTTATTAGGGGAGATGATACGTGCGAAGGGGGGCAAAACGTCGTCAGTTGAACAAGGTCAGCCAAATCAAGTGAAACAACCCATAACACCATCAAGTTCGTATGCCACTCTTGACATCTCCACCAACCGTCGGCCTTTACCAGCATGGAGAAGGATGATGAACCTGGTCTTACAATATCCCTTAGCCTCTATCGGCCTCGGGTACCTAATAGGGGTCCACGACCTTAATTCTCGGGATTACTACAAAACAACACCTGACACACTGCTCATTGTGTCGACACTAATAACCACCATCACATTCCAAGGAGGATTAGAACCTCCTGGAGGTTTTGCAAAAGCCAAGGATACTCTCGCGCCAGGAGTTTCTCTGAAACCAGGGCAAGCACTCATTGCCGACTCCCTGGAGAAGTTTGTTTACTTTGATATCATTGCATTACTTTCCTCATTGATTGTCATTCTTGTTCTAATCTGCGCTGTCCCCAAATGGAAGTTCCTGATTAGGATTCTGATGTGGATTACTTGGATCTCTTTCTTCTTCATGGGCCTAGCTTTCGATCAGGCCATCTTCATTATCTTCCCCGAAAAAACTTCCTCTTTCCGTTACGCTTGGAATTTGATTGCAGGTATCTTTACTATCTGGTTAGGTATTTGGGTTGTTGTGTACTTGCTGAAAAAGGGTTGTTGGTTGAACAATAAGAGACGAGTTGGTGATGGCAGGAAAGATATAAATGGTGTTTTCTGGAAAAGGCTCGTAGCCGGTGCTGCAATTGTTTTAACTGTGGCAGTCACCAGTGGGGTAATATATTGCTTAAGAAGACTTCCATGAGTCCTGCATAAATTCTTTATCTTCATGCTGGTTGCCAATGGTGTTGTAATTTTGTTAATATTTCTTTAATAAATATGTAACAATCGTGTTCTTATGGTATGTGTATGAATAACTATTAAGATTCTTTATCACAGTTGAATATAATTGTCCATGTATTGAATGATCACAATTGTTCTATTGATGAAAAATCGTTCATTCTGCAACTTAATTGATGAATTGACAAAATATGTTCAAATATAGTGATATTGTCATTCTATGTGTTATGAGTCTTGAATTTCCAATTGAGGAGATTTGAGTTTTTAGTGCGGCATAGAAAAAATTTCCTCCTCCTATACAATATTTTTTTTTTTTAGGTGAATTCCTCCTCCTATACCATATGACCTTTCCTAATCTCTTTTTAGATATTTTATTTTGCATTTTACTTTTCAAACCTAAATAGAAATTATATACAAATATGCTAAATAGTTCATCATATACACATAGCAGTGAATTGGAAATAGAAGGGCCGTGTGCATTACTGCCCATGAGAGCATCCACAGTGGTTTCTTATATTTGGCAATTTGCCATTTTTTAGCAATTGGTCGGTTGCAATGATTTTCTATTTGCCATTTTTTAGCAAATTTGCTATACTCGTTTCTCATAAATGAGAAACAAAATAGCGATTCTCAAATTATAAAGGACGGCATAACATATACCATTCCTAATATTTTAATTTTTTTTAATCCAGTCGGACGGTATAACATATACTGTCCCAAGATTTTTTTTTTTTAAATGGGGGTCGGACAGTACATGTTGTACCGTCCCATTTTTTTTTTTAAATTTTTTTTTAAATGAACGGCCAAGATTCGTCCGATCGAAAAAAGAAAAAAAAATTAGAAATTCTCGGACGGTACATGTTGTACCGTCCTTGAATTGGGGGAGGTAGTGGGTAGGTTTAGGTTAATTAATTAGGTTTAGTTATTATTATATTATTTATTTTATTTAATTAATATATTTTAATAGTTAATAAGTAATTAATTTTTTTGATTATTTTTTCAGGCGAATGAGACGGTATAACATATACCGTCGCTCGCTTTTTTCACAAAAAAAATTGCGCGACGGTAAATGTTGTACCGTCCCACGCAAATTTTTAAAAAAAAATGAGAAACATATAACAAACAACCACTACAGCAACAACAGCTATTTGCTACTACTGTAGCTGCCATTTTTTACCAAATGAGAAACACCATTGTGGATGCTCTGAGTAACCTATTGTACTATATATATAAGAAAATGAGGGGTTTGCTAATCATGTGCACAATATATGTGAAAGGACGGAATGATCGGTGCAAGGGAATGATATTGGAACATCCGTTGGGTTACCTAATTTCACAGAGTTAGGATTGCCCGACCATATATCCTGTGGACAATTATCTGTTAGAAAATGGGTGCGGGGTGCGGGGTGCAAATCTTGAACTAGCATTACATGCGACTTGTGTACACCGGCGCTTCCTGTAGACATGAATGCTCATTCGATACACAAGAGATTCTCATCTCTTCTCTCAGTGTCTTGTTCTTCTGTTCTTGAGTTCGTTGATGATAGAATTTACCACTTGTTCAGTTTGTTGGGAGTATCAACTGTGTGTTAAAACTGATTTGGGAAAATTAGGGTTAGGGTTAATCTCTAGCCGCTTAAGATATTATACCCTGCTTATCAGTATTGGAATATCACAGAGCACTATCTCTAGACCAGCTTATAAAGAGATTAGACGGGATTTAGGGTACTGGGCTTTTAGCCCACTCAACCCGTTCCAATAATTAATACATAACACGTGTAAACCCGTATTGCCCCATAGAATAATATACACAATATTATCCTATTATACTGAGAATATACTTATACATCCAACAATCTCCTCCTATATTCTCAATATATTAGGCTAAGCAATGTTATAATATTGGATCACAATAATTCAAACATATTGAATCATAAAGAACATGGATCATAGACTAAATCAATTATAACTTGAATAGTTCAAATATGACTAAACCAAAATAATCAAATAGTTCTAAAACCATAAATGAATAGTTCACAAAGACTAAACCAACAAGAGGAACCTGTCATAGTTTCAAAATCAACCAAAGCAAATAAACTTCAAGAATAAAATATGAGTTTTAAGCTCATGAACACAAGAGTCTTAAACTCAACAGAAGTTTTATCAAGCAAGTGACAAAGTTATTCCTTAGAGAAATAAACCAAAACTATATCCTTGCAAACTGCTTTATGTTTACTCCTCCATTTTGAGCAAATCATTATTTTGAAATCTATGTTGACAGATTCAACTCCTCCATCTTTGCTAGCTTATTGAAAGCAAGAATATCAAGAGACATGTCTCTAAGAATTCTAGTGAATTTCATAAAGTATCTAATTCCACTAAAGAACTTAGTACAATTTAACGATAGCTTAGCAAGATGTAACGCAAGCATCACAATCAAGTTTCTTTAATAAAATAAAGAACAAGAACTATTATAGTTTCTGCACAAGAACTATACTATGTTTCATATTGGAATGATAGAATAGTCAAATCAATTATGGTTAATTCTGAATCATCAAAATTGGAATGAAACATGAATCCATAAAAGAGTTATATCATCAAAATTGGAATGATATAACAACCATTCTAAACATCGAAAACACATCGACAAGTTTTCATGCTTTCTTTTGGAATAATGAGATGATTCTAAGTAAATTATGAAAATATATAGCATCATCAAAATTGGAATGAAATTATATATTAACAGAATTTACATAGAACTTTTCAAATTATCTAAAACATGTCAACTGCCTAAAATTGATGCTTCAGTTTGAACTTCTCTATGGCTCCAATTGGATTCTAAATTTCAAAACAACTTGGATGTTAAAGCTTTTGACTCAATAGCTTTTAACTCCATTTCCCCCACAGTTTTGATAATTAGATCACTTTCAAGTCTCTTAGCAAGAGCATTGACCATATTTGTCACAATTGCACTTTATCTATGAGAAAGTTCAACTAGGCTTCTTTCATCCTTAATATACTCCTCTTACTATTATAGAGTGAGTTATGAGCTACAGTGCATTATAGCTTGATAGTCGCATAACAGAATTGAGAATTTACATTAAACTTCTCAAATGGATGATTAGCAATAAGTTATTCAATCCACTCAGCCTCTTCCCCTGCAGAGGATAACACATAGAGGTCTGATTTCTTGGATGAGAACACAACACTTGTTTGCCTATTAATCTCCATAATTTTTCTGCTTCTCCTAGTGCGAACACATATCCACTAGTTGTCGACTTTCACTAAACTTTGAGTAGCACAAAGCAAACTCTTGAGTACCACTCAGGTATCTCATTAGCCTCTTAAGGGCACTCAAATGTGTATAGGATTATTAGTAAATCTGTAGATCATACCTACCTCAAAGGCTATGTCTATTCTAGTGCAGATCTTTGTATACACGAGACTTTCAATTCTTTTAGAATGATTTACCTGTCTCATAGTTGCACCATCATAAGGTGTCAACCTTTGTATCATAATCATAAGGTGTTTCAAAACACACTTTCGATCACTATATCCCCACTTTTGAAACACATTATTGATTTATCGAGTTTGACTAAGGGTTATCCCTTGCCAACCAAAACTCACCCTTATACATAATATGGTGTCCACACCACTTAGGTGCTAAATTTATTTGGATAGCACAATTTTAACTCCATTTAGAATAGAGATGTCACTTCCAATCAACAAGCATGTCAATAAAACCAAGTAAATAATAGCCATTATATTTGACACACCATAAAGTTAAAGGCACTGATCTGAATTACTTAATTCATATACTATGCTCTTTGAGAAATTTGTCAAAATATTTGTACGCTAGCTATATTACATGTTTTAAAGCATACGATGATTTTACTAAATTGTAAATCTAGTTCACTAAACATATTAGTTCAAAACTTTCTAGTACAAAACTGTTCAGTACAAAATATCAAGTACAGAACTTTTAAATATTCTTTATGAATGACAAAATTTTCAATAGATGTAAGGGTAAGAAGAATACTTATTGTAGCAATATGACAAACATGTGAGTAAACATCAAACAAATCTACCCCATTTTCTCAGTCAATCTGTTTGCTACTAAAAAGCATTAAAATTGCTACTGAACAATCAAAATTAAGTTTCTTCTACAAGACCCCACTTACTTACTATAGTTTTAGCCTCTTTTGGCAGATCAACTAAATTGAAGTATTATTGTACGACACAAAATCATCTCATTGTCTACTAAAGACTATTCTTAGTTCATTTGCCATTCAGGTTTTAAGTGTCAGTAAGACTAGTTCTTGATTCCAACTGTGAATCATTGAGCGTGTCTGTAGGACTAGATTATTTCATACATTTATCTTTGATGAACACATCCTCAAAGAACTCTGTAAGTCAAGATTCTTCTAACACAAATTAGATAGATCCAACATCTGTCCAACGAACTACATTCTGCACTTTCTAAATGCACACAAATATTTGTTGTAGGTCCTACTTTAGGCCTTTTAGAGTCATGTACTCTAACAGGTGTATCACAACACAAAATTTTTACTTTAACAAAATTATTTGTGTTTTCATGTCATGACTACAAGGTGTATTCAATTTAAAGTGTAGTAACGCATTAGAGATATGATTAACAATACAACATCACTCATTATTACACAAGACAAACAACAGTCAATGATATAGAATTCAACATTTCACTAAGAGTTTGATTCTAACTTTTATCAATACTGTTTGATTGTTGTAAGTAGAGTGCAGTAGAGATTATGCCCAATGCAAACTTCTCTAAAGTTGTTAAACATATTCACCACCTCTATCAAATCTGAACCCTTGATTTTTGGCATGTAACTAGATTTTAATTTATCACAATAATGAGTGTTACAGCCTCCATATATGTATGACAAACATTCAGTAATCATCTTCATAGGTGATTAAATACTTCTGACCAACAATCGTCTCATATAGTCACAAAGCCACTGAGATCACAAATATCAGAATGTATTGACTCAAGAAGTTGTGTGCTCCTAGAGACCATACTAAATAATTTTCTAGTTTTCATAATCTGAGCACAACTTTTATATTTGTCATATTTAATGAAGTGTCATTTGGCAGAGTTATGAGTTTTAACAAGAACAAACAAATTAATATATAGTTCACAGTGATTCTAAATTTCAAAACAACTTGGATGTTAAAGCTTTTGACTCAATAGCTTTTAACTCCGTTTCCCCACAGTTTTGATAATTAGATCACATTTCCTCACAGACAATTGAATATATATATTTCTCAAATCCTAGCCAATTATGCTAGGTTCAAGAACATAATTAGAACTATTATTATTAATTGTTTCATTTGTTAAACTCAACTTATACATGCGATTGACAATGTAAGCACATTATAAGAGCTAATACAAGATTACTCTATCACATTTTACAAAGTTGTTTGCTTTCTCTAGTGATTCTAACAATGTCCACGTGCTCAAACAAATTGAGCTATAATTTTCTTTATTCGTTCTTCATCATCTTCGAAATACTAAGCGAGATAATGACCCATATTTTATAATTCAATTTTGCACACACAGTATAATGAACGATAAAGAACAAAAACGTAAATAATGGAGTCATATTTTGCATTACAGAATGCTCCTATCTAAGTTACGGACATTTGTTATAAATCTTATACCAAAAATTTTAATTATTAGAGAAGCAAATATATAATCTCACACAAACTGCAAACAATGGATTTTTCAAAATATCTATACACATAGTATGATAAAATACTTAACAACCCTAAACATGCTAGTTTTCAAAGCAAGAATAACTATGATCTAAAACTCTCAATCATGTGATCAAACGTACAAAACGTTAACACATTCATCACATAAAATTACTAAGAGGTTAAAATAGATCATACCGACACTTCAAGTTAGAAGTGTTTTTCCAAATTCGATGGAGAAACCTGCGTAGTGCAGACTTATCATACCATGATGCAAATCCATCGTCTCCAATACACACAATTTGTAAGTAACTTTGGAGTTCCTACATTCATCAAATTGTTAAAGATTAACCAATTAAACGACTTATTAGCAGTATCTAATTCACAACAATTTAATTGGAGATACAAATTTATAGTCAACATCTATAATTTAACTTATCAAAATGGATATTTGATTTTTAGCACATAGCTAAAACAATTGTTCAAATTTGCATTTAATTAACCAATGCTTAATACGAACAAATAATTCAGTAACAATTTAAATTTGGTGATAACTTATCTTTAATTTAGATCTGATCCAGGTCTGATGGATCTGAATATGGATCTGCTCCAACAGTCCAAACACCAAACACAAACCAGAGAGCAAAACAGCCAAACAGCAAACATCAATCAAGAGCTAATGGGATCACTCTGTTTCGGGTTCCCTATTATTGGATCTGACTAGCAGAACCCATCAACAGCAATGAGGAAGAAAGGTTTGTGATACCCGAAACCCATCTGATTAGCGACGGGAGGGGCGACCATCGGCGATGGTGACGCCATGAGGCGTCGATGCACGGTGACAGCGGCGGAGGCGCGCCCATCGGCGGCGGCGGGAGGATTCCGACAAACAGATTCTCCTCCAAAACTCTCAAGTCCAAATCCCGCTTCTCCTTCTCCATCCCCAAAACCCCAATTCGAACAATCCCAAATTCCGATTGGGAAAGAGGAGAAGGAGGACGATCGGGGCAGCAGCTGGCCGTGGGGAGCGTCGGTGCTCGTGACGGCGGCGCCCGCGACAGCTGCGCCCGCGACGGCTGCGCTCGTGACGGCAGGCATCGGCGACAGCGAACGAGATCTGTGACGACGATTGCGATCGAGATCCTCGACGGCGACTGCGATTTGGATCAGCGATGACTGCGGTTACAGTCGTGATCGGAGGTGGTGACCACGACGGCAGCGACTGATTTGCATCCTCGACGACGGCGGTTTGCTTGGTCGGAGGTGAGAGATAATATCTTAAGATTGTTAAAACTGATTTGGGGAAATTAGGGTTAGGGTTAATCTCTAGCCGCTTAAGATATTATACCCTGCTTATCAGTATTGGAATATCACAGAGCACTATCTCTAGACCAGCTTATAAAGAGATTAGACTGGGTTTAGGGTACTGGGCTTTTAGCCCACTCAACCCGTTCCAATAATTAATACATAACACGTGTAAACCCGTGTTGCCCCATAGAATAATATACACAATATTATCCTATTATACTGAGAATATACTTATACATCCAACACTGTGCTGTATGGTTACTTGTACAGCCGTTTATCCTGCGAAACAGACGTCGTCTCTCTAGCACCCGGTGATGAGACGTAAATGTTTTAAGGAGATTGTGTGAAACACAAAACTCGTTTGGATTTCCTTATGATTTTCTTATATATATATATATATATATATATATATATATATATATATATATATATATATATATATAGTTAGAATAGTTGGAGAAGATGATTAAGAAATTTGGGTTAGGGTTTAATATCACACTGACTTAAGATATTGTACCCTAATTATCAATAATAGAATATCTTAGAGCACTACCTCTAGACCAGTATATATGGTATGAAACTGGATTTAGGGTACTGGGCTAGCTTCATGCCAGTCAACCCGGTCCAACATTTAGCTTACAACATGTGCAAAGCACGTGTTGCCCCCATAGAACATTATACACAATAATATTCTATTATATTGAGAATATACCTATATATCCAACAATCTCCTCCTATATTCTCAATATATTCGGCAATATCATGTTATATCATTGGATTACAAAATAATATGGTTCATAGACTAAATCAATTATAACTCGAATAGTTCAAATGAGACTAAACCAAAATAATCAAATAGTTCAAAGACCATATCAAAACAGAATAGTTCACAATGACTAAACCAACTAGAGAAACCTGTCATAGTTTCAAAATCAACCAAAGCATATAAACTTCAAGAACAAAATATGAGTTTTAAGCTCATGAACACAAGAGTCTTAAACTCAACAGATGTTTTACCAAGCAAGTGACAAATATATTCTCGAGAGAAAAAAACTAAAAATATATCCTTGCAAACTGCTTGTGTTTACTCCTCCATTTCGAACAGATCATTATTCTGAAATCTATGTTAACAAATTCAACTCCTCCATCTTTGTTAGTTTATTGAAAACAAGATTATCAAGAGACACATCTCTAAGAATTCTAGCGAATTTCATAAAGTATCTAGTTCCACTAAAGAACTTAGTACAATTCAGCGATATATAACTTAGCAAAATGTAACGCAAGCATCTCAATCAAGTTTCTTTAACAAAATTAAGAACAAGAACTATTATAGTTTCTACACAAGAACTATACTATGTTTCATATTAGAATGATAGAACAGTAAAATTAATTATGGTTAATTCTGAATCATCAAAATTCGAATGAAACATGAATCCATAAAAGAGATATATTATCAAAATTGGAATGATATAATGATAATTCCAAACATTGGAAACACATCGACAAGTTTTCATGTTTTTTTTTTAAATAATGAGATGATTCTAAGTGAATTATGAGAATATATAGCATCATCAAAATTGGAATGAAATTATATATTAACAAAATTTAAATAGAACTTTTCAAATTATCTAAAGTATATCAATTGCCTAAAATTGATGCTTAAGTTTGAACTTCTCTTTGGCTCTAATTGGATTCTAATTCATCAAAACAACTAGGATGTTAAAACTTTTGGCTCAATAGCTTTTAACTCCATATCCCCCATAGTTTTGATAATTGGATCACTTTCAAGTCTCTTAGCAAGAGCATTAGCCATATTTTTTCTCAATTGCACTTTATTTATGAGAAAGTTCAACTATGCTTCTATCAGCCTTAATATACTTCTCTGACTATTATAGAGTGAGTTATGAACTACAGTACATTGTAGCTTGATAGTCGACAAATAGAATTAGAGAGTTACTTAAACTTTTTAATGAATGACTAGTAACAAGGTTTTCAATCCACTCCACCTCTTTTCCTGCAGAGGATAACACATAGAGGTCTGATTTCATGGATGATAGCACAGTGCCTGTTTGCCTTTTAATTTTCATAACATTTATGTTCCTCCTAGTATAAACATATATCCACTAGTTATCGACTTCCACTAAATTCTGAGCATTATAATACATCAGATCATCTATTCATTCTTGAAGGATGACTAGAGTAGCACAAAGCAAAACTCTTGAGTACCTCTCAAATAACTCATTAGCCTCTTAGAGCTCTCCAATGTGTATTAATAAAACTAGTATTGAATCTACGATCATACCTACCTCAAAGGCTATGTCTTTTAGTGCAGATCTTTGTATATATGAGACTTTCAATAAGTTTAGAATGATCTAACTGTTTCATAGTTGAACCATCATTAGGTGTCAACCTTTATCATAATCATAAGGTATTTCAAAACACATTTTCAGTCACTATATTCCCACTTTTGGAACACATTATTGATTTAATGAGTTTGACTAAGGGTTATCCCTTGTCAACCCAAACTCACTCAAATACTTAAATTTTGCGTATAAGTCCTTCAATATAAGTCCCTAAATATATATATATATATATATATATATATATATATATATATATATATATATATATATATAGTCTATTAAGAGCTGGGAAGCTGGGATCCTTATCGAGAGATGGAGTATTCAACCATTCGATCGGGATTGATCGAGATCGAACGGCTCAGGATCAATCCCGCTTATGTTGGCTTTGTTGAGGGGCAAAAGGGGAAAAATCGAAACCCATATCTCTCTATCTTTCTCGTCGAGCTCAAATTACCTCCTCTCCCTCCCGCTCTGTCTCCTCTTCCTCCCACTCTCTCTTCGTCGAACAAGGGAAACCTTAGCTCAAATCCCTACTGCCGATTTCTCTCCCTCTCTCTCTCTCTCTCTTCGAAGAGAAACCCTAGCCCCCAAATCAAAATCGATGGGCAAAACCTCCATCGATACCCCCGACAGATCTCTCTCACCATCGCTCCCCCCGAAACCCTAGCTCCCTTCGAAAACCCAACCAAAGCTCCAGCCGCCACCTCTTTCCATTTCGTTCCCCCTGAAACCCTAGCTCCCACCTCCTCGATTCTTCCTCCCACCCCCCGACAACCACCTTCAAAAAGTTGGATAGAGGTAAAATTCCAATGTTAATTTGTTGTTGTTGTTGTTGTTGTTGTTGTTGTCGTCGTCCTCGTTTATATAAAACCATCATTGGTAAAGATTAGATCTTTATGGGTATTACTCCATTATTGAATCCAAACTTTGAGTAGATATTGTTGAAATGAGTTGATTGTTTATTTTTGGGGATTGAAATTATTGTTTTGAAGCGTATTTGGTTGTGTGCCATGATAATTATGCAAAGTTTTAGTAGAGTTTGTGGAATGAGCGGGAGAGAAGATGGGGAAGAAATGAATGAATGTTGTGGAATCCCTAATGCCCTCAACACTTACCTTACATTTAAAGTGTTGGATACTCATTTAAGCCTTCTAGGGTTTGATTCTCTCCTTCGGTGTGTTGGTGTAGGCAGTGATGCGAAACACTTTATGATCTGAATAATTTTTTCAGCTTTTTTTATTTATGCTTGATTATTTATCTATCATATTCTAGTTGGCATGGCACCCCAATGCAGCCCTAGTTTTGAATAGTGTGTTCTGAGCCTACTGGTTTTTTACTCTATATATATACATGAGTAAGTCTATTATGAGAGGAGTTCGATTGATCCTGAGAAGAGGTGGAGATGCAAAAAAAATATTTGTTTGGAACTAGTAGGCATGGCTTAATAAAGCAGCCCTATTTACAAACTCAAATTTCTGCATTTGACTATCTTCTTGCTTGATTTATTAGTAAGCAGTGATGAAAAGTTTATGCATGATTTTGTTTATTCATGATTTTTCCCTTTTGGAGTGTGTAGGCAGTGATGAAAATTTTATACAAGACAAGTAAAATGACTTTGTTTTTTTCGCACCCTCTTACCAAGTTAGTGTGCAAGTCATTTCAGCTTCATGTTCAGTATCTGTTTTCGGCAATTGGTATACAAAATTTTTTTGGTGGTTGGTGGTGTTCAATTTCTGTTGTTCTGAGCTTACACATTTTGAACTTCATCTTCAGTTTCTGTTGTTCTGAGCTTACACATTTTGAACTTCATGTTCAGTTTATGTTGTTCACTTTCTGTTGTTCTGAGCTTCATGTTCAGTTTTTGGTGGTATTGTTCTGACCCTACAGGTTTGAATTTGTTTGGTCTAGTGTCAGTTAGTTTTTTGCCAGGAGATTTAAATGTGTTTTACTGTGTTGGTCATGTATGGATTGTAATGGAAAAAATGGAAGTTGAAAGTTAAAACTAGTTTGTGGTTACAATTTTGTTTTTAACCCTTTTGTATAATCTCCATTTGGTTTATGTTGTTCTGAGCTTACACATTCTGAACTTCATGTTCAGTTTATGTTGTTCAATTTTCTGTTGTTCTGAGCTTCATGTTCAGTTTTTGGTGGTGTTGTTCTGACCCTCTTCATGTTTGAATTAACATGAATTTGTTTGGTCTGGTGTCAGTCAGTTTTTTGCTAGTAGGTTTAAATGTGTTTTAGTGTGTTCGTCATGTATGGATTGTAATGGAAATAATGGAAGTTGAAAGTTAAAATTGGTTTGTGGTTACAATTGTGATTTTAACCCTTGTGTTTGTGACACTGATGTTTTGTGTTCCGAGCCTACTATATTTTTTTAATAAATATTTTGTTGTTTCCAGGCTGAATGAGCTCTGTTTAATTTTGATTTCAGGTTGATCTCAACTTGAAGTGCTTCTTGGAGCTACTCACTACTTGAAACCAGTTGACATTTTGAGCAAAAAACTTGTATATTTGGTGATAAAAGTTGTATAGTTGCTAAATTTGTAAAATTTTTAATGTACTTGTGTGTTATTGAAGTAAGTATACTATCAATGTATTGAAGCAAATAACATTATTTAAGATATTAATTTCTCGTGTTCTGTTATTGGGCTTGGTTGAGGATGGACTGAACATGAACATGTTGGTCGAAGCAAATAACATTATTTATAATATATAGCTCAGAAATAATGTTATTTGCTTCAACCAACATATATTATAGCAAACCTATTCCGTTAGGTTTTGGTTATTTTTTGTGTGAAAATTCCAAAATACCTCAGTCTATATATATAGTAAAAAAAAATCACCCTACAAATAGTTGATGTAATAAAAGGGTTAAGGCTGAGGTATTTTGGAATTTTCACACAAAAAATAACCGAAACCTAACGGAATAGGGTTGTATTTTTGAAAACTAAAAAAGGGGTAAGGAGGAAAAAAAGGCAGATTTGTTTATAATGGCTCAAAACTGCAGATTTGTTTAGAGAACTATATCAACCTCTTATGTCAAACTGCAGGTGCTAAATACATAGTGAGCATCGACATATGACTAGTACTAAAACTTCATCATAAGTGCAGATGAAAAATGTTACGACTATGGATCGTAATCTTTCAAGATTCCAAGCAAACACAATGAATTCTACCAAGAAGAGCCAAAATATCTCATTGTTTCTCTTATTGAATCAAACGTATGAAATACAGGGAAATTTGAGGAATGAAGTTGAGAGTGAAGGAATTTACAGAGGGAATCAAGAAGAGAGATAGAAGCTAGAGGTTGCAAGAAGAAGGTAAGGGACATAAGGATTCGGATATTTTTTCTCATTCTTTATTCCTCTTCTACTATTTATACTACCATTAAGACGTTGTAACAGACCCCACCAATCATCTGCTGCCATCTATTCATGGTTGTACCTGCCTTAACCGCCCAGATTCCACTTCTAGCCATCTTGTACGTGCTTCACCCGTGTATTCTCTTCATTCTTCAAACCTACAAGGCCTCGTCTTCATGCGCTCAGGTCTCTCTTGCCTCATTCCTGACTCACTAACTTTTTCCCTCATATCATTGCCACCTCCTACAAAAGTGACCTTGGCCCCAAGGTCGAAGTGGGGAAAAGCCTTAAGCAAAGCTGCTGCATTTTCCCACGTAGTCGCACTCTCAGGCAACCCCTCCCATAACACCAAGACTTCTTCAAGAAAAACATTGCCTCGCTTAACTTTTCTATATTGTAAAATCATTACAGGCACTAATGCAGGTACAGGCAATGCCACATCCTCAGGAAATGGCCTGATGTCCTCCTGTGTAGGATATCCTCTACACAACCGCAATAACGATACATGAAGAACTGTATCTTTGATTCTTCTAGTAACCCCTCCTTGTAAGCGACTAACCCAATTCTCTTCACCACTTGAAATGGCCCATAAAACCTCTTTGACAACTTATGGGAGCTACGTTGAGCCACAGAATGCTAACGATATGGTTGCAATTTGACAAACACCCAATCCCCCACAGCAAACTCTCGATCTGAACGATGATTGTCCGCCATGATCTTCATCCTGGATTGAGCTCTGCTCAAGTTTGTCTTGAGCAGCTGAATGAATTTTTGTTTCTTCACCAGTTTTGCATTCACCTCCTAATTTGCAGAGCTCCCATCCACATACCCCGATACCATTGAAGCCTTACGCCCATAAACTACCTAAAATGGCGTCAATCCAATAGCAGATTGGTAGGCAGTATTATGCCAATACTCAGCTAAAGGTAAGTATTTACTCCAAAGCTTCGGTTCCTCGCTGACAAAATAACACAAGTATTGTTCTAAACACCCGTTAAGAACCTATGTCTGCTCGTCCATTTAAGGGTTGTATGCACTTGACATCTTCAACGTCGTGCCTTGTTGTACAAACAATTCTCTCTAGAAATTACTGTTGAAGATCAGGCCTCTATCACTCACCATCAACTTCGACAACCCATAAAACTTAACCACATTATCCACAAACAACTCAGCAACTTTAGCTGCCGAAAAATTTGAAGATAAGGATATAAAGTGGCCATATTTACTCAATCTATCCACCACCAATAATACAGCTCCACTACAAAATCCATAGAAATATCCTCCTAAATCTGGTTACGACTGGGAAAGGGTTGAAGGAGACCCGAAGGAGCTTGATTATCGAATTTAACTTGCTGACAGATGATACATTCTTGAACAAACTTAGTCACCTCCTCAGCCATATTTTCCCAATAAAACTGATCTGTGATCCTGAGCAAAGTTATCCGAATACCCGAGTGCCCCCCCCCCCCCCCCCCCCCCCCGCACACACATACACATGACTTGAATGAAACTCCTGCAATATGTGTTTCCTCATTGAAACTGAAACCATGATTCTTCGTTTATAAAAAAATATCCCATCTCTATACTCAAACTCCTGAGTATTCACCCTCCCTTCCTTGATTGAATGCAATAACTCACTCCATTTAGCATCTTTTGTATACTCTGATTTCAACTGGTCTAATATCATGAATTTAGGATACGACATAGTCATGATAGCCTGCATTTCAGCTGCAAACTGTCGAGATAATCCATCAGCTCCATTGTTATCTTGTCCTAGTATGTACACCACTTTGAAGTCATATCCAGCTAGCTTTTGTGCCCATTTTTGTTGCTCCGGCGTTTGTATCACCTGAGTTATCATATGATGCAAACTCTTGTGATTCGTTTGCACAGTAAACTCCCTTCCCAACACATATTGCCTCCACTTCTTGACTGCCACAGTGATTGCGTACAAATCTCTAACATACACCAAAGAACCTTGCATTTTGTTAGACATCTTTTTGCTGAAATATGCCACTGGATGTTTATCTTGGGATAGAATGGCTCCAATACCCAACCCGGACGGATCAGTTTTAATTAATGGCTTGTTAAAATCAGGTAAAGCTAGGAATGGAGTTGATGACATTGCTTTCTTAAGTTTCTGAAAAGCCATCTCAGCACCCTCACTTCATCTAAATGCATCTTTCTTAAGCAATTCAGTAAGCGGACAAACTATTGTGGCATGACCTCGAACAAAACGTCTGTAATAGCCTGTTAAGCCCAAGAATGTTCTTAATTTCTTGAGTGTTTGTGGTTAAGGCCATGGCAGAACAACCTCCACCTTCTCTTTATCCACACCAACCCCCATTGCTGAGATGAAGTAACCCAGGTATCCGATTGTAGTCTGGCCAAATGCACATTTGGATCTCTTGACGAAAAAATGGTTTTGCTCAAGGACCCTCAAAACTATAGCTAGGTGATCCAAATGTGAGATACAATCCCTACTATATATTGAAATGTCATCGAAAAACACCAATACAAATTGCCTCAAAAGTGGCTTGAAAATATCATTCATAGCCGCTTGAAAAGTTGACGGTGCATTCGTCAATCCAAATGGAATGACAAGGAACTCGTAGTGCCCTTCGTGAGTTCTAAATGTCGTCTTGTCGACATCCTCAGCCTTCACCCGTATCTGATGATATCCCGCCCGCAAATCTAGTTTGGAGAAATACACCGCTCCATGCAATTCGTCGAATACTTCATCTGTGGTTGGAATTTGAAATTTATCCCTGATTGTTACTGCATTTAGAGCTTTATAATTTAAACGGCCAAAAAAAACAATTGGAATTTCATAAATTTTAACCAACAACACCGGTGATGAAAAGGTACTATGACCATGTCGAATAATACCCTCCTTAAGCGTTTGCACTACTTGTCTCTTATTCTTCGATTTTTGGAAATGAGGATATCTGCAAGGTCTGAAATTTGGTGGTCTTGCTCCAGGAAACAAACGTAGAGGATGATCATATATATGTTCTAGATGGAGGGAGACCAGTTGGCTCACTGAAAACACAATCAAATCTCTTTAAAACATTGACCAGATCATGAGGTAGCTCAGACTCCCTTGTATTTTCTTGTTGCAGTTTGAGGTGAAAGAACTGAGAAATTGATGTCGTAGCTACATTTGTTTTTAGTTGATGCAATTGTAGTTGTGCGATAGATGGAACTACTCCCCCTTTGCAGCCAAATACTCTAACCTCCATAAGAAAATGACAGCGTCATTTTAGCATAATCAAAAGTAACCGGTCCCCATAACTGCAGCCATTGCACCCTCAATACAGCTTTAGCCCCTTAGATGGGCAGCACGTAAAAATCGATTGTAAACATATGCCCATGTATCATAACAGATACAGCTCGACACAACCCTTGACACTGCAGGTATGGACATTTCCCACCGTGACAGTAAAGTCTGATTTCTCTTGTATAGGAAATTGTAAATACTTGGCCACCTTATCCTGTAGAAAATTGTGTGTACTGCCACCATCTATCAAAATTTGAAAGATACTATGTTGAATCACACTTGGAACTCGCAGAGTTCGTGGAGAGACATGACTTGACATAGCTTGATAAGAAATCTCACAGGTTGCATCGGGTTCTTGAATACACTGGCCTGCCTGAGTGTCCACTCCTTCTTCATCCCCACTATGATTATCATGCTCATCGACCAACATTAGCAAGAATTTCTTCCCTTTACACACATGACCCTGAGTAAACTTCTCATCACAATTAAAGCACAACCCCTTTTCTAAACTCAATGCTAACTCATGACTCAAAATTATTCGAATAGGATACTTCTGTACATATGTTGGAGGGTTTGATATTGAATTATGTGTAGGTGCAGGAGGACTAGGTAACAAGGGAGGAAGTGTACTCATAGATGGAGACCCATTGGTCTTATATGGTGCATTCCGATATCCCATTCTCCTACTCTCCCAATAGGAATCTTCTTGCAGCTTGGCCAAGCCCATCGCTTCAGCCATAGACTTAGGCTGCAGAGAAATTACAGCTCTCTTGATATATATCAGGCTTTAATCCCCAAATGTAACAACTCAACAAAAATGAATCACTAAGACCTATTTTCTTATTCATTAGTCTCTCAAACTCTTCATGATATTCAATCAATGACCCTGTTTGTACTAGTTTTGACAGGGCACCCTGATGATCTATAAATGCTGACGGTCCAAATCTCACCTCTAATTCACGGACAAAAACATCCCTGCTTGTGAAAAAGCCATTATTAAACTTTCATTGAAACCATGCTAAAGCTCTCTCATCCATGTGAAACGAGGCTATAGCAAGCAGGGCCAGCCCTGAGTTCCCAAGGGCCCGAGGCGAAAGGCCCAAATAATTATTTTTGACAATATAATTTTTTACGCCAAAAATACATGTATATATTTACAAGGGGAATACAAATTTGAAGGCCCCTAAAATTACAAAAAATCTGGGGGCTGAGGCGGCCTCCTCACCGACCTCAAGGTAGGGGTCGGCCCTGATAGCAAGCTTTTGATCAGTAGGTGTTCGATGATAATCAAAGAATTGATTTGCCTTAAACACCCAACCTGAGGGATCCCCCCCTTCAAATCTTGGAAAATCTAATCTGGGTGTCTTCATAGTATTGAAATGAACCGAGTTAGAAGGCTTTACCACCATTGCAGAATCACCCTGATTCTGGTTTCTTGAATGATTAGATTGTTGATCCAATTTCCCTTCAATCCTTGACAAATTCGTTGCCACCGCTACTCCAGCGACACGGTTTCCGTATGCCCATCTACAACAATTGGTAAGTCTTGCAACTGAGTAGAATGGAGTTGTAGGTGATCACTTTGTTTCTTGGAAAGTTCTTTTAGTGCAAGAATGGCATCTTCTAAGCTCCGATGTTGAGTACACTGTGACCTCATACCATCTACCATTGGAGTCCAGATCGATAAAAGCACCAATGTTACGACTATGGATCATAATCTTTCAAGATTCCAAGCAAACACAATGAATTCTACCAAGACGAGCCAAATATCTTGTTGTTTCTCTTATTGAACCAAACGAATGAATTACAGGAAAATTTGAGGAATGACGTTGAGAGATGAAGGAATTTACACAGGGAATCAAGAAGAGAGATAGAAGCTAGAGGTTGCAAGAAGGAGGTAAGGGACATAAGGCATCTAATATTTTTTTCCCATTCTTTATTACCACTTCTACTATTTATACTACCATTAAGACGTTGTAACAGACCCCACCAATTATATGCTATGGTTGTAACTGCCTTAACCGCCCCGATTCTACATCCAGCCATCTTACACACGCTTTGCCCGTGTATTCTCTTCATTCTTCAATCCTACAAGGCCTTTTCTTCATACGCTCAGGTCGCTCTTGCCTCATTCCTGAGTCACTAACTTTTGCACTCATATCACAAAAGTGTTGTGTTTATGTCTTACATACTATGTTGGATAAGAAGACGATAAGACGATGGAGGAATCGAGACGATCGGAGATGGAGTGGAAGCAAGAAAAATAGTCAGCAGCAGTAGCAGGTGGAGTTGCGGTCGACTGCGTGATTGATCGCCCAACTCTGCAGAAGTTCCCGAGAGGGGGACGGTCGACCGACCTTGTGGTGCGGTCGACCGCGAGCGGCGCTGATGGATTATTTGGGTCGGATCTTGGTGATTAGTGAGAAGTCCAACTTGCTCTTCAAGTCAGATATGACGGCTCTTATCGTAGGATTATCTCTTCAGTAATATCCAAAGACTATTGTATTAAGATATCAAACTAGGTTTTCTCTCTATCTCTATATATTGTTGTTATTGGCCTCCATTGAGAGCCAAGAGAGAGAGAGTACTTCATTGAAGGGAATATTGAGTGATTTTCTAATTGTAAACAACTAGTTCTTGCGGGTGAGGCTTGAGAGAGGGTCGTTGTGAGAATTGTAATATTCTTGTATTTCTCTAGTTGAATAACATCTTGGATTTCTTCTCCCCCGGATTAAGGCGAAAGCCCCAACCGGGACAAATTTGTGTGTGTTTTGGTGTGTTTGGTATGATCTCATATGTGCTTGGTGGTTTGTGTTGATTGCATCGAATAACTCAACAAGATCGTAGATAGGGGTTTAGAAATCCCTAACAAAAAGCTCACAATTCACGCTGACCAGTGAAACCCTCCCCACTGTACTAAAACAATCTTAAAGTTCACGTTAATTTGTCAAAACAGTAATCCAATTTGGGGTGAGAAGAATCTGGTTATAAAAATGTCCAAAAAACACGGCCATATTCCTGCAAGGTACGTACGTACGTACAAAAGAGAAGCCCACAATTCCATGTTAAAGTTGCCAGAACCAGTGGAAAAAACAATTAACGCTCTAATTCATTCGATCTGAAACGAGAACAACAACAAATATAGTAACTAATTGGTCATATCCTCCAATGGATCGTCGACTACAAGCAGCCGCCTATGCAGGAGATGTAGGTTCTCTTCGACAACTCCTCCAACAAGATAGGCTCATTCTCCACCGTCCGATCCACACGTGTGGCGCACACCCTTCCGACAATCCCCTCCACGTTGCTGCTGCCCTTGGCCACTCTGCATTCACTAGGGAAGTTGTCTCCCTCAACCCCGAGCTAGCACATGCAACCAACGGTCATGGGCTCTACCCGCTTCACTTGGCTGCAGCCAATGGGCATGTGTTGGTCGTCAGAGACCTGCTTGAATTGGTTGGCTCCGATCTCTGCTTCCTCTGTGACAAGGACGGGATGTTGCCCCTGCATGTCGCGGTGATAAATGGGAAGGCTCGGGCGGTAGATGAGCTACTGAAGGAGGCGCCAGAGTCTGTTAGGGATAGGACGGCCGGAGGGGATACCGTACTTCATCTGGCAGTGAAATCAAACTGCTTTGCATTGGTGGAGCGTTTGGTGGAGATGGTGGAGGAGGAGGGGGACTTGGAGATGTTGTTAGCTCAGGATAGGAAGGGAAACAATATGCTACACCTCGCCACAACGAGGCGACAACTTGAGGTAAAAAAATCCAGTATGTGTAGTTGTGTACTATATACATTAATGCTAAGTCTCGTAAACAAAAGATTAGAAAATTGAGTCATGCTTGCGTCAATCCGGCAAAAAAAGGAGGGTGCGAGTATATATGTACATGGTTAGAGCATCCACAGTGGTGTTTCTCATTTGCCAAAAAATGGCAACAACAGTAATAGCAAATAGGGGTATGCGCTGCAGGGGTCGTTTGCTAAAAAATTTGCCAAAAATTTCAAAAATTGAGTGAGACGGTATATGATATACCGTCTCAACTTTTCGGAATTAATTAAAAAAAGTTAATTACTTATTAACTATTAAACCTAATTAATTAACTAAATTAAATAATATAATAATAACTAAACTTAATTAAACAAATAACTAAACCTAATTATTATACCTAACCCACCTAATTAACTACTAAACCCTTGGACTATTTGACTTTTTGGTTGGACGGGAAACATTCCCCGTCTGACCATTTGGTACTTTTTTTTTTCTTCGGCCAATCAGGAACGTTCATTTAAAAATAAATAAATAAATAAATAAATAAAGGTTACAGACGGGATATCATTCCCCGTCTGACCCTTTCTAAAAAAAAAATAATAATATACTATTACAGACGGGATATCATTTCCCGTCTGTATACAATAAACTATATTAAAATTTGTGAGACGGGGAATCATTCCCCGTCCTCTATAATTTGAGAATTCTCAAATCGTTTCTCATATTTGAGAAACAGAATTGATACGTTTGCTAAAAAATGGCAAATATGAGAAATTTAGCAAACCACTGCAGCGCTCGTTTGCTAAAAAAATAGCAAAATGAGAATTTTAGCAAACCACTGTGGATGCTCTTACAGCCCTGGTAAAATAAAATAAAAAAACCTTGCCAAATGATTAATGCTTAATCAAAAAAATGAACCCGGCCCACACTTGACAGTGTACGTAGTCTCTCCATGTGTACAACAAATTAACTAGACTTCATGTTATACCCAATGATCAATGTCTACAAATAACACTCCTTCTATATGTACAGATTCTAAAGGTGTTGCTTGGTAAGCCGTGGGTCGATGTAAATGCTACCAATTTGAAGGGCTCAACCGTCTTAGACGTCTTGCTGGAGTCATCCTGCGAGCATGGTGACTTGTTGTTAGGGGAGATGATACACGCTTCAGGGGGGAGAGTGTCTACCGAAGCAAATCAGATACAACGGCCGACATTAACATCAATTTCAACTCCATATGTCAATATTATGCCTGCAAAAGGCACATCAAACAACTGCAGGTCACCTTGGCGAAGTATGTTAACCTTGATTTTCAAGTATCCACTGGCCTCTGTAGGACTCGGCTACCTAGCTGGGTTCCAGGACCCCGATGCCGAGGATTCCTACAAAACAACACCGGATACACTGCTAATTGTGTCGACACTTATTGCCACCATCACATTTCAAGGAGGACTAAACCCTCCAGGAGGATTTGCGACCGGGGAGGAAAATGGTAAGGATCCTCTGAAACCAGGGCAAGCACTCATAGCCAGCTCACTTGAGAAGTTCGTACATTTTGATATCATTGCTTTGGTCGCCTCGCTTAGTGTTATTCTGGTGCTAATATCTGCAGTCCCCAAATGGAAGGTCCTGATAAGGATTCTGATGTGGATCACTTGGGTATCTTTCTTCTTTACGGGCTTAGCTTTTGATCAGGCTATCTTCATTATCTTCCCCGATAACACCTCTATGTTCCGCTCTGCTTGGAACTTGATTGCAGCCATTTTCACTATTTGGTTATGCATTTGGTTTACAGTGTACATGCTCAAAAAGGGTCGTTGGTTGAACGATAGGAAACATGTTTGTGACGAGAGAAAAGACGGTATCCTTTCATTAAGGATCGTAGTTGGTACAACGATTACCCTAGCTATAATCATCACAGCTGGAATACTTTCCTCTTTAAAAACGCTTCCATAAGAGCATCTGTAGTGGTTTACTGTTAAAATAATATCCATATATGGATAAATAGAAATAGGATTTTCAATTTTGCTGCACTCGTGTAAAGCTATTTTATAGCAATTTATAATAAAATATTAAGCGACGGTACATGAAGTGCCGTCGGAGTGGAACGGAGCTGTTCGTTCGGAAAAAAAAAAAAAAAAAAAAATCCAAAATACTGGGACGGACGGCACATGAAGTGCCGTCCAAGCCCATGTGCTATTTTTGTCCTCTTCCATTTTTAGTAAATTAAAAAAACAATTCATTAATTACAAAAAATTTCAAAAAATTACGAAAACATTTCAGAAATTGCAAAAAAGATTAAAAAATTGCAAAAATATTTTCAAAAATTGCAAAAAACAATTAAAATTACAAAAACATCCGGATGGCACTTCAAGTGTCGTCCGAGGATTTCGGATGGCCAGATCATTTTTTCCAAACGGACGGCACTTGAAGTGCCGTCCGACGAATAAAAATTTTTTTTTTTTCGTGGGACGGCACTTCGAATGCCGTCTCTCACTTATCGATAAAAGCTATATCGATTCTAATTTATAGCAATCGACTGTAGCGATTTATCGATAAAATGGATATTTGGCAAACGAGTGCAGCACGTTCGTTTGCCAAATATCCATTTTATCAATATTTGGCAAACGACTACAGATGCTCTAAAGATATGCAGATCTACTGATAGCTGTGCCTTTAGGTCGAGGTGGTGTAGTAGTAGTACAGTGACGCATCCATTACCGATTCCCAATTAATTTTCCTACTTCTTCTGTTATTCGATCATGTTATATATGCTTCGACTGTAATTGGCTCTTACTTTTCTGAGCTTGTAGATATATAAGAGCAACTGTAGTCGTTGAATGTAAAAATATCCATATATGGATAAATAGAAATAGGATTTCCAATTTTGCTGCACTCGTGTAAAGCTATTTTTTAGCAATCTATAATAAAATATTAAGCGACGACACATGAAGTACCGTCGGAGAGAAAAAAAATTAAAAAATGAGTAAATTTGAGCGACGACACCGTCGGAGCGCGAAAATAAAAAAATAATTAATTTTAAAGAACGGTTCATGTGCCGTCGGAGAAGGAAAAAAAAATTTAAAAAAAAAATAATAATCAAAATCAAGCCATATGGACGGACGGCACATGAAGTGCCGTCCATGAGCCATATGGACTTTTTTTTGACCTTTTCCACTTTTTCCAAAATTACAAAAACATTTCATTAATTACAAAAAAATTTTAAAAAATTACAAAAACAATTCAGAAATTGCAAAAAAAAATTAAAAAATTGTAAAAACATTTTCACAAATTGCAAAAAAAAAATAAAAAATACAAAACCCTCCGGACGGCACTTCAAGTGCCGTCCGAGGATTTGGGGGAGCGCTGGGATTTTTTTAATTGGAAAAAAAAAATTTCAAAGGACGGCACATGAAGTGCCGTCCGAGGAATTTGGGGGATTTTTTAATTGAAAAAAATTATAAAAAATCAAGAGACGGCACTTGAAGTGTCGTCCCTCAAATATCGATAAAAGCTATATCGATTCTCATTTATAGCAATCGACTGTAGCGATTTATCGATAAAATGGATATTTGGCAAACGAGTGCAGCACGTTCGTTTGCCAAATATCCATTTTATCGATATTTGGCAAACGATTACAGATGCTCTAAACACATCTGGTTCATCCCCTATATATTTTTCTGTTGTTTTGCTAATTCTTTGTTCGTTAGATGCGCGCAAAGGAGAGGCTCAATCCGTTGTTTTGCTAACAATGCAAGGTCTTCGATCCTGACTATTTTAAAAATTATTATAAGTTTACGCATTCTATCAAAAATTTTGCCGTACTATCCCACTTTTTGAAAATATTTGACGCTCTGCCCCACTTCCGAAAACAATTAGCGATATGCCCTTGTTTAGGACACGTCAGCAAGAAACGTTATTGGAAAAAACGTCATAGGTTATTTCGATGCCGTTCTTCCCAATAATAGCATCTGTTTGAAAATAAAGTGACATGCCGTTATTTGGAATAACGGCATAGGTTGTTTTGTTTTTCGACAGCTTGTAGTCCCCACTTAGAGAAAAATTGCAAGTGTGAAAACCTTATAACAGATGTCGTTATTTTAAATAACGGCATTCTCAATACTGATGCCGTTATTTGGAATAACGGCATTAGTTATAATTTTTTTTTATAAAAAAGTAACTTATTATTCATCATCTCTGTCGAATAAGTTTAAAAAAAAAAAATTATTATAACTGATGCCGTTATTCCAAATAACGGCATCAGTTATAAATTTTTTTTATAAAAAAATTAACTTATTATTCATTCTCTCTGTTTCCAAACAACGGCAATAGTTCATTTATATATAACTGATGCTGTTATCTCCAATAATGGCATCAGTCATTCGAATGCCGTTATTCAGGATAACGGCATTATTTATAAGTTTTTTTCACGCTTAGAATTTTTTAAAGTTAGAAGATTCACACTTGTAAAAGAATTATACTGATGCCGTTATTCCAAATAACGACATGAAAAAAAATGTAAAATAGATGCCGTTATTGGAAATAACGGCATGTAAATAACCTATGCCGTTATTTCCAATAACGGTTTATGTTGACGTGTCCTAAACAATGGCAGGTCGCTAATTGTTTTCAGAAGTAAGGCAGAGCGCCAAATATTTTCAAAAAGTGGGGCAGTACAGCAAAATTTTCTTCTATCGAAAACAAATTGTGTCCGGTGAACATTATTTTAGTTTTAATCATTGGGAAAACTATATAAAAAAAAACACCTGACGATTTACAAAGTTGACCCAAACCGTTAGTTTTCTATGTTAACTCCACTATCTCATCTGAGTCAGCTTTAACCCGTTTTTGACCCCGCTGACTAGATTATATATACTAGTAATTTACACGGGTAATGCACGTTTTAATAATATTAATTAAAAATAAAAACTCTGACGTATGGAGGACTCGAATTTGAAAGCTTGTTTATATTAGTTATGTACGTGTGTAGCACATGTTGGTAGATTGACAGATGATACTAAGGCATTCTCTCATTTTAATTAAAAACTTAAAAATTAAAAAAATAAAAGTTCTCAGCCGTAGGATCTCTTATCGATGGTGAAGTATATCCCAGCCATCGATAAGAGATCCTACGGCTCAGAACTTTTGCACACGATAAGGGCCACTTCTCACCATCTCATAATAGAATTACTCATGTATATATATAGAGTTAATAAAACCAGTAGGCTCAAAACACACTATTCTTACTAGGGCTGCATTGGGGTGTCGTGCCAAATAGAATATGACGGATAAATAATCAAGCATAAATACAACAAGCTGAAAAAATTATTTAGACCATAAAGTGTTTCGCATCACTGCCTACACCAACACACCGAAGGAGAGAATCAAACCCCAAAAGGCTTAAATGAGTATCCAAATCATACGCATCCAACCATTACAAAAATATAGTGATACGTTCAATCATTGTGTGTCATCACTGCTCAAAAATCAGATGAATTAGGCTGGATTCAGATCACTTAAATGTAAGCTAAGTGTTGAGGGCATTGGGGATTCCACAACATTCATTCATTTCTTCCTCATCTTCTCTCCCGCTCATTTCCCGAACTCTATTCAACTTTGCATAATTAACATGGCATACAACCAAATATGCTTCAAAACAATAATTTCAATCCCCAAAAATAAATAGCCAACTTATATCAAAATGTGACTCATCATTGCCTACACACACAACCAAAAGAAAATGCAATAAATTGAACAGAAATCATAAAAGCATGTATGAGAACCAAACACTTCCCTCCGAAATCTGAGCCTGTAATGGTAGTCGAGGACAGAGGGCATCAAGCGTCAACCAAACCCACCGCGATAAGGGGTTTCGATATGCACAAAATGCCCCCAAATTGAAGAAAGATCTCATGAGCTTAAGGTTTCGATTTGGGTTGTCTGATTTGAGATCGGGGATGAAAGAAATGAGATGGTGAGCATACATATTTTCAGTATTTGAGATCTAGGATTTCGATTTGGGGGCTATGGTTTCTCTTCGAATCGCTCAGGAATCGAAACCCTAATCGCGATTTAGGTTTATCGTCGAAGAGAAAGAAAGAGAACCCTACTGAGAGTAGGAATCGAAACCCTAATCGCGATTTGGGTTTTTCGTCGCAGACAGAGAGAGAGAGAACCCACTGAGAGTAGAAATCGAAACCCTAATCGCGATTTGGGTTTGTCGTCGAAGAGAGAGGTAGAACCCACTAAGGGTATAAATCGAAACCGTAATAGCGATTTGAGTTTCTCCTCAAAGAAAGAGAGAAAGAGAGAACGGTTTGTCGTCGAGGAGAGAGAGAGAACAGCCCACGATAAGAAGTAGGGTTTTGTCGACAAAGAAAGAGACAGAGCGGGAGGGAGAAGACAAAGAAGTATGGTTTTCTCGACAACGAAAGAGACAGAGCGGGAGGGAGAAGGAATAAGCTGAGCGAAAAAGAAGTTGGGGATATGAAATTGACCACTTTGCCCCTCAACTACTCAGCCGCTGTTATGGATCAAATCTGAGCCCTTTGATCACGATCAAACGCGATTGGACGGCTGAGAACTTCATCTCATGATAAGAAGTTGAGATCACCATCTCATAATAGACTTATATATATATATATATATATATATATATATATTATAATAATAATAATAATAATAATAATAATAAAACACAATGAAAGCTATCAAGTGGCTCTCATTCAATCCCCCCAAAATCAATGACCCAGATCTAACCTCACAAAACACATTTTTCCTCCCAAAATTCAAATTCAAATCCCTCCCAAAACAACTTCTTTATTTATTTAATTATTTTCTTTCTCTCTCTCTCTCTCTACACACACACACACACACACACACACTTATGGAAACATGGAGTTTTATACCCCAATTCATAATTATTTTTCAACATATACTAATGAAAATATGGTCTTTTATTTACTGCTAATTATTGTCATATTATTCAAACTTGAGCTATATAATTGTTGATTTACTGTTTACAAGGCTTTTCATATGTTGTATCGTTCTGAAGACGTGTCGTAGTCACGTGTCCACGGACAAATCTAGTATATGTATAATTATTAAAATACCCTTCCCTCTTATTAAAATATTATTTTATATACACTTGAGGGAATGATATTTTATAATTATATAATTTTTTAATCCAGTCACCGGGATCAAAACGGGTCAAATATGAGTCAGATGAGAGAGAGTGTGTGTGGAATTAACAGAAAAAATTAATGGTTTGAGCCCGCTTTATACATTTAGGTAGCGTGTTGGCGGTATTTTATGCATCTAACTCATATGTCAGCGGTATTTTTTTATACCTTTCCCTTACTCATTAAAAAGAATCAATTGTGTGTTCTAGTTCAGTAACAGTATTCATCTACTCAATGTAAGGAAGATTAACATAACAATTGATATCAGTCTAGTCTAAATCTAACACATATCGTGGTAATTGACGACACATATTTAAAGAAATGTGTACAAGATAGTTATCATAATTTTATTGTGGAATTCATAATAATTATCATCAATTACAGACATGATTTAGAAGAAAGAAAACACATAACCCTGTGATCCTTATCCTCAATATCAGTACTTTGTGTGGTTGTTTCGTTATTCTCTCATTAATGAAACATGGTAGCTGATGCAGTTTATTTCTGGGAGACGTGTGGATGCACCAGGTGTGAGTTCGGACTCAATTTATATTGAAGGAGAAAGCTGCTTGTCAGACGACCCTCGGAGTGACCTAGCGGCTCCTGCCAAGGGCTCGGAGTGAAGTGGATGCCTTGGCTCGGATCAGAGGGTTCGGATCCGAGGTCTTGTGTACCTGCAGACGGTCCTCAAACACCGGGGTTTATCCCGGTGGCGGACCCTCCGACGATCTAGTCAGTCTCTGTGAGAGAGTAGCAATAACTAGGTGAATTTAAGTGGCAAAAGATTGGTTACCTCTAAAGGTGGGTGAGGGTCTAGTATTTATAGAGAATTCTAACCGGGTTTGGATCCGCTTGGGGGCCGGGTCTGAACCCGAAAGCCCATGGGCCTGACGTGGCAGAAGGCCCAGGGGGTTTAGGGCTGACGTGGCAGTACCAGGAGTGGTATAGGGCTGACGCGGCAAAGCCCTTGGTGGTATTTGGAGCTGACATGGCAGATCATGGGGCTTCTGTGCTTCCGGGAGGATCTGGTGGCCCAGGCTGTGCCAGGTCATCCTCATTCTATACCAGGAGGGGCGGACAGCCCGGAGGGCTGTCGTGGATCGGAGGTCGAGGGCCATCGCCGCTCATCGGATACGAGGAGACCAGATCTGTGGGGGTGAACTTTTAGGTTCGGCGCCGACCCTACAGTGGCTCGAAGCCGAACTAGACAGCTGTTTCTACCAATTTTTGAGTGAGAGTTGTATTGGGCCCTGGTTGGGCCCCAAGCCATTTTTACCCTACCACAGTAGCTATATTCTACATTTTCTTAATAGATATAAAAAATCATGTATGGTTCCCTTGTTATATGAAGTTTTTTGTTTCTCATTTTCTTTTGTTTTACTGACACAGATCACGTGAAATGCTTATGCAAGTGGTCCAGGCATGGCTTTGGAATTATGGACCCGAAGCTAAAAAAATTATGTACGTGTTCTTCAAAAAGAAACAGTAGTGAACGTGAAGCACTTGGAAGTGTGTCTGAAAGTGAGACATTGTTGTTCTCAAAACTAGCCATAAAATTAAGAGATGTGTGTTTAGATGTTGTGTGAATGGATTTCGCTTTTTTTCCCCAAGTAAAACATGGTTTTGATAAAGGGTTTGGAATAGATAAAAGAATTTCTCAGATTCGAGATGATGAGACTATGATATAGTTCTTAATCCAAAACAGAAGAAGAAGACACAGTTTATATGTACATGAATGCATAGTTGCAAAGCTGCATGTCAACTGAACTCCAAGTCAGAACTAAGCCCATGGCCCCAAAATATGCCCTGTTAGAGAGAATATCCTCTATGATCTGCTCGTGAAATTTTTGATGTCCATATGAAGGCTATGTTTTTATCAACTTTAATGATCCGATACACATTTAGTTATAAATCTTACTGAACAACTCTTCGAATCTTATAACCAATTTGAAGAGATGTTTTTCGGTTAATTATATATATCATGAGTACTTTGTGAGTGATTCAAACAATTTCCACTTTTGTTTTGCTTATTGAGTTTGATAATTGATACGAACTAAAGTACGTACGTATGTATGCACACTTGTAGTACCACTATTCCCAGTGGGTACCGCAAAGTGAATAAGATAACGGCAAATATTTGGTCTAGAGACATTCTTCGTACACTCCTTTTACACGCTTTGCTGATGTATATGACATATATGTTCGGAATGGGAAAAAAAATTGTGTACAGTGTACTATACGTACAGGTTGTCAAATCAAAATTGAGGGAAATTGAGGGTTTTTTCAGATTAGGCCATCGTACCCGTAAGCAGCTATCACCTTATCAGATGGGAGAAAGCTTATATGAAAAAGATACACAGCAGACTATGTATTATTGATCTGCGAGATATGAATCTTGCTCTCCTGGGTAAATGGTGGTGAAAAGTTTTTCACCATAATGGAGAAGGGTGGCAAGATTTCGTTCAAAGATATATGCACGGGAATGGAACGAGAAATTTGGGCTTCAGGGCAGGCCCACGTGTGTCCTGGTTCTGGAAAGGTATTGCTAAGGCCTACGAACCCTTTATTAGCTGTGTGACATCAGTTATCGGTAATGGTAGACTTACCAGATTTTGGTGGGATAAGTGGTGTGGCGACCACACACTTAGAGCGCTGTTCCCCGACCTTTATGATCATGCGTCACAACCACACTGCACGGTGGCCGTAGCCTGAAAAAGAAACGTTTGGAAACCGGCATTTAAACACTCACTGGATTCCGATTCTCAGTTTAGACTCATGGAACTTCAAACCTATATCACCAATGCTGGTATTAATTGCTCTCAGGGTCCTGATAGGAAATCTTGGGGTCTGAAGAAGAACGACACGTTCACCGTTCACTCCCTGTATAACCACATTCACTTTAGAGGTTGTACTCCAAACTGGTCGATAGCTATTTGGAGGCCGAAAGCCCCACTGAAAATAAAAGTTTTCTTATGGCTGGTGCTGAACGATGCAATTTTGACTAGAGAGAACCTAACTAAATGCCAACCAAATGTGGATTCTTGTTGTGGGTTCTGCAACGCTACCCCTGAGACTAGAGATCACCTTTTCCTACAGTGTCCTAGGAGCAAAGTGGTACTCGTTGAGGTACTCAGTATTCTGGGGACGACTCAATACCCTAGTGTGTATGAAGACCGTGGGTAGGTCTAAAGTTCGCTATTTAGAGATGAGCTATGAGAGATGGTATATCGCTATCGTCGACACGACCTGGGTTCTTTGGCTAGACGGGAATAATTTTTATTTTCGCGGGACCTGTAATAATATTTTGGGTAATTTAACTCATATTATGCATCTTATTTCCTTTTGGGCTAATGTGGCTGCAACAGGTCCCAGAGGGAGGATTGCGAGCGTCTTCTAGGTAGAGGACTGTGATGATGATGAAGTCCAGATAGGCCCGACGATCGACTGACTGCAAGCTTTGCCTTTTACTGTTGAATGGTCCCCACCACCCCAAGGTTTGTTGGGGGGACTTAATATATTTTATTTAGATGCATGTATATTTTGCCCATCTGTTCTTCTTTTGTCCCACCCCCTATGCTTGGGGTGGAGTAATGTATTTTGTTATGATGTAGGACCTTGTACTTGGCTCAGTACTCTGAGTTTATTTTATTAACTCCTTATTAATGAAATAGGGTGGCCATACTCCACCTTTTCTTCAAAAAAATATTGATTGTTGCTGTTCTTCATGAGTTCAAGAGACCAGTTCACGATTCGGGTGGATAGGAAAAGGAAGGTTCAGCTCACATTAGCCATCCAGCCATATGCCCGGATTGAATCTTCTTCTTATAAAAAGTATCTTTTACTATCTTTACTCTTACACCTGGTCGACCCAATTTGATAAGTAGATCAACTTTTCACAATTCTTTTCTAGTGTAGTAAAATCATCTTACTATGAATTTACGTTGGTTGACATTAGGTGTTATCTCCCAACCTATTACATGTCAAATTTTGAATTACTAAAATGGGTAATCAAGAGAATTAACTGTGTTTGGAAGAAATTCCTTTGGAGAGGTGCCAACGAGGATATATAAGGGAGATTACCATCTCATTGAATGGGAAAAAAGTATGCATGAAAGAAAATACATGGCGGATTGAGCATCATAGATCTAAGAGACATGAACCGAGCTCTTTTAGGCAAGTGGTGGTGGAAAGTTGATCATCTCAATGGGGAAGGATGACAAAACTTCATCCAGTCTTACCTTCAAGAAAATGGTACGCGAAATCTTGGCTCCGGATGGGCCGTAGGCCATCCTAGTTTTGGAGAAGTGTGTCCAGAGCCTACGATCCGTTTAGCAGCGGTGCCGCATCATCCATTGGTAATGGGTTGACGTCCCAGTTTTGGTAGAATAAATGGTGCGGACCCCACACACTTCGAGCTATGTTCCCAGAGCTTTACGAGATAACCTCTCACCCACACATCTCAGTGGCCAAAACTTGGAAAAGAGGGGCGTGGAAACCCTACTTCAAAACCCGTCTTAATCAAAAATCCCAATTGAGGCTCGAAGCACCACAAGTGCACATTACAGACTTGGAGTTTAGATGTTCGCCGGGCCCGGATAGGTAAGGGTGGGGCCTAGAGAAGAGTGGGTCCTTTACAATTCATTCCTTTATAATCATGTCCACTTTAGGGGTTGTAGTCCAAATTGGGCATATATTCTTTGGAAAGCCAAAGCCCCCTTGAAAGTCAGGGTATTCATGTGGCTGGTCCTAAATGATGTCATCTTAACTAGAAAGAACCTAGCTAAAAGATAGCCGAATATCGCAACCAATTGTGGTTTCTTACACGCTGATATGAAAAATCACCTTTTCCTGGCTTGCCATAAGAGCTGGTTGAGGTGTCGAGGGCCCTTGGAACAAATGTGTATCCACAATCTTACGAGGACCTTGGGGTTGGGCCCATATTTGGTAACGAGAGGCACGGAATGAAAGAAGTGTGGTACATTACCATTGCATCAATGACCTGAGTTTTATGACTTGACAAAAATAACTTTTACTTTTGTGGAACCTCTAATAGTGTTTCCGGTAATTTAACTTATATCATGCATCTTATCTCTTTTGGGGCCGCAACTACAGTGATGAGACCGAGAATGAGGATCGTTAGGGCCTTCCAGGTGGACGAGTACGACGAAGAAGAGGTCATGATTAACCCCACACTTGGTTAACTCGAGCGTTTCAACTCTCCAGGGTTTTGTTGAAAGGATCTCCGATGCTTCCTTTGTACTTGTTTATGTTGTTTTTATTTTATGTCGGTATTGATTTGAATTCGTCCAACCCTCCAGGGCTCTGTTGGAGGTATTATATTTTATTTCCTATTTGGTAGTCTCTGTGTTTTGGCCGAGTAGGGGCAGTACTCTAGATATGTTTTGTTAAAAAAAAAATCAAGAAATATGATGGCTATATTCTGTCTTTTCCTTTCAAAAAAAATAGTAGGTATTATCTAAGCCTTTTACCATTTGACTCCAAGATTAATTTGTTTTTTTACTATAGATGCTCATACTCTATATTTTCTTTAAGAGAAATAAAGAAAAAAATTCATAATTTGAGCACAAATATCAAGTGATAGGCCATGCACATGATCAAATGGGCCCGAGCTGTACCCACGTTTGGGCCATCTTCCAGTACCAAACTTCCAAGATCCAACGTATACATTATACCAGATCGAACATCATAAATAATAAAAACAAAAAAAAAACCGTCGGTGCTGGCCCCCACGAGACAAGGCAAAAATAAAGTACTCTAATGGCACACAATGTTATTATTTCCCAAAACACACCCCCTTTCCCTATTCTTTCTCTCCGGACAAGACGAGCGGTGACCGGAAATTGACGGTTTTAGAGAGAGAAAAGAACGAAGAGGAAACGAAAAAGAAGAGCGAGAAAGAGAAAGAAAACGGAAAAACCGAAAGAAACAGCGAAGACGAAGAGAGAGAAAACTTCGTCGTCGTCGTCGTCGAATTTGACGTCACGATCAATGGCGGAAGCTCTCATTGATCACCGTTGACTCCCTCACCGTCTCTCCTCCAACTACCCAGATCTGCTTATTTCTCCTCACCAAGATCCACATCCATGCTTCCAAATCCAATCCCAAATTTGGGGTTTTTTCAAACCCTAATCAAATCCCGTTAAAAAAAAGACGTAATTTTTTTAATCTTTAATGGAAGACAGCTCGAAATACTCGCACAGCCCAGCCCACGTGGTCGTCATCCGCCGCGACCACGTGGCCCTCCGCCGCCTCGTCTCCTCCCTCCCCCGCCTCCCCAAAGCCGACGACGTCACCACCGAAGCCCAATCCATCGCCGCTGAACTAACCGCCGACGGCCTCTCCGCCGTCATCGACCGCCGCGATGTCCCAAACCGCGAAACCCCCCTCCACCTCGCCGTTCGTCTCCGGGACTCGACCTCCGCCGAGATCTTGATGTCAGCGGGCGCGGATTGGTCTCTTCAGAACGCCCATGGCTGGTCCGCCCTTCAGGAGGCGGTTTGTATGCGAGAGGATTCGATTGCGATGATCATTGCTAGGCATTACCAGCCTTTGGCGTGGGCGAAGTGGTGCCGGAGATTGCCTAGGATTGTGAGTTCGATTTCGAGAATTAGGGATTTTTATATGGAGATTTCGTTCCATTTTGAGAGCTCGGTGATTCCGTTTATTGGACGGATTGCGCCCAGTGATACATATAGGATTTGGAAACGGGGACCGAATTTGCGGACGGATATGACATTGGCTGGGTTTGATGGGTTTCGGATACAGAGATCCGACCAGACATTTATGTTTTTAGGGGAGGGATTCGGTGCAGATTCGGGGTATCCGGAGTTGCCACCGGGGTCTTTGATTGTTCTTGCACATAAGGAGAAGGAGATTACGAATGCGTTAGAGGGTGCGGGGGCAAAACCGACAGAGAGTGAGGTTGTGCATGAGGTTGCATTGATGGCGCAGACAAATATGTATAGGCCGGGGATTGATGTTACGCAGGCAGAGTTGGTTTCACATTTGAATTGGAGGAGGCAAGAGAGGACGGAGATGGTGGGGGACTGGAAAGCAAAGGTTTACGACATGCTTCATGTTAGTGTGAGCATGAAGTCAAGGAGGGTTCCGGGTGCGATGACGGATGAGGAGCTGTTTGCGGCCAATAATGAGGAGAGGGCAGCGGTGAATGGTGGGAGACAGGGGGAGTTGGATGATGTTTTGACTCCGGAAGAGAGGAAGCAGTTGGATTCGGCGCTTAAGATGGGGAGTTCGGAGGGTGTTAAGGAAGAGGAGGCGAATGGGGGGTTTGATGTTAGTGTGGATAGCTCTGAATGTAATGGTGTTACCAAGGACAAAAAGGGTTGGTTTGGGTGGAAGAATCATAAGGGTTCGAAGAGTAATGGAGTGGAGTGTGAGGAAACCACGACATCAAAGAAGTTGTCAAAGTTGCCACCTGAGAATGGAAATAGTAAGGAAGAGTTAGGAGATAGTAAGAAGGGGAAAGAGAAGAGTAGTGGGAAGAAGAAGAAGAATGGTGCGACCACATCTGTGGATTCAATTAAGCTCGAAAGTGAGTACAAAAAGGGGCTGCGTCCTATTTTGTGGTTGACGCCAGACTTCCCTTTGAAGGTTGATGAGCTTCTTCCTTTACTAGATGTTTTAGCGAATAAAGTTAAGGCTGTGAGAAGGCTCCGGGAACTCCTGACAACTAAACTACCTCACGGCACATTCCCAGTCAAGGTAATTGATTTGTTTTCTTTTAGCATTTCGACAATATTTATGGTTATCTATCTCATTGTTTGCTTTATCTAATTCCATATACTAAGTTATAATTAGTTGACCGGTGGTGGTGGTTAAATTGTTTTAACTTTCACTTTCAAATTGCTACGAAAGAGTTTGCAGCTGTTAGTTTTGTTGAACTTTTTATGTCTGAACTTTAGAACCAGAAGGATTTATGAACGAAGGGGGCATTCCTAGGTCATTATAATTTTCAGTTTATTAAGAAGTCCCATTGTATAGCATCTATGTTTCATGAAGTTCTTTGTGCAGAAAACATCATCATTATTTGGCGCAAAAGTTTACAATTATTGCATTCCAATTTTCTTTAATTGAAGAACTACAAAATCAGATTATTGTGAGATTCCTAATTTTTTTGGTCCAATGCAATGATCACATGATTTCTTTGTTATCATTTGTGAAACATCTTATATGCAAGAAAAATCACACTCTATCTGGATGGGCTTGGTATTTAATTGTAAAACCTTGTAGGGTTGAGCTTTTAAAAATTATGTACTTTTATGATCCCATAGCCACCATATTTAAGTGAAGCACTTTTTCTTGATAAAATTTTAGAGTTATTAAATATCGTATTAATAATGATCTTAGTCACCACTTAAAAATTCTCCAGTGGACCTTATACGCATTTGCTCCTCTTATTGTCTTAAAGCCCTCGTCATTTGGCAAAGAAACTTGAAATGAAATCTCTCCTTTTTCAATTCTCTTGCCAGCGCATGTTGTATTTACGTTGTGCTTCTCATCATTAGTTAACTCCTGATTTACTCGAAATCTACTTAGAGATGTTCCCATTCTTCATATGGTTTGTTTTAACACACATTTATTATCATATCATCATTTTTTCAATTCACTATTTATGTATGTCCTCTCCACTGAAATATGTTACGGGGATGCGCATAAGTAGCCTCAAATTTCACACAAGAAATTCACTAGTGCTGGAGCAAATAATGGTTCTTAAAACTTATATAAATTCAACTAAAAAACTAATAAACTGTGCAAATCAAAACTTCAAACTAAACACAAGGGGAAAGGAAATGGCCTTATTTATAGGAAAATAACTAAACTTCTAAATAGACTCAAATTTGAAAAGGCTAATCTAATCCTATAGCTAAAACCTAAAAATAACTAATCTCAAAACTCAAACTTGTAAAAGGCTAATTGATGTAAATTTAACCCTAAGCAGAGAATTTCCAAGAATATTAAAAGATCAAGTTTACCAACAAGTAATGCAGATTAAGTTAGAAATTAAACTATTAATCAGTTTGATGGATTTTCAAGATATGAGATAAGTTTAACAAGCCCAATTAAAAGTTCACGCTTAATAATCATAATTACACTTAAGTGTGATTAGCACGTAGGATATTCAATAACGATTCGTACTCTAATTAGCAAGTAGAAGCACACACTCAATATTTGTGGACAATAAAAAATTCAGATAATATTGTAAAGACGATAAAGCAGTATCACAAATAATTGAGAAGTGAAAAGAGATTACCGGGAGTTCGAAGAATGTGTAGAGACGGAAAGAAGGTTGTTGACGTGGTACTGCTGATGACGAAACCATCAGTTGGTCGAGATGCAGCGACAACTTAGTGAAGGGGAAAAACTGGACGGTTGGCGGTTTCTGGGCAGTGGTTTCGACAGCAAGGGGAGGCGGCGATATTGACTGGAGTTAGGGTTTGACTCTGAGTTGGATTTGGGGATTAGGGTTTTCGGTTGAGTTGATTTGGGGATTTGGGTTCGTCAGAAGATGAGGATCAGTGATAAGGGACGTCAGGATGGTGGAGGAGGTAGGGAGGCGTCGGGTGTGGAAGAGAGGGGGTGTTGGGCGTTGTGGGGCTTCAGGACGAAAGGCTAAGAGGAAGGGAAGGGGCATTGTGGTCTCGGAGGTGGTGCAGCACTGGTGGTGGGGGGTTTTGACGACGACGACGAGAGAGTCGACAGGGCGGCAAATGGTGGTGGGTCGGAGTGGCGATAGGGAGGAAGGAGTCTGGGGTGTTGGGTTTTGGGGCTCGACGGAGAGGAATAAGAAGAAAGAAGAGAAGGGGGAGAGACGAATGAGGAGCATTGTATAGTAGTTTCAGAGTTTGGGATTTGTATAGTAGTTTTAGAGTTTAATACAAACCCAAAAATTTATCTCAATGTCTCACACAAAAAGATGAATGAGGAGCAAAACTTAATCACAATATTTTTTTTTAATCAATAATAACATTTCATTCTCATTATTCTCAAAGCCTATATATAGGCTGAAAACAAATTTCAATACATATCTCTAAAATATTCTAATATATAAAATAAAGGGTGCAAATCGTAAAACTACTACATATGGTTATAATTGTCAAAAACAAATATAAGTACTGAATTAAATACTAAGCTAATGGAACAACCATCCTAGACGTTGTATGCGCTTATAAAAGCATCTGAATCATCTCGAACCGATGTTCTCATCATTCTCTCTGGGTGGGAGAGGGCTCGATCCAGTCGAGTCAAAACCATTCCTCATGGCATAGTGCTTTAAAAGGCCTAGATCCAAGTGCTGGAGCTCTTCACGATCAATCCAAGTATCCTCCGACTCTGACTTGTTTTTTCATCTTACCAAATACCTATGAATACCACCATTTCTAGTAGAGATTATCTGATAATCTAAAATATTATCCAATTTTTCTGTTAGTGGGTAAGTAGTATCAGGTAGTGGAGGTAATGTGGGAGTCTCATCAATAGGCTGCAGAGTAGGATCATCTATAAGAGAATTTCTAAGGTTAACTAATGTACGCAATCCTGTGTCCCATACCACAGGATCGGGTGCATATAATCAGTTGACGTTTAGAGTCTAATGGTGAATTATACAGGGCCATGTATTCGGGAACTCATGTAACAGGAATCATGCAGTCAAGTGGTGGATTCTAGAGGTGCCCCCCGTAGATTCTAGAGGCGATCCCTGTCATCCCACGACGTGGCACTTAGTTTCATGTGACTTTGTAAAATCAATCTGATTTCTTTCCCTCGCTCGATGAGGATGACTTCTTGACTGAGGACTCTACCTATATCAATAGCTCGTATCTTTTTTGGGTTAGCGAATACTCTTCTGGCAGAAATAATAAATTTCAAAAAGATAGTCTGTTCGGAGAGGAAGGTACATTTGGTAGGATTAGCGTAAAGCTGTTCCGTCCTCAAAATACCGCAGACCTGTCTCAAATGGTCAAGATGTTGCCCAACGGATTGACTGTAAATGAGAATATCATCAAAGTACATTACAATGAACTTGCCCATAAAGGGACGGAGTACTTGTGTCATGATTTTCATAAACATGTTTGAGGCATTCGTCATTCCAAACGGCATGACTATCAATTCGTACAGGGCATCATTCGTCTTGAAGGCGGTCTTTCATTCATCACCAGGACAAACACGTATTTGGTGGTAGTCACTTTTAAGAGCAATCTTGGAAAAGATTGTGGCACCAGACATCATGTCCAACATGTCATTCAAACGAGGAATGGAAAAACAATGCTTCACCGTGATCTTGTTTATGGTACTGCTGTCCACACACATACGCCAGATTCTATCTTCTTTGGCATGAACAGAGCAGGAACAACGTAAGAACTTAAGCTTTCTCTGATGAAGCTCTTTTGCCAATAACTCAACAACTTGCCTTTTCAACTCAGCATGTTCTGTCGGATTCATCCGATAGTGTGGCAAGTTAGGACAACTTGCTCCCGGAATTAGATCAATAGTGTGTTGGATGTCACGTAGCGGGGGCAATTGGTTGGGAAGGTCAATAGGAAACACATCTGCAAATTTCTGTTGGACATGAGTAACTTGAAGCGGGATGAGTGACTTAGGATCTGCAGGGACTTCTCTCTCTGTGAGTAGAAGAATTATAGCCCTTATGTCAATTTCTTTCGCGAGTTCTTTTTCACCCATATACGTTACTTCCTTGCTCTTTCTCGAGGGAGTTGAAGTTTTCGCAGACGGATTAGTTGTGGTTTCACGGGTATGGGCTTTATCTTTAATATGTCATGTTGAAACACACACTGGTTGGATCGTAGTATCAGGACCCTTAGCTATTGTTCTTGACCATATATGGTCACATGTGGTCGTATAACCAAGGTCTCCCTAAAATTATTTGACCCACATCCATTTTGAGCACATCACACCAAATTTACTCCTTGTATGACTTGGAGGGCTGTTGCATCAATCCAAGATACTTTATATGGGCGTGGATGGGGTTCAGTTGTAAGTCCGGTCTTGGCTAAGACCGCTGAAGAGACAATGTTGATGCAAGTCCACTGTCAACAATCACCTTGCAGTTTTTGTCACCTATTATCATAAATATGTAAAATATAGCAGTGCGCTTTCAATCATCTTCTTCTTTTGGTTGGGACAAAGTACATTTGACTACATTCAAGTGAGGTGATTGGATCGACTGAATACAGTAGAGATACTGGTCTTCCTGTTCACCGAAGTCATCGCTTTTATTAGGTTCATAGGAAAACTCTTTGTCGGAATCATCAGCGATGACAGCAATATCCTCGACTATATTGATCCTACTTGGGCTAGAATAGTTGCCAGTAACATGGCCGTATCCTTTACATTTATAGTACTTTAGTTTCTTTCGGTGTTCTTACCCTTATTGTCATTTCTAGGTGGATAGGAATTTGAATTAGGCTTGCTGGAGTATAATTTGTTGGGATACTGAGAAGATGAGGGCTTAGGCCTAGAGGGATCAGTTGAGGTCATTCTAGAGGAATGATCTCTCGAATCGCTAGACTTGTAGTGGAAACTTGCTTTAGAGAATCCATATCGAGGACAAGGGCATAAGCTGCTGCCAATGTGTCCACATTTTTATGAATTAGCTCGTTCCTAAGATCGGCTCGTATCCCAGCCCTGAACCTAGAGAGAGTTTGTTCGTCGCTCTCTTTACCTAAAGCATTGCACCGAATGATAAAGTCGTCGAACTTATCTACATATTCTTGGGTGGATTTGCTCCCCTGATAGAGTTGATTCTACGAATCAAGCATTCGGGTGTGGAAAGATAGGGGCACATATATCTCAGTGAGCTTCTCTTTCATGGCCTCCCAAGTGGCTATGGGTGCTAGGCCTCGGCCTCTACATGCGTGTTCAAGATTGGTCCAATATTGTTGAGCTTTACCAGTCAATTTCATAGTGGCAAATTTAACCTTCAGGGCTTCGTTAATGTCAAACCACATGAAGTAGTGGTCCATGGCACGGATCCAATCGAGATAAGTTTGGTATTCCATACGACCTTTAAAGTGGGGAACGTCAGCCTTACAGTTTTTCTTGTATTGTTCGTCAGGGTCACAATCTTGACGTCGGTCGTCACGATCATTTCCTTAACGGATCTGACGATGAAGCTCAGGGGCAACATTTTGATTTAACTCCACTTTCTCAAGCCTCTGATTGATATTGGCAAAAATTGCTTGAATGGCAACGAGGGTAGTGGAAATATCAGAGTTGTCCATTTCAGTTCGATGAGGGGTTCGCTGATTTCTAGGATTCTTGATTGGGTGGTTTGAGAGAGACAAGAAAGGGTCTTCGGGATTCGTGATGGTGCTGCGAAGTCGCATTCACCAACGGTGGAAAACTATGGGTCGTGGGGACGTGTGTTTGCTGAAATTTGGGGAAACGTGTCCTAAATGTACATAAGTTTTTTTTAAAATCTGAAATGGACTAAAAATAATCCTAAATGAATACAAAAATTCTGACTAAATGATGCAAGAACTAGAGCTTTAAAGACCTGGCTCTGATACAAAAATGATGTAAACTTAATCCTTAGTAGAAAATTTTCAAGAATATTAAAAGACCTAGTTTACTGACAAGTAATGTAGATTAAGTTAGAAATTAAACTATTAATAGGTTTGATGGATTTTCAAGATATGAGATAAGTTTAATAAGCCAATTAAAAGTTCACGCCTAATAATCAATAATTACACTTACGTGTGATTAGCAAGTAAGATAGTCAATAACTATTCGTACTCTAATTAGCAAGTAGAAAGTATACACTTAATATTTGTGGACGATAGAAAATTCAGATAAGTATCTAGAAATGATAAAGTAGTATCACAAATAATTGAGAAGTGAAAAGAGATTACCGGGAGTTCGAAGAAAGTGTAGAGACGGAAAGAAAGTTGCTGACGTGGTACTGCCGATGACGAAACCAACAGTTGGTCGAGATGCAACAACAACTCAGTGAAGTGGGAAAACTGGACGGTTGGCGGTGGCGGGGCAGTGGTGTCGACAGCAAGGGGAGGCGGCGGTGTTGATTGGTGGAAGTGGCGATGAGGGACTAGCGGTTAGGGTTTGACTCTGAGTTGGATTTGGGGATTATTGTTTTGGGTTGAGTTGATTTGGGGATTTGGGTTCGTTGGAAGATGAGGATCAGCGGTAAGGGATGCAGGATGGTGGAGGTAGGGAGGCGTCGGGTGTGGAAGAGAGGGGGTGTTGGGCGCTGTGGGGCTTCGGGATGAAAGGCGAAGAGGAAGTGAAGGGGCGTCGGGTGTGGAAGAGAGAGGGTGTTGGGCGCTGTGGGGCTTCGGGATGAAAGGCCAAGAGGAAGTGAAGGGGCATCGGGGTCTCGGAGGTGGTGCGACACTGGTGGTGGGGGGTTTCGACGACGACGAGAGAGTCGACGGGGCGGCAGATGGTGGTGGGTCAGAGTAGCGACAGGGAGGAAGGAGTCTGGGGTGTAGGGTGTCGGGGCTCGACGGAGAGGAATAAGAAGAAAGAAGAGAAGGGGGGGGAGCTGGTGGCTGTGTATAAGGAGTTAGGGTTTGGGATTTGTATAGTAGTTTTAGAGTTTATCACAAACCCAAAAATTTATGTCAATCTCTCAAACAAAAAGATGAATGAGGAGCAAAACTCAATCACAATATTTTTTTTAATCAATAACAGCATTTCATTTTCATTATTCTCAAGGCCTATATATAGGCTCAAAACAAATCTCAATACAAATATCTAAAATATTCTAATGCATAAAATAAAGGGTGCAAATCGTAAAATTACTACATATGGTTATAATTGTCAAAAATAAATATGAGTACTGAAATAAAATAATAAGCTAATGGAACAGCCATTCTAGATGTTGTCTGCGCTTATAGAAGCGTCTGAATCATCTCGAACCGATGTCCTCATCACAAATATAATCTATAACTAAAACCTACAGTAACTAAGCCCAAATCCAACCTTCATCCTTAGGCTAACAAATATTTGAATGAACATAATAATCTAAAAATCCTAAGTCCTAACTAGTCTAACACCCTAAACTAACCTATAAGCCTATGTCATTCTCAAACTTGACTTTAAAATCAAAATTTAACTCTAAGTTAAGCTAACTAAAATCTAGAACTTATTTAATCTAATTCTAATTTATTATATAATAGTCCTGATATTCTCTTCGGACTTTCAAACCTGTATAAGTCACGTGTATATTGTGTAGCTACACATACTCGTACGTGCATGTGTTTTCTATTATTGGGAAGAGACTAGTCTAGAGAGCCAATTGCGCTCATCTATGAAGCATAGATACAAGTACGGGGTGCGGGTATGACACCACACGAATACCAGAATACGTGATTTTACAAAAAAAATAGGATACTGGTACATTGGTGGATACTTTAAGTTTAATATATTTTGTATTATATTTATTTTGTTAAAAATGCAAATATTTAAACGATTTCACAGAATTATAATGTATAAGAATACATTATAATTCTGAGCATTTTTGGATGAAAAATTTGATAATCTAATTATCAAAACATTGGGTATATTTGTTTTGTGGTTTGAGCATAACATAAAACATCAAAATTTTGAAATTACACTAGAGCCCTAAACATTCATTAAATTTAATTGTGTCCAAAAGTTGCAAAAATATTTTAAAAAATTGGATACTCCTTGGGTACGCACCAGGGAGTACCCAAGGAGTATCGACACCCGATACGCACCCGACACGGGTACGTTGGTTGTTTGGAAGTACACGTGCTTCCTAGGCGCTCATCATAAAAGTGTAGAGGCCTGTATTTGGTGGTGGACTTCGTTGCATCATCCACTTAATAGTCAGTTCCCATAGCTGTAACTTTTTGGGGTTGCCTAAAGATGCATATATTTAAACATGCAATCTACTTTATGAATATGTAGCCATAACACCCACCCACCCCCCAAAAACACGCAGACACGCAACCTACTCACCCACACATGAGAATCTGGCATTTTTTTGACCTTTTGTTTTAAGAAACAAACTTCATATGTTGTCTGGGTCCGAACTGGGTGGCTCCACATACCTTTTTGAAGCATTGTGTATCATTGGCCTTGATTTGGGTCATTATACTATTAGAGCATCATGTGCGATTTGTTTTAAGAATCAAAATTTGCTGAAATATGACTCAAATACACTGATTATCCAAAATTTACTTTCTCCAACTTTTCACTTTTCTCAAATTTTGATTCCTAGATCTAGTGGTCGTACAATGATACAATGAAAGAATTTGGGAGAGAATTGGGGTTGAGAAGTAGGAGAAAATAGGTATTAAGGAAGTGGTTAGCAGATTTAGAACTTAATTCTCATTAGAAAGCAACTATACTACAATGTGGCCTTTTATACTATGGCATCATTACATATTACATAACTACCCTTACATGAGACTACTAACCTAGATGCAATCACAACCATACAAAGATAACGAACTCATAAATCACAACCCTACATATGGTAAGAGAAACATATTCTTAAACGTGTGCGCATATAGTACGTGCATCTAACATACTCATAACATGTTTGTATGTAGTAGTTATATAACTAGAATTTAATTAAAAACTAAATTTAATCATCACCGCATCAATAAAAACTTGGCTGGAAATAAATAAGATAGAAGGAAAATAGACTTGCACCTAACCTAAAGGTCCAAAACCCACACCCAAGACTAGACCCATTTGGTATAACCAGACTAAACCCATTAGGATAAAATAAGTTAACAAAACAACTAAGGGCCCTATAATAACTCAAAACCCAACCCAAATCCTTTTATATATGAGTAAACCCTAACTTTGAATGCTTCCTTAAGAAACACTGCCATCAGTTTCTCTTAGCAATTCTGATGCTCTCTTTCTTTTTATTTACAATCATGTTTCGTTCCTCCTCCCTCCCTGATGAAGATGCCAAAACAAATGACAGTGTTGATGAAGATTAGGGTTAGTTGATGATACCTAATCCTAATATCTATTTTTGTTTTTATAAATGATTTTCATCTTAATATTTTTCAAGATCTGAATTATATAGTCTTCTAGTGTAGATTTATCATCGCAACAATGATTTTTTTCCTTTTCTTTTATGGCTGTCGAAGACGGTATCGGTGTTGTTTCGTTGAGTTTCGAACCGAAACTTACTAAAACATAAATGTCAGGATCTGGATTACGATTAGTTCTGGATCTAGCCATTGATGGTGAAAGAAGAGTTTGAGATTGAGAAGAAGGGGATCAGAGGAGAAGAAAAATCAGAGATTAGGGAAGAAACTGGATATTTCTATTGCTTGATTAAAGAAAACAAATTACATCGGATTATATAAGGAAAAGAAGAAAGGTTGTGACACTAAACGACAACCTTTTAATACGTGCATAATGCACCCTTGACATACCCGCCTTATTCATATTCAAATAATACGTGCAGCATACGTAAAATACTGATATATCAGATACTCTTCTCTACAGCTATAATGGATTACTCTGCTTTAACCCATGGATTCCCGATGAGCTCTGAGGTTACTCCGGCGACGGAAGAGAGGTTGACGCCGACGATCCTGACAACTCCTTCTCCATAACAGCGAGCTTGTCCCAAGCTCGAAGGAGGGAAACTTCACACGGAACTCATCAATATCTATCCACGAAGCTTCCTCCATACCTGCGTTCTTCCATTTTACCAGCAGTTGAACTCCGACTCGATTTTGCTTTTTGAACATTCGCCTGTCTATTATGGACTCTGGAACTTCTGTATTGGCTTCTGGATCCCACCAATACGGCAATTCAGCTGCAGTTGCCATCGCAGGATCACCATAATACTTTTTTAGCTTGGAAACATGAAAAATGGGATGGACAGTTGTATCGGAAGGCAAATCTAGACGATAGGCCACTGCTCCTATCTTTTCCAAAATTCTGTAAGGACCGAAGAATCTCATCGACAGCTTTTGTGGCATTGGATTGCGGAGAGAAACCTGTCGATATGGCTGTAACCTGAGTAGAACAAAATCCCCTACTTCAAAGCTTCTTTCTCTCCTCTTTTTATCAGCAAACTTTTTCATTCTTTCCTGGGCTAATGTGATATTATCTTTGAGCAATTTTAGAATCGCATCCCTTGTCAGCAACGTCTCCTCTACTGATGGTAATTCAGTTGTGCCTTTCACATAGTGTAAAAGTGTTGGAGGAGGCCTTCCATATACCCCTTCAAACGGTGTGATCCCCGTGGATACGTGCCAACAAGTATTATACCAAAATTCAGCCCACGGCAACCATTTAACCCACTCCGTTGGTTTCTGCCCACAAAAACATCGAAGATACATCTCTAATGCCTTATTGACAACCTCCGTTTGACCATCACTTTGAGGATGGTATGCTGTTGACTGATGTAGCCTACACCCTTGCATACGGAAGAACTCCTTCCAAAATCTACTGATAAAAATTGGGTCTCTGTCACTTACTATTGTCTTGGGCATGCCGTGCAGGCGATAGATGTTATCAACAAACACCTGGGCTACTGTTTGAGCGGTGTAGGGGTGTGACAAAGCAATAAAATGGGCGTACTTTGTAAGTCGATCGACAACAACCATTATCACATTCTTATTTCCACTCCTTGGAAGCCCTTCTACAAAATGCATAGAAATTTCCTCCCAAATGAGCTCCGGAACTGGCAGAGGCTGCAAAAGTCCTGCTGGAAACATAGTCTCATGTTTGTTTTGTTGGCAAGTTACACATTCTTTGATGAACTGTTTGACATCTCTAGAAATTCCTTCCCATGTGAATACCCTCCTGATTCTTTGCAGCGTTTTATGAACTCCTGAGTGGCCACCTATGTTGGAAGAATGATGATCAAGAAAGATAGTTCGTCTCAATTCTGCCGTTGGACTTATGAGAATTTTTCCCTTGTAGTACCAAATTCCTCCCCTCAGTCTGTACTTGTTCCCATCCAACTGGTTGCTGTGTAGTTTTTCTTGCAACTGGACATAGTAGCTATCTTGACTCACTAGCAGCTTGATTTCTTCTACCCATTGAGGGATTACAAAAGTGATTTCATAGCAAGCTTCTTGCTTTTCCTTCTTTCTCGAAAGTGCATCAGCTACTTTATTGTCACTTCCCTTCTTGTACTCCACTTTGAAATTGAACCCCAATAGCTTCCAAAGCCACTTTTCTTGAATCTCTGTGTTGATTCTTTGATCAAGAATATATTTGATGCTCTGTTGATCTGTTCTAATTGTGAAGGGGTTTCCTAGTAAGTATTGACGCCAGTGCTTGATAGCTTGTAGGATAGCCAAAACCTCCTTCTTATAGGTGGACAAAGCTAGATTCCTACCTTTAAGCCCCTTGCTCATATATGCTATAGGGTGATTCTCTTGGAGAAGTACAGCTCCAACTCCCTGCTTCGCAGCATCAGTTTCTACAATAAATGGTTTGTTGAAGTCTGGGGGTTTTAATACCGGAGTAGAGGTCATGGCCTTCTTCAGGGATGCGAAAGCTTGAGATGCTGCTGTCGACCATTGAAAAGAGTTCTTCTTAAGCAATTGGGTGAGAGGGAATGCGATGCTACCATAGTGTTCCACAAACTTGCGATAGTAGCCAGTTAAACCAAGAAACCCTCTCAATTCTTTCACAGTTTTTGGCTCCGGCCAATCTTCCACAGCTTTGATTTTATTTGCATCAACAGCAATTCCTTTTGCACTTATCACATGACCCAAGTACCCCACTGATTTCTGGCCAAAGCTACACTTGCTCAACTTGGCAATCAGTTGATTCTTCTTTAACAGCTCCAGAGTCATTGCTAGATGAGTGAGATGATCTTCCCAAGTGCTACTGTAGATTAATATATCATCAAAGAATACTAATATGAACTTGCGCAAGTATTCTTTGAACACATTATTCATCAGATATTGAAATGTGGATGGCGCATTTGTTAGCCCAAAGGGCATAACTAGGAACTCGAAATGGCCATGATGTGTGCGGAAAGCAGTTTTTGGAATGTCTTCCTCCTTAACTCTGATTTGGTAATACCCAGACCTCAAATCTATCTTCGAGAAATATTTGGCACCATTCAACTCATCTAATAGATCATCTATTAAGGGAATTGGAAATTTAGCTTTAAGAGTCTGGTTGTTTAATGCTCTATAATCCACACAGTCTCCACCCCCCATCTGACTTCTTTACTAAAATTATTGGTGATGCATAGGAGCTGTTGCTTAGGCGAATCAATCCTGAAGAGAGCATTTCCTGGATCTGCTTCTCAATCTCCACTTTATAATGGTAGGGTTGTTTGTAGGGTCTGAGGCACACTGGCTTGACACCTTCTATCTCCGGAATTTGATGCTCTACTGCTCTTTGAGGAGGGAGGCCCACCTGGTCTGCAAACACATCAGAATAAGTATGCAGGATCGATTGGACATCTTCATTGAGTTCTGATTTTTGAAGGGAGGGATTGAGTTGGATCTCTTCAGTTGGGATTTCTTCTATTTGGATCACAAATGCTTGACATGTATAGCTTCCAAACCTGACGACTTCTTCCACCTCCATGCATTGTAGCTGTGGGTCGATGATGCCTTGTAGTCTCTTCTTCTCCCCTGCAGATTCAAACTCCATAACCATTGTACTGAAGTCCATGAGTACTGGGCCCAATGTTCTCAACCAATGTGCTCCTAGTACCATTTGTGCGGGGCCTAGGGGTAAGAGTAATAAATCGGCTGTGAGAACCTCTCCTTGTACTGTGAAGTTCACACCTTCAGCTTTCCCTTCACTATACATACACTCCCCATTGGCTACAGTAACCTTATACTTAGGCTCTTTCGCAACTGATAGGTGAGCTTTCTCAGCTGTTTGGGGGTCTAAGTAGTTGTGGGTGGAGCCTGTATCAATCAAAATGCTTACATCTCTTCCATTGATTTTTTCCTTAACTCTCATAGTTTGGGGATATACTTGGGACCCTATAAGAGCATGAAGAGAAATTTCGGGGTGTTCTGTGGGAAGGAAATTGGGTTGTGGTGTCTGCAGGTGGTGTGCGATAGTGGTTGGAGTGGATTGGGAGTTTAGAACTTCTTGAGTATATGAGACTTCATATCTGGCTTCATCTTCTTCTTCTTCTAATCCCTCCAGAAAGAAGAACTTCTGCCCCTTGCAGATGTGCCCTTGAACATATTTTTCGTCGCAGTTGAAACACAAACCCTTGGCCCTCCTCTCTCTCAGCTCCTGAATACTAAGCCTTCTGGGGAAAACAGTGGTGTTGGTTGTTGTTGGATTATATTGGTTGGTAGGTTTGGAAGTAATTGGTATAGGGGAATTGAAGGTAGATACTGGTTTGTGTACAAAAGTAGATCTATAGCTCTTCTTCATGCTGGCTATTTTTTCTTCATACCCCCTCGCCAACCCCACAGCTTCATTCACATTTCTTGGCCTCTGAGACTTAACATCCCATCTGATTTCACTCCTTAAGCCACTCACAAAAGCACTGAGGTAATGGGACTCAATCCAGTCCTGCACAAAGTTAGATAGACGATCGAACTCTTGGATGTAGGGTTCTAACTCCCCCTTCTGTTCCAACTTAGTTAGGACCTCTTCATAGTCATGGAATACAGTAGGACCAAATCGATTGATTAGTTCTTCAAGGAATTTTGCCCAGGTGATTTCTAGCAAGTTGGGTTTTATATGTCTACGGAACCATTGAGCTGCTCTCCCACGCAGATTCAATGCGGCATACTTTAGTTTCTTGTTCTCCGGTACCTCGTAGAATTCCAGGAATTGTTCGATTCCACAGATCCACTCAGTTGGATCTCCTTCTTCAAATATAGGAAACTCCACCTTAAAAGGTGTTTTAAATAGAGGCTCACTATGCCCCAACCCTGTTGAGTTAATGGAACTGGGATGGGTAAAAATTACCTCTCTATGTGGATCCGGTTGGATTGGGTTGTGCAGATGTGGTGGAGTAGGAAGCAATGGTGGATTTGGAAGTCGATCTTGAGTTTGTCGCATCATCGTCATCAGAGCTCCTATCTGAGTCTCTACTGCTGAGAACCTTGCTCCTATGCTTTCTGCGATAGCCTCCACTCGCTCATTCAAGAACCCATTCTGTAGTTGGACTTCAGCCATTTGGCTCCTCAAGGTTGCTACATCACCCTCCACGGTTGTGCTGCCCTCGCCGTCGGAGCCGTGTGGCTCTGATACCAAATTGTCAGGATCTGGATTACGATTAGTTCTGGATCTAGCCATTGATGGTGAAAGAAGAGTTTGAGATTGAGAAGAAGGGGATCGGAGGAGAAGAAAAATCAGAGATTAGGGAAGAAACTGGATATTTCTATTGCTTGATTAAAGAAAACAAATTACATCGGATTATCTAAGGAAAAGAAGAAAGGTTGTTACACTAAACGACAACCTTTTAATACGTGCATAATGCACCCTTGACATACCCGCCTTATTCATATTCAAATAATACGTGCAGCATACGTAAAATACTGATATATCAGATACTCTTCTCTACAGCTATAATGGATTACTTTGCTTTAACCCATGGATTCCCGATGAGCTCTGAGGTTACTCCGGCGACGGAAGAGAGGTCGACGCCGACGATCCTGACAATAAAGTTTCAGACGAAACTCAACAAGACCGATTTCGACCATAGAGTTTTGTACCGCCTATTGTCGAAACCGGTCCAAAATGCCCGATACTGATACGTATTGGGCGAAACCTAAAACCATGCATTGCATCATAAATGGTTTTATAGTAAGCCAACGAAAAAATTATATTCGCCTATGATGGAGGAGACTGGTTCTTTTCACAATTTGTTGGCATCCTGTTCACACCTTTCTCAGATTATGCTTGCAGAACTTGTTCTTAACTCAAAGGCCATATGATCAGGTCTTCATCTCTTGGTTTTGAGCTAAAGCTTGATCTAGAGTTGTCTACATTTCCTTTCAACTGGAGGGGGTCTACCATTGAGAAGCACCTTTGTCAGTACTGATTATGACATTGTTGTTGGCCACTGAAACTTCCCTCTCCTTAACATCCTCAATATTTATTAGACTCCCAAGGTAAGACATAATTTTCTTGGTAGCATTTCTAGAAACACCTAGCCTGCCTAACACATACCTTGTTACTTGATTGATTTGAACTATGTTATCTGTTGCCTTCAACAACCTCTTTCAGCTCACATTGCAACAATTATTTGTGGACATGATTGTCTCTTTACTGAACCACAAATCCACTTCATCGTTGTCCTTAATTGTTTCACTAATATCATCCAACATAGAATCTGAACCAAAGGAGATCAAATTGACAAATTTACCACATCGTTATTAGAGGACTCTATCCCAGATGTTCAAAATGATGCCATAACCATTGTAGTTCAGTAGTAATTGACTCTCTTGTAGCTTGGGTTCTTCAAATTTTACTTCTTGTTGGCAAGAGATGGAATGAGCATTTTGTCGAACACGTGGTGAGCAATTGGAAATTGGCAAGGATCTCACTGAAATTTCATCAAGTCTTGTCGATTCACCACTTTCCACTGGTGGTTCATTGCTATGCAGTTTGGTCTCTTTAATGGCGAGCTCTGATTGGATGGAAATTGGATGGGCATTTTCTTGAACATGTGGGCGGTGATCGGAACTAGAAGAAAAAGACACGAACTTAGCTCCTTGATCTTCATCGCACTTGTGGATCCAAACCAGTAACTAAAGCCTTCAAAAGTGAGTTCCAAGATAGGAATGGCTGCTCGGATTGGAACTAATTCAAAGCGTGATCATCCATGTACTACGAGGCGATAATTAGACATTGATCGTCTGGCGTGTGGAAGTAGTCGTGCTGCCTTGGAGATCCATGAGATTAAATCGGATCCACTGAAACGTGGAAAATCCGACTTGGACAATCCGTAGAGGTGGCTGTGAGCCGTAAATGAGCTTCTTCGGTCTTGGTGAGAGGTTGATGAACGCATCAATGATACGGTTAAATATCAAAGATTAAGGAAGTGGAAGAAATTAGAAGGGTTAGAAGAAGAATTTGAGAGTATCGGGGTTGAGAATAAGAAGTAAATAGAGATTGAAGAAGAGATTAGGATATTTAAATCTCAATTCTCATTAGAAAGCAACTTACTGCAATGTGGCCTTTTATACTAAGGCATCATTGCATATTACGTAACTACCCCCAACATGATTCTGCTAACCTAGGTGCAATCACAACCATACAAAGATAACCAGCTTATAATTCCCAACCCTACATATGGTAGGAGATCCTTTATTCTTAAACATACACGCCCATATCTAACATACCCATAACAAACAATTTAAACCTGTACAACTTAAATTGTACCATTTGTGTACTACTATGGGTGGAACATATGAATCACAGAAGCAGTTAACTTAAGGATTCCACGATGACTCATTTGCTTGTGACATGCAATAAAAATAGTACTACTTTTGCATTACAAAAGTTTTTAAGAAGGATTTCTTGATCCCTAATGTTTATAAATCCTCAAAATGGAATAGATTTGCTTTATTTGTATGTTAAGTTGGAAAGTAACTTATCTGGATTCGAGCATACGCTAAACATAATTATTGATATTTTACAAAATGTAACATACTAAAAACTATAAACCCGACCTTACTGAACTTGGCACTTTGAGCTACATTTTTTTGACTCTTTCAATTAAATTTGTGTTAAAACTTCACACTGACTTTTGTGCGTGAAGGTCTAGTTTTGTGTGTCAACTAGGGATTGGTGTATATTTGACATTTTTGTGTCGATTTAGTTGATATATAAATGATTATTAACACAAATGACTCTTGTGCCTGAAAGCCCCCACCTATAGATTTCTTTTGAATCTAAATCGTTATACATGATATTCCAATTTCCTTTTGATTCTTGAGCCAAAAGCTTCTTGTTTCTGTATCAGATACGACCATGTCTGCCCCCTCTATATGACAGCAAGTTCTTGGTAGGTTCATCCTTTGTTCTTCTACTAGTAGGTGCAATCCGAAAAATCTATTTTGGAACATATGTTTACATGGTGCATGGATCAGTATTTCTTTTCTTCACTTTGCCACATGTCCCCTACTCCCAACTACCAAGTCAAAACTTTCCTTTGACAATGAATCTCTATTATGCCATCATTCTGGAATTTCATCATGCATCTGTACTTCACTAGTGTTCCTACTTCAAATTAACTTTGTCCTTTTGTTGATGACTTATGAATGCTCGCAATTTGCCTACTGGTCTGGTGTTTGATTGCCCATTTGTCTATTCTTGATATCAATTGATGATGCTGGTATTTGAGTTCACTAGCATCTGATGAGGTCAGACGAGGTCAGACCGTCAGCGAGAACTCTTTTCTGTGTTGGTAAGCAAGACATGGAAGTGTTCTTCTCATGATTTTCTTAATTGTAATGTTGAATTTTTTTTCATTTTTTTCAATTTTTTTATTTTTGTACACTTTGTGTTTGATTCAGTGCTTGCATTCTCAATATCAATTGATGATGTTGAAACTTGATAGTGAATTCTTTATCATTTTGGTTTGTCAGACGAGGAACCCTGTTTTGCATGTTTCTATCATGCCATTGTTCTTTAAGATGGTAGTCAATTACACTGGAAACTTTGAAAATCTGTTTGACAAATTCCTCCATATTTTACTAAGTAATGGGCACCCAAAAATTAATTTTAAATGAGAGGCCGTCGTATTGATATAAATAGTGTCTTTTGTTCGATTGAGTGCGTCAACTTCGGTAAAATGCATCATCATTGGGTTTGGACTGTATTCTCGGTACAGTCAAACATGATAGGGTGGGGCCATCCTACTTATCTCGTACATTTATAGAATTTTTTTTCTCGGTACCAAATTTTGAATACAACCTTTTATATCCTCAAGTTATTTTGTGTCTGTAACTTTACTTTTGGTCTCTGTGAATCACTAACCAAAGTGGACAAGTCGGTGACAACAGTGGAGACATTGACAAGTCAAACATGATGATCTCTCTTGTTAATTTTTTTTATATTACTTTTTCCGTGTTCATAATTACTTTAATGCTTCTACTAGTTTATAAAACTATGATTATAGCATAGTGCTTACAAAATATGGATTTGTGTGTATGTGTGTGTGGCCTTGGAGCACGCCTTTCTTTATGCTGTAGATTGATGTGTTAGAGCATCTCTAGTCGTTCAATCTTAAAATTTGGGTATTTGGCATATAGGAATAGGAATTTTGGGTTTGAGCTGTAGTTGTTTTAACCCAAAATTTGGGTTTTGATTTTTAAAAATCAACGGACAATAGATGATGTCTCGTCCCAGATTTTTAAAAAAAATAAAAATGTGTCGGATGATGTATGATTTCCCGTCCATTGTTAAAAAACAAACAAACAAGAGACATGAAATCATTTCCCGATTCAGAAATTTAAAAAAATAAAATAAATTTTTTTCTCATGGACAGGGGGAATCATTTCCTGCCGTCCGAGAGTTGTTTCTAGAAATTAGAACTTAATTAATAATTAATTTAATCCTAATTCAATCTTAAATTATAATTAAATCTTAATTAAATCCTAATCTTTACGCATAATAATTCTATAGGCATAATTTCATAGAATTTCCTCTTTAAATTTTGGAAAGAAATATCTTGGACGGGAAATTATTTCCCGTCTGATCAATTTTTTTAAAAAATTGATCAGACGGGAATTGGTTTCCCGTCTAATCGTTTAAAAAAAAAAAAAGATCGGACGGGAAATCATTTCCCGTCCAATATATATATTAAAAAAAGGAAGAAACGAAAAATGATCTTTCATTGGCTATATTTTCCAAATTCTTATCTTCTCCCAAATATAGTTGACCATTGTTCCCCTCAAACCCAAAATTTGGGTATTTAGCCAACGACTACAGCTCCATTTTTGCCAAATTTCTCAGATTTTGCAAAAAATGGCCAACGACTAGAGATGCTCTTACTTTTTTTTATTTTGGCATTGATTTTGTCAATTAAGTTGGACAAGTTTTGCAAGGAAAATCTCCAACTTAATCTTAATATTACTTCAATTAGGTCGTTCCTCAAATAGTACCTTGCAGTTAATAGTTAGCACTTTGTAGATTGATGAGTTACTTTGTTTCTTTATTTTGGCATCAATTTTGTCGATTAAGTAGGATGAAATGAGCAAGGAAAATCTCCATCTTAATCTTAACCTTGCTTCAATTAGGTTGATCATCAAATTTTACCTTGCACTTGTTATTTAGCACTTTGTGCTTGACCTATGTACATCAATGGAAACCCCAATAAATAGTCTATAAGTTTATCATTCCATTACCATTTTTAATGTTTGGAAACTATGAGCCTACCAATTTACCACAAACACTCCATACGTCCACCTTTATTCATCTATTCGTTGATCCATTTATGTTAACATGCTACACCATTTTTACCATCCAACTAAACCATATATATCCCTCGAGAGAGTTTGACTCTTTCATGTTGTTTAACCCTGACCTCCCTAACAATTAGCAAGCCTATCTAAGAAGATATTTTTTGAAAACTTTCTAGATTCGTATTTTTCTGCAACATTACTTACGGATAGAATATTGGTTCATTTGCTCAATGCAATTGCTATCTTGTTAATTTCTATAAACAATTTTTTATTAGTTTTTAATGACTACTTTGAAACACTCGGTATAAATATTAAGTTGCTTTAGGCAAGCTGATTTTACTCAAGTTATTAAGACATAAACGTGACCTGATTAGTTCTTGATGTTCCCTCGACCTAACAAGGTAAGAGTGTTTGACCATTGAATCATTGATAGTGGATTTTGATGCTCAACCTGGTTAGTCCTTACTGTTCCTTTACCTGAATAGGTATTTTCTTTCCAAGGCAGACAACTAAAACCGTCAAAGCTTTTAACTCTTCTGTGTATAGAAAAGCAAGTTTTAATGAAACGTAGATATTCAAATACAAAAGGAATGGAGAACTGGTTATTATGTATTTAATATTTGAGTAATGCTACATCCACAACCAATTTTATTACCATTTTGTTCACTACCTTAGGTGGCACACTCCAATAGGTAGAGAAAGATAGAGTAGGTGGGAGAACTCTCCAATAGGAATATGCCACCTAAGGTAGTGAACAAAATGGTAGTGAAATTGGTAGTGGATAAAGCATTACTCTTAGTATTTTCAGAAGAAAATATTTTCTGTTAACTTTGTCTGAAGAGAATGGTGACTTTTTTTGTCATTTATATCATCAAGTGTTCCCCATCCTCGTTGTCATTTATCATTAAATGTTACCCCTGTTAACATTATTCCCATTGCCATTCATACATGTACTCCTTTAATATTAGTGATATAAACTAGATCTATTTCCCGCCCCCACACCACCACCACCAAAAAAAATAAAAATAAATATTATATATATATATATATATATATATGTGAATTTTTTTTATTATGCACCACCCCTCCGTGTGCACTCGTGTGCACTTGGCCTTCCCACCTTTGTATCGATAGTCCGAACTGTTCACATTTACACATCTAAATTAGTCTAAATATGTAAAATCAAATCATTTGAAATTCATTTGCCCATCTATCATGTGACTATAAAAAACAATAATTATATATATATATATATATATATATATATATATATATATATATGTATATATATATTTTCCATTGTTCCGCTTGTAAGGATTATGTATTTCAGCAGTAGGCATGTAACATTCACTCGTTCACAGTATTGCTAAACAAAGATCAGTGTGCACGGATTCCTTGTGCAGCTTGCCTTCATAAACAATGAAATGAGGCCAGCTTCATATAACCCTTCATAAATTATAATAGTAAAAATGATGTATGAATCTTTGTTTATCTCCCAAATTAATCAGACCTAAATGGAAGACTGATACATCATTCAAATTGAACTTAATTTTTGTTCACCATCCCCTCTTTGTCAGATCGCCATTCCCATTGTCCCTACAATTCGAGTAATCATCACCTTCACGAAATTTGAAGAGCTTCAGCCAGTTGATGAGTTCTCAACTCCTCTATCCAGTCCGACCCATTTATCCGACAGCAAAGCAAAAGATGAAGAAGCTTCTGCATCTTGGTACTCATGGGTACGAGGAGGTGGACGTGGTGGGCAGTCCAGCGACGTCACTGAAACTCGAAACTGGAAAGATGAGGTCGATCCTTTCCATATACCACCAGACTACACTTGGGTCGATGCTCATGAAAAGAAGAGACGAATGAAGGCCAAAAAAGCCAAAAATAAAAGAAGCTCCAGTAATAAGAAGCAAAATGCATCCAGAAGCTCAGAAGGGCAGCCGACGATGATGGATGGGTTTGAGTAAAAAAACAAACAAACAAGAATCTTGAAGTTATTATTTTGGTGCGTTGGGAGGTTCATGCGTATTTGAGACCTTCTGTTGATTTTTGTGGGTTTTGATCCATAAACGGTATATAGTTGTATTGCTGATACCACGATGCACCTGCTTTTAAATTAAGTTGATTTGTTGTGTATGTTTCTGGGGGAGTTTAACACATTAGATAGTGTCTTTGTTTTATAATTTAGAAGGTGGTTTATCTGTTGTTTTATGTATTCTATAATTCAAAGGATGGAGTAAAAAGGAAGGGAAAAAATGTTACTTTGTATTGGAATTAGAGCTGTAATGTTAATGTTTTTTTGGTTTTTTTTCATCTTATGTCAAGATTTTACAAAAAAACTGTGTTAACGAATTTTTTTCCCAGATTTGTTAGCAATGAGGCAGGGATTTGTTGAAGTGATTTTTAGTAGTAAAACCAATTAATAAAAGCCGCTGATAGCTACAGTTGCTGGACAGGGCTTTAAGGATCTTTGGTTGGTTGTCTTTTGAATTTTGAGAATTCTTTTGTCCACATCATATCAAAAGCACTTTGCTTGAGAGTAAATTATAACCATGAGTCAGAATTTCGGATATCTCAATGGTTTATCTAATATATTTGATCTGTTGCAAAATCTGATTTATTATGGCTAATGCATCTCAATTTTGGCTGATATTTGTATCGTAATTTTGACATACCTTGTGATATTAGTACATATGCCCTTGCATATCTCGGGTTCTTTCTGTGCATCAAGTGTTGTGAAATATGGGAAAGGTACTATGATCAAATGCCAACGTTGTATTATGAGATCATCTGAAATCAATAATTGGTTCCTGTAGATGCTTTCTCAGTATATATCTACACGGTTGGAGAAAGCAAGTTAGATTCTAAATCCTGCAGTTGAAAGCAGTGTGTAGCTCCAATTATACTGCATTTTGGCAATGCCTATCTCAATAGTTTTGAAATATTAACACTGATTTCAATAGCCAAAAAAAGGTCACACTCCATGTTCTGAGAAATATTTACCATCCGGAAAGAGAAAAAAATAGTCTTTTTCTAAAGAAATATGTTGAGAAAGGGGAATTTTTTCCCTAACTGTCCCACTTTTTGAAAGTTTTTCCCAAACTGCCATACTTTTTTCAATATTCTCAAAATGCCCTACTCGCTTTCTGAAAAAGCAAGTGTGGGTAAAATCCTATCAGTTTTTTAGAAAGCGAGTGTGAGGCTTTGCTTTTCGATAGCCTACACTCGCTTTCTCAGAAACTCGCTTTTTCAGAAAGTGAGTGTCGATTGAGACTTTTAAAGCTTCAGATCTCAATTCGTAATTTCACTTTCTCTCCAATCTCTCCTTAACTCCGAAATCCAAAATCTTAGCTTTCCAAAATTGACCTCCTACCCACAAAATCTCCTCTAAATCTAAATATTCATTTATTCTTTCCCAACCCTCTCACCTTCCACTCTCAAAAACCCTAAACCCATCTTCCAAAAGATCCATATTTTAGAATTTTGATAAACTTGAAGAGGATAGCAACTTCAATTCTTCTACCCAAATATCTACGGCTATATCCTTCCGAATAAGCTTGTGAAGGTATGATGCATATTGACCTATTATTTTGTACATTTTTATAGGTTTTGTTTGTGGGTAGATAATAACTCGTATATTCGTATAAATATACGTAGGTATGAATTACGATATTCCTATTTGGTTATACTTTGGTGGTGAAATAATTCGTGATCCAAAGATAGGTTGTTGTTATAGTGTTGTTGATCCTGAAATAGTTTGGTCACCTCGTACCATTATATTGGCAGAATTAGTTGAGAAAATGTATGAAGTTACTAATTGGGATATGGATCAATGGAATGTAAAATTTGTAGCTCGGTACGCAGCAGGAAAAGGAGATGATCAGTATTTTATTATAGTGCCCTAATCTACTGATAATACTATGAAGTCAATGATTGCTAAGACACTTGATCCCAATTATACTTGGTCTGCATTAGAGTTATATATCCAGCATATCCAAATTATGAATGCTCAGCTACATGATAATCCTAGTTCAAGCTTCGTACGAGAAGTACCGACACAATAAATGATGTCTAATCCCGTTCAAACTTCACAAGCAATCCCACTGTCCCCACAAGAAGACACCTTCACAAATACAACAAACCCGGATTCTACAGATGTTGAGTTGCCACGTCAACCTAGTCCGGTTCATGACTATGTTCCAAATGACACTTTATTTGAATTATTTCAAAATGCTACCATTAACAACGACCTATTACACGATGATGAAGAAGAGGAAGAAACAGACGATGAAGTTGATGAGAGTGTAGAAAATGATGATGGGGACGAAGATGATGAATATGCAAATGTAAATCGTACGAACAGCAGTTCTAACGAAGTGAGAGCTACTGATAGCTATGCCAATGTTAATGCTCATGTTACCGAGGAGATGACACAAGGTGCTAGAGTATATCAAGTTCCATAAGAGTCGTCTAGTTTATCCAATGTAGATGAATTGTACATTGGACAGGAGTGTAAGTAAAGAGTCGATTCAGCAGGTTGTGAAGCTGTATTCTATCAAGAAACATCGTGAATTTATCACATTGAAATCTTCACTGACACTGTACACTGTTAAATGTAAATTGGCACCTATAAAACGTACAATTGAGGAGATGGTGCAAAGTCTCCCAGTAGTAAGTGATGGTGACTGCCCATGGAGATTACGAGCAATTGTTCCAAAAGGCGGGACAAATTTTATGGTGAAGAATATAGTTGGGCCTCATATGTACGAATCCCACATTGAATTAGGACCACTGTAAAGTTGATTCTAACCTTGTTTGCAATTTGATTGTGAGTGTGGTGAAGTCTGAGATAGGTTTAACACCACGGGCCATTATTGAGATAGTGAAACTACAATATAATTATCAGATTTCATATAAAAAAGCTTGGATTGCAAAACAAAAGACAATTGAGAGGTTGTTCGGTACCTTCAAAGAAGCATACACGAAGTTGCCTTTTCTTTAATCAGCAATACATGCAGCAAATCCAGGAATCGTTGTCCACTAAGATAAATATCAGTCCAGTCCTGGCGAGAAAACATTCAAGGGAGTATTTTGGGCATTTGGTCCTTCGATTGAATGTTTCAAGTCTTGTAGACCTGTTATTAATGTTGACAAAACTCACTTGTAGGGTAAGTAGAAGAGCTGTTTGTTAATTGATATTTCTCCGGATGCGAATAATAGCTTATTTCCCTTTACATTTGTATTAGTTGATGGAGAGAGTATAAATACATGAACATGGTTCATGAGTTGCATTCAGTATTTTGTCACCGATCGTACTGAGTTGTGTGTTATCTCTGATCGTCATGCTGGTATTTTGTCTGCTATGGAGTTACAAAATGGAGCCTAAAACGAACCTAATGCATATCATCGTTATTATATGCATCATTTCGCTACAAATTTCTTTAGTACATTTGGCAGCAAGGCATTACGGAAAAAAGCCAAAATTATAGCGTGTCAAAACCAACCCAAAAAGTTCAGGACCAAACTCGCTGAACTTGAAACCATCAATGTCGAGGCGGCTAATTAGTTGAAAGAGAAGCCAGTTGAGAAATGGGCACTTTATGCAAATGAAGGTTGAAGATACGCATAATGACTATGAACCTATCAGAAGTCTTCAATTCAGTCTTGAAAGGTGTCCGTAGTTTACCGGTAACTGCAATTGTGGATATGATTTTTTATCGTCTAAGATCTTACTTTACTACTCGTCGATAGGAAGCCAATAAGCTTTTATCTGAAGGGATGATTTTTGCTCGAAGAGTACATGAATTGATCGATAGTCGCCGTGAGAGAGCAAACCGACATGAGGTTACAATGTTTCATCATGAACCTGGAGTTTTTGCCATCAAAACGGGTCTACGCATGGTAAGTGGAGAAAGGAAGGGTGGGAACTTGCACACTGTTAACCTGGGTACTAAAATATGCACATGTATGAAATTTCAATTATATCATATTCCATGTTCTCATGTATTGGCAACTTGTGCATATCGTGCAATCGATCACAAGCTTTTTGTTGATAAATTTTACCTTGTTACTTCATTAGCACAAATATGGGCTCCCCTCTTTCATCCAACTCTAGATCCAGCATACTGACCTACTATTGATGGACCACGACTCGTAGCTGATGCAAGTTTGCGACGTTCAAGGAAATACCGGCCTAGATCTACGAGAATTTGCAACGACATGGATGTGAGAGATAGGTTTAGCAGGGGTACGGGAATGAAATGTTCGAAATGTGGGTTGCATGGACACAATAAGCGGCGATATATTAATAGAGGATCTCAAAATATTTAATTCAAATTCGAATGTGTTTTTGTTTGTAATTGTACTATGTAATTTGGACTTTGTGCTAATTTGTATGAGTTAATTCTGAAAAAGCGTTAATTTCCATTTGTTATGTATGAGTGTGATTGTTGCGTGTTGAGAATTGGTGAAGTGGATTACTGACAATTGGTGAATTGTTTGAAGAGTATTGTAAGCAAAATTGAAGTTGTATTTTTTAAGCCTAGACTCGCTTTCTCAGAAACCGAGTCTAGTATTGAGCTCCTCGATTTTTAAGAAAGCGATTGTTGAGCCTGTATACCAGCAGACCCAAGACTCGCTTTCTGAGAAAGCGAGTGTAGGTGAAACCACCTCGCTTCCTCAAAAACCAACTGTTGAGTAGATAGTTTTCCAGAGATCAAGCTGATCTCTGGAAAACTAACTACTCCACATTCGCTTTCTTTTCCAGAGATCAAGCTGATCTCTAGAAAACTAACTACTCCACAGTCGCTTTCCGAGAAAGCGATGAGATTTCACCTACACTCGCTTTCTCACCTAACTTTCTCAGAAACCGACAGTTGAGTAGATAGTTTTCCAGAGATCAAGCTCATATCTGGAAAACTATTTACTCAACAGTCTGTTTCTGAGAAAGCGAGGTGGTTTCACCAAGACTTAGGTCTACTAGTAAAATGCATACAGGCTCAACACTCACTTTCCCAGAAAGCGAGGAGTTCAATACTTGACTCGGTTTTTAAGAAAGCGAGTCTAGGCTTAAAAAAATACTTTTACAATCCACTTCACAGTTGAGCCTGTATACAATACTCTTCAACCAATTCTCTTCAACCAATTCACCAATTTTGCTTACAATACTCTTCAACCAATTTACCAATTATCAACAATCAACTTCACCAATTCTCAACTTTTATCTCAACCATTCCCAACCAATTCTCAACCATTCAGTCAATCATTTTCACTATAATCCACTTCACCAATTCTCAACTTGCAACATTCACACTCATACATAACATAAAAACACAAACATTCAAAACTTTGAAACAATGAAACAATCACACACTCACACACCCCATACGAACTTGCATTGCTTCATACATTCCAAATTTATAAAAGTTTACGACATTGAAATATAAATTACAAAACATTGAAAAATTAATACAAAAAAAGCTTCACGAATCGGGTGTGAAGAAAGTGGGGGGTCTCCTTTGCCTTTTACCACATTGTGGAGTAGCCTGTGTGACATCGGACATCGGAATCGGATCCTCTTCTTGTTGTTGTGTACCCTCAATGTTTTCTTGTATCTCAGCCTCTTTATCTTCTTCTTCGGAATCGTTTCTAGGACGAGGTGGGGGTCTATGGACAACTTTTTTCCTACGAACACCACGAACATTGGTTCGATGTGCAGGAGTATTTAGTATAGCATCTAAGGTTGCTCCCTCGTCCACAACATCAGCTTGTGCACGACACGACATCATCATCTCGCATGCAAAGTCTTTACTGGTTCCGCGACGTTGCTCCTCAATACAACAGCACATTTTTTAGCCATAGTCCAAGTCTAGCTCATCTACAAAATATGAGAAGCTGAAATATTAAATACAGTGCATGTATATATAAACCAAAATTAAAAAAAAACTTTAAAAAATACAACAAAGCTTAACAACTTACAATTTTACGAAGAGTCGATGCCTTCGGTTGGAACATAGGCAAATTCTTCGAATGTTCATCTGCTGGTCGACGAATCGGGACTACCACACTAGCAGGAGTCTGCACTGTCGGAGAGACATAGCGTCTAGTCATCCTCTCGTACCAGGCCATGTAAGTCGCATGCACCGATCCGTCAAACGGAGGAATGTCACCAATGATTTTGTCAAACTGGTACTGATTCCATCTCTCAACATATGTAGCAAAGCATGCGGCTCAATTGTGTTCGGGTTATCGACCCATTCCAGTAATAGAATGCATATCGGCATTGAACGGTTCAGCAACAGGAATCATTTAAAGGAGACCAAACTGACGTAGCACTCTATTAGCATAGTAGAATTCAACTGTGCCAAAGTTGATTAGTGGTGCCTTTGTCAACCACAAATCGCTCCTATACAAACAAATAGGCGGTAGTCGAGCAACACGCGCCTCTGTGTAGGGCATCCACACGAACCAATCATCTGCCAACCTATCCAATTCATCACAGAAGTATGTCAGGCATCTGTTGGAGTTGTCCGTCCATGTGAGATTGCCGGACCAGTAAACACTGAGTGGAGGTAACATGTGCTGGTCCTCGGGAAGATGGATCCAATTGGGTGATTGCCTCTGCACTACGGGCCGACCCACATGAATACGCTCCCAACTCCAGACTTGTAGTAAGATCATTGGTCCATTCATCTGCACCGAACCAAGACTACAGTTACACAAACTCCGGTACAGGGACGATAACGCGACACTATCCCAACTGTACTACCCGACTCTTTGCGGATCGACAATTAATGGCAGGTACATCAAGGAGACTAAATGACCAATCGAATTTGGAAACATCATGCTGCCAAATATTTAAGGATGTAAGCCCTTCAGTAGCACTCCACCTCCGCCTCATTGGAATCTTCATTCAATCGATTCTTGAAAGTGTCCTTCAACCACTTCAAGCGAATAAATTTTTCATTTACTACACCGGTTTCCACTTCGACACCAAGGTATTGTTCCACTAGATATACCGGCTCAAAGTCCATTGTACCGGTCATTGCCTGCCCATCAACTGGAAGACCGGTGAGTATAGAGATGTCCTGTAGTGTTACGGTCATCTCCCCAACTGGCAGATGAAAGGTATGTGTTTCAGACCGCCTTCTCTCAAGAAGTACGGTAAGAAGATGCCGATCACATTTGATGGAGCTCATCAGTCCAATACCATATAACCCACAGTCCCGTAGAATCTCGTGAATCCGTGGGTGCATAGGAAGTAGATGACCCCCCCTAAATATACACTCCTTAGATTCACCTTCCCACACATCCTTCGAACGGTGATGCGATTGGAGGGTAAGGAGTATAGGGTCGAGGGAACCTAAATCTCTGGGAGGAATATAAGATGATGAAGAAGGGGCTGAAGAAGAATGGCCCGCCTCATTTGGATTAGTTGGGACCTATACAACAATATCATTTAAATCAATAGACCGATATTACATTTTATTGTATGATAATCAAACTGATTGAATATAAACAATTATTCACTTACATTAGTATGCTCGGTACCACGACGACGACCACGTCCATCGCGAGAAGGTTGGCCAAAAGAAGTACATGGTTCATCGCCGCGAGGAGGTCTACTACTTGATTCTTTCTCCACATTTCCCATCGTGCGTGCCATTTATAATAAAAGATAGTACATTACAACTTAAAACAATTGTTATTAACTATACCAAAATATATAACCTACATATATCTACATATATATCCAATTTTTACACTATTTACCTACATATACTAAAATTGGAATATACTATATTCCTACATAAATAAAAACTGAACTTAATGCTACAAATTTTTGCTACTTGTTTTTTTGAAGATCCAATGTTTACTTGAAAAATCAACAAATTTGGGTGATTTTGGTTCGAATTAATAAAGATACAATGTTAATGCTTCAAAATTAACACAAAAATTAACAAACATACAATGTTAATGCTTCAAAATTAACACAACATTAAAAAAGCAAGAGTTTGAGAAATATACCGTTAAAGTAGGTGATTGAATAGGTAGATAGTGAATAGGAGGTCCAAGAAGCTCCTTCAACCGCAATCTTTATCCCCAAATTCAAAAATCAAAAAAATCTTGGATATTGGGGTTTAGGGTTTTTGGGATTAAATGTGGATGAGATTTGTAGATGGGAGAGGTGAAAAATCGAAACGAGATGAGAGATGCTAGGATTTTTTGGGTTAATCCACCAAATTGTTGGGTAAATCGACCAAAAAGAGATGAGAGATATTAGGGTTTCGTATGTAGAAGAGGTAGAGAAGATAGAGAGTTGAAAGAAAATGGGGGTCGTGAATCAGATCTGAAACTTAAAAGTCCTAATCGACACTCGCTTTCTGAAAAAGCGAGTATGGGTAAAACCCCATCGGTTTTTCAGAAAGCGAGTGTAGGCTATCGAAAAGCAAAGACTGACACTCGCTTTCTGAAAAACCGATGAGGTTTTACCCACACTTGCTTTTTCAGAAAGCGAGTAGGGCGTTTTGGGAATATTAAAAAAAATAGGCCAGTTTGGGAAAAAAATTCCACCATTGCTACATTCCAGCCATATCTAAACCTAAATTTGATACGGATGCTTTAATTGGTTTGAATTATTTATTGGTAACACAACAGTAATAGAATAAGACGGGATAAAGAGAGGTCTACGATTCGAGAGCGCATTATTCAAACGAAAAAGGGAACCCAAAAAAAAGTTTTGACTCAATTTCCAAGGGCATCCTCTATTTTTAGTGGGTAAAGGATTTCTAGATCCATGGTTTCTGTAACAAGTTTTTTTTTTTTTTTTTTTTTTGAAGAAAAAGTGGAGTCTGGCCACCCTGTTTCATTAATAAGGGATTAATAAAACAAACTCAGAGTACTGAGCCCATTACAAAGTTCTACAATCAAAGCAAAAGTAAATAAACTCCACCCCAAACATGGTGGGTGGGATAAAAGAAACATAGAGTAGCCGCAAAGAAATACATCATATCCCCCCAACAAATCCTGGGGTGGTGGGTATCTATGATCAGAGTAGGCCGTGCTGGTTATCAATCGATCATCGGATCGATCTCGATCTCCTCATCATCAAACTCCTCAACCTGGAATACGCTCGCAATCCTCTCCCTGGGACCTGCTGCGGCCACAGTAGCCCAAAATGAAATAAAATGCATAATGTGAGTCAAATTGCCAGAAATACTATTGCAAGTTCTACAAAAGTAAAGATTATTTCTGACTAGCCAAAGAACCCAGGTCGTTGCGGCGATAGCGATATACCACGCTTCTCTCATAAAATCCCTATCCGACACAAACTTTGGACCTACCCATAGGTCCTCGTATATACTAGGATACTGAGTTGTCTCTAGGGCGCTAAGTACCTCTTCGAGTACCCGCTTTGCTCCTAGGACACTACAGAAAAAGATGGTCTCTAGTCTCCAGGGCAGCGTGGCATAACCCGCATTGAGAGTCCACATTCGGTTATCGCTTAGCGAGGTTTTCCCTAGTCAGGATCGCATCATTTAGTACCAACCATAAGAAAGCTTTGATTTTTAGCGGGGCTTTCGTTCTCCAGATGACGGCTGACTACTTTGGGATACATCCCCTAAAATGAATGCGGTTGTACATAGAGCGGACCGTGAACTTGCCGTTCTTTTCCATCCCCAGAATTTCTTATCAGGACTCTGAGAGCAACCAATTCCAGCATTGGTGATGTAGGTCTGAAGTTCCGTTAGTCTAAGCTGAGAACCTAGGTCAAGTGGTTGTTTGAAAGGTGGCTTCCAGGTGCCTCTTTTCCAAGCTGCAGCCACCGTGCAGTGTGGTTGTGTCGCCTGCTCATATAAATCGGGGAACAGGGTTTTGAGTGTATGATCAGCACACCACTTATCCAACCAAAATTTGGTGAGTCTGTTATTACCGATAACTGACTTCACACAGCCATTGAAGGGTTCATAGGCCTTAGTGATGCCTTTCCAGAACTAGGAAACCCGAGGGCCTATCCTGAAGCCCAGATTTTTCGTTCCATTCCCATGCATATATCCCTGAACAAATTGTTGTCACCCTTTTCCATTGGGGTGGAACACTTTCCACCACCATTTACCCAGTAGCGCCAGATTCATATCTCGAAGATCAATTATACCTAGGCCTCCATGTATCTTTTTCATGCACGCCTTCTCCCATCTAATGAGGTGATATCTCCCTCGGTCCGGGTCTTCCCCTTTCCATAAGAAACGTTTTCGAGTCCTGTCAATTCTCTGGATTACCCATCGCGGCATTTCAAAGAAGGAGAGATAATAGGTAGGAATGTTTGAGAGGACTGCATTAATGAGCATGACTCTCCCTCCCAAAGATAGGGCTTTGCCTTTCCAACCTGCTAGCCGTTTCTCAACCCGGTCAATAATGGGTAGCCAATCCGCCTTTTTGAGTTTTTCGGGTCTTAGCAGAAATCCAAGGTACTGAATGGGGAAACTCTCGATGGAGCAATTGAGAATTGTGGCATGTTCAAGTGCCTCTTCTGGAGTCAAGGCAATGGTAATGAGAGAACTTTTGTAGAAATTAACCTGAGGTCAGACCAAGCTTCAAAGCAATACAGAATTCCTTTGAAGATGGTAGTTTCCCTTAGGTTGCCATTTCCAAATAGAAGAGTATCGTCTACATATTGGAGTATAGAGCACCCTTGGTGATTGACTCCCTTGGCCACTGGTACGATCCAACCTGCTCTACTGCACTTAGTAATCATGGATCTTAGTACATCTGCCACAATGGTAATGATAAGGGGTGAGAGCAGATCTCCTTGTCTGAGCTCCCATTTGTAGGAGAATGGGTGGCCTGATACCCCATTTACCAAAATAGTTGTTCTGCTGGTGGTAAGACAAGTGTGGATCCATCTGATCCATCTGTCCATGAAACCACTTCCAGCAAGCACTTCCAACAAACAGTCCCATTCAACAGAGTCATAGGCTTTTTCGAAATCCAGCTTCAGGAGGTAGCTCTTACAATTCGAAGTGTGGCATTGATGGATAGTCTCCTCAGCCGTTGCTATACTGTCCTGAATACATCGTCCTTTGATGAATCCCATCTGGTCTTGACTAATGAGGCCATCCATTACCTTTTCTAGTCTGTTAGCAAGAGTCTTGGTAATGATCTTTACAGAGCAGTTAAGGAGGCTTATAGGACAGAAGTCTCCGACTCGTCGGGAGTCTTCTTTATTATGAATCAGCACAACCTCCGCGGAGTTGAATCTCCCTAATTTGAGTTTATGCTCGTAGAAGTCTGCGAACACCTTCAGCAAGTCACCTTTGATCTCCTCCCAGAATATCTGATAAGATAATATCGGGAAACCATATGGACCTGGAGCTTTATCTTTTCCAAGTTGTTGGACTGCCTCCCAGACCTCCTACTTAGTGAAGGGTGCTTCAAGGGATTGCAGCCTAGGATTGGAATTGCCTGCCTGGTCTTTGCTAGAATCCATGTTGGAGAGGGACTCTCAAGTACGCTTTATGCCCAAAGAGGCACTTGAAGTGGGATTGGAAAGCCAGCTTAATAGCAACGTCATCTTGTACCATTCCGGAATCCGAGTGGATCGAGTGAGTGAGGTTAGATATATGCCGGACACTGGCAACTCAGTGGAAGAATGCTGTGTTCGCGTCTCCCTCTTTGAGCCACAAAATTCTGGATCGTTGTTGTAGTACCCCGTATTTTTAAAATATTTTTTTGAGAATATTAAATGAGTTAAAATGATTTTTGGTCATTTAATAAATATTTATCTAAAAATTTATCTTCTTGCACGTGCTGAACATGTGCAAATATTTTCTCGAGAGGTTAAAAAGCCAAGATTATTTTTGGGAAAACTCATTATTTATTATTTGAGATTATTTGTGATTTTTCTAGATTTTTCTGACGATGGTTGGACCCATTGGCAAATATTTCAAAAATGACTTTTGTGCAAAATTACCAAATGGGGGTGAAACTCCAGATTTTCGGATTTTTTGGGCTGGAAATAATGCCTTGTCAATTCAGGAGTAAAAATTTTACCTTTCATTTCAACACATTTGATATATTTTACAAGTTTTGATAAAAGATGATCTTTTTGCAAAATTGCTATTTGAATGGATGAAATTGCAAAATTGTTTTCCGAGTTTTTCCTATAGTGCCGGCTGATGCTAGTGGAGGGTCTTTTGATTTTTTGAGCCCAATTAAATTGGTTTTTACTAATTTCCTAGTATGGGGATCTATTTATGTAAAGGTATATTTGAAAGGGAGTATTTTGCAAATGTACTCAAAACCCCTAGAATCTTTAATCACGGCCTATTTAGGGTGTAGTGCAGCCGTCATCTCGCTGCACAACACAAGAAATTTCTTATTTCTTATATTTTTTGGAGTTCTAAATAGAAGATATTGAATTTCTTGCTAAGGAGGGGCTTTTCTTACTTTCTATTCGTCTTCGGTCGATCCTTTCAACAAGGTGAGTGATATATTTGTTTTGTTTTGTTCTTTGAATATTGTATGTGGTGTTTTATCTATTAGAAAATATGCTAGGGTTTGGTATGAATATATATATGATGGATTGGATGAATTGATGAATTAAAATTGGATCTTTTATGAAACCCTTAGTTATTTATGATTAGAATTTGCATATGGATGACTTGAGATTGTTAAATAACATGATATAAATCATGAGTAAGCTATTTCTTTTGGGTTAATGCTGATTTAATTGAGTATGGGGAAATGTTATGCCTAGATTGATTAAAGAAGAGATTTTGATGTTAAATTTGTTTATGTTCATGAGTTAAAGATGGTGATTTGAGTTGAGGAAATTTTGAGAAGAACTAATGAATTAAAAGATCATGTCTTGAGAATTGGAGTTGTGATAACTAGATTTGGATTTGATGCTTTATGACTAAATTGGAGATTTCGTGATTTTATGAATTTTTTACTTGGATTTGAATTGCTCAATTATTAAAGATTTAATATGAACATTTGTTTATTTCTAAATTGATGAATTTGTAAAATTTCTTTGGTGCACAAACTTGCATGAACACTATTACATGAATATCCTATTTTGTTGTTTCGAAGAAATTGAATCTTTAAGTGTTTTGAAGATTTTGGATATATCTAAAACATATTTTGGTATTAATATGGTCTGGAACATAATACGAAAGTTTTTTGATGTGTGATTGATTCTTAAAAACTTTATTTTGATATATGCACATATTCAATTGAAGGAATTCATCAAAAAGCTATTTTTATCAATTCAAAGTGGTTTCGATTGGTTTTGTGGACTCTTATATACTCTACAAGTCATATTTGATCATAGCAGAAATATACCTTTTATAGATTTCGTTTTTATAAAGTAAATCTTTGTATCGGTTGAAACATGCACAACCCAAACTGCAGCCTGTAAGTGTGACAGTCGATTGGTATGTTTCGACAGTCGACCATCGTGATCCTGGCTGCAGTGTTTTCTTGGAGTTTTGGATTTTCGTGCGGAACAGTCGACTGACTCTGCTCTGTTTTGATGTGTCACGCCCCGCTTCCCAAAATACGGAAATACGAGTGCATGACGAAGCCCAGCGAATGATTTTTTTTCATCATCCATAAGCTGTAGGATCGACTCAGCATCACAACAAGTATATAACAAGAAAGATATATAAAACCAAGCATGCATGAATACTTTATTGGCAACAGAAACAACTGAAATATGAATAAACATCCAAGTAGTTTCAAGTCTGAATCAAAGTAAACTCGGGAACATCAGCCCGTTACAAATTCTCAAAACTCAAGAAATAATAATAATCCAAATAAACAAATAAATGCAAGAATTAAATGTTCTAGTCAGGTCCTTCTCCACTTGGAAACTAGAACCTTTGCTCAGCAATTCCTGCGGAAAGCTCGTCTCCAAAGTCTGTTTAATAAAAGATAAACAGGAAACAAGAGGGGAAACAAGAGAAAATGCCCTTAGTGCAAGCTAGGGCCACAAATAGTAAAAGCAAGTACAAGAAAGGGAAAAACAAGAATTGGAATCAAGAATAAGCAAGGTTATAACAAGTAATGAACAAATTCAGGGACTATCTAGCAAGAGGGAAACATCTTAATAACTAGATTGGATAACAACTGCTAGTGGTGAAACACGTGTCAGGTACACCTATAAGGGTAACTAATATCGGGTATTATGTTTCATGTGTCAGGTTTTACGTATCAAGTTTCATATTTCAAGTTGCAGGTGTCATGTTCAGGTGTCATGTTCAGGTGTCATGTTCCAAGTGTCATGTTTCAGATATCAGGTAACCAGGTATTCAGGATAATCAGGTAACAGGATAATCATGTATCAGGATAATCAGGTAACAGGATAATCATGTATCAGGTGTTAAGTTCAAGTCTTGTGTGATTACTATCTAGGTAGCACGACATGCATCCATACTTTTACTACATGGTTGCTACAGTCAAATCAATTGCGTTTAGACTTAGTAATGGAGTCTATAGGGCGGCGTACTCAGGTTTCAGGTATCAGGTATCAGGTATCAGACAGGCACGGTTCATGAATACGAAATTTAATAACAGGTTCACGAAGCAAGTTCGTGAATACTAACAGGTTCAAGGACCACACAGTGGGTCCATGAATACAACAGGTTCATGAGTCAAGTAACTGACTCCATGAATACATCACGTGCAACAGGTTCATGAGCCAAGTAACTGACTCCATGAATACATCACGAGTAACAGGTTCATGAACCGAGTACTGGGAAACACGGGCCCCCTTCTGAGTACACTTACCTATATTGTCCACTCTATAGTCTTCCCCTTAACCCCGGCTTATTACATTTGTTCAGGCAGAATTTGTATATTTGTATTTATGCATATGAAATAGTGCTGAAATAATGTAGATTAATTCTAAGGAAAAATTGGGGATGTCCTATAGGGTGTCCAGCAACTACATATAAAATTTGGGGTCAAACGCTCGCTGTTTACACAGCTAAAATAATTTGTAAAGTCAATATATACAGCAGTTTTTACAGAACTGCACCTACTGACACAGCTGCAGTATAACGGCCATATCTCCTAGACCGTAACTCCAAATTCAATCATTCTGGAGTCTATCGACATCTACACATCCTGATCTACGTTTTGTATTCAGGCCTCGGGCCCAAATTCCAAAGATAAGAGGGTCGAAACCACAAAAGGAAATCCAGACAGCAACATAGGGAAATAATTCACTAATGTAGATTTCATAGAATTACGTAATTTGGTGTCTAAAATCATTATGTGGCACAAATACATGGTAATGGGAATCAAACAGCGAATAATAATATTTTCCAAGTCATAATAATCACAAATTGCCAAAACACTAAATTTATATGCGTCTACAATTTCTAGGGGTCCTTAATTCATATGTCCATGTGATTCGCAAGTTCAAGGAGATAAAAGAGTCCAATTGAATTATTATTTATTACGAGGAAGTTTTGTGACTCTTAGATTGGTGAGTTTGAAGGTTCAAATTGTTTTACTATGATATTTCAAAGGAGAGTCACAAACTAACTACATGTGGTATTTCAAAGAGACTTGTACTAGGACAATAAGATGTACAAGGTTACTTGCCTTAAATCGACGGTTAAAATCTCCGCTTGTTGAAGCAACTGAGAAGAAAAGTCCCCGGAAATGTCCTCGAAATGCGCGTGCAAAAATATACCAAAGATCGAGTTTTCCTCGCACACACGATCGGCCCGAACAGCAAACAGCAAGAGAGATCCGGTGCGGCACGAACAGGAAACAGCAAAACGATCCAATCAGATCGCTGGGAAGCAGCGGATCTGAGGCCAGAACAGCGCACACAGGATCGGGATCTGCTGCGGAACGAACACGGAACACCGATCAAGAGCGCGAATCTTGATGAGATCTGGCGGCTGAGAATCGTTCCCGCTCTTTTCTCCTTCTTCTTCGTTCGATAACAGAGCGAGAGAGCGGGGAGAGATGGGGGGTGCAGCGGCGACGGCGGGGGTTCTTCGGCGGCGGCGCTACGTCGGGAAGCGACGCGGCGATGGGGAGGACGACGGCGGTGGGGCGGCGCGGCGATGGCGAGGCTGCTCCGTTCGTGGGTGCGAACAGAGGGCGAGAGCGGCGTTGGGTTCGGCGGTGATAGGGAGATGGCGGTGGTGGATGTTGTGGAGGTGCTGGCTGTGGGGGTCGACGAGGATGGCGGTGGTCGGAGATGGGTCGAAGGAGGTGGGTTTGGTTGGCGAGAAGATGGAGACGAAGGTGGGGAAGATAATTAGCGGCGGAAGGATTAGGGGTTAGGTTTTAACAGTAGATGATTAGGGTTAGGGGTTTAAATACTAGGTTTTGAGGGTATTGGGTTTAAGAGTTTTGGGGATCCGCTTCAAAAAGAACCCAACAGGAGAAGTGATCAAAATGCATTAAAATAGATATTAGAGAGATAAAGGAGCAGAATTGATCTATTGTTCATGAAGAACGATACAAATGGCACACAATGAATTAGTTAAGAGGGACCCAAATTTGAGTTGAGACGAGAATAATAATTCCATTCAATCAGAAGAAATACATGATATCAAAAATAGACGAAAGAGTACAATAAGGCTCAAAACAGTACAAAATACAAATACGGGGAAATAGGAGTTACATGATGTTTTCTCGAAGTTTTGGATTTTCGCTCTGGACAGTCGACCGATGACTTTTACAGTTAACCGTCATTACTTAGAATTATTTTTCTTAAAAACGTTGGATTTTCGCTCTAGACAGTCGACCGATGACTTTTACAGTCGACTGCCATTACTTAGAATTATTTTCTTGAAGTGCTGGTTTTTCGCTCTGGACAGTCGACTGACTCCGGTTTATAGTCGACTGTTACTGATGTTCCTTGAGTTATTCTGATGATCTTTAAATGATTGATTCCTTAAATGTTTTGGGGATCTATAACTTACTATTCTAAATACTATCTTTTTATAGAACTTATGTTTTCAAGGTGTTTTGTTGTTGGGTTTGGATTGTTGAGTGTGAGTCTCTAGAGGTTGTGTGGGACCCTAGTATGCCGGCAATTGAGTTATTATGTTTTGGACCTGTTGAGGCATATTTGTTGATCAGTTTTTGAGTTAAGTCCGGTAGGATACACTATCTCTAGAAGGTTTGAAACTAAATTAATTAACTTAAAAAGATAAGGACAGACACTAGTGGTGATATGATGAATGAGAACATGGGTTATGGACCTCAGTATGGCTTGCGGTGTGAGATAATCTCTGAAATTATCCAGGTGTGAGTGAAATAGTCTCCGAAATTACCTATGGTGTGGGATTGATCTGCGAAATTATCGGGGTCGAGGCAACACTCATGTGGTATTCATGTGATGAGGTGCCATAGCTTGCAGTGTGGGGTATTCTCGAAATTCCTAGATGTGAGTGAAATAGTCTCCGGAATTATCTGTGGATAGAGTTTGATCTCCGTAATTATCGAGGCATGAGCTAATACTCTATATCTCGTAGTAGTCCTCGTGGTAAGATTAGTTGCATGGCGGGGGACTAAACCCTATAAAGTGGAGACGTTAAGGTCTTGCACCGGACCTATACAGAGTGGGATGCATAGAATCTGACAAGTACGCATTAGAGAGTCAGCATATGGTATTGTGTTTTCTTGATTTGGTTCATGCATGTGTTTTTTCCTGTTTTCTACACTTAACACTTAGTCTAGCTACACTTGATGTTTTTCATGTTTCATTGTTAGTTCTTAATTCATTTATTCTTGTCTTTACTACATGTTGTTTATGATTCCATATTTTATGTTCTACTTATGTTGGTTTGTTTTTATGTCACTTACACCGTTATAGCTGACCCCTGTAGTTTTGGGGGTTAGGGTTATCTCTAGCCACATGTTTTACAGGTGATTACCTATAGCATTGGGATTTGGATGCATGAGATAGAATGATAATAAAGCTTAAGTAAAATTGTAAAGAAGGTGTTGTAATGAAAAGACTGTAATTCAAGGTGTTTTGTTTTTCCGCTGTATTTTGTAATGGACTAATGTAATGACGGTTGAAAGAAAAATTTATCTGTATTTTTGGCTATGTTTACTATTATAATTGAAGTTGATGCTGGGAATTGTGCCACGTATTTCTGAGATATCATATTGGAAATTCGGGGCGCTACAGTTATTGCCATTTGATTTCCTCAATCCTGTAGAGTTGGCCAATTTCCTGTCGGAATTGGAGCAATCGATTTCTCTCTTCCTGTAGCAGATCCCTAGTTTCTTCAGTCTTCTCAAGTTCCTCAATACCTTCAAGAAGGGATTCCTTTGCTCTCCAAATCAGCGTAAATCTGGTCCGATTTTATTTCCTGAGTTTGCCCCTGAGTCTTCTAATTTTTTCACACCATATTGCGGTCGCCTCACCGCCCGTGGTCAGGCGAGACCAACTCTCGTTGACCATGTGGTGGAAGCCTTGGATTTCTAACCATGCTTTCTCGAACCGAAACTTTGACGGTTTTCTGGGTTGATCTTCACCGGAAGATAAGAAAATAGGCACATGATTTGAGGTTGGTTTCTATAACAAGTTGGTAAAAAATATTGAATTATTGTCCAAAACAAGGAAGAACTGGGGAGAAGAAACTACGCATTTTTTTTATCTCCGCCCTCCCTGCCTTAATGGAATCTGATCGAATTTTTTTGCCGTACTGACGCACTTTTGTAAATATTGAACGATCTGACCCACTTTCAAAAGTATATACCCAACTTATCCAGTTTTGAACGCGTTAACATTACCCATTATTGAAAATAATAGCATAGGTTATTTATATGTTGTTATTTCCAATAGCAGCATATGTTAATTTTTTTTTTGCATGCCGCTATTTGGAGTAACGGCATTAATTAACTTGTTCCCAATCGTGTACTCTCTCTGACTTGGAAAAAAAGTGCAAGTGTGAAAAAATCCTATACCTAATGTCGTTGTTTGGGACAACGGCAACATCATTACAGATGCCGTTGTTAGAAATAGGTGCATCAGTTATAATATTCATTGTTAGGGATAATTGATGTTGTTGTTTGGAACAACGGTAACAATTCATTTTATTACTTATACTTGGCTAATCTATTTCTGTGAAATATTGTCGATGTTTGTAAGAACGACAACAGTTATCTCATGTCGTTGTTTGGATGAACGATTGTGGAGGAAGAGAGTTTAATGAGTATTATAACTGATGTCGTTATCTCCAAGAACGGCATCAGTAATGCTAATGCCGTATTGGGGATAACGACATTATTTATAATTTGTTTCAACCCTTGAAATTTTTTCCAAGTCAGAAGATTCACACTTGTATAAGAAATATACTGATGTCGTTTTTTTCCAAACAGCGGCATGCTAAAAAAATTTTAAACTGATGCCGCTTTTTGGAAGAATGTCATGGTATTAATCTATGCTGTTATTTCCAATAACAGGTAATGGTGGCGTACTGGCGTGTCCAAAACTGAGTTAGTTGGATAAATATTTTCGAAAGTGGGCTGAATCGCTCAATATTTTCAAAAAGTTGATCAGTACGGAAAAAAATTCAATCTGATCTAGACCCTGTTGTGGGCTGTACAAAGGACGAAGACTAAATTTGAAAAACACCCCTCAACTATTAGCGTTTCTGATTTATCACCCCTCACTTTTTTACTTTTTTTTATTTATTTATCAACCCTCAACTCTGACGGGAATTTTTTTCCCAAACTGTCCCACTTTTTAAAAGTTTTTCCCAAACCGTCCTAGTTTTTTTTAATTCCCAAACAATCTCACTCGGACCGAGTGTTAGTCTTGGATTTTTCGAAGTCTAACACTTGGTCTTTCAAAGACCGAGTTAGTTTTAACTAAACTCGGTCTTTCAAAGACCGAGTAGATCGTTTTGATAAATACTATTGAAAGTGGGTCAGTTTAGTAAATACTTTCAAAAAGTGGGTTATTTTGGTAACAAGTTCCAGATGATGAAGGGGGTTGATTTCGAGCTTCATGTTCAGGAGCCTTACCTTCGCAACTTAGAGGTAAAATGGCGATGTTTCTTTCAATTTTGTTGTTGATTGTCTATGATGAGGGTGGTTTTGTTTGTAGATGGAGAGAAGACGGTTGAAGAAAGTGTGCCACAGGCAACTATAATCGGTGAGATTGTAATATTTTTTCAGCATTGTTTACGGAAGTTTTTCGGTTGGTTGTTAGTGTTATTCAAAATCGAACTTGGGAAAGAATTAGGGATTTCATTATTAACACTTATACTTTATACTTGGATGGTTGTTTGTAGTGAAAAAAAAAGTTTTTGTATAGGTAATATATTTTACAAAGGCTTTAGTTAGGATAATTATGATATGAATTACATAAGTGACAAAATCTCTAAACTATCCGAGAAATCTTTAGAAGGATGCATAGAATGTAATATTTCAAAGCTATATTGTCTATCTATGTAATTTAATTTACTAAAATGCGCATGCTTTTGTTTTTCTTTCTCTTTTCTTTTTCTTAATGCTTATAAATAGTTTAGAGATATTTAATAGAGTACTTATTCGATAATTAGTTTGTAGGTTTAATGTGATAATGTTGCATACGGTAAACAACCAAACAACTACTGGACCCTCAAATCTATTGATGTTATAATGCTAGAGATTATTTTTATTATTTTCCCTGTCAAGGGTAAATTTGATGGACAATATCCATTCAGAATCTCTTAAAACTCGTTACTCTTGTAGAAATATAGATATAGAAAGGGCTATACTAGCATGGATTTTCACATTGGTTAGAAAACTATAGTAAACGTCTTGTTATATGTGTTACTTTCATGAAATATCTCCTTTTTTTTAGGGATCTTACCATTTGGCACTCCTCTGTTTCATAAGATTTTATATGGAGTTTTATGAATCTTATCATCTGTTATCATATGCGATCACATGCACCCAAGTTCACCATACTGCTGCACATGGTTTTCTATGTCCGCCCTAAACCAACCTTCACTCCAAGTGAGAATGAGAAAGAAAATAATGGCTATTGCAGTACACCTCATGGCCTTTAATTTTTCCATCTGAGCCATACTTCATTTTCACTCTAATTGAATCCATTGTTACCGTGTTATCTCACATTCTCATCTGAGAGGAGTTTTAAATAACCTGGTCATGGTATGCGTGGCTTTTCATAATATAAACTCTTCTGAATTTTCTTAAACTAAAAATTCTAAATTATATAGGATAGAAGATCTTGAAATATTGGATCCTTATATGCTAGCTGAACTTAAGAAATTGAATATATTTATTTTGGAGCAAGTATTCTTAATTATCTTACAAAATACACAGGATTACTAATGATGTAAATGTTTTAGTTCATATTTTTCTATGAAGAACATTGAATGCAATTATATCATTAAATTGGCTTCTGCATGGGTGTATTGTCACATAACTTACGACTTTTCCTGGTTGAACTTGTTACCAAAATGACCCACCTTTTGAAAGTATTTACCAAACTAACCCACTTTCGAAAGTATTTACCAAAACAACCCACAAGGTTTTGAATGACCCAGTTTACTTAAAAATAACTCTATTTTTGAAAGACCAAGTGTTAGACTTCGAAAAATCCGAGACTAACACTCGGTCTTTGAAAATCCGAGTTAGTTTTAACTAAACTCGGTCTTTCAAAGACCGAGTGGAATTGTTTAGGAATTAAAAAAGAAAAAAAAACTAGGGCGGTTTGGAAAAAACTTTCAAAAAGTGGGACAGTTTGGGAAAAAATTCCTCTGACGGTTGCTAACGGAAGTTGAAAGACGTTTGAGGAACAGCTGAAATGACTCTTAGTAATTATTTTTGTTTTCTTTTTTGCTCAGTAAATATAGAATTGGATTGTTTGATCAATTAACTCAAACTAATTTTACATGGATGAGTAGGCCGAAATTTCACCCAATTCAAGACTTTACAAATGATTCCCACATCAAAGACAAATTCTCTTCACATTAATACAATCCTCCTCTGTGCAAATAATCAAAATCTTACTCATAATTGAATCCGGTTTCGGAAGAGTGCACTTTTCATAGCCTCATGCATGTCACAAGTCCTACTCCAAAAGAATTTCTTTGAAATTCTTTTGGCAGGTTAATTTAGTTGTGTCTTGTTGATTGATCAGACATGATCATGAATTGTCTGATATGATAGGAATCTCAGTCGTCTGCAATGCACGTGCACTACAGGTTTATCGAAAGCCTTTGAACTCTATGTACACTATCCGAGAGTAGACGATCTCTCAACCATCTGATCCCATGTCGCGAAATGGAAGTGGTACGTTCTTCACTGCTCTGAACTTCCCTGCATTGTTCAATTGTTCATTCTCCAACCTGTTGAACCAACATTTCATCAATATATACAACATCAGTTTTGGTTTGAACAAATAATATTTTTTTTCCCAATTTTGTCAGGACTATGTACTTTTGATGTAAAATGTTACATAATTGCTCCTTAATGTAAGCATAATTATGCTATCTTTTTTATATAAAAGAGCTGAATTCACAGAGTCATTCTATTGTGTATAGTCTTTTTTATTTTATTTTTGTAGGGAAGATTGTATGTAGTCATTTGACTTATGTGATTATTGTTAATTTCTTTTCGTGTTAAGAAATTGCCTGTAGAAATTCCAATGCCCACGTCGAATAATCTCCAAAGAGGCAAGCAGGAAATCGACAAGTCGATACTCAACAGGGCCCAGGCTGATGTGAGAAATGGTCTCTATCCATGCAAGCCTAAGAACAAAGTTGAGAACCTGCATTAAAAACACTGAAGACTTGAGTATCTGTGTAATAAAGCTTTTTGCAACAGAACTTTTTAGGAAATGCTTTGCAACAGAAGTAAATTTTCGGAAGTTTTGTCTAAAGGGTATATAGATGATGAAGTTGAAGGAGTTACAATGGATGCATAGTAAGTGGATTTGTTCTTCAGAATGAGCTCATCTCTGAGCAATAGATTCTTAGACTTGAGGTCGAAAATCCCCCAATCCTTGACAAAGTCCCAGTATAGCTGGTAGCAAGTAGCCATGGAAGATACAATGATGACAATGCCCAGCCACATCGGTGTGGGGTCCACTGCGTATTTCCACCTTGCGGCAGCTGCCAGCATAGCAGAAATGTACTTCCCTGCATTTGCCAGGTGGTTGATGTCGAACCCCTCTTCCATATATCTTCTAGCACACTTAAGTTGGAACAAGAAACAGGGAGAATAGTCAGCATCATTAAGTATATGACATTGAATAATGAAGTTTAGTAATTCTAAAATGCGCATAAGAACATGCACATATATTTAATAGAACTGACTAGATAAATAACAAATCTAATAGAAAACAGGATCCAATTTCATATTCATGTTTGAATGCGATCGAACAACCTGTACGTGTTCAAAGTATAATGTGCACTATCAATTCAGTGTAAACACGCCCAGATAAATAATCTAAGTATTATATATATACCTGCATGGCACGACAGTAGTAGGGAAGGAATGAAATAACATAAGCCAAGAGCTTGTAATTCTGGCTTCGAGTGCAAGTCTCATATGGATCTGACTTCAACCAGCTTGCAAAGAAATAGCATGAAGTGAACTCCAAGTGCCTCAATAATGGAATCTACACAAAGAACAACTATAATCAGGATGAAGAGAACTACGCACAGAAAATTTTGATATTTGCAAACATGCATGCAAGTCTCAGTACAATTTTTAAATTCAGCTACTATCCGAACACTTGTCCTTTTTAAGGGGATCAGATCGGAATCATTGGAGTATTATCTTAGGAAAGACTATCAGAATGAAGTGTTAGCTCATACATTTCTGAGCTAATCTCTTGAATTGTCATTCCTATGCATACAATAATGACGAAGTACTTATGATGTGTAGGTACTAGGATTGAGCAGGTAGTAATAACGTGCGCGTCTTGGCAGTGTATCATGTTATAATAGCAATGTTATTATGGATGATTACCTGACTGGTAAGCTGATCAGCCATGAAGAAATCCACCATGAGCACCTTGTAGAAGGGAGTGAAAACAATGTTTCTCATCACTCTTAGGAAGCAGTAGCGGGTTGATCGATAAAGAACATTAAATGGGCAAATCAGGGTTGCTACGAATACCTGAAATCATGCAATATTTTACAACAAAGCAGATGTAATGGTTAATTAGCCATGGAACAGGGTTAATTGTTTATAGAAAGAAGAAAAAAAAACTCCCTAAACTTGGTTAGTCTCCTTGTGATTTAACTGTTAAACTATATAATTTCTAATTCTTATCTCTCAGGTCATTTTCAAAAAATCCTTAACAAATATTCATAAGCATATATGTTTTCGACAAAATTAAGAACTATATCAGAGAGCTAGTATAAGAGTGAATGCATATCTTTATGCATGCTGTCATAAAAGAAAACAGCACCATTAATTGTTTGTGGTACTAAGCATTAAAACTAGTATCGGAAGAGAGGGCCGGGTTTGTTTAATTCATTACCAGCAACAGAACGCCCGGGAGAGCATCGACATGTTCTTGTGAAAAGCCAGACGATTTAAGGAGGAGCTGGATGACCATGGCCCCGACAACGGCAGTCATGAAGGAGGTGCAAATGAGAAATGCATCCCTATGCTTCAAGGCTGTGGTCGGAGAGAAGTCGAATATGAAGTTGTGGTTTATCCTTGTGATCTTCCATGCAAAAATATTGCAACCATACAAGAATATGTGAAGGCTGAGGAGTGCAAACATGCTACCATGCACCAGAAAATACAGAAGACGGAAACAATTAATTATTATTAACCAACTACACGCCTCTGTGTTTTATCATATGCAAAAGAGATTAATATATATATATAGTTCATGAATCCGTAGTAACACCTCTAGTTACTTGAATATTCTTTCTCTCGTGGTCGATCGGCATTGCAACGGCAAGGGATAATTTTGAAGGGCTATTATGATTTGATCCTTTGATCGACATGCAAGAATTTAAGCCCATTTCTAATTAGTCGATCATTCTAAACTAGGCGTGTCCGTTAAGGCCCATTTCCAGCTAGTCATTGCTAAACTGGGCGTATCTTTCACTTAAGGCCTAGATAGTTGCATGGCTCCTACAAATGAGTGTTTTTTTTTTTTCACAAATCATTTTTATCGAAGAAGAAGAAGAAGATAATGGGATTTTAACATGTTAGTCCTTAACATATACCCCATACAATGGTCCCTTAAGATATCAGGATTAATAATGTGTAATATAATTAATTAAGTCACAAAAGATGTCATTTTTTCATGCAGTATTTAGAATTTTCCATGTGTGCGCCAGTGGGTTGTTTTGCATTAGTATTATACACACGTTCATACTTGTTAGATAGTTACTGATCGATGTTATTTCTAATCTTTTCCTATCACTTCCTCCAAAATAACCAATGTTACTTATCTTCTCAACCATCTTATTATGACCAGGGGCGAAGCCAGAGATTTTTTATCAGGAGGGCCAAGGTAAAATTCTATGATTACATGTAAAAATATAGAGATTTTTTCATAATTTTTAGGGAGGCCAAACAATAAAACTTAGTTTTCATGGGGATTAAATGATAATTTTTTTTGAAGGGTTTATAAAATTTTCAATAGTGTGAAGGGGGTTTTTGAAAATTTCGGGGCGGCCTGGGCACCCCCGGGCCCTCACTAAGCTCCGCCACTGATTATGACTATATATATACCTAATTTCGTTTTACTTTTGTCTTTATTGCATCAGAAACAAAGAGCATATATTAGTAAATTATTCACCTTTTATTTAGGCTAAATATAATAAAACCTCTGCACCTAACTATTGTGCATTTTAAAAAAATCACTCCAAATTAAGAGGAAAAAAAAAACACCCAATTATGTTTTCCAGGGACGGGTGAGTGACCGAGGTTTTTAAAAAAATATTTGTGTGAGATTTTTTTTAATATAAAAAAGTTGAGTAATTTTTTTAAAATGCACAATAGTATAGTTGGGTGAGGTTTTTTTATATTTAGCCTTTTATTTATCTTATGGCTAGCTTTATAACTTATTTCCTTTTTCTGGTCATATTATCAAAAATTAAAGACCATATATTCTTCAACTTTCCATCTCTTTTGTGACTTATCAAACTCCTTTTGATTGAGCTTAATCATTGTTGTTTATAAATTATTTAAATTATAAGCACAAGAGTTCTTCTTTCTTAGTAAACACTAATGGATAGTTGCCTCTTTATTTCCCTCTTTTTTGTGAGACCTCATCTAATTGTTAGTGAGAAAAGAGGACCATAAAAAGTAGCATTGTTGTTTTTTTTTTTTTAAATTTATGTGATGGGGATGTATATAGTTGTAGAATGACATCACTCATTAATGACTTGGCAAAGTAGTCTTAATTAGGATGAGAACAACTTATACAAGCAAACTAAAGCATGCAGTATATCGCTACCACTGTGGCCTTTTTCTTTCTTTTTGCAAAAAAGTGGTGTTACCACTTTTCTCAACTTATTAAGCTAATATAAATACGTACTAGATGAGTAACATATATACCATAATATATTTATGAAAAACACATTCAAAACACATGTAATATATTGTCACAAAGCTATCCACATTTGCAGTGTACGGTAGCTTGCACAACCATAACTCTAACTCTATTCTATAATTAGCGAAGGTAGTACGTAGAAACAAATAATAAGCAAAAAAGAAACAAAGAAATGTAGCATTAAGTACCTAAAAACAGGGTAAACTGTTTCAATGTAACCGGCTTGTGTTGAGCCAGAGAAGATGCCAGAGAGATGGGCCAAGATAGCATATACAGTAAATAAAGCTACAAAGCTGCCTGTAAACAAACCTGAAACAAAATAAATAGTAAATAAGTAATTAAATTCATCAATTTCGTTGTTGCAACATATTGTGACAACACATGACACAATTCACTTGTTGAAGTGTGATTCAAACCTTCTGGAATTGCATGATTTCAGGAAACAAACCAAGTCAATTCAGTTGCTACTGCTTGCATTCAGAAAACAAACTTAGTTAATTCTGTTGCTATTTCTTAGCTATTGTTTAGGAGTTTTCAGTTCAGTTTAGTTTACTTCCTAACTTATTTAAGTCTTGTAATACTCATCATTTTTCAATCAGAGAAAAAGAAAAAAAAACCAAGCAGATTGTTTTCCTCTGCTTATCTCCTTTCCTTTCTCATATTCTTCCTCTGTCAAAATCAAACAACAGTGGTATCAGAGCAGCCACATTATTCCGGGTTCATATCCAAGGAAACATGGGTTCACAATGCAGAACAATGGATCAGGCAACAACAGTTCTCCTCAATTGCCAATTTTCAAAGGAGTAAACTACCACTTTTGGAGATTGAAAATGACAACATTGTTCAAGTCTCAAGAGTTGTGGGGATTGGTAGAGAGTGGCTTTGAGGATAATCAACCTGCAGAACCTGATCAACAACTAAGAGACAAGAGGAAGAAAGACTCTAAGGCCTTGTTCATGATTCAACAAGCCTTAGATGATGAGATCTTTCCAAGGATTGCATCGGCTACCACATCAAAGAAAGCTTGGGATACTCTAAAGCAAGAGTATCTTGGAGACAAGAAGGTGATCACAGTGAGGTTGCAATCACTGAGAAGAGAGTTCGAGACGGCTCTCATGAAGGACAAAGAGTCTGTGCAAGACTACTTGTCACGTGTGTCTGGTGTGGTGCAACAAATGAGGTCCTATGAAGAAACCATTGCCAATGAGCTTGTAGTAGGGAAGGTTTTGGGAAGCCTTACCAACAAGTTCAATTATGTGGTAGCTGCCATAGAGGAATCAAAGGATATGTCAACATATACCTTTGAAGAATTGATGGGGTCACTACAAGCTCATGAAGAGAGACTCAGTAGATCAAGTGAGAAGAAGGAGGAAAAGGCCTTTCAAGTCAGAGATGAGTCTTCCAACAAGGAGAAATCGTGGCAATTCAGTGGAAGAGGAAGAGGCAGAGGTGGATCAAGAGGAAGAGGTTGTGGGAGAGGACAAAGTAGTGAAGGAAGGGAGCAAAATTCCAAGTCCTACAAGAGTCCAATCAAATGCTACTATTGCAAGAAGCCTGGTCACAAGGAGGCAAGCTATTGGAAGAAAGAAGAAGATGAGCAAAAGGGTGATCGGAAATCAAACTTTGTGGAGCAAGAACAGAAGCTGTTTTTGGCTCAAAAGGCTACTGGCGATGATGCAGGAAGTATGTGGTACATCGACAGTGGTTGCTCAAACCATATGTCAAGCACAAAATCCATGTTCAAGGAGCTTAATGATTCAAAGAAGAGCAAAGTAAGGCTTGGTGATGGCAAGCAACTAGATATTGAAGGTCGAGGCACCATTCCAATCAAAACTGAGCAAGGTAACATCAAGCACTTGTATGATGTGCAATATGTACCACAGTTAGCTTATAATTTGCTAAGTGTGGGACAGTTGCTGAATTGTGGTTATTCTGTGTTATTTGAGAATGAATTATGCTTGATATCTGACAAGAAATCCAAGGAAACTATGGTGAAGATTTCCATGGGAAAGAATAGAATGTTTCCTTTGGATTTATCTGGCAATATGAGCAGGGCTTTGACAGTTAGAGGAGATGATGGTGCAAAGCTTTGGCATCTGCGTTATGGTCACTTGAATGTGCTTGGTCTAAGGCTGCTGAATACAAAATAGATGGTGCAAGGCCTGCCAAAGATTGGTGAGCTTGAGCTGTGTGAAGGATGCTTGTATGGAAAGCAATCCAAAGGTCCATTTCCAAGTGGAAAAGCTTGGAGAGCTAGTGTATGTCTGGAGCTTCTGCATGCCGATTTATGTGGGCCAATGCAAACTGAATCACTCGGAGGAAGTAAGTACTTTCTACTTATCACAGATGATTATAGTAAAATGAGCTGGGTGTATTTTTTGAAGGCAAAATCAGAGGCCTTTGAGAACTTCAAGAAGTTCAAAGCTATGGTGGAGAAACAGTCTGCTGGCAATCATGTAAAGGCATTTAGAACAGATCGAGGAGGAGAGTTTCTGTCACCTGAATTCATTGAATTTTGTGAAGAACAAGGCATAAAGAGGGAGTTGACAGCACCCTACACACCAGAGCAAAATGGAGTTGCAGAGAGAAAGAATAGAACAGTGGTGGAGATGGCAAGAAGCATGCTCAAAGCAAAGGGGATGCCAAATCAGTTTTGGTGTGAAGCAGTGGCTACAGCCGTGTACATCCTCAACATTTTTTCAACAAAAGCTGTCATGAACATGACTCCATTAGAAGCTTGCAGAGGAAAGAAGACATCTGTAAGTCACTTAAGAGTCTTTAGTTGTATAGCTTATGCTTTGGTTAACTTAAGGTCTAAGCTTGATGATAAAACTGAGAAATGTGTGTTGTTGGTTATGCCATTCAATCCAAAGCATATAGACTATATAATCGTCTTAGTGGCAAGATTATTGTTAGCAGAAATGTGGTGTTTAATGAGGATGCAGAATAGAGCTGGAAGCAAAGAGAGAATAGCACAAGCAATCTGAAAACCATCACCTTTGATGGTTCAGTAGAGGAGCCAGCTATGACAGACACCAATCAACAGTCTCCAAGTCCTCCATCAACACCATCAAGTCATCACAGTTCATCAAGCCAAAGCTCCTCTCCTTCAAGTTCTTCAAGTGAATCTCCACTAAGAAGGTTAAGATCTCTGACTGAAATTTATGAAAGCTGTGATTTTGCTCTGATTGCTACCGAACCAACAAGTTTTGTTGAGGCTGTGAAAGAAGCTAAGTGGCAAGTAGCAATGGAGGAAGAAATGAAGTCTATTTAGAAGAATAAGACTTGGGAGTTAATGGATCTTCCTGAAGGGAAGAATGTGATTGGTTTGAAGTGGGTTTTCAGAACCAAATTCAGCACAGATGGGAGTATTCAGAAGCACAAGGCACGGCTGGTGGCTAAAGGGTATGCTCAACAAGAAGGAATTGATTTTGAGGAGACATTCTCACCAGTGGCAAGGTTTGAAACTGTGAGAGTTGTACTTGCTCTGGCTGCTCAATGGAGATTACCAGTATTCCAGCTTGATGTTAAGTCAGCATTTCTCAATGGAGAATTGCAAGAAGAAGTGTTTGTTGAGCAACCTCAAGGCTTTGTCAAGGATGGTGAAGAAAGCAAAGTGTACAAACTGCAGAAGGCTCTCTATGGCTTGAAACAGGCTCCTCGAGCCTGGTATGACAAGATTGATGCATTCTTTCTTCAGAATGAGTTTGAAATAAGTGAGAATGAGCCAACGTTGTATGTCAAGAGGCAAGGTATGCAAGAGTTTATTGTAGTATGTCTTTATGTTGATGACATTATCTACTTTAGCTCTTCACAAGCACTTTTAAATGAATTCAAGCACTCCATGATGAAGGAGTTTGAGATGACAGACTTAGGAATTCTACAATATTTCCTGGGTTTGGAAGTAAAGCAGAGAAAGAGTGGCATCTTTGTTTGTCAGGAAAAGTATGCAAAAGATTTGCTGAAGAAGTTCCACATGGAAGGCTGTGATGTAGCAAGAACGCCAATGAACACCAATGAGAAGTTACAAAGAGAAGATGGCACAGAGAAGGCTGATGAGAAGGTGTTCAGAAGCTTGGTAGGAGGCTTGAACTATCTCACACATACAAGGCCAGACATTGCTTATTGTGTGAGTGTAGTGTCAAGGTACATGCATAGTCCAACCAAGCAACATCTAGGAGCTGCAAAGAGGATACTAAAGTATGTGGCTGGAACAATCAATCATGGAATCTGGTATGAGAGTGTTGAAGATTTCAAATTGAAGGGTCATACTGATAGTGATTGGGCAGGGTGTATGGATGACAGAAAAAGCACCTCTGGCTTAGTGTTTAGTCTTGGCTCAGGTGCAATTACATGAAGCTCAAAGAAGCAAGACACTGTGGCATTGTCTTCTTCTGAGGCTGAGTATGTGGCAGCAGGATTAGCTGCAAGACAAGCACTCTGGCTAAGAAAACTGTTGAAAGATTTGTGTTGTGCACAAAGTGAAGCTACTGAGTTATGGTGTGACAACAAGTCAACAATAGCAATGACCAAGAATCCAGCATTCCATGCCAGAACCAAACACATTGATGTGCAACATCATTTTATTAGAAAGCTGGTGTCCGAGGAGAAGATTGTTCTAAAGTTCTGTGGAACAAATGATCAAGATGCAGATTTGTTCACTAAGGCATTGAGTTCAGCAAAGCATCAATTTTTCTTAGAGAAGATTGGAATGCAAGAGTTTGAATCAAGGGGAGGTGTTGAAGTGTGATTCAAACCTTCTGGAATTGCATGATTTCAGGAAACAAACCCAGTCAATTCATTTGCTACTGCTTGCATTCAGGAAACAAACTTAGTTAATTCTGTTGCTATTTCTTAGCTATTGTTTAGGAGTTTTCAGTTCAGTTTAGTTTACTTCCTAGCTTATTTAAGTCTTGTAATACTCATCATTTTTCAATCAGAGAAAAAGAAAAAAAACAAAGCAGATTGTTTTCCTCTGCTTATCTCCTTTCCTTTCTCATATTCTTCCTCTATCAAAATCAAACAACATCACTAACACAAAAGACATTAATCTTTGGGGTAGCTGGAGGTTAAAGCATATTAGAAAAGAATACCTTATCATGTGGGATATTACTGCGGCAGCTTGTTCATGGAGAGTGTGGCTCGATAGAAATGACTCTTGCTTTCGTAACATAAACTATGCGTATATTAAGTTGTTACATAAATTTGGTCTCTAAGTAATGCTTGGGCAGGTACTACAGGGACAAGGAAGAAGCTGCGCATAGACAATGAGTAGTGCATTAGCCAAGGTCGCCTGGTAACGGAAAATGGGTGTTCCTAGATGCGATTCGGCGGAGGGGGGTGTTGTAAGGCTGTTTGGGGTAACAAACACTTGAAGATGTATTCATGTATCTTTTCATTTTCAGTATTAGAGTTGTGTGGGTGTTGAGTTGTAATGAGGACTTCTATGTTTCGTTAAATGTTCCCATGAAACTGGTGACAATTAATAGTCACCTTTGCATAAATAAATTAATTAATTAAATAAAAAAAGACATTAATCTTTAAGTACAATATTTGGAATAATTAACAAGTGTCATGTCAGATAATTAAGTTGTCCAACACGTACAACTTCATGGCATACACATATATATGTAATATGAAGCGACTCTTCCAGATAAAAAGTATTGTAGTCTAAAATCAGCCGAATACTAGCTCTCTTTGTAATTCAGGGTAAATATGGTTTAGGCCACTAGCCCATTCCTATTGAATTTTTCATCTCGGCTATATACCTTTCAACTAACCAACGACAACAGTTTGGAGAAATAGCTAGAAACTATGTTACAAAGTATGTACACTAAATCTCAACTCTATTCTAATTTCTAAGCTGTGTACTATATATGTTGTTGATTATGTACTCTAACGGAGTTGAAAAAGTCAAGAGACCTAATAGAAATTCAGTGTCAAGCTAGGCAGGGCCCTAAACGAAACCTAATTACCCCTTGTAATAATAGCAATATAAACATGCAACCCCTTTTAGATGTGAGCGCAATATGGATGGGAGCAGCTGCAGGGTCTTTAATTATCCTTGCTGTTTCTAACTCTAACCCTAACCTACCTTGAAAATAATTTAAAACCTCTGAGATGTGTGACTGTAATCAATTCCAACAAAGAGGGGGAAAAAGGCACTAACAGCAACTGACCATTTGGCAGGTAAGAAAGTTACGGGTACAGCACGGATTTGTGAATGTAGCAAATTTTGGCAACAAGAAACAAAAACTCAACTGCTTCTTGTTCAAACTGAGAAGCTGATATTAGTTTCCTTTCCTATTATATATGTGTTGATTAGTTACAACTATCTACATTAATGAATCTCGTTAATTAATTTGGCAAATACCACACGGAATAAGTGAATTAATTAATTAAACTATGTGTCTAATTCAACTACAACCACATCATGATCTATAACTAAAACTAAAATGATTGCATGTAATATGAATGAATCCATCATACTTTTGACGTTGTACGTGGGATAATTTATGTAATTTATTCCATGCATTTGTGCATATTACTTAACTAATTGCTGGCTCTAGTAACATCGATTCTATTCATCTTTTTAATTATCTCTGCATGTTTCTTTTCTAATATTTCAGGAATATGCAACCTCATTCTTTAATAATTAATTAGTCAGTTTCTTGCATTTCCAAAAGATAATACATATCTCATCCGAGTAATATTGATTCTATTCTTTATTCCCGACATTATGGATGGTTCTCGCAAAGGTTCCACCTCAAAATATCTTCATTTAATTTATGTGCAGTTGCAAGTACAATATATATTTCTCCTTTATAATAAAGAAGGTTACGCATCCTTGTTCGAGTTAATTATTAGCAAAATATATGGAGTTCAATCAGAATATCATGATTAACAATACTGCAATTGTATGTGTTTAAGTATATTTATGGAAAAATATATTAATAATTAATTAGAGAGGCAGTACCTGAAATTGGTACCTGAAATTATATATATATATATATATTGCTCCCTCGATTTCAAAATATAAGTCATTTTAGTTTTTTTTTCTTTTCTTCATAATATAAGTCACTTTAGGTTTTTTCAAGAAGATGTCTTGTAATTCTTAAATGTCAATAAATTAGTTTTCTATGAAATTTTTAATTTTATCCTTATCTTTTTTATATAAAAAAATAATAAAAATCATAGATGAGGACCTATACGACATTATATAATTGATGGCTTATTTATGAGCTTCAAATTTTTAAAATATACAGTAATTTTACTCAATCATATGTTGTTTCCTTAATAGTGACTAGTAGTTTATACGTGCGATGCACGTCTTAATAAATATAGTTTTTTTTAAAGTAAAAATTCAGACGTAATCTAGATATGATCTAAAACCTCATTTACAATAGTTATGCACATACATTGTAGGAATTGGTAGATGGACAAATTACACAAAGCCCTTGTAATAGTAGAGATGTAGAAATTGAGAATAAAGTATATTTTGAAAGGAGGGAGCATACCAACTAAGAAGGTGATGATGTGAGAATCTTTGGATTGGTGGGGCCTCAAAAACTTCATTGCTTTCTTCCTGTCATTGCTTGCAAAGTGCTTTGTGAAGCTGGATTCCACCTGGTCAGCTAATCTTACCACCTGTGACGTCGTCATCAGCACGCTCATTGTTTTTTAAACTTTATTAGTACTGTCATTTTGTTTCTCAGGTCTCTTGAGCTTATTAAATTATTTCATATTAATAAAAAAAAAGGTGATTTTATGTACACTATATTTTTTTTTATAGAAAAAAAAATATCAGTTTGATATTTACAAAAAGTTAACAAGCAGCTCAAGCATCAAGCATCAAGCATCAAGCTAATTATAGATTTACCTTATGAAACTAAGCATATTATTAGTTTTGAACTAGTATACTGTTTTTTAGTAGAAGTTGCTATTAGTTTGCAGTTAAACATAATACTTTACTGAACGGAAAACATAAATAAGACTATTAGTCTTATTTTCTTCACTGAAACTAGAGTATTGATTATCTTCCACAATAAATTCTATTTTCTAAGGAGAACTAATATTTTTAAATAAATATAAAGAACTATCTTAATTAATTAATGTGGCCCTAAACCCAATTCAAAATATCCCAATATTAGGAGGTACATTTTTTTTTCTTTGACAAAATTGATAGAGCTATTTAGCTTATATATATATACTAGCAATCTGCACATGCGAAGCACGTTCTAAGAAAAACTATGACGTTGTCTAGTATCGAACCTGAGAACTCATTTTATCCATCTCAAATCCTTATCATACTCTTTCTATTTATCCTTAATGGTACCAACTTTTATTTTATATGAGTGTCACTTTTGTAAATAATTATGTTGTAAATAGATTTAAACTTTATTTGAGGATATTATGGTAACTACCAACATGCGTTTGACTAAATGGATGGTTAATATAACTTTCACTTAAAATAAATAGTTGAGATTAAATAGTTGATTGTCTACAAATGACACAACCCCAATTCACCTATTATAATATTAGAGATATATAAGTTAAAGAGCTCTGTATATATATTACAAGACCAGTAGCTTTCATTTAGCAAAATCCAGGCCCTGTAATTGGAGCAGTATTTGCAGTAGTAGATGGAAGGATATCACCAGGATAAAGGATACTCAGACATAGTTTTTTATGCCTTTATTCCTCCACTTTTCTCCTCTAGTTATTGTCTCTAATCCTACTTATTTATGTAACTTTTTCGAAATTAATAGTGAAGTTGTAGTCAACAATGAGATCTCAAAGAATTAAACTTAACCGATGGCTACCAATTTCACTATTATTCCTTTCACTACCTTAGGTCTACACTCCTATTGTAGAACTCTCTCACCTACTCTCTCTTTCTCCACCTTTTGGAATGTGCAACCTAAGGTAACAAAAAAAAATGTAGTAAAATTTGTAGTGGATGTAGCATTACTCATATTCTAATTACTGTGTTTATATGTAGAGAAACAAAAAGATCGAATATAATAAATTCTAAGATATATATGCCTTCGAATATTATACCTTGTCGGAGCTTATAAAATGTGATCGCTCTCCATTCTAACTAGTGTGTTTATGTATAGAGAAACAAAAGGAATAAATGCTAAGATGCCTTCGAATATTATACCTTGTCGGAGCTTATAAAATGTGATCGCTTCACCTTCTGTAAATAAGATCCTGAGTCCCTTTGGTTTGATACCTTCATGATATATATCCACCACCAAATTAACATATATCCATCATAAACGAATGTGCAATTTATCTTGTATATACGCAAACTTATAAAGTAAGATCATAGACATTAATTCCATAAATTGTACTCCAGAATATTTACCAGCTTTTTCGCTAAAAAACATAAATTATCTTAAAACATGCTATAATTGGGTCCAACACAAGTGTAAGAAGACACCCTTCACAAGTCAATTTAGGCTTAGAGCAATGTAATTTTTTATTTATTTTTGGAATATAAAGAGCAATGTAATTTTGAGGAGAACTCAATGTGTTTTATGTATAAATAGTTCTCTCTCTATTTTTACTATTATAACTTATATAAAAGTCTTGACGTATGTTTTCGATCACTTGAACTCTTTACATAGTTATTTTTGTCATTTTAAATTTCTAAAATTCTTGAACGGGCAAATCGAATAAATTTAAAAACACGTAAATTACGTGTATTTAAAAACCTCTCAAGTCTCAATCATGGATCATGTGACAGATGAAGTCAGCCTCTCATTCCATGAACAAACTTTCCAACTGCTTACTACGCATGCAAATATCGTCTACAAATCTACGAAGGGCCCCATAATCGATTGTGACAGTTACAATAGAACGTTCAATGTTGTTCTCAGATAAAATGTGAGGTGGCCCACTACACAAGGCAATTAGCTAAAAACACCCCAATGTTTTTTTTGGATTACACTCAATGCAAAGCTTGATCAGCTATCTATGTAAATATTATTAATGTCAGTCTGTCAATTTAGATAAACATCGCTTTTGATTAATCAGTCTGTTTAATTAGTAGCACCGGTATACTGGATTTCTGTGCCTCTATTATTGTAACATCGAAATTTTAGATTTATCAATAATTCAATTGATCACTACATATAACTTTGTTCATAGTGTATGTAGGTCTTTAATGTTAAAAGTAGAAGTGTTAATTAATAGTAAAAGAGTAATGCTTTAGCCACTACCAATTTCACTACCATTTCCTTCACTACCTTAGGTGGCATACTCCTATTGGAGAGTTCTCCCACCTACTCTATCATCTCTTACCTATTGGAGTGTGCCACCTAAGGTAGTGAAGAGAAATGTAGTGAAATTGGTAGTGGCTCTAGCATTACTCATAGTAAAAATAGAGAGAGATAACCCAAGCTTTCATTTATCCTAGTAACTGACTAGATCTTCGAAGAGCCTGTCACCGAGACCATCCCCGTGTCTCTAGGCACTTTTACTGGTACTCAGGGCGTCCAGCTATCAGCAACGCTCCCTCTCCTCCTCTCCTGCTCTCCACCAAATTCTCATTTCAGATCCAGATATGTGGTTAAGATCTGTCTCAGATTTATCCATTTCACTATAAATAATTAACAAGATCTCACACCTGAAGCCCCCACACTTAAAAAAAGCAACATCATAAACCAAAACTTTTATGAGAAACTTTTGAATTTTAACTTGAAATATATATCCTTCCATATAAATTTAAAGATAAAAATCTAAAGTTTCCGACAGGGCGATTTTATTGTCCATATATATAGTGTTCAAGTGGTGGATAGTGTACTTGATGCTCCAAGTGTATCTTAATTTCATAAACTTTGTCATCATTCGAATCTTGTACCTTGTGGAACTTTTTCAAAATCTTCGTAAACGCCACCATGTTTAATGAACTGTCAAAAACAAAACAAAAGAAATTAACCTTTTAGTAAAAATCTAAACAAGGGCAGTATAGTCATTTACACTTGTAGATGGATAACATTGATGAGCACACACCACCACGTTGAGGTTTTTGCATGCAAAAAAAGAACATTTGACAAACTATACCCCCGCGGAAAAAGAAAATTGACCTGTAAGTTTTGAGCAAGTTGAGGCCTTTGTAGAGCTCAAGAAATGCCCCCCGTATCATCTTTTCAGCGCATTGAATCTTTTTCCGATTGATATATTCGCCACCTCCACCTCCACCTCCACCTCCACCAGTGGACCCTTCTTTCCCGTGGGCGTTAACGATATCTTCCCATATCATAGAAGTAACGGCTGAAATGGTTTTGGTAGCAGTAGTTGGCGGTATGTCAATCCTCATTGTAGTTGTCTTGGGCTTCAACCCTTTTTTCGCCTTAGCCCTGGCAGACCCTACGAATCTCACTCCATTCCGTTCTAGTGCTGCTACTAGTTCATCTGCTATTGGTGTGTTCGAGCCAGTTGTGTCCGAGTCATCTGCACTCTCTGCGAGCCAGCGAGCGAGCGAAAACCTCAAATTATTAGATTCTGATGAGTAAATTATTTTGTACGTTCCCAAAGTTTTAGAGTAATGCTTCAGCCACTACCAATTTCACTACCATTTGTTTCACTATCTTAGGTGCCATACTCCTATTGGAGAGTTTCTCCACCTACTCTATCTTTTCCTACCTATGGAAGTGTGCCACCTAATATAGTGAAGAGAAATGTAGTAAAATTGATAGTAGATGTAGCATTACTCAAAGTTTTATAACTTAATTGTATCGGTGTAATAAGAGGAAATCAACTCTTCCTTGTCATTTTATTTTCATTTACACCCTTCTACTTCCAAAATTGTAAATATTTCACTACTTTTCTAAATTTAAGTTAAATACTACATTGGGTAGTATCAACTTTCTATATATAGCAATCTCTTCAAAGCCAAAATCTCACCCGAAAATGAATTAGAGTTGCTAAGCATAGCAAATAAATTGCTCGTCTGAGACTCTTCGGCATCATGATTCAATCTGCGAAACTGTTTACGCCGATGATAATGTTCTTCTAGAATCTTCTTCAAGTCCAATAGAATCTGCAGTTGCTTGTATAAAACCTCTGCCTTATCACAAAATTCCGACTCCTTTGCCCGATAGAACGTGTCCACTTTATCCAACTCGTCATCCAATTTCTCAAAAAACTCCTTCACCTAATTTTGTTCCCAAAAAGGAAAAAAAAAACAGCTCCCAAAATTTAAATAAACACAATTTTCATGACAAAACTGCAAAATCATTAATTAAATTTCCTTTTTTTTTTAAAGTTAGTTACCTCATCTTCCCTGGACTGTATCAGCTCCAGCTGGTACAAATTCTCCTCATCTCCCTACAAAAACAAATCAAATAAGGACACGTGACACACATCCGACCGTCCAGAAGTTCGGAACCCAAACCCAAAAAACAAAAAAAACACTCCCCGAAAATCAGGGGGGTTAAAGAGCGCGGGATTTCAGCCGTTTTCGAATTATTGCATCACACAAATATCTCGTGACTTCCTCCCAAAAAAAAAGGAAAAGAGAAGGAAACTCTCACCTCCATTGAAGTTGGATTCTGGTCCCGATTTCGGATTCCGGCGAAGTTACGGATCAGGTCGAGAATGGAGAATCCGAACCCGAGGCCGCCGCGGTCGAGAGAGAGATCGTCGGAGTCTGGCGGCGATTGGCGGAGGAAGGAGAGCTTGATCTTCTTGACCTGCTTTTTGAGGTCGCGGTAGTTGACGAAGGCGTCCTTCCATTCGGGGATGAGCTGAGCTTCGAGTTGGCGGGAAAACTTCACCATTTTTTGTTTCCCTTTCTCTCTCTAGTATCTCCGAAAATGTTCGAGATCGGAGATTTTTAGAGAGAGAGAGGGAGAGGGAGGCGGGTTTTATAGAGGGGGAGAGGAGGAGGAGGAGGAGGAGGAGGGGAGAATGGAGACGGAAATGGGGGGAACGTGTAAAGTGGAATTTGTTTAAGGGGCCAAAAGAAGAGGAAAACGTGGATTGTCTTGACATCTAAAGTGTGACGTAAGTGTTTGTCTTAAGATTTGTTGCCTGTTTTATTACAGGGGCTTATTACTACGAAACTCCTTTTTTTTTTTTTTCAGTGGAAATGGTGATATTTTATCTGAGTGATATTGTGTGCTGCATTTTGAAGTAGTATGACTTAATAGTTTTGACAAAGTGATCATGTGCTATTAGAAGAGAAATATATGAGATGCCGAAGAAATTCGTTGAGCTGGGTAGCATGAGCATCTGTATGTTTAGTCGTTGGAGACTCAAAATTTTCAAATTTGACATTTAAAAATAGAAAAACAAATTGACATTAAAATAGAAAAAATGGACTTCTAGGTGCTGTTGTTGAGACTCAAAATATGACAATTTTGTTTAAAAATTGCGCAGACGCAAGATCATCTTGCGTCCAGATTTTTTTTCCAGTTTCTAAAATTAATTCTTGATTAAATCTTAATTCTTAATTAAATTTCATTTTAATTCTAATATGTACTCATAATAACTTTTTAAGGCCAAATTCTATATAATACTTTCTTCACGTTTGGAAGAAAAAAAATTGATCGAACACAAGATAATCTTGCGATCGACAATTATTTTATAAAAATTGAAAAATTTGATCGGACATGAGATCATCTTGCATCCAGGGAAAAAAAAAACGGTTGACTTTTTAGACGGAAGCAATATCATCTTTCGATTGTGATGCGGTTTGTTTTTGGAGGCGTGTGGATGCACCAGGTGTGAGTTCTTACTCGATTTGTATTGAAGGAGGAAGCTCCTATGCAGACGGCCTTCGACTGGCCGAACGGTACGAAAGTGGGCTGGAGTAGGGTCGAGGCTGGATGCTCGGTTCGGATCAGGGGGCTCGGATCCGAGGTCTCGTGTACCTGCAGACGATCTAGGAACACCGGGGTTGGTCCCGGTGGCAGACCCTCCGACGATCTAGTTAGGCTACTGAGAGAAAGTAACAGTAACTAGGGTTTGAGCTGGGGAGAGATTGATTACCTGAATCCAGGGGTAGGGGTCTGGTATTTATAGGAGAAGCCAACCGGGTTTGGACCTTGTTTGGGGCCGGGTCTGGACCCGGTTGCCCGTGGGGCTGAAGCGGTGGAAACCCGAGCAGTATAGGGCTGACGTGGCAGACGCCCGAGCAGTTTTCCGGGCTGATGTGGTAGCGGCCCGAGCGGTTTTTCGACGCTGACGTGGCGGATCCGGAGGATCAGGAGGTGCGCGCATCCTGAGGGGATCCTGTGGCCCAGGGTGGGCCACGTCATTTCTAACCCATATCACAAGCCCCACACTCCTGTAGGGCTGGGTGAACCCACCGTGTAGGAGTGATTCTTCGCCTTTGGAGGAAGAGCAGTGTGGAAGGTGCGGTGAGAAAGTAGGATTTGCTACTTCCAGAAGAGGCCAGGGGGTAGGAGGAAGGGATCCCTTATTGGAGTTTGCGCAGGATGCTAAGCGTAGAAGATTCGGAGTGACGCTCGCCGAGCCTCGGGGTCGGCAGACGAGCCTCGGAGGTCGGCGGACGACCCTCTCGCTAGTTGGAAGAGCAAGGGGACGTCGAGGTCTGTTCGATTGACGCTCTGTTTGCCGAAGGTCTTGGGTCGGTAGGCGAGTTCCGAAGGTCGGCAGACGATTCTCTCGCTAGTTGGAAGAGCGAAGGGACGTCGAGGTCGATCTCGTCGGAGCTCGGGTTGCCGAGCATTTGGGGTCGATAGAGGAGCTCCGAAGGTCGGCAAACGATCCTCTCGCTAGTTGGAAGAGCGAGGGGACGTCGAGGTCGATCTCGTAGGAGCTCGGCTTGCCGAGCATCTGGGGTTGATAGAGGAGCTCCGAGGGTCGGTGGATGTAACGCCCCGCACTCAACTCGTACGCACACAATTAACTAAATTCTAGCCACGCCCACCACAGGCTGCCTCAAAAGGGTGTCCGGACGTTGGGTACACTTTATCATGGGCTTCCTAATATATGTACACTTCCTTCCCTCTCCATGGCCGATATGGGATTAAATCCCTCCATGGTCAACCGGGTCAACACACCCACACATTCATTCCTTTCTTTTTCTACTTTCTCATTCTATATACTACTATATAATACTACTATATATCTATATATATTCTAGTATATATACTTTTCTAGAAATACGGGGTCTCACAGTGGACGACCCTCTTGCTAGTTGGAAGAGCGAGGGGCCGTCGAGGTCGATTTTTGCTGGAGCTCGGTTCGCCGAGCGCTAGGGGTCGGCAGCCGAGCCCGTGTCTGGGACAAAAGGTGGGTTTTGGGGCTCGAGATTTCATTCGAGCTCCGAGCCTCTTGTGACAAGAGGAGGGCTTACGGGGCTCGCGATACGATCCGAGCGTCGACCCTCCCGCTGATTAGGAGGGGAATTTGCAGCTCGGAATGCTGTCCGAGCTCCGAGCTTATCGGCGAGCAGAGAAGGAGAAGTGGCTCGGGATGCCATCCGAACTCCGAGCTCCCTTGACGATCAGAGAAGGTGGTGCGGGTGGGGATTTCATCCGAGCGTCGACCCTTTTGTGAAATAGAAGGGGATTTTATGGCTCGGGATTTTATCCGAGCCCCGAGCCCCCGTGTCAACAGAGAGAACGTGGTGTGCCTCGGGATTCTATCCGAGCGTCGACCCTTCTGTGAAATAGAAGAGGAATTACTGGCTCGCAATTCCATCTGCGCTCCGAGCTCCCTTGAACAACAGAGAAAGGGGTGCGGACTCGGGATGCTATCCGAGCGTCGACTCTTCTGTAAAATAGAAGAGGAATTATTGGCTCGCTAATCCATCTGAGCTCCGAGCTCCCTTGAACAACAGAGAAAGAGGTGCGGCTCGGGATGCTATCCGAGCGTCGACCCTTCTGCGAAATAGAAGAGGAATTATTGGCTCGCGAATCCATCCGAGCTCTGAGCTCCCTTGAACAACAGAGAGAGGTGCGGCTCGGGATGCTATCCGAGTGTCGACCCTTCTGTGAAAATAGAAGAGGAATTCTTGGCTCGCGATTTTATCCGAGCTTCGAGCTCCCTGACTTGTCAAAAATTCTATATGAGGAAAAAAGGACTGGGGGTAGTGGGTATAATTTCACGCCCATTGCTGATGTCATGAGCGCAAAGATCAAAGCGTCTCCAGATCTTAGTGGCCGTTAGATCTTGATGATTAGAATCCAACGGCCAGATCTTAATTGCGGAAATCGAGGAGTCGCCTTCTCCTTATAAATCCCCCTTCTCCCTCCCCATTTTTTCTTCTTCACTTCTTTACTCTCACTTTCCACTTTTCACTAGGAAAGGGTTTTAACCGCCGTCGGCGACTTTTTTCGGTATCGCACGGTTCACGCTTCAGGTTAGTATTTCTGTTTCAGTAATGTCGCACAATCACTCCGGATCCGAGGCTAGCTCGTCGGGCCGCTCCGCAAAGGAATCCGAGTCAGAGACGTCCTCGTCTTTCAGCAAATATAAGGTTAAGGAGGAGGTCCTAACAGACGCTGGGTCGGATGGTCGTGACGACGTAGTCTTTGTGATGTCGCCGCTGAGGTCCAGGAGGCCGGGAAAGGAGCCTGTGGACGAGGGCGAAGAGGAGGGAGAGAAAGAGGAAGAGGGGGAAGGCGAGGACGAGGTGGATCAGGAGGACCAGTAGGGGGTGACGAGGATCAGGAAGATCCGGATACCGAGGGTGAGGAGGAAGACGAGGAGGAGGATCAGGATCCCGAGGGCCAGGACGTTGTTGATGAGGGGGATGATAGCGACGAACGGGAAGCCTGCTCGAGATGGCGCTGGCCAGGGCACAGCGGGAAGGTCGGTAGGGGTCAGTGATGACCTTCCGCCCCTTCCACCTTTGTCGACGCCGTCTCCCGAGAGGAAGGCTCGTCCCCGTCGGAAGAAGAAGGTGTTAAGTATTCCGGACAGCCCCCCTCCACAGGATGAGTACGCGCCCAGACCGGGGCTCGAATTTCCCCCCGTCTCCTTCAAAAATCCGGGGTCGATACAGATGTACCCTGATGATATTAAGGACATCGAACCTATCCCTCCTGTGCCGGGCGAAGAAGGTCGGGTGAAGATTCGGATGGATAGCTTCCCGTGTATTTTAAAGGCGGACTACCTCCACATTCTGAGGGCCGCCTACTTCATTCCGAGGGAGTTCGAAGTCTTCATTCCGAGCCCCGGCATTCGGCCAACAACGGTGCTCACGCCGGGCCACTGCATATTTCCCGAGGACGCCTTCCTCTCGAGCCTGCGGCTGCCACTGCATCCCTTCGTTAAGAGGGTTCTGAATTGGGCGAAGCTATGCCCCATACAGTACGGGCCAAACTCTTGGAAGCACTTAGTCTGCTTTATCCTAAGGTGCCAAGAGAAGGGGGTGAAGCCGAGGTTGACGTACTTCCGGGCCATCCTAGGAATTAGCTCCCTCGGAGATCAGGAGGGGATTTTTTATTTCTCGCCGAGGCCGCATAAGAAAATTATGCACGGCCATTCGGATTCCATCAAGGGGTGGAAAGAGAAGTATTTCGTGGTTCGGAATGAGGGGTTTTGGGGGATACCCACCAGGTGGAATTTCTTCAAACCAAACCACAAGCCCCCGAAGCGAAGCGACTTGACAGCCAAGGTGTGGAAGAAGGTGGAGAAAATAGTTGGGGGGCACAGTATCACGTGGCCTCGAGTGACCAAGCTACACCTTGCCCGGGCCGGACAGAGCCCTGCCGATCCTAGTATGTTTCTTTCCAAATTTTTGCATCTTTCTGCCTTCGTGTTAACGTTAGCCCTTCTTCTTTCATTTTCGCAGGGATGACTTCTCAACAGGTGGACGATAGGTGGGCGTTGTTGGCCGCCGCCGAGAAGGCGAGGGCGGAGAAAAGGAAGAAGGCCGAGCAGGAGAGGCTGGCGGCCGAGAAGGCGAAGATGGCGGCCATGGCCGGGGGGTCCCCCAAGGGGCCAGCCCCGGTAGCAAAGGAGCCCTCCCCGACGAAGAAGGCCAAGAGGCATCACCCCCACACGTCGAAGGCAGCTCGGGACGTAGTGGGTAGCTCGGGCAAGACCGTTGAAGCCCCGAAAAAAAGTCTCCCACCACCGAGGCCTTCCGCCAAGGAGATGGTGAGTCAGCAGGGGCTGCGACCCTTCGCCCCTGACTGGTCGATCGTGCAGGGGGATAGTCTGCTCGATGGGCCCGTGTCGATCGAATTCGTCACGAAGGCCACCACCGAGCGCGATCGGATGGCCCTGGCAGCGCAGACGGCAGACCAGGCCTTCATGCGGTGGTCCCAAGCACATATCTCGGTAAGTCAGTTCGGCGCTACTTTTCTTTTCTGGTTTTGAATTTGGAATTTTTCTAACCTCTTTCCCCTCGGACAGACGATGCTTCATGGCCAGCACTTCCAAAAGTGCCTGAGAAGGAGATCTACATCGAGAGGAGGAACGCGGAGAAGTACCTCCGCGAGCTGAACAAGGTTACTGACGAGCTGAAAGAGGCTCGGACTATGGTGACCGTCCACGAGGCTCAGATAGCCTCGCTCTGCGACATCCATAAGACGGACGTAGAGCGTCTCGAGGAGAAGATCGAGGCGGAGGCGGAGTAGGGGAGGAAGGCCCTGAAGAGGATGGAGGCGGCTTCGGCGGAGGCCCTGATGATAGCTCAGGACGAGGCGTATGATCAGGCCAAGTCGCATTTCAAGCAGATCTACCCCGAGCAGAGCGTGGACCACCTCTACTACGGGTGGCAGGCGAACCTTCTGCCGACCCCTGGTGGCGACGAGACGGGGGGCGTCTAGGGCGAAGAAGAGGTGCCACCCCCCCCTCAAGAATAGATTAGTTGTTTTTCCTTCTTTTTATTTTTGATGTAAATGCCTCGAGCGGTTGGCCACCACGGCTTTTGTATCAATTTTTTGAAAGAAACGAAATATACTTTTTTGGGTCGAGGCTTCAAGACTTGTTTTCTCGCTCTCCTTGTGATGGTTTGTTTCCTCTTGTCTTTTGGTAGACGCACGAGACCTTGGCAGCCGCCCCTGTTTCTGCCGAGGTACCTTTGGTTCGAGCGGGGGAGGAGGCCATGGAGGCAGCTTTGGCTCGCTAGCGAAAACAGGCTCGGGACCAAGCGACCGCCGTTAATTATTTCCTGAACAAGTCTAGGGAGCTCGGTCTGGAGGTGGCGCGCTTGAAGAAGGCCATAGCCGACCGGGACTGGTGGGTAATCGAAACGGACTGGTCCGTCTCGGATGCCTCGAGCGGGCGGTCTGCTTCGTCTCGGATGCCTCGAGCGGACGGTCGGCTTCGGAGTCTTTCCTTTGCGAGGCCGTGGTTGAGAAAGAGCTGGAGATTCGCAGACTGAAGCTGGTGTTAGGTGCGGGTCTGATTGAAGAGGCCAGCAACTCGACCCCAGGGCAGTCTCCGACATTTCTATTGGATTAGGCCCAACCTGATGATGCAGGAAGCTCGGTGGTAGGAGTATCTTCCCAGGCTGGTCCAGCCGAGCGTGAGAAGAGCCCCGAAGGAGGCGCCGAGTTTGAATTTCAAGCCGAGTGCGAGTGAGTTTGTGAGTTGTTCTTTGTATTTGTACCAGCGTTCATTGAGTTGTAAGCAATGAGTAATAATAATAGCATTCGTTTTCTTGAACCTTGATTGTCTCGGTTGTCGAAGGTGGCTGCCGTGTCTGCTGCGAAGGGGTCGCTGCCGAGGCAACTGGGCGCAACGGGCAAGCATGCAGTGGCGTATTGCCCTTCGATAAGTCATAAATGGCGACGTTTCGCCTTCCCATGTGCATTAATGGCGACGTTTCGCCTTCCGCCGTTTCGCATTTCCAGACGTAATAACTGTCCCCCTCAGAGGGTTATATAATCCCCACTTCCCCCAAGCTGATTGTTAAAAAGTGAAAGTCGCTTGACTTGGGTGCCTGCCGAAGGCGAGCGCCCAGAAACAAAATATTCTCCGAACGCTCCGGATCGGGGGCACACCAATCACCCTCAGACTATTTGGGGTTCGGGCCTGGAGAGCCGTGAGACCTTGGGTTGTCCGTTGGTGAGTGGTGGGTCGGCCGATTGGTTCGAGAGTTCGGGAAAAGCCGAGGCTTGGTGGCTCTCCTGTCGTCCTCGAACAATTCGGGGTTTCGGGCTAGCAAGAGCAGGAAACCCCGGGTTGTTCGTGGGCGAGAGGAGGGTCGATTGAAAGCAGAGGGTCAGTTCGGGATGAAGAGAGCAGAGGGTCGGTGGCTCCCCTGCCGTCCTCGAACAATTCGGGGTTTGGGCTTGCGAGAGCCATAAACCCTGAGTTGTTCGCGGGCGAGAGGGTGGTCAACTAAATAACTCGAAGCTCGGAGCATCTGCCGAAGGCAGACGCTTTAAACCTTAATATAAAATTTTGCTGAATCGTGGTACTAGACCGTAGCCGAGCGTATTGGTCGAGCGGCTTCGAAGAAAGCCGCGGCCTTGCTCTGGATTGACGACAAGCCGATATCTCTTGGGAATGGCGGTGTGGGCGGTTGGTACCTCGTGCATCGGTTGATGGGCTTGAGGAAGCCCAAACCGAACGAGGGACGGGTGTCGAGCCCCCGCACCGGGGAGAAAGCCAGTAGCGGGCGTAGCAGAGGGTCGCCGCCGAGCGTTAAGGTCGAGAAGCTTTGGAGAAAGCCCCTGCCTTGCTCGAGGTCGACGTCGAGCTCCCGCACTTGTTCTCAAGAAAGACGGTGCGCGCGTGGCTGGCGGTTGTCGCCTCGTGCATCGGTTGATGGGCTTAAGGAAGACTAAACTGAGCGAGGGACGGGTGCCAAGCCCCCACATCGGGGAGAAAACCAGTTGCAGGCGTAGCAGAGGGTCGCCGCCGAGCGTCAAAGCCGAGGTGCTTTGAAGAAAGCCCTTGCCTTGCTCGAGGTCGACGCCGAGCTCCCGCACTTGTTCTCAGGAAAGACGGTGCGGGCGTGGCTGGCGGTTGTCGCCTCGTGCATCGGTTGATGGGCTTGAGGAAGCCCAAACCGAACGAGGGACGGGTGCCGAGCCCCCACACCGGGGAGAAAGCCAGTTGCAGGCGTAGCGAAGGGTTGCCGCCGAGCGTCAAGGCCGAGGAGCTTTGAAGAAAGCCTCTGCCTTGCTCGAGGCCGACGCCGAGCTCCCGCACTTGTTCTCAGGAAAGACGGTGCGAGCGTGGCTGGCGGTTGTCGCCTCGTGCATCAATTGATGGGTTTGAGGAAGCCCAAACCGAACGAGGGACTGGTGCCGAGCCCCCACACCGGGGAGAAAGCCAGTTGCAGGCGTAGCAGAGGGTCGTCGCCGAGCGTCAAGGTCGAGGAGCTTTGCAGAAAGCCCCTGCCTTGCTCGAGGTCGACGCTGAGCTCCCGCACTTGTTCTCAAGAAAGACGGTGCGGGCATGGCTGGCGGTTGTCGCCTCGTGCATCGGTTGATGGGATTGAGGAAGCCCAAACCGAGCGAGGGACGGGTGTCGAGCCCCCACCCCGGGGAGAAAGCCAGTTGCAGGCGTAGCAGAGGGTCGCCGCCGAGCGTCAAGGCCGAGGAACTTTGCAGAAAGCCCCTGCCTTGCTCGAGGTCGACGCCGAGCTCCCGCACTTGTTATCAGGAAAGACGGTGCGGGCGTGGTTGGCGGTTGTCGCCTCGTGTATCGGTTGATGGGCTTGAGGAAGCCCAAACCGAGCGAGGGACGGGTGCCGAGCCCCCACACCGGGGAGAAATCCCCAAGCTTGCAAAGGAAGCTTTTCTGGCTCGCGATGTCATCCGAGGGCCGAGCCCCAAACTTGTATGGGAAGCTTTTCTGGCTCGCGATGCCATTCGAGGGCCGAGCCCCAAGCTTGTAAGGGAAGCTTTTCTGGCTCGCGATGCTATCTGAGGGCCGAGCCCCAAGACTTGTTCTTTATTTGTAACGAAATACGAAGCCACAAGCTTGTTTTAAGAAAGCTGGTATATTTACAACACTTGAATTTTACAAAAGACAAGGCACGATGTGCCGATTACAATCTTGATAATTTACATGTAGGCTACTCTCCCCCTAAGAACTTGATGAGGTGTTCAGCGTTCCAGGACCTCTTGATGGCCTTGCCCTCCGAGTTGGTCAGGCGGTACGTCCTTAGCGCACGACCTCCGATACTTTGTAAGGGTCCTCCCAGTTCGAGGCCAATTTCCTTTTCTGACTGGAATTTGATACTGCCACTTTTCGGAGAACGAGGTCTCCAAGTTTGATGTCGGTGGATCGCACCTTCTTGCTGTAGAACTTCTCAATTCTTTGTTGGTAGATGCTCCTTCTGATGGCGGACTTCTCCCTGACCTCGTCTATGAGGTCCAGGTCGGCTCGCAGCTGTTTGGAGTTCACTGCTTCGTCGAAAGCCATGATTCGAGGTAAAGGGATCCCGATCTCCAAGGGAATGACGGCCTCCGCGCCGTATGTCAGATTGAAAGGAGATTCTCCCGTGGGGATTCTCTTTGTTGTCCGGTGGGCCCAGAGAACACTTGGCAACTCGTCGACCCATAACCCCTTAAAAGAGCTATCGAGTCGTTTCTTGAGGCCGTCGAGAATTTGGCAGTTCGCGTTCTCGGCATGACCGTTGGACTGGGGGTGGCATACTGAGGAGAAGCGCTGTTGGATTCTGAGATCTTCGCAGAACTTGCAGAAATGCTTACCCGCAAATTGAGTCCCATTGTCTGTAATGAGCACCTGCGGAATCCCGAATCGACAGGCGATGTGTTTCCAGAAAAACTCGGTGATCGGCGATTGTTGCTAATAGCTCAGCCTCAATCCACTTAGTGAAGTAGTCGATCACCACAATAAGGAACTTTCGTTGGCCCGTGGCTTTTGGAAATGGTCCCACCAGATCCATCCCCCACATTGCAAAGCAGGTCGGACTGGCCATTGACCGGAGGTTTTCCTGAGGAGCCCTTTTCACGGTGGAGAACCGCTGACAGGGGCCGCACCTTTTGACTAGGACGAGGGCGTCTTGCAGCATAGTGGGCCAGTAGTCCCCGTGATTTAATGCCTTCCGCGCTAGCGGACGGCTTCCCATGTGGCATCCGCCGATCCTCGTGCAGCTCCTTGAGGGCGTATTTGGCTTCGTCTGGGGTAAGGCACTGGAGGTAGGGTCTGCCATCCGTTGTTGTATAGGACCTTTTGAAGAGGGTGGCATTGATGACTGCGAATCTTTCAGATCGGACCCTGATCCACCTCGCTTCAGCCCGGTCTTCGGGGAGCTCTCCCTTGACTAGAAATTTCTTGATAAGAGTGGTCCAGTCGTTGGGAGGTGCTCCGTCTTCATCACACAGAACCTCCGGGAAGTCTGTACTTGGCTGCAACAGGACTTCAATTAGGACCGTGCGGTCGAGACCTTCAAAGGATGAGGAAGCCAACTTGGACAGGGCGTCGGCCTGGGCGTTCAGCTCCCGGGGGATCCTCAAGATGGTCGATTCGTCGAAGGACGTTAATAGGCGTTAAACCGCGGCCAGGTACCTGATCATCCTATCGTCACGGGCCTCGTACTCCCCGGTGATCTGGTTGACCACCAGCTGAGAGTTGCTAAAGGCCCTGATCTGTCTGGCGCCGACTTGATGAGCCAGGTTGAGCCCGGCGATCATGGCCTCTTATTCAGCCTCGTTGTTAGAGGCCGGGAAGCTGAGGCGGAGGCAATATTGAAGGAGGAAACCATCAGGACCCCGAAGAATGATGCCCGCACCACTCCCCGCTTCGCAAGAGGAGCCGTCGACGTAAACTTCCCACGTCTGGTCGGTTTCCTTGCTCGCGGGTTGCTCGGAGATAGTGCATTCTGTGATGAATTCGGCGAGGGCCTGCCCCTTGATGGCCGTTCTTGGTTGATAGCCGATGTCGTACTGACTGAGCTCGATCGACCATTTGACTAGTCGACCAGAGCTCTCGGGCTTATAGAGCACGGCCTTCAGGGGTTGATGCGTGAGTACCTGGACCGAATGCACCTGAAAGTAAGGACGGAGCTTTCGCGCGGCCATGACCAAGGCGTATGCTACTTTCTCTATCCTGGAATATCTGGTCTCGGCATCGAGCAGGACCTTGCTTACATAGTACAGGGTTTTTGGACCCCTTCCTCTTCTCGAACGAGGACGGCGCTTAGCACGTTCTCCGATGCCGAGAGGTAGAGCAAGAATGGCTCGCCTGGTTCGGGCTTACTGAGGAGAGGAAGGTTGGCGAGGTACTCCTTTAACTGGGCAAAGGCCTCTTGCTGCTGAGTACCCCACTCGAACCCTCCGATGCCTCGCAGTGCCTTGAAGAACGGAAGGGACTTCTCTCCAGACTTGGAGAGAAAACGGCCGATGGCCGCCAGTCTTCCCGTTAGCCTCTGGAATTCTTTGACGTTCCTGGGAGGGGCCATGTCTATTATGGCCTGGATCTTTTCGGGGTTAGCCTCGATGCCACGCTAGCTGACAATGAACCCTAAGAACTTCCCCGAGGAGATGCCAAAGGCACACTTCGCCGGGTTGAGCCTCATGTTGTGGGTTCGAAGGACCCCAAAGGCCTCTTCCAGGTCGGCGACGTGGTCCTGTCCTTGCTGACTTTTGACGATCATGTCGTCGACGTATACCTCCATGTGGCACCCGCGTTCTTCAGCCCGAAGGGCATAACCCGGTAGCAGTACAGTCCCCGGTCTGTGACGAAGGACGTCTTGGCGATGTCGAGAGGAAACATCCGGATCTGGTTATAGCCCGAGAAGGCATCCATAAAGGATAAGAGCTCGTGACCCGAGGTGGCATCGATCAGGCCATCAATGCTGGGGAGAGGGAACGGATCCTTGGGGTATGCCTTGTTGAGGTCGGTGAAATCTATGCAGATCCTCCAGCTCCCGCTCGCCTTCTTGACCATGACGACGTTCGCCAGCCACTCAGGGTAGCTGACCTTTTGTACGAAACGCACGGACAAGAGTTTATCTACCTCCGTGTTTACTGCCTGCTGTCGCTCCGAAGCGAACTTGCGCCACTTTTGGACAACGGGTTTCAACCCGGGAATCACGCTGAGTTTGTGCATGATGAGATCCTTAGAGATCCCGGGCATGTCAGAGGGCTTCCAGGAGAAAAGGTCGACATTGCGGCGAATGCAGCCGATCAAGGCGTTCTTGAGGTCGGGCGCGAGGGAACAGCTTACTCGGAAGTGCTTCGACGCATCCCCTGTCTCGAACGAGACATCTTCTAGCTCGTCCGCTGGCTCTGGTTCTGGCTGGGTTCTCTCGGGCTCCAGCTCGACGGCATCGAGGGGAAATACACCGCGCCCGATCGCCGTCATGTAGCACGAACAGGCCGCCTCTTGATTTCCTCGGACAACTCCGACACTAGTGTTGGTGGGGAACTTCATTTTCTGGTGGTAGGCCGAGGGAACCGCCTGGAGGGAGCAGAGCCCCGGACGGCCGAGTATGGCATTGTAGGCTGCCTTAACATTCACAACCATGAAGTCCATAGACTCGGTTCTTCTGTTCAGGGTCGTGCCTGTCGTGATGTCTAGGGTGACGATCCCCTCTATTGTCACTGGGACACCGGAGAATCCGTGTAAGGTGTATCCGGTCGGCTTTAGCTTCTCACGAGAGAGCTTCAAGTTCTCGAATGCTCCCAGGAATAGAATGTTGACCGAGCTCCCGTTGTCTATGAGGATTCGCCGGACCTCAAAGTTTGCCATGCCGAGGCTGATGACAAGCGCGTCACAGTGAGGGAGCCGGACTCCCTCCAGGTCTTCCATCGAAAAAGAAACAGGGAGTTGCTGGACTTAGGGGGAGAGAGGGCCCTGGACGGTATTGACATCCCGGATGAATGCCTTGCGGGAAGTGTTGGATTCCCCTCCCATGGGCCCTCCGTGGAGGCAATGTAAGACTGCCTGGCCCTCGGGCTCCTCGGGCTCCAGCTCCCGCTCGGGTCGCTGCCGGGGTGCTCGAGGAAGAGGGGAATCCCTCCTGTGTTTGGTATCCCTCTGTTCCCGGAGGCCTTCCCTTTTGAATTCTCGGAGGTACCCTCGTTGAATGAGGGCCTCAATTTCGTCCTTCGGGGCACGGTAATGATCTGTGTCGTGCCCGTTGTCCCGGTGGAAGCGGCAGTAGAACCGCTGATCCCTCTTCTTGCTGGTGTTGTTGGAAGGTCGAGGGGGGTATTGCACGAGGTCGCTGTCTTCAATCGCTAAGAGGATCGTCGACACGTTTTGCGTCAGCGGTGTGTACCTCTCGAAGCGGGGGACCGGCGGAACCTTCTTCGCGGCGCCCCCGTCTCTCGGAGCTTTCTTCGCCAGCTCGATCTCGTCGGCTTTGCGCTTCCCCTTCCCGGAAACTTCTTTCTGGTCCTCTGGATTCAGGGTCTCTTCGGCTCAGATGTACTTTTCGACCCGATTGAGGAGGTTAGGGAAGTCTATCGGGGGCTTCTTTGCCAGGGAGGCCTTCAGCTGTCCGTGTCGGACGTTGTGCCGGAAGGTTGCCGAGGCAACCCCAGGGTCGAGGGAGGAGACCGACCTCGCCTCGGCGGTGAACCTTCGGACGAACACCCGAAGCGACTCCCCTTCCTTCTGCCGGAGGCCGAGTAGGGACGCACTTGTTCTTTCAGCCTTTCGGCTGGTTACGAAGTGTGTGAGGAAGCTGCCCTCTAGCTGGTGGAAAGAATAGATGAAGCCGGGGGTAAGTTTGGAGAACCATTCCCGAGCTGGACTCCGGACGGTGGCGGGGAAGTCTCGGCACAGAAGGGGATCCGATGCACTGTAAATCATCATGAGGGTTTTGAAGCCCTCCATGTGATCAGCAGGATCGCCCTCGCCATCATAGGTCTCGAATTGAGGCGGGCAGAAATTTCGGGGTATCTCCGCCTGCAGGATGAGGGCGGAGAAAGGAGGTCGGACAGGCCTGTACCCTTGCGCCGTCCTCGGGCTGCCGTCGCCGAAGTGGTCGAGGCGATCCTCTATTTCTTGTAGGCACTTCAAAATGTCGTCGTCATACTCCGGTGGGATTGTTGAGGGGCGAGATACGCTGGCCTCGGCATCCGACCGTGTGTGAGAGCGGCGGACGTCCTCATCAATGGGGATCCCCCGGATGGCCCCCATTATCTCCTTCCGGAAGTCCTGGAACTCCTGGTGAGTGACAGGGGCTCGCTCGGCCCGGTTTGGTTGAGCCGGAGGTTGCCATCCGACACGGCTGAGCGCCGGCCCCCGTCCTTGGGACGGAGGCTTTGGATGGTTCGGGGCTGAGTTGGAAGCGGCCATTCCCTTGCTGCGGATGACCTGTCGGTTTAAGATTATCCCTCAAAGATCGGGTTGGATCGGACGGGAGGCACCTGGTTGGAGTCTGTGACTGACCGCCGGGTTGTTGGATGCTTGAGCGTCGACGCCGACACCCTGTGGAGGCACGTCCTGCCGATGCGCTGAGGTAACAGCTCCCGTGGCTTTGGGTGCCATGTGAGCTCGGGTTGACTTCCGAACAGTTGGTGGCTGAGGTCGGACTGGTGTCCGCAATAGAGAGATTCCCACAGACGGTGCCAACCTGATGCAGTTTATTTTTGGAAGGCGTGTGGATGCACCAGGTGTGAGTTCTTACTCGATTTGTATTGAAGGATGAAGCTCCTATGCAGACGGCCTTCGGCTGGCCGAACAGTATGGAAGTGGGCTGGAGTAGGGTGGAGGCTGGATGCTAGGTTAGGATCAGGGGGCTCGGATCCGAGGTCTCGTGTACCTGCAGACGGTCTAGGAACACCGGGGTTGGTCCCGGTGGCAGACCCTCCGACGATCTAGTTAGGCTACTGAGAGAAAGTAACAGTAACTAGAGTTTGAGTGGGCAGAGATTGATTACCAGAATCCAAGGGTAGGAGTCTGGTATTTATAGGAGATGCCAACCGGGTCTGGACCCGTTTGGGGCCGGGTCTGGACCCGGTTGCCCGTGGGGCTGAAGCGGTGGAAACCCGGGCGGTATAGGGCTGACGTGGCAGACGCCCGGGCGGTTTCCGGGCTGATGTGGCAGCGGCCCGGGCGGTTTTCCGACGCTGACGTGGCTGATGATCAGGAGGTGCGCGCATCCTGAGGGGTTCTCGTGGCCCAGGGTGGGCCACGTCATTTCTAACCATATCAGATTGCTATAATTTGAGAATTCATATTTCTCGTCTCAAATATAGAAGGTTTTTTTCCAAAACGCAAAATTTTTTAATATAGGGAACAACTATAGCACTACATTTTTCACTTTTTTCAAATTTCAGACAATGACAATATAGGGAACAACTATAGCACTATATTTTTCACTTTTTTCAAATTTCAGACAACGACTATATATGCTCTCATGCAGGTTGCACATGCTTTTTCAACGTATATATAATAATATACTACTAAAGCAGTACAACTTCTATGGTTAGGTAAAGATTATGGCTCATGATCTAATAATTAAAAATGAAATAAGTAAAAACTTATATTATATATGTATTTTTACCACTGTTCTAAAAATTAGTCTAGGCGGCGCCCAGGCCCTAGGCGGTCCCCAGGCGACTCGCCTAGGCCCTAGACGTTTGAAAAAATTGATTTTGGCATATTAGGCAGGTCCAGGCGGATCCAGACATGTGTTGTTAGAACCTGAATTTCACAAATTAGGAAAATGCTAACAATATTTGTAAAGAAATACAATTACAGGAAATAAAAGAAGAATCCAGAAACTTCAATACAGAATCGAGATTAAGATCTCTGTCCTTAAAGCAAAATTTACCTCGTAGTGTGACGGTGCTTGACGAATTGCCTCGCAGGATACAACTGTATTACCTTTCCCTGAAAAGCAGCACCCTAGCTTCAGAGATCTCAGTGAACCGGTAGCTGTGTTGTACTCTCAGACTTTGACTCAGAGGAAGAAGAAGAAGAAGATTCAAAATTTTAAGATTCTGTGTACTGGCAGACAAAAAATACTGGTCTTATAGAAGAAGGGGAGTAACTGAATGGTCCATTACTCTGTAACAGTAGGGTAATGGTTCAAAAACGTAACTGATGAGACATTATTCTGCTGTTACAGAGTAATGGTACCAGTTACAGAATTTGAAAAGCCTCAACAGTAAATTGGGAAAAATTTTGGAGCAGGGCAAAAAAATTATAGGCCAGAGCCAGAGCCGGACGCGCGCGCGTGTGTGTTATTTTTGCTAGGTCCTCTCTCCACTATATGTTAGTGGTAATCCCAGGGATACGCCCTTTAGTCCATTTCTTTAGCTTATATACTTGAGAAAATCTTTTCCATCTTCCGATGTGTGACTATCCATTCCAACTGCCTAAGTTAGTACAATTCGAGTACCCAACTTTGGACCTACATTTCTCATTAATACGGAAACCGTTTTTGGCAAGTGAGTACATTACGGAATAGTACTCAACCAGAGGAACGTAATCCAATCAATTTCCGGCGCCGCCGGTGGCCGGAGCCCACTGGAATCCGGCACAAAAAATATGCCAAAACTATTTCCAACATCTAGGCGAGTCTGGGCGGCCTAGGTGGATCTGGGCGGCCTAGGCAGACCCGGATCATAAAATAGAGCTTAACTCGATCTGACCCAACCAATCTGGACCCATTTCAAAATAATTTTCGGATCTAGAAGGAGTTAGAGACTTGGTTCATAGTAGTAGTAGTAGGAGGAGGAGGAGGAGGAGTGGGAGTAAGAGGAGTAGTAGGTGTGATTTAGTTGCTTGTTTTCATCTTGAAAAATTAGGGTTATTGTTCCGATATTAACTTATCAATGAAACGGGATGACAATAATCTTTCTATATTCAAAATATATATACTTATATAGCTACTACATATTTAGACAATTATCAAATTAGGAAGAGATGACTTCTTTATTTTTTCCCAAAATTATTTTTATAGAAGAACACACAACCCAACATTACAAATTGTAAGTTGGAGTTCACTGAAAACCACTAGTACAATATTGTTTACCTCCAAGATATCAAATCTACCGATGCTTTTGATTATGAAAAGATAAGTCAATCCATATTTCAAAAGAAATCGGCTAGAACTAGTATAATAGTTTATTTTCTCGATACATCTAATTAAGACATTAAAAATTCTAATGGAAAGAAATACTTATCCTGACAAATAATTTCTGTACCAAAATCTGTTAACAAAACCAGTACCTTGATGCAATTGTGTATTTTAGACTATCTAAGGCTCATCTTGCAATAGTAAGGATAAAAAAACAAGAGTATAGAATGAAGAGCAATAAAGAGCATGATAATGCATGATGGAACAACAAAACAAAACAAAACCAAAAGATAAATTGGGACAAAAATAAACTAAACTAAAATAAATAAATAACGCCTTGCGCCTAGGCCCCGCTTACAAGGTCTATGCGCTAGGCCCCCATCGGCTGCCCAACTACCGCCTAGCGACGTTTAGAACACTGATTTTTTACTTTCAATTAATACATGAATCACCAAGTTTTTTGAATTAACACATGAAGAATCACCAAGTTTAGATATATTTTGATCATGTATAATAAACAAATGCACTGCTTTTCAGCAGGTCCGGCCCTACCCTGAGTTTACGGGGGTCCAAGGCACTCCCGAAATGGGCCCCCACACAAAATTTGTTTTTAAAACTTTTTTTGGAATAATAATTTTTTTTGAATTTTTTTTTGTTACAATTCTTAAAAACCGATATATATGAATAAATAGATGGAGATTCAGGAATTTGAAAAAAAAAAAATCTCCATATAAACTCAAGCTCAACTAAAATAAGTCGGCACAAATACTAATTTAAAATACAAAAGCCCAAAAAAATAAATTTCGGGGCCCACAAAAAATATTACGCACAAAATGCGTATATATAAATATAAAGAAAAAAATTGGGACCCCTAAAAAGCACAAAATCAGGGGCCCGAGTCGGCCGCTTCCCCGGCCCGCACTAGGGGGCCGGCCCTGCTTTTCGGCAATAGAGCATGAGACTAACTAATAAATGGGTCAAGTAGTATACGTTGTCACTTATACAATTCTTAAATGGTTCACTTATTAGAGCATCCATAGTCGTTCAATGGAAAAAAATGGCAAAATGCATATTTTGGCAATGCATTTCGAAGAAACGCTGCAATCGTCCAATGGTAAAAAAAAATGCATACGTTCGTTAAGAAAGAAACATACGAAATAAAAAATAATTTATAGTGGCGGAAACTTAGAAAATATTAATAAAAAATACGGGACCAAAGAAGAAAAAAATTTCAAAAATAATCTGATGTTTCGTCTGGGTTGTAATGAAGTTTTTTTTGCAAAAAAAATTGCAAAAACAATTTCAAAAAATAGTTTATAAAAAATATTTGCAAAAACAATTTACAAAATTTACAAAATTAATTTTAAAAATTATTTTAAAAAAAAAAATGGATTGGGACAAAACGTTGTCCCATGTTCATTCCCACCCTTTTTTTGACTAGTAAAAGGAAGGAGTAACCTACCTCACGAGAAAATATATATATATAAGAGAAGAGAGTTAACAAGAGTTACAAACAACTCTAGTAGATTGCCGACATTGAGTTGTTGTATGTGTAACTAAGTTTGGGATAGCATACCATTGGAGAGTAGAGAGAGCATTGGACATCTGTCGTACACCTCAACTAGCCCAATGTTATGATCCCATCCCTCAGATACACACCGCAACAATCTCACACAAAAGAGCTAATCCACCAAAAGATAACCGAACAAAATAAAGTTTATCAAAACAAAGTCTAGGACAAACAACGTCCTCAAAAAAACATAACAATACTAAAGCTGAGATGCAGAACCCTGGTTCATGCTTGGGAACTCCCTACGCTTGGTTGAGAGTGAGCTGCACCTAGCCTCATCAAGTCACTGTCCCCTGTAGCTTGAAGCTCCTGAGTAGTCTTGGCCTTCGTCTTTGATTCTCCACTTGAATCTAACCAATAAAATAGCCAAAATTTGGTGTTAGAGATGAGCTTGTCCACTGTAATAGATTTGTTGTTAAAAATAGTATCATTACGAGCCTGCTAAATACTCCAACAAGTTGCAAGAGTAACCATGTGCCATGAGTATGTAAACTTGTGCTTGTGGTAATCAAAACACCAGTGTGTGAAGCAATCAATGATAGAAGTGGGAAGATGTGGGATGTCAAAACGGTGCATGAAATAGTTCCAGGTTCGAACAGCCATGGGGCATTAAAAGAAAATGTGATAGGTGGTTTCCATCGGACATGCACAAGTTGTGCATGTCATATCACCTTCCCAACCCTTGGAGTGAAATCTTTTTTTGGAGTTGAGTGTCTCCAAACTCAACATCCAAATAAAAATCTTGCATTTGAGCGACGCCAGGTTCTCCCAACAAGCTCGATAGAATGGAGATAGAAGTCCAGAGATACTGAAGAACTGATATGCTGATTTGACTGTGAAGTTCCCAGTGGTGGAGTATCTCCAATGTACAGTGTCTATATCAGTTGATGGCTGAATGTTTTGGAGGAGTTGCAGGAGGCTCCTTTTTTCGAGATTGGTAGTGGTGGAGGTGGAAGTGTGGAGGTCAAGTTTCCAAATCCATCTTCCATGGTTCATGTAGCCTTGGGTTTTCAAATTTGCATCTTTATTCCAGGCTGCTTCAAACAGAGCAGGGAACAATGTGGCAATACTGCTACCTTTGATCCATTTAGAGGTCCAAAACTTAATCAGATGCCCAATCCCTAGTTGCCAGGAGATGCCTTGATCAAATTGTTCTTTGAGCTTGTAAACACTTTTCCAAAAATCAGAAGCCTTGGACGTGCAGATGAAGGAATTAGTCGCATTCCTGAAGTAGAGGGATTTGATAACTTGAGTGCCGAGGGATTGTTCAGAGTGGAATTTCCACCACCATTTCATGAGGAGTGCATTGTTGAATTAACTAAGGTTTAAGATCCCTAGGCCCCCTTGCCTTTTGAGTTGACAAATGCGCTTCCAATTTGTACAAGAAAAACCTGAAGTCTTAGTGTCACCTCCTACCCAAAAAAATATGCTCCATATCTGATCAATCCAAGCAATCACCCATTGTGGAAGTTTGAAGAAAGAGGTAAAGTAGGTAGGCAGCGCACTGAGCACTGAATTAATGAGAATAAGTCTCCCTCCCCTAGACAGTAATCGTCCCTTCTAGGTGGAAAGATGTCTCTCAATCTTGAGAATGAGAGGTTGCCAATCACGTTTCTTAAGTTTGCCTTTGGATAGGGGCATACCCAGATACTTGGTAGGGAGGGTATCTTGTTTGTAGCCCAGTATATGAGCGAAAGCTTGAAGTTTCGCTTTGGAGTGTCCAAAATAAACAATGGACGATTTGGAGAGGTTGATATGGAGGCCAGATACATTTGCAAAAATGTGGAGGAGCAATTTAAGGTGGAGAACCTCTTGTTCATCTCCTTTGCAAAATAATAGTGTGTCATCGGCAAATTGCAGTATGGAAAGTTCTGCAAGTGAGCCCCTGAGATTTAACTGAGAAAAAGTGCCGTAGTCTCTACCCTTTTCAACATTTGAGCAAGAACGTTGACCCCCAAGATGAAAAGCATCGGAGAGAGAGGGTCACCTTACTCCAATCCTCTTTTGGATAAGATAGTTTTTCCAGCAACACCGTTGACAAGAACAGAGGATTTGGTTGAGGGGAGAATTTCTTTGATCCAGTTGCACCAACGTGGACCAAATCCTCGAGCAACAAGCATTTCCTCAATGAAAGTCCAACTTAGAGTATCAAAGGCCTTCCTAAAGTCAATCTTGAGCATAAGAGTGTCGAACTTTTTGGAGCAGCAAAGGTTGATTGCTTCGTGGGTGATGAGGAAACAGTCGACCGTGGACTTCCCTTTGAGAAATGCACTTTGAGAGGAGGAGACAAGAGTATGGCGGAGGGGGCTTAGTCTATTAGCAAGGATTTTGGTGAAGATTTTCATAGAACAGTTGAGCAGACTAATAAGAAGGAAATCTGAGACGGTGTTAGCACCGTCACATTTAGGGATGAGGACAATGTTGGAGTAGTTCAATCTGGTGATGTCAGCTTTACCATCTTGGATGTCAAGAAGCATGCGGCATAGATCATCTTGGACTGTCTCCCAGTGTTGTTGATAGAAATACATAGAGAAGTCATCGGGGCCAGGGGCCTTGTCTCCGTTCATACTGAAGACTGCCCTATGAATCTCTTCTTTAGTGAATGGAGCATCAAGTTCAGAGAGTACAGGAGGAGGGTTGGGGTAGAGAGAGGCCCAGTCCACTTTGAAATCTGGGCGGGAAGTAGAGCCGCGGATTTCTCTAAAGTGTTGCTCGAAGCATGATCTGATGGAGGGTTGATCTGTGATAAAATTCCCGTTGTGAGCGATAGAATAAATAAAGTTCTTGCGCCTTCTGCCATTAGCAATAGCATGGAAGAATTTAGTGTTGGCATCTCCTTCTTTGATCCAAGATACTCTGGCACGTTGCCTCCAATAGGTGATCTCTGCCTTAATGAGAGACTGGTATTCCCTGTGGGCTTCAGAGAGCTCAGCTGCTTGCATATCATCAAGTGGTTGTGAATCAGCTAAGATGTCCAAGCTGTGGATTTTATCAAGGAGGGTCTTTTTACGGACTGGAATGTGGCCAAATTCCTCATTACGCCAACGTTTGATCCGTCTCTTAAGCAGCGTAAGCTTGGTGGCGAAGATGTCCGAAGAGCCTGAGCAAGTGAAGTTAGACCACCAAGAAGCAATAGCAGGCATGAAGTCTGAATAGGAGGACCAGGCCTTTTCAAACTTGAAGTAGTGGATTCTGGGGGTAATGGCTTGTGAATCAAGAATAAGGGGGCAGTGGTTGGAGGCAATGCGCGGGAGAGAATGCTGAACGCAATTTGGGAACAGTTGCTCAAAATGGCTTGAGATGAGGAATCTATCCAATCTAGCAAGCGCAGGATTTGCTCGGTGATTGGACCAAGTGAACTTCCTACCGGCAAGGGGGAGATCGATGAGTTGAAGATGTTGGATCCAGCTCCTAAAAGCCTTCATATCTCTGCTCGAACTAAGACCACCGTTCCTTTCAGAATTAGAGGTGGTTGCATTAAAATCTCCGCAAATGACCCAAGCATCACATAAGAGTCTTCTACGCAGGGTAATCTCCTGGAAACAGAGTTCTCTGTCATCCAATTCAAATGGAGTATAGACAGATGTGAAAGACCACTCAACTCTAGTTGCTCTAGTGCGGAAGGATAAGGAGAAGGAGAAGATGTCAATTGCACAATAGAAACAGTCTAATATGCTGTCATTCCATCAAATGAGAACACCACCACAGCTATCAATGGCGTCAAGAGATTTCCAGTTTGTGAGAAGTGACCCCCCAATGGAAGCAAGCTTGCGGTCGGTGGGCTTTGAGAGTTTAGATTCTTGGAGGCAAACAACCAAAATCTTAGCACTTCGTTTACCATCTTTGATAAGGGCACATTTGTTGGGGTTGCCCAACCCACGAACATTCCAGCTGCCAATCTTCATTGTAATAATAAGAGCACCCAGCAAGAACAAGACAGAGCAGGGTTCAAAGAGGTACAAGCTTTCAATTGAGCTGCTACTGTTGATCTGGTGGATCAACAGTAACTGCTACAATTTGCTTGATCTTATCAACCGAGTGTGGCCCCAAAGCCTCCACTCCAATAGTTTCAGCTACCTCAAGAATGTCCTCACTAGAAAGTAAAGCAAATGGATTGTGGCATGCATTGGTAACTGAAAGCAACGAAGAGGAGGTACCTTCGGACTTACGGTGGGAAGCGGACTTGGTAGAGGCCCTGAGGTGGTGCATGAAGGGTCTGGTGCAAGGGAGTTTGGAAGTTGAGCGGCAGCGCTTGCGCCTTTTGCTAAAACCCTCGTCAAAGCCTGGGGGTGCAGAGCCTGAGGCAAAAGAAGCAATAAGTCTGTGGTACCTGGGGATGAAGGACTTTGTGCGGAAGTTGGAAGCGTCCATTCCCTTAGTGCCAGCACTGAATTGTATAGTCTGGGGTGCTTCAGCTTTGCCTGCACGTTTGGCTACACAACTCTCGAGGGCATGCTCAATTGCAGGCTGAATTTCCTTGTAAAGAGACAGAGGGATATGCACTAATTTCCCCTTCCAAACCATCAGCCGAATTTCTTCTTCGGGGGGATGTCATGAGAGCTAGAAGAGCTGTCAGGGTCGATGTGGGAAGCATCAGAGGTAATCCCCAAATTGCCCTTAGGGAAATCAGAGGGGATATCAATAACGGGTGGGGCGTTGATAGCGAGATTTTCAATCAAGTTGGTCCCCATAGGATCATTTGCAACCCGCTTATGGGGGGGGTATAGGGACCATTTTCGAATCTCCCGTAAATGAATCAGCCATGCCAGATATATTGAGGAACTTTCCATCAAAGGTGGCAGGATTAAGGGGGGCAAAGATTTCACAACAGATACTTTACCTGAAAGATTTGCTGCGTGTAACGCCCCGCCCCAATACTCAGACAATTTTATAAATACTATGTAGTACAACTGCCCACCACAGGCTGCCTCTCAAAAGGTGGTTAACCAATTAGGTGACTCTTGATCCTTGGCTAATAGTATTTATACTCAAATTATCATATCAAACTTCCCATGTGGGACTAAATTTCTCAAATCCTTCTCAAAATTTTCAAATCCCATGCAGACCAGTCGACTGCTACCAATACCAGTCGACTGTTCGCTGGAGATCTGGGGTATTACATACACCCCCCCTTAGAAATCAGCGTCCTCGCTGAGTACAGGGCACACCTCAAGTGTAGGACTGCCCTTTCTAGCCGATGTATTATAGTCCTCGATACCCGGCCATCAGTCACTCTCAACACTGCAGATCGGATACCCGGCTATCAATCACTACCTGTGATTCTCAACATCGCAGAGTATACCCAACCCCGGAGATCAATGACTCTCAGCACCGCAGATCATAGTGACCTCTATTACATCCGGTGTCGAAAGTCGGCTCTGATACCATTTGTAACGCCCCGCCCCAATACTCAGACAATTTTATAAATACTATGTAGTACAACTGCCCACCACAGGCTGCCTCTCAAAAGGTGGTTAACCAATTAGGTGACTCTTGATCCTTGGCTAATAGTATTTATACTTAAATTATCATATCAAACTTCCCATGTGGGACTAAATTTCTCAAATCCTTCTCAAATTTTTCAAATCCCGTGCAGACCAGTCGACTGCTACCAATACCAGTCGACTGTTCGCTGGAGATCTGGGGTATTACACTGCGCCTTTCCAACTACGTCTCCAATGGTTTCCTGATTTTGCGGCTGATCGTTGTCGTCCTGTTTCTCCGTCGGCGAGCCCCTACAGTGCCAGAAAGAGGTGGACGCGCCGGAGCCGGAGTTGAAAAGCTGGACTTTTCCTTTAGCAACATCATCTGAGGGAATAGGGCTGCCGAGGATTAGAACGGGGACCTCATGAATCTGGAGCTCTTGGTTCCAAGGTACTCTGTATTTGACGTGGATGTTCTTAGGGACGAGACTAATGTCTTGAACTTCAATAAGGACAAGAGCCTGGTCTCTGGAAGCAGCATTCTTCGTGTCGGCGCTCATAGTGATGAATGTACCAAAAGGCTGAATCAACTGTTCTAGAGAGGCTTGATTCCAAAGGTGGAAGGGGAGTTGCAACACATTGATCCAGATGAAGCAGGGTTGAGGCTTAAGCTTGGCACCATAGTCCATCGACCATGGTGAAAAAGTAGCATTGAAACCCAAAAATTGAAAGACACCATCACCGATAGCCTTCTTAGCCTCCTCTTCGGTTGGGAATTGGACATGAAACACCGCCTCGCTGACCCTCTTCACTACCCACCAACCTCCTTGTCTCTTCCAAGCAAAGTTTAGAGCACTTTCAATTGTCGCAGCATCAGGGCGAGTCCGGGGGTTGATCAAGTGGAGGAAGGCACTTGCATGCAACCTTAGGAGAGCAGAGCCGATCTCAGAGTTGTGAGAGATTTCGATGGACAAAGAATCTCTGCGGTTATGGAGAGGGCAGTCCTGAACCCGGTGGCCGAATTTTCGGCAGTTGAAACAATGGAATCCGCTCTTGCGGCATTCGGCTGCCAGATGGTCGGAGTCACCGCACTTCATACAACGTTTTTCCATCTTCCTTTGACGAGGCTTCTGAAGAGGAGGTCTGCGGCTACGAGGATAAGAGTGAAGGGGGGAGATGGATTTTGGGGGGAAAGGGGGAATTTTTAGGAGAGGGGGGAGATGGGAAGGTGGAGAAGTGAAGTTGTAATGGGGATTTCGAGAGTGGCGTGGGAATCGAGGGGGTGCAAGTAGAGGATATTGATGAGAGGCAGGACGTGATGATATGAGAACTTGAGCAAAATATTTGCTCTTGTTCCAAGGAAGCCATGCACGCACCTCTCTCCTCTCCTCTCTCTCCCCCATAGCATTATCCCTAAACTTCATTCCCATCCTTAAATTCATTTAACCAGTTAATTTATTTGGTTTTTAATTTTTTTTTTAATTCGGACGAAACATGAATTAAAAATATAATTAAATAATCCTCAGCTATAATATGCATTTTGCTATTTCGAATGCTATTTCTCCTTTTCTACTATAGACGAATTGTCAAAAAATGGCAAAATAGCAAACGACTGTGTGCGCTACAGTACACAAAAAATAGCAAAAATGGCAAAAAAGCAAACGACTGTGGATGCTCTTTGATCATGATTTCAAGAGTTTCATGCAATTCTATCTTGCAGTTTAAACTACTATAAATTCTGACAAGCATGCTGTGAGTCTGTGAGATATACATAAGCTTGGTTTTCTTCACTAGAGTTGGTTTCATGAATGTTGTCTTTCCAAAAATGCATATTTCTTAAGAATGGTTTTCATATGTTTTGCACATGAATGCTTGTATTGGTTGTATTTATTTTTAGTCGCTTCCCTCAAAACAAAATTCATCTTTAGTCGCTTTTTTTAAGCCTTTGAAAGTGATTAGACTTTTGTAGCTCAAAGATGTAGTTGGAGTTCTTAGTAAGTACATTTAACTACAACGAAGAAACTACTATGAATATTATGATTATAATCGAGATACGGTAACATGAAATCTGGATGCACATTTAATTTATTTTAAAAAAAATTAAAGTAAAAAATATTAGGCAGTGAGGACTTAAATCTAAGGTCTTTTTTATATTAGTTATGCACGTACAATGCACACGTTGATGGATTGACAAATGACGGCTAAATATAAAAAAAGTACACAAAATTTTAGGTCAGTTTTAAAAAAAGTATATTAAGCTTTTTTGTTTAAAAAAAGAATACAATGTTTCAAAAAACTCTACTGGGTTAGTTAGGCTTAGGGTTAGGGTTAGGGTTAGGGTTGGGTTACGATAGGGTTTAAAAAAAACCACTTAACTAATCAGATGTTTAAATAACCCCCCCCCCCCCCCCCCCCCCCCCCCCCCCCCCCCCCCTCCGAACTAACCCTAACCCTAACTAACCCAGTGGATTTTTTTGAAACATTGTGTTCTTTTTTTAAACAAAAAAATCTTAGTGTACTTTTTTTTAAACTGACCCAAAACTTTGTGTACCTTTTTTATATTTAGCCGACAAATGACACTAAGGCCTTCTCCCATTATAATATATATATATATATATATATATATATATATATATATATATCTCCTATTTAGATCAGTTTGCTCTCTCTATTCCTTAAACCAGATAGCTCCAATTTCTCTCTTTCTCTCTCCTCTAGGGTTTTAAGCGGCTAACTCCAAATCCCTAAAACCATTTTCTTAAACCTTCGCTTCCATTCCATTGGCGAAACCTCCATTGTTCTCTCAAGCGCGAATCTCAAAGCAAATCCAAATCCAACTCCAGTGTCGAACCCCAATTAAGAGGTCGCCGCTGATATCTGATCCACTGCTGATTTCGTATTCGCGACTCCCTTCCACCAAATCGAACGTGAATATCAAGCGACTCCGTATCGGCGACTCCCCTCCCCCGATTCGAGAGCCTCTACATGCGATGCGGCGACTCTAATTTCATCTCATTAACCGAATTCTCATTCTAATTTTTAATTTTGTGTGTGCAGAGGATTACTCAGTTTTTTGCTGACTCGAATTTTGTATGTGCATGGGATCTAAGTTCAGAGAGGTATGATTGTTTTTTTTTTAATTTGGTAATTTATTTGATGTTTTTTATTGATTTTGATTTAAGGTGTACGTAAGTGAGAGATGGATTATTTGGTGGCCTCAATATGAGCTTCCAAACCATAGCAGGACAGGTAAGCTGATCAGCAGCCTAAAATAACTTGGCAAATATGCAATATTAATTTCTTTACTACAAGAGAATATATTATCGTGAAGTGTTTCCTTCAATGGTTATTAGAAACCATGGATAACATAACATATAAGAATTTTTAGTGTATGTTTGGATATATAGGATTGGGATGACTGAAGTTTACCAGTAAAGAGTTTAAATTCTCCACTCAAGAAAGACAGCTAAAGTAAATTTGTTATTGATCCATTTTAAATTTTTTTTTATTATAAAGGTGCAATGGGGAGATAAAGTGGAGATAAAAGAAATGATTAGCTTTGATTAGAATTTTGAGAAATTCATGTATTACATTTTGGCTTAAATAATAATAAGAGGTATTTCAATTGCAAACTGGGTCCAGACAAACAAATATTTAGATTATTGGTATTGTAAATACCTTCACACCTGCACTTCGATTACCATTGTATTTAGACATGCTCATAGTGGTTATGGGATTAGAGTAAGCTCTATAAAACCTATATAATCATGTCCTTGCATAACTATTACAAAATTCTAAAAGTGAGGCTGAAGTTAAAAAAAAACTCTATGCAGTGTTTCCAACAAACTATATGCATTCCAGGTAAGTTCAAGCTAATGATCAAGAAGGCGATGGTTGAGCTTAAAGGTAGAAATGCTGCTTCCTCATATAATATGTTTCCTATTTCAATTAATTTGCTGAACCTTTAAAACTATTTTATATAATCAAATCAGGTGCACCGTTACGAACATATGCCGTAGGCACGTATCAACGGACAAACCTAGTGTAATTAATTGATTGATTTAGATAGGGCGAGCAAAACTCTATCCACGTCATCAAAAAAAAAAGATAGGGCGAGCAAATGAGTTTGCATTTAAATGATATGTGTAAATTTGAAAAGAACTTTGGCTCGATATTAGACAGTAAAATCTCTATGATTGCTCAAACAACATTGCTTTGACTATATATTTTGGCAAGTAGAATCATGTATAGCAAACAAAAAGTTCAATGTAAGTGCAACCATTACTACACTTAAGGAGGCAGGAATCTTTTATATAGATAAAGTTCGAAAGTACTGTAGACTACATTTTAAGGAATGCTGGTAGAACTTTTGTGTATAAACTTTAATTCACAAATATATGTAGCACAATTATCACTATAACTTTATAGGAAGCCATGCTGTTTATATAATAGAATTGTGTTCCATCACTAGTGCGAAATTATGACAAGACTTGTAAGGTTTAATTTCTGATAATTAGTACATTAAGTAGGGGGATTTTCACATTTGCCAACTAATTTGTTAGAGCTGGCAAGCTAAATGCTTGCAAGTTGGAAACATTTTTGGCTCACTTTTTCTCATGCCTTATATTCTCACATAAAAATCTCAATTTTGGGTTAAGTAATTCAAAATAATTTACAGAAAATTAGAAAACAAAGTAATTAAAGGTTTTTCCTTTTATATATAATTTGAACAAAGCACTTTCTAGAATTTCTTCAAGTTTTATGGATACTATGGCTTTAATAAACGTACAAGCTTATCAGCAAAGTGGACAAATATCTGAAATTCTGGTGCAAATATCTGGATTTAATATTAATTTGGATTTTAATTTAGGCTGCTTATAAATTAGCTCGTCATGAACAAACTTGTGAGCATGTGAGCAAGTGAACAGTATCAACAAATGTTCTTTTGTTGATATTGTCATTTATTTTGTAAAAGCAATATGAACTGAACAAAGTTTGTCAGGCATATCTCAATCTTAATTACTCCAGTTTTTATCTAATTTCAGAACAACTTGTGTGGAGAGATATATGTATGCCCATTTTCTTTTTAAATGATTTTTAATTTATTTATTTTTAAAAATATGTAAAACTATGATTCTAAGGAGTACGAACTTTTTTATTTGAGGGCATTTATGTTGCACACAACCACACTTTTTTTAAGAACATCCTTACTAATAACTTCCACCTGCAAGGGTTCGATCGTCCTAACCATCTTCGATCAATATAGTATAAATGTACTGTGTGAACACATTTTTTTTGTTGTTGAATAAAAGATATATGTTGTAGCCTAGTCCCGAAACTAAGACCTCGTTTTACCCATCTCATCATTTTCACCATCTGAGCTACAATTCAAAAGTAAGAACACTTATGCCCTGTCTTTGTTGAGTAAATTAAGAGCTATGCTATAGCCTTATCTCGAATATAAAATCACCTTCACTGGAATGTTAATTTTACCATTTGAGCTCCAACTTATAGTGCTCTTAATTATCACTTATATCCATCTTTTTTATTTTTTTTGAAGTGACATTTATATCCATCTTTAAAGCATATAAATGTAGATATTAATTACTTCATTAAGAAAAAGATAATGTTACTATATTAACTTTTATTCTATTTCAGCAAGAAAAATGTTTTTTAAGAAGTCATTCCAGAAGAAAAGTGTGAAGCCTTCCCACACCTATAGTATAGGATGCCTTTGCTTTACACACTTGTTGAGTGTTTTCTTATATATATATTTTTCCTCTAAGTACACACTCATTTAGATACAAAACTGCATATACATGCGGAATATATATATATATATATATATATATATATATATATATATATATATGCTATGTCCATGAAGAAAATATGTTGTGATATGCATGTAATTGTATAGACAACAGTATTTATAAGAACTTTTGTAAGATTCACAAGTTCTAGTATCACACAAACATCCTTATTTACAAAATTTAACAAAGTAAAATTTCAAGAAAAAATTAACAAGTCAAAAAGTACTGTCACGCCCTTAGGGGGGTGAATAGGATAATCGTGCGGAATTAAAAATTAAAGAATTAAAGTAAAGTAAATTAAAGTAATACAAGAGAGACAAGAAAAGCAAACTCAAATGACGCAGCGATATAATATGGTTCGACCCCTAGGTCTACGTCCACACCACCTACTTGTAGCAATTCTCCGCTACAAGCGTTCCACTATACTCAAAAACCCTTAGTACGGTGATTTTCTGATTCAGGCCGACAGACCTATTACACCCACAGGACTTCTAATCCAAGTCCCGTCAATCTCACCGAAGTGGAAAAGAAAATAAAATAAAACTCAAGATCGTTTGAGATCTTGACTAAAGAATACAACCAATTCAACGCTCACACTCGGATTGATTATCAAGAGATTAGTTCAACGTAATTTTCTCAGAAGGAATAGGTGAAGAAGACACAGTGGATTCGTTCTATTTAATAGAAGATGAAGTGTATCGATCAAAAGAGGCAACGATACATTCCAAAAAAGATATACAGCCAAGTTGCGGTCGACCGTTCAGCTCTCTGGCGTAGCTAGAGAGATGAAAGGTCGACTGCTATCTTCGCCAATAGAAGTTGCGGTCGACCGACATTAGGTACGGTCGACCAGACCGTGGCTGTATAGATCGAATCCACTTTGTTTTCTTACCATAAACTCATCTCTCTTTAATCAATCAATTACAACAAATATCTCACGAAAATAATGCTAAAAATCTAGACTTGATAGATTGCTTGGATGTCAATTAATTGAGAGCTTTTTCCTCTTTTGCTGTATATGCAATCTCCCTTTATTGCTTTTCTTGTTTGTATATCTGTGAATCTCTCTTGGATCTCTTTTTGATATTAATTAATCCTGAAAATCTGACACAATAAATTCAAACTTATACAAGTGAGCACGTTTTGTGCACACCAAACCAAGAGTCAACAATCTCCCCCTTTTGGTGTGAACAAAACATGCACGAATGTTTGAAGATTAAAACAAAGTATGCAATACTCCCCCTAAATTTAGTACATCCTGAAAAACAGATTTTCATATAGATAAAATTTTTAAGAGAGTGAATACTCCCCCTTAATATAATATTACATGTAATACAGAATTTAATGAACAAATATAAGATAAGAATGGGATAATCAATTCATGAAATGATTTGAAATTTGAAAATCGTTTGAAAAATATTCGAAAACAATATTCTCCCCCTTTTTGGAACACACCAAGAGGGGATAGATAGAGTAATATAATCCTTGGAAAGTTCGTAAAATCAATCATCAATTTAAAACAAGGAAGATGCGCATTCTAAGATGTTACAATGAATACAAACAAAAGAGAATCTTCTTACATGATACCGTTGATAACGAGACTCTTTGATATACAGTGAGAGCTCTACATAATATCATAGATTTGAGATTCTCCCCAATACACATGAAAGCAACAGGAAAAGCAAGAAATTAAGAGAAGAAGCATTTATTTCATAAAATTTGAAAAATAAGACCAGAGAAAAAGTCGGTCGACCTTACGGTTGACCGCAAAGCATGAGTTTGCAAAACAATATCCAGAGAGCATGCCGATCGACCGTCACATGTGGTTTTTCGAAAACCAGAGAGTAAACCGGTCGACCGTCACATGTGATTTTGAAAAGAATTTCTAGAAAGCAAACTGGTCGACCGCAAACCTACCAAAGGCCACAGAGGGCGAACCGGCCGACCGTACGGTCGACCGACCAATAAACAGAAATTTTATGCTGAAAAATCAATGACATTCAATGCTCTTCTCAAGAAATAAAAACGTTTTTCGTCTAAAGGTTTTGTAAAAATATCTGCAAGTTGTGAATCAGTAGAAATATACTCAAGTAAAATATCTCTCTTTTGAAAGTGATCTTTAATGAAATGATACCTAACATCAATGTGTTTTGTGCGACTGTGTTGGTCAGAATTTTTAGTCATGTGTACGGTGCTAGTGTTGTCACATTTTATAGGGATGTGGCAAAGAATATCTTATAATCTTCGAGAGTGTGTTTCATCCACAATACCTGAGCACAACAGGATCCTACCGCAATGTATTTAGCTTCGGCAGTAGAAAGGGTAACAGAATTTTACTTCTTGGATGCCCACGAAACAAGGCAATCGCCCAAGAAGTGACATGTACCACTAGTGCTCTTTCTATCGGTTAAGCTTCCAGCATAATCTGCACTGGAATATCCTATAAGAGAGAAATTTCTATTTTTCAGGTACCAAAGACCAGTATTTGGTGGGCCCTTAAGATATCGAATGATATGTTTAACGGCAACCAAATGTGATTCTTTGGGACACGATTGAAAACATTCACATAAACAGACACTAAATATAATATCAGGACGCGACGCAGTAATGTAAAGTAAACTGCCAATCATACCTCTGTAAGTAGAAATATCGATGTTATTACCAGATTCGTCTTTAGATAGCTTAGTGGTAATGGCCATTGGAGTTTTGTAGACATTTGCATTCTCAAGTCCGAATTTCTTGACAAGTTCGTTGGCGTACTTGGATTGATTTATGAATATTCCATCTTTTCTTTATTATATTTGAAGTCCAAGGAAATAGGTTAGTTCGCCCATCATGCTCATTTCGAACTCATTCTGCATTTGTTTTGAAAACTCCTTGCAAAGATTTTCATTAGTTGACCCGAATATGATATCATCAACATAAATTTGCACAATCAAAATGTCTTTAAAAACATATTTATAAAAAGTGTGGTGTCTACTTTCCTTTAGAAAACCCTATGTGAAGAAGGAATGAACTCAGTCGTTCATACCAAGCACGAGGGGCTTGCTTCAAACCATAAATAGCTTTATCAAGCCGAAAAACATGGTTTGGGTGTGTGGGATCAGTGAATCCCGGCGGTTGTGCTGCATAGACTTCTTCAGAAATAAAACCATTTAAAAAGGTACTTTTGACATCCATTTGAAATAGAGTGAAATCCATGTATGCAGCAAAAGCAAGCAAAATACGAATAGCTTCTAACCTAGCAACTGGAGCAAAAGTCTCATCAAAATCTACACCCTCTTGTTGATTATAACCTTGAGCAACAAGACGGGCTTTATTCCTAGTTATTGAACCGGATTCGTCTAACTTGTTCCTAAACACCCACTTAGTACCAAGGATGGTCCTATTTTGAGGTCGAGGAACAAGTCTTCATACTTGATTCCGTTCGAACTGATTAAGTTCTTTTTGCATGGCAATGATCCACTCATTGTCTTGCAGGGCCTCCTTAATGTTCTTAGGTTCAAGCATGGAAAAGAAAGCGGTAAAACACATAAAATTATTAGCTTGAGTGCGAGTAGTTACCCCTTTGGTCATATCACTTCGTATAAGAGATGGAGGATGACTAGCCATGATTTTCCATGCCGGACGTTTCTCACTTGTGGAGCCTTGATGTTGTATATTTTCATCTCCCATGGTATCAATTTGTTCTATAGATATCTCATCTAATTGATTTTTAGGTTCATCTTTGTCTTGAAGCACCATTTGATTTTGATCGATTGCTTGTGATTCCTCTTCAACATACACCTGTTTCTTTTCAACACGAACCCCTGCCTCATCATCATCAACAACATGTATTATTTCTTTCGAGTAGGGGTTAGTTTCATCAAATATAACATCAATAGATTCTTGAATAGTGCATCTTCTTTTGTTAAAAACACGATATGCTTTGCTATTAAGAGAATAGCCTAGGAAAACATCTTCATCACTTTTACGATCAAACTTTCCCAAATTGTCAAGAGTGTTTAAAATAAAAACTTTGCATCCGAAGACACGAAAATAGCTTAGGTTGGGAGTTTTGCCATAATATAGTTCAAATGGAGTTTTCTCAAGATATTTTCTGATGATAACTTGGTTGATGGTATAGCATGCTGTATTGACAGCCTCTGCCCAAAAAGACTTAGGCAAATCCTTTTTACTAAGCATTGTACGGGCCATTTCTTGGAGAGATCGATTCTTCCTTTCAACAACCCCATTATGTTGGGGAGTGTGAGGACATGCGAACTCATGTTTTATTCCCTTTTTGTCACAAAATGATGTGAAGAGTTCATTTTGGAATTCTCCACCATGATTACTACGAATAGTAACAATGGTGAGGTTTTTCTCATTTTCGACTCTTTGACAGAACTTTTGAAATACATGTACTGTCTCATCTTTTTATGGCAAGAAGGCAACCCAAGTAAATCTACTATAGTCATCAATAATAACAAATGCATATCGTGCACCACCATTGTTGTGTGTTCGTGATGGACCAAAAAGATCCATGTGCAAAAGTTCAAGAGGTCTAGAGGTTGATACTATTTTCTTTGGTTTGTGAGAACTTTTTGTTTGCTTACCAAATTGGTATGACTCACATGGTTTGTCCTTTTCGAACTTAATTTTAGGAATTCCTCTCACAAGCACCTTGCTTACAAGTTTGTTGAGGTTATCTATGTGCGTGTGACCAAGCCTACGGTGCCACAGCCATCCATCCTCATTCCGTGCAACAAAGCATCTCATACTTTCCTGTGCTAATTCATTTGAGTTTATGATATATACATTATTGCATCTGCTAGCAAGAAGTAAACAATTTTTATTGTTATCTATTACAGTACATGTGTTTTTATCAAAAGTAACAATATACCCTTTATCACATAGTTGACTAATACAAATTAAATTGTGCTTTAGACCTCTTACCAATAGGACATCCTCAATGGAGCATGAGGAACCAAAATTGATTTTACCTTTACCAATGGTTTGACCCGTGCTATTGTCTCCAAAGATGATGTCCTTCCCCTTTTTCCTTGATAGTGATGAAAAGTATCTGCTGTCACCAGTCATGTGATTTGAACAACCACTATCAAGGTACCACCGATCTTTAGACTTGATACATTTGGGTACTTACACCAAGATTAGTAGGCATAACTTTGCATATCCATGTTTGTTTTGAACCTGCATTTGTATCCTTTCTCACCCACACAAGATTAGTATTTTCTTTTAGTGAACAGTTATAAGAAATATGCCTTAGTCTACAGCAAAAATTACATGTGATTCAACTATGCCTTGGGTCATGCACACTTGTATGATTTTTTTTTGTTTTGTGATTATGTTGATTTTTATACAAGTGTGTATGACATGATGGTTTTTGATGGGGTATTGACTCTTTGTAACCAAGCCCTCTATTGTCATGATAGGATCTTGAGTCCTTTGTAATAAAGTAACTGAGCCCTTCATGCTTTTCAATAATTTTTTCGAGCTCAATTACCTTTTTACACAGTCTTTCTAGTTATCTCATCGTCCTTTGTGTTTCAACAAAGAGTATCTAGTGTGGCATCAAGAATCCTATTTTGATTAAGGGCTTCATTACATCTTTCCACTACTTCATCGAGTTTCTTTTTACATTCGTCTAAGTCATTTGTGAGCTTGGCAATATAGACAGATTTCTTCTGAATTTCTTTTAAGTGATCATCATGCTTTGCTAGCGATTCACAAATTTGTTGTTTCAAGATCTCATTTTCTTCTAGCAAAATATCATGATCTCTTTGACATGACTCAAGTTTTTCAAAAATTAGGGCATTCTTATTTTTCAGTTTGTCATTTTTTGTTATGCAGGCGTCATGTATCTCATTAGAATTTTGTTTATATTGTCTAAGTTCACAACTTAGTTTCTTGGCATAGTCTTTCAAATCATTACATATGTCTACGAGTTCATTATAAGTAGGTTGTTCGATTACCTCTTCTTGAGAAGGTGATTGCACCTCACCACTCCCAAGAGCCATGAAACCGATGTCGCCGTGATCTTGCTCTTCCTCACTTGAGTCTGAGTCTAGCCAAGTCGCCTTTACCGCCTTCTTCTTCTGTCTTGGATTTAAGCGATAATATACCCTGTTCCTGTCTTGTTGACTGGGGCAGTTTGCACGGATGTGTCCGGGCTTCTTACACTTGTAGCACACTTCTTCCTTCTCCTTTTCTCTTTCTTCTTGATACCTGTCATACATTTTATTTTTGAGGTACTTACGAAATTATCTTATTAATAGAGCAATGTCCTCGCCTGACTCCTCATGTTCTGAATCAGCTTTTAATGGTCGGGCCCTTTCAGCTTTTAGTGCAATAGTTCTCTCCTCAGTTTTCGGTTCGATCCCAATATTTTGTCTATATCGTTTTGTCTCCAACATTTTCATTTCGTACGTTTTTAGCTTTTCTTGAAATGTATAGTAATCAAATCCCTTCTTTTCAAGTGTTTCTCTCATTGCCGCGGCCTTAACATCCCACTCTGGCATGAGACAGCTTATAGCTTTCCGACCTTTCGGTCATCATCAAGCCCCTTACCTAAGCTTTCAAGTTCATGAGCAATGATGTCAAACCGGGCGAGCATTTGATCCACGTTCTCCCCTGGTAACATGCGAAACACATCAAATTTATAAAAGTACAAATTCACTTTAGCTTTTACCTCAGAAGCAGTTCCTTCATGCTGCTTCAACATGTTGTTCCAGATCTCGTAGGCTGTTTTGCAGTTGCGCCCGCATCGCATTAGCTCTTCATTGTTCAACCCTGCATAAAGAGCCGTCATTGCTTCGGAATTCGCTGTCTTGAGGGCCAACTCCGCCGGTGTGAATACCTTCTTTCCATCGCTAACTGGGATTTCAGTTTTGTTGATGCATACATTCCATACCTCTTCTCCGAGCATCTATAAAAAATGAGACATACGAACTTTCCAGATGTCATACCATTTTCCATCTAAAAATGGTGATCGTGTAAGATTTGTCCCATTGGAGATGAAGGGCTCCGATAAGTACAAGTTTTGGGGAGGAGGGATTTCGGCCATTGGACCTTTCGCTTAAGCTTTTAAGCTTTTTATAAGCACCTCGTTCTGATACCACTATCAATCACCCTTAGGGGGGGTGAATAGGGTGATCGTGCGGAATTAAAAATTAAAGAATTAAAGTAAAGTAAATTAAAGTAATACAAGAGAGACAAGAAAAGCAAACTCAGATGACGCAGCGATATAACGTGGTTCGACCCCCTAGGTCTACGTCCACACCACCTACTTGTAGCAACTCTCCGCTACAAGCGTTCCACTATACTCAAAAACCCTTAGTACAGTGATTCTCGGATTCAGGCTGAGAGACCTATTACACTCACAGGACTTCTGATCCAAGTCCCGTCAATCTCACCGAAGTGGAAAAGAAAATAAAATAAAACTCAAGATCGTTTGAGATCTTGACTAAAGAATACAACCAATTCAACGGTCACACTCAGATTGATTATTGTTACCGCTGATTTCGGTGTGGGGGTAAACAGATAGAATTTGTGGATCCGAGGAAAACCTGAACAGCTGACTCGGCCTTCTTGCTCCCGCCGCGACCTGCAAGGAAGTGCGAGACACCGGGGTTGATTCCGGCGACGCACCCTCCGACGCTCTTGTCAGTAATCAGCAAAAGATTAAGAAAGAGCTTAAGTGGTGAAAGAGTGATTAACCTGGTCTTGGTGGTAGAGGGGCTGTATTTATAGTCGCCTTCTGGAATGATTAGGGCCCTGATTTCCTGCCTAACAGTTAGGAGAAAAATCCTCCTATTCTGTTTTAGGAAGTTAGACCCTGATTCCCTGGTGGGAGCCAATCAAGTTTGTTGATTTGATTTAATCAAATCAGTGCCCTGATTCTCCTCTTGGTGGACTGGGCTTGTATCGGGTCGGGACCCGTGCCCAGTTGGAGTGGATCTATTCGCGGGCGGTTGGTTTCGTGAGAAGGAGGCCCAATACCCGTTTTGGATCCATCTGTATGTGAAATTACCTTTTTACCCCCGTGCTTCAGGATTCGTGCTCGATCTGGACGGTCCCGATTTAACCCCAATTTTAGCCATATCAATTATCAAGAGATTAGTTCAACGTAATTTTCTCAGAAGGAATAGGTGAAGAAGACACAGTGGATTCGTTCTATTTAATAGAAGAGGAAGTGTATCGATCAAAAGAGGCAACGATACATTCCAAAAAAGATATACATCCAAGTTGCGGTCGACCGGTCAAAATGTGCAGTCGACCGTTCAGCTCTCTGGCGTAGCTAGAAAGATGAAAGGTCAACCGTTGTCTTTGCCAAAAGAAGTTGCGGTCGACTGCGACGGTCGACCGACATTAGTTACGGACGACCGGACCGTGGCTGTATAGATCGAATCACTTTGTTTTCTTACCATAAACTCATCTCTCTTTAATCAATCAATTACAACAAATATCTCACGGAAATAATGCTAAAAATCCAGACTTGATAGATTTCTTGGATGCCAATTAATTGAGAGCTTTTTCTTCTTTTGCTTGTACATGCAATCTCCCTTTATTGCTTTCCTTGTTTGTATATTTGTGAATGTCTCTTAGATCTCTTTTTGATATTAATTAATCCTGAAAATCTAACACACTAAATTCAAACTTATTAGTACAAGTGAGCACGTTTTTTGCACACCAAATCAAGAGTCAACAATTACAAATTCAATCCATTGAAAGTGTGAAATGTGCATCCATGCATGTGAAATTCATAACTTTTACTTAAATATATAATTAAATAAATGAAATCCCATAATTAATTCAGTGAAAACAAGAAATGAAAGAATATTCAAGTCAGTTCAACTAAACCTGAGAGCCATGAGAATCTAGAATTGACAATAGGGAGAAAAACTGAAGACAATAATAAGCAAGTCTTTTTCTTTGGATACACGTACGACAATTATAAGCTTAGCCAACCCCACGTTTTGAATCCTAATTAAAAATATTAAACCTCAATTAGTAATTAATTAATCACACTCATAATCAAGTTCCAGCCACATTTTGCCCTTCTTGCATGCACTGATCTGACATATGCTCTTAACCACCCTCCTTGCTCGATCACCCGCCTGCAGTGATGTCAAAAGGCCGGCCACCTTAGCCTTAGTTAGGCGGGCACGAGATTCGATGCACCGACTTGCACGTGCTCCTATGTGCCACCACGGCATCGTCCACCTCACTCTCACACCAGAATCAGATTAGTGCATGTGGATGAAAAGAGAAAATATTGGGATCTACAGACTGTTGTTTAGTACATACTAGTGTGGGAAGCACCAAAACAATAGAATCTGAACCATTTGGCTAGTGGGATCCTATCCTCATTCTATTTTTTATTTTTAAAATCACTTTTCTTTTCCGCAGAAAATAATAATATTTTGTTATAAAATAAATAATGATATGCAAGTAAATTTCTTTTCATTATTATGGAAAAAATGTTATTAAAAAAAATCATGTTTAGAAAAAATGAAAATTTCTTTGTAATATACATATGTAGACATGAATTTGAATTTTGTACAATTGAGCATTATTCCAAACAAATGAATAATATTTAAGTAATTTAAGGTATGAATGGACAGGGCTACTCAAATCCAGGAAGAAGATGCGCATGGTCGAGGAGGAGGAGGAGTAGCTCTCAGTTGGCGGAATCTATCTCTTTTTCGACGAAGATCACACAGCTCAGGGTTCAGTAGATGTTTTTGTATTTTGATGCTCTTTGAGTGATCTTGTATTTTGTTTCATGCTTATTGTGGATGTCTAGATTAGAGATCTTTGATGCCTTGGGCCTGCGGGCAAGGGTTGTATCTTTATTTCTGTTTCGTTAATTTATCTTTAATGAAGCGATGGTGCAGTCAGCTTTTAATCAAAAAAAAAAAAAAAAAAAAACCGAGGGACCAAATTGTATAGAATCCTAGCTACAATTAATTAAATCTCCTAAAATTCAATATGAGACTTATTTTGGGGAATGAAGATTGTTTATGAGATATGCATATGACACATGATGAATATCTATACATTTTAAAGCAATATAGAAGAAATTTATTTAATCTTATGGATATAGCATAACATCTTTTTGCCACCATTTGTGTGGATGAGTCCCCTTGTTCCTATACTACTATTCTCTCATTGCCCTCTCACTAATGTCCACTTCATTTTAAAAATACATATATAATAAAACATAAAAGTAGGGTTAGTACTTAGTAGATATTCTATCATATTTCTATAACCAGTCATATTTGTATTGGATGGTGCATGCTTTATTTTTATTTTATTTTTTATTTATTTTGTAAAAGCATGTTCCACTACAAACATTCTCCTCCTTTTAGTGGTGAGCAATAATTAATCAGAATTAGAGTTTCATAAGTTAAATATTTAGATTTGGGTTGATTAGTCGTGCACTAATCTTATAAAATTAGCATTTTGATTAGTTTTTGTAACCATTTATTAGCTTAAAATATGATATCGTATTGGTTATTCTGAACCAACAAATAGTTCATAAGTTTGTGTCCAACTTAACTATTTATCCTTGTTCATGTATGATAAACTAGTGTCTCAGTGGAAATCTGCTTGACAACAACTGTTTTTGGTAATAATTAGTAATTAATTTGGGCATTAATGACATTGTTTTCTTTTCTGCTTTTGAGTAGGATTTGTTTGGTTTGTTGCAACAATCTTGGTATAAAAATAATAATAATAATAACTTAAAGTTCATTGTAATTATTCGCTGCAATTGCACCTACATTTGCAAATATCTCTCCAATTGCAATTTATCGCTTTTGCTTCTTAACAACAACAATTCATCGCTTTCTCCACTTGAAACTGCAGCTGTATGTCACGGACAAGTTCTGGAAGTCGTCCCGTGACATGTAGCTGCAATAGCAACAAAATGGTTATTATTGAAATCGTTACAATTATATATAGTAGCCTGCAATTCAATTCGAATGTGACAGTAGTTGCACTGCAGTTAGCCTTCAAGCGACCAAACAGACCCCTCCTGTAGCCAATTAAGGCACACTACCAATGACAATTTTCAATAGAAACGACCACCATCGCGGCCAACAACGACCACCAACATCCGCCCTTTATAACATCATTCTTCCATATGCAACTTTCGCATCTATATAATAAATTACAAAGCAAGTAGCTCTCCTTCAATTGAAATAAAATCAATGGCTCACAATCACCCTCCAAAAAGACATTTTTCTCCCCCAAACTAAAATCCTACTCACTTTATTACTATCTCTCTCATCTTTTCACTTTTTCAAATTTCTCTCTGTCTCTCTCCCTCTCTCTATCTCTCTCTCTCACCAGAAATTTAGATTTTCATATTTCAGGTTTGTAAATTTACCAGATTTTTCAGATTTTTTATATTTCGTATAATTGGTCATGTAGAAAATTTCACTGATTTCTCTTATTGATTTCAAATGCAATGGAAGATTTAAATAGAGAATTTTTATGCTTCTTTTGGTTACTCATGTAGATATTCACTTGGGTAAATTTTATCCTCTAAAATTACACTGAAATTAACAAATATTTCCTCAAAAGTTAAATATATATCATCATTTTGCACCTTCAAAGTTCGAAGAAGTTGGATTTTGCACCCTCGTGTATAATTATTTTTCAACATATGCTAATGGAAATATGGACTTTTATATACAACTAATTGTTATCTTACTATTTAAACTTGAGCTACATTAAGTCCATGATGAAAGCTTCAGATTCATGCATCTGAAAGGCTGGAAAGTAAATATATCCAATATTATACGTGAACATTATTATAGTGTATATCTCAAAAAAAATATTAATATCTGATAGTAGAATACACTGAGAACACCAAAGTTAATCGTCAAATATTTTTACCTTCTTGATGTTCCACAATACTTTACTGGTGGATTGCCTGATAGTTGGGCTTATGTGTTTTGAATAAATCACTCTATGTACTTATCTTAGGAAGTTGGGGCTAATGTGGCCGTATCTGTTGTTATTTTTATCGGCATGTAGCCTTTTTTGTATCTATAACTATATTCTTTGTTTTAATTGTTGAAAATTGTACATGAAATTGAATATTTCTCCAAGGCACGTAAAGAGATACACTGTCCTTTAAGAAATGTTTCGCCCCACTAGAATGTCACTAACAAGGGATATGCGAAAATTCCTCTCAGAATACAAAGAAGATATTCGGTTCAATCGATGACTCGAATGACCGAATCAGAGACACTCAAAAAAATTGTACTGACGATGCCATAACTCAAATTGAACTCGTATCTTGCAATTTGGGTAATAAATAGGAAAAGGAAGCCTTCTTACAATTGGACATGTCCATTCGTGAATTGTTATCTTCTTGAATGGACATTTCCATTCACTTGAAGAGATGAACCTATTCATTGGGATGTGTCCGATCGTATGTAGCTGTTTAGCTTTCGGGGGCATTAATTGCCCCCAAGCCCCCATGATTGGGCGCTGCCCCCTTGACCCCCGATCCCCATTTCGTTACGGCGACATTCGTCGGGGCCGACAACTCGAATCACAAGACGATCACATGTAAAATATGCACTTTATGAAAAAATATCTAACAGTTTTCCCCTATTTTTTCACAAAACAATTTGATATGTAAAAATAAAGCGGCTGCATCATTGAAGTGACTGCCTACGTACCCTTGTGGGGATCAAGCCACCGTAGTTCATGTAGACACAGACTAAGCATCGTCGTAGGAAATCATACATAAATGAAAGTAGTTTTTGACTTTGAACTTTCACTTAGTGTAAACACCTCAAAATTCCATCAGGGTGTTGTGGTGAACGAATCTTGAACCAAAGACCCTATCATGATGTAACCGGAGTTATCACACATACTTTTCCTGATAAGGAGTGTCTCTTTATTCCAACGCATTAATGGCCTTGCGTTGTATCCCGAATTTATGAGTGCTCTAGAAATGGTCTATTTCTCATAGAAAGCGGCCTTACTTTCTCACTCACATAGGTAAGTCCTTTAAAGTGATACTGCGAGTCACTTTCTCCGATGACAAGACTTATTAAGATCTAATTTCAACCTTGACCATGTAGTATTTGTACACACTAGAGATATTCTAGTGTCTTGTTTTAGTTAGACTTTAACTTGTTTGTACCCTTTGAACTTTGTTTATATTTCAAAACATAAGTAGGGTTCCCGTTAAGACTAACTAATGTTGCACAGACCTTAACCCCATTCCTTTTGAGGTTTCACAATCATCTCTCTAGCCAATCCTTTCGTGAATGGATCTGCTAGGTTGCTATTTGATTCTACACAGTCAACAATGATTATTCCTTGCTTGAGTAATCCCCGAATAGACTGATATCTCAGACTTAGATGTCGTTGCTTACCGTTGCAAGTCTTACTTACTAATGAATATAAAGTAGCCTGATTATCACAGTGTATCATTACAGCTGGGGATGGCTTCTCCCACAAAGGAATATCAATCAACAAATTTCTTAGCCACTCAGCTTCTTTACTTGCATCTGCTAATGCAATAAATTCTGCTAACATAGTCGAATCTGAAACACATGTTTGTTTCTTAGAACACCAAGACACGGTTGCACCTCATAAAGTGAAAACCCATCCTGTGGTGGACTTAGAACTCGATTCTATGTTATTCCAACTTGCATCGCTATATCCTTCAAGTACAATGGGAAACCCACGATACTGTAATCCGTAATCAATTGTTCCTTTAAGTATCTTAGAACTCTTGAAACTGCGTTCCAATGTTCTTTTCCTGGATTACTAGTAAACCGACACAATGTACCAACTGCATATGCAATATCCGGTCTTGTGCAGTGCATAGCATACATAAGACTTCCAATCACACTTGCATATTGTAACTGATCGTAGCATCTACCGGTATTTTTCATCAACTTGATACTAGGATCCACGGGTGTAGATGCTGGCTTATGATCCATATGACCATACTTTTTAAGGATGTTTTCAAGATAATGAGATTGATTTAAAGATATAAATCCATCTTTCCTCATTATTTTGATCCCTAAGATAACATTTGCTTCCCCCAAATCATTCATATCGAAGTTTGGTTCCAATAATTGTTTGGTCTCTTTTATAGATTCCAAATCTGGATCAAATATAAGCATATCATCCACATATAGGCATATAAGAATACATGCACCATTTCTATATGTAGAGTAGATACACTTGTCACCTTCATTAACTTTGAAGCCATTAGCCAACATTACTTTGTTGAACTTTTCATGCCACTGCATAGGGGCTTGTTTTAAACCGTACAGAGATTTTACTAATTTGCAAATTTTCTTCTCATGTCCGGGTAAAACAAAGCCCTCAGGCTGCTCCATGTATACCTCTTCTTCCAAATCACCATTTAGAAAAGCTGTTTTAACATCCATTTGATGAACAACTAAATTGTGAATTGAAGCAAGAGACAATAACACACGGATAGAAAATATCCTAGCCACAGGGGCATAGGTATCAAAGTAATCTATGCCATGTCGCTGCTTGAAGCCTTTTGCTACAAGGCGAGCTTTGTATTTATTAATGGATCCATCTGAATTTAACTTTCTTTTGAAGATCCATTTAGAACCAATTGGTTTTGAACTACGACATAATTCAACCAATTTCCATGTCTGATTTGACATGATTGAACTCATTTCATCATTGATGGCTTCTTTTCATAATACAGCATCATGAGAGGAAATAGCTTCTGAATATGTGACAGGATCACTATTATCATCATTTATTAACTTGGTTTGATGTGTAACATTATTCATATCACCTCTCAGCAATATTGTCACAAACTCAGGACCAAAGGATTTTTCTTTCCATTGCCTTTTACTTCTCCTCGGTTTCGGGTCCGCTTGGGGTTCCGTAGAGGGATCATCAAGAGGTTCTTCACAAACTCTCTTGGTAACACTAGGAGTAACAATATCTCCAGATTGAACAGAAGAAGACTTATACATATGTTCAAAAAATTCAGCATCTATTGATTCTATAATATCATAGGATTCTAACTTTAGAAATCTATATGCAGTACTATTCTTTGCATAACCAATAAACACACATTTATAAGTCTTATTTCCTAACTTAGTCATCTTAGGATTAGGTTTTCTTACATAGGCAAGACAACCCCAAACCTTAAGACGACTTATATTAGGTTTCCGGTTAAACCAAAGTTCATACGGGGTCTTGCTAACACTTTTCTTAGGAATTCTATTAAGAACATAACAGACACTTAGAATTGCCTCACCCCACCAATAATTAGTCATGTCAGAACTAATAATGTAACGCCCCTGCCCTTAGCTCAGACAATTTATACAATTTATAAGACAAATTAGATACTATGTAGTACAACTGCCCACCACAGGCTGCCTCTCAAAAGTTGGTTAACCGATTAGGTGACTCTTGATCCTTGGCAATATTATTTATATTATATTCTATTCTATTTAATATCCGATATGGGACAGTGTCTATCTCATTTCTCTCCATTACGAAGCCATGTCATGGCATTTTTTGACCAAGTCAACAGAAGCATCCTTGCTTGCTTCTTCATTACCGTGGCCCCCCACCATTTAATGTTATACCATATATTACTATTATACTTTTTATCCAGCATGCATGTATATGAAATTCACATATATTACAAACCACACTATTATACCACCATATATTATCATATATGCTTTTATATATATATATTTTTAAATTCACGGGGTGTTACACACACCCACCCTTCAGAAATCAGCGTCCTCGCTGAGCACAGGGCATGCACAATCTAGTGCAGGATCTACTTTCTAGCCGATGTGGAGTGGAGTACCCTAGCCCACCCCCGTGGATTTACCGGGCGTACCCTGATTCTGCGTGTTGTCCAGACCCCTAGCCCGTCCAGACCCCTAGCCCACCCCCGTGGATTTACCGGGCGTCCTGGCCACAACTCCGCTCCCTCTCAGGCATACATCTCACCCACTCTTACCCACACTCGGTGTCGAAAGTCGGCTCTGATACCATTTGTAACGCCCCTGCCCTTAGCTCAGACAATTTATACAATTTATAAGACAAATTAGATACTATGTAGTACAACTGCCCACCACAGGCTGCCTCTCAAAAGTTGGTTAACCGATTAGGTGACTCTTGATCCTTGGCAATATTATTTATATTATATTCTATTCTATTTAATATCCGATATGGGACAGTGTCTATCTCATTTCTCTCCATTACGAAGCCATGTCATGGCATTTTTTGACCAAGTCAACAGAAGCATCCTTGCTTGCTTCTTCATTACCGTGGCCCCCCACCATTTAATGTTATACCATATATTACTATTATACTTTTTATCCAGCATGCATGTATATGAAATTCACATATATTACAAACCACACTATTATACCACCATATATTATCATATATGCTTTTATATATATATATTTTTAAATTCACGGGGTGTTACAAATAAGCATGCAATTAACCATGTCCATTAAAGTTCTATTCTTCCTTTCTGCTACTCCATTCGATTCAGAAGAATACGGAGGAGTAATTTCGTGGATAATACCATTGGCTTCACAGAATTTTGCTAATTCTGTTACTTGGTATTCTCCACCTCAATCAGAACGTAGAATCTTAATCTTTTGATTCAATTGGTTTTCTACTTCTGCTTTATAGATTAGAAACTTGCTTAGCACTTCGTCTTTACTTTTCAGTAGATACACATAAGCATATTTCGAGAAATCATCTATAAAGGTCACAAAATACTTGTGTCCACCACGTGAAACTTTACTATGTAAATCAGAAACATCAGAATGTACTAAACCAAGTAATTCAGTCGAACGCATCACAGATTTATGCGGTTTACATGTGATTTTTCCTTGAACACATATATTACATTTTCCAACGTTATCATACTTGCATTTAGATATGATGCCTAGATTATGCATATTCTTAATCGATTTGTAATTCACGTGTCCTAATCTAGCATGCCATAAAGATAAGGAATCAACAACATAAGCAAAATTACATTTTATTACATTCATCTTAATCATTCCGTTACAAGAGTAACCTTTACCAACAAAGACATTGTTTTTAGATACAATCAGATTATCAGATTCTAACACAAGCTTGAACCCTGCCTTATTAAGACGATCTCCAGAAATTAGATTCTTTGTCATTTCAGGAACATGGAGAACTTCTACCAATGTCAAAGTCTTGCCCGAAGTAAACTTGATTTCCACTTGGCCAACTCCAATAACCTTGGCTCGCACATTGTTGCCCATTTTGACTGCGCGTTCATCGGTGCATTCCTTGTAAGTTTTGAACTCAGAACGATTGTTACTTACATGGACCGTAGCCCCAGTATCCAGCCACCAACCTTCATCAATTCCAACAAAATTGGCTTCTTCCACAACCGCAACAAAATTCTGATAATCATTGCCAACAGCAATATTAACATGATCTTTACTTGACTTGTCATTCTTGGCCTTTTCATCTCTTATACGATTTCGGCACTCACGAGCGGTGTGGCCAGGCTTTTTACAGTAGAAGCAATCATCCTTGAACTTTTTTTAGAAGAATCAGAATGATCCCCCTTTGAAAAATTCTTGCGTTTCTTGCTCCCTATTTTGCGGCCCTGAACCATGTTCGCCTTTTCCGTCTCCTGTTCAGAATTCTCATGTTTTCGAGAGTCTTCCTCAATGCGTAGATGACGGATGAGGGATTCCAGAGTATGCTCGGTTTCATCATGCTTAAGTTTCTTTTTATAGCCATTCCACGAAGTTGGTAACTTAGCAATAATTGCTCCAAGTTGGAATGCTTCAGGCAAAGTAATCTCAGCAGTTTTCAGATTATTAACAATAGATTGTAAATCATGGACTTGAGTAAGGACAGACTTATTATCATTCATTTTAAAATTTAAATAGTTGCTAATCAGGAATTTTTGATTGCTTGCTTCTTCAATACGATATTTGTTGTCCAGTGCCACCCATAGTTGCTTTGTTGTCTCAATTGTCCTATGTCCATTGTACACCGAGTCCGACAGTGCGTTCAGAATGTGGCCTCTGCATAAAAAATCATCATCCTTTCGTTTCTGCCTCTGATCTAGAAGTTCCTTTTTGCGTGCTTCATCATCATCTTCCTTATCGTCTGGAATAGTTGGAAGATCATCACTCAGAATATACGACAATTTGATTGTCGTCAAGAAAAACAGCACCTTCTCTTGCCAGCGCGTGAAGTTATGTCCAACAAAACAATCAAGATGAGCCAAGTCCTGATTCATGACTTGGGTCGATGGTGCCACGGAATCACTCAAACTTAAATCCTTAAACGTAGACATTTCTTAAAGCTGTTGAAAAATTGTACATGAAATTGAATATTTCTCCAAGGCACGTAAAGAGATACGCTATCCTTTAAGAAATGTTTCGCCCCACTAGAATGTCACTAACAAGGGATATGCGAAAATTCCTCTCAGGATACAAAGGAGATGTTTGGTTCAATCGGTGACTCGAATGACCGAATCAGAGACACTCAGAAAATTTGTACTGACGATGCTATAACTCGAATTGAACTCGTATCTTGCAATTTGGGTAATAAATAGGAGAAGGAAGCCTTCTTACGATTGGACATGTCCAATCGTGAATTTTTACCTTCTTGAATGGACATTTCCATTCACTTGAAGAGATGAACCTCTTCGTTGGGATGTGTCCAATCGTATGGAGCTGTTTAGCTTTCAGGGGCGTTGCCCCCGAGCCCCCACGAAGGGGCGCTGCCCCCTCGACCCCCGCGAAGGGGCGCTGCCCCCTTGACCCCCGATCCCCGTTTCATTACGGCGACATTCGTCGGGACCGACAACTCGAATCGCAAGACGATCACATGTAAAATATGCACTTTATGAAAAAAAAAATATCTAACATTAATTATATATGTTGTTAGTTCTCTATAGAAAAAAAGAATTTAGAGATACCTATGTCATTGTTATACGACATTTTAATTGTTTTGTATAAAAATTATCGTGAGTTAACTCGGTGGTATATATTGCATATAAATAATACCTATGTGATTTGTTAGCCAAACAAGGTTGCATATATTTTACTATTTACAGTCGTGGACTTTTATATACAACTAATTGTTATCTTACTATTTAAACTTGAGGTACATAAAATTCATGATGAAAGTTTCAGATTCATGGTGGATTGCCCGATGGTTGGGCTTATGTGTTTTGTATGAATCACCCTATGCACTTATTTTGGGGAGTTAATGTTGTCGTATCTGTTGTTAGTTCTATCGGCATGTAGCTTTTTTTTTGTATCTATAACTATATTCTTTGTTTTAATTATATATGTTGTTAGTTCTATTTAGATGTGTTTGTTGGAGCTTTGATGGCTTTATCCATGTGATATTTTTTAAAAAAAGAATTAGAGACACATATGTTATTGTTATACGACATTTTAATTCTTTTTATTATAAAAATTATCGTGGAGTTAGCCTTGTGGTATATATTGCATATAAATATCGATACATATGTGATTTGTTAGCCAAACAAGATAGCACATATTTTTACTATTTACAGAACTTTTTATATGATGTATCATTTCGAAGACGTGCCACAGACACGTGCCCACAGGCAAACCTAGTGCAACCATAATATAGCTACAATCAAACAGTTGCAACGTACGGTAGCTAATATGGTTTCAAACAACGAAACCGCCTCTAAATATTTGATACATGATTTAGATCAGCCATAAGCTAGCATTTCATTATTGCAGAGGATCTGAATCCGTATTTTATTGTTTAGTGGATGTTTTTCGCATAAGTGAGATGATAATTTGTGTGAATTGTCACACACTTTAATCCTGCCAACTATCTAGACCAATAATAAGAGGAGATTCCCAAAAAGAGTTATGAATAGGGAAACCTAATTAGTTCCACCAACCTTAATCTGATAATTAATAGCATAGACTAAATTAAGAAACACTTGTTAGCACAAGTAACTGAAAGTAGTTAGCAACATGTATATGAGCAAATCATTAATGAAATCTGTGATCTACATCACTTTTAACTCAAAAAAACATGTATATGAGCAAACATTTTGACTGTAATTAATCACAATCCCATAATTTCTTTATTACACGAAAAGAGGCATAGATTGTGCCACAAAGAAATCGATCAGTTGAGATTAGCAAATTGATAATGACTTTCCAATTGTCATCACAATTATTTAAGGGATGGAGTGTAGAAAAGATACACTACTACCGTATCAATTAAAGAAGCAGATCGATCTAACCAGCATCCAAGCATTATCTGCATTAATTGCATGACCTTAAGGAGCAAAGATACGAATCAAAGGTGAGAATTGAAACTGATCTAATTAAGAAACCTAAGTGATCAAAAATATTGAGGATATAAAAAGAAGTACAAATTTCCAATCCGATATGTTTGTGATATCCGCAAGCTTCTCTGAACAAAGGCATTTCAAACATGAACAATAAAAATGTTAGATTTGTATCAGTATTTTTGCTCACAACACTTCTCTATCGCATCGGTTTTTCTTTATAGAGATATTCAAGAGTTATTAACACTTGAACATCTCTAGAATTCTTAATCCAAATCCCTCAATGTCATTATATGAATCTTCCATATATATAGAGCAAAAGGATCAAGTGGACCTTCATCTCACTTTCAACACACAATGGCAGGTAGGGAAAATATAATCGTATACCCATTGGTGTATGTGATGTTGGTTAGACTAGCTCTCCTACCTCTATACCCGTTATGATCTTATCAAATATCAATGAGATCGTTCAGAGGGACATATCTTGAGAAGATTGATGATCCCACCTGGCCTGCACTCTATATGACATCACCCTTACCCCATAATTTTGGTCGGTGGGTGTGTTAGAATATACTGAGTTTTGCGACAATTAATCCAATGAACAACCAAGCGATAGTAGACCAAATCAGACACACAAGAATACAATTTTATCCCAGTTCGGATGAATCTAATTCGGAGGAGAAATAATTGGAATATATTCAACTAGAGATCATACAATAGTTACAATCACTTTCACCAATAACCTATATATCTTCCAAACCTCACTAGAAGATACTATATTGTTTGCAATAGAGAACCCTCGGATGAAGTACTCGATGCTATTTGGCACGCATCTCAATAGAGGTCATTGCAATGTTATATAGAAATCTAGAGAAACTCAAAGTTGTAGTCTTAATATAATCACCGTCTGATATACCCTGAAGAGAAAGCCACACGATAGAAGCTATACGATCTAACTTTGAGAAAAAACTGGACTCAAACAAATTCACCCATAACCAGGCCCAATTAGTTGTGTCGTTGTCGATCGACTGCACAACAGTCGACCGCTCCTAAGTCAAAGAGTAACCTGAGATCTTGCAATCGACTGCAATTCCTAGCAGTCGACTGCTCCTTGCTGTTGTTGTTGTTGTTGTTGTTGGTGTTGTTGTTGGTGGTGGTGGTGGTGGTGGTGGTGGTGGTGGTGGTGGTGTTGCTTTCTTCTTCCAAGCTTTAAACCTCTTCACGCTTCACTGTCTTCGTTTCACATCGAACCTAGTATGCAAGACATAAATACAACAATCTTCAACTTCGATTGCATACTCATGCATTTACACATGTGTGATTATCGCTTCACTGTCTTCGTTTCACATCGAACCTAGTATGCAAGACATAAATACAACAATCTTCAACTTCGATTGCATACTCATGCATTTACACATGTGTGATTAATTGCCTCTAGACTCTTTACTTTCTCCTCTTGTAAACAATACGGTTCAATGACGTCTTCTGACACTGTCTTCGTTTCACATCGAACCTAGTATGCAAGACATAAATACAACAATCTTCAACTTCGATTGCATACTCATGCATTTACACATGTGTGATTAATTGCCTCTAGACTCTTTACTTTCTCCTCTTGTAAACAATACGGTTCAATGACGTCTTCTGCTAGTCAAATCGACATCCACCTATTATTTCTCCACTCGTATGTGTAACACCTCGGAAAATAAAATGAATTATTTTGAATTATTAAATAATGTAAAATTGATGTATTTGACTATTTTGACTATTTTACGAAACTACTGTTTTGCACGGGCAAAACACATGTAGATATTGTGAAATTCAAAGTCTTAAATTGTTGTGTCAAAAATTACTTCTTCTCATTTAATTACAATGTTCTTATTTTTATTTTTATATATTTTGAATTTGTATTGAATATAGAGGGCTGCTTTTAAAATTATATTGACAAAATGGATTTTTATGAAAGAAATCGTTTTGGGCCATGAAACAAGCCCAAAATTCAATTTAAATTTTTATTTTTCTGAATTATAGGCCGGCCAAATTATGAGGGATTAGTGGATAAGATCATGGAGCCAAATTGATTGAGTTATATATGGATCCTAACTTAATTGATTTTCTAATATTTGTGTAACGCCCCGAGCCCGGCTCAGCTGCGCACACGGCTATGTGCACGCGCACGCGAAAGAACGGACACAAAACTCTAGTCATGCCCACCACAGGCACCATCAAAAGGTGGGTATACCCTATAGGTAACCTTTCTCATTTGGCATTCCTAATATATACTCTTTCCTCTCTACCCACGATGTGGGATAAATCCCACCTCCAAATGCACAACCCCCACTTCTTCTACTCTCATTTCATGTTTACTTTGTCTTGTAGTGCATTATTAAACCATAGCCCCATAGCTCCATCCTATAGGCTCCCTTCTTAATTAATTAAGTCATAGCCCTATAAGATCTCCCTATGGGCCAACAACCAATCACTTCTCATCTCATTCTAATATTTATTATTATTATTATTATTATTATTATTATTATTATTATTATTATTATTATTATTATATATAGAGAGAGAGAGAAATCTTCGGTTGCATACTACTTTGGTGAGCACTCCGTGAACACTCACGAAATAGAGACCCTATGAAAAATTCGAACCTCTCATATTGTTTTATATGCCTAAGATAGCCTAACAATAAAAAATCAAGTAATTTGAAGTTCATTTGCCCATCCATCATGCTGTTAGAATTTTCAGCCATACAATTTTGTGATGATGTAAATGATGGGCAAATGAACTTCAAATTACTTGATTTTTTATTGTTAGGCTATCTAAGGCATATAGAACAATATGAGCGGTTCGAATTTTTCATTGGGTCTCTAGTTCGTGAGTGTTCACGGAGTGCTCACCAAAAATAATGTGCAACCGAAGGGGACTCTATATATATATATATATATATATAGGGTGTTACAATTTGAATTTGTAAAATAGGAGATTCTAGGAGATCTAATTGCAAAAATCCCCTGAAACCCTAAAAAATTCTTCCCGGCTATATATAAGGGAGACTAGGGTTCCAGCCTTTTGTTTTTGTTTTTCTCATTGGTGAATTTTTGGAGACTTGGTGAAGAGAGCAGCAATCTCTTAGGAGGAATGAGGACTTTCTTTGCTTTTGTATTCAAATTCTTCAAGAGGTGGACGTCTCTCTAACTCTCTTGATATGTTATTTTTTTTGCTCATGAAAATGTAGTAACATGCTAAGAATTTATTTGTGGACTTATAGATGTCTATAGCATGTATTTTATTATTTTTGCCATGAGATGAATTGTTGAAATGATTAATATATGAAGTCTAGTTGATGTTATGAAGTAAAAAATCAAATCTTTGAAAGAGTTGAACATGAATAATTGATTCTTGAATTTTATATGACCTTATGAAAGATTGAATTTTTTAACCATATAGTTGATTGAATGATCATGCATATTGTTGTAATTGAATAGAACTTGATAGTTGATCTAGAAATTTATGTTTGATTGATATAATGATGAAATCTTTGAAGTATATTCACTGTTTTAATGTATAATTTTTTTATAAATCGAATTCTAGTTGATTGGTACATGATATAAGTGTTAGGTTTAATTTGGTAGTCTCAGATCAAATATACAACGGAAAAATTACAAAGAAATATTGAAACCTAGCCATGGATTCATGCGAAAATCATAAATCGTGTTTAGGAGTCATACCTTGAAGATGGATCTGCTGTCTCCAATTAATGTCAATCACAGCACTGCAATATTGTTGTGCATCTACGGTATCCACACGAACGGATCAAATCAAGATTTTCCTCACGCCGCGGTGCTAGCTGCGGGAAGGGAATGTTCCTTACGATCCGTCCCTCTCACATTTTCTGTGATGACTAGGGTTTTCTCATGTATATTTTTTTTCACAGATACGTATCATATATATAGCTGCAGAAAATCAACCCTAAGAGAATAATGAGGTTGTTGGACTCGCAATCTGACCTGGTTCAGATTCGTATGTGGGCCTTTGAACTTTAATCAGCCTATTTAATCTAATTAAATGTCCAACCAATGTCAAGAGTCCAAGTCTTACTTGGATCCCCAATTAATTCATTTTATGAATTTAAATCCCAATTTCAATCCATTCTAAGTATGTGACTATGTTGATTCCCATTACGTTGACAGTAATACTAAAATCATATTATAGTATTACAAACAGTGAGCGGTATCTAGCAATACATCATTGCTACTAAAGTAACGGAAATGTCAGTGATTAGACATAACCTATCTGTGATCAATGTTACCATGTAGTCTAGTCTCTTTATCCAGATATCTTAATTGACCACAAGACATAGAGCGTGTCACCCTTGCATAGACCGTGTCACCCTTGCATAGTTCAATCTTTGGTTTCTTGATGTCCGAGTAGACTTACTAAAACAAATGAACTCAATATCTCATATTGACTCATTTGAGAATGGCCATGCATTTTGCAGTCTCACTCAATCAAGGGGCCCATAGATATCACTCATGTTATGTAAGAGAGACAAATCATATTTAAGTCACTCACATGCCTCTGCATGATTTGTAATATATCCAATAGTCGATTTTATAATCACCTTATTACAGACAACGTTTGACGACATTAAAACATATAACTTCTCATGTAGGGAACCGTAGTGACTTCAAGTCAAAGGACTATATACACCATGGTCACTGTGAGTATCGCTTATGACACTCACGTAACGAACCATGCAACGTTCTCATGGTGGGTCAGTCTAGTACATTATCTAATATGTACCCATGTGAAGACTAGATATCTTATATCCATAACCCGTGAGATATGGTCATCAGTCTACGCACATACTAGTCTTTATACATTATTGTTGTCCTAATTCAAAATAATGTTTGACTAGAGACATTTAAGAATAGTGTTCTGATTACAACCAATATGATCTCACAATCAAGTCATGTACTTGATATCCTATGGTATTGAACCTAATATTCTAAGGACTTCATTATGTTCATTTAATCACAATAAACAAAACAATAAATGAACACTACACCATTTTTGGACTACCCCAGCAAAACTACCCTGGCGTTTTATTAGTAGCGCCGGGTAGGCTTGGATCAGGACGAGATCCGAAAAGTTTAGGTATCTACACCGGCGTTTTATAACAACGCCGGGGTATGTACAACTTTCACCGGCATTTTTTAGTTAAAACGCCAGAATAGGGTTTGGAATAAATTTTCCCCAAATCCAAACCCTATAGCTTTTCACTGATTGATCCCAAAAAAAAAAAATCCCAATTTTTTCCCCCTCTCTCCCGCGCTCTCCCGCCTCTGCCTTGGCCGCCATTGTTGTGCCCTCCGTCGTCATCCCCGCGGTCCGTCGTCGTCCATCGTCCACTCTCTCAACCTCTCTCACTCCCGACGCTGCAAGTCTCCCCAACCCTCTCTCCCTCTCTCACTCGCATCGTCGCCACCCGTCGCCCCCCCTCCCACTCTCTTTCGGTTCCGACGCCGCCGCCAATCGCCCCCACCCTCCCATTTCGAGACTCCGACGATGCCCATCGCCCATTCGCTTCCTTCGCAGCCGCCGTTTGTCGCTCCCCTATTCAACGAGCCATCCAAACCCTAGAACACAAAAAAGTATCATTTTTAACCCTAATTTCAATTTCAATTTTTGTAGCAATAATGAGAATTTTAGGGATTAAGTACATATTTGCAACTTTTTCTATCATCCAATTGTACGATTTAGATTGAACTATTTTTGGAATTCTATAACTGTAACTAAGAGATAGTTGGCATTAGTTCATTTGATTGTTGGACAACACTACACATATTAGTGTTAATGCATTTCAGTCTTTGGTTTAAGCGAATTTTGTCGAGGGTTTTGAAGGTGCTAGGATGTAGGCATAGACATTGATAAGCATGATTGAACTATGGTGAAAGAGTTATTTAGGTGGCTTAGTGGTGTGTAGGACTTGTTAAGAGGGTAAGGAATGATACTTGGCATTGTTTGCACTGCGGCAAGCTGAGCGTATAGTCACATCATCTTTGTAAAGTTGACCTTTTAGCAAGGTGAAAATGGCGGGTAGACTTGTGTTAGTTCTGGTAAAGGTTGTTAGGTGGCTTTGCGTGCATCATTCTTCAGTTTGATCATAACTTCTTCCGCAGTAGATATAAGTCTATCGGCATTTATCTAGCATTTGCCTCGAACCATCACAACACTATGATGTAACTCCAACATGCTTGAAAAGAATTAGGTTACATAAAACACTTGTGGATTCTTCGTAGAGGCAATTACTCCAATTTATGTGCTATTTTCCCAATTTTGCGTGGTACTTCGTAAGGATCATACACAATCACTAACTTGCTGGCACAGACAACAACACGATGATATGAGCATTCCACAGGAAACCTCAAATAGTACATTGATTTAAGTAGTTGTATCTATTCTGATACGTGTCCCAACACACCATGAGTTCCAAAATAGAAGTACCCTTAATAAGTTTTAACTCTTATTGGTGGAAGAACCATAGGCATATCTTGCAGTATCTGTTAACCACCCCCAATTTACCTGTTTGTTATCGGAATGGTATACAATTCTTAGTTGAATGTCCTGCAAGTTCATGTATTCTATCCTCAACATTTTTGTGAATGCATGGTCTCTTTAATATACAATTTATATATACCATCAATACATGCTAGTGTCTAAAGAGATCCAAAGTAAATAAGCGACCACATTAACTCATTCTATCCACTATATCTTTCCTTTCTTAATGGCACTCGATCCATGAAGTTCATTGCATCTTCCCAGTCACTCTTGAATTGGCAAAGTTTCCATATCTGTTTCTTTGATGTTTAGGACATTCCTTAATATGAGACCACATTCTAGGCCACCTGGATACTCTAGTATTATTCTCCCAATGTATGTGATGACTTGTCATGCCCTGTTTGTGCTTTAGGAATTCCAGAATGATCTAATTTTTTATACCTAAACTCTGATGTAGGGTTTACTTCATGGAAAAACACTCTTCTACGCAATTTTATGATTGTATGATTTGAAACTCTTGTTTCAGGTTAGTGCAGCTTCATGAGTTGCTTTTTTGTCTGAATTTGGAGATGGGATGGATCAGGTATCTGAAGGTGCACACTCTGATTTTTTTAGGAGTGACTAGTGATGGAAATTTTTTTATCTAAACTTTATATACAATTATATCATGATGTGTAGATGTGTATCAGTTTCTAAGATAATGTTCATGCTTGTTGCTTGGGTTTGAAAATGAGATTGTTCTTTCTCATTGGTTTTAAGTGACGATGAGATGGATTATGTAACTGAAGTTGCATACTATGATTTACAAAAGAGTGACTAGTGATGAAATAATCCTGTTTGAACTTATGTTGTGGTTTCAATTGACAGTTATCTCATGAGTATTATAAAAGTATAAGTTTCATCTCAGTTAGTATCTTGTTTGCCTGAATTTGACAGTGAAAATATTTTTTTCACTCTTTGTAACTCAATATTTTGAACTTCATATTTTGGTAATGAATGTGATGAGATCACATTATTATGTTTCATTATGAGATTATAATTTGATGATATTATACTATTATGCTTCATTCATATTTTAGGGATTGAAGATTTTCAGAATCTGTGCAATGATGAACTTTATTTGGGTCACTTCAAGTTTTGCAATTGGTTTTGATTGTAATAGTGCTGAAGATTTTTTTTTTCTTAATTTAATTTTTTTTTAAAATATATATCTACCCCGGCATTTTTACAAGCGCCGGGGTAGCTTTGAGGAAAACTGAAAGGTCTACACCGACGTTTTAAAAATGCCGGTGTAGGTGATGGCCGAAAATGGGACCCAAAATGAAAACACCCTTTCGGTGGCGTTTTCCAACCGCCGGTGTAGTTTTAACCTATGCCGGCGTTCGTAAAAAACGCCGAGGAATGTACCTAAGATACAGCGACACACGATTCAGCGACACTTGCACCGGTGGTATCTATGGCGGCGTTTAAAAACGTCGGTGAATGTGAAAAAAAATGCCGGTAAAGACTATTAGTATTGTAGCGGAAATGTCTCATATATAAAATAAATATCATGATACAATGTAAACTAGTAATGTCAATACACAAGTGGCCTCTAGGGCATACACCAACAATAAGGTGTATATGGACCCAAAGAATCGAGTTTTGAGCATAGTAAGGGTTCGGGTTTGAAGGGTTGAATAGTGCAGCCTGCACTGTGCAACCCTCGGTTTTGCACAGTGTAGGGGTTTCGGCCTGCATTGTGTAAGCTCGGGTCTTGTGGGTTTGTGTGGGCATTTTGTGTGTGTTAGGATTTGAATTAAACCCTATTGAATAGTACTTTGTGTGAAGTTTTGTTGATTCAAAAATCAAGATTTCGATGAATAAAGTTTCAGATTTTGTATATGATTAAGTTGAAAATTTAGTGGTGCAAACTCATATTTTAAATGAGTATAACTCTCAATTTTGAGGAGTTCAATGTTCAATTTTGAATGATATAATCTTAGATTTTTGAAGTAGTTGTTTTCATATTTTAAGAGGCGAAAGTTTCAGAATTTTGAACTGTGAAATTTCAGAGATGAGGGATAAATCCTAGAATTTAAAGTGGGTTGTTTTCAGTTTTTAAATAGATTAAAATTCCAGAAATTATATTATGTTTTCATATATGGAAAAAAAATAGCGAAAATTGAATTGAAGATGTATGATTGAATTGATTTTGTTATATAAATGCGAAGTATTAATTATGGAAGTGGAATTCCATTTAATTGAGGAGTAAGTTGTTGTGGAAATCTTTTATTTACTGAAAAACTTATATTTGATAAGATGAATTGATTTGGGGATTGATTTACAAATTTGATTTTTGCCGAAAGGTGGTATATTTGGAAATGAGTAAAAGAATGATTATGTGATTGATGAACCAAGTGGTGGTTTTAATTGAGAATTAGTGTTAGTTTAAAGAACCCTAGAAGAGGATATTGTGGATATTGTTGGGTTGTGAGCTCGAGAGGCTGAGCAGGACCCTAGTTACCGGCATTTGAAATTGTTTGATTTTGAAAATTAGCCAATGTCGACTAGTGTTCCTGATTGGTTGAGTTAAGTCCAGTAGGGTGAGCTAGCTCTAGGAGGCTGCAGTTATCTATGTTTGAACTTAAGAACAAGCACTAGTTGGAGACGTGATGAAGTAAGGGCAAACATGAGTATGAGGGCATCAGATGGTCTGCGGTGTGAGATGGTCTCCGGAATTATCGAGATGTGAGTGGAAGTGTCTCCAGCACATCTGCAGTGTGGGATTGAACTCCAGAATTATCGGGATCTAGGCAACGCTCATGGGATGTTTGTGTGATGAGGTATCATGATGACTTGCGGTGTAAAACAGTCCCCAGAATTATCGAGATGTGAGTGAAAGTATCTCCAGCTTATCTGCAGTGTGGGATTGGTCTCCAGAATTACCGAGGTATGGGCCAGATATTCACAGAATGTCTAGAACTTATGTTAGTCACCGGTATAAGTTTTGCATAACGAGGGGTTAAACCCTATAATAAGGTGAACGCTAAGGGCTTGCCCTCAGACCTATATAGTATGGGATGCATATAATCCGAATAAGTGTGCATTAATGAGCATTATATGGATTTGTGTTTTCTTGGACATTGTTTTATGTAATTCTCTTTTGTTTTCTTAACACACCCTCATTCTTTTAGTTTAGCTTCACTTGTAGATTTATGAACTTTTCCATTATTGCTTTATTTTATTTTGTGCAACAAGTTTGTGGTTGTGAGACTTTGGAGGGTCTTTGCTTTTATCAGCATTGCGTCAGTTGCATTTAACTGACGTACCTACAATTTTAACAGTTTTGCAGGATTGCAAAGTGAATGGCTTGAACAAGGGTTAAAGCTTGGATTTTGAGAAGACTGGAGTTTAAGTGTTAAAATGAGTTGTATTAAATGTGTATTAAATTTCTGTTGCACATCGTAAAAAGAACTATTACGAAGAAAGTTTTAATTTCACTGTATTTTGTACTGTATTTATGTTACATCGAAGTAAAGATTCTGGAGTGTATATTGTATGTTCTATATTGAAATTCGAGGCACTACAGTATGCCCCCTTCAAGGGCATACCCCAGTAGGCATCAACACGGAGGCGCCATCCTCTGCACGAACTCCACCTCTCGACAATATTCAAAACATCGTTATCTCATGTCAGTGATTCTAGTGGCGGAGAACTAGATAATGCTATAGGAATTCTAAACACTTGGCCAAGATTTTCCATCCACACAAAACTTATAGAGGTTGTGCTGAACACCCCTTCCTTCTCCTCATCACCTTAAGACAACCTTCTCAAACCGATAGAACTCACCTCGAGTATACCTGCAGCCTCGTGCTTCCAAAGTTCTCAAGATATCAGATTCTGTTTCAGCAAAGGAATATGTTCGACCTTCTCCAGTGTAAACTCCTTTCCATAGGTCATCTTCAACTCAACTATTCCCTCACCCACTATGTCAAAAATCCGACTAATCCTCGTTCTCACACAACGATATGTTATAGGCTTGTAAGTAGAAAAACATCTCCCTATCAGAGCAAATATGAGAAGAACTATGCGAATCAAGAAAACGACCAGAATCTACATCTATAGAACTTAAACAAGAAAATGATCTAAGTTATCACATGATTTAGCGACACCGACTATGTTAGCACCCCTCTAATTCAATCTCTCGCGAAAATCTCTCTTGTAATGCTCAATCTCTATGCTATTGTGGCAACATAACCCACATTTACGTGCACTTTCCCTTCCAATTGAAGTACCATCCACCGCCAAACAACTCGAAGATGTAGACGCCGATTTCTGTGTCTCCTTCCTAAGTTCATCCTCCTTCAAGCTCTTAATCACACCAATCACCGAAAACTTCTTCTTTGCAGATTTCTCGTGTAGCATGGTGGTTATCAAATGCTTGTACGAATATGGCAGTGAATATATTAAGTTGAAAGCTTTATCCTCTTCACTTAGATCATCAGTGTTTATTGCTTACAATTCAGATAACATTGTACTGAATTCTACTATGTGGTCTTTGAAGAGTGGTAGCTTCCTTCATTGAGACACTAAATAGTTTTCTCTTTTAGTATATCTGATCATGTAACGACGATTCCGAGTAGTCAATTTTAAGTTTCGCCCACAGACTCACTGTGCTTCTCTCCTCAAGGAAGTTGAATTTGACGTAGTTCGTCAATGACATCAAGATTAAACGCAAAGCAAATCTCCTCTCACTTATCCTACTTCATACCAATTGGCCTCCCTTTATCTTCTTCTAGGGCAAGATCCACGCCCTATTGAACCAATGCGTACATGTCCACATTTCGAAGATTAAAGTTGATCTTACCGTCGAACTGTTTGATCTTCATGAAACTCTGATCTATCATCTTCTCTAAGGAACACGAGCAACCACAAACCTGAAGCTCTGATACCACTTGTTAGTCATTTGTTGAGTTTTGCAACAACTGATCCAATGAACAACCAAGCAATAGTAGACCAAACCAAATACACAAGCACACAATATTTTCCTGCTTCAGACGAACCTGGTCTGGGAAAGAAATAACCGAGATATTGTTCAACTAGAAAAGATACAAGAGTTACAATCACTCTTACTATGAACCTATTTATCTCTCAAGTCTCTCTAGAAGATAAGTCTATTGTTTACAATGAAAAACTCTCATATAAAGTACTCGAAGCTATTTGGCACACCTCCCAATGGAGGTCATTACAGTATTATATATATAGAAACCTAGAGAAACCCTGAATTGTAGTCTTGTTACAATCACCGTCCGATATACCCTGGAGAGAAAGTCACACGATAGGAGCCGTACGATCAAACAGATTCACCCACAACCAAGCCCAATTAGTTGTTGCGCCGCTGTGGATCAACTGCTCTCAAGTCAGAGAGCAACCCGACATCTTGTAGTCAACTGCAATTCCTAGCAGTCAATTGCTCGTTGCTGCTGGTGCTCCTTTCTTCTTCCAATATTTGCTATGAATCTTTTCTCGTTTCACGGTCTTCTCTTCACATCAAACCTAGTATGCAAGATATAAACTCAACAGGGTGACTAAGATAGGGGCGACATTTGTGCCGTGCCCCATAGTTTGGGAATGTTTGGCCTCAATTGCTCGTCTTTGAAAATTGACCGGGCAACTTCCATTATTTCGATAAGCTGATGATGATAATGTAAAGAGGGCCTATCCCTTTGTATACCGGTGACTGATATTGACCTTAGATAGGTGGGTGCAATGTAGGTACCGTGCGAAGAATTTTGGGGACCAATGATTTAACATTTGTAAGCCTCTTCTATTGCGTTGAGTCGCATGGCTTATAGCTTGATGTAAACTTTAACTCAAATCACTAACAAGCTGCAGTGTGATGAAATGCAAGATGATGAAGGTCAACAGCAGAATAGCCTAGCCTAGATCAGCAAACCCTAGCTAGAATCACCTCCTTCATTTAGTGAGTACCAAAAAAATGTCCAGTCGAAAATTTATCCAAAACCCTGGGGATTCTTCTCTCATCTTCCCAATTACCAGGGAGCTCATAGGCTCTTTCATCTGTAAAGGGCTCCCACCAACTGCTGTAAACAGTCATTTGATGCGCAGCCCTACTTAAGTGGGGAACAAGGTGATAATATAGAGCAAAGTTTCATGGCCACTAATATTTCACTAGTGGGTTTAATTATAAATGAATCTCAAAGATAGAGACATACCACTCAATTTGATTTCATGATCATGGTATTGGTTGTTAGAAGATTGTAGCAGATCACTGAATTTTGTGGTGATCAGAGCTTGACCTGAACTCAACACAAATATTGGATAGGTTTATAGTTATTCGGATCCGAATCCAAACCCATGCCACAATATCAGGCTGTAATTAACTACTAATTACCTAACTGTATAGATAGAATGTCTTTAGGTGTCACTCTTTTCCCCGTATGTATGTGTTCGAGATTAGTACTTAATTGACGCATTGCTTTATAACTTCCACATTTGCTTACCTGAATGGAACAAGACTGGTTCGGATTCACCTTCGGGTTTATGTACCCGCAGAAGTTATAAACGACAAAGTTTAGTCCCAAATATTCGTCAAACCCTATACCTGTGAACACAGCACACATAGTGATGGTGGTGGGTGTATCAAGAGTCGAGACACAAAATTCCTCAACCTTCTATTCTTCCTTTCGGCAAACATCCTTACTGTTATGATGGTGTCATCACGGGCCCGATCACAGGACCAGCCATCAGAAGGTGGTTGCTCAAAGAGTCATCAGCCAGTCGACTAATGGTGGCCGTGATCAATTGGGACCACCATGACAAGCAAGGGTCATTAAATCTAAAATGCAGTGCAGCAAGGAAAGAAGATTGCAATCATGCATGAAGAAGAAAGAGGAAAGAAAAGGTAGTGCATAATATGTAATAATCTTCTTCTTTATCTTAACCCCAAAATATATATATATATAGGCAAATGCTCCATTGAAAACGGATCTAGTTTTTACGGGTTGGAAAACAGCAATGTGAGCCATTGGATCACTCTTGATCGTGATCTACGGCTCAGATCTGAGCCGCCCACCACCCGTTCTCACTGAGTGGCGGAGGGTTATTTTGGGAATTTCGTCCCAAATAACTCGTCGCCTCACAGATTCTAAAAAAATGAATATAACCTAAGCCGTTGTTGGGAACAACTGCCTAGGTTATAAAAAATTGAGTCATAGGCCGTTGTTTGGAACAACGGCCTTGTTCTCAATTTTTATAACCTAGACCGTTGTTCTAGGTTATAAAATTTTATAAAAATTTTATAGAAATTTTATAGCATTGTTGGGAACAACGGCCTAGGTTATATCAATTTTTCAGCGCGAAATCAGGCAAAGAGTTATTTAGGACGAAATTCCCAAAATAACCCTCCGCCACATAGGTGATATTAGGTGATGGGCGGAGGCGATCTAAGCCACTGATCACGATCAAGAGTGATCCAATGGCTCATATCACTGTTTTCCAACCCGTGAAAACAAACCCGTTTTCAATGGAGCATTTACCAAATATATATATATATATATATATATATATAGAGTCCCCTTCGGTTGCACACTACTTTTGGTGAGCACTCCGTGAGCACTCCCGAACTAGAGACCCTATGAAAAATCCGAACCGCTCATATTGTTCTATATGCCTTAGATAGCCTAACAATAAAAAATCAAGTAATTTGAAGTTCATTTGTCCATCCATCATGCTGTTAGAATTTTCAGCCATACAATTTTGTGATGATGTAAATCATGGGTAAATGAACTTCAAATTACTTGATTTTTTATTGTTAGGCTATCTAAGGCATATAAAACAATATGAGCAGTTCGGATTTTTCATAGGGTCTCTAGTTCGTGAGTGCTCACGGAGTGCTCACCAAAGTAGTGTGCAACCGAAGATTTCTCTCTCTCTCTCTCTCTCTCTCTATATATATATATATATATATATGGGAAAAAGGCATATGAGCAACTTGCTCATTTAGTAAATAAGCAATTGATGATGTGGCATACATGCAGGTAGATTTTCTGATTGCACAGAAAAATCTCGGGCTTGAATTTAGGTTCTCATAATGATGCTCAAACAATTTGGATAATCTAGCTAACTGGAGAAATTCATGCTTAGATTCTATCAGACTTCTAGTAGGACTTTCCAGTCTCTCGCGATATCTCGCAGAATAGGCGAGAGATTTATAAGTGTTTCTATCTATGTGCAGCATAATGCAAGTTCAAGCTATCTACATATAATTCCATCTTTCGATTTTTGTGTACCCTTTAAAGGTAACTTTTTAAAGATATTTCTGATTAATGTTTCATTTTATATTAGAAAAATTATAGAAAAAATCACATCATGCGATATGAGAATGCAAAGACCAACAACTACCACAATTAGAGAAAAAGATCTAATAAAAGTTAGGGGGTGCCAAATAGTGTAGGGTAGACCCAAGCAAACTCGGATTTTAAGCTAATCAATAAGGATTTTAGTGTCAAGTATCGAAACAAGTGGCCCTCAATAATAGAATTGAGTGAAGGAGAACCCCAAATTTTGAAATAAAGGCTCTGTTTTTGTTGTTGTTGATGTTGTATTTCATTCAGGGATCAAGGCTAAAAAGCTCTAAAGAAGTTACAATCAATAAGTGAAGAAAAAGAATACAAGAGAAGATGAAAGTAAGGATGGAAGGAAATAAAAAAAGAACAGTAAGAAGAAATCCATATGCATGTAGGACATATAAACTGAAAATGAGGCTAAAACAGAGCGTATGCTGCAAAATTGCAGTCAGAGAGATTTGCAGCTTCTTGACACGCATCATATGTTTTTGTTGTCGTTGTTGTATTCACATCAGCTGATTTTATATATATATTTCAAATGAATTTCAAATGATTTGATTTTTCATATTTAGATGTGTAGATCAATGTAAACGGTTTGGATCGTCGATACGAAGTGTGCACTATAGGTGGTGCACATGCCGTGTGCACCATAGGTAGTGCACAACGGAAGACTTCCTATTACAGAACACTGCACACAAGTCAGGTTCAAAAACTGCTTAGGAATAAGGTTCAGTTTTATGTTAAAACTGTATATCTAGGAAAGCGTCCACAAGGAGATGATAGGCTAACTGCATATTTCAGCCTCTTCGCTCAGTTCGCCTTCTTTTCTCTTTATGTTCTTAATGTTTCTTTATTGCAAATTCCTCAACTTGAAGACTTTCATACAATTAAGAGCATCCGCACTCGTTTCTCATTTTGCCATTTTTCTAAAAATTTGGCAAAATAAGAACTGTACTCATTTCTCATTTCACTAAATTTTGAGAAAAAAATGGAACAGTGTTGTCTCAAATATGAGAAGGGATTTGAGAATTCTCAAATTATAGCAAATGAAACATGTTTCGTCCCACTTTTTTTTTTAATCCCATCGGATGCAATATGTTGTATCGTCCAATAATTTTTTGTAAATGTTTTTTAAAATATCGGAAAGAACATGTTCCGTCCGATAAAAAAAAACAAAAAAAATGGAACGGACAGAACAACATGTTTTGTCCATCCATTTCTTTTGTTTTGAAAATTTTGATCCAAATCCAAATCACCCCATTCTTTTTATAAAAGTACAAGGCCAATATAACTTAAAAGTTTTAAAAAAATTGCATCAAAGTCCAAGAGGCTCAAAATATATTTTTTTAAGTTACAAGGGAACAAGATTCCGTCCATCCATTTTTTTATTTATTTTCTCAATTACCAAATTTTGGCAAACCACTACACAAACTGTATTTTTGTCATTTTTCATTTTGCCAAATTGTCAAATTTGACAAAAACCGCGTGTGGATGCTCTAACACGCACAAAACCTAACACAATATATTTTCTGAAAGTAATAAGAACTGCATCAAGAAGAGGAACAGAATGGAGGTTGAGGAGGAATACGGAAAGGAGACAAAAAATAAGCATAGAGCTAGGGTTTGAAGAGGTAAGACTACCAAGAGTAGAAATAAGATAAACTGTGGCTCTCTGATATATACATAGTTCACTATATGGGGAGACCCTATATCTTTTAAAGTATCCTAAAAATACTGTACATTGTTATATTTGCAAATCTTCTCAAATCCTGCTCGACGAAAGCCAGCAAGAAAATGTTTCCAACTCACCGCGAAGCTCAAAAGCAACCAGCCAGAGGTAGCTATGAGTAATCAAAGTAGCAGTGGGTTCATAGCTAAGGACTTCTGTAATGCGAAATTTGATCACTCAGCATTAGTAGCTTTGCACTAAAGAAAAGTACACAAATGTAAAGAAGCAATGCAAGAAAAAGTAGAACAATATGAATAAAGCAACCAGGTTTTGGAAATCCTTTGAGTAGTACTAACAATTATTTCATTCATCATTGGTCCATAAACCATCATTGTTCCAATGATCTTCTATAAAGTGGAGGCATCTAACTAGAATCACAAGAAAGATGAACATAGCAATCAAAAATAATATTAACACTAAAAGGAAAGTAAATAACATAGCTTTAGATCTAAAATCAATCTCAATTGTTTCATACGCCTAGGCCTAGCAGCCGCTCTAAACTCGAAAGAGGAAAAAAAAAAAATTGGATCAGAAATCCAAAGGATTAACTAACTCATGCAACCTGAGACTCCTCAAACAAAAAAAATTAACTCGATCAGGAAAGATCGTAGAGAATAAAGAGAAACAAAAATAGAGAAAAAAATGAAATAAAATAAAGAATAAGATGAGGGGGGGAAAAGAAGAGAAAATAGAGACCACAATATACAAATTTAAATTCGAAAAGGACAATCACCCACCATTGGTTTGTGCCTCACCAAGTAGCACAAGAGCCAGATTAAATCACACAAACAACTACCTAATATAGAAGGAATAATTCTTCTAGTGTTCATCTTTCACTAGCCGATGTATTTGTCATTCGTAAGAACCACATAGGCACAGATTAGTTAGAAAACATTGTTGACACTTTAGATTAATCAAACCTTCGCATTTTTATTGACATCTGATCTAATACATACAAAATTATGCTTGTTATTTATATTACCAAACTAGTGACTAAAAAGGATAATTACTATACACTAAAAATCAGAAAAAAATCACAGGTAACACAAAGTAAACTTACATCCGCTTACCTATTCTTTCTTTCTTTTTTTCTCTTTCTATTCAGCATCTACCAAAACCGATCCTTGTTTACGCTTAAATAGCCAGACATCACTTTCCCTCCGGTGTTCCTCATGCCATCTATGAGATAGCACCATGTCGAACCCAGGGCTCCAATGAAGAAATCCGCTTCAGTTGCCATTAAGAAATTGACAAGGGGGTAATTAGTGCTAGTTTCTCTGCCTAGACTTGCCTCATATTTAGCCATTGTTATGTTTCCAACTTGGCGGGTTACATTTGTGTAGTAGAAATTCCATCGTGGGTATATTCTTGATTTGTCAATGACTTCCTGTAACATTAATAGGGTTTTAGATAAAAGAGTTAGTCATGAGATAGAGATCATGAACTCAATTTAAATTATTGCTGTTAGAGCATTCTTGCATTAATCAAATAAAAATATTATAATTGTTAAATGAGAACATATTGGGTCTATTTATGGATCTATGTGAGTCTATATTGTGTGTTTTGCTATAAATGAGTTGCATATATACTTTGGCCTTGGCCTCTTTCAATACATCTTTTACCATTCCACAAACATTTACATGGTATCAGAGGTGGCTCTTTGGGTTTCCTAACTCATCTTCCTCCGTACCCTCATTGCTACTGACCCATCCTTCAAAACGGCAAATGATTGCTGTTCGAATGGGTTAATCGGCTTCATCTTCTTCCATGCTCTTCTTCATCCTCTGGATCTTTTCCTTCTCCCACCACGCAGCTTCTACTATAGCATCCTGCAGCAGTTTAATCGACGCCATTGATGTCTGAAGCTTTGGAAGAAACCTGCATCGAAGAGGGAAAAGTGTAGTGCTTGTTACATATCAGTCCTAGTATGTTACATATCTGCCCTTGGGTGAATAAAGTTCTTTGTTGGGCTCAATTGTAAAAGTGTGATTTCTTTCATAAAGACCCTCATGAAGTTAGCGCGTACTGCACGTAAGGAACAGCTGTAATAATAGGATTAGTTGGTGGTTGAGGGTGGGCCCATTCCAACCGAATTTGGTTAGTCGTTTCATGTCCAGATCCGTGCGATGCACGTGCTTCAATCTGTATAAAAAAGCTCTGTTGTAACTCCATCAATCATGAATAGAATTTGCAACATTAGTTCACTGTTCATCTTCTTCCTCTTCTTTCGTGTCTCTACCATAGCTTTGCAAGTAGATCTTGATGCCGAGGAGACGAGGCAGAGCTTCCAACCACCACGGCGGTGGTCTTGGAACAATGATATCAGAGCCAGATGCGGATCCGCCGAATGTCGTCGGTCAAGAACCTGGTCAAGAATTCGATCAAGAAGCTGAGAATTCCCAAGAACTTGGGTCTAGACCTAGGGCAAGGGACCAGGGCACGCGAGAGATTGCCAATGGCAATCGTTCTCAAAAGCGACCCAGCTTCGAAGAACGATTCGATCGGTTGGAGTTGGCCATTGAACAGTTGCTTCAGGAACCGCGCCATCGACATGGTTCTCATCGATCCAGAGGATGATTCTGCTCACGGGATAGTGACGATTATTTGGAAGAAAGTGTTGGACGCTCAACATCGCCAGGTGTTCAACAAAGACATTATAGCTCCCATAGGCGACAAAAGGAGAGAAACTCACGGTCTGAACGCCGTGGAATTGAAATGTGGGAGAGAACGCCAAGAACCGAGGGTTATAGGATCACTGAAGGTACTACTTTCTTCCCAAAGCATCCGAAAATTGATTTGCCAAGTTTTGATGGAAACGATGATATTACTAATTGGGTATACCACATGGAGTACCATTTCTATATGCAGAAGATACATGATTCTGATAAGCTTGCGTTCAGTTTGTATTACATTAGGGGTGAGGCATTATTGTGGTGGAGGTGGTTCGAACAACAAGAAGAAAACCATATTGATTGGGAGGTCTTGAAGCGAGCATTGTTGTTACAATATGGCCCGGCTGAATTAGATGATCCCGGAGCTTCCCTGTATAAGTTACAACAAGTGGGCATCGTTCTTGAGTATCACCGTGAGTTCTTGAAATTTAGCCAGCTATCTAAGCCCTTGATCATGTCGTCCCTCGTCAGTTGTTATATAACGGGTCTCAAGAATGAGATAAAGAGGGAGGTGCAGCTTAAACATCCTCGTAATGTTTTGGAGGTTTACAGAGAAGCAGCTGCTAGGGAATCTAGACTCAATGAGCAAAAGAAATCATGGAAGATGGGTGGGTTTCCGAAGAATTCCTCAAGTGTGCCAGCCAATTCCTCGTTTCCTAAGTCTTCAATGCCCTTTGTGAGCCCTAGTACTCAGTCATCCAAACCAGTTGCAACAAGCAATATGGCCTGCTGTTGGATCCTCAAGATTCAGAGATCCTCAGTTTTTGCAATATATGAAGGTGAGGAGAGAAAAAGGATTATGATTATCATTGCGACGAAAAGTTTGTCAAGGGTCATAGGTGTACGGGAAAAACTTTCATGCAGATGATAGGGGACTTATGAGAATAGCACTCTTATGCAAATGGTGGGGGTTTTGGATGGTGATGCAGAAGACCAGTTGGTTAGTTCATATGAGGAATTGGAGGGTGAAGTTGTCGAGGATGTAAAGGACTTGAAAAATGGTAAGATAACTGAAGTCGCAGCTATTTCATTGCATACCCTCACTGGTAGCACTAGTCCTAGAACTTTTAGAGTTCTTTGTACCATCAAGTCCAAAACTATATGTGCTCTGTTGGATACAGGAGCTACCCATAATTTTGCAGATGAGCAAATTGTTAAAAAAATCAATTGCCAGTTAACAAGAGTGTGCAGCTTGAGGTTACGGTTGCGGGGAGGAAGCAGTTGCAATGCTAGGGGTTATGTGAAGGAGTGGACTTCTTGTGTCAGGGAGTACCTATTGTGGCTGATTCTATGTTCTTCCGATGGACACTAGCCAGTTGGTTCTGAGGTCGCAATGGATAGAAACTCTCGGGGATGTTGTGTGGAATCTGAAGGAAAAGAAGATGCGCTTTCAATTAGATGGTGTAGAAAGGAAATTGCGGAGTCTACTTTCCCAAGATATAGAATTATCTACCACAAAAGCTATGTCAAAGACATTGATGCACATCAAGGGGGGTGGCTATTGCAAATAGTAGGCGTTGCACAGTCGACTGCAATTGAGTTGAACGCAGATGTAAGGACTGCACCAGTTGATATAAGCAAGGATGTTGATCCAGGTATCCAAGCTATATTGCAGGATTATAGTGTTGTGTTCAAGGAGCAAATTGGCTTGCCTCCTCATAGGTCATGTGACCATAAGATACCTCTTATCCCTGGTTCCAAACCTATTAGTTTGAGACCATATCGACACCTTTGGAGTCAAAAGAACGAGATCGAAAAACTTGTACAGGAGATGCTTGACTCGGGTATTATTCGACACAGTCAAAGCCCTTATATTTCTCCTATTGTTATGGTGCAGACTGACGGTAGTTGGCGCATGTGTATCAACTATCGGGCTTTAAATGAGATAATTATGAAAGATAAATATCTCATCCCTATCATTGATGAGTTGTTGGATGAACTCTATGGATCAGTGATTTTTAGTAAGCTTGATTTACGGAGTGGATACCATCAAATATGCATGAATGAAGAGGAAGTGCACAAAACAGCTTTTAGAACCCATGAAGGCCATTATGAGTTCTTAGTGATGTCTTTTGGGTTAACCAATACCCCGTCTACATTCCAATCCTTGATGAACAACATTTTCAGGCCATTCTTAAGGAAATTTTTGTTAGTATTTTTTGATGATATTCTCATCTACAGTGCTAGCTTGGGGGACCACTATCAACATTTGCGGCAAGTGTTACAAGTGCTCCAAGTCCATCAGTTATATGCTAAGAGCAGTAAGTGTTCCATTGGTGTAGAGAAGGTGGAATATCTTGGTCATGTTGTGTCTTGGCAGGGGGTGGCATTTGACCTTGGGAAGGTGAGAGCAATCCAAGAATGGCCTATTCCAAAGATAGTCAAAGCATTAAGGGAATTTTTGGGCTTGACTGGTTATTATAGAAAATTTATTGCCAATTATAGTTCATTGGCTTGGCCCTTGGTGAAATTAACAAAAAAGGGGGCTTTCCAATGGGAAAATGATGCTCAGCAAGCTTTTGACCAACTCAAGGTAGTGCTCACTTCTCCACCAGTATTAGCTTTGCCAAATTTTCAAATTCCCTTTGTGCTTGAATGTGATGCTTGTGGGTCAGGATTAGAAGCAGTATTGATGCAAAATAACCACCCTATAGCTTTTCTCGCCAAAAGCTTAAGGGAAAGAATCGGTTGTTCTCTACTTATGAGAAAGAGATGCTTGCAGTCTTACTCGCAGTAGGCAAGTGGAGACAGTATCTTTTGGGTAGGCCTTTTGTTATTCGTACAGATCACAAACCCTTGAAATATTTGTTGGAGCAAAGAATGTATACTGAGGCACAGCATGTATGGTTGATCAAATTGCATGGTTATCAGTTTGTTGTGGAGTACAAAAAAGGGCAGACACAATGTGGTGGCTGATGGGCTTTCTTGGCGGTTTGAGGAGGGGTGTGAAGATGTAGCATCAGGTTCCCTTTCTGCCATTTCGATTGTTCAACCTGCTTGGGTGAGTTAAGTACGACAGTTGGTGTTATCTGATCCCTTTTATGAGAAAATTAGAGCACAATTTGATTCAAACAGGAATAGTAAGCTTGCCTTAGTAGCAGTAGTTTTCTATTACAAAGGAAGAGTGTTATTAAGTCCTTGTTACAGTATGAGGTAGAAGTTCTTGGAAGATGTTCATGCCTCTCCTCAAGGGGGACGTATGGGGGTAGACAAAACTTGGCAGATGCTCAGGAAAATTTGAATCGCCCCTACCACCCTTCGAAATCAAATTTGAATTTCGAAACCCTTATTCAAAATTCAAATTTGAATAATACACCCTAATTCAAAATTCAAAATTTGAATTTCTCTCCATACTCCCCAAACTATAATTTGAATTTCAAAAGTCTACATTGAACTTCAAACTTCATCGAATTCTCCCCCTCCGAAATCAAATTTGAATTTGAATTTCAAAACCCTAAATTAAAATTCAAAAATGATCCAAATCACTCTCCATATATCTTTTGAATTTCAAAAATCTAAATTGAAATTCAAAAAATATCCAAATCTTTCCCTCCATACCCCCAATGAAATTTGAATTTCAAAACCCTATTTGATTCCTTTTATGAGGAAATTAGAGCACAATTTGATTCAAACAGGGATAGTAAGCTTGCCTTAGTAGCAGGAGTTTTCTATTACAAAGGAAGAGTGTTATTAAGTCCTTGTTGCAGTATGAGATAGAAGTTCTTGGAAGATGTTCATGCCTCTCCTCAAGGGGGACATATGGGGGTAGACAAAACTTGGCAGATGCTCAAGAAAATTTGAATCGCCCCTACCACCCTTCGAAATCAAATTTGAATTTCGAAACCCTTATTCAAAATTCAAATTTGAATAATACACCCTAATTCAAAATTCAAATTTTGAATTTCTCTCCATACTCCCCAAACTATAATTTAAATTTCAAAAGTCTACATTGAACTTCAAACTTCATCGAATTCTCCCCCTCCGAAATCAAATTTGAATTTGAATTTCAAAACCCTAAATTGAAATTCAAAAATGAGCCAAATCTCTCTCTCCATATATCTTTTGAATTTCAAAAATCTAAATTGAAATTCAAAAAATATCCAAATCTTTCCCTCCATACCCCCAATGAAATTTGAATTTCAAAACCCTATTTTTGAAATTCAAAATTCAAAATTCCATCCAAAATTCTCTCCATGTTCACTAACTCAACCCCGGCCAACCCCAGCCACCTTTGCCCATCTCCACACCTTCCCCCTCCCGACGTTGCTTTCAATCACATCATCCACGTCAATTCGCCGACGTAAACAGCAGCTCGCCGACCCTTTCCGAAACCAACAACAGCCCGTCGACAAGCACACCCGCTAACGAGCCAGCCATATTCAGTCATCGTCGCCTGAGACCACCACCGCTTCTCATTCGCCATGGAATCGAAGAAGCAGAAGAGGATGACGTCGGACCGTAATCGACCTCCCTACAACCGTCATCGACGAGATCCTCTCCCTAATCCCCTTTAAAGAGGCCCTCCGCACGTGCGTCCTCTCCCGTACTTGGTGCCACCTCTGGCTGTCAATCCCTGACCTCGACCTCTCCAGAACCCCACATAAAATCGCGGTCCAGACCATCCTCCGCCATTCCGGCGACATCCGGCTCCTCAAGGCCCACAACTATCCACCAAAAATCCATGAAATCCCACGTCTAAACATCAAGTTGGAGCCTCCGACAAGCTCACTGCCGCTCCGGTGGCGGGGTGACGGGTTGAGGGGGAAGGAGGCGGGGAATGGTGAGGGACTCCTCCCCCCTCCCCACACGCCAACTGATGACTGTCTCTCTTTTTTTTTTTGAGTTTTTGGGGAGCTTCTCTCTCTAGAATTTCTAGAGAGAGAAGCTCTTTGATTGATTATGGAATATCTAGTTAGTTACTTTCAGTTATGTAAGCATTGAAATAAATCATCTAGGATTTGGAATAAATAAGATGTGGTGAATTATTCTTATGTAATAGTTAAGATATTTTGTTTGAAAGTTTTCTTATTGCCAATTCAAGTAAATGGAACCTAAACTTATTTTTAAAAATTAGTTTTGCTTCTGATGAACTCAGTTTCTTCTCATTCTTATTCTTTTCCCTTCCATTACCCATGGCTTCAACAGGCAGTTCCAGATCCCAAAATTACCAAGCTAAACATGAACAAGTGTTTCTACTGCACCCACTGAAATAGTGACCTACCGGACCTATGCCCGCTTCCAGCCCACTCGTTTGTCAGGTCTGAAGGCATATCTAACTTGTCAACATACATGAAACAATGGACTCAAGGATATTATTTTGTTCCATTACAAATTAGTATAATTTCTTTTAAGAACAAATTGTATATATTGTTGTTGGATATTCATAACAAGGTTGATTTTTCCTAAGTAAACAGATGTAAAATTCCAGCCTTTTGAGAAATAACAAAGCAATTTGTAATCATAGAAAAGTACTTCCTCTAAACAGGAAATACTATTTAACATTGTCTACCTTTGAGAGAGAAATTCTTTCCATTATAGAATACCAGCCTCGAAAGCATTAATACTGTAAGATATGATGGTAGAAATAACAGAAAAAAAATTGAATGAGAAGAATCATACCTGCATTTCTGTCGAAAGCCATATGCTATTAAGATTCGGAAAGTGCTTGCGGATGCGGTTAGCAAGTTGCATGTAGCTTTCAAATCCAAACACCTTCATTTCACAAGCTTTATCACCCATTCTTACATGCATACTAAGAAGGGGTCTTGGGATCCAAGGACTATGGCTGGACCATACAAATTGATTGATATCAGTTTGAGATATGTCAGAGGGTACCTGAGAAAAAAACAATTAAATTGCCCATAAATTTACCATCTAAGACTTGTTTGGTACAACTTACAAAAGAGAATTCTCTTTTATGGTACAATGTGAGGGTTTGTTCTTTTTTTTGCCTCTTAACGACCTCTTATAAGAGATTTACAGTAGAAGCCTCTTGTAAGAGCCTCTTTTTGAGGTATTCTTTTATATAATAAGAACCTCTTATAAGAACCTCTTATAAGAGATTTCTGTTCTTTTTTCACCTCTTACAAGAGCTTTTTCTCTACTTTTAGACATTTTTGCCCTTACTATATAATTTCTCTATTTATACCAATATTTCATATCTAAAATTAAGTAAATCATCACATTTCTCACATAGTAGACAAATTTGGTCATAATCCATAATTATCGTCATTCTTCTTTCAACGAAAAAAACCCACATAACATGCGACACTCCATCTACAACAGGTGACACTCTATCTCCTCCTGCAATTTCACCAATTGAAGCCCCAACAGCAGATTCACCTCCTCCAGCAAGCGATGTGGCCCCCAGTGCATTGGCGATAGGCATGGCTGTCGACTCTGTTACTTTTGAGGGGATGCAAGCAATTTTGTGTAATTTGATGGCAAATATACAATACTTGTATCAGTGCATAGTTACAAATTTGTGTAAGCTACTTCTAATATTTGATTGCGTGTGTTCATGGAATATCATCATTAGTGGTGAAGTTTTCCTACTGATTAGTTTGGCTTCAGAAAGTTCGCCAAACTCATCTTCATTCATTCTCCATTCCTCAAAAACCAAACAAAAGCTCCAAAACCCAACTCCGAAGTATGACCAAACTCCGGCTCGACAAAAGCTCTAAACCCGAACACTGCAAGAACCTCGGAGACGACAAAGACCCAATATCAAGCCTCGAACCTGAGTCAAACCCAACTCAGCAAAACCTGAAGTCGGCAACACCGAAAATTGGCTCCAATACCTTCAGCTCAAACCCAACTCCGTACTCGGTGAAAACTTAGAAGATGGTCGCCAGGACTCTAGGTCGCTGAAGCCCAAGACCAACTCGCCGGAACCGAAGATGAAGAGGATGGCCGCCAAAAGCCCTTGGTCGTCGAGACTGGTGGTCGCCGAAACCCAGGGTCGACGAAAATAAGATCTTGATCTACTATTGGTCGCCAAAGGCCCTTGGTCGCTGACACTAGTGGTCATTAAAGCCCAAGACTAGCTCGCCGGAACCCAAGATCTTGATCCTCCCATTTTCAACGCAGTGCTGTGGGAAAGAAGATCTGGAAATCATTAATTTAGGGGTAATGTAGTCTTTTTAAGTGATAGAAGACTTTTAAGATTTTGAAAGAGGCTAGTAGAAGCCGTTTAGGTTTAGAAGCAATTTTGGGAGAAATCTCTTATAAGAAGTAAAAAAAGAACACTAAAAAAACTCTTGTAAAAGGTGGACCACCTCTTACAAGAGGTAAATCACTTATAAGAGGAGAAAAAGAACACTACCTAAGAGGCAAAGTGTGTAAGCATACATTTGGTATGCATATGGTACAAGTAATATGATTTTGAAAACCCTATGTTGTATAGTATATTGATGATTGTAATGTACTATATGGCAATAATATGCCTTAACAGGCATATATAATAAGAAAATTTAGATACTTAAGCTTGTCCAATGGATGTAAATTTCAGAAAGACAAATTGCATTCTTCCCAATAACAATAACAGATGATTATCGCTCCCTTGTCAACCAATTTCCAATTCACTTAACAGTAAGTCTATCAATAAATTGAAACATATGAACTTGTGAGATTTTAAACAAAAATGTCATCAATAGATAGGATTTAGACATAAGAAAATATTTTTGAGTAACATGTAAGGAAGTTGTAGATGAACATATGTAGTTGACCATGAATTTTGTCTTAACAAACAGACAAACACCTAACCTCAGACAGAAACCAATTCTTGATAAACAACACAATTTTCAAGTAAAAAGAAAAGAAATTAAGCACGACAAAAAATTTAAAATAAAATCAAAATTCAATAATCACTCAAATGCTCCCATCAAGTTTAAGCTAGTGCATGCAAAGAGCTCGAAATTTTCATCAGTTACTTATTACAAATTTACAATTACTTATATAATGTTGTTGATCAGCAACCCATCAGCTTAAATTTTGAGTAAATTGGTTACAGGAACGGTACTGATGCAATGCAAATGCAAAAGTATATATTTATTCCCCTCATATGTTATTCCCTTCTGAACAATTCATCTTTCCACTAAAAGCCATTTCATGTTGCCGAAGGCCCACATGCGGGGGAGCATTAAGGTTGCTTTGGCATGTATTCTTAGCCCACAAATGACTAACTCTAATCTTTTGGGTTAAGTGGATAATGAAGTCTACAAAACCTGAAAGAGCAATAGATGTGAAATACATCTAATACCAGAGTACGCAATTTTAACAGATAACTGTAGTGTTTTTACTTTTTAGAATAAAATGATGATACTTATGTTAGAATTTTTTTAACCACATGCAGATGAATGTAAAATGTCATTGGGCACACAGTTACACTCCCGTTAGTATAGATGTAGCAGTAGTAGTATAGATGCAACTTACATGACATGAAAGCTGAAAGTTTTAAGCACAAACATGACAAAAAGCATGCTTAGTTTAAAAAATAATAATATTATTATAAATCTTAGCAACTAAAGTTGCATAGAAATGAAAAAACCATTAGTTTTTTTTTAGGCAAGTGAAAAAACCATTAGTACAAGGAGATGTGACAACTTTCAAGACCTTTGGCCAATCGGTAGGAAGACTTCCCAGAACCATTTCTGCAGCTTGCAATCCGAAAGATGCATGTCTAGCCACATTTAGTAGATGGCATGTGTACTCAGTTTGAAACCTCATTAGATACCGTATTGCCTGCAAACAGAAGAAACGATACTGATGATAAAAACATAAGCAAAGATGAGGACATCTTCTTTTTTATACAAGGGATGAAAATTTTAGGTCATACTTTGCACTGATGCATAACATTACTACCAAGTTCTAGATAATGGTTATTAAGAAAGTAAAGTATATTCATATCCTCCATATTTATTTAAATCCATAATAGAAGTCTGTTTCACCCAAATTGACTATGTTGGGGCACTAGAAGAGAATTTCAGTTCTTATCTAATATTTACAACAACAAAGCTTTTATCCCAAATCGTCGTCAACTGACTCCTTTTCTCCATTCGCTATGTTAAGGGTCATAGCTCATACTTCTGTCCTTTAAAAATCAAACTCAAACGCAAGTCTATCACTAAACTTTGCTTCACTAGATGCAATCCGATCGCTCCTCTTAACTAGCACCATTATCAAGAGAATGTATGTATTTATATAGGGGAGATAGGTAAACAGAGACTTAGGTTGTGTTTGGTTAGTTGTTTTGAAAACAGTTTTCTGAAAACAGTTTTCTTAAAAGAGTTTTCTGAAAACTGTTTTCTGAAAATGAGAGTGTAAAAGTTGTTTGGTAATAAATTTTTTTTAAAACAGTTTTTTGAAAATGAGTATAAAATGCGTTTGGTAAAGGGTTAATGGGTCGGGTTCGAACCTGTTAGAGACCCGAACCGCAACTCTACACTCCTTTAAACTTTGGCGCCAAAAATACCTAGCTCATCTCCTAGCTCCAATGTCGAGCACCTCGCCTAGCTCGTCGCCGAAGCGCTGAGCTCCTCGCCTAGCTCGTCGCCGAAGCACTGAGCTCCTCGCCTAGCTCGTCGCCGACCTCCATCACCTCCAATGTCGAGCTCCCCCACAGTCGAACTTCTTCAACTCCAGGCTCCGTCGAGCTCGAGCTCCCCTCATCGAACCCATCGCCGAGCTCCACTCGTCGAGCTCCTTCGCCGAACGTCGACCTCCTTCATCGAGCTCCCCTTCCTCGTCGAGCTCCGACCTCGACTCCAAGCCACCGAGCTCCGATGCCGAGCTCAAGTTCCCCCTCCGTCAGCAACCCTCCACCTTCGCCGAAACCCATTTCGAGCTCCCCTTCACGAACTCCAAGTCGTACACTTATCTCGCCGAGCTCTCCTCCTCGCCGAGCTCAACCTCACCTCCAAACTCCTCGTCGAGCTCTTCCAATCACCGTACTCCGAGCTCATCTCGATTGAGCTTCGAACCCATCACCGAGCTCCAATCGCTCGTCGCCGAACCCCTCCACTGGTATCGAGCTCAACCATGGATGAACTCTGCCACCTCCACCTCCGTCGTCGAGCTCCACCCTCGACGAACCCATCGAGCTACAATGTCGAAGCTCGAGCTCCTCTCCTCCCCTCCACTATTGAACTCCACAAACGCCTCCTCGTTGCCAACCGCACCGTGCTCCTCTCTTCACGGGCCACTCGGAGACGGAGATGGAAACAGAGACGAGGCCGGAGTCGAAGCTATGGTCGGTGTCGAAGGTGTAGTCGAAGAAGAGGTCGAAGGACGAACTCGAGGAAAGAAGAGGAAAGAAGAAGTCCAGTTAAGAAATGACCCCTTTGGGTTTTTCTGAAAATGAGAAGCAAAAATTTGCTTTGAGAAGAGGGTAACCAAACGCGTTTTCTTTTTTAGAAAATGAAAAAAGGGTGTTAAAAAACTATCCAAACACACTAGAATTTTCAAAGTAAGTTAGAGAGGCAGGAATAGTTAAGTAGAATTTCAAAAATAAGGTTAAGTTCATTAGTTTCTTTACAAAAATGTATAATATGAAGGGCAAGATTTTGAAAATACCCAAAGTAAGTAACCACAAGGAGCTCGAGTGAGAGTGTCGATAGCAGAGCTCGGATCCAATGTGCCAATATCGGAAGCAGGGCCGGCCCCCACCTTGAGGCAGGCCGCCTCAGGCCCCCGAATTTTTTGCATTTTTAGGGGCCCCGAAATTTGTATTCCCCTTGTAAATATATACACATATCTTGTGCGTAAATTTTTTTATTGTAATTAGGGGCCCCAAAAATAATTATTTGGATCTTTCGTCTCGAGCCCCCGGGAACTGAGGGCCGGCCCTGATGGGAAGATCACATGAAGAACAAAAACACAATGAGATGCATTCCTGCAGGAATTTAAGCAAACAGCTGGTGTGCAGAGCATGAAATCCAGTTGTTTTCAGGTAAATTAGACATGCAAAACCACCAACTAAAAGTGGAATGTTCCTTCGAAATATAAACTAGAGAAACAATGCTATAAGATATGGCGACCAACTGAGAGATATATAGAGTAGTTGGACAAAAGGAGTAGGAATGAAGAAGTGTTTTTTTTTTCTGTCCTTCTTTAAATTAATAGTTTCATATTGCTGCAAGTAGAGGAGTTTTTCCCTAAATGGGCCACTTTTTAAAACTAATTCCCAAAATAGACCACTTTCGAAACGAATTCCTAAGATAGATCAGTCCTCGATGGCCGCAGTTGCGAACTGCGGTTGCTTGATTGTGAGGCCGCTGTTGGGAAATACGGCCTCTTCACAAATGTATTTTTTCAAGACCACAGTTCCCAATTGCGGTCTTAGTTCATTTCGTATTTGGGCTAGAGAGACTTCGAGACTAAGACAAATTTTTCTACAGAAAAATGCGTTAAATATAGGCCGCAGTTCTCAATTGCGGCCTAAATATAACTAAATAAAAATAACAGAGGCTGCAATTGGGAACTACGACTTCTGTTATATTTAGACCGCAGTTGAGAATTGCGGCATATATTTAGTACATTTTTACTTACATAAATTTGCATAAGTCTTAAAGTCTCTCTAGCCCAAATATGAAATGAAAACAACACATTTTTTAAGAGGCCACAATCGAACAAGCCGCAGTTCGCAACTACGGCCTATGAGGACTGGGCTATCTTCGGAATTAGTTTCGAAAGTGGTCTATTTTGAAAATTAGTTTCAAAAAGTGGCCCATTTCGGGGGGAAAAATCCAAGTGGAGAAGGGGGACGAAAGACCTTAAATAAAATGGTGATGACCATTGATACCTTTCTCTGCGATTCTATCGCTTGTCGCGTATGGTTCCCATTTATGGAAATACAGACGACTCATGAATCTTCATCAGTGAGATGAAGTCACAAATTCACAGCGGCTGATGGAAAAACGAGGAAAGGATAACTGAGATTGCTAATATTAGGAGAAGATCTGAAGAAACTAGAAGGCACAGGGATTCTGAATGAGAGGAACAAGTTCACAAGTTGCTACTAACTATACTTTTTTCAAATGCACCAACATGTTCAGGGGGTTTGCTGATCCTAAAGCACATCCAATGACTAAAATCAGGTGGTACGGATACATACAACAAAGACTAATAACCGCTCAAATCAGAAAATTGATAGAATGGACGTCAACGGAGCAAAAAGAAGTAGGGGTAGACCCAAACGAACTTGGGTTGAATCTATTAATAGAGATTTGGAAAATGTTAATTAAACGATAGAGGTGGTTCTCATTAGAGTTGAGTGGAGAAGAAGCATTCACGTAGACCCCAAAATTTGGGATAAGGGCTTTGTTGCTGTTGTTGATTTCTTAGCTCCACAAAAAGGCAAAAATAAAAAAAGAACAGTTGATTCTACATTAAAACTTGTGTGTATTAAGGACTCGTGTGTATTGATATGAGATAAATACGCTATACCTGCGCTCGCCACCACCTCCTGTCCATTTTTCGGTGATGCATTAGCAAGCTTCCATCAATTTCAGTTGTGGGCTGCAAATAACTCCATGGTTCACCCCACACTCTGCAATTCGCACCAATTTGATACAAGGTTAAACTACAAAGTAGGATTTTTTTCATTTTGCCCAGTAAAAATTTCATTATGTTGGAATAACCCCCAAAACCTTTTCCGTTTCTACATAACCCCATTAAATTTTACACATATATCAAATGCAACCCAAAGGTGACCAAAATACCCTCAACGACAAAACTGTGCACTGAGGACATCTTCATCCATTAGGGGGATATCAATATAAGATATAGTTTTAGGAGCAATACAGTAAGATGCCACCCTTCTCATTAGGAGATACCAACTTCACATAATACATTACCTCGGTATACTCCCGGCCCATATCTCCTTTGATGTGTAGTTTTCTTTCACTGTTATGATTTTGTTATCCCATGCTTCTTTACTCCTCATCAACTCAAATGCACGCTCTCGACATTCTTGAGCCGTCTCCGGAAAGAAATAGCAAGACCAGTGAGACCTCGACGAACCTATGAAAAAAAAAAGCCCAAATTTAAGAGTCCTTGAACATATTTTTACAGTATTTAATGAGCCAACACATCAAAAAGTGATAAGATGCAACCTTGACAGCCATCATGATCTGCACGATTGTAGAAGTTTGTAACAAGGATTCGGTTCTCGTTGATAGCAATAGCTAGAAGCCCTGTCATTCCTGCCAATTGGGCCCCAATTCCAAATCCTGGTAGTTTCTCCCAGTCTGCGACTAGAAACCGTAGATGGGGATCATTACAGTTCTCGGGATGTTGGTGCATCCATAGATCATGTTGCACTTGCCTAGTATATGGAAAATTGTCCTCATCCGACCCTACAACCTAGAATACACACATATTCAAAAGTCATAAGGATACACAAGGATTTCTCGAAATGACAAACTACAAGGGGGGTTTATCAATGTGACAAGCCTAGTAATCTAGTTTTTTTCTAATCCTCAGAAACCTTTCAGATCACCGGTCGAGCATTTCACTTTAAATTCAATTTACATACGAGTTACATCTTAATTACACAAAGTTGGAAAGGTTTTCTGTACTCAAGTTTTACTGGCATATATGCAAGAATTCCTACAGATTGAGAATTTATGCTGGTTGTAAAGGTTTCTCATTGTTGCTCCATCAGGGTTTATTTTTGAGTTATTTATCAACTTAGATCGAAGTTACCGTCTTGACTGAAATATTCACAATGCTATTATGTCTCATAATGAATCCACGAGCTCATCATTTATCAATTTCCATCTAAACAACCATGAAGTGTAGAAATTAACCCTAGAAACTAGACTATCTATATAATAAAATACAAAGAAAGCTATCAAGTGGCTCTCCTTCAATCCCTTCCAAATCAAAGGCCCAGATCTTATCTCACAAAACATATTTTCCCTCCCAAAAGTTTCTCCTCAAAAATCAAATTCAAATCCCCCAAAAACAACTCCTTACACGTGTGATGCGTGTCTTAATAAATATAATTATATACTTTTAAAAGTAAATGTGAAGACTATAATGGAAGAGTTGGAGCACATTTAATATATTTTAAAAAAATTAAAGTCAAAAATTTGACGTGGTGAGGACTCGAACTTGAGACCTCCTTCATATTAGTTATGCACGTGCAATGCACGCGTTGGTAGATTTACAAATTTACAAATGACACTAAGGCCTTCTCCCATTATATATATATATATATATATATATATGGAAACATGGACTTTTATTTACAACTAATTATTGTCATACTATTCAAACTTGAGCTACATGATTGTTGATTTACTGTTTACAAGGCTTTTCATATGCTGTATCGTTCTGAAGACGTGCCGTAGGCACGTGCCCACGGGTAAATCTAGTAAATGCATAAAACACAAGAAAACAGCTCTTCCACATCTTCATCTAAGCATTCTGAAACGAAAACTGGTCTTCCACGGAACACAAGGTCCCATGAAAATTTTATTTAAGAATTTCACCAGCTAATATTAAAAATCAACCACATATATTAATAAAAACTCCATCATAAAGGGAACTATTGATAACAGAGGGGTTACATAGATCATTCAACCAAAATTCAACTACTCAAAATTCTCCCACACCATCAAAGATTCTCATATGGAAAGGATTATGATCTAATCATTATGTCAGCCTTTCTTGTTAATATTATGTGATCGGCTACTGAAACAAAGACTACATGAAGATTTGACAAAATTTTATGGCTTGCCATCAACCTGACATCAAATTTCTCTAACGTAGGGAAATAACTAATGTAGACAGAACACATCCTACTACGGTAAAATTCTAGCACAAACACACCATCACTAAGATATCACACTATGATAAGTAGCGTAATTCATACTATGCTAAGTAGTTTAATCTGAATTGCCAAATAGGATCCTTACCCAAGGAGGATATGCACCTTCGAATTCTGTATTATATCCATCAGGCACCTGACCGGACTTCAAAGCAGTTCGAAGCAACTCTATGCCCAGTGATCCCCTCCATAAGGTCCAATGAGGAGAACTCCCATTCTCACCACGTCGATCCAAATTTCTATTAATTTCTTCCTTGGTAGTGCAATCTTCCAAATGAGGAGCTTTAGGCACTGTCATTCCTTTCAATTCTCCGATATTCCTCGATCTATCGAGTATAGAACTCCAAGCAGAGAATAGTAAGAAAATTTTCTCATCTCTTTGTTCACCACTTTTGTGAGTATTTTTCGAACCCTCCAAATCTTTTGATGAAACAAAGGAATTTTCACTTCTTTTGATATCTACAATAACCAGTAGAAAAGGTGCTAATTAATCAAACAAATACAGTAACTACTCACATAAACTCCTAACGAAAAATCCAAAAAAGATAAGTTCTTATTGAGAAGCAATTGAACAGAAGCACAATTAAATTAGCTTAAAGGATTAGCATAAGTTGTTTACTCTAAGTCAGAGAAATAAGAAATACTCGACCACTTTCCTAAATATTCCCTCAATTTAGACAACTTGGTATCAGAATCATGTTATAAATTCTTCTCAAAAAAGATTTATGTTATTTATAAATATCTGACGAAACTGTGAAATGGCAGCAACTTGATATGCCCAGTATTAACAATAAATGAGTAAATGACAGACCTATACTTCATTGCAATCCTGACACCGAGTTTTTAAGTCATAATTGAAATATCCAACATATTCAGTAAGCCTCATGCACATACAGAACAAATTATCCACACAAAACAAACACACACACAAAGGCTATGAAATCAAGATAAGACCAAGTAAGACTAAATGCAAGATTGCGTGTACCCAAATGCAGCGAGCTCGAATTCGGAAGAATTGCTCCACGAGAAGTATCATACACAAACCCTAATTGGGTTTGAGTTCTGTAAGGAGTTGAAGCAACCAAAAACAGATAAGTGATGCAAACACCACAGATGAAACCCAGAGCCCAAATTTGGCATGGAAATGAACTCCCCAGCTGCATGGCTCTCTGAGAAATTAATCTCTCAAGACTCTTTTGATTCTGTGGTTCCATCTCAATTCCCCTCTCGATTTTACACTTCACTCATAAGAACCCTCACCTCACTTTTGTAACTGCCTCCTTAAATGAGCCACCTTTTTCACCTCCTATTTTCCAACTGCAAGGTAAAATTACATGTGAGGTTGTCTCTTTAGACATAAAAACTCACACACAAAAAGGAAAGATTTATAACTGATATAAAACATCACATGCAAAGTTCAAGAAACCCTTCTCATGCTTCCACCCAAAAAAAATTTAAAGAAAATACCAGAAATTCAGTCCATGTCTTTCTTTTGGAATTTGATTACCCAAGTCACAAAATTCTGACCCCAAAAAAAAAAAAAAAAAAAAAAGGAAAAAATCAAAATACCAACCAATCTCAACAAATCATCCAAAAGCATGAAGGAGCAATTCCAAACAAGAACCTATCTAAACCCTCACCATGCTATGCATATGAAGAGAAAATGACAGGTGTTGTCAAGGAGATACACACATGGCATTCATGCCATCTCAACCTACAAAGGCAAACAAACAAACAAACAAACAAAATAGCAATCACCCAATTTTAACTCAAATTTGAAGGAAACCCATGAACAAAATTAAAATATTATAAACAAAAACAATCAAATAAACAATGACCACCAATTGCAAATCATTGTACAAAAACAACTCAAAGAACCTGACATAGAATCAAATTAAAGAACAAAAAGAAAAATTTTAATTAAAAAAGATTCCTGTGCAACTACTGCCAGTCTAGCTACCTTCCTCTTTGTTGAGTTTCCTCTCTTCTTTCTTAACTCACATCCACACTAAAGGTGTACTACAATCTAATCATATTTTCTTTAAACCTCCAATGTGGGCCCCAATTTAGGTGCCAACTTGGACTTTCATTGTTCTCATAATCCTAATTAGATGCTCCTTCATAATTAAAAGTGATGGAATCATGCAAACTGTAGGATATGATCTTGTGGGTTGGTATTAAATGAGGATAAATTGGTGGGTAAGTAAAGTGGAGGAGGGGATTAACATGGGGAAGAGTGGAGGGGAGTGGAGGGGAGTTTACTTCCAAAAAAGAGAATGATAAAGGGTAATTTAAAAAGTGAACTTTTTCTTGTGAAGGATGAGGGTAAAATGAACCGAAGTAGTTTGTCATCTCTTTCATTAACGAAAAGAGTGGGGTTGTGAGGATTGGAGAGTGGAAACATAGATAGATCTACGGGTCGGGTCGGGTTAAAGATTATGCATAATCTCTAATACTATAATCGGAGAAGGCCTTAGTGTAATTTGTCCATCTACCAACTCGTACAACGCACGTGCATAACTATTGCAAATAAGGTTTTAGATCAAATTCAGACCACGTCTGAATTTTTACTTTTTAAAAAACTATATTTATTAATCTCTACTTCTCTACTACTATAATGGGAGAAGGCCTTAGTGTAATTTATCCATCTACCAACCTGTGCAACGCACGTGCATAACTATTGTAAATGAGGTTTTAGATCAAATTCAGACTACGGTCTGAATTTTTACTTTTAAAAAAACTATATTTATTAATCTCTACTTCTCTACTACTATAATGGGAGAAGACCTTGGTGTAATTTATCCATCTACCAACCTGTGCAACGCACGTGCATAACTATTGTAAATGAGGTTTTAGATCAAATTCAGACTACGGTCTGAATTTTTACTTTTAAAAAAACTATATTTATTAATCTTTACTTCTCTACTACTATAATGGGAGAATGCCTTAGTGTAATTTATCCATCTACCAACCCGTGCAACGCACGTGCATAACTATTGTAAATGACGTTTTAGATCAAATTCAGACTACGTCTGGATTTTTACTTTTAAAAAAACTATATTTATTAATCTCTACTTTTCTGCTACTATAATGGGAGATCTACTACTATAATGGGAGAAGGTCTTTTAGTGTAATTTATCCATCTACCAACCCGTGCAACGTACGTGCATAGCTATTGTAAATGAGGTTTTAGATCAAATTTAGACTACGTTTGAATTTTTACTTTTAAAAAAACTATATTTATTAAACCGTGCATCACACGTGTAAACTACTAGTGTGAATCTAGTGAGAAAGATCGAGCATCGCAATTAGTTCTGTTTTATGACACAACATAATTCTAACTCAATTGTTGGAAGTAGGAAGCGGTGTCATTTTCGTTATATATGTTCTTACTAGTTTACTTTTTTGGGTGTTAAAATTATGATGAATTTGGATAGATCTTTTTTTTTAAAAATACTAATTGAACTTCTGTTTAAAAACAACTATACCATTCAGTAGGAGCATCCACAGTCATGTGGTATATTTACATTATGTACATATTTTAACTTTTGTAGCACTGCAGTCGTGTACTATATATGCATAATATGACATATGAGCTATAGTAAACTGCTATATCTGCTATATTTGGCAGAGAAAATAGCTCTATGCATATTATAGAAAATGAAATATCATGTTCCGTCCGAAATATTTTATAATTTTTTCATTCAATCGAACGAAAGATAATGTTTCATCCGATGATATTGTGATATTGTATATTTTAAACCGAGAAAAATCCTAATTTCTTTTTATTAACTAAAAATTTAGTATAGGTAATTAGATGAATAATTAGTTTAATTAGATAATTAGTTAAATAATTAATGTTAGTTATAATTAATCGAATAAAATCTTAATTAAGTCACCACTAGGACGAAACACGTCCCATCGACGAAACATCATGTTTCGTCCCATTGATGGGTCCTATAAATTTTTTTAAAAAATATTTAAAAAATTAAAAATATATATTAAAAAAGAAAAACCTTTAAATAACTCACTGTAATTTAGATGGGTGTTTCGTCCATTCGGTTTTTCTACAATTTTGTTATATTTTGGTATTTTTCTACTGCAGCGAAATAAAGAATTGTTATTTTTGTTTATTCATATATGCAATTTTTAGCTCTCATGATTGTGGATGGTCTAAAAAATTGTAAGCAATATCATCTAGTTATTTAAATGTTTTAAAAATCCTGTTTTAGTTATTTATGCTATATCATTTCTTGCTAACCTCTCTGTGGCTTTTTATCTTCGATCTCTGATCTCCTATTAGCTCTGTATCGTTGTGGTTTGGATCTCTCCGATCTTGTGTTTATTGCATAGTGGTTGGTATATTGTGTCGAATTTCATTTGTATCTTGGTGCTGGATCTGTAGTGATCCTTTAGCCTGGCTATTTCTGTCTCCTTTGCAGTAACTGATCCTCTCTATATCAGTTTCCACTGCTCTTCCTCGGTTTTGAGCCATGGTCTCTTTATGCCCGTCTTGGGTCGAGATCGATAAAAAATATAGGCCCGTTAATCTGGGTCGCTCTCTTTGCTCACCCTCTTTCTCGTTGGACCATTCTTCTAGTTGGCCCGCCCCGCGCTTGGTTTGTTTCAGGTGCCTTCGGCCTGGGCACTTTCAACGAGAGTGCGTGAACAAAATGAAGTGCTTCTTTTGTGGCAAGTATGGTCACTCTCGAAGGCGATGTTATTCCCTTCAAAAACTTCTTGATTTTCCTAGAGGCAAACCATTACCGGCCAAACTTCTCTTATTTCTTAACTATCCTCTCTTGAAAGCCAAGCTTAATGCTTGTTTGGAGAGGAACTTTAGTTTCGAGTCTAAAAAGAAATTTGTCTCCTCTGCGGACGTTCCTTTTCTAGATTCGAACTCTTTCAATGTACTCACTGATTGTGTTGCAACTTCTGGCACTCTTCAGCTTCCCAATATTTCTGGGCTGTTTAAGGATCGAAAGTTTCATACGAAACTTGTTTCTTTCCCTCGGTTGGGTTCTTATCAGGCTCGTCCCCAGTCTAAAGTTGTGGGGCCTACGCTGCTTACGAGTCTGGATAAGGGTCATGTGTTGGCTAGAACTTTTCCGGCTAAACGTCTCTCCCTTCTAATTTGTCCCCTCTTTATGAACATGCTTTATACTTGCCTCGCGAGGAAGAGTTGTCGTGAGCCTGGAAAGGAGTTGGGCGCCTCTGTAGTGGTGCATTATCCACCTTTTAATCCCACTCCTTCCTTCGTTGCTCAGGATGACTTTCTTGCGACCCGTCGGTTTCCTAATTTTGCGTCCCTGTTTAAGGAACGCTCGGTGTTCACGTTTCTTGCTTTCCTTCCTCGGTCAGGCAGTTTTCAGCATCGTCCCCATGGTTGTGCTAAGAGGCCTTCGATGAGTTTGAGTCGGGGTAAGAAGTCTGATTTATGTTCTCCTTTTAGAGCTTGCCATTTTTGGCTTCGTAGCTCGATTGGGTTCGTGCACCAATCGACTCGTGGAGGATCCTCCATTTCTCGTCATTCTATTCTAAATAATTTCAGACCTTTATTTTCGCCAGTTTCGTCCAGTCTCTCCTCCCCCACTATGAGCCTTATCAAAGTCGACCCTTCCGGGCCTGTCCTGGGGGAAGTCGTTCCTCCCCCCGCTAAGAGAATTTACAAGAAGAAACATTATTCTGTCTTGTCTACTCGCGTGAGTGCGCGTTTATTAGCTAAAAAATTATTTTCAGTGTCGGCGCTTCCTCATGTGCGCACCTGAGTTTTGGCGTTTTTCTTTCGCCTCGGATTTGGCAATCCGGTTTTTCCTTGCAGGTTGAGCCTTGTGCAGTTGTGTGAGGCTGTTTGGTCTTCCGATTTTTCGACCTGCCTTTTGGCTATCTTCCTCAATTTTCGCTCCCATCTTCAAGCTTAGTGGTGTCCCTGGCTTCTGTTTCGCTTGCGTTTCTTTGGATCCTGCGGTTGCTAGACTTTTTGGGCGTATTTCATCCATCTGGGTTCGGCAGGTCGTTTTCGGCCCTTTTTGTGTCATTTTCTTGGGGTTCCTCGAGTGCGACGATCTGGCTTTTGTTTCCTTCTCATTGCTCATTTTTCTAGGCCGGATGCTCCGCTCTCGGGTTACGGCATGGTGCATCTTGCGGTGGTTCCTCTCTTGGCTTTGCTGATGTTGAGTCTGTTATTGTATTTATTTATTGCTCGATTATTGTATTTCTTTCTTGCTCGCCTTCTTCTGTTTTACATCTTGTAAAACCATTGACTATTTGTAGTGTTTATTTAACTGCTTTATTGATTAATATATATTTTTTGTTGGCTGGAGCCGTTTGGCTCTATCCGATTCATCAAAAAAAAAATCGTAAGCAATTCTCAGTCCACGGTATAAATAGAGAATGACTTTCTCAAAATGCAGAATTTGAATACAATGAATTTAAGCATGTATATATATGTAAATTTGCATGTATGCATATGTACATAAAATCAAGTATATTTCTGTACTGTAAGGATAATGTGTGAATGCGAGCATGGTTGCGAGTTAACCGCTCAAGATTGACTGGGTTAAGTCCAAATCCAACTTTAGTGATTCTGAACCATCTAGGGGCACTATCTTGGAGGGGATCCAAATGCCCGTCCGCCTGTTCATATCATATCTTATGCCCATATGCCCAAATCTGCATTTGCATATTTTGTTTTTGTTGTTAGAGCATCTTTACCGGGTGGTCATTTTGGTCCATACGGGCATGTTATTTTGGTTGTCAAATTTAAGAAATGATATTTTTTTTCTAAAATTTGACAAACTAAATAGTGTTGGTAAATGTTCCATCACCAACTTTTTTTCTTCTTTTATCCCTAAATAAGAATTTATTTATGTATATATAATAGGGTATATAAATATATATATTTATATATTTATGTCTATATGCACTATTATAATGTACGTGCGATGCACGTCTAAAAAAAATAAAATCATCCAATTAAATGAATATATATCAAATAAGAAAAAAATTGTTTATATTTGAATGTTTTGATTTGAGCTACACGTGCGGTGCGTTGGACATTCCAACATCTGATTATTTATTTTAATAAAAAAGGTAAATTATTGATAACTCCTCCGGTCTATTTGTTTTAAGAATTTTTCCCAAAGTGTCCCACTCTTTGAAAGTTTTTCCCAAACCGCCTTACTTTTTTTTAAATTCCCAAAACGCCCTTCTCGCTTTCCGAAAGAGCGAGTTTGGGTAAAACCCCATCGCTTTTTCAGAAAGCGAGTGTGAGGCTTTGGTTTTCGCTAGCCTAGACTCACTTTTTGAAAAAGCGATGGGCTTTAACCCACACTCGCTTTTTCGGAAAGCGAGTGTCGATTGGGGCTTTTTAAGCCCCCATATCTCAATTTGGATCTCACTTTCTCTCCGTTCTTACTCTTTCTTAACTCCCTTATTACTCTCTCCTTAACTCCGAAACCCAAAACCCTAGCTTCGCAAAATTGACCTCTTATCCACAAAATCTCCTCTAAATCTAAATATATTCACTTATCTTTCCCAACCCTATCACCTTCCACTCTCAAAACCCTAAACCCATATTCCGAAAGATCCATATTTTGGAATTTTGATAAACTTGAAGTGGATAGTAACTTCAGCTCTTCTACCCAAATATCTACAGCTATATCCTTCCAAATTGGCTTGTGAAGGTATGATTTATATATCACCTATTATTTTGTACATTATTATAGGTTTTGTTTGTGGGAAGATAATAACTCGTATATTCGTATAAATAAACGTAGGTATGGATTACGATATTCCTATTTAGTTATACTTTGGTGGTGAAATAATTCGTGATCCAAAGATAGGTTGTTGTTATAGTGTCATTGATCCTGAAATAGTTTGGACACCTCGTACCATTACACTGGCAAAAATAGTTGAGAAAATTTATAAAGTTACTAATTGGGATAGGGATCATTGGAATGTGAAAATTTTACCTCGGTACGCAGCAGGTAAAGGAGATGGTCAGTATTTTATGACAGTACTCGTATCTACTGATAATGCTATGAAGTTAATGATGTGAGAGATAGGTCTGGCAGGGGTACGAGCATAAAATATTCGAAATGTGGGTTGCATGGACACAATAAGCGGAGATGTAGTAATGGGGGATCTTAAAACATTTAATCTATGTAAAATTTGAATGTGTTTGTGTTTGTATTTGTACTATGTAATTTGGATTTTCTACAAATTTGTATGAGTTTAATTCTAAGAAGGCATTAATTCCCATTTATTTCCAAGTCAGTATAAAGTTTAGAGCTTGTGAATGAATTTGTAAGCCGCATGAAGTTGGAGTACATATGGATGTACATGGTAGAGTGAATATGTAGAAATTTTTTTCACTAAACTCGCTTTCTCAGAAAGCGAGGCTAGTTTAAACAGTCTCGTTTTCTGAGAAAGCGAGTGTGGAGTAATTATATTTCCAGAGATCAAGTTGTTCTCTGGAAAACTATCTACTCATCAGTCGCTTTATGAGAAAGCGTGGTGGTTTCACCTACACTCGCTTTCTGAGAAAGCGAGTTTAGGTGAAACTTCCTCGCTTTCTCATTAACCGACTGATGAGTATTTATTTTTCCAGAGAATAACTTGATTTCTGTAAAACTATCTATTCAAGACTCGCTTTATGAGAAAGCGAGGTGGTTTTACCTACACTCGCTTTCTGAGATTACATTGCTTCATACATTCCAAATAAAAGTTCACGGCATTACATTCCAAATTCCAACTAAAAGTTTAAGACATTGAAAGATACATTGAAAGATATGTTCCAAATAAAAGTTCACGGATTGGGTGTGAAGAAAGTGGGGGGTCTCCTTTGCCGTTTACCGCGTTGTGGAGTGGCCTGGGTGACACCGGACATGGGAATTAGATCCTCTTCTTGTTGTAGTGTCCCCTCAATGTTTTCTTGTATCTCATCCTCTTCATCTTCTTCTTTAGAATCGTTTCTCGGATGAGGTGGGGTTCTATGGACAACTTTCTTCCTACGAACACCACAAGCACTGGTTCGATGTGCAGGAGTAGTTAGTATAGCATCTAAAGTTTCTCCCTCGCCCACAGCATCAGCTTGTGCACGACACGACGTAATCATCTTGCGTGCAAAGTCCTTCATCGGTTCCTCGACGTTACTCCTCAACATAGCAGCACATTTTTAGACATAGTCCAAGTCTGACTCATCTACAAAATATGAGAAGTTGAAATATTAAATACAGTGCATATGTATATATAAACCAAAATTTTAGAAAAACTTTAAAAGAATACAACAAAACTTAACAACTTACGATTTTACGAAGAGCCGATGCCTTCGGTTGGAACATAAAAAAATTCATCGAATATTCATCTGCTGGTTCGGCTGCTAGTCGACGAATCGGGACTACCACACCAACAGGAATCTGCACTGTTGGAGAGATATAGCGTCTAGTCATCCTCTCATACCAAGCCATGTAAGTCGCATGCACCGATCCGTCAAATGGAGGAATATCACCAATTATTTCTTCGAAGCGGTGCTCATTCCATCTCTCAACATATGTAGCAAAGCATGCAGCCCAAATGTGTCCGGGTTATCGACCCATTGCAGTAATAGAATGCATATCGGCATTGAAGGGTTCAGCAACAGGAATAGTTTCAAGGAAACCAAATTGACTGTAATACCCCATATTTTTAAATAATGCTTTTAAGATTAATAAATAAATTAAAATGATTTTTGGTGATTTAATAAAAAAAAAATTAAAATTTACTTTTTTACACATGCAAAACACGTGCAAATATTTTATTGGGAAATTCAAAGTCAAAAATTATTTTGGGAAAACCCATTATTTATTATTAGATATTATTTGTGAATTTTCTGGATTTTTCTGATAATTATTTGACATATTTACAAATATTACAAAAAGATAGACTTTTGTGCAAAATTACCACTTGGAGTGAAAACTCCAGATTTTTGGATTTTTGGGTTGGGCATTATGCCTATTCAGCTTAGAGATAAATATTTTACCTTTTGTTTTAATAAATTTGGTTTATTTTGCAAGTTTTGATAAATGGGTCTTTTTGCAAAATTGCCACTTAGAGGGAAAAAAGTGCAATTTCATTTTCTGGGTTTCTAAAACAGTGCCGGCCAATATTAGGGTAGTTTCTTTTTTATTTTTAAATCCCAATTAAGTTATTTTTATTTAATTTCCAAGTATAAGGATCTATATATGTAAAGGTTTATTCAAAATAGATATTTTACAAATCTATTTAAAAACCCTAGATACCCTATTTTCGGCCTATTAAAGGTGGGGTGCAGCCATCTCTTTACTGCACAACATAAAGGGATTTCATTATTATTATTTTCTTGGGGTTTCAAAGCGAGGATCTTGGTTTTCTTGCGAAATGAGGGATTTTTCTTATTTCTTTATTATCTTCGGTTGATTTTTCAATAAGGTGAGTGACATATATTTATTTTCTTATTATTTTAAGCATGTTGTATGTGATGATTTATCTATTAGAAAGCATGTTATATGATGGTATGAAAATATAATGAATTTTGATGAGTAGATGAACTAAAAATTGAATCTTTTCATGAAACCTATGCTTTAATGATTAAAATTTCATGTAGATGGTTTGAGATTGTTAAAGAACCTAATAGAACTCATGAGTAGGATGTTTTCCTTCATATACTTGCTGTGTTGATTCATCATAAAGAGTTGTATGATATGAGTATTCATGAAATTGAGTAAAAGTGGACTTTTGCTATGTATATGTATGGATATGTTCTGTTTGGGTTTTAGATGAATAAGAACTTGATTAAAAACATGCTATAATTGCATATATATCAGGGGTATGTTATTTTGTATCATATTCTTGCTTTTTTGATTTACACTTGTTGAGTTGGTATGTTGAGCAATTGCAAAGGTGAACAAAAACCAACTTACTAATGGGTATATACACACACACGATTATGATATTTTGGATGTGCAAGTCTGCAAAACTTGACTAATGCTTGTTATAATCGCTTATAATTATGAGATAACCGATTTATGAGGTTGTATATGAGTGTCATGAATTACGGGATGAGTTTTGAATAAAAAGAATCAAGTTTTGAAGTAGGGTTGAGTAATTAAAAGTTTCGGATATGATGCTTAAGGCCGAAATTGGGGTTTTTGAGATTTTTCCGAAGTTTTCATTGGATTTCACTTGTTTTGATTCTGAGATGAGTTTAAACATTTTACTACTCCTAACTGGTGAATTCTAATGCTAAAACTGATGCTTGAGCACTTATATATATATATATACACACACACACACTTTTACTGATTTCGAAGAATTTTGTGAAAGATTTACTCTTTTAAGAGCTTGATATGTTTTGATGTGCTTTATAAACCCCTATATGTTATATAAGTCATACCTTATTGTCACGCCCCGCTTCTCAAAATACGGGAATACGAGCATGTGACTGAGGCCCAGCGAATGATGTGAATACACCATTCATAAGCTGTACAGGTAACTCAACAACAAGATAACAAAATAAACCACGCAGGCATGTAAAATCACAATATGATAATGAAAGTTCATGACATAGTCCATAACATAACCAACAACTGGAAAATACAAGTAGTTACGGGTCAAACAAGCCTGGAATACAATAAAGAGTAGCATGAATAAAACATGAACTAAAGCAATATGAAAAATAAACAAAAATAGAACACCCGATCAGCAACACCTTCTGGTAACTCTCCATCCAGGCCTGCAAGTACATTAATAAAAGAAGAAGAAACAATAAGTTGCCCGTTAATGCAAGTCACAGGTCGCAAGTGGTACAAGCTAAGGGGACAGGCACAAAACAAAACGAAAGAAAAACAGGAAAAAGAGCAAGGAATCGAGAGTCATGAAATATGGGAAATGCAATATGTAAATATGATTATGAACAAGGCATTATGGAACAAGTGACATGTAAATAAGTAATCAAGTAAACAAATATCAAGTCAACATGAACATGTAACATGTAATTGAATCATGCAAGTGCACGTGTTAATCTTATGTTTTTTATTAATCCTATCTAAGTAGCACTTCATGTATCCATACTTTTACTACATGGTTGGTACAAACAATCAGTTACGTTTAGGCCTAGTGGTAGATTCTATAGAGCGGTGTACTCAAGTAAAACATGTCAACTGTATCTTGTTCGAGATACGTGCAAACTTGTAACGTGAAATATGTTGAGTGTAAACATGTAGCGTGAAACATGTAAACTTGTAATCATGTAATGGATTCTAGAGGTGCCCCCCATAGATTCTAGAGGTGACCCCCATCAACCCCTGACGTAGCACTTAGTTCCATATAACTTGTAATCATTGGAAATATGGGCCCCCTTCCGAGTACGCTTACCTATGTTGTCCACTACTATGGTCTTTTCCTTAGACCTCGGCTTGTTACTTTTATTAATTTTTATCAAAAATAACGAGTTATCATGTTTAAACTACTAACACGGGTAAGACAATCATGCACATAATCATCTATAGTCCTAAGAGTACATATGTGTGTATTAATCGTGTTCAAGTAATGCATATGATCATGTAGGAATACGGAATCAATGGATTTTGTATAACAATAGATTTTAATTCGACCGAAGAATATGAATTAGAGACAAAGGATATACTTGCGGTATTTTTGCAAAGAAAGCTTGTCCTAGAACAAACGAATTTGTATAAGAGATACTTGCCTGATTTGACGATTCCAATGTGAACGAGAGAATAACGGGATTAGAATCCCGGACAACGACGCACGTGCAAGATACATGGCAGTAACTCCAAAACAACAATCACCCAATACAGTCCACTCCACAAACACCAAACACCAAACTCCACTTCTCCACACACTGGATCGGGTCCTCCTTACAATCACACAACAACAACAATTCACACAACCCCCAAACAGCAAACCAATTACCCCCCGCAACACACAGCAACTTCAATAACTCCAATACAATATAAAACACCCAAAATGCACCCTGTGTTTCTTCTCCTTCTTCCAAATTACAACAGAGAGAGGGAGAAAGAGAGCGCGGGAGAATAGCGAGCGGCGAGCGACTGGGTGGCTGACGACTGGCGAGGGTTCAGCAATGGTTGGACGGCGACGGAAGAGAGGAGCAGCAACTGCGGGAGGTCGAGATGCTTCGGGGGTTCTCGGAGCGAAGACGAGAAGCAGGTGAATGGCGGTCGACTGGAGGAAGGATGGCGGAGTTGCTCGAGGATGGAGCTCGGAATCAAAGGCGGAATGGATGGCAGTGGTCGGAGGACAGCGAGCTGGAAGCGCTCGACTGGTGGAGACGAAGAGGAGGGTCTCGATGAGTGGATGGAGAGTGGTGCTCTGTGACGACGGAGGAGAAGGCGGAGGATGCTGACAGGTCACAGTCGAGAGGGAGGCTCGAGCGAAGGTGGAGCTTTGATGTGCGAGGTGCGATGCTTCGGGACGACGACGATGGCGGGGAGTGAAGTCGAGGGCGGGGCAACGGCGACTGTGGGTGGACAGAGGAGAGCGACACTGGGGAACGACGGCAATGGCAGTCTTCGGCGACTCAGGGAAAGCGGGAGGATGAAGACGAGCAGGAGGGCTTGCGGTGCTCGAGCGGGCAGCGCTCGAGGGCGGAGGGGAATGGCGCGACGGCGGAGGAGGAACAATTGGGCTTGCGGTGGAGTCTTGGGCTCAACAACAATGGGTTTCGGTTTGGGAAGAAGGAGGAAGAAGAAATCGAAGGGCGGTTGGGTTCGGGGTGTTCTCTATTTTTGGTTGAGAACCAGAGAGGGAGAGATAGAATGGGAGAGAGAGTGAGAACGGGGGGGGGGGGGGGGTTAATATAATATAAATGAATAATAATAAAGAGAGGAGTTAGTGGGAGGAGGGGTTTACGGGAATCAATAGGCTGATTATTAAGAATATTAAATTTGGGGGTTACAGGAAAGATTTTGGGATTTGAATGTGGAGTAGAATTGATCTGGTCAACATAGATTAAAGAGAAATTGGGTTAATGGGTTTGAGTTTAACACAATTGGGTTTTATATTTGGGCTTCACAATTTAGATTAAATAAACAATGCAAATCAAATGAATATAAATTGGGCTTAAAATAAACAATTGAGTTTGAGCTTCAAATTAAATAATTAAATAATGTAAAATAGGTCAAAATCAATTGGGCTTTAACAAAAATAATAATAATAAAGATCATGAAAATAAAAGTAATAACAACATCACTATTTTTAATGATAACAATAATAATATTACTAATAATAAGAACAACCAATATTAACAAAAATAATAACAATGATAATACTAAAAATAACAATAATGATAGCAATAATAATAATACTAATAATAGCATTAATAATAGTAATAACAATAATACTAATAATAATAATAATGATAATAATAATAATAATAATAATAATAATGAAAATAATAAAATAATAATAACAAGGTTATATAAAAGAATTGGGTTTAAGAAATTCCGAATATCTTTAATTTGGGCAAAATGAAAATAGTCGATCAATAAAAAAATTGGAAAGTAAAGTTAAAATACACCCTCATTCGAAATAAACATAGTTCCCGATTAGAAAAAATTTTAATAGAAAATTCAAAATGAATTTAACAGAGCTAAATTTATAAATAATTCGAAATACAGAAAATTATTCAGAAATTATATGTTTACGGGAACGGGGGTTACACTTATCATCTCAGGAAGTTTAATTTTGATTTTACAAAGTTTAATCGACGTATCAGTCAAAACGTGCACGAAAAACCCTAACCTGGCTATATAGCAAGTCACGGTCGACTGCCATGCTTCTATTTTGGGAATTTCTAATTGACAGTCGACTGCCCTTCTTGAGCGGTCGGACGTCAATTGCTGTTTTGGCTGTTTTATTGATTTTTCTTCGTTTGTTTAAATGGTTATTTTCTCGATGTTATGGATTATTGCTCTACTGTTTTAGATGATGTTTTTACTACAGATTACAATATTTTACAGAGAGTAATATTTTATTTATAATAGAGTTTTAAATGTATTATTGTGATCTTATTAAGAGAGTTATATGTGTTTTCAAATGAGTTGATGTTTCAGTGATATTCTACGACTTAAAAATATGATTTTCTGTTATCTAATGGAATTAATATTTTATTTGAATTCTGAAATTTTATGAGTGCATTATATAGACTTGGATTCTTGTTGATTTAAGAAGTTTTCGTCATATAATCGTTTGATGATGGATTTGTGAGTTTTATTGAAAGTTTTGGTATTGATGGTTGAGATATGAGTCTTTAGATATTGAGTGGGGCCCTAACTATCGCGATTGAGATTTTGGTTGTTATTCAGCTGCGTTAAGTTCGGTAGGGTACACCAACTCTAAGAGATTCAAAATCTAATAAATAATTAATTAACTTAACAAGATAAGGACAGACACTAGATGGTGATATGATGATATGGGAACATGGGTTATGGACCTCAGTATGGCTTGCGGTGTGAGATAATCCCCACAATTATCGAGGTGTGAGTAAAATAGTCTCCGAAATTACCTGCGGTGTGGGATTGATCTCCAGAATTATCGGGGTCGGGGCGACACTCGTGGGGTATTCGTGTGATGAGGCGTCATAGCTTGCAGTGTGGGGTATTTTCGAAGATTCCCAGGTATGAGTGAAATAGTCTCTAGAATTATCTGTGGATAGAGATTAACCTCCGAAATTATCGAGGTGTGGGCTAATACTCACAGTTTATCTAGATCTCATAGTAGTCATCGTAGTTGGATTAGTTGCATCACGGAGGATTAAACCATATCAAGTGGAGAATGATAAGGGCTTGTATCGGACCTATGTATAATGGGATGCATAGAATCTGACAAGTATGCATTGGAGAGTCAGCATATAGCATTGGTATTTTCTTGACTTTGTTTTATACATGTTGTTTCATGTTTTTCTACACTTGACACTTAGTCTAGTATCACTTGGTGTTTTCATGTTTTATTTATTGTTATTTCTTATCTCATTTATTCTTACTATTGATACATGTTGTTTATGACTCTATGCCTTATGTTTTATTTATGTTGCATTTATTTTATGTCACTCACACCGTTGTGGCTGACTCCTGTAGTTTTGGAGGTTAGGGTTATCTCTAGCTTCATGTTTTACAGGTAAGTACCTATAGTTTGGGATTCAGATGCATGAGATAGAATGATGTTATGGCTTATGTAAATTGTAAAAAAATGTGTTGTAAAAGAAAGAATTTGTAATTCAAGGTTTTTGTTTTTCCGCTTTGCTTTGTAAAGAACTAATGTAATAAAAGTTAAACATTCTATCTGTGTTTTGGCTATGTTTAAAATTATAATTGAGGTTGATGCTGGGAATTATGCCACGTATTTCTGAGATATTATATTGGAAATTCGAGGCGCTACACTGACGCAGCACTCTCTTAGCATAGTAGAATTCAACTGTGCCAAAGTTGATTAGTGCTGCATTTGTCAGCCCTAGATCGCGCCCATACAAGCAAATAGGTGGTAGTCGAGCTACACACGCCTCCGTGTAGGGCTGCCACACGACGCAATCATCTACCAACCTGTCCAATTCATCTCAAAAGTAAGTCAGGCATCTGTTGGGGTTGATCGTCCATGTGAGATTGCCGGACCAGTAAACACCGAGTGGAGGTAACATGTGCTGGTCCTCGGGGAGATGGATCCAATTGGGCGATTGCCTCCGCAGTACGGGCTGACCAACATGAATATGCTCCCAACTCCAAACTTGTAGTAAGATCATTGGTCTATTCATTTGCACCAAACCAAGACTGCACAAACACAAACTCATGTACAGGGACGACAACGCGGCACTACCCCAACTGTACTGTCCAACTCTTTGCAGATCGGCAATCATTGGCAGGTACATCAAGGATACCGAATGACCAGTCGAATTCAGGAACATCACGCCACCAAATAATGTAAGGATGTGCGCCCTGCAAGAACACTCAACCTCCTCCTCAGTCGAATCTTTATTCAATATATTCTTGAAAGTCTCCTTCAACCACTTCAAGCGAATGAATTTTCCATTTACTGCACCGGTTTCGACTTCGACACCAAGATATTGTTCCACAATATATACCGGATCGAAGTCCATTGTACCGGTCACTACCTGCCCATCAACTGGAAGACCAGTTTGTATAAAGACGTACTGTAGTGTTACGGTCATCTCCTCAACTGGCAGGTGAAGGTATGTGTTTCAGGCCGCCATCTCTCAAGAAGTGCGGTAAGAAGAAGTCGATCACATTTGATGGAGCTCATCAGTCCTATACCATATAACCCACAGTCCCGTAGGATCTCGTGAATCCGTGGGTGCATAGGAATTGGATGACCCTCCCTAAATGTACACTCCTTAGATTCACCTTCCCACACATCCTTCGAACGGTGATGTGATTAGAGAGTAAGGAGTGTAGGGTCGAGGGGACCTGGACCTCCCGGAGGAATATAAGATGATGAAGAAGGGGCTGATGAAGAAGGGCCCGCCTAATTTGGATTTGTTGACACCTATACAACAATAACATTTAAATCAATAAACCGATATTACATTTTATTGTATGATAATCAAACTAATCGAATATAAACAGTAATTAGTACGCTTGGTACCACCACGACCACGAACACGTCCACCGTAAGGAGGTGGGCCAAAAGAAGTACGTGGTCCGTTGCCGCGGGGAGGTCTACTACTCGATCATTCCTCCACATTACCCATCGTGCGTGTCATTTATAATAAACGAGAGTACACTACAAATTAAAACAATTGTTATTAACTATACCAAAAATATATTCAATTTTTACACTATATACCTATATATACTGAAATTGGAATATACTATATACCTACATAAATAAAAACTCAACTTAATGCTTTAAATTTTTGCTACTTGACTTTTTGAAGATCCAATGTTTACTTGGAAAAACAATAAAATTTGGGTGATTTTGGGTCGAATTAACAAAGATACAATGTTAATGCTTCAAAATTAACACGACAATTAACAAACATATAATGTTAATGCTTCAAAATTAACACAAAATTAAAAATGCAAAAGTATGAGAAATATACCGATAATGTAGGGTGATTGAATAGGTAGATAGTGAATAAGAGGTCGAAGAAGCTCCTTCAACCGCACTCTTTATCCCCAAATTCAAAAATCAACAAACTTTTAGATATTGAGGTTTAGGGTTTATGGGGTTAATCGAGGATGAGACTTGTAGATGAGATAGGTGGTAAATCGAAACGAGATGAGAGATGCGAGGATTTTTTGGGTAAATCGACCAATTTTTTGAGTAAATCGACCAAAACGAAATGAGAGATATTAGGGATTCCAGGTTAGAAGAGGTGGAGAAGATAGAGAGTTGAAAGAGAATGAGGTCGAGAATCAGATCTGTGGCTTAAAAAGCCCCAATCGACACTCACTTTCTGAATAAGCGAGTGTGGGTTAAAGTCCATCGTTTTTTCAGAAAGCGAGTCTAGGCTAGAGAAAACCAAGGCCTCACACTCGCTTTCTGAAAAAGCGATGGGGTTTTACCCAAACTCGTTTTTTCGGAAAGCGAGTAAAGTGTTTTAATAATTTAAAAAAAAGTAGGGCACTTTGGAAAAAACTTTAAAAAAGTGGGACAGTTTGGGAAAAAATTCTTGATTTAACCCATACGGACCTCCCCAAGTATTTACCAATAACTGTTGTGTTTCTATGAGTTACGTCATTTTGTTTAGTTCATTATATCAGACTAGTAATTTACACGTGCGATGCACGTTTTAATAGATATATATTTTTTTTAAAGTAAAAAGTTAGACGGCATGGGTGAAGAATGGGTGTTGTGGGTTTTGAGAAAGAGGAAGAGGAACAGTCGTTTTGCTTTTTGAGAGAGAGAGAGTTTGTATGGGTAGTTTACGTGTGAAGAATTTATATAAAGGATTTTGGTTACGTGTGTTGAACGGGTTGGTAAATTGACAAATTACATGAAGACCTTCTCCCATTATAGTAGTAGAGATATATTTTAAATATACTTATAACTGTTTTACCTCTCATTAATATATGACTAATTTATCCATCATCGAGTAGTTAAATAAATATAAATTAATAGAAATTTGATCATAAAAATATTGAAAATTTGCTGGAACTGGTTAATTAATGGAAAGTAAACGTTGTAGGCATTAAAAGAGGTACATGTATTGTTTTCTACGTTGATCAATGACTGAAAAAGGTTATTTGCTTAACCGGTTGACCCCATCGAGCACAGCAAACATTTAGAATTAATCATTTGAAAAGCTCACAAGCGTACAAAAGTAAAGCTACACTTCTCTTGATGGTGTGGGTTGTAGAAGCAACTTACAAAAATTAATGATATCATTAACCATCTTTTCTTTTGTAGCTGTATTAGACAACTCATAGTATTTAATTACTTAATAAAGTGGTTAGTGTTCTTGTCAACTACCGTAATACACAGTCGATAGCGATTAGTCAAAATTAAACGCTATTCCCAAAAGAAAGAAAAAAAAAAGTTTAAACGAGCGTGATATTTGGGGAAGTTGATGAGCTGCGTCTCCCACCTTCAGAAAAAAATTATACGGGTGCGCGTATCATTACTCTTGAGCTTTCTCGACCCTGGGATCGCTTTATGATGCGTTTTCCTATCTTCTAACGAACGGTCTACGTTTCATCCTACGGCAGGGTTAAATGTGGGGAATTTAAGCTATGATCACCGAGTCCGAACGGAGACGAACCTCAACTAGATTATACTCTAGATTATACTCGACTCGTGCAACACACCACATCCGATGGAATGAACGGAGGACAACTGTCAGGGTTCGGGTTGTGATGGGTTCTGGAGCGAACCATGGTGATTCTAGGGAAGGGAAAAGAGGAGGACGGCGAAGAAGATAAGAGAAGATTAGAGAAGATAGTAAAGGATTGTTATTTCTCCCTTCTTACCCTGGCATTACAGCTCACATATAGAGCGACACAATCGTTCCACTACAAGACAATCAGGAAGCACGTGCAACACGCACAAAAACACTTCTTGCCATAAAACTCACCCGCTCAACTATTGATTCAAATAAGGTACGCTATGCGCGTACAATCACTCGATACAGACCCATTCTACTCCGACTACTCTGGTCTTGAACTAACTCAGATATCTCCTTTCCCTTGCGACTAGCTTCTCCGTTGTGGTCGACGATCGGAGCTAACCAACCAACGGCGACCCTAACAACTCCCCATCCCTTACAGCGAGCTTGTCTCAAACTCGAAATTGGGAAAATTAACACGCAGGTCATCAATATCAACTCATGATGCATTCTCTACAGATGAGTTCTTCCACTTAATTAGTAGCTTGATGCCGACCTTGTTGTTCTTCTTGAACATCCGACGTCCCAACACTTGCTCTGGTTCATCTTCGTCATTGGAGGGAATCCACCATTGTGGTAGCTCAATTGCGACTTCGGGAAGATGGGTTCCATGACAAGGCTTGAGCTTAGAGACGTGGAAGATGGGATGAATGGAAGCCTACGGGGGTAATTCTAATCGATAAGTAACAGCACCGATCCTCTCTAAAACGCGGTAAGGGCAGAAGAATTTGGGCGACAATTTCTGTGGGTTTGCTCCTCTTATCGACACTTGTTTGTATGGCTGAATTTTCAAGAACACCAGGTCCCCAACTACGAACTCCCTCTCCTTTCTTCTTTTGTCTGCAAAAAGCTTCATCCTTTGCTGCGCAACCTCCAAGTTGTCTCGCAACAACCGTAGGACTTCATCACGAGTGAGCAATCCTTCTTCTACCCCCTGCACCGCTGCCGTGCCTGGCACATAACGCAGCAAGGTCGGGGGTGATTGCCCGTATACTCCTTGAAAAGGTGTGATGCCGGTGGAGACATGCCAATTGGTATTGTACCAGAACTCCACCCATCTCAAGAATTTGCTCCATTCTCGCTGCTTCTGACTGCACAGACATCTCAAGTAAAGCTCCAAAGCTTTATTCACTATCTCCGTCTGTCCGTCGCTTTGGGGGTGGTATGTCGTGGAGTGCCGGAGTTTGCACTGTTGGAGAGCGAAGAATTCCTTCCAAAACTTGCTCAAAAATATTGGATCCCTGTCACTTACGATGCTTCGGGGCATGCCGTGGAGTCTATACACTTGATCGATGAAGATCTGCACAATTGCTTCTACAGTGTATGGGTGAGCAATTCCAACAAAATGAGCATACTTTGTGAGTCAATCCACCACTACCATCACAACATTCTTCCCTCCGCTTTTGGGTAATCCCTCGACGAAGTCCATGGAAATGTCTTCCCACACTTTCTCAGGAATTGGGAGTGGTTGAAGTAAACCAGCAGGAAGGAGCGTTTCAGTCTTGTTCCTTTGGCAGATGAGACATTCCCTAATTCTCCCTTTCACATCTTTTGTTATCCCTTCCCAAATGAACAACCTCTTGATCCGTTGTAACGTCTTGTGATATCCAGCGTGTCCCCCCGACGTTGAGGAGTGCATATCGTGGAAGATCAGCTTCCGCACCTCTGCCGTCGGGCTGATAAGAATTCTCCCCTTATAATACCACAGGCCTCCAAAAAACCTGTAGAGCTGAGGAGCCAAGTTTCCGCTGCTTCTCCTCTCTTCCAACTTTCGATAGTACCCATCGTGCTCCACCAGTTGCTTAATGTCCTCAATCCATTGGGGTAAGACCACGGAGATCTCAAAGCAAGCCTCCGAATGTTCAGTTTTCCTCGAGAGACCATCAGCAGCTGAGTTTAGAGCTCCTCTTTTGTATTCGACAGTAAAAGTGAGTCCGAGCAGCTTCCACAACCACTTCTCTTGTATCTCCGTGTTAATCTTTTGTTCAAGAATGTGCTTAATGCTTTGTTGGTCGGTTCGGATCACGAATACATTCCCCAAAAGATAGTGTCGCCATTGTTTGATCGCCTGCAGAATAGCTACGACTTCCTTCTCATATGTGGAAAGTGACAAATTCTTCCCCTTAAGTGCTTTACTCATGTACGCGATGGGATGGTGGTCTTGCATTAGAACTGCGCCGATGCCTTCCTTCGACGCATCTGTCTCTACGACGAAGGGCTTGGAAAAATCTGGGGCTTGCAAGACCGGTGTGGTAGTGAGGGCCTTCTTGAGCTTGTTGAATGCTTCGGTAGCTTCCATCGACCACTTGAATGCATTTTTCCGCAATAGCTGAGTGAGCGGCGCTGCGATGCTTCCGTAGTCCTTCATAAACCTTCGATAGTACCCCGTAAGTCCTAAAAACCCTCTCAACTCCTTAATAGTTTTTGGCTCTGGCCATTCTTTTGCCGCCTTGATCTTGTTGTCGTCCACCGCAATTCCTACAACGCTGATGGTGTGCCCCAAGTAGCCTACCGTGGTGCGGCCAAAGTGGCATTTGTTGGGTTTGGCAAGGAGGTGATTATCCCTTAGCACTGTCAACACCTTCTCCAAGTGTGATAAGCGATCCTCCCAAGAAGAGCTATAGATTAATATATCGTTGAAAAAAACCAGCACTAATTTCCTGAGATACTCTGCGAAGATGTTGTTCATCAGGTTTTGGAATGTCGACGGTGCGTTGGTCAGCCCAAAGGGCATTACAACAAATTCAAAGTGCCCGTGGTGGGTTCTAAACGCCGTCTTGGGAATGTTTTTGCTGTTAACTCTGATCTGGTGGTAGCCCGACCTCAGATCAATCTTGGAGAAGATTTGTGCCCCATTCAATTCATCCAACAGCTCGTCTATGATGGGAATAGGGAATTTCGCCTTGACGGTTAGATTATTGAGAGCCCTATAGTCGACGCACATCCTCCAGTTGTCGTCGAACTTCTTAATCAGAATTACGGGGGAAGAGTAAGGGCTGTGGCTTGGACGAATGAACCCTGCTTCGAGCATTTTCCTAACTTGCTTCTCAATCTCAGACTTGTAGGAGTGGGGGTGTTTGTAAGGCCTTAAGCATATGGGTTTGTGGCCGTCTAGGAGGGGAATCTCATGGTCAATCTACCGATGTGGGGGTAGAAGCATTTCCTTTTGGAACACTTCTGGAAATCGACTAAGGGTGTTATGGATATCGAGGTTGTATGTGGCTTCCTGGCTTCCATTCTCATCTGCGAAACCTTGAACTTGTATCATGTATGCTTGGCAAACGTGGTTCTTCATTCCCCTCAGCTCTAAAACTTCCATCATCTGGAGTTGAAGCGGCACTACTCCTTACAGTCTCTTCATCTTTCCTTCGACCTTAAAGGCCATGGTCATCTCACAAAAATCCATCGTAACTGGTCCCAAGGTGCGAAGCCAGTGAGTTCCTAGAACCATTTGCGACGGCCCCAATGGTAACAACAACAGCTCCGCTTGTAATGGGACTCCCTAGACTGTGAAGAATGCATTCTCCACCTTCCCTTCACTGTGCATCACCTGGCCATTGGCTACCGTGACATTGTATCGGAGCTCTTTGTTCACAGGCAATTGTGCTGTTGCAGCTGTGTATGGATCAAGATAGTTATGGGTGGAGCCCGCGTCAATAAGGATGTTCACTTCTCTGCTGTTGATGGTCCCTTTAACCCTCATCATTTTGTGGGTATATTTGAGTCCCTATCAGGGCGTGCAGGGATATTTCAGGGTGCTGTATGTTAGTGTGGGAGTTGGGAAATCCTAGGTAGTTCTGAGAGGCAACGGGTGGTGGTGGGGTGGAATGGGGATTAAGAGTTGATGTCGCTAGTAGTTTTTCTTCTGCCAATACGGTATTCATGGAGTCTTCATCCTCTTGCTCCTCTCCTTCTAAACATTCCAGGTAGTAAAATTTTTGGGTCTTGCAAATGTGGCCAGCAGTGTATTTCTCTTCACAGTTAAAACACAATCCTCGCGCCCTACGTTCCCTCATCTCCGGTAGGCTAAGTCTCCTGGGTACAAAGGGCTGGTATGGTGGCTTTGGGTTGGCGGCATTAGTAGATGCAACAGGTGAAGGAGTAAGCATGGTGGGTTTGGGGGTGAACGACACTCGATAGCTCTTTTTGAGACAGACCAATTTCTCTTCGAACCCTTTTGCAAGTCCCATGGCTTCATTCACATTCCTAGGCCTCTGCGATTTAACGTCCCATCTAATTTCGTCTCGCAACCCACTGATGAACGTACTCAAATAGTGTTTCTCCGTCCAATCATCTACGAAGTTGGAGAGGCGATCAAATTCTTGGATGTACGTCTCGAGATCTCCTTTTTGTTGTAGTTTAGACAGCATTCCACTGTAATCTTGGAACTCCGTGGGGCCGAATCTCGTGAGTAGCTCCTGTAAGAATTGAGGCCAAGTGATCTCCGGCATCTTTGGCTTAATGTGGCGGCGAAACCATTGCGCCGCTCTAGATTGAGTGACGTGTATTTTAGCTTTTATAACTCTGACACTTCATAGAACTTCAGAAACTGTTCTATGCCGCAGATCCACTCATCAGATCCCCTACTTGGAAGGTTGGGAACTCCACCTTGAAAGTAGGGCTGCAAACGAATCGAGCTATTCGCGAGCTATTCGGCTCGAGCTCGATCAAAGCTTGGCTCGAACCGAGCTCGAGCTCAAAACCGAGCTCGTTTCGTAAACGAGCCAAGCTCGAGCTTCAATTTTTATTTTTTTTAGGCTAAGCTCGCGAGCTATTCGGCTCGAGCTCGGTCAAAGCTCGGTCAAAGCTCGGCTCGAGCCGAGCTCGAGCTCAAAAATAAGCTCGTTTCGTAAACGAGCCGAGCTCGAGCTTGAAGGTATTCGGCTCGGCTCGGCACGATTGCAGCCCTACTTGAAAGGCGTTCGAAAGAAGCCTCCATTGTCCGGAACGACTGGGAGATGGTTGGGAATCTGGCAATGAGGAAAGATGGCTTCACTATGGGGGTTCGGTGGTAGAGGGGTCTGAAGCAATGATGGGTTGATTGGGGGAGTCGGGAGCAGGGGTGGATTTGGGGGTCGCTGTAAGCTCTGCTGTATCATTGCAAGCATGGCATCCAATCGAACATTCATCCTGGTTTTCATCGCGACGAATTGTTCATTGATCCCCTCCGCTATCGACTCTACTCTTTCAGTTAAATGCTCACTCCTCAGTTGGATCTCCGCCATTTGACTCTTGAGATTGGCCACCTCTCCTTCCAGCAGCGTGCTTCCTTCATCCCGTCCATCGCCTTCGCTGTAGCTTGGCTCTGATACCAAGTTGTCCGGTTCGGGTTGTGATGGGTTCTGGGGCGAGCCATGGTGATTCTAGGGAAGGGGAAAGAGGAGGACGGCGAAGAAGATAAGAGAAGATTAGAGAAGATAGTAGAAGATTGTTATTTCTCCTTTCTTACCCTGGCATTACAGCTCATATATAGAGCGACACAACCGTTCCACTACAAGACAATCAGGAAACACGTGCAACACGCACAAAAACACTTCTTGCCATAAAACTCACCCGCTCAACTATTGATTCAAATAAGGTGCGCTATGCGCGTACAATCACTCGATACAAACCCATTCTACTCTGACTACTCTGGTCTTGAACTAACTCAGATATCTCCTTTCCCCTGCGACTAGCTTCTCCGTTGTGGTCGACGATCGGAGCTAACCAACCAACGGCGACCCTAACAACCACACTTCGCGGTGAGCTTACTGGCTTTGTTGTGATGATAAGTGGGGACCATATTTGATGATTAAAGTTCATTCTTATGCGGGTGACATGAGACGTGACTCCATGTAAAAAGCCTTTCGATCGAGTCAACTGGTCAGTGACTGAGAAATGAAGAAAAGTGAGCAAAAACGTATTTGAAGGAGTGTCAAAAGACTCGAACCTAATTTTAGTTTTTATGTTTTACTATTTGCAAATTCTACTTGCAACTTGTTATTGTGGATCAAAACAATTTTGTACAATTGTACTTGGGATATAAAAATGACTTAAACGACAATTGTACATGTGGGGGAGGTCGGTCAGAGACTAGAGGGAGGGAGATTTTCGAATTTCAAAAATTGGTTTTGAAAGTCGATTTTGATCTGGGAAGTCATGTAGTAGGGGAGAGATTTGAATTTCAAGTCGAGTTTTGAAATTCGAATGAACGATGAGGAGCTTCTAAAGATCCAAACTCGTCCCTAATATCCAAATTACAACTAATTTACAATTAGTAATGAAATGTACCATAACTGGTGTGGGCGACGGTTGTCAAGCAAATTTATAGTTTGGGCTCTACTTTGGTCTTGGTTGGCCAAAGTGAGGGGTGTCTGTGGTTTCTTTCATGTGAGAGGGCTCGCAGGGGTTAGGTGCGACGTCTACTCTCATTGCGAGGTTGCGGTAAGAGCCATCGAGGGTGAAGCGAGGGGATGAGAACGATGACTCAATCTTGACATGAAATTGTCAGATTGGCGGAGTGTCTGCAGTGTCTCTAATATGTGCTTACACCTGTCGTTTGAGTCACTGCTGGGGACGACGATGGAGAGTGTACGATAGTTGGAGAGGATAAACGGTGTACAAGCGTGAGACTGAGTGAAAGACTGAGCTCAAACTGGCACGAGAAATTTGCTCTGGCAGGGGGCGGCCGACCAGCAGGACTAGATTTTGTTGTATTTTTTGTTTGTTGGTTGGGGGTGTGTGAGGTCCAAAATCCAGCCTGTTGTGATCTGAACTTCATAAGCCTTATTTTTTGTTATATATTTTGTTAAATCATTTTTAATGAAACACGGAGAGTTTTTTACCCATCGTTTAACGATAAAAAATAAAAATAAAAAATGATACCGAGCACTTATACTTACGTAGCATAAAAGCTAATTTGTAAAATCATACTTATGTGCAGTATATATGTATGGACTACTCGATCAACTGACTCATCTGTTAGGTGACCAACGGTTGCCTCTTCTTTTCCTTTTCTCACCTCGCCATTCCTTGTTACCGTAGCGTAGCCTTATCAACAGAAAATAAATACATCTCTTATGTTAATAATAAATAATAATATAGTAGCTTAGAACATAGAGACTGACAGATTGCGTTTTAGTCCATTATCATACAGAGGTACCCATTCCAATCCTCTCTCTCTCAAAACCAAACCCCACCGTTTGGATTCGGGTTTCATATCATCATCCATAAAACCGTCAAACTTAAACACGTACGCGCCCTTTTCTGGGTTACTCCATTCTCAAACCGAAATTTACCACACTATCCCTCTTTTTGTAGGTATCTACCAAACAGTTCCTGTTTGAAAACATAATACCAAAAAGTCATTGTCGCTAACGGAGTTAGCGCCCCTAGTTATATTCTCCGCACTATCTCAGTTAGCGTGTGCCAGAAAATACCATTTTTTTCCTTAAGTAGGGGTGTGCGAAAAAACTAACCAAATATAGACACGCTAACTCAGTTAGTGTGCCTATTTAAACCACTCATGCTAACGGGGTTAGCGTGATAAATGGACAGTGGGGAACACTATTCCTCAAGTAGGGGTGTAGGTAAAAAAATCCAATTATAGGCATGCTAACCCCGTTAGCGCCCATCTTTATACCAGACGCGCTAACGGGGTTAGCGAGTGTCGATTGAGATCCTATTAAATAATGCTCGCTATCTCACTTTTCCAATCGACACTCGCTAACCCCGTTAGGAATCCTGGTATAAAGAGGAGCGCTAATAGGGTTAGCGTGTCTATACTTGAAATTTTTTTGCCTACTCCCCTACTTGAGGAGTAGTGTCCCCTATTGTTCACCTATCACGCTAACTCCGTTAGTGCGAATGGTTTAGCGCGTCTATATTTGATGAGTTTTTTCACACACTCTTACTTGAGAGGAAAAGTGGTATCCCCTGACACACGCTAACTGAAATAGTGCGAAGAATATTACTAGGGTCGCTACCTCGGTTAGCTACATGAACCTTTTTGGATTAAATTTTTAAACATGGACAGTTTGGTACATACTTACAAAAAAGAGGGATAGTTTGGTAAAAAGATTCTCTCAAACCAAACCCGAACAGCGCTCCTTCGTCCTTCCCGCCAAAACGGACAGCTCACACCGAGCTTCACTAAATCGGCCCAATGGCTGGCCTCCACATCACCATTTTTCTGAATTGATTGCGGTATCCTCTTCCTTCTAAAAATAGTAAAGAAAATTTATTGAATTGTTGACGGGGTTCCTGGATCATCATCATCTCTTCTCCATTTCTTGAATTTATTTCTCTCTCTCTCTCCTTTTTTTTTGGTATTTGGGGGAGAGAGATTGAAACCATAACGTAGAGGTTCCTGATTAGATTCTGTTATCCCTCTGATCCTCGTGTGCCCCACAGCCCGATTCCTCATTCAAGATGTTTAATCTTATGACGGTACAATTTGCATTCTTACATTTTATTTTAAATAAATATGATTTGCATTTTGCACCAATTTGTTTGAATTTTTTGCATTGATTATCTTCTCATTAATTAATTACATATGTGCCATCAGTCACATCATCATCATCATTATTGGCAGGCCCGGCACCACCCTTGAGGCGGTGAGGCGGGTGAGGTGGCAGCCTCAGCCCCCCGACGTTTTTGCAATTTTAGGGACCCCAAATTTGTAATTCCCTTGTAAATATATGCACGTATTTTGCGTGTTAAAAAAATACTTTTATTAGGGTTACAAAAAATAATTATTTTAGCCTTTAAAATTTTTTTAAAAATTATTTGGATTTAGGCTTGAAGACTTGAATTGAATTTGAAATTTTAAATTTAGGTGATTTAAAACAAATTTATATATTTTACATGTTTTACTTTCAACAATGTGCAAAATGTTTGTATACATGTTTATTTGTTTGTTTGTTTGTTTTTTTGTTTTTTTTGGGGAGGGGGGGGGGGGGGTGGGATTTCGGGAATTTGCCTCAGCCCCCCGGGAACTCAGGGCCGGCCCTGAGTATTGGTAATGATTATTGTTGTTTTGATGGAGTAATGGTCTATTTGTAAAGGAATCATTTGAGAGGATCAGAGGGCGTTATCCAGGAGAGTCAGGTAGGTTCTCTTCTGTATCCGTGAATGGGCGCCCGTCCTCACCTTCAAGAGATCCAGGCTTAGATGTTTTTTTCAAGCAGGTATTTTTCTGAAGTAAGTTTTGAGGAATTTGAATATTGTTTTTTTGTTAAGAAGGTCTTAATTAATGAAACAACACCGGGTATCATGAAGGGTTACAATCAAGTAAATCTTTAGCATGAAACCGTACTGCAAGAGGGATTTGAATTTTATGTCAATTGACCACGATCAATGTACATAAATTAACAACCAGTAATCAAACTCATATTCATGGCTAAGGAAAACCACGAACTCAGCCAAGTTTGCATTACGTAAACAAGTAATTAATTAAACATGCACGCATACCATTACTATGTTTAAGTGAACATGATAAATAAAACAAAGCATATTTATTTCTTTTGACAGTCCATTAGGATATACCTAGCTAGAAATGTTTCATAGATTGTCTTCAAGAAGTATTTAAAACATTTTTAGTACTTTGCATATTTCAGGTGGCAGAAATTGACAAGGAAATTGAGAGAATAAATGGACAATTGGGCAAGCTTCAGGTATAAATCAATTTGATGAGATGCTAATTAAGTAGTTTTGTCTATTAATTAGAAGTTGATAATCAGTAAACAAACGGTTCTAAATGAACAACTCATACAAACTAAGAGAAGATGATGGAGTACTGCTTTGAACATAATTTTACAATTGTATTATTGATTTATAAATAAGGAGACTCAAGGAGATTTTTTATAGTATATTGGCAGAAATTACCCATAATTATATATCATGCTGTAATAATTGTTAAGTGACGCATTTACTGTTCTAAATGTATTTTCTTAAATCATATGTTGTTGTATTGATAGTCTCATCTTATCTCAGGCTGCAAATGATGAGTCTAAACATGCAACAAAGGCTTCTGTCATGAAAGGTGATTATCGTGAACTTCAATTTATACTTTCTGACCCTTTTATTTGGTTGACAGATATAGTATTGTTTAAAGTTTACGAGGGGAAAAAAGTGAAAATCACCTTTCTTCACATAATAAAAATTCTTTTTGTTTTATTTTAAATAATTAGAAATTAAGGAGCGCATGGAGAGGGATATTGAGGACACTGGAAAAATTGCTTTGAAGGTCAAAAAACGCCTTGAAACACTTGATGGAGATGTATGACCTTCATTCTATTTGGTTTTGATCCATCATTGTTAAAAACAATTCTTGAAATTGTCTCACTAAACCTTTTATTTTGATGAAGAATTTAAGCAACAGGAGGAAACCTGGATGTGGTATGGGCACAGGTGTTGACAGAACTAGGACATCAATGACCGTGTAAGTAAGTTGCTACTTCTAATGTGAGAGTTTCCTTATTCTGAAAGAATGTGTGCTCATCAGTAATATTCTCTCCTCTCTTGCTGCACTAGAAGAAACTTTTGTATTTTTATAGTATTCTATTAGGTGTCGACCTCAACTAGTTGGGAAAAATGCTTCGTTGTTTTATAGTACTCTATTAGGTGGAATTTCAACACTTAGAAAATTGCTTTTTTTTTTTTTTTAAACAATTTCTTCATAAAGATTTTACTAGCTATGTATTGCAGTAAATGAAACCTTTATATCCCAAGCAAAAAGATATGCCTGAATAAGCTTTGACTAATTAAATATTAGATACCAAAATGGGTGCGCGCATGTTAGAACCTTAGAGCACCATGTTAGATCAAAGTCATAAGCCAAGATAAAAAAACCACTTCCTTTCCTCTTCCCACCCCGCTTGCATATACCTAGACAAAAATGTTAAGATGCTTATGAGCATTGTTTACAAGAATATAAATTCATACCTTAAGTACAAAATAATTAGCAAGTGTACTGTTAATGCAGAGAATTTACATTCATCTCTTAGGTACAAATAATCATTATGAGCCAAATGGAATCGCATTTGGCTTGTACTTTGTATTCGGTGGGGGTTAATACTTAATAGTTGAATATATATCATATTGTAGGGCACTGAAACAGAAGTTGAAAGAAAGAATGTCCCAATTTCAGGTATTTAGTCTCATTTAAAACATGATACAAATCCTATCACAATACTCATTTCAATTTCTTGAACTCATTCCAGGCTCTGAGGGAAACCATACATGAAGAGTATCGTGAAGTTATTCAGAGACGAATTTTTACAGGTATGCTACAGGCAGATGTCTTCTATTACGTGTCAAATTCGGTTATTGATCTTATTCGGTTTTCCTTATGTTTTTGCAGTCACCGGGACACGTCCAGATGAAGAAGTAAGATAATTTTCCTGCATTAAGATGGGAATATTTGTTTTTAAATCGTCAGTTGACTGTGGTTCTTCATTAGTGGTTTTCGGTCTTTCATTGTACAAGTTAAACTTGGTGCAAATTCAAAATTTTGAAAACCCTCTTTGGTCACATTAAATAAATTTAGGAAACTTTGTGAGATGAAAATACCTCAAATGTATTATTTTTAGTTCAGTTGCAGTCTTCTCTATTTTTATCTACTGTTTTTCATTATGCGATTTTTTTTTGTTGGTGAAAAGTGAAAACACACCTATTTTGTTAAAAACAGACATTTTTTTTTCCACATGGCCACTAATTTTAAAAAGAGATCTACTACTTTTAAATTTTGATTGAGGTATTTTCATTTAAATGTATAGTTTAAATGCTTTGTATGACAAAGGTTTTTCTCAGATTAGTTTGGATGGAGTTTAAAATGTACAGAAGAAACCGCAGTCAAATGAATCCCTTGGAACAAAATTTCCCTACTTAATTAAGCTTCTATTGGAGTTTTAAGAAAACAATGTTCATATTTATCTCATAAAAAAAGGGATACTCACGGCTACTTTGGGACATACATTGAGCAGATGATCGATAACTTGATTGAAACCGGAAATGGTGAACAAATATTTGCTAAGGCAATCCAGAGTGACGGACGTGGACAGGTAACGATAGCTACAGCTTGTTACATAGTTTCCTTATTTAGCACATAAATAGTTATAAGCGTCTTTACTAGTGAGAAAGAGGTCAGAAGTTCCACTACCGCTTCCACCAAATCCTTCATTATGGGGTGAGAGAGTGCGTGTGCGTGGCTACATCATTGTTCAACACCCCTCCCTTATTTACTGTAAAGTATTTATTTATTTATTTATTTATTTTTTGCAGGTAATGGACACATTGGCAGAGATTCAAGAGCGTCATGATACTGTCTTTGAATTAGAGAAGAAACTACTAGACCTGCAACAAGTATAATTCTCTCTCTCGATCAAGTTTTTTGTTTTCAGGAGACTATTAGCCCCACAAGACATCTTTTTTTTTGTCATTGCTCTCACCCCTGATAAAAGGTACCGAGATATAATCCTCTAGTATATGAGATATACAAAAAAAAGGACAAAATTACTCCTAGAGAAAATTATATAATATTAAGTAAGAATTATTTAATGCTGTTTGGGTATATTTTAACTTAATGTCTGAATTTGATTCAAATTTAGGAAGTTTTTGGAGGAGTGATAAAAGTTTTTTTTGTTTGCACACGGGCCCCTAACAAAAATTCTGATATCGTGGATTAATCTCCCACAGTTCGCTTTGCTACTTGCTGAAATATCTTCAATAATGTGCACCACACTTCATACCAGTTGAAGTTTCCATATGTTTTTCTCTTACAAAGTTCTTGGAGTTTCATGTTTTATAAGCCTTGTAGACAGAGATCTCATATATGATAATGGTTAGGGGTGGGTAGTTTAATTTGTAAACCAACAACCTGATGTATATCTGACCTGAATTTTCAGGTATGCATCCTCATAGACCTACTACATTCCCAATGGATCTTCTAGTTTCCTAGAATTTTCCTATATGGATCCTTAATATTAGACTCAAACCTTGCGACCTACTGCTTATTGTATCTTTTAACATCCAAAATTGTTCTGGTTAAAGCATAATTTTTAGGTAACGAGGAGATAACTTATATACAACTAATTGGAGAAAAAGGAGTATCTACTTAACCACCCCAAATCATTTGGATAAAGGCTTTGTCTTCTTTGTTATGATCGGTATTGGCAACACTGTATTTGGTTCTTATATTTTGGAAAGATTTCAGAGGTGGATTCAAACTTTTAAAACCTTATGCAGACTTTCATGGATATGGCGGTTTTGGTCGACTCACAAGGAGAACTTCTAAACGATATAGAAGCTCAGGTGCAGTATTATTTTGATACGAATAATTGATGTTTTTTTTTTTTTTTTTTGACATCATAATCCAATACTTTGCCTTTCTCTTCCTTCAGGTCGAGAGCGCAGTTGATCATGTTCAGAAGACGACAGTAATCCTAACACAAGCGAAGGCGGTCCAGAAGAACACGAGGAAATACACATGTTTTGCAGTCACCCTCTTCCTTATTATCATTATCGTTATTGTTTTTTCAATCAAGAATAGTCCCTCCTTTCAATCCTCTAGTGAAGCTTGAAGTGCCCAAGGATAGAGAAAACAAAACAAAAAGAGAAATATTTTTTTTAGAGATTCTTCTCTTTTGATTTGTAATCACTGTAATTGCAATTGTAATTTTACATAAACAATTGGTATATATGATAGCATCATTACATTGTTTACAGCTTCAAGATAGGATTTTTCCCCGTAGTAACCCATTTTAAAAAAATATTGAGCAATCTGATCCACTTTCGAAAATATTTACCCAACTGACTCAGTTTCGAATATGTCAGCATTATCTGTTATTGAAAATAACAGCATAGGTTAATACAATGCGTTCTTCCAAATAGCGGCATCTATTATAAAAAAAATTCGCATGCTTCTATTTGGAGTAAAGGTATCAGTTAACTTATTATCAATTTAGTAATCTCCCTGACCTGAAAAAAAAAGTGAAAGTCTGAAAAATTTCTATAGCTGGTGTTGTTGTTTGAAACAACAGCAACAACATTACAGATGCCGCTTTTAGAAATAGCGGCATCAGATAGAATATTCATTGTTAGGGATAGCCGATGCCGTTGTTTGAAACAACAACAACAATTTTTTCATACTTGTATTTTTTTCCAAGTCAGAGAGAGTACACGATTGAGAATAAGTTAACTGATGCCGTTCCTCCAAATAGTGACATGCGATTTTTTTTATAACAGATGCCGTTATCAACAACATATAAATAACCTTATTTACAGTAACAATTAATGCTTGTGTACAAAATCCAATCAGTTAGGTAATATTTTTCAAAGTGGGTAACATCGCTCAATATTTTTAAAAAAAGGTCAGTACGGCAAAAAATCTCAAAATACTGAAAGAGAGGGGTGGTACATTAATAATCGTGCAAAGTTTATTTGAACGGCTGTAAAAGTTTCCTATAGGCAGATCGTATAGGGGGGGTATCATACCGTTTTCATTTCACAATAGCAAATAAAATTCCCAATTCATCCCAAAATCTCCCCTCTCTTTAAACCCAAAACCCTAAATCGTCCCTTCTCTCGTCTCACCTCACCGTTCGTCGGAGATCTATCACCTGCGGCGGCGCCGCCAGTAGCTCGGATCAATGGCGCTTACATTCCGGCGACTCGCGTACATTTCTAGGGTTTTCCCACGTTTTCGATCAGGTAACACCCCAAAAAGGAAAAAGGTCGCATTTGTATTTTTTAGTGCTATTATGAATATTGTATGCTATGCTTATCAGATCCTATTTCAAGAATGAAGCCGCCGGCTTCGTTGGCAGCCAATTTGCAGCATCAACAGCCGGAAATGTATCGTCGAAGGTAGCTATGACTATCTTGTTTGGTTGCCCTCAATTTGATTGATATTGTTGAGCTGTAGGCAGTTTAACTTCCACCTGTAGATCACTTTGTGATTCGTGCAAGAATGATGATGTTGTGGACGCATGACTATAGTAATCGATCTGGTGGTGGTCGGGTATGTCGTATAAGACCGCTCTAGGCAAGTTTTGTAGAGTGCCACTGTAGGCACCTTTTTATCCTGTGGAAAGTTAGCGAGAACTTGATGAAAGTATATGACTATGTCTCCCATTATGCAACAGAACATTTAATGGGGAATTGGTCAGTGTTGAAACTAGGCATTTATTAATGATCTTGACCATCTCAATTCTGAAAGGAGAAAGCACTTAGAGTCAATTGAGTAAGATACAAGAGGTGGGTATCAAGCATATGACAACAGCTTCACGCACTCTTTTTGGAGTTATAATTGTAAAAAGTTGTGCATTCTTGCTCTTTCAATCTTGAAATTTGTTAAGCTGACATTTTGGTCGCGGAATTATATATTGTTGTCTATTTTTGTTAAACAGAAACTCCTTTAAACTCATGTCTCATTGGTTAACATCTAAAAGCCTCGCATCTTTATGTTGTGTAAAGTGCCTTGCTAACATTGTCTTAAATGAGAATTTTTATGGTGTATCTTGAAGTGGAGTTTAAGGTTACATCAATGTTTAGTTTGGCTGTAACGGGTATCTTATTTGCAGAGTTCCATGTTGGTTTGTCAAATTTTGACTACATCTTCTTTAAACTCTAACATACACGCAGTTTTTGTTCAGGTGCACAGGTTTGTCAAAAGGCAATAACTGTTTGGGAAAATGCAGAAATCTTGACCCTTATCAAATCCAAACTTAGTGAAGTAGAAGGTATCTTTTGATTTGAAACCTTCTCTTACAAATCTGTCCATGCATAACCTTTTTCCTGTCATAAATATTAATGAGTTGCATATAATACTAAGGATATTTGGAATCACTTTACTGGGTTAACAGCCACTCAAACTCCATTTTTTATAATGTTTTACATATATTGTCTGGCGCCTCCTATCACTTCTATGTCATTATCATTACACTCAATAATTTTATGAGTAATAGGTGAGAATATCTTTATTACTCGAATCCAAAACCCTAACCAAACACCAAATGAATCAATTTCCCCAAAACCCAAACCCTAACCACAAACCTAAGAAAACAATTTCCATCCAAACCAGACGGCCAGACCCAAACTTAATCACAAATTTGAAGTAAATTTTGGTGGTGTTAGTTTGATATTATCAATTTTTTTTCATAATCAAGATGAGTTCGGTTTTCAAAGCTCGAAGATGCAACGGAGTATAAGAGTTGAAGAAAAATGGAAGAAATAGAGAAATTGGAAGTACATGAAGCCCTACTCAGTTTCAGCCAAGCAAAATGGGAAAAGCCTAATCACATAATTCAAATTTAACAAAAACGTAACATCTTGGACCAGGGTGTTAATTTGCCAAAAAATAGAGGTGGCGGGTTTCTTAGTTTTAGGAAAACTTTTTTGTTTTAAGTTTTCTCTAGGTGAGGGTTGGGGGGGGGGGGGGGTTGTATAGCATGCATCGATGGGTACCCATCTATGACTAAAATGATAAACCCTTAATGCATAACTGACAATATGACATCAACTCATTACCATAATTATGAGTAATTCTGTAAAATAATATTATTACCTGTAGAAGTTAACTTTGAAGTAATTCTATGTAATTGATAAGAACAATGTATATTAAAGTTTGCATCACGCATGCCATTTATGGGTGTACTCTCTATATAGATATATATGAACATGATTGTCTTTGAAAAATTTTCTTTCTGATAATTTTGTAATTATTATATTACTTTAACCGGCATGTAGTCTTTGATTTTCTGACCGTAGTTTGCATCAGTTATCTCTCAAGTAAAACTGTTTAATTAGGGTAGTTTTTTTTCTCAAGCAGTTGGATACAGATGAACCGATTGAATTGGTATTTTTTTAATGAAGTCTTATGAAATAAAATTGTTTAGTTGTATGTGATATATTTAGAAGGAGGGAAACCCAGTTGTCAAGATAATTGTTTATTGTTGTTCTGAGTTGAGAGTTTCTATTTTGATTGATTATTTGCATGGACCATCAACATTTTGAAATTATCTGTAACACACTTTAAGGACTTACTTTTATTAGCTTTGAAGTATAAGTGAATAAAGAATTATTTTACTGATCCAATGGTCTATATTTTGTTATGCCATATCAGATTTTAATGTCTGCTGTTTTTTTTAAGCTAGGCATCAAGTTGTATTCTAAAGGAATGCCTGTGTTTTGCTAGTGCAGGGCCAAGTCACCAATGGATAAATTGCATGGATCAAAATTGTCCTACCAACAAAGATGGGATATTTTTAGTTCTCGTTAATACATGTTTTGGAGAACCTGCTTCGGTTGGCTATCGTGAAACTATAGTAATGTTTGAGAAAGTAAAATTGCTTCAGCAGAGGTAATTATGTTCTGGACTTGTTTAATATGCTACTGGAAATCTAGGCAGTTGACGTTCAATTAACCACCAATGACAGGTACCCCATGCTTAATATTTTTGGTCTATTTTGTGATGACTCATTGAAATCTGTGGATGGACATGCCAAGATTATCCAAAAAGTCATGGAGGAATATATCACATTTCCTATCTTGATATTGGACAAGAACATTACAAGGGTAAGTCACAAATTAAAAGTACAAATTAAATTCTCATTTTATGCTTGTGGTTGTCTAACCTGAAAATAGCACAATTATGTATACCTGTATTGAAAAAGTGTTCATTTGCTAGTGTATTGTATTAACTGTCGAAACCTTTTTCCATAGTGGCCATAGAACTCTGGAAACATTTTATCCTTGGTCTTAACTCTTAAAGCATGTAAATTTGGTTTTACTTTCTTTTTTGTGTACTGCAGAAGAACAAGTGTGAATGTACAGCACATGATATGGATGGTTCTTTTTCTATTGGACGATCATAAATGCAATATTTTTAAGTAACATGTTTTATTTGAGAATACTTTGGTGCATGGTAAGAAGACCGGAAAACTCATGTTATTTCATTTTATACTCTCATCATTATGGAGTCTCAATCATTGTGGTCAGTGGGGATCATTTTGTGGTGCTGCCATGTTTGATATCTGACCATGATCACATTCATTATGTTTTGTATATGCATAATTAGCTTGCAAGCATGCATGTTTACATAATGGAAAGTATACATAGAGTTTTACATTATGCATGAATTTTAGTCCCGATCTTTAATTCAAAAGAGCTGCTTGACATGTTGCTATCAAAAGCAACATTGGTGCAAAAATGGTTTGTATTAATCAGTTACGTTGACAAGCTCAAGTAATTGAGTACTGTGAGCCCACAAAAGTTCACTATAGGTTTAGTCACTGACCCTTATCTGTTTTTGCATGTACTTAGCCATAAAAATAATATTCTGATGTTTAATTAATGGTATCTTTTTGTCTAGAGAATAATTATTTGCTCTAGTTAATTGAGCCTGTGAAATTTAGGGCTTGGATGTCATGTTTATTACTAAAATATTCTCTACAAAGTTGGCTGTAACTTATAAGTGCATTCAGATTATAATTTCTGTAGGTGATGTACTTTTAATCTAGAGACATTTTAGTTGATATTAGTATAGTCACAAATTTGGTGAGGCCAAAAGTTCAAAATTTAAAAAGATCCGATAAAATTTGGTAAAATGGGGAAAAGTTAAAGAAAACAAAATAAAAATAAAAATTTCAATTTTTTTTTCTTTGACTCAACTAAATTTCTGAAGTTATACTAATGAATATTAATTTTACTGCCGTTCAGGTTTATTCAAGAATATCATTATAATTATATTTGATAATAAAATTTATTTTAATCATGAATTACTTTATATAAAAAATAACCTATTCTTTGTCAAAATCAAACAGAGGAAGCATCAAAACAGAGCCAGCAAACTTTAGATCCATTTCGAAATTACATAAATTGATGACATCACAGTAAATCAAACCAAAAACAGAGAAAAGGAGAAAGAACGTCTAAATTGGTGGATAATTTAGGAGTATGTAGGTGGATCCAACCTCCTCCATGATTTGGACATATTATTAGTAGCTGTCCTCTAAATTCTGAATTTGGCTTATTGCCCTCATTGCTTCATCGATTTCTTTTTGCCATGGAAATAATCTAACTCTAATTGATCAAGTGTCGAACACAAGCGAGGTGCTTTCAGAGGACAATCACAGAGGTAGGAAAGACTGAATGGTTTTCTTAGCTCTGTTGGTTGCGGACGCAGAATGAAAGCGATCTGCATCAATTTTAAGAAACAACCAATCAAAATAATTCGTTATTTCTTGAATAGTTTTCTACTTTCACGAGTAATTCACTAACTGGAAGTGTAATTTGCCAGCTGACGTTTAAATTACATAACTGGAAGTGTAATGCCAGATGAGTTCGGTTTGATATTATCAATTTTTTGAATTTATTTCTCTCTCTCTCTCTCTCTTTTTTTTGGTATTTGGGGGAGAGAGATTGAAACCATAACGTAGAGGTTCCTGATTAGATTCTGTTACCCCTCTGATCCTCGTGGGCCCCACAGCCCGATTCCTCATTCAAGATGTTTAATCTTATGACGGTACAATTTGCATTCTTACATTTTATTTTAAATAAATATGATTTGCATTTTGCACCAATTTGTTTGAATTTTTTGCATTGATTATCTTCTTATAAATTAATTACATATGTGCCATCAGTCACATCATCATCATCGTTATTGGCAGGCCCGGCACCACCCTTGAGGTGGTGAGGCGGGTGAGGTGGCAGCCTCTGCCCCCCGACATTTTTGCAATTTTAGGGACTCCAAATTTGTAATTTTCTTGTAAATATATGCATGTATTTTGCATGTTAAAAAAAATACTGTTATTAGGGGTCCCCAAAAATAATTATTTTTGCCTTTAAATTTTTTTTAAAAATTATTTGGGTTTAGGCTTGAAGACTTGAATTGAATTTGAAATTTTAAATTTAGATGATTTAAAACAAATTTATATATTTTACATATTTTGCTTTCAACAATGTGCAAAATGTTTGTATACATGTTTATTTGTTTGTTTGTTTTGTTTTTTTTTTTTTTGGGGGAGGAGGGATTTCGGGAATTCGCCTCGGGCCGGCCCTGAGTATTGGTAATGATTATTGTTGTTTTGATGGAGTAATGGTCTATTTGTAAAGGAATCATTTGAGAGGATCAGAGGGCGTTATCCAGGAGAGTCAGGTAGGTTCTCTTCTGTATCCGTGAATGGGCGCCCGTCCTCACCTTCAAGAGATCCAGGCTTAGATGTTTTTTTCAAGCAGGTATTTTTCTGAAGTAAGTTTTGAGGAATTTGAATATTGTTTTTTTGTTAAGAAGGTCTTAATTAATGAAACAACACCGGGTATCATGAATGGTTACAATCAAGTAAATCTTTAGCATGAAACCGTACTGCAAGAGGGATTTGAATTTTATGTCAATTGACCACAATCAATGTACATAAATTAACAACCAGTAATCAAACTCATATTCATGGCTAAGGAAAACCACGAACTCAGCCAAGTTTGCATTACGTAAACAAGTAATTAATTAAACATGCACGCATACCATTACTATGTTTAAGTGAACATGATAAATAAAACAAAGTATATTTATTTCTTTTGACAGTCGATTAAGATATACCTAGCTAGAAATGTTTCATAGATTGTCTTCAAGAAGTATTTAAAACATTTTTAGTACTTTGCAAATTTCAGGTGGCAGAAATTGATAAGGAAATTGAGAGAATAAATGGACAATTGGGCAAGCTTCAGGTATAAATCAATTTGATGAGATGCTAATTAAGTAGTTTTGTCTATTAATTAGAAGTTGATAATCAGTAAACAAACGGTTCTAAATGAACAACTCATACAAACTAAGAGAAGATGATGGAGTACTGCTTTGAACATAATTTTACAATTTTATTATTGATTTATAAATAAGGAGACTCAAGGAGATTTTTTATAGTATATTGGCAGAAATTACCCATAATTATATATCATGCTGTAATAATTGTTAAGTGATGCATTCACTGTTCTAAATGTATTTTTTTAAATCATATGTTGTTGTATTGATAGTCTCATATTATCTCAGGCTGCAAATGATGAGTCTAAACATGTAACAAAGGCTTCTGTCATGAAAGGTGATTATCGTGAACTTCAATTTATACTTTCTGACCCTTTTATTTGGTTGACAGATATAGTATTGTTTAAAGTTTACGAGGGGAAAAAAGTGAAAATCACCTTTCTTCACTTCATAAAAATTCTTTTTGTTTTATTTTAAATAATTAGAAATTAAGGAGCGCATGGAGAGGGATATTGAGGACACTGGAAAAATTGCTTTGAAGGTCAAAAAACGCCTTGAAACACTTGATGGAGATGTACGACCTTCATTCTATTTGGTTTTGATCCATCATTGTTAAAAGCTATTCTTGGAATTGTCTCACTAAACCTTTTATTTTGATGAAGAATTTAACCAACAGGAGAAAACCTGGATGTGGTATGGGCACAGGTGTTGACAGAACCAGGACATCAATGACTGTGTAAGTAAGTCGCTACTTCTCATGTGAGAGTATCCTTATTCTGAAAGTGTGTGCTCATCAGTAATATTCTCTCCTCTCTTGCTGCACTTGAAGAAACTTGTATTTTTATAGTATTCTATTAGGTGCCGACCTCAACTAGTTGTGAAAAATGCTCTCTTTTATATGATACTCTATTAGGTGGAATTTCGGCACTTAGATAATTGCTTTTTTTTGTATACAATTTCTTCATAAAGATTTTACTAGCTATGTATTGCAGTATATGAAACTTTTATATCCCAAGCAAAAAGATATGCATGAATAAGCTTTGACTATATAAATATTAGTTACCAAAATGGGCGCGCACATGTTAGAACCTTAGAGCACCATGTTAGATCAAAGTCATAAGCCAAGATAAAAAAACCACTTCCTTTCCTCTTCCCACCCCGCTTGCATATACCTAGACAAAAATGTTAAGATGCTTATGAGCATTGTTTACAAGAATATAAATTCATACCTTAAGTACAAAATAATTAGCAAGTGTACTGTTAATGCAGAGAATTTACATTTATCTCTTAGGTACAAATAATCATTATGAGCCAAATGGAATCGCATTTGGCTTGTACTTTGTATTCGGTGGGGGTTAATACTTAATAGTTGAATATATATCATATTGTAGGGCACTGAAACAGAAGTTGAAAGAAAGAATGTCCCAATTTCAGGTATTTAGTCTCATTTAAAACATGATACAAATCCTACCGGCCACAATACTCATTTCAATTTCTTGAACTCATTCTAGGCTCTGAGGGAAACCATACATGAAGAGTATCGTGAAGTTATTCAGAGACGAATTTTTACAGGTATGCTACATGCAGATGTCCTGTATTACGTGTCAAATTCGGTTATTGATCTTCTTCTGTTTTCCTTATGTTTTTGCAGTCACCGGGACACGTCCAGATGAAGAAGTAAGATAATTTTCCTGCATTAAGATGGGAATATTTGTTTTAAAATCGTTAGTTGACTGTGGTTCTTCATTAGTGGTTTTCGGTCTTTCATTGTACAAGTTAAACTTGGTGCAAGTTCAAAATTTTGAAAACCCTCTTTGGTCACATTAAATAAATTTAGGAAACTTTGTGAGATGAAAATACCTCAAATGTATTATTTTTAGTTCAGTTGCAGTCTTCTCTATTTTTATCTACTGTTTTTCATTATGCGATTTTTTTTGTTGGTGAAAAGTGAAAACACACCTATTTTGTTAAAAACAGACATTTTTTTTGCACAAGGCCACTAATTTTAAAAAGAGATCTACTACTTTTAAATTTTGATTGAGGTATTTTCATTTAAATGTGTAGTTTAAATGCTTTGCATGACATAAAGGTTTTTCTCAGATTAGTTTGGATGGGGTTTAAAATGTACAGAAGAAACCGCAGTCAAATGAATTCCTTGGAACAAAATTTCCCTACTTAAGCTTCTATTGGAGTTTTAAGAAAACAATGTTCATATTTATCTCATAAAAAAAGGCATACTCACGGCAACTTTGGGACATACATTGAGCAGATGATCGATAACTTGATTGAAACCGGAAATGGTGAACAAATATTTGCTAAAGGCAATCCAGAGTGACGGACGGGGACAGGTAATGGTAGCTACAGCTTGTTACATAGTTTCCTTATTTAAACTTACCTTATTTAGCTCAGAAGTTTCACTACCGCTTCCACCAAATCCTTCATTATGAGTTGAGAAAGTGCGTGTGCGTGGCTACAACATTGTTCATAGCCCCTCCCTTATTTTCTGTAAAGTTTTTTTCTTCTTTTTTTTGCAGGTAATGGACACATTGGCAGAGATTCAGGAGCGTCATGATACTGTCTTTGAATTAGAGAAGAAACTACTAGACCTGCAACAAGTATAATTCTCTCACTCTCGATCATGTTTTTTGTTTTCATGAGACTATTAGCCCCACAAGACATCTTTTTTTTGTCATTGCTCTCACCCCAGATAAATTTTTTTTCGTCATTGCTCTCACCCCAGATAAAAGGTACCGAGATATAATCCTCTAGTATATGAGATATACAAAAAAAAGGACAAAATTACTCCTAGAGAAAATTATATAATATTAAGTAAGAATTTTTTAACGCTGTTTGAGTGTATTTTAACTTAATGTCTGTATTTGATTCAAATTTAGGAAGTTTTTGGAGGGGTGATAAAAGTTTTTTTTGTTGGTTTGCACACGGGCCCCTAACAAAAATTTTGATATCGTGGATTAATCTCCCACAGTTCGCTATTTGCTGAAATATCTTCAATCATGTGCACCGCACTTCATACCAGTTGAAGTTTCCATATGTTTTTCTCTTACAAAGTTCTTGGAGTTTCGTGTTTTATAAGCCTTGTAGACAGAGATCTCATATATGATAATGGTTAGGGGTGGGTAGTTTAATTTGTAAACCAACAACCTGATGTATATCTGACCTGAATTTTCAGGTATGCATCCTCATAGACCTACTACATTCCCAATGGATCTTCTAGTTTCCTAGAATTTCCTATATGGATCCTTAAGATTAGACTCAAACCTTGCGACCTACTGCTTATTGTATCTTTTAACATCCAAAATTGTTCTGGTTAAAGCATAATTTTTAGGTAATGAGGAGATAACTTATATGCAACTAATTGGAGAAAAAGGATTATATACTTAACCACCCCAAATCATTTGGATAAAGGCTTTGTCTTCTTTGTTATGATCGGTATTGGCAACACTGTGTTTGGTTCTTATATTTTGGGAGAATTTCAGAGTTGGATTCAAACTTTTAAAACCTTATGCAGACTTTCATGGATATGGCGGTTTTGGTCGACTCACAAGGAGAACTTCTAAACGATATAGAAGCTCAGGTGCAGTATTATTCAATACGAATAATTGATGATTTTTTTTTAAATTTTTGACATCATAATCCAATACTTTGCCTTTCTCTTCCTTCAGGTCGAGAGCGCAGTTGATCATGTTCAGAAGACGACAGTAATCCTAACACAAGCGAAGGCGGTCCAGAAGAACACGAGGAAATACACGTGTTTTGCAGTCACCCTCTTCCTTATTATCATTATCGTTATTGTTTTTTCAATCAAGAATAGTCCCTCCAGTCAATCCTCTAGTGAAGCTTGAAGTGTCCAAGGATAGAGAAAACAAAACAAAATGAGAAATATTTTTTTTAGAGATTCTTCTCTTTTGATTTGTAATCACTGTAATTGCAATTGTAATTTTATATAAACAATTGGTATATATGATAGCGTCATTACATTGTTTACAGCTTCAAGAAAGGACTTTTTCCGTAGTAACCCACTTTTTGAAAATATTGAGAGACCTGACCCACTTTTGAAAATATTTACCCAACTGACTCAGTTTTGTACATGTCAACATTATCGGTTATTGAAAATAACAGCATAGGTTAGTACCATGCGTTATTCCAAACAGTGGCATCTATTATAAAAAAAAATCGCATGCTTCTATTTGGAGTGAAGATATCAGTTAACTTATTTTTAATCGTATAATCTCTCTGACTTGAAAAAAATACAGGTGTGAAAAAATTCTATAGTTGATGTTGTTGTTTGGAACAACGACAACAACATTACAGATGTCTTTTTTAGAAATAGCGGCATCAGATAGAATATTCATTGTTAGGGATAACCGATGTCGTTGTTTGAAACAACGACAACAATTTTTTCATACTTGCATTTTTTTCCAAGTCAGAGAGAACACGATTGAGAATAAGTTAACTGATGCCGTTACGCCAAATAGCGGCATGCGAATTTTTTTATAACAGATGCCGCTATTGAAAACAACGACATATAAATAACATATGTCGTTATTTACCGTTATTTACCGTAACAATTAATGTGTTGAGGTGTCCAAAATTAAATCAGTTGGGTAATATTTTTGAAAGTGGGTAAGAGCATCTGTAGTCGTTGAAGAGAAAAATACGGATATATCAATAAATGGAAATAGGAATTGAAGTTTTGCTGCAGTCGCCAAAAGCTATTTTTTAGTTTTTTATAATAAAATAATAAGCGTCATGTGCCGTAGGAGAAAAAAAAAAATTTGGAGAGACGGCACTTCGAGTGCCGCCGGACGAATAAAAATTCGCACTCGGAGTGCAAATAAAAAATTTTAAAAAAAAATAAAAAATTACAAAAATATTTTAGAAATTACAAAGAATTACAAAAACATTTTAGAAATTGCAAAAAAATTAAAAATTGAACAAAACATTTCACAAAATTGCAAAAAAAAATGAAAATTACAAAAAACTCCGGACGGCACTTCAAGTGCCGTCCGAGGAATTTGGTTTAAAAAAATTAAAAAATTACAAAACATTTTAGAAATTACGAAAAAAATTACAAAAACATTTCAGAAATTGCAAAAATTTTTTTAAAAATTGCAAATATTTCCAAAAATTGCAAAAAAATTGAAAATTACAAAAAACTCTGGACGGCACTTCAAGTGCCGTCCGAGGAACTTGGGCCTGCGATTTGGGATTTTTTTAATTGGAAAAATAAAATAAAATCAAGGGACGGCACAGGGATTTGGGGTTTTTTTAATTGAAAATAAAAATAAAAAAAATCAAGCGACGACACTTGAAGTGCCTCCCGACGAATTTTTTTTTTTTTTTTGTGGGACGGCACTTGGAAGTGCCATCGCTCAAATACGGATAAATCCCAAATCCATTCTCATTTATAGCAAACAACTGTAGCAAAATATGGATAATATAGATATTTGGCAAACGAGTACAACGCGTTTTTTAGCCAAATATTCATATTATCGATATTTAGCAAACGACTACAGATGCTCGACGATATCTCAATATTTTCAAAAAGTGAGTCAGTACGGCAAAAAATCTCAAAATAGAGGGGGTGGTACATTATTAATCGTGCAAAGTTCATTTGAACGGCTGTAAAGGTTTCCTATAGGCAGATCGTATAGGGGGAGTATCATACCATTTTCATTTCACAATAGCAAATAAAATTTCCAATTCATCCCAAAATCTCCCCTCTCCTTAAACCCAAAACCCTAAATCGTCCCTTCTCTCGTCTCACCTCACCGTTCGTCGGAGATCTATCACCTGCGGCGGTGGCACCAGTAGCTCGGATCAATGGCGCTTACATTCCGGCGACTCGCGTACATTTCTAGGGTTTTCCCACGTTTTCGATTAGGTAACGCCCCAAAAAGGAAAAAGGTCGCATTTGAATTTTTTAGTGCTATTACAAATATTGTATGCTATGTTTATCAGATCCTATTTCAAGAATGAAGCCGCCGGCTTCGTTGGCAGCCAATTTGCAGCATCAACAGCCGGAAAGGTATCGTCGAAGGTAGCTATAACTATCTTGTTTGGTTGCCCTCAATTTGATTGATATTGTTGAGCTGTAGGCGATTTAACTACCTCCTGTAGATCACTTTGTGATTCGTGCAAGAATGATGATGTTGTGGACGCATGACTATAGTAATCGATCTGGTGGTGGTCGGGTATGTCGTATAAGAACGCTCTAGGCAAGTTTCGTAGAGTGTCACTGTAGGCACCTTTTTATCCTGTGGAAAGTTAGCGAGAACTTGATGAAAGTATATGACTATGTCTCCCATTATGCAACAGAACATTTAATGGGGAATTGGTCAGTGTTGAAACTAGGCATTTATTAATGATCTTGACCATCTCGATTCTGAAAGGAGAAAGCACTTAGAGTCAATTGAGTAAGATACAAGAGGTGGGTATCAAGCATATGACAACAGCTTCACGCACTTTTTTTGGAGTTATAATTCTAAAAAGTTGCGCGTTCTTGCTCTTTCAATCTTGAAATTTGTTAAGCTAACATTTTGGTCACGGAATTATATATTGTTGTCTATTTTTGTTAAACAGAAACTCCTTTAAACTCATGTCTCATTGGTTAAAATCTAAAAGCCTCGCTTCTTTATGTTGTGTAAAGTGCCTTGCTAACATTGTCTTAAATGAGAATTTTTATGGTGTATCTTGAAGTGGAGTTTAAGGTTACATCAATGTTTAGTTTGGCTGTAACGGGTATCTTATTTGCAGAGTTCCATGTTGGTTTGTCAAATTTTGACTACATCTTCTTTAAACTCTAACATACACGCAGTTTTTGTTCAGGTGCACAGGTTTGTCAAAAGGCAATAACTGTTTGGGAAAATGCAGAAATCTTGACCCTTATCAAATCCAAACTTAGTGAAGTAGAAGGTATCTTTTGATCTGAAACCTTCTCTTACAAATCTGTCCATGCATAACCTTTTTCCTGTCATAAATATTAATGAGTTGCATATAATACTAAGGATATTTGGAATCACTTTACTGGGTTAACAGCCACTCAAACTCCATTTTTTATAATGTTTTACATATATTGTCTGGCGCCTCCTATCACTTCTATGTCATTATCATTACACTCAATAATTTTATGAGTAATAGGTGAGAATATCGTTATTACTCGAATCCAAAACCCTAACCAAACACCAAATGAATCAATTTCCCCAAAACCCAAACCCTAACCACAAACCTAAGTAAACAATTTCATCCAAACCAGACGGCCAGACCCAAACTTAATCACAAATTTGAAGTAAATTTTGGTGGTGTTAGTTTGATATTATCAATTTTTTTTTCATAATCAAGATGAGTTCGGTTTTCAAAGTTCGAAGATGCAACGGAGTATAAGAGTTGAAGAAAAATGGAAGAAATAGAGAAATTGGAAGTACATGAAGCCCTACTCAGTTTCAGCCAAGCAAAATGGGAAAAGCCTAATCACATAATTCAAATTTAACAAAAACGTAACATCTTGGACCAGGGTGTTAATTTGCCAAAAAATAGAGGTGGCGGGTTTCTTAGTTTTAGGAAAACTTTTTTGTTTTAAGTTTTCTCTAGGTGAGGGGTGGGGGGGGGGGGGGGGGGGGGGGGGGTTGTATAGCATGCATCGATGGGTACCCATCTATGACTAAAATGATAAACCCTTAATGCATAACTGACAATATGACATCAACTCATTACCATAATTATGAGTAATTCTGTAAAATAATATTATTACCTGTAGAAGTTAACTTTGAAGTAATTCTATGTAATTGATAAGAACAATGTATATTAAAGTTTGCATCACGCATGCCATTTATGTGTGTACTCTCTATATAGATATATATGAACATGATTGCCTTTGAAAAATTTTCTTTCTGATAATTTTGTAATTATTATATTACTTTAACCGGCATGTAGTCTTTGATTTTCTGACCGTAGTTTGCATCAGTTATCTCTCAAGTAAAACTGTTTAATTAGGGTAGTTTTTTTTCTCAAGCAGTTGGATACAGATGAACCGATTGAATTGGTATTTTTTTAATGAAGTCTTATGAAATAAAATTGTTTAGTTGTATGTGATATATTTAGAAGGAGGGAACCCAGTTGTCAAGATAATTGTTTATTGTTGTTCTGAGTTAAGAGTTTCTATTTTGATTGATTATTTGCATGGACCATCAACATTTTGAAATTATCTGTAACACACTTTAAGGACTTACTTTTATTAGCTTTGAAGTATAAGTGAATAAAGAATTATTTTACTGATCCAATGGTCTATATTTTGTTATGCCATATCAGATTTTAATGTCTGCTGTTTTTTTTAAGCTAGGCATCAAGTTGTATTCTAAAGGAATGCCTGTGTTTTGCTAGTGCAGGGCCAAGTCACCAATGGATAAATTGCATGGATCAAAATTGTCCTACCAACAAAGATGGGATATTTTTAGTTCTCGTTAATACATGTTTTAGAGAACCTGCTTCGGTTGGCTATCGTGAAACTGTAGTAATGTTTGAGAAAGTAAAATTGCTTCAGCAGAGGTAATTGTGTTCTGAACTTGTTTAATATGCTACTGGAAATCTAGGCAGTTGACGTTCAATTAACCACCAATGACAGGTACCCCATGCTTAATATTTTTGGTCTATTTTGTGATGACTCATTGAAATCTGTGGATGGACATGCCAAGATTATCCAAAAAGTCATGGAGGAATATATCACATTTCCTATCTTGATATTGGACAAGAACATTACAAGGGTAAGTCACAAATTAAAAGTACAAATTAAATTCTCATTTTATGCTTGTGGTTATCTAACCTGAAAATAGCACAATTATGTATACCTGTATTGAAAAAGTGTTCATTTGCAAGTGTATTGTATTAACTGTCGAAACCTTTTTCCATAGTGGCCATAGAACTCTGGAAACATTTTATCCTTGGTCTTAAAGCATGTAAATTTGGTTTTACTTTCTTTTTTGTGTACTGCAGAAGAACAAGTGTGAATGTACAACACATGATATGGATGGTTCTTTTTCTATTGGACGATCATAAATGCAATATTTTTAAGTAACATGTTTTATTTGAGAATACTTTGGTGCATGGTAAGAAGACCGGAAAACTCATGTTATTTCATTTTATACTCTCATCATTATGGAGTCTCAATCATTGTGGTCAGTGGGGATCATTTTGTGGTGCTGCCATGTTTGATATCTGACCATGATCACATTCATTATGTTTTGTATATGCATAATTAGCTTGCAAGCATGCATGTTTACATAATGGAAAGTATACATAGAGTTTTACATTATGCATGAATTTTAGTCCCGATCTTTAATTCAAAAGAGCTGCTTGACATGTTGCTATCAAAAGCAACATTGGTGCAAAAATGGTTTGTATTAATCAGTTACGTTGACAAGCTCAAGTAATTGAGTACTGTGAGCCAACAAAAGTTCACTATAGGTTTAGCCACTGACCCTTATCTGTTTTTGCATGTACCTAGCCATAAAAATAATATTCTGATGTTTAATTAATGGTATCTTTTTGTCTAGAGAATAATTATTTGCTCTAGTTAATTGAGCCTGTGAAATTTAGGGCTTGGATGTCATGTTTATTACTAAAATATTCTCTACAAAGTTGGCTGTAACTTATAGGTGCATTCAGATTATAATTTCTGTAGGTGATGTACTTTTAATCTAGAGACATTTTAGTTGATATTAGTATAGTCACAAATTTGGTGAGGCCAAAAGTTCAAAATTTAAAAAGATCCGATAAAATTTGGTAAAATGGGGAAAAGTTAAGGAAAACAAAATAAAAATAAAAATTTCTATTTTTTTTTCCTTGACTCAACTAAATTTCTGAAGTTATACTAATGAATATTAATTTTACTGCCGTTCAGGTTTATTCAAGAATATCATTATAATTATATTTGATAATAAAATTTATTTTAATCATGAATTACTTTATATAAAAAATAACCTATTCTTTGTCAAAATCAAACAGAGGAAGCATCAAAACAGAGCCAGCAAACTTTAGATCCATTTCGAAATTACATAAATTGATGACATCACAGTAAATCAAACCAAAAACAGAGAAAAGGAGAAAGAACGTCTAAATTGGTGGATAATTTAAGAGTATGTAGGTGGATCCAACCTCCTCCATGATTTGGACATATTATTAGTAGCTGTCCTCTAAAGTCCGAATTTGGCTTATTGCCCTCATTGCTTCATCGATTTCTTTTTGCCATGGAAATAATCTAACTCTAATTGATCAAGTGTCGAACACAAGCGAGGTGCTTTTAGAGGACAATCACAGAGGTAGGAAAGACTGAATGGTTTTCTTAGCTCTGTTGGTTGCGGACGCAGATTGAAAGCGATCTGCATCAATTTTAAGAAACAACCAATCAAAATAATTCGTTATTTCTTGAATAGTTTTCTACTTTCACGAGTAATTCACTAACTGGAAGTGTAATTTGCCATCTGACGTTTAAATTACATACTGTTTTGGTTTTTCAAGTCGCCAATACTTCGTGAAATTTGTTACTATGGATAATAAAACATTAGCATCTTCTTCCGGAAGTCCGCATTTATAGATTGCAGTCTCTCACTGCTTATAATTCTGTCTTTACTCGTTGCAGTTCCTACCCTAGAAGCATAATATGCAATCCTTCCACTATGTTTTTTGGGAAATTGATGTCTAGCCTATCATCCTTATTTATTCTTGAGAGCATCGCGTTAGCCTTTTCCCATCAAAATTGGTAGTTTATGAAGCACACGGTCCCTTAAAAATATGATTTTGATGGTTGTCGACATAATTTCAACCCTGTTTTATTTACTGCCAAGTTTTTGTTCTAGGAAATTGTGGACCATAGAGTGACTTGCCATGGCTGTAAATAAGGAACCGTCGTACAACTTAGTGTGCTAGATTGGGAGATCATTTCCTCTTTTATTTTGTGAAATCTTGTTCTCATTGGACACAGCCATCTCTTATGGTTGATTGGAGTTTAGTATTCTTGCTGTCTTGTCACTCTTTCACCTTCAATATCATTCAAATTGGAAGTTTTTGTGCATAGTGGACTCTTTGAATGTCTCCACTATTTTGTCTTCTCACTGCCAATCAATGCATCTGCTGACGATATTGGGAACATGAGAATTTATTTCATAATAAGAAAATGCAAAACAAGGCCATTTCTAGTTATAATAAGCGACCTTATTCTGTTTATCAAATAGACTATTACTTCGTGCTTAGTTTTCCTACACAAATTGTTCAAAAGTTATGCAGATGAACATATGACCGATCTAGTGTGCTTCTTTAGATTGCAATTCAATAAAAAATAATAATTATCATGGTGTATTTTCATTAAAATCAAGTAAAACTGTTTCATTTTTTTGGAAAGGAATTGCTACTGGTAAGTGTTCAGTTGCAGCTTCTTGAAAATGTCTCCCATCTGTACAGCAATATCTGACATTGAGCTTTATCTTGTTAATGAAATTATACATAATTGTGTTTATCTTTATTATTTCTCAATTTTATTCAGATGACAAATGGTGCATGCTGCTTGTTGTTTGAAGGTTCGACAAATCGTTTGCTCAATCATTGGCTGGATCTAGACCTCGAAGACGTTGTCAAAGGTACCTCCTCTTCAATTCATGTTGAAGTACAACTTATCATACATATAGCTAAATTTATTTTTCTTTCCAAAGGTTGTTCAGTCATGCAATTTCTTTAATTGAAAAAAGTGCGTTTGGCTATTTTTATCACTTGATTCTTTTACGCCTTTATGTCCTTGGATCTAGGACTTCTATCTTTATACTTAATTCAAATCAGTTACTTAGCACGTGCCTTCCCTCCTCCACCCACACACACACAATGCATACTCATTCTCGTCAATTTTCAATGTTTTTATTACTGCTTATGAAAGCCTCATTTATCCCGTGAATGCACAATTATTTTCATTGAGATAAAAATTGCATGAGAATACATATGAGGGACCACACTGCCTAATTTACTCCCAACTACGTCCCCAACCCTCTAGTTATATAGTGTCAGATGATTACAGTTCACTGGACCTGCTTTTTTCTTCATAAATCTTCATTGTGAAGAAGTGAGTAGCTTACTGATAAAGAAGTAGGATATTTGAATTTGAGATCAATGGTCATGATTTAATAGAAAGTTAATATGGTAAATAGACAGATGGTTGTGATAGATGCTAGCTACAGAGCTATTAACCACCCAAGCCTAGCTAATAGTAGAGAAAGATGGACACATTTGTATTACTCGGTCTCACCACTCGTGAAGACTCTCCCAAAGTATGTTATAACCAGTGAATGCTTGCTTTAGCCAAATTTCGTAAATAATTGTTGGACCATTGGAGTGAATCATTAAAGTGGAAACGTATGCTTATGTAGCTTAAATAAGTATCACCATTGAAATCTAGGCACATATATGATAAATGTAGCCTTGATTTGTTAGATAAAATAATATTCTTAATTTCTTTACAGCTATCATACTAATCTATCTTGAATTATACCTAGCTTATACACCTGTTGTCATTCCAGCCATTGGTTGATCATTTACAAATTTCAATAATATTAGAGGAATTTTTTTTGGGCTGTGTACTTCTGTTCCTCAAATTAATAACAAATGCGTCTCTCTGTGCAGTAATTTGGGCAGTGTATTTCTGCGCCTCACATTAATAAAAAATGCTCATCTCTGTGCAGTAATTGAGAAATTTGATGTGCATCCGAAAACTGTACCTGAAGAAGACGGTGCTTTCTTGTTTCAGACCTCATTTGGTGAAACTATTGGACAGAATAACATTATTATGGACCCATATGCTTCTTCTCCGTTTAGAAATTTACTCCTATATTATCCAGGTATAGTTTACTTTTTCTTTTATTAGCATAATTAGTTATTTTGAGTAGTGTCAGCCACATCTTGATTTTCGTCAAATCTTCTTTCGAGAAAGATATTTCTGAAATATCTCTTAAAGGGCTGTTTGGTTAGGCCAACTTGGTGAAAATGCAAATATTGTAAATTTCCAAATTATTTGTCACCTCCATCCCAACCAGCCATTTTGTATTTTCCCAATTATTTGCTACATTCTGTGGGCCCCACCAAAAAGGGTGCCAGAATTTACAGAGCTTATAACTTTGTAAATCCTCTCACCTCCACTGCAATTTCTCTCTCATTATTTCACCGTTATTTTACTAAGCCTGTGAGTAGCAGTGTCACATATACCCGAGACCCGGATATTGGACCGGAACCGACCCGATTCTAGACGGGTAGGATTAGGGTCCGATGATTTTGAACCCGATTGGACCCGGCCCGATCTGGACCCGTTAGTAGACCAATAACTCAATTTTCAATATATTAGAACAAGATAGTTGTATGCGTTAAAAAATTTACTTTTTTTAATAGAAAATAAAGCTTAATATGTTCATATAACTTAATAAAGAGTGTGCAATCTTTTCTTTTACTCCCAATTTGCATCTTGTAATCTTTATTTTATAAAATCAACTTACCTATATTCATTTACATATTAATTAATTTTACTTTCACTTTCAGTATGTAGTTAATTTATGTGATACTCTAAAGAAAAAAATGTTAGGATTTTGAATATTGAAAACTTTTGTAAACATTAAAAAAAATATTGTCATATATTATTAGACCCGTTGGGTACCCGGGAACCAATTGGACCCTAACCGGACCTGAAAAAATTAAATAGACCCGGATCTGAACACAGACCCATTGCCATAAGGCAAGATTTGGGTATCTCACTACCCGATACCAGTGCTACATGTGAGAAGGGATGGTGGGGACCAGGGTATTCTTTTTATTTTTTAAGTCCATCACAAATCTAGTTGTGGGGCCCATAGCAAAAAAATAAAGGGTTAAGGACAACATGACACCTACACCCAAATTTTATGTTAATTCCAAAAAGGGTGCCAGAATTTACGGAACTTATAGCTTTGTAAATCCTTTCACCCCACTACAATTTCTTGCTCATATTATTTCACCATTATTTTACTAAGCGTGTGAGAGGGGACAGTGGGGACCAGGGTATTCTTTTTATTTTTTAAGTTCATCACAGATCTGGTTGTGGGGCCCATATAAAAAAATAAAGGGTTAAGAACAAAATGACACCCAAACTTTATGTTAATTTCAAATTAACACCTGAAGTCCATATGTGTATTCCAAAATTGTACCAACCATTAGTTGGCTCGTTAAGTGGAGGGAATATTCCATGAATATTCTCCTTAACGGGTCTGAACTCATTTATCTAGCTATGAAAAGTCGAAAATGTCCTCTTCTTCTTTCTAACAAAACCCGCCGAGATCCAACTGCATCACCATCACCTCATCTCCATTACCGAACCCCATTACAGCCTTCAACCTGACATCCCCATCCCCATCCCCAAATCCATCCCCATCCATCTCCATTCTTGACCTTCATCTAAACCTAACCGAGCACTACTTTAATTCAAGTCCGAACCGAGCCCGATGCTGCCATTGCAGCCATTGTTGTCGTTGCTGGTAGTTGTCGTCACTGATGTTGTTGTCCCTTGCCGCCGATAACCCCAGGACACCCCCCCGCTAGGCGATATCAATCCCCTTCTTCAATTCTATTCTTGCATCGAGAACAAATATGTACATTTGAAATATCAACCAATACCAATGATCTTTTTATCATTTTGGTGGAATTTTGTGTACTGGTTTGCCATTGGTTTTCATGGGTTTAACTTGATTAGGGATGTGAAAGAGGGTGAGGTTGAAGAAGATGAAGAACTTAATAAGGCAGGGGGGTATTTCTGTCATTTCCCCCCTTGTCGTTAGAAACTTAACACCAACTAATGGTTGGTACTATTTTGGAATAAACATATGGACTTTGTGTTATTTTAGAATTAGCGAAGCTTTGGTTATTTTGAAATTAACATAAAAGTTTGGGTGTCATTTTGTCCTTAACCCAAAAATAAAATGCAAAATCCAAACATGTTTTAAGTAAATTCCGACAAAGCTTTTAGGAAAATGGAAAAAAAAGAATTTCCCTTAGAACTCAATTCCAATAGCCCGAGATGCTATGAGGCAATTGCCTCCTAGCATTTTGTTTAGCTAAGCAGTGAAATGAAATGAAAAGAAGTATAAGCAGATGGATAGGCAGATGTGCTGGCTAGCCCAATTCTAATTGACCATGGTCAGGTCCTCGCATTACTGAAAAAGGAAGTACGTAGAGTGGGACAAAGAAACGACTCGTTTTTTTGGGTTTTGCCATTGCTGCCAGCCTTTATTGAGTTGTTTTTTTTTTGGGGGGGGGGGGAGTTGGAAGTACACCTTATACCTTATTAAAAAAAGCAGGTAACGTAGAATGAACAGGCAAAACTCATATTTTAGGTTTGGCCATTGCCTCTTGCCCTCTTCGCCCTCACTTGAAAGGGGTAGAAACCCTCAATCTCTCTCTCTCTCTCTCTCTCTCTCTCTCTCTCTCTCTTTCTCTCCTGCTTCAAGGATGAAGAAAGAACCCCACAAATGAGCCTTTTGTCCCTCTCCTCCCTCTACTTTTGCATTCTATTTATTTTTTTGGTTAAACACTCAGCATTGCTTCTCACTTTCGAAAAAAACTTTAGCCAAGTCTTGAATGTATGGGTATATCAATTTAGCTATAGTTAATGTAAAAATCTATTTAATTATAAATCTATTTAATTATCTCATAAACAAGGATCTTGTTTTGACTGAAAGAAAGGAATCAATTTTGTCCAAATACCTTTGGTTATTTTCAAGTTCCTCTACAAACTGAGAATAAGTTAAAAAATTTATGTAGCTTTCCCTCTAGAGGGTGTTAACCAAGGATGTAACACTTTGATTTTCACTCAGCGTCCTGGTTGCAATGTTCATATAGTTAATGACGATATAATTGTCGGCAATGGTTGTTTTAGGATATATCTGCAGCGTCTTTGGTACTACACTGGTCTTCATAATTTCTTGTTCCTTTCAGTTGATCGTCTTTGCTTCTTCATTTTGATAAAAAATCCATTATAATATTATCTAATCATTGCTTGATTTGGCATTAACCTAGGCAGTGATAACTAATTAGTCAGCTTATAAAAGAACATTGGTTTCTTGGCATTCTCACACAAATTGTACTATTAGCAATAAAATGGATAAAATTTACAGCGCATGGTTATGTTTTGCATGCCCAATTTAATTTCTTGAATATTCAAAAATCCAAATTTTGCTAACATCTATGATTACTAATCACTTGGAACTGTTAATATGTGAGCTCTATTTATTTCCAGGAAGTGTGGCCGCAGATGAAGATGGGAACCGCCTATTCATCTCTGATAGTAACCATCACCGGGTCATCATTACTGATGGCAATGGAAAGGTCATAGATTGTGTAAGTGTGACTTTGCTTCTTTGTTTTATTTGAGTACTTTTTTTTTCTTTGAATAGGATTTGTTTATGTGGGTAAATGAGGTTGGCTTCCGTTTTCAATGAGCAATGTATATTTTAATTTGTGGGAGCAACATGTAGTTATTACAAGGAAATGACAAAAACTGATTATACCGATAAAAATTCAGGATCCGTTAATTTTCATTTCCCAGGGTATTCATCAATTCCCAGTGGAGAAATGCTAGTGGTGTTTTGTGTGACAAACGTATACCTTTGAAGTTGAAGGAAAAATTTTATAGGACGACTGTTAGACCAGCAATAATGTATGGACAATGTTGTAAACGGCGTTAGGCGGTGGCAGTTCGGTCAAGGGGTGCCTAGTGCCTAGGGTGCCTAGGCGGTTGATTTTATTTTGCCGATTTAGTTAATTTCAACCCTTATAATCATGCAATCCAATTGCAAATATTCATAATGTTCTTGTGTAATGTGTAATTAAAGGGTGTTTATACATAAAAAAAGCTTCCTCATGCAATTAAAAAACAATTGTCCAATTGTAATATGTGCAATATGTCAATATGTGTAATATGTGTAACATGTACTATTGTAATATGTGTAATAGGTGTAATATGTGCAATCCATCACCAATAATACAAAAAAAAAGTAAAAACAATTCCACTACTATTAAAGATCCATACATATTATACACCAGATTAATAGATTAATAGTAGTTCTCTTTTTTGTGTTATTTTATAGTATTTAAAATTTTAAAATATAGAAAACGTGTGGGTGTTGGACATGAGGTGGACGCCTGATCAGCGCCACGGATGCCTACTCAATAAGACGGTCGCCTAATCGCCTCTAACCGCCTAGACCACCGCCTAATGCAAAGGCGGTTCGTTCTCCTCCATGTGAGTGTCTAGGCACCGCCTAGGCGTTCGAGGCGGACGCCATTTAGAACATTGTGTATGGAGCAGTGTTGGGTAATAAAGAAACAACATATCCAAAAAATGAGTGTAGCGGAGATGAGGATGCTAAGATGGATGTGTGGTAAAACAAGGAAGGATATAATTAGAAACGAGTATATACGAGACATGCTAAAGGTAGCTCTAATCCAAGATAAGTTAAGAGAGAATCGGCTCAGGTGGTTTGGACATGTCACACGTAGACCTAGTAGTACCCCCGTTAGAAAGAGTGATTTGATATGTATTGGGAGTAGAGTTAGGGGTAGAGGAAGGCCTAAACTAACTTGGATGAAAACGGTGAAAAAAGATATGATAGCTTGTGACCTTACAGAAGATATTGCACTAAACCGAGCAGGAAAACCAGGATTCATGTAGCCGATCCCAACTAGTTGGGGAAAAGGCTTTGCTGTTGTTGTTGTAGGGTATTCATCAATTATGAAGTTTTCTTTCTAGGTATTCAATTGTAAGTATATGTGACGCCAATAATATTTATTCATGTAAATCCTTGCAAAATAAATGTTGGGTATATGAAAATGGAATTCTAATGAAGATTGGGGATTTTGTGGATATTTCCTCATTGTTTTCGTATTTCCATTTTGGTTGAGGTAGTTCTCGAATTCAGGCTTTCATAGATTTTCTTAGATTCTTTTATTGCAGCAAATGAATATTTAAATACTAAAATGATTAACTTGACCAGAGTTTCTTTTGCAGATAGGCTCTTCTCCAGGTTTTGAGGATGGTGAATTTGAATCAGCTAAATTGTTGCGCCCTTCTGCCTTGTTTTATGATGATGTTGAAGATTGCCTGTATTTTGTGGATTCTGAGGTAAGTGGTAACTGCAATTTAGTTTAGACCGTCCGATTCTCTATTCTGAACAATGGAATAGGAAAATTTTGAATCCTTGAGAGGGAAATTGTGTATTAATTTGGGGGAAATAGCCATTAGCTGCTTAATAATTATAAAATTTGTCTGCTAAAATTGATGATAGGTAATTTCTCTATGCATGATGGTTTACTTTTATAGAATACTAGTATTTATTGAAAACTTCCCATAAATCTAGATGAAGATTTAGTTTTTTAATTCTGATCTGTTAGATGTCTGTGCTATATGTCTGTTAATTTCTGTAAGCATTTAATTGTCTGTATTGAATCGCCTCCCTCCATCTCTCCCTCCTTTCCTCCCTCTCTCCCACTCTCCATTATTTTGAATTTTGCAATTTTGGAAGATACATTCATATGAATCCCCATACTTTGGTCCTTCACATTCTTTGCATGTATTTTTTATTTCTATCATTGATCTGCTGCTAAATTATGTGTTAATAATGTTTAAAAAAATAAGTCATTTGTACTATTATTCTATTCTTATGGAGTTGAGTTTATTTGTTCTAATTGGCAGAATAATGCAATAAGAAGAGCTAATATGGAAAATCGCATGTTGGTGACAGTGTTCCCTGCATCTGTTCAGAAAACTAGTGGTATATGGACCTGGATCTTAGATAAGCTTGGTCTGGCAAGCGAAGTTGAAGTTAAATCTGAGGAGTTCAATGTCAATGCTTTCACTCTTCCATGGTATTTGTTGAAGTCAGAGGAGAATGAAGTAATTGTCATAAACCGCAGGTGACTGCTCCTGTCTACCTCTGTTACCTCTGTGTTGAAGTTTGCTCTAAAATACATTTTAAAATTTAAAATTTATAACTATCTGGCAAAAGGTTGTAGCCTTCTTAATGCTAGTTTATATTTGTAAAATGCATTGTTTGGTCAGCTTTTGTGTTTCACTATCCCTTTTGTTCATTATAATAACTTCAGGATGGTACAATCTTGTACACCTACATAATAAAGATGCGTGATAGTGGTTTACGTAATGTCATTTGTACTCTGCTTTATAAAACTACAGTTGGGTCTAAGAGCTGTTGATTTGGACTTCTGTTTGAAATACTAGTATTCTGTAAATGAAGCACCTGAAGATGGGAGATTGTGAAAGTGTGCAGATTCACCCAAACAGAATCTCACAAAAGAATTATGCTGAAGTAAAAGAAAATTAAAACTTTTCTGTATTCAAAGAAAACTTTCATTAAAAAAAAAAAATAATCTCTATACTATGTTGAACGAGAAGATCTACTAATTAAAATTAAATTCATGCATGAATATAGGAAAGCCTATGACAGATAGAGAAATAATAATCATAAAAACAATTTGAAAAACAGAATTGAAATCAAACTCTATCCTAAGTTGGACGTGATTAATTTAATAGCCATAATTCCATCATACCTAAAGATATGGAGATAAGAATACTTAAAAGCGTAATGTATCTCATCTAACTAAACTTTAATCTCCTAATTAAAATTAAATTATCAAAATCAGCCAAGTTTTATCCAACTGAAATGTGCGGTTTGAATTGCAATGGATCTTCCTTGAAGCCTCTCTTGTACTCGTGCAAATATTGAATATGTAGATCTTCCCAAGTCCCTACAAACTGCATGCATGCATTGTAAATTTATGTGAACTTGTTTTTTGAAACCATTGGAGGATTCTCTTGCCTAATTTGCCAGTTGGGTTCACCACCTGGGTATGCGGGTCTGTTTTTGACAGCATTGGCTGCAAACTAATATGAATAGCAATATGAGCATCCTGCCAGAATATTGAAGAAAATTTCTGAAAATAAATTTATCTGTTATTAGCAATTTTCAATGCAAAAGGTGCAACTTCTCTATGCATGATTCTTTTTCTTTTTCTAGATCTAGTAAAGGAGCATTTTCTCTAATAGCTTTGTCAGCAATTATGATATCTATCACTAGTATTGGATCTGCAGCTTTGAAATTTCTTGGATCTTGGATATGAAGACTTGGGAGATCAAGGAGGTGAAAAGAGGTTTGTATTTAATTGTACTCTCCTTTTAAAATTTATTTTTGAGGGATTTTAGCCGATTTTAGCCTATTTACCCTTCCATTCTCCCAAAGTCACATGCATCATTGCTTATGTGTGTAATCTCGAGTTTATGTAGAATATTATCCTTTCATGAGCCAAAAAATAACAAAATCTGATTAATGAAGCTTCATTTTTACAATTTAACTAACTAATAAACCCTTGTGAGCAAAAAAATGCTTTCTACTTTTCCATCTATACTTGGTTTAATCTAGTGTTATGGATATGTCCTGCTGATATGGCTTTCAGACAAACAAGTAAAGGGTTATTTGTTGTACAAATTGTGAAATGTTTTGCTTTGTTGAAAAAACTTTTACAGGCAGAGTTGATTAGTTACTGTTCACAAAATAGACTGCTTTCAAAATAACCAAGAATTGTCTTTTATAGGAAGATTTGGTTAGTTACTTTTTGGGTCAAACATGTAATTCCTCAAAAACGACAATAGTTAATGCTAAACTCCAATGCTTCTCATTTCCACTCTTAGTAAGTATTCTTATCTGTTGTAGGGATTCAAAACATTATGGAGAATTATGGGCAAATGATAGAGGAGAAAGTCAACTTATTAAGGGATACACGTGAACCTACATTGCCTCTTCGTCTAAATAGTGCTCTTTCAAAGGAAGGAATTCCGTACGCTTGTCTGATGTCATCAGTTGTGAATTTCCATAATTCTATGATATTTTGTGATTCAGGTACAGAAGTCACTTGGGATTTCAAAAATTTTCTGCCTTTATAATATTCGTGGAAATAACACCTCTTTTACTTTCTTGTCCCTTTTCCTGAAGCTGGTCACAGAGTGCTAAAATATGATAAAAAATCCAAGATTTCTTCAGACATTAAGTTTTCAAATTTGAAGGTCCTTGGGCTACCGTATTGGTTTGTTAGCCCTCTTGAGACTGATTTTAACAGGTAAGCTGGGCCTTAGTTTTTCCAGTCTTTTATTCTAATCTGTCATCAAATTTCTATGAGTATTTTGCATTGAGCTTGTTTATCTATTCACTTGAATTCTGTTTTGTCCCATACCGGACAGAATAGGAGAGGTGTGATACGATAAGTATTTAACTCGCTTCTAATAATTAAACCAGTGTATTCTTTTGTGCTCTAACATTGAATTGTACATTGTATCACGGCGGAACAAAAGTCCTAAGATCTATTCCAAAAAGAACAACAAACAAATCCAGAAAACATACGCTAATACATTCATATATTGTTATTGTTTAAATAGATATATTCGGAGACCATGGAAGGAGCTTCATCATCAGTTTAGTGTGCTGCCTGGTATATTGTAATTCCTCTTTGTATATCCCTTTTACTCTTTTTTTGTTATTTTCCCTTTTACTTATCCATGTACTGCACCTATCCTTCTAGATTTTCATCGTTTGCTGCCATTTTTATTATTTATGTTCTAATTTGGAACTATGTTGGTTTCGTAATTGTTCTGAGCTCAATAGATAGTAACTAGCCTCAGTATTTTTTGGTTACTTTTGCTCATTCTTCCAGTTTAGTATGATTTGATTGGGGTAACCAATATTCGGATACCCAATGACTTCGCTTCAGATTTTAGGTTTGAATTTAATATATGATCTTCCTCATCGAGCTTTTATTGTATCTGGCTGTGGGTTTTAGAGCTTGCACCTTTTATGGCATGATAGGCCTGATTATGTAGATTGCTTTTGTAAGTTCTATTTCTATCTTATCTTTGATTTCTGTGGATACTAAATATAATAACTCAATAACAACTTAACTTTTGTGATTGCACACTCCAGTCCAGTTAATTTACTAAAAAGGAAGAATGCTCAGATTACAAGAATTGTGTGCACTTCTTTTTTTCCCCTTTTCTCTCATGGTAATTAAGAAATCCCGTGTTGGTTAATTCCAGTTTAAATCAAGTAATAATTTGAATCTGGATTTGGATGTTTGGTTTTTCTTTTTGGTTTTTTAAATATCTCGATGTATCCTAGATGAATGTTGGACCTTCCATAATTTGAGCTAAAATTGACTTATGCTGTCCTTTAGTGTTACAAGTTTGTCCTTTTGTAAATCAATCACCACCCTCTGGAATACAACAATTCAGTGCTAGCTAGTTTTCTCCAATGCTAGCAATTGACACGAGTGGTTGCAGTTCAAACAAACTTTATGTGTGTAAGGAAGCATATACTGTATAGGAGAAAAGACTACTCCAAATTTGAAAGGCAAAAATAACAAATAGATAGAAAGGTAAAAAGTAGATCGTTTCACAATATAAATTATAGTTTTCTGTCATTGGGTTATGTAGGAGAGAACTAAGGAGAGGAGCTCCCATAGAGAAAAAAAGGTAGGAGATCATTGTATAAACTTATTTTTGTTTAATTAGATGCTCATTCGTCTTTTTTCTGATTATTTTCTTTTTCAGTTTGAAGGCAAATTTGATAAATGGACTATTTTTAGAGTATAACAAAACTTGGATATTATATTACCATAATAGATGATAGTTTATCATTAATTATTCTATTTTAGTTTACAAAACTTGGATAAACAGTTATATGGGTGAACTGGTATATGCCGAGTTTTCCTTGTTTTTTTTTCACTTTTATGTTACTTAGGAAAGTGTGATATACGGGTCAGTATCTATATACCTTTGGGTATCGAACTTCTATCGCCATTAAACTCATGTTGAGTTGTCCTGTTTTATCATTTTTATGTTACTTAGGACGGTGTGATATACGAGTCAATGTTGATATACCGTTGGGTATGGAGCTTCTATCTCCATTAAATAATGAGTGTATATGGCGTCAAGCACGGGGGCCAATTGCCGAGCTTTCAGGATTTGAGGAAGTGACAACAGCGACAGAGAAGGTTCGTCTTATTTTCTAGATTTCCCCCCCCCCCCCCCCCCCCCCCCCCCCCATCTCACTTAGCTTGTTTATATTTGCTATTCTGAATTCTTATGGTGGTTTATTTCAAGGTGGGAGTTGCTCAACAATGGTTTGATGAACTGGATAACCTCGCATTTGCAAAATCAGGCAATCAGCTATCTGGAGCTAAAGTCGAAGAACAGTCTGCTGATGGAAGGTTACAAGATATGCAAAAGGTGCATTTTGATTGTGCTGTGAATATCAGTCCTGGCATGGGCGAGGTATGTGATCCTAATGTTTTATTTGCTTTGACACTGCAAAGTGGAAGTCTTTCAATTACTGCCTGTATCATTTTTGAATGCACCTTTCGACGTCTTACCATATCCAAAAAGAGGGAGAAGGGGAACTTTTTCTCTCAACACAAAAACAGTACATAACTCTTAAAAAGGGTATAGAACTCACAGAAGTAGTACATAACTAAAAAAAACAGCACAAAATTCCAAAAAAAAAGGTGCAAAGCACACAGACAATACAAAACTCAAAATAATAGTACAAAACTCACAAAAGAGTACAGAACTCATAAAAACAGTAGAAAACACAACTGACAAATTCAATACAAAAACGATGCAGAACCCAGAAATTCTGAGACCTGCCCATAGAAAGCAAGATCTAAAACTGTAAATGTTAAGCATCTGAAACTCTTAAACCGTAATTTAGGAATAGATTAAAGAGATAATGGATGAAAAGGTAGAAAAGGGCTAAAATGATATTATTTTTTATAAGTGGGGTTTAAAGTATAGGTTGTAAAGTCAAAGGGCCTAACATATTTTCAGGGTCAATCGAGGTACCCAATCCAAATTTATCCTAAAAATTTATGATGTGACACGTCAGACATTGGTTACAATTGCAATTTCACTTCAAATGTGTAGCTTTCTATTGTCTTTAGATAAATCCTTTTTGTGAAGATCTTGTTTAGAAGGAAAAAAAATTAAATACAATTTTATCTGATTAAAATGTTGGGTATATATTTTTCACTTAAAGCGTTAGCTTACCAAGGTAATTCGGTAGGCAAAATCGCCGGTCATGTGTCTTAGTATTGGCTGAGATTTGTAACCATGGAAATAAGAGATACTTAGGTTCTTTTTACTTATTTATCTTTTTCTTCTTCTTTTCTTTTTTCTTTTGCTTCTTAGAGGAAACTATAGAATATTTTGTCTGAATAAAAGATTGCTGAACTGCGCCTTTTTTAATGATCTCTGTGAAACTAGTCACTGAAATCCAGTTTTATTATTATAATTATTAGTACATACTGTCTGCTTCATGAGGAGTGAAAGCACTCATTAGAAGCAATAAATAAAACATCATTTCCTTTCTGGAGATACTGTCATACTGTCATGTACTCCCTCCGTTCCAAAATATAAGTCGTTTAAGGTCTGTTCCAAAATACAAGTCGTTTAAGGTTTCTGAACTCTTTTTAAGAAACACCTAGGTTAGTGTATTGGAAAATAAATATCCCAAAATATTAGTCGTTTAAGGTCCGTTCCAAAATATAAGTCGTTTAAGGTCCGTTCCAAAATATAAGTCATTTAAGGTTTCCGAACTCTTTTTAAGAAACACCTAGGTTAGTGTATTGGAAAATAAATATCCCTCTTAGTTGAACCTATTAATTAACTTATTGATAGTATACTTACGAAAATGCCCTCCAATTTAATTGAACCTTTTAATTAATTTATTAAGTTCTCAAGGGTAAAATTGTTAGTATGGTTAAAAAATCAATTAATGCGAGATTGAGTATGAAGACATTGTGTTGGAAAGCAAAAGTGACTTGTATTTTGGAACAAAAAAGAAAGGCTAAAATGATTTACATTTTGAAACGGAGGGAGTAACATGTGAATGTCATATTAAATGTTCATGAACGAAGGAAACCTCGTACTTACAAGAGATGATTCCTCCTAGAGTATTTATAATTACTTTGTAGGAACCCCAATAGATGATCGGCACCTGTCACTTTGTTTTTTATGTCATAATATGTACACGTATAAATTATCAAGTGGTTTGGAGATCGTTTATCCATGCTTGAAGTGGTTGCAAATGAACAGTTTTTTCAATTAAATAACAAATTGGCATCCTGCAATGCATGGGTAAGAAGCGCTGGGTAAGAAGCCTCCATACAACTTGATTTTTTGTATGAATCGTCCATATAATTCCACCACATGACTACAACGATAGGAAGTTTTCCTCGTACAAGTATGAGGCTCCATTACCTCAATGTTCATTGTGATTTTTACATCAAACTGGATAGGGTTGGTTGACTTTTATGTAGCAGTTGCTGTTGTAATTGGCATCCATAATTTTATTTGGTTGCAGAAGGGCCTGATCGAACAATGCAAAAGTTCATCACATGGAAATCCAAAAGGCTTGTTTTTATAAAAAGTATAACATTACATGATATTGTATTATTTGCCACATACCTTCCCTTGCCTTCCACAATATCCTTTTATCCTCGTTTTCCGCTCTTCATGTATACTGTTCTGCACTAGTCTGTACTGTGTTAACTACGAAAGGAATGAAAATTGTGGGCATTCCGCTATGTTACTTATATTGAAACCATCCATTTAATTGACTTTTTATATAAATAATTCTTTTTTCTATGTACTTGAATCTTTATCATTAGATCTCTAGATTGTAGCAAGATATTTGAACACCATATCAATGTTATAAAAACCGAACTGTCCATCAAACCGGAGATATGGCCGGTTCGGTTTTAAACCGGTTCAACCTGGTTCAATGTCGGTTGGGCCAAGTTCAGTGTGAGGAGCGATACGTTTATCCGACTACTATTCAGATATAAAACTACATATTTTATAACATAGACTATTGACATGGTACAAATGTTTCTTTTGAGACTGGTTCGAATCCAGCTTCCCACATTCTATATTTTTTGAAAAAATAATAAAAATTTCTGTACTGGTTGGTTTCAATTAAACCTGGTTCAGTAAAAAACTAGCTGGTTCACACCAATTCATCCGGTTTTCAACACAACGACGGCTCATTGTGAAACCGGACCGGTTTATGGTCCGGTTCCGGTTGAACCGGGTCCGGTCCGGTTTTAACAACATTGCACCATATGCATTCAATTATCTTTTAAAGTCACCAAATTCAAAGATAACCTTGCTCGTCCTTGTTCCTTATATGGCCTTTTCCTGGTCCAAAGTGGTGGCTCCTTTCTTTCTTTATGAAACTGCATTGGTTTCTTCTTGTATAGACAGCCATGAATCTAGTAATGAGAACTCTAGTAGTAAATCTTGGTTGCAAATAGGCAGCATTATTTGCTGGTAATTACAGTTATTGATCATCATATCCTCATCTAAGCTTTTTTATTTTAAAATTGGATCAACTATGAGAGGCTTCCATGTAAAGAAGATTCATTAGTTTTTGTGACTAGCTATGAACCTGATATCTGTGGGACCAAGAAGTATATTTGCTGTAGAACATGATTTCAACTCTAAGTTACCTTATAAATTTAGAGACAAGCAGAACACATTCCCCTAATTATTATCTGTATATCTTAACCAGAAATTACTTTCCATTGCAATCAATTAGTTATGTTTAGTTTTAGAAATTATTCAGAATTCAAGATGTTTCATTTGGCAAAAGAAAGTTGCGCTGTTAGTCGTTGGAACTTGTATTGTGTCTTCTCTGTGAGAACATGGTATCCCCAAAGGAAGATCCTTTATATTCAATTTATGTATAGCCACTGCACAATGAAGTTAAAAGAAAGTGATTTTTACCTTATTGAAAGTATTAGGAGTAAATGGACACAAAATGTGAGTGATGCAAACTTCAAGTGACTTGAGCTTTTCTTCAACCTTTTCATTTCCTTCTCATGTTCACTTTCATATCCCATCAATTCAAGGTAATCAACACAATATAAGAGAATGCGAAATTATAGAAAAGTACCGGGGATTTGGACGTTTTCAAGAAAACTAAATGAACTTCTATTTTTAAATAAGTAATTATATTTTTCAACAAGAGATGTTAAATGCCCACTTTGCCCTTCATGGGCATCAGGCACACTGATGTTGAACATCGGAAGGAAATTTGACGAAAGTAAAGGGCATCTTTCTCAATAGTCGCATGTGATCATTCATTATACAACTCTGTCACAGCATGTAGTTTCTTGATATCTAATAGAAATTTGTGGGGGTTGTGCATAACAAAGCCAGTCCAATTTTCATTTTTATCTATTTGAAGACGCTTTTCCAATTTTCACAGTTATCCATTTGAAGACGCTTTAAAGTTCATGATAGTTTTGCATATCATAGTCCTTATCTTTCTCGGAAAAGCTTGATTCTTGCTTATTTCCCCAAAAAAACTTGGACTTGTGATTTCCATTTTGAGTATTTCCTCATTTTGCATCTAAAAAACTTCTTTCACGGTACTTGCATTAATTTTGTTTTGGCTGTATCCATCATTTTCAGGTGGTTGTTTCGGCTGTGCTTTATCTGAAGCTACATAAAACACAAGATTCTCAAGAGATGAAGTTAGAAGCATTGAAGATTCTGAACCCGCGAAATCATGGGGAAAAGAATCACAGTGAGGAAGCTTTGATTAGTTTGCTCCTAAAAGGTGGCAGAGATTTAGAGGATATCATCTTCATGAAGCCTCTGCATCTGAGAATACGACTTGACTGTGCTGACCACCCTACGGCCACCACTCACAAGGAGACCATTTTAACAGACACTGCATTGGAGATCTCAGTACTTCTAGATTGAGAAATGTTAAATGTACTTGTATTTTTGTTTGTGCATGCTCCTGCACACGATTTTCTTTTTTTAATTACAGGCAATTCCCTAATTCTGGGAATTAGTCTTCATTATAGATGTAGTATGCCTGAGAGAAAATTTGTGTTACACTTGCATCATGCTGCTGGAGGAAGTTAATCACAGACCCATGTTTTGAAATTATGATAGTATATTGTTTTTTTAACAAGGCCGTGCCATAGCCACACAGATCTGCCCTGTAGCTCCTAATGGAATATTAATTCGAAATTTTTTGGTGCAAGCGGGATTCGAACTCCCAATCTCGAAGAGGCTAAAGTGGACTATAGTGACACTTGCTGATGATGGTAAATTGTTTGTAGAGTTTTTTGTTGCTTCTTGTTGTATCAATATAATTTTTTGTGCTTTTTTGTGCGTTTGTACCCAATTTGAGTATTAAGATGGGCGATGTGGCTTCTTTTCTTTGTACTACTAAGTGCATCCACAATCTTTTGTTATAATATATGGCAAAATGAAAAATAGCAAATAGCGAAAGGGACGTTTGCAACATTGGTTCGTTTCTCAAATTTTGAGAAAGTATTATTTTTTTAATTGGACAGTTGTTCCGTCTCAAAATGTATTTTTGATTAATTAAATAGTAATTAGTTAATTAACTATTGATTAAAATAATACTAAATATTTATTAAATACTTATAATAGTGATTAGAGTGTTAATTAGTGGGTTAATGGGGGTTAAAGTGACAGGTTCAGGTTCATCTTCAATCATCTTCAAACGGGAGGACAGGAGATGTCCTGATTGTCCAATTTTGAGATCGGATGGGACAACAAGTAGCATTCCTTCCATTTCTTTTATTTATTTATTTATTTATTTTTGAGACGGAACAACATGTTCCGTCTGATATTTTTTTAAAAAAAATTATAAAAATTCGGGACAAAACAATTAAAAAAAAGGAGCAATTAGTTTCTCAAAAATGAAAAGCGACTGTAGTAATTTTGCCAAAATATGGCAAAATAGTAAACCGTTGCAGATAAGGCTGTCAACGGGTCGGGCTTGGGCCGGACTTACACAAATCCGAGCCCGAGCCCGAATTTTTTTCTAAGGCCCATACCCGGCCCGATTTTCAATCGGACTGTTAAAATGAGGCCCAAGCCCGGGCCGGAATAAAACCAAAAAACCCGAGCCCGGCCCGATTTTGTCACTTTAAAACCGAACATGCATGTAATTAATTTGGGGGAAATTAAACCAATCTGCTTTTAATTTGGGGAATTGAACTGTGTAATTAATTTGGGAAATTGAACTGTGCTTTTAATTTGGGAAATTGAGAACTGTGTAATCAATTAAGTCAATTGAGAACTATGTAATCAATTTAAACGGATTAATTAAGAACTGTGTAATCAATTAAGTCTTTTGAGAAATGGGTTTCTTTAAACGGATTAATTGAGAACTGTGTAATCAATTAAGTCAGTTGAGACTAATTAAGACTAATTAATTAAGTCAATTGAGAAATTAAACGGTGAATTATAAGTTTTGAGATTAACTAGTTTTGAGACTAATTAATCCGGGTCGGGTTCGGATTGGACCTATACAAGCCCGAACCCGGCCCGAAAATTAATTCGGGCTCAATTGTTGAGCCCGGGTCCGAAAATTTTCAACAAATTTAGGCCCATATTCTACTAAAATCGGGTCGGACCTAATCGGGCTCGGGTCGGGTTCGGACCAATTGTCAGCCTTAGTTGCAGACGTTCAATTCTCATAAAATGAAAATTTGGCAAAAATAGCAAGCGACTGTGGATGCTCTAAGAATTATAGTTTGGCATATGGATTTTGTTGATCGACCATTGGTTTCGATCTATGTCGTAACCAATGGTGTTCATATACTGTTATATACTCTCTAGGATTATTTTCGCATGCAATGTACTTATTGTTACCAATTTGTAGATACTTTTCTCTTTGAACTTGCTTACAAATTACAATTGCTGGTTTTTTTTTTAATTTAAATATTTTTATAAATTGGTCATATAATGCATGGGTAAACGACCTCAAAAATATTATTTTTTTCTACACATGCATCTATTGGCATGATAAATATGATGGACAAAATTGATTTTCATGAGAGCACCATCAAATCAAATTAACCATAAAATCATTTATTTGTAGAATGCGAGTTCTCGCGTTCGCTCTGGAAAATTTCCGTGCTAGCTTGGGAAGCGTCTAACATTCCGGTCAGTCTGGTCGACTGCTGGATGAAGCGTCCTCCTAATCGCGCTTTCCATAAGTCGTGGACCCTCTCCGTCCAAATTATTTTATGGTTAATTTGGAGGGAAAGGAATCACAGAATATTCTGTCAGATTAATACTTTCCCTCGTTTATTATCAGACGATTTCTTGTTTTTATTCAATTTTTGGTCTTCCTCGTTAAAATCTGAAGCTAGAGAAGCCATGAAGTTTGAGAGACTAAAAAATGCTTTTCATTGCCTTATTAACCTCAATGCCATTTAATGTTCACTACACATCACCTTTGAGTGCTTCGAGCCCAGCTTTTGCATCGTTTGTTCACCTTGTTTCTGTTCGGCAGCTCGCTCTTTCTATATTATTGCTTCTCTATTGAGTATTGTGGTGTGGTTTAATGCTTTTTCCCTTGGTGTTTTTGGTTGCAGGATTAAAGGGTAGGAATGCCTACCCTTATAATGCTTTTGGTTGCTGTTTTTTGGGCATGTTAGCTTTTGGCTCTGTTATGTTGGATGTTCTGATTGTCTAAGGGACTGGCTGATGAGGACATCTTTCCAGTTTAGGATTTTTATTTTATTACCATTTTTATTTCTGGCAATTATAGCCATATGTAATCTTTTTGTAATTTTTAGATTTTGAGAATATTTTTGAGATGTGTTTCAAGATGTAATTGAGCCTATTTAAAGGCCTTGAGATTAATGAGAAAAGCATGCCATTATTGATCAAAAAAATCTGTGTTGAGTTTTGCTCTTCATTTTCTCTCCTTTGTGTGATACAACTGAGATACAAATTAGGGTTTGTGATAAATCCTAATCAAATTTTAGGGTTAGTGATTAACTCTAAAATCTACCCAAAATTAAAATCCCCCAAATATAAATCCCTAACCCTAATTTCCCTTCCTCTCCCCGTCATCTTCTTCTCTCCCCCTTCGGTTTCGGAACAGAACCTAAAACAAAACCACCAAAACAAAATCAAAACCAAACCAAAACAAAACCCATCAAAAAAACCAATCCATCTTCTTCCTCTCCCGCTCTCTCCCTGTTCCCAAAATGCCCAACTCCGAACCCATTCCCCGTCGCCAACTCCGACCGTCACCATCGTCATCTCCAACCGCCTTCAACTCCCGACATCGCCCAAACACCCAAAGCAAACCCAACTCCACTTCTCCCCATCGCCCATCCTCTACTCCTCACCCCACCACAGTTCCACCCCTACCTCCTCGGCTCCCCGTCAACCCTCTCCCCCACCTGCGAACCACCACCTGCACCCCCATCCCGATTACCCTGTCTCACCTCACCGACGACGCCGCCCCCCCTACTCGTCGTCAACCCGCCGTCGGCCGGATCTAGCAGCCCTTGCTGTTGTTGCTGCCGCCCGTCTATTGTCGCTGCGTTGCTGAGATCCTAGTTGCTGCCCAACTCCGAGATCTTTGTTGGTTTTCTTCGGATTCGGTATACTCTTTCCATCTCTTCCGTATTTATGTTTTACTGCCTTATCATCTAGTATATTATCTGATTTGACTGTCGACCACAAAATACTGAGATTGAGTGATCCACATGCTAGATTAGAGTACGAATTGGTATTGCACTTTTTACTTGCTACAACACGTAGGGATCTACTTATTGATTAAGATTGAATTATTAATTGGGATTGTTAGCATTTGATTCAATTCTTGAAAACCCATCTAACCTGTTAACTGTTAAAATATCCAATCTAAATCCGCACTTTCATGTTGGTAAAATTAACCCATTAAAATTCTTGGAAATTCTCTATTTTAGGGTTGGTTTTACATCATTTTGGTATCAGAGCAAAGGGTCTTAAAATCTTAGTTCTTGCATCGTAGGCATCATTTTTGCATTCATTTAGGATTGTGTAGTTTTTATCTTTTTTCTTCTTTTATTTTAGTTTATTTCAGATTCATTAAAAAAATAAAAAATAAAAAATTAGGACACTCTATTTCACACTTTTGGTGAATGCGTCTTCGCAGCACCATCACAGACCCTGAAGAGCCTTTCCTATCCCTTCCCAATCACCCAATTAGGAACCCTAGACTTCCCAGACCTGAAATGGACAATTCTGATATCTCCGCTACCCTAGCTGCCATCCAAGCAACTCTTGCCAATATCAATCAGAGGCTTGAGAAAGTGGAGCTAAATCAGACAAGTATCCCTGAGCTTCATGGCCATCGTCAGATCCCTCAAGGGAATGTTCATGACGATCGATGTCAAGAACGTGACCCTGACGAACAATATAAAAAGAACGTTAAGGCTGACGTTTCCCAATTTGAAGGCCACATGGAACCCCAAGCTTACCTTGATTGGGTCCGTGCCATGGACCACTATTTTGTGTGGTTCGACATGAGCGAAGCCCTTAAAGTTAAATTTGCAACTATGAAATTAACGAGTAAAGCTCAACAACATTGGACCAATCTTGAACATGCCCGCAGAGGCCGAGGCCTGGCACCCATAGCCACTTGGGAGGCCATGAAAGAGAAGCTCACTGAGAGGTATGTACCGCTATCGTTCCACACCCGATTGCTAGATTCGTGGAACCTATTGTATCAAGGAAGTAAATCCACACAAGAATATGTCGATAAATTCGATGACTTCCTTATTCGGTGCAATGCGTTAGGTAAAGAGAGTGAAGAACAAACTCTCTCTAGGTTCAGAGCTGGACTACGAGCTGACCTTAGGAACGAGCTAATCTATAGAAACGTGGACTCAATAGCGGCAGCCTACGCCTTAGTCCTCGACATGGATTCCCTTAAAGCTAGTTCTGATTCTAGGTCCAGCGACTCGAGAGATCATTTCTCTAGAATGACCTCTACTGACCCACCTAGACCTCAGCCTCCCTCTCAGCACCCCAACAAATCTTACCCCAGTAAATCTAATTCAAATTTTAATTCACATAGAGATGAACATAAGGGTAAGAACACCGAAAGAGATTACAGTAAGATTGACCCTCTCACTAAGTGCTATAAATGTAAGGGATATGTTCATGTTGCTGGCAACTGTCCTAGTCCAAGTAGGATTAATATAGTAGAGGGTACCGCAGTCATCGCTGATGAGCCCGTCAATGAGTTTACCTATGAACCTAATATAAGTGATGACTTTGATGAAAAAGAGGATGACCCGTCTCTCAATTGTATTCATCCTATCCAGTCACCTCTATTGAGTATACCCGAGATACCCAGTCCTTCCCAAGTCACTTGGCAACCCATAGATTTTACTCATGTATTAGAACATCACAAAGTCACAGAGTCTGCACCCACATTTGCATATAACATTCATGACTTGCATAGAGAAATTTCCAAGGAACTTAATGAGAATAATTTTAACTACAAGTTAATAGCTGATACTAGACGGAAATTTATAACTTTTGATATTGGTGACGAAGTGATGGTTCAGATTCATCCGGAACGGTTTCCTGTTGGACCCGTTAAGAACTTGAACATACGTGCTGCAGGCCCATTTAAGATTCTATATGCAATCAATGATAGTACCTATGTCGTTGACCTTTCTGAAGGTTTTGGCATAAGTAAGATTTTCAATATTGAGGATCTAGTACTTTATGAAGGCTCAGAATTCAACCCTAGAAATTTTCTTATAGATGAGCCTACCCTGCAGCCTAATGGTGAGATTCCCCCATTACCTCCACTACCAGATACTACTTACCCATCGACAGAAGAGTTAGATAATATTTTAGATGATCAGATAATCTCCACAAGAGATGGTGGTATGCACAAGTATTTGGTGAGGTAAAAAACAAACCGAAGTCGAATGATACTTGCAGTGATCGTAAGGGGCTTCCGCAACTGGATCCAGATCTTTTGGAGCACCATGGCAGGATCACTGGTTTTGACTCGACTGGGTCGAGCTCTCTCCCACCCGGAGAGAATGATGAGGACATCTTTCCAGTTTAGGATTTTTATTTTATTACCATTTTTATTTCTGGCAATTATAGCCATATGTAATCTTTTTGTAATTTTTAGATTTTGAGAATATTTTGGAGATGTGTTTCAAGATGTAATTGAGCCTATTTAAAGGCCTTGAGATTAATGAGAAAAGCATGCCATTATTGATCAAAAAAATCTGTGTTGAATTTTGCTCTTCATTTTCTCTCCTTTGTGTGATACAACTGAGATACAAATTAGGGTTTGTGATAAATCCTAATCAAATTTTAGGGTTAGTGATTAACTCTAAAATCTACCCAAAATTAAAATCCCCCAAATATAAATCCCTAACCCTAATTTCCCTTCCTCTCCCCGTCATCTTCTTCTCTCCCCCTTCGGTTTCGGAACAGAACCTAAAACAAAACCACCAAAACAAAATCAAAACCAAACCAAAACAAAACCCATCAAAAAAACCAATCCATCTTCTTCCTCTCCCGCTCTCTCCCTGTTCCCAAAATGCCCAACTCCGAACCCATTCCCCGTCGCCAACTCCGACCGTCACCATCGTCATCTCCAACCGCCTTCAACTCCCGACATCGCCCAAACACCCAAAGCAAACCCAACTCCACTTCTCCCCATCGCCCATCCTCTACTCCTCGCCCCACCACAGTTCCACCCCTACCTCCTCGGCTCCCCGTCAACCCTCTCCCCCACCTGCGAACCACCACCTGCACCCCCATCCCGATTACCCTGTCTCACCTCACCGACGACGCCGCCCCCCCTACTCGTCGTCAACCCGCCGTCGGCCGGATCTAGCAGCCCTTGCTGTTGTTGCTGCCGCCCGTCTATTGTCGCTGCGTTGCTGAGATCCTAGTTGCTGCCCAACTCCGAGATCTTTGTTGGTTTTCTTCGGATTCGGTATACTCTTTCCATCTCTTCCGTATTTATGTTTTACTGCCTTATCATCTAGTATATTATCTGATTTGACTGTCGACCACAAAATACTGAGATTGAGTGATCCACATGCTAGATTAGAGTACGAATTGGTATTGCACTTTTTACTTGCTACAACACGTAGGGATCTACTTATTGATTAAGATTGAATTATTAATTGGGATTGTTAGCATTTGATTCAATTCTTGAAAACCCATCAAACCTGTTAACTGTTAAAATATCTAATCTAAATCCGCACTTTCATGTTGGTAAAATTAACCCATTAAAATTCTTGGAAATTCTCTATTTTAGGGTTGGTTTTAGATCACTGGCATCTTCATACTCTCCTCCCAGGTGGCTCACCAGTTCTTTTGTGGTATTTTCTCTTGCGCATCATCAGCTCGGACTGATGTTTCTTTCTCTGACCTCTTGGATTATGATCTTTATGCTTTATATCGAAGTAGCTCTCCATCTATTGTTTGTTTAGTTGTTGATTATTGCGAGAGGGAGACTATTGTGGTATCAGTCGCTTTGTTTCTTTTTGTTTGGGGGAGAGCTGTGATCTTTTTCTTTTGTGACTGCTAATGGCATATTGCTAGTGTCTTGTGTTTATTATATATTTTCTCACTATGGTTGTTATATGTGTTCGGGTATTCTTGGCTACTGTTTCTTTTTTGCTTCGTTGTAGCCTTGTCTTAGTGGACTACGGCGACCTTTTTCTCCGGTTGAGGCGGAGTTTCTTTGATTATGTGTTGTTATTTCTGATCTGCATTTATCGGCATCTTCTGATGTCGTCCGTGTTGTGGAGCCATATTCACTGAGCTCTGAGGCGGAGTTACTGATCCACTCAGTGACCTCTGGATCGATGGCTCGTGGCACCTTCCCTGTATCATCGATGGCAGGGTGTTGGGCGCGGAGGAGCATTCAGCATCCCTGCTTTCTTTCCGATCGGAGCTGCTTTGGTGCTGCTCGTTTGTTCTGGTGCAGTTTGCTGACGCTGTCAGTACTCTTTATTTGGTAGTGGTTCTTGGGATGTAACTCTTATTCTTGTTGTATTTAAGAGTAGTGATTTTGAGTTTCTTGTTTTACGCCTTGTAAGACCATTCTATTGTATTCAGTACGTTATTTAATGCATGGCTGGAGTCTTTTGACTCTATCCGTATCATCAAAAAAAATGAGGGCACCATCAAGTGAGTATAATTGCTTTATATGAGGAATTTTTTTCCATACAAATACAACTATGACGCTCACTTTTTCTCTTTCACATAAGTTTGTGTTCAAGTTTTCTTTTGTTTGCTAATAACCAAGTGAGTACTACTATTGTCTGTTGGTGTAGGAGCTTAATTACAACACTAATGGAGTCATCATTTTGAGGGGAGCCTTGTCGCTATCTCTTTCCTCATCACAAGATGAACTATTATGGAGAGGGAAACCTCTTAGCAGATTTTCAGTAAGGGAGTCATATTGCATTGTTGCTGAAATTGTTGAGCGAGAGATATCATGTCCATCAAAGCCAACATTGAATTGGCTTTTGAAGATAAAAAGTGCAATAATATGAGATTAAGATCTGGCTGTGGACATGTTCCGCCTATGAGAGCATTTTTATATCGGCCTGAATATGTGATGCCCGCAGTGTACTACTACATATGCGGAAAATGACTTCCACCTCTTTAATAGAATGCGAGACTTGTCAGCTTGTGTGGAAGTTCTTATGATGAGAATTGGCACCACAACAATCTTCAGAGATTCATTTGGATGGTGCTGCTGGAGTATGGTGACAAATGTGACGAGGAGGGTGTTTCATATCAAGTGGCCAGGGCCAGGGCCAGGCCCTGAGTTCTACGGAGGGACTCAGGGGAAATGTCCAAATAATTACTTTTTGGGCACTAAGAACAATATAATTTTTTACGCAAAAAATACGTGCATATATTTACAAGAAAAATACAAATTTGAGGTTCCTAAAATTGCAAAAAATGCGTGGACTTAAGGTGGCCATCTCACCGGCCTCAAGGTGGGGGCCGGCCCTGGCCATGACCTATGTGGGGGTGGCTATTGTTTTTTTTGAAGGAAAATGTGGAGTATGGCCACCCTGTTTCATTAATAAGAAATTAATGATACAAGACCTGAGAACTAGACCAGATTACAACCTACAGACAGGAAATAAAACATACATGAAGCAACATGACCCATACAAATAACAAATCCCTCCAACAATCCTGGAGGGTGGGCCGACAAACAAGCTCGGTCCAGCAGAATTGACTGTACGTCAATTTAGCTTCGTACACTGCTTCCATAGCAGATGCACACCCACCTAAAACTTGTCTGACAGGATTTTATCACCCGCCAATCCCTGCCTTCTCCTCGCTGGGGGGACCCCATCTTTGGGCCCAAGCCTCGCAGGCCGACATATGACACCACGACACAAGCACAGTAACCGCACCCTCCCACCATCTCCACCACTCAACCTTCAAACGCGCCAACAGATCCCACAGCCGTGAAGAGGATACCTTCACCTCTCTTACGATTGTGCTTCTCAACCAATTTCTCACCAAACAACTATCTCGCTCCCCCGCCAAATATCACGTTCCAGGAGAGAGCCATGGAGAGGGTACCTTCACCTCTCTCACGCTCTTGCTCTCTCATGCGATTTCTCACCACATAGACTCATCTCGACTCTTCCTCCCAACGAGAGAAGAGGCGACACTGTTACGAGACAGTGGTCTAAGGTAGAGGAAGCTCAATAGCCTGATAGCAGGCACTGTCAAGACTGCGTTGGCGGCATCGTTGGACACCCAAACCAGTGAGTGCACATCATGGAGGACCCCATCTTCGTGCCCAAGCTCCACAATCGTGCAAAACAACGTGCTACACAATCCCCACCTTCCACAGCAAACACGATCGCGACCCCACACCCAGATCTATGGCGTTCGTGCCAACAGGCGCGGGAGGATGCTCTGGCGCGACATAGTCGCTCTGCAACCTGAGGAGACGAGAACCGCGATCTGGGGCGTCGACGATCTGAGGCGCGACGATCGGCAATCTGGGCATCGGCGACTTCGCCAGGGGAGGGACTGGGCGTCGGCAAACTGGGCGATCGGTGATCGAGGCATCGACGATCTGGGCGTCGGCGACTTCATCAGGAGGGACGCCGTGGAGCTCCGTCGACGCGAAGGAAGAACATCTTCACCGCCGCGAAGGTCGGCGAGCGTGCGTTTGGACCTTCGTCTTCGACGCGAAGGAGCTCCGTCGGTGGTGGAAGGGTGTCGAAGGAAGGTGTCGGCGAGCATGCGTTTGGAGTTTCGTCTTCGATGAGAAGGAGCTCCGTCGGCGGTGGAAAGGTGGGTCTCAACGGAGGTGGAGGGAAGGTCAGGTGGAGTGGCGGTAGGGGGGGGCTGAGGGCTAGCCGCCGCCGCCCCTAGGAGTTTAGATCTGGGGTTTTTTTTTGGGTTTTTTTTTTAGATTTAGTTTCTCTCTCTAGAATTTTCTAGAGAGAGAAACTCCGGTTTGTGGGGGTGGCTATTGTTTTTTTTAGGGAGAAGGTGGAATATGGCCACCCTGTTTCATTAGAAAGAGCTTAACGAAACAAATCCAGAGTACTGGGCCCAAGTACAAACTACAGACAAAAAATAAAATATACATGAAGCAACATGACGCGTACAAACAACAAATTCCTCCAACAACCCTGGAGGGTGGGCCGACAAAAGCTCGGGCCATCAAAATTGTAAGTACGTTAGTTTAGCTTCGTACAGTGCCTCCACGGCACATGCACACCCACCTGAAGTAAGTCTGACAGGATTTTATCGCTTGTCGATCCCTACCGTCACTTCGCTGGGCGGACCCCATCTTTGGGCCCAAGCCCCGCAGATCGAAAGCTGACCCCACGGCACATGCACAACGATTACACCCACCCACCATCTCCACCACTCATCCTACGAACGTGCCAGTAGTTCCCACAGCCGCTACCAAAGAGATAGCCGTGAAGAGGATACCTTCACCTCTTACACGATAGCGCTTTCTTACCAAACAACTATCTCGCTCACCCCACCAAACACCACGCTCCAGGAGGGAGCTGTGGAGAGGATACCTTCACCTCTCTCACTTTCAAACTCTCTTCGGCGAATTCTCATCACACAGACTTATCTCAACTCATACTCTCAATCTGAGGAAAAAGGCGACGCTGTCACGAGCCGGTGTCCTAAGCTGGAGGAAGCTCAATAGCCTGATAGTAGGCGCTGTGAAGACTGCACCGGCAACATCGTAGGATACTCCAGACCAACCATACCCAGACCCCATACCCCAACACCCCCAACACCAACAAACAACCGGTCTAGCCCCACGGGCCCCAAAACCGAACCACCGACCTCACACACTTGACCCCAGATCCATGGTGTTCGCGACAACAGGCGCGGGAGGATGCTCTGGCGCGACATAGTCGCTTCGTGACAATTGAGACAAACACCCCGGAAACTGAGACAAGTGAACGCCCATCACGGAGGGACCCCATCTTGGGCCCAAGCTCCACAATCGGTCTCATGGGGATAAAATACTAGTATGTAATAAGCGGTCTCATGGGGGGACCCCGTCTTCGGGCCCTAGCCCCACAACCGAACTACACCGCAAACATCACAATTAGACATACCCAACCCAGACAGCTCCACCAACCCCCCAGAAAACTAAATACCCTGCCGTGTCGCACTACGACACAGCCAAGCACACCCCCGGCTTCTTCACACACACTACCAACCCTCGAAAAACTAAATCATAGCTGCAGATCGCCGTAATTGGCTCCAAAAGTGTGGACATGGTGGCAAGCACGAAGAACAACCGGTGAAACACCTAGCAAAGTTAACCAATCTCAACCTAACCCAAACCCTAATAAACCCACCCCCAACTCCAAGCGTCACAGATCTGGGGTCGTCTGGGGCATAGAGGCAGTGAGGGGCAGAAACAGAGGAAGAACGGCATGTAGGCGGTGGATCAGATCTGGGTGGGGGGCAGAATCGGAGCAAGAACGGCGGCTAGGCGGTGGATCAAATCTGGCCTTCGGCGCACCTCGCCATCGGCAACAAAAGTGGGCAATCAGTGGGTCGTCATCGTGTTTGGGGGGGGGGGGGGGGGGGGGGGGGGGGGGGGGGCCCATGTCGAACCACCGAGCTTACAAAGTTGAGTTCGGATCAGGGCCGTCAACGCATCTCGCCAAAAACTTCAGATCTGGGCAAACACATCGGATCTGGCGGCGCACCTCGCCATCGGCCACGACCACAGCGATCTCGCCCCCTTCCCCAGATCCACGCGTCACCATCGCGGGAGGAAGCTCCGCGACCTGAGGGAACGAGCCGCTTTCTAGGCTTCGTCGAGTAGTGATCGTCGACGAGGGGCGGCGCACCGGTTAGAAGAGGGAAGGAGGGTAGCACGGCGGCGGCGGTGCACCGGGGCGGCGGCGGTGCATCCTAGCCGCTGCCCCCACACATCTAGATCTAGAGTTTCTCTGGTTAAGGGGGGTGGCTATTGTTGGAAATGCGAAAAGAAGATTATCGATATGGCTGCTGGTTTAGTAGGATGTAAGATTTCAAGTATTGAGGAAAATTTTATGGAAGTTTCAGAATGTGCATAAAGCAAAATAACTAGTTCTGTTTGTTGTTACTATCATTTTTGTCTTTTGTGTAATCTAGTATATCCGTTTCGCATCATACTTTATCCATGCTGTTCATGCATTGGAAGTATGCGGGTGACTACCAGCTCAGCGGCGTTGTAGCCTACTTAGCTACAGTGTTGCGGCAGCCTTTATTTTCTCTTATATATATATTTTTGATTTACAGGTACATAATTATGCAATCAAGAAAAATTGCATAAAATCCAATTTCGTGTGCGCTCTTGCAATTTCAGGCTCCTTTAAATGATTTGCTTTCATTTGAACATAGTGTTTTATTCTATTTGAATGTATAATGTTACATATAAATTCATTTGTGTTTGGTCAAAAAGATAAAAAGAGAACTCATATTTATACGAGGTGATTCAATGAGTAATGTCACATCCATACGCTATCAAATGAACATATCCTTATGTGGCAGTCCTAATTAATATTGTCATCTCGTCAGCATGAATAAAATTAATTTCACCTTAGACCCAAAAATCTGGTAAAATTAGTTCCCAAACAATCAAATCTGAAATAAAATTAATTAGATATTAATTAGGATCTTAGAGCATCTGTAGCCATCGTGAGCTAAAATTTGGGTATTTGAAAAATAGAAATAGAACAAATGAGTTTTCGCTGCAGTCGTCTAAAGTCAAAATTTGAATTTTTGCATTTTTTTAATTCTCAAACGAAAGATTATCTTTCGTCCTAGCAATATGTATACGTAAATGAGAAAGTATATATAGTCTGTTGAAAGGGGGAAAAAAAAAACCAAAACATACGGGACGGCAAATGAACTCTCGTCCGACAAAATTTTTCTTTTAAAAAAAAAATTCGAACGGACGGGAGATCATTTCCCGTCCATCGAAAGTGATTTTTTTTTTATTTTTTTTGTATTGGACGGGACTTTATCTTTTGTCCCAAACCATTTATTTAAAAAAAAAAAAAATCATGTGTCAGCCGTCCATGTGTCAACCATAAAACTCATTTTTTGTAAGGGACGATACATTGTTTACCGTCTATCAACTTTTTTTTAATTAATTCATCGGACGGGATATTATCTCTCGTCCGTCAATGTTTCAGTTGAAATTGTGTAGGGACGATGTTTTATTTTCCGCCCGACGTCTCTGACGAAAGATAATCTTCGTCACATCAAACGGACAAAAGATAATCTACCGTTAGCTATATTTTGGCAAAAGCCATTTCATCTCCTATATTTGGTCGACCACTGTTCATTCGATTGCCATTTTTTTGGATAAATGGCCAACGACTAGAGCGATATTTTTTCCAAATTTTCCAAAATTTGGGTAAAGGCAGACGACTACAGATGCTCTTATTTAATTGTGGAATCTAGTTATATCATCAGGCTGATGATTCGGCAGTTCTGATTAGGACTGCCACATAAGAGTACATTTATTTGCAGGGCCCGCCCCACCTTGAGGCATGTGAGGCAGCTTCCTCACGCTCCCAGATTTTTTGCAATTTTAGTGGTCCTCAAATTTGTATTCTTCTTGTAAATATAGATATGTATATTGTGCGTAAAAAATTTATATTATAATTAGGGGCTCTAAAAATAATTATTTAAGTCTTTCGTCTCGGGCTCCCGAGAACTTAGGACCAGCCCTGTTCATTTGGTACTGTATTAGGGTGTGAGCGTAGCATTACTTAACCTTTTTAGTGGTATAGAAAGAGAACTTCCCACAAAAATGGGAATATTGCCCTGTTTTTAACATTTTAATTGATAATATTTACCAATTGTATTATTATTTCTTCTCACTGAACTATGAGGCAGTTGCCTTATGCTGGAGTCCCCACATCGTGGAAGAACATGTGGCCTATTTGCACAAAAAGTCATTTACAAATCTAAGGAACTTGGACTAGCTTCCTCACAAATTGATCACATTTTCATGAATTGGAATCTGCTTTGAGATCAGTGCTTCTTCCAGTATAGCGGAGAGTGTTTTGGATACATGCCAATTACGTCTCTTTGTGCTTACAACCGGAAAGTTGAGATGACATTTTACAATGTGTATTCTTATGTGTATTGCACACAAGTTTATCGTCTTTATTAATTATGCTCATTAAAAATAATTATCATACACTAAGACAACGGATAATTCTCAATGATAAAGAAAATGTGTACATTGCAGGTAAAATTCATCAATAACTATAAAGGCAATGTTTTTTTTTTTTGTTTTTTTATTCCTTCATTCTTTTTTGAAGAAATATAGAATCTAGCAACCATGTTTTATTAATAATGCGTTAATAAAACAAATCCAAGGTACCGGGCTCAATTACAAAAATCACAGTACAAGATATAAAACATAATACCTCCTGAGGTCATAAAAGGGTGGGATAAATACATCAAACTCCAACCATACAAGAGCGTCAAAACGAGTACAATAAGATAAAAGAGGGCCCTCCAACAATGCCCTGGAGGGTGGGCCATCAAGTCATGACACGCCGTATCAGTCTAAAGTGAGACCGATCACCACCTCCTCATCGTCATACTTTCTCAATGTCAAAAGCTCTGACAATTCTTCCTCTGGGACATGTCGCCGCCGCTGTAGCTCAAAAGAAAGTAAGATGCATGATATGAGTAACATTACTAGAAATGCTATTAAAACCTACGAAAGTAAAAATTATTTCTGTCAAGCTATAAAACCCAGGTCGTTGCGGCGATAGCGATATACCACACTTCCCCCATCTCATGCTTTTCACTAGCAAAGGTGGGGCATATCCAAAGGTCTTCATAGATCTATGGATAAACGATGTGATGAGGCCCTCAGGACCTCGCACAGAACGACTTTACTCCTGGGGCAATCTAGAAAAAGATGAGTCTTCGATTCTGTGTGTGTTGCAAAATTAGCAGTTGATTTCGATATGCGGTTATCTTTTAGCCCGATTCTCTTTTGTCAGAATCGCATCGATGAGGACTAGCTAGAAAAAAACTCTAACTTTCAGTGGAGTTTTCACTTTCCAAAGAATCGTAGACCATTTTGGACTACACCCTCTAAAGTGTATACGGTTATAGAGCGTCTAACCGAGAAGGTGCCATTCTTTTCTAACCCTCATGCTTTCCGGTCTGGTTCTTGGGTGCATCTAACCCCCAATTGACCAATGTAAGATTATAAAGCTCCTAGTCTCAGTTTGGATTCCGGATCGAGACGCGATCTGAATGGGGGTTTCCAAGTTTTGGTCACTGTAATGTTAGGTTGGGAAGTTAATTCAAACAGATCATGAAATAACTCTCTAAGAGAGTGACCACCGCACCGTTTGTCCTACCAAAATCTGATCACCATACTGTTACCAATGAAGGAAGTTACATAACTATGAAACGGGTTATAGGCTTTGGCTACTCCTTGCCAAAACCATGACACTTTAGGGTCCATTCGGAACTCAAATGTCTGTGTCCCTTTTTCACAAGGTAAAAGTGAATAGACTCCTGTCAACCTTCACTACTGAGATGAAACACTTTCCACTAACATTTGCCCGAGAAGGATAAAATTCACATCTCTCATGTCAATGATGACATGATGCTAAGCTCACCATGGCTCTTCTACAGGCAATGTCGGCGAAGGGTTAATGGAAATTTCTTTATTCAAAATGGATGCCATGCGTTGGGCCTGACTAATGGGGTTTAATTAGTTGGACTAACTCTCACATCAAATCTAAGGAGAATATATTTAGCGTATATAATAATATTAAGTTAACAGTTAATTCCCTCCACATTATTATATTGAAATATTTGGTAACGTAAATAAACTAAATCTTATGCTAATCTCAAACTTAATTAATGCTCAATAATTAGTCAGCTCACCTGCGCCTTCCCAGCTAAACATGTTCAATGCGAAGGTGGTCCCTGTAAAGCTAAATTAACTAATTAAGTAAGTTTTTTAAAAAAAATCCAATCTATAAGATACAATTCCACTTTTAAAAATTTTCTTAACAAGCAAAACCTATCGTTCAAATATCTTTCTTTCTGAACTCTAACTTTGAAACTAAAAATAAACTGTTACGACAAAATCATGTATAAAACATAATTTCTTAGTTACTATTACACGAAGCAACCTTTTGAAATAGTGGTCTAGTTCAAAAGTTACTTATCAAATTTATGCAGCACAAAAATCTAATCAATGTACTTCTCTTACTGCAGATGCAGTCGTTCAAAGAGTCAATAAACTAAGGATTTTTCTCCAACATGACCTACTTTTTGAAAGTAATAACTAAAGTGACCCAATTTCGAAACTATTTACCAAATTGACCTACTCATTATTTCAAATAACAGGTTATTTGAAAATGAACTCACTATTTCAAGCACATGGTTTTCTCCAACACTTGGAGAAATCTCACAAAGTTATAAAAGTATAAAAACAGACTCGCTGTTGGAAATAGCGAATTTGATTTGTAGTTTTTTTCATCTAAAACAAAATTTCTGGAAAAAATAATACAACTACAATCGCTATCTACCAGTCTGAAAAAATGAGATAGCGAGTTCGGTTGAACTAGACTCGCTATGTCAGATAACGAGTATAGTTGTACTCATTTTTTAGAAAAATGAACTTGCAATTTCTACCTGAAATGTATACAACTACATTCATTATCTGAGATAGCGAGTCTAGTTCAAATGAACTCACTATCTCAGATGACGACTATAGTTTTACTCATTTTTTCGGATAAATTTTGAACATGCAAAATCTACCTGAAATGTATATAATAAGACTCACTATCTCAGATATCGAGTCTAGTTTAATTGATCTCGCTATCTCAGATAGCGAGTATAGTTGAACTCATTTTTTATAGAAATTTTGAATATATAATTTCTATTTGAAATGTATAGATCTACACTCTATTCAAGATAGCGAGATCGGCTGAACTAAATTTACTATCTCCGATAGTGAATAGGTCAATTTGATAAATAGTTTCAAAAGCGGGTCAGTTTAGTAAATACAAAAGTGCGTCATTTAGGGGAAAAAATTCTAAACTAAGATGCAACCGTTGAAAAAGTCCATAAACAAATTTTTTTATTACTATTGTTTATTTTGATGACGCTGAAGATTTTTTTCCCAAAATGATCTTTTTTTTGAAAGTTTTTTCCAAACTGCCCTGTTTTTTTATTTTTGTTTCCTAAACGACCCACTCGCTTTTTGAAAAAGCGAGTTTGGTTTGGTTAAAAATAACTCGCTTTTTCAAAAAGCGAGTCTGGAACTTTTAATTTTCGAAATGTTAGACTCGCTTTTTGAAAAAACGAGTTATTTTTAAGAGCATCCACAGTCATTTGCTTATTTGCCATTTTTGCCATTTGTTTGGTATGCGCACACAATCGTCAGGTATTTTGTCATTTTTTAGCAATCGGTGTACAGTGGAAAGGGAGAAATAGCAATCGAAATAGCAAAATGCATATTATAGCTGACGAAACATCATGTTTCGTCTAGATTATTTAATTATATTGTTAATTGATCGGACGAAACATCATGTTTCGTCCGAATTAAAAAAAATATAAAAACCGAATAAAATAACTTTTAAGAATGGGAATAAACATGATGTTTCGTCCCATGTGGGACGTCCCATTCTTTACAAAAAAAAAAATTAAACAAAAACCAAAAGACACTTTCACCCTTCATCTCATCCAACCATTCAATACTATATAGAAAAATCACAGGGGGTAAACTAGTCATTTTCCATGGCAATAATAACTTTAAAAAAAAAGAGAAAAGCTAAAAGCCTCCCACCAATCCCGGACGACACATCATGTGTCGTCTCAACCCTTCTTTGCATTTTTTTTTTTTAATTTCGGAATGAACATCATGCTTCGTCCGACTATCATTTTTAAATTTTTAAATTTTTTTTCTTTGGTCATGTTTCGTCCCGTATTTTTTATTAATATTTTTTAACTTTCGGCCCGTATAAATTATTTTTTTATTATGAGACGAAACATCATGCTTCGTCTGATAGTTTTTTAACAAACTTATGCATTTTTTACCATTTGACGACTGCAGCAAAATGAAGAAATGGATTGCTAAAAAATGCATTTTGCCATTTTCCCCATTGCACGACTATGGATGCTCTAACCAAACTTTTTCAAAAAGCACGCTTGGTTATTTTGATAAATATTTTCAAAAGTGGGTTAGTTTGGTAAATACTTTTAAAAAGTGGATTAATTTGGTAAATAATTTCAGAAAGTGGGCTATTGTGATAACAAGTTCTTTCTATATCACATTGTCACTTGATTTTTTTTAGACCACTATATATGAAATCGTTTGCGAGGACTTTCTATATCACATTGTCACTTCATTTTCTTTGGTCATGATATTATAAATTTAGCAACTATTTAACAGTAGCAGAGGATATACATAACTTGACATTATTTCAGTATATACATAATTGATGTGTTTTAAGTTGTCGAGAATGAGCCCATAGATACTCTCAATCTCCGGTATACACATAATTGGCTTTTGACTTATCAATCATATGCGCTGAGTTCTTGCACCAAAAGTCTCACACTCGCTTTCTGAAAAAGCGAGGGTGGTTAAAATCTCATCTCTTTTTCATCAGCACACCTATCAACCAAAATAGTTCACCATTAGGTCACGATCTTAGAAATCAGATCCAACGGTTAATAGATATGAGCCTCGACAACAATCTTAACATTTATCCATCCAAATACTGAATTGGCATATGTTGATGCTCCTATCAATAAATCAATGGACAAATCATAAACAGAATGAACAATTCATAAACAACAATATAAACAAACGAAGGAAAAGTGATCAAAAGAGAAAATTTCTTCTTTGTTAAGAAAAAATAAACTCGGGCTTTCAAAACAAGTGCAAGAAATACAAAACAATATATTATGAGCAAACCTTAGTCTGCTGACAATATTCAGAACTAGAAAACAATGTCTCATCAATTACCACGTCAGGACTTTGTGGTCTACCATTATGTATAACAGCAACCATGAACGAAGTTACAACCACCCTTTAATATAAGAATTTTTGGCACAAAAATCCAGTGCATATGATTGATAGGCCAAAAGCTAAGATTGATTGGGAGTATCTATGAGCTCATTCTCGACAACTTAAAACACATCAATTATGTGTATACTGAAATAATGTCAAGTTATGTATATCCTCGACTACTTCTAAACTGTTGCTAACTTTATAAATATAAATAACTTTATGTATGAAGATCTTCTGTCTCTCGGTGGATTTAATACTTTAAATGTAAATAATATATATTAAATATATAAAGTTTATAATTAAAAAAAAATTGTGAAAGTGAGAGACGGATGAACTTCATCCGTCCCTCCCTACTGCATGACCCTTTTACCCCTAAGGTGATAATCTGGTTATATGAAGGAAGGGGTAACTTGGTCATTTCCGCTAATGTGAAATACAGAAAAAAATCATGGACCCTTTTAACCACCCTCGATTTTTCAGAAAGCGAGTGTGAGACTTTTGGCGCAAGAACTTAGCGCATATGATTGATAGGTCAAAAGTCAATTATGTGTATACCGGGGATTGAGAGTATCTATGGGCTCATTCTCGACAACTTAAAACACGCCAATTATGTATATACTGAAATAATGTCAAGTTATGTATATCCTTTGCTACTGCTAAATAGTTACTAAATTTATAAAATTATGACCAAAGAAGATGAAGTGACAATGTGATATAGAAAGTCCTGACAAACGATTTCATATATAGTGGTCTAAAGAAGATAAAGTGACAATGTGATATAGAAAGAACTTGTTACCAATATGACCCACTTCCTGAAATTATTTACCAAACTAATCTGCTTTCTAAAAGAATTTACCATGCTGACCCACTTTCGAAAATATTTATCAAAATAACTAAATGCGCTTTTTGAAAAAGCGAGTTTGGTTAAAAATAACTCGTTTTTTCAAAAAACGAGTCTAACATTTCGAAAATTAAAAGTTCCAGACTCGCTTTTTGAAAAAGCGAGTTATTTTTAACCAAACTCGCTTTTTCAAAAAGCGAGTGTCGATTAGGGAACAAAAATAAAAAATAGAACAGTTTGGGAAAAACTTTTAAAAAAATGGTCATTTTGGGAAAAATTCGACGCTGAAGCTATATGCTTACAAATTATTTTTTTAATAAAAAAAGTTTTTTTGCATAGACACCATCCACAAAATTTAATATTATAAAAATATCACTCATTATTTCATATTTGTAAATATACTATTCACAATATAACACCAACCTATAAACACCCTTCAATTTTAAATCTAGATATTTTATAAATTTTAACTACAGCTAAGTTCACCTATGGTTATTTTAAGACCAAAATACCCCTTCCACTTAGATAACAATAATACTGTTTTACTTTTTTTCTATGTCTGGCACGTTCATTCTTGAATTGAGACATATTCAACATGATTGCAACCTCTGTCTGTATGTTATTCAAGCATGACAACCATAAAATTTCAACTCTTTGTTTTCTGCAATGTACATTGTACTAAATATGGAAGACCATACTTACAATATTTATCATTCATTTTACTTGAACCAAGTTCGTTAACCTGTCATTCATTTTACTTGAGGGGAAATTAAATTTTGAAAGAGATCTTAGAGAAAGATTTTGAGTAGAGAATGGAGAGAGTGAGAAAATAAAGGGTTCAAAAGAGAAGAAAGAGCATTTACATATTATGAGAGAGCGATGAAAACGAAGGTGATGGGTTACGATTTTGGGCATTAGGGTATAGAAGAGCATGCACGAAGCTATAATATATTTGCCAGAGAGGCTACTAGTAAAATATATTTCCCGACAAATATATTTGAACCCAAATTTTGAGTTTTAATTTTAAAAAATGAACGGACGAGAAATGATTTTCCGTCCGTTATTTTTTTATAAAAAAATTAAATAAAAAACCAATGGACGGGTAATTTCCCGTCCGTTGTATTTCAAAAAAAAATAATTAAATCATAATTAATTACTAAATTACTGTTAAATTAATCATAATTAAATCATATTAAAGCTTAAATAAATCTTAATTCTTAATTAATTTCTATAGGGTGTATTCTATAGGAATTTCTTCAAAAGAATGAGAGGAAATGGCTGGGACGGTGCTTCATTTCCCGTCCCTGCTCATATTTGTTTTTTTTTTAATCGAACGGACGGGAAACAATTTCCCGTCAGTCGAATTTAAAATTAAAAAAAAACCAAATACACGGGAAATCATTTCCCATCTAATATTAAAAAAAAAAAAAAAAAAACCAGCGACGAAAGATGATCTTTCGTCCGTTTGAACGGATGAAAAATCATCTTTCGTTGATTTCCCGTTCAATATTAAAAAAAAGAAAAAAAACAAGAGACGAAAGATGATCTTTCATCGGCAATTTTTTCCAAAATCCTTATCATAGCTCTCAAATATAGCCGACCACGGTTCACCCAAAACCCAAAATTTAGATATAAAGCCAACGACTGCAGCTCTATTTTTTTCTTTTTTTTTTAAAAAAAAAGAGTAAATTGCCAACGATTACAAATGATTTAAGTGGCACTTGAAATTTCTTCTAACCTCTTAGTCACTAAATAACAAGCTATCCGCCGGAGCTTAGTGACACTTGCTCGTGGAGTGAAATTTGGAATATTAAACAAAACAAAAAATAAACATTTCTAGAAAAATTATAAATGAATAATTTAGCAAATGCCCCATTCAAAATGTGGAAACTAGCATATACCCACACTATTGAAAAGAACTAAGAAATAACCCAAATTTGGACGGAACCGTTAAATTCCCCGTTAAGTGAACTCACATGCGTCACATATAATAGGTAAAATGACCTAAATACCCATGATAAAATTTATTTTAGCAAATGCCCCCAATCACAATGTAGAAACTAGCATATACCCCCACTATTTATAAAAATAATATTTGGGATGCAAAAACTAACATACCCCCCCCCCCCCCCCCCCCCCCCCAAACTATTTCAGTGTCAGTGTGTTAGGTGTTCTGAAAATATGAGCGTTATGTGTTGTTAGCCAGTCTCAACAACTTTCTTCTTAACTGATGATAACAATGTAATGGAAATAGGTTGTACGTCAGATTTTGACCTCAAAAAATACATAAAACATCATCAATTACAACGGATTGTTGTGCATTATCACTAGCTTGTGTACCATCATCTTTTACAACAAATTGTGTGATCTCATGTTCTACTCTGGAATGTGCATCATCATTTTCATCATCTTCATTCACTATAGGTTTAACAGTAGCTTGTGTATTACCCATAGTCATAAATACGTCATTTATAAATAATTCAACAAGATTTAATTTTCAAAAATCAATAAAATCTGGCAAATTCGAAAAAAAAAATCGGCAAAAGTTCGGGAATAAAGAAATACAAAATTTAATGTATCTAAGTAGTTAGTACTCATGACCTAAATAAAAATGTATATAAATCCATAAATATTGTATAATTCGCTAAATTTCGTGAATTATTCGCAAAACATTTGTTTAATTCATGAATTTTGTGAATAATTCGTGAACTGCGGGAGCAAACCTGCAAATAATTTGCGAATTTGTTCAGCAAGTTATTTCTTCGTGAATAATTTACAAATTTAACAAATTATTCACGAACTTTGTTAATATGGTATTACATATTGCCACACTAGGTTGTGCATCATCTTCAACAACACCCAAATTGAGATGTAAAAACAAAGTATTGATACTGATGTTTTTTTGGTTCAAACAACAAACATGTATTATATAGTATTCAAAGCCATAAAACTGTTCCGTCAAACTGACGGTATTTCTTATTTTTTTTAAAAAAAAATAGTGGAGGTATAAATGCTAGTTTCCGCATTTTGAATGAGAACATTTGCTAAAATATCCTAAATATGATTTTTTTTAGATAGTGGGGATATATGCTAGTTTCCATATTTTGAATGTGGGTATTTACTAAAATACATTTTATCGTGGATATTTAGGTTATTTTACATATCACATGTGACACACGTGAGTTCACCTAACGAAAATTTTAACTGTTCCATCCAAACTGGAAATATTTCCTAATTTTTTAAAATAATGGGGGTATATGCTAGTTTCTATATTTTGAATGGGGCATTTGCTAAATTATCTCAATTATCTCTATTCTCTAATCTCTAATATTATAATAGGAGAAGCCCTTAGCGTCATTTGTAAATCTACCACTTACATGTACTGCACATGCAACTTAAACTTTTTTATTATACACTTTATTTAGATATATCAATTTATGTGCATTACACGTATATTGAATAGTCCACCTTGCTACGCCTGTGAGACCACTTTGGCAATAGAAACATGTGACGGGATGGATGATAGGAGTGATATTGTTGCGGTCCCCCAAAAGCTGGGCCCACCATATTTAACAAGGAACCCACTCACTTTTGCGGCCTACAAACCCCAATGTGCTCAAAATCAAATACAACTTGCTATACATCCAATTCACGCTTCTCGTAACTCAAAGCCTGAGCTCGTTAATTGAGATCCAAGTTGCAAAAAAATAGGAACCATTTATGTACTTTAATTAATTAATTAATTAATTAATTAATTTAATTTAATTGAATGGACTAGACATAATTAATTAATTAAATTGAATTTTATTTATAATGAACTAAAAATTTACACATGCAATCACGTCTTCATAAATATATATTTTTTAAAATAAAAGTTTGATGTAGTCTGACCTCGAATCTGAGACATTTTTTACATTAGTTATGTACGAATAATGCATGTTTTAATATTTTTTTAAAAAAAATTCTAACATAGTGATGACTCAAACTTGAAACATTCTTCATATTAGTTATGTACGTGCGTCACACATGTTGATAAATTGATAAATAACACTAAGGCCTTCTATCGTTATAATATTAGAGATTAGATATTGTGATTGAGATGTGCCTGATTAAAGATTGATAGTTTGCGCAAACTTGAAACATACATGTTCCTTTCCACGTGAAAGTCATTATAGTATATTAAAGTTGGTGCCCAAGTGGGTCCAGTTTGTGTTGACCCGTCTTCTAGACTCTGCCGTCATGTGAACGTAAGTCGAGTCAAAAATTAATCGCTGCTCTTCTTGTTACTTCACTGTGTTGAAATTTTTTAGTGCTAGTGTGAAATGCGACATGGAGGGGGTATAAATTTAACTTTCTCAACTTAATTAGCGATTTTTAATCACCAAAAAACAATACAAATTGTTAAGTAGCTTCAGTCTAATCGATGCTTGTTAGTGGGAGTAATTTTTCCTTCTATTTTGATCTTAATATCATTAATTAAGTAAGAGATGAAGATATAACTACTGATATGGGTCAGATGACGTGGTCCCTCCTGGACCACAGGATCTCCTCAAGAGCCGCTCACCCCTGATCATCAAGTTTGCCACGTCAGCCATAAATCACCTAGGCTTCTGCCACATCAGTCCTAAACCACATGGGCTTCCGCCACGTCAGGTCCACGGGCAACCAGGTCGAGACCCGACCCCAAACGGGTCCAACCCGGTTGGCAATGCCTATAAATACCAGACCCTCTACCCCTTCACAAGGTAATCAATCTCTCCCCTCTCAAAATCCTAGTTACTGTTACTCTTCAGTGACTGACTAGACCGTCGGAGGGCCTGTCACCGGGATCAACTCCGGTGTTCCTAGGCCGAGTGCAGGTACACGGGACTTTCGGATCCGAGCCGAGCATCCAACCTCCACCTTGCTCCCGCCTCTACTCCCGAGCTGTCCCCCCGGCCGAGGGTCGGGCGTACCGTCCGTACCGAAGCTCCCGCAAAAATACAAATTGAGAAGAACTCACACCTGGTGCAGCCACCCCCCAAAAACAAACCGCATCAGGTTGGCGCCTTCTATGAAAAACCTCGGTACGGACATCAGTCCGAATCCCGCCATCGACGACATCCCATCAATCCGAGCTCACATGGCACCCAAGCCCAGAAAAGCTGTCACCTCTACATGTCGCCAAGACGTTCCTCCTTAGGACGTCCCCGCTGACACTCATGGATCCAACAATCCGAGGGTCAGCCTCGGACACCAGTCGGGTGCCTCTCGCTCAGTCGTACCTGACCTATTGTCGGGTCATCCAGAACCGACAGGCAAGTCGAACTAGGGGAGGGGCCGCTTTCAACTCGGCCCCAAACCATCCCAAACCTTCGCTCCAAGGACGAGAGCCGGCACTCAACCGCGTCGGCCGAAGGCTGCCGCCCCAACACAACCCGGCTGAACTGGCTCCAGTCACCCACCGGGAGTTCCAATACTTCCGGAAAGAGATCATGGAGGCTATCCTAGGGACCCCTATCAACGAGACGCTCCACCGCTCTCACTCGTGATCGGATGTCGAGGCCAGTACGTCCCGCGACCCGACAGTCCCGCCGGAGTATGACGAGGACATCCTAAAACACCTCTAAGAAATGGAGAACCACCTCGACCACTTCGGCGACGGCCGAGGTCGGCTTAGGATCACAGGCCGACCCGACCTCCTTTCTCCGCTGCAATCCTACAGGCAGAAATATCCCGAAATTTTCGACCTCCCCAATTCGAAACCTATGACGGTGAGGGTGATCCTGCTGATCACATGGAGGGTTTCAAGACCATCAAGATGATTCAGAGCGCTTCGGATTCCCTCCTATGCCGTGCCTTCCATGCCATCCTCCGGGGTCCGGCTCGGGAATGGTTCTCCAAGCTCGTCACCGACTCGATCTACTCGTTCGATCAGCTGGAGGCCAATTTCCTGACCCACTTCGTGACCAGCAGAAAAGCCAAGAAGACGAGTGCATCCCTACTGGTCCTTCGACAGAAGGAAGGAGAGTCACTCCGACAGTTTGTCAGGAGGTTCACTACGGAGGCGAGGTCGGTCACCTCCCTCGATGCTGGAGTCGCCTTGGTAGCATTCCTACACAATGTCCGACACGGCCAGCTAAAGGCATCCCTGGCAAAGAAGCCTCCCCTCGATTTTTCTGACCTTCTCAGTCGGGTCGAAAAGTACATCCGGACCAAGGAGGCCCTAAATCCAGAGAGCACCAAAGAAGTCTTGGGGAAGGGGAAGCATAAGGCCGACGAGACAGAGTCGGCCAAGAAGGTCACAAAAGACGGGACCATCATGAAGAGGGTCTCTCTGGTCCCGCGCTTCGAGAGGTACACACCGCTGACACAGAACGTGTCAACTATCCTCTTAGCAATCGAAGACAGGGACCTCGTCCAGTTCCCCCATCAACCGGCCAACAACAAGAAAATGGATCAGCGGTTCTACTGCCGCTTTCACCGAGACCGAAAACGACACCGACTACTGTCGTGCCCTGAAGGACGAAATCAAGGCCCTTATCCAACGAGAGTACCTCCGAGAATTCAAACGAGAAGACACCCGAGATCAAACGGACACAAGGAACCGGAGGCCTTCCCCTCCTCCTCGAACACCCAAACTGCGTCCTATTCAGAACACCGAACATGAAGAAACCGAGGGTCAAGCCATCTTGCATTGCGTCCATGGAGGGCCCACGGGAGGTGAGTCCAGCACTTTCCACAAGGCGTTCGTCCGAGAGGTAAATACCGTCCAGGGTCTCTCTTCCCCCCGGTCCAGCAACTCCCAGTCTCCTTCTCGGGGAAAGACCTGGAGGGAGTTCGGCTTCTGCATTGGGATGCGCTCGTCATCAGCCTTAGCATGGTGAACTACGAGGCCCGTCGGATCCTCGTGGACAACGGGAACTCGGTGAACATTCTCTTCTTGGAAGCATTCAAGAACCTCAAACTCTCCTGGGATAAGCTGAAGCCAGCCGGATACACCATGCACGGGTTCTTCGGCATCCCAGTACCAATAGAGGGATCGTGACCTTAGACGTCACCGCCAGTACGACCCCTCACAGATGGACCGAGTCAATGGACTTCATGGTTGTGAATGTCAAGGCAGCCTATAACGCCATCCTCGGCCGACCAGGGCTCTGCTCCGTCCAGGTTGTTCCCTCGGCCTACAACAAAAACCTGAAATTTCCCACCAAGTTAGATATCAGAGTTGTCTGAGGAAACCAGGAAGCAGTACGGTCATGCTATATGACGGGAGTCGGGGGCGGTGTGTTGCCCCTGGACGCTGTCGAGCTGCAGCTCGAAAGAAGCCAGCCAGAACCTGAGCCGGCGGACGAACTAGAGGAAGTCTCGTTCGAGACGGGAGGACATGTCGAAGTGGTTCCGCGTGAGTTGCTCCCTCTCTCCCAGCCTCAAGTCCGACCTGATCGAATGCATTCGTCGCAATGTCGACCTCTTCGCCTGGAAGCCCTCCGATATGCCCGGGATCTCCGAAGACCTGATCATGCACAAACTCAGTGATCCCCGGCTCGAAGCCGATCATCCAGAAGTGACGTAAGTTCGTCCCGGAGAGTCAGCAGGCAGTGAAAGCAGAGGTGGACAAACTCTTGTCCGCTCGTTTCATACAGGAGGTCAGCTATTCTGAGTGGTTGGCGAACATCGTGAGGGTCAGAAAGGTGAGCGGGAGCTGGAGGATCTGCATAGACTTTATTGACCTCAATAAGGCGTGCACCAAAGATCCGTTCCCTCTCCCCAACATCGACGCTCTGATCAATGCAACGCCGGGTCACGAGCTCCTTTCTATCATGGACGCCTTCTCAGTCTACAACCAGATTCGAATGTTCCTCCTCGATATAGCCAAGACGTCATTCGTAACGGACCATGGTCTTTATTGCTACCGGGTTATGCCCTTCGGGCTGAAGAACGCCGGTGCTACTTATCAGAGACTCGTCAGCTGAGTCTTCAAGGATCAAATTGGTCGTAATATGGAGGTGTACGTCGACGACATACTCGTCAAGAGCCAGCAGGGACAGGACCACGTCGCCAACTTGGAGGAAGCCTTTGGGGTCCTTCGGACCCACAATATGAGACTCAATTCGGCGAAGTGTGCATTCGGCCTCTCCTCAGGGAAATTCTTCGGGTTCATCGTCAGCCAGTGCGGCATCAAAGCGAACCCCGAGAAAATCCAGGCCATAATAGACATTAGAAACGTCAAAAAAGTCCAGAGGCTCACGGGAAGACTGGCGGCCATCAGCCGTTTTCTCTCCAAGTTCAGAGAGAAGTCCCTCCCATTCTTCAAGGCTTTGCGCCGAACCGGAGGCTTCGAGTGGGGTACTCAGCAGCAAGAGGCATTCGCCCAATTGAAAGAGTACCTCGCCAACCCTCCTCTCCTCAGTCTGGCTGTATCTTTCGGCCTCGGAAAATGTGCTCAGTGCTGTTCTCATCCGAGAGGAAGATGGAGTCCAAAAGCCGCTATACTTCGTGAGCAAGGTTCTGCTCGCCGTCGAGACCAGGTACTCAAAAATGGAGAAGGTAGCGTATGCCCTGGTTATGGCCGCGCGGAAGCTCCATCCCTATTTCCAGGTGCATTCAATTCAGGTTCTCACGGATCAGTCTCTGAAGGCCGTACTCTAGAATCCCGAGAGCTCCGGACGACTGGTCAAATGGTCAATCGAGCTCAGTCAATACAACATCGGCTATCAGCCAAGAACGACCATCAAGGGACAGGTTCTCGCCGGGTTCATCACGGAATGCACCATCTCTGAGCAACCCAAAAGTAGGAAGGCCGACCAGACGTGGAAAGTTTACGTTGACGGCTTCTCCTGCGATGCGGAGAGTGGTGCAGGTATCATTTTGCGAGGACCTAACAGTTTCCTTCTTCAATACTGCCTCCACCTCAACGTTTCGGCCTCTAACAACAAGGCTGAGTATGAGGCCATGATTGCCGGGCTCACCCTGGCACATCGAGCAGGCGCTAGATAGATCAGGGCCTTTAGCGACTCTCAGCTCGTGGTCAATCAGATTACCGAAGAGTACGAGGCCCGTGACGATCGGATAATCAGGTACTTGGCCGTGGTCCAGCGGCTCTTGGCGTCCTTTGATGAATCTGCAGTCTTAAGGATCCCCAGAGAACATAACGTCCAGGCCGATGCCCTGTCCAAGTTAGCCTCCTCGTCTTTTGAGGGCCTCGACCGCACCGTCCAGATCGAAGTACTCCTAAAGCAGAGTACCGACCTCCCCGAGACCTCTGCATCGAAGATGGAGCTCACCCTGACGATTGGACCACTCATATCAAAAAGTTTCTAATCAAAGGGGAGCTTTCCGAAGACCGAGCCGAGGCTAGGCGGATCAAGGTCCGTTCAGAGAGGTTCGTTATGATCAGCGAAACCTTCTTCAAATGGTCATACACCACAATCGACGGAAGGCACCGTGAGCCACAAAAATCTCCTCAATTCCGCTTGAGACTCGGTGCTCGGATGGCATCGCGAGCTACAAAAATCTCCTCAATTCTGCTTGAGGCTCGGTGCTCAGATGGCACTGCGAGCCACAAAAATCTTCCCACGGCATGGGGGCTCGGCATCGACCTCGAGCAAGGCCCTGGCATTTTCAAGCCATGCGACCTTTACGCTCGGCGATGTTCTCCGGCTACACTCATAATGGCTTCTCTAGGTATGGGAGCTCGGTATCGACCTCGAGCAAGGCCTTGGCTTTTTCGAGCTTCACGACCTTAACGCTCAGTGATGATCACCGGCTACACTCATACTATCTACCCGAGAACGAGGTATGGAGGCTCGGCATCGACCTCGAGCAAGGCCTTGGCTTTTTCAAGCCATACGACCTTTACGGATGGCGATGTTCTCTGGCTACACTCATAACGACTTCTCTAGGTATGGGGGCTCGGTATCGACCTCGAGTAAGGCCTTGGCTTTTTCAAGCCATGCGGCCTTTATGCTCGGCAATGATTTTCGGCTACACTCGTACCGTCTACCTGAGAACGAATTATGGGGGCTCGACATCGACCTCGAGCAAGGCCTTAGCTTTTTCAAGCCATGCGACCTTTACGCTCGACGATGATCTCTGGCTACGCTCATAACGGCTTCTCCGGGTATGGGGACTCGGCATCAACCTCGAGCAAAGCCTTGGCTTTTTCAAGCCACGCGATCTTTACGCTCGGCGATGATTTCTAGCAACACTCGTACCGTCTACCTGAAAACGAATTATGGGGGCTCGGCATCGACCTCGAGCAAGGCTTTGGCTTTTTCAAGCCATGCGACCTTTACGCTCGGCGATGATCTCCGAATACGCTTATAATGGCTTCTCCGGATATGGGGGCTCGGCATCGACCTCGAGCAAGGCCTTGGATTTTTCAAGCCACGCAACCTTTACGTTCGGCGATGATTTCCGGCTACACTCGTACTATCTACCTGAGAACGAATTATGGGGGCTCGGCATCGACCTCGAGCAAGACCTTGGCTTTTTCAAGCCATGCGACCTTTACGCTCAGCGATGATCTCCGGTTACGCTCATAACGGCTTCTCCGGGTATAGGGGCTCGGCATCGACCTCGAGCAAGGCCGTGACTTTTTCAAGCCACCCAACCTTTACGCTTGGCGATGGTTTCCGGCTATACCCATATTAACCCCTCTTTGTATCGGGGTTCGACATCGACCTCGAGCATGGGCTCGGCTTTTTCAAGCCCGGTGACTTATGCACTCGGCGGTGACCTTCAACCACACTCATACCGCACCAGATACAAAAATTTTCATTTAGATTTAGGGCGCTCGTCTTCGGTAAATGCCCCGAGTCTCGAACCTTGGGTCGGCCGACCTCTCACCTACTGACAACTCGGGGTAAAAATCTCTCGGAGCCGTTTTACCCCTAATTTTCAGAGGGCGGCAGGGGAGCCACCGATCTGAGGCTCTCGGACATGAATCCTATCCCAGGGTCGTCAATTGACCCACCTCTCACTCACGGACTACTCGGGGTTAGTTCCCCCTAAAGCCGAAACCCCGAATTGTGCGAGGGTGGCGGCGAGCCACCGACCCGGGACTCTCACCTAAAAAATGACCTGAGTCTCAGACCATTGGTCGGCCCACCTCTCAGCCGCGAACAACTTGGCATTTACACCCTCAGAGCTAAACCCCCGAATTGTTCGAGGGTGGCGGGGGAGCCGCCGACCCGAAACCTCGGCCAAAAAATCCCACTTAAGGGTGCCCGCCTTCGGTAGGCACCCAAATCTTATCTCCGGGGTCAACCCACCTCTCACCCGCTGACAGGTCGGGGTCGACGACCCTCGGAGCCGAAACTCCGAATTGTCAGCGGGTGGCAGATGAGTCACCACCAATTGCTGATGAAAAAACAATGGGGGGATGGGGATTATATAGCCACCAGAGAGGTGCATTTATTATATCGGGAAGTCCAAACGGCGGAAGGCGAAACATCGCCATTAATGTTTTTCGGGAGGTGAAACGTCCCTTATTGGGCACTATCTGCTAGGAATTTTCCACCAAGTGAAGGGGGTTCATCTTCCGACGCTAGATCTCGGCGTCCCCGTGCTTTTCCAACAAGTAAGGGGGGCGCAACCTGCAAGAAACTACGTCTCGGCTCCCGACCCTAGATCTCGGCGTCCCCGTGCTTTTCCAATAAGTAAGGGGGCGCTACCTGCAAGAAACTACGTCTCGGCTCCCGTCCCTAGATCTTGGCATCCCCGTACTTTTCCAACAAGTAGGGGGCGCTACCTGCAAGAAACTATGTCTCGGCTCCCGAGCAAGCCGCGGACCGACCGCCCCTCCTACCTCGGCGATGACCTCAGGTAAGGCCGGACTCAGTAAAGACCTCGAGCTACACTCCTGCCCTCACTCAACAAATCGTCAAGGCAAAGAGGTTTTATTACTCATGGAGCACTAGAAACGACCACTCAATACCCCAAAAAAGTTTCTCTCAACAGCTTGAGGGTCGATGCTCAGATATCATCTCGAGCCCAAAAAAATTTCTTTCAACGGCTTATAGGTCGACGTTCGGATGTCACTGCGAGCCCCAAAAAGTTTCTCCTAAACAGCTTGGGGCTCGGTGCTCGGATATCACCACGAGCCCAAAAAGTTTCCCTCAACGGCTTCGGGCTTGGCACACGAATGTCACCGCGAGCCCCAAAAAGTTTCTCCTACACGGCCTGGGCTCGGTGCTCGGATATCACCGCGAGCCCAAAAGGTTTCCCTCAACAGCTTGGGGCTCAGCGCTTGGATGTCACCGCGAGCCCCAAATTATCCACCAACCACCAAGGAGCTCTTCCACCGACCCTCGACGCTCGGCAAGAAGACCTGCTCTGCCAGTCTCGACATCCCCTCGCTTTTCCAACAAGTGATGAGGCTGGTCCGTCGACCCTCGACGCTCGGCAAGAAAAGCTCCTACTCCTCCGATCTCGACGTCCCCTTGCTTCTCCAATAAGTGAGGATGCTCGTCCGCCGACCCTTGACGCTCGGCGAGAGGACTTCCTATGCCTCAGATCTCGATGTATACTTGCTTTTCCAACAGGTGAGGAGGCTCGTCCGCCGACCCTCGACGCCAGGCAAGAAGAGCTCCTACGTCTCAGATCTCGATGTCCCCCTCCTTTTCCAACAAGTGAGGGGCTCGCCTCCCGACCCTCGATGCTTGGCGGGACGAGCTCCTACTCCTCAGATCTCGACGTCCCCTTGCTTCTCCAACAAGTGAGGAGGCTCGTCCACCGACGCTCGACGCTCGGCAAGAGGACCTCCTACGCCTCAAATCTCGAAGACCCCTTGCTTTTCCAACAAGTGAGGGGGCTCGTCTGCCGACCCTCGACGCTCGGCAAGAAGACCCCTACTCTTGTAGCACCCCGAATTTCTAATATGATATCTTAGAAAATACGTGGCACAATTTCCATCATCAATTTCAATGTAATATTAAACACAACCAAACACCAATAAAATTTTTCAACTTTCATTACCATAATCGTTTACATAGCACAGCAGAATACAATACACCTTAAATCACAAATTCTCTTTTCTTTACAACACTTTACTTTACAAATTACATAAGTCACTACATCAATTGAACATCAAGCATCAAATCCGAGTCTTAAAAAATTACCTGTAAGATATGAGGCTAGAGATAACCCTAATCCCTAAAACTAAAGGGGTCAGCCATAAAGGTGTGAGTGACATAAAGAAAACAAACAATATAAATAAACATTAAGCATGGATTCATAACCAACATGTAATAACAAGAATACATAAAATATGACGTAGCAAGGAAACATGTAAACATCAAGTGAAACTAGACTAAGTGTCAAGTGTAGGAAACAGGAAAAATCACATGCATGAAACCAAGTCAAGAAAACACAAGTCTATATGCTGACTCTCTAATGCGTACTTGTCGGAGTCTATGCATCCCACTTTACATAGGTCTGGTGCAAGCCCTTAACGTCTCCACATTGTAGGGTTAAATCTCCGATATGCAACTAATCCTAACACGATGACTACTACGAGATAAAGATAAACTGTGAGTATTAGCCCATACCCCGATAATTTCGGAGGTCAAACTCTATCCACAGATAATTCCGGAGACTATTTCACTCACACCTGGGAATCTTCGAGAATACCCCACACCGCAAGCAATGGCACCTCATCACACGAATACCACATGTGCATCGTCTCGACTCCGATAATTCCGGAGATCAATCCCACACCACAGGTAATTTCGGAGACTATTTCACTCACACCTGGATAATTTCGGGGATTATCTCACACCGCAAGCCATACTGAGGTCCATAACCCATGTTCTCGCTCATCATATCACCACTAGTGCCTGTCCTTATCATTTAGGTTATTTAATTACTTAACGAATCTTCTAGAGTTTGTGTACCCTACCGGACTTAACTCAAACATCTGAACAACTAAAATACCTCAGCAGGCCCAAACATAAATAACTCATCCGCCGGTATACTAGGGTCACACACACCCTCTAGAGACTCAAACTCAAATATCCAAACCAACATTCCAACATAAATTGCTCAACTTAACATCTTGAAACATATGCGCAATAGAAGATAAAGTATAGAATAATACGTTATAGATCAAAACATTTAAACAATAGATCGTTTAAAAGATCATTCAAAATTATAAGAATACATCAGTATCAGTCGACTAATAACAAGAGTAAGTCGACTATCCAGAAAGAGAATCTCATGGTCTTAAGAAAAATAAACTAAGTCTTATAAGCCGACTTGTAAAAGTCATAGGTCGACTGTCCAGAGAGAAAATCCAATAATCTTTAAGAAATTATTCTAAGTATAGCTGTCGCTGAAAAGGGAATAGGTCGACTGTCTAGAGAGAAATTTACAATGACTTTAAAAAATATAATTCTAAGTGTACCAGTCGACTGTAAAAGGTATAGGTCGACTGTCCAGAAGGAAATTTTGAGAAAACTAAAGAACATAGCAGCCGGGTCGTATCAGTCGACTGAGAATTCACGACAGTCGACAGTTGGCCTTCAGTCTGCAGTATTTTGGTTGTGCACAATTCAACCGATACATAGTTTTACTTTATGAAAAGGATTTTGATAAAAACTTATTTCTTATATAACCAAATACAACTGGTAGGACATATAATAGTCCATAAAACTAAATCAAATTGCTTGAATTCATGAAAATAGAGATTTTGTTGATTCTTTCAATTAATACATGGATTGTGCATATAATAAAAATTAGAGTTTCTTACAAAATTCATTGTTCACTGAAATAGTTCGTATTCAGATCCAGACCATACAAATATCAAAATCTCAAAGAATCCCCATTTTGGGTATATCTCCTCAACACAAATAATTTCTCAAATTTCAATTTTTCAGGATATGATCTCTTGATTCATAACTCTTCCATTCAAATTTCTCAAAAACTGAATTTCTACCACAACTCATAACCATAATCAAATTTGTAATCACATACCACTAGGATTTCTCAAGCTCAAATCGTTCATCCATCCAATCGATTATTTTCATAGTCATACTCAAACCCTAATCATGCTTTCTAACAATAAAGTTCAATTTCCAAGATCCATTAAACATTCATAGATCAAACAACCAATTTTACCACTCACATAAATAAACAATCAACCAATCAATTACTTACATACAACATACACAAAATAAAAGGAAAAAAAAAAAAACAAACATGTCACTCACATACAACATTCAAAGAACAAACAAAATAATTATATCACTCACATTAAATGAAGAAATCCCTTGATAAGAAGCCTTTCCTTCGAGAGATCCAAAATCTTCTCCCAAATCCTCCAAAAATAAGAAAACTCAATGTTGTGCAGCGAAAGATGGCTGTGTTTCTTTTTAAATACCCGGAAAAGAAGTCTTAGGGTTTCTAGACACTTTTGCAAAATAACCCCTTGAAAATACAACTTTACATAAATAGATCCCTATATTTGGGAACTCGATAAGATAATTTAAATTGAGATTTAAAAGCAAAATAGAATCCTTAACTCCAACCGGCACTGTTGAAAAGTCCAGAAAATAGTTTTGCACTTTCACCCCCTCAAAATGACAATTTTGCAAAAAGATCATTCTTTTTCATAAAATTTGCAAATAGATCCAATAAATGTCAGAAAAATCTGGAAAAATTACAAATAAATCACAAATAATAAATAATGATTTTCCATGAAGAAATTTTAGCTTTTGAACTTCTCAAGAAAATATTTGCACGTGTAAAAAGATAGATTTCCAGAAAAATATTTACTAAATCTCCAAAAATCATTTTAATTCCTTTATAAACTTTTAAAAATAATATTTAAAAATACGGGATACTACAACTCCGCCAGTCTAGAAGACCCCTTGCTTTTCCAACAAGTGAGGGAGCTCGTTTGCCGACCCTCGACGCTCGACAAGAAGACCCCTCGCTTTTCCAGCAAGTAAGGGGGCTCGTCTGCCGACCCTCGATGCTCGACAAGAAGACCCCTCGCTTTTCCAACAAGTGAGGTGGTTCATCTGTCGACTCTCGACGCTCGACAAGAAGACCCCTTGCTTTTCTAACAAGTGAGGGGGCTCGTCTGCTGACCCTCGATGCTCGGTAAGAAAACCCCTACTCCGCCAGTCTCGATGTCCCCTCGCTTTTCCAACACGTGAGGGAGCTCGTCTGCCGACCCTCGATGCTCGACAAGAAGACCCCTTGCTTTTCCAACAAGTGAGGGGGCTCGTCTGCCGACCCTCGACGCTCGACAAAAGACCCCTTACTTTTTCAACAAGGGGGGGGGGGCTCGTCTGCTGACCCAAGACGCTCGGCAATCCGAACTCTTGCTGTTTTCACCCGGCCCCCTCGCAACTCCAAGAGGGAATCCCTTTCATCCTACCTCATTGACCTCTTCAGGAAGATACGAGTCCCGTTCGTCACCACACACCCTACTTCGCTCTTCCTACAGAGGCAAAAAATCACTCCTACACGGCTGGATCACCCAGCCCTCCAGGAGTGGGGGGCTCCTTATATAGGTCAGATGACGTGGTCCCTCATGGGCCACAGGATCCCCTCAAGAGCCGCTCACCCCTGATCGTCAGGTTTACCACGTCAGCCCTAAACTGCCTAAGCTTCTGCCATGTCAGCCCCAAACCACCTGGGCTTCCGCCACGTCAGGCCCACGGACAACCGGGTCCAGACCCGGCCCCAAATGGGTCCAGACCTGATTGGCAATGCCTATAAATACCAGGCCCTCTATCCCTTTACAAGGTAATCAAGCTCGCCCCTCTCAAACCCTAGTTATTGTTACTCTTCAGTGACTGACTAGACCGTTGGAAGGCCTGCCACAGGGATCAACCCCGGTGTTCCTAGGCCGAGTGCAGGTACACGAGACCTCCGGATCCGAGCTTTCCAGATCCGAGCCGAACCTCCTGATCCGAGTCGAGCATCCGGCCTCCACCTCGCTCCCGGCTACTCCCGAGCCGTCCTCTCGACTGAGGGTCGGGCGTACCATCCCTACCGAAGCTTCCGCAAAAATACAAATTGAGAAGAACTCACACCTGGTGCCCCCCCCCCCCCCAAAAAAAAAAAAAAAAAAAAAAAAAAAACCGCATCAACTACCATAATTTTGTGTTTTTTTTAAAATAAAGGAAGTTTTTACAATGAAAAAGTTTTTTGATAAAATAAATCAGTCTAGCCAAAAAGAAATAAAAGAAAGATAAGTATAGCTCTGAATAGTTAAATCTTTTAAAAATACAGTATTCAATACAATTGTTTTAATTTTCACGAAAATGCGTAGATGACAATTTTTTCAAAGAAAGACCTGTATTTTCGTCTTGAAAATCTTGTGACAAAATGCTGGAACCTTGAACACTTTCAGGGAATCATTACTCAATTTTTTTGCAAAATTTATTAATAATCTCCAATCGCTAATATTATAATGGGAGAGCTGAGGTAGTCATTTGTAGACATTCAACTATCTAATATCAACCATTAGTGTGAGTTATATTAACCATTCATTTACTCAACTGTTATTAATTACCATAATACCGCCAAAGTTTAAATTTCTTTATGACATAATTATTTACAAAAGTGAGGATTATATAAAATAAAAGTTTATGCAGACTGCTGAGCATCCACAGTCGTGATTGCTAAAAAATAGCAATATTCATATTATACATATAGCAAAGTCAAATTTGCTGCAGTGGTGAAATGCTATAATATAGTAATAAAAAAAAATTGACTGGACGGAGAGTTTTGTCCCGTGAAAAAAAAAACCTGGACATTTTTTAATAAATAATAATTTTAATATTTTAATAATTTTAATAATTCAAAAAAGTAAAAAAAAAAAAACAAGGAACGGATCGTGAAGATCCGTCCAAGTTTGGAAGTGCTTTTTTTTTTAAAAGTTGGGATGGAGCTTCAAGTTTCGTCCTACATAAAAAAAAAGTTATTTTTTTATGTGGGACGGATCTTGATCTTAAAGATTCGTCCAAGGTTAGAAGTGAAAAAAATAAATTAGTTGGGGACGGGTTTTGAAGTTCTCAAGTTCCGTACCAAATAAAAGAAAATTATTTTTATTTGGGACGGAACTTAAAGATCCGTCCGATATAATACAAAAATAATTTTTTATTTGGTAATATGCATATTCTCATATCGGTTCTCAAATATAGCATTGTACTGTAGCGATTTTACCAAAAATATGAATGATATGGCTAAAAATGGGGTTAAATCGGAACCGTCCAGATTGGGCACGAATCTTGAAGCTCAGGGGTAAAACGGTAACTTCACATACAAACGGGTCCGAAACGGGTACTAGATCTCCTTCTCACAGATCCAATAACCCGCGAACGGATTCACTCCAACTGGGTACGGGTCCCGACCCGAGACAAACCCAGATCAGCAAGAGGAAATCAGGGTCACTGATTTGACCAAATCAACGGGCCTGATTTGCTCTCACCGGGGATCAAGGGTCAGTTTCCTAAACAGATTGTGAGGATTTTACTCCTGACAGTTACACAGGAAATCAGGTCCCTAATCACTCCCATGGCGACTATAAATACCACCCCCCTACCACTGTGACCAGGTAATCACTCTTTTTCCACCTTAAGCTCTTTCTTAATCACCACTGGTTACTGACAAGAGCGTCGGAGGGTGCGTCGCCGAAATCAACCCCGGTGTATCGCACTTCCTTGCAGGTAGCGGCAGGAATCAGAAGGCTAGGATCAGCTATTCAGGTCCCCTACGAACTCACAAATCTCATCTGTTTACCCCCACACCAAATTCAGCGGTAACAGATTGGCGCCGTCTGTGGGAAAGCCACACGAATAGCCTCCGCCTCTTCCTCGTCAACTAGCCCTTCTCCAGCCCCTCTCCAACCATGCCTCCCAAGAAGGTCAGGTCTAGGGGGTCCAACCGCGGACCCAATCCCGCCGATCAGCCAGAGGAAGTCCCTGTCCATCCTGCTCCGCAGCCTGAACATCTTCCTTCCCCGGCCCAACAGGGCCAGCCTCCTCTTCCGAACCAACAACCCCCAAATGGTCCTGCTGGTCAGAACCAGCGGAGGCAGAAGCAACCACTCCATCCTGACCATGTCTCAATTCACAATGCCTTCTCGGACTCTATGGCTTCCCATCACCCCCGAGCCTCCGATCTCCGCAACACCGTTCTGAATCGCCAAAAGGAAGAGGACCTTCGCAACCACCTAGATGAGAGGCGAGCCCGAGAGGGAGCCTCCCGCCAGCATCATGGTGAGCGATCTCCTCATCGCCGAGACGGTAGGAGGTCTCCGGACCGAAGGGGCCGGGGGGAATCTCCCGAGCACTGTAGGAGGAGGCCACATTCCCTCGCGGATTGGCATCATCCGAGGAACGATGAGGCACCTATCACTCGTGCTGAGTTCCTACAATTCCAGGAGGCTGTGTTGCAGGCCCTCAACCTTCGCCCCAACAACCATAATGCCCAGAGGGTTCCAAGTCCTCACCACCGATCCAGAAGTCCTCTCCCGGCTCCCAGTCACCAGCAGCACCCCTATAGTCCTCGCCGGTCCCAGGACTATCGACGCCGCAGTCCCCGCTCCCCTTCCTATGAAGAAGAGTCCAGGGGATCGTATGAGTACCAACGGAGGGACGATGCCCTCCACCGTCGTCTCCACGAGATGGAGAGGCGCATCGGTCGCATGGACAAAGAGGAGGAGTCGAGAGCAGGGATCGTCCGCCCCAGCAGACCCCCCTTCTCTCGGACAATCATGGAGGCCCCCATACCGAGGGGTTTCAAACCTTCGCAGTTTGAAACGTACTCAGGGGAGTCCGACCCAGTTGATCATGTCGAAAGCTTCAAAACCTTAATGCTGATCCATCAAGCTTCCGACGCCATGCTCTGCAAGACCTTCCCCGCCACCCTCAAGGGTTCCGCTCGGGAATGGTACTCCAGGCTCGCTCCCTCTTCCATCTTCTCGTTCGAGCAGTTCGAAACGCTCTTCATAGCTCACTTTGTGAGTAGCCGGCGAACGGAGAAGATTAGCCTCTCCCTACTCCACCTCCGACAGGAGAGGGGAGAAAAGTTGAGGGACTACGTGAGGAGATTCACCGCGGAGGTCAGGTCGATCGCCTCCCTCGACCAGTCAGTGGCGACCGTCGCGTTCCAGTCGAACGTCCTCAACTCCAACCGCCGCTCGTCCCTCGCCAAGAAGCCCCCGCACAACTTCGCCGATCTTCTCCTAAGATGTGAGAAGTACATCCGGGCGGAAGAGGCCGAGTGCCTCCCGAATTTCGGAGGATCAGCCTCCGGATCGAAGAGGAAGGCGACAGAGGAGGAGGGGTCCAAGAAGCTGCAGAAGGACAACGGCGGTCAGCGCCGTCCTCCCCTAGGTTCGAGAAGTTCACTCCCCTCACCACCAATGTCTCCACTATCCTGATGGAAGTGGAGAAGGAAGGGGTTATACCTCCAGCTCCGAGGATGAACACCCCGGCCAAGAGAAGGAACAAGGCGAAATGGTGCCGTTACCACCGGGACACGGCCATGACACCAACGACTGCCGGACGTTGAAAAATGAGATCGAAGCCCTCATCCAGAGGGGGCAGTTGGCCAAATTTGTTAAGGCAAATGATCGGGGAGACCGCACCACTCTCCCACCTCGGGGGGATAACAAACGCTCCGAGCGGCGCGATGAGACCCCCGAATTCGAGGAAGAACGAGTTCTACACCTCATCCACGGAGGCCCAATGGGGGGCTCTTCCAACTCCTCTCGGAAGGCCTTCGTCCGAGAGGTCAACTCAGTTCACAGCGCCCCTCCCCCCAAAGGCCTCGGCGTCCCAGTGACTTTCTCCGATGAAGACCTCGAGGGGGTCCGAACTCCCCACTGCGACGCCCTTGTCATCGACCTTCGCATGGCAAACTTCAAGGTGCAGAGGGTCCTGATAGACAACAGGAGCTTGGTCAACATCCTTTTCCTCTCGGCCTTCCGAGGGCTGCAGCTGTCCCGGGATCGCCTCAAGCCGGCCGGCTATACGCTCCACGGGTTCACGGGGTACCAGTAACTGTCGAAGGGGTTATTACCCTGGACGTAACCGCTGGGAAGACCCCTACTACCCAGACCGAGCCGATGGACTTTATGGTCGTCGACGTCCCGGCCGCATATAATGTCATCCTAGGCCGACCCGGCCTAGCTGCCCTGGAAGCTGTCCCTTTAGCGTACCACCTTAAAATGAAGTTCCCCACTCGGTCGGGAGTGGGAGAAGTCAGGGGCAGCCAAGAGACGGCTCGGAAGTGCTACATGACTTCCACGGGGGGTCCGGTGCTCTCCCTCGAGACCCTAGAGACCCCCGAGCCGAATGTCCGACCCACGTCCGAGCCGGCGGACGAATTGAAAGAAGTACTCTTTTCGGACGAGGACCCGAGTCGAAAGTTCCTCATCAGCAAGTCCTTGCCGACTGCGCTATGTTCTGACTTGGTGCAATGCATCCGGGATAACCGCGACCTGTTTGCTTGGTCCCGCCGCGGATATGCCCGGGATTTCCGAGGAGCTGCTAGTCCACCGCCTCAGTGTCGAACCGGGGTGCAAACCGGTTCAGCAGAAGAGACGTAAATTCGCTCCCGAGCGACAACTGGCCATCAAGGAGGAGGTGGACAAACTCCTAAAGGCTCGGTTCATACAGGAGGTAAACTACCCCGAGTGGCTGTCCAACGTTGTAATGGTTAAGAAGTCCAATGGCTCTTGGAGGATATGCATCGACTTCACCGACCTGAATAAGGCATGTCCGAAGGACCCATTCCCTCTCCCAAATATCGACACCCTCATTGATGCCACCTCGGGCCATGAGCTCCTCAGCTTCATGGATGCCTTCTCCGGCTATAACCAGATCCGAATGTTCCCCCCGGACATTCTGCAGACCTCCTTCATTACCGACCAGGGCCTATACTGTTACAGAGTCATGCCGTTCGGATTGAAGAACGCTGGGGCCACCTACCAGCGCCTCGTCAACAAGGTCTTCCAAAGCCAGATAGGCCGCAACATGGAAGTGTACGTCGACGACATGCTCGTTAAAAGCATCCGAGGTACCGACCATGTGGTCGAACTCCAGGAGGCTTTCGGCATATTGAGAAGGCACAACATGAGGCTAAATCCGAACAAATGTGCGTTCGGAGTCTCCTCAGGAAAGTTCCTCGGCTTCATGGTGAGCCAGCGAGGGATCGAGGCAAATCCTGAGAAAATTAAGGCCATCCTGGACATGGCCCCGCCCCGGAACGTCAAGGAAGTGCAGAAGCTTACGGGTTGGCTCGCCGCTATTGGGCGGTTCCTTTCGAAGTCGGGGGAAAGGTGCCTCCCCTTCTTCAAGGCTCTCAGGGGTGCCAAGGGTTTCCAGTGGGGCGAATTGCAACAGAAGTCTTTTGAACAGCTGAAAGCATACTTGGTCAATCCTCCCCTGCTCAGCAAGCCCGTCCCGGGGGAACCCCTCTTCATCTACTTAGCTGCTTCCGAGCAGATCCTAAGTGCAGTTTTGGTGAGGGAAGAGGACCAGACTCAGAGGCCCATCTACTATGTGAGTAAGGTGCTTCGGGACGCCGAACTCCGCTATCCGAAGATAGAGAAGATGGCTTACGCCCTGATCATGGCGGCAAGGAAGCTCCGACCGTACTTCCAGTCCCATTCGGTTGTGGTCCTCACCGACCAACCGCTGAAGCAGATACTTCACAAGACAGAGACCTCAGGCCGGCTTATGAAGTGGTCCATCGAGCTGAGCCAACATGACATCTCCTACCAGCCCCGGACTGCAATCAAAGCTCAGGCCCTCGCCGATTTCATAGTCGAGTTCACCATTCCCGAGGTCAGCCACGTCCTGATCGGTCCCCCCATTTAGACGGTCTTCGTGGATGGTTCCTCCTGCAACGAAAGAAGCGGCGCCGGTATCATCCTGAACGGCCCTGATGACTTCATCCTCCAATATGCCCTCCGCATGAATTTCAAGGCCTCGAACAACGAGGCGGAGTATGAAGCACTAATAGCGGGCCTCGAACTTGCCCGAAGTGCCGGGGCACAGCGCCTCCGAATCCATAGTGACTCTCAGCTGGTTGTGAACCAAGTCTTGGGCAAGTACGAGGCGCGAGACGAACGGATGGCGAAGTACCTCGGCAAGGTCCGAACCCTTATGGGCCGATTCGAAGAGGCACTCATCCAACGGGTTCCTCGAGAGGAGAATTCGCAAGCCGACGCCCTCTCCAAGTTGGCCTCATCCTCCCTCCAAGGTCTCGAGCAGACCATCTTGATCGAGGTCCTTATGAAGCCGAGCATAGAAGACGAGACCCTCGACTCAGTGGAGTCTTTACCAGTCCTGCTACAAGATAATTGGATGAAACCCTTAGTGGAATTCCTAAGGGACGGACTCCTTCCCGAGGACCCCAAAGAAGCACGCCGAGTCAGAACCAGGGCCGAGCGGTATGTCTTGATCGAGGGGATCTTATACAAGCGCTCCTTCTCGCAGATTGACGGTCGACCATACTTAAGGTGCCTCTCCCCAGAACAGGCCGACTACGCCTTACAGGAGCTCCACGAAGGCATCGGCGGAGCTCATTCAGGGTCTAGGTCCTTGGCTCGGAAAGCTCTGAATTACGGATACTTCTGGCCGACTCTCCTCCAAGATGCCGAGCGACACGTTCGGCAATGTGGCTCTTGTCAAAGACATTCCAACGTTCGTCGCCTCCCTCAAGCCAACCTCGCCTCCCTATCAAGTCCTATCTCCTTCGCAATGTAGGGGATGGATTTACTAGGGCCTTTCCCTCCAGCTCCGGGTCAGTTCAAGTTCTTGGTCGTAGCAATCGACTACTTCTCGAAGTGGATTGAGGCCGAGCCCCTCGCCACTATAACCGAGAACAAGGTGCTTCAATTCTTCTGGAAGAGCATCATCTGCAGATTCGGCGTCCCCCGTGTCCTCGTAACGGACAACGGGACTCAGTTCACCGGTGCCGCATTCCGAGCCCTGTGCGAAGATCTTGCCATCCAACAGTGCTTCTCTTCCGTCTCCCACCCTCAGTCGAACGGACAGGCGGAGAATGCTAACCGGCAAATTCTCTCTGGTATCAAGAAGAGATTGGACAAATGTTCCAAAGGCAGGGTCGACCAACTCCCCAATGTGCTGTGGAACTATCGCACCAACAAACGGACCCCCACAGGAGAGTCCCCGTTCAACCTCACCTATGGGTCCGAGGCAGTAATACCACTCGAAGTCGGAATACCCTCTCCTCGTCTCGCAGCCTACAATGAGGAACAGAATGCCAGAGACCTCCGGGCGAACTTAGACCTGGTGGACGAGCTGAGGGAAAGAGCATCAATACGCCAACAGAATTACCGGAGGAGGGTCGAATTGGCGTACAACAAGAAAGTCCGACCCACCGATCTCAAGGAAGGGGACTTGGTCCTCAGAAAGCTAGCCATCTCCTTCCCCAATCAGAAGAGCAAACTGGCTCCGAATTGGGAAGGGCCCTACAAGATCACAAAGGTAGTTCGGCCCGGAGCTTATCGTCTCGAAGACCAGGAGGACAGAGAGATTCCGAGGACCTGGAATGCCGACCACCTGTTAAAATACCAAGAAAGCGCCCCGGCGCCTCTCTAAGTATCACCGGGTGTCGAACCATTCCTCTCCTCTAACTTGTAATTCATTTCTTTAAAGTTGTCATATGTAAAAACGGCTCGCCGTCAATTATCAATAAAGAATGATTTTTTCGTATCTATAAAGTTGCTTGTATCTCTCCGTCCTTATTTTTTAATTCAACCAATGGTTCGGAGTCCAATGTCCGGCTCGACTTTACGTCCCCGGCTCGTCCTTAGACGAGCCAGAAGTAGATCGCCGTTCGGAACTGCTCCCACAACCGTTGAAATACACCGATGGTTCGGAGTCCAACACTCGGCTCGACTTTACTTTCCTAGCTCGCCCTTAGGGGAGCCCGAAGTAGATCGCCGTTCGGAATTGCTCCCACAACCGTTGAACTCTAACGATGGTTCCGGAGTCCAACACTTGGTTCGATTCTACTCCGCAAGCTCGCTTCTCAGCGGGCTAGGAGTGGCTCGCCATTCGGAATTGCTCCCACAACCGTTGAACTCTAACGATGGTTCCGGAGTCCATTGGTTCGATTCTACTCCACAAACTCGCTTCTCAGCGGGTTAGGAATGAGTCGCCATTCGGAATTGCTCCCACGACCGTCGAACTCTCACAAGGATCGGCAAGCCTACCCTTGGGTAAGGCCCGACTCACCTCGCAACTTCGCGATAAGAGGGGACAGAAGCACCGCTCGGCACCTCCGGGCGAACGCTCTTGTCACCGAACCACGGACGAGCGAGAGGTATGCTCGGAGCGCACCACGTCGCTCGACCTCTTAGGCCTCCGGTCGGCTGACCGAGCAAGTGCCCATCCGAGCGTCAAAATGGAGAAAACTCACTTTCTCCTCAACTTTCGTGTAAGATCTCGATCAGACGGCCCAGATCTTGCCAGCGCCGCTAAATGACAAGATAGCATTTTCTTGGGAACTGGGCCCGTCTCGAGATTCGTGCCATCAGAATCAGTAGAAGATAACGGTGGAAGGGTGACCACCCATCCTTCCGAAGCGCCTTATACCCCGGGTCCGGACTCCAGTCATCACCCCTTCTGCCCTGATCTCCTCCGACCCTGACATCCACATTGGGACCGTCAGAATCGGGAGAAGACCACGGCGGAAGAGTGACCACCCGACCGACGACCTCAGGGTTAAGATTTTTCGGAAGAAGACAGGCATCTGCCTTGACTCCGGTCGTCACCTCTTCTGCCCTGATCTCCCCCGACCTTGACATCCGCTTCGGGGCCGTCAGAGTCAGGAGGAGACCATGGCCGAAGTCCAACCACCCAAGGCAGACACCTTCGAGGTCTAAAACTCAACATTGTTGCGACTGAAATGACAAGGGGAATGTGGTACTTATAACCTACCCACCAAGAACCAGCCATTATGACCCTCGGGAGCTGAAACGCCACGCATTAATTGAAGGGCACCATTCTTAATGACCCCGGGAAGTTGGAACGCCGCACAAACCCCGGGACACCATTAATGCTCATGGGAACTGAACCTTCTCGAAACTCGTTCCGCCAGTCAACGGCCCGGATCGCCATACCACGCTCGGATCGCCGAACACTCAGAGCTCCGGTCGGCCAACCGAGCAAGTGCCATTCTGAGCGTCAAAGCGGAGAAAACTCACTTTCTCCTCAACATTCGTGTAAGATCTCGATCAGACGGCCCAGATCTTGCCGACGATGCTAAACGACAAGATAGCGTTTTCTTGGGAAACGCGCCCGTCTCGAGATTCGCGACACCATCCAATGGCTCAGATTGCGCCACGATTGCTCGACCAGCCGAACCCTCAGAGCTCCGGTCGGCCAACCGAGCGAATACACATCCGGCAGCCCAAAAAGTTGTTCGACCAGCCGAACCCTCAGAGCTCCGGTCGGCCAACCGAGCGAGTACACATCCGGTGGCCCAGAAAGCTGCTCGACCAGTCGAACTCTCAGACCCCCGGTCGGCCAGCCGAGCAAGTGCCATTCCGAGCTCGCAAACGGAGAAAAAAGCACCCGAACCTTCACAACCGTTGGATCTTCCAGAAATTCGTGCTCCTGATGATGAACGGTCCAGATCTTGCCACGTGCGCTAAACGACAAGATAGCATTCTCTTGGGAAACGCGCCCGTCTCAAGATTCGCGCCACCATCCGACGGCTCAGATTGCGCCACGTCGCTCGGACGGCCGAACCCTTACCCCTCTGGTCGGCCAACCGAGCAAGTGCCCATCCGAGCGTCAAAAGCGAGAAGACGAATGCCGAGCGACTACAACCGTCAAATCTCTCAGAAATTCGCACTCGCCCAAGATTAACGGTCCAGATCAGGCCACGTCATTAATCGGTATTTAAAAACCAGTTTTTATTTATTTAAATCGTTTTATTTATTTAAAAATTGCGAAAAATTGCTAAAAATTTGGAAAAATTAACTAAAAATTCTAGAAGTAATTAAAAATTCGGGGGGATATTTTTGAGCCCCTGAACGAACAATTATTGCCTAGAATGTACTGTTAAGGCCCCCGAACGATTAATTAACACATTGCAAAATTAAATAAATAGTCCGAAAAAATAGATAAAAGCCGCCAAATACTCGACACGGCTACAGAACAACATATGGCTTCAAAAAATTACCTTACTACCCACTTCGAGATTCAAAATCCTCCATTCAGACTCCGATACAACTCCACTAGCCACTGAAACAGTTAAACTACTCCTCAAAGGCTGATCACACTCAGCCTTTAGGAGTGGGGGGCTCGTGATATGGCTAAAAATGGGGTTAAATCGGAACCGTCCAGATTGGGCACGAATCTTGAAGCTCAGGGGTAAAACGGTAACTTCACATACAAACGGGTCCGAAACGGGTACTGGATCTCCTTCTCACAGATCCAATAACCTGCGAACAGATTCACTCCAACTGGGTACAGGTCCCGACCCGAGACAAACCCAGATCAGCAAGAGGAAATCAGGGTCACTGATTTGACCAAATCAACGGGCCTGATTTGCTCTCACTCGGGATCAAGGGTCAGTTTCCTAAACAGATTGTGACGATTTTACTCCTGACAGTTACACAGGAAATCAGGTCCCTAATCACTCCCATGGCGACTATAAATACCACCCCCTACCACTGTGACCAGGTAATCACTCTTTTTCCACCTTAAGCTCTTTCTTAATCACCACTGGTTACTGACAAGAGCGTCGGAGGGTGCGTCGCCGGAATCAACCCCGGTGTATCGCACTTCCTTGCAGGTAGCGGCAGGAATCAGAAGGCTAGGATCAGCTATTCAGGTCCCCTACGAACTCACAAATCTCATCTGTTTACCCCCACACCAAATTCAGCGGTAACAATGAATAAATAGCAAACAATTGCAGAGTCGCAATTGCTATGATATGGATAAAATGGAAATTTAGCAAATGACTGTGGATGCTCTTATGGATAATTTGTAAAGAGTATGTGATCAGTAAATGGAAGTCTCAGGACCGATGCTAGATTACGTCTTATTATTTACTATTAAAAAATAATAATTAGAACGTGCATCGCACGTGCGGGATACTAGTAATCTCTAATATTATAATGGGAGAAGACCTTAGTATCATTTGTCATTTTGTCATTCTACCAATATGTGCAATGCACGTACATAACTAATATAAAGGAGGTTTCCGGTTCAAATCCTCCTACGTCAGAATTTTTGTTTTTATTTTTTAAAATTATTAAAACGTGCATTACACGTGTAAATTACCAGTAATACTAGGGCTGGTATATCGTACCGTACCATATTATCATTACTCTACCGTCTACCGTACCGGAATACTTGGTACACAAATTTCTTTACCATTACTGTGCCAAGATTTTGGTATTACCGAGTTCGGTACTACCGGAATATTGGTACGGTATTGGTAATACCATGGTACTACCGGATATCAATTAGCTTAAAAAAATAACATTCATATAAATGGCAAATGAATGATAAATAAGCTCAACATAAATATATATGAAGAAGTTCCAACATAAATAATTATATATATATATATATATATATATATATATATATATATATATATATGAAGAAGTTCCTTAATCCACCTAGGCCAAACAACAAATCGGGGTTGTAGACTTTATTGTTGTACAATTTCAGAGATGTATAAGTTTCAATATAATATATATTTATTGTATGAAAATTAGTTTCAACATTCTACAATATGATTAATTTAATATGCTACTCTATTAGATTCAACATTCTGCAATATGCTTAATTAGATATAATTGGATAGCTTCAACATACAGAGAAAGAATGACAACAATTCCCGAAGTTAAGAAAATTCATATATAAAGAATGACAACAGTATTGTTATTTTCCGTTCATAACATTCATGATATTTGATGGTTCTTTCATTTCTGTGTATTGTTCTACTCCTTTTTTTTTTCCAGTATGTATCTCATTTAGAAGATTCATATATAAATCAATTTAAGGATTATGATACAAATATAATAGATAAATAAGATTTCACCTATATTAACTCCTAAAAAAATACAAAAATTAATTTGATAAATCAAATCAGAAGATCTTTTACATTCTAAATTCCTAATTACTTGTGAATAATAATACCCAAGATCTCAAGAAAATCCAACAAGAACAAGAAGAAGATGGATCTTATATTAATACACCAACTAAACTCTAATGTTTCCTAATTTGTCAAAAAAATCTTCCAAAAGTACCGTACCGATGGGGCTGAAGAAGGTAGGCAGCGTCGCGACAGCGTGGTGCTTCGGCAGCGTAGTGCGTAGGTCAATCAGTGCGTGTGCCCTAGATTCAAAAAAAGAAAAAAAGGAAGAAGGAAAAATAGAAGAATAGTTGAAGTGCTAGTATAACTGGGGTGAAAAATTGAAAAAGAAAATAAGAAAAATGTGCCTGGAGCTAAGTCTGGGCATGGGTTTTTAAATATAAAAATTAAATTAAATATATATTAATTACTTGGTATGGTACGGTATACCATGGTATCAGTATTGGGTACCAGTACCATACCATATAATTTCGGTATGGTACAATACCGAGATTTCGGTATGGTATTACCAAGATTTCGGTAATATATGGTATGGTAATGGTATGGTACGGTATGGTATGGTAATATGGTATTTTTTGACACCCCTAAGTAATACTATAATGGAAGGGTTAGGGTTGTCATTTGTAGACAACATATAATTTGTGGACATTCAACTTAATCTTAACAATTCATTTTTAGGTAGAAGTTATAACGATTCATTTACTCAACTGTTGTTAGTTACTATAAAATTCTCAAAGTTCAAATTTATGTACGATATAATTGTTTACAAAGTGTCGTTTAAATAAAATAAAAGTTTGTACCGCTAAGGATAATTTATAAATAATATGTAATGTGCAAAGAGATGTCTCAGATTCAATGCCATATTACTTTTTATTATTTAACTAGGTTTGCCCGTTGACACGTGCCTACGGCACGTCTTCGAAACGGTACACCTTGTTTGATCATATAAAATAGTTTTGGAGGTACAGCAAATTAATTGAAGTAGTAAACATAGAGCGAAAAACATATTATATGATTTTTTTTGAATTTTTAAAATTATTTTTAAATTTTTTAAAGTTTTTAAAATTTTAAATTTTTTAATATTTAAAAATTTTTAAAATTTTTATTTTATCAATTTTTTTAATAGAAGAGGGAGGGAGAGAGAGAGAAAAAAAAAATTAAATAAATATAGAAGTTGTTTTGGGTGGGAGATTTGAATTTGAGTCTTTGGAAAAACTTTTGGGGGGAAAATATGTTTTGTAAGATTAGATCCGGGCCTTTGATTTTTTAAGAGATTGAAGGAGAACCACTTGATAGCTTTCTTTGTATTTTATTATATATATATATATATATATATATATATAAAATAATAATAATAAAAAATTAGAATGTAAATCGCACGTTGTAAAACCAGTAACAATTAAAACTAGAAAAATGATGGAAAACCAAAATTAATATACTTTCAACAAATTTTTTCGGGAAATAGGACAAGAAATGTCCTAAAGTAGCCATGATAATAGCCCATGGGCCATGCGGTCTCCGGACTTCCAGTCACTCCATATCTCCCTCACGCCACGTGTCAAACTCCATACAGTAAGTGATCGTCCTACCGTCCCACTCCGTATACAAAACGCCACCGCTTTTCAATCCCCCACCCAAAACCCAGAAACACTAAAAAAATCAAGAAAACATACCGATGACGTCATACTCCTCTTACCCCGAGTCCGGCAGCGAAACCACCGCCGACGACATCACCCCCGCCGCCTCCAACCCCACACCTTCTACTTGGGAGACCGACATCGCGACACGTGTGAAACTCATGGTCAGCTACGGCGGCCGCATCCAGCCCCGCCCCCACGACAACCAGCTCGCCTACCTCGGCGGCGACACCAAGATCCTTGCCGTCGACCGCTCCCTCCGCTTCTCCTCCCTCCTTGCCAAGCTCTCCACAATGACGTCATCCTCCGATGATGTCATACTCCTGCTCAAGTACCAGCTCCCCGGCGAGGATCTCGATTCCCTCGTCTCCGTCACCAACGACGAGGATCTCGAACACATGGTGCACGAGTACGACCGGCTGTACCGGATCGGCGTCAAGCCGGTCCCGAGGTTGCGCCTCTTCCTGTTCCCGGTGCCGAAGCTGGTTTTGCTGTCTCCGGCTGAAGTGATGCCGGAGAGCCCCGACTTAATTTCCGTACCGGATACGGCGGTGGCGTCAGCAGAGGCGGATGTGACGTCATCGGAAGTGGTTCAAGATCTGGACACGCTTCAGATCGGTGATGAGAATGACGGCCAGAAGCAGCAGCCAATTCAAGAGACGGTAGCTAGGGTTTCGACTCCCGAGTACTACGTTCAGGAAACGGCGATGGGGGTGACGTCACCTCCGGCGGCTTACTGGCAAGATCATCCTCATATGAGCGTGGCGCCGGCCGCGAGGTTCGCCTCGTTCGTCGGTGGCGATCAGCAGTTTTTCTTGATTCCGGCGAATTCCGGCGTGTTTCAGCCGAATGCGTTGCCGGCACAGGGGTACTATACGACGGTACAGAGGATGGTACCTGCGCCAGCGGCGTACGATACCGCTGCGGCGATGTACTCGATGGCGGGGCCGGTACCGCAGGCGTTCGATAATGGAAGAGGTGGTAGGGTTCAGGCGGTGGATATTAGCGGGGGGGCGGCATACGATAGTGCCGCGGCGATGTACTCGGTGCCGCAGCCAAAAGCGGCGTACGATAACGGAGGAGTGGGGAGGGTTCAGGCGGTTGAGGTTAGTGCGGCGTATGATAGCGCGGGGCGGTCTGTTTATTATGCTGGAACAGCGGCACCTACTTATCAGACTGCGAGCAACGTGGCGGTCGCAGCTGCTGCTGGAGAAGCAGAAGTTCTGAAGCCTTCACAGGTTTCTTGATTTCTTTTTCTTTCTTTCTTTTTTTTTAATTAAAAAAGTCATTTTTATTTTGTCGTTTTGTGTTGTTTTTTCTTCTTTTCTCCATTTTCTTGGGTTAGTGTTAATGATGGTGAAGTGGTTGGTTGTTGGGATGTAAATACTGGGGGATTATGCTGTATTTTACTATAAAATATGGAGTATCAAATTGCATGTGTTTGTTCTTTTGACTTCATCAATTGTTCTTAGTCTTGTGTCATTTTTATATACATTGTTGATTGGATTCGGTTGTTTGCCCATGCCAATGCCCATGTTTGAATTTGAATTTCTCTCATCTCCACAAAATTGGGCCATTTATGCTGTGATTAAGCCATTTCCCAATTTGACTATAGAGAATAGATTAATGAAACTGCATCAATCGAAAGGTTTTATGTCTCTTCCAAGATATGAGCCATGATTTGCAAGATCCGAGAATCATGCAATTGGAATAAGACTTACTTCCTTCTTGAGTGTAGAATTGACTTGATGGATTGGAACTTGCTAATAAGATTCTTTCTTGTTGATGAAGCACCCTTTTTCTTTTTTCTTTTCTTAGAGCATATGTAGTAGTTGCAATGTAAAAATATCCATATCTCTATCTCTATCTCTACTATTATGAGAGAAGGCCTTAGTCCTTAACCCAATCCGTGCAACGCACGTGTTGGTAATTTTTTTTTTGCCCTTTTCATTCTCATTCCCCCCCACCAAAAAAAAATTCCCCCACGTGCAAACCACGTAATTTTTTTCCCCTTTTCATTCCCCCCTAAAAAAAAATTTCCACGTGCAAAGCACGTGTATAATACTAGTATGGATAAATAGATATAGAAATTCCACTTTTGCTGCACTCGTGCAAAGTTATTTTTTAGCTATCTATATTACAATATTAAGTGATGTGTCGTCGGAGAGGAAAAAAATTTAAAAAAATGAAAAATTTTGTGGGACGGCACTTGAAGTGCCGTCGGAGCGCGAAAATAAAAAAATAATTAATTTTAAAGAACGGACGGCACATGAAGTGCCGTCGGAGAAGGAAAAAAAGCAAAAAAAAAAATCAAACCATATGGATGGACGGCACATGAAGTGCCGTCCAAGAGCCATATGGACTTTTTTTTTGACATTTTCCACTTTTTCCGAAATTTCAAAAATATTTCATTAATTACAAAAACAATTCGGAAATTGCAAAAAAAAATTAAAAAATTACAAAAACATTTTCACAAATTGCAAAAAAAAAATTAAAAAATACAAAACCCCCAAATCCTCGGACGGCACTTGAAGTGCCGTCTGAGGATTTGGGGGAGCGCTGGGATTTTTTTAATTGGGAAAAAAAAACAACAAAGGACGGCACATGAAGTGCCGTCCGAGGGATTTGGGGGATTTTTTAACTGAAAAAAATAATAAAAAATCAAACGACGGCACTTCCCTCAAATATCGATAAAAGCTATATCGATTTTCATTTATAGCAATCGACTGTAGCGATTTATCGATAAAATGGATATTTGGAAAACGAATGCAGCACGTTCGTTTGCCAAATATTCATTTTATCGATATTTGGCAAACGACTACAGATGCTCTTATCTTATTATATATACATCTTATACTAAGAGGAGAGTGTCTGCCTTCTTTTTTTTTTTTCTTTTTTTTTCCTTCTTTTTTTTTGAAATAAAGAAAAGAAAGAAAAAGTAGGGATTCCTAACTAATACGTGCATTACGTACGATTTTATTAAAAACCTGAAATAAAATAAAATCTCATGATTCTCAAACACATTTTCGTTTCCTCTCACTTTCTTAAAACTCACAAAATTTCACGTCTCTTCCCAAACTCACTCACATCCCCTAACTTAGAATTAGATTTTTAAGCAAACAAAATTCGATAAATTATTTTTATATAATTTTCTTAGTTTATCATTGTTACCGTTAAATCTGGTGTGAGGGCAAACAAATAGTATTATACACGTGCTTTGCACGTGGGAAATATTTTTTTGAGGGGGGAATGAAAAGGGGAAAAAAATTACGTGATTTGCACGTGGGGGAATTTTTTTTTGGTGGGGGGGGGGGATGAGAATGAAAAGGGCAAAAAAAAAAATTACCAACACGTGCGTTGCACGGGTTGGGTTAAGGACTATGGCCTTCTCCCATTATTATTTTGAAAACAGTTTTCTGAAAAGAGTTTTCTGAAAACAATTTTCTAAAAATGAGTGTAAAAGCTGTTTGGTAATAATTTTTTATGAAAACAGTTTTTTGAAAATGAGAGTATAATGTATGTATAGGTTTGGTTGCATGTATATACTGTATACAGAGTATATATACTCTGATACAAACATGTTGTATACATATACATATATACTGATATATAATAAAATAAAATATTTTATTATAATAAATATATTTAATAACATAAATATATATAATAATTATAATAATATATATAATAATAATATATTCAAATTATATATTAAACAATTTATTATAATAATAATAAATTATATAATAATATATATAATAATAATATATAATAGTAATATATAATAATAATAATATATATTATAATAATAATAGATTATTATAATAGTGTATATAAAATAGTATATATGAAATAATAGTATATACAAAATAGTATACATAAAATAATAATATAATATATAATAATAATATATAATAATAATAGTATATATAAAAATAATATAATATAATAATAGTATATAAAAATAATATAATATAATAATAGTATATATAAAATGGTATATATAAAATAATAATATATATAATAATAATATAATATAATAATAGTATATATAAAATAGTATATATAAAATAATAATATATTATAAAAATTGTATATTATATAATAATATAAAATAATATATTATGATAAACATATTTAATAATATACATATATATAATAAAATATAATAATTATAATAATATATATGTAATAATAATCTCTTATAATTATATATTAAACAATTTATTACAATAACAATAAATTATATAATAAAATATATAATAATATATAATTGTAATATATAATAATAATAATATATATTATAATAATAATAGAATATTAAAATAGTATATATAAAATAGTATATATGAAATAATAATAATAATAGTAATAATAATAATAATATATAATAGTAATATAATAATAACAATAATGTATATAATAATAATAATAGAATATTATAATAGTATATATAAAATAGTATATATATTAAAAAAATAAAAAAATAATATAATATATATAATAATAATAATAATAATAATATAATAATAATAATAATAATAATAATAATAATAATAATAATAATAATAATAATAATAATATATGTAACAATAATATATTATAAATATCTATATAATAATATATTATAATAATAGTATATTATATAATAATATATAATAGTAATATATTATATATTAATATATATAATAGTATATAATAGTAATATATAATAATAATAATAATACATATAATAATAATATATATAATAATAATATTATATAATAATAATATAATAAGAATAATAGTATTTATAAAATAGTATATATAAAATAATAATATATTATAATAATTGTATATTATATAATAATATAAATTAATTTTTTATAATAAACATATTTAATTATATACATATAATAATTATAATAATATATATGTAATAATAATATATTATAATAATATATTAAATAATTTATTATAGTAATAATAAATTATATAATAATATATATAATAATATATATAATAATATATAATAATAATAATATATATTATAATAATAGTCTATATATATATATATATATATATATATATATATATATATATATATATATATATATATATATAGTAATAACAATAATGTATATAATAATAATAATAGAATATTATAATAGTATATATAAAATAGTATATATATTTAAAAAATAAAAAAATAATATAATATATATAATAAAAATAATATAATATATATAATAATAATAATAATAATAATAATAATAATAATATAATAATAATAATAATAATATATGTAACAATAATATATTATAAATATATATATAATAATATATTATAATAATAGTATATTATATAATAATATATAATAGTAATATATTATATATTAATATATATAATAGTATATAATAGTAATATATAATAATAAATAATAATAATAATACATATAATAATAATATATATAATAATAATATTATATAATAATATAAATTAATTTTTTATAATAAACATATTTAATTATATACATATAATAATTATAATAATATATATGTAATAATAATATATTATAATAATATATTAAATAATTTATTACAGTAATAATAAATTATATAATAATATATATAATAATATATAATAATAATAATATATATTATAATAATAGTCTATATATATATATAATACTAATAATAATAATAATAATAATAATAATAATAATAATAATAATAATAATAATAATAATGTTGCCGCTAATTTCGGTGTGGGGGCAAACAGATAGAATTTGTGAGTTCGTAGAAAACCTGAATAGCAAACACCTAACCTGTTCCGCCGGAGCTTGACCGTTGACTCCCGCCGTTCACCTGCAAGGAAGTGCGAGACACCGGGGTTGATCCCGGCGACGCACCCTCCGACGCTCAAGTCAGTAACCAGAAATGATTATGAAAAAGCGTTTAACTAGAAAAAGATTGATTACCTCTTAATGGAGATGGGTGTGGGGTATTTATAGTCGCCGTTGGGATCAGATAAGGAATGTGATTCCTGTGATCTGATAAGGCATAAAATCCTCGTAATCAGATTAGGAATGTAATCCCTTATTCCCGGTGAAAAGATAGATGTGAATCAGAGCCGTTGATTAGGATTAATCAGAAACCCTAATTCTATCTTTTCTGGACTGGGTGTGTTTCGGGTTGGGACCCGTACCCAGTTGAGGTGGATCCGTTCGTGGGTTATTGGGTCGTGAAGAAAGACCCAGCTCCCATTTCAGACCCGTTAGTAGGTGAAATTACCGTTTTACCCCTGAGCTTTAAGATTCGTGTCCGATGTGAACGGTCCCGATTTAATCCTATTTTTAGCCATATCACGAGCCCCCCACTCCCGAAGACTGAGTTTGATCAGCCTTTGAGGAGTAGCTTTTCTGTTTTAATGGCGTACGAGATTTTATCGGTGTTCTTAAGGGAGTTTGGAATCTTGCTCGGGGTGTAACAGTATTATCATGGGCTTGTAAAATGCCCAAAAATATTCTCAGAATTTTCTGGATTTTTGGTGATTTTTCCAGATTTTTCTGAGTTTTTTCTCATTTTTTCTCATTTTTTATTCATTTTCCGAATTAAATAATTAATTATCTAAAATATTAATTAATTATTCTAATTTAATAATTATTTTTTCAGAATTTAAAAATAATTTTTTCTGAATTATTAATTATTTTTAGAATTTTTAATTATTTTTTTTGATTTTTAAATATTTTTTTCTGATTTTTTAAATAAAAAAAACAATTAAATAAATAAATAAATAATTTAAATATTACCTGGACACGTGGCAGATTTCTGGCCATCCATCATAACCAGATGAACACGCATCGTGAGGCAGATCACGATCTGGACACGTGGCGCGTTTCTGGCCGTCCATCATGATCAGATCTGCGCGCATCGTGAGGCAGATCACGATCGGGACACGTGGCGCGTTCCTGAGCGTCGATCGTGTCGCGACGCGAATTTTGAGACGATCGGACGGATCGTGTTGGTCGGTCACTTTTTTTCTCAATTTACAGCATCGGTACTCCGGCACCTCGGCTCGGCGCTTCCGACCCTTGGAGTCGACGCCACGTGGCGATGCCACGTGGCACACTTTTTTTTTTTTCCTCTCCTCTTCTTCCCCGCTGCTTCTCATTCTTCTTCTTCTTAGCTCTTTCTCGCCCCCGTCTCCTTCGACCGTCTTTCTCTTCGTTCTTCGTCAGTTCGCGAGAGAGGTCGACGGGGAGGCTCGGAGTTTGTCGATGTGGTGGTGGAGCTCGACTGTTGGAGCTCGGTGCCAAGGTGACGCTCGGCGTGGGAGCTCTGAGCTTCGACGGTGTAAAGGTGGCGAAGCTCCTCGTTGGAGCTCGGTGCCAAGGCGACGCTCGGTGTAGGAGCTCTGAGCTTCGACGGTGTGGAGGTGATGGATTCGTCGAGAGTAGCTCGAGCTCAACGGAGGTTGACGAAGAGGTGGCCCGTGCGTGGAGGTCAGCGAGGTTGGGCGAGCTCGGCGTGGGAAGTAGGAGGTGGCGAACGTGGAGCTCGGAGAGAGGGAGAGCTCGGCAGTGACTGAGGTGATGGGTTCGGCTCGACGCTTTGGTCGGAGCTTTGTGATCGAGGAGACGAGCTCGGCGACGGAACATAGCTCGGTTGAGGATGACGAGCTCGTTCGTGGTGAGCTCGGAGCTCGTTGGGAGAGTTCGTCTTCGGCTGTGGAGTTCGGCGGAGGAGACTGAGCTCGGCGGTGGGTTGGCGTTTTGACGAGCTCGGTGCTTCGGCGCTCGGCGAAGAGAAGAGGCGAGCTCGGAGTTTGTCGATGTGGTGGTGGAGCTCGACTGTTTGGAGAGCTCGAGAGGCTCGAGCTTAACAGTGGGTTCGGTGAGAAGGTCGAGCTCGGCAATGGCTAGCTCGACGAGGAGTTGGGTTCGAGCTCGGCATCGGCGAGGGTGGAGCTCGTGGTTCGGCCGTAGCGGTGGCGAGCTCGACGTTGAGGAGGCGGTGCCGATGTTGGAGCTCGAAGCGGTGGAGAACTCGGCGTTTGGAGTTAGACGACGGAGGGGGTGCGTTCGGCTTTGAGCATGGAGTTTGGCCATGGAGAAGGAGGTCTCCGTTGGGTTGGCTTCGCATGGACGCTCGGTGAAGAAAGGAGCTGGGTTTTTTGTTTTGTTGGTTTTGCTGTGGCGGGAAATTGGAAGGGAAGAAGAAGGAAGGGTTCGGGTTGGAAAGGTGTTCGGGTCGGATCCCCTTAACGGGTCCGAACCTGGCACCTTGGTGCCCTTTTTTTTTTATTCTTCCTCCTCTGCTTCTTGTTCGGAAAATCTGAGCTCCTCGGATCTGCTTCTTGTTCGGCCAATCCGAGCACGGATTTTGAGGAGATTTTTTGCCACTTTGCGGTTCGGTAGGTCGGTAGCTCGGATTTGAGATCCGAGCTACGTGGCTCAATCTGAACGGTTGATCACGATCGTGGCGCGAATCATGAGACAAGAGGCACGAGTTTCGAGGAAACGTTATCTTGTCGTTTTGTGGAGACGTGGCGAGATCTGAGCCGTTCATCATGTTTTAGCGCGAATTTTGAGACGATCCGACGGTGAGATGAGATCGGTCGAATTTTTCTCCATATACGAGGGTCGATACCCCAGCACCTCGGCTCGGATCGGCACCTCGGCTCGGATCGGCACCTCGGATCGTTGGGGTCGGCAGCACTTCTGAGAAGAAAGAGGAAGGGGAGGAGAGGCATTTGGGTTCTCTCCTCCGCCTTGTTCTTTCGCATAGTGGAGAAGAGGAGAAGAGGAAGGGGAGGAGAGGCATTTGGGGTTCTCTCCTCTGCCTTGTTCTTCCGCACGGTGGAGAAGAGGAGAAGAGGAAGGGGAGGAGAGGCATTTGGGGTTCTCTCCTCTGCCTTGTTCTTCCGCACGGTGGAGAAGAGGAGAAGAGGAAGGGGAGGAGGAGAAGAACGAATGAGCTAAGAAGGGTATGGGTCGGACCGTGGGTATCTGGTCCGACCCCGACCGTTAGCCTCTTGTTCTTTCTCCCTCTTCATCTGCTTGCTTCGTTCGGCGAATCCGAGCCCAGATTTCGAGGTACATTTTTCGCCGCTCCGCAGTTGGGTAGATTGGCAGATCCGAGCTACGCGGCTCAATCTGGACGATTGATCACGATCGTGGTGCGAATCACGAGACAAGAGGCACGAGTTTCGAGAAAACGTTATCTTGTCGTTTTGTGGTGACGTGGCGCGATCTGATCCGTCCATCACGCTTGAGTGCGAATTTGGAGATGATCTAACGGTGAGATCGGCTCGGGGCGATTTTTTGCCATATACGAGAGTCGGTACCCCGGCACCTCGGCTCGGAGACTCAGTGGTTCACCCTCTGCCCGTAGTAGCTCGGTGTAGTGGAGAAGAGGAAAGGAGGAGAGGCATTTGGGTTCTCTCCTCTGCCTTGTTCTCTCGCATAGTGGAGATACGGTGCTGGGAAGATCCTCGTAAGAGCCATGGGAAGACCCATTCTTTGAAGTGAGCGCAAGGAGCAACTCTAAGAGAGTTTTAGCTCCGATCTCGTCAAGAAGAGCTATTTGAGAGACAAGTTTGAGGAGGAACTCTGGGAGAGAGTTGCGCTCCGATCTCGTCGAGAAGAGCTATTTGAGAGACAAGTTTGAGGAGGAACTCTAGGAGAAAGTTGTGCTCCGAACTTGTGGAGAAGAGCTCCGCTTTGGAAGTGAGCGGAGTGAAGAGCTCGGCTCTAGGAGAGCCATCTGGACGAGGAGTTTGAGGAGCAACTCTAGGAGAGAGTTTTTAGCTCCGAACTCGCTGAGAAGAGCTCCGCTTTGGAGGCGAGCGGAGCGAAGAGCTCGACTTGTAGAAGAGCCGTCTCGAAGGGGAGTTTGAGGAGCAACTCTAGGAGAGAGTTTTAGCTCCGAATTCGTTGGGAAGGGCTCCGCTTTGGAGGCGAGCGGAGTGGGGAGCTCGATTTGTAGAAGAGCCATCTGGAAGAGGAGTTTGAGGAGCAACTCTAGGAGAGAGTTTTTAGCTCCGAACTCGTTGAGAAGAGCTCCGCTTTGAAGGCGAGCGGAGTGAAGAGCTCGACTTGTAGAAGAGCCATCTGGACCGTTGATCACGATCGTGGCGCGAATCACGAGGCAAGAGGCACGAGTTTCGAGAAAACGTTATCTTGTCGTTTTGTGGTGGCGTGGCGCGATCTGATCCGTCCATCATGTTCTAGCGCGTTTTTTGAGATGATCCAACGGTAGGATGGCTCGGCAGCATTTTTTTCCATATGTGAGGGTCGGTACCTCGGCACCTCGGATCGGCAGCTCAGTAGTTCACCCTCTACCCGTAGTAGCTCGGTACCTCAAGAGGATGGGTCGACATAGGGGAGAGGTGAAGGGCTCTGAAGCTCTGCCTCTATTCTGTTTGGTTTTGGAGATTTTTGAAGAGGAGCTCAACCCCTAGGAGAAGAGGTGCTAGGAAGAGGTGCTGGGAAGACCCATTCTCTGAAGTGAGTGCAAGGAGCAACTCTAGGGGAGAGTTGTGAGCTCCGAACTCGTTATTTAAGTGAGGGAATCAACGGTTGTGGGAGCAATTTCGAATGGCGAACCACTTCTAGCTCGCTTAATAGCGAACTTGCGAAGTGGAATCGAGCCAAGTGTTGGACTCCGGAACCATCGTTAGAAAAGTTCAACGGATGTGGGAGCAATTCCGAATGGCGAACCACTTCTAACCTGCTTAAGAGCAAGTTATTCGAAGCAGAATCGAACCAAGTGTTGGACTCCGGAACCATCGTCAGAGTTATTCAACGGTTGTGAGAGCAATTCCGAATGGCGAACCACTTCTAACCCGCTTAAAAGCAAGTTATTCGAAGCAGAATCGAACCAAGTGTTGGACTCCGGAACCATCGTTAGAGTTATTCAACGGTTGTGGGAGCAATTCCGAATGGCGAACCACTTCTAACCCGCTTAAGAGCAAGTTATTCGAAGCAGAATCGAACTAAGTGTTGGACTCCGGAACCATCGTTAGAGTTATTCAACGGTTGTGGGAGCAATTCTGAATAGCGAACCACTTCTAACCCGCTTAAGAGCAAGTTATTCGAAGCAGAATCGAACCAAGTGTTGGACTCCGGAACCATCGTTAGAGTTTAGTGAGTTGCGGGAGGAGCCATGTAGAAGAAGCTGGACTCCGAACCCACCATTTAAGAGAGTCGTGACTCGGAGAGATAGAGAAGCAAGAGCAATAATTTTCAATGAGAAGATGTAAAATTTTATTGAAATAAACTAAGTGGCTGCTCCAATAGGGCGAGCCATTATTACATGCTGTTGGCCGAGTTACAAGCATCGGCCTTATCGAAAATCAGAATCCTACTTCTACAATAAGGTGAGGACCTCTTGGGAGGAGCTGAGTCTTAAAGCTCGGCGGGCTTTTCTGTTCGTTTGGAAGAGGTGATGGTCAGGGGAGGAGCTCGGCCCCCTCTTTTTGGACGAACTTGATCAGGTGCCCCCGTTGTATGAGTTCTTCGATCTCCTCCTTGAGAGCCCGACAATCATCCGTGTCGTGGCCGTGGTCCCTGTGAAAGCGGCACCACTTATCTTTGTCCCTCTTCTTGCCAGGGGTATTCATTCTTGGGGGAGCGCGGAGTAGTCCTTCCTTGTCTACCTCCATAAGGACTTCTGATATATTAGCAATGAGGGGGGTGAACTTCTCAAACCGAGGAGTCGGGCGGCGCTGGCCATTGCCGTCCTTCTGAAGCTTCTTAGCCTTTTCTTCTTCGGTCAACTTTCGTTTCGTCCCTGAGGTAGTCCCTCCGAAGCTTGGAAGGTAGGCGGCCTCTTCGGCACAAATGTACTTGTCACACCTGAGAAGGAGGTCGGCAAAGTTCTGTGGAGGCTTCTTAGCAAGAGAGGAGCGGAGGCTGGAATTGAAGACATTGGATTGGAAGGCGGCCGTTGCGACAGATTGGTCGAGGGAAGCTATAGACCTGGCTTCAGCTGTGAACCTCTTCACATAGTCTCTTAACTTCTCACCTTTCTCTTGCCTGAGCTGGAGGAGTGAGATGCTGGTCTTCTTCGTGCGCCTGCTACTCACGAAGTGGGTGATGAAGAGTGTTTCGAACTGCTCGAAGGAGAATATGGAAGACGGGGCGAGACGGGAGTACCATTCCCGAGCCGAGCCCTTGAGAGTAGCAGGGAATGTCTTGCACAGCAGGGCATCGGAAGCTTGGTGGATGAGCATGAGAGTCTTGAAGCTCTCAATGTGGTCAACGGGGTCAGTCTCCCCGGTGTAAGTCTCAAATTGGGGAGGTTTGAAGCCGAACGACACAAGTGCATCCACAATGGTTCGGGAGAAAGGGGGTCGAGTAGGACGTAGGGTCCTCCCCCTAAGCTCTTCTTCTCGACCTATCTGACCCAGGCGCCTCTCTACCTCATGAAGACGGCGATACATGGCGTCGTCCCTCCGACGGTAATCAGCCGAGCCTCTAGACTCATCTTCGTAGGAGGGAGAGCGAGGGCTGCGGCGATGGTAACTTCGGGAGCGACGAGGACATGGGGTACGCCGGGAGTTGGTAGGAGCGGGACGAGGAGATGGGGACCGTCGGCGAGGGCTTCGGACTGGAGGAGGGGACGGGGCCTTCGGCTCATTAGGATTTTGACGGAGGTTGAGTGCCTGTTGTACCATTGCTTGGAACTGCTGGAACTCGGCACGGGTGATTGGTGCCTCATTGTTCCTGGGCTGTTGCCGATCTGCGGGGGAGTGCCTCCTTCTGTAATGCTCGGGGGACTCCCTCCTTCCCCTTCGGACATGGGATCTTCTGTAGTCTCGGCGGTGAGGGGATCGCTCACCCGGACGTTGTTGGCGGGAGGCTCCCTCTCGGGACCGCTTCTCGTCCAGACGGTGGCGTAAGTCCTCCACCTTCTGCCGGTTTTGAGGATTGTGAGAGGCCATGGAATCCGTAGAGGCTTTGTGTATGGAGACGCGGTCCTGATTGAGCAGTTGCTTCATACGAGAGCCCCCCGCACCGGCATTCTGAGGACCGGTGGGAACCTTAGGGGGTTGTTGATTCTGAAGAGGAGGCTGATCTTGTTGAAGAGGGTCTTCTGTTTGAAGAGGAAGTTGCCCCTGCTGCTGAGCGGGTTGGATGGGGACTACCTCTTGTTGATCAACAGGGTTGGGTCCACGGTTGGACCCCCTGGATCTTACTTTTCTGGGAGGCATGGCTGGAGAAGAGCTAGTCGACGAGGAAGAGGCGGAGGCTATTCGTATGGTTTTCCCATCGACGGCGCCAATCTGTTGCCGCTAATTTCGGTGTGGGGGCAAACAGATAGAATTTGTGAGTTCGTAGAAAACCTGAATAGCAAACACCTAACCTGTTCCGCCGGAACTTGACCGTTGACTCCCGCCGTTCACCTGCAAGGAAGTGCGAGACACCGGGGTTGATCTCGGCGACGCACCCTCCGACGCTCAAGTCAGTAACCAGAAATGATTATGAAAGAGCGTTTAACTAGAAAAAGATTGATTACCTCTTAATGGAGATGGGTGTGGGGTATTTATAGTCGCCGTTGGGATCAGATAAGGAATGTGATTCCTGTGATCTGATAAGGCATAAAATTCTCGTAATCAGATTAGGAATGTAATTCCTTATTCCCGGTGAAAAGATAGATGTGAATCAGAGCCGTTGATTAGGATTAATCAGAAACCCTAATTCTATCTTTTCTGGACTGGGTGTGTTTCGGGTTGGGACCCGTACCCAGTTAAGGTGGATCCGTTCGTGGGTTATTGGGTCGTGAAGAAAGACCCAGCTCCCATTTCAGACCCGTTAGTAGGTGAAATTACCGTTTTACCCCTGAGCTTTAAGATTCGTGTCCGATGTGAACGGTCCCGATTTAATCTTATTTTTAGCCATATCAAATAATAATAATAATAATAATAATAATAATAATATATTTAGAGAGAGGATGTGAAAAAACAGAAAATAGTTGAAGTGGAGTTTTGTGAAAACTGTTTCAGAAAACAACCTAAACAAACAGGTTTTGGGGTTTTGGAAAACAAAAAAAGAAACAAAACAACAAACCAAACAGACCCATTCTCAAACACATTTTCGTTTCCTCCCACTTTCTTAAAACTCACAAAATTTCATGTCTCTTCCCAAACTCACTCACATCCCCTAACTTAGAATTAGATTTTTAAGCAAACAAAATTCGATAAATTATTTTTATATAATTTTCTTAGTTTATCATTGTTACCGTTAAATCTGGTGTGGGGGCAAACAGATAGTATTTGTGGATTCTTGAAAAACTTGAATAGCAAACCTGAAACCTGTTCCGCCGGAGTTTGACCGTTGACTCCTGCTGTTCACCTGCAAAAAGTGCGAGACACCGGGGTTGATCCCGGCGACGCACCCTCCGACGCTCAAGTCAGTAATTAGGAATGATTATGAAAGAGCGTAAATTGGCAAAAGATTGATTACCTCATAATGGTGATGGATGAAGGTCTTTATAGTCGCCTTAGGGATCAGATTATGAATGTAATCTCTGTGATCAGATAAGGAATGAAATTCCTGTGATCAGATTAGGAATGTAATCTCTACTTCCCAGTGAAAGGATAGATGTGAATCATGGCCGTTGATTAGGACTAATCAGGAACCCTAATTCTATCCTGCTGGAGCGGGTTTATTTCGGGTTGGGACTCGTACCCAAATGAGGTAGATCCGTTCGCGGGTTATTGGGTCTTGATGAAAGACCCAGTTCCCATTTCAAACCCGTTAGTAGGTGAAATTACCGTTTTATCCCTGAGCTTTAAGATTCGTGTCCGATGTGAACGATCCCGATTTAATCCTATTTTTAGTCATATCAATCATATTACCCTAACATGTGCTATAATACATTGTTTATAATGTATAACTTATTTACTAAATGTTAATAATGTTATAATATACATGTTAATATAAATTAGTTGATTTTGCGACATCTTTTTATTGCATGCATTTTTTAGTTTTATTAATATTTAATTGGATAGCATTATGGTTTGACAGTGATTTCTAAATCATTTGTTTATATGAGAGTGATAATGAAGATTTCAGTAATTAAGGTAGGAAAGATATTCATAAGTTTCTTTCAATTCTCTCACACTTTTTAGAAGTTCTATATAATTTTATGAGTCATTCAAAAACTATTTGAGACTCTGCAATTTGGGCAGAGTAGCACTAGTTTCTTTAGATAGTACATAATTTCTATATCCTATTTGCATTTATTGATTGTTGAAAGATGTTTTTGACTTGGCCTCTTGCCCTGCATGAAGAATTCAAGCTAGCTTGTAAATTTTTGTCAAATCTTTCACGGAAGTTGGTTAGTAAAATTTCTTTTTGAGGAATGTTATACATAACCCAAATCCTACCCCAAACTTTAAAAGACAAGATTCTTTAATAAAAAGTTTGACTTTTTAGTGCTTGGTGTTAAGTTTGGGGTAGAATTTAGGGTATGTGTAGATTTACATCTGGACTTCATTATGATATTAAATGGCTGAGATGAGAAAAAGATGTCGATGATAATGTCGGTACATGCATCATAATGAGGACTTGATTCTTAAATGTAAATGATACTTATTTTTCTGAGAGTAAATAACAAAGAATAAGTAGCATTGGCAAAGCTAAGAATAATCTTATTTTCTTCCCAAAACCCAAATTCACACAGAGTACTTAACATTTAACAAACAAAATTGCAGACAATAACTTTTCTGTTTGTCTCCAAAACTGCGCTGTTTATTGTTTCTTCCTTCAATTGACAGACACATCACCAACATAGCCTGCTCTTAAAGCCAACTTGCATGCTTTTGAGAATTGAGACATTGAATACTAGTGTATCTTTATTATGTAGGAGTGGGTAGGAGCCTAACAAAATATCACTAAAAGATATGGAGGTCAGGCTGAAGGATCCACTAGTATATACTATATACCTCTCACTCGCATTCATAACACTTCAGTGTTTGGATTTTTTTTGTTTTGTTTTTTAAGAAAAAAGGTGAAATATAGCTATCATATTTCATTGATAAGTAGTTAACAAAACAACAGAGGGGATTGGACAAAATATAAAGGAAAGAAAACAGAACAAAAAATAACACATATTACCTCCAACTAAGATATGAGGGTGGGAACAAAAGCAACAACAAAATAGAGTAAAAGGACTACACTCGTTACATATGAGGTCCTTCATAGCACTTTGTATTATGAAAGTATATTATATTATATATATACTAGATTTGCCCATGGGCACGTGCCTACGGCACGTCTTCAGAACGATACATCGTATGAAAAGCCTTGTAAACAGTAAATCAACAATTATGTAGTTCAAGTTTGAATAGTATAACAATAATTTGTTGTAAATAAAAGTTCATGTTTCCATAAGTATATACTAGTATAATGCACGTGCGATGCACGTCTATAAAGGTGTGTAGGATTTTGAGGAAGGGGCAGGTTACCGAAGAATTCGAATACATGCATGCATGCAGACAGGCATGCACAATTTATTCATTTTGATATTTGATTGCATGTGTGAGACCTACTGGGTTTGATAGGAGAAAACTTTCTTATGAATAAATTGTGCATGCAAGTACATGCAAATCTATATTATTAATTATTTTCATAAATCTATGCAGACAGGCATGCATATCTATGCATGTTAATTATTTTTTCAATACATGCAAATTACATTTCTGACATCCGATATTAACCCTGTAAATTTTTTTAGCCTTTTATGTTTATGAGGACATGATAATAAAAAACCGCTAAAATGGAGCTTTGCTTAATATATATATATATATATATATAGAGAGAGAGAGAGAGAGAGAGAGAGAGAGAGAGAGAGAGAGAGAGAGAGAGAGAGGTAATTAAATAAATAAATGAGTTTTTTTGGAGGGATTTGAATTTGAGTTTTGTGGGAATAGAAGGAGAGCCACTCAGTGGCGGAGGGAGGAAGAGAGTAGGGGGACATTTGGGACCCCAAAATTTTTGTAAAACTCCCTAATATAGATCAAAATTTTTATTTGGCCCCCCCAGTTAAAAAAAATTTGGAACCCCTAAGTCTAATCTACCTCTTATTAAAGGATCAAAATAGTGGTATGAGCTTTGGGCTAAAAATTAACAGTGATACTTATTATTTGATCTGTGTAATCATTGGATAAAATTTTGAATAAGAAACTAGTGTGTACACAAGTTACAAGTATATTTATTCATTTGAGTCGTATCTCTTAACCTCTAGTATTATAACAGTACAAAATAGTGTAGTATGATTATTGATTAGTATTAATCTTACCAAATTTAGAGTACAACTGTAGAAGTGCGAAAAAATACATGATACTAAAAATATAAATTTGAATATTTACTTTGATTATAATTTTATTTTGATCCAATTACTTTAATTCTTAAAAACAAAAGTAAAGTAAGAGATTTTCGGCAACAATAATGTCGATGCCGGGAGAAAAAAAAATTGGAACCCTCATTTTGATTTGTCTGGCTCCGTCACGGGAGCCACTTGATAGCTTTCTTTGTGTTTTATCATATAGATATAACCTAACACCAGCATTTATCAGACATGAGTTCATACGAATAACTCCTAATCTGATTCAATTACTGTCCTGTAAATTACTTGGAATTTAACTCAGATGAATCACTGAAAAACTGGTGATGGTACTTTGTGACTGGTTTAACTCCGGAGCGACCTGCATCATTGATATGGAGGAGCTTGTGGATATGAATTCAAACATTTCTGGTCCATTCTCGAAGAACTAATTCCGCAGCTTGGTCTGTAGGATAAGCAAGACGCGGGTCTACTATATCATTTACTAAAGTAAAACTCTTTGTTCAGTAGATGACAATATTTTCTTTTGGGCTACAGCTGCTGCTACAGGAGCAAGAAGGAGGATTGCCAGAGTTTTCCCGGTGAAGAATTTTGATGATGATGAGATAGAGTTTGGGCCGACATTGGACTGAGGGGCGGCGCCATCCATGCTCATCAGAGTCTCTATAGATGCAGCCCATGCTAATCTGTTTTTCACCCACTGTATTTTTGGTTGTTTGAGGTTTGGAGGTTTAGACCCACCCCCAAGGGTTTTGTTAGGGGTTTATGTTTTATTTCCTGCACTGTCTTTTTTTCCGCAGTGTAATTTTGTTTCTCCCCCGGTTCACGGGGTTGTTTTATTAACTACTTATTAATGAAACAGGGTGGCTTTATTCCACATTTCACCTCAAAAAAGACAATAGTAGGGAGATGAAGTCGGCTGGATGCCTTCCCAGTATCACTTCAAGTATTACCACTCCAAAACTATAAACATCGCATTTCTCAGTCACCCTTATTGTGTTGGAGAGCTCTACAGTTTCACAAAAATAAAACCCGTCAAATCAAATCTTGGTATGAATTTTCGGGAACAGTATGATTGTGTTTTGGTACTGATACTGTAACAAAATTGTAAACTTTTTCCATATAAATTTTTGGTACACAGTTTGTGCCATAAAAATCGGTGTAGGTATCTTGAATTAGTGATACTACTATATTAGTGTTGCCACATCTCTAATATTATAATGGGAGAAGACCTTAGTGTCATTTGTAAATTTGTAAATTTACCAATGCGTGCATTGCACGTGCATAATTAATATAAAGGAGCTCTCAGGTTCGAGTCCTCACTACGTCAGATTTTTTGCTTTAATATTTTTTTAATATATTAAATATACATCACACGCATAAATTATTATCTATCTATAATATAGTCTATAATAATTATTATAATGGAAGAGTTGGAGTTGTAAATCTACTTACTTACATGCAACTCCAACTCTCCCATTATAGTTTTCACATTTACTTTCAAAAATATATAAACCTATTTATTAAGACATGCATTGCACGTGTAAATCAGAGTTTTTTACTTTAATTTTATATATAAAAAATACGTGCATCGCACGTGTATATTACTAGTTTTGTGGAATGGTAATAGATCAAAACAATTACAATGAGTCAAGATTCTTCACATATAGATGAAGCCTATGTACACTTACACATTACATACACCAAATATATAACTCATTCAATACCCCGTCAAACTCATGGTGGACGAACCAACATGAGACGGAATTATCGGCCGTCTGAGATTTTGTAAAGAAGTTGGCGATCTTCAATCAAGTGTACGGATGTATTGGAGAGGGAAAGAAGCAGGTTGGACAAAGGGTTACTATGCACTCTCAGGAATCAGATTTGAAGAAAAAATTAATACATATATCTCTCATGAATCAAATGAGAAAAAAGTCTCGATGCATACTCCTTATGAAGGTGGTATCGTTGCATAACCCTCGCAAAGCAAACTTGAAGAGAGTCTTGATGCATACTCGGCCTCGATGCATACCCCTTATGAATCAGATCTGAAAAGAATTTTGATTCATACTCATTATGTAGATGATCTCGATGCATACCCCTCAAATGCAAAAAGAGTATTGAAACATACCCATTATGAAAATGGTCTCAATGCATACCTCTCATGAGTCAAATATGAAGAGGGTTTTGATACATACTCATTATGAAGATGAATCTTCCCGTCAAAGAAATGGAGATGATGAGTAGAGCTTGTTGGATCTCGTCATCAATGTATAAAGAGATGATCAAGTGGTCTCATCTATGTATAAAGAGATGATCAAGTGGTCTTAGATCTTGCCATCGACCAAAATATATGATTAGAGTTGAGATTTTGAAACCTAGAAATCCTAAGCTTTGATACCACTTCACATTTTGTGGAATCGTTATAGATCAAAGCAATTTAAAGGCAAGAGTCTTCACATATATAGTCAAAGCCTATGTAAGAAGAAGTAGCAGCAGCAGCTTGGACCCTCTCGAGTGGGAAGAAGAAGAAGAAGAAGAAGAAGAAGCAGCTTGGACCCACTCGAGCGGTTCCAAATATGGGAGCTTGCAGCAAAAGGAGGAGAAGATTAGGGTTGAGATTTTGAAACCGTAGAACCCTGAGCTATATCGTGTCATATTTTGTGGAATGGTTATAGATCAAAGACAATTAAAATGAGGCAAAAGCCTTCACATCTTATAGGCAAAGCCTATGTACAACTCACACATGCACACCCAAATATACACACATACATACATCCAATATATAACTCATTTAACAAGTGTAGCTTGGATAATCTAGATGATGACTGTGGTCAAATCTCTTATACTCAATACCATAGCTAGTTTCTACAGAGTAAATATAAAAGATAATTTTAGAAGCATGGACATTTTTGCTTGAGATGTCATGGTGTATGATTGGTGGAGTGAGTGCAGTCGTGGTGCATGTAAGATAATGCATGAGCGAAAGCCCCTAACAAACACTCAATCTCCTATTCCAAGTGAACTCCGTGGCTCCCTCTTTCCATGACCTCATACACAAGAAACTTGCAGTTAGTCTATTCCACTGCTCAAAGAACTGCTACTCATATCCAGCATCTGGTGCAAGGTGGGAAGATTCCTGACTCGAAGTGGATTAATGCTTCCATTGGGATGATTGTTGCTCAAGGTATATATAGGACCAGTCTATTTGTTTGATGATAGATACAAGAGATTCAAGGTTTGATAGCTGCTTACCAATTTCCTTTGGCAACCCTCATGTGAATTGATTGGTTCTTAGATTCTTGTTGAACAAAAAGGTCAGATTACCGATTTCATTTGGTAACTCTCGTATCAACTGGTTCGAAGAGAGGTCTAGTGTTTGTAGTCTCCATGCATAATCACCCCAATTCAGTCTAATATTGTTCTTTGAGATCTTCAGGCTTGTCAAGTTATAGCATTCCCGGACCCCATCTGGGTGAAATCTGACCTGAAATCTTATTACTACTTAAGGGTATCAAAAGTCGAAGGAACCGGTCCTACAAGGTTTGTTTAGTTCTAGAATAAGCTCCATCAAAGTTTTGAAGACAACCAAATTTGCTTGGAATGTAACCTGATATATGGTTCTCGAAAAGAGCTAGTGTGTTTAAGCTCTTTTAAGTTCCCTAGAGTCAAAGGAATCGGCCCAGTCGGTTGATTATTACTCAGATCTAACTCAGCTAGAATGGCTAGGTTTGCAAGCTCAGAAGGAATTGGACCAGAAATTTGATTGCCGAAGAGTAACGAATGGGTCAATGATGTCATATCTGCTGAAAGACGTAGGAATTTGATCACTAAGTTCATTTCCTGAAACATTTAACATTAACAAGTTACTGAGCTTGCCTAACTCTTGAGGATTGAGGTAGAATATGTTGAGGGCGGTTAAGTTTTTTTGTTTGTTTTTGGTACCTTAAGTTAAGATGCGTTTGATAAGTTGTATTCGGAGATGATAATAGTGGAAAACTCATGGAATCTCAAACATAGAATGCTATAAAAAGAGATTTCCCAACCAATTGTGTGTTTGAAGAGGAAAATAATAAAATCATTGAATCTGAAGATTATGATGCCGCAACAATTGAAATTGAGAATCCACCTAGTTTCTCGGGAATGTTTGGCACATGAGTTTTGAAGTAGAAAATACAAGAAAGTAGGGAAAGTGACCCTATTTTACCCCTTGTCAAATACATCTTTACATACCTTTATAGGATGAAATGAGTGTGATTTGTGTTAGCAGGACTGCCATTTTGCTTGAATCCGACCTAGATCTCTATAAGTTTGAACCATTTCTAGTGTCCTTTGCCTAGGATGTTGGAGTTTCTTGCTCGATTCGCCGGCCCGGCAAAAAAATTGGGCTGGATTTAGACTAAAGAAGTTCAGCCTAATGGATCCAAGTCAAGTCAGCAGTTCTTCTAAAAAAATAATAGCAAAGACCATATTGGAAGATCGATTTCTTTTTTATTTTTTAATATTTATAGATAAGATATTAGAGATAGGTGACATGGTCTTTAGTAACAGCCCAAGCTTGTATTATGTATTACAAATGTATGATCATAATTAGTGCCTACAATTTTGTAATACCAGATCATTTACACGTGCGCGCCAAGTCGTTGGTCCTAGATAAAATTGTTGGATCCAAGAGGAAAGTAATGAAGGGTATCGTCTGCATAAAACTAGTAAGACATAAATCATCAAAATTAAAGAGTACACATACTACCAATCTTATTACATTTTTCCTGGTCCCCTTCAACTAGGTTAGGTTATACAAAAAGTTATACAACTTCATAGCCATGGCATTATGATGGGAAAGGACACTTGCTATGATAAAAATAAATGAAAATATTTAGAGTTAAATTGAAGATTATGGTCAGATGTCCCCGTTCTTATCATTGTACATCACTTTATTGTTAGTTGCGGATTTTGTATCCACATTTATCTACGGTCCGGAGCATAGTTTCTGAAATTGTTTCTGATTAATGATGCATGGGCGCTGTTCTTGGGTTCTCATATCAGCTGAGACATTGTTTGGTGGTTTTCTGTTAAATAGCTTGCTAAGAATGCACACACTGATATGTAGACACTATTCACTAATGGTACTCTATTTTCTTTAATGAGTTTGTTTGTGCATGTAGACTGACTAGTGACTAGTTCACTACTGCTTTGCAAAATCTTTGCTAGTTTGCATGAAGTACTGGTATTGCCGCAGAAAATTGAACACGCATTTCCTGCCTATAAATTGAAGCCATCGTCCATTTTTATGATAGGAACAAATATTTTTGATGCGTTGAAATGAATTACATCATGGCATTCACTCTACTTCTTCAAAGGTCTTTCTGGAGGTCTCTATATTTACCCTTCATGATGTCTTTAATTTGATTCTGATATTTCATTCAAGTAGTTATTGGATTCATATATGAAATGTTCCAAGCAAGATGATACAGTTGTTGGATTTATGTCTTGCATACTAAGTTAGATAAAGAATATGATGAAGTGATAGATGGAGGAATTGAGAACAAGCGAAATAGCAACAACAACAACTGAGGCAGGTGTAGTGGACCGTACCTAAGGAGCGGTCAACCGGTCACTGTACAGGGAGTTTCTGAGAGACCACACTCGACCGCGCGCGGCTGGAAGTGTTTTTCGGGTTTGGGTCCAGAGGATTCGATTGAAGTCCGAACAAGCTATTCAAGTTAGATTGTATGGCTCTTATCGTAGGGTTTTCTCTTCAGTAATATCCAACGACTATTGTATTACGACATCAAACCATGGTTTCTCTAAATCTCTATATATTATTGTAATTGGCCTCCATGAAGAATCAAGAGAGAGAGTACTTCATTGAAGAGAGTTTGAGAGGTTCTCCAATTGTAAACAACTAGTATTTTCTGATGAGGCTTGAGAAAGGGTCGTGGTGAGAATTGTAATATTGTTGTATTTTCTCTGGTTGAATAACATATCAGTTTCTTCTCCCCCGAATTAAAGCGAAATCCCCAACCGAGACAATTTTGCATGCTTTGGTGTGTTTGATGTGATCTTCTATTTACTTGGTGGTTTGTATTGATTGTGTCGCTTAACTCATCAAGATCCTATTACAAAAGGGTATCAAATTCCCTAACAATTGGTATCAAAGCATCAGATTTATGGGTTTGTTCGAGTTCCTTGAAGAAGATGGCAGATTAGATCATGAAGATCAAACAATTCGACGGTTAGATCAACTTTAATCTCTGGAATGTGAATATGTATGATACGTTGGTTCTAAAGAGTTTGAAGCTAACCCTAGAAGGAGATAAAGGGAGACCATTTGGTATGAAGGATGAGAATTGGGAAGATATTTGTTCAAGAACCTTGGGTTTAATCCAGATTACATTGACGAGCGAAGTCAGGTGCATCCTCATGAAAGAGCAAAGCACGACGAGTCTATGGGAAAGTGTAACCCCTGTTCCCGTTAATAAATATTTTTTTCAAGTATTTTTTCGTATTTTAAATTCTTAGTATCTTGTAACTATTCTCTCTTAATTTATTATATTATTCAAACTATTTTATGAAGCCCAATACAAAATTATTCAATTGTTTAACTATTTATTATAAACCCAGTTGTTTATTTTAAGCCCAATTTCTCATTTTTATTTTAACTGAGCCCAAATGTTTATTATAAGCCCAATATCATAATTGATTTATTTAAAATGTTTTAAGCCCAAGTTTACGACCCAAACCCACATGTATTGGATCTCAACCCGTTAACTTATTACCCTACCCTACCCAAATTTATCCACCCGTATACAAAACCCCTCACTTTCCCCCAACTCTTCACCTCCTGTAACTCTTTCCCCTACACTTACAATAACTACCCATTACTAAAATATTATTATATATTTATTTTTCTATTTAATTTCCCTTATCTGTTCTCTCTCTCCCCGTCTTCCTCTCTCCCCCTCCTCTGTTATAAAAACCCAACAGACCCAACAACTCCCCCTTCATCTTCTCCTTCTTTCTCCCGCTTGTCTCCTTCCTCCAATCCCGCCATGTCCAACCCCACCTCCGCCTCGTCATCCCCTACCTCCGAACACCCCTGTGACAGTGTAAAAATGGCCTGAGGCCCATCCAAGGCCCAATACAATTTCTATTCAGAAAAGCAAGAATACCGACCTGGCTCGGCTCCGGACCCCTTCAGGGTCGGCGCCGAACCTCGTGTTTTGCCCCCACAGTGCCTGCTTCCTCGTACTGACGAGCCTCAGTATCCCCCGGAGTCCGATCCGGAGCAGTCCCTCATGCCGTCCCCCCTCTCTGGCGGGGCGGAGGGGTGACCTGGCGCAGCCTAGGCCCTCCGATTCCCCCAGAGACTCAGAGGACTCACGATGGGCCACGTCAGCTCCAAATACCGCCAAGGGTTTCGCCACGTCAGCCCTATACCACTCCTGGTATCACCGCAACCGCCCTAAACCCCCTGGGCCTTCTGCCACGTCAGGCCCATGGGCTTTCGGAACCAAACCCGGTTGGGATTCTCTATAAATACTAGACCCTCATCCACCTTTTGAAGGTAATCAATCTTTTACCACTTAAATATACCTAGTTATTGCTACTCTCTCACAGAGACTGACTAGAGCGTCGGAGGGTCCGCCACCGGGACAAACCCCGGTGTTTCAGGACCGTCTGCAGGTACACAAGACCTCGGATCCGACCCTTCCGATCCGAGCCCAACCTTCAAACGCCTTTCCAAGCTCATCGTAGACCCCAGAAGGTCAACCGAAGGTCGGCAGACGAGCGGCAATCTCCTTCAATACAAATTGAGTTCGAACTCACACCTGGTGCTTCCACACGTGCCCCAGAAATAAACAGCATCAGGTTGGCGCCGTCTGTGGGAAAAGCTGCTCCAGAAGCCGAATCTTCATGACCTCCAAAGGCAAGGGGGCTGCTCCCTCCGTCAACCAACGGGACCCGCCCCCACCCTCTGATGAAGCCGGGCCCCGCACGTCGAAACACAAGGCTCCCCCTCGGGAGTCCCAAACGAGCGTCGGCGGGACAGCCCAGCCCGACCTACAAAGAGTAATCCTCAGCCGCAAGGTTACCCACAACTGGGGAAGGGCCGCTTCCAACTCGGCCCCGAACCATCCGAGGAGGACCCACAGGGATGACGGCCCACGGGGTCGGCAAGATGATAGGAACCGGGGATCACCAACACCGAAGCCTGACCCAAACCGCACCCAGGGTCAGGATCCCGAATACGAGGTATCCCTGGATACGCCCTTCACCCTACACAACATCCACGGGGGACCGGTGAGGGGAGAAAATGATGCTCCCCAAAGAACCTTCACCCAGGGGACGAACGCCATTCGGTACAGCCCCTCCCCTGAGCTACAACCGCGGCCAGTCTCCTTCTCAGGAGAGGGCCCCGAAGGAATTCACCTCCCCCACAGCGGGGGCCTCGTCGTTAGCCTCAGCATGGCCAATTGCGAAGTTCGCCGAATCCTTGTTGACAGCAGCAACCCGGTAAATATTCTCTTCCTCAGAACCTTCGAAAGCCTCAGATTGCCCAGAGGGAAACTCAAACCAGCGGGAGGCACGTTGCTTAAGCTTGCGGGCGTCCCGATCATGGTGAAGGGAATTATTACCCTCAACGTCACCACTGGACCGGATCCTGTCAAGAGGACCGAGTCCTTGGATTTCATGGTCATCCACGCCAAGGCGGCCTACAACGCCATCCTCGGCAGACCCGGGCTAAACTCCATCCAGGCGATACCTTCGGCCCACCATCGGAAACTCAAAGGGAGAAGGGGCGTACCCCCCCTCAGCACGGGCGTACTCCCCCTCAGCGCCGTTGAACTCGAACCCGAGAAAGACGGCCCCGCCCCCGAGCCCGTGGACGAGCTGGAGGAGATCCTATTCGACGCTGAAGATGAGTCCAAATGGTTCCGGGTGAGCCGCTCACTCGCCGAGGACCTGAAGGCGGGCATCATCGCTTGCGTCCGCCGCAACGTTGATCTCTTCGCTTGGAAGCCCTCCGATATGCCCGGAATCTCCGAAGACTTGATCATGCACCGATTGAGTGTCCTCCCTGACTCTAAACCGATCGTCCAAAAGAGGCGCAAAGTCGCCCCGGAGAGGCAACTAATTATAAAAACAGAAGTGGACAAGCTCTTGTCCGCTCGATTCATCCAGGAAGTCACCTACCCCGAATGGTTGGCCAATGTCGTCATGGTGAAGAAAGCTACAGGGGGTTGGCGAATCTGCATTGACTTCACGGACCTTAACAAAGCGTGTCCAAAAGATCCTTTCCCCCTCCCGCGCATCGACGCTTTGATAGACGCGACCTCAGGGCACGAGCTACTGTCCTTCATGGACGCTTTCTCGGGGTACAATCAGATCCGGATGTTTCCGCCAGACATCCCCAAGACCTCATTCGTCACCGACCAAGGTCTTTATTGTTACCATGTCATGCCCTTCGGGCTGAAAAACGCCGGTGCCACGTACCAGCGACTCGTCAACAGAATCTTCAAGGACCTGATCGGCCGCAACGTAGAAGTTTACGTCGACGACATGCTTGTCAAGAGCCGGGCTGGGCCGGACCACGTCGCCGACCTCGAGGAAGCCTTCGGTGTCCTCCGACGCCACAACATGAGGCTTAACCCAGCTAAATGCGCCTTCGGCGTCTCCACGGGGAAGTTCCTAGGGTTCATTGTCAGCCAGCGCGGCATCGAGGCAAACCCCGAAAAAATACAGGCCATCATCAACATGTCCCCACCCCGGAATGTCAAAGAAGTTCAGAGGCTCACGGGTCGGTTGGCGGCGATCGGCCGTTTTCTCTCCAAGTCAGGGGAGAAATCTCTCCCCTTCTTCAAGGCCTTGCGCGGGAAAGGGGGCTTCGAGTGGGGTACCCCTCAACAAGAAGCCTTCGAACAGCTGAAACGGTACCTCGCCAACCCGCCTCTCCTCAGCAAGCCCGAACCAGGCGAGCCGCTTTGGCTCTACCTGTCCGCCTCGGACCACGCCCTCAGCGCCGTCCTCGTCCGAGAGGAGGCAGGAGTTCAGAAACCCCTGTACTATGTAAGCAAAGTGCTACACCCGGCCGAGACGAGATACGCGAAGATAGAAAAGGTAGCCTATGCCCTGGTTATGGCAGCCCGAAAACTCCGACCTTACTTCCAGGCCCACTCCGTCCGAGTTCTGACCGACCAACCGCTGAAGACCGTCCTCCACAAGCCCGAAAACTCCGGCCGATTAGTCAAGTGGTCGATCGAGCTGAGCCAGTTCGACATCAGCTATCATCCCAGGGCAGCCATTAAAGGGCAGGCCCTCGCCGAGTTCATAACTGAATGCACTGTCTCCGAGCAACCTGACGTAGAAGAGCCGGATCTGACCTGGGAGGTCTTTGTTGACGGCTCATCCTGCGAAACGGGGAGTGGGGCGGGCGTCATCCTTCATGGCCCCGACCAATTCCTACTTCAATACTCCCTGCGCCTCAACTTTCCCGCCTCCAACAACGAGGCAGAATATGAGGCCATGATCGCCGGACTGACCCTCGCCCACCGAGCCGGTGCCAAGCGAATCCGGGCGTTCAGCGACTCTCAACTCGTGATCCACCAGATCAACGGAGAGTACGAAGCCCGCGACGACCGAATGGTGAGATATTTGGCGGCGGTCCGACGGCTCTTGGCGCTCTTCGACAACACTGCGGTTGTCAGAGTCCCCAGGGAACAGAACGCCCAAGCCGACGCGCTATCCAAACTCGCCTCTTCTTCCTTTGAAGGCCTCGATCGTACGGTGCCCGTCGAGGTCCTCTTGGAGCCAAGCATCCTTAGCCCAGAGCCGGAAGCAATGTGCGTACAAGAAGGAACCAGCCCGGACGACTGGACCACTCCCATCCGAAAATTCTTGAGCCAGGCCGAGCTTCCTGAAGACAAAGCCGAGGCCAGGCGAATCAGAATCCGAGCGGAAAGGTTCGTCATAATCGATAACATCCTCTTCAAACGCTCGTACACCCTGGCCGACGGCAAACCCTACCTCCGCTGCCTCGCCAAGGACGAGGCCAGCTACGTCCTCAAAGACCTGCACGAGGGGATCGGCGGATGCCACATGGGGAGTAGGACGCTTGCCCGAAAGGCTCTGAATCAAGGGTACTATTGGCCCACCATGCTCCAAGACTCGCAAGACTTGGTCAAAAGGTGCGGCCCCTGCCAAAGGTTCTCTCCCATCAAAAGGCTTCCTCAAGCCAACCTCCGATCCTTGGCGAGCCCTACGCCCTTCGCCATGTGGGGAATGGACCTTGTGGGGCCCTTCCCCCCAGCGGTAGGACAGAAGAAATTCCTGATTGTCGCCATCGACTACTTCACCAAGTGGATCGAAGCCGAACCGCTGTCCAGCATCACCGAACGCCAAGTGCAACAATTCTTCTGGAAGAACATCATTTGTCGATTCGGGATCCCCCGAATCCTCGTCACGGACAACGGAACCCAGTTCCAAGGGCAAAACTTCCAATCTTTCTGTCAGGACATCGGCATCCAGCAACGTTTCTCCGCCATTTGCCACCCTCAATCCAACGGCCAAGCAGAAAATGCGAACAGGCAAATCCTCGATGGCCTCAAAAAGCGCCTTGACAGTTCCCCCAAGGGGCTCTGGGTGGAGGAGCTGCCCAGCGTACTATGGGCACACCGAACCACGCAGAGGATCCCCACAGGGGAGACACCCTTCAATCTGACCTATGGGACTGAGGCAGTCATCCCCGTCGAAGTCGGATTGCCTTCCCCCCGGATCATAGCCTTCGATGAAGACGACAACGCGTCCGCCCTGAGGGCTAACCTAGACTTCGTCGCCGAGGTACGAGAAAAGTCCGCGGTCCGAAGGAGCATTTATCAGCAACGGATCGAGAGATTTTACAACAAGAAAGTCCGCCCCACCAGCATCCAGGCAGGGGACCTAGTGTTGCGAAAGCTATCCGTCTCTGACCCGACCAAGAAGAGGAAACTGGCTCCCAACTGGGAAGGCCCGTACCGCGTAGTCGAGGCGGTACGCCCGGGTACATACCGACTGACGGATATGAATGACCGACCCATCAGCCGACCCTGGAACGCTGAGCACCTCATGAAATTCCGGGGAGAGCAAGCTTAGGCTCCAGCGTGGCTTAAGTAAATTAAAAGTTTTTGTAAACATTCATGTGTAAAGGGCCGCTTCGGCGACCCCCCCCCCTCAGTCTGGTATAAAAGAAGTCTCTTCTGTCAAAAGTTAAATACCTCGGCAACGCCGACCCGGTACCGGGCAAGGCGGGCGGCATCAAGGTTCTCCCTCGGGTCTCATCCCCAAAACGCCTCGGCAGGTGCGACCCAGCAACGGGCAGGAGGTCTCCCTGTCGCCCCGCATCGATTCCTCACGAATCAGCGGAGCCCGACCTCGCCTAAACCACCCTTCACCACCCCGATAACCAGAGCAAAGAAGGAAATGAAAGCTTTATTCATACTCTTTTATTTTTTGTACGGAGAAAACAAGCAAATACCGTTACAGAACCACTCCCCTCATCTCAAACTAAAGGGGATCTCCGACTTAGGGCCCCTCGGACCCGGTAAAGGGAGGAACCACTCCGACCAAACGACTGGGGACTCTCTCCTCGTCATGGCGATCCTTCGGTTCCGCCATCGTCGACACCCCGGCCACGGAGCTCTGGGCATCCACGGATCGAATGCGCTCCATCAGTGGCAACGCCGAGGGAGCCCCCTCTGCTCGCCGATCCCTCAAGGATGATGTCGAAACACCCAACATGGTCCTATAGCGGTGTATCTCCATCTCCTTTTCCACTATCACATCGCGAAGAAGCTTCTCGGAGGAAGGCCTCTGCACCGAAGAACTTGACATGGTGTATCCAAGACCAACGCCCCCTAGCTCCCGATCCACCATCGCCCTCCTCAGCCGGCTCGCCTCCTCACTCAGGGCTTCAGACTTGTTCCTGTAATAATGGAAGGCCGCATCAGTGTCGCGAGCCCTCTTTCGATACCGAACCAAGGTGGCCTCTAAAGCCTCGACCTTGCCTCGAAGCCACGCCACGTCGGAACGAAGGGGGTCCACCTCAGGAAGGGGAGCCGTGACCTACAAGAGAACCAGCCCGCTCAAGACATATATGCAAGGAGGTTCAGAAATTTTTCAAAGTTGGAACACTTAGCCAGCCAGAAAACCCTCTTTTTATAAATTCAGTTTCCCCATACAAAAAATGCGGTGGCCAGTCCGCGGAAGGCAAATACAATCGAGAGAAGGAAAGAGAAAGACAAAAATTATACAGCGGGTTTTCCCACCTCGATATCAGCCGGATCCGTTGGAGGGTCGGTAACCAATTTGTCATCTGACCCTTGTCCGCCAGGAGTCTTCGGTGTCCCCTCAATCTCCATATCATACTCGAAGTTGGACAGGTCGATGGTCGGATAAAAGTGCCTCACATGGCTGAGGGCCTTCGCATAACTACTATCCTGGGCATTGATCACCAGGATCTGACACGACTTAGTCACCTCATCCTTCTCCTTCTCCGACCTCTCCTCCAGAGCCGACCTCGCCTTCGCCCATTCCTCCTTCTCCTTGTCAAAAGCCACCTTCGTCTCCGCCTCCCTCTTACGAGAGCCTTCGAGCTCTCCCTTCAATTCCGTCACCTCCTGCTCGGCCTTGTCAGCCCGATCTCGCTCTCGCTGCACCGCCGCCTCGTAGAGGCCCTTCACATGGGCCCCCTGCACGGCCGCCTGCCAGGACCAGACACTACTAAGAAATCTTCCTTAAATAACATCACCTGAAAGCTAGGAGGTTCGATCGACTTACCAGCACCGTGGCCTGCGCAAGACGAACATACGCCTCGTCCAGGGTCTGGGACTTCATATCCGAGCGGTCCCGAGGGGTCGCCAACTTATCTGCAACCTCCACGGCCTGGCGCCCCCGGACCAGGCAATCACCCTCGCGGATCGACCAATCCGGCACCCACCTTCGCCGAAGCCTCTCCTCAAGTCCGGGATCCACCGGGGGACCCTTCCCCTTATCAGGCGCGGCGGCCGCACCCTGATCCGAACCCCCCTGGACCACGACGTCCCCACCCGTCTCTGATCGAGTCCTCTTCATCCTCGGCTGAATGGGGACCTCGGAGACGACCTGGGACAACTCGGTGGTCTTCACCGCGACATCCTTCTTCTGGCCCTTCGTCTTCCTCATGGCGAGCCTCAGCGCCTTAATCGACTCCTCATCCATTTCTGTAAAGAGATCCATTAAGAACAAATGAGCAAAAAAGTACAAGAAGAGTGTGAGGAAAGAAACAACCACGTACGAGGCACGGCCGGGCTGGGGCTCAGTCCGACGTTCGCCAGGTGGGCCTCCGTCACCTTCCCCCAATTAATGCTATGCGACAGACGGAGGCGCTCAACGAGTCTCCACTCCTCCGCCGTCAAATCCCCTGGCCCCGGTGCTGGGTAGCTCGGCTTAGTATGGTTCCACCGAGTAGGGATAGCCCAAGGGTCCTCACTCCGGATCACCAGATACTTCTTCTTCCAGAACTTAATGGAATCCGGATGACCGTGGACAACCTTCGCCTTACCTCGAGGCGAGATATAATATACCCCTTCTGCTGATGAGCCAATCAATAGCATCGCTCGGAACACGCCCAGCCGTAAGGGTACCCTCCGTTCCTCGCACAACAGCACGAAGCAGATGATCTGCTTCCAGGAGTTCGGCCCGAACTGCATCGGCGCCAGGGACGACCAATTTAACACCTCCCGAACGAAGGGGTGGATGGGCAGCCTCAGGCCGGAGATAAAGGCGTCCACAGGGAAGATACAATACCTGTCCGGCAGGGGATCGGTCGGTCGAAGAGAAGAACTCGGCAGCATAAGCTCATAACTGGGCCCTATGTGGTAGGCCAACTGCAGAGCCCCCAAGTCGCTTGCCTCCAGAGCGGTCGGGGAGGCGTCCACCATCAACCTCTTCCGGCTTGACGACGACGGCTGGACCCCCGAGGACTCCTTATCGGAGAGATCGTCGGGGTAGCAACGGAAAGGCCGGGGTTGTGCGGACGACCCTATCCCCAAGTCGCTCGGGCCGCCACTCTTCGATTTCTTCTTCTTCGGAACCCTCCTCCTCTTAGTCCGTTCCGGCGAAGGTGTAGACAAGCGCCCCAGAACGGGCGGATTCGGAGACCCCGCGGAACCTTCTCCCTCGGAGCCACCCTCCTCTCCGGAAGCCGACCCTAGGGTTTGGACTTCATCTGAGCTGCCACCCCCCTCCTCAGAGTCGCTGCTTTCTACCACGAAATGCCTCCGAGATCGCAATGGCTTCACGCTGTGTACGACCTCCTCCTCGCCTACCGGCCCCTCTCCAGAGGTCGACGCCAACGAGCCGGACTGAGCCCTATCCATCCGTGCCTAAGTTAAAACAGGATTACCAACTAACCTGAAATCACCTCGGAAACACGACCTTGCTGCCGGAAGCTGAAGGGGCGAGCGCTGAAGAGTTGAAGGATTTTTTCAAAAAGTAAGAGGCAGGAGAGAAATGGGCGACGGGAGGAGAGGGGGGAACATTTATAGGGGATAAGAACAACTCCTCGATTTTCGCGGTCACTATTCACCGATTGACGTACAACTACCGCCTAGAAAATCACGCCACATCCTCGAAACACGTGCTGCTGACGTCACCCAGTGCCAGGCTGGCAGCACGATACGGGGCCGGTTCGGGCAAAATAACGACTCGCTTTCGCCAGCACTAAAGTACTCTTCTTCAGAAGATCCACCGGCGGGCCATCACCCTTACCAGCCCGTAATCCCCCCTCGTCTCGAGGTTCGGCTTAGCACCGGGGTACTCTTCCCAAGAAGAAACTACGGCTCGCCTTCACCCTCACCGGCCCATAATCCCTCGCCAGCTCGAGGTTCGGCTCGGCACCCGGGTACTCTTCTTCGGAAGATCCACCGGCGGGCCATCACCCTTACCAGCCCGTAATTCCCCCTCGTCTCGAGGTTAGGTCTGGCACCCGGGTACTCTTCTCAGGAAGAAGCAACGGCTCGCCTTCACCCTTACCGACCCATAATCCCTCGCCAGCTCGAGGTCCGGTCTGGCACCGGGGTACTCTTCTTCGGAAGATCCACCGGCGGGCCATCACCCTTACCAGCCCGTAATTCCCCCTCGTCTCGAGGTTCGGCATGGCACCGGGGTACTCTTCTCAGGAAGAAACAACGGCTCGCCTTCACCCTAACCGACCCACAATCCCTCGCCAGCTCGAGGTTCGGTCTGGCACCCGGGTACTCTTCTTCGGAAGATCCATCGGCTAGTCATCACCCTTACCAGCCCATAATTCCCCCTCCTCTCGAGGTTCGGTCTGGCACCCGGGTACTCTTCTCAGGAAGAAGCAACGGCTCGCCATCACCCTTGTCGACGCGTAATCCCTCGACCCCTCGAGGTTCAATCGAACACCAGGGTACTCTTCTCCGGAAGAGACAACGGTTCGCCATCGCCTTCACCTACACCTTGACCCTCGACTAGCTCGAGGTCCTATCCAAGCTTCAGGACAGCACTTCCAGAAAGGCCCTATGATCCGCCCTCCCATTTTTGTACAATCATGAACACTCCTCCACGGCTAGCTCCCGCACCCCCTGCAGGAGTGGGGGGCTTGTGTGACAGTGTAAAAATGGCCTGAGGCCCATCCAAGGCCCAATACAATTTCTATTCAGAAAAGCAAGAATACCGACCTGGCTCGGCTCCGGACCCCTTCAGGGTCGGCGCCGAACCTCGTGTTTTGCCCCCACAGTGCCTGCTTCCTCGTACTGACGAGCCTCAGTATCCCCCGGAGTCCGATCCGGAGCAGTCCCTCATGCCGTCCCCCCTCTCTGGCGGGGCGGAGGGGTGACCTGGCGCAGCCTAGGCCCTCCGATTCCCCCAGAGACTCAGAGGACTCACGATGGGCCACGTCAGCTCCAAATACCGCCAAGGGTTTCGCCACGTCAGCCCTATACCACTCCTGGTATCACCGCAACCGCCCTAAACCCCCTGGGCCTTCTGCCACGTCAGGCCCATGGGCTTTCGGAACCAAACCCGGTTGGGATTCTCTATAAATACTAGACCCTCATCCACCTTTTGAAGGTAATCAATCTTTTACCACTTAAATATACCTAGTTATTGCTACTCTCTCACAGAGACTGACTAGAGCGTCGGAGGGTCCACCACCGGGACAAACCCCGGTGTTTCAGGACCGTCTGCAGGTACACAAGACCTCGGATCCGACCCTTCCGATCCGAGCCCAACCTTCAAACGCCTTTCCAAGCTCATCGTAGACCCCAGAAGGTCAACCGAAGGTCGGCAGACGAGCGGCAATCTCCTTCAATACAAATTGAGTTCGAACTCACACCTGGTGCTTCCACACGTGCCCCAGAAATAAACAGCATCAACCCCCGTCAAGCTCCCTCTCCCTTCCCCATTCTCCGCTCGCCATCCAGTCGAGCGCCATTGCTGCCGTGCCGCTCTCCTCCAAGCTCCATCCTCAACGCCTCGTCCATCCCATCACCATCTCCCTCCTCGCCTTTCGCTCGACTCGAAATCTCCTCCTGCCTCAACTCCCTCACTGCCATCGTCCCCAAGTTCTCCTCGTCCTCCCACCGAACCACCGCAGCCTACCCCATCGAGCCGCTCGCCTTCCCCAACCTCCGAAGCACCCCTCGTCATCACCTTCCACCATTGCCGACTGCATCTCTCACTTGAACCTCCGAAACCGTCGCTTCCCGACTGCGTCGCACAGCACTGCAAGTCCCCCCAAAGTCCTCCTTCCTCGTCGATTGCACCCCGTCAATCTCGCGCCATTACCGTCGATCTCGCGCTATTACCATATTAGTGGACAATATAGGTAAGTATACTCGGAAGGGAGCCCATGTTTCCCAGTACATGGTTCATGAACTTGTTGTATCTTGATGTATTCATGAAGTCATTACTTGGCTCATGAACTTGTTGTATTCATGAACCCACTGTGTGGTTCTTGAACTTGTTAGTGGATTCTCGAACTTATTTCGTGAACTTGTTACTTTATTTTCGTATTCATGAACCATGCTTGCTTGATACTTGATACCTAAATACACCGCCCTATAAAATCCATCACTAGGCCTAAGCGTAACTGATTGTATGTAGCAACCATGTAGTAAAAGTATGGATGCATAAAGTGCTACCTAGATAGTAATAATACAAAACTTGAACATGATCACTTGACACTTGATACTTGATCCTTAACACTTGTTACCTGTACTTGATACTTGTTTACTTGATACTTGTTTACATGCCACTTGTTTCATGATGTCTTATTCATGATCTTATTTACATATTTTATTTCCCCTATTACATGATTCTTGACTTCGTGATATTTTTCCTACTTCTTGTTTCATTTTATACTTTTCCCCTTAGCATGTACCACTTGCGGTCCGTGACTTGCATTAACGGGTATCTTCTTATTTCTTTTTTTTGTAATAATGTATTTGCAGGCCCGAATAGAGAGTTACCAGAAGGTGTTGCTGATCAAGTATTTTAGTCTTGTTATTTTCATGTTGCTTTAGTTCATGTTTTATTTCATGCTACTCTTTATTGTAATCCAGGCATGTTTGACCCATAACTATGTTTTCATTTACAGCTGTTGTTATGGACTATGTCATATACTTTTGTTATCTTATTGTGATTTTACATACCTGCGTGGTTATTTTGCTATCTTGTTGTTGAGTTACCTGTACAGCTTATGAATGGTGTATTCGCATCATTCGCTGGGCATCAATCACGGACTCGTATTCCCGTATTTTGGAAAGCGGGGTGTGACAGAAAGACTTAGAACTGACTACTCAGAATCGCCGTTACAGGATCAAATGTACCAGAAAAGAAAGTTGTTGACTCAATGAAGAAAAGTACCGCTCTTCTAGATCTTACAGTGGAGTTCAATATGGAGTTATATGAACCAAGGACGGTTAACGTAGATGATCTAAAAGCTTCAAACTTGATATATTTACCAATTAATTCATCCAACTTAATAACCATGCTAGACGAAAAATATACAAAGGAGAAATTTTCGGTAGCAGGTATAATCGAGGGGTTGGAGGATGATGCACTTATGAAAGAGAGTCAGAAATTGGTGACTACTTCTGCAAGTTGCTTGGAGGTAAATGGTATTTTGAATGGAAGGAAAAGTGCACGTCCAGATAGGATTCATTTCCATCATTGCAGATGAGTTGGGCATTACAAGAAGGATTGTTACAAGTGGTTGAGTTAGAGGGGTGCCAAATCCAGTGTCGCTGAATTAGGTGATACCTTAGACAATAATTTTGTTTCAAAGTTTATAGATGTGTATTCTGGCTGGTATCATGATTCGAAGAGTTCTTTTCATATATGCTTCGAGAGGGAGAAATTTTCTACTTACAATTTGTTAGAAAATGTTTACAAGAAAACTAACTTTTAATTGAGAGGCACAAAAACAGAGAAGAAGAAAAAAAAACCGAACAAATTAAAAAGAAAATGAAAGTAACAAGAATATAAAATCAAACCGATTTGTGTTGAGGCTTGTGTATCACACAATATCCTTAAAACAGATTTGCCTCATACGAGTGCTAGAGGTTGTAGAGGCATTAGTCTCCCAGGATACAACGATAGAGGAGCGTCGACTAGAACACCACGTCACACTCCCGAACTGAAGCAGCGACGAATTCTACCACCGAACTTGAACAAACAAAGTAGACATAACAGAACAGAGGGGAAAGAAGAATTTTACTGGTGTGCAAAAAGAGGAGAGAGGGGTCGCAATTTATAGGGGACGGGGTAGACAGGTGAATGAAAGCACATGTTGTAACGGCAGACAAAACCGTTTCTCAGTTTAAAAATGTCCAAATCAATGTATAGGTTGTAACGGTAGGCATAACCGTTTCTAGGTTTAAAAACGTGTTTCTACCATTGATTCGTCTGTTACACAGACAAAACCATTTCTGAATGCACAGGTTGTAACGGTAGAAAAAACCGTTTCTCGGTTTAAAAACATGCAAATCAATGCATAGGTTATAACGGCAGACAAAACCGTTTCTTGGTTTAAAAATGTGTTTCTGCCATTGATTCGTCCGTTACACAAACGAAACCATTTATGCATTTAGTTCGGCTGTTACAGATCAAAAAAATTAAAACCGGTGCAAAAATAATCATCAGACGGGGTGGGGTTCAAGGTGACTCAACATTTGTGTCCGCAGGACGTGCAAGCGCACATAAGCTGCATGTAATCCTGTTCAAGATTTGCACCCCCCTGCGTGTGCGAGAGAGAGAGCTTTCTAGCTTGCTTTCTTACATTGCCAAGAAAAGGTTTATTATATATACCCTTCCAATTCTTATGACTTTTCCGATATGAGACTAAAATCCTCAACCCATTGTTCATAAATCAAGTGTCTCACTTCGGGGGACAATTTCTCATTCACCTCTTAACCGTTTTGAGCAAGTAAATATATGATTTTGAGGTACTCATGAAAGAGAACACAAACTCATAAAGATCCCTCACTAATATGGAGTTTTCTTACTCAAAAAATTGCCTCAAAACTGCTTCGTAAAATTGTGTTAAAACACCTATTTTTCTACATTCCCCACATGAATGAAATTGATGACCTCAGACACGACAGACTTGGTGATAGAATTAATGGTTGAAACCTGCACAGGATAGGTAGGTGTTGTTGAATAATCTACCCCACAACTCGTAGTGCTAATAGCGGAAACACACCACAAGCAATAGAAACTCCCAAGACTTAGATGAACCAAGAACAGGCCACCACAATATATGCAAGATCTCACAAGAACACAATCAATATGTAGAGATAACCAATACTTCTAATTTCCATAGAAATACAAAGATTACAAAAGAGATTACAACTCTCAATCTCTCTCTCTCTCACCTTTGAAACACTCGGCACAATCTCCTCTTGAAGTTGAACAATGATAACGGCTCACCAAATCTCTCTATTTGGATCTTTTCATATATCTAAACCCTAGAGTCTACATCCATATATATAGCCCTAAGTAAACCCTAAAAGATAAACATAAATCTAGAAATTGGGCCTTAAACTCGTAAGCCCAAAAACAATCAGCTACCGAAGTGGGTCGACCGCACCCCCAAGGTCGGTTGACCGCAACGTGTAGAACCAAACCCGAGACATGAACGGTCGACTGCATGGTTGAACGTCCCTTTCTCTGTTGGACCTGTACACTCAAAGAACTCTCGGCAGTGTGGGTCAGTCGACCGCACCCCTAGGTCGGTCGACCGCAACTCTCCAGAGTACACTTCTTCTACTTGCTGTTGTCTTCTCTTGCTGTCTTCGTCTACTCCTCTTCTTCTCTAACTTCAAGTACTCTGTGCCTATGTGTATTTGAGGCCAAAACCCTAACAGGTGTTACCCTTTGAACCTCCCCTTATAAAAATATGTTTACTTTACTAACTAAATGGTAGACACAATGACTTTGAACTGTACTGTTATTTGTGTAAACGATGATATATCTCACACTGGAATCTTCCTAAAATATTTCAGTTCTCACTGTTATGTTCGTTTTGGCCATGAACATATATTTGGTTCTGCAAGAGCTCAACATAAATGTTGCCCTACACCATTCCCTTGGAAGAGGTCATTCTTCCCTCTCACATATGTGATTTCTTAATTAAGAGTAACCCGTATTACTCTACTAGGATTTCCGATGCATAAGAATCATTAAAAGCCTAGCTTAACCTTTCACCTTATGGGCATCACTATTTCATCATGGGAATGGACATGAAAAAATTCCTATAGTTATCCAACATTGTCTTTACAATTTAGTTGTCCCTTTGAATCTAAATTTTGAGATCTCCAGTCAACTAGGTTGGGTGTCCATTGTATCGACTTATTCTTTCATGGGCTTAAGTCTCATTCCCCTCGATGATTTATCGATTAACTATCTGTTGAACCCCTTAGTTAGCAGATCCGCAATGTATCCTTTGACTTTACAAGTCCACAAAGATAACCCCAGTAGAGAGTGGGCTATGTCTTTTCTTGTATAACTCATAAGTACATTAGACTGTCTATGATTCCAGAGTATTCTACTTGAGAAATACTCTCACCTTTATTCTTAGATAAATGTAAAGTTAGGTCTATCGAAGTTCTAGAAATTCCAGAATTATCTTTATCAAATTTTCCAAAAATATTGTCTATATAATGTAACTGACTTAAAATAAGCTCTCTGATGTTCTTGTTATTTTAATTCACAATATAACATCATCTAGTCTCATGTCTTTCATGTCAAATCTTGAGTTCAACATGTTCTTAGTAGATTTAATCATCTCATCATTACTTTCAACAATCATCTTGAGTTTCAAAATCATGTACATACAAACATATTATGACATATCTACTTTCTGTGTCTTTGACATCACGTATTTATCACATTCATTGATTTTGAAACTATTTGTCATCATGATGTTGTCAAATTTCTCATGCCATAGCTTTGGAGCTTTTTTCAATCCGTATAATGGTTTCACCAGTTTACATACTTTCTTTTCTAGTTATGGGGTTGAAAAACTCTCAGGTTGCTCCATATAGATTTCTCCATCTAAATATCCATTAAGAAAAGTTGTTTCCATGTCTATTTGATGTACTTCAAGATTGCACAAAGCTGATATTGCAAGTACCATCCTAATGGAATTTATTCTTATTACAGGAAAATATATATCAAAGTAATCATACATTCTTTTTCTCTATAACCTTTGATTACAAATCTTTCTTTGTATCTATCAATTGTTTCATTAACTTTCATTTTTCTCTTGAAAATTCACTTGGAACCTAAATGTTTACTGCGTGGCGGAAGATCCACTGGTTCCCAAGTATAATTTTGCAAGATTGAATCAATTTCACTCTTAATGGATTCTTTCAACAGAGGAGTATCACTAGAGCTCACAGCTTCTTTGAAAGTTTAAGGTTCACCTTCACGTATAAAAGCCAAGAAATATGGACCAAAAGATTTTTATGTTCTTGTTCTTTTACAGCGTCTAGGTACCTCCTCAACTTCTTTATCTTGGTTATCATTATCTTCACTAATAGTCACATGTGTTCGTTTGGAAGAACTTGGTTCTTCTTTAGACTTACATGAAAATGCATATTCAAAGAACGATGCATTTCTAAACTCTATTATCATGTTCTTTGATATATCAGGGATATGTATGTATACTAAGAACCAATAAGCACCACTATTATGTGCATAGCTAATGCAAATACAGTCAATTGTTTTTGGTCATATTTTTACTTTCTTAGGTGGAGGTACTACCGCATTGGCAAGACATCTCCACATTCGTAAGTAATTATAGAATGTCATTCTTTCTTTCCATTACTCATATGGAGTTTTATCTTCTTTCTTTTTGTGAACTCATTCAAAAGGTAATTAGCTGAAAGAATAGCTTCTCCACATAAGTTTGGTGGCAAACTAAAACTTGTTAACAATGCATTCATTATTTTCTTCAAGGTACGATTCTTTCGCTCAGTAACACCATTGGATTGAGGAGAATAAGGTGATGCAGTTTTATGTATAATCTCATGCTTAGCACAAGTGTCAACAAATGGAGATTCATACTCTCCACCTTGGTCACTTCTTAACGCCTTAATTTTCTTGTTGGGTTGATTCTCAACTTTATTTTTATAGAGAATAAATTTTTCATACCTTCGTCCTTGCTTTTAAGCAAATATACATAACAATATTTTGTGCTATCATCAACAAAGGTAATAAAATACTTATTACCACCTCTTGTTTGTATCCTTTTTAAATCAAAAATATCTCTCTGAATTAAATCAAAGGGTCCTGTGTTTCTTTCAATACTTTTAAATAATATTCTTGTTATTTTTGCCTCAACACAAATTTCATACTTACATTTGGAATCAATTTGGAATGTTGGATATGATTCAAGTTAATTAGTTTATGCAAAGTATCATAATTAACATGTCCTAGTCTACCATTTCATAAATTGGAAGACTCAAGCATACAAATAGAAGAGCTAGCTTATTGATATTCTTGACCATGGTCATTACATTGAGTTTGAACATTCCACCTCTCATGTATCCTCTACCAACATATATTCCACTCTTCAACAAAACAGATTTATTTGACTCAAACAGTAAACAAAATTCGTGATTATTGAGCAGAGAACCAGATACCAAGTTCTTACGGATTTCAAGAACATGTTATAAAAAACATTGTTCAGAGTCAGTTCTTTCCGATAAATTATTTTCAAGATCACCTTGCCTTAGCCCTTGATTTCTGAAGTAGCTGAGTTCCTCATAAACATCTACTCACAATTCTCTGATGGTTCAAAAGTGGAGAACATACTTCCGTTGGAGTACACGAGGTGGGTAGCTCCAATGTCAATCCACCATTCTTCGGGCCCATCAAGTTCACCTCTGTAACACCCCACATTTTTATTTGAATTAAAAATGTATTTTTTTATTTTTGCACGTATGATGCAGTGCAAATTTTTATTCTCATTTTATTACTCTCATTTACAAACTTTTAGCATGCATAAGTTTTTAATTAGCCTTCTTTTAACCCATGGACCCAAAAATGAAATCTAGCCCAATAGACAAGTTAATTAGTTGATTAAAGAAAAGCCCACTAGGATAATTAAACTAGTTAATTAAAATAAGAGCCCATGAATCAAGCCCACTAGTAAAATCACAAATTAAGTTGAGTTTGGACTAATACATGACAAGTTACAACTTTTAGTACACATTTAGAGTTATAGTTTTGTATTCATATTTGTATGTGCATGTGTGCACGTATGTACACTTGTTGGCCAGATTCATGCATAGGATAGGCCGGTTTTGGACTAAGTGGGGGAGAGGGAAAGTTTGGAGGTTATGGGAGTTAAGCTTTTGAAAGGTTGGAAAGGTGAAGGGTTGGGAGTTTAGGAGTTAAGAAAATGAAGGGTTGAGAGAATTAAAAGAAAGAGTTATTAGGTGTAGAATTTTGCATATTAGACCCTAACAAAACCCTATAAATAGAACCCCCATTTATCATTCTCTTGCACCAAAAACAATAACAAAATCAAAAGAAGAGAAAGAAAAGAAAGAAAGTAAGAGAGTTCTTGTGCTTGGAGAAGCCATTGCTAGGAGAATGAGCTCTTGCTAGGAGGAAAAGTTTTGCTAGGAGCAAGGAAGCGCTTGTGGAGCTAGGAGCTAGACAAAATCTTTTTCATTAGTGGTTTTCATTCTTTAATTAAGGTGGGTGATCTCTTCCTTTCTAAAATAGAAATTTGCATGCTAAATAGTTTAATGAGTAGTATAAAGTTGAATATGATATTTGTAGATAAAATCCATGCTAGCATAATATGCAATGCTCTTGTTGAGACTTAGTGAACAATTGTTACCATGCTAAATTAAAAAGGAGAATTCAACCAAAGAGTTAATCATATGAATCATGCTAGACTGTTTGCAAATATATGTATGTCAAATGTGTGATATATATAAATAATTGTTAAAGAATGATTTTTTTGACATATACTTTAGAAACATGATGGGTAAGAAAAAAAAAAGAAAAGAGAAAAAAATAATCTTAGTCATTGCTTGTCGACATATGTTAAAATTGTTTTGCATGAAAGAATTCTCTTGTGATGCTCATGGTTGATTAAGTAACATGTTTAAGTTTATTACAAAATTTAACTAGTATGATGAAATACATAAACTAGTTTACTAAACATGATTTTTAGTTTCGAGATTTTGAGAAAATGTGTAATCTTGTATGCAAAAAAAGAAAGGAAAAATTATTTGAAAATGAAGATATATTTCTCAAAATAAGTTTGAACACTTTGATTATTGTTTTAATATTTATCTCAGTTCAAAAGAGATTTTTTGTTTCAATACACTAAAAGGATGGATTATTTTGATTAACGAGTTTTGTTTAAAAGAACTAAATTCAGTTTTGTATAAACAAAAGTATATTATTATAACTCTTAAACCGGAATTACACTTAGATTTACTGGTTAGCTAGTGCAATATAGACTATTGTTGAAAGAGATCCTAGGTTCGAAACTTGATAGTTACATTCACTTTTGTTTTTTTTTAAATACTGAAACTGGAACTTGATTTAAATATATTTCGGCATACAAATATGACACAAAGTCCACATGGACTAAGTGGCTAGTGGGTTCGGGATTTGGGTGCCGGCTGTGAGTTGCCCCAGGTCATGGGTTCAAAACCCGGCCTCACTTTTGATTATTTGTTTGATTTTTTTTATCATGAATGGTCATTTGAATTGAAATAAAATCTTAGTATCAATATAATAAGAAGTGGAAATATCAAGAGATAGTTTTCTTGTATATTTTTAAAATACAAAAAGAAATGAAATTTTGAGAATATAACTTGTGGTGAAGAAAAGTAAAATATTATTTTGTGAAGTGATCTTTTAAAGAGATTACACGTGTATGTTGTTTAAGAAATATTTTAAGCGAATTGAGACTTGAAATAGCTTGGATTGATTATAAAATTTCATGTGATGAAATTGTATTCCTTAAAGAAATAACTTTTTGCTTGTAAAAAATTATGAATGGATGAATAAGATCATGAATAGAGACAAGACTAAGCAAAAGATTGCCTTGTGAATAAGATATTGATATTTTGTGAATAAGTTGAAATATGAAAATACCTAGGTTTAAGACCTGTTTACTAAAGGGTGTGTGTGCCCGTGATTCGTGTACACGAGAAATTGTGATTTAGAGTTAGTAAGACCTCGGGTACCGGCACTATTGAAATAAAAGATTTTGAGATGTGATTTTGAGATATGGCCATGGACCTATCTCAATACATGTTGATTAAGTTCGGTAGGAGGTAAAACTAATTCTAGGTTTGGAAATTTATTCATGTCATGAACTAAACAATTAAGCACATAAGTGAAGATGTAGTGAACCTGGGCAAACGTAAGTGGGTTGCTTCTATATAGTCGGCGGTGGATCTCCGTGACTATAGACCCAGTCGGCGGTGGATCTCCATGACTGTGGTTGCTCTGTAGGAGATGGGCCTTATCCGGGACTTAGCATAGTTAGGCGAAGGGTTTGCCATACTCCTATGTATATACATATATTGGGCTAGAAGGGCACTTGAGGGATGATTCGCACAATGAAAGATCTGTTATAACAGTCGGCGGTGGATCTCCGTGGCTGGTGTCCATATTCGTGGAATGATCTAAATCTTGCTTCATTACTGGGTATTTGTCATTGCGAGGGATCGAGCCCTTTATTGTGGAGTACGTAGGCGCTTGCCCTCGGACCTATGTAGTATGGAATGCATAGAATCCGAACAAGTGTGCATTAGTGTCATCCTAGTATAAAATGTATGCATTAGGTATTAAGGCATGGCATACACTTACAAGTTTAGCGGAGTCACGATTTAACACTTTATTGTTCATTCAACTTATGTGATTTGTTAAAGTATGAGATCGTTATATGTACAACATAGAGAGGATAGCCGAGTATAATATTTTCGTCAGTTGTAAGTGACTGACGTGCCACAGCTCAATATGTAGGTAATAGACTATTCATGAAGGAATAAAGATATTATGATGAAATCAATGACTTATTTGATAAAGTCGTACAAGTTGTATTTTTGTTTTCCATGTTGTAATCTTTTATTCTTCCGCTGTGTAAACAAAGATGTAATAAACTCTGATGTATCATTGAAAAGTTTTAATTTTCTTATAAAATTATACGAAGTGAAGTAAAGATCCTGTGAAATCTCGAATTCGGTCTTATTTAGAATTATGGGCATTACAGATGGTATCAGAGCAGGCTTCACAAGTAGTACAAATTTATAAGGAACGACACCCTAGAGTGGACACTAGAGTGTGAGTTTCAACTTATAGAGATTTAAACTTATGTTTGCGTTGCTCTATGAGATGACATTTTTCTTCATTTTCCCTATAAGATGACCAATCAGCATGATCCCCAGAATGAGGCTCCTTGGTTTGTCCACTTCGAGGATGAAGAGGAAGAACCAATGGAAGAAGAAGAAGAGGACCCAGAAGAAGAACCCGAAGAGGAGGAAGAAGAAGAACCATTTGAGATAGAAGAAGAAAAATTTCCCGAGTCCAGTGAGATTACTCCACCTCCGCTTGATCTTCCCGAAGACTCCCCAGAAGAAGAACTTGTTCCAGATAACCCAAATGACATTGTTACTTCTCTTCGACAGGAATTGGAGGCTCAAAAGTTGAGAGTTAACCACTTGGAGTTACAACGGGAACAAGACAAGGAGCGCATCCGAGAGCTAAACTTTCAAGTGTGCGAGCTTGAGAAGGTCCAACTCGTGAATGATCGACATTTCGCCAAGTTGGACCACATCACTCGCTGGGACAAGGAAGAGCGACAACAGAAATTCGAAGATATGCAGAAGAAAATCCAAGAACTACGGGAAGAGCTCAGAGAAGCCATGAGAAACCGTAGAATCTAGGATGTCTTTTATTAAAGGATGTAATGGATGTATTGGAACAAAAGTTTTTCTTTCTGAATAAAGAGTTTAAATTTTGGAATGAATAAATTTTGTTATTTGTGTTATTTATGATGATTAATGATGCATTTTATGACTCAGAAATGGCACGAAGAATCGAAACGGCGAAGGGTATAGCGGTGAGAATGGGCTAGACTTGGAAACAGAACTAGCTCGTGTATACCAGACCCTAAATGCTCTCGATGCCAATATTCCCGAGAACAGAAGACCAGGGCCAGTTATGCATGTGCCCGAAACAATCAAGCTGGTCGAGTCGTTCAAAAGAATAAAGCCACCAGTATTTGAAGGTCAGACTAATCCAGATGTTGTTGATGACTGGATTAGGCAAATCGAGACAGTCTTCGAGGTACTGGAAACCCCGGAGGCAAGCAGGGTGAAATTGGCTACCATTCAACTAGAGAATGATGCAAGTGTTTGGTGGCAATCATTGAAGAGGAATTTGGGCAAAGTGCAACTCACGTCGGAAGAATTCCTTGAAGAATTTAGGAGTCATTATTTTCCACTGGACGTCCAAGAAAAGAAGGCCATAGAATTTTTGATCTTACAATAGGGTAGTATGACAGTACAAAAGTACGAGATCAAGTTCAACCAGCTCTCCAGATACGCGCCTGAAATGGTACAAGATGAAGTCAATAAGGCGCACAAATTTTAGCAAGGGCTGAGGCCATGTCTAAGATACAGGATGATACCTTTGGGCATTCGGAGGTTTGAGAAGCTAGTCAGAAGAGCCGCTGCAATTGAGTCTGACATGAACCAGTTCCAGGCTGTGCAAGTCAAGCAGAACAATTGGAGTACGGGCAAGAGGCCTGCAGTGCCAAGTAACTTAAGAAGTCAGCCCCCAGCACAATGCTTCAAACCAACTGGAGCCAATGCTGTTGCAGTAGCAGGAAGGGTACCCACTTACTACAGATGTGGAGAGTCAGGCCACCTATCTACTGGGTGCACCAAACCGCAGTCATTGAGGACTTGCTTTGTGTGTAGCAGGGAGGGCCACTTCAAGTCTGATTGCCCCCAGCTTCAACGGGGAGGACCAAGTCGGCAACAGTCAAATCCTGGGCAAAAGCAGTTCAGGCAGGGATGAGTATTCACCTTGACAGAAGCAGATGCAGATGATGTAGACAATGTGATCACTGGTATGGAGGATGAAGCCTAGTTGATTTGTTACTTTTTCCATTTGTGTAATAAAATGTTATGTAATGAGAGCACTCATATGTAACAGGAGATGTTCTAATAAATGGAATAAAAGCATTGGTGTTATTTGATACGGGATCATCGCACACTTTTGTGTCACCCTTATTTGCAAAAAGATTGGGAGTCGAACTTAAAATTTTCCTGGCAAGGTTCTATCTGTGGCTACTCTGTCAGGAGAAAACTTGACTATCGATCGAAACTATGAAGGGTGTGATCTTGAAATCGGAGGCAGGATTTGGCATTAACTTCATTGGATTGCCAGTTCTGGGAATCGACATTATTATTGGTATAGACTGGATGTCAATTTACAGTGCCACTATTGAATGCAAGAGCAAGGAAGTTGTGGTGAAGGCTCCAAGAGGACCAACAATTACATTCCAAGGTAAAAGGAAATGTAAATAGTTGGTGGCAGCTTTGTCAGAGCAGAAGGTTTCGGAAGAAGTGAAGTTAATCCCAGTTGTTCGAGATTTTCTAGCTGTGTTTCTTGATGATCTACCAGGGCTTCCTCCTCATCGAGATGTAGAGTTCAGCATCACTGTTCAGCCATGAAGTGCACCTATTTCCAAGGCACCATACAGAATGGCACCAGTTGAACAAGATGAGATCAAGAAGCAAATCGAAGAATTATTGAGCAGAGGGTTCATCAGACCAAGTGCATCACCGTAGGGAGCCCCAGTTCTTTTGGTGAAGAAAAAAATGGATCAATAAGGATGTGTATCGACTATAGAGAGTTGAATAAGGTTACTGTACAGAACAAGTACCCAATTTCTCGAATCGATGATTTGTTCGACCGTCTATAAGGAGCAGCTGTATTCTCCAAGATAGACTTGCGGTCAGGGTATCACCAAGTCCAAGTGAAAGAAGAATATGTGCACAAGACAACTTTTCGAACCAGGAATGGTCACTATGAGTTTCTAGTCATGCCATTTGGAGTCACAAATGCACCGACTATTTTCATGGACATGATGAACAGAGTTTTGCAGCCATTCATCGATTCTTTTGTCGTTGTATTTATCGACGACATATTGGCCTATTCCAAGACAGAGAAGGTGCATGCCAAGCATTTAGCAGAAGTTATGAAGAAGCTACAGGAGCATCAGCTGTATGCGAAGTTATCCAAATGTGACTTCTGGAAAACCGAAGTTGCCTTCGTGGGTCACATCCTTTCTAAAGAGGGAGTGGCTACCGACTCGCAGAAGATTGAAGCTGTGAAAGATTGGCCAAGACCGACCACAGTAAAAGAGTTCAGGAGCTTTCTGGGCTTGACTGGATATCACAGAAGGTTCATTCAAGGTTACGCTCAGATAGCTGTGCTGCTCACAGGGCTCACAAAAAAGAATGTGGATTTCAAATGGTCGGAGCAGTGTGAAGCTAGTTTCCAAGAGTTAAAGGAAATGTTGACTACCGCTCCCATTTTGGCATTACCAAGAACAGGAGTCGACTATGATATCTACAGCGATGCTTCCCATCGCGGATTGGGCTGTGTACTGATGCAGGAAGGGAAGGTAATTGCTTATGGGTCTAGGTAGCTAAGATCACATGAAAAGAATTATCCAACCCATGATTTGGAACTAGCAGCAATCATCTTTGCTTTGAAGCAATGGAGGTATTACGTGTACGGCGAGAAGGTCAACATGTACACGGATCACAAAAGTCTGAAATATATCTATCAATAGAGAGACTTAAATCTGAGGCAGAGGAGATGGTTAGAAGTGTTGGAAGATATCCGACCTGAAATTAAATACCATCCAGGCAAGGCAAATTTTGTGGGAGATGTGCTCAGTAGAAAGTGCAGTTTGTCCCAACTGATCACAACTTGGAAGGAATTGGCAGAGGAGCTTGATCGAGCAGGGATTGAAGTGGTTTTGCAAGGTTTGGGAGCTTCCTTAGCCCAGTTGAGGATTCAACCTACTTTGAGAGACAGAATTATTGACGGTCAGAAGGCAGATCCAGAGATCCAGAAGATGATAGAGCAGGTTGGTTTTGGTAGATTGTTAGAGTTCCAAGTGAAGGATGCAGTGTTGTGGTATGGCGAGCGGCTGTGTGTGCCAGGTCTAGCAGAACTGAAGGAGAGTATTCTTCAGGAGGCACATGCTACTTTGTTATCAGTACATCCAAGGAGTACCAAGATGTACAAGGATATAAAGCTATACTTCTGGTGGCCAGGGATGAAGCAAAATATAGCCGAGTTCGTTGCCAAGTGTGCAGTTTGTCAACAGGTCAAGGCAGAGAATCAGAAGCGCGACGGTTTGTTGCAGCCATTACCCATCCCGGAGTGGAAATGGGACTGTATCAGCATGGATTTCATCACAGGCTTACCCAAGAGTTCCAAAGGCAATGATACAATTTGGGTAATAGTGGACCGACTCACCAAATCGGCTCACTTCCTAGCGATGAAGCTTACTTGGTCAATGGAGAAGCTGGCAGAGGTATATGTTGGTGAGATTGTGAAGCTTCATGGAGTTCCACTGTCAATAGTATCCGATCGAGATGCGCGTTTCACTTTGCACGTTTGGAGAAGTCTTCAAGCAGCTTTGGGGACAAAGACCGATTTCAGTACCGCCTTTCACCCTCAAACTGATGGGCAGACTGAGAGAGTCAACAGGGTGCTGGAAGATATATTGAGGTGTTGTGTGTTGGATTTCGGTGGCAATTGGGAGAGGCATTTAGCTCTTGTGGAATTTTCCTACAACAACAGCTTTCAGGCAAGCATTGGGATGGCGCCGTATGAAGCTCTATTTGGAAGGAAATGCATGACACCGGTTTGTTGGTATGAAGTAGGAGAGCGGCAGTTGTATGGACCAGAGATTGTGCAACAAACCTCAGAAAAGATCGAGCTAATCAGAAAAAGGTTGGTCGACGCACAGAGCAGGCAAAAGAGTTACGCCGACAACAGAAGGAGATACCTGGAGTTTGATAAAGGTGACTACGTCTTTGTTAAGGTGTCTTCGACTAAAGGGGTGATTCGGTTCAGAAGGGGAGGAAAATTAGCTCCGAGATACATTGGACCCAACAAGATATTGAAGAGAATTGGAAAGACGGCTTATCGGTTAGAGCTACCGGAAGAGTTGGCCCAAGTACACAATATCTTTCATGTGTTCATGCTATGAGGTTGTGTTCCAGATCCGCGTCATCATTTGCCAGAAGTGCCAGAAGGTTTACAACTGGATTTGATCTATGCTGAGCGTCCTATTGAGATCGTGGATCGTCGAGAAAAGGTCTTGAGAAACAAGACGATACCTATGGCCAAAGTCATTCGGAGGAACCAGTTTGTTGAGGAGGCCACTTGGGAATCAGAGGAAAAGATGATGAAAAATCACCTTGAACTCTTCCACTGAAATCTTTGTAAACTTTCCTTTTTCTTCTGTGTATTTTTCTCGCTCCTAAGTGTAGTTCCGGGGACGGAACTATTCTAAGGAGGGAGTGTTGTAACACCCCATATTTTTATTTGAATTAAAAATGCATTTTTGGATTTTTACACGTATGATGCACGTGCAAATTTTTATTCTCATTTTATTACTTTTATTTACAAACTTTTAGCATGCATAAATTTTTAATTAGCCTACTTTTAACCCATGGACCCAAAAATGAAATCTAGCCCAATAGACAAGTTAATTAGTTGATTAAAGAAAAGTCCACTAGGATAATTAAACTAGTTAATTAAAATAAGAGCCCATGAATCAAGCCCACTAGTAAAATCACAAATTAAGTTGAGCTTGGACTAATACATGACAAGTTACAACTTTTAATACACATTTAGAGTTATAGAAATGCATTCGTATTTGTATGTGCATGTGTGCATGTATGCACACTTGTTGGCCGGATTCATGCATAGGATAGGCCGGTTTTGGACCAGGTGGGGGAGAGGGAAAGTTTGGAGGTTATGGGAGTTAAGCTTTTGAAAGGTTGGAAAGGTGAAAGGTTGGGAGTTTAGGAGTTAAGAAAATAAAGGGTTGAGAGAATTAAAAGAAAGAGTTATTAGGTTATTATGAAGGGTTCCTTCAACATCTGCTCACTTTTTGGCGATGAAACTCACTGCTTCGATGGACAAGTTGGCTGAGATGTATGTTGGCGAGATTGTCAGGCTTCATGGTGTTCCGTCAACTATTGTTTCTGATCGAGATGCGCGGTTTACTTTGCATTTCTGAAGGAGTCTTCAGACAGCTTTGGGTACCAAGACGGATTTCAGCACCGCTTTTCATCTGCAAACCGATGGGCAGACCGAGAGAGTCAACCGTATTCTTGAGGATATACTTCGGTGTTGCATACTAGACTTTGGAGGCAGTTGGGAAAGGCATTTACCTTTGGTAGAGTTTGCCTACAACAACAGTTTTCAGGCTAGCATTGGGATGGCGCCGTACGAAGCTCTGTATGGCAGGAAGTGCAAAACGCCTGTTTGTTGGTATGAAGTTGGGGAGCGTCGGTTGTTTGGTCCTGAGCTTGTACAGAAAACCTCTGAGAAGATTGTTCTAATCAGGAAAATGTTGGTAGAAGCTCAGAGCAGGCAGAAAAGCTATGCAGACAACCGGAGAAGGGACTTTGAGTTTGAGGTTGGTGACTTCGTCTTTCTGAAGGTATCACCCAGTAAAGGTGTGGTTCGATTTGGCAAAGGCGGGAAGTTAGCCCCGAGGTTTATAGGCTCGTACAAGATATTGAAAATGATCGGGAAAACTGCTTACCGGCTTGAATTACCGGAAGAGTTATCTCAGGTGCACAATGTCTTTCATGTGTCTATGCTGAGAGGGTATATTCCAGACCCGAGTCATCATTTGCCTGAAGTGCCGGAAGGTTTGCAGTTGGATTTGAACTACATCGAGTCTCCTGTTGAGATTGTTGACCGTATGGAGAAAGTCTTGAGGAATAAGACGATACCGATGGTCAAGGTAGTCTGGAGAAACCATTTGGTTGAAGAGGCTACTTGGGAATCTGATGAGAGGATGTTGAAGGACTATCCTGAGCTTTTTACTTGATTGTATCTTTGTATTTTTCTGTTTGTTGTGAGTGTTTGTTCTCTCGCTCTTGACTGTAGTTCCGGGGACGGATCTATTCTAAGGAGGGAGTGTTGTAATACCCTGATTTTTCAATTAATGAAAAATTATTTACTTTGCACGTAGTGTGCACGTGCAATATTTTTGGTTAATATTTTCATCAAGATGAGTAAAGATATTTTAATATATGCTTTTAATTATTTTGTACAAAAGCCCTATTTTTATTAGATTAAAAAGCCTTTTTCTTAAAGCCCAAAATGTAATTTATTTATTTTATTTTAAAATAACTATTTTGGCCCATAAACTAAAGCCCATGGACTATATTTTTACACAACTTGTCATGTAGAATACAATTTAAAAGATTATTTTATTTTATACAAAAATTTAATGTACAATTTTGGTCCTAGTTGCATGCACGTGCACTACACGTACATGTGCAAAATGCATTCTTTCCCTAGGCCAGTTGTGATCTTTTTGGAGGGAATTCAAAAATTTTAATGGTGATCATGGTGGTGGTTATTTAGATGTGGGTAGTTATTGCAACTCCTACTCTCATCCTAACCCTCCATCCTACAACCAACCAATTAATCCTAGCCCTCCATTCTATGTGATTTTAGTATAAATACCCCCTCCCATGGCTAGTTATTTTGTGCTTAATATTCCCTTCCAAATCTATAGTCTAATAGCATTATCTAGTAGTAGTTTGTGAGTTAAAAAGATTGAGTTGTGAGTGGGATTCTGCTTGCATTCCATCAAGGAGGAGAAGGAGAAGGCCGGCTATTCAAGGAGGGAAGCTTTCGGTTTTGGTGGCTTGGAGGCGTGTGCGCGCTTGTACAAGGAGGAGAGGCATCTCGTTGCAAAGGACTTTCGTTACTAATTGAGTTTTTTCTCTCCATACAAGGTGGGTTAATTTTCCTTATTTCTAATTAGGAATGATGCTAGTATTATATTGAGTAATGATGCATGAAAAATATTAATAAGAATACCTTTTAATTGGAAAGTTAGTCTATGAATCGATCGGAATGTTAATGAATAACTTGTATGTGGTTTTATTATTAAATTTGAGTTGTGGGTAAAATTTTCCCTATTTCTCAAGTAGGATTGCATGCTAGTTTAATTAGAAAAATTGAAGCATGAAAATGATTAAGGAAGAGCACACTTTAATTGGAAGAAATGACTTCTTGAATGATTGAGATGTGAATATGCAAATTGATATGTGGTTCTATAAATTGTGATGTATGTGAATTGATTAGAAGCATGGATTGATTAATGAAACCACATTTATTACTATCAAGAACTACACACAAAGTTAGTAGTTTGAGTTTTACCATTTCATGTATTAAATAGATCCTTTGTGTTGATATGGGTATGAATAAATTCAAATATGAGTTGTATGTAGATAAATGATTAGAATCAGTGGATTAATATGAAATGTATTGACAAAAAGATTAGAATACTACAATGCGAAGAAACATCAAAAAGAGAAGAATTGTAGTGTTAGAATGTATAATTTGAATTAATGGTTTGAAAATATGTTTTAATTATCACAAAAATTATTTTGCTCACACTGATATATAAATTATGTGAGGGAGAATTAATCTGGAGTTATACAGTATATTTTGATGAGAGCAAAATGAAACGAAAGCTAGTTGAACATCGAAATGTTCTAAATAACAGAAAACATAAGTTAAATGGAATTGAAATTATATTAATGACAACTGAGCGCGTAGCTCAAGTGGTCCTATGGTGCGGTTGGGTTCTCTGTGTTGATCAGTTCGAATCCCTGTGGCCGCATATATTATTTCACATTTTTGTAAACATACAAATCACCGACAGAGAGTAACAAATACCATTTGTCCCCTCTTTATAGCACTTAGCGCATATGGCCTAGCGGCTGGTGCTGTCGGCTGTGTTCTTAGGATGCTGGGTTCGATTCCTGCTATCGGCAAGAATGAAAAAAATATTTTTTGGGGTTTTTAAGTGTCCAAAAATTGTGAAAAAATATGGTTATTCTCCTAAAAATATAAGGGACTTTATAAAAATGATTTGGGGATTATTTGAATGAAATAAACTATGGTTTGTGAATTAAAGGTATAAATAGAACTATGGTTCTATATGTATATTGTTGTGAAATTATAACTTGCAAAAAGAAGGAAAGGAAGAATTAGAAGATTAATATAGAGAAAAGATTGAAGTGAAATTATGTGATGGATGTGGTTTATTCCTAATTGAGAATAGTATGAAAAAAAAATATGGATGTGAATATTCATTAGTGATGTGAATTTCAAATGTGAAATTATTAATTGATGAAGTGTATGAATTCATGTATGATTATGGATTAATGAATAAATTAGAGATCATGTTAATGAAAAAGAAATCCGTTGGTTATGAATATGAATTTTATGAGTTAGAAGTGCTCATTTTGGAAATTGTGAATTTGAATTGAAACGAAAGAGTAGCTAAGTCTCCCCCGGCATTTTGGAAAGGAATGAAATGAATTATTGAAATGAAAGACCAAGGTTGGTCATGTTTGTATAAATGAATAAGTCCGGTTTAGTGGAGAGGCTAACTCTAGAGCTTTGATTTTGTTCATGATTCTAATAAAACTAAGGACTAGCACATAGTGAAGATGTGATGAAAGTAAGAGAAAAATATTGAGTATGAGGGCCATTGGATAGCGGCGAGAGCGTATCCCAGGAATTCCCATGATGAGTCTGGGTGAGGATGCTGCTCCAGAGTACCGTCCCGGTGGCGACGCTCGTGGGATGTTTGAAGACTACGGGTGGTGTCATGTCTACGGTGAGAGCTGAATTACCACAGGATGTCTGCATGATGAGTCATGTCAGCGATGGGATTCCCTCCAGAGTGCCTAGACATGAGTTCGTAGGTCAGAAAACATCTAGGATACTTACCGTAATTACAGTAGTATATTAAGTCATAACGAGGGATTGAACCCTACAAAGATGAAGAATGATTAAGGGCTTGCCCTCGGACCTATGTAGTATGGGATGCATAGAATCCGAACAAGTGTGCATTAGTGTCATGTAACATAAATAATTGCATTAAGGACTAAGTGCACAAACACAACACGACATCAATAGAGTAGTCCCTTTAGTTGTAATGTAACAAGTTTGTGTTTGCTAAATATGGAAAATTAAGTTACACTATTTCCGGCATAGAGAGGATGGCCGTGTATAATGATCATCGGTTGAATAAACTGACGTACCCACAGTCTTATATGCAGGTAAATGACATGTTAAAGATTAAAGAGGAATGGATGCCTAAAGATTATACCATGTTGTTGTACATTTGTTTCATTGTTGTAAATTTTACTTCCACTGTGCAATGTAAAGTGTAATATTGATGTAAACTCTGATGTAAAGTGAAAAGTTTAAATTTCTTTGTAAAATTGTACTAAAAGAAGCGAAAAGATCCTGTAGAACATCTCGAATTCAGTGTATTTGGGATTTGGGGCGTTACAGTTCTTTAGTTGTTCTTTTGTAAATATAAACATTATATAAAGAATCGGCTAATCTGTTCATTATGTAGTTCCTACACAGATAATCAACATTTTTCCAAGTATCCACAGCGGCGATGCATGACTTGGTAATCTTGCTCATCTTCTTTAAGATTTGGAGCTTCTTCATTCAAGAATATTGCGAGATTCAAGGTTGTCAAGTAGAACATCATTTTCTGTTATCACCTTTTGAAATCTTGTTCGTTGAACTTCACAGGTTTCTCTCCATGAGAGACCGAGACATGTATAGCGGTAGGCATTGGCACTCGTGCCATAGCAACAGTTGGCACTTGTGTAGCAACAACATTCGGCACTTATGCTATAGCAACAGACGGAACTTGGACTGTCTTAGCCACAACAACATTCTATGATGCAGTTATCATTTTGAGTCTGAAAACACACAATAACAGTGTAAGCTTTCAGTTTGAAAAAGAAAGAAAAAGGAGTGCCTCAAAATCAACAATGAAGAAAATCAAAATTTGTTTTAAGTTTGTTAGAAAATGTTTACAAGAAAATAAAGTTTTGATTAAGAGGCACAAAACCAGTGAAAATGAAAGTAACAAGAATATAAAATTAAACTGATTTGTGTCGAGGCTTGTGTATCATACAATATCCTTAAAACAGATTCAACTCGTCCGGGTGCTGGAGGTTGTAGATGCGTCTGTCTCCCATGATAAAATGATAGAGGAGCGTCGACTAGAGAACCATGTCACATTCCCGAACTGCAACAATGGAGAACTCTATCACTGAACTTGAACAAACAAAGTGGACAGAATAGAACAGAGAAGAGAGAAGAATTTTTCTGGTGTGTGGAAAGAGGAGAGAGGGGTCTCAATTTTTCTGGGACGGAGTATAAAGGTGGATGAATGCACAGTTTGTAACGGCAGAAAAATTGTTTCTCAATTTATAGGGGATGGGGTAGATAAGTGAATGAATGCACAGGTTGTATCGGTAGACAAAATTGTTTCTCGGTTTAAAAATGCGTTGCTGCAATTGATTCGTCTATTACACAGACATAACTGTTTCTGCATTTATTTTGGCCATTACAGATCAGAATAACCAAAACTAATGAAAAATAATCCCCGCACGGGGTGGGGTTCAGGTGGCCCGACTGTAACACCCCAAATTCCAAAATACATCCGAATTTGAGTTCCACAGGATCTTTACACTTCTTTTGTACAATTTTACAAGGAAATAAAAACTTTTCTTATATCAGAGTTACATTACACTTTTACATTGTCACAGCGGAAGCAATTTTACAATAATTTACATGAAACAATATTTAAATCAATCTTGCGCAGCATGTGTACTTCAATTGTCAAGCATCTTTACCCTGCATATAAAACTGTGGGCGCGTCGGTTCATTCAACTGACGAAATATTATATATGGTCATCCTCTCTATGCCGGAAACAGTATAACAATTCTCATTTCTTAGCAAACCACAAAACTTGTCACAAACAAAACTAAAGGGACTATCCTATTGATGTCGTGTTGTGAATGTGCACTTAGTCCTTAATGCAATTATTTATATTATATGACACTAATGCGCACTTGTTCAGAATCTATGCAGTCCATACTATATAGGTCCGAGGGCAAGCCCTTAGTCGTTCTTCATCTTGTAGGGTTCAATCCCTCGCCATGACTTAATCTACTACTGTAACTACGGTAAGTATCCTAGATGTTTTCTGACCTACGAACTCATGTCTAGGCGCCCTAGAGGGAATCCCAACGTACTGTCAATGACTCATCATGCAGGCATCCTGTGGTAATTCAGCTCCTACCATAGACATGACACCACCCGCAGTCGTCAAACACCCTACGAGCGTCGCCACCGGAACGGTACTCTGGAGCAGTTCCACGCCCTATCATGACTCATCATGGGACATCCTGTGAATACTCTCACGCCGCCAATCCAATGGCCCTCATACTCAATATTTTTCTCTTACTTTCATCACATCTTCACTATATATCTAAGTCCTTAGTTTAATTGAATCATGAATAAAATTAACTCTTAGAGTGTAGCACTTCCACTATACCGGTCTTATTCATTTAATTCACATGGCCCAAACCTTGGTCTTCTCATTTCAAAATATCATTTCACAATTCTTTCATTGCCGGTATAAGGCTTGGCTATTCCCTAATTCTCAATTTCAACTCATAATTACAATGTCAAACTCATAAAATCTTTTCATGATTAATCACAATTCATATTTCAATAGCATAGTATTCATGTATTCACATCTTTCATAATTCATCACGATCAATAATTCAATTTCACGTGCAATTCATGTGTATGAATAAATTTCAATTAATAGTCACCAACAATTTCATTATTCCACAAATCTATTATTCACATTTCATAATCTTACTATAACACATTTTTGTAATTCCATTTAATCACGCTAGTCACAATTTTCAAAAATTCATCTCTTATAATTCAAAATTTTCATTTATTTTTCTTTTGTTTAAAAGAGTAATTTAATTTCAAAAATGAGTCCTTTCTTGCAAAAATTCCAATTTCTTATTCACACTTCATCAAAAGTTGTATAAACATTTCTTATAAAGTTCCAATAATTTTTTTCAGTAATTAAAACCTATTTTCCCAATTTTTATTCTATTTTAAAAATTCAATTTAATCCAAAAAATGTCAACAAAAAAAACATTTTTTCTAAACTCAAAACCCCACCAAGATTCGAACCCACAACCAGCGGTGAAACAAATAGCGCACAAGACCAACGCACCAAAGCTGCCCATCGATTTAACTAGGGGTTAAAATCCCTATATGTTCAGTTTCGGCTAGTTGCGTTTTTTAACAAAACAAACAAAATACAACGCAGCCTCGGGGTATCAAACCCCAGACCTCCGACTACTGTAGCGACCCAAGTCTCTTCTGACCAGTTGGTCTAAGTGGACATATCGATTAGAAGGTATTAAAATGGGTTTTGATCTTATTCTCTGTTCAAAGCTATACTTCAAAAATTCTCAAAACGGATTTGTCTCTTTTTCTCCTCTTTTGAAAACAAAAATGTCCAGAATAAAACTACATTTAATTTAACAATAACCAGTGTTTATAAAGGTATTTTTTACTCTTTCAAAACATGTAGTTAGCCTTAATTTGTATTTTATAACACTATTTCAACATTTGAAAACTAACACATATTTGTTCACAAATAAAGATGGTTTCTCACACCAAAAATTCACTACTATGATGTTTTGACAACTATGATATTTTTAGAGCACAAAATCAACTTTATAAGTGAGTAAAACTTCCATTTTATTAATTAATCTACACATGATGCGTTCGATTACTTGTATGCAAAAGTGCATTCTTTTTCATTTATTCTAATTTTCACATGGAATATATAGCAATGAGGAATTTCAATACATCTATTAACAATCATTTATATCAATTCGTCTTTAACACACTATTCTACTTAGCATTATTAATCAATAACCATGATGCTAGTCTTTTACTAGTTAATCCACATAGTTCGCATTTAGGACATATTTTGCATACTAACATTAGAAATAAAGAGAACATCCACTTTACTCATAATTAATAAATATAGTAATCAAACAACACACATTTTCTAATTTATCAATTCCCTTCTGATTAGGCAAGTATGCATTTCATTTCAACTAGTAGCTTATAATAATAATTCAATTTCATTCCCTAGCATGATTTCTACTATAGAAGTCATGAGAAACACCCACCTTCTGAAAAAAAGCCAATAAGAAATCTCCTAGAGCCTCCTAGAATGCGAGAGTGCCTTCTCCTCCTAGATTGCGATGCAACGATCTCCTTCTTGCTTCCTTGCTACAAAACCGAGAGCTCCAAGATGAAAAGGGGTGTCCGGCCTCCAATAGGAACACACGCACTCACACTCACGCACTAATATATATCTCCTATATAATGTTTTCTTCTTTCACTAGATTATTAGTGTAGAATACAAGTAGATAGGAGGGCTATTTATACTAATTTTAGAATATATTGGAGGGCTAGGAATTGTTAGATAGTTATAGAATGAATGGCCAGGGCCGGTCTTGAGGTATTTTAGGCCCTGGGCAAAAAATAAAATTGGGACCCTATATAGACATGCAAGTATTTTATATATATATTAATAAAATATAATATAATGGCGGGGAACATAAAAATAATACTCAGAAAAATAAAGATTACCTTTGTTTTACTCTATGACATCAAATACTCCATAATTTTCATTAAGCATAGTGACAACGACTCTTGCACCTACAACAAAAAAAATAAAAAAAATCAATCACAAAATTGAAAGAAAATAAGAAAAAAACAAAAGCCACTTCTAAAGAAAATAAGAAAATTGAAAGAAAATAAGAAAAAAAACAAAAGCCACTTCTAAGGATCACTATTCTTATCAAAACCCAGATGGCACTCTAAGTTATTTCACACAAATTAGCATCAAACTGAGAGACATCAAAAACCCACCAGTAATTTTCCAAATTTACGCAAACCCAGGTGCCAGAATTCCTTCTTGCTAACCCCAACAGCACAAACCTAGCTAAATCGGCAAAAATGGTAGAAAAATACAAGAAATTTGGGGGGTAATAGAAAGAGAACTCACCGTAACCAACTACCCATTTGCCAGCAATGGGAAATTGAGAGGGAGCTGACTGCTTGCCTGCTTGGAAGATAGGAGATGTTTAATTATTTTTTTTTGAAGATGAAGGGGCGTACGAACTACGAAGTAGAGAGAGAGACAGAGATTAATTCATGCTGCATGCCAATAACATCTGCATTGGGCCTCCCCTAATATTAATTACAAACTGTTATTAACATTTATACTTAAAATTTTTTGGACCCCTCCCTAAAGTTGGGCCCTGGGCGGTCGCCCAGCCCGACCTGGGCCAAGGCCGGCCCTGTTTGGTACTCATCATGAAAACCATGAGACTCAGTGAATACATAGAAACTGATTTAATGATTCACAAATTCGTAATATAGTCGAGAATTTTCTTTACAACTCCTAACATTGGAGTGAACTACCATTTCCTTCCCTCTAACCGTTAGGTTACTTGATACAGAAATACCCATCGACAGATTAATCTATGCTTATAGCCATGGACTGCATTCCTAATGTACGAGGCAAATGATTGGAGTTTTTTGGTTCCTTTGGCTTGAAGCAAATTAATTAGTTTTACAGAAAAAAATAATGATTTTTGGAGCTCGAGAAAGTCTCTCCCATCTACGAAGACCAAGTTATAAGATGATGTGCTTCCTCAATAACATTGCGCAAATAATACATGCTTGTTTGAATTCGAAAATAGATTAGTTAACCTACCTATTAATACATCATAACATTCACAAACCATAATTATTCTTCTCTTCTAAAAAAAACCCACAATCAAACAAACTATAATTTTTCCCCAATTCCACAAACCCTAATTATTTTTCTTATAATCACAAATTAACATATTATCAAATCCTCAAATTCATACCTAGAAGATGATGATGATCGAAGTGATGGCGCGGGAACGGTGACAATGACGTGGGAGCATGGTGGTCAGGGCTAGGATTTGTGATAGAGAGACGTGGGGGCTAGAATGGTTGGGGGCACGACGACATGGGGGGCACAGGGGTCACGGCGACGCGGGGCAGCGGTCGACGATGGCGGGGTACGACGACGGCGAGTGGGGGTTTGGGTTCGTGAGCGGGAGAGAGAGAAAGAGCGCAAAAATTTTGGGGAGGAAAAATGAAAAATTGGGGTAGGAGATCTGAAAATTTAGAAATGTTTTAAAGTGTTTTACTCCCTCAATACCGTTTTTCTATACATATAACGTCGGTATAGCCTCAACCTACCCCGGCGTTTTTTATAAAACACAGGGTAGGAGGGGGCATTTTGAATTGTTTTAATACTGGGGTTTTACCAAACGTTCCTACCAAAGGTCGGGAAAGAAACACCGGAGTATGCTATTTTTGTTGTAGTGTATAGTTGTGATCGTGCCTTGCAATGTCTAACAATTGTAATTCATGGTCAACTTAGATGTGGAAGGATAGTTACCTGTTCCAGCACCAGCTGACGTTTTCGTTGATCGTCTCCGTATTTTCTTCTATTGTCCCACTTTTGGTATCAATCATTCTCCTTTGTGCATGTGTAAGTGAAATGTAAGCGAATGCAAATTTACCTCGGCCTGATTGGAGCTACCTACTATTCGGATGCAGGAACTCAAACTGCACCAAGTAGTCGCAGATGTAGGAATATCTCTCAGACAGAATAAAAAATATTTTTATATTTATAAATTCAACGATTTTTAAAACACTACAACAATAATTTTACTTGAAATGTAGTGTGTATTCCTTCAGTTTATCTCTAATCTCTAATCTCTAAGAGTGTGTTTGTTTTGATATTCTGAATCCTCTATTCAGAATACAGTATTGGGAGTTGGCGTTTGTTTTGAGTGTTTTCTCAAAACACTATTGAGAATACTGATACCTCCCATTTTCGATACCCCCAACCCATCTCCTCTCTTCTCACTCACGAGCTCTCTCTCTCTCCTCACTCACGAGATCTGGTCGAGCTCCGTTGTCTTCTACCTTCCCCCCTCTTTTCGACAAGGTATCTTCGAAATCTGGTCTCTCCAAACCCATCTCTCCTCTCTTCTCACTCACGAGCTCTCTCTCTCTTCTCACTCACGAGATTTGGTTCGGGGTATCGTTGTCTTCTACCTTCCCCTCTCTTCCAAACAGCGTCTCCCCAACCCATCTCTCCTCTCTTCTCACTCACAAGCTCTCTCTCTCGTTTCTCACTCACGAGATCTGGTCGACTCCGTTGTCTTCTACCTTCTTTGAAGAACCCAGATCTGATCTCCTCCTTTCCCCCCCCCCCGCACCCCAAATCCACGATTTCCCGAACGATTCTACTGTGAAATCGAGCGGAAACGTGTGATTCTCTCGCTGGCGACTTCGATACCTGTCTATTTCTCTGTCGAATTGGTGAGGGGTTGAGGAGTTTTGGTAGGGGGTTAATGGTTTGCACTACCCGTGCTGCCTATCGGAGAAGAGCTAGGGAACGAAGGGCAAATCGAATCAAAGAGCTACGCAAGGTTGAATCCTGTTCTGACAATTTCTTCCTTGTTAAAATCCAATCAAAGGTATGACCGCGATTGTATTATTTATTTGGTTGTTTTTCTTTACCAATTTGCGCCAATTTTTAATACGCTTTTGCACCGAAATTTTTTTTGAATCGCGGTCCAGACTGCACACAAACCAGCCGAATTCAATGTTGTGATTTTTTTGGGTGTAATGGGTTGCTACTTGCAACCTAGGGTATTCCGATCAGCTATTAAACTAATTGAAGGAATTTGGCAATTTTTATTTTTTTTTTATTGGTGTTTGTTCAAAATAGATGATTAATACGGGTAGGGGAAAGGAGAAGGCAGTGGAGGAGGATTATGGGTTGTGGTCTCCCCATATTACAGAATATTTTGTCAACCTTATGGAGGCTGCAGTTGACAATGGTTTCCTAAAAAGCAACACATTCGAGGCTAAAACCAGGAGTAATTTTGCACAACAAATGAATCTTGTGTGTGGGCGTTCATTCTCGGTACAACAACTGAAGTCGAAATATGGACGACTTAAATCAGAATGGAAGGTGTTTGCTGATATGAGGAAACAGAGCGGTTTTGGTTGGGATGAAGCCAACGAAACCGTTACTTGTGAGGCTCCGGTTTGGGAACAATATGTTAAGGTTAATATATATAATCTCAAACTTTGATTTTAGTTTGTGAATTCTTTTTATTATACTTAATCTTCAATCTAATACTTGCATAGTAACAACATATTCTGTGAATAGATGCATCCTGCTGCAAAAAAATACCAATATAAGGGGTTGCCACATTTTGATGCATTGACAAAAATAATGGAGGAATCTGTAGCCCAGGGCAATGTGGCAAGGGCCTCCACACAAAGGGGGTTCGAGGATGAGGAGGCGCGGCGGATGAACTATGAGTTTGGCCACTCCCATCAATCACACGTAAATGTGATTGATGAGGCTGATGATGTGCCAATGGGTTCGGGGTCGGGTTCACGTAAAAGAAAATCTAGTGCATCAAGTGGCCGCGGATCAGCAATGTCAATGGTGAAAGAATATCTTGATGTTTGTAAGCAAACTCAAGAGGTCAAAAGAAGCAGGTACAAGAATAAAAATGAGGTGGACAGTGCTCCCTCGATTAACCCTGCTTTGGCCGAACAGGATCAATGCCAAGATATAATTGATTCGATGACAGGGCTTGATCCAATTGTAGCTTTAAAAGCAGGACACTACCTATTTCAAAATCCGAACATTTGTCATGCTTTCCTCCTTATGTCTCGAGAACGGCAGGAGTTGGCGCTGCATTTTTATGCCACCCTGTAGTAATCCCATTCAGCCTAATGGGATGAACAAATAATGTTGTAGACAATTTTTTATGATTATTTCCGTATTTGAACAAATCATGTTGTAGACAATTTTTTATGATTATTTTCGTATTTGCTTGAGGTTGATTGTAGTATGACGGCTTGACGGTGAACAAATTGCTTATTTAATTTAATTTAAATTTGTAATGTTATAGTTTAAATTTAATTCCTGAAATAGATTTGCTAGTAGTAGTATACCTTGTTATCTTTTTTCAATCCTAGAGCTTGTGGATTTCTACCATCTCTCAATATGTTATTTTGTGATTCCGTAAATCTCGTTACATATAGTCGTATTATTAAATGTGTGTGCACTTGATATGGGATTTTCTCAAAATGATTTCTATCTTCTTCTTTATAGTGAGTTACTACTGCAAGTGCATCCTCTGTTATGGATACTTCTTCATCCAGTAGTGACGATCTCGAAGAGGTGATGAATATAATCTTGCTAACTGAATTATGTGAAGAACTTGACCGTACAAGGTCCACTAATAAAAAGCAAACAGGACGTGAATATTTGGATAATATGTTAGAGGGTTCCCAGGAAGAGTTCCATGGAATAGGAACTCGATGGTGAACAATTAGTACATCACCAACACACCGAAGATATCGCATCCACATCGCAGGGGTTGGATTTATCATCTTCCCAATTGAGACATATGAATAGGAAAAGGGATAATATTGCCATGGCAATATGGGATGCTACACACTAATGTAATTTGAATGTAATATTGTTTCATTGTATTCTTTTTTCGAACTATTTAACGAATGTAATTTTTGAATGAACAGGTATTGGGCACGAAAATATGTTGTGCACATGATTGGCCACAAAAAATGGATGAAATTGTCGGTGGCAGTAAGTAATACAAATTGCATTTTTTGAAAACCTAACAAAGATGAGTGTCGTAATAGGTAATGATGATAGGGTTTCATTCAATGTGAAATGTGTCCCTCCCCCGCCCCGTTGCCGCTTTCTGCTTGATAGTATCGTCAAGCAACGGATATTGAGATTGGGGTATATGATTGAATAACCACTGAAATGATGTATAATATCCTTTAAACTGATCTGTGGTTGATGTTTGGAATGAAAGGTTAAGTAAGAATGAATCCATTGTGGTAAACAATGATGATGAATTCAATTATTGTTGACGGCAAAGTGGGAAGGGGATAGGGGGGGTGAACATTGTACTCAGTGGCAGTATGCGTGGCATTGTAAAGATGCAGTCCTGTCCTGAATTTTTTATCATTGAATTGAAGAATCTGAGCCTACGACAAATATGATTTTCTTTTTTGGGACATCTTATATCCTGACTTGGCCTTTGTTTTAAGTGTTTTTTGATGAAAAACTATTCACGTTAATCAAAAGCAGTAAGTGAACACAATTGTTTTTTAAACCTAACGAATATGATGTCGCTATAGTCAATGATGAACGGATTTTCAAGAACAGTGCTTTGTACTAGTGGGCGTGGCATTGTAAATAATGCAGCTCTAGTATGGAGTTTTTATCATTGAGCATGATGAATCTGAGACTACGACTATGTTTTTTTCCCCGGGAATTATGCACTGCTTTTATGGTTTTGGGGAGGATCTGATATATAACTATCCAAAAGAAGCTTTTTTGCTGCAAAACAGAGTGGGGGTATCAGTATTCTGAATAGTGTTTCCAAAATATCACTTATAACAAAGGCCAACTCAGTTTATTACTTAAGGAAACTTTAAAAAAATAATTGCTGAACAACCAGCATGTTTTCATCTATTTTGATGCATCTGATTTTTCCAGATGAATTGCACTAGTATTCAGATGATTCTACTTTGTTCTCTGATTCTGCAATATGTATTATAATACATAAGGATTAGTGAATCCTTATTTGCAATATGTATTATAAAGAGGGGGCAGCCCAGTATTCTCAATAGTGTTTGGAAAAAACACTCAAAACAAACGCCAACTGAGGATACTGTTTTTTATGATTAGGGAAAAAAATTTTACACTGATGTGTATCAAATGCTCATGGCAGTATTGTATCAGTTTCTGTGCAGTACAAACCATCAGTGTGCTAAAAATCTCCCACCATGTTGTTACTTATATACAAACCATCAGTATGCATTAAAAAGCCACCTTGATGGGTAGCCACACTCAGCACACAGTATTGTATCATTTTGTGGTAGCATTGTTTCAGTTTCAAATTTTGGAAGTGATGATGTTAAATTCTGATCCTTTAATACTCTTTGGAGTAGTTATTATTGTTTGCTTTAAACGAACGTAAGGCCTTAATTCTACATCAAATTTGATGAAGACTTCTTCTGTGATATGAGAAAGCAATTTGTGTTTAACTTGGTTAATTTTCATATTGTACACAAACTGATACAATGCTGTGCTGAGTGTGGGTGCCCCTCATGGTGGCTTTTTAAGGCATACTGATGGTTTATATATTAGTAACAACATGGTGGGAGATTTTTAGCACATTGTATGGTTTGTACTGCAGACAAACTGATACAATACTCTGCTGAGTGTGGGAGCCCATCATGGTGGTTTTTTGATGCATACTGATGGTTTGTATATAAGTAACAAGATGGTGGGAGATTTTTAGCACACTGATGGTCTTTTTTGTACTGCACACAAACTGATACAATACTGTGTTGAGTGTGGGTGCCCATCATGGTTGTTTTTTAAGGCATACTGATGGTTTATATATAAGTAACAACATGGTGGGAGATTTTTAGCTCACTGATGGTTTGTACTGCACAGAAACTGATACAATACTTTGCTGAGTCTGGGTGCCCATCATGGTTGTTTTTTAATGCATACTGATGGTTTATACATAAGTAACAAGATGGTGGGAAATTTTTAGCTCACTGATGGTTTTTTTTTACTGCACAAAAACTGATACAATACTTTGCTGAGTGTGGGTGCCCATCATGGTTGTTTTTTAATGCATACTAATGGTTTATACATTAGTAACAACATCTAATGAGATTTTGTAGCTCACTGATGGTTTTTTTTTTCTGCACAAAAACTGATACAATACTTTGCTGAGTGTGGGTGCCCATCATGGTTGTTTTTTAATGCATACTGATGGTTTATACATTAGTAACAACATGGTGGGAGATTTTTAGCTCACTGATGGTATTTTTTGTACTGCACAAAAACTGATACAATACTTTGCTGAGTGTGGGTGCCCATCATGGTTGTTTTTTAATGCATACTGATGGTTTATACATTAGTAACAACATGGTGGGAGATTTTTAGCTCACTGATGGTTTGTACTGCACGAAAAATGATACAATGATGGGTTGGGAATATCGAAAATGATGGGTATCAGTATTCTCAATGGTGTTTAGAGATATTCAACTTAAAACAAACGCCAACCCCCAATACTGTATTTAGAATAGAGGGTGAAAAATATTGAAACAAACGCACTAGCACACTGATGGTTTGTACTGCACACAAACTGATACAATGCTGTGCTGAGTGTGGGTGCCCCTCATGGTGGTTTTTTAAGGCATACTGATGGTTTATATATTAGCGACAACATGGTGGGAGATTTTTAGCACACTGTATGGTTTGTACTGCACACAAACAAATACGATGCTGTGATGAGTACATAAAAAGGGTTGGGAGATTATTAAAGAAAAAAATTGCATACTGCTGTATAGGTATGCAACAAATGTGCAATTGAGCTGGCTCAGTATGCAGTTTTTGAACATATTTTTGTTGTGAAGGAAGATACAAAGTGGGAGATGATGGCAGCTGATCCCATATTTTATTTTGTGGTCTATGCCTCCAAGTCAATACAAAGTGGGAAGAAATTCCCAAGAAAAAATTTATACGCAAAGTTTCTTTACAAAGTTTGTAATGTTTGCAGCCCTCCCGTATTTTATTTTGTAATGTTTACTTTCAGTTTCTTTACAAAGTCTCCATTGTTATCTGCTTAAGCTGGTTTCCAGCTTCTTAGTAGCATTGTTAACATTGTTATCTTACACTTTGTATAATCTTCTTAGCATGGTTCAGAATGATTCAGGTCTTCAAGTTTCCTTATTGTTCAGCATGGGCCTCAGTCTGCAAATGTTTGGTTAAGCAAATTTCAACTTTGATTATCATTTTCCTTTTCCTCCTATGGTTAATGTAGCAAGTTTCTGCTGCACAATTTATTCTTCCTTGAATATTTTTGAATTCTAATGCAGCAAGTTTCTCATTTTGTTTCTTTGTTTGTAGATCTGCCTGTCCTCACTTTTTTAAATCAGGGAGTTAAGAAGTAGCAGCAGCAGCTCCAGGCGACATGCAGTGACTGTAGGCAACAAAATAGGAGATTTAAATCCATGCTTGTTTGTAATGATTGCTGACAACAAATTGTAGAACTTATTTTCATAATATATGTATCGATCCCATGCAATTAATGATACTTTATGTGAGATTGTTGAACAATGTAAACAAAAGTAATGAAGTAAGCTTGGTTTGTTGAATAAATTGGTTGAGTGTAGTTGAATGGGATTGTTTTTATTTCGAATATGTAGTGCTTATTTGTCTGAATAAATTGTTTGGCTCAGCCTTTAGAAATTTTCCATTATATATTTTTTTTGAAAAACTGCAACCTACCGGTTGAGCAGAATCAGTTTATCCAACTAGTTAGAGTCATCCAGACACTGCACGCGATCCAAGAAATCCAAATACTGCTCATATCCAGAAAAAGAAAAAATAGATCCTATTTGTTTTCACATGCAATCTCAATAAAACAAACCCAAAAATACTCTTCAGTTAATACTGAAGTACAACAATTACCAAAAGAGGCAGTGATAACATCAACACATTTATCCAAATTGCATAATCAGTATACATGAACTGAGATTAGTTGCTTCACAAAAACATCCATACAAGATTTTCTTTTAATTTTGTACTCTAACGTGACGAACCAATCTTGGAGATGATGGCGTCTGATTTTTCAGCTACAAATATAACAGAACAGCTTTTAGGCTGTCTTTTTCAGCAAAACAGCTTTCAGATAAAAGTTTTCAGCAAGAAACATAACAGAACAGCTTTTCAGCTGTCTTTTTCAGAAAAACAGCTTTCAGATAACAGTTTTCAGCTAGAAATATAACAGAACTGCTTTGTAGCTGTCTTTTTCAGCAAAACAGCTTTCAGATAAAAGTTTTCAGCTAGAAACATAACAGAACAGCTTTTAAGCTATTTTTTTCAGGAAAACAGCTTTCAGATAACAGTTTTCAGCTAGAAACATAACAGAACAGCTTTTCAGCTGTCTTTTTCAAAAAAACAGCTTTCAGATAACTGTTTTCAGCTAGAAATATAACAGAACAGCTTTGTAGCTGTCTTTTTCAGCAAAACAGCTTTCAGATAAAAGTTTTCAGCTAGAAACATAACAGAACAGCTTTTAAGCTGTTTTTTTTCAGAAAAACAGCTTTCAGATAACAGTTTTCAGCTATAAATATAACAGAACAGCTTTTAAACTCGTTTATTCAGAAAAACAGCTTTCAGATACAAGTTTTCAGCAAGAAACATAACAGAACAGCTTTTCAGCTGTCTTTTTCAGAAAAACAGCTTTCAGATAACAGTTTTCAGCTAGAAATATAATAGAACAGCTTTGTAACTGTCTTTTTCAGCAAAACAGCTTTCAGATAACAGTTTTCAGCTAGAAACATAACAGAACAGCTTTTAAACTCGTTTATTCAGAAAAATAGCTTTCAGATAACAGTTTTCAGCTAGAAATATAACAGAACAGCTTTTAAACTCGTTTATTCAGAAAAACAGCTTTCAGATAACAGTTTTCAGCTAGAAATATAACCAAACAGATTTTAAACTCGCTTTTTCAGAAAAACAGCTTTCAGATAACAGTTTTCAGCAAGAAATATAACACAACAGCTTTTAAACTCGTTTTTGAAGAAAAACAGCTTTCACATAATAATTTTCAGCTATAAATATAACCGAACAGCTTTTGAACTAGTTTTTTCAGAAAAACAGCTTTTAGATAACAGGGATCAGCTAGAAATATAACCAAACAGCTTTTAAACTCGTTTTTTCAGAAAAACAGCTTTTAGATAACAGTTTTCAGCTAGAAATATAACAGAACAGCTTCTAAACTCTCTTTTTCAGATAAACAGCTTTCAGAATACAGTATTCAGAAAACAATATAAACAAACAGCTTTTAAACTCATTTTCATCTCTCCTCTATTCAGAATACTCAATTCAGAAAACTCTATTCAGAAAACTCTATTCAAAATATCAAAACAAACGCACTATATTATACTGGAAGAGTTGGGATTGTCATTGTCAACATACAAACTCATGTATTGCACGTGCAACTCTAAAACTCTCATTAATGACAGCAAAAACAAACAAATAAAAATTTTTACCTATTTAAAACGTGCAACGCACGTGCAAAATAATTTTATAATATTTTTTTTAACACTAAACATACACATATGTTGCACGTACAACTCAAATTTTACTTATAAACATGTGCATTGCAGGTACAAATTGTAATTTTTTCTTCAAAATATTTTTTTTCAATTTCGTGCAACGCACGTCCAACTCCAACACTATTTTTGAACACATACATCGTACATGAAAATCTTTCCATTCTTATTAACGTGCATTACATGTGAAAAATACTAGTATGAGGATAATAAAAGGATAATAAAAGGATTAAATGCTGAGTCAGTTATAAGAGCTTTCCTCGTGTTCAGGCTTGTCGTTTTGTGGAGGGCCCATGTCCAGTACCGTTAAAATGGGCTGCTTTCATACACCGCTTGGAACATTTTCTAATTTTGTGCACCTTTCATACGGTGCACCCAAATTTTGATCAGTTCACTGCCACGTGGGCCCTGCTTTCTTAAGTGATGTCGGTGTACGTCTGAATTCCCCTTAAAGTCTTGGATTCTGTTGTCAATTTTGGTATGTTTGCATATTACACCCTGTAGATGTTCTTAGTTGCATGAACGAACCATTTTTATAAAAGAAATTTTCACTTATTTTATACCTAAGGCTAGCCCTGAATGAAGATTGAAGAGGACAATTGAGGAAATTAATTCAACATTTAGTGGAGTCACGATATGGATGTGGATGGATGCGAGGGTAAAGGTGAAGACTGAACTTGTTTTCCTCCTTTATATCAGTAAATTGAGTGTTATGTAGTCGTTGACTATTTAGTCAAAATATTCAAAATTTAGCTCGAAACGTGCTATAGTAGTTGACTATTTTGTCAAATTTTGATTTTTGGTGAACAGTAACGAATTATATTTGACAGAAAATTTGGCTAAATGGAACAAATAGCCCGATGAAATATTATTTTTCGTCTGTTAATCGGACAGTATATGATACCGTCCCATAATTAAAAAACTTATAAAAAAAACGTCAAAATCATTTAGCGTCCTAGGTTTGGGGACAATTTTTTGGAATTTTTTTTTGAAAACGTCACTATCAACTCTTTGAAGAAGAAAAAAATTTTAATTTTTATTATTGAAAAAAAAAACGCCAGACGGGAAATGATTTACTGTCCGTCCTATTAAGATTTTGAAAAGTCAAATTTTAACTAACAACAATTACAGACGAAAATTATATTCGTTATTGACTATATGCCAAATATGTAAATTTTGACTTCAACGACTGCAGATGCTCTTATGGTAAGGATTTAGTTTTTTTTAGCGATCCAAACTAATTTCTACTGTCAACGTCTTTCTCTTAGTATAGCTTATAGTCGGCTGAGTATAGCCGGAATGGAAGAGTGCAGAGTTTAATTGATCGGTCAAGTGGCTGATTGCGACAATTTAAAAAAAACAAAACAAAAACGAAAAGTTAAAAGAAATTATGTTTCTCATTATTCATTAATGGTTGCAAAAAAGTTGGCTTCCTTTAATCCCATCGGGATAACATTTCAATCATATTACGGCATGTGCAGTATAACTAACTGGAAATGATCTTTCAATAATATCTTTCAACAATTGACACATCTCTAATCTCTAATGTCTAATCTCTAATATTATCTCTAATTATACAATATCATAAACTAATAGGCTTACTCTTTTTTCCTTTCTCTATTTTGAAGAGCAGAAGTAGAGATTCACACTTTCTAAACACGTGCGTATTATATTCGCACATTTTCATTAAAAAAATATAAAAGCCCCAAACCTATAAATATGGAACTTAATTACTAGAATGTGCTTTGCTCATTAAGTGTTCGATGAAATGTCTGTGTAGCACACAATGTGTTTGTAAAAAAATAGTTTTGAAAAATTTTGCTCAACTAAATCAATTGTATTTATGTATGGTGTATGTACTAATTTTTGAAACTCTAATTTACTACCTCATTATCTTTTCAATTTTTAATTTGTGTTTTTGAAATCGTGAAATTTAAATTTGGGAAAGAGTACGGGCTGAAGAATGGGATGGCTATAATATCGAATCCAAGAATGATATTTGGTATAGAGGTAGATGGTGGTGTTGGGATTTTATAAACACTTAAGAACATGCATAAAACATTAATAATAACCCAAAATATGTTTCTATGATTCTAGATCTTAATCATGTTACAAAAGTGCTTTAATATAAAATCCTAAATCATGAAACTATAGATCTTTGCTAAATCAAAAGAAGAACAAAATTAAAAGCGGAAGCACTAATCTGAAGCCATTGATGGAGATTGCGCAGAGGGTTTGGATCTTCCTATATAATACGCACTTCTATGAGAGGCCGTCTCTATATTCTTCTGTTGATGGGATGACAGATGGAACAAGAAGATGCGTATATATAGGGGACCATAACCCTAATTGATAAATACTGATTTCCAATTTTGCCCATCACAAAATAAGAAATCTACTTTACGGTCTCTACACGTGTTATATCACACTTAACATTATATGCTTTTAACCCATTACTTAATCTTGATTAGATCACTTTAATTTGGCTTAGACTTTAGGATAGCAATCATACATTTAGTCACATATGTGAGCCCACATAGATTATTTTCCAATAGGTGGAGGGTAGGGTGAGGCGAACGGAGAGGTGGAGGAGGATATTGGAGAAGGGGACGTTGCTGCGGTCGAAGACCGTGGGGACACGGGAGATGAGGGATAAGGCATATGAATAAGGTGTCAATTTGGAAGGGGGGGGGGGGGGAAAGGAGGAGAGAGTTGAGATGAGACGAGCCAAGGTATGACTGTTGCCGGTCATGATGTATACAAAGGCCGGAACTATAAGCATATTTTTTAGGATAAATTTCACTAAACTATACACTTGAAGAATTAATTTCTCTCAATTCTCGCACACTTTTTTAAAGTTCCATATAATTTTACGAGTTCATTAAAATTATTTTAGTCTGTGCAATTTGCACAGGGTAATGCTAGTCTCTAATATTATAATGGAAGAAGGCTTTAGTGTCATTTGTAAATTTGTAAATCTATCAACGTGTGTATTGCACCTGCACAACTAATATGAAGGAGATCTCAGATTCGAGTCCTCACTACATCAGATTTTTTAATTTTATTTTTTAATATATATTAAATGGGCATCAAACGTGTAAATTATTATCTATTTATCTATCTATCTATATATAATATAATATATAATAACTATAATAATGGAAGAGTTTGAGTTGTAAATCTATCTACTTACCTGCAACACATGTGCAACTCCAACTCTCTTATTATAGTCTTCACATTAACTTTTAAAAATATATAATCATATTTATTAAGACATGCATCGCACGTGTAAATCAGATTTCTAACTTTAAATTTTTTAAATAATTAATACGTGCATCGCACGTTGTGACAGTGTAAAAATGGCCTGAGGCCCATCCAGGGCCCAATACAATTCCTACTCAGAAAAGCAAGAATAACAACCTGGTTCGGCTCCGGACCCCTTCAGGGTCGGCGCCGAACCTCGTGTTTGCCCCCACAGTGCCGGCTTCCTCGTACTGACGAGCCTCAGTATCCCCCGGAGTCCGATCCGGAGCAGTCCCTCAGGCCATCCCCCCTCTCTGGCAGGGCGGAAGGATGACCTGGCGCAGCCTAGGCCCTCCGATTCCCCCAGAGGCACAGAGGACTCACGATGGGCCACGTCAGCTCCAAATACCGCCAAGGGTTTCGCCACGTCAGCCCTATACCACTCCTGGTATCACTGCAACCGCCCTAAAACCCCCTGGGCCTTCTACCACGTCAGGCCCATGGGCTTTCAGATCCAAACCCGGCCCCCAAGCGGAACCAAACCCGGTTGGGATTCTCTATAAATACTAGACCCTCACCCACCTTTTGGAGGTAATCAATCTTTTGCCACTTAAATATACCTAGTTATTGCTACTCTCTCACAGAGACTGACTAGAGCGTCGGAGGGTCCGCCACCGGGACAAACCCCGGTGTTTCAGGACCGTCTGCAGGTACACAAGACCTCGGATCCGACCCTTCCGATCCGAGCCCAACCTCCAACGCCTTTCCGAGCTCATCGTAGGCCCCAGAAGGTCAACCGAAGGTCGGCGGACGAGCGGCAATCTCCTTCAATACAAATTGAGTTCGAACTCACACCTGGTGCTTCCACACGTGTCTCAGAAATAAACAGCATCAGGTTGGCGCCGTCTGTGGGAACCAGCTGCTCCAGAAGCCGATCCGACCCAGACCCTCAAAGGCCATCGACAGCCGAACCCTCATGGCATCCAAAGGCAAGGGGGCTGCTTCCTCCGTCAACCAACGGGACTCGCCCCCACCCACCAATAGAGCCAGGCCACGCCCGTCGAAACACAAGGCTCCCTCTCGGGAGTCCCAAGGGAGCGTCGGCCGGCCAGCCCAGCCCGACCTCCGGGGAATAATCCTCAACCGCAAGATTACCCGCAGCAGGAGAAGGGCCGCTTCCAACCTGGCCCCGAACCGCCCGAGGCCACCGTCCGAGGTACGCAGACCCGCGCTCAGCCGAGTCGGGAGACAACCCTCGGACCGACCAAACCGGGCCGAAAGAGCCCCCGTCACTCATAAGGAATTCCAAGACTTCCGAAAAGAAATGCTGGGAGCCCTCCGACGGGCCCCCAGGGAAGAAACCCTCCATTCACAAACGGGGTCGGACGTCGAAGCCAGCGCGTCCCGCCCTTCAACGATCCAGCCGGAAGACGATGACGTACTCCTAAGACGCCTACAAGAAATGGAGGACCGCCTCGATCACATAAGGGACGGCGGCCAAAGAATGGCTCAGGGGTACAGACCTGTCCGTCCACCCTTCTCCGCCCCCATCCTCCAAGCGGAAATACCCCGGAATTTCCGACCCCCTCAATTCGAGACCTACGACGGCGAGGGAGATCCTGCTGATCACATGGAGGGTTTCAAAACCCTCATGATGATTCACAGCGCCTCGGATATCCTGCTCTGCCGAGCCTTCCCCGCCACCCTTCGGGGTCCTGCTCGCGAGTGGTTCTCGAAACTCGCCCCCGACTCCATTTACTCCTTCGACCAACTCGAGGGCAATTTTCTTGCCCATTTTGTCACTAGCCGGAAGGCCGAAAGGACCAGCGCCTCATTACTTGGGCTCAAACAGATAGAGGGGGAATCACTCAGAATGTTCGTCCGGAGATTTACCGCTGAGGCAAGGTCGGTCTCCTCCCTCGACCCAGGCGTCGCTTCAGCGGCATTCCGACACAACGTCCGCCCCGGACAGCTGAAGGCCTCTCTGGCCAAGAGACCCCCCGTCGACTTCCCCGACCTCCTTAATAGGGTCGAGAAATACATTAGGGCAGAAGAGGCCCTTAACCCCGAAGATGCCAGGGATGCCACCGGGAAAGGAAAGCGGAAGACCGAGGAAGGCGAACCACCGAAGAAAGCTCCAAGGGACCCGGGGGCCATAAAGAAGGTCCCGCCAGTCCCCCGCTTCGAGAGGTACACTCCCCTGACGCATAACATCTCCGCCATCCTCTTGGAAATCGAAGACAAGGGCATTGTCCGACTACCCCCCCGATCTAATAACAACAAGAATCGAGACCAGCGCTTTTACTGTCGCTTCCACAGAGATCACGGGCACGAAACCGACCAATGCCGAGCCTTGAAAGACGAAATTGAAGAACTCATTTCCAGAGGATACCTCCGAGAGTTTACCCGAGAAGACCCACGGGATCGGCGAGGCGCTAGGAACCGGAGGCAATCGCCTCCGAACCCTGCTCCAAACCAGTCCCAGAATCGGGACCCCGACTCCGAGGGAGCCGCGGATATCCCTTTCATCTTGCACTGTGTCCACGGAGGACCGATGGGAGGCGAATCAAACACTTCCAAAAAAGCCTTCCTCAGAGAGGTGAACGCTGTCAAAGACAACCCCTCGCCCAAACTACAATCAAGGCCGGTCTCCTTCTCAGGGGAAGACCTTGAAGGTGTTCGCTTGCCCCACTGCGATGCTCTCGTCATCAACCTCCACATGGCTAATTGTGAGGTCCGCAGGATCCTCGTCGACAACGGTAGCTCGGTGAATATTCTTTTCCTCGAAGCCTTCGAAAATCTCAGGTTACCCCGAGGAAAACTCAAGCCAGCTGGGTACACCCTGCACGGGTTCTCAGGCGTCCCTGTCGTAATAGAAGGGATTGTTACCCTCGACGTTACCGCCGGGTCGACTCCTGTCAAGAGGACCGAATCCATGGACTTCATGGTGGTCAACGTCAAGGCGGCTTACAACGCCATACTTGGCCGGCCTGGACTATGCTCCCTACAAGCGGTGCCTTCGGCTTACCATCTGAAGCTCAAGTTCCCCACCCCTCAAGGAGTCGGCATCGTCCGAGGCAGCCAAGAAGCAGCGCGATCATGCTACATGACCACCGTCGGTGGAGGTGTGTTCCCCCTCGACGCCGGACGAGCATAGACTATGGCCCGGCTATATGTAAATCTTCTTTTTTGGTGTAAACCCTCGTTTGTAAAGGGCTGCCTTAGCGGCCCTCCCTACCTTATACTAAAAATATGCCTTTTTATCCGAACCCCAAATGTCTCGATAATCTCAGTGCGAGTCCGGACCGAAGGTCCTTCCTAAGGCCCCACTTCGATCCCTCGCGGAACGATGGAGCCGGACCTTGCCTCCGACATTTCGTACCGCATCGCTGGCCGGAGCAAGGAGGGAAAAGGATTCTTCTTTCATACCCCTTTATTTTTCGTTCCAAAGAGAAAAAATAAAACGAAAGAAAAACAAAGACCGTTACAAGACCGCTCCACTCTTCTCAAATCAGGTAGATCAGGGCCCCCCGGGCCCAACGAGGGACAAAGAGTACTTCGACCAAGCAACTAGGGGCCCCTCCCCTCGTTGTGATATTCCTTAGCCTCAGCCACAACCGACGGTCCAGCCACCGAACTCTGGGCGTCATCCGGTCGCGCCCACTGCAACAGCAGCAACGCAGAGGGAACCCCCTCCGCCTGTCGACCCAAGGAGGAAGAGAACGGGGCTCCCAACATCGCCTTGTAACGAGGCATCTCCATCTCCTTCTCCACAAAGACGTCGCGAGGTAACCCCCCAGGAGAGGACCTCGGCTCCAAGGTACTTAGCCCGGCTCGTCTAACGTCCGTCCCGCTGGGCTCCCGATCCCACATCACTCTCCTCAATCGGCGCGCCTCCGCACTCAAGACGGCGAACTTATTCCGATAAAAGTTACAAGCTTCATCGGTGTCCCGAGCCCCCCTTCGGTGTCGAGCCAGCGCGGCTTCCAGGACCTTAACCTTACTCCGGAGTCGCGCCACATAGAAACTACGGGAGTCCCCTTCAGGGAGGAGAGCCGCGACCTACAAGATAACCAACCAACTCAACACACATTCTCAAGAAGATTCAGAAATGTCCAAGGTCAAACCAACCGGCCGGTCAAAAAACTTTTCTTGCCACTATAAATCCAAGTGTTTCTCACAAAAAGTGCGGTGGCCAGTCCGCGGGAGGCAAACACAATCGAGGGAGAGAAAAAGAAAGACAAAAAATTACACAACTCATTGACCCACCTCCGCGCCGACGGACGGATCCACGGGAGCGTCGGCCGAGGGGTCGACGGCGGGCCCTTCTTCACCCGGAGTCTTCGACGTCCCCTCGATCTCCATATCATACTCAAAATTGGACAGATCGAGGGCCGGGAAGAAGTGCCTCACGTGGCTGAGGGCCCTCTCATAGCTCTTGTCCTGGGCCGCGATCACCATCTGCTGGCCCTTGTGCAACACCTCCTTCGCCTCCTTGGTGAACTTCGTCTTCAGGGAGGCCATCTTCTTCTCCCACTCTACATCCTTGGCCTTGAGCTGCTGCTCTCTCTTATGCGAACCCTCGAGTTCGATTCGCATCTCCTTCATCTCCAGCTCGCTCTTTTCCGCTCGAGCTCGCTCTTGAGCCAGGGACGCCTCGTACAGGTTCTTGATGTTGGCCCCCTGTATACAAGCCTGCAACCAACGGCAGAACAAGATGAGGCCTCGGCACGTAAATCAACAAAGAGGGACAGAGTCGACGGACTTACCTGCACAGTGGCCTGTGCCAGGCGGGCGAACGCCGCCTCTACGGGCTCGCCCTCCATCGCCTTGCGATCGCTAGGGGTCGCCAGCTTTTCCACCACTTCGACGGCTTGGGCCTCCTCTGTCAGACGGTCCCCCATCAGAACCGACCAGTCAGGAGCCCACCGCTGCCGCAACAGCTCCACCACCGGATCCTCTTCCTCGGCCTCGACCCAGGGACCTTTCCCCTTGTCGAGAACAGGGGCCCCTGCTCGGCCCTGACCCTTTGAAGAAGCCGCGCCCTTGCTCGTCTCGGAGCGACTCCTCTTAGTCCTCGGCTCGAGTTGAACTTCCGAGATAACAAGGGGCAGCTCCCTCGACCTCTTCGCCGCCTCCGCCTTCTTCTTCTCGGCGTTTTCCTTCTTCATGGCCAGCCGCCTTGCCTGGATCGATGCCTCATCCATACCTGCAGAAAAAACCATTAAGGGCAATGAGCAAGAAAGCAAGAAAGGACCCAGAAGAAAGGAACAACTACATACGCATAACAGCTGGGCTCAGTCCAGCGCTCGCCAGAGTGGTCTCCGTCACCTCCGTCCAATCAATACTAGGTGACTGGCGGAGGCGCTCGACAAACCCCCATTCATCTGCCGACAGATCCCCCTGCCTCGGCGGTGGGTGGCTCGGCTTGGAGTGGTTCCATCGAGTAGGAATGTCCCATGGCTCTTCACTCCGGATCACCAAATACTTCTCCTTCCATCCCTTGATGGAATCGGGGTGGTGACGAACGACCTTCCCCCCACTCCGGGGAGAGATATAGTATACACCCTCGGCCGACGGATTGACCATCAACATTGCACGGAACACGTTCAGCCGCAGGGGGACTTGCTGCTCCTCGCACATCAGCATAAAGCAGATGATCTGCTTCCATGAGTTCGGCCCGTACTGCATGGGCGCCAAGGAGGCCCAGTTCAACACATCCCTAATGAACGGGTGGATTGGCAACCTCAGGCCAGAGATAAAAGCGTCCACTGGGAAGACACAGTACCAAGCTGATAAGGGATCGGTGGGACGCAGAGTAGGGCTCGGCATCAGCAGTTCGTGACCAGGCCCTATATGATACGCCAGCTGCAGAACCTCCAAATCCCCGTCCTCCAAAACGGTCGAGATCGCGTCCATCATCACCCTCCCCCGGCTCGGCGAAGAGGGTTGCACTCCGAAGAGCTCCTGGTCGGAAAGATCGTCGGGATACTGACGGAAATGCTTCGGCTGAACAGGCGAACCGGTCATCAAATTACGGAAAACAGGTGCCTTGCTCAAACCGCCGGTCCTCGACCCCGGTTTTCCTGGGGCCCTCTTCTCCTTCTTAACTCGCTCCGACGGTCCTCGACCCCGAGCGGTGGATCTCCTCACTATATTACCCTCGCCCCTCTCCTCATCGGAAGACAGCTCCAGCACACGAATGCCGTCCGAACCCTCGCCGGTTCCCTCCGACCCACTACTCTCCACCATAAAGGGACGTCGAGTACGCGACGCCCTCAACTTGTGTGCCGCTTCCCCCTCACCTACTGAGTCCTCCAAAGAAACCGAGCCAGTATGGCCCACAACGGGCACCGACCCCTCCTCGAGCATGGGCTCTTCCCACGACGTCGACGGAGAGTCAGGCTTTACTTCCCCCCTGGACGACGACGCCGACGAACCGGACTGAGCCCTATCCATCTGTGCCTAAAGATAAAACAAACTTACCAAACTAACCTGGGACCGCTTCGGAAGGGCGAACCGAGTACGGCAAACTGCAAGAAACAATCGCTGAAGGGGTGGGAGGTTTTTTGAAGAAAGAAGCAGCAAGATTGAAGTGGGCGAAAGGGAAAAAGGGGGAAGGCTTATATAAGGGAAGAACGGCTCCTCGACTTCCGCGATTACTGTTCACTGATTGACGCACAACTGCCGCCTGGAAAATCGCGCCGCGTTCTCGAAACCTGTGCGGGGGACGTCATCAGACGCCAGACTGACGGCCTAACTCTGGGGTCGGGTCGGGTGGGATACACGACGGAGAAAACATTTTTTGTAAGTTTAAGGCGCCGCCATATGACGGACGCCCTGGGCTCCAGCGTCCGACCAGTTCCCCTCTCACCCTCGAGCAGCCCGGGACTTACAGCCTCGGCAGCCGAAACCCCGAACTGTTCGAGGGTGGAACAGAAACCGCCATCGCCTACAGCCCTATCAAGACGGACTGACCGACCCCCGACGGGAGGTGGCCCCCCCCCCCTCCGAGGCCTTTCAGCCCCAAGGCCGGTATACGGTGGGTGCGTCTTTTCGTCTGGATCTCCCCCGGGCCAAACCTCCATGACAGGGCAGTCTGACCCGAAAAGGGATCCAGACGGCAAAACCACCACTAAACCGAAGCTCCTCTTCCCACAGCACGGATCTCGGCCGTCACCCCTCTCGCCCTGATCTCCCGTAGATCTGGCCACCATATCAAGGTCCATCAGATCCAAGAGAAGATCAGGGCGGCAGAGTAACCACCTCTCCGACGCTGCTAGGGTCGAAAATATTAGCCAAAGACAGGCGTCCGCCGAAGCAGACACCTCTGAAAGCCAATGGGCCACCCCTGTTTTGATCATACCTACAAGGGAGGGGAGAGGTATTTATAACCTCCCCCAGGGACTAACCGTTGAGGCGCAGGGAAGGTCAATCAACGGAAAACCATGCACCATCTACATTTATTAGGCGGCGCCATTAAATGCCCCTAGGAAATTGGACCATCTCACCATTTTCGGAGAACCTTCAAATGCACCACACGAATGGTGGGATATCCCCGCTCAGTCACTCTGGGGCGCCAACCGGTCGCCATCCCCCTTGTTAGCCCGAAATCCCTCGGCCAGCTCGGGGTCAGGTCTAGCACCAGGGTAGTCTTCTCAGGAAGGCTTCACGGCTCGCCATCGCCCTTGCCTTCCAGTAATCCCTCGCCAAGCTCGAGGTCAGGTCTGGCACCAGGGAGGTCTTCTCAGGAAGGCCAACGGCTCGCCACCCCCCTTGTTGGCCCATAATCCCTCGATCAGCTCGAGGTCGGGTCCAGTACCAGGGGAGTCTTCTCAGGAAGGCTTCACGGCTCGCCATCGCCCTTGCCTTCCAGTAATTCCTCGCCAAGCTCGAGGTCAGGTCTGGCACCAGGGAGGTCTTCTCAGGAAGGCCAACGGCTCGCCACCCCCCTTGTTGGCCCATAATCCCTCGATCAGCTCGAGGTCGGGTCCAGTACCAGGGGAGTCTTCTCAGGAAGGCTTCACGGCTCGCCATCGCCCTTGCCTTCCAGTAATCCCTCGCCAAGCTCGAGGTCAGGTCTGGCACCAGGGAGGTCTTCTCAGGAAGGCCAACGGCTCGCCACCCCCCTTATTGGCCCATAATCCCTCGATCAGCTCGAGGTCGGGTCCAGTACCAGGGGAGTCTTCTCAGGAAGGCTTCACGGCTCGCCATCGCCCTTGCCTTCCAGTAATCCCTCGCCAAGCTCGAGGTCAGGTCTGGCACCAGGGAGGTCTTCTCAGGAAGGCCAACGGCTCGCCACCCCCCTTGTTGGCCCATAAATCCCTCGATCAGCTCGAGGTCGGGTCCGGCACCAGGGGAGTCTTCTCAGGAAGGCTTCACGGCTCGCCATCGCCCTTGCCTTCCAGTAATCCCTCGCCAAGCTCGAGGTCAGGTCTGGCACCAGGGAGGTCTTCTCAGGAAGGCCAACGGCTCGCCACCCCCCTTGTTGGCCCATAAATCCCTCGATCAGCTCGAGGTCGGGTCCGGCACCAGGGGAGTCTTCTCCGGAAGGCTTCACGGCTCGCCATCGCCCTTGCCTTCCAGTAATCCCTCGCCCAGCTCGAGGTCAGGTCTGGCACCAGGGTGGTCTTCTCAGGAAGGCCAACGGCTCGCCACCCCCCTTGTTGGCCCATAATCCCCCGACCGGCTCGGGGTCGGGTCTGACACCAGGGTACTCTTCTCACGAAGATCCAATGACTCGCCATCCCATTTTCTACAACCATGAGCACTCCTCCACGGCTAGCTCCCGCACCCCCTGCAGGAGTGGGGGGCTTGTGTGACAGTGTAAAAATGGCCTGAGGCCCATCCAGGGCCCAATACAATTCCTACTCAGAAAAGCAAGAATAACAACCTGGTTCGGCTCCGGACCCCTTCAGGGTCGGCGCCGAACCTCGTGTTTGCCCCCACAGTGCCGGCTTCCTCGTACTGACGAGCCTCAGTATCCCCCGGAGTCCGATCCGGAGCAGTCCCTCAGGCCATCCCCCCTCTCTGGCGGGGCGGAAGGATGACCTGGCGCAGCCTAGGCCCTCCGATTCCCCCAGAGGCACAGAGGACTCACGATGGGCCACGTCAGCTCCAAATACCGCCAAGGGTTTCGCCACGTCAGCCCTATACCACTCCTGGTATCACTGCAACCGCCCTAAAACCCCCTGGGCCTTCTGCCACGTCAGGCCCATGGGCTTTCAGATCCAAACCCGGCCCCCAAGCGGAACCAAACCCGGTTGGGATTCTCTATAAATACTAGACCCTCACCCACCTTTTGGAGGTAATCAATCTTTTGCCACTTAAATATACCTAGTTATTGCTACTCTCTCACAGAGACTGACTAGAGCGTCGGAGGGTCCGCCACCGGGACAAACCCCGGTGTTTCAGGACCGTCTGCAGGTACACAAGACCTCGGATCCGACCCTTCCGATCCGAGCCCAACCTCCAACGCCTTTCCGAGCTCATCGTAGGCCCCAGAAGGTCAACCGAAGGTCGGCGGACGAGCGGCAATCTCCTTCAATACAAATTGAGTTCGAACTCACACCTGGTGCTTCCACACGTGTCTCAGAAATAAACAGCATCACACGTGTATATTACTAGTATTACATAAATGAAAGTACTGAGAGAATCTCATATAGTTGATATCCTAAATATTACAACATGTGTAATATACAAAATTGAATAAAAATATTCTACCCGTGGTATTACAAACAACATTTCTCTTGTGCCTATATAATGGGAAAGTTGAGGTTGTCAAAAGGAGCAAGAACAGTTTTTGCCATCTCAGTTCTTGCGTCGAATGCGCGAAAGAAAGAATTATTTTAGAAATGCTCCTGCAGCGAAACTTTAGCATGGGCTCATGAACGCACACCTTTGTCTAATTTGAATCGATGTGGAGCGATAAGCCAGTGGCTCTTTTCATTGTACAAGCAAGATTGGTTAGGAAGACAAATTGTAATTTATATACAACCATTCAACCAACCATCTAATCTCAATCGTTCATTTTTGAGTGAGAGTTATATTAACTATTCATTTGCATAGCTGTTGTTAGTTACTATAATATCCTCAAGTTCAAATTTATTTACGACATAATTATTTATAAAAATGACACTCATATAAAATAAAAGTTTGGGTCACTAAGAATAATTTGTAAAGAGTATGTAATGAGTAAAATGGGGTATCAGATTCGATGTCATATTACGTCTTATTATTTACTATATATATAACTAAATAAATTTAGGATGTGCATCGCACGTGCAGATTACTAGTATACTTTAGCGAAAAAGCAAACAAAAACATTTGGCGACTCTTAAATCTCTATTCTCTAATATTATAATGGGAGAATTTGGAGTTGTCGTTTATAAACATACCAACTAATTATGTGTATCATGCGTACATAACTAATATAAATGAGATCTCAACTTTGAGGCTAGACTACATCGGAGTTTTTTACTTTAAAATTATATATCTATTGAGACGTGTGTTGCACGTGTAAAATACTGGTATCTTTTAAAGAACTTAAATGCCTCTTATTATGGTGGGTAACATATTATATCTGAATTAATTTCACACATAATGAAAGAAAAGAGATGAAGTTCACAAGGGCCTAAATGAAAACTTCTCAAAATAATTTGGGTAATGCTACACCTACTACCACATAAGATAGTAAAGAAAAATGTAGTAAATTTGATAGTAGGTATAGCATTACCCAAATAATTTTCTCTCTTTTGCAAATTCCCCTTTCTAGAGTCTATTGATAGAATTCAATACTATACTATTCCTTCGAGACTAAGCAACTTTTTACAAAAAGCACCCTTTTCCTCTCCTTTCTCTCACTATATAATCTCGCTCGCACCCCTCTCTCTTCCCTCACCAACAAAAGAAAACGACACCATTAAAAAAAATCAGAGATCGAATGGAAGATATTTATGGAGATTTTCAGCGGTTACCGGAAGGGTGCATCTCGCACGTGCTTTCCCTCACATCGCCTCGAGATTCGTGCAGGTCGGCGGCGGCGTCGACCGCCTTCAGATCCGCTGTTGATTCCGATTCGGTTTGGGAGCGTTTTCTGCCGTCGGATTACCTTGAGATCCTCGATCGAGCTGTTGAACGGATCCATTGGACTTCGAAGAGGGATCTCTTCTTTCGACTTTGCAATCCGATCCTAATCGATGGTGGTAAGATGGTGAGTTTAAAGAACCGATATTGTTTTGATTTTGTGTGAAATTGGAATGAATTGATTAAATTGAGGAAAAAAGAAATAATTATATATATATATATATTTGATTGGTTGGAAAATTGGCAGAGTTTAGCGTTGGATAAGTCGAGTGGAGCAAAGTGTTTGATGGTTTCGGCGAGGAATCTTTGGATTGTGTGGGGAGATACTCCGCAGTATTGGAGTTGGATCTCGAAGGATGATGATGATTGTAGTTCGAGGTTTGTTCTATTGCTTGATTGCGCTTGGTGTCTAATTTCGTTGATGTGGAGTTTATATCACTTGATTGTGTTGTTGTGGAATATAGTATATGTGGTTAAAGCCTTAACCTTAAAGGTAGAGATTGCATCTAGATAGATTGGTATGCTACAAGTGTGGACAAGGTCAACACGACAAACTAACCTTTAGGGTTAAAAATATCTTACTGTGTAAATAACAGTGATGCAGTGACGCTGCAAAGCTTGTTCGTACTTGATAAATGTCAACTTGGAAACTTTTAAATAGAAGTGTTTGTGATGAATTTATATAACACGGAGCGCTAAAAAGTCGGTCTACTTCTCATTTTGCTAATAAAACAGTGAGGCGAAAGTGAAACACATCCCTGCTTTTCATAATATATATACTATACGACTAGCACACTACTTATCGCGCTGAAAGGTAGGTGCACTTTTCATTTTACTATTACAATAGGGAGCCGGAAGTGAAACGCATCCCTGCATTTCATAACGAGACGTAGAAGAACCTAGTGATAAGGGAAGATTGATAGTGATGGAGCATGATACTCGTTTTCTGACAAAATGCCTCCACATATAAGAGAAACTAGGAAAAGATATGTAGAAAAGCTTTAGAAAGCCATGGCAACCTTCTAAGGACCACAGGGATCCATCAGTGTGGTAACTAGATATACTTGTAATGAACATCTTTACGACCTATGGCTACATCCTGGAATAATTCTCGAGGAAATGCTTGTCAAGTAAAGGCCATGTTTTTAGAGCACAACCTTTTGTTAACCCCATAAGGCAATAACCCACCTTAGAGCATCTCCAACCATGGGTAGCTAAAATGACTGGCCAAATTGTTCAAATAGTGTTTTTGCCTAATGAATTTGGCTAACCATTATGCTTCATCTCCAACCATGATAGCTAAATTGATTAGCTATCCAATATTTTATTATTTTTTAAATGAAACATATTATAATTTTTTTTAAATCGAATTCATTTTATTATTTAAAAACATACAATCCAAATATTAAATAAATCCAATACTGATTTATTATTTTTTATTATTTTTATTAATTTTTATTAAAAATATCCAAACATACATTTATCTTTTAGTTATTTTTTAATATATGCCTAGTGTCATTCTCTCTCTCCATTTTGCATCTTCTTCTTCAAGCTAGCCGTTGGAGATGCAAAAAGGTTGTTGGCTAGTTCAATATGGCTATGCCTCTCCAATTTAGCTATCCACTGGAGATGCTCTTAGGACGCAATAATAGTTATGAATCTCGTACGTTTGTGAAGCCTGTTGGGCTCCTCACATATAGAGTAATATGCAATAGAATAGCTAGTGTCATCTATATAATAAAACACAAAGAAAGGCTATCAAGTAGCTCTTCTTTAATAGTAAGGAAATCAATGGTCCAGATCTAACTTCCCGAAAGACATTTTTCCCTCCAAAAGTTTCCCCCCAAAACTCAAATTCAAATTCCCCCAAAACAACTCCTTTATTTATTTAATTATTTCTCTCTCTCTCTCTCTCTCTATATATATATATACTTATGGAAATGGAAAAATGGACTTTATACCCCAATTTATAATAATTTTCAACATATACTAATGGAAACATGGACTTTTATTTACAACTAATTATTGTCATACTATTCAAGCTTGAGCTATATAATTGTTGATTTACTGTTTACAAGGCTTTTCATATGCTGTATCGTTCTGAAGATGTGCCGTAGGCACGTGTCCACGAGCAAATCTAGTAACTCAATAAGTTCTTAGAGCACTAGAAACCACTAAAAACCTTGTGTGACAATTAGATGAGTACTTCTATCATGAATACTATATGGGTGCTTAAAAGATCCGATCTTTAGAGTCAATAGAGGCACGATGTTAAGAATATTGGGATTAGCTCGTGTAAACCTTCAATATACCCAACGAAAGAGATGAACAATGTACAATCTGATAAATAATGGAATCTATTTGCAAGAGTTTCAATAAAATTCTTGAATTTGATTCAATTAGCAATTCCAGAGAAAAAGTGACTTGCCTTATGGACGATGAAATTGAATACCAAGAATAACAGGATGAGAATCCCGAAGCGACGAACCTACGAACACACAAAATAACACGTGTATAATACGTGCAATAAAGATCCAAAGCAACACAACAACAACACTAAAAAGAAACAGCATCGTCGTCAACAAAGGAGCAGCAACGTCAGTAGCCAAGGGGTCTCGGGTCTGGCTCGACGGCGGCGAGAGTATATTTAGAATACAGTATGCTTAATATATCATGATGAGTCATTACATAGAATATATACATGTTTCCTTAAATGTATTCTCGTATTATAAAGATTACTAATAGGGTTTTCATGATCCAAATGTAGCACATACTCGTCCAATTATTAGATTCCAAAAGAAAGTCGAAAAAAAGTTCTGCACTCTATAAGCTTAAATATGAAAAAAAAAGTAAGGAAACTCCAATATGTTTTCACTAATGGATATGACACATTTTGATTTAACAATTTGTCCGCAGTAAAAAAAAATTTATCGTAAAATAAATAAATAAATAAAACATGAGGTAAATAGTGCAGTAAACTATATGACTATTTTAGGGATGAAACATTGCACTTATCCTTCCAGCACGTGAGAAGACTTTCTAACCATGATATTTGCGGTTGGAAGAGAAGTACTTGTTACTGTTTATTGATTTAAACATATTTAATTGGAAATGTTTGTATCACCCACTTTTCAGCAATTACTTTTCTAAGTACTTAAACAAAAGCAAATGATTGTGCCCTAGTTAGAACTATCAGTTGTAGAAAATATCACATCCACAATCTAAATCTTCTCATTTATCTCGCTAAGCTACATAAAGTTGTGGCCACTGTGTATCCAGTATCCACATAATCAACTGGGTCAGTCTACCTCCTTTAACCGCTAAGCTGAAGTTACTTGTGCTAATCCAGTGTACTTTTATGTCATTGGTTTTGATTTGATGCCTACTTTGCTGAAATCCATAATCATTTTTGGGCCAATAAAAGCCACGATTCCAGGTTTTCTGAGGTGGCCCATCTTAACAACGTTTGCTGGCTGGAGATCCAAGGCAGGATTGATGTTCGACTTCTATCTCCGAAAACAAACTACACAGTTCATTTCATCTACAAACTGGACCCTGCATCTCGTGGGCTTGATTATCCACATCAAGAGGCATCAGTCAAGCTAGGGGCCTACGAGATGAATCGGGACTTGAAATTGCAGCCCAGCAGATCTGAGCGGCCCAGAAATAACGGGATGTTCCGACGGTTCTTTTACGGGACGGCTGCTTCTGCAGGAGGAGCCCAAGAGGAGGAGGATGTGAAGCATAGTGTGGGCCCAAGTTCAAGAGGTGATGGATGGATGGAGATTGAGATGGGTGACTTTTACAATGAGGAGGGGGAAGATGGAGAGGTCGAGATCAGGTTGTTGGAGGTGAAAGGAGGGCATTGGAAGAGGGGGCTTACTGTTATGGGGATTGAAGTGAGGCCCAAGATAGAGAGAACTTAAATGGAGAGTTATTTGGCTTCAATTTATTTTCCTGTTTGGAGTTTTTTTTCTTCTTTTCTAATCTTCGCCAAAAAAAAAATTAGAGGGTGGGTTTGTTTTGCCATATGTCTTGTTGGTAAGAAGTTTCTATTAGTGTATGCAAAAAATATGACTTGAATTCTGTGGTCTTTTGCATTTGTTGTTTGATGTTTTTAGCTAAGTAGATATGGTCTTGCCTTTTCAGCAGTTGCAGGTTAAGTATTGTTAGAGTGGGTTTTGCGACAATTGTCAGTTCTGAACTGAACTGTCAGATTTTGAAAATCATGTAACTACCAATAGCATGCTATGCCTTTTGATTTGATTATTTTCCATTGGTCTGATTGAGTTTCTATAGTTTTCCTGTGGTGTATTTTGGGTCATTCTTTTCATATCAGCAGATATAAATAGTTGTAGTCGCGATCAAAATACCACATAAAGAGGGGAAACAGAAATGGTGGTGGTTACTGTTCCATGAATTTTTGAAATAAGCAGTGTATTGTGTTGATTTAAGTATATCGAAATCCACAGTGCAACTAGTTTAGATATTTTTCTAAGCAAACATACAAAAGGTATTCGAAAATACAGTTTAGAAGATATCTCACGAGAAACTGAAGGTAATTGCATAACTGTTCCCCTTTACTTGTAAACATAGGAATCCCAAGTGAATTTGGACAAACATAGGAATCCCTTTACTTGCAAACAGTTTGTGTGTATGCTAGCTGTGGAATTCGCTCGCCTGCTCGGAAGAAGCAATTTTTAGATCTACACACGGAATTGAGATGCAGTAACTTTAGTAACCCTCACTACCTTCATTGTCTCAAGTCAAGCAAATTCTATCTTACTACATTAATTTGGTGAAGATAATCACAAACTGTTTGATGTAAGCCGCTTTGCAAGAGAGACACATTATCAAGTATCAATCTCTTGGCGTGGTCTGGTACGCATCTACACAATCAGAGGATGCATTAGGTGAATCCAAGCATCATTGAATTGGTGATTATGTAATAAAGTTCAGGAAGTGCTTTAGTGCTGTTCTTTCTGTAGGCGAGATATGCCGGAGATTCTGGAAACGTATTACAGACATCAATGAATCTCATTTCCAGAAACAGAGGTAATTTGGTTACATTCATGTGTGAAGTGGAAACTTACTTGATACTCAGTGAAGAGTTCCATTACAGTGTTCTATACTACCTTTTTTTTGAGTTTTAGGTATTAGTAGTGAAAACTAATGCTGTATTTATTCATAACAGGCTAGCCAACTTTATGCAGTGCCTCTTGCAAGGCCACTAGTATATATATCACTTGATTGCATTGTTTTAAGAACACAAATACATTACAACAACAACAACAACAACAACAACAAAATCATATTAGCAGGTTGGGAAAAGTGCTTTGTTGTTATTGTTATTGTTGTTGTTGTTGTTGATGTATTAGCAGGTAACTCCAGAATTCTAAATTGGAGCACACCGATCAAGTGCAAACTCTACTTTTTGCAAAAGTTCTTTCCCACACAAACTTTTACCAAAGACATTTTACATAACTTGGACTTTCTAAAAGAATCTATATTTTGCAACAACAAAAAAAATCAAATCAATTCTCAAAATTTTTTGTATTTTTTATTGACATACTTTGATACTAAACCCGATGAGGGCAAAATGTCTTTTTAACATAAATAATACAATTACAACAGGCAATAATCCTAAGGGGGGAAATAGTGACCACTTTTCAAACGCTGGTGTCTACTCCTAAAAGCATGAAAACTCAGAGGAGTTTACTAAAATTTACCCTGTATAAGCCTAGCTATGTTTTCTTCTCCTACCACTCTTGACCAATGACCACCACGACCTTTTCTCTCTATATAGCTCAACCAAGACGAGATTCTTCAACTCGATGGTGATGGCGATTGCGGATGAGCGTCGAAATATTGGTCAATATTGGTTGCATCTTCAAGATGGTGGTTGCGACGGAGAAGGTGAAATCTTTTTTGACGGTGGCAGCGTTGAATATTTGTTGTGTGTTTTTCTTGCTTTAGATTCTATATCGTTTTTTAGCATCATCCACACTGCATTTAATAGCTTCCATCGTGTGATACACATTTGAACCCTCTTCTTCGAGTTACTAAGAGCATCCACAGTAGTCATTGTTTAAAAAAATACATGTAGCATTTGCTAATTCGCTGTAGTCATCGATTTGTAATTTTTACCAATTTAATAATAAAAAAATGCAGACGAAACTTCATGTTGGGTCAAATGAATTTTTAGGATTTTTTTATTAATTTAAAACGTTATTTAAGTTTTCAAAATTTTTTAAAAAAATAGTCGGGCCCCCGTCGGACGCAACATCATGTTGCGACCAAGGAAGCCCAAGTTGGTGGGGTTTTATTTAAATGTTTTTTTTTTATTTTAAATGTCGTCGGACGCAAATTCATGTTGTGTCTGACGAATTAAAAAATTATTTTTTATCGTCGGGCGCAACATCATGTTTCGTCTCGTATATTATGCATATAGCTATATCTTGTGCCATATATAGCAATCTACTATAGCAATTTATGCATAAATAGCAAACGAATGCAGCTCGTCGTTTGTTATAAAATGTATTTTATGCATAAATAGCACACGACTGTGGATGCTCTAAGCTTGGATGCCTGAGGATTCATAATCTTCATACATTATCCTTTAAAAATGTATATATCGATTCTATATATAAAAAAAATGGTTAAATACAAAAAAACCTCACTCAAATATTGTCTAGTTTAAAATTAAAAAGAATCGGCACTCAACTTTATTTTATATATATATATATATATAAAATCTCTTTCAACTAAGTTTTCAAGGTATGGGCACGGTCGGCCCTGAGTTCCCGAGGACCCAAGGCGAAAGACCCAATAATTATTTCTGGAGGCCCTAATTACAATGTAATTTATTTTATACACAAAATACGTGTTTATGTTTACAAGAGAAATACAAATTTGGGGCTCCCAAAAGTGCAAAAAAATCAGGGGCTTGATGCGGCCGCCTCACAGGCTTCAAAGTGGGGGCCGGCTTTGGGTATGTGTGACTGAGATTTTTTTTAAATTTGTGCTCCAAACAGAGCTGAAAAAGGATTTTTTTTAGAAGAAAAAAAAAGTTTTTTTGATGCAATTGGATAGAGTCTAAAGACTCCAGCCAGATCAAAAATATTATTGATAAATAATAGCTATACAAAGACAATGCGAAGGGTTTTACCAGGGGTAAAACAAAAGCCTAGAGAACTAAACAAACGGTTAAAGACATCATACAAGTAAGAACAGAACAAAAAGCCCTACAGGAGAGCAACAGCCCGGAGTACAGACATCTAGAGAAGAGCCGATAACTTGAAGACTGGAGCGGCTTGGAGACAGGGGAAATGGAGTGCAAGCTCAGGGCCAAGACTGGATCGCTGGGACGGCAGAAAAGCTGCGATCGACGCTGGAGGGAAGAGAAGGCCGCCAGAGGATGGAAGGGGACCGCTCTAGCGTCAGTTACCTCGCCACCAAGACCACTCTCGATGGCTCGATCAACCCAATCAAGCCCGGCGAGAGATCGCCGAAAACTAAACCAAACAGAGTCCACCAGGAAAACAGACAGCGCGACTCAAAAAGAGTAGCAGCTAGAGTCTAAAAAGACGATCTGCCAACATCAGGCAGCAGAAAGGGGCCAACAGCAAAGCATCACCAAAAGGAACACGAGAGAGAAACAGCAATCCAGTCGTTAAACATAAGAAGTGCCACAACCAACGAGATAGCGCGATAATAACAAGGAAAATAAAAGCCACGCCAGAGCACAATCAAACTTAACTAATAAAATGCGATAAAGTTAAAGGCCAGTAGCACCAACAATTAAGATTACAAGCCAAAGAGAAGTAGCGGAATCACAACAACGCATGCCCACCAAATTTGTAAACACCTACCGCCGAGAACCAAAAAGGACCAGCAGTCCAAACAAACACCTACCAAAGGTGACAGAAAGCCCCTAGAAACTTAGAAACGAAGAACGATAGAGAATTCCTAGCCATGTAGGAACAAAAGGAGGGAGAGCAAAGCCAACACCAGGCTACCAAAAGTCCATAAGAGAGGACGCTCCCATTCACCTCCAAAAGAACCAAAAGCATCGAGGGGTCCCGAAATCAAATACAAGACCCAAACGATCAGCCCTGCAAGAAACGCAAGCAAATCTGGATCAACAGTAAGTAACAGAGTAAAAACCCCCTCCAAAAGCTCATAAAGAACACAGGGGGCTAAAGAATCATATACAGTCAAGCTCATAAAGTATACAGGGAGCTAAAGAATCATTAACAGTACCACAGAAATAACAATCAGAGGAAAGCAAGGAAGAACGAACTAACTGACGCAACGAAATCAGCATTGAAAACTGATAAAAAGCTAGTAAATGCAAAGGTCACAACATAGGACGAGCAAAGCATGAAAAGTGCTAGATAAAACCTCCAAAAACAAACGACGAAGGCGCCTTAAGAGAAATGAGAGAGCAGTAACCTGTAGAATTAACCAACTGAAAGAGGGTGCACGCAAAGTAATGAGAGTCAGAATCAAGCTAACATGCGTCGATAACTTGAAGAGGGAGAAAATTAGAGCGCGTTAAGGGTTGAAAGAACGGCAAGTGAATCCTGTAGTCGGTGGGACTGAAAGGCTTGCCGCTTAACATCACTAAGAGTAGAAGTCCAAAATTTGAAAAGAAAAATAAATTCTTCTAAGAGAGAGGAGATAGTAGAAGACTTATTAGCGAAGATCCGACGGTTCCTCTCCATCCAGGTAATCCAAATGATGATGTGGATTGAAAGGAACCATCCCTTACAAAATCTGGGAAGACACGATGGAGAGTTCCAACAGTCTAGAAGAGTAGAGGGGAGAGCAGGGCTAGACCAAGCAAGGGACACTAGTTTCCATAGAGGCTTAATGAAGGAACATTCAACGAATAGATGATCCGCAGTTTCGGCACCCTCCAAACAAAGACTGCAAGGCTGACCCCACGCTAGGTTTCTTGTATTAAGAACCTGAACGGTGAGAAGCCTGTTGTGGATGGCTAACCACGAATTAATTTTAACCTTGAGTGGAGCGCATGATTTCCAAATGAAATCCGCCGCCGGGGAAACAATTCCTCGGAAATTGAGAAACTTGTAGAACGAGTTAACTGAGAAAATACCAGAAGTATTCCAACGCCAACCTATACTCTCCGAGGAGTGCCATTCAAAGCGGTTGAGCGACGAGATTAAATGTTGCATCTCCCGCACAAGGTTTTGGGTAAGGGGTGAGACCAATGGGATATACCAAAATCTGGCGTCATTAACCCAGATAAACGACTCTGCGACCGATGCCTCTGGGAAGGCCGCAAGGCAGAAGAGAGAAGGGAAAGCAGAGGCAATCGAGATGTTGCTTAACCAAAGATCGGACCAAAATTTGGTTCTCGAGCCATCCCCGCAAAGTCTAACAATACTGGATTGAAAGACCGAAGAAACTTTCCACACGCCTTTCCAGAACGAGGAAGCAAAGCGATGGGTGGGGGAATTAAATTGCCACCAGGGGGTGGCGGAAAAGTAAGCTTCCTTGACGCAATGAACCCACGAAAGGTTAGGGAACTTATGAAATCTCCACAGCCATTTACCTAAGAGAGCCAAGTTGTGGTCACGAAGGTTCAAAGCCCCTAAACCCCCGCTGGCTTTGGAGGAGCAGACAATGCTCCAATTGCACAGGTGCGAACCTTGTTTATAAAGGGCGCTCCCAGACCAGAAGAAATTGCTACGAATTTGGTCAATTCTCTTAAGGACCCAAGATGGGATATAATAGAATGACATCAGATAGAGAGGCATAGCTGAGAGGACGGAGTTGAGAAGAGTTAATCTCCCTCCTCGGGAGAGTAACTTCCCCGTCCAGACGTTCAGCCTGGATTCAATTTTATCGATGATGGGGAACCAGTCCGCTCTGTGGAGTTTACCCCATCTAAGGGGAATACCCAGATACGAGATAGGGAAGGGAGCTATACGGCAATTAAAAAATTGGGCGATCTCGCTGTGACGAAGGTCATTACCGCCAAGCCAATAAACAGAAGACTTATTGAAATTAATAGCAAGCCCGGAGGCTTGTTCAAAACAATACAGCAATAGTTTAAGATTGCGTAAAACCGAGCGTTCAGGTTTAGAGAAAATGATAGTATCATCAGCGTATTGAAGATTGAGAATCCCGTCGAAATTCTGGGAACGACCGATGCCCTCTATAGCTTGAACCGAACGGGCGTTGCGGAGCAATCTACTGAAAACGTCAGCTACCAGGGCGAAGAGAAGGGACGAGAGGGGATCTCCCTGACGGAGACCACGCTTAATTTTGAATTTATGGCCTTCTGAGCCATTGATAATAATGGAGGAGGTACCAGCTAACAAACTGGATTTGATCCATCCAATCCATTTCGGGCCGAATCCCCGATGGCGTAGGATATCCAGGAGGAAATCCCAATGAACATTATCGTAGGCTTTTTGAAAATCGAGCTTAAGAAGAATACCTTCCAACTTGTGATAATGGCTAAGAGAGATGATCTCTTGAGCAGCTGCCACACTGTCAAGAATAAAACGATCCTTAATAAAGCCGGATTGGGCAGGATCAATAAGGGGAGGGATGACGGCACTCAGCCTGGAGGCCAGAACCTTCATGATGATTTTGAAAGAGGTATTAATCAGGCTAATGGGCCTGAAATCAGAAACCGAGTTGGCACCTGTTAATTTCGGAATAAGCACGATATGCGCATAATTGATGCGATCGAAAGAGAGCGATCCTTGATGCAGATCTTGAAAAAGATCGAAGAGGTCATCCTTGAGCCAGGGCCAGAATTTTTGAAAGAAAAAGGCGGGAAATCCGTCCGGACCAGGCGCCGAATCGCTTTTTAAGGCAAATACCGCCAACTTGATCTCCTCCATAGTGAAGGGAGCCTTAAGTGAGGATAAATCAGTGTCCGGATCACCGTAGAGGTGTTGCCAGTCAAGAGAAATCACACGAGGGTTGGAGGAGCCGATAAGGTTTTTGTAGAACGAAAGGAAGGATTTGTGAATATCAGTATCGGAGCGATGCTCCATCCCCTGATCGATGATCAAGGGGATGTGGTTACATCGGCGCCTATGAGAGGCAAATTGGTGAAAGAAGGCAGTGTTACCATCGCCTTCCTTCAACCAGTTAACTCTAGCCCTTTGCGCCTACTTAGACTGATCTTGAAGGAGAATATCAGCATAATCACGCCTGCAGGCGCGCCTCTCCAAGAGGGCCGCAGGAGAAAGAGGGGCTTGCTCTTCCATCAGATCAAACGCCTGAATGGAAGCAAGCAAACAATCTTTGAGGAAATTGGTGTTTGAATGACGTTCACGTCGCCAAATCTTACACCCGAACTTGATAGCGTGAAGTTTCAGTAGTAAATTGCCGAGGCCTCGCGAACCAGAAACGGACGCTAGACATTCCTCGGTCAATTTGATAAATAATTGATCTTGGAGCCAGAATTTTTCGAAACGGAATTGGCGATGACAGGGGAAGTGAAAATCCGAGAATAGGGAGATGGGAACGTGATCCGACGATGGGTTGGGTAAAGCTTGCGCATAGGCATTGTGGAATTTAGAGAACCAGGGTTGCGAGACTAGAAACCTGTCTAGTTTCGCCAGAGAAGGATTAAGTCGCTGATTCGACCAAGTGAATTTCCTACCGTTGATAGGGATCTCCGATAATTGGAGATCTCTAATGCAATCATTAAAAACATCGGATTGGGAGTCCGGAGCGGAAGAGTTCGATCTTTCCGCAACGAAACGCGTGATGTTGAAATCACCACAGACCACGAGAAGAAAAAAAAAGTTGAGCGGTTTTTTTATATTTAGCCAAAAAAAAAAAAAAAAAAAAAAAAAAAAATTATCTATGTCAAGAAGTTTATGAGATCAACTCAATCAACACATAAGACAACTCGGATACTTTAAATCTACTCACCTTTTTGCATGATAAGAAAAATTACTCCATATACCCATAATAAAACAAAGTTCTTGGTAGCTATGCGAATCTACTAATGTAATTCCTAAAAAATATTTTCAGAGGAGAAGGCTCCAAGCTTGTGACTCCACTCAACTTGCCCACACTAACGTGGACCGATACTATCTTTTCACAACCCATCCCCAAACCTCCACATATTTACAATCAAGCCATCCACCTTGTCCCTCTAAATCCCCCCTCGTAAAAAACCACTAACTCCAAGGGTAAAATCGTAATTCACACTTCCCGTACGCATCTTCCCTTTCTTCAATCTCTCTTTTCTTCTTCTTCCTCTTTTTCCTCGAAAAGATCCGAAACCCTAATTTCGCGATTCTAAAATTAATCTTCATAAACCCTAAATACGAACCCAAATTCCCCGATTCAATTGAGGAATCCCAAATTCTAGGATTTCTCGATCATTTCTTGGTCCCAATTCTTACTGAGATCTCGGATTTGGTATTCAGCTAGGGTTTCTACTGCTTGATCGGTGAGTCCTTCATCTAGGGTTTCAATTCCTCTAATTTTGATGTTTTTAGACAATTTATTGTAATTCGGATTCAATTGAAGTGTCTGTTTCGGAATTTGAGCTGGATTAGGGCTTATTTGAAAATTCCCCAAAATTTGTTAGGTTTTTGCAAGAACTGGACTTTCGCACAATTAGGCTGTTTAATTCACTTGTAATTCAGCTAGGAAACCCTAATTAGCTGCAATTTTAAGTGAATTACTAAATTTGGAATTTTGGTTATTTGTTCTTTCATTAAGAAATTCGCTTTTTTCGTGATGTATGCACTTTCGCAGGCACCAAAAATCGTCAGTTTAAGAGCGTGAAGATAATTTTGAAAGTGAAGTAGTGAATTTGGCTACTAATGAATGAAAGAGAAAAGGGGGTTGTAAGTGTAACAGGCCATCAATTTCCAATGGCCGATTTTCTTACCGATCATGATCATAACCTGCTTGCTGTTCAAGACCACAATTTCGGTACTCCCCCTCACCCTCCGGAAGATCGCAGTTTAGTTACTGGTGATCAGTCGTTGGTTATTGGCCAAGAATTCCCCGATGTTGATACTTGTAGACGGACACTCAAAGAGTTGGCGATTGCCCTACATTTTGATCTCCGGATTGTGAAATCCGATAGAAGTCGGTTTATTGCAAAGTGCTCAAAAGAAGGTTGCCCGTGGCGGGTGCATGTGGCGAAGTGCCCAGGTGTTTCTACCTTTACGATAAGGACTTTGCATGGGGAGCATACGTGTGAAGGAGTGCAGAATTCACATCACCAGCAAGCTACTGTGGGTTGGGTTGCTCGATCCGTTGAGGCCCGAGTGAGAGATAATCCACAGTATAAGCCGAAGGAGATATTACAGGACATTCGAGAGCAACATGGAGTGGCTGTATCTTATATGCAAGCTTGGCGGGGAAAAGAGAGGAGCATGGCAGCGGTTCATGGTACTTTTGAAGAAGGGTTCCGCTTTCTTCCTTCGTATTGTGAACAGATTAAAAGAACGAATCCAGGAAGTATTGCCGCTGTTTATGCTACTGGGCAAGAGAATTGCTTCCATAGGCTTTTTGTGTCATTTAGGGCTTCAATCTATGGCTTTCTCTATGCTTGTAGGCCACTTTTGGAGGTTGATAAGGCCGAATTGAAGGGGAAATACCTGGGAACCTTGCTTTGCGCGTCATCTATCGATGCAGATGATGCTTTATTTCCATTGGCCTTTGCTGTTGTAGACACTGAAAGTGATGAGAATTGGATGTGGTTTTTCTCAGAATTAAGGAAGCTACTTGGAATGAACACAGAAAAAATGCCCGTGTTGACAATATTATCAGAGAGGCCGAGAGGGATTGTAGAAGCTGTTGAAACCCATTTTCCAAGTGCATACCATGGGTTTTGTCTTCGATATGTGAGTGAAAGCTTCCGTGAAGAGTTCAAAAATACAAAACTAGTGAACCTCTTCTGGAACGCAGTTTATGCACTCACTGCAGCTGAATTTGATGCGAAGGTAGGTGAAATGATGGAAGTTCAAGATGTTATGCCATGGTTTCGCCTCTTCCCTCCCACCCTATGGGCCGTTTCTTACTTTGAAGGTGTACGATATGGCCACTTTGTGTTAGGAATTACAGAGAGATTATACAATTGGGCGCTTGAAGGGCATGAACTCCCGATAGTGCAAATGGTGGAACATATCCGGGAGCAGTTGACAGTTTGGTTTCATGAACGTCGCAATTTTGGCATGACATTGGGTACAATACTTGTGCCTTCAGCCGAAAAAATTGTCTCAGAAGCTATAGCAGATTCAAGATGCTACCAAGTTCTCCGTGCAAATAAAGTCGAGTTTGAAATTGTTTCATCTGAAAGAACTAACATAGTGGATATACAGAGTCGGTGTTGTTCTTGTCGTCGCTGGCAAATCTACGGTATTCCCTGTGCGCATGCGGCAGCTGCACTCCTCTCCTGTGGTGAAGATGTTCGTGTCTATGCTCAGGAGTGTTTTAGTGTGAGCAAGTATTGTGAGACTTATTTGCAAACGATTTTCCCTATTCCGGATAGAAGTATTTGGAGAGAAGTTGATGAAGGAACGGAAGGTGGAGGTGGGAAAGCAGATATTGTTATACGCCCACCTAAAACTCGGAGGCCACCTGGTCGACCCAAAAAGAAGGTTCTCCGGTTGGAGAGTTTGAAGCGTCCAAAGAGAGTAGTTCAGTGTGGGCGTTGTCATTTGTTGGGACATTCACAAAAGAAATGCCCATGCCCAATGCCAATGTGATACTTTTGGATTTTGGGGAGTTTTTCTTAATCTACTCTTGTTGTTTAAGATTTGTCATTATGTTGGTGTGCTAACTTTTCCTTCATTCTGTGCGGTTTATATTGTTCTTTTAACCGAAGCCGAGCTTTAAGCAACTATGGTGCTGTTGTTTGATATCGCTGAGAACTATTCAGAAATCAAAATATTTGACATTAGTTTCCTTATTAGGAGGGGCAAAAGCACTTCCCATAAATGAACTGAGGTGTGGAGGGGAAAAGTGGTAAAATGGTAATTTTGCAACCCCTCTTTTAGCCCAGTGCAATTGTTCATCAGCGTTACCCGACACTTAATAATATTATAAACCTACGGGTACTTTTAAGTGTTTTTGGCTGTCCAACACCAACATCAACAATTAGCATATATGTCCTCCAGCTCTTAAATCACAATCTTAGTAATAAACTCAAACTTCTTGCTTCTTTTTTTTCCCCTTCAGTAGTGTTGTTGTTTACAGTGAAATGGGGCGATACTTATCGTGAAGCTGCATTATGATCGATGACGCGCAGAAGTGTTTCTTATCTTATGCAGACTGACAACCGGTCAGTTAGTAGGTGTTTTATCTGTTCCAGTTTCTTCGTACTGTACATTTGTAAGTTTATATTCTCTAGGGATATTGTTCTTTTGTATCAAAATCTGTATAAACTTTTTTGTTTTATTGCTAATATGTTGTACCATTTTTATAGGATAAGCTATATGAAATACACTTAGCCTGCATGTCACCTTTCAGTTTAAATTCATATAGTTGATGTAATCATAATGGAGCATTTAAGTGCGTTGTTCCCGTTGTTTGAACTAAATAGAGCTCCGAGTAATTACGGACTGAACATAAGGTCTTAGAATGTGAAATTCTGGTAAGATATATATATGGCTTTAAACTGATTGTCTTTATGTTTTGATTTTCTATTAATGTTTTGATCTATAGTTTGTGATAAATCCATAGCTTTTCCAGGGTCTTGTCAATGTCGTTTATTTTGCCTTCAGACAAGGTTTCATGTTTAAGGAGCTTTTCCAGGGTCTTGTCAATGTCGTTTATTTTGCCTTCAGACAGGGTTTCATGTTTAAGGTAGTGTTCTTTTTCTCCTCTTATAAGCGATTTATCTCTTGTAAGAGGTGGTCCACCTCTTACAAGAGTTTTTTTTAGCGTTCTTTTTTTTTACCTCTTATAAGCAATTTCCTCCAAAATCGCTTATAAGCCTAAAAGACTTCTAGTAGTCTCTTTCAAATTCTTATAAGCCTTTTATCACTTAAAAAGTCTATATTATCCCAAAGTCTATATTATAATTGTTACTAATTTCAATCTCAAAATTAACAGAGGTCCTTATTTTTGGGCTCTTCACCTGAAGAAAGATTGAGAACATTCTGGGACATTCAATGTTCATGGTCTATGTGAATTGATCGGAATGCTTTCATCATCATAACTAATCATATCTGTGACTTCAAAAGTCATCAAGTGCCAAACTTGAGATCCACCATGGGGTTAACATTCCATTGGGTTCTGAGTGGTATGTGGATTTATATTCCCGTATGATGATGCATTATAAGTCAGCTAAATTGGTAGGAAAGATTCTAGTCTTCATCAACAAGGCGAATGTTCTCTTGTAGCCATTGAAGGTCATTGGCTGTATTAGCCATCAAAGCTGCTTCATTGACTGCATTTAACATTTTACCAAACAGTGAAGAAAGGAAGAAAATACCCACAGTAAAAAGTTTGTGCCTGTCCATAGTTTTTGGTCTCAAGGAAGCCTTCAAAGTTTTATAATTTAATGCTTTTTGCATTCATTCAGTCGAATATACTGGTGAAAAAAGAAATCTTAAAATCAGACCGTACCAGTTTTTTTTTTTTTTGTGACTTTTCACACTTTTGTGTGATAGGCATCCAAAGTGATGCAATTGGAAAGACATAATGTATCCAGCATTTGAATTTATCTTTTCTTGTCCTTCATCTCACTATTTTTATACTTTGGAGTAATACAGGTTCTTGCAAGAGGTGACAAAAGAACAAAAATATCTTATAAGAAGTTCTTATAAGAGATTATTTTTATATAAAAAGAACACCTCAAAAAAGGTTCTTACAAGAGGCCCTTACTGTAAATCTCTTATAAGAGGTAACATCTTATATAAGAGGCAAAAAAAAGAATAGTACCTAAGTCACCCTTGTCAAGTGAGCCTTATACCATGGTTTAAGGTATCAGGTTGGCACTTGGAAGCGCGATTGGGTATCAGACCGTCATCTATTGTGATATTCTGTAACGGATATGAGCAGTGTATCTAAGTATTGGATGATATTCGAACCATGCATGCTTTAAACCCTCTTCTGTAAGTCTGAGAGTTGCATTGCTCAGTTGAGATCCAGATAGTAACGTTTCACAAAAAAATGGAAGCCTTCCAAATATCACATGCTCAATATTCTCGATAATACTGTATGGAAATGACACATTTTGGGGTGTGAAATATTTGTTGTGATACAAAACAGTGGTCAGAACTGTGATGACTAATACAGTGTGCTCGTAGTCAACGTCCAAGCCTACGAAGCACGAACTCCTGAGTTTCTTGGTATGAACACTTGCTGAGCATGTGTTAAGTCAAAAGTTAGCTTGATTCAGAGAAGGAGGGAAGTAAATACTGTCGAGTGATCTCATTCTATTGTTATTCTAGGATTGAATGGAAGAGGCTTTTAAGACAGTTAAACCTTGCTGTTCGAAAAACTACTTTCATAATTTGATGGGATCTTTTACCACCTTGAAGTCTGACAATATGTTTAGCAAAGTTATCTCGTCGTGAATTCACAAGGATGAAACTCCCTCTACCCTTGTTGTTCTAGCTGTAGAGTTTGTCGACAACAAAAGTGGAAGGAAAGGGGAGAGGGTGGCAATCCTCTTAATCTTTCGATTTTGTGGCTCTTTTTTTTTAAATTGTCTTTAACTGTTCTCATTATCTCTGCAAAGCAAACTTTTGAAAGACAGGCTAAGTTTACTTGTAGTCTAGTGCAGACACAGTGCTTGCTTTTCATCAAGGAACTTTAGATAGATTCTGAAGCATAATATTCCCATTAGAACAAACATTAAATGGAGCATAAGGGAAAGTTTCAACAGAAGGAAAAGTTCCCAACAGAAGGAAAAGTTCCCAACAGATTACCATCATAGATCGATGGCGAAGAGAGTTAGGGACGAGGATGATAGTCATCGTACTGAGGTTAGAGGCAACTATGGGGGTGGAAAGGGAGACCATACAGGTCTTCCCAAGAGAGATATTTCGAGAGCTAGAGGACTAACACCTGAAGGACTCAAGGGAGGTCCATGGAGGGCCACCCAAGAGTGGAGAAAGAGAACACCAACAGGGATCTCACATGGTGAGCCGGCGACCCCATTCGCCAGAGGGATTGAGAGGGATGTCCAACTTGAAGTACAGTATGAGGAATACCTATCTTGAGGCGACTAAAAGAGGGTTGGAGGGTCCTGAGCAAGGTTTCCAGCGAAGAGAGAACAGAACAGAGGAGATGGAGGTGATGAAGAAGAAGGAGGACGCAGAGGGGGAGTGGATTCTTTTCAAACCTACGAGGGTAGTCAAAGCAGAGAAGAAGGCAGCAAGACAAGCGTCCTCTTCGTCATCTGCTCCGGCAACGGCAAGAAAGAACGCGCGGTGCCATAAGTGCGCGGAGCAAGGCCATTCCATCAATGATTGCTTGAATGCTTGGTTCTGTTATGCCTGCATAAAACAGGGAAACATCTATATGGATTGTCCTACTCTCAAATTCGGAAGGGGTGAGGCAAGACAGACAACAACGATCAGTCCGGAGAGGAGGAGCGAGAGTAAGGCAAGCTTACCTAGGCCGGAAGAAAGCAAGGATGACAGGAGGAGATCTATCAGGGCGGTCATTCAGCCGACTTCAATCATGGCGGATTTTGAGTGCCGATTGCAACTTTGTGTAATGCTAAAGGTACACACTGGTAACCCATCGCCGACGGAGCTGATAGAGCAGCTAACAGAGAGCATTAGGCCATCGCCGAACTGGTCTTGGGAGGTTCAAAAAGTGAAGGACAACGTTTGGATGGTCTTCTGTGAGACTGTAGAAAGAATTAAGGAGCTATTGATGATGGGGAGCCTAGAAGGAGAGGATTACTAAGTCACGATGAGTAGATGGTCAAGAAAGTATGGCGCGTTGAAGATCGATACACTGCCGGCGGTGTGGGTGCGACTATTCAATATGTCGTTCCATTACTGGGTGAGGTCGGCGTTCCAGAACGTCGTTGCGAGCTTTACTTATCTGATCACAATCGATAAGAACACCAATTTACAAACTCGTAGAGAGTATGCAAGGATTCGAATTGGGGTAAACGATACTAGATTGATTCCTTCAATGATCGTGGTAGAATTTGAAGACGAAAGACACGAAGTAAAAATTACCATAGAGAGGAAGAAGAGGGTTTTGTTTCGAGGATCGCCGGAGGTGTCGTCAAGCTCGGAGGTGCTTGCTAGCAGGAGGATGGAGGTTGAAGATAAGCCTCAACCATTGGATCTTGTGCGGGGTAATCGCAACCACAGATCTGCGATCAATACAAATCAAGAAGAGGGAGGCGGAGGACCGTTGGATCATAGCAAAGAACCCCTGGTCCATCCAATACAGGCAACTCCCAAGCGTGTAGAGACAGCGGATCTTGGTGAAGGGGTTGGTGACAGTTGTCTTCACGGGGGGGGGGGGGGGGTCAAATCAAGAGATGGAGGGGGAAGGCGTAAAGATGTGGAGAGCGGAAATCTAGGGACGATGATGGGTATGCAGCTGATTAAGACTGATGGAGAGTGTAATTTAATTGAGGGGGTGCAGAGGGGGGGGGGTCCCACTGACGCAGAGTCGACAATCTTGACACTCTCCAAAGCTCAAAACAGGCTTTAGAAGCTTCTATGAAGGAGGCAACTAAAAATCTCAAGCCTATTGGGCCGGGCCCATCTCAGAAAGACGCTATTATGGACAGTGGCCTGTATAGGCCTGAGTCCCAAATCGAGAAAGAGAAAATGGGAAGTTTCGACATGGAGGGTATGGAGGGGACTGCGCATGATGGTATAGAGGAGGCGGAAGAAGAGGAAGAGGAGGGGGAAGTGGGGTTATCCGGGGACGAGACAGGTGGGGGAGGAGAAGGGGGTGCAGAGAATGTTCTGATTGAGAAAACAAACTTATCGTCGGGGGAAGGAGGACGAAATGGTGCCTTAGATGGAGTAGGGGAGGAGATTGATTATGATAGCGAGCACGAAAATTGGTATTGCAAGTGAGGGAATTGGCTCCGGGGAAACAAAGTGTGGGAGAAAGTGTCGGGGGTGGCGGGGACGACAATAAGAGGAAGAGCAAGAGGCAAATGGATAGGTGGGGTTCGAAAGGTCCAAGGGACGAGGATCTTATTAGATCGGCAACAAAGGCTAAGGAACCTACGTCAGCATGTGGAGGTTCATTTTCAATTTTGAATTGTATTTCAGATAATATACTTCTTTACTATGCTAGCATGTTAAGGGTGGATATGGGAATTAACAGTAGAGATTAATTAGACCGGATTAAGGCTATTAGAGTTGAGGCGTATAGACAATGTCTATAACTGCCTCACACCCCCAGGGATTTGGGTGTATATGCGAAATTTTGTTGTGTTTATGTCGTACATCTTTTGGAATGTTAGAGGGTTGCGGTTAAGGGGTAAATGTAGATTGGTGAACGATAGTATCGCTAAGGTGAAACCGAGTGTGTGTGCTTTGCTGGAAACTAGGATTTCTGATCTGCAAGCTAAGGATGTAGAGGGTCTCAGATCGCTTTCAAACTTTCATTGGACATTCAAGACGTTCAGGGGATTTTCGGGGGAAATTGCGATAGGGGTAGCTGCTAATGTCTATAACATCGTTCATGAAGTTGTTGGCTCCTTTTCTGTTACTGTTAGATTAGTGCGCAAATCTGATGATTGGGAGCATATGGTCACGACCATTTATGGACCACATCAACCGCATCTGAGAGAGGGTTTATGGAGGGAGATTAGACAGATCCGTAGAAGTTGTGAGGGGCCGTGGGTGATTGGAGGGGATTTTAACATAACTAGATTTCAAAATGAACACAGAGGTAGGGGCAAGCGAGAATGATAGACGCGACTTCAATGTCACTATCAATGACTTGGACTTGAGAGAGATGCAGGTGGCAGATAGGAGATTTACTTGGACCAACATGCAACTCAATCCAACCTTAGTTAAGCTGGATAGAATTTTGGTCTCAACAGAGTGGGAGGATATATTTCCTGGTGCAAGGGCTAGGTCCTGCCCGAGATTCACCTCGGATCACGTTCCTCTTATCCTTGAAGTCAGAGGGGCATCAAAAATTAAGTGCCATCAGTTCAGATTTGAAAAGGCATGGACCCTGAATGGTAACCTGACAAGGATTATAGAGGAATCTTGGGGATGCCCAGTGATCAATACAAATGCGGTGTCCAAATGGAATATTAAGATGGGTAGATTGCGTAAATGCTTGAGGAAATGGGAAAAAGAGGAATTAGGGGAAGTCGTTAGGAAGAAAGAGACGTTAGGGAATAGAAATTAAATATTGGAAACTCTACAAGAAGATAGAATTCTGCATTGGATGGAAGCGGAGGAACTGGCAACGAACAGAACAGAACTTTTCAAAATTGGTGAGATGGAGGAATACTACTGGAAACAAAGATCGAGAGTACAGTGGCTGAAAGAAGGATATTCCAATACTAAATTCTTCCATAAGGTAGTACATGGTAGAAAGCGACAGAATAACATTACAGGATTGTTGGTGGAGGAGGTATGGACAGAGGATGAAGCATTAATAAGACAACAAATTGATAGAAACTTTAGAGATCTGCTTGGGAAGAAAAGGACAATTAGATGTAAGTTGACTCCAGGGATGTGGGAGGAGTCGAGAATTGAAGGAAGCGAGGCGTTGGAAAAGGTATTCTTAGAAGAGGAAATTCTTAAGGCAATCAGAATGTTGGGACAGGATAAAGCGCCAGGTCCTGATGGATTCCCGATCCTTTTTTACAATATGTACTGGTCCATCATCAAACAATATTTATTAGACATTTTTCAGGAACTTTACCTAGGATTGGCGAAGGTGGAAAGACTGAACTATGCAAACGTCGTTCTTATCCAAAAAAAAGCAGATATTCGGAGGATCTCGGGCCTTAGACTTATTTGTTTGCTCAACAAGTCGTCCTCATCACCAAAGTGTTGGCAAATAGGTTGGCGCCACACTTAAGGGATATTATTGGTGAGACGCAATGTGGATTTGTCAAAGGGAGAGATATCATGGATAGTGTAACGTCAGCTTATGAGATGGTGTACAGGGGCAACAAGGACAAGGTAGATGGTTTTCTGTTGAAAATGGATTTCGAAAAGGCACACGATGCGGTGGAGTGGGACTGTGTCGATGAGAAGTTACTCCTGAAAGGTTTTGGGCATAGATGGAGGAAGTGGATGACAATGTGTGTTAGAAATGGGAAATCATTTATCCAAGTGAACGGAGAAGTCGGTAGAGAAATTAGATGTAAACGAGGGTTAAGACAGGGAGATCCGTTGTCACCTCTCATGTTTACAATTGTTGTGGATGGACTGGCCGAAATGACGAAGAGAGGGCAAGAAGCATAAATCATGAGTGGAGTTAGGGTGAAAGGAATCCCAGTGGCGATGTCAATATTACAATATGCGGATGACACTCTTATGTTTGGGGAAGCCAAAATGGAAGAAGTTTTGGCGCTTTGAATTTTATTAAGATGCTTTGAATATTGGTCCGGATTGAAGGTCAGTCTTAACAAGAGTTGTGTGATTCCTCTATGCTATGACAATTCGAATGCGACTGAGATGATCGACTCAGGGCTGGGATGTGGAAGAGGAAATTACCCATTAACATACTTGGGGACACCTATTCGGCCAGAGAGGTTGCATAAGGAAGACTGGTGCAATCTGATCGACAAAGTAGAGAAGAAACTAGCTGGGTTGAAAGGAAAAGTGCTATCGTTGGAAGGTAGAATTACTCTCATTAATTCGGTGCTGAGTAGCCTACGAACATACTTGATGTCGATATATGAGCTTCCGAGTTGGGTGATTGAACGATTCGATAAATGCAGGAGGCGTTTTTTGTGGAAAGGATCTACGGAGGGTAATAAGGGGTTTCCTCTGGTAAAGTGGGGGAAGGTGTGTAAAAGGAAAGAATCTGGGGGATTGGGTATAGTGAATCTGCGGGATATGAATAAAGCACTCTTATCTAAATGGTGGTGGAAAATGCACAGACGTCGGAAGGCGTGGTGGTGCAACTCTTTCAAACTATATCGTCACCGAAAGAAATTTAGATTTGGAGGAAGAAGCAAACAAGGAAAAGTGTCGTTTCTATGAAAGGGGATTGCTAAGATGGGATATGTGTTTCACGCAAATACTAGATGCAAGGTAGGTAATGGGAAACAGACGAGATTTTGGAAGGATAAGTGGTGTGGGGAAAACACTTTACAGGCATTGTTTCCGCAGCTGGCGGAAGAGGCAGGAAATGTGGATGCGCTGGTGGCAGACGTTCGGGGACAGGAAAACCATTGGGTAGGGAACCATGGTAGTAACGTGCGGGGTGATCAGGGTCAACTCCAAAGGCTTCAGAGGTTGGTGGAGTCGTCGCTATACCCAAATAGGTCGGAGGAGGATTGTAGAGAGTGGAAACTAGGTTCGCCCGGTACATTCTCAGTCAGTGGAATGTATGCCTTCCTGAATGACGGGGGTCTCAGAAACGCGAGCACGGATATTATATGGAAATCTATCTGTCCAAATAAGGTCAAAGCGTTCCTATGGCTGGTGTTGAATGACGCTATCTTATCCAAAACGAATATTAGGAAACGAAACATTCCGATCGACGTGACGTGTCAGCGGTGCAACGCCGCGGACGAGGATGTAGACCACATTTTCTTTCGCTTCGAAGGCTACACTAGCATGGGAAGTTCTAGTAATGAATTTTGGAACTTTAGAGACTCTTAGTGGTTTAGAGGATATTTGGGGTAGTTGGAGACTTAGAATTATTAAGCAGGAGTCTCGGTTGTTATGGGATATGACTGTGGCGGCTACTATTTGGTGTTTATGGCTAGATAGAAACGACACTTGCTTTTGTTCAACAAGGCATTGACCTCTCCTCTCATTTCTATTCGGCAAGACAATTTTTTGGAATAGGACAAGGATGAGAAATTGCATCCAAAGAAAGAAGTCAAAGAACCAAACAGATTAGAGCTAATACAGCTCGGAACAAGCATATGCCCTGCTAAATTAGCATCTAAGCATCAATTGGTAGCTAACTGTAATGTGCTTAATCTTCCGAGGAGGAGCAATCTAGGTGGAGTTGGTCCACTTGACGATGTCCAATGAGTCGCTAACAAAATTGACTTTCTATGGAAGGAAATAGAACGGGACAATACCAAGTTTCATTCGCTTTAGCAACCTCCTGATCCATCATACATTGGTAGCATCGATAGGAACTAACCACTAGAAAAGCCTAGGAAGAACCTAGTCTGAGCCCAATTGGTTGACATTTGAACTCATGTTTTGGACTACTCATATACATACTCGGTTATTGATTTTGAATGGCGCTTGCTCAGACTAGCATAGTCGTCTTGTTTTATTGTCTCTTCTGCTCCAGGTGCATTGTATACGTAGACACTAGTTAATTCCAAATGGCGCAAATCCTCAACTCCTGGATATGCTCTCTCTGAATACATACATCCAACAATGCAAGGGCAACCAGGACAAAAGTTGTCCGGCTAATACAAGGATATTGTGCATATCTAACAAGACAATATGCTTGTGTTATATGCCTTGGACGTAACTTGAGAAGATATCATAGGAGGAGCGAATTTCAAAGCATGCCGAATAGCTCTTGAGCAAACTTTTCTTATCCTTTTCCCCCCTCTTATCTTGGACTACATGCAAAACTCTTCTCCTATATAAAACACAACCTGATCAAATGAAATTTCTCAAACTACTTTTATTCTTCGATTAGCAATCCTTGAAAGTATTCAGAACTGTTATAGAGAGGGGGAGTCGTCATGGCTTCAGGTTTTCCTCAAACTGGAAGATGGTCAGTTGGGCTTTGTGAATGTGGGGATAAATCAGTTACATGTAAGACATTTACTTCCATCCCTTCAATTTTTCTGTTGTATTCAAATTGTAAAACTTTTAAGACGGACTACAGTTCCAAATATCTGCCAAACTCCAAGATGCCAATGGCTGTATTGATCGAGACTCTTCATGATATCTCTGATATATTGACGATAAATGGTAGGATGATAACCAACAACAATGCCTAGCTAGTTTCAAGCCATGATTAAAAGAAAGCATGGTTTGCAGTTGCCTTGCACTAATCGCTGAGAAAGTTAAAATTAATTTGTACTTCCTTATATGTTCGCTTGCTTTCAATATGATCAGTTATTCTGATTGTTACTCAAAACAAAAATATACAAACTGTATAAACTAATGTTATCATAAAAAATAACAAATCATAACTAAAATTAGAGGATAAAAGTGTTAGCAAGTGATGAAACCACAAAGATCAAAAAATCTTAGGAAAGTGTCTTGCTCATTAATTTATTTTATATTAGACATTAATTAAAAGTAATCGTTTTGGTGCTCACTGCATGTTATTGATGTGGATTAGGTTGCCTGGCGTTGTGTCTCCCATGCATCACATTTGGGCAGATTGCAGAGATGGTAGACGAAGGACATGGCTGTAAGTATAACTAAACTAACTAGATATTGTGCAATCTATGCGAAAAGATTGTGCAGTTTCCTGTTGTAACTGCAGTTAAAGAAGCTGCAGTAACCATGTCTCTGCTATATATCGTAATTTCAAAAGGAAAGGAGTCTTTGTGTGACTATCAATATATCTTTTTTAGCACTTATGTTATGCATGTCTAATTCTTTTTAGATCAGCTAGCTGAGTAAAATTTAAGTTATGTGTTCACTAGTAATGCTGCATATATAGTGAGTGAGTGAATTAAACAGTTGATGCATGCATGTTGTATTTTCTCAGCATGTATAGGCCACGCTTGTGTATACGGGCTTCTGATGTTTGCTGGGTGCCATTGCTTGTACTCATGCATGTATAGAGAAAAGTTGAGGTCCAAGTTCGGTTTGCCAGCAGAGCCTTGTTGCGATTGTTGCGTCCATTGGTGTTGTGAGGCGTGCGCGCTCTGCCAGGAGCATGCTGAACTCAAGAAAAGGGGCCTTGATCCTTCTAAAGGTAGTTCATACACAATGAGAATTGAAGTATACAGTCTATCGTCATTACTGCAAGACACACAGGTTGCAGGACAAAAAAAAAAAAAAAAAAAAAAAAAAAAACCTAGCCAAATTTAATAAAACCCCCCTCAGCAATGTTTTTTTTATAAAAAAATCTCACCAAACTTGGTTTCTCAAATGCCCCCACATTTTTGGACGGAGTTAAACTCCGCTCTTTTAAAATAAAAGGTTTCTTTCAATTGAGTTCCTTAATTAAGGAATATTTGTAATTTAGTCCCTAAAATCATAACATTGGCAATTTAGCTCCTCATTTAAATGGGTGACTTAATTAAACTTTTTTTGCATTTTAGTCCCTCCATTGATGGGTATTTGCAATGTAGTCTCTCAAATCATTACATTTGCAATTTCTAAATTGATTAGCTCATTCTAATTAGGGGACTAAATTGCAAATAATATGATTTTGAGGACTAAATTGCAAATACCCATTAATTGATTAACTAAATTGTAAATGCTATGATTTGGATGACTAAACTGCACATGCTATGATTTGGATGACTAGACTAAATTGTAAATATCTGTTAACTAAGGGGCTAAATTATAAAAAAAAATCCTTCATTTTGAAAATAGGAGCTTATTTATAATAAAAATAAAAAAAATTAATGGAGGCATTTGAACAACAACTAAGTTTGAGAAGGGTTTTAAAGGAAAAAAAAGATGAGGGGAGTTTATAAAGATTAAAGAATGAAGATTAATGGCTAAGTATTCTCCGATTCAAGTATTTTATACAGATGGATGTGAACTAATTACAGGTTCTCTCTTTGATTTGTAAAACGAATTACAGGAATCTGTTTACATTTATGCAGGTTGGGCTGCCCAGGCAAGAGTACCGCCCATGCCACCTTCGATGCAAAGATATTGATGCATTAGTTGTTCTTGGTCACAAACAAAGCTACTCGACAAGCATTTGTTGTATGTGAACAAGATTAATCTACAAAATATTATGTGAAGGAGTAATATATTATTCATGTTGTTCAAAATAATTTTGAGGGCTGACATCAAAATGATGTACACCAAAAACTCTTCTTATTAATGTGAGTTTTGTTTTTTTTTTTTTTTTTTTTTTTTGTGAGTGAAATTGTATAAGAATGAAGTCAATAATGATAATGAAGAATTGGGATTTTAAAAAATGGGGTGAGAGAGGCTCGAACTCTCGACCTCAGGATAACTCAAACTTCAGCTATGAGACCTACGCGCTAGCCAACTGCGCCACCACCCCTTGTGCATGAATATATGATTATGTCTATTTGAATGATTGATGAAATTTCTGAATAAAACAAAGTTTATGAATGATTCAGTATGTTAGAGACAATTGAAGTCCTTAATAACAGTGATGAAGTTACAACCAAGTCATTTCCATATTTTAGCTCATATATCTCATAAGCCACTCTTATTTTGTGAAGCTATCTTCAATTTTGAAGGGAAAGTAACTTGTTCACCATCTTATAGCTGATCTCCGGTAATTTTTTGAGGTGATGTGATTAATGAGAATGTAAATAATCAAGAATTCTGATGAAGAAAGGGTCACATAGAAAGCATGTAATTACAACAGGATGACATTAGTCCTCTGCCCAAGTATAAAAACTATGGAGTAGTACAAATTTAATACAAAGTTAATTTTCCGCTGTAGACTCTAATGATGTTTTTACAAGAAAGAAAGGAACCCAACATACATTATACACTTTGTTTCCTACAACATTGCATCCATTGTCCGGTATGAAGATAATGTAGCAACTAAATGTACATGAGCACTATAATACAGTGAGTTTTAGACAAAATCAAAATATTGATACATGTTCGAATCTTAAAGAGACCAAATTTCAGAATGATATCTCATAATGCTGTTGAGCTTTGATCAAATCAAGAACTTTTTTAAGATCATGATGTTTCTGAAACTGGTTTGCCGTCGTCTTCATCTTCCGCTTGATTCAACCTCTCAAATTCAATCGTCCTCAGAGAAGATGAGCTTAGCTTCTCCCCATTCATTTCTCCAAGTAAAAGTTCGACAACTTCCACCTACAAAAGACACGATTATGAATTGAGAGAAATGTAGATGACACAAGTTACATGCATTTGCTTAAGTGCTAAAGATGAGAGCTTTCTCACTTTAGAAATTCACAAACAATAAATCTCAAGTTTACCTACCAAACTTGGTGTATAGTAATGCATAAGTTAGAGGTATATGACAGATTGACGATAAAATGAGGGAGAATTGAGAAATGGGTGAGCATGTACAACACGTCCGATACAGACGAGTTGGAAAGAGTAATGGGATTGTAATAAATGAAGGTAAAAACTAGGAGTATGATAGGTGTTAATTGACAGAGGATCAAAGTTGAATGGAGAAATATAATTCAAGGGTATAACCCCCAAAGATTTCGGATAAAGTCAGGTGTGTTGTTGTCATTGAGATAGTAATGCATATACAGCAATTTCATTGAAGGATGCAACCAAGAAAAGGTAGAGAAGGAAACAGAGAGGTAATAGCATTCCTCTAGCATCTAATTCAGCCAACAAGCAGCACACTATATATCAGCTTTATTAGCAAAACTTGTAATTACAACAAAATTTTGTGATAGAATGATATGCATACCAGAATTCGACTCCACTTCTGATGATATGATATCATATAAGAGCAAAAGGGAATCCAAGAGAAACAAACAAACCTTTAGTTGTGAAAGACCTTTCTCTGCTCTCTTTTTGTTAACAGAGATCCCACCCGACAAGGTTTCCTTACTACAAGCATCAACACCACAACGATAAAGCACTATACAAATAAAATGAGTACAAGTGTCGCATTATAAACATTTGGAAAGACTAATTGTGAAATTAGCCTAGACTAACATATCTAGCAACAATAGCATTCAACTTGTCGTCCACAATGGAAGGGCCATATATGGATCCATAATCGGCTCAACTTGCAGGATCAACCCAACCCTGGTTTAATAGGCTAATTTTGTTCCAAAAAGTGTTACTGATAGCTCAAATGCATTACAGAAATAATCAAAATACAATTGTTGAATTTTAACAAACCCACTATTTGATTAATTGGTTCATTCGAAAGGAATAAATATAAAACCACAGTAAAGAGCACTGACATTTATGAGGATGTAAAACAGAGATCTACAAAAAGTTCATGCTTAAAGCTTACAACAAGAAAATTATGGTATAACGCAGCCGCAGATGTTCTACTTCTACCTCAATAATTTGAATAAGAGGCATCTTGCTATAGGCCAAAAATGCACTATGTGCGGAAATGGTAATGAAACAGCAGATCATTTAATTCTAAAATGCCCATTTGCTAAGCAATTTTTGGTTCTTTTTAAGATGGCCTGGAAATTTATAGGATGTTCATCCTCTATCAAATCAGTCAATCCATGCGTTGCATCTCTCAACTATCTTACAAACCTCAAACGAGCACTAATCGAATACCCAAATGAACATTTCTTATTTCAAACTCTACATCATAAACATTCAAAGACATTGAACACAACAACATAACAAATAACTGGAAATTTATTCACCTTGATGTAATCCTCAACAGCCTTCATCCTTATACTCATAGGCTCGATCGCCTCAGGTAACTGCATTAACACCATCTATCTATTAACAACTAAATCCAAATACAAATCAAATCAACACCAAAATCAAACATTATTATTATTATTATTATTATTATTATTATTATTATTATTATTATTATTATTAAAAACTACTTTTTTTTGTTTGCCAGCATCGGGACGTCGCAAACCCTGACAACGATTCGATACCTCGCCATCTCCACCGAGCCTTGAAAAGGAGGCGGTGGCCATCATGAAAGCGGTCGAAGGTGCCGCCCAGAACCACGGTACCGTAGGAATCGGGACCTAATGGTGCTGGTGCTGGTTCGATGGAGGGTTTGTCGACGGCCATATGATTAGCTGCTTTCCAATACAATGGCAATTTGTCAAACACCGTGCGATTTATCTATCTATGTCAAAAAAGGGAGAAATGCTAGACTTACATCAGGTTCTACCCAAACTTACATGAGACTTGTCTTTTAGTGATTGTTTGGTCTTATCCATTTGTCTTTTAGTGATTAATGAACACACCAACAACTAAAAGACAATAATAATAGTAATATAGCTGTTTAACTCGGCATCTTTGATACAAATGAAACATCCACTGGGCCACTACTTGTTAGAAAATCGAGGATGTTGTCGAATCTTCGGCATAATCAACATAAACTACCAAACAAAACTATATCACACCAATCACACAAAGTACACATGTCACGGTTGGGGCTTTCGTCTTAATCTGGGGGGAGGAAAATCGAGATATTACTTTAATTAGAGAAGATACAAGAATATTACACTTCTCACCACGACCTTCTCTCAAGCCTAACTGGAACTTGGTTGCTATCTACAATGGATAAATCTCGCACCCTCTCAGATGAAGTACTCTCTTCTTCTATTCGGCGCTCAATAGAATCATATCGTTCTAGGACCTGTTTACACTGTATTTATAGAGATCTAGAGAAACCCTAAGTTGATATCTTGATACAATAGTCATTGGATATTACTGAAGAGATAACCCTACGATAAAAGCCACATGATCTAACTTGAAGAGTAAGTTGGGCTTCTCATGAATTAGCCAGACCCAAGCCTAAAACCCATCAGCGCCGCGAACGGTCGACCATCCAACAAGACCGGTCGATTGTCCTCATCGTGGGAAGACCCTGTACAGGGGATGATCGACCACACCCCATGGTCGGTCGACTGCAACCTGCTACTGCTGCTGCTGACTGTTTCCTTCTCGCTTCCACTCTATCTCCAATTGTCTCGATCTTTTCATCGCCTCATCGTCTTCGTATCCAACATAGTATGCAAGACATAAACCCAACAATATCCACATTGGATTGCATACTCATGAATCCACACCTGTGTGATTTAAAACTCTTCTAGACCTTTCTTCTCCGCTTTGTAAACAATACGTTTCTATGGCTTCTCCTGCTAGTTGAACAAACCTCCACATGTTTTCCTCCAGTTGTATGCCCCCTGGCACACTCATGTAGATGTAATCATGGAGGTTCTACCCTCCACACAAACTTCACCTACATCAAGGCTCTCTCCACCTTCCAACGGTGTTCAAACGTTGCAGTCTCGCTTCGGTAATGTTAGTGACGGCTTACTAGATGATGTCTTAAGAACAATGAGCTTCCATACACTCGGCCGAGTTATCCTACTCCCACAAAAGCTGGTAGAGGTTGTGCTGACTCAGCTTAATTCCCCTCTTACCCTTCGTTACCTTACGACGGCTATCTCAAACTGTCAAAACTACACATCGAGTTGTGTACCTGCAGCCACGAGCATAAAGAATCCTCAAGGATATCAGATTCTGTTGTATCGAAGGAATATGCATGACCTCTTCTAGTGTGAACCATTTACCATCTGACGTCTCTAATTCAACTGTTCCCTCACCCGCTACTTCAAAAATCTTACCACTTCCTGTTCTCACACTACATCCTGTTGACGACTTGTAAGTAGAATAAATCTTCCTCTCAGAGCAAATATGAGAAGAACTTTCCGAATCAAGATACCAAATTGAATCCACATCTGAATAACTTGAAACAAGAAGACATAGATCATCGAGCCTAAATGGTTTACCTGAATCAGTTACGCTGACTACATGAGCAAGTTCATCTTCTTTAGTAGCACTCTTCTGACTCAACCACTTCCGACAGTCTCTCTTGTAATGCCCAACTCTTATACATTAGTAGCAACGAATCTTACCCTTATGTGTCGCATCCCTTCTAATTGAAGTATCACCATCCACAGCAAAACACCTTACAGAAATAGACCCTCCTTTATGAGTCTCCTTTCTTAGTTCATCTTCCTTCAGACCCTTAATCACCCCGGCTACTGTAAGTGTCTCCACGTGTAACATCCCGTAATTTCAAAAGAGATAATATATACGTGGCCTATCCTGGGCCACAGGATCCCCTCAGAATACGCGCTCTTCTTGATCCTCCGGATCCGCCACGTCAGCGTCGGAAAACCGCCCGGACCTCTGCCACATCAGCCCGAAAATCGCCCCGGTGTCTGCCACGTCAGCCCTATACCGCCCGGTTTTCGACCGCTTCAGCCACTTAGGCAACCGGGTCCCGACCCGGCCCCAAACGGGCCCAGACCCAGTTGGCATCCCCTATAAATACCAGACCCTCCCCCTGGATCCAGGTAATCAAACTTTTTCACTCAAACCCTAGTTACTGTTACTCTTCCTTAGTGACTGACTAGATCGTCGGAAGGTCTGCCACCGGGACCAACCCCGGTGTTCCGAGACCGTCTGCAGATACACGAGACCTTCGGATCCGAGCCCCAAAGATCCAAGCCGAGCATCAGCCTCCACCTCAATACTACCTACCTCAGTACCGTTCGTCCAGTCGAGGGTCGTCTGCATAGGAGTCTCCTCCTTCAATACAAATCGAGTAAGAACTCACGCCTGGTGCATCCACACGTTTCCCAAAAACAAACCGCATCAATATATATATATATATATATATATATATATATATATATATATATAATATAAAAGAGGGGATGCCCTATAGAGTTCTCTATAGGAGGTGGTTGTATGGGGTTTGTATTGGAGGTGGGGCCCAGGAGGGGACAGCTGCAGGGTTGCTGTTGCTTGCCTGCTGTGGTGACGTGGCTGACGTCATGTAGGCCCGCCTGGTTTGCAGGGGGCTCTGCTGGCACCATGTGGAGGGCAGCGGGCCCGCCTGAGGCTGTGTGTTTCTCTCGCGAGAGAGAGATCGGGAGTATTAAATTGATTCCATATCGGGAGTATCACAAGATTAATTAAATATAAATATAATTGCCTATGATCAAGAGTCACCTAATTGGTTAACCACCTTTTGAGAGGCAGTCTGTGGTGGGCAGTTATACTATAAATAATAAATTAATTAATTAAATTTTCTGAGTATTGGGGTGAGGCGTTACAAATGGTATCAGACTCGACTTTTGACACCGAGTGTGGGAAAATAGTGGGTGCAGTGTATGCCTGAGAGAGAACTGTGGTCAGTGTGCTGGCCCAGAATTAGCTGAATCAGGGTACTCCATCCACATAGGCGAGGTGCATGCCTAAGAGGGAGCTGTGGTCAATACGTTGGCCCGGAATTAGCTGAATCAGGGTACTCCCGCTCCACATCAGCTATAAAGAAGATCCTGCACTAGGTTGTGCATGCTCCATATTCAGCGAGGACGCTGATTTCTAAAAGGGGGATGTATGTAACACCCCGTAATTTCAAAAGAGATACAAATATATATATAATATATTATATAAAAGAGGGGCTGCCCTATAGAGTTCTCTATAGGAGGTGGTTGTATGGGGTTTGTATTGGAGGTGGGGGCCTGGGGCCCAGGAGGGGACATCAGCGAGGTTGTTGCTGCTTGCCTGCTGTGGTGACGTGGTTGACGTCATGTGGGCCGCCCAGTTTGCAAGGGGGCTCTGTTGGCGCCACGTGGAGGGCAGCGGGCCCGCCTGAGGCTGTGTGTTTCTTTCGCGCGAGAGAGAGAACGAGAGTATTAAATTGATCCCAAGATTAATTAAATATAAATATAATTGCCTATGATTAAGAGTCACCTAATTGGTTAACCACATTTTGAGAGGCAGCATGCGGTGGGCAGTTGTATTGTAAATAATAAATAAATTAATTAAATTGTCTGAGTATTGGGGCGGGGTGTTACACCTTGGATGAATTCTCGTTGAGCATGGTAGTTATCAAGTGATCATAAGAAGTTGGCAGTGAATATATCAAGTTGAAAGCTTTATCCTCTTCGCTAAGATCATAGGCATTAATCGCCTTTAGTTTAGATATTACCTTATTGAACTCCACATGTGATCTTGAAGATGAGTACCTTCCTTCATTGAGAACTAAACAGCTTCCTCTTCCAATACATCCGATCTAGCAACGACGACCCCGAGTAGTCAGATTTGAGTCTCGCCCATAGACTCGCCGCACTTGTCTCCTCCAGAATATTACAATTGACTTCGTTCGCCAATTGCAACTGGATTAAACTCAAGACCTTCAAACAAATCTCATCTCACTTCTTCTGCTTCATGTCGGTTGGCTTATTCTCTTCTAAGACAAGATGCAAGTCCTTAAGAACCAAAACATCATACATGTCCATCTTCCATAGAGTGAAGTTGATCTTACCATCAAACCGCTTGATCTTCGGTGTTGGTCTGCCATCTCCTCCAAGAAACTTGAACAAACCTACGAACCCGATTGCTCTGATATCAACTGTTAGGAAATTGAGGATCTTGTTGAATCTTTAACACAATCAACACAAACTACCAAGCAAAACTAGATCACACCAATCACACAAAGCACACAAGAATTGTCCCGATTGGGACTTTTGCATTAATCCGGGAAGGAAAAACCGAGATATTATTTCAACTAGAGAATATACCAGAATATTACAATTCTCACTGCGACCCTCTCTCAAACCTAATTAGAACTTGGTTGCTGTCTACAATGGAGAAATCTTTCACCCTCTCAAATGAAATACTCTCTTCTTCTATTTGGCACTCAATAGAATCACATCGTTCTAAGATTCGTTTACACTGTATTTATAGAGATCTAGAGAAACCTTAAGTTGATAACTTGATACAATAGTCATTGGATATTACTGAAGAGATAACCCTACGATAAGTGCCACACGATCAAACTTGAAGAGCAAGTTGGGCTTCTCACGAATCAGCCAGTCCCGAGCCCAAAATTCATCGCCGCGAATGGTCGACCGCCCAACAAGACCTGTCGATTGTCCTCCTCATGGGAAGACCTTGTACAGGTGATGGTCGACCGCACCCCAAGGTCGATCGACCACAACCTGCTAATGCTGCTTCTAATGACTGTTTCCTTCTCACTTCTACTCCGTCTCCAATCGTCTCGATCCCTTCATCGTCTCATCGTCCTCGTATCCAACATAGTATGCAAGATATAAACCTAACACTACTCAAGTTCACGGATTAATAAATAAAGACTGACGTGTTATGCCTGTTTTAGAAAGCACAACCCCAATGGCTTTAGCAATGGCTTATTTTTGCTATGTTACCATGGAGTAGATATAATACGGTAATTAAATGAATTTAAAGTGAACTGTGTTTGGTGATTTATTGTTATTTGTTGGTTGTTTGAAGCATATCATACTATAAATTCAGTTATGCATCACTTATTTTTCAACATCGAATATTCTAGATGCACACCTTAAGAACGACCCTTGTTTACTACTAGTACCCTCTAGTTTGTCAATGAAATCACACTACATAAATTAAGTCTTGTTCCTTGACATGTATAATTTATAAATGAATAAATTGTGGAAAACACCTCTGGATTATTGGGTCAACACAAATAATTTCCAATTTATGTTCAAGACAGTAAACACTCTTTAACTACCTAAAGGGGGTCACACAGTGAATTTCCGTCAGTTGATCAGTCAAACGCACCTCAAAACTTTGCAATAACAAAAATAACATTCCGTTTAATTAAATATTGTTATCACATAACTCTACATATCTTGTGTCCTTCTACTCAAAAAAACTTTTCATCTCCTCATCTCCCAAAAAAAAAAAAAACCTCAAACTAAACCCTACATCTAAATCCACGAAATTGATGATGGTATACCGATCATTAAATCCGAAGAGAAAGTGGGGAAATGCTTCAAAATTGCTTGCAACTTTAGAGGAGGATGTTAATAAAGAGTTTGATTAGAAATTGGAGTGCAAGATTTGATCTTTTCAATGGCGAGAAAGAAGAAAGAGTTTGATTAGAAATTGGAGTGCAAGATTTGATCTTTTCAATGGCGAGAAAGAAGACGAAGAAGCTTTTGATGGTTAGTAAGAAGGTGAGGAAGATTAATAGGTTGGAAATGAACGAAAAGCAAAACTTGATGAGAAATTAAAAGTACTGCGAAATTTTTTGGAAAAGGATATTTTTATCGCTCCATATTAAATGAACGAGTTTGATCAGGCCAACCAACAGAAATTTAACGCCGTGCCATTGCGTCGAGTAGAAATGAAGGAGAATATTTGCGGTTGACCCAACAGTGCATATACGTTTTCAGCAATTTATCCTTTATAAATTTCCCAATTCCACTTCCATACTTCACAACCACCTAAACAAAGAAAGGTATTTTACGACACTGAAACTTGAAAGAATAAGTGGTTAACAACCGTCCAAATTTCATTATTTTTCTCAAGTATATATGCTTTCTTTAATTAACGGTCGAACCATTTATCAAAAAAAAAGGTTAAAGTCTATACATGCCTCGCATACAAATTCAGCTCATTAATTGTTCCAATGACCACCGGATCAAGATAAAAACTTTACCATCTAACTCTCTCCATGAATCCGTACATTACGCACTCTCCGCATAGGATCTGTGTCTCTCACTCCCTTTACACATGGGACCCACAAGTCGATGCCAAAGTCTCCAAAAGTTAAATTCCAAGCTTACCCTTCAAAAAAGACCAGGAACTTTTGTAGGGTTTATTATTCTTTCTTGGTTCTAATTCAAGAAATTCGCAGAGGGTGTTGTTCACTAATCGAAGATCGAAACCCTAATTTATCGAAAATTGGATGCTAACTGGGGTTTGATCGAGGTTGAAAATGGTGAGGGGGAATCTATTCAGTTGTAGTATGAAACAGTCGTGGCCCCCTGATGAGTTTGTGAGCAGGAATACTCTGCAACTGGTGAGATTTTCTTCTTCAAAAATTTTGCAATTTTTTATTTGATTAATTATCTTTGTTCAAGCTGGAAATTTGATGATCTAATCTGCAACAATCATCATGATCTATGTATGTATGTTGTTTTCCTACTAAAATGGTCCATGAAACATTTGACATAAAATTATACTACTCTATGTTGACATTAGTGGCATAGTGCCATAATCTATGCTGATTGTACTTCATAGGTTTCAATATGATTCGGTATCGTAATATTGGAAGATTAACATGGCCTCGTAAAGGATTTACCCAATCTGTCTTTCGTGCAGTATATGCGGTGCAAGTGCAAAAATGCTTCACAACTCTAAAGGGGCAACTTTTTTTTTAAAATTTTAGGGAAAGGAAAATAAATGCATTTGTGGGTAGTGATATGTGCACGTACTTTACTCCACAATGTGATATGGCACAATCTCCCATCGGGATCCATTCAATGTAGTGGAGATTGTGTCACATCGGGCAGTGGAGCTAGTTTATGCACAGAGGTCGTGACTGTAGCACTGCTCTAAGTTAGTAAATACTATATCATAGCCAGGGCCCAAGGCGAAAGACCCAAATAATTATTTTGGGAGCCCTTAATAACAATACATTTTTTTAACGCGTAAAATACGTGCCTATATATGCAAAGGGAATACAAATTTGGGAGTCCCTAAAATTGCAAAAAATTCGGGGGCAGGTGAGGCGGCCGCCTCACCAGCCTCAAGATGGGGGGAGGCCGGCCCTGATCATTGATAAGGGGAGGGCCCTAGCCATCAATCATCAAGCACTATTCTCTAAGTATTCTTAGGAAGTGCTTTGTAAGAGGGGTCTAGAAGAAGGGGAAGCTGATAAATATGCTCTAGGGAATTCACATTCAAATCGGAGGCATAGATGAGGCTGAGAGACGAAAATAATGTACTCTACTTTTTTGACAGAATTCATGTTTGAAGCAATTGGATGATTTGGAATTGACAAGTGATCTTTATTGGTGTTTTGATTATGCTTGTAGTTGGACTTTGATGGTGGTGCACCACCAGAACAAGCGTGGAGGAGGAGACTAAATAGTCAAGCTACTTTGTTGAAGGAATTCAAAATAACATTCATGGAGGCAATTAAGATGGTAAGGATTACGTTTTACTTGACTTAATAGTCTATTGATTTATTTGAACTTTGATGAATGGTTTTGTTTTGAGAAACTAGATTCGTCTTGGTCTTCGTCTTTGGTCATATGTTCGTGAAGAAGCTTCACAAGGAAGGGTACCCTTCTCTCCTATTGTCAATTTGCATTATAGAAATAAAAAAAAGTTTAATTCTTGTTTTCATATAGTTTGCTCATTTAGGAGTTATTTTCACATTTGAAAATTCTTTGTTTGCAGAAAGCACCCATTGATCCATTCACACGGGAAAAGTATAAGCCCTCAGCTTCCCAAGGTGTGCCACTAGGAGGAATGGGGTATGTGTAAATTAGAGTTTGTAAACCAATTAGCTTGTACTGTTATTACTAAAAATATATCTGAAAGACTGAAACTACGTAATTGCAGAAGTGGTAGCATATCTAGGGGTTTTAGAGGGGAGTTCAAGAATTGGCAGATTGTTCCTGGTTCATGTGACATGTCGCCCGTCATGGAAGATCAATTCTCTGTAAGTTTATGTTATTCATTTTTTTTACCCTTGCTTATTTTTATTATAATTTTCTTTGAAATGAACTTGCTCTTTAAATGAACATCTTGTCTTCTTTGTTGGTGGACTTGCCAAGTTTCACTGTGTATTGGTTCAATTTGTGGCGTTTATATACATCTTGTATTTAAGACAGAATATATACTATCTCATCAAGTATGGATGTGATTTGTATATTCTCTTTCGTGCACAGTGGTCTATGCCTTTCATCATTCATGTCATACCTTCATTTTCTATTCTAGATTGCATTTTGTAGACTGGTGATAACCTACCTTCTCTGTGACTTTCTTGGTCTCGCGCTGATTTGTTTCATGATAGTTCTCACTTCTGTGTTGCAGATCTTCATATCTCGGGATGGAGGACGCAAAAAATACTCATCAGTTCTAGCCCCTGGTCAGCATGATGGGATAAAGTGAGCAACTTGTCTTCATTTCTTTCCTACTGGCATTATCACTATATCAATGACTTGCTAAGCCTTAAATTTTGATTATAGAAAAACACTGGTCATTAATGTCGGTCTGATAAACATCATGGTCAAGGTGGTTAATGATTTGTGATGCCTGTTTCAATTTTTTGTTAGAAATAGTATATAAATAAAAATAATAATAATAATAAAAAATCCGCAACTAAATCATGATAAAACCATAAATGAATGAAATGGAAATGAGATCGAGGGTAATAATTCGGCATGTCGGAGGTTAGACGTGTATTCACTACCCTAAGAAATTATTCTCGCCCAACGTGCGAGGTTTTGGTGAAAAGACACTCATTAGTGGTACAACCCCCCAATTAAACTGTAGTCTCCTCTTGGCACGAACAATTGGAAGACAATAGAGACTCAATCTAACTCTTTCAAATGCTCAACTTTGAATGAAAAATAGAGAGAATAGTAGAGAGAAGATAGATGAGGTTTTAAGGATTTGTTCATAATTTTCCTTGGTTTCTTTCCTTTCCCGGATGAACAACCAATATATAGAGTGAAGGCCAACTAGCCGTTTTGAAACCTTCATGTGTGTGTGTGTGCGCGCTCGCGCGTGAACAAGTGAAGAAATTGTGTAGGCCACGGTGACTAGGATGGTGGCTCAAGGTGGCTACATGTTTTCCTAGGCCTCCAACAATCAGAAGTGTGTAGGCATAGGCATTGGAGCTGACAAAATGGAACAATGGACCCATGAAAAAACAAAAAAACTCATCCTCTTCATGCCATCTCATTAGATAACACATAAAATTTTCTTTTGTATCACTTTATATATACATTGTTTTCATGGAGAAGGGGTACAATTGATTGAGAAGATTGAGGAGACAGATTTGAGGGAATCTGTTCCTATAAATTAGGAAACAGAATATACAGCTCATAACATACCAAACTATATTTTAACATTACCATAGTTATGTGAATGTCTGTTACTAAAGTTCTTGAAATTCTTCTTGAACTTGGGTCTGAATGGTTTCTTGGCTTGGCCATTTGTATTCTCTGTTAGGATGACTCTAGGCTTGGGTTCTATTTTGGTCTTTTTTTTCTGTCTATGTCTATCTTCGACCCTTACTCTAATTATAGTTTCTTGAAAGGTAAGCATAACTTGTTCATGTCTAAGTTTTATAGCAAAGGAAGACCAACTTGAAGGAAGTTTGTCAATAAGGCATGAAGTTTTATAATCATTTGAAAAAATAGAACCTTTGGATTCTAGGTAGCTAATATGGTTTTGGAACTCATGCAATTGTTCATTAATAGGCTTATCATCCACTAATTTAAAGTCGTTAAAGAATGATGCACTAAACCTATGGGTGGTAACATCGTCTAAACCATACTCGAATTTAAAGAGCATCCCAAGGCTCTTTTGGCCGAAGTGAAATCACAATAGATATCATACAAACTATCAGATAAGGTACTAAGGATAGGTTCAAGCAATGAAACTGTCTTTAGGGACTTGGAGGTCAGGATAGGAGTGGTTGAGCCTTTGCATTGGGACTCGGGGGTTTCATTCACATGGTTGGGGGTAGCGGGTGCATCTGAGGCGGATATGAGCCCTAGGGTGGTCAAACAAAAACTCATTTGCTTTTGCCCACTCTTAAAGTTAAGCCCATTAAATTTCTCGAGTTTGGCAGAGCAAGAGTCATCCCTAAAGTTGGCCATGGCAGTCACACAATACAAAGTCTGTCGCATGACAAATAATCCCACGATCAATATAAAGATTAGATATGCTTGTTGTCTTTTAGAAGTAATAATGATGTAAAACTAACCCTAAAATAGAGAATTTCCGAGATCCTTAATGGATTAATTTTACCAACACGTAGTGCGGATCAAAGTTAGAAATTTTAAACAGTTAATCGGTTTGATAGATTTTCAAGAACTGAATCACGTTTAACAATTCCAATTAATAATTCAATTCTAACTATCAATAATTAAATTCCTAAGTATTCTTAGCAAGTAAAAGATTCAATATTGATTCGTACTCTAATCAAGCAAGTGGAACACTCAATCTCAATTGTTTTTGTAGGCGACAGACAAATTAAATAATATAATAGAGATGATAATTGATAAAGTAGTATAACACAAATATTTGAAAATTGGAAAGAGTATACCGAAGATTCGAAGAACTCAGCGTAGATCTCGAAAGAGCACAGCAATGGCAGCGACAACTTCAAGAGCACTGGCAGCAAAAGCAAAGACTGGCATTGGCACTCAGGAGGGGAAGCTCCGGCGGTTGGTCGCGGTGGGGTCGCGACAGGGAGGACGCCTGGGCAGTACAGGAGGCGCGACTGGGTGTTCGGCTGCCACAGGGTGGCACGACGGCGGTGCGGATCTGGAGTGCTGCGGCGTCGAGAGGGGAAGAAGGGAAGACGATTAGGGTTTCAGGTGGTGGAGAAGCAGGCGGGATGGTCGGGAAGTGGATGAGGCGCAACGACGGTGGCCGGTGGTGGGTGTCGGTGCGTCGAAGGGTCGATTGGAGGAGACGAGGGGTCGGTGAGGTCAAGTGGACGTCGAGGGGAGCTTGGATGGTTGGGTTCGGGATTCACTCAAGAGGAAGAAGAAGAAGAAGGAAAAGAAGGGGATTGGGGTTTGGGTTAATTTGATTTGGGGATTAGGGCTTAGGATTTTAATTTGGGGATTAGGGTTTGAGAATTGAAGTGGATTTGGGGATTTTGGGTAGTTTTATTTGGGGGATTTTTTTTTAATTTGGGGGTAGATTTTAGAGTTTATCACAAACCCTAAAATTGTATTAGGATTTATCACAAATCCTAATAAGTTGGTTCTCAATTGTATCACACAAAGAGAGAGGGGAAGAGCAAAACTCAACACAATAATTTTTTAATCAACAATGGCATATCTTTCTCATTAATCTCAGGGCCTATATATAGGCTCAAAACAAATCAAGATACAAATCTCAGGATATTCTCAAAATCTCAAAAATATTCTAATGCATAAAAAAAAGATTATATATGGCTATAATTGCCAAAAACAAATATGGTATTGAAATACAATCATAAACTAAATAAAATTGATGTCCTCATCAAATAAGATAGCTTGTGATCTACTAAGATAATACGCAAGTTGAATGGTTCAATTATGAAGCACAGTGAGATAACTTATTATGCCATCTAAGAATGCAATATTTCCTTCAATGTTCAGCCCGAATAATACAGAAGTATGCCTCAAATAAAAGGTATTTTAAAAGATATGATAAAGTTAGATATCTACTTATGTTTGGTATGAAATTGGGGAAATGGTGTAGTATTGAACATAGGGAGCAACTACAAATTTTGAGAGCAACTACATTGTAAGGTATACAAACTTAAATCTATATGAACAAGCAAAGAGTCATAGCATTCTTTTATTAAATCATACAGTAGTAATATGGAGAGATAATAGTTATGGTTTAAAGTATGCTACCCAAATTTAACAGCTAATACATGAAGAATGTAAACTACTAAAAATTACTGTCTTTACTAATCTAAAAGCACACAGATAATGTGTTGGTCTGTGGGGAGGTTGTTTTGTAATTAAACGGCAAGTATAAATATGTAGCAAAAGAATGAAGCTACTGAAGTTAGCTACTCAATTAATCAATTGTTCTATTTTAATAGTTTTAGTCGTAAACAACTTAGCGGAAGTGAAGCATACAAGGATCTAACAAGTACATTAATTCCTTAGATTGTTAGATCTAGTATATAAATAATATAATTCCAGCAACTAAATCATGATAAAGCAGTAAATGAATGAAATAGAAATGAGATCAAGGGTAAGAATTTGGAATTATTGTTGCCCAACGTGCGGAGCTTTAATGGCAAGACACTCCCTAATAGTACAACCCCCGTAAGTCTTCTCTTGGCACGAACAAGTGGAAGACAATAGAGACCCAATCTAACTCCTTCAAATGCTCAAGAAAATAGAGAGAATAATAGAGAGAGAAGATAGATGAGGGTTTAAGGGTTCTTAATTTTTCCTTGGTTTCTTTCCTTTCCCAGATGAGCAACCAATATATAGAGTGAAGACCAACTAGCCGTTTTGAAACCTTCCAGTGTGTGTGTGTGTGTGTGTGTGTGAACAAGTGAAGAAAGTGTGTGGGCTACTATGACTAGGGTGGTGGCTTAGGGTGGCTACATGTCTTCCTAAGCCTCCAACAATCAAAAGTGTGTAGTGTTCAGTTCTAACTACGGAATAACTCACCAACGAGATGCAAAACAATAGAATCACATGCAAGAGAACAAAGAATAATCAAAAGCCAACACACAAGAACACATGAAATTTTTTCTAGGTTCACACAATGCAATGACTATTTTCCCGTACAGAGACACTCCTGCGATTTTCACTAGAAATATGAAGAACAAGTTTACTAATCTCTCAAGAACCTCACCCCAAGGTGTAAGGTTTTTCTCTATCTCCTTCACTCTCTTTGACGGCTGATAGATCTCTTTTTTTCTTTTCACTTAACCCTAAAATCGTACACAATACAATATATATAGGTTTACATTAGATTTAATCTCAGCCGCAGATCAAAAAGTGCTATGTGGTCGACCGCAAACTTGGACAGTCGACCGCAACTGGCCATCGAGTGTACATGGTTCCAACACAGAGCGGGACAATTGACTGCGCTGTCGACTGATCATTCCTTCAAGTGTACAGGATTTTAACAGAGCAAGCCGTTTGACTATACAGCTCTCGTCTTGAGCCTGTACAGTCGGTCGCATGTGCGGTTGGGTGTGCGGTCAACCACAACCTCGGACAGTCGACGCAACTTCTGCCTGCAGCTACGGTTACTGTTAAGCTACTTGCTTCCACTTCAACTCTTCTTCTCATCGATCTTCTTCCACCCTTTGTCGTGTATTGAATCCACAAAGTCAACATTTTCCCACTTTAAGACTTACACGAAGTCTCTAATCTGTTCATTCTTCCATTGGCCTAGTCTAGGCCCGTGCCTCTGCAAGTCTCCTCATCTATTAACCTGGAGACAATCCGATAGTGGTATAGCAGAACTGATGCTTCCTACTATCCAAAATCTTTGTGAGCATGTCCGCCGGATTCTTAGTGCCAAGAATCTTCAATAGCTTTAACCAATTCTTTTCAACCGTTATTCTAATAAAATGATACCTCATCTGAATGTGCCGAGTCCTAAAGTGATATGCCGAATTTTTCGCCAAGAAAACTACACTTTGACTGTTACACCATAGCTCTCCTATCGGTTGCTTTCTGCCCAAATGTTTCATAAGCTCCGAAATCCACAACATGTCTTTCGTTGCCTCTGTAAGTGCCATATATTCTAACTCCGTGGTTGACTGTGCTACAACCTTTTGTAACTGTGAAGCCAGCCCAATTAATAGATGTACCTCTGACCGTAAATACATACACTGAAGTATTTCTGCAAGCATCACGATCACCCTAAAAAACTGCATCCACATAACCATGTATATGCAAAAAATCTTCTCCAAAACAAAGAGAGTGATCTGAAGTACCTGCAAGATACCTGAGAATCCACTTCACTGCATCGCAATGCTGTTTACCCGGATTCTTCATGTAAAGGCCGACAACTCTCACTGCTTGTGCAATGTATAGTCTTGTAGACACCATCGCATACATCAAACCCCCAACGACTGAGGTATAAGGAATAGCAGTCATTTCCTTCATCTCTGCCTCCGTTGTTGGACACAAGTTCATAGATAACTTGAAGTGAGCGGCCAAGGGACAAGTGACTGGCTTGCACCATCCATATTGAATCTTTTCAACACCTTTTTCACGTAGTTCGCTTGTGATAACCAAATCTTCTTACTTAATCCGTCTTTACTGATCTTCATACCGAGGATTTGCTTTGCTTCACCCAAGTCCTTCATTGAAAACTCCGAAGCTAGCACCTTTTTCACATTCTTGATCTTCTCCATACACGAACTTGCTAACAAGATGTCGTCCACATACAATGCCAAGATAACTATATCATTGTCTTTATATCTACGAACATATACACAATCTGTTTCGATTCTTTTGAAACTCTTTCCTCTCATAAAGCAGTCAAACTTCAAGTACCATTGGCGTGATGCTTGTTTGAGCCCGTAAAGTCTCTTCTTCAGTCGACACACCGCCTTATTTCCCTTTTTCTTCATAATCTGTGGGTTCTCATTTACAGATCATCTTCTACATCACCATGGAGAAATGTTGTTTTCACATCCAACTGCTCCAAGTGCAAGTCTTCAACTGCCACAATACTAAGTAGAACCCTGATTGAAGCCATCTTCAGTACCAGAGCAAAGATTTCACTGTAATCGACACCTTCCCTTTGAGAGAACCCTTTCACAACAAGCCTTGCCTTATACTTGTTACTTCCATCTGCCTCATTCTTGACTCTAAAAATATATTTGTTCATAAGAGCATATTTCCTTGCAGGTAACTTGGTCAACTCCCAAGTTTGGTTATGTTCCAGGGAGTTTATCTTGTCCCTCATAGATAGCTCTCACTGAATTCGAGCATTATTCAAAGCCTCCTTATGAGTCTCTGGCTCTCCTGAATCCGTGTACAGAACATGCTCGTGAACTACAATAGCTGATGGATCAAATATCTTGGTTAGCCTTCTCTCTCGTGTCGATCTCCTCAATATAGGTACCGGTTCACCGTCCGGTTCAGGTTCCTCGAACTACTCTGACTGTACTTGTTCGTCTTGGATAATCTGCTCATTTTCAACTGGCTCATCATGAGCCTCTTGTGCTACCTGTGGTAGCTATACCTGTTGCTGCACTGTAGGGCCCCCACCACTAGAACTACCTTCAGAATCTGAATCTGTGTCTGAACCTGAATCTGACTATGTACTAATTGTACTGCCTTAACCTGTGTGTTTATCCTTGTACAAGACCTCTTCATTGAACATTACATTCCTGCAACGAATGACCTTGTTATCCACAAAATCTCAAAGTCTATAACCATACTAATCGCCGTTGTAGCCAATGAATACACACTTTTTGGATTTCGAATCAAGTTTCTTTCTTCCCCGTCGATTAGTGAATATGTAATACAACCAAAAACTTTCAAATGCAAATAATTGACAGGTTTGCCTGACCCCAGTTCTTGCGGAATGGTCACATCAAGAGCACTAGACGGGCAACGGTTAATCAAGTACACTGCTATATTTACTGCAGTGGCCCAAAGATTGACCGGAAGATCCGCATGAAGTCTCGTGCATCTCGCCCTTTTGAGTATCATACAGTTCATTTTTTCTGCTACCCCATTTCCTGGGGAGTCCTAGGAACTGTCATGATTCCTTGGATACATTCCTTTGCCAGATAGTCTACAAACTCTTTACATGTGTACTCACCACCATTGTCTGACTTAATGCTTTCAGCTTGCAACCCGTCTTATTCCCAACCATGGCCTTTCAAGCTTGGAATGCTCAAACATCTCCGATTTCTTGCAAATTGCATGAACCCAAAATTTTCTTGTAGCATCGTCGATGAATGTGAGAAAGTATCTCTTACCACAATAAGAGAATTCCTGAGGTAGACTCTACACATCTGTATGTACCGACTCTATCTTTCTAAGCATTTTCTCACGCCCATTCAACTGAAAGTTAACCGTCTTATCTTTGCTCATCACGCATTTCTCCTAGAAATCCATCTCAACATTCTTAAGTCCTGGCAAAAGATCCCTAGAACAAAGTTCCTTAACACCCTTCTCACCAAGGTACCTCGACCTGACATGTCATAGAATTGAAGAAGAATACCTGCCGATGTTGTAGCAGTGATATCACCTAAATTAATCACCTCCTCTGAGTAGGTACAACATGTCACCACGCTTTTGTTTTTCCACCAACCTGGCACCTATAGTAACCTTCAATTTTTCATGTCCAAAAGTTGTCGTGAATCCTTCTTTGTCTAGTTTACTTGTCGAGATTAAGCCCGGAATGTCTCGTGTCATTCAAAATTAATTGCCCGCCATTGCGAGTCTGCACTCACTGTGCCTATACCTACAACTGGACATATTTGCTCATTGCCAACTGTGACTACACTAAAATCACATGTCCTATAACTCAAAAGCATTCCTCATGGATGTACAATGATAAGAAACACCTGAGTTTATACACCAATCATCTTTCATAATATCAAATCTAGCAAATAAACACAATTTATCTAGACAGGGTTCGATACTTACCACATTGGCTTCATGTGACCCTACTTGCGCTTTTTTATACTCTTTGCATTGATCTTTCCTGTGTCCCCGCTTCTTACAGTGTCAACACTCACCTTTGCGATGAACCGCTCTTGACTTGGACCTGCGATTCCTACTTTGCGACCTCCCTCTGTTGGGCCTTCTACCACGGCTATCAACTGACAACGCAACATTGTTAGGATATGCAGCCGAAGACTCCATATCTCTTTCTTCTTGCATCCTCATTCATGATGCTGCTTATAACATTCTTTAGAGTTGTCACATCGGCATAGTGCTTGTGACAGTTTGTTCTATTGTACCATAATTATCGGGAAGACTAGATAGTAACAACAATGATTGTGTCATTTCCTCAAACTTCAAACCCGACGATTCCATCTAATTGTAAACCATACATAAATTGTTGGTGTGCTCCGCAACCGAACTCTTTTCCGACAACTTCATGTCGACCAACTTCTTCAGATGAAATATTTGGTTCGCTGCATTCAGTTTCTCAAACAAATCTGTCAAGATCTTCATTGCCTCCTTCGTGGTCTTTGTTTTCTCAATGTGAAATAACGCTTACTCAGCGACAACTGAATCTGTCTAAATGCTTTCTGATCCAATCTATTCCAAGCCACCAACGCAACCGGATCGTCCTCCGCCCCTTCTGCTTTCCCGCCAAACAATGGATCATCTAGATCTTTCTGTCGAAGATACACTATCATTGGATCTTCCACATTGTGAAATCTGTTCCATCGAACTTCTTGACTTTATTCTTGTCCCTCATCTCAATCAACGCTACCAATCTGGTGCTCTGATACCACTTTGTTGAGTTCTAACTGCAGAATAACTCACCAACGAGATGTAAAACAATAGAATCACAAGCAAGAGAACAAAGAACTATCAAAAGCCAACACACAAGAACACACGGGATTTTCTCGAGGTTCACCCAATGCAATGGCTACTTTCTCGCGCAGAGGTACTCCTATAATCTCCACTAGAAATATGAAGAACAAGTTTACAAATTTCTCAAGAACTCATCCAAGGTGTAGAATTTTTCTCTATCTCCCTCTCTTTGACGGCTGGTAGATTTCTCTTTTTCTTTTCACTTAACCCTAAAATCGTACACAACAATATATATAGGTTTACATTAGATTTAATCTCAGCCACAAATCAAACAGCGCCGCACGGTCAACCGCAAACTTGGACGGTCGACCGCAACTGCCTATCGAGTGTACAGGGTTCCAATAGAGAGCGGGACGGTCGACTGTTCATTCCTTCAAGTGCACAGGGTTTCAAAAGAGAGCGAGACGGTCGACTATGCGGGCAGGTGTGCGGTCGACCGCAACTTCTGTCTGCAGCTGCTGGCTGCTGTTGAGTTGCTTGCTCTCACTTTGACTCTTCTTTTCATCAAACTTCTTCAACCCTTTTTTGTGTATTGGATCTCAAACCCCAACATGTAGGCATAGGTGACAAAATGGAATAATGCACCTATGAAAATACAAAAAACAAAACTCATCCTCTTCATGCCGTCTCATTAGATGACTTTGACTCTCTTTTGTACATGAGAATTTCCGACTTTGAATCTCTTTTGTACATGAGAATATCCAACAATTTCAACACTCAGGAAGATATAAGTATAGAAAGACCAATACAATTCTCTCATCTGGATGATTTAGGATAAAGTTTTAATGCTTTACCTTGAATCTTACTCCATATATTAGTCATTGATATTATTTAGATGATGCGTGTAATTTCAGGTTCCGCACTTCCTACCATTTTATTAGATTCAGCTATAGAAAAGAATATTTTATCGGATTATTGGACTAATTATAACTTAGTACAATGTCTTTTATATATAGGAGAGAAATAAGGATTAAACTAATACATTTTCCAATATTAGATTAAATTGAGTAATATAATATCTCACATCTAACACTCCCATCTCAAACTCAAGTTGGTTCAAGCAACATGAGTTTGGAATATTGACAATGTTCATGTGGCAGGAACGGTGCACGATGGCATAGGGACGACACTCGATGACGATGCATGGTGATGCAGGGACAGCGCATAGGACGACGCTCGATGACGCAAGGGATGACTCACGATGGCGCAAGGACGGTGCACGATGGCACATGGACAATTCGACTCTTGGATTTGGGATTGAAGGACGATCCGACTATTAGATATGGGATTGATTATATCCAACTCTTGGATCTGGGATGGCGCACAGTGGCACAGGGACGACGCTCGGTGACGACGCATTGTGATGCAGGACGACGCTCAGTAACGACGCATGGGAAGACGCTTGATGGCACAAGGAACGACACACGATGGTGCAAGGACGACGCTCGGTGGTGCAGGGACGATCCGACTCTTGGATCTGGGATTGATTGGATGAACCGACTCTTGGATCTTGGATGCACGTCGGGATGGCCCTGAACAGTGGAGAGAACGCCTATGACAGCATGATGTGGTGGTGGCGCTATATATATCTGAACATCCCTCTCAGGCTCACGGTGGGTCAACCAATGTGAGTCTGCTTACGAAGCATCGGAATCTCTCGAGATCGGGATGACGACTGTTGAAGCTGAAGAACCTGCAAGATTTTTTTTTTTGGAACAGAAGCGAGTCGGGTTGGATAATACATGTGTGGATCTAGTAGGTTGGAAAGGGATTCGGGTATGAGGGTTTCGGGTATTAGAGTTGTGATTATAGGGATATAGGGTGAGGGTGTCGGGTATTAAGAGCAGAGTTGGAACGACAATGGCATTGGGAATCGGGAATCAGGAGCGACGACGTTGTCGGGAGGTTGGGAGGGGAACGACGGCGGTGTTGGGGTTTCGGGAGCAGGGTCGGGTTAGGGAGCGGGAGTCGAGATAAAAAAACGACGGTGCCTGTCGGGATGAGGATGAGATGGAGTTGGAGGTAATGGAGTTGATGGGTAAATGGTGTTCGGGATTGAAGGGAGGAAGGATTGTTGTTGTAGATGGAGGCCGGGATGGTGGAGATGGATGTTGTTATTGTTGCCGAACTTGCTGTTGAAGTTGTCACACTTGCTGTTGTTGGATCAGGGATTAAGGAGGATATTGTGTAATTAGGGTTATGGAGAGGGATTAGAAGGGAGATTAGGGATTAGATCGGGATCGGGCGAGGGATGTTGGCGACGAGAGGTGGAGTGATTCCGATGAAGGCGGGAACCACTCCACCTCGATGACGAGGAGAAAAACAATATAGGCCTTATAGAAGTAGAGGCTCTGATACCATATTAGATTCAGAGATAGAATAGAATATTTTATTGGATTATTGTACAAATTATAACTTAGTACAATGTCTTTTATATATAGGAGAGGAGTCAAGATTAAACTAACACATTTTCCGATATGGGACTAAACTGAGTAATATAATATCTCACTCCTAACAAAATTATTCCTCATTTGTCGGTAGGGAGGCCAAGGTTGATAGCGAGGGTCTAATAGAATAATGAGTTTCCTCCTCGGTTTTGGTGGTGGTTGATATCCTGCAAGTCCAGTTCTGTAAATGGGTCATACGCAAGTTTTGGAAAGGATAAAGCGAGCCTCTAAGTACTACTTACGTTCCATATACCCGTTGGGTTGCAAGTTGTAGTTTACACTCAAAATAAGAGATGAAGGGAGGGAAGAAGATTTACTTAAACTGGCACAGTTAGAAAGTAGGATAAGAGTTCAGAAGGCAATTAGAGTGAAACTGTTAGTTAACACTAGTTTTTAACTAAAACTAGTTATTAAAGTTTCACTAAGTCTCACCAATTAGAGTGCAACTGTTAGTTTACACTTGGTGAGACTTGGTGATAATTAAAGTGGTGAACGAAATAATGTTTCTCTCGTTGTTCTTTCTTGTCAGTGTTACACATAGGAGCTGCTTCTCTTGTGTGACTGCAGCATGATACATTTTCAGTTTCATTTATAAAGTACTCTGTTCTATACAATTTAAACATAAAAACCCTCCAACTCACTATTGGTTTGTATTTTCAGGAAATTTGGAGACCAAGGTATATCATCATGGGACTGGAACTTGAGCGGTCAACATTCTACATATCATGCTTTATTTCCTAGGGCATGGACAGTCTATGATGGTATTCCTGCTTGAGTTTTGACTTTCTATGTTTTTTCCTTTTAAGTACTGCAGCTATAAATTTCTGCGGAAACTCCATTATTTCCTTGTTCATTAAATTTAATGTTTTTCTTTTGTAGGTGAACCAGACCCTGACCTCAAAATTTCATGTCGGCAGATTTCGCCTTTCATACCTCATGATTATTGCGAAAGCAGTCTTCCAACATCTGTTTTCGTTTACACTGTATGGATTTTAAATTTTAATTCTCCTCTTTTGTACGCCAATTTAGTGATTAATAGCTATGTTCCCTTGCATTGTTATTGCAAATACGTCTTATCATTTTTATTAATAGTTGGCTAAAAAGGTAACCATGACAATGGACGTGTTAATTTATTTCTTTCTATCTTGGGCATGTTAGTGGGTATTTATCTTTTCCACTTGGCATATTGTTCGTTATCCTACTTGCATTCTGTTTTCCTTTTTACTGCATTGATTATGACTGAGGCTTATATTATTCATTTAATCTTCTCAGTGATGGCCCTAGCTCCAGTTTTGTAGACTTATGCACAACCATAGATGTTCAACATGCATGGACACACAAAGTTATGTGTTCATTAGCATAGCAAGTGATATATACTATTCTTAAATATACAGCTTACAAACAGAGATAAGTGCAAAAGGATGATTATAGATAAACATTGACAGGTTTGATCCCCCAAGTAAAAGCACCTGTCATGGTTGAAGTTTAGTATTTCATTGGAAACGAAGCAGGAATATGAATGTTTTATAATTGATTAAGATAGAAGCAGAATTAGTAAGACAGTGGTCTATATTTGTCTCAAATTATTACTAATTCGCCACAGATCATGCCCCATAAAAATAGGTATTAGAGATCATGGTGATGATTTTCTAATCTCATGAGTATTAGTGGCTCTATGAAACGGTGGGGTAAAAAATTGCTTTGAGGTGGGTGTTGGGCAAGTGATTACTGATATCTCATGTCCTGCTTTTTGTGAAGATTTATTGAAAGGGAGTATTACTTCAAACACCAGCGAGTTCATTCAACTATATATCAAATGGTGTTGAATATATTTTCCCTCTTCTCGATTCACCAATAGGTTAGTAAACCAATAGGTTATTCCTGTGCATAATTGTGCTTAATATCATTGTGGTAGTTCTGCCTAGTAGGGGAAGATCTAGCAATTAATAAGTGCTAGCTCCATACGGATCCACATGCTTGTGTCGTAAATACAACTTTTCTGAGTACAACAAACACTTACCTTTAGGATCCGTATGCAATCAAATTTGTAACTCAAAGTATGAACCGTCAGAAAAGGAGAACATATTATGTTCCACAGTTAAAAAATACCATCAACAGAATGGTTGTTGCCTGTTAAACAATGTAGAGATCATAGGAGGAGTGTAGAGATTATAGGAGATTTGACCTTATCACATTCTAACCTTATTTTAAATTCTGTAAGTTTGTTTAAGTTTGTTTTTATTTCGTTAACCAACCCCTTTTATGGTGGGTTTTTGTTTTGTAATTTGGTGTATATAAACCATTGTGTATTCAATGAAATCACACAACATATTCAGTCTGTTCATGGTATGAGAACATTAGAGTATTTTTTCCATGGCCTCTGATCCTCCTGCTTCCTCCAATGATCCCCTTTACCTCCATCGCTCTGCCACTCCTGGCACGGTACTTGTAAACCCTCCTTCTTCCTCCAATGATCCCCTTCACCTCCATCACTCTGCCACTCCTGGCACAGTACTTGTAACCCATGTTCTCACCTCCTTAAATTACCCCACCTGGAGCCGTTCCATTCAAACTGCGTTATCTGCGCAAAATAAACTCGGCTTCATTGATGGATCTCTCCCCAAGCCTACCTCAACAAATGCTTCTTTTGCTTCGTGGACTCGTTGTGACGCCATGGTGAAGTCCTGGCTCATCAACGCCCTTTCTCCTGAAATTGCCAACAGTGTGGTTTATGTCCCTACAAACCGCGCCATTTGAATGGACCTTCTTGATCGCTTTGCTCAAAGCAATTCTCCCCGCATCTATCAACTTCGCTAGGACATTGCCCTTTGTCGGCAAGATTCTGCTCCTATTTCGGATTATTTTACTCGTCTCAAGGCTTTTTGGGATGAACTAACTCATATTCTTGAGTTTCCTTCATGTTCCTGTGGCTCTTTCACAACTTTTAAAAAAAAAATTCAGCATGAACAGCTTACTCAGTTCATCATGGGTCTTGATGATGCTCACTCTGTTACTCATAGCAACATTTTGCTAATGGATCCCCTGCCTAACCTCAATCGGGCCTATTCTTTGTTAATCCAAGAGGAGCAACAACGGATTATCATGGAGACGGTGACACCTTCATCGCTGAATTAATGGCTATGGCCGTCTCCAGCCATAAGCAGTCCGGAATCGGCGCCTCTTCTTCACGCAGCAGTACACATGGCAAGGACAGATCTTTCCGTGGCACATGTTCTCACTGTAATGGGAAGGGGCACCTCATAGATCGATGCTATCGTCTACATCCCGAACTTGCACCTCCCGGTCACAGGCTTCACCGACCGTCACGTACCGCCCCATTGCTACCATCACCAATTAACTTGCTCGCAACTTCGACTGCCATGCCTCCTAATTTAACCCCAGAATTGTTTCAACAGATGATGACATTTTTTCAGTCTGGTAATGCAAAGCCCTCTGTGAACATGACAGGTACTCAACTTAGTATTTCTTGGATCATTGACTCTGGGGCTACCCATCATATGATTTCTGATCGTTTAATTTTTTTCTATCAAACTCACTGCTCCCTTTTATGTTAATTTGCCTAATGGTTCTCATGCCTCGGTTTCCCATGTTGGCACTGTGTGATTAAATAACTCTATTACTCTTTCTAATGTTTTTTGTGTTCCTTCCTTTGGATTTAATCTTATCTATATTAGCAAACTTGTCACTTCTTCCCACTGTTCTGCTCATTTTTACCCTGGTTCATGTTTTTTTCAGGACCTGAAGACGAACAGGAGGATTGGAGCGAGTGAACAGCGTGCTGGCTTGTATTACTTTGCAAGTCCCTTCAATAAGTTGACCACTGCCAACACAGTTTTTGGATTCCCTAATAATTTTGTTTTATTACATCAACGTTTTGGCCATGCCTCATCAAAACGCTTATCCTTTTTGAACTTGAATTCTGTTGATCATTTCTGTACTGTTTGTCCATTAGCCAAACAAACACATTTATCCTTTAATAAAAGTGTTTCAATTTCTTCAAATGCTTTTGATTTAATCCATGTTGATATCTGGGGTCCTTATCACACTCTCTGTGGATCTAGATATTTTTTGACAATTGTTGATGACTTTATCAGATGTACTTGGATCTATTTGATGTCTCAAAAATCTGCGGTTAAAACTATTTTGCAATTCTTTTTCAAATTGGTTTCAACTCAATTTCACACGACCATTAAACAGCTTAGGTCTGACAATGGACCTGAATTTATTCACCTTAGGCCATTTTTTTGCTAGACATGGTGTTATTCATCAAACCTCATGTGTTGGCACCCCTCAGCAAAATGGAATGGCATTGCTGAACGAAAGCACAGAGATCTCTTCAATACTGTTCGTGCTCTTCATTTTCAGTCCAACCTTCCCATAGAGTTTTGGGGTGAATGCATATTGACTGCCGCTTATCTCGTTAATAGATTGCCTTCTTCTGTCCTTTCCAATATCACTCCTTATGAGCGATTGTTTGGTCATCCCCCAACCTATCAACATCTTCGCGTGTTTGGATGTCTTGATTTTGCAACCATTTTAGCATCTTCCTCTCGTTGTAAGTTTTTCCTCATGGCTCGTAAATGCATTTTTATTGGTTACCCATTTTCTCAAAAAGGTTATAAATTATATGACTTGAACTCGAAAATGATTTTCACTAGCAGAGATGTTGTCTTTCAAGAATCCATCTTTCCATTTGCTACTCAATCGTCTATTTCATCTGATTCTATTTTTCAACCCAACCCTACCCTGCTGCCTAAACCAACTATGCTAGCCGACTCGTTTCTTGACCCTAACCCCCTTCATGATCCTACCTCGATCCCCGAATCCACTTTGGATCTCGCACACCCTCACCAGTCTTCTCCCATCTCTCGGGAGAATCTATTGGATCCAACCCTGCTTACCAACGACGACCCATCCCTTTCGCATGATTCAATCCCATCTCTATCTCTTGTTCCCTCTTCTCCTGCTCCAGCCACTGTTCCTCTTGCATTACTCAAAAAACGTGTTAGCAAGCCGCCATCCTATCTAAAGGACTTTCATTGTAATGCAGCAGCCATGTCTTCCCACTCTTGTGCCTCCGCTCGTCAAGGTATTTCATTTCCTTTAGAGAATTCAATTTCATATTCTCGCCTTTCTCCTACTCACTGTTCCTTTGTAGCCTCAATTTCCTCTCTGTCAGAACCCGTTTCGTTCACTTAGGCTACACAAGATTCCCTCTGGCAAAATGCCATGTCTGCTAAATTCAAAGCTCTGGAACAAAACAAGACTTGGTCTCTCATTTCGTTGCCGGCAGGTAAGAAGGCAATTGGTTGTCATTGGATCTATAAAATTAAACACAACTCTGATCTATAGAGAGATATAAAGCCCGGCTGGTTGCTAAAGGTTTCGCACAGATGGAGGGCCTTGATTACCATGATACTTTTGCCTCGGTGGCTAAGCTTGTTATTGTTCGTTGCCTAATCTCCATCGCCTCTGTTCGTGGGTGGCCTCACCACCAGATGGATGTCCATAATGCCTTCTTACATGGGGACTTAGATGAGGAGGTTTATATGTCTCTTCCACCCGGATTTGATAGAAAGGGAGAGAATATGGTCTCCAAGCTCCACCGTTCTTTGTATGGCCTGAAACAGGCCTCACGGATGTAGTTCCAAAAATATTCTAATGTCCTTCTCTTCGCAGGTTATGTTCAATCAAAATCCGATTATTCCTTATTTTCAAAAGGAAAAGCATCCAGTTTTATAGCTGTTTTGGTCTACGTGGATGATATTGTGATCACTGGCAATGACTCCAATGGAATTTCATCTCTTAAGGATCTTCTCAATAAGCAGTTTCATATTAAAGACCTTGGTCCCTTAAAATTATTCTTAGGAATTGAGGTGGCTCGTTCTTGAAAGGGAATTGTGTTGTCTCAATGAAAGTACACTCTAGAGATATTAGAAGATATGGGACTCCTTAATTCAAAGCCTTGCGAGTTTCCCATGTATTCCAACATCTCTCTTTTTAGATATGATGGCGAAGTATTAGAGGACCTTACTGTCTACAGAAGACTTATCGGAAGATTGCTTTATTTACAAGTTACTTGGCTAGATATTACTTGCTCTGTTAATCTATTGAGTCATTTTGTGAGTAAACCTCGTCGCTCTCACTTTGATGCAGCAGCTTGAATTCTCAGATATTTGAAACAGACACCCGGGCAAGGCATTCTTCTCCCCTCGAAACCTTCTTTGGATTTTCGAGTTTATTGTGACTCAGATTGGGCAAGTTGTAAGGATACCAGGCGTTTTACATCAGGTTATATTGCTTTCCTTGGTTCTTCTGTTGTTTCTTGGCGCACCAAGAAGCAAACTACTGTTTCTCGTTCTTCTGCAGAGGCTGAGTATAGGTCCCTAACTTTTGCATGCTCTAAAATTGTTTGGTTGAGATCTCTCTTAAGGACTCTTTGTGTTTCCTATGACAAACCGACTGTCTTGTTTTGTGATAACTAGGCAGCCCTACATATAGCTTCTAATCCTGTTTTTCATGAAAGAATAAAATATATAGAGATCGATTGCCATTTTATTAGGGAGAAAATTCAGCTTGGTGTGATACAAGTAGCTAAAGTTCCATCATCTCTACAGTTGGCAGACATCTTCACGAAGCCTTTAGGATAGGCTCAGTTTCTCAATCTGATTTCCAAGTTAAACGTGTTAAATATCCACTGTTCAACTTGAGGGGGAATGTAGAGATTATAGAAGATTTGACCTTATCACATTCTAACCTTATTTCAAATTCTGTAAGTTTGTTTTTATTTCGTTAATGTCACGCCCCGCTTTCCAAAAATACGGAATACGAGTACGTAACATTGGCCCAGCGAATAACTAACGTCACCCATAAGTTGTTTATTCGATTAACTCAACAATATGATTAATACAGAACAATTGCGCAGACAATAATAATAATCTCATGAACAATAGTATTTAGAATGAAGTAATAAAAATATCCAAATACAATAATAATAATTCAACGTCTGGGAACAATAATAAAATCCGGGACATAAGTCCAAAACAGTAATAATCCAATCCAAAATAATAATAAGTCTCAATACATAAAATTTATTAAAGCAATAAGTAATTAGAAAGCAGTAGTCTTCAGAATCTTTGTTCTCCAATTTCAGCAGGCAATTCTCCATCAACACCTGTAAATACTTCATCTAAAAAGAGGAGAAAAATTGTCCTTAGAGCAAGTCATGGACAGCAAGTAGAGAAAATAGGGAAAATGGAATAACGGTATAACAATAAAGTCAATGGATCAATGAGAATCAATAACATGGGACAATCATGATAATCGATGCAATTGGCTATAAACAATGATGCAATATTCGGTAACAATAATCAATGATCAATTCGATATCAATAGGAACAATGAGGAACAATATGCAGTGTCAATGTGATGCAACTCTTAAGTCTATTAATCATTTTAATCCTAACTAATGTAGCACTTCATGCGTCCCAACTATTTATCACATGGTTGCTATATACAAACAAGTTACGTTTAGACTTAGTGGTGAACTCTATAGTTCATGTACTCGGCAACAATATTCAATAATGACCGATGACCGAATCAATCGAGATACTGTAGTCAGTAATCTACAATTAATTGATGGCCGATATGACCGATAGACCGAGAGACCAGTAGACCGATAAATAAGGAAACACGGCCCCTCCTCCGAATGCAGTCCTTATATTGTCCACTACTGAAGTCAATCTCTTAAACCCTGGCTTGTCAATTATTTATCAATGCAACAATACAATATGCAACTAAGACATGAGATGAACAATAGTATCAATCGGGAAACAATATGGTGATAACATGGATAGGACGACTAGAATGGTGATAATAACTCATTGAGAACATGCTTTGCAACATACATTCATTAAATCATGCAATAGTACAACATAGGAATAATTAATCTATTAAAAAGTGGAATCTAAAATTCTGGACAGCAAGCGCAGTCTGTACAAAAATACAGTTTTCCTCTGACTCAGAAATCAAAAGTGGAATCCGTCAGAAATTCTGGAAACTAGAATTCCACACGGTTCCAACGCATATTTAAAGTTCAAATTCCGACAGCAGTAGCTAGGTCAACCACATGGTTCTGTACAAATTCTATGTTCAGGCAGAAATTCGACATCATGTTAATTTATTTTTATGCAAAAACTCAATATTAAATTCATTAAAAATATTTATTAGATTCCTAAACATGCAAAGCAATAATCTGAAAATTTCAGAACAAAATTTTATCATTTGAACAACCTTTTTACTGTTTAAACATGGAAGGTACGAGAATCTGAAAATCTGAAAGTAAAAACACAGCTGTAGTAAAACGGGCATAACTTTTGCTACAAAACCCTGAATTCAAAAATTCAAAATATTTTGGAAACTTGAAAGATAAGGCTACAATTCTTGTTCAGAAAGTAATTTAATTTAAGATCGTTTACTTGTTCAAAAACAGCAGACAAATTTCAGGCAGCAAGCAAGATACAGTTTTTAGGATATTTTTCATGTAAGTAAATTAATTAATCATGACATGTATCGATTCTTTAGTCAATAAATTGCATAATCAGCATGATGGGTGTCAAAACATGATAAATAAAAATTAGAACACATACGTATACAAGTCTATCCTCAATCAATCATCAAACGATCAAACAACATGCAACCTAGCAATTGTCTCTACAATAATCTTATTTGTGTGATGATTATATGAAGAACCCTTTTATCAATTCTATATGCACTCATGAAAGATCCAAATTTTAGAGTCAAAAATGGCATGATGTCAAGATTTTTGGGGTTAGCTCGTGTAAACTCTCAATAGACCCAACGAAGAAATGAACAATGGATAATATGATAAACATAGGATCTACTTGCAAGAATTTCAATAAAACTTGAATTTGATACAATTAACAATTCAAGAGGATGGTGACTTGCCTATTAGACGGTAAATTCAAATATGCAAGAATACTGGGATGAGAATCCCAAAGCAACGAACTCACGAACACCCGAACTAGCATGCGTATAATACGTGCACAAAGCAATCCAACAAAACAGCAACACAGAGCACAAAGAGACAACAACGACAGCACAAGAGAGACAGCAGCAGCAAGGGCGACGTTGCTGACGGCAAGGAGGGGGCAGCGTCGACTGACGGCAGCTGGGTCGACGTCGAGGCAGAGGTCGAGCGACGGCGGGGTGATCGTCGACAGAACCTGACGATCGGGAATAGGAGCAGAGGGGGGTTCGATGGTCTGGGCGGAGCTCTGGGTGGCTCGACGTCGCGCAGGGGCGGCGCGACCAGACAGTGTCGGGGGGTGGCGCGTCGTCGATCGGAACAGGAGCAAGGGGAGGTCGGTGGGTTTTGGGTTCTGCTGTCGACGAGAGCGGGAGAAAGGAGCAGGGGGTTTGCGGTGAGCGGCAGCCGATAGGAGGGCCGACGAGAGGTGGCGACGAAGTGGGGGGTGTCGCCGTAGACGGGGGTGGCCGGAGCAGAGGCTCGCCGGAGAAGAAACAGGAGATGGGTTCACTTTGGGATTTGGGCGGGAAAACGGGGAGAGAGAGAATAAGCGGCTAGATTCAATAATGTGCAATTTCTAGGGTTTGTACTAGGGTTGTATTTATAGGGCACAATTAGGGTATTGAGTTAGTGGTTTAGGGTCCAATAAAAGCGGTGTTGGGTCAAGAACACATGAAATTGGGGTTTAAGGTTCAATTAAGAGAGAGATCAAAATCAATAGGGTTCCAATAAAAATACCCACAATTAAACAGAAGAAAATAGGATCAACAAAATAGTCCAATCACGAAAAACGAAAAATTCCATGAACAAAAATTTAAATCCCAATAAATAAATAAACAATACAAATGAATAGAATATAAACTGGGCTTGAATAAATTGAAAATTCGCAAAGAAAATCAGATCCGGTATAATAATAAAATAATCCAATAGATGAATTTTTAATTAAATAATCAAGAAATAGCAATTAACAATTATAATCATAACAATAATAAAATCATACAACAAAATAGTATCCGGGTTTAAAAATTTTATTAAAATAATCCAATAATAATAATATATTTGTTTTAGACTCAAATATAAATAGTCGATCAATACGACCTAGAAGTAGATTAAAATACACAATTATTCGAAATAAATATAATTATCGATAGAAAAACACTTTCATATAAAATCCAAAACGATTTTAACAAATAATGAATTTATAAATATCGAAATACAGAAAATATTCAGAAAATACGTATTTGCGGGAATGGGGGTTACAGTTAACCAACCCCTTTTATGGTGGGTTTTTGTTTTGTAATTTGGTGTATATAAACCATTGTGTATTCAATGAAATCACACAACATATTCAGTCTGTCCAAACAATTTGTAGTCATAAGGTCAACCCAAAAACTAAATTGTGAACTCCTGAAGTATATCTGCTTGCAATCTTAATATTGGTTCTCTCTTCCATATGGTATGTATGTTGAATCACTGACTCCCTACCTGTAGCTAGTGAATACGGGAAGAGAGAGAGCGAGAGTCAGCTTGCTTTTCACTTGGGCAGTAAGTTTTCTTGCTTCTCACCTCTATCATTTTTTAGTCCATATTATCTTCTTCATATGATATTGCTGTTGTTTTGGAGCAGAATTCTATTGGTGGAGTTTCTCATCTATCCGGCGGCCACATTAATGAGCCATTCATGTTAGTAATGCCTATTGGGAGATGTATATCACTTCTACTGCAATGGTATTTTATATTGACTTTTTCTAATTTTTCTTATGCAGAGGAGAGGATGGAGTATCGGGGGTTCTTCTACATCACAAGCAAGTTGTTAACCCTTGATTCCTCTTTTTTGGCGGTTGGTCAGATTTCTTTTAGGTCATTTCTTATGGTCCTGTATGTTAACATATATACCTTGAATATATTTAGCATGTGTATATTTTATTTTATTTTTTTATTTTTTGGATTTGGTGGAATGGGGTTACAGTTTAGGGATGTGAAACCCTGTTATGAGAAATAAATAGAGTACTGATCCAAAATTAAGAAAATAATATAGGGGGCTAATTAGTGAAATAACATGTACACATGCTAAATATATACAAGTTATATATGATAACACTGTGAAGCCCAACACCCCCTTTCTGTATTAGTCCTTCCAAGGTCCAACTGCTCCTGTATAGAGGAAGTTTGACTTTTTATCGTCTTGGTATAGATATTTAAGCTTGGCATCATCGTCATCATGACGGAAAATGACCATATTTGATATCCAGCATCAACTGGCAAGTGGCAACATCCTCTTACTCTGGCAGTGTAAAACAATAGGCAATAGAGTACTTTTTTTTAGCCAAAGAGCAATAGAGTACTTACCTTGAAATAACTTGTAGATGAAACCTACTTTGCTAGTCATACTGTTCTAAAATAATTATTTAGTGATTGTTGCATTTCATTTATAAATTCCCTTAAAATCTAAATGAAACCGGATTTTATACAGGACATCAAAAGATAATCCTCCTGTGACTTTTGCCATTGCTGCATGTGAAACTCAGAATGTGAACATAACTGTATTACCAAATTTCGGCTCTTCCAGTGAAAGTCATGTCACAGCCAAGGGAATGTGGAACACTATGATACAGGTATACTTTTTAAATTGTTTTTTTATATTGTTCCTGTTAATCATTATTATTGTTGTTATTATTATTGTTATTGTTATTGTTATTGTTATTAACTTATTATTCACTAAGCATTTGTTCTCAATTTTTTATGCCTATGATTTCCTTTGGAGGTACAATGAAGTATACAAATCTCTATGGTGGTTGTCTTCTTACAGTTGCTTTCTTTATTTTTCCATATGTCAATCATCATTACAGGCACTAATATACTTAGGAATCCTCTTTATGATACTAACTTCTTTTTTTCTGCTCTTGTTAATATGTCAAGGATGGGAGCTTCGATCAGAAAAATTTTGATGCAGGCCCTACTATGCCGTCTTCACCAGGAGACATTCTTTGTGCAGCTGTTTCGGCCTCGACCTGGGTAGAGCCTCATGGTAAGTGCACTGTTGCATTTGCTTTGGCTTGGTCATCTCCTCAAGTGAAGTTTCAGAAAGGATGTACCTATTACAGGTATCTACAAAGATCATATTAGCATATTCTTTTTTTATTTCTACCTTTGTTTTGTCTTTCTTCAAATTTTACAATTACCTCATTACTTCATTAATGTAAACGAAGATTAGCATTCTTTCCGCTGGTAGCCCCTATTTCATCCAGATCAAAGTGGTGATAATGGTCATGGTTATATAACAACTAGGGATGGCTAGCCCCTATTGCATCGTTAGTTCTCTTTAATGATATAGTAATTTGTGCGTACTTGTTCTTTATTGTTAATGAAGTTGTATTGAGGAGGTTTGTTATGAACCCCTTATCTCCACTAATACATGAAAAGGAGAAACACTTCTGCAAGTACTTTGAATCCATCCATGTATTGTGGTCATATGGAAATGGGTCAAAGCAAGCTCATAAGGCCATGTCATTTTGCATTACTGTTGCCTTTTTCACAGCTGCATTGTTTCTACAGATTGTCTATGCAATGGAGTTGCTGAATTTTCAAACCATCCACGCCAGTAATCTATGTTTCAAGTATCACCATAATCTTTTGAATACCTTAATGTTACAGGGTTGAACTCAACTTTTATTCGTAACTGTAGGAGATATACAAATTTTTATGGGACTTCTGAACGATCAGCTGTGGATTTGGTGCACAATGCATTAACAAGTATGTAATATATATGGAAATAGAGAAACTACTCCATATCGGTTCCTTCTAATCTTGTATCAGTGCTACTTTCTGTTTTATTCCATTTTTTCTGGAAGCAGTCTCGTCCCACTGTGCTGGGCATTTACAGTTTTTTTAATAATTATAAATTATCTCATCAAAACTTAATTGATGATAATGCTCTAAATTAACTGTCAGGGTATAAATGGTGGGAGGAGGAGATTGAGAAATGGCAAAGTCCTATACTCGAGGATGACAGTCTTCCTGAATGGTAATGTTGTTACTCTATTCTTCAGTTGCATCTATTTAGCGTTAGGATTTCTCGGAAAGTCCGTTTCATGTGCCATACAATTATAATGTTAATTTAACTTTTTTAATATTTAACTGAACATATTAACTACATTTGCAGGTATAGGTTCACTTTGTTTAATGAACTTTATTTTTTAGTTGCTGGAGGAACAATCTGGACCGGTATTCTTCTTTGCATGTTATTTCTCAATTTTTACTGCATTTCTGTTAACTCTATTACGGCTTACTACATTATAATATGACAAAACACTCAATAATAAATGAAAGAGTTAACACCTTCGTGTGTGTAGTTTACTCTGTCCTATATTTTCCCAAGTATTTGATGCCAAGTTCTTTATATTTCTCGATACTGCTTGAAGAAAGACCAACCTTTCTAGTAATCTGAGGCATAGAACCAAGTTAAACCAAAAAACTAGGTTTTTTAAACCTAATTTGACCTGAATGTAAGTAGCCCCTAGCTGTGTATTGCATCATGATTTATTCAGTTAACCAATCATCTCACAACATGTTAATGGACTTGCATTTAGGAAAAATTAGGTTATCCTGAATAATCTTGTTCTTGTAAAAAATTGTAATTTGTTAGCTTGAACATCTTTCACATAAACTTGTAAAGAGTGTCAATCTATGCACCTTAACCTTAATGGCTGAAACCCATTTTTTTCTTTTTCTAGTGTCGCTAATTGCAATGAAATAAAAACCCAATAGGCCATGATACTTGACAATAAAATAAAATTTTGTGGAACAATCCATTGGAAAAGTTTCTAGCATGTTTGACTATGTATGTATACACATACAGTCATTCACTGATATTCAAGTATTCTGTATTCTAGTTTTTTTTTTAGAATGAACATACAAATTGCTTCCTTAATGCAGATGGTAGACCAGCTGTTGAAAACTCGAACATTCACACAGAATCGAATAGATCCATGAAACCAACTAAAAAGAAAGTGAAATTTGTTAGTGCAAATAGCGGCAGAACAAGTTTAGTTCATGAGCAAGCTGCTGCCGTTGCTGGATTGAAAAATGAGGATGATAATAATATTGATGGAAGAACAGATCCTTTACCCGGCTATGATTCATCGGATAGCAAGAGGGAAATCATGTCTGAATCCCGAAAGCTTGGTTCACAAAGTGAAAGTCAAAATTTTGGGAAATTTTTGTACCTTGAAGGAGTTGAATACGTGATGTGGTGTACCTATGACGTTCATTTCTATGCCTCTTTTGCTCTCCTTGATCTCTTCCCTCAAATAGAACTGAGCATTCAGCGTGATTTTGCCAGGGCTGTCTTGTACGAAGACGAAAGGAAAGTCAAGTTTATGGCTGATGGTAGCTGGGGGATTCGGAAAGTAAAAGGAGCAGTTCCCCATGATCTAGGAATGCACGATCCTTGGCATGAAATGAACGCTTACAATATACATGACACGAGTAGATGGAAAGATCTTAACCCTAAATTTGTTCTTCAAGTGTATCGTGATTTTGCGGCAACTGGTGACATGTCTTTCGGAAAAGATGTTCTTCCCGCTGTTTGTGCGGCTATGGAGTACATGGAACAATTTGATCGTGACGGTGATGGGCTCATTGAGAATGACGGTTTCCCAGATCAAACCTACGACACGTGGACTGTACACGGTATCAGCGCTTACTGTGGTTGTCTCTGGCTTGCCTCACTGGAGGCCGCAGCGACAATGGCATATCACCTTGGAGACCATACTCTTGCTGAAAAATGGATGATTAAATTTTCAAAAGCGAAACCTGTGTTTGAAGCCAAACTTTGGAACGGATCGTATTTCAATTACGACAGTGGGATAAGTGGTAATAGCCGGTCGATACAGGCAGATCAGTTGGCCGGGCAGTGGTATGCAGCTTCATCGGGATTGGGTTCACTTTTTGATGATGACAAGATTAGAAGTGCTCTTCTTAAAATATACGAGTTAAATGTCATGAAGGTAGGTGGAGGTCGGATGGGAGCAGTTAATGGGATGACTCCTAATGGGAAGGTTGACAACACATGCATGCAATCACGGGAGATATGGACAGGGGTTACATATAGTGTGGCTGCTACCATGATTCTTTTCGGGATGGAGAATGAGGGATTTTTGACTGCGGAAGGTATATTTAGGGCAGGGTGGTCAGAGGAAGGATTCGGGTATGTTTTCTTGTTCTTTTTTTTACGTTCCCCCCTTTCACATTGCGTTGGTCAGAGGAAGGATTTAGTGCAACTTGTTAGACCGCTCGTTACAGATAAAACAATTTATTTATCATCGTAACTTCTTTCCTTGTTGAAAACAATCTGCGATCCATGCACATTGCATGTATCTTCAAATTTGAAATTTGATGCTTCCAACTCAAGATAAATTTGATAGTTAAAAGTGTTTTAAGATAGTTTCTTGTGCATATTGTGCTACTGATTGATATAATAGTCTTCTTCATCCTATATATTTTAAGCTCATAAGTAAATTTACATATACAAATGCATGTCTAACATATAAAATTTCAAATCTGTACACTTATAATAATACACTTAATATCTGAAAATTTTAAAACTAAAATAACTATAAATATAATTAAGAAAAAGTAACCGTTGATGATTATAAAAGATACGGTAAAAAATCTTTGATTCGGAAATTAAGGAAGATAATTCAGGAGTAATAGATGTCTCGTAGAGAAAAAGTTGGAAACCTATATATGTTATCGATGATAGGTATTGTCTGAATTTACTTCAATGCCCTTGTTTTTAATGTTTATGAAGGCTTTTAATCTGATTATCATATCTTTTCATTGAAGGGAAGATTTGATATAAGGCAGAATTTTTTATAATTGTATACATGAAAGAAGGGCATATGGTTTATATTTCATACCATACGTGTACATCATCGTGGCATAAATCAACAGACTTATCTAGATAGAAACTCTCGGTGGAAGCAGATCTATGATCTCATGCCCGCCCCATTGGTGAGCTATGAGCTCAAAATCATTAGGTTTTAAGCCCTTGGAAGGCGATGAGAAAAGCCGCCACAAATTAACACTCCAGGGTTATGTTTATTGTCGATGAGTAGCCCTCTACTTCTTAAATCTGGATTTACATCACTAGTCCTATTCCCAATAGCCCTTTGTTAGCAAAAAAGATATAAATAAAAAATAGCCACGTACATATATGACTAGTACAATCCCTGTATTTCTGTAGCTTATACTTTTTTGGTTGGTTCAAAGCTCTTTCGGAGTGTTAAGAGTGATGGTGGCGATCATCGGTGTTTTGCTTGCAGATACTGGTTTCAGACGCCAGAAGGGTGGACTGTTGATGGCCACTACCGCTCTCTTATGTATATGCGCCCCCTGGCCATCTGGGCCATGCAATGGGCCTTATCAGCTTTGAGAGGTAAGCTTAAGCTTCACGCAAATAAATTAAACATCACCAATAACAGGATCAGTGTGTCTGATCCCCTGAAGTCGAGATCACAACACGAGAACCATGCAAGGAAGTCTGCTCACAAATCCAGCTGCTGCTTTTGTCGGGCAATTTGTTGTTGTTGTGCTTACTGAGAACGGGGGGGAGGGGAGCTACAGCCATGTATAGCCACGTTGGTTTTGTACAGAGAATTAATCTTAAATTAAAAGGAAGGTTGCATTGTTGTATCAATCTGGACTTATAATCAGTGAATTCTGTTTTTTAAATGGAATGTATATATATATATTTATTATGAGAATAAGTCTCAAGTGTAGTCATGCATATTGTTAAAGGTGAACATTATTATTTTTTTCTATACGAAATCTGTGTGAAACAAATTTGGTTATTTTATCTTTCACACTTTTGTGAACCCTGTGATGCCCATGATTACATATTTAAATTAATTCATCCTTCAGATTGTAACCACCATTTTGATTTCTCATTAACAGGATAATAAATAGCAAACCTACCAAGTGTTGGGTCAGCTTATTCGTGCTAGTGAGCGAGGTTCAGGAGTTTGAATTCTACTTGCATCATTTTTCAGTATGGTCAATTAAAATGTGAGTGTGTAGTGAGAAACAAGATCAAGTCGAGTATTTTATTAATGGGTTAACATAGCGAAATCAGAAACGTTAGTGCTTGGTCCTTTTCCGTTTACGGTTCTTTAACTTTTTTCGCTGATGAACTGACACCGAAGAATATTAAAACCACAAAAAGCCGCAAAAACCATCCACTTAGTTATGTTACAAACCTAAGAATGATCCTGATTCTCTCGATAATGAGCATGCTGAGTTTTAAAAAGTAAAAAATGTAAAACCCTGAGATCAAAAAAATACACATGCAACAGGCGTGGGGTTCGCAACCATACACTCCTGAAGTTAAAACATCACAGATGTAATCAAAGCAAACTTCATGACCAAGCATCCAAGAAGTACAAAAATATATGATATTTGAATTCCGAATCCATCAAAAGATGCAGAAAGCAGAAACATAGGAAAAGAGTAGAATAAAAATTCAAATATATATGCACAAAAATAAGTAACAATGCATAAAAACAAAGTGTCACAAGATCATATAGCCACAGATTCCAAAAAGCAAACTTCACAAAGAGTTCTGCGATTTTCTATGGGAGTGTAAAACTCTCAGATAGATGTAAATTCCAACAACTCTCTTTGGACTAAAGCAACTGCAGCTTATCTAAACAAATTATGGGGCTTCACTTGGGAGATGAAGGAATTCAAGATTCTTGAAGGCGGTAGACAGTGATTTCTTGCTGCTTGAAATACCGCCGGTCTTCTTCATCCACGAGAACAAGGTTTAGGTAGTACTTTACACTGAACTTGTTGTTAATATTGCGGTATGTCGGTGTCAGCTCATAAGGGCTTAGAAATAGCCTGATAGGTATCGACTCTCCTACAAAGATTAGGAATAATGTTGATGAGAAAAGGTGAAACAGTTCATAAACACTTATCAGTATCAATCCTGGAAGCTATAAGATAACACAAACCATTTCTCACCTAAAATTTCCTGATTTTAAGAGATCTATAGTGTAAGTAGAAGAGTATTTAAGTGATGGTTCTTTTAAATAATTAGGGAACTAAACTGTAACATGAGAATATATTTGCTAACTGAATGAAGGAAAACTACATTGCACGGACACAAAGATTCCTAGAAAGCAAGAAGATAAATATGAAGTTTAATCCTATCTTCATTTAAAATATGAACAATGAGAAGAATTGCGAACAAACAGCAAGACAAGAACCCAAGGAGATGCTGGGTAGTATTCGACTTCTGTCCAAACTATGAACAAATTTGTTGCAACCCAGGACTTCCCTGAAGTGTCGTTGTCTGTTACAAAAATGACTTCATGATGAAAGATTTTGGACCACACTAAAATCTAATAGCAAGACTGGAGCACTTCACCACTTCACAATGCCGGCTGCTTACTTAAAAATTGTGACTTATTAAGTCTCAAGAAGATGAAGAGGTTTGATCCAATGCTTAATGGAGTCAACTGAATGTCCATAAAGCATACATTACTATATAAAAAGCTTTAAATTTGTCAAAACAATAAATCTATATATAAAGCATTTCGATAGATAATTCTCAATTATCTACAGATTTTGAACTTTATGGGCTTGAATTCAAACTAACAATGACTAATTGGTAACTAATTCTTGGAGAAACCAGCTTCACAGGAAATAGGTATATATGATCTGAAGTATTATATTAAACTTCACATCGACAAGCTTAAGTCTTTTCATTAAGGCCACAGAAGATAGAGAGCTTAGCAAGAGCATGGAATATTGGTGTAAATACATGATCACGTCACTTCCCGATCTAAAAAAATATAAGATGTGTAAGCTCTCACCATCTACTGAAAATGGCTGATTCCCAAAAGCATAGAAAACAAAAACTAAACATGAAAGTATACCAAGAGGAAGGTGAAGGAGTGGTTCGTGGATCTCACTACCTCCACCTACGAGGAGGATTCTGAGGAGGAGCACGATCAAAGACAGGAGTGACCCTATCTTGATAGACTCTGCTGCTCTGGAGGGGCAGTCTTTTGGCAGCTTCTTAGCCTACGGCTATACATACTTTTGGTCTTAGTCTCTTGTATCATATTTTGGTGTTGTATTTGAGGGGAGGCGTTATATTTTGGTAGGATGAATATCATGGCCCCGACATGTGGGGCGGCATGAGTATCATTCTATTGCTTGTATATACTACTTTGTTTCATTAAGATTTTTTCAATGGAGCGCCGGGGGGGGGGGGGGGGGGGGGGGGGGGGGGGGGGGGGGGGTTCTATGCTATATAAAAAAACGAAGTATACATGTATTACTATGATTCTCGAAAGCAGAATAAGAATAAAAAAAGTTGTATGTTTCCAACAAACCTAACAGAGAACTATTAAGAAGCCAAAAGAAGAACTGGTTATACCTCTAACAGGAGCACCATCCATCAATTCAAATTTGGCAAGAGTTTCAGTCTCAACATATGTGTTGGGACCTGATCCTGTAGATTCTCGACGTCTAATCTCAAGTTCCATATTCTTAATCTTGATTCTCACCAACAGAAAATAGATTTTACCAATGATAACGTCCTTCAAATGGTACCTGAAAAATAGTTAAGACTTATATAACAAACTGATCAGAAGTCATTAATCAAACAAAATATTCTGTCTAGTTATTTGATGGAACTAATTTTGATAAGAGTTACTCAAAGGATCTTTATTTGTTTTTTCCCCTTTTCATAATTAAAATGAACCTCTAGAACTACAAGGAACTTACTTGCTCTTGTTGTATTCAAACTCAATGTGCAAACAATCTTCTATTCCAACTTCCATCTGCAAAGTTTGTCATAACAACTTCATTAAGCAAAATATGGCAAGATAACAACTTTTAAAACAAGAAGCCAACAAATGATCTTCATCAACTTTTGAAGATACTTGAGAAGCTTCACCATTTAAGTTCTTTTTAATTCATCTATTCACAGAATTCATTCCAGTAACAGCACGCCTAAACCTTGTAGGCTTGTACTTACAGATAAATCGATTTGGTATTACTCTCTGACAGTTATGTATGCACTCCAATAAGATTTCAGCCTAAAGGCCCCAAACACACTCAAAGTTAATTGAACCTGCTTCGATCTGATAATAAACTCTAGTGGGTTCACTTACCTTAATGCTGTTATTGATTGTCGGAAGTGGTGTATAGTTGCGTACCTGATGAAAAATAGAAAATAAGAAAAAATAAAAACAGAAAATAATAAACTAATAATATATCATAAAGAAGGAAACATAGTTTTTGCTTTGAGAAGTGTCAGCCATCTAAAACAAATATTACTAGCATTTTTCACGTGCGATGCACGTTTTGATAATGAGTTGGAGTTAAACGTGCAATACATGTAAGTCAATAGTAATTAGCACGTGCGATAAATGCCTTAATTTTAAAAAATGGAGCTGAATGGGTGATCCACGTATTTTTTTTAAAATTAAGAAGGAAAAACTTAGATGTGTACGTGTGATGCACGTGTTGAAAAATAGATTTGGAGTTGAATGCGCGATGCACATGTTTATTTGGTGACAAATGTGGTGTTTCCTTTGTGACAAAAAAATATTAAAAATCGTTTATTTGTGATAAAATCTTCCATTAAATAATATAAGTAAATATATTATATTATAGAAAGATAAATAGATAGTAATTTACACATGTGATGCATGTTTAATATATAAAAAAAATTAAAGTAAAAAATCTAACATAGTGATGCTTCGAACTTGAGACCTCCTTCATATTAGTCATGCACGTTCGATGCACGTGTTGATAGATTGACAGATGACACTAAGGCCTTCTCCCATTATAATATTAGAGATTAGAGATGAAATTTAATCTTAAATTAACTAAGTATATATCACACCAATCATACCTTCTTACCGTAGTATTGTTATAGATGTAGTGTAAAGATAGATTTATGAGGTAAAATGTATAACCAAAAGAACAAAATGATTTTTCGTTAGAGTAAAAACAAAAATATTTTGATAAAACAACAAAAAGAATCTATTAAAAAACAAAAAGATTTGAGGCCAGAACTACAAAACAACAAAATAGAGTTCCAAAGATCAGAACCATATTATAAAAGATGGTGTTGAGAAGACGTAAACTTGTCTTCAAGTACAAAAGTAGATAGGCACCAAAGTAAACATCCATGAGACCGAAATTTCATAATCACTTAAAAAATCAAAGCAAAACATTGAACAGAATCCTGGATTAAAAGAAAGTGAAGAACGACATCTTAAGAGGTGTAAAAGCTAATGAAGCAAACATCACATATGGGAAATCCTTGAACAATTTGAGATACTGCTCTTATTACTTACTACTCAGGAATTGCCGATCATAACATAAAGTAATTACAAAGTTCATCATAAGCTAGAAGTAATTCTAAATTATCATTAACATAAAGTAAATGTTCAATGTTTTACATGCACCATCTGAAACTCAATTAAGTATGAGGAACAAGTTGAAAGAAATCAATGAAAGTATATATAGATAGAACTATAACAGGGAAAGAAAAAGAAAAAAAATGTATCTGCACTTTAGTAGATATTACAGGATACCTGTCCTTTAAATTTTACCAACACTAAGCAATCAAGTAAGTTGATTGCTTATGATACAGATATTCTTGCTCATTAATAATTAGTACAACGACAAGTTACTGTGACATGCTAGTCATATTCATATTTTTTTCGGCCACCAACTATTTAGGTTCAAGGATTCTCTTCTGCTTCTCACTTTGTATGTGTGGTCCCAGGAAACATTTAATTGCAAGATAAAAAATTACTGTGAATAGTCTTGATTTAATAGGTTTTTTTTTTCATGGGTAGGCCGTCAATGGCTTTGCAGTTCCCCATTTTCTGCTTATATTTTATTAAGCTCCTCAGCCGCCTATGTGCTCTCTCCAATTTCTCCTCTGATAAGGTTGAAGCACTAGGAAAGCAGCTGAGAAGAGGCTATAGCTTATAACCAAGGTTTTAAAACTCGGAATCAGGAGAGGGATCATGTTTTCCAAACATTTGAATCGGGATTGGTTGTATTGGATCAGTGTATTGTGTTTTTTAAATTGGGCATTTTTAAAATTAAAAAAATCTACTATGTTTCTATAATTAAATTATTTTTAAAATAACAATTAATTTTTAAAATGAATTAATCAATTTAAATATTTTTTATACAAATTTAATATTCTCAATTACATACTTGAACATTTTAATTAGTTTCAGAGAAATATTAAGGTATAATAAAACTAGACCAATAGAAATAGGTAGACCAAATAATACAAATTTTATTTACATCAAAGGAAAAAACAAAAGATCGGCTAGAAATGCAATGATGTTCATTACAAAATCACACCTTCATTGCTTGGATGAAAAATATCAACATGAATAGAAAATTCAAATATTAAATTTTTTTAATCATAGGAGCAGTGGTTTCGGGTTGGGATCAGGCTGATCCATCAACTAATCGCTAAGTTATCTCGCAGATCTCGAGATTTAGGGTTTGTATCAGAGGTGGTCCCTTGAAAAACGATCCAATCTGGTCAATCTGGATTGGGATCGGCCAATGTTTAAAACCTTGGTCATATCATCCATTTGATAGTTAGATCTTCATTATTGTTGGTTTGGGATTGTTCTAGTGAGCAAGGATCCCTAACTTAAATGGTTCTGAAGAGCTCCATATGAGCAAAAGAAATTTTGAATCCAGGTAATCATATTTAACATTATATAGGAAACATGATTGAATTTGGTAATGTCCAAATTTTGGAAACAGTACTTACGAAACCAAGAGCTGATGAGGAGTCTGGAAGGCAAAAAATAGCAGGGCCATAAGTTTTATGAGAACTCAGAATTCTAGGTAGGGTTAAGTCTGAGGCTGGAGAGGTCGTATAGCTAGAATATTATAGTACAAACTGGCAATTAATTTGACACCGGCGATATACTATCTTTCGTTACTGCAAAATTAGAAAAAACTGAGCGAGAAATATAGGTTTTAGTAAATATTACCATACAAGATTAATTTGATAGACTAAATTAACAAAGACATTTCTGCCAAAGGAGGATTAAGATAGAATACCCAGAAATCCTGGTGCTCCACAATGTTGCTAACATAATTACGACTGATGGTAACTTTCAAAATGTACCTGCAAAGTTAAAAGAATATTCACTGGTAATCAAATACAGATATGTGTGACACTGATAAATCACATTCAATGTTCTCACACAAAATTATTAATATTGCAAACTTTGCTGCTAAAAGAAGTATGTAAGCATGAAAAACAAGTTTTCCACCTAGCAAAACATCAACTGTAACTGGATGAATATGGAGCTACAGAAAGGCTGCAACCCCATATAAATGTATCAGACAGGAAGAAAACCTAATGAAAAATGGCATAAATCTATGCATGTACTTTGAAATGTCACAGAGAAGAGAGAGAGATGCATATTAAAACAATTTAAAATTCACCATTTCTCTATGACATCCAAATAACTTCAGAAATGTTCTTGCGATTTGTAAAGTTTTCACTTAATGGATCAATAATAATGCAAAAATTAACAATATTTTTTTTATATTTCAACCTAAATAGTTTGAAGAGTAATTTTGTAACGCCCCGCACTCAACTCGTACGCACACAATTTACTAAATTCTAACAACTGCCCACCACAGGCTGCCTCAAAAGGGTGTCCGGACGGTTGGTAACCTTTATCCTTGGCTAATCCTATTTACACACTCACTTTCCCCTCCTAACCACTGATATGGGATCTTTTCCCCACCAACACCCACGTCACCCCACTCCAAACCATGCATGCATTCTCATCTTTTCCGTCATTAATGCCTTATGTCCCATACCTCCATCCTATAGTCTTTTACCTTCATCAATCCCTTGATCATAACCCATAGGATCTTCTATAGGCCAACATCTAATACCAACCACCTCTTTCTTTCTTATTTTACAGGGTGTTACAAATTTTGTGTAACTACAGCTTGTGAGGTTCACAATCTTCCTTTCCCATTGTTGCCGCTAAATTTGGTGTGGGGGCAAACAGATAGAACTTGTGGATTCTTAGGGAAACTGAATAGTAACCTGTGTACCTGTTCCTTGGGGCTTCGATCGTCGCTCCCGCCGTGCACCTGCAAAAAGTGCGAGACACCGGGGTTGTTCCCGGTGACGCACCCTCCGACGCTCAAGTCAGTAATCTAGGAAGACTATGAATGAGCGTAAAAACTGGTGAAAGATTGATTACCTCTTAATGGAGATGGATGAGGGGTATTTATAGGCGTTTCAGGGAACAAATTGGGAATGTAATCCTCGTGATTTGATAGAGAATATTCCCCATAATCAGATGAGGAATGTAATCTGATGAGGTATCTTCCCCGTAATCAGATAAGGAATTTTATCCCCAAATCCCGGTGAGAAGATAGATGTATATCTGGGCCGTTGATCAAGATTAATCAGGGACCCTGATTTTACCTCGCTGGATTGGGTGTACAGCAGGTTAAGACCCGCACCCTCTTGTTGGTGGGTCCGTTCGTGGGTTACTGGGTTCTTGGGGAGAAGACCCAACACCTATTTCGGACCCTCTTGTAGGCGAAATCACCATTTTACCCCCACGTCTCAAGATTCGTACTCAATTTGGACGGTTCCGATTTAACCCCACTTTTAGCCATATCACGAGCCCCCCACTCCTAAAGACTGAGCTTGATCAGCCTTTGAGGAGTAGTTTGATTGTTTGATGGCTGGCGGAGTTACATCGGGGTTCAAATGGAGAGTTGTGAGTCCGGAGGAGGCAGTGAAGTGATTTGCCAAGTGGATTGAACTCATGAGCTCTGACGGTCGTGTGGCATTCTTGCAGGGATATCCTCTTGACCCTAGCGAAGCGTCAATTCGTTGTTCGGAGGTCTCATGCGTTTGTATCGCGCCTTAGACTCTCCCCAGGGCTCGCCAACTAGGAGGCCGAGGTCCATATGTGGTTCGGCAAGCTTTTCCGGGGAGAATGGCGAGTTCGGCATAGCTGCGAGCGCCAGGAGCGGGTCTGGCGACCTGCCGAACTTGTTCTTTACCCCGTAACGAGGTCGGTGTCACGAACGCTCGGCAGCGAGTGCCGAACTGGACATTTCCCCCATAACAGGGTCGGTGTCACGAACGCTCGGCAGTGAGTGCCGAACTTGACATTTCCCCCATAACAGGGTCGGTGTCACGAACGCTCGGCGGTGAGTGCCGAACTGGACATTTCCCCCATAACAGGGTCGGTGTCACGAACGCTCGGTAGTGAGTGCCGAACTTGACATTTCCCCCATAACAGGGTCGGTGTCACGAACGCTCGGCAGTGAGTGCCGAACTTGACATTTCCCCCATAACAGGGTCGGCGTCACGAACGCTCGGCAGTGAGTGCCGAACTTGACATTTCCCCCGTAACAGGGTCGGTGTCACGAACGCTCGACAGTGAGTGCCGAACTTGACATTTCCCCCATAACAGGGTCGGTGTCACGAACGCTCGGCGGTGAGTACCGAACTGGACATTTCTCCCATAACAGGGTCGGTGTCACGAACGCTCGGCAGTGAGTGCCGAACTTGACATTTCCCCCATAACAGGGTCGGTGTCACAACGCTCGGCGGTGAGTGCCGAACTGGACATTTCCCCCATAACAGGGTCGGTGTCACGAACGCTCAGCAGTGAGTGCCGAACTTGACATTTCCCCCATAACAGGGTCGGTGTCACGAACGCTCGGCAGTGAGTGCCGAGCTCACTGACTTGTCGTTTTTGGGGGTTTGTCTTTTCTGTGCGCCATTTGAATCCCTGACACCTCTGACAACTCTGACAACCTTGACAGATGGGACGTTCATTAATTGCAGTGACCTCTGGGGTTCAATCAGATGGGATGCGCATTAAATTCAACTCATGATTCGCTGCAGTTATCGAGGTGACGATTGGGATCGCTCCGCCGCTTGGTTTAGATGGGCCGGTCGTACGGGCCCATTAGCCTCGTGGGGTGTGTCCCTCTTCTATAAATCCTCCCCCCCTCTCATTTCTCATTTCTCCTCTCATTTGCTCAGGCGTTCTCTTGTGTCTCAGGCGAGTTTTTCCGATGACCGGCGTTGACTCGGGCGAAGTTTTTCGGCAGCTCTCTTTTCAAGGTAATTTATAAATTATGTCTGTAGCTTCTGTCTCAGATGAAGTCTCTTGGTCCGAGCCCTCCCTTGAAGGCGTCGAGGCCTCGACCCCGAATCCAACCAAGGGGAAGGTGTTCGGCAAGGATTCCATCGTCGAGGATCCGAAGAGGATGGGGGAGTTCGGACAGCTGCCAGGTCCGCTGACGGGACTGCACAGGGTCAGGGAGCTCCCGAAGGACCAGGCCGAGCGAATCATCCATGGGAGGGAGAGGTCCTTCGAGGAGAACGAAGTGAGGGAGACGACGGAGGCGGACGACGCGGCGTCGATCCTGCGCGAGGAGGAACTGGCGGCGATCCGGGACTCTTTTTTCATCCCGGAGGAGTACGAAATCATGCTGCCAGGCCCCGGGGTTAGGGCTAATTCGCCGCTGCCAGTGACCATGTGTTGCTGGCCGGTCGATGCCTTTATCGCCGGTGCTCGGCTGCCTCTCCACGCGTTCGCTGTTACCGTGGTGAGCTGGTACGGGGTCTGCCCCATTCAGCTCATGCCGAACGCGTGGCGAGTGATTAATGGCTTCGTTCTTCACTGCCAGGCCGCAGGGATCGAGCCGCAGCTGAACGTGCTTCGGACGATATACCGGCTCCACCAAGGGAACAAGTCGGAGTACCGGTATTATCTGACTCCGAGGCACGGCGGCAGGCTCGTCGTCTGCCCCGACTCTATCAAGCACTGGCGAGAGAAGTGGGTCGTCGTGCGGAGTCGAGAAGCATGGCCGATCCCCACTAATTGGGCAGAAGGGGTGCCCAAGAGGGCGACGGCGCTGCCGAGGCTTACAGTAGAAGAAGAAGAGGCGGTCCGGACCCTCCTTGACCGGCCGAAGTATGACTGGAAGGATTTGACGGAGGACGTTCTCTACAGGGGAGGGCTCTGCCGCGTAGATCCTAGTACGCGGCTCTCGCCAAGTTCTTTTTTCCGTACTTGCTGCCTTGTTGTTTTTTGTGCTAATCATTTTTTGCTTTTGATGTAGAATCCATGGACTACGAGGCGGTGTTGGCGCTCAGGGCGGGGCTCGCCAGTAAGGCGCCGAAGAAGCGCAAGAGGGTCGCGTCGAAGCTGCCCTCGACCTCGAAGGTGCCGAGGATTGCGGCCCCCGACCAGGTGGTGGAGGTTGCTGACGACCCGGTCGTCGCCGTGGCGGGGCCTTCGGCTCCTGCACCTGTGGGGGATTTCCCCATTGCCGCCGCGCTCGCCATGCCGACCCCGCCGCTGACCGTAGCAGGCGAGGAGCTCCTGACGGAGGAGCACAAGCGGATCCACATTCCGGACTGGCAAGTCCGGAGGCACGATGGGTTCCTCGGGAACTCGTTGGCGAGCATGCAGGCCGTCAAGCATCTCGCCACCCCGAAGGACCGCGCCGCCATGGACGCGGGGAGGGAAGGCGACGACGTGATCGAAATCGCTCGTTCGGCGATATCGGTAAGTTCCGAGTCCCCTTCGTCCGTTTCATCCCTTTGAATCACAAAAAAAATTTCTAACTCTCTGAGTTCTTCTTTTCTTTGTAGATTGTCGTCCATTTCGGCCACCTCACCGAGAGGCTGACCGCCCTCGAGAAGGAGCTGAAGCAGGAGTCCGACCAGGCTCGGAACGAGAAGGCTCGGATGTCGAACCAGCTCGACAAGCTCCGAGTCGAGCATGAAGGTCGGTCTGCAAGGATCCAGCACCTCGAGGCCGAAGTGAAGAGGCTGGAGGACGAGCTGCTTCGGGAGAAGGAGGGGTCGGCCAACCAATTGGTCGAGGCCGAGGCGAAGCAGGCGGCGGCCGTGAAGGCGGCGGAGGATGCCACCCTGAAGAAGGCCCAGGGGTACCTCGCGCAGAACATGGCGAAGGCCTTCGCCACCGCCCTCGACCGGGTGCGAGAAGCATACCCCGGGGTGGACGTCTCGGGATGGCGACTCTTCCCCGGACACGTCGAGGGCTTCGACCCCGAGTCCGAAGGGGAAGAGGAGGAGGAGGGCGACGCTGTTGCCGATGCCGGGGTTACTGGCGAAGTCCCGAGCACCACGACCACTCCGCTGGCGGCGGCGTCTCCTTCGGCAAAGTCAACGCCTACTCCGCCTCGTCGCCCGGGGAAAGAGGTCGGGCCCTGAATCCGCCTTTCGCTTTGTCATTTTTGACTTTTTTGTTTTTCCTTTCGAACTTTGTAATGCCTAATAGCGGACTGGCCACCGCTTCTTTTGACGTTTAATGAAAAGAAAATTTTTGCAAGTGTTGATGTTCGGAAGTTTTTGTTTTACGCCCCCTCTTTTGTCGAACTGTCCCCTCTTGTTTTTAGAGATGAAAATTTTTCCAAGTGCGGTGCTTCGGCCATGTTCGATGTCTGTGCTGATTACTCTGATCTCTTTGCAGCTTATGGTGATTGCCCAAGACGTCGAGCTTTCTCGCCCGGACGAGGAAGTTCTAGCCGAGGCCGGCCTAGGGGCGACAAGGCTGTGTCTGGCTAGGTGTAGAGAGAAACTTTACGAGGTCGAGCTCGGATTGCGCCGAGCTGAAAGTGAGAGGAGGCATCTCCAGCTCGTCCTTGGCCGGCGAGACATCGAGATTCGTCGTTTGGAAAGCAGAATCGCCGAGCTTATACCCGAAGGTGAACATTTGCCAACTGATTTCAGTAATGAGATTCGAGTTCAGTGCATTCATCATAACTTGTCCAAAATAACAGCGGAGAAGGACGAGTTGCTCTCCGAGATACAACATCTGCAGTCCGTAGAGGCGAAGCTCCGGAGTGAGGGCGAGGGGCTGACGGCCGAGGTGGCCAAGTTGACGACCGAACGAGTCGAGTTGACTGCCGAAGTCGAAGTGCTGAAGAGGGCGACGGTGGACAAAAGCATCGAGGACACCCACCTTCGGCGCCTCATCGCTAGCCGATCTGGAGTGCCGGACTCCGCGATACCCCCACGTTTCGAAGTCGACGTCAAAGACGACTCGTTGCGGGACAGGATCTCAGAGTTGGAGGCGGAAGTGGCCCGTCTTAAGCCACATTCAGGGCCGATCAACGTTCGAAGCACGTCGTGCACCCGCGCTGAGAGTGAGCGGGGCATTACCTTCTATGAGATGGCGACCCGTCAGCGGATCGGCCAACCTAGCCCGGGGGACGCGCAGAGCTCGGTGGCAATCTCCTCGAGCGGGGCGTCCGTCGGTGTTGCTACCAGGAGCGGCGCCGAGGATACGTCCCAGTTCGCCGGCTTGGGGTCGCGCTCTGGGGACAAGCGTCGTCACTCTCGAGTGTCCTTGAAGCGGAACGCTCCAGCTCCGAAGAAGCGCTGAAGTGGTCGACTCTGCAAGTTTTTTGCTTATTTTTTGTTTTTCGCTAAGTGTAATAAGTCGGCATTGTAACTTTCCTCTGATGAGTTGTGCTCCTGCTGTGTTTGCCTTTGTACCACATCTGTTTCATCAATAAACGTGTTATTGCCGAACCTGTGTGTTTTATTCTTGCGACTGTTGTCTGCCGTGCCGTTGCTTCTAAAGCTTCGGACTCCGAATGGCGAGTTTCTTTTAGTTCGTTCGTGAGTGACATCGCGAAGTAGCGTCGAGCAAAGTGTTAGACTTCGGGGTCCTAGGTTGACTAGGTTAGGGTCGTCGGAGCGTTTTAGAATGGCGAACTGCCCCTAGCTCGCTTAGGAGCGAGCTTGTGGAGTAGAGTCGAACCAAGTGTTGGACTCCGAACCATTCAACGGCTGTGGGAGCATTTTCGAATGGCGAGCTACTTCTAGCTCGCTTAGGAGCGAACTCGCGAAGTAGGATCGAGCCAAGTGTTGGACTCCGGAACCATTGTCAATTTAAGGGGTGTGGGAGCAATTTCGAATGGCGAACTACTCCTAGCTCGCTTAGGAGCGGGCTTGCGGAGTAGAGTCGAACCAAGTGTTGGACTCCGAACCATTCAACGGCTGTGGGAGCATTTTCGAATGGCGAGCTACTTCTAGCTCGCTTAGGAGCGGACTCGCGAAGTAGGATCGAGCCAAGTGTTAGACTCCGGAACCATTGTCAATTTAAGGGGTGTGGGAGCAATTTCGAATGGCGAACTACCCCTAGCTCGCTTAGGAGCGGGCTTGCGGAGTAGAGTCGAACCAAGTGTTGGACTCCGAACCATTCAACGGCTGTGGGAGCATTTTCGAATGGCGAGCTACTTCTAGCTCGCTTGGAGTGAACTCGCGAAGTAGGATCGAGCCAAGTGTTGGACTCCGGAACCATTGTCAATTTAAGGGGTGTGGGAGCAATTTCGAATGGCGAACTACCCCTAGCTCGCTTAAGAGCGGGCTTGCGGAGTAGAGTCGAACCAAGTGTTGGACTCCGAACCATTCAACGGCTGTGGGAGCATTTTCGAATGGCGAGCTACTTCTAGCTCGCTTAGGAGCGGACTCGCGAAGTAGGATCGAGCCAAGTGTTGGACTCCGGAACCATTGTCAATTTAAGGGGTGGGGGAGCAATTTCGAATGGCGAACTATCCCTAGCTCGCTTAGGAGCGGGCTTGCGGAGTAGAGTCGGACCAAGTGTTGGACTCCGAACCATTCAACAGCTGTGGGAGCATTTTCGAATGGCGAGCTACTTCTAGCTCGCTTAGAAGCGAACTCGCGAAGTAGGATCGAGCCAAGTGTTGGACTCCGGAACCATTGTGAGATTAAAGAGTTAAAAGCAGAGGGATGTAATAGTAGTGAAAACATGAAGAAACTTCATTTATTAATATCTAATGATCGGCTGCTTCTAAAGTTGCTAGCCGTTATTACAATAAAAAAAACAAAAGGAAAAACCACTACTAGTAAAAGGAAGGGAACGGTTCGACATCTCGAGTTACTTGGAGAGACGTAGTTGCCTTCTCTTGGTATTTCAAAAGATGGTCGGCGTTCCAAGTCCTGGGAATTTCTCTGCCTTCGAGATCTTCTAGTTTGTACGTACCGGGGCGGATTACTTTCGAGATCTTGTACGGTCCCTCCCAGTTCGGGGCCAGCTTGCTTTTCTGTCCGGGGAACGAGATGGCCAACTTCCGGAGGACTAAATCCCCTTCTTTGAGGTCCGTTGGGCGGACTCTTTTGTTGTATGCTAGCTCGATCCTTCTTCGGTAAGCTTGCTGGCGTATGGCAGCTCTCTCTCGGATTTCGTCTATCAGATCCAGGCTTGCTCTGAGCTCTCTAGCATCCTGCTCTTCTTCATAAGCGATCAGGCGAGGAGAGGGTATCCCGACTTCTAGGGGGATGATGGCCTCGGCCCCATAGGTGAGATTAAATGGGCTCTCGCCTGTTGGGGTCCGCTTGGTGGTGCGGTGATTCCAGAGTACGTTCGGCAGCTGATCGACCCATAGTCCCTTGGAACACTTGTCCAACCTCTTCTTGATTCCCGCAAGAATCTGTCGGTTGGCATTCTCAGCCTGGCCATTCGACTGGGGATGAGAGACGGAGGAGAACCGGTGTTGTATGGAGAGGTCTTCGCATAAGGCTCGGAAGGCGGCTCCAGTAAACTGTGTCCCGTTATCCGTGACTATGACTCGGGGGACGCCAAAGCGGCAAATCACATTTTTCCAGAAGAATTGAACTACTCTATGCTCGGTGATTGTAGCCAGGGGCTCGGCTTCTATCCATTTAGAGAAGTAGTCAACTGCCACGACTAGGAACTTTAGCTGTCCGGGAGCTGGTGGAAACGGTCCTAGTAAATCCATTCCCCACATGGCGAAAGGGATCGGACTTGATAGGGAGGTGAGCGGTGCCTGTGGAAGGCGTCGGATGTCTGCATACTTTTGACAGGAGCTGCATTGCCGAACGTGCCGTTCGGCGTCCCGTAAGAGAATGGGCCAGTAATACCCGTAGTTCAATACTTTGCGCGCTAGAGCTCTGGACCCCGAATGAGCCCCGCGGATGCCCTCGTGGAGCTCTTGCAGGGCGTAGTCGGCCTGCCCGGGGGAAAGGCACCTTAGGTAAGGCCGACCGTCCATCTGGGTGAAGGAGCGTTTATATAAGATGCCTTCGATTAAAGCAAAACGTTCGGCTCGGGTCCTGATTCTTCTTGCTTCCCTCGGATCTTCGGGGAGGAGTCCGTCTTTTAAGAATTCGACGATGGGTTTCATCCAGTTGTCCTCGAGGAGGACAGGCAGTGTTTCAACGGAGTCTGGCGCTTCGTCCTCTATGCTTGGCTTCAAGAGGACTTCTATCAACACGGTCTGTTCAAGACCTTGGAGGGAAGAGGAGGCTAATTTCGATAGGGCGTCGGCCTGAGCGTTTTCTTCTCGAGGGATCCTTCGGATGAGGGCCTCCTCGAACAGCGCCATGAGGCTCTTGACTTTAGCCAGGTATTTAACCATTCTGTCATCGCGGGCTTCATACTCTCCGAGGACCTGGTTGACAACCAACTGGGAGTCGCTGAAGATCTGCAGCCGCTGTGCTCCTGCATTTCGAGCCATTCTGAGACCGGCGATTAACGCCTCGTATTCGGCTTCGTTGTTCGAGGCTTTGAAATTTATACGGAGGGAGTACTGGAAGATGAAGTCATCTGGGCCTGCCAGGATGACACCCGCCCCGCTTCCCTCATTACAAGAAGATCCGTCAACATAGATCGACCAAACCGGGGGCCCCTTTGCTGTTTGGCAGGGCTCAGGGATTGTACTCTCAACTATGAATTCGGCCAGCGCCTGAGCCTTGATGGCGGTCCGAGGCTGATAAGTTATGTCATGTTGGCTTAGCTCGATTGACCACTTCATGAGGCGGCCGGAAGTCTCAGGCTTGTGGAGGACCTGTTTCAGCGGCTGGTCGGTAAGGACGACCACCGAGTGGGATTGAAAGTAGGGTCGAAGCTTTCTCGCGGCCATTACCAGGGCATAGGCCATTTTTTCAATCTTCGGGTACCAGAGCTCGGCGTCCCGGAGCACTTTGCTGACGTAGTAAATGGGTTTCTGAGCCCTTTCTTCTTCTCTGACTAAGACCGCGCTAAGCGTCTGTTCGGAAGCTGCCAGGTAGAGATAGAGTGATTCGCCAGGTATCGGTTTGCTGAGCAGAGGTGGATTGACGAGGTAGGCTTTAAGCTGGTCGAAGGAGTCTTGTTGCTGCTGTCCCCACTCGAATCCTTTAGCCCCCCTGAGGGCTTTGAAGAACAGGAGACACTTCTCCCCGGACTTCGACAGAAAGCGCCCTATGGCAGCTAGGCGACCGGTCAATCTCTGAACTTCTTTGACATTTCTGGGAGGGGCCATGTCTAATATGGCCTTGATCTTCTCCGGATTTGCTTCAATTCCTCGTTGGCTAACCATGAAGCCGAGGAACTTCCCTGATGAGACGCCGAACGCACACTTGTTCGGGTTGAGTCTCATACTGTGTTTTCTTAGGACGTCGAAGGCTTCCTGAAGGTCGGCCACATGATCAACACCTCGGATGCTCTTTACAAGCATATCATCGACGTACACTTCCATGTTTCGGCCGATCTGGGCTTGGAAGACCTTGTTGACTAGGCGTTGGTATGTTGCACCGGCGTTCTTGAGACCGAATGGCATGACCCTGTAACAGTAAAGACCCTGGTCGGTAACAAACGATGTCTTCGGGATGTCTGAAGGGAACATCCTTATCTGATTGTAACCTGAGAAGGCATCCATAAAGCTGAGGAGCTCGTGTCCCGAGGTTGCGTCAATCAGAGTGTCGATGCTCGGCAGAGGGAAGGGATCTTTGGGGCAAGCTTTGTTGAGGTCGGTGAAATCAATACAAATTCTTCACGTCCCATTGGACTTCTTCACCATTACTACGTTAGACAACCACTCCGGGTAGTTTACCTCCTGTATGAATCGGGCTTTCAACAGCTTATCTACCTCCTCTTTGATAGCGAGCTGACGCTCGGGGGCGAACTTGCGCCTCTTCTGCTGAACCGGTTTGGACCCCGGATCAACACTTAAGCGGTGGACTAGGAGTTCTTCGGAGATACCGGGCATGTCTGCTGCGGACCATGCGAAGAGGTCTTGATTGGCTCGGATGCATTTCACAATATCTGAGTATAGGGCGGACGGGAGGGTCTTGCTTACGAAGAACTTACGGGTCGGCTCTTGTTCAGAGAAGAGCACCTCCTCCAGTTCGTCCACTGGCTCGGAGGTCGGTCTTGTAGAATCTTGGGGAATCTCCAGGGTCTCTAAGGAGAGGACGGGCCCAAGGGTTGAGGTCATGTAGCACTTTCGGGCCTGCTCCTGATTTCCCCTTACTTCCCCGACCCCGGATCGGGTGGGAAACTTCATCTTCAGATGGTATGCTGAGGGAACTGCTTCCAGAGCTGCGAGGCCGGGCCTGCCCAAAATGACGTTGTAGGCAGCGGGAACATCCACCACCATGAAGTCCATCGGCTCTGTCCTGGTGGTAGGGGTTTGGCCGGCAGTTACATCGAGGGTGATCACCCCTTCAATAGTTACCGAAACCCCCGTGAACCCATGGAGAGTGTAACCGGCGGGCTTGAGTCTGTCTCTGGAGAGCTTTAGGCCTTTAAAAGCGGAGAGGAAGAGGATGTTGACGGAGCTGCCGTTGTCTACTAAGATCCTCTCCACTTTGAAATTTGCCATGTGGAGGCTAATGACGAGGGCGTCACAATGTGGGATACGAACTCCCTCGAGATCTTCGTCGGAGAAGGTGACTGGCACTCCGAGGCCTTTGGGAGGAGGTGTGGTTCGGACTGAATTGACCTCTCTGATAAACGCTTTCCGAGAGGAGTTCGAGGAGCCTCCCATCGGACCCCCATGGATGAGGTGGAGGACTCGCTCTTCCTCGAAGTCTGGCGTCTCTTCCCTTTCCGGACGCTTGTTAGCCCCCCGAGGCGGGGGAGGGAGCTCGGCTCGGTCCTTTCTTACAAACTTCGTTAGTTGTCCCCTCTGGATAAGGGCTTCGATCTCGTTCCTCAGAGCACGGCAGTCGTTGGTGTCATGCCCATGGTCCCGGTGATAGCGGCACCATTTCTCTTTATCTCTTCTCTTGGCGGGGGTGTTCATCTTGGGAGCCGGAGGCAAGACCCCGTCTTTTTCGACCTCCATGAAGATGGCTGAGAGGTTAGCGTTGAGGGGAGTGAACTTCTCAAATCTAGGGGGAGGTCGGCGCTGGCCGGCATTATCCTTCTGGAGCTTCTTGGCTCCTTCTTCCGTCCCCTTCCCTTTAAACCCGGAGGCAGGCACCTCCCAGTTGGGTTGTTGCTCTATTTTTCAGTGCGAAGGAGAAGGTCGGAAAAGTCATGTGGTGGTTTCTTGGCGAGGGAGGAGCGGAGGTTGGAATTGAGAATGTTGGATTGGAACGCTGCGGTAGCAACCGATTGGTCGAGGGAGGCAATGGTTCTAGCTTCAGCTGTGAACCTCTTCACGTAGTCTCTCAGTTTCTCCCCCTTCTGCTGACGGAGGTGCAATAATGAGATGCTGGTTTTCTCGGTCCTTCGGCTGCTGACGAAGTGGGTGATGAAGAGGGTTTTGAACTGCTCGAAGGAGAATATCGATGCTGGGGCAAGGCGAGAGTACCATTCTCGAGCCGGGCCTTTGAGAGTCGCGGGGAATGTTTTGCAGAGGAGGGCATCGGAAGCCTGGTGGAGGAGCATCAAAGTCTTAAAGCTTTCGATGTGATCAACTGGATCGGTCTCCCCGGTGTAATTCTCGAATTGGGGAGGTTTGAAGCCGAACGGTACAGGGGCATCCACTATGGTTCGGGAGAATGGGGGCCGGCTAGGACGTAGGGTCCTCCTCCTGAGCTCCTCTTCTCGGTTTATCTGACCCAGGAGCTTTTCCACCTCGTTAAGGCGGCAGTTCATGGTGTCATCCCTCCGACGGTAATCCGCCGGGCCACGGGATTCGTCTTCGTATGAGGGGGAGCGAGGGCTGCGCCGATGGTAGCTTCGAGAACGACGAGGACTTGGGGTACGCCGGGAGTTGGTTGGTGCAGGACGAGGAGAGGGGGACCATTGGCGAGGGCTTCGGACCGGAGGAGGGGATGGGGCCTTCGGCTCATTAGGGTCTCGACGGAGGTTGAGAGCCTGTTGTACCATTGCTTGGAACTGCTGGAACTCGGCACGGGTGATTAGTGCCTCATTGTTCCTAGGCTGCTGCCGACCTGCGGGAGAGTGCCTCCTTCGGTAATGATCGGGGGAGTCCTTTCTCCCTCTTCGGATGGGGGACCTCCTGTACTCTCGGCGACGGGGGGATCGCTCTTGCTGGCGGGAGGCTTCCTCCCGAGCCCGCTTTTCATCCAGATGACGACGGAGGTCATCATCTTCCGAGCGTTTGGGAGGGGCATTGTGGCGACCAGAGGCTCGGGGATGATGGGAGGCCATGGAGGCACTGGAGGCGTTGTGGATGGAGAGGTTCTCTTGGTGAAGAGGCTGTTTCTAAGGGTTAGGACCCTTTGGATCAGGAGGTGGAGGGTTCCGCTGGAGCGGCTCTTCCATGGTAGGAGGAAGTTGCCCTTGTTGTTGAGCGGGATCAGGAAGGACTTCTTGCTGGTCAGGGTTGGGCACTCGATTAGACCCTCTTGACCTAACTTTGCGGGGCGGCATGGTTGGAGAAGACCTGTTCACCGGGAAGAGGAGAGGTCTCTATTCGTTAGTTTCCCACAGACGGTGCCAATCTGTTGCCGCTAAATTTGGTGTGGGGGCAAACAGATAGAACTTGTGGATTCTTAGGGAAACTGAATAGTAACCTGTGTACCTGTTCCTTGGGGCTTCGATCGTCGCTCCCGCCGTGCACCTGCAAAAAGTGCGAGACACCGGGGTTGTTCCCGGCGACGCACCCTCCGACGCTCAAGTCAGTAATCTAGGAAGACTATGAATGAGCGTAAAAACTGGTGAAAGATTGATTACCTCTTAATGGAGATGGATGGGGGGTATTTATAGGCGTTTCAGGGAACAGATTGGGAATGTAATCCTCGTGATTTGATAGGGAATATTCCCTATAATCAGATGAGGAATGTAATCTGATGAGGTATCTTCCCCGTAATCAGATAAGGAATTTTATCCCCAAATCCCGGTGAGAAGATAGATGTATATCTGGGCCGTTGATCAAGATTAATCAGGGACCCTGATTTTACCTCGCTGGATTGGGTGTACAGCAGGTTAAGACCCGCACCCTCTTGTTGGTGGGTCCGTTCGTGGGTTACTGGGTTCTTGGGGAGAAGACCCAACACCTATTTCGGACCCTCTTGTAAGCGAAATCACCATTTTACCCCCACGTCTCAAGATTCGTACTCAATTTGGACGGTTCCGATTTAACCCCACTTTTAGCCATATCACCCATTTTGTTCTAGAGATCAACATAGTACGATGAAGATTGTGCTTGGTGCAGTGACATCATCACTCCTCTATTTTGAAATCCTTTACATTGAAATTTAGTAAATTTATGATAGACCATAGATACTAATAAATTGTTATTGGAACTGTCCAATTTAGGGCCACTTCACGAGTTGAAATTAAACATATGACTGTCGTTTACAGCCATTTTATGTGAATGATTAAATCATGAATAATGGTGTGGATCTTTCATTTACGTTGCCCGATATGCACTTTTCATCGACAGGAATTGAGCTCAAAACCTATCTGGAAGGCCCATTTATAGAAAGGTGCAAAAGGATCATTTTTAAAGAGTTAACCTACAATCAAGATAAATTCATACCATCCATCTTTGATATAAAGCATGTAATACTTGTGAACCAGAAGTCAAATGGATCAAGAATTATTCATCACTTGTGCACGGAAAGACATTAAGGTAATTTATTTTCAAAACCCTTTAAAGCCTTCATCACTAAATACTTGGCAAGATAATTTCTTTGCTGTACAGTTGACTCTTATCACTTATACTATGCTTTAAAGAGTAATGACATTCCTTATGACAAGAAAAGACTTACCTCAATCTCACATTAACCCCATTGTATGACTCGTATGGCATTTCAACAGTAGAAAACTCAAAGGGATATGTCTTCTTTTCATATATCTCACCAGGAACATCTAGTTCGCGTACTGCACCGGAAATAGATGAGTTCAAATAGCTGGTGAGACAACAAAACCAAATTCACCAATATACATCTTCAAATGGAAATGAAACCAATAATGAAAATGTTATTAAAAAAATTGAAGCTTATTTTCTTCCCTTTAATTTGCTAGGTTCATTATAATGACAAGATCCACAATGAGAAGCAACCTGAAATCCTACATCGTTGAAACTAAATTATCTCTCATTGAAGCTGTTTCTGCATGGGCTGCCATGAAGCACACGGCACCTCCTGCACACGCCTCAGAGCGCCTGGCTCAGCCATGATATTCATTTTATCATCCAATCCCAAGTTCCTTCTTTTATCATTTCAGCCAACTAACAAGGTTTATTGTTCTTAAGCTGTCTAGTTATTGACTTATATACATTCTGGTTTTCCTTCCAACGTCTTAATACACATGTTCACTACCATCAAGTTATCTTCTAGAACATGTGGTATTGATAATTAAATAAGTGCAAGTCATCTCACAACAACAACAACTGGGTCTCCTTTCCACCTTATAATGTAAATGTTTATACCAACAATTTATCTTTTGGAACATGTGGTGTTGATAACCAAATAAGGGTAAGTCAGCTAACAACCACAACAAAAGGAATAATAATAATAATAATAATAATAATAAATAATAATAATTTTTAAAAGGACAAAAATTAATTGTTCTTCACTTTGTGGGATAGGCTGTAATTTCTTATATTTCTTCTTTTATCTTGTTTGCTGGTCTGTTTTTGTGTCTGCAGCTTTTGCCAACGTCTGGAGCTATCTATCTTGTTACTATTGGACTTTTGGCTAGAGTTGTACTTTTGGGTTTTGTATTTTGGATATTGCACAATTCAAGATTGACGGTAGAAAGAGAAATAATGGACTAATGCAGGGAGGGGGTAAAGTGAGTAAAAGTTTACGATGTTGGGTTTCTTAATTTCGGAGGCAAATGTCAGGGGGTTTCATAATTTCTACCCCTTCAACATAAGAGTATGAGCATCCTTTAAACAAATACTTCAATTCTTGTTTAGAATTATGTATCAGTCCAACCATAGATCTCCCAATTTCAAATCTGTGGGAGGTCACACTTGATTGAACTGTACCCTTTATTGCAAACCAATCTGATTGAGTTGATGTATGGCCCAATTACATGAATAATGGTTTATGATTAGAACCCACGAAAAAAAATCACGTAGATGAGTCTAAAAGTCAAAGGAGATGGTGAAAAGCAAATCACATCTTTATTTATTTTCTCTTTTGGTTAATATTAGTTTGAACAGTTACAGGTAGCCACCTTCTTATCATGTTTTGTGCTCACCATGTAGCTGCCTGAGCTTCTTATCATGTTAAACATGAAAGATGAAAGTATTTGGTATTTCTGATTCATTTTCTTAACTAGATACAATGTCTACCATATATACGAGACACATAAGAATGGGCTCTACCCGGAATATAACAACTACAACTATATATCTAATACCCTTCCTCGAGTTAGAGCATATATATCATACATGCCCAACTTGTCATTGATGAACTATATTCTGGCTCTTGCAATGGGCTTTGTGAGAGCATCGGCTAGCTAGTGATTAGAGCTAATATGTCTAGCCTCTATCTACGGAGGCTCATACAAAGTGTCACTAATTTTGTTGTGAATCACATGACAATTAACTTTAATATGCTTGGTTCGTTCATGAAACACAACATTAGTGGCTATATGTATGGCAAACTGACTGTCACAATATACATGCATCAACTCATGTTGAACCCCCAACTCACTAAGCAAACGATTGACCCAAGTCTTCTTACACGTGACATCAACCATAGCATAATACTCAGATTCCGCACTTAGGTAGCGTTTGGCCTAGCTTTTTTTGGGCTTTAAAGCTACTTCAGAAGGAGAAGCTAGAAAGTAGAGCTTTGAAATTAAAAGCTGAAGCTGTTTGGATAGTCAGCCTTTTTTTAACTTTAAAGCTACTTTTAAGCTAGAAGTTGTTTGGCATAAGATATCAATTGTAAGCTACTTTTATACTTAATTTAAGTTTTTGATTTTATTTAAGACTAAAATATAAGTTATCAAATTACAAAAAAAAATCTTTATATTACTAATAAATAAAATATAAGTTATCAACCATTTGAAGCAAAGAAGATTTCAACAAAAGCAACATCACAAAAGCAACATCACAGAAGCATTTGACATAACAGAATGCTTTGACATCACATAAAAAACCAAGTTATAAGAAAATAACATAACAGAAAGTCAGTTATATTATCTAATACAGACAGCTAGATATAAATCTGAGAGAAGTTTTATTCAAATTAATGAAATCAAAAGCATCCTAAACATAGACCTGATCATTACGACCAGAAATAAAATGGTAAACTACATGCTTATACGAGCAGATTGGTTGTGCACTTGCATTATCAGTGAAAAGAATTTAAAAATTATATACGACCACCACTTACAATCAGACTTGACAGTTAAACACATCACAGTCACAGTGAAGAGCAAGTTCTAACCACCATTCCCCAAGTATGGAATCAGAAACAAGACTTTTAACAAACTCTAAAGACAAATTACTGTATGAGAAAAAAAATGATCTGGAGTGATAATAGAGAGAGATTAATTGAAATTGATTGAACAGATCTAACAAGTATGATAATTGAATAGATCTGGTTCGATGGCGGTCCAGTAGCGACGACGGCGGTCCAGTAGCGACGACGGCGGTCCAGTAGCGACCACGGCGACCTGGTTCGACGGCGGCGATGAAGTCAGCCGAACAGTTGGACGAGGTAATGGAGGGAAGGAGAAGGGGATGGGGCAGGGGAGTTTTTTTTACCTTTGGTTTTGGGTAAAAAAAGAAGAGAACGTGTAGAAAAAGAAGAAAAGGAGAAGCCAGAAGTAGATCTGGATAGCTTCTTTTGGAGCTCCTTTTCTTAATTAAAAAAAAGCTACTTCTACTTTTTTTGGGCTTTTCAAAATATGTGTTTGGCCCAGCTTCTCCTTCTAAAGGAGAAGATAAGCTACTTTTAAGCTGGGCCAAACACTACCTTAAACGAGAGACCACATTCTGTTTTTTGCTCCTCCAAAAAATAAAGTTTCCCCCGACAAACACACTATCCTGTGGTGGATCTCTTAGTGGCCGGGAAACCAGCCCAATCAGCATATAAGAAGCCGGCAATTTGACATCATACATCAATCCTCTGTCTGAAGAACTCTTCAAATACTAAAGAATTCTAATAACTGCATTCCAATGGCTCGTATGAGGGGAAGATATAAACTAACTCACAATACCCACTGAATATACAATGTCTGAACGAGTGACTGTGAGATAATTCAGTTTTTCCACAAGTCTCCTATATCTCCTTGGATCCTCCAACAGAACTCCCTGATCTGGCAACAACTTGGAGTTTGGGTCCATAGGAGTGCGTGATGACCTGCATCCCAGCAAACCACTCTCGATAAGTATGTCCAATACATACTTTCTCTGTGATAAAGAAATTCCCTACTTAGACCAAGTAACTTCGATCCCCAAGAAATACTTTAGTCGTCCGAGTTCCTTAGTTTGAAACTTTTGTTGAATATATGACTTCATATCTTGAATAACGTTCTTATCATCTCCTGTAATTATAATGTCATCCACATATACAACTAAAAGGATCCTTTACTCCTAATGATGTCGATAGAATACAGAGTGATCACTATCACTCCTCAAGCCAAAACTCGCGATAATCTCAGTGAAACAACCAAACCAAGCATGAGACTATTTGAGTCCATACAAATACCGTTTCAAGCGGCAAACCCTTGTAGGCTCAGCTTTGCTAGCAAATCTGGGGAGCTGCTCCATATAAACCTCCTTAAGAACATCGTTGAGAAAGGCATTCTCGATATCAAGCTAATGGAGTGGCCAATGAAATTGAGCGATCAAGGCAACAATGAACCGAACATAAGACATTTTGGCCACATGAGAGAATATCTTATTATAATCAATGTCATTGGTCTGTGAATAATTTTTAGCAATCAATTGAGCTTTTAGGCGAGCCAGAGAACCATCTAGGTTTACTTTAATAGTGTACACCCACTTACAACCAATACAATGTTTGCCAAATGAAAGGGGAACCAGATCCCAGGTACTATTTTCCTCTAGAGTAGTCATCTCTTCCCGCATAGCCTTGCTCCAACCATGGTGTGATGGTGCCTCTGATAATTGGAAACATGATTAGTGTCCAAAGTAAAATTGAAGGCAAAATGGGAAGACGACAAGTGAGCATATGAAAGACGACTATATAAAGGATGTACGTGGAGCGGTTTCCTTTGTATATATCAATGGAAAGATCAAGATCATTAGGTTCACCATCATAGGAAATAGTAGGTGTGGGTGCAATGAATGTAATGGGGGATGTAGCTATAGGCTCAAGCAATGGTGTATCAGTAACCGGAGGCGATGGAACAATAGGCACAGTAGCGTGATTTAGTTCGGAAGCAGTGTTCTTACATCATTAGAATACTTGAGTAATTGCAGCCCTTGTGGGCAGTGATAAAGATTGTTGTTTCATAGATGTGGAAGAAGTAGAGACCGAAATATCACATAGGTAAGGAATTCAGTACCACTCTCATCGGATGGATGTGGAATCAAACAATATGAAGTGGTAGAGAAATAAGACTAAAACTCAAGAAATGTAACATCGGCAGAAATAAAGCGATGTGCAACACTGAACTATAACATTTATAACCTTTTTGGGAACACAAATACCCTAGAAAAACACATCGAATAGAACGAGGATCTAGCATGATCATGAACAAAACTGACACATCCAAAAATTTGGAAGGGAGTAGAAATGGATCAATAGATAAAAATAACATGGAGGATGGTGTCTGGCCATTTAACACGGATGAAGGCATGCGATTGATAAGATAACATGCGGTAAGGACCACATCCCCCCATAAACATTGAGGGACATGTTTATGAAGAAGCATGGTCCTTGCAACCTCCAACAAGTGACGATTATTGTGTTCTGCAACACTGTTTTGTTGAGGGATGTAAGGACAAGAAGACTCATGGAGAATATCACAAGATGACATAAAACTAGCGAACATAGAAGTAAAATACTCTTTTGCATTATCACTACGCATAATTTGAACGGAAACATCAAACTGTGTTCTTATCTCAGCACAGAATAATTTAAAAATAGAGAAAACTTCATATTGAGATTTCATTAAATATAAACAAGTTATTCGAGGGTAGTCGTCAACAAAGGTAACAAAATATCTAAAACCAAATTGAGATTGAATATGACACCCCAAACATTAGAATGAACTAAACCGAAATGTCGACTCGACCGTTTACTAACTCTAGGAGGGTAAGACGTACGCAAGTGTTTACCAAATTGGCATGACTCACAAGATAACTCTTTAAGAGAAGATAAGTCAGATCTCAACTTCTTCACATTCTGTAAGGACAGATGACCCAACTGACAATGCACATCCAAAGGCGTGAAAACCCTCAAACATGCAAATGAGGTAAGAACACTGTGAAATTAATAAAGACCCTCTGACACACGCCCTGTGGCAATTGTTTTTCCCATCCCAAGTTTCTGGAAACACACAGTAATCGGGATAAAAGGTAACAGAATAATTTAGTATTTTGGTAATTTTGCTAACATATATTATGTTAAAGAGAAATTTTGACATATGAAGAATAGAACTAAGTGGTAAAGTGAAAGTAAAATTTACATGTCTGAGAGGTAGAACCATCAACAAGTCTAACATGTGGATGTAAGGATCTACTAACAGAGGACAGTATACCTGGATTCTCAGTCATATGATCAGAAACACCTAAATCTATTACCCATTATGTCGGAGATGAAGTGGTTAAGCATATGATACCTGACCTTGCTAATATGATTGAAGAAGAAAATCGTTGTCGGGAAACACAATAGTTCTGGAGAAACTAAATATCGTCCGCATTTAATTGGACGCTAAATGAACTGGGGGCTACATGTGCAATGTGTTGTCGTTGATAGCCCTGAGAGTGCATATAACAGTATTTCATATTCCCAAGCGGGCCAGGTTTGAATCCTCAATCAAATCTCCCATAAATTCAACACAAATTACAACATATCCAGAGTAGTAGTAGCAGCAGCAGCAGAAGATAACAAATTTGAATCTCATTCACAACAACTAATATCTCAAATGGAGACAGAATCCCAATCACAACAACTTTTCTCCAAATAACTCTCCTTATCTCCTTCCTCTCAAACAACCCCTATTTCTCAAACCCCCTCCTTAAACCTAATTACCATCTCCCCCAAAATTCCTTGCCCAAATGCAAGCATCCACCTCAAGCTCACCACAGACTTCTCATACCCCAACAGCAGAAGAACCCAAGAAGCCCAACAAGATCTTCGTTGCTGGCTCAACTGGAAAAACAGGGAAGAAGATTGTAGAGCAGCTGCTATCAAATGGGTTTCAAGTGAAAGCATGTACACTTGACTTGGAGGATGGGTTCAGAGCAGCAGGCAGCAACAGCAGCGGGATGTGCTTGAGAAGTGCGGTAGGAGCAGTGCCCTTGTAGAGTCGACAGCACAGTTCCAGTGCCAGCCGAGTTGGTTAAGCTAGGTTACAGGTCTCATGCAACACCACGACAAAATAAGGTTGAAACCTGGCATCGTACATTTCTAGTTATCGACTCGCATCAAAGTCTTCTGGTCGGAGTGGATCGAGTTGGGTTGGGTTGGTTTGGATCTGGGTGAAGGCTAAGGTCTGCGGAGATGGGAGGGTGGTTGGAGAAGATGGATCAGGGTTTTGGTTGAATTTGGGTTGGATTTTGGATATGGAGTGGGGATCTGGATTGGGTTTGGTTGGATTTCGAGAGCAGACAAAGTAGCGAGACAAGTAGCGGCAGGGACAGCAACACACAGCCGTGGTCGGTGGTCGGGTGCGTCGGCAGCGGCGACTAGTTGGAGGAAATGACGGCAGCAGTTGGCTAGGAAGAACCTAGCTTTGATATCATGAAAGTATTTGGTATTTCTTATTCATTTTCTTAACTAGATACAATGCCTACCATATATACAAGATACATAAGCATCTGCTCTACCCGGAATATAACAACTACAACAATATATCTAATAAAAGACAATTTAATATACACTATCATGTGTTTACCATTTTTCCATCAAATTACATGATCATCAATAATGAATCTATAAGGTAAACCTCACTTCTACAAGTAGGCTATTCATGTTATGAAGCATAGAAAGTGAAAGAAAAAAGAAGATAGAAAAGAAAATTCACGAGCTCACCTAAGGAGGTGAAATCATAAAAATTTCCTCTGTCAAAATATAGCTCTGTAAAAACACAGGTAGAAGAAAGATTAGAGCATTGACTTAATCTATCAGAATTATATTAACAAATATAGTGAACCATAAACAAAGACCAGCCACACTAACTCACTCCTGAAATCATCTGACAGGGATACTTGAATTATGTTGTTATAGAAATTAAAGTAATATTTGACATATAGGGAACGGCACTAAACAGCCAAAGGTAATCAAATGCATTGGGAGGTGGAAAACACACCTATCTGACCAAGAAGCTCAATTTTTACACCAATATGTTCCACCTTTTTACCATGAAATGGTGCGATAGCCACCTGCAAATTATAGCTTTCAGCAATGCTGCTACTTAACAATTACAATACAAATTAATAATAATTTCACAAGTAATCATATTAATATTAAGCATATATGTTATCCATAGGCATGTATATTACCTCTCCAGCTATGGTTTCTTGACTTTGAAAAAGTGGGACAAGTGCAGGCTGACCATTTTCCTTCTTTATAGAAGCCTGCAAAAAGACAAAAGGCATATATAATATGGAAATCACAAGATCAACTGCTAAGATGGAATACTTGCTGTTTTTACTTAGGTTTAGAATATCTAGTCAATAGGTACATATCATCTTTAGGTTAAGAATATCTAAAGAAATTATGTCAGGAATGCAAACTCAGCAAAATCACTGTTGCTATTACATAATTTTAGAACAACCAACACCAATTAATCTATATCTTTGACATTTATTTAATTTCATTAGAACAAGCCATAAATACATACAATCTGCCTTGTGGAAATAAATCATACAACAGTCAGAAATGGCATTACAACATATTGCTAGATAGACTAAGAGAGTTTGGCTTGAATGCTGATTATCTTACTTGTTTTCGAGACTTCCCATCAGCAAATGTTACTGTAATTTGACATGGGGACTTGAATGCTCCAATTAGGTAATTCTGAAACAATGAAATTATTAAATTCAATCCGAATTTCACACTCCTAGTGCAATACACAATAAGTTGCAAAAAGTTATGCAAACACGTAAATATGATTAATGCCAAGATTCAAGAATATGAGGTCAATCCTCTGACAGTAAAATGGTATAGGATATTAAATCCATTAAACAATAGCGTATATATAAAGACATTTGTTAGTTTGTATCATCGTGGATAACCCAAATTTTATAGGAAAATTCAAGAATATAAATAACCTAGAAAAATACTGTGATTACGGTTTTAAATGAAAATCACAGAACAAATGCAACTAAAAATGCAAACAACTTGACAGATCTCTTTATGGAACTAGCATACAAGTCTTATGATATAGTCTCTACAGGAGAAGACAAAAATCATGAGAGCACAAAGGAAGTTATATCCACCTGTGGATAAGTCATTAAAGTTCTATGGCATAGGCCTATCTTGCTCATATATACTTTGTCCAAGATTTCGTCAACAACTCATAGAGGTTAGCTTACATTAAGGTCATGGTTGGATATAGTGGTTAGTTGGTGGTTAGTGGAGGTGGCATGTATACCTAGAGTTATGTAAATTTTGATCTGTTTGGATCGTATTCTGGAGTCATGTAACCTACAGTTATTTCACCTAAACGTCAAGATAACCGTAGGTAATCAAAACTCCAATCCAACCAAATTTATTTTTTAAGAAAAAATTGGAGCTCCATATAGGCAACCTATAAGTTGCCTACCTTTACATATGCTTAAAAAGTTACATATGGTTATCCCAACTTTGTATCCAAAGAGGGCCTAAGGCGTTAACTATGTGTCATAAGTAATTTTCTTGATTCTTTCATATAACTTGGCCAACTCTTTTTATAAAACTTCTCAACTATTGCTGCACTATAACTGAGCCTTCTTATGGGAAATGTCTTAGATAGTGATGATGGTGAATGATGTAATGTTTCCTATTTGCTACGCCATTGCTTTCTAGCATCAAATTCATATTTTCACTTACCCTCTTCTTCTGACCTAGTTTCTTCTCATCATCTCTTCACATCCAATCCAAATAGTATTCCACAATGTGCAAGTCACCTAAATTAGCCTAATTGGTTCCAACATAACATCTAATCCTTCTCACACCATACTTGAAGAATAAATGCAAACTCAATCTATATCAGTGTAGCATTCATGCCAACCATTGAAATGTCTCGTTAACCCTTGCATCACAACTCCTAAGAAGGCTTGACTCGTAAGTATTCACTGTGACATCAATGCATTCTGCAATCGACAACAGTGTTTGATGGGCACATATAAAGAGTGTTGTTCGGACCATATTTATCTCAGGGGCATTAATGAAAATATAGCATAAATGTGATGCAAAGTGTTGAATAGAGCACAAGTAAACACTTCACAACCACAGGCCCTGAAAAGATGCAACATACAGTTGGTTAATTATTTATTCGGATAGGGGTATACCTAGGTGTAAAAAAACCTAGGAACGAAACTGGAACGTCACATAAACTATAACAAACTATGAAATGTAAGATTCTTAAATACACGTGCATGCACAAACTTCCACAAAATATGTCGCACTATACTGAGCAGCTTACAAAGAAAAACATACCATGCTCTTAGGTCAAGTATCAAATCAAGATCCAGATTTGAACAAGATCTCCTGCATTCATAGATGAAAACAAATGATTTAATTGACTTTTAGCTAGAATATATAGCACAGCATTCAAGGTCTCACAAACTAGTTTTCAGAATTCACATGTTATGTTGAATTATAGTTCAACGTTCATACACAAACACTTTCATGTTTAAAAACTAGCAAACCACCTTAAATTCTGGCCATTGGCAATCTAAAGCTAAATAGCTAATGGGCTTAACTGTTGAATAATCTAAAATGATAGTTTAACATAAAGTTTAGAGTATGGATACAATAATGTGGCTTCTATTAGGAACATCAAAATACTCCAAAGTTTTGTGGCCCCATTATTTTACCAATCATTCTTACGAACTTTATAGTGAATTAAACATAGAGAAAGAGCCAATAAAAAATTTATTAAATAAAAAACAAAGAATTTACGTTATTCGACAATCTAAACATGAAGATTCCTGATTAGCTATCAAGTGTCAACAACTAATGAAGAGCTTTCTCGATTTCTAGTCATGCTCCATATCCCCATCCCATGATCAAAAAGATGACTTTTTAAACTGCAACTTTTCGATCACGTCAGAAATCAATGTGTAAAATCCAACTACATCCAAGAATTAAGCGTCCCAATACAATCTCACAACTAATTCCAAACAAAGAAATAGGATGAGCTCGATTCTTACAGGCACTCAAAAGGGTTAGCGGAACACATCGCTCGGCTCAATCTCCGCAACACGATTGCATTTGGGAAAAGAGAGTTTGAAGCTCGACTGTACCGTACCTGAATCGGAGTTTGGGAGGAGGGGCTCCAAGAAACCCTATAGCCCGACGGCGACGGAGACGACAACGGCGATTGATTCCGGACGGGAATTTGATCGGGTGAGAGATCTCGGAAATGTTACATGAAAGAAAGGGTGAGGAGGACAGGGAATTTGAGCAAACTGGTCTATTATATACAGAAATGGTAAAAAATGATTTAACCAAAATAGAGTTTAGATGATATCCTATAAGTCAATGAGTATAACCGCATGATGTAGTAGCGAATGCTTTGGGATATGCGCCCTCGACATGATTTCATCTCTACTGCAGTCTCGTGCAAGTGAGGGAACAATTCATGAGTTAAGTGATATATTCGTATTATCTATATCAATGTTAGTCGATACAATGTGACTGTATAATCGTATTATCTATATCAATATATTAGTGCAAATAGGGCCGAACCAAGCTCATCGGCTCGAGCTCGGTCAAAGTTCGGTTCGGGTCGAGCTCGAAAGCGAGCTCGATACGTAAACGAGTCGAGCTCAAGCTTGAAGATACTTGGGATTTAGGCATAAGCTCGCGAATATTCGGCTCGAACTCAGTCAAAGCTCGGCTCGTGTCGAGCTCGAGCCTAAAAGTGAGCTCGATACATAAACAAGCCGAGCTCGAGCCTCAAAGCATTCAGCTCGACTCAGGCTCGTTTGCAGCCCTAAGTGCGAAAAAGTGCAACAGCCGATACAATATCTTCTTTTCTCGTGTTACATTGTTTTTTCGGTGAAGAAATTGTTGATCACAAGAAGAAGAAAAAAAATCATGTTTTATCACAAGTCTCATAAATCTGCATTTTATCTGCTCCTGGATGCAAGGGTTTTGGGACCCACATATATGTCGAATTGTTGTCAGCTCAGATTAAGCAGCCATTCTTCACTATATTCTTTAGCTCTTTGAATGTTAGGTACCAAATAACACTAGTAGTTGATATTGCAATAACTAGTAGTTGCTATTGCAGCTTGGAAATACTATATTTGCAGCATATACTGTAGTATTGCCATCTCATGGGAGGCAAACACGCATCAGCATCAACATCAACATTGTTGCACATCAAGTCATTCAAGTTAGAATTATCGGTATGACTGACAAACTAAAAGCACCTGCAATCAGATAATCTATCCATTTATGTCATCCATTTTTTCGTCATAAAATGGGCATCTAAATTTCAGTCGTCTTCTTGCGATCTAATCAACTTCCAGGTTTCTACATTTCTCTTTCTTGAAGAAAAAGGGTCTGATTTTTATAAAAAAAAAGAAGAGGACTTCAGGAAGGTTTAAAACATCAGAAGGAAACATTAAAACAGACACGAAGTCGAGAATTCTTCACAACATATTTTCTTTCAAACTCGTTTTGATTCCTCAAAATTAAGCTAATCAGTAATCACGATCCAACGGTTGCAAACTTAGATTTGAAGGGCATCCGCAATGGACCCAGCAAGACTCAGCACCTCAAACGGAGCAGAGTCACCAATAGCCTTAACAGTGAGAGGACAAGAGTCTGTTATCCAGAAGTATGCGAACGGGCTCTGTATGCCTGTAGATTGGAATAAAGATGCAATTACAACCTGACAAGCAGAAAAACTGAATAATACCCGTGTTCTTACCATTATTTTTGTTTGTGAACCGCTCGAACGATCTTTGGGGAAACACGCCATGGGTCACATAAGCACTCACTTTAGAAGCACCATGAGCAGCCAAGACTTTCTAACAAATATGAGAAAAAGAAAGCAATTAGCAATAATAAAATAATTAGAATCAAAACATAGAATGTTTCATAAGTTATGTAGAGTATTGATCTTAGCGAGAACAAAAACAATTTTAGGAAAACCTTTTCAACATTTAAAGTACTAATTTTGCTTAAAATTAGTGTTTGGTAACACTCACTACAAGTGCATGTAGACTATACTCAAAAAGCACACCCCCTCCCGGTAGACTCTCTTTGTTCACAGAGGTACCAAACACTGCAACACTCAATACAAGAGCATGTAGACTCTAGTCAAAAGCACACCCCTTGCAGTAGACTCTCTCTCTCAATTCACAAAAGTGCCAAACAGTGCAACAGTTGGAAACTGTATTGATGTGTCTCTAAACTAAGAGAAGCCTCAAGGCCACGTCCAGCTTATAATCCCGCCGGGGGGGGGGGGGCGCAATTGTAAAACGAGCAACCTTTTAAGCCTTCAAGTGGTACATATATTACCTGACATTCTATAAGAGTGCCACCAGACTGCACCAAATCATCAACAATAACTACATGCTGGCCTTCAGGATTTCCCTCCTTAATTCGCACTATCCTCTTGTCGCCTTCCCGTACTTTTGCACATACTACCTGACACTCGGAATTTTTGCAAACTTTATGAAAAAATATTACAAATAGTAAAAGGAAACATAACCATTGGTCTTAGTCTAACCCAACCATGGGAAAATGCTGCAACTGCTTGTGGAACCGTTTCCATGCCCCGTCGTCAGGAAATGCTATAGTTATCTGCCAAAGTTTAATATTAATTCCAAGTAAATAATACCGAATAATATATCAAAATCTCTCGAGAGAAAAAAAAATACTAAAAAATACACTCACATCGTTGGCATCAGGAAGCTGATGAAGACGGTTCAACAACAAAGGAATGCCTGTTTCGAAGCATGGCAAGACATCATCCCCAAAGTAAAATCGTTCCTGATTGAATCATAAGCATGTTATTGGGGTTGGAACTTTTTGAAAGATGGTTGCTTCAAATTGAGGCATTATACTTCTAAATAATGGATTTATTGATGTACTCAAAACTACTAAAAGACTACTATTAAAATACTCTCAAGAGCTATTCCAGTTAGAGGACGAACAATGAACTTGCAGATTTTTACTCTCAAATTCTTTCATTCGTATATTTACATACAACCGTGATTAAGTAAACTTTAAAGGTTCTTTACCTCTAATCTCTGCCCATAAATTTTTTTTCACATGTTTACATATGACCCTTATTAACTAGACTCTATTATGAATATTCATACTTACATTTTTTTTAAAATAAAAAAGTCAACATACTTGAGAAAAACATAATAGGCGAGCATCTTAATAATACTTTTGAAATAAAAGGGAGGTTCCATTCAGTAATTAATTATTATCATGTGACGGAATGATATTTCATCTTTAAACAAGAAGAACAAGAAGAATGAGTGAATATTTGTTTCTTCATAATATGGAATTAGATGACAACCCCAGATCCACAGGCGTGCTGAATAAACATTTTATGTATAAACATGATTCACTTCCAATCTGTCTTCACTCTCAAAGAGGTACATGTCTGATAACTAAAATATACTGTCATCTCATTTACATGTGCAATTCATTAGATATTGTCATCTACATGTGTATATGAGCTAAAAAATGATAGTAACTTGAATCATCAACATTCTATTCTCAGCAATGTAAACCATGTCATCCACGGAATGAACCATCCTATGGAGCAAAAAAGTAGTTATGTAAACTATGTTATCCTTGGAATGAACAAGCAATCATCCTATGGAGCAAAAACGTCCAAAAATGAATCTGCCAACCAGTTATCAGATATCAACTTGTCAAGAAATTGGTCCAAATTTCTGGGCAAGGAAAGAGTGGGCAAGAGGAGTTACAAAATATCCCCAAAGGGCAAGCTAAAGTAGAAATCTACTTGAATCATGCAACCTAACCTCGTGTAAACAAGGAGTCACCCTCGAAACTCTACAAGACTAAGGAACTGTTTGCTTGTTGCAACTCCACTCTTGTAATTGGGCCTACTCGCAAGTGTTTGGATTGCTCGCATCTAAAAGGTAGTTGCCCACTTGCAAGTGTTTGGATTGCTTGCAACTAAAAGGTAGTTGCAACAACTTTTACATCGCCTATCAGCAGTTGTGTTGCAACTATGGTTGGAACAAGGAAAGCATGAGTCTAGAAGAGGGAGAAAGACGATACTCTCCAGCAGGGAACTACAACAAAGAAACTCTAAAACAAAAGAACCGAATAGAAGACGCACAAAATAAATATACTGCATGAATTCGCTAAATTGAAAAACAAAAAATGATATCATTAAGTTATGACAGGAAAGCTATTGAATTTGTTGAGTGAAATATCATCATTTTGGTCATTTTCATCATCATTATCGAAAGCATAGTCAAAAAGTCTATCAGATATTGGCCACAAAATTCTGATCTAAAACAGCTAATCTGATAGTCAGAAAATTAAATCATGACAATAGAAACTGGCTACAACATAAATATAACTTTGTTTGGTTACGAGGGGGGAAAAGAATAAGTTTATCTGACTTCTTCCATTGTTAGTGAAAGGATATGTTTGTTCACTTCTCCACATTCGGTTATGGGGATGAGTAAACAATAAATAAATTTACACACAAATTTTGTGTATGCCATTCCTCTTAAGCTCATTGAATGGAAACTGTTTCAACTTGAATGTCAAAATTAGAGACATTTGACAAAATAAAAAACATGTATGCAAAGAGAAAATAAGCAACACGTAAAGCGCTTCCAACATTATTATAACCGACCAACCTGCAAAGCATGTATGTCATAGATGACTACACTAGTTGGACCTCCCCTTGATTTTGGTATCATCGACAATACCCTCGCCATTGTAAAAGCAGTAGCAACATCTCCTTCTTCTTCCATGCGTTCAAAAGAGCCAGTTGGGAAGAAGGGTAAAACCAATGTGAAGGAAGCAATGAAGAGTTTCGGCAGTGCAAATATAACTGATATTTGTTCAAATATGACTGCAGGGGAGCTGAAGGAAGCTAGAAAAGCAACATGTTGGCCTCTTATATCATGGGCATTGTTGATGAAAAGATTAGGAAAGCCATCGGCAAAGCTTCTGCTCAAGAGAAAAGGTACATTAGTTCACCCTACTAAATGAGGACAGAATCTTCGATTTAATTGGGGAAAGGAGGCTATCCAAAGATATTTGAAAAATCATACTATTCTCAGTCTCTCACTATCCATGTCAATTGGTGATTAAATCGAGGAAGGTCAGAGTAATAGTGCACTAGTTGAGAATGTGCATATATACATATATACATGTGTACAATGTCAGAGGAATTGTGCACACGTTCTGAATGTACATATATATATAAATATAATGTTGCCATAACCCAGTAATATGTAGCAAACTAGGTGTTTAGCTCCACTGCAGTTGTAAGTTGCTGCAACAAGATCCCTTGCAGGTGGATGGTTACAACTGAGGCTTAAAAGTTGAAATTTGTAAAAAGAGTTGCAAAATTGTTTACTTGCAAACCCAAACAATGCAACCAGATAAGTTACCAGATTTAAGTTGCAAAAAAAAACCAGTTACAATGCAATGAGTCACTCACTTAGAGAAAATTCCCCCCAGAAAACAGCAAAACAAAAAACAAATATATGAACTTTTATACTAAAAAATTCAAAAAGAAAAGATGCTACTGCATTCATGATTGCATACGCATGTATAAATCATTGATTACGAAAATAAGGTTCATGTATGGGGTTTTAGGATGTTCCAAATATTTGCACCTTTACCAAATATGATGTTTAACCATAACACTGTCACTTATAAGAAGGCACCAGTGGCGTAGCTAGGATTTTCATCCAGGGGATGCGACGCTTACTATTAAATAAATAATAAATTATAATAAATAAATTAATATTCCTCAAAACATTATATATTAATACCAAATGTCATAAACTATTTCAATCACTACATAGCCATTTTCGTTGGCAATAAAACCCTTGGAGACTTCATATTTTAAAAAGATTGATTGATATCTTCATTGTCAATGACAGCCAATATTCTCTTCAATATATGCCACCACCATTACAAGGTCATGGGTTCAACTCCCACTATTGTCAAATAATTTTTTATTTTTGTCATTTTAAAATAAATTAAATTTCAAATAAAACAAAAAACTAAATTCAATTATGTTGCATGGACTTGAACAAAAAGAAATTAAATTTCTAAATTATGTTGCCGGGATTTGAAAAAAATAAAAATTCTAATAATAGTAAAAAAACTTCTGTTGCTAGGGTTTGAACTCGGGTACCTTTAGGTGAGAGTCAAGTATCCTAACCAACTAGACTACAATTGATCGGTGAAAATGTGGTATTAGATTACTATATTTATACTATACAATAACATAAAATTCAAGGAGTTACTAAATCCGACGGACGCAGCCAAAACCGAAGGGGCACAGACGCACCTCTTCGGGACCAGGTAGAGGTAGCTACGCCCCTGGAAGGCACCTAGTCATATTTCATACAGTTTTCACGTCTTATGTGAAGAGAACCATAGCTCAGTATTAAAAGAATAAGACGGATTATTTTGTTTCTATTACTTCCCTAATGTCATATTGTCAAATAAGTGAGAAAATCCTCTTGTTCGGAGCAATATTCAGAGTAATTCCAAGTCTCTTTGTGAACAGGACTGACTATACAGTCCGGCTAGAAACAACAAGACTACAACCACAACAATTAGTGATGCTGCTTGTTCTTTGGTGTGGGAGCAACATGTGTGAGTTCTTATAATTTGTGAAGGGGAAGGCACGACACTGGCGTTGGTCTGATCCCCGGTTGTAGGACCGGCTCGGGAGTAGCAAGAGATAGGTTGAGGCTCGTAGCTCGGCTCGGATCTTTGGACCTACACAATGCCTAGAGACCCCGGGAGAGTTCCCGGAGACAGACCCTCCGACGATCTAGTCAGTCACTGAGAAAGCAACAGTAGCTAGGGTTCAGGTGAAGAAAGATTGATTACCTTTTTAAGTGAGGGAGTCTGGTATTTATAGGTAAGGGTAGACGGGTGTGAGATCCTAACGGGCCGGATTGGACCAGTTTGCCCATGGGCCTGAGCTGGTGGAAGCCTGTAGGGATTGTTTGACCTGATGATCACAGGAAAGCAGAATTTGAGGAGATCTGAGAGCCCAGATGGGGCCACGTAATTTATACCATATCATAAGCCCCCCACTCCTGGAGGGCTGTGTAACCCAGCCGTGTAGGAGTAGTCTGTCTCTATGGGAAGAGAGGAGGAGAGTATTTGGCGAAAATTTGTTGCTCTGAATCCCTGGGGAGTGTTTTTGGAACTGGCCACAACTTAGGTCGAAGGCCGATGGTGGAAGGCCGAGGGACGACTTCGTCCGACAGGTGTCGAGCACTCCATAAGGGGAGCTTAGAGAAAGGAGCCAGGTGGGTGCTCGCTGTCACTGCCGAGCTCCGAGCTTGGAGGATCGGCTCGAAGAGCTTCGAGTGAGGCAACTTCAGTGAGAAGCTAGTGGGTGCTCGAGGTCGCTACTAAGCTTTGAGCTTGGAGGGTCGGCTCGGAGAGCTTCGAGTGAGGCAACTTCAGTGAGAAGCTGAGTGGGTGCTCGAAGTCACTACCGCGCCCCAAGCTTTGAGGGTCGGCTCGGAGAGCTTCGAGTGAGGCAACTTAAGTGAGAAGCTGAGTGGGTGCTCGAAGTCGCTACCGAGCCCCGAGCTTGGAGGGTCGGCTCGGAGAGCTTCGAGTGAGGCAACTTCAGTGAGAAGCTGAGTGGGTGCTCGAAGTGGCTACCGAGCCCCGAGCTTGGATGGTCGGCTCGGAGAGCTTCGAGTGAGGCAACCTTAGTGAGAAGCTGAGTGGGTGCTCGAAGTCACTACCCGAGCCCCGAGCTTGGAGGGTCGGCTTGGTGAGCTTCGAGTGAGGCAACTTCAGTGAGAAGCTGTGTGGGTGCTCGAAGTACTTGCCGAGCGCCGAGCCCCCATACTTGGGAGGTAGCTTTGTTGGAAAAAGCAAGGTGGGTGCTTGCAGTACTTGCCGAGCGCCGAGCCCCCAGACTTGAGATGTAGCTTTGTTGGAAAAGCTAGGTGGGTGCACGCTTGAGAGATTGCTTTGTTGGAAAAGCTAGGTGGGTGCCCGCAGTACTTGCCGAGCACCGAGCCCCCCAAACTTGAGAGGTAGCTTTGTTGGAAAAAGCTAGGTGGGCGCTCGCAGTACTTGCCGAGCGCCGAGCCCCCCAGACTTAAGAGGTAGCTTTGTTGGAAAAGGCTAGGTGGGTGCTCGCAGTACTTGCCGAGCGTCGAGCCCCCATACTTGAGAGGTAGCTTTGTTGGAAAAGCTAGGTGGGTGCTCGCAGTACTTGCTGAGCACCGAGCCCCCCAGACTTTAGATGTAGCTTTGTTTGAAAAGCTAGGTGGGTGCTCGCAGTACTTGCCGAGCGCCGAGCCTCCCAGGCTTGAGAGGTAGCTTTGTTGGAAAAGCTAGGTGGGTGCTCGCAGTACTTGCCAAGCGCCGAGCCCCCAGACTTGAGAGGTAGTTTGTTGGAAAAAACTAGGTGGGTGCTCGAAGTACTTGCCGAGCGCCGTACTTGAGAGGCAGCTTTGTTGGAAAAGCTAGGTGGGTGCTCGCAGTGCTTGTCGAGCGCCGAGCCCCCCAGACTTGAGAGGTAGTTTTGTTGGAAAAAGCTAGGTGGATGCTCGAAGTCACTGTCGAGCGCCGAGCCCCATACTTGGCTTTTATGAGACCATCCCTTGGCTAGAAGTGTGGTTCGCCGTTTGGTGTGTCCAAGGTGTTAGTCGAGCTACGAGTGTGAAGGCCACGGGAATTCAGACGGTCTGTGGTCCGATAGGGTGGTGACACGTGGAAATGATGATGTCATGCTTTTCGTGGAATTCGAGGAGTCGCCTTTCATGCTATATATCCTTTATCCCTCCCTCATTTCTTGCATTTGCTTTCCTCTCTCAAGTTCCCAAAATCTTCCTTTCTAGCGCAGTTCAATCACCGACGGCGAGTTTTCCGGTACCCCCACCGTACTTCAAAAAGGTTGGTTAATTTTATTTTGAGTATGTCGCGAGCTCAGTCTAGTTCGTCCGCCACCACCTCGGGTCAGGACGACGGTCCCCGTGCCTCCAACTCAACATTATGGGAGTCAAAAACAAAGGTATACGATGTCGCACCGCTACGTAGTAGGAGGCCTTCGTGGTTGAGTCGAGTGATTCGGAACGGGACGTACCCTTGGCCGACGGTGAGGAGGAGGTCGAGGTGATCGAGGGGGGCGGAGGACAGATTGCAGTGGCCAAGGAGGGTGAAGGCGAGGTTGAAGTGGTTGAGGGAGAGGTAGAGAGGGTGGTAACGGCCGAGGGTGAAGGTGGAGGAAATAACTCGTTCGAGGACGACGATTTGAGCCCTTTGGCGACGCCATCTCCTCCGAAGGGCCCTCGAGTTCGGCGTAGGAAGACAAAGTGGGTTCACCGGAACAGTCCGGATGAGACGACCCCTGTTGTTAACCTTGAGGTCCCGTTTGAAGCCCAGCCGCGCCTAATCTGAATATATCCGAACGAATTGAAGGAGTTGCTTCGATACAGGGGGTGCTGACGAGGATGTGGAGGCTTCCTCGCCCAGTAGGCCGAAAATTGCTATGGACAGGGTCCCGACCGTCCTTACAGCGAACGATCTTCCCGTCGTTCGTGTGAATTATTTCATTGGTGAGGAGTATGAGCTGTTGATCCCCAGCCCCGGGATCCAGCTGACGGATAAACTGGCACCCCACTTCTGTATGTTCCCGGTTGACACTTTTGGCTCTGGGTTGCGGCTGCCGATCCATCTGTTCATTGCCGAAGTGTTGAATTGGGCGTCCCTTAGCCCAATGCAGTACGGGCCCAATTCCTGGAAGCAAATAGTGTGTTTCCTGCTGCACTGCGCGGAGTGGGGTGTCCGGCCGAAGCTGAAATACTTTTGGGCGATCCTCGGCCTCAGCTCGTCCGGCAAGTACGAGGGGATCTATTATATTTTGCCGAGACGGAAGAGGAGGGTCGTGCACGGACATCCAGATTCTATTAAAGGGTGGAAAGAGAAGTATTTCATCGTTCGGAACCTGACTCCATGGGTGATACCCACAGCTTGGGAGGTTTTATAAGCCCAATCTGAAGGGCCCTCGCAAGTCAGATTTGACGGCCGAGGAATGGGCGGACGTCGAGAAGATATGTTCGAGCAATAGCATTGGTTGGCCGAACGTAAAGGAGAGGCACTTGGCTCGAATCGGACTGAGCCCCACTCCTATCAGTATGTTTTTTTATCTAGTTTTCTTTCAAGTATTTTCGCTCGTCTTACGTGATTTCCCCCTTTGCAGGTATAATGATGATGCGATTGCCGCGAGGAGAGTGCTGCTGAAGAAGCAGGCGGCCGAGAAGGCCGACCGACCTCGTCACAAGAAGCATGGGAGAACCCCTCCCGAGGGGGTTGCGAAAGAGTCCCCTCTCCAGTCGCCGAAGAAGCACAAGAGCTCGAAATCGGGCCCCAGCTCCAACAGCCAGAAGGTCACCTTTATGGTGAAGGCGGGCCTTCCTCTAGTCACTCCAACGGCCGACCAGATTGTCGGCGAGGTGGGTCTGCGGCTCTGGGCACCGGATTAGGGAGTTAAGGCTGGGGATACCATCTCGGACGGGCCGGTGGCCATCGAGATTGTTGAGAAGATCGCACCGCCCCGAGATCAGAAGGCCCGGGAGTGCGACACCATCGAGTCCTCGTACATGAAGCGGGCTCTAGCGAGTTTGCAAGTAAAATGACGGTTGATTGTGTTTAAGTATTTTGCATTTTCTTAAGTTAGTTTCCGTCGGTTGTAGGCCTGTGTGGAGGGGGCTCAGCTGGCGAAGCTACAGAAGAAGCTGGCGAACGAGACAAGGAATACCCAGAACTGAGAGCGGGAGGCTAAGAACCTCAAGCTAGAGAAGACGGCGCTCGAGGGTCAAATCCAGACTCTCCGGGCGGAGTTGGCAAACCAAAAGGATGCTTACATGAAGAAAATGGCCGACCCGAGGAAGGAAGGCAACGAGCGGGTGTAGGAGATGGAGACGGCCGGGATGGACAAGGTGATTGAGGCCCAGGACGTGGTCTATGCCAGGGCGATCCGGCATGTCAAGCACTTTCATCCGGAGCTGGACCTGAGCGGCTTTCATTATGACTTGGACGTGCCCGAGCTCCCGCTGACTCCCGGGGTGGTGATGATGCTGCGAACGATGAGCCCCACCCTGAATAGCAGGCCGAGGAAGAGGTGGGACAGAAGTACCCTTGTCATTTCTTTTCCTCTGTTTGTTTTTGTTTGTACTTTTTTGTAACAGCCGAAAGCGGACTGGCCACCGCACTTTTTTGTAAAATTACCCTTTTTGAGCAATGAAGTGTTTTGGCCGAACCTCTTGACTTGGATGAACTTGGATTTTCCAGCTTGATTTTTTAGCCAAGTGTTTTTAGCTCTAAGTGATATTCCTCTGTTTTTGGCAGATGACAGTGCCCCAGCGGGGGACCTTGTGGGCTCGGAGGTGAACCAATTGAAAGGTAAGATCTCAGCGATGGAGTTTGCTTTGGCTCGATACCATAAGGAGGCTCGTGACCGTGAGGCCGTCGTCAAGTACTTTATGGACAAGTCAAAGGGGCTCAGCGTAGAGCTAGTGCGGTTCAAGAAGTTGTTATCCGACGGTGACCTAGACCCCACTGGAGCTCCATTTTCGATGGCTAGTACCTTTGCCAAGCGGCCTTTGTCTGAATCTTTCCTCCGCGAGGTTATAGTAGAGAAGGAATTAGAGGTGCAGCGATACAAGATAATGCTTGGGATGTCTGGGTCCCGGTCCGTTTCGTTCACTGGCACCTCGTCGTCCTAATGGTGCTTCTTTGCCGACCCCAAGGATTGGTCCGGCGAGGCCTTGTGAGGCGCAGAGCTCCGTTACCAGCGTGTCCACCTTGGCGAGACCGAGAGACCCGACGAAGGTGCCGACTTGGTCGGCCGGACTACAGCTCGTCTGCTTTGACCCTGTGGTTCCGACACAGGAGCCCTGGGATAGGTTTTACCAATGTAACGAAGTTTCTCTTTGTAACGACGCAATTTCCTTTGATGAAATAATATAAGATGATTGTCTTGGCTTGGCTGTTTTTCTGTCTTGTGATTAATATTTACAGGGAAGATGCTCGGCATTCGAGCCGAGCGAGGGATTCGATCCGAAGATTGTAACGAGGGTGAGGGATCCTGAAAGCTCGGCAACGGAGGACGTCTCGTCTTCCGAGAACATTAATGGCCCTCTTTGACGTTTCGACTTTCCCCGTCATAGATGCACCCTGCTGAAGGCTATATAACCCCCACCCCCTCATCAGTTTATTTCTCACTTCACCGTGAGTCATCGCCGCCGGTGACTGTCCTACCACCCTCTGACAATTCGGGGTAACGGCGGTGGCCGCCGGTTTATCCCTAGTTGTCAGAGGGTGGAAGGGTGGTCAATCCCGGAGGACAGGGCTCGGGGCGTTTGTCGCCAGCGAGTGCCCCCAAAATTAAGCTTTTGTTCGGGAGCCCTGACCAGTGGCTCTCCTGCCATCCTCTGACAATTTGGGGTAACGGCTATGAGCGTTGCTTACCCCCCGTTGTCAGCGGGTGAAAGGTGGGATGCTCCGTGGTTTGGGGCCCTGTGGCTCTCATCGTGGGCGAGGGTCGTAAACCCAAGCAGAATTTGTGTCGCGGGGTCAGTCAAAGTCCCGGCCGACGATTTAGGACTTGGTAAATTTTGATGAAACCTCAATTAGTGCTCATAGGGATTGAGGGAACATAAGCGTGTGACGTCCGAGCCGAGGGGCTAGGAGTTAAGCTATCGCAGATTCTCCTGTGTGCGCTCGAGGTAAGTATGACGTTCGAGCTTATGACAAAGCTGGTGCCTTGCTCGAGATACATGTTGAGCGTCGGGCATCCAAGCTTGTGAGAAGTTGCTGCCTTGCTCGAGATACATACCGAGCGTCAGGCGTCCAAGCTTGTGAGAAAGCTGGTACCTTGCTCGAGATACATGGCGAACACCGGGGGTCCAGGCTTGTGAGAAAGCTAGTGTCTTGCTCGAGATACATGCCAAACATCGGGCGTCCAGGCTTGTGAGAAAGCTGGTACCTTGCTCGAGATACATGCCGAGCGTCGGGCGTCCAGGCTTGTGAGAAAGCTGGTGCCTTGCTCGAGATACATGTCGAGCGTATGAGAAAGCTAGTGCCTTACTCGAGATACATGCCAAGCGTCGGACGTCCAGGCTTGTGAGAAAGCTGGTGCCTTGCTCGAGATACATACCGAGCATCGGGCATCCAGGCTTGTGAGAAAGCTGGTGCCTTGCTCGAGATACATGCCGAGCGTCGGGCTTCCAAGCTTGTGAGAAAGCTGGTGCCTTGCTCGAGATACATGTCGAGCGTCGGGCGTCCAAGCTTGTGAGAAAGCTGGTGCCTTGCTTGAGATACATGCCGAGCATCGGGCGTCCAGGCTTGTGAGAAAACTGGTGCCTTGCTCGAGATGCATGTCGAGCATCGGGCGTCCAAGCTTGTGAGAAAGCTGGTGTGATATGTACGAACTTTGAATCAACCAAAAATGTGCTGCTTTTATACCATGACTGTTTGCTTACAAGACAATTGGCGCGTAGCGCTTACAACAATGAACTCTCCCTCACTTTCCCTCTTGAAATTTGATAAGGTGCTCCGCATTCTACGGCCTCTTAACCATCTTGCCCCCCAAGTCTTCGAGGTGGTACGTGCCGGGGCGTACCACCCGAGAGATTTTGTACGGGCCTTCCCAGTTGAAGGCGAGCTTGCCTCTGGCTGTGGGCTGGGAGATTGCTAGCTTTCGGAGCACGAGGTCCCCTTCCTTGATGCTGGTTGGGCGAACTTTTTTTTTGTAGAGCCTCTCGACCCGCTGTTGGTAAATGGCCCGTCTAATGCTGAATCTTTCCTGTACCTCGTCAACGATGTCCAGGTTGGCCCTGAGATCACTTGAGTTTGGATACTTCGTTGAAGCCCATGTACCTCGGTGATGGTAGGCCGACTTCCAGAGGGATGACCGCCTCGGTCCCATATGTCAGATTGAAAGGGGACTCGCCGGTTGGAATTCTCTTGGTAGTCCGATATAACCAGAGGACGCTTGACAACTCCTCGACCCACAAACCCTTGGGCAACTGATCCAGCCGCTTTTTCAGATTGTCGAGAATTTGACAGTTGCTGTTTTTGGCTTGTTCGTTCGATTGGGGATGAGAGATTGACGAGAAGCGCTATTGAATGCCGAGGTCGTCGCAAAACTTCCAAAAAATTTTGCCGACAAATTTGGTTCCATTATCGGTGATTAGCACGCGGGGGGATATCGAATCGGCAGACTGTGTTTCTAGAAGAATTGTTGAGCCTGATGCTCGGTGATGGTAGTTAGGGGCTCCGCCTCTACCCACTTGAAGTAGTCAACGGCCACGATGAGGAATCGCCTCTGGCCGATCACCGGAGGAAAGGGGCCGACCAGGTCCATTCCCCACACGGCGAAGGGAGTAGGACTAGCAAGGGACTTCAGCTCGGCCTGGGGCGAGTGTTTAATTGGGGAGAACCTCTGACAGGGGTCGCAGCTTCGGACGAGGTTTTTAGCATCTTGCAGCATAGTTGGCCAGTAGTAGCCGTCGATTGGTGCTTTCCGGGCCAGCGACCTACTGCCCATATGGCACCCCCCCCCGATCCCTTCATGTAGTTCTTCCAGGGTCTCCCGTCCGACTTGGTGTAGGAGCGTTTAAAGAGCACGCCCCTAATTAAGGTAAATCTCTCGAACCACACCCGAATGCTTCGTGTCGTGGCCAGGTCTGGTGGAAGCTCGCCAGTTGTCAGGAACCTATGTATGGGGCTAATCCACGTCTCAGTGGAATCGTCATTGGTGAGGCAGAAGACATTCGGTTCTTCGATTGTTGGCTTAAGAAGGACCTCGACTAGGACCGTGCAGTCTAATCCTCCGAGAGAAGACGATGCGAGTTTAGACAAGGAGTCGGCATGACAGTTTTGTTCTCTTGGGATCCGATGGACATCCGCCTTCACGAAGAGCTGCAGGAGCTGATTTGCTCGCGCCAAGTATTGGGTCATTCGATGGTCACGGGCTTTGTACTCTCCGGTGATCTGTTTGACCACGAGTTGTGAGTTCTTGAAGACTTGTATTTGCCTCGTGCCCGCCCGGTAAGCCAGTGTAAGTCCCGCGATCAGAACTTCATATTCTGCCTCGTTGTTTGTGACTGGAAAATTGAGCCAAACAGAATACTGAAGGATAAAGTCGTCGGAATTCTGAGGATGATGCCTGCCTCGCTCCCTTCTTCGCAGGACGAACCATCAATGTAGACGTCCCAAGTCGGGGCATCTTGCTGAATTTCCAGAGGCTCGGGGGATGGTGCATTCAGTAATAAATTTCGCGAGTGCCTAGCCTTTGATTGTTGTCCGAGGGTGCTAGCTTATGTCGTGCTGACTGAGTTCGATTGACCATTTGATGAGGCGGCAGAAATTTTCGGGCTTGTCAAGGACTGTCTTGAGAGGCTGATCTGTGAGAACGCGGACAAAGTGGGCCTGAAAGTAGGGACGGAGTTTCCGCGCCGTCATTATTAGTGCATAGGCGATTTTCTCCGTCGTCCGGTATCAGACCTCCGAGTCATGCAGGACTTTGCTAACATAGTAGAGGGGCTTCTGCGATCCGTCCTCCTCCCTGACCAACACGGCACTAAGCACATGTTCGGTGGCAGCCAAGTAGAGGAGCAGGGGCTCGCCCGGCTCCGACTTGCTGAGCGGTGGGTTAGCGAGGTATGCCTTCAGCTCATCGAATGCCTCCTGTTGGGAGGTTGCTCACTCAAAACTTTTTGCCCCTCTGAGGGCTTCAAAGAATGGGAGCGAGTTCTCTCCAGATTTGGAGAGAAAACGGCCAACAGCCGCCAGTCGTCCCGTGAGCCTTTGTACTTCCTTGGTGTTTCTTGGGGGAACCATATCGAGGATGGCTCGAATCTTTTCAGGATTCGCTTCGATGCTGCGGTGGCTCGCAACGAATTTGAGGAACTTCCCCGAGGAGACGCAAAAGGCGCACTTGGAGGGATTGAGCCTCATATTGTGAGATCGCAGGACCCCAAAAGCTTGTTCGAGGTCGGCCACATGATCTTGGCCCGAACGGCTTTTGACAAGCATATCGTCTACACCTCCATGTTCCACCCGATCTGGTCCTTAATGACCCGGTTGACGAGCCTTTGATAAGTGGCGCCGGCGTTCTTCAGCCCGAAGGGCATGACCCGGTAACAGTAAAGGTCTTGGTCGGTCACGAAGGCAATTTTTGGTATGTCTGGGGGGAACATTTTTATTTGGTTATAGCCTGAAAAGGCATCCATGAAGCTAAGCAGTTCGTGTCCTGCTGTCGCATCTATGAGGGCGTCAATGTTCGGGAGCAGAAATGGATCTTTGGGACAGGCCTTGTTCAGGTCTGTGAAATCAATGCAGATTCTCCATGTGCCGCTTGCCTTCTTCACCATTACCACATTAGCCAGCCACTCTGAGTAGTTGGCCTCCTGAATAAATCGCGCCGAGAGGAGTTTCCCAACTTCCTCCCTGACCGCCATTTGTCGATCGGGGGCGAACTTACGCCTCTTCTGCTGGACTGGCTTCGAGTTTGGTTGGACACTCAGCCGGTGCATTATGATGTCTTCGGAGATTCCCGACATGTCGGATGGCATCCATGCGAAGAGGTCAGAGTTTCGGCGAACGCACTCAATGATTGTTTGCTTTAGGTCTGGGGCCAAGGATAGGCTAACCCACTTGGACGTTTCTTCCTCGGAAAAAGGAACCTCCTCAAGCACATCTACGGGTTCCGATCCTCGCTCAGAATGGAGTTCTACAGCGTCGAGGGGAAAGATGTCGCCCTCTACCGCGATCATGTAGCACGAACGTGCCGACTCCTGGTTGCCTCGAACAACACCCACCCCGTGATCGGTGGGAAATTTGAGCTTTAAGTGGTAGGCAGAAGGAACCGCCGGGAGGGTGCATAGGCCGGGTCTGTCGGGGATAGCGTTATAGGCGGCCTTGATATTGACCACCATGAAATCCATTGCTTCGGTCCGGAGAGTCGGGGTCGTGCCTGCCGTTACGTCGAACGTGACAATACTCTCAATTTGGACGGGAACGCCAGAAAATCCATGGAGCATGTATCCGGCTAGTTTCAACCTCTCGCGGGAGAGTTTGAAGTGTTCAAAGGTGGCCAGGAAGAGGATATTGACCGAGCTTCCGTTTTCCACGAGGATATGTCGTACCTCGTTGTTAGCCATGCCGAGGCTGATGACTAGAGCATCCCAATGCGGGAGTCGGACGCCCTCCAGGTCATCTCCTGAGAAGGAGACAGTCTGCTACTAAATCCTAGGGGGCGGTTGGTCGTGGACCAAGCTTACCTCTCGTAAGAAGGCCTTGCGAAAGGTTTTAGAATCTTCTCCCATGGGACCGCCGTGGACACAATGTAGGATGGCTTGCCCCCCGTCTCTTTCGGCTAGGGGTCTCGGTCGGTTTGCTTGCTGACCGTTCGAGGAGGCGAAGGCCTCGAATTCCTCTGGTCCCTCTAGTCCATCGGGTTAGTTCGGGTGAATTCCCTTAGGTACCCTCGTTGGATGAGGGCCTCTATCTCGTCTTTAAGGGCGCGGTAGTTGTCCGTCTCGTTGCCATGGTCCCGGTGAAACCGACAGTAGAACCTCTGGTCCCTTTTTTGTTGTTGCTCGGTCGGGGAGGGAGTCGGACGATCCCTTTGTCCTCGATTTCTAAGAGGATGGCTAAAACTTTCTGGGTCAGCGCGTATATCTTTCAAAACGGGGGACCGGAGGAGGCCTCTTCAGACCCACCGCGTCTTTCGTGTCTTTTTTGGTGGGCTCGGCGTTGTCCACTTTCCGCTTCCCTTTGGCCGTAGCTTACTTGATGCCCTCGGGGTGTAGAGCTTCCTCGGCCCGAATGCACTTCTCAACCTTGTTGAGTAGGTCAGGGAAGTCAACGGGCGGTTTCTTGGCCAAGGACGCCTTGAGCTGGCCGTGACGAACATTGTGCCGAAAAGCTGCGAAAGCCATGCCTGCGTCGAGAAAGAAGGCCGACCTCGCCTCAGCAGTGAATCTGTGAACGAACTCGCGGAGAGGTTCCCCTTTCTTTCTACTTAAGGTCCAGAAGTGACGCGCTCGTCTTCTCGACTTTTCGGCCGGTCACGAAGTAGGCTAGGAAGCTCGCTTCTTGCTAGTCGAAAGAGAAGACCGAGCCGGGGGTGAGTTTTTAAAACCATTCCTAAACCGGACCACGCAGGGTGGCAGGAAATGCGCGGCATAGGAGAGGATCCGAGGCGCTGTGAAACAGCATGAGGGTTTTGAACCCTTCCAGGTGATCAGCGGGATCACCCTCGCCGTTGTATGTTTCAAATTGGGGAGGCCTAAAATTTCTGGGGATCTCAGCTTCCAAGATCCGAGTGGAGAATGGGGGTCGGTTTGGCCTGTAACCATGGTCTGGCATCGGCCCGCCCTTGCCGAAATGAACGAGGCGGATCTCCATCTCCCGGAGGCATCGAAGGACGGCGTCTTCTTGTTCTGGTGGGTGGGTCGATCCGTAGGATTTGCCGCCCCTGACTTCTGACTAGGGGTAAGAGTTGTTGCACGCCTCGGTCCTCGGACCGCCTCGGATTGCCTGAAGGACCTCGTTCCTAAAATTTTGGAACTCGGCCCTCGTGACGATGGCCGGATCCACAGGGCCACGCGAGGGTGGAGGTCCTCGGGGTGAGCAGTTGTGCCCTGGTTCCCGTTCTAGGGTCAGCTGTCTGTCGTGGTTCAGGACCGAGTTGGAAGCGGCCCTTCCCCTGGTCGGTTGGCCTGCCGATTCTGGATAACGCACCGCAAATCAGTCGCGACTGAGTGAGAAGTGCCTGGCCCGGGTCCTGCCGCGCCATTGGCCCGTGGTTGGTTAGAGCCCTGGGCGTTCGCACGACTGTGAAGGGAAGAGGGTCAAGACGCCGTCCAGATGTGACGGCCCTTCTGCTTTGGGAACCATGAAAGAGCCTGGATTCGAGATGACGTCCTTGGCTGGGATTGGACCGGTGTCAGTACCTAAGGTTCCCACAGACGGCGCCAACCTGATGCTGTTGTTCTTGGGTGTGGAGGGAACAGGTGTGAGTTCTTGTAATTTGTGAAGGGGAAGGCACGATACTGACGTTGGTCTGGTCCACAGTTGTAGGACAAGCTCGGTAGTAGTAGGAGATAGGTTGAGGCTCATAGCTCGGCTCGGATGTTGAGAGCTCAGCTCGGATCTTCGGACCTACACAATACCTAGAGACCCCAGGAGAGTTCCCGGAGACAGGCCCTCCGACGATCTAGTCAGTCACTAAGAAAGCAACAGTGTTAGGGTTCGGGTGGAGAAAGATTAATTACCTTTTAAAGTGAGGAGGGGGTCTGATATTTATAGGCAAGGGTAGATGGGTCTGAGATCCTAACAGGTTGGGTTGGACACGTTTGCCCATGAACCTGAACTGGAGGAAGCCCGTGGGGATTGTTTGACCTGATGATCACAGGAGAGCAGAATTTGAGGAGATATGAGGGCCCAGATGGGGCCATGTAATTTATACCATATCAATTAGCAAGGTCCCTTTTACTATGCTTCAAGGGGCTTGATATGGGTCAGATGATGTGGCCCCTCCTGGGCCGTCAGATCTCCTCAAATCCCGCTTTTCCCTGATCATCAGGTCAACCCAGAGCCATATGGTCTTCTGCCACGTCAGACCCACGAGCAAACGGATCCAACCCGGCCCAGCAGGGTCTCAGATCCGTTTCCCTTGCCTATAAATACCAGACCCCCTCCTCACTGTAAAAGATAATCAAACTTTCTCCCCCTGAACCCTAGCTATTGTTGCTTTTCTAGTGACTGACTAAATCGTCGGAGGGCCTGTCACCGGGACTTCTCCCGATGTTTCTAGGTAGTGTGTAGGTACCCAAGACCGAGCCGAGCCCATAGATCCGAGCCGAGCTGCTGGATTCGAGCCGAGCACCTAGTCCCTACCTCACTCCTGCTACTCCCGAGCCGGACCCCCAGCCGAGGGTCGGACCATAGCCAGTACCGCAACTTCCACTATACAAACTATAAGAACTCACACCTGTTGCAGTCACACCCCGAAAACAAACCGCGTCAGGTTGGCGTCGTCTGTGAGAAACCTCAGTTCTGACTTCAGTCTAATCCCAGCCATGGACGTCATCCCGGAATCCGAGCTCTTACATGGCACCAAAGGCCAGAAGAGCTGTCACCTCTGGACGTCGTCCAGATGCTCCTCCCCAGAACAGCCATGCCGATGCTCACGGAACAAACCATCCGAGGGTCGACGGCGAACCCACAGGCGGACTGGGCGCTTCTCGCTCGGGCAGGACCCACTTACGTCACGTCATCGAGAACCAGTAAGTCAGTCGAACAAGGGGAGGGGCCGCTTCCAACTCGGTCCCGAACCATCCTAGACAGCCATCCCGAAAGCGGGAGCCAGAGCTCAGTCGCACAGCCCGGAGGCTGCCACTCCAGCAGGACCCAGTCGGGCAAGCTCCAGTCACCCGAGCCGAGTTCCAAAACTTTCGGAACGAGATCCTGGAGGCCATCTTAGGTGCCCCCGGAACCGAGACACTTCACTCTCACTCGCGGTCGGGTGTCGAAGCCAGCGAACCTCGCGGCTCGACCCGCCCACCATAGCAGGAAGATGTCGTCCTCCGACGCCTACAGGAAATGGAGAACCGCCTCGCCCATTTCGGCGAGGGTGGTCTGATGCCGGCTCATTGTCATGGTCGACCGGCCCGACCCGACCACCTTTCTCTACTCCTATCTTGGAAGCAGAGATTCCGAGGAATTTCCGGCCTCCCCAGTTCGAAATCTATGACAGCGAGGGTGATCCTGTTGATCACATGGAGGGGTTCAAGACCCTCATGATGACTCACAGCGCTTCAGATCCCCTCCTGTGCCGCGCCTTCCCTGCCACCCTTCGGGACCTGGCCCGAGATTGGTTCTCTAGACTCCTCCTCGGTTCGATCTTCTCGTTTGACCGTTGGAGGTCAACTTCCTGGCCCACTTCGTGAGTCGTGACCAGCAGGAAGGCCGAGAAGACGAGTGCATCGTTGTTGGACCCCGACATCAGGAAGGAGTCACTCCGTGAGTTCATCCGGAGGTTCACTGCCGAGGCAGGGTCTGTCTCCTCCCTAGACGCCGAGGTTGCCTCGGCGGCTTTCCGACACAATGTTCGACACAGCCAGCTGAAAGCTTCCTTGGCCAAGAAGCCTTCCCTAGACTTTCCCGACCTGCTCAACCGGGTCGAAAAGTACATTCGAGCAGAGGAGGCCCTAAACCCGGAAGGCACCAAAGAGGTCATTGGGAAGGGGAAGCACAAGGCCGATGAGGCCGAGTCCGCTAAGAAGGTCCCGAAAGACGGGACCGGCATGAAGAGGGTCCCTCCGGTCCCTTGCTTCGAAAGGTATACGCCACTGACACAAAACGTGTCGGCCATCCTCCTAGAGATCGAGGATAAGGACCTCGTCCGACTACCCCCTCGACCGACCAGCAACAAGAAGCGAGATCAACGGTTCTACTGTCGCTTCCACCGGGACAACGGGCACGAAACCGACAACTGTCAGGCTCTTAAGGATGAAATCGAAGCCCTCATCCAATGGGGGTACCTCCGAGAATTCACCCGGGAAAGCCCGAGGGACCGAAGGGATACGAGGAACCGAAGGCCTTCGCCTCCTCCTCGCACGCCCAAACGGCGTCCCGAGCAAAACCCAGAGCCCGAGGAGACCGGAGGCCAGGCCATCCTACATTGCGTCCATAGGAGGCCTATAGGAAGGGAATCCAATACTTCCCGCAAGGCATTCGTCCGAGAAGTGAACGCCGTTCGAGACCTTCCTTCCCTGGAGAAGACCTAGAGGGGGTCCGGCTCCCGCACTGCGACGCACTCGTCATCAGCCTCGACATGGCGAACTTCGAAGTCCGCCGGATCCTCGTGGACAACGGGAGGTTGATGAACATTCTCTTCCTGGAGGCGTTCGAGAACCTCAAACTCCCCCGGGACAAGCTCAAACCAGCCTGATACACCCTCCACGGGTTCTCCGGCGTCCCAGTATAGATAGAGGGGATCGTGACCTTAGATGTCACCATCGGCACGATCCCCCTCAGACGGACCGAGTCGATGGACTTTATGATAGTCAACGTCAAAGTGGCGTACAATGCTATCCTCGGCCGACCTGGGCTCTGGTGCTTCCAGGCGGTCCGCTCGGCCTACCACCTAAAGCTGAAGTTTCCTACCAAGCAGGGGGTTGGTGTCGTTCGGGGGAACCAAGAGGCCGCACGATCGTGCTATATGACGGCGGTCGGAGGCTGGGTGTTTCCCCTTGACACCGTCGAACTTCAACTTGAAAGAAGCCAACCAGAGCCCAAACCGGCGGACGAACTGGAAGAAGTCTCGTTCAAGGCAGAAGATGAGTCGAAGCGGTTCCGCGTGAGCCGCTCCCTCGCCCCCGACCTGAAGTCGGACCTAATCGACTGTATCCGTCGCAACATCGACCTCTTCGCTTGGAAACCATCCGACATACCCGGGATCTCCGAAGACCTGATCATGCACCGACTGAGCGTGATCCCAGGCTCGAAGCCGATCGTCCAGAAGCGGCGTAAGTTCGCCCTGTAGAGGCAGCAATTTGTCAAAGCGGAAGTGGACAAACTGTTGTCTGCCCGGTTTATTCAAGAGGTCAGCTACCCCGAGTGGCTGGCGAACGTCATGATGGTGAAGAAGGCCAGCGGGAGCTGGAGGATCTGCATAGACTTTACAGATCTGAACAAGGCATGCCCCAAAGATCATTTTCCCTCCCAGCATCGATGCTCTGATCGACGCAACGTCGGGTCATGAGCTCCTAACCTTCATGGACACCTTCTCGGGCTACAATCAGATCCGGATGTTCCCCCTGAATATTGCTAAGACGTCCTTCGTCACCGACCAGGGTCTCTACTGCAACCGGGTTATGCCCTTCGGGCTCAAGAACGCCGGAGCTACCTATCAGAGGCTCGTCAACCGAGTCTTCAAAGATCAGATCGGTCGTAACATGGAGGTATATGTCGACGACATGCTCGTCGAAAGTCAATGGGGGCAGGACCACATCGCTGACCTCGAAGAAGCCTTTGGCGTCCTTCAGACCCACAACATGAGGCTCAATCCCGCCAAATATGCATTCGGCATCTCCTTGGGCAAATTTCTCGGGTTCGTCGTCAGCCAGCGTGGCATCGAGGCAAACCCCGAGAAGGTCCAGGCCACAATAAACATGGCCCCTCCTAGAAACATCAAGGAGGTACAGTGGCTCACGGGGAGACTGGCGGCCATCGGCCGCTTCCTCTCCAGGTCTGGAGAAAAGTCCCTCCCCTTCTTCAAGGCTCTACGCAGAATCGGAGGCTTCGAATGGGGCGCCCAGCAGCAGGAGGCGTTCAACCAGTTGAAGGAATACCTCGCCAACCCCCCACTTCTGAGCAAACCTGAGCCAGGCGAACCCCTCTGGCTTTACCTTTTAACCTCGAAAAGCGCACTAAGTGTCGTTCTTGTCCAAGAAGAAGACGGAGTCCAGAAGTTGTTATACTATGTGAGCAAAGTCCTGCTCTCGGCCGAGACCCGATATGCGAAGATGGAGAAAGTAGCGTATGCCCTGGTCATGGCCGCCCGAAAGCTCCGCCCTTATTTTCAGGCGCACTCAATCCAAGTTCTCACGGACCAGCCCCTCAAGGCCGTGCTCCACAAGCCAGAGAGCTCCGGCCAATTAGTCAAGTGGTCGATCGAGCTAAGGTAATACGACATCAGCTACCAGCCAAGAACAGCCATAAAGGGGCAGGCCCTCGCCGAATTCATCACGGAATGCACCATCTCCGAGCAACCCAATAGTCAGGAGGCCGATCTGACGTGAGAAGTTTACGTCGACGGCTCCTCTTGCGAAGCGGGAAGTGGTGCACGCATCATCTTGCGAGGTCCCGACAACTTCCTTCTCCAATATTCTCTCCGTCTCAACTTTCCGACCTCTAACAACGAGGCGGAGTATGAAGCTATGATCGCGGGACTTACCCTAGCGCACCAGGCGGGCGCAAGGCAGATCAGGGCCTATAGCGACTCTCAGCTCGTGGTCAATCAGATTACTGGGGAGTATGAGGCTCATGATGATCGGATGGTCCGGTATTTGGCAGTGGTCCAGCAGCTCTTAGTGTCCTTCGACTGTTCCGCAATACTACGGATCCCAAGAGAGCAGAATGCCTCGCCCCCTCATCCTTTGAAGGCCTCGACCGTACGGTGCTGATGAAGTCCTCCTAAAGCCAAGCATCGACCTCCCCGAAACCCTCTGTATAAACAACGAAGCTCGACCGGACGATTGGACCACTCCCATCCGAAAGTTCCTGGTAGAAGGCGAGCTCCCCCAAGATCGAGCCGAAGCAAGAAGAACCAGGGTCCGCTCGGAAAGGTTCGTCGTGATCAACGAGACCCTCTTCAAACGCTCGTACACAACGACGGACGGAAGACCCTACCTCCACTGCCTATCCCCTGACGAGGCCAAGTATGCTCTCAAGGAGCTCCACGAAGGAATTGGCGGGTGCCACATGGGGAGCCGTTTGCTCACCAGATTGGCCTGAACCACGGTATTACTGGCCCACAATGCTACAAGACGCCTTGGCCCTGATTAAAAAGTGTGGTCCTTGTTAAAGATTCTCCTCAGTAAAAAGGGTTCCACAAGCAAACCTCCGTTCTTTAGCCAGTCCGACCCCATTCGCCATGTGGGGGATGGACCTGGTCGGCCCTTTTCCGAAGACAATGGGCAAAAGGAAGTTCCTGGTGGTAGCCATCGACTACTTCACCAAGTGGATCGAAGCCGAGCCCCTGGCAACGATCACAGAACAGCAAACTCAGCAATTCTTCTGGAAACACATCATCTGCCAGTTTGGAATTCCACACATACTCATCACTGACAATGGGACCCAGTTTACGGGCAAAAATTTTCGAAAGTTCTGTGAAAATCTCGGCATCCAACAGCACTTCTCTTTGGCATGCCACCCACAGTGAACGGCCAGGCCGAGAACGTGAACTGCCAAATCCTTGACGGCCTCAAGAAACGGCTTGATAATTCCTCATAGGGACTATGGGTCGACGAGCTGCCGAGCATGCTCTCGGCACATCGGACGACGAAGAGAATCCACACAGGAGAATCACCATTCAATCTAACTTACGGCACAGAAGCAGTGGCTCCCCTCAAGATCGGGCTCCCTTCGCCCCGGATCATGGCCTTTGATGAAGAGAGCAACTTAATGCAACTACGTGCCAACTTGGACCTCATAGACGAGGTCAGGGAGAAATCCACCATCAGAAGGAGCATGTATCGGCAGAGGATCGAAATGTTCTACAACAAGAAAGTCCGTCCCACCGACATCAAACTCGGGGACCTCGTGCTCAGAAGGTTGGTGGTATCCAACCCGAGCCAAAAGAGAAAGCTGACACCCAACTGGGAGGGCCCGTACAAAGTTTCCAAAGTTGTGCGCCCCCGCACATACTGACTCACCAACCCCGAGGGCAGGGCTGTGAAGAGACCCTGGAACGCGGAATACCTCATCAAATTCTTGGGGCTTGGAGCTCTGTTGTAACCTCGAGTCATACCAAAGCTTTTCCAACAAGTTTTGGGCTCGGAGCTCGATTGTAACCTCGAGCCATACCAAAACTTTTCCAACAAGTTTTGGAACTCGGAGCTCGGTTGTGACCTCAAGCCATACAAAAGTTTTTTCAACAAGTCTTGGGGCTCGGAGCTTGGTTGTAACCTCGAGTCATACCAAAGCTTTTCCAACAAATTTTGGTTCTCGGAGCTCGGTTGTAGCCTCGAGCCATACCAAGGTTTTTTCAACAAAGTCTTAGGGCTCGGAGCTCGGTTGTAACCTCGAGCCATACCAAAGTTTTTCCAACAAGTTTTGAGCTCAGAGCTCGGCAATGACCTCGCATCACCCCATAGCTTTCTATGCCAAGTATGGGGGCTCATCGCTCGGTAGTAAATCCGAACCACACCAAAGCTTTTCCAACAAGCTTTGGTATGGCTCAGCACTTGGCAGTGACCTCGAGCCATCCCATAGCTTTTCTAACAAGCTTTGGGGCTCGACGGTCGGTAGCACTTCCGAACCTCCCTATGGCTTTTCCAACAAACATGGGGGCTCGGTGCTCGGCAATGACCTCGAGCTACCCTATAACTTTTCTAACAAGCTTTGGGGCTCGACGGTCGGTAGCACTTCCGAGCCTCCCTATGGTTTTTCCAACAAATATGGGGGTTCGGCGCTCGGCAATGACCTCGAGCCGCCCCATAGCTTTTCTAATAAACTTTGGGGCTCGACGGTCGGTACCACTTCCAAGCCTCCCCATGGCTTTTCCAACAAACTTGAAAGCTCAGCACTCAGTGGTGACCTCGAGCCACCCCATAGCTTTTCCAACAAACTTTGGCGCTCGGCGGTCAGCAGCAATTCTGAGCCACGCATTGCTCCCACAGACGAGCTTCTGGACTCGGCATCCGATAGCAAGTCTTGTCACCCGAGCTCATGAAAGCTCGGTGCTCGGCGCTCGACGACTCGGCAATGGGTCCCGACATCCGAGAGTATAGAAGCTCGTCGCTCGACGCTCGGCTCACGACCCTCTGTTCTCGGCCCTCAATGCCCCTCAAGTCTTTAAAGGGATTCCCTTCATCCTACCCCACTGGCCTCTCCAGGAAGATACAAACCACATTTTCACCGTACACACCGCTCCGCTCTTCCTACAGAGACAAATCACTCCTACACGACTGGATTATCCAGCCCTCCAAGAGTGGGGGCTCCTGATATGGGTCAGATGACGTGGCCCCTCCTGAGTCGTCAGATCTCCTCAAATCCCGCTCTTCCATGATCATCAGGTCAACCCAGAGCCATATGGGCTTCTGCCACGTCAGGCCCACGAGCAAACGGGTCCGACCTGGCCCAGCAGGATGTCAGACCCATTTTTCCTGCCTATAAATACCAGACACCCTCCTCACTGTAAAAGGTAATCAAACTTTCTCTCCCGGAACCCTAGCTACTGTTGCTTTTCCAGTGACTGACTAGATCGTCAGAGGACCTATCGTCGGGACTTCTCCCGGTGTTTCTAGGTAGTGTGTAGCTACCCAGGACCGAGCCGAACCCACAGATCCGAGCCGAGTTGCTGGATTCGAGCTGAGCACCCGGTCCCTACCTCACTCCTGCTATTCCCGAGCCGGACCCCCAGCCGAGGGTCGGACCAGAACCAGTACCGCAACTTCCACTATACAGACTACAAGAACTCACACATGTTGCAGCCACACCCCCAAAAACAAACCACATCAGGGCAGAATCCTATAATGTTTGCATTAACAATCACAGTTTCTTCTTCTTCTTCAATAGCCTACTTTCCTAGAAACCCTAAATAGCTCTAGGGACAAGTCAGTTGAAAATTTTGACTCAAGCAAAAAACATTGCAGTTTTGAAGTGAACATAAATAGCCTGCTTATGGCCCAAGCGGAACAACTAATCAATCTCATTTTGAAAAGCCTACCTGTTTTATTAAAGCTTCAAGCTTCCGAATCCTTTAATTTGACATGAAGAAAAAAAAATACTAACATTTAATTTGACATGAAAAGTTTTTTTTGCGTCAAAATTCGTGTCTCCTTCCTTGTCTATTAGTGATTTTTTTATTATATAAAAAAAATATATGTCTGCGAAATCTAGCAAACAACTGATAAACAAAAATCGAGTTCAAATATAACAATTTTTTGATTAATCAAGCGATTAGAGAGAGGAAGAGAAAGATTTCGACCTCCAGGAAATGGACCGAAGCTGAATGGCGTCGGATTTGGCGGCGACTTTGCGGGCGAGCTCCTCCGACTCCTCGCAGTAGAACAGGTGTATCGGCTTCTTCGTCGCCACTTTTGCCATGCCCTTTCTCTCTCCTCCTCCTCTTCTTCTGCTGTTTCTCTCTCTAGAACTAGAAGACGACGACGAGCGCGGATCACTAGCGCCAACTTTTTTAGGGAGATGGAATTGATTGATTGCAGCCCGTATGTCGATGGCGGCTTCGGCTTTATAGGGAAGGGGCTGCGAGCACGGCTCAGGTTCTCCCACCGAACCGACCAAAAATCCAGAACCGCACGCGACCCGATCCGAATTCAACTGCATGCCCGAATCTTTTCGAGAATTTTTTGCCTGCATAGGACACTTTTGGTAAATATTTGTGTTTTTGGGCCATTTGCCCAACTATTAGCGCTTTTGGCTACTTTGTGTTACGTCAGCAGCGCCACTATTCCCAATAGCGGCATCTTCATTTCGAGGTCGCTAATGAAAATAGCGACCTATGTTTTAAAAAAATTTGAATTTTTTTTTTCCCGTCGCTATTCCCACTAGCGACCTTAGTATAATAAGATCGCTGGGGAGATTGTGTTTCCTACTGAGGCCACTATTGGGAATAACGACCTTAGTACTATACTAAGGTCGTTATTCCCAATAGCGACCTCAGTTTTAAATTTTTTTAAAAAGTTTTTAAGAAATCGCTAAGTGTCTCAATACATTCATTCGAGCTCACTAACCTCATTATACTAAGGTCGCTAGTGGGAATAGCGACGGCAAACAAAAAATTTTTAAAAAAAATTAAAACATATTTTGCTATTCCCATTAACAACTTCTAAATGAAGAGACCGCTATTGAGAATAGCGGCCGCTGTTGACGTGGCACAAAGTAGCCCAAAAGCGCTAATAGTTGAGGAACTGGCCCAAAAACGCAGATATCTTCAAAAAGTGGCCTATGACGGCCAAAAAATCATCTTCTCGAACGGTTCGGATCTGATTGGTTCGGTGTTGCAGTTTGACCCCGAATACTGCTCAGCCCTAGCTGCGAGGGGGAGACCGTTGGATGGGAGTGGCGCGGATCGTAAAGTATGTAGGGGAAAGGGGTGAGATTGGAAATTAAAATCTTTTGACATTTGTTCATTATTTTTATGTGTCTTTTTTTGCGATAAGTTTCACTTAAACCCCCTTGGTTCGTGAGCCTGGTCTCAAAAACAAAAACATAAATTCCACTAAAACCTTCGTGGATTTTTGGGGTGTTCAACTAAGCCCGCATGAGGTTTTTACATGAATAATAAACTTGTTAGGATTGTGTCTTGAATACTCGTTGTTCCGATTAGAAGAAAGTAAGATGAAAAACGGAGGTCGAAGCGTCGAAGTGAGTAATAGGAGAAACAACAGCAGCAATGGTGCGAGCTAGTTGCGGTCGACCGATCTTGGTGACAGTCGACCGCACCCCCCGACCGCACCCCCGACCGCTCGTAGTACAGGGAATGTCAGAGAGTGGTACGGTCGACCGGTCTTGTTGGACGATCGACCGCCCGCAACGCTATGTTCGTTTTGGGCCTCGATTTGTTAGGTCGATTCAGCCCAATCTTCAACTCCAAGTTAGATCGTGCGGCTCCTATTCAGTTACTTCTTTTCCATGTTATATCGGACGACTGAGAATGAAGATTAGAGCTAGATTTTCTCTCTATTCTTCTATATATATTGTAAACTCCTCCAATATGCGAGGTAGTACTTCATAGATTATTTTTTCCATTGCAAAGAGAGGCTCGAGAGATAGATAGTTCTTGGTGAGTGAGTTTAATTACTTGTGTCAAGTGAATCAGTAACTCCTTGTAATCTCTTATAGTTAAATATCATATCTCCCTATATTTTCCCCTGGATTAAGTAAAAGCTAACCGGGATAAGTCATCATTGTTGTGTTTGTGTTAGTTTGGTGGATCTACTTGCTTGCTCAATTTATTCGATTTGTCTACTTCGACTTCCTCGTTGCTCTAATTAGTTCCGCTGCAACCAGAGGGCATTTGTTGACGCCCCAATCCTAACAAAACTCCCCAGGGCCGGCCCACCCTTGAGGTGGGTGAGGCGGCCGCCTCAGGCCCCAGAGTTTTTGCGATTTTAGGGGCCCCCAAATTTGTATCTTCCTTGTAAATATAGGCACATATTTTGCACGTTTAAAAAAATACTGTTATTAGGGATCCCAAAAATAATTATTTGAGCATTTAAAATTTTTGACTTCTTCAATAATGTATATTTTGCATTTTTTGCTTTGAACAATATGCAATTTTATATTTATGTTAATTTTTTTCGGTATAAGAGGCCCCATTTTGGGAATTCGCCTCGAGCCCCCGGGAACTCAGGGCCGACCCTGAAACTCCCCTATAGTTAAAAAATATATATACCCCGTGTCTTTTTGTATAAAATGTCTCTTTTTTCCTTCAAAACTCGAAAGATTTACCATCACAATTTTATTTAAGAAAAGGTTTTAAAATATTTTGTAGCTTATTCCTTATTTTAAATGAAATTGTCGTTTCTTGCTTCTTTCAGTTTACTTATGAGCAATAGTTTTCAGAACAAATATTTTAAATTTCTCTTGAATTACTATGAGAGCTTCCATAAATTTATAAGGTAAAATAATCATTTTTCAATTAAATATAATACAGTGCATTAATTAAATTAATTTTGACACTATAGGGGGTTTAGTAAGGGGGTAACTGCAACACCGGGGGGGGGGGGGGGGGGGGGGGGGGAATTAAGTGAAATTTATCCTCAAATTTTCATAATTCGTTTGAAAATTTAAATGATGAATAAGCTTAGATACAAAATTGGGGGAATCTTCATAAACCATACCCAATTATTGTGAGTTTGCATAAAGCCGTACATGTCTTTTTTTTTTGTTTGTTTGTCATACTATTGAATAAAAGTAGTTGTGGTTCGCCATACTCCAGCAAGACAAGTGGTTACACGAGGTCAGGTGACTGGTTTCATCTCCTTTAGGGGGTATTTAATCCTAAATTATCTTTGTTGTTTTTTTATTATAATACTAGGTTTGGCAATGGATACGTGCCTATGATATGTCTTCATAACGATGCAGCATATGAAAGTAAGGATTATAATGTTCGGAATAAAAAAATATATCTAATATGAAAGAGTTGCAGATGTCTTTAAAGAAAATCTTACATGGCCATATATAGTGATGTTATCCAGTGCAAGAAGCAGTGGGAAGCCAAACAAATGTTGTTTATTTAGTTCTTATAAATAACTTGTTATGTATATCAAGGAGGACAAATGTTTAATGATTAACTTTGGTGTTCTCAGTATATTCTACAATCAAATGTTAATATACTTTAAGATGTATACTATAATAATGTTCACGTATAATACTGGATACATTTACTTTCCAACATTTTGGATGCATGAATATAAAATTTCTATTGCTGGGTTAATGTAGCTTAAGTTTGAATAGTATGACAACAATTAGTTTTAAATAAAAGTCCATGTCTGAATAATTATAAATGAGTGTAGAATCCAACTTCTTAAATTTTTTATGGTGTAAAATGATGAAATTTAACTTTTAAGAATATATTTGATACTTTCAGTGTAACTTTAGGGGTTGAAATTTAACCAGGTGAATACCCATTAAAATCTTCCATTGCATTTAAACTCAATCAGAAACTCAATGAAATTTGCTACAAGAGCAATAAAAAAAAACGTAACAAATTTGAAAATCCGGAAATTAACAAACTTGAAATATGAAAATCTAAATTATTTAGGTATATATATATATACACACACACACATTTGAATCTGTCATTGTGTTTGAAATTAATCAGGGAACTCAGTAAAAAAAAATTACATAGGCAATCAAAAGAACCAACAAAAAAAATCCAAAAGTTTACAAACCTGAAATCTAAAATACTTTATGGGTAGAGAGAGAAAGTGAGAAAAAATATGAAAAAGTTAAGAGAGCATAGAGATATATAGTAATAAAGTGAGGAGTAATATATATATATATATATATATATATATATATATATATATATATATATATATACAAACTAGATTTTCCCGTGGCCACACATACAAAATTTGCCCTTGGCCACGTGCCTACGGCACGTTTTTAGAACGATACAACATATGAAAAGTCTTGTATATATATATATATATATATATATATATATATATATATATATATATATATATATATATATACACACACTAGATTTTCCCGTGGCCACACATACTAGATTTGCCCTTGGCCACGTGCCTACGGCACGTCTTTAGAACGATACAGCATACGAAAAGTCTTGTAAACAGTAAATCAAAAATTATGTAGCTGAAGTTTAAATAGTATGACAATAATTAGCTGTAAATAAAAGTCCATGTTTTCATTAGTATATGATGAAAAATAATTATAAATTGGGGTATAAAAGTTCTTGTTTCCACACCCACCCACCCACCCACCCACACACACACACACACACACACATATATATGAGTTGTTTTGGGGGAAAATTTGAATTTGAGATTTGAGGAGAAACTTTTGAGGGGGAAATGTGTTTTGTGATGTTAGATCTGGGCCTTTGATTTTAGGGGGATTGACGGAGAGCCACTCGATAGCTTTCTTTGTGTTTTATTATTATTATTATTATTATTATTATTATTATTATTATTATTATTATTATTATTATTATATATGCTCCATTGAAAACGGGTTTGTTTTCACTGGGTTGGAAAATAGCGATCTGAGCCGTGGGATCGCTCTTGATCGGGATCAACAGCTCAGATCGCTGCCACCCATCACCCATCTCACTTAAGTGGCGGAGGATTAATTTGGGAATTTCGTCCCAAATAACTCTTCGCCGTTCTAAAAAATTGAATCATAGGCCGTTGTTTGGAACACGGCCTTTTATAACCAACGACCTAGGCTATAAAATTTCATTGTTTCAAATAACTTATGCTATAAAATTTTATAGCCTAGGCCGTTGTTCCCAACAATGGCCTAGGTTATAAAAGGTCGTTGTTCCAAACAACGGCCTATGATTCGATTTTTTATAACCTAGGTCGTTGTTTCAAACAACAGCCTAGGTTCATTCAATTTTTTAGAATGAATGAGGCGAAGAGTTATTTGGGACAAAATTTCCAAATTAACCCTCCGCCACTTAAGTGAGTTGGGTGATGGGCGGCAGCGATCTTAGCTGTTGATCACGATCGAGAGCGATCCAACGGCTCAGATCGTTGTTTTCCAACCCGGTGAAAATAAGCCCATTTTCAATTCAATCGAGTATATATATGCTCGGTTGAAAACAGATTTGTTTTCACCGGGTTGGAAAATAGCGATCTGAGCCGTTGGATCACTCTCGATCGTGATCAGCAGCTCAGATCGAAGCACACTCAAATCTCCCACTAAGGGCCCCTAAAAGCGGAGGGGCAATTTTGGTATTTCGCGCCAAAAATGCTTCAGACATAGCAAACTTTTTTGCAAAAAGTTATACTTAGGACAACAACCTAGGTTGTTTTTTTAATAAAAAAATTCAACCTAGGTCGTTGTTCCCATCAACGACCTAGGTATGTACAAGTGTTTTTCCAAATACTTGTACATACTCAGATCGCCATCTCCCTCACAACTCTCTCTCTCTCGCTACTGGAGCTTGCGAAACCCATTTCCCAAACCCTAGCTCTCCCTCTCTCGATCAGAAAACCCTAGCTCTCTCTTGCTCGTTGCTTCTCACTCGATCTCTCCCTCTTCTCACACTCTTGCCCTCTTCCTTTGAAGATCCCGATTACAAAAAAATTCTAACCCATATGAAATCTCCCCAACCCTAAAACCCTAATCCTAAAGAAATTAGCCAAACCCTACTCCCCTTCCTTTCTCTACAGCAGCGCGCAAGGACCTCCTCTATCTCATTTCCGAAAACCCTCATTGTGAAAGATAATATTTTTTTTCTATTTTAGTAGATCTAACTAGGTTAATTGATTGGAATTATTTATTCAATGTTTGAGTGTACAATTTGTATATTATGCATAGCTAATTGTATATTAGGCAATTATAGTGTTATTTTCGATGTAGATGTACTATTAGTTGTTGTTGTTCGTTGTTAGTAATAGCACACAAAGAGATCCAAAAATTATGCAATTTTGCGAGTACGTCGGGCTCGCCACGCACAAGCCAACGCAACTTGTAGAAGTGTGTTTGGATTCACGGTTTGAAGTATACGGCTGTGTATCGCTTTCGACTATTTTTCGTGAGTGAAAGTGATACATCAGCGTATATTGCAAACCATGAGTCGAAACTCACCTCTACAAATTTTGTTGGCTCATATGTTTTGCGTCGGTCCTACTCCCAAACTTTCGGAATTTTTTGATATCGTTTGTGCGGATTTCTACCGCATATCAAACAACAACAATTAATGTTTGATTTCTATCGAGGGACTTTTCACTGGAAAACAACATTAAAAAAATAAGAAATTTTGCGAGCATGTCGGGCTAACTGCTTGCAGTCCAACACTACTTGTAGTTGCGAGTTCCGACCAATGGTTTGCGAACTACGTCAATGTATCGCATCGTTGGCATTTTTCAAGAGTGAATGCGATACACGGGCGTATCTTGCAAATCGTTGCTCGGAACTCGCTTGTACAAGTTGCGTTGCCTTATGTGGGGGGAGCCTAACCAAATCTCAAAGTATATTTTCTTTACCGTTGATTGTACGGTTTTCTCATGAATTTTGTTATGTTTTGAGCGAGTTTTCAATAGAGAACCAACTTGAAAAATCTGTAATTTTGCGAGTAGGTCGGTCTCACCACTCACAAGTCATAGCAACTTGTAGTTGCGAGTTGTCACCCACGGTTTCTTATATGCGTCCGTGTATCGCATTCCCCTCTTTTCCAAGAGTGAAAGCGAGCGAGACACGACCGTATCTTGCAAACCATGGGTCGGAACTCGCTTCTACAAGTTCCGTTACCTTGTGTGCGGCAAGCCGGACCTAATCGCAGAGTTTCATAATTTTTGGACGTCATTTGTGAGGTTTTGTCATGTATTTTGTTTCATATATATATGTATTTTGTTTCATATATATATATATCAATCGTTTGTTAACAAGCTGTTTTATATATGATGTATGTATTAATTTACCAAAAACATATTTTTTCTCCAGATAACAATGATACGAAGAGTTCTGCTGCCGGCGATAATTTTGTGCAGATAGAACCAATCATTGATTCCATGCCGTTAGTCAAAGAACATCTAAAACCAAAGTTAGGTATGACGTTTCCAACTTTAGTTGAGGCCGAAAATTTCTATTCGTCATATGCTTGATGTGGGGGTTTTGCAATGCGTAAGAGTGGGAATAAATTAAAGGGAAGAGTGGAAGTAGATAAGTCATATCTGTGTAATAAAGCCGGGTGGTCGCCGAGTCAACATAGTGATGGTAGACGGGGAACAACCTACGGAACGGGTTGCAAGGCTTGTGTTCGTGTAAAATTAAACGTAGTAAATAATACGTGGGTGTTGTATTCATTTCATGAAGCACACAATCACAAATTCATCTCACCCGGTAGAAGACATCTTTTGCCCTTAAACCGTTCCATGTCAAATACGGATAAAAGGATAATAGATCAATTCAACCAAGCTAATATCCAGACATGTCGGCAAATGCTCTTCTTCGAAAGTGCTAGTGGTGGTCACGATCATATAGGATTCACCGGAAAAAATGTTGGAAATTTACTTAGAGACTCGCAAGAAGTATTGGAAGGACATGATTCGAAAATGCTAATTGATTTTTTCGAATCTAAGAAACAGACAGATCCTTCATTTTTTAATGACATTCAAGTGGATCCCGAACGGCGGCTGTAACATTGTATGTGGGTTGATAGTATTTCTAGGATGAATTATCAAGAATTTGGCGATGTACTTTGCTTTAATGCCACATATAATATGAACCGGTATGAAATGTTATTTGCTCCCTTTGTTGGAGTGAATCAATATTGGCAATCGACTTTCTTAGGAGGTGGGTTCATTCCAAATGAGACGGCCTTTTCATTTGAATGGTTCTTTGAAAAGTAGTTAGGTGTTATGAACCGTGCTCCATTCGGAATCGTCACCGATCAAGACCGTGGGATTGCTACTGCAGTGAAGAAAGTTTTCTCCCAGACTCGGCATCGGTTTTGTATTTGGCACATATTGGATAAGTTACCGCAGGAGGTGCGTATGTTGAACGATGTCGATAAGTTTAGGGAATCATTGAAGAATGTCATATACAATTCCGAATATGTCTATGAATTTGTAGAAAAATAGAATTTATTGATTTCGAATACGGATTAGAGAATTAAAAAATGGTTAAACAATCTATTTGATATCCGTGAAAAATTGGCACCCATCTATGCTAAAGATTCTTTTTGGGCCGACGTGTTGAGTGGCCAACAGGTTGAGTCATCGCATTTTGCCTTGAAGCATCATACAGAAAAGAAATATTCTTTGTACGAATTTGTTGTCATCTTCGACCGTTTTTTAGGAAGGCAAAGACACGATGAACTAAAAGAAAATCATCATAACCGTGAGAAGAGACCGAAGTTGAAGAGCGAATGGGCTTTGGAGGCACAAATGGCGAGAACATATACTTTGAAATTTTTTTTACAAATTCCAAGACGAAGTCTCAAAAAGCTTCATGTACAATGTGACATTCGTTGGCAATCTTGAAACACCGGATAGTTCAACCTTCCATGTGATACTCTGTGGAGAATCAGAACCAGCTCGCCTTCTTCAGTTATGCAAACTAAACCGAATTATTACATGTTCTTGTCACTTCTTTGACTTCGTTGGCATTCCTTGCATGCATATTTTAGCGGTTCTTCGGTTCATTCATCACACTTCCCTTCTAGATATATACATTATAAGAATATGGACCCGAGATATGATGAGAATAAGTTATACATCTGTTCCAACCGAACGCAATATCGAGAATTTTGCTTCTCGATATTGTGAGTTGAGCTACCACGCAAAACAAATTGTCGATCTTGGTTGTTCCTCTAATGAAAGTTACAAATATACACTATAGAATTTGCAGAAGATCATTGACGGCATCTCTCGGCTGCAACCTGGATTCGGTGAACAACCCGAAGAGGCCTCACAACTGCATAATAGTACACAACTGCATGGTAGTGCAAAACCTCATGATGAAGGCAGTGGACACGTACCTACACGCGTAAGGGACCTACAACAATGCATGACAAAAGGGAAGGCCTCGCACCAAAAGATTGAGGTCGATAAGAGAACAACTTCGCTTTAAAAAACCGAGACGGTGCCGAACATACGGCACTGTGCAAATGGATCATGATTCAAGAAATTGTCCAACATTATTTAGGGGTAAGACTCGTAATTTCTTTGGTTCTCTCTCTTTTAAATTTATTATACTTCATTTTTGGGAAATGAATTTGTCACTAACTAAAACTTATCTTTGAATGAAGGGCAATCAATCCGTAAGAAGTAAATTCATCCGATGAAGAGAACTCTGACGAGAGATATGATGATGCATTGTGAATTGGAATTTTTTGATGTATAGTTTCAGTATGTTAGATATTGATGTAATAATTTGGCTTTTTTTGTGTGAGATTTGTTGTTAATTTTAAATGTTGTTGGGAATCAAGTGTTGTTGTTTTGTGCTGATTGTTAATTTTGTTGTTGTTGTTATTTTTGAGTTGTTATTGGTGTTAGTGTTGTTGTTAATTGTACATGTTGGTGGGAATCAAGTGTAATTGTGTGTCGTAGTTGTATGAGAATGTTGTGTAGCAGCCTGCAGCTGATGTGTTCACTTTTCATTTATTTATTTTTTTATTTTTGTAACCTAGGTCGTTGTTAAAGACAACGACTTTAGTTGAAGACAAAGTCTTTTGTGTAGAACTCACAAAAAAATCCAAAATTTGTTTTTAAAACTAAGGCCGTTGTTTAAAACAACGACCTAGGTTTTAGCCAAAAATATCAATTTTTTTGGGTTGCTATCTGATTTGGCCAAGTCAAAACGAGGAACAAGCCAGAGAGCAATTTTTTTTGGTATAAACCCAGGCCGTTGTCTTCAATAACGGCCTAGATTTATAAATAAATTGGAATTTTTTGGGTTGCTCTCTGACTTGCTTAAGCTAATATGTAGCAACAAGTCAGAGAGCAACATTTTTTTGTTAAAGATAGGTCGTTGTTGGAAACAACGACCTATGTTTTAGAAAAAAATTGGAATTTTTGATTTCCTCCCTGACTGGCCCATGCTAAAAGGAGCAACCAATTTTTCCTTTTAAAACTAAGGCCGTTGTCTGCAACAACGACCTAAGTTATATGAAAAATATTGTAATTTTTTTGGTTGCTCTCTGTCTTGGCCAAGCCAAAAGGAGCAACAAGTCAGAGAGTAAAAATTTTTTAAAGCCAAACCTAGGTCGTTGTTCTCCAACAACGGCCTAAATTATAGCAAAAAGCTTGAATTTTTTTTGTTGCTCTCTGACTTACCCAAGCTGATATGTAGCAACAAGTCAAAGAGCAACAATTTATTGTTTTTAAAGCTTAGGCCGTTGTCTCAACGGCCTACGCTTTAGAAAAAAATGGAATTTTTGATTTGCTCTCTGGCTTGGCCAAACTAAAAGGAGCAACAAGTTAGAGAGCAACCAATTTTTGGCCGTTGTCTCCAACAACGGCCTAAGTAATATGGAAAAAATTGGAACTTTTTGGTTTGTTCTCTGGCTTGGCCAAGCTAAAAGGAGCAACAAGTTAGAGAGCAACCAATTTTTTTTAAGCTAAGGCCGCTGTCTCCAACAACGGCCATTGTTATATGAAATTTTGCAAATTTTTTTATGCTTTTTACAAATGTCTCTCAACTCTTTACGAACAGTGTCTCTTGAACTGTATACAAAAGATATTCATATGCTTGTATATCGTTTATATATTTTATTAATTTCCATTTTTAGTCACCTAACTAGCCAATATACAATCGTTAAGGTTATATGTTTAAAAAAATATATTAAACAAAAGATGATCTTTTCATTCGTAAAAATCAATTTTTTAATATATTTTTACCCATAATATGTAATTTCTTCTGGAATGCATGTACTTATCCAGTTTAACACCTAACCCCTAACCATACCCCCAAATCCATAATATTTCAGTTAAGATTAGGGTTAGGTTAAGGTTAGTGTTAACAGGGGTTAGGATAGAGTTAGGGCAAGCTAGGGTTATGGTAGGGTTATGAGTTAGTGTTGGGTTATGAGTAGGATTTTGGTAGGGTTACGGGTGAGTGTAGGGTTACGAGTTAGTGTAGGGTTAGTGGTTAGGTTGCTATCTGAATAGGTATACACTTCGAGAAGAAATTACATATTAGGTGTTAAAAAAATTTAAATCGTAAGTTATTATACTATAAGACAGTTTTTTTATATTTTATGCGATGCCAATAAATATGTTCACTGCAGAAATCAAAGATGGCACCATATTAACATTTTGAAATAATAGTGAAATAAACTAGGCTACTTCAACTATAAGCTTCACTACCAAAAAAAAAAATTAAAAAAACATGGTAAAAAAATAAATAAATAAACAAATAAACAGAACAAAAAAAAAAAAAACAACCTATAATAATGTAGTCCACAACCCTACACTCTAGCCCTCGCATTACCCTCCTTTACGTAGGCCTTTCTTGTAAACAACGACCTTGACCCCCTTTTTTTTGGACCTGGCCCAAAAAATTATAATTTTTTAAAATGAATGTTAGCATGTATAATATTATTATTTTATTTGTTCATGTTAAAAAAAATATTCAAATATCAACAGGTGGTAGTTTATTATTATAATACTATACATCCAAGAATGCGTAATTTTTTATACGTCAACATGAACAAATAAAATAATAATTTTATATATCCAAGAATTCGTAAATTTTGTATTTTTTAATTTTTCGTCCATGTCCACACACATACTCATAACCCTACACTTACCCGTAACCCTACCATAACCCTATTAAACCATATACTCACCCGTAACCCTACCATAACCCAACTCATAACCTTACACGCACCCGTAACCCTACCATAACCCTACTCATAACCTTACACTCACCCGTAACCCTACCATAACCCTAATCATAACTCTACACTCACCCGTAACCCTACCATAACCCTATCCTAACCCCTATTAACACTAACCTTAACCTTACCATAACCCTGACTGAAATATTATGGGTTTAGGGGGTATGGTTAGGGGTTAGGTATTAAACTGGATAGGTATACACATTCTAGAAGAAAATACATATTAGGGGTAAAAATATAATTAAAAAATTGATTTTTACAAATGAAAAAAATCATCTTTTATTTTCTGTATTTTTTTTAACATTTAACCTAATGATTGTATATTGGTTAGTTAGGTGGCTAAAAATGAAAATTAATAAAATATATAAACGATATACAATCATATGAATGTCTTTTGTGTAAAGTTCGAGAGACACTGTTCATAAAGAGTGGAGAGACAGTTGTAAAAAGTATTAAAAAAAATTTGTAAAATTTCATATAACAAAGGCCATTGTTGGAGATAACGGCCTAAGCTTTAAAAAAAAATGTTGCTCTCTAACTTGTTGCTCTTTTAGCTTGGCCAAGTCAGAGAACAACCCAAAAAATTCCAATTTTTTCATATAACTTAGGCCGTTGTTGGAGACCACAGCCTTAGTTAAAAAAAAAATGTTTGCTCTCTAACTTATTGCTCCTTTTTGCTTGGCTAAGTCAGAGAACAACCCAAAAAAATCTAATTTTTTCCATATAACTTAGGCCGTTGTTGGAGACCACGACCTTAGTTTTAAAAAGAAAATTTGGTTGCTCTCTGACTTATTGCTCCTTTTAGCTTGGCCAAGTCAGAGAGCAAATCAAAAATTCCAAATTTTTTCTAAAACGTACAACGGCCTAAGCTTTTAAAAAAATTTGTTGCTCTCTGACTTGTTGCTACATATTAGTTTGGGCAAGTCGGAGAGCAACCAAGAAAATTCAAATTTTTTTAGAAGAAAAAAATTTGCTCTCTGACTTGTTGCTCCTTTTGGCTTGGCCAAGACATAGAGTAACCCAGAAAATTCCAATATTTTTCATATAACTTAGGTTGTTGTTGGAGTCCTGGAGACAACGGCCTAAGCTTTAAAAAAAAATTGTTGCTCTCTGACTTGTTGCTACATATTAGCTTGGGCAAGTCAGAGAACAAGCAAAAAAATTAAAATTTTTGCTATAACCTAGGTCGTTGTCTCCAACAACGGCCTAGGTTTAGGAAGAAAAAAAAATTGCTCTTTGACTTGTTGTTCCTTTTGGCTTGGCCAAGACAGAGAGCAACCTAGAAAATTCCAATATTTTTCATATAACTTAGGTGGTTTTTGGAGACAACGGCCTAAGCTTGAATTTTTTTTTATTGCTCTCTGACTTGTTGCTACATATTAGCTTGGGCAAGTCAGAGAGCAACCAAAAAAATTTACTTAGAATAATCATATTATTCCAATACAAAACATGAAAACTTGTCGATGTGTTTCCGATGTTTAGAATGTCGTTATATCATTCCAATTTTGATGATATATCTTTTTTATGGATTCTTGTTTCATTCCAATTTTGATGATTCAGAATTAACCATAATTGGTTTGACTTTCTATCATTCCAATATGAAACATAGTATACTTCTTGTGTAAAAACTATAATAGTTATTGTTCTTTATTTAGTTAAAGAAACTTGATTGTGATGCTTGCATTATATTTTTGCTAAGCTAATTATTAATTGTACTAATTTCTTTTGTGGAACTAAATACTTTGTGAAATTCATTGCAATTCTTAGAGATGTGTCTCTTGATATTCTTGTTTTCAATAAGCTAGCAAAGATGGAGGAGTTTAATTTGTCAACATAGATTTCAAAATAATGATTTGCTTAAAATGGAGGAGTAAACATAAAGCAGTGTGCAGTGATAGAGTTTCAGTTTATTTCTTTCCAGAATAAATTAGTCACTTGTTTGGTAAAACTTATGTTGAGTCTAAGACTCTTGTGTTCACTGAGCTTAAAACTCTTATTCTGTTGTTATTTGTTTTGTTTGATTTTTAAACTATGACAGGTTATTCCAGTTGGTTTAGTCATTGTGAACTATTCTGTTGTAATATGGTTTGAAGACTATTTAATTATTTTGGTTTAGTCTTTTTAAACTATTCGGATTTATAACTGATTTAGTCCTTATGAACTGTACATTGAGTGGTGCATTTCTTCTATTTAAAGACTGCTATCAGCCAGTCAGCTTCATATTGAACTGATGAGGTAGTACTTTTATATATTGAGAATATAAGAGGGGATTGTTGGATATATATGTATATTCTCACTATGTGAATAATACTATGTGTAAGATTATTTTATTGGTAATGTGTGTGTTACACGTACTAATTGTATGGATATCAGAACGCGGGTTGAGTGGGTTGAGAACCCAGTATCCAAACTAGTATCTATTCTAGAAATACTGGCTTGTGATAGTAGTCTAGGTATTCCAATTTTGATACCTAGGATAGATATCTCAAACACATTAGTCTAGGATATTAATCCTAATTTTTTTTGTTATAATCTCTCATAATCTCTAACAAAATGTGCGTGTTGGTAGATTGACAAATGACACTAAGTCTTTTTCCCATTATAATATTAGAGATTAGAGATTTAAGTCAATATTAAAGTGCATAAAATATTTAAGAATAATGCTACATCCAATATCAATTTTACTGTATTTCTCTTCACTATCTTAAGTGACACACTTCAATAAATGGGATTAGAAAGAGTAAACGAGGAAACTCTTCAATACAATGTATTATCTATAAAGAGAATAATAGTGAAATTGATAGTGGATCAAATATTACTTAATATTTAAATTACGAGGTCCCTTAAGTTGCATTGATTTGAATCAGTAAAGGATTGGTCAAACCAAGCTTCATTATTCATGCCGTCTTACATATGTCATGCATGCAAAGGTGGGCTGCAATGGCATGTTATCTGCTTCCATCTTAACCGTGTGATATGATCTCATCACCATTAATATAAAAAAAAAATTGAGTTGAAAATCTTTGTTTTTTTTAATAAGACATTTTTTGAAAATATTTATAGAAATAAGACAGTTGCTATTTGTGCTCGTAAACTTAACAACTAAACTCGTAGTTTCCAGCGGCGAGTTTAGTCATTTCATGCTCGCTGTTCTCAACAGCGATGACATTTATACTAGTCTCGCTGTTGGGAACAATGAATTTAGTTCAAAATTTTGGAAGAAGACTCGTCATTCCCAATGACAATGACATTTATACTAGACTCGCTGTTGGGAACGGCGAGGATGTAGAAAATTTCACAGAGAGCGAAACATTCTGTTGGGCTTAGTGAATTTTCGAAAAAAACTTCGTAATTTTTTAAACTAAACTTGCCGTTCCCAACAACGAGCCTAGTGTAAATGTCCTCGCCGTTGGGAATAGCGAGACTTCATTGAAAAATTTGAGCTAAACTCGTTGTCTCCAACAACGAGTCTAGTATAAATATCTTCGCCGTTGAGAACAGCGAGTCTTCATTGAATTTTTTTTTGAACTGAACTCGCCATTGTGAACAGCGAGTTTCTAAAAAAAATAGCACTAAACTCGCCATATCCCAACGGCGAGCATAAAACAACTAAACTTGTCGTTGGGAATGACGGGTTTAGTTGTTGAGTCTACAAATGTAAATACTTTGACAACTGCCCTATAAGTACAAATATTTTCAAAAAGTGGCATACGAAAAAAATTCAAAATCCTTGACCTATTTTCAATTAATTGCAACTATTATTTTATTCAACTAGTTGTGTCAATTATTGTTATTAACACTCTAACTAATTATTTTTAGTTGACCGAATAATTAATATACAATTAATAGTTTGTGGGAGACTAATATCAAATTTGGAACAAACTCAATGTTCAAAGGAAAAAGCTATACATACAACATTCACTCCTTCAACCATATTGTGGTACTCATCTAGTGGATGTGTCTACTATAATGTATAATAGACACTCCACTAGATGAGTGACACGTTACAGTGTAAAGAGTGGATGTTATAAAATACTCAATTCGTTTCAAAATATAAGTCATTCTAGGTTTATACACGCTTATTAAGAAAAAAAATATAGGATTAACAAAAAATACTAACAATTTTTTATTTTTGAAGCTCATAAATGAGCTATCAATTGTAAAATGTCCAATTCGTCATCATCTATAATTTTAATATTACTAATTTAATAAATAAAAAAAGTAACGGTAAAATTGATGAACTAATAATTTTATAAAATGTCCAGTTTGTCCCATAAAAAAGTACTTGATGAACTAATAATGATAATACATTTGTCTCAAATACTTAAAGTAACTTATATTTTGAAGGGGAAAAAAACTAGAATGACTTATATTTTAAAACATAGTGAGTAAATAGTATGCGTAACATTGTCAAATTACGTTATTAACCAATCCCAAAACAAAATATTGGCCACTATAACTTTGTTGGGGTTTTGCTCATCAGTGACGTCATAATAATCCATTAACCCTCGGCCACTCCTTACCTGTTCCTACAAAAAATTAAGGGCAAAACCAGAGTACCCCCTCAATGTTTGACCCGATTATAAAATGTCTATATAACGTTTGAAAAAATACGCTAAACTCATTTATCCGTTAACTTAACTTCATCCGTTAAGTTATAATTATTAAATTAGTTTTTTACCCTTACCCTTTCATAATCCAATCTATTCTTCCTTTTCTTTTCTCTTCATCCTTTTTTTTTCTTTCATTTTTCTATGTTCTTCTTTTTCTTCATTCTTTTTTTCGTTTAACTTTTTTTCTTTAATTTTTCTCTATGCAGTCAATTTATAATTTTGATTTGCATCTATAATTTGGTGCTGTTTTCTTCTTATCTCGTTCCCAAATGAAACTAAACTTTATATTATTATAGTTGTAATTTGAGAGGGTTCTATTTTGGCTGTTGTCACCTGTCACTACTACTTGAATTAGCAAACTTCGTGGCTGACAAAATTTGCCAAACATCTAAGTTGCTCCGATAGCCTTTCAAGTTATTAGCTACAGGTTATGAATTTTTTTTAAAAAACACAGGATTGTACAAAAAATTACCTAACTACTCAATATGTTCTGTTCAACTTAACAAATTTATTATTTTTTATTATTTGAAAGCAGTGAAACTCTACTAAGAGCATTTGTAGTCGTTGAATGTAAAAATATCCATATATGGATAAATAGAAATAGGATTCCCAATTTTGCTGCACTCGTGCAAAGCTATTTTTTAGAGCATCTGTAGTCGTTTGCTATTTATCCATAATATGCATTTTTTGCTAAAAAAACCGCTGCAGTCGTTTGCTATTTATCCATATTATGGATAAATCGCTACAGTAGATTGCTATATTTGAGAATCCGCATATAACAGAATCTGCATAAGTTATATGCATATATGAGTGACGGCACATCATGTGCCGTCCCACAAAAAAATTAATTTTTTTTCGTCGGATGTGCCGTCTGTTGATTTTTTATCTTTTTTTCAATTAAAATAATCCCGGCGCTCCCCAAATCCTCGGACGGCACATGATGTGACGTCCGGTGGGTTTTGTAATTTTTTAAATTTTTTTTGCAATTTTTAAAAATGTTTTTATAATTTTTTGATTTTTTTTACAATTTTTGAAATGTTTTTGCAATTTTTATAATTTTTTTGTAATAACTGAAATGTTTTTGTAATTTCTAAAAAATGGAAAATGACAAAAACAATTGGTCTCCAAATCCTTGGACGGCACATCATGTGCCGTCCGGGATTTCCGGTGGATTTTTTTTTTCTTTTCTTTTCTTTTCCGTGCTTTCTCCGTGCTTTCGCGTATATTTTTTTGTTTTTTTTCTCAGACGGCAAATCATGTTCTGTCGCTTAATATTTTAATATAGATAGCTAAAAAATAGCTTTGCACGAGTGCAGCAAAAGTGAGATTTCTATTTCTATTTATCCATATATGGATATTTTACATTGCAATGACTAAAGATGCTCTTAGCAAAGTATAATAAAATATTGAGCAACGGCACGTGAAAAAAGTGTAAAAAACGAGTAAATTTGTCAGACAGCACATGAAGTGCCGTCCGACAGGGGAGCAACTTTAAAATTTTTTTATAGTGTATATGTATACTTTTCACCCAATCGCTTTAAAAAAAAAATTTATACTATTCCTAAAAAAAAAAAAAAAAAATTATACTGTAAAGTAATTTTTTTTATAGTGTATATGTATACTTTTTATGTATACGTTCCAACACGGACAGGGGAGTAATATTGTGTTTTGCACCATGAAGTATACATAAAAAACCATGAAGTATACATATTTCACCCCATGGCTTCACCTTTTTTTTTATAAAAATAACTCAACGGACGGCACATCATGTGCCGTCCGGGAAAAAGGGAATGGGTGGGACGGCACTCCGAGTGCCGTCCGAGGGGATTATTATTGGGGTTTTTTTATTTCTTTTTGGCGATAATTAATGCGAAAAATTAATTAATTTTTTAAACGGACCGTACTTGAAGTGCCGTCTTCAAGTGCCATCCGACGAATAAAAAATATTTTTTTTCGTGGGACGGCACTTCGAATGCCGTCCCTCAATTATCGATAAAAGCTATATCGATTCTCATTTATAGAAATCGATTGTAGCGATTTATCGATAAAATGGATATTTGACAAACGAGTGCAGCACGTTCGTTTGCCAAATATCCATTTTATCGATATTTGGCAAACGACTACAGATGCTCTAACATATCACATGGTCAACATGATGATTTTGAGTGACAATATGTTGCGTATGTATTTTTTCGAGACAACTGTAGCTGTTGCTTAAGTGAAGTAATAATAATGAAGGACCCCTGAAGTGAGGTAGCCTTCTTAAATTAAATCACGGTCGAGATTTTAGTAGAAAGTTGGAGGTCAGCTGTTAAAGTTAGTTTTTTTCATTGAGCCTATTATTAATAAAAATGATGCTGGTTCAAATTTTTTAAAGAAAATTTTACTCTCAAATAAATAGTACTCTTCAAAATATTTAGTTTAATTTTTTAAATACTATTTCTGTTCCTTTTTTTTACTGAGATGTTTTTTTCCTGGTCTGCAGATTGAGCATTACCTTCAGGTAGTAAAAACGGAACTAGTTTCAAGAAAAATATTATAAAGAATCTACATGATATGGGTTAGATGACGTGGCCCCACCTGGGCCACCGGATCCCCTCAAAAAATCGCACTTCTATGATCATCAGGTCAACCCAAAGTCATATGGGCTTCTGCCACGTCAGACCCACAAGCAAAAGGGTCCGATCTGGCCCAGTAGGATCTCAGACCCGTTTTCCCTGTCTATAAATACCAGACCCCCTCCTCACTGTGAAGGTAATCAAACTTTCTCCTCCTGAACCCTAGCTATTGTTGCTTTTCTAGTGACTCACTAGATCGTCGGAGAGCCTCTCGCCGAGACCTTTCACAGTGTTTCTAGGCAGTGTGCAGGTACCCTGGACCGAGCCGAGCCCACAGATCCGAGCCGAGCTGCTAGATCCAAGCCGAGCACCCGGTCCCTACCTCCATCATGCTACTCCTGAGTCAGCCCCTCAGCTGGGGGTCGGTCCAGGGCCAGTGCCGCAACTTCCACTATACAAACTATAAGAACTCACACCTGTTGCAACCACACCCTAAAAACAAACTGCATCTGGTCGGCGCCATCTATGGGAACAATCGATTCTGACTTCATTCCGATCCCAGCCGGGGTCGTCATCCTGAAATTCGAGCTCTTACATGGCACCCAAAGCCAGAAGAGTTGTCGCCTCTGGACGTCGTCCAGATGCTCCTCCCCAGAACACCCATGCCGACGCTCAGGGATCCAACCATCCAAGGGTCGACGGCGAACCCAGAGTCGGACCGGGCGCTTCTCGCTCGGTCGGGACCGACCTACGTCGCGTCATCGAGAACCGGCAAGCCAGACAAACAAGGGGAGGGGCTGCTTCCAACTCGGTCCCGAACCATCCCAGGCAGTCGTCCCGAGAGTGGGAGCCAGAGCTCAGTCGAACAGCCCGGAGGAGGCCACTCCAGCGCAACCCGGCCGGGCAAGATCCAGTCACACGATCCGAGTTCCAAAACTTTCGGAATGAGGTCCTGGAGGCCATCTTAGGGGCCATCAGAACCGAGACACTCCACCACTTTTACTCGCGGTCGGGTGCCGGAGTCAGCGAGCCTCGCGGCTCGACTCGCCCACTAGAGCACGAAGATGCCGTACTCCGATGCCTACAGGAAATGGAGAAATGCCTCGACCATTTCGGCGAGGGTGGTCCGATGCTGGCTTAGTGTCATATGCCGACCCGACCACCTTTCTCTACTCCTATCTTGGAAGTAGAGATTCCCAGGAATTTCTGGCCTCCCCAGTTCGAGACTTATGATGGCGAGGGTGATTCTGCTGATCACATGGATGGGTTCAAGACCCTCATGATGATTCACAGTGCTTCAGATCCCCTCCTGTGTCGCGCCTTCCCTACCACCCTTCGGGGCCCGGCCCGGGAATGATTCTCTAGACTCATCCCCGATTTGATCTTCTCGTTCGACCAGCTGGAGGCCAACTTTCTGGCCTACTTCGTGACCAGCAGGAAGGCCAAGAAGACGAGCGCATCGTTGTTGTACCTCCGACATAAGGAAGGAGAGTCACTCCGGGAATTTTTTTGGAGGTTCATCGCGGAGGCAAGGTCTGTCTCATCCCTAGACGCCGGGGTCGCCTCGGCAGCGTTTCGACACAATGTCCGACACGGCCAGCTGAAAGCTTCCTTGGCCAAGAAGCCTCCCCTAGACTTCCCCGACCTGCTTAACCGGGTCGAGAAGTACATTTGGGCGGAGGAGGCCCTAAACCCAGAAGGCACCAAAGAGGTCACTGAGAAGGGGAAGCACAAGGCCGATGAGGCCGAGCCTACCAAGAAGGTTCCAAAAGACCGGACCGGCATGGAGAGGGTCCCTACAGTCCCTCGCTTCGAGAGGTATACACCACTGACACAAAATGTGTCAGCCATCCTCCTAGAGATCGAGGATAAAGGGATCGTCTGATTCCCTCCCCGATAGAGCAACATCGGCAAGAAGCAAGACCAAAGGTTCTACTGCCGCTTCCACCGAGACACTGGGCACGATACAGATCATTACCGAGTCCTCAAAGATGAGATTGAGGCCTTCATCCAATGAGGGTACCTGAGAAAGTTCGCCCGGGCCAATCCCAAAGACCGGAGGGAGCCGAGGAGCCTGAGGCCTTTGCCTCCTCCTTGGACGACTGGCCGATGGTCCGAGCGGGATCCCGAACCCAAGGAGACAGGGGACCGGCTATACTGCATTGCGTCCACAGCGGACCCATGGGAGGGGAATCCAATACCTCTCGCAAGGCTTTCGTTCGAGGGGTCAACTCTGTTATGGACCATCCCTCCCTTCGAGTCCAGCAGCGGGCGGTCTCCTTCTCCGGGGAAAACCTCGAAAGCGTCCGGCTTCCGCACTGCGACACCCTCATCATCATCCTTATCATGGCCAACTTTGAGGTTCGCCGTATCCTGGTAGACAACGGCAGCTCGGTTAATATCCTGTTCTTAGAGGCATTTGAGAGCCTCAAAACTCCCCCGAGAAAAGCTCAAGCCAGCCGGTTACACCCTTCACCGATTTTCGGGCGTCCCCATACAAATTGAGGGGATTGTGACACTAGATGTAACGGCAGGTACGACCCCCATCCTCCGAACCGAGTCGATGGATTTCATGGTGGTCAACGTCAATGCAGCATACAATGCCATCCTCGGCCGACCCAGGCTCTGTTCGTTCTAGGCCATCCCCTCGGCCTACCACCTAAAACTGAAGTTCCCTACCGACCTCGGGATCGGGGTCATCCGAGGCAACCAGGAGTCGGCATGTTCGTGCTACATGACTGCGGTCGGGGAAAGGCCTAAACTTATGTAACCAATCCATTGTAATCAGCACTTACATGTTGTTCCCTTTTGTAAATAACAATGTGTAATTTTGGTTTTCTCCTATACTTTTTAAATTTTTTCAGTCCAAGTTAAGGGGGCTCGACCTTCGGCACTAACCTCGAGCCATGCCCTAGCTTTCTCAAGCTAACAGGGCTCTGCACTCGGCGATACCTCCGAGCCACAACCTAACAACTCTTCCGAGTTAAGGGGGCTCGACCCTCGGCATTAACCTCGAGTCACGCTCTAGCTTTCTCAAGCTAACAGGGCTACGCGCTCGATGGTGCCTCTGAGCCACAACCCGACAACTCTTCCATGTTAAGGGGGCTTGACCCTCGGTATTGACCTCGAGCCACGCCCTAACTTTCTCAAGCTAACAGGGCTTCGCGCTTGGCAGAACCTCTGAGCCACAACCCGACAACTCTTCCATGTTAAGGAGGCTCGACCCTTGGCATTGACCTTGAGCCACGCCCTAGCTTTCTCAAGCTAATAGTGCTTCGCGCTTGGCAGTGCCTCCGAGCCACAACCCGACAACTCTTCCATATTAAGAGGGGCAACCTTCGACAGTGATCTCGAGCCACGCCCTAGCTTTTTCAAGCTAATAGGGTTTCGCGCTCGGTAGTGCCTCCGAGCTACAACCCGATAACTCTTCCATGTTAAGGGGGCTCGACTCTCGGCATTGACCTCGATCCACGCCCTAGCTTTCTCAAGCTAACAGGGTTTCGCGCTCGGCAGTGCCTCCGAACCACAACTCGACAACTCTTCCATGTTACGGGATATCGACTTTTGGCACTGACCTCAAGCTACGCCCTAGCTTTCTCAAGCAAACAGGATTTCGTGCTCGGCAGTGCCTCCGAGCCACAACCCGACAACTCTTCCATGTTAGGGGGGCTCAACCCTCCACGCCCTAGCTTTCTCAAGCTAACAGAACTTCGCGCTCGGCAGTGCCTCCGAGCCACAATCTGACAACTCTTCTATGTTAAGGGGGCTCGACCTTCGGCAGTGTAATACCCCGCAAGATAAAATGATTTATTTTGCATTATTAAATAATATTAAATATGTAAAGTTGACTATTTTCTTGAAACTGCAATTTCGCACGTGCAACACACGTGCAAAGTTATGAATTTTGAATTCTTAAAACTTTATGGTTAATGATTGATTTTCCTTATTTATTTATGATATTTTAATTTTCAGATTTATTTAAATTAATTTGACTATTTTATAAATTTGTCGATTTTACACGTGCAAATATTTTTGGTGCAAATATCCAATTTTAAATTCTTTATTAAATTCTCCTACTTATAATTGAGTCTATCCTAAATTTTTGGATTTTTCTGAATAAAGAAACCATTTTTATAAATATTTCGAAAGAGATGGGCTTTTATATAAAAAGCCGTTTGGATCTCAAATAAATAATGAAAATTCGTTTTTACTGATTTTTGAGCTTTCCATGGTCATCATTGAAAATAAAATATATTTAAACTTTATTTAGAGTTGATTTGGTAAAGATTTAAACAAATATGGTATTTTTGCAAATATGGAATTTATGTTGGATCTTGTGCAAATGTTTTCCTGGAAAGTAAAAGTCAGATATTTTAATTGGAAAATATAATATTTATTATTAGATACTATTTCTGAATTTTCTGGATTTTTACGAATATTTCATGACGTATTTGCAAATATTACAAAAGGAATGACTTTTGTGCAAAATTACCACTTTTAGTACAAATCCAAAATTTTATTTTTTCTGCCCGGTGCTGGATATCTGGAAAACTCAATAGTAAAAGGATTTGGTTTTATTTTAATTTATTTAACTTATTTTAACTACTTTATAAAGAAATGTTTATATATGTAAAGTAATAATTTGTTAAGGGATGTTTCCATAAACTTGTAAAACCCTAGAAACTCCAGATTTTGGCCTATATTATAGTCACTACAGCCGTCCCTCTCCTCTGCAAAAATAAAATATATTTTTACTATTAATTTCTTGGAGTTTCAAAAGGGGTGATCTTAGATTTTGCAAAAGAAGGGCTTTTTCTTATTCTTCATTAATTCGATTGGATTTCTTCACTGAGGTGAGTGGCTTGTTTGTTTTACTTTGTTTTGTGCATGTTGTATGTGAGTGATATAATTTGTTTTGTTTTATTCTTGTAATGTTGTATATGATATTTCATCTACTAGAAAGCATGTTAGAGTTTGAGTATGAATATGTACTTAATGGATTGGATGGATTGATGAATTAAAAATTGATCTTTTATGAACCCTGATTATCTATGGATAGATTTGCAAGTGGATGATGTGAGTTTTTATTATCATTGAGTTTGGATGAACACATCTTGATTATAGAAATGTTAGATTTGTTCATGTTCATGAGTTAATAATAGTGATTGAGTTTGAGGAAATTTTGAGAAGGACTAATGAACTAGGAGATCATGTCTCGAATTGGATTTGAGATAAATTGGATTGAGTTTGACGAATACAACTAAATTGGGGATCTTTTTGAGGTCTTGGTATTGATATGGTTTGGATATGAATATGAAGCTATTTCATTGAACAATTAATTTTTAAGAAACTCTATTTTGTTTATATGCACAATTCATGTTTGATTGAAAGAAATTAACAAATCGCTATTTTTATAAATTCGAGTAGTTTTGATTTATTTCTTATGGACGATTATATATCCTACAAGTTGTATTTGATCAAATAAGTAATATGTTTTTGATAGAAATCGTTTTCATATAGTAAAACTAGATATCGGTTGAAATATGCACAACCGAAATTTGCAGTCTGCAGGTCGACGGTCGTCCGGTGTGACTTTCCAGTCGACCGTTGCTGCCTGGCTGCTGTAATTTTCTTGAAGTTTTTAAATTATCACGCGGAACAGTCGACTGGCTCATCTTTACAGTCGACTGAGTCTGCTCCGTTTTGATGTCACACTGAGAATTGGATTTTTCTCTGGACAATCGACCTATGACCTTTTACAGTCGACTGTTATACTGAGAATTATTTTCTTAAAGATTATTGGATTTATCGCTCTGGACAGTCGACCTATGACCTTTTAGAGTCGACTTATAATACTTTGAATTATTTTCTCAAAGCTATTGGATTTTCTCTCTGGACAGTCGACCGATGGCTTTTGTAGTCGACTGATACTGATATGTCTATACATATTTTAATGTTCTTTTAAATGATTTATCCACCAAATGTTTTTAATCTATAACTTACTATTCTATATTTTATCTTCTACTGAACATATACTTTCAAGTGAGTTAACTAAGCAATTTATGTTGGAAGTTTTGTTTGGATATTTGGGTGTGAGTCTCTAGAGGGTGTGCGACCCTAGTATACCGGCAGTTGAGATATTTATGTTTGGGCCTGTTGAGACATTTTAGTTGATCAGTTGTTGAGTTAAGTCCGGTAGGGTACACCAACTCTAGGAGATTCGTAAAGTAATCAAACAACCTAAATGATAAGGACAGGCACTAGTGGTGATATGATGAACGAGAACATGGGTTATGGATCTCAGTATGGCTCGCGGAGTGAGATAATCCCCGGAATTATCCAGGTGTGAGTGAAATAGTCTCCGGAATTACCTGTGGTGTGGGATTGATTGTAATCCCTGTTTCCCTAAATACGTATTTTGTGAATAAATTTCGTATTTTGATTTATTATAAATTCAGTATTATTTTAAACTCGACTTTGGGCCTTCTATTAAAATCTTTCGGACCGGAAATTGTATTTTCTCCGAATAATAGTGTATTCCAACCTTAATGTATATTTTATAAGTGATTGGCAAATTGTATCTTATTTTATTACTATCTGAGTTTTCATAAACTTGTTTATCTCACATTTCATCTTCATATATATAATACTACATTTATTGGTAATTTTATTTCTCCATTGTATTTTAAACCCAATTGCCATTTGTCCAATTGAAGCCCACAGCCAAATTACCTTATAACTAAACCGGTTATTATACCCCCAAACCCACTAACTTACCCAACCCGATAGCAACCCTAATCAGCCAACCCTATATATTCTCCTTATCACTGTTCGTTTCCCTATCCCATATATGTGCCGCTTCACCATCGCCTTCCCCTGATTTCCCGTAGCCCACGACTGCGCCCTTCATCTTCTACCTCCCAGCCGCATCTCTTCCATCCGCCATCACCAACCACCATCATCTTCACCATCGAACCAACTCCTGAACCCAATCAACCTCGACGCCATTAACCGCCCCCTTCAATCCCGCTTCACCTCCATTACCATCGCCTCACCGTCTCCTCATCACCTTGACCTCCGTCGCGTCGCCATCGCCTCTGCAAGCCACCGCCATCACCCTGTGCTACTCCTCCCCTGTTTCGCAGCGAAACAGAGTAGCCGCTGTCGTCGACTTCACAATCATCGCCGCCGCTCGTCGCACCGCAGTCGCCGCCGTCGACTTCACAATCATCGCCGCCGCTCGTCGCACCGCAGTCGCCGCCATCGAAGAACCCCCACCGTCGCTACCTCGCTTGTGCTCTGTTTCGTCGAAGGAATGAACGAAGAAGAGAATGAAGAAGAAGAAAGGAGTTGGGCGGGAATCGATCGCAACCATCGGATCGTTTCAAGATCCGTGCGATCTGATCGCTGATCGGTGTTCGCCCACAGCAAATCCTGGTTCGCTGTTCCGTGTTTGGGATCGGATCCGCTGTGAGGAAGCGATCCGATTCGCTGCGTTTGCTGTTATGTGTTCTTGCTGCACGAGATCCCACTTCGGCTGTCCCCTATTCTGGCGCAGATCCGCTGCATTAGAGCGATCTGATTCGCTGGAATCGCTGTTCCGTGTTTTGGCGCGCCAGATCCACTCTCGCCGTTTGCTGTTTTGACTGATCGTGTGTGGGGAAAATTCACTCTTTGGTCAATCTTCGCACGCGCTTTTTGAGGACTTCTTCCGGGATTTTCTACCCAAATTTTCTTCTACAAGTGGATCTAGTCATCGTCAATCTAAGGCAAGTATCCTTGTACATTTTTATTGTTCTAGTACAAGTACCCTTGAAAATACTACAAATAGTTAGATTATGACTCCTCTTTGAAATATCATTGTAGATCAATATTGAACCTCTAAATTGACAAATCTAAGAGTCACAAAATTTCCTCGTATTTAATTTTTAATTATTGGACTGTTTTACCCATGAACACACGGAAACATAGACATATGAATTTAGGAGCCCTAAATTTGTAGATACATGTCACATTTAATTTTTGACGAATTTGCAACTATTATGACTTGAAAAATATTTATCATTTGCTGGTTGACCTCCATTATCATGTATTGATGCCTCATAATAACTTAGACACCAAATGACATTTTCCCATGTGACCTACGCTAGTAAATTATTTCTATGAGTTGCTGTCCTGAATTTCCTTTCGCTGTTTCGACCCCTTTATCATTTGAATCTGGACCCGAACCCTGAATAGAAATTGTAGATCTGGATGTGTAGATATCGATAGCTTCCGAAAGTTTTCAATTCGGAGTTACGGTCTAGGAGTTATGGCAGTTATACTGCAGCTGTGTCAGTAGACGCAGTTTTGCAAAACTGCTGTACACAATTACTTGGCGCATTAATGTAGCTGTGTAAACAGCGAGCGTTTGACACGAAATTTTATATGTAGTTGCTGGAAACCCTATAGGACATACCCAATTTTTCTTAGAATTAATTTTCATTATTTTAACCCTGTTCCACCTGTATAAACTCAAATATACAATTCTGCCTGAACAAATGTAACAAGCCGGGGTTTGAGGGAAGGACTATAGAGTGGACGGTATAGGTAAGTGTACTCGGAAGGGGGCCCGTGTTTTCCAAAGTTATATGTTAAATGAAACTAAGTGCCACGTAGAACTAAGTGCCACATCATGGTGATGGGGGCCACCTCTAGAGCCTACGGAGGCCACCTCTAGAGCCCATTACAAGGTTACATGATATATATTTGCGATCACATGGAACTATGTGCCACGTAGAACTAAGTGCCACGTCATGGTGACGAGGGCCACCTCTAGAGCCTACGGGGGCCACCTCTAGAGCCCATGGTTGATCACCTGCTTGTTTGATGCCTGAGTACACCACCCTATAGACTCCATTACTAGGTCTAAACGCAACTGATTTGACTGTAGCAACCATGTAGTAAAAAGATGGATGCATGTCGTGCTACCTAGATAGTAATCACACAAGACTTGAACTTAATACCTGATACATGATTATCCTATTGCCTGATTATCCTGTACCTGATTATCCTGTTACCTGATTACCTGGTTACCTGATATCTGATACATGAAACTTGAACATGATACCTATAACTTGAAATATGAAACTTGATACGTGAAACCTGACACGTGAAACATGATACTTGATGTTAGTTACCCCTACAGGTTCACCTGACATATGCTTTACCATTAGCAGTTGTTAACTAGCCTGTTTACTAAGAAGTCCTCCCTTGCTAGCTAATTCCTGGTTGTTCCCACTACTTGTTGTATCCCTGTTACATTCTTGATTCCAGTTTCTGTTCCCCATACCTGTACTTGTTTTCACTATTTGTGGCCCTAGCTTGCACTAAGGGCATCTTCTATTGTTTTTCCCTGTTTTTCCTTTTCATATTTATTAAGCAGACTTTGGGACAAGCTACCTGCTGGAATTGGCGAGCAGATATTTCAGGCTTCGCTTGGAGCAAGGACTTGTTTAAATAATTGCTTTCCTTAAGGTATTTATTTCTTTTGCTGTATAAGACTTGTTTCCGAGTTTACACTTGATCCAGACATGAGAACTATTTGAATATTATTATTTGTTTAAATTGTTTTCTATTGCTTAATAAATTATTCATGCATGTTGGGTTACATATAAATCTGGTTATATTCTTGTTATGATGCTGAGTCGATCCTACAGCTTATGGATGATGTAAAAATCATTCGCTGGGCTTCGTCATGTGCTCGTATTCCATATTTTTGGGAAGCGGGGCGTGACATTGATCTCCGAAATTATCGGGATTGAGGCGACACACATGTGGTATTCATGTGATGAGGTGCCATCGCTTGCGGTGTGGGGTATTCTCGAAGATTCCCAGGTGTGAGTGAAATAGTCTCCAGAATTATCTGTGGATAGAGATTGACCTCCGGAATTATCGGGGCATGGGCTAATACTCGCAGTTTATCTTTATCTCGTAGTAGTCATCGTGTTAGGATTAGTTGCTTAGCGGGAGATTAAACCCTATAATATGGAGACGTTAAGGGCTTGCACCGGACCTATGTAGAGTGGGATGCATAGACTCGGACAAGTACGCATTAGAGAGTCAACATATAGAATTGTGATTTCTTGACTTGGTTTCATGCATGTGTTTTCCTGTTTTCTACACTTGACACTTAGTCTAGTTTCACTTGATGTTTTCGTGTTTCCTTGCTATGTCATATTTTATGTATTCTTGTTTATTTCATGTCGTTTATGAATCTATGCTTTACTTATGTTGTTCGTTGTTTTTTTTAATGTCACTCACACCGTTATGGCTGACTCCTTTAGTTTTGGGGGGGTAGGGTTATCTTTAGCTTCATATTTTACAGGTGATTACTTGTAGCTTGGGATTTGTATACATGAGTTAAAGTGGTGCAATGAGTTATGTAATGTGTAAAAGAAATTGTTGTAAGAAAAGAAAATTTGCAATTCAAGGTGTATTGTATTCCGCTGTGCTGTGTAAGATTAATGTAATGAAAGTTGGAAATTTTTTATTGGTATTTGGCTGTGTTTAATATTACATTTGAAGTTGATGTTGGGAATTGTGCCACGTATTTATAAGATATCATATTGAAAATTCGGGGCGCTATAGGCAGTGACCTCGAGCCACGCCCTAGCTTTTTCAAGATAACAGGGCTTCGTGCTCGGCAGTGCCACCTAGCCACAACCCGACAACTCTTCCAGTGCCTCATAGCCACAACCCAACAACTCTTCCCTATTAAGGGGGCTCGGCCCTCGGTATTGACCTCGAGCCAAGCCCTAGCTTTCTCAAGCTAACAGGGCTTCGCTCTCAGCAGTGCCTCCGAGCCACAACCCAGCAACTTTTTCATGTTAAGGGGGCTCGACCCTCGGCATTGACCTCGAGCCACACCCTAACTTTCTCAAGCTAATTAGGCTACGCACTCGGCAATGCCTCCGAGCCACAACCTGACAACTCCTCAATGGTAAGGGGGCTCGACCCTCCGAGCGACTGAGGGGTTTTTCTTCAAAGCAACCAAGTCTTGAACCTTCGGTCTAGTTTTTAGCTCCCCCCTATCCAAAGGTTTTCATTAAGATTTAGGGAGCCTGCCTTCGGCAAGCACCCCGAGCACCGAACCATGGACAGACCCACCTTCCACCCGCTAGCAATAGGGGATACATCGGCACTCATAGCCGTTATCCCCATTTGTCAGAGGGTGGTAGGGGAGCCACCGATATGGGACTCTAGGCCAAAAAGTTTCATCGGGGGAGCTCGCCTTCGGCAAGCACCCCGAGCCTCGCCTCCATGACCGATCCACCTTTCATCCGCTGACAACAGGGGATAAAGCGGCACTCATAGCCATTACCCCCAATTGTCAGAGGATGGCAAGAGAGTCACCTGCGGCAAGAACTCGCGGTGAGGTGAGACAATTTCTGATGAACTACTGATGAGGGGTGCGGGTTATATAGCCATACGTAAAGGCGTATTTATGACAATGAGAAGTCCAAATGACGGAATATGAAACGTCCCCCATTAAGCGACATTGGAAGACGAACCGGCTCGGCTCTCGAGGAAAGCAGGGATCCTCCCCCCGAGTGGCAACCCTAACCAGGGTGAATCGGCATTCGATGTCGGTCTCGAGTCACTCCCTCGTTGCCTACAAAGCAGGGGGCTCGGAGTCCGGTTCGAGGGAAAGTTAACATCCAAAATTTTCCAAGTCAATGAGGCTCGAACAAATCAAATCCTATTCCTAAAATGCCCTCAAAGGCTGCGTTACAATTAAAAAACGTTACAGCATTCTCCCTCTGCTTCTACCTAAGGGTCCCTCGCCAGACCCTCTGGGCTCACCAGAACTGCCTCGAGTATGCGGAACGGCTCCGCCCTCCAGCAATCTCATCCGCCATCTTGGGTGTAGCCATTTTCGACGTCCCTGCAACCGACCTCTGCGCATCAGTGGGCCTCGCCATCTCCAGATACAGGGTCGGCAAGGAACCAAAAACGGAGAGGCCTCCTGGCTCTGGATGGCCGAACCGAGACCGCCCGGCGCCTAGCAGGATCTTCAACCTCTGGATCTCTAGCTCCTTTTCAACCACCACCCTACGAAGGACAGACTCGAAGGTCAGTCGTCAGGTGGAAGCATCAGATAGGGACCAGTTTGTCTCAGCACTCCTCCAGTCTCGGTCGGCTATGGCCTTCTTCAGGCGAGCGGCCTTTAGGCTGAGCTCCTTAGACTTGTTCATAAAATAGCCCACCGCGGCTTCTCGATCGCGAGCCTACTTACGATAGTGAATCATCACACTCTTCTTGGACTCTAGCTTATTTCGAACTCGCCGGACCTCGGCAGAACTGAGGTTGACCCGACAGTCTCGTTCATCTAGCAAAAACAGGGGAGAAACAACGATTCCTGAAAAAAGCTTGCTAAAAACAACAAGTCACAGAGGGTCGGCCAAAAATATGTTTTTATAAATTCAAAAATTGTGTTACAAAAAATGGTGGCTAGTCCTCACTAGGCAAATACAAATAAAAAAAGTAAGAATCCTACACTACTTTTTAGAGGGGATCGGCACATCTTCAGCATCCGGTTCACCCCCTGTAACGCCCCGAATCCCAAATACACTGAATTCGAGATGTTCTACAGGATCTTTTCACTTTCTTTAGTACAATTTTACAAGGAAATTTAAACTTTTCATCTTACATCAGAGTTTACATCAATATTACGCTTTTCTTTTGCACAGCGGAAGTAAAATTTACAACAATTAAACAAATGTACAACAACATGGTAAAATTTTTATGTATCCATTCCTCTTACACATGCAATTACCTGCATACAAACTGTGGGTACGTCAGTTTATTCAACCGACGATAATTATACATGGCCATCCTCTCTATGCCAGAAACAGTATAATGATTCTCATTTCTTAACAGACCACAAACTTGTTCACATAACAATTAAAGTAAAGGGGGAAGAATCTTAATGATGTCGTGTCGTGATCATGCACTTAATCCTTAATGCAATTACTTAATTTACATGACACTAATGCGCACTTGTTCGGATTCTATGCATCCCATACTACATAGGTCCGAGGGCAAGCCTCTTAACCGTTCTTCATTTTTGTAGGGTTCGATCCCTCGCCATGACTTAATCTACTACTGTAATTACAGTGAGTATCCTAGATGATCTATGAGTACAAGCACGTATCCTGGCCCCTGGAGTAGAATTCCGCGCCATGTCTTGACTCATCAAGCATGCATTCTGCGGCAATTCAGCCTCCTCCCTGAACACGATCCTCTTGCAGTCACCAAACATCCCACAAGCGTGACTAAAGTCCGATCATTCTGAGTTGTGCCCGCGTCATGTCTTGACTCATCAAGCATGCATTCTGCGGCTCACACACCCGCACCGTAAACTCTAGTTCTCATACTTATGTTTTTCTCTCACTTTCATCACCTCTTCACTATGTACTAAATATTAGAATCATGAATACAAATCAAAGCTCTAGAGTTAGCCTCTCCACCAAACCGGACTTATTCATTTTATTTACACATGACCAACCTTGGTCTTCCTTTCAATTTCATTTCATTTCCATTGCCGGGGGAGACTTAGCTACTCTTGGTTTCAATTTACAATTCACAACTTCCAATTGAGCACTTTCAGCTCATAATTCAATTTAGAGTCTCACAGACTTTCTTATCATGATCTTAGCCTTTTCATGTTCTCAACTCACATCTATGATTCTTTTCATATATATTCATACAACCATAAAAGAGTTCATTGACATCAATCATAAAGTTCACAACTTTCAGCAATAATCAACACTAGAATCTCTGACATATCAAAATCTACTCTGTACAGTCGACTTGGAAGGATACCAGTCGACTCGCACAGTCAATACAAGTTCATCATAAACACTCGGGAGAGTCGACTGCTGCACACGGCCAGTCGGCTGTCCCGCAACTTTTCATGTTCACAGTGTTATCCACGTGACAGTCGACTGTTCATCCATCAGTCGTCTGTTCTAGGATTCTTTTAATAGTACATTTCTATGTTCAGCTCAGTCGACTTGCTACACGCATTAAGTCAACTGGACAGTTTCAGATTTCAAAATCAGGAATGCACTTTCATCACAGTACACATACATTCATGTTTCATAAACACCACACTTATTACTTGTTCAGTAACCTCGTAGCATGAAATTTCAAGTTACTAACATTGTCTTTTCTTTAGGGAAAATACTTTAAACATGCATTTACATTTATTCATAACTTTCTTGCGAAGATGAAAATATAAATCTCAAGTTATTATACTATGTCAACATAACAAAATGTCTCATTTCATGGAATTGCCGAATAATCATAATTAAATCAATGCACCAGTCGGCTGAACACATCGTCAGTCGACTGCACCGACCGTTCTTAATTTTGTTAACCATCGCTAGTTCTTTTCATCCGTTCACCTTCCCTCCATCATATGTGGCATAAGGAAATATGAACTTAGTAATCGTACTATTACGTCTGTTTTGCATACATGTTTATTACCACATCATAAAAACAATTGTCTCGTACCAGTCGACTTGTTCGTGTGACAGTCGACTGTACTGACCCTTTTGTTCTTATTATCATCAGTATGCTCAGGCAATTTCTAATACATTGCATTTACTTCTCATAACATGGTAGCAATTTATAATAATCATAGTATAATTCCTACATTAGAAGTCCTGAGAAACACCCACCTTATTTGAAGAAATAATCGAAATCCCGCAAAAGCTCCTTAAAGTAGTGAACGACTCCTCGCTCCTTGCTCCTTTGCTCCACACCGAACTCTTCAGAAACTACTCGGCCTCCACAGAAAAGCACCCACACACAACTCACAAAATACCTCTCTTACAATAATAATCTTAGTGTAAAAGAGATAGGGAATGAGAGGGGTATTTATACAAGAAAATAAGTGGAATAGAGGGCTAGGATTTATTAGGGAGTTGTAAGATCAAGGGTTAGGATGCACTAGGGGGTTGAAATAACTACCCACACCTCTACACAACTACCCATGATTCCAAACCATTACTCCACCCAACCGGCCACCAAAAGTGCTCAATGCACGTGTATGCGAAATGCACGTGCATGCACAAACCACACTAATAAAACTTGTACACTCATGAAAAGTCTTATAAAAAAAAGTGTTACACAAAACAAGTTGTAAAAATAAAAGGATTTAAACCATGGGCTTTAATTAGTTTGGGCCAAAATAATTATTTCAAAAGAAAATAAGCAAACTAATCATTGGGCTTTAAGAAAATACTTTATAGAAAACAATACTCTTTAATCATCATGTTGGGAAATAATAGTCAACATGCTACCCAAGCATACCATATGTGAAAATAAATAATCTTTCGTATATTTGAAAAATCGGGGTATTACACCCCCTACCTCCTCCTCCAGACGAGGGTCCTTCGGCGCCTTATCTCCCTCATCGCAGGAGGTCAACGGATGTACGGGAGGCGCCCACCCGTAGTGGAGGTGGTCGATCTTGGCCTCCGGATAAAGGTGCAGGAAGTGCTCCTTGGCTCGGTCGTACGCTTTGTCTTAAGCTTGGATCAGCTCGTCCGCAGAAGACATCTGCAGCTCCTCATACTCTGCATTGGCCTTCGCCCGAACCTCTGCCAGCTAGCGCGCATGATAATCCTGCAGAGAAGCCATCTCGGCTTGGAGGATCCCCTGAGCTCCCTGAGCCCCCGTCAGCTCGTCTTTTAGGCACTTTCCCTATCAGAGGAACTGCTCGGCATTCCGCTTCTCTACATGAATCTCCTTCTCCAAGCACTTCCTTAGATGTGCCCCGTGCAGTAGTGCCTGGCCGAGGAGAATTGAGTTAGACGCAAAATTCATAAATACAAAGCACAAAGCAGATAACTAACAAATACTTACCGCGGCCTTCACCTGAGCCCACCTCATGTAGGCCACCTCGGACATCTTTGTCGCCAGAGTTATCCGGTCACGCTCCGTGACGAGCTTTTCTGCCACCTCCATCGCGATCGGGCCCTCTATCAGAGTGTCGCCCTCCTTAATCGCCCAATCCGGGGCAAACGGCCTTAGACCCCTCTTGCCTACCATTTCCTGGGCGTCAAGGCGAAATGCTGGGATCCCTGCCTTCAGAACCTCCGTCACCTTCTTACTGCTGGAGCTTATCCCCGACTCATTCGCCCCTTGAGATGAGTGGCTTTTCTTTGAGTTCTTCGGAGGCGGCTCCAAAGATCCTTGGGCCGCCCCTTGGGCGGACCTCGCTGCCGAGGCAGCCTTCTCCTTGGCATCCTTCTCCTTGTCGGCTCTCCTCTTCGCGGCCAAAGCCAGAAGGGCATTCCTTGCGTCGAGCTTGGCAGGTTCCATCACTACAGAAAAAATAAAGAAAATGTTAACACGAAGGCAGAAAATTAAGCAAAGTAGAAATAAAAATATATAAGGGTTGGCTGGGCTCCGTCCGGCTCGGGCCAGATGTAACTCGGTGACGTGCGGCCAACCGATGCTGTGCCCCTCAACAATTTTATCCACTTCAGCCCACTCCTTTCCGTCAAGTCCCTCCGCCTCAGGAGTTTTTGGTTTGGCTTGAAAAAATTCCAGATCGTGGGGATTTCCCAAGGCATTTCGCTCCAGACAACGAGATACTTCTCCTTCCATGCCTTTATCGAGTCCGGGTGACTGTGCATCACTTTCTTATGGGGACATGGCGACATATAGAAGATTCCCTCCATATCTCCGAGCGAACTCACCCCCAAGATGGCGCGGAAATACTTAAGCTTCAGCTTGACCCCCTTCTCCTGGCACTTTAGGATGAAGCAGACCAGATGCTTCCACGAGTTGGGGCTGTACTCCATCGAACTCAACTCCTCCCATCTCAGCACCTTCTTGATAAACGGGTGCAACGGCAACCTCAGTCCCGAGACGAAAGCGTAATCGGGAAACATGCAGAAGCTCTTCTCTAACTCAGTGGTTGGACGAAGGCCGGGGCTCGGAATCCGTAGCTCAAACTCCCGAGGGATGAAATAAGTCGCCTTTAATATAGGCAGGTAGTCCGCATTCAGCACTCACTGGACGTTCTCCATCTTTATCATGGTCCGATCAGATTCATGCAACCCCGCGGTAAATTGGATAAGTCCCTCCACGTTGTCAGGATACATCCTGACCGACCCTGGGTTCTTATTGGACAGGTGAGGAACCGCAAGCCCTTCTCCTGGCTCGGGTCCGAACTCATCCGGTGTGCTCGGACTGTCCGGCCGAAGCCACTTCCTTTTCCTCCTACGAGGGCGAGGCTTCCTCTCCGGAGACGGATTCGACAACGGGGGTAGAGGGGGGAGACCTCCTCCTTCACCCCCCTCCTGGTCGCCCACTTCCTCAGCTCCTCCTTCAACCCCCTCCTGGTTGCCCTCTCCCTCGGTTCCTCCTTCGCCCTCTCCTGATCGCCCTCTTCCTCGACAAGCTCCTCCTCAGACCCCTCGTTGGTCTCCTCCCCTGACGAACCCCTTCTGGCATACGACTTCGCAAAGGGGCCACATCAAAAACCACATTGCTCGTGCCCCCGGATACCGGATCCGACTGTCCTTCCTCCTCCAAAGTAGGGTCATCCAGGGACCAAGACGTCGACTCTGACTCGACCTCAACCTCACCACGACCCGAAGAGCTCGCCTCGGAGCCGGACTGAGAGTGCGACATAAGGAAACAATATACTAACCTGACTGACTGGAAAATGGGAGGATCGCTGTAAAAGTTGTCGCCAACACCAAAAAGAGGAAAATTCCTATTACGAAGAGATAGAGTGAGAAGTGAAGAAATGAAGGGAGGAGTGGGGGACTTATAGAATGGGAAAGACTCATCGAATTCTGCAAAAGAATCCTCACCGTCCAATCTTGATCATCAAGATCTAACGGTCACTAGGATCTCAAAAGCCTCGATTTCCACCCCCATGATGTTAGTCTGACATGTAAAATTTCGATTTTACCCTCGGCCTTGTTAGCTGGTACAGTGGCTCATTGTCTCGTGGCAACGGCTCAGGTATTGCACTTTATTCTTTACCACTACCCCCTCTTCCTCCCACGACAGAGGAGCAAGTTAAGCCTCTTTGTTCTGTAAAGTTTGGAATTGATCGAAGTTTTTCCAACAAGTCTTGGGGCTCGGAGCTTGGTTGTAACCTCGACCCATCCCATAGCTTCTCACAAGCAATAAGGAGGCTCGTCGCTCGGTTGTGACCTCAAGCCATACCAAAGCTTTTCAAACAAGTTTTGGGCTCGGAGCTCGGTTATAACCTCGAGCCATCCCAAAGCTTCTCACAAGCAATGTGGAGGCTCGTTGCTCGGTAGTGAATCCGAGCCACACCAAAGCTTTTCCAACAAGCTTTGGGGCTCGGAGCTCAGTTGTAAGCTCGAGCCATCTCAAAGCTTTCTATGCCAAGCATCGGGGCTCGTCGCTCAGTAGGGAGTCCGAGCCACACCAAAGCTTTTCCAACAAGTTTTAGGGCTCGGAGCTCGGTTGTGACCCTGAGCCATACCAAAGCTTTTCCAACAAGTCTTGGGGCTCGGAGCTTGATTGTAACCTCGAGCCATCCCAGAGCTTTTTCAAGCAATGTGGAGGCTCGTCGCTCGATAGGGATTCCGAGCCACACCAAAGCTTTTCCAACAAGTTTTGGGGCTCGGAGCTCGGGTGTAACCTCGAGCCATCCCAGAGCTTCTCACAAGAAATGTGGAGGCTCATCGCTCGGTAGGGAATCCGAGCCACACCAAAGCTTTTCCAACAAGCTTTGGAGCTCGGAGCTCGGTTGTAACCTCGAGCCATCCCATAGCTTCTCACAAACAATAAGGAGGCTCGTCGCTTGGTTGTGACCTCGAGCATTACCAAAGCTTTTCCAACAAATCCTGGGGCTCGAAGCTTGGTTGTAACCTCGAGCCATCTCATAGCTTCTCACAGGCAATGATGAGGCTCATCGCTCGGTAGTGAATCCGAGCCACACCAAAGCTTTTCCAACAAGTTTTGGGACTCGGAACTCGGTTGTAACCTTGAGCCATCCCAGAGCTTTTCCAAGCAATGTGAAGGCTCTTCGCTCAATAGGGAATCCGAGCCATACCAAAGCTTTTCCAATAATTTTGGGGCTCGGAGCTTGGTTGTAACCTCGAGCCATCCTCGAGTTTCTTACAAGCAATGTGGAGGCTCGTCGCTCAGTAGGGAATCCGAGCCACACCAAAGCTTTTCCAACAAGCTTTGGGGCTCGGAGCTCGGTGGTGACCTCGAGCCATACCAAAGCTTTTCCAATAAGCAATGAAGAGGCTCGTCGCTCGGTAGTGAATCCGAGCCATACCAAAGCTTTTCCAACAAGCTCTGGGGCTCGGAGCTCGGTTGTAACCTCGAGCCATCCCAGAGCTTTTCCAAGCAATGTGGAGGCTCGTCGCTCGGTAGGGAATCCGAGCCACACCAAAGCTTTTCCAACAAGTTTTGGGACTCGGAGCTCGGTTGTAACCTCGAGCCATCCCAGAGCTTCTCACAAGCAATGTGGAAGCTCGTCGCTCGGTAGTGAATCCGAGCCACACCAAAGCTTTTCCAACATGCTTTGGGGCTCGGAGCTTGGTTGTAACCACGAGCCATCCAAGAGCTTCTCAGAAGCAATGTGGAAGCTCGTCGCTCGGTAGTGAATCCGACCCACACCAAAGCTTTTCCAACAAGTTTTGGGGCTCGGAGCTCGGTTGTAACCTCGAGCTATCCCAGAGTTTTCTACGCCAAGTATGGGGGCTCGTCGCTCGGTAGGGAATCTGAGCCACACCAAAGCTTTTCCAACAAGTTTTGGGGCTCGGAGTTCGGTTGTGACCTCGAGCCATACCAAAACTTTCACAAGCAGAGGGGGCTCGGAGCTCGATCATGACCTCGAGCCACCCAGAGCTTTCACAAGAAAAGGGGGGCTCGGAGCTCGTTCCTGACCTCGAGCCACCCTATAGCTTTCACAAGCGAAAGGGGCTCGAAGCTTGGTCGTGACCTTGAGCCCCCACAGAGCTTTCACAAGCGAAAGGGGCTCGAAGCTTGGTCGTGACCTTGAGCCCCCACAGAGCTTTCACAAGCAGATGGGGCTCGGAGCTCGGTCGCCACCTCGAGCCACCCCAGAGCTTTCACAAGTGAAGGGGGCTCGGAGCTCGATTGTGACCTCGAGCCACCCCATGACCTTTACGTGCAAAGGAGGCTCGGAGCCGGAGGTGACCTCGAACATCTCTTGGTTTTCACGACTGGACTCGACGCTCGGTTTTGATGCCAAGCCACCCCAGGGCCTTTCCCACAAGCCTCGAGGCTTGATGCTCGGCATCGACGCCGATCCCCCACGAGCTCGAGACCGACCCTGGCGTCCACATGGAATGGAACTCGACGCCGACCACCGGCTCGGCCGCTGACCCTCAGATGCTCAGCCTTTAGCACCTCTTCTCCTCTAGGGGGTCCCCTTCGTCTTGGAGCTCGGAGCTCAGAGCTCGGCTGTAACCTCGAGCCATCCCATAGCTTCTCCAAGCAATAAGGAGGGTCGTCGCTCGGCAGTAAATCCGAGCCACACCAAAGCTTTTCCAACAAGCTTTGGGGCTCGGAGCTCGGTTGTAACCTCGAGCCATCCCAGAGCTTTTCCAAGCAATGTGGAGGCTCGTCGTTTGGTAGGGAATCGGAGCCACACCAAAGCTTTTCCAACAAGTTTTGGGACTCGGAGCTCGGTTGTAACCTCGAGCCATCCCAGAGCTTTTCACAAGTAATGTGGAGGCTCGTCGCTCGGTAGTGAATCCGAGTCACACCAAAGCTTTTCCAACAAGCTTTGGGGCTCGGAGCTCGGTTGTAACCTTGAGCCATCCCAGAGCTTCTCACAAGCAATATGGAGGCTCGTCGCTCGGTAGTGAATCCGAGCCACACAAAAAAGCTTTTCTAACAAACTTTGGGGCACAGAGCTCAGTTGTAACATCGAACCATCCCAGAGCTTTCTATGCCAAATATGGGGGTTCGTCGCTCGGTGGGAAATCTGAGTCACACCAAAATTTTTCCAACAAATTTTGGGGCTCGGAGCTCGGTTGTGACCTCGAGCCATACCAAAGCTTTCACAAGCAGAGGGGCCTCGGAGCTCGATCGTAACCTTGAGCCACCCCAGAGCTTTCACAAGCAAAGGAGACTCGGAGCTCGGTTGTGACCTCAAGTCACCCTAGAGCTTTCGCAAGCAAAAGGGGGCTCGGAGCTTGGTCTTGACCTCGACCCATAGCTTTCACAAGCGAAAGGTGCTCGGAGCTCGGTCGTGACCTCGAGCCCCACAAAGCTTTCACAAGCAGATGGGGCTCGGAGCTCGGTCGCGACCTCGAGCCACCCCAGAGCTTTCGCAAGCGAAGGGGGCTCAGAGCTCGGTCGTGACCTCGAGCCACCCCAGGACCTTTACGCGCAAAGGAGGCTCGAAGCTTGAAGGTGACCTCGAACCATCTATTGGTTTTCACGACTGGCCTCGATGCTCGGTCTTGACGCCGAGCCACCCCACGGCCTTTCCCACAAGCCTCGAGGCTCGATGCTCGGCATCGATGCCGATCCACCACGAGCTCGAGACCGACCCTAGCCTCCACATGGAATGGAGCTCGATGCCGACCACCGGCTCGGCCGCCGACCCTCGGATGCTTAGCCTTCAACACCTCTTCTCCTCTAGGGGGTCCCCTTCATCTTGGGGCTCAGAGCTCGGTTGTAACCTCAAGCCATCCCATAGCTTCTCCAGGCAATGAAGAGGCTCATCGCTCGGCAATAAATCCGAGCCACACCAAAGCTTTTTCAACAAGTTTTGAGGCTCAGAGCTCGGTTGTAACCTCGAGCCATCCCATAAGCTTCTCACAAGCAATGTGGAGGCTCGTCACTCGGTAGTGAATCCGAACCACTCCAAAGCTTTTCCAACAAGTTTTAGGGCTCGGAGCTCGGCTGTAACCTTGAGCCACCCAAAAGGCTTTTCCAACAAGTATGGATGCTCGGCACTCGGCAGTGACCTCGAGCCACCCTCTAGCTTTTCCAACAAGCTTAGGGCTCAACGGTCAGTAACAACTCCGAGCCACCCCAGCGCTTTTCCAACAAGCAGGGGGCTCGGCGCTCGGCAGTGACCTCGAGCCACCCCAAAGCTTTTATGGGGGCTCGACGGTCGGTGGCAATTCCGAGCCACCCCTTAGCTCTCACAGACGAACTCTTGGGCTGGAAATCCGACGGAAGGCCTCGGCATCCGAGCTAATAAAGGTTCGACGCTCGGCGGTAGCCTCGAGCCACCCCCCAACTCACTACGAGCCTTGGGGCTCGACGGCTCGGCAACAAGCCCCGGTATCCGAGCATATAGAAGCTCGACGCTCGGCACTCGACGCTCGGCTCACGACCCTTCATTCTCGGTGCTCGATGCACCTCATCTTGCTAAGGGATCCCCTTCATCCTACCCTGTTGGTCTCTCCAGGAAGAAACAAACCACATTTGTTGTACACATCGCTCTTCCTACAGAGACAAATCACTCCTCCATGGCTGGATTACCCAGCCCTCCAGGAGTGGGGGGCTCCTGATATGGGTTAGATGACGTGACCCCTCTTGGGCCACCGGATCCCCTAAAAAACCGCACTTCTATCATCATCAGGTCAACGCAGATTCATATGGGCTTCTGCCACGTCAGGCCCACAAGAAAAACGGGTCCGGCCTGGCCTAGTAGGGTCTCAGACCCGTTTTGTTGTGCCCCGCTTCCCAAAAAGAGAATACGGAATACGGATATGTGAGAAAAGCCCAACGAACGATTTTTATCATTCATAAGCTGTCAGGATCTTTACAATATTTTACAAGAATAATCAGAGTCGGAAGTAAGAAAAGTCAACCAAACATGCATATATGAATCAATATACCAACAGGTGTAACACCCCACTTTTATTTTAATTAAAATTGTATTTTTATTCTTGCACGTATGATGCACGTGCAAATTTTTAGTTCTTCATTTGTTACTCTTTATCCATTTCTTTTAGCATGCATAACTTATTTAGCCTTTTTAATTACTCCATGGACCAAAGGATTAGTATCTAGCCCATTAAGAGATGAGCCCACTAGGTAATTAAACTAATTAGACTAATTATTAAGCCCATTAAGCTAGCCCACTAATAAAATCACATTTTTTGTTGATCATACACTAACACATAACAAGTTACTAGTGTTAGTACACATTTAGTAACATAACAAAGTGTACCCAGTTGTATGTGCATGGGTACATATGCATACCTAAATGTACCTAGATGGTTTTCCAGCCTAGGTGGGGGGCGGTTTTCATGAAGGGGGAGAGAGAGTGGAGCATTAGTGCATGGAGAGTAGGGAGATGAAAGGTTGTAAGTTTTAGGAGTTGGTAAAATAAAAGGTCACATGAGTTAATTAGGAGAGTTATTAGGGGGTGTAAATTTGCAAAATAAACCCTCCCAAAACTAGGGCTACAATCGAGTCGAGCCGAGCCGAATACCTTCAGGCTCGAGCTCGACTCGTTTACGAAACGAGCTCAATTTTGAACTCAAGCTCGGCTCGAGCTCGGTTTGAGCCGAGCTTTGACCGAGCTTTGACCATATTCGAGCCGAATAACTCGCGAGCTTAGCCTATAAAAAATAATAAAGCTCGAGCTCGGCTCGTTTACGAAACGAGCTCGGTTTTGAGCTCGAGCTCGATTCGAGCCGAGCTTTGACCGAGCTCGAGCCGAATAGCTCGCGAATAGCTCGATTCGTTTGCAACCCTACCCAAAACCCTTTAAATAGAACTTTATTCTTCCCTTTTTCATTACACCAAAAATAATCAAAAGAAAAAGAAAGAGAAAGAGAGTGAGAGTTATCTTGCTTGGAACTTTGCTAGGAGAAGAAGGTTGCTAGGAGCAAGGAGGTACTAGTGAAACTAGGAGCAAGAAGGAGCCCACTCTTTGTAGTTCTCAATCTCCAAATTAAGGTGGGTGTTCTTATGCTTTCTAAGTAAGATTTGCATGCTAATAGTCTAATGAGTAGTAAAGAATTGAATGAGATATTGTTGATAAGAATCCATGCTAGCATCTCATGAATTATTTTTGTCGTTACCATGCTAATAGTTTAACGAATAGAATAAAAATTGAAAGTGATATGTGTAGATAAAATGCTTGTATAACATGCAATGATTTTGTTGAAACTTAGTAGTTGATTGATATCATGCAAATTAAAAGTAAATAAATAATCACATGGATCATGGTAGAATATTTGCAAAATCTTGTTTGACAAATACGTGATGAGTATGAATGATTGTTAAAGAATATTTTAATGTGACATGCTTAAAAACATAAAGCTTGAGGGGGGGGGGGGGGGGGGGGGAAGATAGATTTTATTATTTTGGCGTGTCGACATATGAAAAGGATGAAGTTTTCGCATAAAGAAACATTTGTGATGTCCAAAGTCGATTCTTGAGATATAGTTGGTTTTTAGTAACAAGAATTTTATTTTATAAGATGATGGATTTCCTTAAACTAACCATGATTTCTACAATTTTGAATTTTATTGAAAAATGCAAATTTTATAAAGTGAGGAGAAAATAATAGGAAAGACTTATCTAAATAATAAGTTTAATTTGTCTTTTGTATTTTGATTCATTTCAGTTCTTAAAGAAAGATTTATCTAACAAATCTTAAAAGATAGAAAAGTGAACTTTTCGAAAAAGAATTCGATTCAGAATAGTGTAAACAAAATAACACAAATGAAATTTCTAAACAGAAAATATATTTGGGCTTACTGGTTAGCCAGTGCACTACAAGTTATAAGAGGTCTTTGGTTTCAAGGCTTGATAGTTGCTTTTATATAATATATATATTTTTTTTTCGAAATTCCGAAACTGAAAAAGTATACATAAACTTTTCGAAATGGAGTTAGACATAAAGTCCATTTGGATTTCTTGGTCAGAACGGTAGGTGGCTTGGGCCTGTGCTGGGTCTCAGCTTGGTCTAGGGTTTAAAACCATTGACCTCCTTTAATTATTTTGGTTAGTTTTTTTGTTTTGTTTATGGAGTTAGTTTTCCAAATGAAGTAGGCCCTATCTTTATATAAATTAGAAATGTAATAGTTAGGAAATTTTTAAGATCTGAAATGGTGAATGAGTTTCTTTTTACTTACAAGAGATTATTATTTTTTTTTTTAGTAAAGATCTTTGAAAAGAAGAAAAAAATATGTAACTAGTTATTAATCTCTTTTGAATAAACTCTTATGTTGAGAATGTGAATTTGTTTAAATTGCTTATAGAAGTTTATGATGTTAAATCTTTTTGAGATAGAAATTATTTGTTCTTTGTTTATGCATGAATAAGTACTAAGTTGAAACATGAATATTTGTTTAAGAATAGGTTGGAGACATAGGCATGATTATTGAAAGGGTTTGAATACCCATGATTCTTGTACATGAGAAATTTGAATTTATAGTTAGTAAAACCTCGTGTACCGGCAATTTTAAATGAAATGATTATTATATTTTGAGATTTGCCATGGAGCTATCTCGGTGGACGTTGATTAAGTCCGGTAGTAGGTAATACTAATTTTAGGCTTGAAAGATTATTCATGTCTTGAACATTAAGAGTTAGACACTTAAGTGAACTGTAGTAAACCTGGGCAAACGTAAGTGGGGCACTCTATATAGTCGGGCGATGTACTTCAGGACTATAGACCCAGCTGGACAGTGTACTCTGGGACTGTGGTTGCTCCGATGGGGACGAGTTTATTTTTTGAATCCGGGATTATAATGATTGATCAGGCGGTGTACTCCGGAATCATGAATAGTCAGGCGGATAGTTTTTCGTTTCACAGTGTATATACGTATACCGGGGCTAGAATGGCACTTGCGGGGGATTCGCACGACGAAGAGTCTGTATAGCAGTCGGGCTGTGTACTCTGGGACTGGGATTCGTACTCGTAGAATGCCTGAACCTTGTTCTTGCTACTGGGTAGTTTCATGGCGAGGGATCGAGCCCTTTATTGTGAAGAACATAGGCACTTGCCCTCGGACCTACGTAGTATGGGATGCATAGAATCCGAACAAGTGTGCATTAGTGTCATCCTAGTATAGAATTGTGTGCATTAGGCATTAAGGCATGACATACACTTACATGTTTAGCGTAGCCACTTTAACACATTATTATTCATTCAACTGTTGTGTTTTTATTAAAGTAATGAGATCGTTATATGTACGGCTTAGAGAGGATAGCCGAGTATAACATTTCGTCAGTTGTAAGTAACTGACGTGCCCACAGATTGACATGTAGGTAATGGACTATTCTTGAAGGAGTAAAGATAATATGATGCAATCAATGACTCAATTTATGAAGTTGTATGAGTTATATTTTGTTTTCAAATGTTGTAATCTTTTGTTCTTCCGCTGTGTAAAACTAGGTGTAATGTAACTCTGATGTTATTGAAACAGTTTTAAATTCCTTGTAAAATTGTACGAAGTGAAGTAAAGATCATGTGGAATCTCGAATTCATTCTTATTTGGAATTCGGGGTGTTACAACTGGAATACTTGAAACAAAATATATTAATCTCAAATAAACCAGATCTGAACAAGTCAATAATCCAGGGTCACACTGCCCAAATACAAATAATCCAAGTAACAGATACATTTGTTCAAATAAGCAGCAGGAAATAATAAATAGATATAGCAAAAGCTCCAGCCAACTAGAATCTCATATCACCAACTCCATAAGGCATCTGTTCTCCAAAATATGCAATTTAATAAATTGCAGGAAGAGAAAAAAGAAAACAAACTCCCGTCAATGCAAGTTGCGGGCCGCTTGTAGTGCATGCACAAGTATATGGAAAGGATAAACAAATAGCATGGAATAGGCATGATAGCAAAATAAAACAACTTGCATAGCAAGATGAACAAGTGCAAGTGACATGTATCAAGTGTCAAGTGAACAAGTATCATGTAAACAAGCAACGAGTATCAAGTGTCAAGTACCAAGTACAAGTAGCAAGTATCAAGTATCAAGTAATCATGTTCAAGTAACAAGTAGCAAGTGTCAAGTGATCAAGTTCGAGTCTTATATTATTGCTATCTAGGTAGCACTTCATGCGTCCATCTTTTTACCACGTGGTTGCTACATTCAAACAAGTTTGCATTTAAACTTAGTGGTGGATTTTATAGGGCCGTGTACTCAGGCATCATGTAAACGGGAATCATATCATGTAATGTAATCGGAAATGGTTCTAGAGGTGGCCCCCGCAGATTCTGGAGGTGGCCCTCGTCAACCTCTGACGTGGCACTTAATTCCATATACCTTGTAAATCATGTAATGGATTCTAGAGATGCCCCCCATAAATTCTAGAGGTGGTCCCGTCATCCCACGACGTGGCACTTAGTTCCATATAACTTGTAAATCATGTAATGGATTCTAGAGGTGGCCCCCGTAAATTCTAGAGGTGGCTCCCGTCAACCCCTGGCGTAGCACTTAGTTCCATATAACTTGAAATAATGAGAAACACGAACCCCCTTCCGAGTACACTTACTTATATTGTCCACTACTATGGTCTTTCTCTTAACCCCGACTTGTTATTTATTATATTATTAACCAAACAGGCATGTACGTGCACAAAACAGGACATGAATAACATGGCATGAACATGTAATAGGTTTGGGTTGGAAAATAAGTATGCACAGGTGCAAGACAACACATAAAAGATTAGGACAACGAGAATTTTAGTTCAAGACAGCAAGACAGTACTGTACTAAACCTGAGATTCCCGTTGCTCAAGCATGTAAACCTGGATCTGTCAAAGAATCTGAAAAATAGACTCTCGTCCGAATCCAGAAAATATATATAAGTCATAGGGTGTTTCACAAAAATAATTCTCAAAACAGGTTTGAAACCAGAAAACACGTTCAACCAGAAATCAGAAGTTTATATTCAAGAACAGGAAAACAACATGAAAATTAATTAATTAAATCCACGAAAAATCTGGGGTATTCTCCTATATGTGCAGCATCAGAATATAAATTTCATAAATTTTCAATATAAATAGTTTAGTCAACAAAAATCAGTAAACATTAATATGCAGTAGTTCTGTAAATTTGGAATTATAAACACTGCAGTACGAAAACAGTAATATCTCACAAACCATAAATCCAAATCCAAATCCAAATCCGTCAAAAGGGTGATAAAATAGACACAGTAGGCTAACTTCCATATTCACAAATATTTTACAAACAACAAGTATAATTAGGTCGAAAATCAGGTTTTTTTACTGAACAGTATGAAAATTCTGCATGTATAGTAATTGTTTGGAAACAAAGAACGGTTTATAAAACTCATCAAATAAATCCACTAAAATGCAGGGTTAATCCCAATAAAGTCTAGTTGTATTCAGCAAAATATTGGATCAAAACAATACTTTTAACATCCTGATAAAAATAGATTACACTTCAAAATTCATAGAAAACAAAATCTGTAAATCTCTCTACACCTCTGTAGTAAAATAGACATAACTAACAACTCGTAAAACGAAACTGAGATCTGTTTGAAGGGTTGGAAATTAGAAAAAATTCTCTACAAATCTCATTCACAAATAAAATTCATATACTGACATTAATAGGGTCTAAAATACTGATCAAAAGCAAGGTAACAGAAAATACAGAATTATTCTTCGAACATAAAATCATCTAGTTCATGTAAAACTCATCCAAATCAACCCAAAATATGAAATGTAGTGTACTAGATGTCCAAACAACATGGTATAGGGTATTTTGCAGGTCCACGACAAGTATAGCACGAATAACACATCAAGCACACGATATCACAAATAGCATGCATATATACATCCAAAAAGTGGTCATCCCTATTTGTTTCATGTCATGTATGTCGTGAGGCAACTATGATCGAATCAACACAATAGAGACAATATATACCAGAGAATTCTCCCACGAATTGTCTCTAGAACCCAACTGCGCTACATGCGATATTTAGTACTTGTATTACACAAAGAAAAGAATACAAGTTACTTGCCTGGGAGACGACGATGAAAACGAAGCAAAAGTGAGAATAACAGGAACGGATTCCCAGGCACGAACACAATGAACGAACTCTGAATGCGAACCACGAACACAATCACGAACAACGAACCATGAGCAAACGAACCCGCGAGCCAAACACGAACACAAAGAGCGAACAATCCACGAACACGATGCACAAGATCATACACACACACCGAGACCAAGCAACGGCAGGGGGGTGTTCACTGTCGGCGTCGCTGTTGCAGGGCACAGGGCATGCGACGGGGGTCGGTTGGCAATGTTGGCTCTGTCATCTGGGTGGCACTGGGAGGAGCACAGGCCAGGGGCTACATTGGCGCTGTTGGCTGATTGGTGACGCAGGGAGTGGCGCGGTAGTCGACTGAAACTGGCATCGCGACTGCTGCGGGTGGCTCTGCTCGCCTGGGTGTTGCACCGCCGCAAGGAGGAGAGGAGGATACAGGGGGGGAGCACGGGGAGCCGGGGGGTGCTGCAGTCTAGTGGTGGTCGTGGCTGCTGTTTGACGTCGGAAAAGGATCGAGAGAGACAGGGGCGAACAGGGGAGCACCAGGAACAGGGCAGAGGACGGGATGAGGGTGCAGGGAGAGGGATGAGCAGAATGGGTTGAAGAGGAAGGGAGAGAGGCTAGGTAGTAGGGATGATAGGGTTTTCACAGAACGGGTATATATATTGAGGTGGGTAAAAAAAGAAATATATGTATTAGGGTTTGTGAAAGGGATGACGGCTGAAGGGGGTAACGGGTTGCGGGTGTAGGGTGTAGAAAACGGGTATGGGTTTAAATTAAACGGGTATGGGGTTTGTTAAAACAGAATATTGGGTTTTGGTTAATTGATAAAGGGTTATAGGGTTTTAAATAGGGTAGTGGATTTAAAATGGGTTTTAAAATAATTCAATAAGGAATATAGGATAGGGTTTAGGGTATTAAATCCAATAGAAAATAATTATAAAAATATTATATAAATTAGGGTATGTTCAGGCTAAAAATAAAACAATAATGATGATAATATTAACAATAAAATAATAATAATGCAAATAATAACACTAACAAAATAATACTGGTAGCAATAATAATAATAATAACAATAACAATATTAATAATTAGAATAATGATAGAAATAATGATAGAAATCAAAGTAATAATAACAATTATTGTAACATAAGATTTATATCACAATATAAAAATCACAGAAAATAGTTACAAATAAAATTATCAATCAAAAATAGATTTTATAGAATATCCAACAATACATTTTGATGAAAGAATTTGAAAGCGAAAAAAATAATTAACAAAAATTTTAATTACAGAAAATACATATTTGGGGAAACAGGGGTTACACGTTTCCTCTGCCTATAAATACCAGACCCCCTCCTCTCTGTGAAGGTAATCAAACTTTCTCCCCCTGAAACCTATCTACTGTTGCTTTTCCAGTGACTGACTAGATCGTCGGAGGGCCTGTTGTCGGGACTTCTCCCGGTATTTTTAGGTAGTGTGCAGGTACCCAGGATCGAGCTGAGCCCACAGATCCGAGCCGAGCTGCTGGATCCGAGTCGAGCACCCGGTCTTTACCTCCCTCCTGCTACTCCCGAGCCGGTCCCTCATTTGAGGGTCGGACCAGGGCCAGTACAAACTACAAGAACTCACACTTGTTGCAACCACACCCCAAAAACAAACCGCATCACTACAGTCCTCGAGGAGTACGAGTACACTGCCCACAACAGCTTGGTGCACAACGTGGATATTCCTCTGGCCAAGTTCCATTTTGAGAATTAGAGTTAAGCTTCTTACTTAAATAAGAAAAAGTTAGAAATCATTGGCGAAGACATCGCTGTTAATAGAAAAAAAAGAAAGAAGAAATGGAAGAATAGAGAAAAATGAAAGAAAAAAAGAAATGAAGAAAAAGGAAAAATAAGAAGAGATTTGATTATGAAAGGGTAAGGGTAAAAAAGTAATTTAATAATTATAACTTAACGCATGGGATTAAGTTAACGGCTAAATGGATTTAGTGTATTTTTCCAAACGTTATATGGACATATTGTACTTAGGGCAAACGTTGGGGGGGGGGGGGGGGGGTACTTTTATTTTTGTCAAAAAATTAATACGTTGACCATCGTACCATCCCCCCGTCCAATCCAAATCACATGCAAAATTCCATTCAAACCCTTCCAAATCCCCATTAATCCCTTTATTCCTTTTCTTGCATGAACCTACCCTCCTTTTCGGTTCGTTACACAAAAGCACCATCTTCCTAGTACTGTCACATTTACCTAATACTTGAACCCGACATTGGACCGGAACCGACCCGATCTATACGGGTCCGGATCCAGTTGCTAAAATAAAATCCGATGCACTTTCGGGTCCGAGTCCGCTCTAAATATAACCGACCCAGACCCGGACCTGGACCCAGACTCGGACCTGGACCCGAACCCTGTAATATCCCAAATGGATATTACCTTATATAAATTATTATTTTCTTATTATTTTATTATTATTATTTTTTTAATTCCAAAAATGAAATATTTTGGTGATTTTCGCCCGGTTTGTTCACAAACATTGTCTGTGCGCATATATCGGTCTGTGTACCTCCGTAGTACATCAAATTGGTAGCGCAATACTCCAAATTGATAATAAGATTTATTTTATTGTTATTTTCAAAATTAAATTATTTTATACGAATTATGCGAAGATTTGCGGTATACGCATATATATACGTACATATGCGCGTTATGTGTGCAAATTAGGTGTATGTTTGGACAAAGTGATTATCTTTGTCATGAACAATTTAAGTTAATTATTAGGATTTTAGGAGGATTAAACTATGATTAAGAATGCATGAGAAGATTAAGGTAAAACCCTTCTAGAAACCTTATCTTTTCACCATGCTTCCACCTCACCCTACACCCATACCTCCACCTCATCCTACACTCCTACAAGGCATGGCCGGCCTCCATGATCTAGGGAGTTTTGTGCAGTTTTGTGAGTGCAATTTTGCACTTTCCACCCTCTCCTCCATCTATAAATACCCCCTCCTTCTCCACTTGTCTCACTTTTTACAAAACAAAAGAAAGGAAAGGAAAAGAAAGAGAGAACCCACCTTTAACTTGAGAGTTTTCTTTTGTAGGTTTTAGAAGTTTTCATAGGAGCTTAGGGGAAGGAGAAGAATAGCTAGCAAGTCCTTCCATCAAGAGAAAGAAAGGTGGGGGTTTCTCCACTTGTTTTTTCTTTTGTTTGAGTTGTTGTTTTTAGTCCTTCTTCTTCTCATCCTCCTTGTTTTGTTTCCTTTTGTTTTGGGTGCCTTCTTAAGATGTTGTTGTGTGTTGTTTTGTGGTATAAGTTGTAGCTTTTGTATGGTAAAAGAAATGTGATAAGTAGTAGTAAAGAACAAAAAGATTGAATCTTGTAGTAGTAGTTGTTGTTTTTGTGTTATGAATTGGACTAAAATAAACATATGCATATGGACTTTGTGTATACAAACATTTTGGGTTGTAGGACTTGAATGTGGACTCATACATAAGCATATGACTTGGTGCATACACCAATTTTGGGGTTGTAGAACATACACTTGAATTTTGGACTAAAAAGAATGCATATGTTGGTTGAACCAAAATGGAGGATTCTTTACTTTATTTTATTTTGCTTAGTTCTTTTTATTAATCTTAAGTAAAAAGAACCTATTTTAGATGTTAATTTTAGTATGAAAAATAACTAATCTAAGTTGTCAGTGGTAGAATGTTAAAAAGATTTCTTTTATGTTTAACTAGTAATAATAAAGGCTATGTTTTAAATAAAGTAGTATAGTAGACGTTTATGTTAAATAAAGAAGTTTTAGTAGATGCTTATATGAAGTTATAGTAGATGTTATGTTTAAATAAAGTAGTTATAGTAGATGTTATGTTAAATAAAGTAGCATTAGTAGATGTTTTATAAAAGTTGTAATAGATGTTTATGTTTGAATGAAGTTTTAGTAGATGTTATGTTTAAATGAAATTGTAGTAGATGTTGTGGTTAACTAAAATTGTAGTGGATGTTTATGTTGTGTTTATATTCTTGTAGAAAGATTGTACCTCCATGCTTAAGTATTGATAAAAGATCCATGCTTGAAGTAAGTATCATGCTTAGGTGGTTGTAGGAAAATTGTACACCATGCTTAATTATTATTCATGCTTAAGTTAGTAGATGTCCATGCTTGATTATTGTTCATGCTTAAGTTAGTAGATGTTCATGCTTAATTATTATTCATGCTTAAGTTAGTAGATGTCCATGCTTAATTATTCTTCATGCTTAAGTTAGTAGATGTCCATGCTTGATTATTGTTTATGCTTAAGTTAGTAGATGTCCATGCTTAATTACTATTCATGCTTAAGTTAGTAGATGTTCATGCCTAATGATGTTCATGCTTAGTTAGTAGGTATTCATGCGTAGATGATATCCATGCTTAGATGGTATATGTTCATGCCTAAATATTGTTCATGATTGAGTTATAAGATATTCATGCTTAATGATATTCATGGTTAGACTATGGTAGGAAAAATATATACCATGCTTAGATTGTGGTAGGAACTATTGTACCATGCTTAGAATGTTGTAGGAGTTATAATTCATGCTTAGATTGTAGTAGGAACTATTGTACCATGCTTAGAATGTTGTAGGAGTTATAATTCATGCTTAGATTGTTGTAGGAATTATTATACCATGATTAATTGTAGTAGTAACCCATGCTTAGATTATTGTAGAAAATCCATATATTAATATCTATCATGTTGTAGGTTTAATGTAGAAACTAACCATGCTTATGTTGTATACATATTGTAAGAAGACCCATGCTTAAGGAAATGACCCATGCTTAAGGATGTGGTAGATAGCTCATGGTTAAAAGTGTAGTAATATCCATGGTAAAGTAAATGGATACTCGTGTTAAGCTAACATGCATGCCTAAGTTGTGGCAACCATTTATGCTTAAGTTATAACTTATGCTTAAATGGTAGTAAAGCTTCATGTCTAGATTATAGTAATTATCCATGTTAAGTGTAGCAATTTCTATGCTTAAGTTATAGTAATTATCCATGCTTAGTTGTAGAAATTCTATGTTATGTTCTATCCTTGCTAAATTGTATAGTAGATGTTCTACTAAGTTGTCTTCATGCTTAGATTAATGATAAGTAGCATTACCATGTTAGAAGGTTGTAGGTTCATGTTTGAAGGGCATACCATGCTTAGGTTGAACACTTAAGTAGCATACCATGTTGGATCATTGTAGGAAAATGATGTACCATACTTGGATTTTGTAGGATCAATGCGTATCTACTATGCTTAGGAATGTCATAGATTAATGCCAAGTACATATCTATACTTAGGAATGTGTGGGATAGATGTTTCATTCATCTACCATGCCCAAGATGGTTGTAGGACTACTTAAGTAGTGAGCTATGCTTAAGATTGTTATAGGTTCCTACCATGCTTAAGACTTGCGGTAGGGTAATGTTTAAGTTGTATACCGTGCTACATTATTAGTACTCATGTTAAGTTGTAGCATTAACCATGCTTAAGGTAGTAAGAGTTACCCAGGCCAAACCTAGTAGCTATTCATGCCTTAACTTGTAGTAGCTTCTACTTAAGTTGTATCCATGTCATGGTTGTAGCGTTAGTAAAGGACCAATCATATGGTAGTTGCAATATTGTGTGGAGAAGTATCTCTAGTTAATCCCTATAAGGAATCCCATGGTTGAGATTACTTAGCTAGAATCATGTATGCTTGAATAGGGTATTGTAGCCTCTAGTCTAAAGAACCATGTTTGATTATATATAGTAGTGAAAGATTGAAAAGGAACCATGAACCCATGCATCTAGCTCCTAAGTAATTCTAACTCAAAAAAGAAACCAAGAATCTCGTTGCATGTAGTTCTAGTTCGTTTGGAAAGGAAACCGTGCATTCTAGTTGTGTGAGGTTCAAATTGAAATTGGACCCTATCGTGGGGGCATTCCTCATCCTTATGAGTAATAAGGGTTGGGAAGGTCACTAGTAATAGTCAGTTCGATAAAAGTTGCCATGTCGTTTCCGGACTTCTCATTGGTAGAATGCCTGTCATAGATTATTAGTAGATTCTTCTGTTACTTCTAATTATTGAAGAACAAGTTTCTAGTAAGCACAGTTGGTTGCTTCCAGGCTTGATTACCTGCATGGTTGTTTGTATGTGGTTTCGCTCATACGTGGCTCGACTGGCCCGTGCGTAGCTGTTGGTCTCATACGCGGCTTATTTGGCTGGTATGTACGTTCTTATCTCATACGAAGCCGCCTGGCTCGTAGGTGGTTGTTGGTCCATACGTAGCTGTTGGCTCGTAGGTGTTCTGGTTACCCGTATATAGCTTACTAGCTAGTACCCAGTTGTTGTGCTCGTCTAGGGTGATATTATTACCCTAGGGGCTATCGACCATCAAGACATATGTTATCTTACCCTAAGGAACTGTGGAGGAGTCACTCCTTGGGTACCATCGGATCTTAACCAGTGTAGGTTGATCGAGGACCGGAGTATAGACGGAATCCAAGTTCAGGGTAGTGGCATGCATGTATGTTCGCATTGCCGGGGTCTTGGATCGATGGGCCAGGAACCGGATCCTGAGGGGTTCTGGTAAGTCTAGGTTGAGCAGCCTAGTAGAGTTGTCTTGCGAAGTCTAATTTAAGGCCTAGCATGTTGTGTTTATAATATTGTCATCCCTAGGATTGTTCAGGGTTAGGGACATCATCAGGGTAGCGACTTATAAAGATCATTTACTTAAACCCTTGCCGGAAAGAGAGGAGTCGGCTGTAGGGGGCCCCTTACGACTAACTCGTCCCTTGGGGCAGACCTTAGGTGGTGTTATTGGGTTGTACCTTCCCGTCAAAGAGATACGTACGGTGGCGTCTCACAAGTTGGGAGTACGGGTTGCGTATCTCACACTGTTAATTCCTGAAGTGCCATGATAAGGCGGGCGGAGCTAGGGGATGCACCCCGGAACTCCGTCGGGTCCTATGCTGGGGATACGAACAGGCCATGGACTACGGTCTGGCTAGGGGGCGGCAGGGGGCTCTCCTGTTGGCGGAAACCCCGAGGATTCGTCTGGTTTTTTAGTGAGGTCCGGGTAGCCGGGTAGTAGTGGCAACATAAACACCATGAGTGTACTGCCTTGGTAGGACTTGACCATGTCTGCAACCTCATCAGTCACGTTGTATCTGTCAGGAACAGGTTGTGTACAATTAGAAATTCATAACGCGGGTTCAATCCCTATATATGGAGAGACGGCTTGAGATGGGGCGCATGTAGTATGGGCTGCATGTTGCTTCGGAGACTTGCTGACATTAGAATAGGAGCATCCTAGTCCTAGTTAATATTGCGTTAGATTCTAGTCATAGCACTCGCGAACACTTAAACTACACCGACACAATTGCCATGTTTTTGTAGGTTGTTTGGGAGATTCGCTGCTATGTTATCAGCCTTAAAGCGTCAGTGAATACTGACGTCCCCAGTTCAATAGGTACTGGATCGCAGAAGTACAGGTGTGAGATTCAAGGGGACTCAAGGAAAGGAAAGCGAGGAGTCAGTATCATGTTTAGTTCCGCTATAACATGTATGTGGATTATTTATTAGTTGAGAAGTACTCAAGTGATAGTTACCAAGTGTTGTTCTTCATTCCTTGTACTCTGATGTAAGATGTTGAAGGTTGTAATACTCGGGAATGTAAAGGTATTATTGTAACACTATTGTAATGTATTACGGTTGTATAATATCCATACTTGTAATACGTTGGGTGTTGAATAAAAAGTTTTAAATTCTCCTGTTTTTCTGTGTATTGTGACTAATTGAAGAAAAGGTCCTGGCTCGCGTCTCGTTTCCCAGTATATGGAAATCGGGGCGCTACAGACCCGGACCCGTTATAAAATACCCCCAAACATATAGACTTTGAATAATAGGGTTATAAGAATACACATATAAAAGTAATTGTTGAAGATAGATATGTAAATATAACATTAATTCATGTACTTAAGCGAATAAATTATTAGAATCTTAGGGTATTGAGCGCAAAAATACTTAAGTGCAAATATTTATTTTCTACTGTTGGACCCGGCGGGTATTTTTTTAAAACTAGGACCCGGACCCGGACCCAAACCCAGACCCAGTTCTTCAAAGCCCGGGTCCAAATTTTGGACTCGTGAGGTATCGGGTTCGGGTCTAGGTAGTGGAAGACCTGACCCGATACTAGCTATAATCTTCCAGGTCAATCCCGTAAATTTTCAAAGATTCTTGACCATATTAAAAAAAATTTAAGAGCATATGTAGTCACTGGCTATTTTGCCAAAATTTTCAAAAAATAGGAATTTGGTGCTGCAGTCGTTGGCTATAAACCCAAAATTTGGTTTTTGGAGGAATAGTCGTCTGTCAAATTTGGCAGACGAAATAGGAATTTGGGAAAAAAATTCGTTTGATCCGACGAAAGACCATTTTTGGTCGTTTGATTTTTTCCCCCCTATCGGACGAAAAATGTTTTCTCGTCCCATTTTTTTTTTTAATAAATAAATCGTTGAACGGGTCCACCCCCAAATTTTGTAAAAGAAGAAATTGTCGGATGATTTCCATTTCCCGTCCGATCGATTTTATTAAAAAAAATATGGGACGGGTTTCCCATCCCACAAATTTTAAAAAAAGATCATTGGATGGGAAATCATTTCTTGTCCTGTATTTTTTAATAATAATAAAAAAAATTGGGTTACAACGACCACAGCGCAAACTCATTTTTCCCCCTCTATGTGCCAAATACCAAAAATTTGGGTGTCCAGATTACAGATACTCTAAGAGCATCCACGGTCGTTTGCTAATTATCCATAAAATGCATTTTATAACAAACAACCAGCTGCAACCGTTTGCTATTTATTCATTTTTTTGCCAAAAAACAACAGTAGATTGCTATAAATGAGAGTGGAAATGAGAGAAATGTATATTATAAAGGACGAAACTTTACTTTTCGTCCCGCTGAAAACAAACCATTTTTGAATTCTCTGACGCAACTTCACTTTCCGTCCCTCCCCCAAAAAATTAATTTCCCGTAATTAAACCCCCCAAAAAAACAATACCCTCGGACGGAACTTGTGGTTCCGTCCAGTGGGTTCTGGGCTTTTAAATTTTTTTATTTAAAAAACCTAAAAAAATGGTTTTAATTATTAAAAAATTCGAAAAAAGATCGAAAAAACGGTGGGACACAACTTCAACTTCCGTCTGACAAAAAAAAATATTTAAATAATTCATTTCGCCCTCAGACGCAACTACAAAGTTCGTCTTGTTTTTTTATAATATCTTAAATTGCTATAAAATAGTATTGTACGCACTACAGCAAAAACTAAAGAAACTATATGTAAACTAGTAATTTACACGTGCAATGCACGTTTTAATAATTTAAAAAAATAAAAATAAAAACTCTGACGTAGGGAGGATTTGAACTGGAAACCTCTTTATATTAGTTATATACGTGCGTTATACATATTGATTTTTTTTTTTTTTTTTGATGAAACGGATAGAGTCCAACGACTCCAGCCAGACAATCGAATAAATAATCAATAGTTTACATAAAGGGTTTTACCAGAGGTAAAACAAAAAACAATAAGGAAAGATCTAGGTACAGCCAACTGAAATCTACGCGAGAACTAAGCACAAAATACAGTTAGATAAACAAGGATGAAGAGAAAACAATGCAGCAGGAAAGCGACCGCAACAGCTCCGATCACCTCTTGCTGCTCGATGAAGAAGCATGCCTGAGGCTGATCTCTGAAGGAAAGCGCATGGCATCAGGGCGATCAAAGCTGCCTCACAACAACCAAAAAGGGCTATCGACAAACAACCGAAACAGCGGACTAATAACACAGCCCAATATAGTTAAAAAGCTAGGCAAGGAACAATGCAGGCTCTAAAGCCAACTGAGAAGAGGTGATGGGGAAGGTACGGGATTCGGAAAAGAAACCCCAGGAAGAGAAAAGAGAGATTACGAATCCCAAAAGCAATCTCCATACAAACACACAGAAGAACCACACAGTAAGACAGCAGCTAAACGAATCCCCAATCACAAGAGGGAAACCAATTCCAAACTCATAATACAGCAAAATCCCAAGGGAAACACCCTGAGAGCAATAACGTCACTGATCAAAACAGAGATGACGCACAATGGAAAAAACGAAACATGCTACTAGTTTCGCACCAACAGCAGCCAGGGAATCAGACAGTTAAAGACAGAACTAGTTAGAAAGCATAAAATAGATAACAGATAAAAATCACTAGATAGCAATACATAATAAACTCCAGACTGAATTAGTAGTAGAGAAAGTAGAAGTGAGAAATAGAATCCCAACTAAGCTATACAAACAGTTCCAAAAGAGCAGTAGGAACATAAGCATCAAGCACAACCAAAGTCAGCTATACATCCCCCACGTCAACCAAAAATTCAAAATTCCATTGGGACAAAAAGAGAAAGATACGGCTGGAGCTAAGCCGTCCAAAAAGTCTGCTAAGACAGCCAAAATCAGCCCGAGGTCAGCCCTGCAATACACAACGAGAGAAAGATAGAAAACATGTAAGTAAAGAGCTAAAGTTGAAGAACTACTATAAAGCTTGAAGATTTTTGAGACAATTAAAAGACTCAAGCAGTTTTTGAATAGTCAGAGAGGCGTTTTCTTTGAAATCTGGGTTTGAAGCCCAGAGTTTGAAAAGGAACAAGAATTCATCGGTTATAGCCGCTATCGAGTTGCGTCGATGACGGAATAACCTACAGTTTCTTTCCTTCCAAATAATCCAAATGGTGGTGTGAGTAGCTAATATCCACGCACTTCGAAACATACTGTTCGAAGGCGTAAAAGAGCAAACAGAGGTTAATTGGAGGGGAATTACCCCCGTATTCCAGGCTAGAGTGCTAATCTTCCAAAGAGGGAGAATGAAGGAGCATTGAAAGAAAAGATGGTTAACGTCTTCCGGGGACTGATCGCACAACGGGCAAAGTTGCCCCCAGGCTAAGTTTCTTTTATTGAGAACCTCGACAGTGAGAAGCTTGTTATTGAACGCTAGCCAAGAATTAATTTTTACTTTAATAGGGACACTGGATTCCCAAATGAAATGCGATGAGGATGATCGCGTACCTTTAGAGTTGAGGAACCGGTAAAAAGATTTAACCGTGAACACTCCTGACGCAGACCATCGCCACGAGATGCCCTCGAAAGGGAACCAAGTGTAGCTATTGAGGAGGCTTAAGAGATTATTAAAAGATTCTATGAGCGAAGAAGGGAGCTTGATAATAAAGGGAATCACCCAGTGCCTAACATTATCAATAAGTAGAAAAGACTCCGCTACCGTGGCTGCCGGGAAAGTAGCCAAGCGGTATAAAGAAGGGAATGCAGAAGACAGTTTGATGTTACCGATCCACAAGTCGGTCCACAGACTAGTAGTGGTCCCGTCAGAGCAAAAGCGCGAAATGCTACACTGGAAAGCATTAGACGCTTTCCAAATACCTTTCCAGAAAGGGGAGGCATGGCTGGAGGTGGTAGGGGGGAATTCCCACCAGTTGGAAGAGGATCGATAATTTTTGATGCATCGAATCCAAGGGAGGTGATTGAGGTTGTGGAATCTCCACAGCCACTTGCCTAAAAGAGCAATATTGTGATCTCTAAGGTCCAAAACGCCGAGACCCCCTTCATCTTTAGGAGAACAGATGACTTTCCAATTAGCTAGATGCGAGCCAGGATAATAGACGGAGGATCCCGACCAGAGGAAATTACTCCTGATCTGATCGATCCTTTTGATCACCCAGGAGGGTAAGAAAAAAAACGACATCATATATTGGGGCATGGTTAAGAGGACCGAATTGATGAGGATTAATCTACCACATCGAGAGAGGACTTTGCCGGACCAAACAGAGAGCCTAGATTCCACTTTGTCAATCAGTGGAACCCAGTCAGCTCTGAGTAGCTTGCCCCATCTCAGGGGGATGCCAAGGTAGGAAATCGGAAAGTTGGCGATGGGGCAATTAAAGAAATTGGAAATCTCTACCTGGCGATTGGGGGATCCGCTCAGCCAAAGCACAAAGGATTTTTGGAAATTAATCGATAAACCTGATGCCATTTCGAAGCAATAAAGGAGCAATTTCAGGTTACGAAGGGAGTGGAGGTTAGGTTTGGAGAAAATTATAGTGTCATCTGCGTATTGGAGGTTTAGAACGCTCTCAAAATGGGGAGAAGTTCCGAGGCCCTCAATCATTGATATCTAGTGATGTTTATCTGTTATCTGTTTTATGCTTTCTAACTAGTTGTTCTGTCTTTAACTGTCTGATTCCCTGGCTGTTTTATGCGTTATACATATTGATAGAATGACAAAATGATAAATGACACTGAGGCATTCTCACATTATAATATTAGAGATTAGAGATTAGAGATTAAAGATATGCATTTAATCAATATTTTTTTGACATTTGGATGCTCTAAACAATCACTTCAATAGCTGCTTGACTCCGTTTTTTCCCCAGTCAATTTCAATAATCTGGTGCTTTCCATTCCAGGGAAGGGAAAAAAAAATCGAGATCCGAAACCCTAGAATTCGCTGGTAATCCCAGGTGCTCGAATCCACTTCGGTTTCCTCTGATTTTGACTGAAATTCGAGCTTCGTTGACTGATTTCTAACAGAGCGATGTCGAGGAAGATGCTGATCGACGGCGAGGTGGAGGAAGAGGGGAAGCAGTACGACTGGGATCTGTTCGTGATCGGAGCGGGAAGTGGAGGAGTTCGCGCGTCTCGGACTTCTGCTGGTTTCGGAGCGAAGGTCAAATTTTTATCAACATTATTTGAGATTTGATCATTTTTTGTCATTTTTGATGGGAATGAAATGGTTTTGAAATCGGTAGGTTTTTTTTGTCGTGTTGAGTGCGATCGGTTAGTTAGTTGCTTATTAATTGGTCGGGTTTATAATGTAATTTTGGAAAGGAGCTGAAATTTTGATACTTCACGTTTTTTTAGAGGCGGGAATTGGTGTGATTCAGTGAGGAATTGGCGTTTTGGTTAATTAATTTTAGTGGTCATCGAAATGGCCAAACTTTCTTCAGTTTTTTTTTTGTTTTTGTTTTTGTTTTTGTTTTGTTTTGGGGTGTGTGTGTGTGTGTGTGTGTGGGGATTATAGTTTTATATATTATGTATATCTACCTGGGGTTGAAGGTTGTGTTCACTGAATTGTGATCCAGGTTGCAATCTGCGAGCTTCCCTTTGATCCGATTAGTTCAGAAGTCAGTGGAGGAGTCGGGGGAACGTAAGTATGCTTTTGGCTTTTGCAAACCACCTTTGATTTTCTGCATGTGGGTTTATACGAAATTGATCTAGGGGTTGCATATTTTAAACGCTAAATGAAGTAGTTGATTACGATAAAATAAAATAGGGTAGGGGTACATTCACTGCCTTAACTGTTATACACTGCGATCTTGTGCCGTTGGCCGAGGTAGATGTGCCTCTCAGTGGTGTGAACCCTTTTGCATTGGAGCACAATTAGTTCACAACTGACACCAATCCCTAATAAGAAGAATCGTTTTGAAACAGAAAAGATGAGCAAGAAATATACAATTTTTATAAGCAACCCATTGAAGAACATATTTCTATCAAGCCTGTGAAATAAAAAACCAATTCAACAATATTTGGTTCTTAAGTTGAATTTCTTTTTTACATATTTTTTATCGTTAATCCCCTAGTTTTGTTTGCTTATAAGTTGTGCTAATATTCAGTCAATAATCCCATGTTGTAGGTGTGTGCTACGAGGCTGTGTTCCTAAAAAGATACTAGTATATGGAGCAACATTTGGAGGAGAATTCGAAGTATGTTTAGCTGACTCATGCTTGTATTAATTGGAATATCCTCTGTTATTGTAAATGATTGGACAAGTAGCCATTCCTCTACAGTTTAATGTTCTCCTTAGTGGTATCTTTTGTGTTTACACCTATTTAATTGGCACATGCAATTTTTATCAATGTTGTCCATATTCTGCAGGATGCAAGAAATTTTGGTTGGGAGCTCAATGAGAAAATAGATTTCAATTGGAAAAAGCTACTACATAACAAAGTAAGCAATTTATCTACCTGCGTGCCTCCAAATTTTGTCAAATTAGTTGCACTTTGTAGAACTTTACTCTCAGAATGCAATGCACCATATCTATTGTAATTTTTTGATTGCCTAATATTAAAAATTTGTACTGCTGGATGAACTAATTTTGAAGATGACTCGTCAGAGCATCCACTGTCGTTTTCTAAAAACCCAAAAAATAGCATTTGAGTTAAAAAAACCCTCACTGTTGTTTTCTATATACCCAAAATTTAAAATAGGAGTGAACAGTCAGAGTTTAGAATTCTCTCTTGAAGAAATGCTAAAAGTAGACGACGGATGATCTTCATCCGTTTGAGAAAAAAAATTCGGATGGATGGAAGATGATGATCCGTCCGTCGACTAATTTATTAAAAAAAAGGAAAAGATGAGAGACGGATGAAGGAGCTCCGTCTCTCTCTCTCTCTCTCTCTTTTATTTTAAGTAATCAGAATTTTTTTCAAAAAATTATGAAAATGCCATTAATTAATTACGAAATTGCCATTAAAAAAAACCAAGGACGGAAGACCTTCATCCGTCCAAGCCTTTTCCTCCAATTTGCTTCATCAAATTATTACGGAAATGCCATCGAATAATTACGAAAATGCCATTTTAATTTTAATTTTTTTTAAAAGGATGGACGGAGGAAGAAACTCCGTTATTTTTTTAATTTTTTTTAGCAGATTCAGCACCAACAATAGCAATAGCAGACTGCGCCCTCTATTGCTATTTCTCAATTTCTAAATGTGCAAATTTGTTTAAAACGATAGTGGATGCTCTCAAGAACGTCTATTTTAGTGTCATCTACACCTCTTTTCTTCGTATGTAATGCAATTAAAAGTAGAAACCGCTGATTGAGAACTGGGACAATCCCAATCTATCTTTGGCTCAGTTGATCAGGAAACACCCAAATTATATTATGTTTTACTGGACTGTAATGTTTAATCATGAATGTTGCTTGCACTAGGCAACACAACACCACCTATATCAGTGTAGAATATAAGAGTTCATTGTGTGTCCGAGTGTCATGTCACACTGCTGCCCACATTGCTGTATCTTTGGCAGTGCTTAGCTGACACATGCTACTTCGATTTGATCTCCTGGGTCGTCAATATATGTTATGTACATGGGCTGAGACTTACTTAGTTAGCATTTCAGCCTATGAGCCTACTATTATTTCCCTCAAATTGCCGTAAGCACTTAAGTTTATCTTCTGTAAATTGTTGAGACTTATAGATGGGCTGTGTATGTTTCTCTGTAGTTATCCAACATATGTTGAAGTAGAACTTTTTCCAGCCGCAACAAATACAATTGTTTGCCAGAATAATGCAGTAATTAGCAGAAATTTGCTAAATATAATTACTTATCAGTTACTATTCTGCCCTATTATTCTTTTGCCATGAGCATATAACTGTTATAGAGTATCTGCTAAACTTTATTAGTTTGAGACTTTGAGAAAAGGGAGCCTCATTCTTATAGGATGTACTGATTTTCTCATATAGAGGATTGTAACTACTTGGTAGGACGCCGCATGGATGATCCACATACTTCAATGGTTATGCGATATTATGCATGCTTTTAAAATATGAAGTGGTTTGGAGAATTGAGGATGTTTAAGCAAAATGAACGGTTTCTTGATAATATAACAAATTGGCACCATGCATGCATGGATAAGAACCATTCACACGATCTGATTATTTGGACATATGCATTATATGACATAGGAAACATGGTGAACGGTTTGGATCATCCATATAAAGTGTAGTCCTACACTCCTACCGTGTGAGGACAACTACTCTCTATGAGAAAATCTTCTTCATATTAGTAGAAGACTCCATTTCCTCTATTAGTTTATGTTTTAGTTTGTTTTATTTTCTCATATTCAAGGTTTTAAATATCAACTTCTGAAAAAAGTTTTAACTATCGGAATCGTATAGGATGGCAAATTTTCATATTGGGTATCAGTGATATGACAGTGGTATTCAAAAAATATTCTGGTCACCTTAAAGAATGATGATATATATCCTAAATGTGATGTTGACAAACATTTGTAGATATTATGATGAGAAAAATGGAAATAAGGTTTTAATTTTCCCAATTTTTTTACTGTGCTGGAGTGGACGGTTTTAAATCAATCAGGTTTGGGTTCCCGTAGGGTTTGAATCCATACCCAAAAGAAACCAAATCACCTTCATTTTCCAATATTGGGCTGATATTATTCTCACCATTGTATCAGATAACGGACAATATAATGGCCGTAATGGGTCCAAAGCATTTTCCATTTCTCAAAGTTCATTTCGATATCGGTAGGCCAGCTTAAACATTATATTTTTCGTAATGATTGTAAATTTGTAATTTGAAACAATGTTCACTGCCAGTAGAACATAAATTTAAATTGTATAAATTACCGATACTCGTTGACTGGATTTAAGATGATACTATTGTGGTCATAAGATGATTTTTTTATTTTTCCTTTTGGGAGGAGGGAAGTATTGGATCATATAAACACCACTACCCCTGTTACTTCTTGAATGTGCAAAGCCATCACAGATCTGATTAACCTTACCACATTTACATCCATAAGTAATTGCCTATGAGGCGTGGAAACCAAAGAAAAAATGATGGCTTGAAAATATTTTGCATGAGTCAATATATCTTTAGGTTTGACCGATGTGAGTATACAAAAGCAGTAACTCCAGTTATTCTGCTTTACTTATAATTATCTGTTGCAAATGGAGGAAATCATGCTTGTGTGGAAATCTCCAATCAAATTCATTTTTTATGAATGAAAATCTGTTGTACTTCCTCTTCAAGTTCATGCATTCTCGTTGTGGAGTAACTGGACGAATCATTTGTTTTTCTTGGCTATTGATTATAATAATAGTCTATTTTTCCTTTTACATTCACTCTTTAGCAGAATTATTTCTTTGGTGATCTGCTGCCTCGTTTCCATAGTCTTGAATTATCTAGCTAGCATTACCCTTTTGGCGAGACTTTGCCAGTTGCAGTTTATTGAATTGTGCCTTAAGTAAATGATTTCCTCTTGTCTATCAATTTTATAATCTTCTATTTAAATTTGGATATAAGGATTCTCATCTGTCTGAGGTTCCTTACTTGGGAACATACAATTGTTTTACTTGCTGTATATTATTTAAAACCTTTTCTCCTTACCTAAAATGAGATTTTCTGACCTTGTATATATACTGATTGCAGACACAAGAAATAACAAGACTAAATGGAATATACAAAAGAATGTTGGGTAATGCTGGTGTAACAATGCTTGAAGGGGAGGGTAAAGTAATTGATGCTCATACAGTGGAGGTGATACAAACAGACGGTTCAAAGAAACAATATTCAGCAAAACATATTCTGATCGCAACTGGCAGTCGGGCTCATCGTCCAGATATTGTAGGAAAGGTTTGTGTTTTCTTGCTTGATAAAATGCTGGAAAGGTTTGTGTTTTCTTGCTTGATAATAATCCAGTCTAGAGCAATACCCTTTGCCTTCCCTGATTTCTTTAGTTATAACTGATGTTAAACTTAACATCAGACTGTAGTTGTGTTGATGAATTCTGTTATTTTAGATGCCGCAATAACGGGCTTATCAATCATATGCAACTAGTATTATCTTCTCTTGTTTTACCCATCTTCATCACTAGAATCATCTAATGCCTTTTCCTATCAAAATAGGGTTGTCTATAAAACAAGTGTCCTCAATGATGACAATTCTTTTGATTGGTTCTTGACATGATCGCCCTCTTATTTAGTGTCAAATTTCTTATCAAGTAAATTATAGACGAGCTACATGACAAGCTGCCATGCTCTAATTTATTTGTGCCTAAAAAATGATGTAAATTTTGAGGCACAGATTAAGCTAAGCGCCATCAAATCAAAATAGCTTCTTACAATGCCATCGGATTCAGTTCTAATCATGCTAAAAATATGTTTAAAATAGCAAATCAAAATTTGAGATACTACTAGTACTAGTGCTCATTGTCTCACTCATGGAAATACCAATCAAATCGATAAAGCATTTGGGTTAGCCAGTTAGGCATCCTTTCTGAAGTAAGAATAAAAAGTTTGGGCATGCTTTTACTCTGACCATTCCCTGACGCTGCTCTTCTGTTAAACCTTCTCCTTTTCTGCCACCAGAATTTTCAGTGAAAAATCTAGTGAGTTGCTTGTCAATTTCTGGTGATCTGCATTATTGGGCATGCACCTACCTAAGTTCTCTTGGATTTGCAAAGAGGAATTAAAGAAGAAACAGAGTTACAGAGGCATCTTCTTCTACTGGTTCCATGAATCTCTAGTTGTCAACAGGAACACCAACTTCAAGCATAATCTTCCACTGCTGGTCTGTACAGAATAAAATTATGTCCATTATCATTTACTTACTCCGTTGATGAATTTGTAAACACAACCTTTAGGAGCCTAGCATAATTGTAAAATATGTCATTTACTTGTTTAAGAAATAAGGTGTATTTAGGGGCATTAAGTAACCTTTTGAGATGTGTTTGGATTATTGCTGGTAAGAGTTTCTTTAGTGAGTAAGCTGTCCGTTGTACAAATAAATGTGCTAAAATTGGGACGTTGTGGTGAAATCAAATATATTAATAATAACTTATGGTGAACTGGCTTTGTGATACTCCACTGGTTGTCCTGAATAATCATGGATTATTAACTACACTGCACTTAATTTTAGACAAACATATTGTGTATTTTCAATGTACTGTATGAAATATAGTTGCATACTAAAGATAATCTTTTTTGATTTTATTTTCTTTGTTATTGCTACTTGTAAATTGTAATAATTCCCTCAATTTTGGAATATCAGGAGTTGGCTATTACCTCGGATGAAGCATTGAGTTTGGAGGAGTTACCCAAACATGCTGCGATATTTGGTGGAGGGTATGCAACATTCTTTGCTTAATCTGTTCAATAGTTGCAAATCAGTAATTGTGTTGTGCAATCTTTTTGGCTTAATATGTGATTAATAGTTGGAATTAAAGTTCCATGTAGCATATATATCATGTTTCCTTCCCATTTTTCTAGATTATTTATTTTACTAGCAGAATTTGACGGATGCCAGCTTGTTATTTAGTATCACAAGCAACTCCTTTGTCCATATTCATTGGTTAGATAGCTCATACACTGCTAATACTCCGAATGGAGAGGGTTGAGGGTTTTTATATATGTTTAAACTTTAAACTAGTCTCTGCTGGTCGAGCTCCCAATTGTGGGCCAAAACCTGGCTGAGAGCACTGGTATTCTTCTTAATAATCCGTTTTAAATTGTGGGGTTTGAACCTTGGTTTCTCTGATACCATATTAAATAAAATTGCCACCGCAGCTAATCTCAAAAGTTATGATGAGGGTTGAGGGTTTTATATTTACATTCTAATATTTAGATAATTTGGTTCTAGAGATAACAAAGTTGTATTCACCAAGCCAACAACCTTGTTCTCTCTTCCATCTACCAATATTCTCCATAAGGGCCATAACCGATTCATCCGGTTTTGGTGGGGAAAAGGCTTTAGATGATTAGGAGGATTATTTGTACACTGGTAGTTTTGATAATTTTTGTTTTTTGTATTTTAGGTATATCGCTGTTGAGTTTGCTTCAATATGGCGAGGGATGGGTGCTCAGGTTGACCTATTTTATAGGAAGGCTCTTCCGTTAAGGTTTGTGTTGTAGTTTATTACTCTTTGGCATTCATATCTTTCTACATGTTAAAATATTTGCGTGTTGGTTTTATATGTAATACGTAGACACGGTCACTTGTTCAGCTTCGCAAAGATGATGAGCGATTACGTTAGTAAGTAGTTGAATGGCCACTTACATAGGCTATGGCCTCTTTCATTTAACTCGCTTTTTATTTAAGTAAACCCTTTGAATGAATGAATATAATATATTGATTTTAAGTGTTTTCTGGTTTTGTGTTTTCCGATGTTGGGTTTGTAGTAAACATCGATGGTTACTTGACCACCATCATTAAATTTTTACTGTCATAGTTTGGTAGGAATTGTCAACCAACAACATAGGGCTGTGATGCAACTGAGGAGCTATCTATATTTTTTGATACAATGCCATGTAATCCTTAGAGGTCACTTGCAGAGTCATAAGAAAACGTGCGCACCACAAATTCTCTTGGATAGTTAAGAAATACAGATTTTTGACCTACATACGTCATAAATTGTACTAACAATTAATGAGCATTTACCTTTGTGTTGTGGATAAGCAAGAGAACAATTGATTTGTTACATATCAAAGCTTTACATTTGGGTATAGAAAAGGCACTAATTAGACCGTATGTCACCATCTTTCGTTGATGCTAGTCGATATGTTCATGCATTTATGCTTTACTATCTGTGTGGATCATTATATTGCATCATTTGCGGGGTTTTCCGAGTCAAGGTGATGTAAACTTAACCCTAAGTAGAGAATTTTTTAAGAATATCAAAAGATTAAGTTTACCAACAGGTAGTGTCGATTAAGTCGGAAATTAAAACTAGTAGTTGATATAATGGATTTTCAAAAAATTGAATAAGTTAACAAGTCCAATTAAAGATTCAAGCCTAACAATCAACAAATATACTTGAGTGTTATTAGCAAGTAAGATATTCAATAATGATTCGTACGCTAATTGGCAAGTAGAAGCACACACTCAATATTTGTGGACGACAGTAAATTTTAGATAATATTCTAGAGATAATGGGCAGTATCGTAGACAACGGAGAATGGAAAGAAATTACCGGGGTTCGAAGCATGTATAGCAACGGAAGGGGAGGTTGCCGACAGGGTGCTGCGGTCGAGGAACCGATCGTCGGTGGTGGTGCGTCGGCAGAGTGTAGCGAGGGGCTGCGTCGGGGTTGAGTTGATGGCAGTGATGGCGGGATGATGGTGCGGCTGTCGAGGTGGAGCTTGCGGTGTGGTCTGGTGGTTGTGGGAGAGGCTGGAGAAGGTGATGGCAGTAGGTGGTGACGAGGGAGCGATGAAGGGAAGAAGGTGCTGATGAGTCTCGGGGGTGTGCAATGGTGGACTGATGGTGGCAATCGGGGGTGCTGCAAGGAGGTCAGGGTGTTGCAATGGAGATGGCAGGGGCATGGTTCGGGGTACAAAGTTAGGGAGGATGAAGATGAGGGAGGAGTTGGCTGTCGTGGATGTTAGGGATGGAGAAGTGGTCGGTGTATGAGTTTTGAAAAAAAACGAAGGGGGATGAATTGGGGGTGGCGGCTGGAGGAGGATTTAGGTGGGGATTTGGGGATTAGGGTTTAGGGTTTGAATAAAGATTTTGGGATGGGTGTAGTTTAAGGTTTCTCACAAACCCTAATAGTTTCTCAGTGTCACAGAGAGGAATGAAGAGCAGAACTCAATCAAACAATAATTTTTAGTCAATCAAAGCACTTTTTCATTAATCAAGATACCATATATAGGCTCAAAACAAATCTTCAAAATATCATAATGCAAAAAATAAAGGGTGCAAATCGCAAAAGTACTCCATATAGCTAAAATGCAAAAAACAAATGTAAATGCTGAAATAAAAATTCTAGGCTAATAAAATAACCATCCCAAACAGTGCATGTGCTGATAGAAGCGCCCAAAACGTTTCGAACTGATGCCCTCATCATTCTCTCATGGTGGGAGAGAGATCGACCTGGTCGAGTTAAAACCAGTGTTTCTGTTATAGTGCTCCAAAAGGTCTAGATCTAAGCGCTGGAGCTCCTCCCGATCAATCCAAGTGTCTTTCGACTCCGGCTTGTTCTTCCATCGCACCAGATACATATGAATACCACTATCTTTAGTAGAGATTATCTGATCATCTAAAATATTATTCAATTTTTCTGTCAGTGGGTAAGTAGTATCAGGTTAAGGTTGAAATATGGGAATCTTCACCAGTAGGCTTCAGGATAGGCTCATCTATAAGTTGATTTCTAGTGTTAAATTCTGGGCCTTGATAGACTACTAAATTCTCAATATTGAAAGTCTTATGACAAAACCTTCAGGAAGGTCAACGACGTAGACATTATCATTGATTTTATGCAAAATTTTAAATGGGTCTGCAGTACGTGCATTCAATTTCTTAACGAATCCAGATGGAAACCGTTCCAGACAAATTTGAACCATCACTTCGTCACCAACATCAAAAGTTTTAAATTTCCTTCTAGTATCTGCCCTTAACTTGTTATTAAAATTATTGTTATTAATTTTCTTAGAAATTTCTCTATGTAAATCATGGATGCGGAATGCAAATATGGATGCAGATTCTGAGATTCTATGATGTTCATGGGGACAAGATCTATGGGCTGCTTAGGACGATAACCATGCACAACTTCATGTGGACTCATGCCGATGGTTCTATTCTTTGATGTGTTGTAAGCAAATTCAACAACAGTTAATTTCAACTCCCAAGTTTTTTTCAACTCCCAAGTTTTTAAGTTTTATCTCACAAGAGTACGCAAGAGATTACCAAGACTCCGATTGACAACCTCAGTATGTCCATCAGTCTGTGGACGGAAGGCTGATGAAAATTTCAATTTCGTGGCCATCTTCTGCCACAGGGTCTTCCAAAGTAACTCGTGAATTTCACATCTCTATCAGACACAATTGTCTTTGGCAACCCATGTAGCTTCACAATATTATCGAAGAAGATTTGAACTACACGAAATACATCAAAAGTTTTCAAACATGGAAGAAATTGAGTCATTTTAGAAAAGCGGTCCACGACGACAAGAATAGAATCGTGGTTCTTTTGTGTTTTCGGTAAGCTTAACACGAAATCCATGCTGACATCTTCCCAAGGGCGACTAGGGACAGGTAATGAAGTATACGTGCTTGTGTTATGTTTTTGTTGTTTGGCGAGTTGGCAAGTATGACACCTGTTAATAAGTCTCACAACGTCCCTCTTAAGCTTAGGCCAATAAAATCTATGTTCCACAACATCAATAGTCTTGCTATGCTCAAAGTGTCCAGCAAGGCCACCAGCGTGTAATTCCCAAACAAGATACTGCACAGTTTGGAGCGATAGAAGAGATAATCATCTTTCAGGAAATAATCATCTATACTCGAGTGATGCCATCCTTCAAAGAGGTGTAGATCTCGTGAAAATCTGGGCAGGAGGCATACTTATCTTTTAATATCTCAAAACCAATAATTTCGGTGCTCAGTGTGGATAAGATCATGTGACAACGACTTAGTGCATCCACAACCTTATTATCAATTCCTTTCTTATGCCTAATGGTATACGAATATTCTTGTAGGAACTCTACTCATCGAGTATACCTCGGATTCAACTTTTGTTGGGAGTTAAGGAATGTTAAGGCGTCATGGTATGAGAAAATGATGAATTTTTGTGGTAGGAGGTAATGTCGCCAATAGCGAAGTGACTGAATTACCGCATATAATTCATTGTCATAAGTGGAGTATTTTTGTTTTGCCTCGTTCAGCTTTTCGCTGAAATAAGCAACATGACGACTCTTGATTGAGGACTCTACCTATACCAATACCTGAAGTATTCATGGTTTTAAATCTAGGATTTCGAACTCGTTTCGGTAAGGGGTGTTTCGTCTCGGATCGGAGATATCGGAGAAGATCTCAGAAGAATGTGATCATATCGGATGTTCATTTTCTATACTCAATATTTTTTTTGTTACTAAATAAGATATTATATGTCCTACTTGTCATTTATCAATACTGTATAATACAAATAATGACATGAATCAATTACAGTAAATATTCACAGAATTTAACAACAACATAAAATAGAATGTAATATAAATATATAACTAAATTGAATTTGCATTGATTCAATGTATTAGTTAATAAACTTACTTGACTTTGCATATATACAAACAATAGCGAGACGAAATTCTCAAATTATCTTTGCTTAAGGTCCTATATTGAAAGACATATATGAAAAAAGTAAAACAATTTTTTTTATATATATTCACAATAACATTTGTGTCTATTTCGGCTAATATTTCGCTAATTTCGGTAATATTTTTCGCTAATTTCGGCAATATTTTGGCCGATATTTCGGCAATTTTGGCCGAAATCTACATCTTTCGGTCCAAAACGATAGAGTATAAAATATGTGATTTCGTATCGGCAAGCTAGCCGAAACGAAATTTCGGCCGTATCGGAGAAAATTTAAAACAGTGGAAGTATTGCACGTTACTTCAAAGACTTTAGTGAAATCAGGTAACCCCATGATAGGTGTATCAGTGTATGAGTCATTCTTTTCTTGATCTCTTCGAAGGCTTTCGTGGCTGCTTTTGACCAGACGAGCTCGCATTTTTTTAGACAGTCGGTTATTGGAGCCATGATTGTGCTAAATCCTTGCATAAACTAACGATAGAAAGTGGCAAGACCATGAAAATTCCGCACATCCTGAATGTTACGGGGCTCATGCCACTCAATAATACTCTTTATCTTTTATAGGTCAGCGGATACTCCTCTGTCAGAGACAATAAATTTCGGAAGATGGTCTGACTGGAGAGGAAGATACATTTGGTAGGATTAACATAAAGCTGTCCTTCAAAATACCGCAAACCTATTTCAAATGGTCAAAATGTTGCCCAACGGATCGGCTGTAAATGTGAATATCATCAAAGTACTCAAGTAACTTGTCCATAAAGAGAGAGTATTTTCGTCATGATTCTCTTAAACGTGTCTGGGACATTCATCATTCCAAATGGCATGACCATCCATTCGTACAGACCATCCTTCGTCTTGAAGGCGGGCTTCCATTCATCACCATGACGAACACATATTTGGTGGTAACCATTTTTAAAGTCAATATTGAAAAAGATTGTGACATCAGACATCATGTCCAACATGTCATCCAAACAGAGAATGAAAAAAGGTACTTCACCGTGATTTTGTTTATAACATGGCTGTCCACACATATGCCAAGTTCCATCTTTCTTTGGCATCAAAAAAGCAGGGACTGCGCAAGGACTTAAACATTCTCTAATGAAGCCTTTTGCCAATAACTCGTTAACTTGCCTTTTTAACTAACATGTTCCGTCGAATTCATCCGATAGTGTGGCAAGTTAGGAAGAATCGCTCCCGGAACCAGATCAATAGCGTGTTAGATGTCACGTAGCGGAGGTAATTGGTTTGGGAGGTCAGCAGGAAACACATCTGCAAATTCCTGAAGGACCGGAGTAACTTGAGGAGGGATGAGTGACTTGGGTTCTTTAGGGACTTCTTTCGCTGTGAGTAGGAGAACGGTCGTCCCTTTGTCAATTTCTTCAGGGAGTTTCTTTTCACATATATACGCTACTTTCTTGCCCTTTCTTGAGGGAGTTGGTGTCAGACGGATTAGTTTGTGGTTTCACGGGTATGAGCTTTATCTTTAATCCGTCATGCTGGAACACACATTAGTTGGATTGACCATATATTGTCACATCGTGGTCGTATAACCAAGGTCCCCCTAAAATTACTTGACCCATATCCATTTGAGCACATCAGACTAAATTTGTTCCCTGTAGACTTTGAAATCCACATGGACTAAACATCATTGTGTTACTTGGAGGGCTGTCGCATCGATCCAAGATACTTTGTATGTGTGTGGATGAGGTTTAGCTTTAAGCCCGGTCTTGGCTAGGACCGCTGAAGAGACAACATTGATGCTGCTTCCACTGTCAACAATCACCTTACAGTTTTTACCACCTATCGTTGTGAAGGTGTGAAATATAGCAGTGCACTTTCAATTATCTTTTTCTTTTGGTTGGGACAAAGCACACCTGACTACATTCAAAGGAGGTGATTGGATCGACCGAATACAATTGAGATACTGGTCATCCTCTTCTTCACCAAAGTCGTTACTTTCATTAGGTTCATAGGAAAACACATTGTTGGAATTATTAGCAATGACAACCGTATCTTCTACGATATTGATCCTACTGGGGCTAAGACAGTTGCTAGCAACATGACTATATCTCTTGTATTTATAGCACTTTGTGAGAGGATCAATCTTGGAGTAGTCTCTTTCTGTGTTCTTACCGTTTTGTCATTCCTAGGTTGATAGGGATTTGAAGTAGGCTTGCTTGGGTAAGACTTGTTGGGGTACTGAGAAGAGGAGAGCTTAGGTCTAGATGGATCAATGGAGGTCATTCTAGAGGAATGATCTCTAGAATTGCTGGACTTGTAATGGAAACTTGCTTTAAGGGAATCCATATCGAGGACAAAGGCATAAGCTACTGCCAAGTAGTTCACATTTCTATGAATTAACTCGTTTCTAAGATCGGCTCGTAGTCCAGCTTTGAACCTAGAGAGAGTTTGTTTTTCGCTCTCTTTACCTAAGACATTGCACCGAATGAGGAAGTCTTCAAACTTATCCACATACTATTTGGTGGATTTGCTTCCTTAATAGAGTTGGTTCCACGAATCTAGCAATCGCATGTGGAACGATAAGAGCACATATCTCTCGGTGAGTTTCTCTTTCATGGTCTCCCAAGTGGGTATGGATGCCAAGCCTCGGCCTCTGCGAACATGTTCAAGATTGGTCCAATATTGTTTAGCTTTACTAGTTAATTTCATCGTGATAAATTTGACCTTCAACATTTCGCTCATGTCAAACTACACGAAGTAGTGGCACAGATCCAATCGCGATAAGCTTGGGGTTCCATATGGTCTTCAAAGTGGGGAACGTCAGCCTTAACATTCTTCTTGTATTGTTCGTCAGGGTCACGATCTTGACGTCGGTCGTCACGATCATTTCCTTGAGGGATTTGACGATGAAGCTCAGGGATAACATTTTGATTCAATTCCACTTTCTCAAGCCTCTGATTGATATTGTCAAGAGTTGCTTGAATGACAACAAAGGTAGTGAAAATGTCAGAGTTGTCCATTTTAGTTCGAGGAGGGGCTCGCTGATTTCTAGGATTCCTGATTGGGTAGTTTAGGAGGGACAAGAAAGACTTTTCAGGATTTGTGATGGTGTTGCGAAGACGCATTCACCAAAGACGGAAAACTAGGGGTCGTTGAGAACGCGTGCTTGCTGAAATTTAGGGAAACGTGACCTAAATGCACCTACAATGATTTTTTAAATAAAAATTTCATAAATGAAATGACCTAAAAAAAATAACCCTAAAATGATCATAAATAAATGCAAAAATTATGACTAAATGATGCAAAAATTAGGGTTTTAAAACATTCGCTTTGATACCAAAATGATGTAAACTTAACCCTAAACAGAAATTTTTCAAGAATATCAAAAGATTAAGTTTACCAACAAGTAGTGCCGATTAAGTCAGAAATTAAAACTAGTAGTTGATATACTGGATTTTCAAGAAATCGAATAAGTTAACAAGCCCAATTAAAGATTCAAGCCTAACAATCAACAAATATACTTACGTGTCATTAGCAAGTAAGATATTCAATAATGATTCGTACACTAATTGGCAAGTGAAAGCACACACTCAATATTTGTAGACGACAGTAAATTTTAGATAATATTCTAGCGATAATGGGCGGTACCATAAACAACGGAGAATGGAAAAAAAATTTATCGGGGTTCGAAACACGTGTAGCAACGGAGGGGAGGTTGCTGATAGGGTGCTGCAGTGGAGAAACCAACCGTCGGTGGTGGTGCGGCGGCGGAGTGTTGCGAGGGGCTGCGTAGGGGTTGAGTTGATGGCAGTGAAGGCGGGATGATGGTGCGGCTGTCGAGGTGGAGCTTGCGGTGTGGTCTGGTGGTTGTGGGAGAGGCCGGAGAAGGTGATAGCAGTAGGTGGTGATGAGCGAGTGATGAAGGGGAGAAGGTGCTGACGAGGCTCGGGGGTGTGCAGTGGTGGACTGATGGTGGCAGTCGGGGGTGCTGCAATGGAGATGGCAGGGGCAGGGCTCGAGGTGTGAAGTTATGGAGGAGGAAGATGAGGGAGGAGTTGGCTGTCGTGGATGTTAGGGATGGAGAAGTGGTCGGTGTATGAGTTTTGAAAAAAAACGAAGAAGGGGGATGAATTGGGGGTGGCGGCTGAAGGAGGAGGGTTAGGGTTTAGGTGGGGATTTGGGGATTAGGATTTAGGGTTTGAATAAAAAATTGGGGATTTGGGTGTAGTTTAGGGTTTCTCACAAACCCTAATAGTTTCCCAGCGTCTGCAATGAAGAGCAGAACTCAATCAAACAATAATTTTTAGTCAATCAAATCTTTCTTTTTCATTAATCAAGAGACTATATATAGGCAGAAAATATCATAGTGCAGAAAATAAAGGGTGCAAATCGCAAAAGTACTACATCTGACTAAAATGCCATAAACAAATATAAATGCTGAAATAAAAATACGAGGCTAATAAAATAGCCATCCCAAACGATGCCTACGCTGACAGAAGTGCCCAAAACGTTTCGAACTAATGTCCTAATCACAAGGTTCACCCGTGCTATGCTTTGACTGTTTCATTATTTCTCTTATCAGTATCCCCTCTACTTTTCATGACAGTAACACTTTTTTTAGTAAGACTATGCAGCACTTTGATAACTTGAGCTTTTCTATCACAGGGGTTTTGATGATGAGATGCGAGCAGTAGTTGCAAGAAATCTTCAAGGAAGAGGAATTAACTTACACCCAGAGGTGAATATACGTGAGGTATGTTAGTCTAAACAGAATTTTATTCACCCATGTAACCTATTTTCAATATGTTACCACTATCTGATGGTGTTTTTATTTTAGTTGCACAAAACAGCAGATGGCATCAGCTTTAGGACCGACGATGGGGAAGAGTTTACAGCTGATGTTGTATTATTTGCTACAGGTATAGAACTATCTTCACATCTTTCATAATGTTTGTCATCACGACCAATAATAATTATTTTAGATGATTGAGTATAACCTCGAGTATTCATTACCAAAGATTTAGAAGAAAGTATACCACTTTTATATGTGAATATAAGGCCAGACCCATGTTCTTTACTTTTTAAAATGATGATCCAGTTTAAATATTGTGTGGGCACATGGATTTAAATTTGATGATCTTTGATCTAAGTTCTTAGAATAATTTGTTAATCCATCTAGGTAACCATTAATCATCTAGGTCAACGCGATGATTTTAAATCATGTTCTCTGTGTATCCATGCACGTTTTATCTTCATCTTGTTTCATCTTCTGAGTTTTTTTTTTATGTATATGATCACTATCAGGCATAAGATCTGAGTTCTATTTGAAAATATCCCTATAACTAGTTTCTCACATATGCAGTTGGTCAATTCTCATTCCATATTTAATTCATGTGGAGTTTAAAGACCACATAACACACCTGGTAATGTGCCAGACCATACATGGGATAGTATTCTGACAACTTTGGCATTTAGTTAATGCTTATGACTAGAGAATAACTTTGGACCCAATATATTTCAACTTTTCTATTGGATGGTATACTAGCTCGGTTGCCCTAGTTAGTATCTCTTTTTATCTGGACTTGTTCTTTACTTTTTAAGTTTTGCTTTACACAACAATTGCAGGACCCTTTTGAATCTATGAGATCTTTATTAAATGCAATTATTAGTTTCTTCTGGAAAAATGTTTATAAGGACATCCAAAGACCCACATCAGTAAAGCTGTTATCAACTCAGCTCATGACAATTTACATATTGAATGTGGATGCTTCCGTTTGTGAGTGGGATATCCTACTTGATGTCATGCCCGGCACCTATTACTAGGACTCTAGGAGAAGAGCATAGATGTACATCAACAACAAAGCTGTTATCCCTAACTTTTGGGGTTGGCTAGAGGAATCCTTCTCTACTCACTATTGAGGTCACCTCCTTCATCACCTTAACACTTACCAAATCCATATTAAGAATTTCAACCTAAGTTCGTCTGGGTTTATACGTAATTCTTTTTGCTCCCCTAACTTCCGTCTTATTAATTTTCCTAATTGGGGTGGTTAGTAGTCTTAGTTGTATGTGTCCATACCACCTCAATCGATACACCTACATTTTATCTTCAATTGGGGCAATCTCTAGGAGAAGAGCATAGATACTGGATAATGTAAAATCCTTGTGTATTTCAACTTCACATAGTACAGAGAAAGCAACTAATATCTTAGTTTTGAGATCAAATCTATATCCTAGGGAGGAAGCCATCTGATTAATCGATTGTTGCTTCCAATGTTAAGACAGCTTTGAGTTCTTGAAATCTGTGTTATTGATTAATCATTTTGGGAATGGGATTTTGATATTTCTCCTTTATTCTAAAACATGTTCGTAATTTTGAACTAAATTGATACTCTCCCAGGTAGGCTACCGAACACAAAGAGGCTGAACTTGGAAGCTGTTGGTGTTGAGCTTGATGAAACTGGAGCTATTAAGGTAAATTGTTGTCTACAAAGTAGCACTTCCTATATTTGCTTCTGTCAATCTTCAATGGGTTCAAGAAAATGAGAGATTAATTTCCTATTGCTGTTTACAGCCTACTCTTAAAAAATATAAATAAAAATTGTTGAGTCAATAACTGAACCTCTCTAGGAATCTGTCAGTGTTGTATCTAAGATAGCTTTTATGGCAGAAATTGTAATGATATGCATTAAAAGACTGAAGTTGCATGATGATTCTTTATAGTCGTAGCTTATTTTCTATCTTCAGGTAGATGAGTACTCTAGCAGTACTGTCCCCACTATATGGGCAGTGGGTGATGTTACTAACCGAATGAATCTTACTCCTGTTGCATTGATGGAAGGAACTTGCTTCTCGGTACTACAACCAAGCCTGTGAATATCTTGTGGTTGCAGTGTTTATTTTATTTTACTTTTTAAACCGATTTTATAAGGTTAATGTGGTGCTTGTAGAAAACTGTATTTGGTGGGGAGCCGACTAAACCTGATTATAGCCATATACCCTGTGCTGTCTTTAGGTAATTTCACTTGTCCTTGATAAACTTACCCATTTCTCATATTTGTATATATATGTTCTATTTTGTGGGTCATGTTCAATATATTATATATCTTTTATGATAGGATTTTTAACTTTCCTCCCGAGGACTCCACTAATATTTTTGATTATCAATGCATCTTTACTTTGGATGGTGTAGATGACCTATTCTCGTTCCAGATGATGTGAGATGGCATGTGTGTATTTTTTATTGTTGAGATATCAAATAGGCATTCCCCCAGAAAGAACAATATAAAGCTTTATCATGAGAATTTCTTAGAAATGGGTCCAATGTGGAGAGAAAGGAGCTAAGAGAATGGAAGGATATATGAAATTCCACTGGATATGATTCAATGAAGTCTTAAATAGTCAAGTTTCTCCCCATTTTTTTTACAAGGGTCCGACAATTTATGTCTTACTCGATCATCAGTGATTGAGAGATCAGAGGTATATCTTTCATTGTCGTAAAATGTATGAATATTTATTTGATCTTCATCCTTGTGGAGTGAAAACCACACTTTCTAGGTGGATCTTTATTAACACGTGGAGGAAGAGAGAGAGGGGGGGGGGGGGGGGGGGGTGAACTGGGGTTAAGAGGAGAAATGGTTTAGGAGAACAAAAGGATTTGTCAAAGTAGGCTACTTTGACCATCATTTAAGCCTTTTTGTAGGCATTACATTTATTGTCTTCATCATGTTAATTTCCTAGCTTAGATAATTATTCTTGACATCTATCTAATTTTCATTATCTATCTGTATTTTGTAACATATAAATAGGATTGCAACAGGATTGACTAATGGAAATGCTTATAATTTTAATGCCCAGTCAATTATTTCTGCATCAAATATCTTCTTTCTCACTTGATTTTCTAGCAGAAGATTCACAGAGGAAAAAACCTATGTGAACAAACCATTACCACTATATATAGTGAACTAGAACCTCATTAGAAAGATATTCCATATATCTGCCATGTTCATTCTGACATTTGTTTTGGGGAACAAAAGGGTATAATTGACAAATGTTTTTTTTACTGATAGTTCATTTCCTCTTTACTATGGTTTTTTCCAGTTCAAGAATTTGACACTTGCAGTTTGAGTTTCTATATTTATGTATGGTTTGAGATGAACTTTTCCTTTCCTCAGTTTACTTTTTCCCTCTGTTGTAGCATACCGCCTCTCTCGGTTGTTGGCCTCAGCGAACAGCAGGCTATAGAGCAGAATAAGAGCGATGTTTTGGTCTTCACCTCGACATTTAATCCGATGAAAAATACAGTTTCGGGGTATGTAAATACAATGGTTTCTACTGCAACTTGCCACAGAAAACACTGGCTTCAGGATGACTCTTAATCAGCTTTCTTTTGTACTATGATGTTTAAGCAATAATTTTTTTTATGTCATCTCACAGTTATCGACAGGATTTTCACCCAGGGGGTGCGACGCTTACTATTAAAAAATAATAAATTATAGTAAATAAATTTTTATTCCTCAAAACATCATATATTAATACCAAATGTCATAAACCATTACAATTAGTAAATAGTCATTTTCTTTGGCAATAAACCACTTGAAAACTTCATATTATGAAAATATTGACTGATATCTTCATTGTCAGTGATGTCTAATATGTCTCTTTCAATATATGCCACCAAACAATCATCTCATCTTCCAATTGGTTGCATAATGAAGTCTTGATAATTTTCACGGCAGAAAATACTCTCTACTATCGCGGTTGCAATGGGTAATACCAATGCCAACTTTGAGATTTTTCTATGTAAAGCTGGTGACAAATCATTTGGAGTTGCCAGGATATTATTCATCAAATGTAAATGAAATGCAACTTCACATTGTGCGCGTGGATTAGTGTGTTTGACTTCAAATTAGAAGGTCATGGGTTCAACTCCCATTGTTGTCAAATAATTTTTTATTTTTGTCATTTTAAAAGAAATTAAAATTTCAAATCAAGGTAAAAACTAAATCCTACTTCAGCTGGGACTCGAAAAAAAAAAATAAAATAAAATTTCAAATAAAAGTTTTTTTAAAAAAAAGTTAAAAAAATTGTTGCTAGGACTTGAACCTGGGTCTTCTATGTAAGAACCAAATATCCTAACCAACTAACCTACAACAAATTGTTGAAATATCCTATATTACTCTATTTATATTACTTATCATGTACATGTAAATTCGAGGGGCGCAGCCGCACCCCCTCCGCACCCCTGGGGACCATGTAGCTATGCCCCTGGTTATCGGGCAAAATTTCACGCCTTATTCCTACCTTCACCGTAACATATGGGTTACATACATACATGCAAGGATCCTAATATAGATGAGAGTGAATTTGGTATCCACAATAAATATAGATTGATAATATCAACCCTAGAGGATTTTAAAGAACTAGTAAATGCATAGGGCAGGTTACTTCCATGAATTTCAGGAACTGGAATGTTTTCTTAGGCTGCAGTATAACCCAAAGCAAACTGGACAAGACCACAAGTTTTATGGAATGGATAAGGATCATAATATTTATGAAGTCAAATTTGGAACACACGATCTGAAGGTTTTAATAAATTATATTGAACTGAAATACTAATGAGGGATATACATACATAAAGTTATATATAAGCTTACGAAATGATAGAAATAAAGGGTAGACATCTTGGTAATGTCAATTGTGTTGAGGGTGGGGATGAAACTGTTGTAGTCATGGAAGATGTGGTTAAAGATAAAATTTACTTCCAGAAGTTAGTTTTAGTAGTTTTACTTGAAAATTTGATGTAGAACCAAATGATTTATTCCATAATATAAGTTTTTGTTGAAAATTAGAGTTGAAGTTAAAAGTTCTGTAACCTAAATAAACTCAGGATCCTCCTGGACACTAGTGATGGTTTATTCTCACCAGCACTAGCATTCAGCTTCACTCCTTTTAACTTATTTTCTATGAAAAGAACTTTAAATGTTATCTGAAATGCTTTCTTTTTCTTTTTGTTTCCCTGTGTTGGCAGACGGCAAGAGAAGACTTTTATGAAGCTTGTTGTTGATTCTGCAACTGATAAAGTCCTTGGTGCATCCATGTGTGGCCCTGATGCAGCAGAGATTATGCAGGTACAGTTGCATATGTTGGATATTATTATACTCTTGGAATTAATCTAGCCTTTCTCTATTATAATATAGGAAATTAATTCATGAATGTCATTTCCAGTTGCTTCATCTGATGACCTGGTTTACTCAACAGCATGTCATCTCTGTTTTATGTTTAACAGGGTATTGCTGTAGCTTTGAAGTGCGGAGCAACCAAAGCACAGTTTGATAGCACGGTAAACCAATGATTGTTATATTTCTCCTTGCATTTTCTTAGAATTGATAAGGGCAAAAAGAAGAGAACGTTGATATACTTGCTATTTATTCTTTTTTACCATGCAACCAATCTGATCAAGCACCAAGCTAGAAAACATTGCAATTCTATTGTTGTGTAGGTCATAACCATAGATGGAATGAGTTTCGTCCTGTTTTGTAGCCAAGTAATATGCATGTTTTGTCAAATCTGTCATCCCTTATTGTATGCCTTAATGCATAATGGCGTTCATCATGATCACGATGGCTCAAAATGGATCCAACTTTCGACCAAGACTCCAAATACTGAGTTGGTTAATGAAAGTTTTGCCAATTTTTTTTGACTAGTTACTAGTTAGCAAGTTGACATTACCCCTCACGCTTTGACTTGTGGAATATCCTTCACTGAGAGTTACAGACAAGAGAGGGGTTGCTATAAAACCTATTAGGTCGTTTGGCAATAGGATTGACGTGGTCCGTGCCTGGCTTAGCCCTGACCCAACCCATAGATATAGATATATCGGGTTTGTGCTTGGGCCTAAATTGATAAGCCCATACAATAGTTCTATTGAGCCTGGGCTGATCCATGTGCCCAACGGGCCAACAAATTGGGACATTTTCTTCCTTATATATTATATTATCTACTGCTTTATTGTCTATTTAAGTACATTATGTCTATTTAAGTACATTATCTTTTGCGATCCAACTTCAAAATTAGGTACGAGAAATGCGAATTCCCTCTCTTTTAACAATTAAAGTTATAAAGAGATTTATGGTTCTGTAGCTCAAGTAATTAAACATAATTCTTCACATCTCGTAGAAGGCAGAGAATTTAATGTTTAACTCATTTTATCCTTTCATATTCCTGTTTTGTCATATTAACACTATTTTATATATATTGTGGGCCTAAAGCAAATAAGCAAATAAGCAAATAAGCAATACATGTATTGCGGGTCTAAACATTGTTTTAAAAAAAGTACGCTTTTTTACTCTTAAGCAGCCAAAAAAGCAGAAGTGATGAAATTTACGCTAAAAGAGAAGCAAGGCGGGCCTATTTAGCAGTGCACTGATTTTATTGTGCTTTTTTAATTAAAAGCGGGCTGCGTAATTGACCCAATCTGCTTATGCGAGTCCAAGTGAGAAAAAGAACAAATAACACTAACCTAAAACCCTTTAAACCCGAATCAACTCGATATCCTAATTTATAAGTTGTTTCTGCCGGGAAGATCTGATAGTTTCTTAAACCCTAACCCCAACCCCAACCCTCCTTTGCAAGCAACCCGTAACTTGCGGAATGTGCACTCCTTCACTCTCCTTTCCTTGCCATGTAATTTCATCAATTTATGTTTTAATTGGATGTATACTTTTAGTGCTAATCAATTCCGTATGTTCTTCAACTTTATTGCATTTTTATTGGATACTTCTGGAATTTGTAGCACTTTTCATGCAGTTTCACATAATTTATTCTTCATTGCACATCAATTTCAACCATTTTCTACATTCTCCAGTAGTTTTTATAATTTTCATGCATTTCTGGAATTATCCTACAAATTTTAAAATAGAAAATAAAATAAAATATTTTTAAATGTGGAGTGCTTAAATCGACACTTAATCACACTTAAGCACTAAAAGCGATATGCGGTCCTTGAGCGCTTAAGTTCATTTTACGCTTTTAAAAACCTTGGGTCTAAATGGATCATGCAATGGGCCACCTGCGGGTCATGCACTTGTATACCCAAGCCTGACCCAAATCAATTTGTGCCTCAATTTAGAAGCTAAGCCTGACCCACTCTCAAATAGTACTAGCTCGTGTCGACCCAGGCTGAGTTCCACCTCTGTTTGGCATGGAGAACATCTCTTCAATGTATAAACCTAGTTAAGGAGCAAACGCCTCCAAAATTTTCCTTGACCATAAGCCTAAAAGAGACTGTCATTTCTGCCTATGTGAGCAGGGATTTAAGAATTGCTTATTAAGTATGGATGAATATTAGATTGTGTTGACCTATTCACTGGGTTTTAATCAAAATTAATGGCAATTTATACTGTTTGACCAGATATCCAATAGACCAAGATATATGCACGCACTTCCCACAGTGCCCCTGCATCATCTCTGTGACTTAGAGATGCAAGGGGTGCCACCTAATAAAATCCTATTTCATTCATGGGATCTTCTTTCCTTGTGTCCATCAATCCTATAATCAAGCTGCCCATTAGTTTTTTTCTCTTCTCAATCATCCACCTTTTTTTATAGGCTATTTTGACCTAAATTTCTTCAGCATTGATATCTTACACATCCCCCCCCCTCTTTATTACAATTTTCCAGGTGGGAATCCATCCCTCAGCTGCTGAAGAGTTTGTAACTATGCGTTCCATTACCAGGCGTGTTACTGCAGGGACTAAACCGGGGACAAATTTGTAAATGTAGTTCCACTGTTCCACATCTTCAAAGGATTTTAGGGTTTCCTTTGATGCTTGGTTGCAAATATACCTATTGTTTCAACCCATGTGATTTATACTCTTGATAGAGTTTCTCTTCGTAGAGTCTAATAATCGGGTTGCCACATATATTTTTCAGTTCCAGAACTCTATGATAGAAATTACATGATAGCGGATGTCTCCATTTTTTTGTAAGCTGGAAATCAAATTTTCATACATCCTCTGGGTTTATTCTTTGTATAGAAACAATAGTATTGGGTATTAACTGTTAGTCTACTTGGCAGGTATATATCTAAACTTTCTTATTTGGTTGTTTCTCTTGGATTGTTAGCTGAAGCTAAATCGTTTTTTTTGTTAAATAGTATCTGCCATAATACTCATCTTTAATATTGAGTTTGCTCGGGTACATTGGCATATTTGATATAACATTTGAGGGGGTGATGCCTTCCCTTGCTAAAGTTATAATTTAATTATAAAGAAAGTTGGCTTAGCTGAAACAATAGTGGTTTGTTTCTAAGCAATCTATTTATGTCTCCTTATACTTGATTTTTTCAAAAATCACCGGATTGGTTTACTACTGTGCAGTTCTGTGTGCATTTTAGAAGGTCCATGAACAAATTGTAGTTCCGTTGTGCTTTCTTTGTATGGTAGAGAAAGTGAACGAGTTCAGTTGTTTTTTTTAATTGTTTTTGCCCACAAAGAAGTGACGCGACCAAAAGTTGTAGATTGTTGCTCAATGGAACATGAGATAACTACCAATGTATGATTTGAACTACCGGGATCGCAGATCTATCTGGCTTGCCAAACAATTTGAGCCGCCTTCAATCCAAAAAACAACACGGACGGCAATGGCAGTAGCAGCAAGAGATGGATGATTCCAAACTTGGACAACTATAGTCGCTAATAATATCTCATTTTCTATAACAAGTACTCAGTTTTATTTGGAAAGGTATTATTAGAGCATCCACTATCGTTTTCGAAAAATTTAAAAGTTAGCATTTGAGTTAGAAAAATATTCCTTATCGTTTGCTAAAAACCTAAAATTTAGAATAGGAGTGAACAGTCGATCACTAAAGATGGCAATTGCGAATGAGATATGGCAAGAAAATGGAAGAGAGTGATTATTTGGGAAAAAACTTAAAAAGAGGACGGAGGGAAGAAGATGTTCCGTCCGTCGATTTTTTAGAATTAAAAAAAAAAATTAAAGCAGAAAAGATGAGAGACGGATGAATATATTCATCCGCCTCTCATCTTTTCCTTTAAAATAAAAAATAAAATTAAAGTATTCAGAAGTTTCTTCTCCAAGAAATTACGAAAATACCATTCAAATATTATGAAAATATCATTAATTAATTATGAAACTGTTATTTAAAAAAATCGGACAGAAGATCTTCTTATGTTCGAGCACTTATGAGAAACTTTTCTTTTAATTATTGCGAAAATGCCATTTTAAATTTTAAAAAAAAAAGGGAAAGTGATGGACGGAGGAAGATCATTCGTATGATTTTTTTTCCTGATTTAGCACCAACAATAGCAGATTCTCCCTCTCATTGCTATTTACCAATTGCTAAGAGCATCCATAGTCGTTGTATGTAAAATATGCATATATGCATATTTGAAAATAGCATTTTGGTGTTTCGCTGCAGTGGGAAAAATGTAAAATATAGCAATCTAGTAGACGGACAAAACTTTTTGTAAAATTTTTTTTTTGTGTGGATTTTTTTGGAATTTTTTAAAGGTTTGTTTTTTAAAAAAATATTTTTTTCGCATGGGACCCACACGAGACGAAACATGATGTTTCGTTCCACGGTGGTGTTTCGACCCAGTTGTTTTTTTCGTTAATTAAGTTATTAATTAACTAAACTTAATTAATTAACTAAAAATTTAATTAAAATACTAATTAAACTAATTAATTAACTAATTAAGAGCTTAAGATTTATGTTTTTTTTTAAATTTGGGATTTTATCTGACGAAATATGATGTTTCGTTCGTAAATTTTAAAAAAAATTAAAAAATTGCAGACGAAACCTATGTTTCGTCTCTTATAATATATATATTGTTATGTCTGTATGCATATTTGCCTATTTACTATAGTAAAAAGGTCTAATCGATCGTAGACAGTTTTTGAAAAATTACATATTTTATGTGAATTTGCCTAACGACTGTTGATGTTCTAAAAGTACAAATTTTAACAATGAGGACAGTGGATGATCTTATTAACCCAAAAAGAAGAAAGTGCGTTCCCCATTGTTATGAATTAATTACCAAATTTATGACGAATGAGTAAGCTTCTGAAATTCTGATAAACACCACGATGGCACTTTCGATATTTCCACTAAATCAGAGTGCATTTACCAATCCGTTCCCTTATAAATACTTCCACACCCCCTCCCCCCTTTCCTCTCTTATCTCTCCTTTGCTTGCGGTAAGGTTACCGCGACCCCGACTCCGGTCGCCCTTCTTCACAAATTTACCGTTCCACCCTTGTGCTGACGTGGCAACGATGTCCGACGTGGCAGCTTTGTCGAGGAAGCGGAAGGAGCCGGCTAAGCCGACAGGTCCCGAGCTGGCTAAGCCGACAGCACCCGAGCCGGCGTCCAACAACCGGCTCCTAGCCGGCTACATGGCTCACGAGTTCCTCAAGCAAGGCACGCTCTTCGGGCAGCGATTCGGGCTGGTCCAGAGCCCAAATGAGGCACAGATGGAGCCCGTTCGGGCCTATGCTGACGTGGCGATGCTTTTAAAGACGGACGGGGCCCACATATCTGGCGTGCTCAACCCCACGCATCTGGCGCATTGGCTACAGACACCGCCAGCCCGAGATCCACGTGGCGTCCGCTGAGTTTTTTTTCGCAAAAAATGTTTAGTTTTGTATTAAATTTATGTAATTTGGGTGATGTTTGATTGCAAGAGTTGCAGGGCACGTGATCTGTATGGATGTGAGTGTTCCTTTTCAGTTTGTTGTATTGCTTAGCTTGAAATTTGAAAAAAGAAAATTAATAATTTTGTTCCTTTCCCATGTTTCTTATATAGAACTAGATTTGTCCGTGGGCACGTGACTTCGGAACGATACAATATTTGAAAGTCTTGAAAACAGCAAAACAATAATTAATTAGCTCAAGTTTGAATAGTAAAATAATAATTAGTTGTAAATAAAAGTTCATGTTTTCATTAGTATATGTTGAAAACTAATTATAAATGGGGTGTAAAATCGAACTTCTTAGAACTTTACGTTTGGAAAATGATAAAATTTAACTGTTGATAAGATAGTTGTTTTGAGGGATTTGAATTTGAGTTTTGGGAGAAAACTTTTAGACAGGAAAATATATTTTGTGATGTTAGATCTGAATCATTAATTTTAATCCTATTAAATGAGAGTCACTTGATAACTTTCTTCGTATTTTATTATATAGATAAGGAGAAAAAAGATGTATCTTTGATAAGCTATGGACTGAGGATATCTTCAAGGTTTTTTGTGTGTGTTTTGAAGAATTTAAGGGTAGACTTGTATTGCAAGTGCACTGTATTTGTAGTTGTGATTACAATTGCAACATTGAGAATAAGTTATAAAAGAAGGTGCATGTGCACGTCAAGCTTGCTTTTTTTTTTTTTTTTTTTTATTTTTAAAAATTTAGGGAAAAGGTTGAATAAGGCTACCCTGTTTTATTAATAAAAAATTAACAAAACAAGCTCAGCATACTGGGACAAGTTACAACCTACAGATAAAAAAAAAAATGAAGCGACATGACCAGTACATATAATCAGCTCTCACTCTAAACTATGAGGACCAACTAATTGTATGTCCGTCAAGCAAGCTTCGAGCACCCACCTCCACGGCACGCGCCCACCCACCTGAGGCGAATCATGTGGGATTTAAAAATTTGCCGCTCCCCTCCTTCTACCTCACCAACGCAACTTCACACATGGTCCAATCGGAGTCGCACCCAAAAGGAGAGCCATGGAGAAGGTACTCACCTCTGTCACGCTATACTCTCTCTAGTGATTTCTCACAAACACTAACAGACACCAGCACAGAATAGAGAGAAGCAATATCTTTACTCTCTCACTCTCTCTCACTCTCTCTCTCTCACGCAAAACTCGAAACAACCACAACTAACAGAAGCATCACCTTCCCCTCTCGCCCCTACGGACGGTGGACGTTATAGATTGCAAGTTTATTGATGAGGGCGTAGTGGCGGCGCTGTTGCGAAACCTGTGACCGTTAATTAACGGGTGTCGAATTCAGGGAGCGACTACCCCACTACCGAATAAAAACAGATACACCTCCACCTTAACAATTTCTACAGGACACCTCATGGGGGGACCCCGTCTGCGGACCTGAGCCCCATCTTGTGCTGTAAAGGTGCGCACCTATGGGGGGACCCCGTCTTCGGGCCCTAGCCCCGTAACCGTGCAACACCGATCCCAAGCACCTCCTCCACTTCCCCCACACAAATAATAACCAGATCAGCCCGCTGCCGTCTCTAACTCCGGTATTACCGTGGACGTCGCACATTATGGAGGGACCCCATCTCGGGCCCAAGCCCCACACTTGTGCGATACAACACATTCCACACCTCTCACACCATAACCAACACCAACAAACAACCTTGCCCCACGGGCCCCATGCCGAACAATCGACGATGTGGGCAAACTCGGCGTCGTCCTCGCCCAGATCCAGAGCCATGGCGACCAAGCCCGGATCTGGTGGGCGCAGTGAGGGGGGGGGGGGGGGGGTAGGTGGTGCACCTCGCTCTCGGCCAAAGCCACGGCGATCGCAACCACCCCAGAACTTCCGGCGCTCGCCCAACCAGTCGCAGGAGGAGGCAGTCGCTCTGCGAACTGAGGCAACGTCACGGCGCACTGGGGAGGTTCGATGGTCCCGTCGTCGTCCGTGAAGGCACACCGGAGTGGCGGAGAGGGGCAACTTCTCCTCGTGACGGGATCTCGTCGCACGAAGACGCGAGCAGAGAGGGGCAACTTCTCATCGTGTCGCGATTGGGGAGGATCTCGTCGTCGCATTGGGGGGGGGGGGGGGGGGGGGGGTGGCTTGGACGGCCTGCCGCCGCCCCTAATATTATACATCTATGTGCAGGTCAAGCTTGAAATATCGTTATTACTTCCTAGTTCCGAGGAAAGTTGAATGTTGGAAGTAAGAACTTTATACAACTAGATCACTACTTTTGAGGCGCAACTTTACAATTATCCACCAAAAAATATTGCAAATGAACTTCACTTTGCAACTCGGTTGTATTGTTAGCCTACTTGCAATGAGTTTGATTATTATCGAACGTCCTCAAAATATCAGAAAAGAATCATTGCACATTCCCTATGTACGATTCTTTTCTTACAAGTCGCTTAACATGATGAACACACAATTCCTGAATTTTGTTTGGATTCTATACGTAGGAAATGAATTTGGGTTTCTCTTGTTTTTCAAAAAGGAGAAAAAAAAGGAGATAAATATATGTGCTTTCTTTATTTGTGGGGCCACGTTAAATTTATTTATATATTTTGTGTGTGTGTGAATAAATTGTGGAGTATAGTAAGCTTATCTCTAAAATTATAATGGGAGAAGGCCTTAGTATTATTTGTCATTTTGTCATTCTACCAACATGTGCAACGCACGTACATAACTAATATAAAAAAGGTTTCCGGTTCAAATTTTTTCTACGTCAGAGTTTTTTTTTTGTTGAAATTATTAAAACGTACATCACACGTGTAAATTACTAGTTTCATTAATGAGAAAGTAACTAAACAAACTCAGTTAAACTGGAGGAAAAAAAGAGAGAAAAAAGTACAAATATAAATCTTTCAATATCTCTAGGATGGTGGGAATAAATCCATATCCAAAATTGAAATTAACAAGCAACACTCGGTAACAGAAAATGAAAGAAAGTAAAATGCCCGCCAACATTCCTAGGGGGATAGGTCTAGTCAAGAGTATGTCCGATCTCCTTTTTCTCATCACCAAATGTCTTGACAGGAAGGTACATTAATTTGCAAGCCATTAAAGAACTTTATTGACTTTATTGATTTTTTTTGTTGTAGTTGTGGGGTCCATGTTTGGTGCATTTTCACTTTAGGTAGAATTTTTTTTTTTCCTGACATGTTTTCACATGATTTATCCGTTATTGAAGGATAGAAATTAAATTTTATCAAAGACTTTTCTTCTACTTCTTTAGACTTTTCTTCTACTTCTTTCCTATTTCCTCTGAAGAATCTCTCGCATTGATGTATATAAACATTATGTTATTTTATAATTAGTAATTTTTTATGGTATTGATATACCCAATTATATGGAGCTTTTTTGATGATAGGCAATGAGTCTCAAGCTCCCATGTGCTTTTTCTTCTACCTTGCTTATTATAAGCCTGTTGTGAGAACATGCTATGAGTAAGACTATTTTTAATGAGTCATTTATAATTCTAAAAAAGAAGTGTTGGAAGAAATATTTGGTTTGAAGGTTTTTTTTTTCTTCCTCATTTTTTAGAGTTAGCAGAAGTAATTTCCTAAAAAGTCAAAATAACTATTTGAGGTAGTGTGGAAAATGAGGAAAAAACGTTTAGAAATATTTTATTAAGTTATTAAAAGACATGGGATTTTGTAACACAATGGTAAAATATTGACAAAAAGTTCGTGAGTTTATATTCACTTGTATCAAACTATGACTTATTTTTCGAATAAGGAAAGTTATCATTGCACACATATATTGAGCCCTAAAATATTTTTAGGTAGCATTTGACAAGAGGGAGTGGGAGTGAATGCTTAAAATTTGAGGTACTTTCACCACTTTTTAATTTTTTGACATTATGGATGGAGTTATAAAGAACTACAGCCTATAATCTATTAAATAAAATACAAAGAAACCTATCAAGTGGCTCTTCTTTAATTTCCTAAAAAATTAAAGGCTCAGATCTAATCTTACAAAACATATTTTTTTCCCAAAAGTTTCCCTCCAAAACTTAAATTCAAATCCCCACCCAAAACAACTCCTATATTTATTTAATTATTTTTTCTCTTTCTCTCTCCATCCCTCTTCTATTCAAAAATTAAGAAAATAAAAATTTAATTTTTTTAAAAAAAAAATTAAAACTGAAAAAATTAAAAACTTTAAAACTTTAAAATAATTCAAAAAAATCAAAAAAATTATATAATATGTTTTTTGTTGGACCGCAAAAATTTCTCATATAATATGTTTACTACTTCAATTAATTTGCTGGACCTCCAAAACTATTTTATATGATCAGCAAGGTGCACCCATGGGCGGATCTGGGCCCAAGCAGCACAAACAACTGCTTTGGGTCCCCAATTTTATAGGGCCCCATATTTTTTAAGTATTCACAATGTTTAAAAAATATATATAATTGTTTTCAAATTAGATTATAAACAATAATTGGCTTATTAACTCAGTTTGAGTCTTGTGTTAATAACATGAAGGTCGCAGGTTCGAAACCTTCACGGGCTAATTACTTTTTCAATCATTTTTGTTTTATTTTTTAAACTAATTATTTTTCACATAGTCATACATGTTATTTTACCATTTTATGTATTTAATATTATTTTTCACTTAGCCCATGCATGTCATTATATGATATTTTTTCAATGTTCTATCATATATCATATTTACCTGTTTATAATAAATTTCTAATCAAATCTTCAAATGCATATGATTATTCTACATTTTAAACTTCCAACTAGTATTCTCATATGCATATATTCATCATCACTTCATTCTGACCGTGTTATCTAATATATCATACTTATCTCTTTGCGACAATGTAATCTTCAAGTGCATATGCATGTTTGCTTTCTTTGCTTATTTTTCCTTTCTTCTAAATTTTGTATCTATTAATGAAAGAAACACTAGGGTTGTCTTCAAAAGGAAACAAAATAGAAGAGACATTTGATAAAACCAAAATGTATCCATGAAAGCATTCAAAATAGCATTATAGATATACTTCAATCATGTCAGCTCAATATTTTCTCTTAATGTACACAAACTCAACGTACATTTACTTGTATGTTTTGAACATTTGTTTTTTGGGCTCTATTCTTCTTTAATTCTCTCATTCATTATTTCCATTCTCTCATACAACCAATTCAGAATAAAATCACTGCCGCTTCTTCCTTACAGTTTGTCCGAGTTTCTTTTTTACCACGAGGCATTTCATGTAAAATACGTACGTTATCAATTAATTATTATTATTATTATTATTATTTCGAAGCATATATATAAATTTATTTTCATTTAAATAGCATGTCTTTCAAGGCTCCAAGTTTGTTTGCATTTAAATATTTGTCATTTTTATTTTATCAACTTGCAAAATGTCCCATTTGAGAACTTGCTTAGGAACCCCTAAAACTCAGATGCGCCCCTGGGTGCACCATTCCGAAGACGTGCCGTAGGCACGTGTCAACGGGCAAACCTAGTATCTATATAAAATAACTATGTTCCGGTACAAAATATAGAATCTTAGAAACAAACTTTATCATGTGACCTACGCCATCTTTAAAATTACAAGTTCAAAGAGAAGCAGAAGCTTTCACAACTTTTTTATGTTGAACAAGATAAAAATAATTTTACCGGATAAAAAAAGAAAGAACGAAAAAAAAAAAAACAATAAAATACAAAAGTGACATTTTCACTTTTGCCAACTGAAATAGAAAGTATCCACTTGCACCTTATACTTTCCTACATAAAAAAAAGCGAAGTCAATTGGGAGAAGAAATGAACAAAGATAATACGGAATCTATTTATTGACCCTATTCACTGTCTACAAACTCCAGCAGTCATTTCTTTATCAACACTGTACAAAATAAATACGTTTCTCTTCAGCTGAATTAGTGAGCACTTGCGTGTCGAGGTGTTCTCCTGCAAATTAAGGAATTTTTTTTTGTTAGGAGAAGATTCTGCAACTTATGAATGAATTGTGGAACATTAGATTCTTAGGAGACACTGTGGCATAACTGCACATTACGCAAAAGCACCAAATATAGATTTAATTAATTAAGAAGAGATACTAGTAGTAAGAATGGAGGATCATCTGTATGACAAAATCATTATACACATAAATGAATATCTCACTAAGGCCAAGTCTCAACAGAAAGAACATATTGTTAAGGGTCTAGGTACGACGGGCGAGAGAAGAAATGCCCTTACTTACATTACACATAGCACACGAGAATCAGGAAGATCGTCGTTGTAAAAGTATAGCTTCTTTTGGCTAAAATATGTCCAGCAATGAGAAGTTCACTAGTTTCATTCAAATTCTGTTACTGATAAAGAGGAAAGATAGTAAGTACATCTGATCGACATTAGGAATTAATTTTCAACTGGTGAGGGAAGGATAGAGCCAATGTGGAAACCATCGCTAAATTTCAAACTTTTTCTATTGCAAAGCAATACTATCCTTTTCGATAAACAACTAAATTAAGATTAAAAAATTTCAGAAAGTAAGTTTATGAGAACAATAAACTTGCAAAGTAGAGATATGACACCTCAATATCAAGCACATCAAGTTAGGCATGCATCTCATGGTATGGTTTTCTCCATCAACAATCCAAGCCGATGCTTGAGCAAACTTCATCGGACCAAACTTCTCTTCCTCTTCTTCTATTCGGCAGCCTTCACCACCTCTTACTGCTTCTTCTTCTTCCTCGTCATCTTCCCCTGTTGTCTTGCTAAACCAACCTTCCCATTCACCGCTCCATGCTTTCTCTTCTTGAGTTGAGTGGGTGCGGGCCCAATGAGAGGGTCCGTCACCCACCCACCCCACCTCCAACAGCTTCTTCTCAGCCGATGCTTGAGCAGGCTAAGGATTCTGCGATCCTCGGCGTTCACCCCCCTGCACCGCCTCTGGGTGTGCAACCCCAAGCCTCTGTCCCCGCTGCTACACTGGCACCCCCAATGTTGGTCTCGATCCCGGAGGAGGGAGATCTGCGGGAGCTCAGCAGGGTCCACCCTCCGACGCATGCGCACAAACGTGCGCCTCCGCGTCATGTGGGGAGCGAATACGGTCATCATCGCTCATCTGAGGAGAGTGCCAGGGGCCAGGTAACACATCGGAGACCTGAGTACTATGAGAGGAAGGCCCAACGAGGTGGTCCTCCTACTGGCCACATGTGGCGTAAGAGATCCCCCCCGAGGGAGCACTTCCAACCTCAGAGTGAGGGTCAGCACAGAAGTAAGTCCAGAGAGAATGAACAGAGGCATCAAACTGATCGCAGAGCATACAACAACTACATCTCCAAGCCCAACATCAAACGGACTCACAACCAACATCAACACCCTCCTAGCAACGGCGCAGAACCAACTCACAACAGCTCGTACCACAACACAACCAGTCATCCTCTACAATTCACCTCTTACCATTACACTTCTTCGGATATACATAGAGACTCAAATCCAACCATACAGAGGAGAGGTGCAGGGGAAGCTCTCGAACAGCATTTGCAACCCACAGAAGCCCCAATCAATCCCACCACCGATCATCTCCTGCTGCACCCATCTCCAGAGTGCCGCCAAGTGTTATCTCACATCAAACATACCCACGAAGGGGAGGTGCTTGACGGGACTACAACTGGGGCTACCGGCGATGGAGCAGAGGAGGGGCAGTGGACTGTTGTCAGGGGTAAAAGAAACAATCATACCAAGAATACTTCTTACCTCCAACCAGGCAATTCCACAGGCTTCAAGAAACAGAGGAAGGGTAAGAAGGAGCCGGCGCCGTGTTTTAATTGTGGAGATCTTGGGCACTTCAAGAGTGAGTGCATGAAAGAAGTTCGTTGCCTCAAATGCTTGAAATGGGGCCATCTATCCTATGTGTGTACCAACGTGGTTGATACAAAAAGTGACGATGAGAGGGAGGTGGCCAGGGGTAGATCACCGGACCATCCCGCGGTTATTAAGCTGGCGAATAACCTCGAAGCCATCAAAAGCGAAGAGAGCTGGTTAAGACAATGGTGTGCTGTCGCCAAAGTGAAGACGGGCAGGCCATCGGAGGTGCACCTCACTCAGGCGCTCGCTCAAAAATGGCCCATGCGTGCCGACCGAGATTGGGTAGCCAAGAAGCTGTGCCACATGCAGTTCTTGGTTTCTTTCCCCTCACCGGCGAAAGTCTCAGAGGTGGTCGGTATGGGGATTATCGACTTTGGGCATTTTCAAGTGGAGTTCACTGCGTGGACGCCATCTTTTGGCGCCGAGCTACCTCAGGGAAATAAGTATTGGGTGTGGATTCATAACATTCCCTTACATTTTTGGAAGAGGGAGGCGCTTCAGGAAATGGTCGCCGATTTTGGGTCTATTGAAGAGGTGGATGAGAAGACGGTGAGGCGATCGGAGTTGATCTCTGCCAGGGTCCTGATCCGAAGCGTCGACATCTCTTTGATGCCGCGCTTCGCCAAGATCTACTCCTTTGTTGAGTCGTACCTCGTCAGGTTTGTATTAGACAGGAGAGTCGACTCATCTCCGGACCAGAACCACCCCTCTCCCAAACCATCCACCTCCTTCACAGATCACAGATCGTTCAAGCAGGTGGCATCTCCGAACAACAACCTCTCTATTGATGGGTCGCACGAGGTGGAGCGAGCCCACAGGGAGATTCTCAAGGCTGCGAGGGAGCAGAAGCGTCACCAACCTCCTCAACAGCTTGCCAAGGTCAGGGATGACCGGAGACGGGACCGTCCCGCAAGATCCAGTGGTCAAGAGTCATCAGAGACCCTCAACACGCTGGATCGAGCGGTGGTCCCAGTCAACAGCCTTCTCTTGGAAACACATGCTCTGGCAACGGGGGGTGAGCCAGGGTGAGAGCCCATTAATGGCAATACTTCCGTTTTCGGCGACATGCAAGCTATGAACCGGAGGTTAGTGGTCAAGAACGCCACTTTGGAGAATGCGACAGAAGAAAGAAGACTCTCGACCAAAGAATGGGTCCAAAAGAGTTGGTTTGCATCCAAAAAGGATTCTTTTCAGGGGTCAGGGGAAGGTTTGGGGAACGAGGTGAGCTCAGGCTTACACCAAAACAGCAACTTCGTCTCAAAAAAGACGAGAGCGGAGAGAGTGGGTGGTAAGAGCAGGCTTTTAGAAGTTGGCAAGTTTGGGAAAGAAGACAGGGAAGCTCCGGAGTTGGAGCTTGGCAAAAAGAGGCAAGAAGACGAAGAGGTTGTTGAGTTGTCTTCGTTGAGAACGAGTGGGAGGGGAATAGAGGCACCTCGAGATCTGAACAGGTCGTCTGGGTTTACCGCTGTCTCATCCTATGAGATCTCGCCAGCTCATTCGAGCGGTAAAGTCACCGCTGCACCTGCCGTGCTGTCACCCAATGGGGTGTCGACAGCTGGCAGGGAGGGTGAGCTTACCGCTCCGATTATTAATGCTGAGCTCACGGTATTCGATGGAGAGGGTATATTAGACCGCAGGCACAATTCCGGTACTATTGTGGACCAGGTTGTTGTTGGGCATGTGGATGGGCCTTTTATTGATCAAGATGGGCCCAAGAAGGGGTCCATAGCGCCGTCTAGTGTGTCAGGACTATCTTTCACTACTGCTTCATGCTCTGAGACACTATATCAGACTGGGAACGGGCCCACTGAGGGGACCGTATTGGAGGATGCAGCTATTATTCATGAAGCACCTAGATGCGGGCTCAATGTGGAGTCCGCACTGCAGGCTACTACAGATAGTGAGGACGACCCAGAAGGGAGACTCAACCTTGATGTTGAATTCTCACTCAGATGACGAATCAGAAGATCTTGAGTTCATTGCGAACACCCAGAAGGAGCTTTCCCCAGAGATGGTTCTGTCTACCGTCCCAGACTCAGCTCCAGTGGGCAAATCTGGAGGGAATCTGAGGGCAGGAGGGTTCAGAGTCCACCGATCACCAAAGAGGGCTCATGTGGAGTCCTTGGATGACTACCTTGAAGTGGCAGCGGCGGCCAAAGCCGCCAAATTCGACAATGGAGGTACGACTCACTTTTAGCATCTATTTTAAACTTCATGTCAGACTCCGATGTTTTTTTACTAGCTGAAACTTGTGGGTTAGAGGTTTGGGACACAGACCGGAGCGCGTTACTTCTTAATAAAATCAGGGGTTGGGAATTTGATAGGGTTAAGACTAGCCATGACAATGCCCTTATGAATTGCACGAGGCCTACAGATTCCCATGAGGTTGGGGTCGGCCCCACACCCTCTACTACGATCTCTGTAGATTCAGTTCCCCAATGAATACACTATTTTGGAACGTGAGGGGGCGGGATGTCATTAGCAACTCCAAGGCAGATGTTGTAGGACTGCAGGAGACCAAACTCCAACATGGGCTCAAACTCAATAGAGTGGGTGGTAACAGAATCAAGGAGTGGGTGTTACGCCCCTCTGCCGGTGCCTCAGGGGGGATTGCTATTGGGTTTAATTCTGATCTTCTCTCATGTGAAGAGGAGCATTGTGGTACGTTCTCTTTGACTGCCAGACTTAAGCGTCGATCCGATGATTGGATGCAGACGGTGACTGTTGTCTACGGGCCGAACGTGGCCGGAGACAGGGAGGCCTTCTGGCAAGAACTGGCCGACATCCGTCAGCGCTGGTCGGGACCTTGGATTGTGGGTGGTGATTTCAACATTACTAGATTTGCTTTTGAGCACAAGGGAAGAGGCGCTAGCGACAGGCATCGAGAGGAATTCAATAGAGTTATCACGGAACTTGAACTGATTGATATTCCTATCAATGATAGACTTTTTACTTGGTCTAATCTGCAAGCGGTTCCGGTTATGGCCAAGTTGGACAGGATCCTAGTCTCTATGGATTGGGAAGCTCTATTTCCTCTCGCATCGGCCAGATCGATCCCTAGACCAACTTCAGACCACACACCGATCTTACTTGATTTAGGCAATCGGGGTCCCCGCAAGCCAAGGAAATTCAGATTTGAGAAGGCATGGCTGGAAATTCAGGGATTCCACCATATGGTTATGGAGAACTGGGCACTCCCATTGCCCGGCCGGGACGCAGCATCTAGATGGTGTGGGAAGATCCGCAGACTTAGAAGGAGGCTCTGTAGATGGAATCGATCTAGATTCTCGAACATCTGGCGTGATAAAGAGTTCTACCTGGAAGAAATTGATGAGCTTGAGAGGGTGGAAGAGTCTAGAGTCCTCTCGCAGGAAGAACGAAACATGCTATTATAACTCCGTGATAACATTGCCAATCTATATAGACTAGAAGAGATCAAATGGCAACAGAGGTCCAGGATTTCGTGGCTCAAAAAGGGAGACGCAAATACGGCCTACTTCCATCGGGTTGCTAGTGCTAGAAGGAGATCCAATCTTATCCTATCTATTCAGACAGAGACTGGATCTTCACAGGATGATAAGGTGATCTCCTCTACTTTCCAGTCTTTCTATAAGGGTCTCTTTGGGAAGAAGAATGACTTTAGGATCCCTATGGGTGAGGACTTCTGGCTTAAGTATCAGATTGATCAGGTCAAAATGCTTCCCCTTTGGAGGAACCCTTCACGGAATCAGAGGTCAAAGCGGCCATTGACCAGATGGGAGCTGACAAATCGCCTGGGCCAGATGATTTTCCTATGATGTTCTTCCAAGTGTTTTGGGAAGAAATTAAGGGAGAATTTATGGATGTTATGATGGAATTTTTCCACAATAACCTGAGGTTGGGGATGTTCAACGTTGCAGAAGTTGTGTTGATCCCCAAACGGGAGGAGTCCAAGTGCGTTGGGGATTTTAGACCAATTAGCCTGATAAACTGCTCGGCTAAAATCATCAGTAAGGTACTAACTATCCGTTTGAGTAGCATTATGGACAGTATTATCAGTAGAACACAGACGGAATTCATTAAGAGGAGATGTATCCTTGACTGCGTGGCTACTGCTGAACAAGTTATACACCACTGCCACAAGAGCAACTCCAAGAACTTCCTCCTCAAGCTGGATTTTGAGAAGGCATACGACTCTGTGGACTGGAAATGTTTGCTAGAGGCCCTAAAGGGGAGAGGCTTTGGGGACAAATGGATTAGATGGATCAAACAGTGTTTACACTCTAGCAAAACGGCCATTTCAGTGAATGGGAGACCAGGTCCTTCGTTCCCGTGCAAGAAAGGACTCCGTCAGGGGGACCCGCTATCCCACTTCTATTCACTATTGTAGCGGATGTGCTCAGAGGAATGATAGAAAACTGTCAAGGAAAAGGGTGGATATCACATGTGGCCAGCAGTACTGCTAATCAGGGATGCACGATCCTTCAATATGCTGACGACACTCTTATCTTTGGAAATCGGTCCAGATCGGAAACTATTTGCTTTAAAGGCGTCCTTTACTGCTTTGAGGCCTGGTCAGGTCTTAGAATTAATTTCCACAAAAGTGCGCTGATTCCTATCTTATTAACAGAAGCTGAATCTCGGGAGCATGCCACCATTCTCAACTGTGCGATAGAAGAATTCCCAATCAAATATCTCGGGCTTCCGCTCCGTCCAGGGAGGCTTACTAAAGCTGACTGGTTGCCTATTATTGACAGGGTGGAGGACAGACTGTCCGGTTGGAAAGGAAAATCACTTTCTCTTGGGGGCAGAGTGGTACTCATCAATTCTGTGTTATCCAATCTGCCCATTTATTACATGTCCTTCTTTGAACTCCCAAAGTGGGTGATCCAAAGGATTGACCGTATCAGGAAGAGATTCCTTTGGAAAGGTGCAGACTCAAGTAAGGGAGGTTACCACCTCATTAAATGGAACATCGCTTGCATGAAAAAGAGGCACGGAGGACTAGGAATCATTGACCTCAGAGATATGAACTTGGCTCTCCTGGGAAAGTGGTGGTGGAAAGTGTTTCATCATGGCGGGGAAGGGTGGCAGGACTTTATCCAACCTTACCTTCGAGGTAAAGGGACAAGAAGCTTAGGCTTTCGTGTGGGATCAAAAGTCTCTCGTTTCTGGAAAGGAGTTGCTAAAGCCAGCGGACCTTTCAACTCTGCCACTTCATCTTTGATCGGCAATGGTCGAACCACCAGATTTTGGTGGGACAAGTGGTGCGGCCCTCATGCTCTTAAGGAAGATTTCCCAGAATTGTTTGCTATTACGATTCGACCGAATATCTCGGTAGCGGAAACATGGAAAAGAGGGTCTTGGAGACCGTCGTTCCGAGGAATTCTTTCTCCAAGTTTGATACAGCAACTGCATGAACTACAAATGCGCATAGTCCAATCCGGGGTGATATGCGCCCAAGGCCCAGATCACTTGCGTTGGGGTCTCGAGAACAAAGGAGGGTTCTCGGTTAGATCGCTTTACCACCGGATTCACTACCGAGGATGCAGGCCCAGCTGGGCAGCGGTTCTATGGAAGACCAAAACGCCTCTGAAAATTAGAGTCTTCCTCTGGCTTGTGCTCAACAATGCCATTCTTACTAGAGAGAACCTTGCCAAGAGACAACCTAACATTGCTACCAATTGCGGGTTCTGCAACGTTCACGTGGAAGACTTGAATCATCTGTTTCTTCACTGCACCAGAAGCAAGGCCATCATGATAGAGGTGCTGAGAGCACTAGGAACTAGTGATTATCCAAGAGACTATGAGGAACTGTGGGTTGGCTCCAGATTTGCCTCATCCCGTCACGATATGAAAGATGCATGGTTTATTGCCATTGCGGCAACCACATGGGTGTTATGGCTAGATAGGAATAATTTTTATTTCCGTGCTTCTTGTAATTCAATTTCTAGTAATCTTACTCATATCATGCATCTTATTTCCTTTTGGGCTACAGCTGCTGCTTCAGGAGCAAGAAGGAGGATTGCAAGGGTGTTCCAGGTGGATGAGTATGACGATGAGGAGATAGAGATCGGGCCCACTCTGGACTGATGAGTGGACAGCCGCCTCACTTCTTCTTATTTTGTGACAGGCCTTGTAGTTTGTATTTGTGTTTTTGGTTGCCGTTAGGCTGGATGATGTAACCCATCCCCCAGGGTGTTGTTGGGGGCTATGTTTTATTTCCTGTACTGCTCTTTTGTTTTCCCGAGACTTCGGGGTTGTTTATTAATCACTTATTAATGAAACAGGGTGGCATTATTTCACCTTTTCTTCAAAAAAAAAAAATATCAAGCACATCACTTACCCTAGTTCGCAAGTACTTTCTTGAACTTATATTATGCTTTTTCAGCGTTTTCTCAATACCATCAACAATGGTACCAAAGGAATCTAAGCGTGTTAAACGTTCACATAATTCCGCTCACATAATTCCGACTCATATGAGCTGAGCTACTTAGAGAAAAATTATCAGAAAACCGATATAAGAACAGTAAAGCTCATACATTGTTTTCAATCTCTCTAGCACTTTAATGGTAACAAGCTGAGATGCCATGCACACATCGGGATTCGCAAATTCTACCCGGTTACCCTCGAACCCACCCTAAATTTTTTTGAAAATTTTAAAACCCCAAATCTATTAAATTTTATTGCTTGGCTCCCTTAAAAATTATAAAAAGTACCTATATAATTATATATAGTCACAGGCTTCACCAGGGCTTGGCAACAACAAACAAGCTCAGAACCTAAAGTGAAATCCAGATGTAGTCTGCTCATACGGTATGAGCGTATCCCATCATATTCGCATCGGCTGCACGATCAAGTTAATTCATATCTGCCTAGCCCCCGTTAAATAATTAGAATCTGATTATGCTCCTCGCTTTACAAGTATGTAGAAATAGTACAAGCCAAAAAGAAAAAAACACTGGCTGCTGCCCACAATTGAATTCGGCAGAGTAAGCGACAACATATCATTGAAAAAGTTCTGGTTAGTAGTTGTAACGTACAGAATCATGCTATGAAGAAGAATAAAAGAATGGAAAAAGTGAGCATTTGCATGACATGAACTAAGCAAATGCATATTTATAAAGTAAATTAAAACAGAACTCAGTGATTAAAACAAGCCTTGTTCAAATTTAATAGGGCAAGGAAAATCATACCGAAAACTCTTCACACCAACAAATATGTCCTCCATTCAACTAGACTCTCTGGGCCTTCAATCTCAAAAGATCACTGGGGACTACAATCCAATTTGGATTGCAGAATTCCTTTATTGCACCATTTGTACGTTAAAGGAGTCATCACTTTCATCCATCTGGTCACAACCTTCAAATCAAACTCGCTAATAATTTGAAACCCGCCATGGGGAACTCAGGCTAAAACCAGCAAGTAGCAATTGCAGAATACAGAAAAGAGAAAGAACGAGAGGCCTGGTTACAGAAGCCTCACTCAATGTGTCAACACCACAAATCGTCTTCTCATTAAAGCCAGAGTTGAATTGCTGTGGCTGAGAGTTTATTGGTCACAAATGATTTTTTTTTTTCTACGATAAGAAAAGAAAAATGTGAAGTATGTCCACATTGTTTCTTTAATAATACGACGTTAACAAAACAAACCTAAGGCATTGGGTGAATGTATAAAAACTACAAAGTAGAAAATAAAATATAAAACCTCCAACAAGTATGAGGTGGGAGTAGCATTGGTATCGGATCGAGTCGGATCCTTCACTATCCAGACCTGATCCCCTACGGGTCCAAAAATTGGACCCAGACCCGTGAGGACTGGGTCCGGTTCCGGGTCCTATTAAAATATTCCTACCCGTTCGGCTAGAAACGGGAGTGTGGACAGCGAGTGGATGATTTAGAATAGATGAGAGAAAAAAAGGCATGAGTTTTCAGTTTAGAAGAGGAAGATTCAGAATTGAGGAACAAGGAGGGGAGGGATGAGGATAGGGCTGTAAATCGGACCGGACGGGAACGGACAGCCATATGTTCAAGCTCTGACCAAAATTCTACTCGAACGGGCTTATGTCCGGCTCGGTCTAGGTCGGACAAAATTTTTATAGTCCGGGCTCAGTTCAGTAAAGCATCGGACCACAATAATATTCGGACAGACTTATGTCCGGCTCGAGCTTGGTAAAGAATTGGACCGAATAATTTGTTCAGGAACGGTTCGTGTAACAGTTCGGACGGTCCATCTCGAGCTGGATTCGGACGGACGACGAATCATCCTATTCATTTTACACCCCTAGATGAGGATAGAATATTTATTTTTATGTTGATTTTTTGAAATTTTTTAACGAGTCCGAGTCCAGATCGGATCTCTTTTGAACGGATCCGGACCCAAAAGTACAACAGATCTCATTTTAGGACCCGAACCCGAATAGGCCGGGTCGGTTCCGGTCCAATGCCGGGTTCGGGTCGGATCCAGATTTCGGGTATTTATACCAATGCTAGGTGGGATACCAGTGTATTTGTAAATCAATGCAGCATATTATCAGACCAGCGTCAACACATAAAACGCATAAAACAACTTAGGACAGCAACATCAGTAAATTAAACCATTTAGATACCAATCAGTAAGAAGTATGCAATAGGCATAAAGGTATATCTTAAATCTCATCAAATACCACTACAAAGTATTAAATGGAAGTTCAAGCACTACAAATTGATAAGCACAAGGAGAAAATGCTAAATCTCAAAACAATACAGATTTTGCCGGCTAATGGCAAAAATCTAACACTCGTCCAAATACAAAATTGAGAATTCCTAGAGACAGCAGCTAGACCAACAAAATACGAGACTTCACAGATAAAGAGCGCTTAACTTCGAATGTATCGGGATGCAGCTGCAACATAAAACAACAAATTCTGTTACAAAGAGATAAGTGCACACAGAAGGGCTTTCTTATCATAAACACCACAACAAGGGACAGAAGAAGACAACAATAATAATAAGCTAATCCTATATGTTTATCACTCAATTATAAGGTTTCATGCCAATATGATAAAAAACACACTGTAACAAACAGCATGAAAATAGGGTGTTCACTCAATTATGAGGTCTCTTTTGTTGTGGACATCCAAGAGAATACACAAATCTGTACAAGCAAACAACAACAAAATTGTATGGCTTAGCAGGTAAGAAGGTACATTTTTATACAGTTCAAATTGAGATGACGGCTGTGTTAAAATTAATTTAATGTTAGATTAGATCAATAGGAAAATAATGCAATTTGTACAACAAAAAAATTAATGAAGTTTCTATACATGATTTAAATTACAAATCACATGCATTTTTGCTAATAGTAACTTTAAGCACTGTTTTGCACTTAAATTTAGGTTAACAATCAGTACTGAACTGATAAATCTAGGATCAAAATACATAAAACCAGAATATGGTTTATCAAGGGAAACATAAATGACCATATTTACTCTTGTGATAACTCACTTCCCAATTCAAAAAGACTATATCGGTCATTTTGCACACCTTTCAGGCAAGGATGGACTCACATCTTGTACATGGGAACTACTGAGCCCACATTATTCTTCGAGAAATTTCATAGTGAATATCTTATATAATTGCTTTAAACAATTTCTGTTCTCTGTGTTGTGTTGGAATTATCCTATATCACTAATTTCCACAATTTTCTCTTGAAAACTTCTTCTTCAACTCTTTTCAATCTTGAAGGCTAAAAAGAACATTCACATTTTTTGCGACCAAGTTAGAGTATCCAGCTAGATTTACTACTGAGTGGCTTGTTCCAGTTTTATTCCCATAAATAATATCCCACATGGAAAGAATTGTGCACCACTACTGCTTGCAAATGACAGATGGACAAGTGCAAAAACCTTTCCAGTGAAGGTGCTAAAATTATCTTTCACAATGACCCAACATTTTACTCACAATAAACAATCTTCTTCTACCATTTTAATGGGAGAGTTGGGGTTTGTAACCAAACAAACACATGTATTACAAAATAAATTCAACAAATATAAACATTTGTAGACAAACAAATCCGTGCATCGCCTGTGCATACCTAATATAAAGGAGGGATCAGGTTCAAGGACCAGACTACATTGAAATTTTTACTTTTAAAAAATACATATTTATTAAGACGTGCATCGCACGTGTAAATTACTAGTACTCTATAAAGCCAAATTTTTAACTTTCTCTAGTTTTAGTTTCATTATTTAAACCACCTTGAAATTAAAACTAAATCCGTTGCCTATCAATTCACTCCGCTCCCTTGAAATTCTCGAAATTCTTGTGAGGGCATTTTTTATTCTCTTACAATTAATGCATTTCGAATAAATTGAATTGCTTATTATGTAACTATCAATTAACTCAAAATTTTAAATGAAAACTAATATCTCGTAAAAACAACTCGGCTTCAACATCACATACTTGACAAAAACCCTTCACAATCCACACATTACAAGCATAACAATGATTTAAATTAACCATTACCAAAATATACCACTTCAAAATATGCCAAAAAATAATAATAATAATAAATAAAAATTACGAAAACAAATTAATCTAAAGCAAGCTCACTGACCTTAGATGTTGCTTGGGTACATGAAAACCCTAACCTTGGCACCCATGGACTTGGGTGGCAAGTTGGACCTGAACTTAGCCCTAACAACCCCGCTGTTGCCATGTGGGCGAGCCACCTTGCCCCAGATGCAGCGGTAGTGGGACCCATCCTTCTTCACCTTGGCCTTGTAGATGTACGCCACCCGCTTTCCGGCGTACCATGCCACGTCCTCCTTGGTGTTCACCCCCTCGATCTGGACCAGCGACGTGTTCTCGTACTGGTTCGATTTCGATCTCTTGTAACCCAGGATCGTTCCACGTACGTACAGCCTCACGCGCTCTCCTTGTCGTCCCTTCACCATTTTCAGTCGGCGGCGGTTTGAGGATTAGCTAGGGTTTCCGATTTTTATAAGGATTGTATTTATAGGTGTTGATGGTTTGAGGTATGATCTGGATCGTTGGTTTGATATTAATGAACGGTCGTGATGGAATCCGGTGAGTTGGGCCTCTGTAGTATAAGAAGAAAATAAGAATCTGTAAGTGGGCTTAGACTGGGCCTTGAGATCTTCTCTTGCTCTTCATTTGAATTTAAGAAGCAAAAAAACAAATTGCAAAATTTGCAGCCAGCAGCTTTTACTGCGCGTTTGTTGAGTTGGGAGTCGTGAAATGAGAACCACCACCGCACTAGTTGATGGCCTGTGTTCCAGATCTTTTCTTCTGCTTGTCTGTGTCATGGGCTTAATGCAATGGCTTATATAAGTGGAGACGGACTGGAGAAAGCGCTGCTGCTGCTGCTGCGAGGAAGAGGCTAGGCTACAGGCTAGGTCGACAGAATAACAGATGAGATAAGAAAAGCTTATACACCTCGCACTTTTCATCATGTTTAATTGGGAACGTTACGACGACCCCCGCTGTGTTGTGTACCTATAATCAGTTGATTTGTATCTGTGCCGAGTAAACAAGATTCATCCATACACCAGTGCATTATGGTTCTTCCTCGTTTCACAAGAACATCACCACAATTACTACCAAATATAACGACAGCAAAATTCCCTACAAATGTGAATTCAGTAATATTTCTGTACCGAACACAACTTGGGCAATGATTGCAATTGGCTAAGAATATTCCTAAAAACAACTTTTAGTTTACACTCGACATCTTCCACCATTTGACATTGTGCATAAATTAGAAATGACAAAGCAATGAGTTTATTCAATCTTGTGGCTTAACACGAGAATCCAGCCTTGGTCCTTCCGATACACCAATAACTTACAATAACAGGGAGTAAGTTATACGCGTTTGCTCTGAATACATTCTCCCTCCTTGAATTTCTTCTTCTTCTTCTTCTTCCTATTAATCCTTTTTGGCTGTAACAGAGCGCGCTTTGAGGTTTAGAAATATGCCCCTGAAATTTTAACAAGAAGAAAAAAATTACTTTGTAATCCATGAAAAGTGGTGGTTAGTTTCCTGAGATTTCAAGTGTTTTCACCATGTGACATTTAGGCGTGCGTGCAAGAGGATATTAAAAACCCTTATCCGAATTTAACTTAGCATCCCTATTTTGACGAGAACCAATATCCAATACTTGTCTGTTTAAATACAGGTATGTATATGGATCCAGTATATGTCTTTTAACCATTTATCAGCGTATTGTAATTCATGCCCTTTTCATTAATGCCTCGATGGGGTACAATAATCTTCCATTTCTACTTCCCCATGTCATGCTGCAATACCTACGCCTCAAGAGATATCGGCAAGAAAACTTTCTCCCATCAACCTCACAACTAAGGATCCATCTAAATAACATCACATTGTTTTGCATCATTCTAGGTTTCCTTCTATATATGGACTACCGTGAATTTCAGTAGACTACAATTAAGGTTTCCTTCAAGAGTTATAACAGTAGAAACACCCATCTCAATTCCTTCAATCATAGTAATCCATTGTTAACTACGAAATTATATACTATGAAATTCAGTTTGCAAGTTTACAAGTTTACAAGTTTCACACTTAGTTTAAAAGAAAGAGATGCTCATGCATCTCTGAATCTATCTTTCGTGTTCTACTCAAATGTAATTGCAAACAAGAGCATTATTGTTTTCTGTTTTGTAACATATATTTGAATATAAGGTTTACTCTCCAGCAATAAAAGAAAAGAAATTAATGGAGTGTGGACCCATATTCGATTAGGATTCTATATGCTGTGATGCAGTTGTTGACCATTGATATTGAATGGCTACCTTCATGTTAATGGGTTAAAATATTGCATATTCCACATACGTTACATTTTGTTCAATTGGATCTAGAATTGAATGATATGTGGTTATAGGTTCATAAGTTTGCAACAAAACAAAAGTGTCCGGAAGCAATTAGAAAGTCGAATGCAAAATTTCTAGAATGGATATGATGTTCTTGGTACTTTGTTGCTGAACTAAAAAAAATGGTAATCTTAAGGCTAAATTTAAAAAGTATTGATCAGTTTAAAAAACCCCCACTAAACTTTTTTTATTATTACAAACCACACTCAACTATAGTTTGAAAAAACCCACAGCGACGGAGTTTACATCAGTTAGGTTTTTCGTCACGTGAGTCGTACGTGATTTTTTTTTTGACGAAAATGCCCACCTATCAGGATCGCTGGATCTCTGCGCACAATCGATCAACGGTCCAAATATCTCCAATGTATGATTTGTTATTTTTAATTTTATTTATTAATTTTTAAATCGGATAAATTAATTAAAAAATTCTGAAAAATAATAAAAATTCGAATTAATTAATAAAAAATATAAGAAAATTATAAATTTGAAAAAATATGAAAATATTCCAAAAATTTAATTAGAAATTTAAAACAATTAATTAAAAATACAAAAAATATTTATCAAAATGGAAAATTTTGGTTTAAATTTTTCAAAAAATGATTAAAAAATGATTTTTCTTAAATGTTTAGAAATTTAGAATACTTAATCAAAAATTCAAAAGTTAATTATAAAAGCAGGAAATTTTGGTTTATAATTTTGAAAAAATGATTAAAAAATGGAAAAATTCTAGAAAAAATCCTAGAAGCCCTACAAAGATGCAACTACTTCCAAAAGCTCACTTTATCACGTTGATTCTTCATATACTAGTAATCTGCACGTGTGATGCACATTTTTTCCCCTTAAGCTCATTCTTCCACAAATTATCCCTAACAAAAATGTCCACCTATCAAAAATAATTATAAATTCGAAAAAATATAAAAATATTCCGAAATAATTAGAAATTTGGAACAATTAATTAAAGTTATAAAAAAATTAATTATAAAATCAATAAAATTGATTTAAAAAATGTTAAAATAAGGAAAAAACTAGAAAATTCCATTAAAAAAATCCAAAAAACTAATTATTAAAAATAGGGACATTTGATTTAAAATTTTAAAAAATTGATTAAAAATTGAAAAAGTTAGGAAAAATCTGGAAAAATTTCTAGAAGTTCTACAGAGATGCAACTACTTGCAAACTCTAAGTTTATGGTGTTGATTCTTCATATACTAGTAATCTGCACATGTGATGCTTTTTTTTCTCTTTAAGTTCATTCTTTCATAAATTATCACTAATATGTGCAATTTCTTTAATTTCGGATTAATTAATTAATTAAAATTTTGTAACAAATTAATTAAATTTTGGATTAATTAATTTAAAAATCTAAAAAACAATTATAAATTTGAAAAATACGAAAATATTCCAAAAAATGATACGAACTTTACAATAATTATTTTAAAAAACCAAAAAATTAATTTAAAAATCGGGGAAATTGTGATGAGGACATCATTTCGCGACGATTCGGACATTTCTATAAGTGCAGATATCGTCTAGGATGACTGTTTCATTAGCTTAGTATTTTATTTCAGTACTCATATTTGTTTTTGGTAATTATAGCCATATGTAGTAGTTTTACGATTTGCACCCTTTATTTTATGCATTAGAATATTTTAGAGATTTGTATTGATATTTATTTTGAGCCTATATATAATGCAATGCTATTATTGATTATTTTTTTTTACTGTGATTGAGTTTTGCTCTTCATCTATCTTTTTGTGTGAGACAATTGAGAGAAAATTAGGGTTTGTGATAAGCCCTAAACTACACCCCTAAATTTCCAAATTAAAAACCCCCAAATCCTAATCTCATCAGCCACCTAATCCCTTTCTTTTTCATCTCCTTCTCCTTCTTCCACTTCTTTCGATCCCGAAACCCAAGCCCCAACGCCCTCACCTCGATGCCACCCTCCCCGCCTGGTCGCCATCTCCACCTCCTGTGCGCCACCACAGCAGCTTGCGCCACCGCCATCACCTCCACACCCTACTGCCCCTGCCATCGACTCTGTCCCCCTGCCCGGTTGCCGACCACCGTAGCCAGCCTCGTCGCCTGCACCACCTCTATCCTCCATCGCCCTCGCCTCGCGAACCCCACTGCACACCCGAAGCCAGCACCACCCAGAGCTCCTCCAGCATCGCCCCCTGCCTCCTTGCTGCTCGCGCCTTTGTTTGCTGCCCACCGAACGTCGCTGCCATCATCCTGAGCACTTCGACCGCAACCTGAGCACTAGCGCAACGTTCTTCGAACCCGGTAAACTCTTTCCACTTCTCAAATATTTGTGATACTATCCATCGTCTCCAGAATATTATTTGATTTATCTAGCCGTCCACAAATATTGAGAGTGTATGCTTCTAATTGCTAATTAGGGATAAATCTTTATTGCATATTTTACTTGCTAAAACGCTTAGTATACAATTATTGATTGTTAGGATTGAATTTTAATTGGGTTTGCTACACTTATCTCATATGTTGAAAATTCATCGAACCAATTAACTGTTTTAAGTTCTAACTCAATCTGCATACTTGTTGGTAGACTTACTCTTTTAATATTCTTGGAAATTCTCTCATTAGGGTTAAGTTTACATCATTTTGATATCAGAGCGAAAGTTTTTAAAACCCTAGTTCTTGCATCATTTAGTCATAATTTTTGCATTCATTTAGGATCATTGCAGGATTTTTTTAGTTCATTTCAGATTATTAAAACAAAAAACAAAAAAAACTTAGTTGCATTTAGGACACGTTTTCCCAAATTTCAGCAAACACACGTCCCCACGACCCCAGTTGTACACCATTGGTGAATGCGTTTACGTAGCACCATCACAAATCCCAAAGAGCCTTTCATGTTCCTCCCAAACCACCAAATCAGGAACCCTAGAATTCAGCAAGCCCCTCCTTGCACTGAAATGGACTCCTTTGATATTTCCACTAACCCTCGCTGCCATTCAAGCAACTCTTGCCAATATCATTCAGAAGTTTGAGAAAGTGTAATTGAATCAAAATGTTGCCCCTAAGCTTCATCATCAAATCCCTCAAGGGAATGATCGTGACGACCGACGCCAAGATCGTGACCTTAACAAACAATACAAGAAGAACGTTAAGACTGACATTCCCTATTTTGAAGGCCGAATAGAACCCCAATCTTATCTCGATTGGATTCGTGACATGGACCACTACTTCGTATAGTTTGACATGAGCGAAGCCTTGAAAGTTAAATTTTTCACGATAAAATTGACTGGTAAAGCTCAACAACATTGAACCAATCTTGAACACGCCTGTACAGGCCGAGGTTGGCACCCATAACTACTTAGGAGGCCATGGAAAAAAAGCTCACTGAGAGATATGCACCCATATCATTCCACACCCGAATGCTTGATTCGTGGAATCTGTAGGATAGTGGCTCGATTCTGGTATTTGGTATCTGCAGTGTTCGAAAGTTTCATAGTTTCAGTCAACTGGATGGAGGAGCAGTCGACTGTCCAGAGAGGAGTTTTCGAAGACTGAGAATACAGCAGTAGCAGTCGACTGTATGTGGGAGTCAGTCGACCGTCCCGGAGGAATCAGTCGACTGGTATGAAGACCAGTCGACTGTCGGCGGGTTTTGGATCCAGATTCGGCCCAATTCGAAAGGCCAAATAGTTTCCCTATAAATACACCCGTTAGGGTTTTGTAAATGGTAACACCTTATTCGGATTTTGAAGCCGTCATCTCTTGTAAAGGCTTTGTTTTGCCCATTGGAGATCATAATAAAGAAACCCCAACCGCCCCTTGTGGATGTAGGCATCGTTTTGCCGAACCACGTAAATCTTGTGTTCTTGTGTTGCTTGCTTTTCTGTTTTTCTCTCACTGGTTCTCTCTTTGTTTCCGCGTTGGTTTGATTGTTGGTTTGATTTGTATTCCGCACAACAAGTGGTATCAGAGCTGTTGGTTCGACCTAGAGGGAGATGGCGGGTGATGCAGATGCAACCAAGGATGTTGTGGGATCAAGTTCGTCAAGAACAACGATTCACAACGCAAAATTTGAAGTTGAAAAATTTGATGGGACAAACAATTTCGGGATGTGGCAATGTGAGGTGTTGGATGTTCTTGTTCAACAAGAACAAGATGTTGCTTTGGAAGTAGAAAAACCAAAGGATATGTCCGAAGCAGATTGGAAGAAGTTGAATCGAGTTGCGTGTGGGACTATTCGGCTCTTTATTGAGAAGGCTCAGAAGTACGATTTGATGAGGGATACCATTACTGCGGTGTTGTGGAAGAAGCTCGAAGACAAATACATGAGGAAAAGTTTGGAGAATCGGCTGTATTTGAAGAAGAGACTTTTTCGCTTCACCTATACGGAAGGTATGTCTATGAATGCTCATGTTGAATCATTTAATAAATTGTTGGCTGATTTGTTAAATTTGGATGAGCAAATTAAGGATGAAGATAAAGCCCTAATTCTGTTGAATTCATTACCTGAAAGTTATGATCATTTAGCAACTACTTTATTATATGGAAAAGATACTGTGAAATATGAAGATGTTGTAAATGCTCTGTTGAATAATGAAACTAGGAGAAGGGATAAAATGGTTGATAGAGAAACTTCTGAAGCTTTAATTGTAAGGGGCAGGACTGAGACCAGATCTGAGTCCAAATCTGGAAAAAAGGGAAACAAATCTCGTTCCAAATCGAGAGGAGTTTCGAAGGACAGGAAAATACCGGCCAAAGATGAATGTGCTTTCTGTCATGAAAGGGGGCATTGGAAAAAGGATTGTCCAAAGCTACGAAATAAGAAAAATTCGACTGCAAATGTGACTGTTGATAATTTAGAAAGTGGCGAGGATTTTTCTTTTGCACTTGTTTCTAGTCTCTCACTTTATCAAGAAGTATGGTTTCTTGATACAGCAGCCTCCTATCATATGTCTTGGAAAAAGGAGTGGTTTACTTCTTTGGAGTATATGGATGGTGGTGTAGTTTTGATGGGAAATGATGCACCTTGTAAGAAGGTAGGAATCGGGAAGATTGAATTGCTAATGCACGATGATCTTATTAGGGAGCTTTCAGATGTATGGTATGTTCCAGATTTGAAAAAGAATCTGATTTCACTAGGTGCTTTGGAGGCCAGTGGATTGAAATTTGCTAGTGAAGGTGGCATTCTGAAGGTGACTAGCGGATCACTCGTGGTGATGAAAGGGCAAAGAAAGAGGAACTTGTTTTTCTTGCAGGGAAAAACATATTTGGGTTAGGCTGCCAGTGTAACTGAGAGGCCTAAACAGGTTGTTCCCGACTCTACTAGGTTGTGGCATATGCGACTCGGGCATGCAGGAGAAAAGGCATTGCAGGGGCTTGTGAAGCAAGGGTTGCTTAAAGATGCTAAAGGGTGCAAGTTGGAATTTTGTGAACATTGTGTTTTGGGTAAGCAAACTAGGGTGAAATTTGGTACAGCTGTACATCAGACAAAAGGTATCCTCGATTATGTGCACACAGATGTTTGGGGCCCTACTCAGACACCTTCTATGAGTGGTAGACACTGGTTTGTTACTTTTGTTGATGATTACTCCAGACGAGTTTGGGTATATACCATGAAGCACAAAGATGAAGTTTTGACATTGTTCACAAGTTGGAAGAAGAAAGTTGAAAATCAGACTGGTAGGAAGATCAAGGTTCTGAGGTCAGATAATGGAGGGGAATACAAGAACGATCCGTTTCTGAAATTGTGTGAAGATGAAGGGATCCAGAGGCACTTCACAGTTAGGAAGACTCCACAGCAAAATGGGGTTGCAGAAAGAATGAACAGAACCTTACTTGAGAAGGTGAGATGTATGTTAGCACAGTCTGGATTGAAGAAGACATTTTGGGCAGAAGCTGTTATATATGCAAGCCACATTGTCAACCGTTTACCATCAGCAGCACTTGAAGGCAAGACGCCTATTGAGGTATGGAGTGGTAAACCTGCATCTGATTATAGTTTTTTGCATATATTTGGTTGTCCTGCTTATTTTTATGTAACTGAAACTAAACTTGATGCAAGAGCCAAAAAGGCTATATTTGTTGGTTTTAGTACTGGTGTCAAAGGTTACAGGTTGTGGTGTCCAGAACAGAAGAAGTTAGTAATCAGCAGGGATGTGACTTTTGATGAGACCAGCATGATTAGCTCGGGACAGTCGACTGGTGGTATGGGACAGTCGACTGGTGAGCAGCAGAAGAGTGGGACAGTTCTCCAACAGGTGAGTAGCAGAATCTCGGGACAGTCGACTGGTGTACAGGAGCAGTCGACTGGTGGTTTAGAACAGCAGAAGAGTGGGAGCTCGGGACAGTCGACTGTTGGCAATAATCAGTCGACTGGTAGGAGAGTTCTCCAACAGGTGGAGTTAGAAAAGTTGTCAGTTGAAAATCCTGTTCCTGTCCAAGATGAAGATGATGTGGTTGATACTGAGAATGATGAAGAAGTTCCTATCCAGCAGGAAGAATCAATTGCAGTAAGAAGGCAAAGAAGAGATATCAAACGACCGTCTCGTTTTACAGATACAGTTGCATTTGCTCTTCCCATTGTGGATGATGAAGTTCCCTCCAACTTCAAAGAAGCTACTAGAAGTTCAGAAAATGCAGATTGGAAAGTTGCTATGGATGAAGAGATGAACTCTCTTCATAAGAATAAGACTTGGGATCTAGTGCAACTACCAAAGGGGAAGAAAGCAATTGGTTGCAAGTGGGTGTATACGAAGAAAGAAGGTCCAAAAGGCAGTGTTCGGTTCAAGGCTAGACTAGTTGCAAAGGGGTATGCTCAACAGGAAGGTATTGACTATAATGAAGTGTTCTCTCCAGTTGTGAAGCATCCTTCTATTCGGATTTTGTTAGCTTTGGTAGCACAGTTTGATCTTGAATTAACACAGATGGATGTGAAGACTGCGTTCTTACATGGAGATCTAGATGAAGAAATTTATATGTTGCAGCCAGATGGGTTTAAGACAGCTGGGAAGGAAAATTGTGTTTGCAGGTTGAAGAAGTCTCTCTATGGGTTGAAGCAATCTCCAAGGCAGTGGTATTTGAGGTTTGACCAGTTTATGAAGGTGCAGAGATATTCCAGAAGTGAGTTTGATCATTGTGTCTACTTCAGGAAATTGCAGGATGGTTCTTTCATATATCTGTTATTATATGTGGATGACATGTTGATTGCCTCTAAAAATGCTAAGGAGATTCAAAATTTGAAGAATCAGTTGAGTTCTGAATTCGAGATGAAGGATCTCGGTGAAGCCAAGAAGATACTTGGGATGGAGATAGCTAGAGACAGAGCAAAGGGCGTAGTGAGTTTGACACAGAAGCAATATCTTTTGAAGGTGCTGAAACGGTTCGGTATAGATGAGAAAACTAAACCAGTTAGCACACCCTTAGCCAGTCATTTCAGAATTAGTGCTTCTCAGTCTCCAAGTACAGATGAAGAGAGACAGTATATGGCGAATGTACCTTACACTAGTGTGGTTGGCAGTTTGATGTATGCTATGGTTTGTACTCGACCAGACATCTCTCAGGCGGTGAGTATGGTTAGTCGATATATGCATGATCCAGGCAAAGAGCATTGGCAAGCAGCTAAATGGATTTTGAGGTACATAAGTGGCACCACAGATGTGGGTTTGAAATTTGAAAGGGATGACAATATTAGCAGGTTATTGGTTGGGTATGTTGATTCTGACTATGCAGGTGATCTAGATAAGAGGCGGTCTACTACAGGCTATTTGTTTACTATGGCTAGAGCACCTATAAGTTGGAGGTCAAATTTGCAGTCCACTGTAGCGTTGTCTACTACTGAGGCTGAATACATGGCGGTTGCTGAGGCCATGAAGGAAGCCATTTGGATACATGGACTTTTGAAGAGCTTGGGAATTCATCGGGAGAAGGTGGAGGTACACTGTGACAGTCAGAGTGCTATTCATTTAGCGAAGAACCAAGTTCATCATTCGAGGACCAAACATATTGATGTTCGTTATCATTTTGTGCGTGATTTGATAAAGGATGGTGATATTCATTTGGTGAAGATTGGAACAGCTGATAATCCTGCTGATATGTTGACCAAAGTTGTTGGGGCAGCCAAGTTCAAGCATTGCATGAACCTGGCTAATATTTTGCATGTTTGATAATTTGGCATGGACAGTTGGGATAGTACTTTGCTATTGGTTTGTTTAGTATGTGATATCATACTAAGGTGGAGTTTGGGTTCGTTTGTTGCATTTGGTGATGAGCAGTTGTTTTGGAGTATTTGTGGAGATTGCTTGGGCTACTTGGAAGATTTCACCAAGGTGGAGATTGTTGGATACTTGACTTGGAAGATCTCGCCAAGGTGGAGATTGTAGGATAGTGGCTCGATTCTGGTATTTGGTATCTGCAGTGTTCGAAAGTTTCATAGTTTCAGTCGACTGGATGGAGGAGCAGTCGACTGTCCAGAGAGGAGTTTTCGAAGACTGAGAATACAGCAGTAGCAGTCGACTGTATGTGGGAGTCAGTCGACCGTCCCGGAGGAATCAGTCGACTGGTATGAAGACCAGTCGACTGTCGGCGGGTTTTGGATCCAGATTCGGCCCAATTCGAAAGGCCCAATAGTTTCCCTATAAATACACCCGTTAGGGTTTTGTAAATGGTAACACCTTATTCGGATTTTGAAGCCGTCATCTCTTGTAAAGGCTTTGTTTTGCCCATTGGAGATCATAGTGAAGAAACCCCAACCGCCCCTTGTGGATGTAGGCATCGTTTTGCCGAACCACGTAAATCTTGTGTTCTTGTGTTGCTTGCTTTTCTGTTTTTCTCTCACTGGTTCTCTCTTTGTTTCCGCGTTGGTTTGATTGTTGGTTTGATTTGTATTCCGCACAACAGAATCAACTCTATCAGGGAAGCAAATCCACCCAAGAGTATGCGGATAAGTTCGACGACTTCCTCATTCGGTGCAATGTCTTAGGTAAAGAGAGCGAAGAACAAACTCTTTAGGTTCATGGCTGGACTACGAGCCGATCTTAGGAACAAACTAATTCATAGAAATGTGGACTCATTGACAACAGTTTATGTCCTTATCCTCGATATGGATTTCCTTAAAGCAAGTTCTCACTACAAGTCCAGTGATTTGAGATATCATTCCTCTAGAATGACATCCACTGATCCCTCTATGCATAAGCCCTCATATTCTCAATACCACAACAAATCTTATCCCAGCAAGCCTAATTCAAAGTCTTATCCACCTAGAAATGATAATAAGGATAAGAACACCAAAAGAGACTACTCTAAGATTGATCCGCTCACTAAGTGCTATAAATATAAGGGATACGACCATGTTGCTGGCAACTGTCCCAGCCCAAGTAGGATCAATATAGTAGAGGGTATCGCTGTCATCGCTGATGATTTCGACAATGAGTTTTCCTATGAATCTAATGAAAGCGATGACTTCAGCGAAGAAGAGGATGACCAGTATCTCCACTGTATTCGGTCGATCCAATCACCTCACTTGAATGTAGTCAGATGTGCTTTGTCCCAACCAAAAGAAGAAGATGATTGAAAGCGCACTACTACATTTCACACATTTACGATAATAGGTGGCAAAAACTGCAAGGTGATGGTTAACAGTGGGAGCTGCATCAACATTGTCTCTTCAGCGATTTTAGCCAAGACCGGACTTACAGCTGAACCTCATCCACGCCCATATAAAGTATCTTGGATTGATGCAACAACCCTCCAAGTCACACAACGATGTTTGGTCGCTGCATACTTCAAAGCCTACAAGGAGAAAATTTGGTGTGATGTGCTCAAAATGGATGTGGGTCAAGTAATTTTAGGGAGACCTTGGTTATACGACCACAATGTGACTATATATGGTCGATCCAACTAGTGTGTGTTTCAACATGACGGATTAAAGATAAAGCTCATACCCATGAAACTACAAACTAATCCGTCTGTGAAAACTTCAACTCTCTCGAGAAAGGGCAAGAAAGTAACGTATATGTGTGAAAATGAACTCACAGAAGAAATTGACAAAAGGGCTATAATTCTTCTACTCATATTTTTCTGAATTTATAACCATTTTTATATTTTTAATTAATTAATTAGATTTTTATTATTTTTCAGAATTTTTAATTAATTAACCCGTTAAATTTTTTTAATAAATAGAATTAAAAATAACAAATCATACTTTGAAGATATTTGAACCATTGATCGATCGTGCACGCTTTTCTTGGAGATCCAGCGATCCTAATAGGTGGGCATTTTCGTCCAAAAAAAAGTCACGGGCAACTAGAGTTGCTATCAGGTCTTATCGGGGCGGGTTCTCAACTATCTGAACTCGGACCCGGTACCTCACGGGTAAAAATTTTTGACACGGATCCGGACTTGCGAGGACCGAGTTCGGATCCGGGTCAGGGTCCTAGTTAAAAAAATTTACCCGTCGGATCCAATAGCGGGGAATAAATATTTGTACTTAAGAATTTTTGCACCCGATACCCTGCGGTTCCAACAATTTTTGCACTTAAGTACATGAATAAATATTATATTTACACATTTATCTTCAACAATTACTATTTACATGTATATCCCTATAACCCTATTATTCAAATTCCAATTTTTTGGGGGTATTTTTAACGGGTCTGGGTCCGGATCGGTTATATTTTGAGCGGACCCGGACCCAGATCCGGACCTGGAAGTGCACCGGGTCTTATTTTAATATCCGGACCCAGACCCGTATAGATCGGGTCGGGTCCGTGTATTGGGTAAATGTGACAGTGCTACTTGCGACACACGTGACCAAAAACTTATCATAAGTAAACTCTGTCGCTGTGGGTTTTTTAAAACTATAGTTGAGTGCAAATTTTTTATTTAAAAAAAGTTTACTAGGATTTTTTTAAACTGACAAATACTTCAGTGGTTTTTTTTAAAATTTAGCCTAATCTTAATTGTACTAGAGAATCCATTTGCTACATTAGGTAGGATTTTTAATGATGAATTAGGTGAAAACTTGAACCAAGCAAGGAAATAGGAAACACGAAATTAGAGCAAATGACCAATGAAAAAGAACAAATTCAAATATGTGAAAATGGGAATGAGCGGATTATCCTATTCACTTTGAAGCAGTTCTTTTTTTTTTTTTCCTTTTCTATCTGTGTGAAAACCATTAATTTAGCATTTTATCGTGTGTCACACAGTACATACTACATAATGCCCAAGCAAGTTTATATGCCTATTGCTAAAACTCCAAAAGGAGGGGTGTGTGTTAGACTTTTAAAAGTGTGGGCCAATGTACTAAAACAAATTCTTTTGCTGCATGCTAAACAAGTGTTTGGATCATGTAGATTTTCAATTAATCAATGTTGTTTCAAATATACCACCAAATAGCAAGTTCGTATTGGCTCTAGCCAAAACTTTTACTGAATATGCAATCTCTATATTGTGCAAATTTATAAAAAATAATTAGTACCCTCAACAGATATTTATATGTATATAATCCTTTATAATCTTATATTAAAAAATAATAATCCTTTATATAGTAATTTCCCGAATTTGTCCCTATAAATTGTATGTGTTACACTTTCTAACAACTAATTGCATTGCAAAAAGATTCAATTTTAGGTATACACGTAAGATATCAATTAGTAACATACGAAAACAACAAGCATGAAACTTTTAACCCCGAAAAGACTCGTGCAAATTGTATAATACATGAACTTATTTGGAAAGATGCATATTCACAGTGACCGGAGGAATTAAAAGCACTTACCAGCATGAAGCAACAAAGCTATGGAAAAGAACACGGAACTGAAGGGGCATGTATTGGTAATTGATCCAACCAACTATCGGCCAAAACTGCAAATAAGATTCAATACAAATTATGAGTTTAAACTATCAAGATACCTACTTCAGATTCTAGATATAATTCAAAGTGTTCTTTTACCTTCCATGCAGTCAATTGGATGGTTGGGTAATCTTTTCTAACCTTGCTCCTGACTGCACTCCATGGTCTCCCTGCATTTACGATAGCTTATATTTATGAGCACATGGAATGCACGAGTTAAAACAAAAGCTCTCGCCATATCTTCTAAGAGAAAATTTCGGATGTCAAACAGCTTTTCGAAAGAGAAGGTGCCTCTCTTTTTTCTTAATCGACAAATAAATAGACAAAAAACCCCAACAACTGGAGGATTATAATGTATGTATGTAGGTATATATGAAGGCATAAATTTGAATAATTAAATGTTTAACATCATCAAATCATATAAACACAACTACAAGTACAATCAGCCAATCTCTTAAAAGTTCAGAATTCAGTGAAGTACTGAATGGTTTTCAAACTACCGTAGAACAACTACCACATATATTGGGTTAGTGAAGTAAGCAGATATTAAGATTGTACATAACCTACCCCTCCTGAAATAAATATAACGCATTGCAGATTGGATTGTTTTTTTAAACAATAAAGTGAAGTGGACTTGTTGTTAGAACTGAATTTCAAAAAATAGAAAAGTCCTAATAGTCTTTGTGAAGAAGTACAATTACAGGAATAAAAGAAAACAAACCAGACAATCAATACAGAGTCGAGAGTCGAGATTAAGATCTCTGTCCTTAAAGCAAAATTTGCCCCGTAGTGTGACAGTAGTTGACGAACTGGCTCTCAGGATACAACTGTATTTACCTTTCTCTGAAGAGCAACACTCTAGCTTCAGAGATACCACCGAACCAGTAGCTGTGTTGCACTTTCAGAGGAAGAAGGAGATCGTCAAATTCAAAACTGTGTAACTTGACAGAAAAAAATGACTGCACTTATAGGAGATGAGGAGTAACTGATGGATCCATTACTCTGTAACAGCAGAGTAATGGCTCAAAAAACGTAACTGATGGATCCATTATTCTGCTATTACAGAGTAATGGCACCAGTTACAGAATTTCAAACGTCTCAACAGTAGTGAACATGATGTCTTGAACTACTCGGGCTTTGATGTGAACCTAGACAATAACTATCACACAGTTTCATCTCCTCACAGAACTAGGTTCTCTTGTTGTGTTCATTTTGGCCTTGAACAACCCTGGTTAATCGTAAGTGAACTTGGAGAATGTAGCAGCTCTTTATTCTCCTAGAAACGACCCCATTTCACACTCACAAGGAGATTGCCCATAAAGAGTATCCTGCCATACCCCACTTTTATTTCAAAACTGTGGGAATCATTAAAAGCCAAACTTATCCTAACCCCTTGCAAGTAGCACTGTTTGTTATCCTAAGAATGGGTACGAGATTTTAACCTCTCAGTGCTCACGTTGATTCAACAAGATTTAGTTGTCCCCTTGAACCTGGATTTTGGGATCTCCAGTCACCTAGGTAGGGTTTCCATCAAGTATCCTCTTTCGTCATAGGCTTTAAACCCATTCCTCTTGATGATCTCACAATTTGCTCTCGTGACAAACCTTTAGTAAATGGATCTGCTAGGTTGTCTGCCGATTTATATACTCTATAGAGATTATTCCATTTGAGAGCAGTTGTCTAATGGTTTTGTGTCGCCTTCTGATATGACGAGACTTACCATTATACATACAACTCAGTGCCATTACTATAGCCGATTGGCTGTCACAGTGTACACATATAGCACGCACTGGTTTTTCCCACAGGAATATCCTCTAAAAAGTTTCGAAGCCATTCTGCTTCCTCTGCCGCTTTGTCTAAAGCAATAAACTCAGATTCCATGGTGGATCTGGCCAATAATGTTTGTTTAGAGGATTTCCATGACACAGCTACACCACCAAGAGTGAAGGCATACCCACTTGTGGATTTCTAGTTCTTGGAGTCTGATATCCAGTTGGCATCACTGTAGCCTTCTAGTACTGCTGGATATCTGGTGTAATACAGTCCATAACTCTGAGTATGTTGCAAGTAGTTCAATACTCTAGTTATTCCTTTCGAATGACTTGTCCTGGATCATTTGTGTAGCGGCTCAGTACATTTACTGGATGCGCCAAGTCCAGTCTTGTACAATTTGTTAAGTACATCAGACTTCCAATTACACGTGCATATTCCAATTGTGATATGCTGTCACCCGTATTTTTGAACAAGTGAAGACTGGGATCCAGAGGACTTTTGGCAGTCTCATTGGAGTAATTCTTGAAACTTTCAAGTACCTTCATAGCGTAATGAGCTTGAGACAAAGTAATTCCCTTAGACGTCCTGGAAACTTTGATTCCTAGTATGACATCTGCAACTCTTAAATCTTTCATATCAAACTTACCACTAAGTATGTTCTTAGTTTGTTTGATAATGTCATTCGTGCTACCAATAATGAGCATGTCATCTACATATAGACACACCAGAATGTATCCATTTGAAGTATCTTTGATGTAGATACACTTATCACATTTATTTATTTAAAACCATTTGACATCATAACATTGTCAAATTTTGCATGCCACTGCTTTGGAGCTTGTTTCAGTCCGTACAAGGATTTTACAAGCCTGCACACCTTGTTTCCTGTCTAGGAACTACGTAACCCTCAGGTTGTTTTATATATATTTCTTCTTCTAAATCTCCATTTAGGAAGGCGGTTTTAACATCCATTTGATGTATTTCGAGGTTGCGTAGAGCTGCAATAGCTATCAGCATTCTTATGGAAGTTATTCTCGTGACCGGAGAATAAGTATCAAAGAAATCTAAACCTTCCTTTTGCCTAAATCCTTGTACCACAAGTCTAGCCTTATGTTTCTCTATTGAACCATCGAGTTTCAATTTCTGTTTGAAAATCCATTTGCATCCTAGAGCTTTACACCCAGAAGGAAAATCGACCAACTCCCATGTATGATTTTGCATGATGAAGTCTATTTCACTTTTGATTGCTTCCTTCCACATAGGAGCATCAGGCGTAGACATGGCTTCCTTGAATGTTCTGGGCTCCTTCTCTAACCAAAAGGCCGTTAGAAAGTCGGGACCAAATGACTTTAATGTTCTATCCCGTTTACTCCATCTAGGTTCATCAACCGAAGTACTTGCACTCCCTTGCTCACGTGTACGTTTCGGATACGTAGCATCCTTGCACGGAAACACGTATTCAAAGAAGGAAGCATTCCTTGATTCCATTATTGTATTCACATGGACGTCCGGTATATCCGATTTATATACCAAGAACCGATATGCACTACTGTTGTGTGCATAACCTATGAATATGCAATCAATGGTCTTAGGTCCTATTGTGACCTATTTGGGATTACGTACTGCCACCATTGTTAGACACCGAGGTATTTATACGAAGGTACATTACCTTTCCACAGTTCGTATGGTGTCTTGCCAATTTTCTTGTGAGGTATTTTATTGAGAATATAGTTGGCGGTCAGCAACGCTTCTCCCCACATGTTTTGGGGTAACCCAAAATTCAACAACAAGACATTCATCATCTCCTTCAGAGTTCGGTTCTTGCGCTCGGCAGTACCGTCTGATTCAGGTGAGTAAGGAGCAGTTGTCTAATGAACTATTCCATATTCAGAGTAGAACATATTAAATGATGCATCATATTCCCCACCTCTATCACTCTTAACAATTCTAATCGTTTTGCCAAGTTGATTCTCAATCTCAAGCTTATATTTCTTAAATTTATCCAAGGCCTCATTTTTGCTATGTAACAAGTGTTAGGATTGTGTCTTGTATACTCGTTCAGATTAAAAGAAGGTGATATGAAGCACGGAGGTCGAAGTATCGAAGCGAGTAGAAGGAGATTCAGCAGCAGCAGGTGCAGGCTAGTTGCGGTCGACCGGTCATGGTGATAGTTGACTGCACCCCCCGACCGCACCCCCCAACCGCTCGTTGTACTGGAAAGTCAGAGAGTGGTACAGTCGACCAGTCTTGTTGGACGGTTAACCGCCCGCGGCGCTGATTCGTTTTTGGATTTCATTTGTTAGGTCGGTTCAGCCCAATCTTCAACTCCAAGTTAGATCGTGCGGCTCCTATTCAATTTCTTCTTTTCCAGGTTTTATCGGACGACTGAGGATCAAGATTAGACCTAGGTTTTCTCTCTATTCTTCTATATATATTGTAAACTCCTCCAATATGAGAGGTAATACTTCATAGATTCTTTTCTCCATTGCAAAGAGAGGCTCGAGAGAAAGATAGTTCTTGGTGGGTGAGTTTAATTCCTTGTTTCAAGTGAATCAGTAACTTCTTGTAATCTCTTCTAGTTGAATATCAGATCTCCCTATATTTCCCTCCGGATTAAGCAAAAGCTAATCGGGATAAGTCATTGTTGTTGTGTTTGTGTTAGTTTGGTGGATCTATTTGCTTGCTCAATTTATTCGCCTCGTCTACTTCGACTTTCTCATTGCTCTAATTAGTTCCGCTGTGACCAAAGGGCGTTTGTCGATGTCCCAATCCCAACAACTGGTATCAGAGCTTCAGGTTGCCGAGTTTCTTGATTAAGATGACAGGCCACAGTATTTTGAAGATCAAGCAGTTCGATGGTAAGATCAATTTTAATCTTTGGAAGACTGATATGTATGATGTTCTTGTTCAAGAGCGGTTGCAGTTAGCAGTAAAGAAGAAGGAAAAGCCAACTGATATGAAGGATGACGTTTGGAAAGATATTCATGAAAGAGCCATAAGTCTAATCTGACTATCCTTGGTGGACGAGGTCAAGTGCAGATTTCTTGAAAAAACTGATGCGGCGAGTATGTGGGAAAGACTCATAACTGACTACTCTGGTTCGTCGTTATTCGATCGGATGCATTGAAAGAGAAAGTTATTCCGTTTATCTATGAAGGAAGGTACCGATCTCCAAGACCACATTACAGAATTCAATAAGGTATTATCTGAACTTAAGGCGATCAACGCAGATGTGTGTGAGGAAGATAAAGCTTTCAACCTGATATATTCACTGCCGAATTCGTACGAGCCTTTGATCACGACCATGCTACACTGTAGATCTGCCAAGGAGAGTATTTAGGTAGATGGTAATCAAAGCATTGAAGGAAAATCAACTTAGGAAGGAGACCCATAAATTTGCACCGTCTATTCCTACAAGTTGTCTAGCAGTGGATGGTCCTTCGGGGGAAAGACAAAGTGCTTTGCAAAAGGATTCGATCCGTTGCTGATATTGCAAGAGGCCAGGGCATATCAAGAAAAACTGTTGGAAATTGCAGAATCAAGAGAGCACAAAAAAGGGAGTTCAGTTGCTAATGTAGTTAGTGCCTTTGGTGCATTTGATTCAGGTGATTCGTGTCTTCTTGTTTTAAATTCTTTAGAAGTGGATTCTAGTTGGTTTCTTGACTCAGGGAGTTCTCATATTTGCTCCAAGCGGGAGTTGTTTTCTACTTATAAGTCTACTACGGGGCGTTGTGTGACAACGGGAACTGGAGAGATTTGTGAAGTAGTGGGTGAGGGAATAGTTGAGTTGAAGATGCCAGGTCTACACATGTTCACTTTAAGGAATGTTTTGTATATTCCTCTGCTGAAACGGAATCTGATTTCCTTGGGAACTCTTGATGCACGGGGCTGCAGGTACACAGCTCGAGGTGGAGTTCTGTCTGTTTTTCAGGATCGTCATAAGGTGATTAGAGGAATGAGAATGGTTGGGCCAAGCCAAAACAATCTCTACAAGCTTTGGGGAATTCGAAATACTTGCACAAGTGTTGCTCCTTTTTCCGTTATTCCCGCAAGCTCAGCTAGTTTGCCGCAACTAGATTCATCGAGACGAGACCACGACGTTCGAATATCGTCGAGAGGTGGAGAAAGCCTAAGGGTAGGTGGAGTTCGTGCGGAGTTTGGCAACTTCGTGAGTACATCTACGGAGGTGGGCCTTTGAGGGGCTGCACTGGATTCGGTGAGATTGGATAGAGATCATTTCAACTAGAAGAAGAAGCTATTGTTCTAAGTTTTCTTTGTAAGTGGAATTTGTTAGAGTTTAGAGATGAGTAACACATCATGTGATAGCACTCGTATACAATCCAAGATAGAGTTTGTTAGGATTGTGTCTTGTATACTCGTTGTTCAGATTAAAAGAAGGTAATATGAAGCACGGAGGTCGAAGCGTCGAAGCGAGTAGAAGGAGAAACAGCAGCAACAGCAGGTGCAGGCTAGTTGCGGTCGACCGGTCATGGTGACAGTCGACCGCACTGCCCGACTGCTCGTTGTAATGGAAAGTCAGAGAGTGGTACGGTCGACTGCCCGCGGTGCTGATTCGTTTTTGGGCTTCGATTTGTTAGGTCAGTTCAGCCCAATCTTCAACTCCAAGTTAGATCGTGCGGCTCCTATTCAGTTACTTCTTTTTAAGGTTTTATCGGACGACTGAGAATCAAGATTAGACCTAGGTTTTCTCTCTATTCTTCTATATATATTGTAAATTCCTCCAATATGAGAGGTAGTACTTCATAGATTCTTTTCTCCATTGCAAAGAGAGGCCCGAGAGAGAGATAGTTCTTGGTGGGTGAGTTTAATTTCTTGTGTCAAGTGAATCAGTAACTCCTTGTAATCTCTTCTAGTTGAATATCAAATCTCCCTATATTTTCCCTGGATTAAGCAAAAGCTAACCGAGATAAGTCATCGTTGTTGTGTTTGTGTTAGTTTGGTGGATCTATTTGCTTGCTCAATTTATTCGCCTCGTCTACTTCGACTTCCTCATTGCTCTAATTAGTTCCGCTGTGACCAGAGGGCGTTTGTTGACATCCCAATCCCAACAAGTATACATAGCAGTTTTTGTGCAATCGTCTATGAACGTCACAAATTTTTTTTTGCCGCCTTTGGTCTGCACGAATTTTAAATCACACAGATCCGTGTGAATTAGACCTAGAGTTTTAGTGTTTCTTTATACAGAACATGATGGAGTTTTAGTGAGTTTGGCCTTTGTGCAAACTTCACATTTGTCGCAATTGTCTACCTTAAATTTTGGAAGTAAATTCATGTTAATTAATTTACGCAGAAAATTGAAATTAACATGACCTAGTCTTTCATGCCAAACGGAAGAAGACTCAACAACATAAGTAACATGATTCATTTCATTAATTTTGGAAATAACAGGAACAACAGATTTTGGGATGACTGTCATTACATTGAATTTGAACAATCCATCCTTAACATACCCTTTTCTCAAGTACACCCCATTCTTTGAAAGTACAAAATTATCAGAAGCAAGCACAACCTTAAATCCATTCTTGCTTAGCAAAGATCCCGAGACCAGGTTCATTCGAATATTCGGAACGTACAACACATTGGTTAGTATTAGTTCCATGCCAGAAGTCATCTTCAGCACTATCTTTCCTGTTCCTTCAATCTTGGAGGTGGAAGAATTACCCATGAACAATTGTTCATCCTTGTTGCATTTCTGATATGAAGTGAACATCTCTTTGTCCGAGCAGATGTGCTTGGTGGCCCCAGTGTCATACCACCACTCACAAGGATTGCTCCCCACCAGATTGACCTCCGATACAACACAGAGGTCCAAGTCAGAGAGACCAGTGGACAGGTTCTCAGCTATATGCACATGGAATTTGTCATTCCCTTTTGCCTTTCCAGTTCCAGCATGGATGTTATCCTTGCTGCAACATTCAGATATCTTGTGTCCCAACTTACCACACTTGTGGCATTTTCCAGCAAACCTTTTTGCAACAGGTTTCTTGTTTGAGCCCTGTGGCAAGAACTTCATCTTTTTGCCCTTCTGTTCGTGTTCCACCATGTTGGCTTTTTCTATGGACTGATTTTTATAGGACTTGTCAACCTTGCGATTCTCCTCTTCAATCCGCAACCTGACAATCAGGTCCTCAAGAGACATTACCTTTCGCTTGTGCTTGAGGTAGTTCTTGAAGTCCTTCTATCCAGGTGGAAGCTTCTCAATGAACGCTGCAACCTGGAATGGTTCACATAGCGTCATGTTCTCTGTAGCAATTTTGTGCATTATCACTTGCAGTTCCTGAATTTGACTAACAACAGTCTTGGAGTCAGCCATCTTGTAGTCTAGAAATTTGTCAACTACAAACTTCTTGGAGCCGACATCTTAGGTTTTGTACTTCTTCTCTAAAGACCCCTACAGAAGTTTGGATGTCTTGAAGACACAGTACACATTGTAGAGCGGGTCTACCAAATTGTTCAGGATGTAATTTCTGCATAGATAATCACCCTGAGTCCATGCATCAACCGCAGCAACAGAGTGCGCATCCATAGGTGCCAGCATAGGGACAGTTTCAATCAGAAACCTTTCCAGCTTCAAGGTGGCCAGGTAGAACTGCATCTTTGCCTGCCACTTTTTGAATTCAGTTCCATTGAACTTTTCAGGATTTTCTCCCACAGTTATATGTGTGGGCAGAACGACCATTTGTGAAGTCACATTCTGGGTCACTGGGGTTTGTGCACTGAGCAGTCAACTGACATTCTCAGTTTGTGTGTTTTACATTTTCTGAAACAGTTAAAATTCAAATGTTAGTTGTTTGTTTTTTCCGAAATGATAACAGCACCTGTAAATGTTCTTCACAAAACTATTATAATAGAGGGAAAAAATTTACTTTAAGATTGTTACAACTTGAATTTCGAAAAATAGAAAAGTCCTAATAGTCTTTGTGAAGAATTACAATTACAGGAATAAAAGAAAACAAACCAGACAATTCAATACAGAGTCGAGATTAAGATCTCTGTCCTTAAAGCAAAATTCGCCCCGTAATGTGACGGTAGTTGACGAACTGCCTCCCAGGATATAATTGTATTCACCTTTCTCTGAAGAGCAGCACCCTAGCTTCAGAGATACTAGCGAACCAGTAGCTGTGTTGCACTCTCAGTCTCAGACTCAGACTCAGAGGAAGAAAAAGAAGATTGTCAAATTCAAAACTGTGTAACTTGACAGACAAAAATGATTGCACTTATAGGAGATGAAGAGTAATTGATGGATCCATTACTCTGTAACAGCAGAGGAATGACTCAAAAAATGTAACTGATGGATCCATTATTCTGCTGTTACAGAGTAATGACACCAGTTACAGATTTCAAATGTCTCAACAGTAAACTAGATCCAGGATTTTTTTTGGAGCGGGGCAAAAAATAATTTAGGCTGACCAGAATCAAACCAAACCAAACCGAGCCCGGGCTGGGGCCGGGGCCGGGCGCGCGCGTGTGTTTGTAACTTTGGCTAGGTCTTCTCTACACTACACGTTAGTGGTAACTCCAGGGCTACACCCTTTATTCCATTTCTTTAGCTTATATACTAGAGAAATCTTTCTCAACTTTTGATATGGGACTATCCATTTTCTCTAAATTCCCAAGTTAGTACATTTCGAGTACCCAACTTTGGACCAACATTTCTCATTCATACGGAATCCGTTTTTGGCAAATGAGTATATTACGGAATAGTACTCGACGGGAGGAACGCAATACAATCACTTTCCGGTCCCGCCGGTGGCCGGAGCCCACCGGAATCAGGCCAGGAAAATATGCCCAAAACATGTACAACACTTATGTGGCTGCTAGCCTGCTACTATTTGGGCAATCTGGATTGACAAATATAAATTATGTATTAATGTGAATAATGATTCTCTACCGTAGTACAAAATCATATTTTTCTTTCTTTTATGTCATGGTCAGGCCTCACTCCAGTAAAGAAGAATACGAAAAGATGGCTAACTGCAAATGCTAATAGGAATGGAGGAAATGCAACAGACAAATTGAGTCGGGGAAGACAATGAAGAATAAGTGAGACGTCAGCAATTTCTACTATTTATGAGTGTGATGTAATTTTTTTATTGGCGTTTTCATTTGAGATTGGGATCTAAGGCTTTCTTTGCTCTGCCTCTGCATGGTGAACTCTTGTTTCGCTATTTCTCATTAGCGAAACATGGTGGCGGTTGCCATCTTTGCGTAAAAAGAGTAAATAAAGATATCACTTAGAAAAGAAGTATCATATACATAACTATATATGGTCATGTGCGTGGTTACCCGATACACTACGATGAAAGTTGAGATTAGAATATTAATCTGTCGATAAAGTCATCTCAAGAATGAGTTGCCAGTTCATAAACTATAATTTCCAAATATAATGAAATGTTGACTTCCTCTAACAAATTCATTAACCTATTGGTAGGCATCTGAAGCTAATATTAGATCATTCAAGAGTACTACAGATGAAAGTGTAATACCTATCAAAAAGAAATTGTAGGTGTCTCCAACCCATACTAGTCCTGAAGGAATTAAATCATTTGGAAAATTTCTCCAATATGTTTAAAACGGCCATAAACAGTATTCCAGGCTATTTCCAGACTAATGCAGATATGCTTATAGCTTGCATCACGATGCACAAATATAGTAAACTGAGATGTGAAAAAATTAAACTTCAACTCCAATGAAAAAATTTAAGAAGTAGACTGCTTACCTTCAACTACTAACCCATAGTACATCATAAAAAACATATTGTTCCATGGTGAGCTAGTCAATTGTTCCAGCAAAACCTGTAAACTTATTCTATTTATTATTCGATGGAATGAATTTATTGTTATTTAACATGGAAGCCTGTAATCAGTGCGCTCAAACCTAACAAGACTAGTTCACAGAAACAAGTGTAAAGATAAGATTGTGTAGAATCCTACCTTTTGAGCAATAGTCTTGTTTCCCTTTTTTCCTTTAAAAATAGTGTCCATAAGCTTATGCAGGAAGTGGCCAAATGGGCCCCCATAGGCAAAACCATAAAGCTGCAATAAAAAGAGAAGAGAAGATAAGCTATCACAGTTAAGAGAGAGCTCGGCTTAAGGTACACAAGCAAGCAAATGCATATTAGTAAGAAAACAGATACGAAAATCAGTAGGACATAGTGTTCATGAATCTATGTGACATTTGAAAAGTGTATGCAGAGAACACAAGCTAGGTAAATGAACTGCTAATGTCTCGAAGTACTAATTGAATGGGTCAACAACACCCATAAGTGAAGTCCGATAAGATTTATTTATTAAAATTATGGGGGCAAGTTTCCGAGTAACTCGGAAAGTGTACATGATCAACAACAAAGCCATCCAACAGTAAGCCATAGAAGGAGGGTTGTTTTAGTTAGCTAACAGTTAACTTTGAAATTAGATGGCTCCCTACAAAACAATTTCTAATCTTCAAGTACGTGATAAAGAACAATACTTATACAAAATTTGTACAAGCAACCAAAAGATTGTTCGGATGACAAACAAATTTGAGAGTTTCCCCGAAATACGCCACTTTTTGAAACTAATTCCCAAAATAGGCTACTTTCAAAACTAATTTTCAAACAACGCAGTACCCAACTACGGCCTCATTGATTTTGAGGCTACAGTTCACAACTGCAACCTACATATAATATCATACATATTTGGCTAATAGGCTCGGAGACTTAGGAAAAAATTGCCTATGTGAAAAATAGGAGACCGCAGTTGGGTACTGTGGCCTCGATACTACAGAGGCCTGTTGGGTTTATGTCTTGCATACGATGTTGGATAAGAAAACGATAAGACGATAGAGGGATCAAGACGATTGAAAACGAAGTGGAGGTGAGAAACAGTTAGTGGCAGCAACAGCAGAAGTTGCGGTCGACCGATCCTTGCACGATGTCTTCTGGAGAGGAGGACAGTCGACCGACTTGTTGGTGCGGTCGACCACTCGCGGCACTGATGGGTTTCGGGCTTGAGTCTGACTGATTTGTGAAAAGCCCAACTTGCTCTTCAAGTTAGATCGTGTGACTCCTATCGTAGGGTTATCTCTTATGTGCTATCCAATGGCTATTGTAACAAGATATCAACTTAGGGTTTGTTTCTAGATCTATATATAAACAATTGTAACGGCTCTAGATCCATATGATTCTAGTGAGTGCCAAACAGAAGAAGAGAGTACTTCATAGAGAAGGGTGAGAGAGTTTTCCATTGTAAGCAGCATCAAGTTCCAATTAGGCTTGAGAGAGAGTCGAGCTGAAAATTGTAATATTCTTGTATCTTCTCTAGTTGAAATAATATCTCAGTTCTTCCTCCCCCGGATTAAGGCGAAAGCCTCAACCGGGACAATTTTTGTGTGCTTTGTATGATTGGTGTGATCTAGTCGTGCTTGGTGGTTTGTGTTGATTGTGTCAAAGACTCAACCAGATCCTCAAATTCCTAACAAGCCTGCAGTTCACAAGTGCAGCCTCAGTTATATGGTCGAATGGGTATTAGAAGGTTTTAAGAACTGGACCCTATCGACTATATAACTGAGGCCACAGTTGTGAACTACAACCTATGTATTATCGAGGCCGCGGTTCCCAACTGCGGCCTTCTATTTTTCACGTATGTATGATATATACTTGGGCCGCAGTTGTGAATTGTGGCTTCAAAATCAAAGAGGACGCAGTTCGGGTACTACGGCCTATGTAGTTTCAAGGCCCCAATACCCAACTGGGGCCTCCTATTTTTCACATTTTATACTTGGATAATTTTTTTCCAAGTCACCGAGCCTATTAGCTAAATATGTATGATATATAGTTAGGCCGCAGTTGTGAACTGCGGCCTCGAAATCAAAGAGACCGCAGTTCGGTACTGTAGCTTACATAGTTTTGAGGCCGCAATACCCAACTGCGGCCTCCTATTATTCACATTTTATACTTGGGCAATTTTGTTCCAAGTCTCCGAGCTTATTAGCCAAATATGTTTGATGTATACTTAGGCAGCAGTTGTGAACTGTGGCCGCAAAATCAAAGAGGTCATAGTTCGGTACTGCATTGGTCTATTTTGGTAATTAGTTTCGAAAGTGGCATATTTTGGAAATTAGTTTCAAAAATGGCCTATCTGGAAAAAAGTCAACAAATCTCTACTACTATAATGGGAGAAGGCCTTAATGTAAGCATAACTATTGTAAATGAGGTTTTAGATCAAATCCAGACTACGTCTGAATTTTTACTTTTAAAAAAAAACTATATTTATTAATCTCTACTACTATAATGGGAGAAGGCCTTAGTGTAACTTGTCCCTCTACCAACCCGTACAACGCACGTGCGTAACTATTGTAAATGAGGTTTTAGATCAAATTCAAACTCCGTCTGAATTTTTATTTTTAAAAAAACTATATTTTATTAAGACATGCATCGCACGTGTAAACTACTAGTTTCCTATGAAATAGGTATTACTATTAGCCATCCCCAAAATGGAAAAATATAGAAATATTGGTCAACTTATGGTAGTGACTAATACAAAGTACAAACACATCAAGAATACTAGTTAATCTAATCAACCTTTCAATCTGCACCAGATTAAACAAAATCAATTAGAAGTGAACCTAATAGAACCCATACCATGATGAGAAGCAGCCTTCTCAATTGCAGCCTTTTGATGCCAGAAATTTTCTGGGCAATTGCATCACTGCATCCAGCCAAAACCCCAGCTGTGATCGCCTACAAAAACCCAACAACAACAACAAAAAAAACCCACCAAAAATGAAACTTTTTTTTTTAATACCTATAAATGAAAACTCCAAGTAAAGATGAAAGAAAGAAGACCTTCGTTCTCAAAGGGTGGAGTTGAAGCTGGAGGAGGTAACGTCTCCATGTATCAGCCACAACATCCGACATGATTGTCTCTCTTTCAAGAACAAATAAACCAAAAAAGGAGTTTTTTTTTTATGGGATTTAAAGAGATGGGGGGGTGGTCTGGGTCTTCTTCGCAGTTGGTAGGTGGACATATAATGAATGTTTTTGCAGTGAAGACCCAACAAGAAAGTGGGATTTGTCCCTGAATTTAACTAGAGTTTGCTGAGTTGGTAGTCTTTTTTTGGGGTTCACATTGGCATTGCTAAATGTGTGAAATTTTGATGGTGACTTTGAGTTAAATAAGTTTGTTAGCTTTGGGTAATTTAGCGTTTTAAGAAGGGAATTGAACGGAAATTATTTGTAACTTGCAGAGAGGGAATATGATTATCATATTAGGGCCTCGTTTGCAACGTGGTAATGAAAAATGAAGAGTAATGAAACTGACGAAAATTTTGCCGTACTGCCCCTACTTTTTGAAAATATTTAGCGCTCTGTCTCATTTCCCAAAACAATTAGCGATATTTTCCAAAACAATTAGCGATATGTCCTTATTTAGTATACGTCAGCAAGAAACGTTATTGAAAAAAATGGCATAGGTTATTTCGATGCCGTTCTTTCCAATAACGGCATCTATTTTACATTTTTTTTATGCCGTTATTTGGAATAACGACATCAGTATATTTCTCTTACAAGTGTGAATCTTCTAACTTTAAAAAGTTCTAAGTGTGAAAAAAACTTATAAATAATGCCGTTATCCTGAATAACGACATTCGAATGACTGATGCTGTTATTGAAGATAATGGCATCAGTTATATATAAATATGAACTCTTGCTGTTATTTGGAAACAGAGAGAATGAATAAAAAATTCGAAAAAAAAAGAAAAAAAATATATAACTGATGCCGTTATTTGGAATAACGGCATCAGTTATAATTTTTTTTTTTTTTTAACTTATTCGTCAGAGAGGATGAATAATAAGTTACTTTTTTATAAAAAAAAATTATAACTGATGCAGTTATTCCAAATAACGGCATCAGTATTGAGAATGCCGTTATTTGAAATAACGACATCTGTTATAAGGTTTTCACACTCGCAATTTTTTCTCTAAGTGGAGACTACAAGCTGTCGAAAAACAAAACAACCTATGTCGTTATTCCAAATAACGGCATGACACTTTTTTTTCAAACAGATACCGTTATTGGAAAGAACGGCATCGAAATAACCTATGTCGTTGTTTTCAATAAAGTTTCTTACTGACGCGTCCTAAATAAGAACATATCGCTAATTATTTTGGGAAGTGGGGCACAACGCTAAATATTTTCAAAAAGTGGGGTAGTACGGCAAAATTTTCGAAACTGACAGTATCGCAAAAATCTTTATTGCGATGTTCTTCTTCCATGTTCTCTCATGAAATTAAAAGGACACGAAATTTAATAATTTCTTTTTTAGCCAAAAACCAAAGTACCCAACGATTTAATGTGAATATAATATGTATATATAACATTTGAAAAAATCTCTAATCTCTAATATTATAATGAGAAAAGACCTTAGTGTCATTTGTCAATCTACCAATACGTACATCGCACGTGCATAACTAATAAGAAAGAGGTCTCAGGTTTGAGTCATCACTATGTCAGTTTTTTTACTTAAATTTTTTTTAATAAATATATTGAACATGCACCACATGTGTAAATTACTATCCATCTATATATCTATAATATGATGTTGATATGGCTAAAAATAGGATTAAATCGGGACCGTTCACATCGGACACGAATCTGAAAGCTCAGGGGTAAAACGGTAACTTCACATACAAATGGGTCCGAAACGGGTACTGGGTCTCCTTCTCACAGATCCAATAACCCGCGAACGGATCCACCTCAACTGGGTACGGGTCCCGACCCGATACAAACCCAGTCCGACAGGATAGAATTAGGGTCTCTGATTGAACCAAATCAACGGGCCTGATTCGCGACTATCCTCTCACCGGGAATTAAGGGATTACATTCCTAATCTGATTACGAGGATTTTATGCCTTATCAGATCACAGGAATCACATTCCTTATCTGATCCTAACGGCGACTATAAATACCCCCACCCATCTCCATTAAGAGGTAATCAATCTTTTGCTAGTTAAATGCTCTTTCATAATCATTTCTGGTTACTGACTTGAGCGTCGGAGGGTGCGTCGCCGGGATCAACCCCGGTGTCTCGCACTTCCTTGCAGGTGAACGGCGGGAGTCAGCGGTTAAACTCCGGCGGAACAAGTTCGGATCTGTTATTCAGGTTTTTCCACGAACTCACAAATTCTATCTGTTTACCCCCACACCAGATTTAGCGGTAACAGATTGGCACCGTCTGTAGGAAACCATACGAATAGATGCCTCTCCTCTTCCCGTCGACTAGCTCTTCTCCAGCTAGGCCTCCGAGGAAAATCAGGTCCAGAGGGTCCAACCGTGGGCCCAACCCCGCCGATCAGCAAGAGGTAGTCCCCGTCCAACCCGCTCCGCAGCAGGGACAACCCCCGCTTCAAGTAGAGGACCCTCTTCAACAAGATTAGCCTCTCCCTCAGAATCAACAACCCCCCAAGGGTCCTTCCGGTCCACAGAATGCCGGTGCGGGGGGCTCCCGCATGAAGCAACCTCTCCATCAAGACCGCGTCTCCATACACAACGCCTCTACGGATTCTATGGCCTCCCACAATCCTTAAAATCGGCAGAAGGAAGAGGACTTGCGCTACCGTCTGGACGAGAAGCGGGCCCGAGAGGGAGCCTCCCGCCAACAACATTCGGGTGAGTGGTCCCAAATGGCTCTCTTCCAGAGCCGAGCTCTTCCCTCCGCTCGCCGCCGAAGCGGATCCCTTATCAAAGAGTTCGGAGCTACAGCTCTCCCCTAGAGTTGCTCCTCAAACTCATCTCACAAATGGCTCTCTTCCAGAGCCGAGCTCTTTCCTCCGCTCGCCACCGAAGCGGACCTCGTCTCAACGAGTTCGGAGATCAAAACTCTCTCCAAGAGTAGCTCCTCAAACTCATCTCAGCTCTCCCCAAGAGTTGCTCCTCAAACTCATCTCACAAATGGCTCTCTTCCAGAGCCGAGCTCTTCCCTCCGCTCGCCGCCGAAGCGGACCTCTTCTCAACGAGTTCGGAGCTCACAACTCTCTCCTAGAGTTGCTCCTCAAACTCATCTCCCAAATGGCTCTCTTCCAGAGCCGAGCTCTTCCCTCGGCTCGCCGCCGAAGCGGATCCCTTATCAACGAGTTCGGAGCTACAGCTCTCCCCTAGAGTTGCTCCTCAAACTCATCTCACAAATGGCTCTCTTCCAGAGCCGAGCTCTTCCCTCCGCTCGCTGCCAAAGCGGACCTCTTCTCAACGAGTTCGGAGCTCAAAACTCTCTCCAAGAGTTGCTCCTCAAACTCATCTCAGCTCTCCCCTAGAGTTGCTCCTCAAACTCATCTCACAAATGGCTCTCTTCCAGAGCCGAGCTCTTCCCTCCGCTCGCCGCCGAAGCGGACCTCTTCTCAACGAGTTCGGAGCTCACAACTCTCTCCTAGAGTTGCTCCTCAAACTCATCTCCCAAATGACTCTCTTCCAGAGCCGAGCTCTTCCCTCCGCTTGCCGCCGAAGCGGATCCCTTATCAACGAGTTCGGAGCTACAGCTCTCCCCTAGAGTTGCTCCTCAAACTCATCTCACAAATGGCTCTCTTCCAGAGCCGAGCTCTTCCCTCCGCTCGCCGCCGAAGCGGACCTCTTCTCAACGAGTTCGGAGCTCAAAACTCTCTCCAAGAGTTGCTCCTCAAACTCATCTCACAAATGGCTCTCTTCCAGAGCCGAGCTCTTCCCTCCGCTCGCCGCCGAAGCGGACCTCTTCTCAACGAGTTCGGAGCTCAAAACTCTCTCCAAGAGTTGCTCCTCAAACTCATCTCACAAATGGCTCTCTTCCAGAGCCGAGCTCTTCCCTCCGCTCGCCGCCGAAGCGGACCTCTTCTCAACGAGTTCGGAGCTCAAAACTCTCTCCAAGAGTTGCTCCTCAAACTCATCTCAGCTCTCCCCTAGAGTTGCTCCTCAAACTCATCTCACAAATGGCTCTCTTCCAGAGCCGAGCTCTTCCCTCCGCTCGCCGCCGAAGCGGACCTCTTCTCAACGAGTTCGGAGCTCACAACTCTCTCCTGGAGTTGCTCCTCAAACTCATCTCCCAAATGGCTCTCTTCCAGAGCCGAGCTCTTCTCTCCGCTCGCCGCCGAAGCGGATCCCTTATCAACGAGTTCGGAGCTACAGCTCTCCTCTAGAGTTGCTCCTCAAACTCATCTCACAAATGGCTCTCTTCCAGAGCCGAGCTCTTCCCTCCGCTCGCCGCCGAAGCGGACCTCTTCTCAACGAGTTCGGAGCTCACAACTCTCTCCTAGAGTTGCTCCTCAAACTCATCTCCCAAATGGCTCTCTTCCAGAGCCGAGCTCTTCCCTCGGCTCGCCGCCGAAGCGGATCCCTTATCAACGAGTTCGGAGCTACAGCTCTCCCCTAGAGTTGCTCCTCAAACTCATCTCACAAATGGCTCTCTTCCAGAGCCGAGCTCTTCCCTCCGCTCGCCGCCGAAGCGGACCTCTTCTCAACGAGTTCGGAGCTCAAAACTCTCTCCAAGAGTTGCTCCTCAAACTCATCTCAGCTCTCCCCTAGAGTTGCTCCTCAAACGCATCTCACAAATGGCTCTCTTCCAGAGCCGAGCTCTTCCCTCCGCTCGCCGCCGAAGCGGACCTCTTCTCAATGAGTTCGGAGCTCACAACTCTCTCCTAGAGTTGCTCCTCAAACTCATCTTCCAAATGGCTCTCTTCCAGAGCCGAGCTCATCCCTCCGCTCGCCGCCGAAGCGGATCCCTTATCAACGAGTTCGGAGCTATTGCTCTCCCCTAGAGTTGCTCTTCAAACTCATCTCACAAATGGCTCTCTTCCAGAGCTGAGCTCTTCCCTCCGCTCGCTGCCGAAGCGGATCCCTTATCAACGAGTTCTGAGCTACAGCTCTCCCCTAGAGTTGCTCCTCAAACTCATCTCACAAATGGCTCTCTTCCAGAGCCGAGCTCTTCCCTCCGCTCACCGCCGAAGCGGACCTCTTCTCAACGAGTTCGGAGCTCAAAACTCTCTCCAAGAGTTGCTCCTCAAACTCATCTCACAAATGGCTCTCTTCCAGAGCCGAGCTCTTCCCTCCGCTCACCGCCGAAGCGGACCTCTTCTCAACGAGTTCGGAGCTCAAAACTCTCTCCAAGAGTTGCTCCTCAAACTCATCTCACAAATGGCTCTCTTCCAGAGCCGAGCTCTTCCCTCCGCTCGCCGCCGAAGTGGACCTCTTCTCAACGAGTTCGGAGCTCTCAACTCTCTTCTAGAGTTGCTCCTCAAACTTGTCTCCCAAACGGCTCTCTTCCAGAGCCGAGCTCTCCACTCTGCTCACCTCCAAGGCGGACCTCTTCTCAACGAGTTCGGAGTCCAGCTTCTTCTACATGGCTTCTCCCACAACTTGCTAAGCACTTCACAACGAGTCCGGAGTCCAACACTTGGTTCGATTCTACTTCGCAGCTCGCTCCTAAGCGGGCTAGAAGAGGGTCACCATTCGGAATTGCTCCCACAACCGTTGAACACCTCTACCGATGGTTCGGAGTCCAACACTTGGCTCGATTCCTCTTCAAATAACCTGCTCTTCAGCGGGTTAGAAGTGGTTCGCCATTCAGAATTGCTCCCACAACCGTTGAATACCTCTACCAATGGTTCGGAGTCCAACACTTGGCTCGATTCCTCTTCAAATAACTTGCTCTTCAGCGGGTTAGAAGTGGTTCGCCATTCGGAATTGCTCCCACAACCGTTGAATACATCTACCGATGGTTCGGAGTCCAACATTTGGCTCGATTCCTCTTCAAATAACTTGCTCTTCAGCGGGTTAGAAGTGGTTCGCCATTCGGAATTGCTCCCACAACCGTTGAATACCTCTACCGATGGTTCGGAGTCCAACACTTGGCTCGATTCCTCTTCAAATAACTTGCTCTTCAGCGGGTTAGAAGTGGTTCGCCATTCGGAATTGCTCCCACAACCGTTGAATAAATCTACCGATGGTTCGGAGTCCAACACTTGGCTCGATTCCTCTTCAAATAACTTGCTCTTCAGCGGGTTAGAAGTGGTTCGCCATTCGGAATTGCTCCCACAACCGTTGAATACCTCTACCGATGGTTCGGAGTCCAACACTTGGCTCGATTCCTCTTCAAATAACTTGCTTTTCAGCGGGTTGGAAGTGGTTCGCCATTCGGAATTGCTCCCACAACCGTTGAATACCTCTACCGATGGTTCGGAGTCCAACACTTGGCTCGATTCCTCTTCAAATAACTTGCTCTTCAGCGGGTTAGAAGTGGTTCGCCATTCGGAACTGCTCCCACAACTGTTGATTCTCTCACCCAAAATAGCGAGTTCGGAGCTCACAACTCCCTCCTAGAGTTGCTCCTCAAAACTCGTCTTCCAATTGGCTCTCTCCCAGAGCCGAGCTCTTCCCTCCGCTCACCTCCAAAGTGGACCTCTTCTCAACGAGTTCGGAGCACAACTCTCTCCTAGAGTTCCTCCTTACGCACGTCTTCCAAATGGCTCTCTCCCAGAGCCGAGCTCTTCACTCCGCTCGCCTCCAAAGCGGAGCTCTTCTCATCGTGTTCGGAGCACAACTCTCTCCTAGAGTTCCTCCTTACGCTCGTCTTCCAAATGGCTCTCTCCCAGAGCCGAGCTCTTCACTCCGCTCGCCTCCAAAGCGGAGCTCTTCTCAAAGAATTTGGAGCTCACAACTCTCTCCTAGAGTTGCTCCTCAAACTCGTCTTCCAAATGGCTCTTCTAAAAACCGAGCTCTTCACTCCGCTCGCCTCCAAAGCAGAGCTCTTCTCATCGAGTTCGGAGCACAACTCTCTCCTAGAGTTCCTCCTTACGCTCGTCTTCCAAATGGCTCTCTCCCAGAGCCGAGCTCTTCACTCCGCTCGCCTCCAAAGCGGAGCTCTTCTCAAAAAATTTGGAGCTCACAACTCTCTCCTAGAGTTGCTCCTCAAACTCGTCTTCCAAATGGCTCTTCTAAAAACCGAGCTCTTCACTCCGCTCGCCTCCAAAGCGGAGCTCTTCTCATCGAGTTCGGAGCACAACTCTCTCCTAGAGTTCCTCCTTACGCTCGTGATATGACTAAAAATAGGATTAAATCGGGACCGCTCACATCGAACACGAATCTTAAAGCTCAGGGGTAAAACGGTAATTTCACCTACAAACGGGTCTGAAATGGGAACTGGGTCTTTATTCAAAGCCCAATAACCCATGAACGGATCCACGTCAACTAGGTACGGGTTCCAACCCGCTGCACACCCGATCCAGCAAGATACAATCAAGGTCCCTGATTAGATCTTAATCAACGGCCCTGATTCACATCTATCTTTTCACTGGGAATTAGGGATTACATTCCTTATCTGATTACTAGGAGAATATTCCTTATCTAATCACGGGGATTACATTCCTAATCCAGTCCCCAAGACGCCTATAAATACCCCCCATCCATCTCCATTGAGAGGGAATCAGTATTTTCTCAATTTACGCTCTTTCTTAATCATTTCTGATTACTGACTTGAGCGTCGGAGGGTGCGTCGCCGGGATCAACCCCAGTGTCTCGCACTTTTTGCAGGTTAACGGCGGGAGTCAACAGTCAATCTCCGGCAGAACAGGTTAGAGGTTTGCTATTCAGGTTTTTCACGAATCCACAAATACTATCTGTTTACCCCCACACCAGATTTAGCGGTAACAGATTGGCGCCGTCTGTGGGAAAACCAAACGAATAGCAGCCTCTCTTCCTGTTGGTCCGATCTTCTCCAGCCATGCCTCCGAGAAGAGTCAGGTCCAGAGGGTCCAACCGCGGGCCCAACCCCGCCGATCAGCAAGAGGTAGTCCCCGTCCAACCCGCTCCGCAGCAGGGACAACCCCCGCCTCAAGTGGAGGACCCTCTTCAACAAGATCAGCCTCCTCCTCAGAACCAGCAACCCCCCAAGGGTCCTTCTGGTCCACAGAACTCCGGTGCGGGAGGCTCCCGCATGAAGCAACCTCTCCACCAAGACCGCGTCTCCATACACAACGCCTCTACGGATTCCATTGCCTCCCACCATCCTCAAAATCGGCAGAAGAACGTGGATCTTCGTCACCGTCTGGATGAAAAGCGGGCCCGAGAGGGAACCTCCCGCCAACGCCGTCCGGATGAACGATCTCCCCGCCACCGAGAATACAGAAGGTCTTCTGCCCGAAGAGGGCGGAGAGAATCCCCCGAGCATCACAGAAGAAGACCACACTCTCCTGTGGGTCGGCAACAAACTAGGAACGATGAGGCACTAATCACCCGTGCCGAGTTCCAGCAGTTCCAAGCGGCCGTCCTACAGGCTCTCAATCTTCGCCCCAACGCCCATGCTCCAAAGATTCCCTCACCACCTCCGGTCCAGAATCCTCACGAGCGGTCCCTAACTCCTCCACAAGCTCCTAGCAACCCCTGCTACATACCAAGTCCTCGCCGTTCCAGGAGCTATCGACGTCGTAGCCCCCGCTCTCCTTCCTACAAAGACGAATCTAGAGGCTCTCCTAATTATCATCGAAGGGACGATGCGGTATATCGCCGCCTCCATGAGGTGGAGAGGCACTTGGGTCGGTTACGCCGAGAAGAGGAGCTTAGAGGAAGGACCCTCCTTCCAAGCCGACCTCCTTTTTCCCGAACCATAATGGATGCGCCAGTGCCAATCGGCTTTAAAACTCCTCAATTCGAGACCTACTCCGGGGAAACTGACCCCGTTGACCACATTGAGAGCTTCAAGACTCTCATGCTCATCCATCAAGCTTCTGATGCCCTGCTATGCAAGACCTTCCCCGCAACTCTCAAGGGTCCGGCTCGAGAATGGTACTCTCGCCTTGCCCCATCCTCGATATTCTCATTCGAACAGTTCGAGACCCTCTTCGTCACCCACTTCATGAGTAGTCGCCGAACTGAAAAGACCAGCATTTCGCTACTCTACCTTAACCAGAAGAAGGGTGAGAAGTTGAGAGACTATGTGAAGAGGTTCACAGCTGAAGCCAGGTCTATAGCTTCCCTCGACCAATCCGTCGCAACGGCCGCCTTCCAATCCAATGTCTTCAATTCCAGCCTCCGTTCCTCTCTTGCTAAGAAGCCCCCACAGAACTTTGCCGACCTCCTTCTCAGGTGTGAAAAGTACATTCGGGCCGAAGAAGCCCTCAACCCCCTTGCTCTGGAGGAGACATCTTCCGGGAACAAACGGAAGAACACAAGTGAAGAGGGGTCCCAAAAATCCCAGAAGGACAGTAATGGCCAGCGCCGTTCGACTCCACGTTTTGAGAAGTTCACCCCCCTCATTGCCAATATATCAGAAGTCCTTATAGAGGTGGACAAGGAAGGACTACTCCGCGCTCCCCCTAGAATGAATACTCCTGGCAAGAAGAGGGACAAAGATAAGTGGTGCCACTTTCACAGGGACCACGGCCACGACACGGACGATTGTCGGGCTCTCAAGGAGGAGATCGAAGAACTCGTACAGCGGGGACACCTGACCAAGTTCATCCAAAAAGATGGGGCCTAGCTTCCCCCTTTTGAGGAACCAACAAACGAACAGAAAGGCTCGCCGAGCTTCAAGACTCAGAACCTCCCAGCTCCTCCCAAGAGGTCTTCACCTTATCGTAGAAGTAGGATTTTGATTTTCAATAAGGCCGATGCTTGTAACCCGGCCAATAGCATGTGATAATGGCTCGCCCTGTTGAAGCAGCCACTTAGTTTATTTCAATAAAACTTTACATTTTTTCATTGGAAATTGTTGCTCTTGCTTCATCTCAATCTCTCCGAGTCACGACTCGTTAAATGGTGATTTCGGAGTCCAGCTTCTTCTACATGGCTCCTCCCGCAACTCACTAAACTCTAACGATGGTTCCGGAGTCCAACACTTGGCTCGATTCTGCTTCAAATTACTCGCTCATAAGCGGGTAAGAAGTGGTTCGCCATTCAGAATTGCTCCCACAACCGTTGAACAACTCTATCGATGGTTCGGAGTCCAACACTTGGTTCGATTCTGCTTCGAATAACTTGCTCTTAAGCGGGTTAGAAGTGGTTCGCCATTCGGAATTGCTCCCACAACCGTTGAACAACTCTACCGATGGTTCGGAGTCCAACACTTGGTTCGATTCTGCTTCGAATAACTTGCTCTTAAGCGGGTTAGAAGTGGTTCGCCATTCGGAATTGCTCCCACAGCCGTTGAACTTTTCTAACGATGGTTTCGGAGTCCAACACTTGGTTCGATTCTGCTTCGAATAACTTGCTCTTAAGAGGGTTAGAAGTGGTTCGCCATTCGGAATTGCTCCCACAGCCGTTGAACTTTTCTAACGATGGTTCCGGAATCCAACACTTGGCTCGATTCTACTTTGCAAGTTCACTGTTAAGCGAGCTAGAAGTGGTTCGCCATTCGGAATTGCTCCCACAACCGTTGATTCCCTCACTTAAATAACGAGTTCGGAGCTCACCACTCTCTCCTAGAGTTGCTCCTCAAACTCGTCTCACAAATGGCACTCTCCTAGAGCCAAGCTCCTCGCTCCGCTCGCCTCCAAAAGCGGACCTCTCCTCAACGAGTTCGGAGCTCACCACTCTCTCCTTGGGTCGCTCCTCAAGCTCGTCTCACAAACGGCTCTCTCCCAGAGTCAAGCTCTTCGCTCTGCTCGCCTCCAAAAGCGGACCTCTTCTCAACGAGTTCGGAGCTCACCACTCTCTCCTAGAGTTGCTCCTCACACTCATCTCTCAAATGGCTCTCTCCCAGAGTCAAGCTCTTCGCTCTGCTTGCGGACCCCTTCTCAACGAGTTCGGAGCTCACCACTCTCTCCTAGAGTTGCTCCTCAAACTCGTCTCACAAATGGCACTCTCCTAGAGCCAAGCTCCTCGCTCCGCTCGCCTCCAAAAGCAGACCTCTTCTCAACGAGTTCGGAGCTCACCACTCTCTCCTAGAGTTGCTCCTCACACTCGTCTCACAAATGGCTCTCTCTTAGAGTCAAGCTTCTCGCTCCGCTCAACTCCAAGGCAGACCTCCTCTCAACGAGTTCGGAGCTCACAACTCTCTCCTAGAGTTGCTCCTCAAACTCGTCTCCCAAATGGCTCTCTTCCAGAGCCGAGCTCTTCACTCCGCTCGCCTCCCAGACGGACCTCTCCTCGAACAAGTTTGGAGCACAACTCTCTCCTAGAGTTCCTCCTCACACTTGTCTCACAAATGGCTCTCTTCCAGAGCCGAGCTCTTCACTCCGCTCGCCTCCCAGACGGACCTCTCCTCGAACAAGTTTGGAGCACAACTCTCTCCTAGAGTTCCTCCTCACACTTGTCTCACAAATGGCTCTCTTCCAGAGCCGAGCTCTTCACTCCGCTCGCCTCCCAGACGGACCTCTCCTCGAACAAGTTTGGAGCACAACTCTCTCCGAGAGTTCCCCCTCACACTTGTCTCGCAAATAGCTCTCTTCCAGATCCGAGCTCTTTGCTCCGCTCGCCTCCGAAGCGGACCTCTTCTCAACAAGATCGGAGCTCACAACTCTCTCCTAGAGTTGCTCCTCAAACTTGTCTTCCAAATGGCTCTCTCCTAAAGCCAAGCTCTTCGTTTTGCTCACCTCAAAGATGGGTCTTCCCACGGCTCTTACAAGGGTCTTCCTGGCACAAGGGTTTTCCCAGCACAGCTTCTCCGCCCCTAGGAGTGGAGCTCCTCTTCCAAAATCCCCAAGACCAAAACACTCCTCAACTTCATGAAGACAAGGATGTTGCGGGGCTATTTTGACCATGAAGGAGGGTGAATCCTCGTCTCACTCCTAAAGAGAAGTTGTAGATCTTCGAATTAGCTTCGAAACAAGGGGTCGCACGCCCCGAGCCGACCTCTGTAGCACCGGGAACATCGAAAACTCTCCTCATCCTCATGTATACAAGGATATTCTCTGGCTATTTTGACCATGAAGGAGGGTGAATCTTCATCTCACTCCTTAAGAGAAGTTGTAGATCTTCGAATTAGCTTCGAAACAAGGGGTCCCACGCCCCGAGCCGACCTCTGTAGCACCGGGAACATCGAAAACTCTCCTCAACCTCATGTATACAAGGATATTCTCTGGCTATTTTGACCATGAAGGAGGGTGAATCTTCATCTCACTCCTGAAGAGAAGTTGTAGATCTTCGGATTAGCTTCGAAACAAGGGGCCGTACGCCCCGAGCCGACCTCCGTAGCACCGGGAACATCAAGAAGAACTCTGCAGGAAAAAATTGGAGTTCGGCACCAGCTGCCGAGCGTTCTTGACACCGACCCCGTTATAGGGGAAAAATTCGAGTTCGGCACCAACTGCCGAGCATTCTCGGAACCGACCTCGTTACGAGGGAAAAATCGAGTTCGGCACCAGCTGCCGAGCGTTCTCGGAACCGACCTCGTTACGGGGAAAAAATCGAGTTCGACACCAGCTGCCGAGCGTTCTCGGAACCGACCTCGTTACGGGGGAAAAATCGAGTTCGGCACCAGCTGCCGAGCGTTCTCGGAACCGACCTCGTTACGGGGGGAAAAATCAAGTTCGGCACCAGCTGCCGAGCGTTCTCGGAACCGACCTCGTTACGGGGGAAAAATCGAGTTCGGCACCAGCTGCCGAGCGTTCTCGGAACCGACCTCGTTACGGGGGGAAAAATCGGACCTCGGCACCCCTTCGCCGAACGCTCTCATATACAAGCAACCAAACAAACAACAAAAAAAAGGGGGGCTATAGGGTCGGGTTCAGACCCGTTAAGGATCCAAACCCAAACCCTCTCTCTCTCCTCCCATTCTTCTCCAACAAAGTTGGCGCCGATCCCAAGCAAAAACCAAAGCCAGCTCATTCCTTCCTTCTCCAAACTCCTGGCGCCAAAACAAAACGAAACCGAACCTCATAGTCTTCTTCATCCTCGGGCTCCGCCGAACCCATCTTCGCGCGAACCCGACCTCGCCGACTGCCTCCTCCATCAAGCTCCCCCTACTCACAGTCGTCACTATCGAGCTCCATCTTCATTGCCAACCTCCCTTCTCGTCTGCTCCGACGCCGAGCTCCTTGCCGACCTCCATCATCGGCAATCTCCATTATCCACGCTTCGCCAAGGCATGAAGCTCCATCCCCATCAAGACAGCTCGTCACCTTCGAGCTCCCCCCTCCGTCTTCGCCTGCCTCCGACGCCGAACCCACTCGTCGACCTCATCAACAAAGCTTCGAGCTTCGACCACCTCCATGGCCATGTTCCGAGCTTCACAAAACAGCTCGTCACCTTCGAGCTCGACTGCGTTCGCCATGCCGAGCTCACACTCCGGAGCTCCGAGTTCCGAGCACCTTCCTCGACGAACCCCAGAGCTCCACTCACCTCCGATGACGAGCTCTCCTCCAATTCCGAGCTCATCGCCGCCAAACTCCTTCGCCACCTTCATCGGAGAGGTCCTCGCCACCTTTTCCTCTAGATGAGCCCCGAACTCCGAGCTCGCCTCTTGTCCTCGCCGTGAGCGCACGAGCAGCCGAAGCTCAGTCGAGCTCGAACCCATCACCATGGCGTCGGCAAGCTCCATCTTCACCAAAGCTCCCATTCTCGTCGAGCTCACCACCGCGTCGAGCTCTCCCACAGTCGAGCTCCGTCACCGCCTCGACGAGCTCCGAACTACCCGAGCTCCGTCCCCATCGAATCAACGGCCGAGCTCCATTCCAACGCCAAACCCATCACTGAGCTCGCTTACCGAGGCTGCCGAGCTCTTCCTCTCCCCGAGCTCTCCCTCTCTCCGAGCTCCTCCATCGAGCTCCGCTTCGTGAGCGCTGGCACTTCGAGAACGGAGGAAACGAAGAAAAACGGGGACTCGAGCTGGCGAAGAAGACGAACGAAGGAGAAGAAGAAACAGAGCGGAAGAGGAAGAAAGAAGCAGCGGAAAAAAAAAAAGGTCAACGCTCACCGTTGACTTCGCCACGTGGCGTACACAAGGACTTCGGCCACTTTTTGCCGAGCGTTCTCGGAACCGACCTTGTTACACCCAAAAAAATGGCCTCCTCTCCCTCCTCCCGATGCACGCTCGCTTGATCGTGATCAACGCGTACGATCGCGCCACGTGTCCAGGTAATATTTAATTTATTTATTTCTTTATTTATTTATTTTTTTTAATTATTTAAAAAATCCGAAAAAATATTTAAAAATCGAAAAAAATTAAATAAAAATTCTAAAAATAATTATAAATTCAAAAAAATTATTTTAAAATTCTGAAAAATATAATTATTTAATTAGAATAATTATTTAATATTTTCGATAATCAATTATTTAATTCGGAAAATGAATAAAAAATTCAAAAAAAAATGAGAAAAAATTCAGAAAAATCTGGAAAAATCACCAAAAATCCAGAAAATTCAGAGGATATTTTTGGGTATTTTACAAGCCCAGAATAACACCATTACACCCCCGAACAAGATCCAAACTCCCTTAAGAACACCGATAAAATCCCGTACGCCATTAGAACAGTAAAACTACTCCTCAAAGGCTGATCAAACCCAGTCTTCGGGAGTGGGGGGCTCATGATATGGCTAAAAATAGGATTAAATCGGGACCGTTCACATCGGACACGAATCTTAAAGCTCAGGGGTAAAACGGTAATTTCACATACAAACGGGTCTGAAATGGGAACTGGGTCTTTATTCAAAGCCCAATAACCCATGAACGGATCCACGTCAACTGAGTACGGGTTCCAACCCGCTGCACACCCGATCCAGCAAGATACAATCAAGGTCCCTGATTAGATCTTAATCAACGGCCCTGATTCACATCTATCTTTTCACTAGGAATTAGGGATTACATTCCTTATCTGATTACTAGGAGAATATTTCTTATCTAATCACGGGGATTACATTCCTAATCCAGTCCCCAAGACGCCTATAAATACCTCCCATCCATCTCCATTGAGAGGGAATCAGTATTTTCTCAATTTACGCTCTTTCTTAATCATTTCTGATTACTGACTTGAGCGTCGGAGGGTGCATCGCCGGGATCAACCCCGGTGTCTCACACTTTTTGCAGGTTAACGGTGGGAGTCAACGGTCAATCTCCGGCGGAACAGGTTAGAGGTTTGCTATTCAGGTTTTTCACGAATCCACAAATACTATCTGTTTACCCCCACACCAGATTTAGCAGTATTTTAAAATTCCGAAAAATATAATTATTTAATTAGAATAATTATTTAATATTTTCGATAATCAATTATTTAATTCGGAAAATGAATAAAAAATTCAAAAAAAATGAGAAAAAATTCAGAAAAATCTGGAAAAATCACCAAAAATCCAGAAAATTCTGAGGATATTTTTGGGTATTTTACAAGCCCAGAATAACACCGTTACACCCCCGAACAAGATCCAAACTCCCTTAAGAACACCGATAAAATCCCGTACGCCATTAGAACAGTAAAACTACTCCTCAAAGGCTGATCAAACTCAGTCTTCGGGAGTGGGGGGCTCGTGATATGGCTAAAAATAGGATTAAATCGGGACCGTTCACATCGAACACGAATCTTAAAGCTCAGGGGTAAAACGGTAATTTCACCTACAAATGGGTCTGAAATGGGAACTGGGTCTTTATTCAAAGCCCAATAACCCATGAACGGATCCACGTCAACTGGGTACGGGTTCCAACCCGCTGCACACCCGATCCAGCAAGATACAATCAAGGTCCCTGATTAGATCTTAATCAACGGCCCTGATTCACATCTATCTTTTCACTGGGAATTAGGGATTACATTCCTTATCTGATTACTAGGAGAATATTCCTTATCAAATCACGGGGATTACATTCCTAATCCAGTCCCCAAGACGCCTATAAATACCTCCCATCCATCTCCATTGAGAGGGAATCAGTATTTTCTCAATTTACGCTCTTTCTTAATCATTTCTGATTACTGACTTGAGCGTCGGAGGGTGCGTCGCCGGGATCAACCCCGGTGTCTTGCACTTTTTGCAGGTTAACGGCGGGAGTCAACGGTCAATCTCCGGCGGAACAGGTTAGAGGTTTGCTATTCAGGTTTTTCACGAATCCACAAATACTATCTGTTTACCCCCACATCAGATTTAGCGGCAACAGCTCGTCTTCCAAATGGCTCTCTCCCAGAGCCGAGCTCTTCACTCTGCAAAGAATTTGGAGCTCACAACTCTCTCCTAGAGTTGCTCCTCAAACTCGTCTTCCAAATGGCTCTTCTAAAAACCGAGCTCTTCACTCCGCTCGCCTCCAAAGCGGAGCTCTTCTCATCGAGTTCGGAGCACAACTCTCTCCTAGAGTTCCTCCTTACGCTCGTCTTCCAATTGGCTCTCTCCCAGAGCCGAGCTCTTCACTCCGCTCGCCTCCAAAGCGGAGCTCTTCTCAAAGAATTTGGAGCTCACAACTCTCTCCTAGAGTTCCTCCTTACGCTCGTCTTCCAAATGGCTCTCTCCCAGAGCCGAGCTCTTCACTCCGCTCGCCTTCAAAGCGGAGCTCTTCTCAAAGAATTTGGAGCTCACAACTCTCTCCTAGAGTTGCTCCTCAAACTCGTCTTCCAAATGGCTCTTCGAAAAACCGAGCTCTTCACTCCGCTCGCCCCCAAAGCGGAGCTCTTCTCATCGAGTTCGGAGCACAACTCTCTTCTAGAGTTCCTCCTTACGCTCGTCTTCCAAATGGCTCTCTCCCAGAGCCGAGCTCTTCACTCCGCTCGCCTCCAAAGCGGAGCTCTTCTCAAAGAATTTGGAGCTCACAACTCTCTCCTAGAGTTGCTCCTCAAACTCGTCTTCCAAATGGCTCTTCTAAAAACCGAGCTCTTCACTCCGCTCGCCTCCAAAGCGGAGCTCTTCTCATCGAGTTCGGAGCACAACTCTCTCCTAGAGTTCCTCCTTATGCTCGTCTTCCAAATGGCTCTCTCCCAGAGCCGAGCTCTTCACTCCACTCGCCTCCAAAGCGGAGCTCTTCTCAAAGAATTTGGAGCTCACAACTCTCTCCTAGAGTTGCTCCTCAAACTCGTCTTCCAAATGGCTCTTCTAAAAACCGAGCTCTTCACTCCGCTCGCCTCCAAAGCGGAGCTCTTCTCATCGAGTTCGGAGCACAACTCTCTCCTAGAGTTCCTCCTTACGCTCGTCTTCCAAATGGCTCTCTTCTAAAAACCGAGCTCTTCACTCCGCTCGCCCCCAAAGCGGAGCTCTTCTCATCGAGTTCGGAGCACAACTCTCTTCTAGAGTTCCTCCTTACGCTCGTCTTCCAAATGGCTCTCTCCCAGAGCTGAGCTCTTCACTCCGCTCGCCTCCAAAGCGGAGCTCTTCTCAAAGAATTTGGAGCTCACAACTCTCTCCTAGAGTTGCTCCTCAAACTCGTCTTCCAAATGGCTCTTCTAAAAACCGAGCTCTTCACTCCGCTCGCCTCCAAAGCGGAGCTCTTCTCATCGAGTTCGGAGCACAACTCTCTCCTAGAGTTCCTCCTTACGCTCGTCTTCCAAATGGCTCTCTCCCAGAGCCGAGCTCTTCACTCCGCTCGCCTCCAAAGCGGAGCTCTTCTCAAAGAATTTGGAGCTCACAACTCTCTCCTAGAGTTGCTCCTCAAACTCGTCTTCCAGATGGCTCTCCTAGAGCCGAGCCCTTCACTCCGCTAGCCTCCAAAGCGGGGCTCTTCTCGACGAGTTCGGATCACAACTCTCTCCTAGAGTTCCTCCTCAAACTTGTCTTTCAAATAGCTCTTCTAATGCCGAGCTCTTCACTCCGCTCGCCTCCAAAGCGGAGCTCTTCTCCACGAGTTCGGAGCTAAAACTCTCTCCTAGAGTTGCTCCTCAAACTCATCTTCCAAGTGGCTCTTCCCTAGAACCGAGCTCTTCGCTCCGCTCGCCCCCAAAGCGGACCTCTTCTCAAACGAGTTCGGAGCACAACTCTCTCCTAGAGTTCCTCCTCAAACTTGTCTCTCAAATAGCTCTTCTAATGCCGAGCTCTTCACTCCGCTCGCCCCCAAAGCGGAGCTCTTCTCCACGAGTTCGGAGCTAAAACTCTCTCCTAGAGGTGCTCCTCAAACTCGTCTTCCAAGATAGCTCTCCCAGAGCCGAGCTCTTCACTCCGCTCGCCTCCTAAGCGGAGCTCTTCGCAAACGAGTTCGGAGCTAAAACTCTCTCCTAGAGTTGCTCCTCAAACTCCTCTTCCAGATGGCTCTCCCAGAGCCGAGCTCTTCACTCCGCTCGCCTCCTAAGCGGAGCTCTTCTCAAACGAGTTCGGAGCTAAAACTCTCTCCTAGAGTTGCTCCTCAAACTCCTCTTCCAGATGGCTCTTCTACAAGTCGAGCTCTTCGCTCCGCTCGCCTCCAAAGCGGAGCTCTTTTCAAACGAGTTCGGAGCTAAAACTCTCTCCTAGAGTTGCTCCTCAAACTCCTCTTCCAGATGGCTCTTCTACAAATCGAGCTCCCCACTCCGCTCGCCTCCAAAGCGGAGCTCTTCTCAACGAGTTCGGAGCTAAAAACTCTCTCCTAGAGTTGCTCCTCAAACTCCTCTTCCAGATGGCTCTTCTACAAGTCGAGCTCTTCACTCCGCTCGCCTCCAAAGCGGAGCTCTTCTCAACGAGTTCGGAGCTAAAAACTCTCTCCTAGAGTTGCTCCTCAAAATCCTCTTCCAGATGGCTCTTCTACAAGTCAAGCTCTTCGCTCCACTCGCCTCCAAAGCGGAGCTCTTCTCAACGAGTTCGGAGCTAAAACTCTCTCCTAGATTTGCTCCTCAAACTCCTCGTCCAGATGGCTCTCCTAGAGCCGAGCTCTTCACTCCGCTCACCTCCAAAGCGGAGCTCTTCTCCACAAGATCGGAGCGCAACTCTCTCCTAGAGTTCCTCCTCAAACTTCTCTCTCAAATAGCTCTTCTCGACGAGATCGGAGCACAACTCTCCCCTAGAGTTGCTCCTTACACTCACTTCAAAGAATGGGTCTTTCCATGGCTCTTACGAGGACCGCTTCTCCACTGTGCGAGAGAACAAGGCAGAGGAGAGAACCCAAATGCCTCTCCTCCCCTTCCTCTTCTCCTCTTCTCCGAGCTACTACGGGCAGAGGGTGAACTACTGAGTCACCGAGCCGAGCGGACGAGGGACTGACCCTCGTATATGGAGAAAAATTCTGCCGACCCGATCTCACCGTTAGATCATCTCCAAATTCGCACTCAAGCATGATGGACAGATCAGATCGCGCCACGTCACCACAAAACGACAAGATAACGTTTTCTCGAAACTCGTGCCTCTTGTCTCGTGATTTGTGCCACGATCGTGATTAACCGTCCAGATTGAGCCGCGTAGCTTGGATCTGCCAATCTACCAAACTGCGGAGCGACGAAAAATGTGCCTCAAAATCCGTGCTCGGATTCACCGAACAAAGCAAGCAGATGAAGAGGAAGAAAGAAAAAGAGGCTAACGGTCGGGGTCGGATCCGATACCCACGGTCCGACCCATACTCTTCTTAGCTCCTTCATTCTTCTCCTTCTTCCCCAACACTTCTCCTCTTCTCCACTGTGCAGAAGAACAAGGCAGAGGAGAGAACCCAATTGCCTCTCCTCCCCTTCCTCTTCTCCTCTTCTCCACTGTGCGGAAGGACAAGGCAGAGGAGAGAACCCAAATGCCTCTCCTCCCCTTCCTCTTCTCCTCTTCTCCACTGTGCGAAAGAACAAGGTAGAGGACAGAACCCAAATGCCTCTCCTCCCCTTCCTCTTTCTTCTCAGAAGAGCTGCCGATCCGAGGTGCCGAGGTACCAACCCCCGCATATGGAGAAAAATTCGGCCGACCCCATCTCACCGTCGGATGGTATCAAAATTCGTGCTAAAACATGATGAACGGCTCAGATCTCGCCACGTCTCCACAAAACGACAAGATAACGTTTTCTCGAAATTTGAGCCCCTTGTCTCGCGATTTGCGCCACGATCGTGATCAACCGTCCAGATTGAGCCACGTAGCTCGGATCTCAAATCCGAGCTACCGACCTACTGAACAGCAAAGTGGGAAAAAATTCTCCTCGAAATCCGTGCTCGGATCTGCCGAACCAGATTCATTTGCCGAGCAACAAGGAAGAAGAGAGAGAGAGAGAGAGAGAGAGAGAGAGAGAGAGAGAGAGAGAAAGAAAAAAAAAAGGTGGTGCGGGGGGCGGGTCGACCCGTTAAGGGATCCGAACCCGACCCACTTCGTTCACTCTTTCTTCTCCATACTCTCGCCAAAATAAAACCAACCGAAGAGGAAACCCAACATCTTCTTCCTCAACCTCCGACGTCGAACCACCAGCACCGACGAGCTCCATTCCACCTCCGAGCTCTAATGGTGCCGAACCGAACGACCCATCACCAATCTCTCCTCCTTCGACGGCTGAGCTCCACCATGCTCCTCGTCGAACCCATCGAACCGAAGCTCCAAGCTCCTCGCCATGCCGAAGATGTAACGCCCCGAATTTCAAATAAGGATAAATTCGAGATTTCACAGGATCTTTACTTCACTTCGTACAATTTTACAAGGAATTTAAAACTTTTCATTCACAATACATCAGAGTTCAATTACAACTTGGTTTTACACAGCGGAAGAATAAAATTTACAATAAAACATTTGCAACATCTTTAAAAATAAAACAGCGTCAGCATATCCACTTTATAGCTCCAAGAATGGTCCTTTACCTGCATGTTAATCTGTGGGCACGTCAGTTACTTAGAACTGACGAAATGTTATACACGGCTATCCTCTCTATGCCGGAAATAGTATAACGATCTCATACTTTAACAAATCACACAAAAGATTGAATGAACAAGTAAAGTGTCAAAAGTGATTATTCTAAACATAAGTGTATGTCATGCCTTAATGCCTAATGCACACAATTCTACACTAGGATGACACTAATGCACACTTGTTCGAATTCTATGCATCCCATACTACATAGGTCCGAGGGCAAGCGCCTACGTACTCCACATTGAAGGGTTCGATCCCTCGCCATGAGACTACCCAGTAATAAAACAAGTTTTAGAGTTATTTCACAGATACGGATCTCAGCCTCCCTGGCTTATATTAACAGATCCCAGCCTCCCTGGCTATTATATCGTGATGATAATCCCGTAAATGCCCTTCTAGCCCCGGTATATACATATTCTTTGGAGTATGGTAAACATCCGTCGACTACCCTAAGTCCCGGATAAAATACAGTCCATCTCCTATGGGGCAACCACAGTCCACCAACTGGGTCTATAGCCACGGAGATCCACCGCCGACTATATAGAAGCACCCATTTACGTTTGCACAAGTTTATCACATCTTCACTTAAGTGCCTAATTATTTTTAGTTCAAGACATGAATATGTTATCACCCTAGAATCAGTTTTACCTCATACCGGATTTATTCACAAAATACGAGATCGCCCGACGGCATTATCTCAAAATCAAGTCTCAAAACCTTTCTTTCAAAATTACCGGTAACAGAGGTCTTACTAATTCTAAATCATAAATCTTTCATGTACAAGAAACATGGGTACACATACCCTTTTGTAATCATGTCTTAAACTTATATAATTTCATCTTTCAATTCACTTCACAAAAATAATCAAATCTTGTCTTAACACTTATCCACAAAGTAATCATTTCATAGTCTTGCCACTATTCGTGATCTAGTTATTCATAATAAATAATAATTCATTCACAATTTCAAATTCATACGATGTCTCATTTTAACACGATTCAATGTCTCATCTTTAGCACTAAACATGATTTACTCATTCACAACAAAATCTTTCATGATCTCAAAAGTCACATAACTCAACCATATTGCATTTCTAGAAATAAAGAGATTTCAATTCACCCTAAATCATTATTTTGTAAATTAAAAGTCATGCTCTTTACTAATACTTTTGTAGTCATTTATTTTTCTTCCTATCTCAAATCCTCGTTAAATCTTATCAATTACACAAAAACAATCTTTAAGAATAAATTCTTCATTTATGTTTTATGAATACTAAAATTTACCCAAAATGAAACACTTTTGAAAGTTTTTACCCAACTGACCCACTCTCGAAACTATTTACCAAATTGACCTACTCACTATCAAAATTACAGATCTAGTTCTCACGGAAGTTTTTACCAAACTGACCCACTTTCGAAACTATTTACCAAATCATTTTAAAACCCCAAAATAAAATATAAGTCACCAGGGAGTTTTGAACCGTGACTATTCTCAACCAAACCCAAGTTTATTACGCTAACCAGTAAGTCTATGTGTAATCTCTGTTTAAAAAGGCACAAATATTCTTTTGTTCAACTATCCACAAAGTGTCTTTTTTCATAAAATATGTTCATTCCAAAAGATCAATTCTTTCAAAATTTTAGAAATAATCCTTTCCATGATAGTAACTAATAAAAAGATAGCAACTAATAAAAAGATAGTAACTAATAAAATTTCCAATTATTTTAAAAATACTATTTTTCACTTATTTAAAGAAATTCCTTTTTCTCATCTTTTGCAAAACTTAGACTTTTCTTTAGGAACTAAATCCTACAAAAGAAATGAAAACTAGTATCCATGTCTATTTGATTAAAATCTCAATTTGTCATAAATCATATTTTATAATGAAAATAAAAGTTGCTCTTTCACACAATAGTTCCCATTCTTTTAAAAATAAAACTTACACATGTCGACTAACGAAATTTCATTTTATCATAAAATCTAATATGGTCAAGCATAAAATTTTACAATTTACCAACATGATTTATACAAGAATTTGTCTTCTTTCATTAACATGGTATTTGTCACATTAAGATTACTTTCGTATCTATTATGATAGCATGATTCCCATTTGTAAATTTCACATCAAAGTTATTCTCATATATTAACACTATTGTAACCACAAAGCTAATCAAACATACTAACATGGTTCACAACAATCAAGTAATTCTCTTTCTTTAGTTAGCATGGTATACTTCCTTTTTTTCTACTTAATCACATCAATCACAACATCACTTTAAACTAACATAAATTTTATCCATTCATAACAAGATTCTTCACAAAACATTTTTTGCAAAAGAATGTATTCCCAATATTTTTCATACACTCAATCATATCCTCATTCATGCATACTAATTCATGACAATAACTTATTTTGTTATTCTTTCATGATTCTAGAGCATAAACTAAACAACATTTTTCAACAAATTTCCCATACACAAAAAAAAATACACTTTTAACATGCATAACATTTTACAAGTATTTTAACATGATCTATGGTGTTAGCTTTTTAGTCAAAATTTTCTATTATTTGTTTAATCATAACAATATTGTTATCATTCATAGCATGTAACATTAACATGAAATTTTAACTACACATCAAAACAAAAATATCACTAGCATGCAAAATTCTAAATTAGAAAGCATGAGAACCCACCTCTTGTTTGAAGGTTGAAAACTACAAATGAATAGCTCCTTCTTGCTCCTAGCAACTCCTAGTCCTCTTCTCCTCCTAGCAAATGCTCCAAGCAAGAGATCCCCCAAGCACAATAACTCTCTTTCTTTTTCTTACACTCTTTTCTTTCTCTTTTCTTTCTCTTGTTTATTTTATTTTTGGTGTGAAAAAGAATGAGAAATGGGTTGCTATTTATAGGACAATGCTAGGGACTATATTGCAAAATCTCCCACCTAATAACTTCTCATTTTAATTCTCTTTTTAATTCTCACCTCTTCATATTTTTAACTCCTAAAACTCCCAACCTCTCATCTCCCCACTCTCCATGAACTTAACCACTCCATTAATCCCCTCCCCTAGCCCACAAAATGGTCCAAATACATTTGTGTGTGCATGCATACATGCACAAACAAATATGAACACATTTCTATAACTCAAAAATGTGTACTAATATTGTAACTTGTCATGTATAACTTAATTTGTGATTTTAATAATGGGCTTGCTACATGGGCTCATTTCTAATTAATTAGTTTGATTATCTAGTGGGCTTGCTACATGGGCTCATTTTATTCAACTAATTTAATTATCCTAGTGGGCTCTCTTTTTAATTAGTCTATTGGGCTAGAATTTAACTTTAAGTCCATGGATCAAAAGAAAAGCTAAATAAAACTAATGCATGCTAAAATAGTAAAATGAGAGTAGCAAAATGAGAATAAAAATTTGCACGTGCACCATACGTGCAGAAAATTGAAAAATGCATTTTAATCAAAACAAGGGGAAAATAAATTTTCATTTTATAAAATAGATTTAAATACATAAAAATAAATAATTTAAACCTATAGAAAATATTATACGTAGTGGTGGAAACACGTGCATCAAAACACGTATAAAGCACGTAAATTCCAGGGATTGAAATATTATATTTTAGTTGACTGAAATCAATACGGAAAATGTATAAATAGTACGAATCCAAAATATGTAGTGAAATACATTACAAAATATACGTGCGTAACACCCAGGGGCAAAATTGTAATTCCAATTTTGCGGGGTGTTACACTCTCCCCCCCTTAGAGTAGTTCCGTCCTCGGAACTCGCTAAGGTAAAGATTGTATTTTGTACACGTCAAAGAAAATATTATTATTGTATTTAAGAAACTGCAAACTTTAAAATATGCAATAAGGAAAACAAGACAACTCTATATAAGAAAACTATGAATATTAAGATGTTACAGACGGAACAAGAAAATTAGGAAAACGGCATAAGAACTGAAATGTGACAGTAGACAGAATAGTTTGAGAGAAACTTTTGTACAAAAATAATATTAGGTAAGCTATTGGATAAAAGGAAAAAGTCAATTAAGTCGTTACCTTCGAAATAGTTCGGAAAACAATGTGGCGAAGGAAACACAGTCAATAGGTAATTTGGAAAATTTTATCAATGTAATAAACGGTAGAAAATTCGCAAACTGTATAACGAAATCGACTTAGCAATTTAAAAATAGATCATTGAATAAGAGTTTGGAAAAATAAATGGGAATGAGACATGGTTGAAAGTATAGATAACATAAAATGACTTTGTATACCAATTAATAAAATAGTTTGTAAGAGAACTATAATAATTACACACAATTTGAAATAGAAAGCATACGTTGAAATACTTTTGAATATACAAAATTTTGTAGTGATGAAATTAATTTATAACATTAAGACAAAATAGCGTAAAGCACATACATGAGATGAAAACACAATTGAAAATAATAATTATATAGTATAGCAAATTAGGACAATAGACATAAACAAGTATATGATTAATGTAGTAATTATCTGAGGGTAAAATGATATGTATAAATGGAATATTGAAATATATGATATATATAGAAATCATTGGAAAAATATAAGTAATAACTAAGAATGTAAAGATAGTTAAAATTTGAGAAAAGATAATGTATAAATAGTGAGTATATACAGTGCAAAACTATAAAAGTAATGAGTAGCGATTAATAGTAAAAATGAATATATCAAAACAAATATGTAATAATAGTACCGAATGTAAACAAATAAAACAATAGTAGGTCACATTTATATAAGTAGAAAATTTCAATCTTGTTAAAAATATAGTATCACAGAAATCAAATCATATGAAATGAGTGCACATAAGAAAATTTCATAAGAAAAATCCAAAATGAAGAAAATAATTGTTGAAATATTAATTTAATAAATGGCAATTTAAAACTTGACAAAATACGTAAAGTAATAGTAGACTTAGACGGGTAAACATAAAGTGACATAAATACATGAAAGACAAAATTTTAAATTTGAAAAACAAGTTTAAAATATCAAGACTAAGGAAGATAGATAAATAATAAATATTCAAATGATTTAATAACATAAGAAAATATTTATTTGAAAAAAAAAATATGGAGAAAGTAGCATGATAAAAATCTACAAAAATAATTTGAGATGGAAGTGTGTAAGGTGTCATGAATGACGGTCCAAGCCAACCACGCTTCCACTGCGCCACTTTGATACCCAGGAGAAAATGTGCTCGCATACACTCTCATATTAATGTATACGAGGAGAACATCATGAATGAAATTGAATGCAAGTTCAATAACAACATCAGTGCATAGAGCAACACAAATGTAAATCACTTACATTTAAATCTCTATAGACTGAAACTCACACTCTAGTGTCTGCTGGAATAATATTGTAACTACTCAATAAGGTGTCATGGGTTCTAGACTATAGTCAATAATCTTACTACTCTTCCTAAACAAATCTTTAGTCTATCAAGTTCTGATTTACTTGGGTTAGCCGTAAGAGTCGGTTCCCAGCTAGCGGTGGTCCGAAGACGCTTAAGTACCGTGTCGCTTAGGGTTGTTTACACCCGGTTGACAGAAGGACTCTTTTGGTTTGTTCCCAAATTTATCGTCACTTTTTATCGTTCCTTATAAACTTGTACTACTTGTGAAGCATGCTCTGATACCATCTGTAACACCCCGAATTTCAAATAAGGATAAATTCGAGATTTCACAGGATCTTTACTTCACTTCGTACAATTTTACAAGGAATTTAAAACTTTTCATTCACAATACATCAGAGTTCAATTACAACTTGGTTTTACACAGCGGAAGAATAAAATTTACAATAAAACATTTGCAACATCTTTAAAAATAAAACAGCGTCAGCATATCCACTTTATAGCTCCAAGAATGGTCCTTTACCTGCATGTTAATCTGTGGGCACGTCAGTTACTTAGAACTGACGAAATGTTATACACGGCTATCCTCTCTATGCCGGAAATAGTATAACGATCTCATACTTTAACAAATCACACAAAAGATTGAATGAACAAGTAAAGTGTCAAAAGTGATTATTCTAAACATAAGTGTATGTCATGCCTTAATGCCTAATGCACACAATTCTACACTAGGATGACACTAATGCACACTTGTTCGGATTCTATGCATCCCATACTACATAGGTCCGAGGGCAAGCGCCTACGTACTCCACATTGAAGGGTTCGATCCCTCGCCATGAGACTACCCAGTAATAAAACAAGTTTTAGAGTTATTTCACAGATACGGATCTCAGCCTCCCTGGCTAGCCTCCCTGGCTTATATTAACAGATCCCAGCCTCCCTGGCTATTATATCGTGATGATAATCCCGTAAATGCCCTTCTAGCCCCGGTATATACATATTCTTTGGAGTATGGTAAACATCCGTTGACTACCCTAAGTCCCGGATAAAATACAGTCCATCTCCTATGGGGCAACCACAGTCCACCAACTGGGTCTATAGCCACGGAGATCCACCGCCGACTATATAGAAGCACCCATTTACGTTTGCACAAGTTTATCACATCTTCACTTAAGTGCCTAATTATTTTTAGTTCAAGACATGAATATGTTATCACCCTAGAATCAGTTTTACCTCATACCGGATTTATTCACAAAATACGAGATCGCCCGACGGCATTATCTCAAAATCAAGTCTCAAAACCTTTCTTTCAAAATTACCGGTAACAGAGGTCTTACTAATTCTAAATCATAAATCTTTCATGTACAAGAAACATGGGTACACATACCCTTTTGTAATCATGTCTTAAACTTATATAATTTCATCTTTCAATTCACTTCACAAAAATAATCAAATCTTGTCTTAACACTTATCCACAAAGTAATCATTTCATAGTCTTGCCACTATTCGTGATCTAGTTATTCATAATAAATAATAATTCATTCACAATTTCAAATTCATACGATGTCTCATTTTAACACGATTCAATGTCTCATCTTTAGCACTAAACATGATTTACTCATTCACAACAAAATCTTTCATGATCTCAAAAGTCACATAACTCAACCATATTGCATTTCTAGAAATAAAGAGATTTCAATTCACCCTAAATCATTATTTTGTAAATTAAAAGTCATGCTCTTTACTAATACTTTTGTAGTCATTTATTTTTCTTCCTATCTCAAATCCTCGTTAAATCTTATCAATTACACAAAAACAATCTTTAAGAATAAATTCTTCATTTATGTTTTATGAATACTAAAATTTACCCAAAATGAAACACTTTTGAAAGTTTTTACCCAACTGACCCACTCTCGAAACTATTTACCAAATTGACCTACTCACTATCAAAATTACAGATCTAGTTCCCACGGAAGTTTTTACCAAACTGACCCACTTTCGAAACTATTTACCAAATCATTTTAAAACCCCAAAATAAAATATAAGTCACCAGGGAGTTTTGAACCCGTGACTATTCTCAACCAAACCCAAGTTTATTACGCTAACCAGTAAGTCTATGTGTAATCTCTGTTTAAAAAGGCACAAATATTCTTTTGTTCAACTATCCACAAAGTGTCTTTTTTCATAAAATATGTTCATTCCAAAAGATCAATTCTTTCAAAATTTTAGAAATAATCCTTTCCATGATAGTAACTAATAAAAAGATAGCAACTAATAAAAAGATAGTAACTAATAAAATTTCCAATTATTTTAAAAATACTATTTTTCACTTATTTAAAGAAATTCCTTTTTCTCATCTTTTGCAAAACTTAGACTTTTCTTTAGGAACTAAATCCTACAAAAGAAATGAAAACTAGTATCCATGTCTATTTGATTAAAATCTCAATTTGTCATAAATCATATTTTATAATGAAAATAAAAGTTGCTCTTTCACACAATAGTTCCCATTCTTTTAAAAATAAAACTTACACATGTCGACTAACGAAATTTCATTTTATCATAAAATCTAATATGGTCAAGCATAAAATTTTACAATTTACCAACATGATTTATACAAGAATTTGTCTTCTTTCATTAACATGGTATTTGTCACATTAAGATTACTTTCGTATCTATTATGATAGCATGATTCCCATTTGTAAATTTCACATCAAAGTTATTCTCATATATTAACACTATTGTAACCACAAAGCTAATCAAACATACTAACATGGTTCACAACAATCAAGTAATTCTCTTTCTTTAGTTAGCATGGTATACTTCCTTTTTTTCTACTTAATCACATCAATCACAACATCACTTTAAACTAACATAAATTTTATCCATTCATAACAAGATTCTTCACAAAACTTTTTTTGCAAAAGAATGTATTCCCAATATTTTTCATACACTCAATCATATCCTCATTCATGCATACTAATTCATGACAATAACTTATTTTGTTATTCTTTCATGATTCTAGAGCATAAACTAAACAACATTTTTCAACAAATTTCCCATACACAAAAAAAATACACTTTTAACATGCATAACATTTTACAAGTATTTTAACATGATCTATGGTGTTAGCTTTTTAGTCAAAATTTTCTATTATTTGTTTAATCATAACAATATTGTTATCATTCATAGCATGTAACATTAACATGAAATTTTAACTACACATCAAAACAAAAATATCACTAGCATGCAAAATTCTAAATTAGAAAGCATGAGAACCCACCTCTTGTTTGAAGGTTGAAAACTACAAATGAATAGCTCCTTCTTGCTCCTAGCAACTCCTAGTCCTCTTCTCCTCCTAGCAAATGCTCCAAGCAAGAGATCCCCCAAGCACAATAACTCTCTTTCTTTTTCTTACACTCTTTTCTTTCTCTTTTCTTTCTCTTGTTTATTTTATTTTTGGTGTGAAAAAGAATGAGAAATGGGTTGCTATTTATAGGACAATGCTAGGGACTATATTGCAAAATCTCCCACCTAATAACTTCTCATTTTAATTCTCTTTTTAATTCTCACCTCTTCATATTTTTAACTCCTAAAACTCCCAACCTCTCATCTCCCCACTCTCCATGAACTTAACCACTCCATTAATCCCCTCCCCTAGCCCACAAAATGGTCCAAATACATTTGTGTGTGCATGCATACATGCACAAACAAATATGAACACATTTCTATAACTCAAAAATGTGTACTAATATTGTAACTTGTCATGTATAACTTAATTTGTGATTTTAATAATGGGCTTGCTACATGGGCTCATTTCTAATTAATTAGTTTGATTATCTAGTGGGCTTGCTACATGGGCTCATTTTATTCAACTAATTTAATTATCCTAGTGGGCTCTCTTTTTAATTAGTCTATTGGGCTAGAATTTAACTTTAAGTCCATGGATCAAAAGAAAAGCTAAATAAAACTAATGCATGCTAAAATAGTAAAATGAGAGTAGCAAAATGAGAATAAAAATTTGCACGTGCACCATACGTGCAGAAAATTGAAAAATGCATTTTAATCAAAACAAGGGGAAAATAAATTTTCATTTTATAAAATAGATTTAAATACATAAAAATAAATAATTTAAACCTATAGAAAATATTATACGTAGTGGTGGAAACACGTGCATCAAAACACGTATAAAGCACGTAAATTCCAGGGATTGAAATATTATATTTTAGTTGACTGAAATCAATACGGAAAATGTATAAATAGTACGAATCCAAAATATGTAGTGAAATACATTACAAAATATACGTGCGTAACACCCAGGGGCAAAATTGTAATTCCAATTTTGCGGGGTGTTACAGAAGAGCTCCACCTTCCTCTCCTCCTTCGCGAGCTCCATTCGTCGCCGCACTCTTCGCCTGCCTCCACTGCCGAGCTCACAGCTCTCTCACTCCGAGCTCCAATAGCGAAGCCCATCGTCAGACTCACTCCCCAGTTCCGAGCTCTGATAGCGAGCTCCGAGCCTCTCCGTCAACGTCGAGCTTCGAAGCTCCGACGCCAGAACTCTGCCTCCGCAACTCTTCCTTCAACCTCGAGCGCTCACGTCTCCACCCCGTCGAAGCTCCACAACAGCGCCGAGCTCGACCACGCCTCCACTTTGTTGCAAGCTCCATCACCGAGCTCGACCACGTCTCCATACCGTCAAGCTCCGCCACTGAGCTCGATCCCCGAGCAACGCCGATGTCGAAGCTCCACGGTGCCGAGCTCTCTGGCCGAACTCAAAACTCTACTTCGTCCTGAGCCGAGCTCCTCGACGACGGCGAGCTTGCCTCCCCCTCGTCGAGCTCAGGCTGCAACCGATCTCGAACAGTGAGCTCTGAACCCATCATCAACCATCGAAGATCTCTCTCCATGATGTGCTCCATTCACTACTAAGACAGCATCGAGCTCCCCTCCGTCGTCGAACTCACTTCCGCTCGCCTCCTTCGCTGCCAAACTCCATGCTCGCCTCCCGCCTTGGCCTCGCCACCTTCGTCGAAGCTTCTTGCCGAGCCAAGCTCCCCTGTCGAAGCTTACCGTCGAAGCTCCGTCATCCTCCTCGACGAGCCACCGCCTCGCCATTACTCCGAAGCCTCGAGCCCCACGACGCACGGAGAGGAGGTCGGAGAGGGAAACGAGAGAGAGAACAGGAGAAGGCGGGGAAAGAGTCGAAGCAGAGGAAAGAGTCGAAGCACGAAGAGGATGCTCGGAAAAGAGTCGAAGCAGAGGAAAGAAAGAAGCAGAGTGGCGAAAGAAAAAAAAAAGCCACGTGGCGCCACGTGGCATCACCTCAAGGATCGGCTGATCCAAATCACCGTGCCGAAGTGGCCGAGCCGAGGAGCCGAACAACCGACCCTTGTATGGAGAAAATACTCGCCGACCCACACGATCCGTCCGATCATTTCAAAATTCGCGTTGCGACACGATCGACGCTCAGGAACGCGCCACGTGTCTAGATCGCGATCTGCCTCACGATGCGCGCTCATCTGATCATGATGGACGGTCAGAAACACGCCACGTGTCCAGATCGTGATCTGCCTCACGATGCGTGCTCATCTGATCATGATGGACGGCCAGAAATCCGCCACGTGTCCAGGTGATATTTAAATTATTTATTTATTTATTTAATTGTTTTTTTATTTAAAAAATCCGAAAAAAATATTTAAAAATAGGAAAAAATAATTAAAAATTCTAAAAATAATTATTAATTCAGAAAAAATTATTTTTAAATTCTGAAAAAATAATTATTAAATTAGAATAATTAATTAATATTTTTGATAATTAATTATTTAATTCGGAAAATGAATAAAAAATTCAAAAAAAAGAGAAAAAATTCAGAAAAATCTGGAAAAATCACCAAAAATGCAGAAAATTCTGAGAATATTTTTGGGCATTTTACAAGCCCATAATAACACCGTTACACCCCGAGCAAGATTCCAAAATTTCTTAAGAACACCGATAAAATTCCGTACGCCATTAGAACAGTAAAACTACTCCTCGAAGGCTGATCAAACCCAGTCTTCGGGAGTGGGGGGCTCGTGATATGGCTAAAAATAGGATTAAATCGGGACCGTTCACATCGGACACGAATCTTAAAGCTCAGGGGTAAAACGGTAACTTCACATACAAATGGATCCGAAACGGGTACTGGGTCTCCTTCTCACAGATCCAATAACCCGCGAACGGATCCACCTCAATTGGGTACGGGTTCCGACCCGATACAAACTCAGTCCGACAGGATAGAATTAGGGTCTCTGATTGAACCAAATCAACGGGCCTGATTCGCGACTATCCTCTCACCGGGAATTAAGGGATTACATTCCTAATCTGATTACGAGGATTTTATGCCTTATCAGATCACAGGAATCACATTCCTTATCTGATCCTAACGGCGACTATAAATACCCCCCCACCCATCTCCATTAAGAGGTAATCAATCTTTTGCTAGTTAAACGCTCTTTCATAATCATTTCTGGTTACTGACTTGAGCGTCAGAGGGTGCATCGCCGGGATCAACCCCGGTGTCTCGCACTTCCTTGCAGGTGAACGGCGGGAGTCAGCGGTCAAACTCCAGCGGAACAAGTTCGGATCTGCTATTCAGGTTTTTCCACGAACTCACAAATTCTATCTGTTTACCCCCACACCAGATTTAGCGGTAACAGATGTATTTACTTATCTACTATTTTAATGGGACAGTTGGGGTTTGAAACAAACAAACCTTAACTTTGTAACTATATAAACACGTATAATACATGTCCAAACTATATCCAACAAATATAAATGTGCACCGCACGTGTAGCCCAAATCAAAACATTCAAATAAATTTTTTTTTTTCTATTTCGATATATATTCATTTAATTTGATGACTTTACTTTTTGTAGACGTGCATCGCACGTACATTATACTAGTATATTATAGGGCAAAATACAAAGTACCCCCAACGTTTGGGCTTAATACAATATGCCCATATAACGTTTGAAAAAGTACATTTAACACATTCCTCTGTTAACTTAACCCCATCCGTTAAGTTAGAATTATTGAATTACCTTTTTACCCTTACCCTTTCATAATCAAATATTTTCTTATTTTTCCTCCCTCTTCATTCTTTTTCTTCATACTTATCAGTTATTTCATCAGAAAATCTGGTATCCTTGGGGGATTCGATGATCGATCATCATTTTCGAAGTAAGAATACTTGCAATTGTATATTTCTTATGACAATCGAAACTGCATACATGAGCATTAATTTAGTGCATGATATTGTTTTTAAGTATTAATGTTTTCACATTTGAGCTTGAGGCATGTTGGTTGCGTATACCACTAGACTAGGTAAGTTGATGTTGGATTTCCCTATTTCTTTTGTATTGTCATAATATTTTCAAAATGCTCGATGACCTGTGAACAATATTTTGAGAATGCTATTGTTACAGTATAATGCTGAGTTATTCAAATTTTTTTTCCAACGTCAATAAGAAGTTGTCATTGAGATGAATTTACTATATAAACTATGTTACACATATTTGATCAGTTTTCATGGAACTCTCACTCTTCAACATCATCTTCATTATCATAAGTCCCCACCCACCACATGAACTCAAAAAAGAAACTCCTTACTTTAGAAAGAAACCCGCATGAATTCAAAAGGAATGAAGAAAAAAAATGAAGAAAGAGGAAAAAGAAGAAGAGATTTAATTATGAATGGGTAAGGGTTAAAAGGTAATTCAATAATTCTAACTTAACGGATGGGGTTAAGTTAACGGTGAAATGGGTTAAATGTACTTTTTCAAACGTTGTATGAGTATATTGTATTAAGCCCAAACATTTTTTTTGGGGGGGGGGGGGGGGGTTACTTTGTTTTTTTTCCTATATTATATCAATTTCTCTGTTAACTTAATCCCATCCGTCAAGTTAGAATTATTAAATTATGTTTCTACCGTGACCCTTTCATAATTGATAAGGTAGTATGAACATAATTTTTTGGCTGTCTTTTACAGTAATTTATATTAACCTTTATAAACGATTGATTTCTGCATATGTTCTTGCATTAGTGGTGTATGTTGACGGTGTTAGAAAAATAAAAAATCAAGCCAGAGCTTGGGGAAAATGTCACCTGCATTGAACTTCATCTTATTGATATAACATATTATCATAAACAGATGATTCAACCGTGAGGGGAAAAACTACTGAAACAGAATCAATAAAGGCTTCTTGCTGGATGTAACCAACGATACATACTGCTTGCAACTTCCGTATGTGCAAGACTTTTCGATAGTATGTGTAGATGAAAGTTTCATGTTTCAATTCATGAAGTCTTTTAACTAGACATTTAACTTAAATACTCTTTTCTTTTGAACTTATCTCATTTTTCGGAAATAAGATGCTTACTGAACTGTTATTACATATACAAATACCGTAAAAACACAATGATAGACTCATAAGGTATATGATTCTTAAGGATCCAAAAATAGATCTCATAATTTGAAAAATTCGGAACAGGGTAATGAATGAACTGCCTACAAAAGAAATCGGTGGCCATATCATTCCAGCACCAACTGATAATTCTCAAGATAAATGAGATATTCAATGCATTACAATAGCTGAATTGGTGCATCCTCCTCATTTTAGACAGGTAAAAAAGTAGATATATCATTTCTTTGGTTGATCAAAAAGTTAACTGAAATAATTTTAGACTCTAATCCATAAACAAATGCAGGTGATGACATTCAAAAGAATAGCAGAAATCATCTTCATTTCTACAGAAAAACCATACATAGTACTCAGATAATGTGTTTTCATGTACAAATGCTAAATATCTTGCACAATTGATGATGAAACTGAATCAGTGAAAGTATATATGCTATGCAATCATTGTAATATTCCGATCGGATATTATATTTGTATTATTATTTTTTTAAAATTAAAATATTTTTATGAAAATTTCTTGGTTTTACTAATAAAAAGTTATCTGCATATATATACTCGTAAGTATATATATGTATTGTATCGGTTATGTGCACTTGTACAAAATCCTGTAAAATCCTGTACAAAATCCTGTAAAATGCGTTTTTTGAGAAATTCAGGATGTTACAGTAGCTTGGGCTCGTCGCTCCGTGCCGACCCCCTCGGCCCTTGATGCTCAACTGAGATCTCGAGCACAGGGGCGGCTTCCACAAGCTAAGTCGCTTGGGCTCGTCACTCCGTGCCGAACCCCTAAAGTCTCGACGGTCGACTGTTATCTCGAGTACAGGAGTAGCTCCCACACAGCTAAGTCGTTGTGGGATCAACGCTCCGAGCCGACCCCCTAAGTCTTGACCCTCGACGGTGAATTTGAGCATAGGAGTAGCTTCCACAAAGCCGAGTCGCGATGGGCTCGACCCCCTAAGCCTCGACCCTCGATGGTGATTTCGAGCGCAGGGGTAGCTGTCACAAGCCAAGTTCGCCATTGGACTCGACGACCCCAAAATCGATTTGGACGATCTCCGACAGCCTCAGCATTCCGAGCCGACCCCTTGCCGTGGTGACTGGGGGATCATCAGGGGTCGGTCGTCCACACTTGCGGAAGCACCGGCTGCTCGGCCGCCCGGACTCACCTCGGTTCGGTGCCGACCCCAAGAAGACCCCAGGAAACTCTCTTTGCCACTCTTCTCTGTAGAATCCAGACTACTCCACAACTATTTTTTACACCGCCCTGTAGGTGCGGGGGGCTTGTGATATGGGATAAAAAGAGTGGCACAATCAGGACCCTCAGATCTCCTCTAATCTCGCTCTCCTGTGATTATCAGGTCAAACAGGTCAAACGGGCTTCAGCCCATTCAGGCCCACAGGCAAACGGGTCCGGCCCGGTCCATTAGGGTCCCAGACCCGTGTACTCCTGCCTATAAATACCAGAACCCCTCCTCACTTCAAAAGGTAATCAATCTTTTCCCACCTGAACCCTAGTTACTGTTGCTTTTTCAGTGATTGACTAGATCGTCGGAAGGCCTATCGCCGGGACTCTCCCGGTGTTTCTAGGCAGTGTGCAGGTACAGAAGATCCGAGTCGAGCATCCGGCCTCCACTTCTCTTCTTCTACCTTCGAACCGGTCCTACTCCCCTGGGTCGGGTCGACGTCAGTACCACAGTTTTTCCTTCACAAATTACAAGAACTCACACCTGTTGCCACCACACCCCAAAAACAAACAACATTAGTGAGCAAAAAAAAAACTCTCCTTAAAAAGAAAAATGAGATTGAGAAATTAAATTGTGAAAGAAATAACAAATGTCCTAATAGTGGATCTAGTGGTAAGCACTTTGCTAGCGAGCAAGAAGTTGAGATTGGTACACCCACTCCCACAATTTCTCAATTACGGCCGGATGGGAATGTGGCTATGCCTCCAAAATAATTTACATAGATATCAGCGGTTTTTTCTTTTGGTGGTTTGGGGGGGGGGGGGGGGGGGGGGGGGGACTTTAGGGAGAATGAATGTGCTAAATTTTTTAGTTATACTCATTTTCTATGCCGAAGTGGACATATATATAATAGGTAAGAGTAATGCTAGAGCCACTACCAATTTCACTACATTTCTCTTCACTATCTTAGGTGGCACACTCCAATAGGTAGGGGATGATAGAGTAGGTGGGAGAACTCTTCACTAGGAGTATGCCACCTAAGGCAGTGAAGAAAATGGTAGTGAAATTGGTAGTGGCTAGAGATATGAGCAACTTGCTCATTTAGTAAATGAGCAATTGATTATGTGGCATGCATGTGATACATTAAACAACTAAACATTTTAATGATTTTTCAATCATGCCACATCATCAATTACTTATTTATCAAATGAGCAAGTTGATCGTACATCCTTTTCCCATATATAATTTAGTTTCCCAGAAGAAGAAAAATTGTGGGTATGTGATATTTTAAGATTATTTTTTTATTGAGAGAGGGGCCGGGGGGAGTTGTCAGAAAAGCCACGAACGAACAAACCGCAAATACTGGGTCCCACCACTATGGCATTCAGTCTCGGAACGTAAAACTAACTAACAAACCGTGCCACTTGTCACCAAAGCCCTGGCCTACTACCCCATCTATATATATTGAATATTAACACATACAATTCCATTAATTAAACAGTTTACTCTCATTTCTATATACATATCAATCTTTTTTCTTACCAACGTACACAAGATCAAAGATGTCAAGCATTGCACTCACTGCAGGTTCTCTCACCAAGTTCCTTAAGGTGGGCCCCGCCGTCGCGAGGAGAATCCCCGCCGATGTGAGGGCTATCGTCACTGGCAGCCCTGGCACCCCTGGAATGGGACCAATGGAGGTGAATCATTTAATCGACACTTATAGATTATTGAAAACTCATTATGCAATTTTTTACTCGCCATAACATTTTTTGACGTTTTTCTCAGTTCTATCAAAATCAGAATAAGGTGACTAAAAAATGATTTATATGCACAATATATATCACTGATGAAAATTTTCTATGATGCTGAAATCAATTATCGCATATTCAACAATAGAGCTCTATTAGGGGCATATATTGTCATTGTTGTTGTTAGTTCTTATGTTCCCGACTACTTTATATATATTACAATATAATTGATATGATCTCCGGCCGTGTATGGGTTGTTCTCATTTGTCGATCGATCAGGGCGGCGAATCTCAGATGAAGGAAGAGGCCGGACCGATGGATAGTGCAGCCACTGAGTCCAGAGGGATGGCTAGTAGTGCTGCTGCACGAGCACATGAGGTGAGACCAAAAGTAATGCAAACTACATATATATAAAAATAAATAAAAATTTGAGAAAAAATCACTACTCTTCTCTTTAAATCAATCATTGCCTTAACATTCTCGGCCTTTTCATCCATTAGGTTATCGATGAGGCAGACGATGAGAGCCATGATATGGTGGAGAAGGTTCAGGACATGGGGGAGAGAGCTAAGCAGTCGATGCAGCATGCCTGGGGTTCAGCCAAGGAAACTGCTCATAAAGTGAAGAAGACAGTTGTAGGGAAGGCCGAGGATGCCAAGGACTTCATCAATGAGAAGGCTGATGATCTTAAGGCCTCGGCAAACCAGAATGCGTCAGCGAATGAGTCTGCCGGCAACTGTGCCAAGGCTGATGCCTACAAGCAGGCTGCTCAGACCACTCAGGATGTCAAGGATGCGATGAACAGGAAAGACTAATGCCGATTGATCGATCTATTTTATTTGTGGATTGTTTAGGGAGATCGAAGGGGACTACAATAACGTTGCAACTCACAATTTTTTTCAGTGACTTGACATAACATTTTCTTTCTCACTTCTACATCGATCACATGTGATCAAGCTGTTCTGAAGGATAATGTCACATCATCCTCAGTGTGGCTAGGCTAGCTACAACGACCATGAATTCCTCTTATTTTTTGCGACTCTTGTTTTTTTTTCTTTTTTTTTCTTTCAATTGTGTTTATGACACCGGATTACTCTGTTCCTTAAGGGAGTATGGGATAGATGTTGGTTTGTGTTTCTCTTTTCCATTTATTATGAAAAAATAAGGTTCTGTGATCGACTTGGATTCAAATTAAAGTTCATAAAGATGTAACTTGAGTTCTATGATTCAAATTAAAGTTGGTAAAATATGTCTTATATATTCGTGGTTTATACTAGAATAAGATATGATGAAGTATGGAGGTCGAAGTATCGAAGAGAGCAGAAGAAAACAACAACGACAACAGTCAAAGAAGGGGCGGTCGACTGGTTGGTCGACCGCACACCCAACCGTGTATTGTATAGGATTTGGTCGAGAGAGGGAAGATCGACCGATCGCAGAGTTGTGTTCTTTTTGGGCCTCGATTTGTTAGGTCATTTCAGCCTAATCTTCAACTCCAAGTCAGATCGTACGGCTCTTATTCAGTTACTTTTTCTACATGATATATCGGACGACTGAGAATCAAGATTAACCTAGGGTTCTCTTTATTCTTCTTCTATATATTGTAATCACCTCCAATATTAGAGCTGAAGTACTTCATTGATGTTTCTTCCATTGCAAAGAGAGGCTTGAGAGAGATAATTCTTGGTGAGTGAGTTTAATTTCTTGTATTGAGTGAATCATTAACTCATTGTATTCTCTTCTAGTTGTATATTATATCTCTTTATATTCCTCATTCGGATTAAGCCAAAACTAACCTGGATAAATTATCGTTATGTTTGTGTTGGATTGGTGGATCTATTTGCTTGAGTGTTCAATTAATTTGTCACATCTACTTCGACATCCTCATTGCACTATTTAGTTCCGCTGCGCCACCGGGGTGTTAGTCAATACCCATCCCAACAAAGTGGTATCAGAGCTTCAGGTTGCCGAGTCTCTTAGTTAAGATGACAGGTCGCAATCTTTTAAAGATCAAGCAGTTCAATGGATAGAACAACTTCAATCTTTGGAAGGTAGACATGTATGATGTCCTAGTTCAAGAACGGCTGCAGTTAGCCGTCAAGAATAAGGAAAAGCCATCTGATATGAAGAAGAATGTTTAGGATGATATTTGTGAAAGATTCGTAAGTCTAATCCAACTATCATTTGCAGATGGGACCCAGTGCAAATTTGTTGAGGAAACTAACATGGCGAGTTTGTGGGAAAAACTCATTGCTGACAACTCTAGTTCGTCGTTATTAGATCAGATGCATTAGAAGAAGAAGTTATTCTGTTTGTCAATGAAGAAAGATACTGATCTCCAAGACCACATCATAGAGTTCAATAAGGTATTATCTGAACTGCAGGCGATCAATGCAGATGTAAGTAAAGAAGATAAAGCTTTCAACTTAATATATTCACTACCAGATTCGTAAGAGCATTTTATCACTACCATGATACACAGTAAATCTGCCAAGCATAGAATTACAGTAGATGGTGTAATCAACGCATTGAAGGGAAATTAACTTAGGAAGTAGACTCAGAAATTATCGTCTACTCCCATAAGTTGTCTAGCAGTGGAAGGTCCTTCGGGTGGAAGACAAAGTGTTAGCAAAAGGATTCGGTCCGTTGCCGATATTGTAAGAGTTAATGGCATATTAAAAGAGACTGTTGAAAATTGCAGAATCAAAAGAGCATCAGGGATGGCAATGCTACCGCAAATGTGGTCCGTGCCACTGATTCAGATGATTTATGTCTTCTTATTTTAAATTCTTTAGAACTGGATTCTAGTAGGTTTTTTGACTCAGGGAGTTCGTCTCATATTTACTCAGAGAGGGAGTTGTTTTCCACTTATAAGTCTACTACAGGGCATTGCGTGAGAACGAGAACTGGAGAAATTTGTGAAGTAGTGGGTGAGGGGACAATTATGTTGAAGATGTCAGGTCTAAACATGTTCACTCTAAGAAAAGTTTTGCATATTCCTCTGCTTAAATGGAATCTAATTTCCTTGGGAACTCTTGAAGCACGGGGTTGTAGGTACACAGCTCGATGTGGAGTTCTATCTGTTTTTCAGGGTCTTTGTAAGGTGATTAGAGGTATGAGAGTGGTTGGGCAAAGCCAACACATTCTTTACAAGCTTTGGGGAATATAAAATACTTGTGCTGGTGTTGTTACTTATTTTTCCGTTGTTCTCGCAAGCTCATCTAGTTTGCCGCAACTAGCATCATCGAAGTGAAACTATGACATTCGAATATCGTCGAGAGGTGGATAGTGCCTTAATGTAGGTGGAGTTCGTGTGGAGGTTGGAAACTCCGTGATAATGCCTACTGAGGTGTGCCCTTAAGGGGGTATACTGATCGGTGAGATTGGATAGAAGATTTTTTCAACTAGAAGAAGAAACTATTGTTCCAAGTATAATTTGCAAATGGAGTTTTCTTTGATAGAGTTTGGAGATGAGTAATCACATCATGTTGATAGCACTTGTATGCCATCCAAGGTAGAGATTATTAGGAATATATCTTGTATACTCGTGGTTCAGACTAGAAGAAGATATGATGAAGCACGGAGGTCGAAGCGTCGAAGATAGTAGAAGAGAAAACTGCAACAACAACAGTGAGAGAAGGGGCGGTCGACTGGTCGGTCGACCACACACCCGACCGCATGTTGTACAGGGTTTGGCCGAGAGAGGGATGGTCGACCGCACTTGTGGTGCAGTCGACCGACCGCGGCGTTGTGTTCTTTTTGGGCCTCAATTTGTTTCAGCCCAATCTTCAACTCTAAGTCATATCGTACGGCTCGCCCAGTTACTTCTTCTACATGATATATTCGACAACTGAGAATCAAGATTAACCTAGGTTTTTCTTTATTCTTCTTCTATATATTGTAATCACCTTCAGTATGAGATGTGAAGTACTTCTTTGATATTGTCTCCATTGCAAAAGGAGGCTTGAGAGTGATAGTTCTTGGTTAGTGAGTTTAATTCCTTGTATTGAGTGAATATTGACTCCTTGTAATCTCTTCTAGATGAATATTATATCTCCCTATATTTCTCATTCAGATTAAGCGAAGCTAACCGGAATAAATCATCGTTGCATTTGTGTTGGATTGGTGGATCTATTTGCTTGGGTATTCAATTGATTTGTCGCATCTACTTCAACATCCTCATTGCTCTATTTAGTTCTGTTGTGCCACCGGGGTGTTAGTCGACACCCATCCCAACAACATGGTTGTAACGCCCTGATTTCCATATACTGGGAAACCGTGACATTGATCCACACCAGTTAATCTGCTGTCATTCTTATGAAGCTGGAAACAATTTGGCCTAATATGACCAATCTCCCCACAATTGTAACATGTACGGGTCTCCACCTGAGGGTTTTTCCTCGGACACTGGCTCTTGAAATGACCATGCTCCCCACATAGAAAATAGCTCCCTGTCTTGGCGCCTCCGGTGTTTCCAATAGTCTTATGAAATTTCTGATTTTGACCCTGGTTCCTGAATCCCGACGCTGGTGCAGATCCTTTCCCTTGTAGTCGTGGGCAGATTGATTTCCCGTACCAACTTCCTCTCAGAAATGGCATACTACAACGTCGGTGGTCCCCTGGATTTGCTCCCATTCATGCTGCAGTCATGCTAATCTGGAATCAAAGTGTTCCTGCTCCTTTGCTAGGCCTGCTAATGCAGCTCTGCAAGCATCTCTCAGTATCTTAACTTGACGACCTTTTCTGGTCCTGTACTTCCTCAGCTTCTTTATTTCCCGATGTATGATGGCTGCCGCCGCTGTGCGTTGATCCACACTTAGCCATTGCGGTGGTAAAGGCGAGTCCGTCTTGAGGTTAGCTTGTAGTGAAAATCTCTTTCAGCTCCTCACTCGAGATCATTGGATCATCCCTTAAAATCGGCTCACTCTCTTCCTGTAACACCCCAAATTTCAAATAAGACAGAATTCGAAGTTCCACAGGATCTTTACACTTCACTTTGTATAATTTTACAAGGAATCTAAAACTTTTATTACATCAGAGTTACATTTAAATTACACTTAAACAGCGAAAGCAATTTACAATAATTACATGAATAAAATGTACAACACTTGAATCATTCTTTAAGCAGCATGCTTACTTTAGTCTTGTCAATCACTTTATCCTGCATAGAAACTGTGGGCACGCCAGTTCATTCAACTGACACTAAGATATAATACATCAATTTTCTCTTACTTAGAGAGCACATACTTGTCACAAACAGAACTACGGGGACTATCCTATTAATGTCGTGTTGTGAATGTGCACTTAGTCCTTAATGCAGTTATTTATTTATATGACACTAATGCGCACTTGTTCAGAGTCTATGCAGCCCATACTACATAGGTCCGAGGGCAAGCCCTTAACCGTTCTTCATCTTGTAGGGTTTAATCCCTCACTATGACCTAATCTACTACAGTAACTAAGTATCCTGGGTGTTCTATGAGTTACGAGCCCATGTACAGGGACCCTGGAGAGAATCCCACGCACTGACACATGACTCATCATGCAGGCATCCTGTGGTCAATTCACCTCCTACCATAGACCATGGCACCACCCGTAGTCACCAAATACCCCACAAGCATCGCCACCGGGACGGTACTCTGGAGTAGTATCCACGCCCTAATCATGACGCATCATGAGGACATCCTGTGAATACTTTCACGCCGCCAATCCAATGGCCCTCATACTCATGTTTTTCTCTTACTTTCATCACATCTCCACTATGTATCTAGTCCTTAAATTTTGGAATCATGAATAAAATCAATCTTCTAGAGTTAGCACTTCCCCTATACCAGTCTTAACCATTAATTCAACAACATGACCCAAACTTGGTCTTTTTCTTTCATATCTTATCTCAGAGAATTCATTCAACGCCGGTATGAGGCTTAGCTACACTCTAGTCCTTTAATCTCATTTCATGTTCACAGGGTTGAGTATTCATACTCATAAAATCTTTCTCATAAATCAACATGATTTCTATTTCATTCTTGTGCATCAATTTCATTTATAAAGTGACAATTTAAATTATTCCTTTCACATTCGTAATTGAATTTCCATATAACTTCTTTATTTCTCATATCATCAATCTTTTGCTTTTCTTGGTTCAAAATCACAATTATATCTTAGGTAAATTTCCTATGCAATAAAGTTTTACAATTTCATGAATAAAGACCCATAATAAGTCACACTTCAATTTTTCATACAAAATTCCTTTTTATAAACTACATAGGATTTTCTCTAGACTTAATCACATTTTTATTTCCACAAACATCCACTCTATGGAGTTCTTTCAATTGTTTTTACTCAATTTTGGCCTCTCAATCTCATTTTATTAGTCCAAATAATGTAGAAATATTCTTCATGAAGTCTAAATATTTTTATAACAATTATAGTATTTTTTCGGAATTTTTAAAGTTCATAAAACTCAAAGAATTAAAGAAATTAAAAAAATGTTTTAAGAAGCTAAAGCCAGGTTTCGATGCATGTCTGAATAAATATGATTACATTTTTTTAAAAAGTAAATGTGAAGACTATAATGGGAGAGTTGGAGTTGGACGTGTGTTGCACGTAAGTAGGTAGATTTACAATCTCAACTCTTCCATTATAATAGTTATTATATATTATATTATAGATAGATAGATAGATAGATAGTAATGTATACGTGTGATGCACATTTAATATATGAAAAAAAATTAAAGTAAAAAATCTGACATAGTGAGGACTCGAACCTGAGACCTCCTTCATATTAGTTATGCATGTGTAATGCACGGGTTGGTAGATTGACAAATGACACTAAGGCCTTCTCCCATTATAATATTATTATAGATTACTACAACAAAGTTTCTTCTTTTCAAACTATTATCAAGTCAAATTAGTCAATTCATACTTCAATGATGCTAAATCAATTTACTAGCCATTCCAACACAATTTTCTCAATCTAATACATCACAAATCACATAATTCATGGTAGCATGGTAAAATCACGATTTGCATCAACTAACATTCAATTTAACTAGCATTCACATTATTTGCAATTTGTCTCCTTTTAATCACATAGCTAACCTAATTGGGTTTTTTCTTATCAATTTTATCAATACCAACCCTAGCATGATATCTAGTTAGAAGTTCGAGAAAATCACCCACCTTTATGGAGAGAAACAACTAAAAACTCCTAAAATCTCCTAGAATGAACGATTGGCTCCTTCTCCTCCTAGCTTGTGCCACCAATGTGCCTCCTCCTCCTTGTACTAGCCAAACCCGAGCCCTCTCTCCCTTGGATGTAGACCGACCACTCTTGAAGGAACACACACACAAATAGAACCCCTCATTCTTTTACTAACCAAAACTCTCAATCTTTTAATCTCACAAAACACTCTTAATCTTTTCTTTTTTAATCAATTTTTCTAGTGTACTAAATGAGAAGAACTAGGGGGTATTTATATATTTTTTGAGTAAGAATAGATGACTAGGATTAAATCAAATGGTTAGCGATCAAAGGCTAGGATGAGTTAGGGAGTTGTAGCAACTACCCATGATTGAGAAAACTACCTCTCCACTAACTCCATCTCTCCCTCTCTCTTTGTCCATCATCCGGCCACCCCCCTTATGAGCTCCAACACGTGCTAGTGCAATGCACGTGTTATCAAAACACCCCCCTAGTTACAAGCTTGTACATGATTAGTTAATTTGTTGTCTACCAATTTAGTCTACACTACAAGTCAAGTTATTTAAAGAGGATTTAATTAATGGGCTCACAGTAATGGGCTAAAAGTCCATGGGTTTCTAAATAAATTTTATTAATTAATTAGGGTGGGCTAGAAAGAGACAAATAGGTCTAGAGTTTAAATAGGCTTTCTAAATAAGAAGGAGAAATAATTAAAACATTTGTTCATGAAGAATAATCTTTAGGGAAAAATGTATAATAAATTTCACGTGCACAACTCGTGAAATCAAACAATTCTCATTTAATTATAGTTGAAAAATCAGGATGTTACACTTCCATCTACACATCCTCGGTTAGGATATCCTCGAATACCATTCTTAAAACACATATATACTGGAATTAGTCCAGATATAGAAAAATTATAAAACATAAGTTGAAAAAAACAACAATATGAATTATAACTGTCTACAACTAGCTAAAACCCAACTCCTAAAAGACATCCAAATTTAATTTTCCTATTGTGTTGGACTGTAAATTGAAGTCGGCTCTGATACCCCTCTGTAACGCCCCGATTTTCATAGACTAGGAAACCGTGACATAAGCCAGAATCTTTTCCGTCAATTAGCGACTAGACAGAAAAACAGGAAAATTTAAAACTTTTTATTCAACACAAATGTATTACAAGTCCGAATGTTATAAAACAATAATACATTACATCAGTGTTACAATAATGCCATACAAGCCCAAGTGTTACAAACTTTCAATAAAAATTACATCAGAGTACAACGAATAATACATAATACTTGGTACTTTCACATGGATGCTTCTCGACAATTAATAAATTTACAATAGATGTTACAATAGTAACCAACATATATTACAATTGAAATCAACACTTTGCTTCTCTTACCTTGAGTCCTCCTGAATCATGTACCTGTAGTATTACAATCCAGTACCTATTGAAATGGGGACGTCAGTATATATACTGACGCTTTAAGGCTGATGACTAGCAGCGATTCTTAACTTTAAATAAACAGATTGATGAAAAGAGAAGCATGTATATATATAATTAACGTGTCAGTGTATGCTATGACTTAGACTCTAATGCAAGATTAACTAATGTAAGGATGTTCTTATTCCAATACAAGCGAGTCTTTGGAACAGTATGCATCCCATACCACATACGCCCATAACAAGTCGTTTCTTCATATATAGGGATTTGAACCCGCACCATGAATTCTACTCTTGTACTCAACCTGTTTCGTACTCAACCTATTTCTGAAGATATAGCGTGACTAATGAGGTTTCTCTGAAACGGTCTAATTCCGCCATTCGCAGTCATATAGTGGTGTCTCCGTTTGCCACTATTGCCCGACGTACCGTACCTCACTCAAAAATCTGATGAACCCTTAGAGTTAACTACAACATAGGTTAGCTCGAAGCATCCCCTGTGGCCCCCTAACAGATAGACCGTAGTCTATGGCTTGTTCGCCTTTCTTGATATAGAGCATGACGGAGTTCCGGGGGTCCATCCCCTAACTCCGACAGGAATCGCTCCCACCCTTATCATGGCACTTCAGAAATTAACAGACGAGATACGGATCCCGTACTCCCAACTCGTGAGAAGACATAGACTGTATCCCTTTGATAGGAAGGGTACAACCAATAACACTACCTAGTGTTGGCCTATAGAATAGGTCGAATCATAAGGTATCACCCTTAATACCAACTCTTTCCCTTCGGCGAAAATGATAATAAATAAGGGTTAAGTAGTAATAGCCATAAGTTACTATCCTGACGATGTCACTAATCCTAAACAATCCGAGGGATGACAACAGTACTAACACAACATGCTGGGTATTAAGTTAGACTTCGCAAGGTAACTCTACTAGGTGCTCAACTTAGACTTACCAGAATTCCTAAGGATTATGTTCATAGCTTATCAATCCAAGACCCCGGTAATACGAACATATTCGCATGCTACTACCGTGAACCTGGATTCCGTCTATACTCCTGGCCCGCGATCAATCTACACCGGTTAAGATTTGACGGTGCACGAGGGCTGACTCATCCACAGTCCATGAGGAGTAAGATAAATACGCGTTTTGATGGTCGATGGCTCCTAGGGCAATGATATCACCTTAGACGAGCACAACAGCAGCATACTAGCTAATAAGCTATATACGAGTAAACAAAACACATATGAGCTAAACGCACTGCGTATGAAACCAACAACTACGTACGAGCCAGGTGAGTTGCGTACGAGACAACCACATATCTACGAACCAAATAAGCTACATACAAGACAGATGAATCACATAGAAGCAACATAAAGTCTTCTAACAATCTAGAAGCAAAGTAACATGCTCACTAGTAAAACTTGATTTTTTATAATTAGAAACAACAGAGGAATCTTCTAACAGCCTAATATAAGCTTACTACTAATGAGTACACAAAAGCGACATAAAAAGTCTTCTAACAACCTAGAAGCAAACAGTGTTGCGCTTTATCAAAATTTGAAAAAATTAGACTTTTTAAAAAGGTGAGAACATCTACTACAACTCTCTAGTTGAAAACTTTTTCAGATTCGGTAAGGAACTCAAAATCCAGTCCATTAAACACCATTTCAAACCATAACAGTACATCCAAAAGTTGCAACTTTCCATACTCATAACTTTTGCTATACTTGTCGAAATTTAACGAAATATGACATTTTGAAAAGGAGAGAGCATCTACTACAACTCTCTAGTTGGCTACTTTTCCAAATTCAGTAAGAAAGAGGTACAAAAACATCAAACAATCTAAACAGCGAGCTTTCAGCAAAAAGGCCAGCTGCTGTAATTTTGTAAGGGTCATAACTCTTACTATACTTGTCGGAATCTAACCAAACTATACTTTCTGGAAAGGTGGGAACATATACTACAACTCTCTAATTGATTACTTTTTCAGATTCCTTATGGAATTCAATTCCTCGCTCTTTGAACACACAAAAGTAAACGAAAACAGCAGATTTTGATAGAAAAGCTGAAACTTATAAAGCTCATAACTTTTGTTATACTTGTCGGAATATAACGAAATAGGACATTTTGAAAAGGTGAGAATTCGCAAAAATTTCGTATTTTTTGGAGGTCGTTTGTATGGTTTTCTAGTCTAACCGCACTAAAAAATTTCTAAGTAATTTAGTATATATCGAACGATTATAAGTACGACTCAATCTACAATATCGTCGAGCGATCAACAGCAACTACGACTACAATTGCACCGTGTAAATTTATCAAAATACTACTTACAAAGTTCTACATCTACAATTTTTTGGGGCAATTTTAATATATTCAAGTAATTGGAAAGAGACAAAAGAAAAAAAAAATCAACACAAATACAACTACTAAGGCAAATAATTAGTCATTAACTTACAAAATAACTGCGAATTTTCCCAATGTAGGTGTTGTGGCCGAACTAGAGTTTCGATTTGTTTTCGAAGTTGGGATGAGGGAGTTGGGTTTCGATGTTTGGAGTACAGATTGGGAGAGAGAGATTGTATGGGAGCGGACGGAGGAGGAGGAGCGGACGAAGGAGGAAGAGAGGTTTGTGTTTGGATTAGGGTTAGGGTTTTCTGGGTTGGGAAGCAACAGACGAAAGAGAGAGAGAGAGAATCGCTGGAATGATAGAGGAGGGAAGGAAGAGAGGAGTCACCGGAGTGAGAAGCTCTCGATTTCAGCCGAGTTGGGTTTGAGTTCAGGAAGAAACGAGAGAGAGTGGGGAGAGATCGAGAGAAGAAGATGGAGTATGCAGAAGAAGAAAAAAACAACTTTTGCCTTAACCCGTTCTTGGAAATGACGGGATCTCAGTTGGCAACGGGTCTGTGCACACAGATCCGTTTGCAACCGAAGAAAGCCCATATATATATATATATATATATATATATATATAGAGAGAGAGAGAGAGAGAGAGAGAGAGAGAGAGAGAGAGAGAGTGTGTGTGTAACACCCCGAGAAAGAGAGAGAGAGAGAGAGAGTGTGTGTGTGTGTAACACCCCGAATTCTAAAATACAACTGAATTCGAGTTCCACAGGATCTTTACACTTCTTTCGTACAATTTTACAAGGAAATAAAAACTTTTCTTTTATCAGAGTTACATTACACTTGTACATTATCACAGTAGAAGCAACTTTAATCACAGCGGAAGCAACTTTACAATTATTTACATGGAACAACATTAAAATAGTCTTGCGCAGCATGTATACTTCAATTGTCAAGCATCTTTACCCTGCATATAAAACTGTGGACGCGTCAGTTCATTCAACTGACGAAATATTATACACGGCCATCCTCTCTATGCCGGAAACAGTATAACGATTCTCATTTCTTAACAACCACAAACTTGTCACAAACAAAGCTAAAGGGACTATCCTATTGATGTCGTGTTGTGAATGTGCACTTAGTCTTTAATGCAATTATTTATATTATATGACATTAATGCGCACTTGTTCAGAGTCTATGCAGCCTATACTATATAGGTCTGAGGGTAAGCCCTTAATCTTTCTTCTTCTTGTAGGATTCAATCCCTTGCCATGGCTTAATCTATTACTGTAACTACGGTAAGTATCCTAGATGTTTTCAGACCTACAAACTCATGTCTAGGCACTCTGGAGGGAATCCCAACGCACTGACACATGACTCATCATGCAGGCATCCTGTGGTAATTCAGCTCATACCATAGACATGACACCATCCGCAGTCGTCAAACACCCCACGAGCATCGCCACCGGGACGGTACTCTGGAGCAGTATCCACGCCCTATCATGACTCATCACAGGACATCCTGTGAATACTCTCACACCGCCAATCCAATGACCCTCATACTCAATGTTTTTCTCTTACTTTCATCACATCTTCACTATGTATCTAATCCTTAGTTTAATTGAATCATGCATAAAATTAACTCTTAGAGTGTAGCACTCCCACTATACCGGTCTTATTCATTTAATTTCACATGACCCAACCATGGTCTTCTCATTTCAAAATATCATTTCACAATTCTTTCATTGCCGGTATAAGGCTTGACTATACCCTAATTCTCAAATTCAACTCATAATTACAATGTCATACTCATAAGATTTTTTCATGATTAATCACAGTTCATGTTTCAAAAGCAGAGTATTCATGTATTCACAACTCATCACAATCAAAAATTCAATTTCACGTGCAATCCATATGTAAGAGTCAATTTCCAGTTAATAATCACCAATAATTCATGTATTCCACAAATCTATTATTCACATTTCGAAATCTTACCTCAAACACATTTTTTTGATTCCATTTAATCACACGAGTCACAACTTTTAAAAAATTCATCTTTTATAACCCAAAATTTTCATTTAATTTTCGTTTGTCTAAAAGAGTAATTTAATTTCAAAAATGAGTCCTTTCTTGCAAAAACCCCAATTTCTTATTCACACTTCATCAAAAGTTGTGTAAATATTTCCTAATAAGTTGCAAAAATTTTTAGTAATTAATCCATAATTTTTCCGATTTTTATTCTATTTTAGAAATTCAATTCAATTCGAAAATCTCAAAAAAAAACATTTTTTTTTCTAAACTCCAAAACCCACCAAGATTCGAACCAGCGACCAGCGGTGAGATAGACAGCGCACAAGACCAACGCACCAAAGCCGCAAGTCAATTCAACTAGGGGTTATAAGCCCTATGTGTTCTGTTCTCGGTGATTTGGGTTTTTAACAAAAAACAACAAAATAAAACGCAGCCGTGGGGTATCAAACTCAAGACCTCCGACTACTGTAGCGAACCCAAGTCTCTTCTGACCAGTTGGTCTAAGTGGACATATCGATTGGAAGGTATTTAAAATAGGTTTTGATATTAATTATCTGTTCAAAGCCATACTTCAAAATTTCTCAAAAGCAAATTTGTCTCTTTTTCTCCTCTTTTGAAAACAAAAATGTTCAGAATAAAAATACATTTAATTTAACAATAACCAGTATATTTAAAGGTATTTTTCCCTCTTTTAAAACATGTATTTAGCCTTAGTTTGCATTTTATGAACATTATTTCGACATTTGAAAACTATTACATAATTGTTCATAAATAAGGATGATTTCTCACACAAAATTCACTACAATGATGTTTGCTTACACATTGATAACTATAATATTTTTAGAGCACAAAATCAACTTTATAAGTGAGTAAAAACTTCCATTTTATTAATTAATCTACACATAATACATTCAACTATTCGTATGCAAAAAGGACATTCTTTTTCATTTATTCAAAATTTTCACATGATATGTATAGCAATGGGGAATTTCAATACATCTATTAACAATCATTTCTATCAATTCATCTTTAGCACACTATTTTACTTGGCATTTTAAATCAATAAGCATGGTTCAATTTCTTCCTAGTGAATTTCACATAATTGCAATTTAGCATAACTAACATACATTCTAAAGCTATAAAGAGTGAGAACATACACTTCCAAATAAATCTAATCATCAAAATAACACACATTTGCTAGTTTCTCAATTCTACTTTAAATAGGAAAAACATGTATTTCATCTCAATTAATTACTTTATAATAACACAATCAATTTATTCCTAACATGGTTCCTACTTTAGAAGTCATGAGAAACACCCACCTTTTGAAGAAAACTAATAAGAAATCTCCTAGAGCCTCCTAGAATGCGAGAGAGTGCCTCCTCCTCCTAGATTGCGGTGCAACGAACTCCTTCCCTTGCTTCCTTGCCAAAACCGAGAGCTCCAAGTGATATGATGGCCGGCCTCCAATGGGGTACACACATACACTCACACTCACACACTAATATATATCTCCTATGTAATGTCTTCTTTCAATATTTGCTTTAGTGTAGAATACAAGTATGAAGGGGGGTATTTATACTAATTTTAGAATAGATTGGAGGGCTAGGATTTATTGGATAGTTATAGATTGAATGGCTAGGATAGGAGAGGAAGTTGTAGCAACCACCCACACACAAAGTAACCACCCATTTACACTCACCCACACTCCCCATCATCCAAGCCCATACCCGACCTCCAACTAGCGTGCATTGCACATGCCACCTAGTACCCCTATTTAGAAGTTTGTACAATTTAATTAATCAAAATGTTCACCATTTGTCTCTACATGACAAGTGTGACCATTTAATTGATTTATTAAATTTGTGGGCTTCACAATTAGTGAGCTTAGGCTTGTGGGCCAAGAGAATAAAAATAAAGAATTATTAAAGTAGGCTCAACAAATAAAATAGTGTTTTTAGGCTTTAGAAATAGGCTTTTTAGAAAGGTAAAGGAAAATTGTTCATACAAAAAAATAAAATTTTATATATAAAATAAATAAATAATATACACATGAAATTTGCACGTGCACAACACGTGAAAAATCAATATTTTATTAAAATAAAAGTTTAGGGTATTACAGAGAGAGCAATGCTTCATTGAAAACGTGTCTGTTTTCACAGACCCGTGAAAACAGCAATTCTGGCCATTGGATCGCTCTTGATCGTGATCAATGGATCAGATCGAGCTCGCCCATCACCCATCTCACTTAAGTGGCGGGGTAATTTGGGAATTTCGTCCCAAATAACTCTTCACCTCATTTGCTCTAAAAAATTGAATGAACCTAGGCCGTTGTTTGAAACACCGGCCTAGGTTATAAAAAATTGAATGAACCTAGGCCGTTGTTTGGAACAACGGCCTTTTATAACCTAGGCTGTTGTTCCCAACAACGACCTAGGCTATAAAATTTCGTTGTTTCAAACAAACTTGGCTATAAAATTTTACAGCCTAGGCTGTTGTTCCAAACAACGGTCTAGTTTCATTCAATTTTTTATAACCTAGGCTGTTGTTTCAAACAACGGCCTAGGTTCATACAACCAAAGCGAGTCTGTTTTCAGAAAATAGACCCGTTTTCAATGGAGCATTTCACACACACACACACACACACACACACACACACACACACACACACATATATATATATATATATATATATAGGAAATGGTCCATTGAAAATGGGTTTGTTTTCACGGGTTGGAAAACACCAATCTGAGCCGTTGGATCACTTTGATCGTGATCAGCGGCTCAGATCGCCTCCGCCCATCACCCAATATCACTTAAGTGGCGGAGGGTTATTTTGGAAATTTCGTCCCAAATAACTCTTTGCCTGATTCGCTCTGAAAAAATGAATATAACCTAGGCCGTTGTTGGGAACAACGGCCTAGGTTATAAAAAATTGAATCATAGGCCGTTGTTTGGAACAACAGCCTTGTTCTAAATTTTTATAACCTAGGCTGTTGTTCCAAACAACGGCCTATGATTCAATTTTTTATAACTAGGCCGTTGTTCCCAACAACGGGAACAACGGCCTAGGTTATATCAATTTTTTTAGAATCTGTTCAGCGAAGAGTTATTTGGGACGAAATTCTCAAAATAACCCTCCATTGATCAATTGAAACGGGTTATGGGGAGCTCGATCTGAGCCGCTGATCACGATCATGAGCGATCCTACGGCTCAGATTGGTGTTTTCCAACCCGTGAAAACTAGACCCGTTTTCAATGGAGCATCACCAACCCGTGAAAACTAGACCCGTTTTCAATGGAGCATTTTCCTATATATATATATATATATATATATATATATATATGAGGTTTCTTCCATTGCAAACGCAAATATTTGTGCACACCACTTAACCCGTCATTGGCAATGACGGGTTAAGGCAAAATATAAATTTTTGCCTTAATCCTTAACCCGTCATTGGTAATGACGGGTTAAATGGTGTGCACGCATTTGTACCAATGACGGGTTGAATGGTGTGTACGCATTTGTACAACATTTGCGTTTGCAATGGAAGAAATGCATATATATATTTAGGGTAAAAGGGATATGAGCAACTTGCTCATTTAGTAAATGAGCAATTGATCATGTGGCATGCATGTAATACATTGGACAACTAACTCTTTTAAGGATTTTCCAATCACATGCATGCCACATAATCAATTGCTCATTTACTAAATGAGCAAGTTGCTCATATCCCTTTTACCCATATATATATATATATATATATATATATATATATATATATATATATATATATATAAATGCTCCATTGAAAACGTGCTGTAGTGATGAAAACATGGAAAACCACTTAGGCCGTTGTTGGAAACAACGACCTAGGTTATAATGCATTACAACCTAGGTCGTTGTTTCCTAGGTGGTTTTCACATGTTTTCACAACATTTGCATTTTCAATGGAGCATTTCCCTATATATATATCTATATAATAAAACACAAAGAAAGCTATCAAGTGGTTCTCCTTCAATCCCCTCAAAAATCAAAAGCCCAGATCTAATCTGACAAAACATATTTTTCCCCCATAAGTTTCCTCCAAAACTCAAATTCAAATCCCCCACCCAAAACAACTCCTATATTTTTATTTTTTATTTTTTCTCTCTCTCTCTCTCCTTCCCTCTTCTATTCAAAAAATTAAGAAAATTTTTTAAAAAAAAATTAAAAAAATAAAAAATTTAAAAACTAAAAAAATTAAAAATTTAAAAGCTTTAAAAATAGTTCGAAAAAATCAAAAAAAAATCATATAATATGTTTTTTGTTGGACCCCAAAAGTTTCTCATATAATATGTTTGCTACTTCAATTAATTTGCTCGACCTCCAAAACTATTTTATATGATCAAATATGGTGCATCGTTCCGAAGACGTGTCGTAGGCACGTGTCAACGGGCAAACCTAGTCTATATAATAAAACACAAAGAAAGCTATCAAGTGGCTCTTATTTAATAGGGTTGAAATCATCGGTCCAGATCTATCCTCACAAAACATATTTTCCCGCCCAAAAGTTTCCCCTCAAAACTCAAATTCAAATCCCAAAACAACTCCTTCATTTATTTATTTATTTATTTATTTCTCTCTCTCTATTTACTCAGAAATTTATATTTTCAGATTTCAGGTTTGTAAATTTTCCGATTTTTTATGCATTTTTTTTTTTGACTGGTAAAAGGTAGGATTATCCTACCTCACAGATTATGCATTTTTTTATTGCTCATGTTACATTCAAAATAGCAAATATCTCATCAACAGTTAAATTTCATCATTTTCCATACTCAAAGTTCTAAGAAGTTGGATCTTACACCACCATTTATAATTATTTTTCAACATATACTAATGAAAACATGGACTTTTATTTACAACTAATTATTGTTTTACTATTCAAACTTGAGCTACATAATTGTTATTTTACTGTTTACAAGACTTTCATATGTTGTATCGTTACGTGTTGTAGGCACGTGCCCACGAGCAAATCTAGTATATATATATATATTATAACTGAATTAAGCAGAAAACAAAACTACAAAACAAAACTACATTATCATGATCCTCAACCTTGTCACATAACATTAGATCGAATATTAAGCAAAAGATAATCCCACAACAAATTTGACAAGAATTTTACAGTCTGCTCGGCTAACAGCTTGACAATAACAAACCGATAAAAGAAAATAAAGTTAGGAAGGAGATAACGGTGGCCTGGGTTATCGTTGTGGCCGCAACCATGTGGGGACTTTGGCTGGATCGTAATGAATTGTGTTTCCGTAACACTAATAATAGATTAGTGATGCATAAAATATTTGCTTCGATTCACGTTTGGGCATGTCAAGCATTGGGCATGTCAAGCAGAGGCAAAAAAGAGGCTGTGCATGGAAGATGAGGAGTGGATCAGGACTGGAGGGCACGAGTCATTGGAGGGCTGAGTTTGCTAATATGTACTAATATATTAGTATGATTTGTTGTTTTGACGAATGCTTGGTATTGGTGTATTATTGTAATATATTTCTACTTGTTTCGTTAATCTATTATTAATGAATCAATGATGATATCATCTTATTTTTAGGAAAAAAATTGCCATTATTATCTATATCTTTCTCACTGTAAACACTTTGGTGTCTTCTATTCAAACTTGATAAATTAGCCTCACGGCCCTCACACCATCTCATCAAGAGAACCATCAAATCTACCAAACTACCATTCATGTACACCCAACAACAAAGATTCGTAGTAGTAGAGAAAGCCGCATATAGCTTTCCTCTCTACCTAACCTCGAACTGTAAACAAGATAAAACAGTCCCTTACAAGAAAATAACATAACTCTGCTATCTGAGACGGCTTTATTGCTCTTGAAAGAACAATTAACGAACTAAAAAGTCCAAAGATATGCAACGACATTACTTCATCCTCCCGTTTCTCGAGGGTTTTGTATATATGTCAATAATTTCTGTTCTTATTTCCATAGCTTGACGGATTTGTGGTGGCTGGCAGAGGCGACCAGTCCGGTGGTAGGAGATTGCGCCAAGGCAGCAATCAAATCATCATGGGCAGTAATAGTTAAGGTTTGGTTCTCCACCATGTTCCATAGCTCCAAAGACTGCCATATATTAAAACTTTAGTGAAAGCTGCAAAGAGTAAATACGTTTGTAGCAGTACTATGACATTGTCAAGTACCTGATTAGCTCTGGTCTAATAAAAATATTAAGAAAAATGTGAAGTGTCTAATTATCTTCCAAGGAGAAGATAATGCTAGCATTTTCTTAACTATCTTCTTTTGAGAATGACAGCAACAGCAACAGCAACATTCTTCAATGCTATTATGTCTCCGGGTATTAGGATAACGACGTGTGTATGTCTGTATGTGTGCGTTTTGTGGGGGCAAGAATAGTGTTTACAGTTGCAGCCACCAGGGAATCCCTCCCCCATAAATGAGTGATTTAAAGAAAAAGAGTTGCTAATCTAATCCAGTAATTTTGAATAGAACCAAAAGTTACCTGATACCCTCCAATAACCAAAAGAGATGAATAATTTGGATGAAAGACACAGGAGTGAAACTTATTCACGCTGGTAGTACGCTCATCGATACACTCTCCCGATACCAGCGACCACACTTTCACAGAATCTTGGCTAACTGAAGCCAGGTATTCTCCATTATTGTCCCAGCAAACAGAATGCACCTCCTTTGTATGACCCTGCATATAATGTCATTCAATAACTAAGAAAAAGAGGATAGCAAAAATTGATAGACAAAATTATCTTTCTCCATCTGAAGTAGAACACTATGAGTGCTGCTCAACTCTTTCAATCTACTACAGTTGGCAACGGCAATGCATGTGCCTTCATTCATAATGCTATTACAAAAAATATCGTGGATTCTTGGAGATGTACAAGATTTCTTAGCACACTAATTTTTCAAGCATGATTGTATGTGCTTCCCTGAGTTCCCTCCACAAATTTATCCATCGACAGTCTTATTATTCCGGAATGTAAGATTTTCACATTTCTCTAAATTCACATTGATTCCCTTAATGCAGCATACTAAAATTGCATAAAATGATTATGAAATAATATAAATTAATAAACACATAAAATACATGTATTTAATCTACATTTCCACCAGATATCATCCTGATTTATATATAGAGACCGAGGTTCATGTTGAAAACAGATTTGGGGAAAAATAATTGTTATTCTTCTTGTCTTTTATTCTTTACAGTATACATCTATATATAGGGATTACATACTTGGAGGAGAAGAAAGGAGATTGAGAGAAGATTGAGGGGTGAGAGATTTGGGAAATCTGATTCCTATAGATTAGGAAACAAAATATACATATTAATCCTTACTACATTTCAACACTTCCCCTCAAGTTGGTGAATAGATATTGAACATGCCTAACTTGTCAACAAATTTCAAGAAGAGCTGACTCGAAACTGCCTTGGTCAGGATATCTGCGTGCTGATCTTCTAACTTAACTTTAGATATCTCAATGACTTTCTTATCTAATTTCTCCTTGATGAAGAATCTATCCACCTCTACATGTTTCTTCCTATCATGTTGAACTGGATTGACGGCAATATCACATGCTGCTTGAGTGTCACAATACACCTTCATAGGTTCATTCGGACCACAACCTAAGTTCTGCAACAAGAGTTTCAGCCATAAAGCTTCCGCTATACATAAAGCTACTCTGCGATAGTCAGTCTCTGCACTAGAGCATGCAACAACGTTCTGCTTCTTGCTTCTCCATGTAACTATATTTTCTTCAACAAAGGTGAAGTATCCTGAAGTGGAGCGCCTATCAATTATAGATCCTGTCCAATCAGCATCAGTATATGTCTCAACCTTCAAGTGACCACGTTTCGCAAATAGGACCCCTTTTCCTGGAGCAGACTTAATATATCTCAGAATTTTCATCACTGTATCCATGTGATGTTCCTGAGGTGCATGCATAAACTGACTTACCACACTCAAAGCATATGATAAATCTGGCTGTGTATGCGCAAGATACATCAGTCAGCCAACCAATCTCTGATATCTTTCCTTATCACAAGGCACATGATCAGATTCGTTGCAAAATTTCAGTCCTTCTAATGGTGTACCAATCGGCTAACAAGTAGACATTCTAGTTTCCTTCAATAAATCGAGAGCATATTTTCTTTGAGACAGAAATATACCATTTCTCGAGCGAGAAACTTCAATACCAAGAAAATATCTCAAAGAGCCAAGATCCTTCATTTCGAACTCTTATGACAAGTAGCTCTTCAATGTCATTCTCTCATCAGGATCATTCCCAGTTACTATCATGTCATCCACATATATAATGAGAGCAGTAATCTTACCTTCTTTCTGTTTCAGGAATAAGATATGATCTGAATTACTCTGACAATATCCGAATGTCCTCATTGCTTTTGTAAACCTCCCGAATCAAGCTCTCGGCGACTGTTTAAGTCCATACAGTGCTTTCTTCAAACAACATACTTTATTGCTGTATTGGACTGGTCTGTTTGACCCTGGTGGAAGATCCATATAAACCTCTTCTGTCAATTCCCTATATAAAAATGCATTCTTCACATCAAATTGCTCCAACGGCTAGTCAAAATTTACAGCAAGTGACAGTAGGACTCGAACAGTATTGAATTTTGCCACAGGTGCGAATGTATCTTCATAATCAATCCCATACGTTTGAGTGTATCCTTTGGCAACCAGCCTTGCTTTGTATCGCTCTATTGAACCATCGGACTTATACTTCACCATATAAATCCATTTGCATCCTATTGGCTGCTTCCCTGCTAGCAGCTTGACTATCTCCCAAGTCTCATTCTTTCTCAAGGACTTCATCTCCTCATCCATAGATGCTTTCCATCTTGGATCAGTAAGGGCTTTCTGCACACTATTAGGAATATATACAATAAATAATTGATTTACAAATGACTTATTTGATTCCGACAAGTGGTGAGTGGATACATAATTACTCATGGGATATTTGATGTTACTAGTAGGATCAGATTTATAAGTGGGTTTTGGAATACCTCTATTAGTATGGTGCGGGAGTTCTCTTCTAGGAGCTTCGGACAACGATGACGATTGGTTTTGGGGTTCTGACGGTTCACTTTCACTGAGATTTGGTACTGGTTGCAATTCTTCAAGAGGGTCTTCTTCAAGAGGGGCTTCTTCCCTTAGTTACACTTCTTCGTGAGGGTTTTCCTCCCTTGCTAGGTCTTCATTCAAGTGTTCGCCATTATTTGTATCCAGTTGTTCGTTCTGACTGGTAATTACTTCATCAAACCCAAGAGTCTGAACTTCACTAACCCCTTCATCATACCCAAGAGTCTGAACTTCACTTCGGTACTCCCCCTAAAGTTCAGTTGTAGAAGAAGAAAAATACATCTCATCTTCATGGAACACAACATCCATAGTCAGAAACTTCCTTTGAGTTGGTGGGTGATAGCACCGGTACCCTTTCTTACCTTGTGCATATCCCACGAAAACACAGCAGATAGCTCGAGGAGTTAACTTATTACGTTCATGTTGATGAAGATGAACAAATGCAACACACCCAAACACCCGAGGTGGCAAGTTGACGACTTTTGGTGCATTCACAGCTTCAGTTAATGCTTAAAATTGTGTGAGGAAGTTTAGGATACTAGAGGGAACTCAGTTGATTAAGTATGCAGCAGAAGCAAGGACTTCTCCCCAATAAATGAGTGACATATTTCCATGGATAAGAGAAGTACGGACCACCTCGAGCAAGTGTCTATTTTTTCTTTCTGCAATCCCATTCTGTTGAGGTGTATATGAGCATATAGTCTGGTGAACAATGCCGTGTTCCACCAAATATTTTTGCAGATTCGAACTCAGGTACTCTCCGCCATTATCACTCCTAAGAACTTGAATCTGTGATTTATATCGAATCATAACATGCTTGTGAAATTTTTGAAACAAGCTACTAACTTCACTTTTCGACTTCATCAAACAAATTCAGGTCATACGAGTACAGTCATCAACAAATGTCAAACCATTTGGCACCTCCAAATGTAGTGTTTTTGGCTGGACCCCAAATATCAGAATGGATAATCAAAAATGGAAGAGAGCTTCTACTTGGACTTAGAGGAAAAGAGACACAGTGATTTTTTTCAAGTTCACACACATCACACCGAAAGATAGAAATATCCAACTTTAAAAATAAACTTGGAAATAATTTCTTCAAATAACCAAAAGAAGCATGCCCTAGACGTCGATGCCATAGTCAAATATCTGATTTCTTTTTCTCACCTTCGGATTCTTCCAAACTTAGAGCTTGAGTCAACTTGCATGAACTTTCAGATTCTAAATCCAGGTAATAGAGCTTCCCGTGTCTAACCCCATAACCAATCATCTTGCGAGTCCAAATATCCTTTAAGCACACAATGTGAAGGCCAAAAGACTACAATGCAATGTAAGGCAGTAGTTATTTGAGCAACAGATAATAGGTTAAAATTCAAGGATGGCACAACTAGGGCAGTATCTAAGGTTAGGTTATTTGTGAGAGGTATGGTACCCTCGCCAGTAATAGTGGCAGGATCACCATTGGCAGTGGACACAGTTAATTTGGTGGAAGGTTAAAAATTTTGAATTTGTCTAGAATCAAAAGTCATATGGTCGGTAGCACCCGAATCAATTATCCATGCATTATTCATAACAGAGCCAGAAATATTAAAAACCTTACCATCATTACCTGCAGCAGCACGATCAGCAACTCCACCTGCGACAGTGGGTTGATTGCAAGTGTTCTCCTGAATATCCCTACTATGATCCTAGATCTCCAGATAGCCGATAATCTTATAACAATGAGCTTTCGTGTGGCCGATCTTGCCACAATGAGTACACTGTTGGAAAATAATCTATGTGGGCTCACATATGTGACTAAATGTATAATTTCTATTCTAAAGTCTAACCCGAATTAAAGTGATCTAATCAAGATTAAGTAATGAGTTAAAAGCATATAATTTAAAGTGTGATATAACACGTGTAGAGACCGTAAAGTAAATTTCTCATTTTGTGATGGGAAAAATTGAAAATCAATAATTATCAATTAGGGTTATGGTCCCCTATATATACATATCTTCTTATTCTATCTGTCATCCCATCAACAGAAGAATAGAGAGAAGGCCTCTTATAGAAGTGCGTATCATATAGGAAGATCCAAACCCTCTGCGCAATCTCCATCAATGGCTTCAGGTTAGTACTCCCGCTTTTAATGTTCTTCTTCTTTTGATTTAGCAAAGATCTATAGTTTCATGAATTAGGATTTTATATTAAAGCATTTTTGCAACATGATTAAGATCTAGATTCATAGAAACATGTTTTAAGTTGTTATTAATGTTTTATGCATGTTCTTAAGTGTATATAAAATTTCAACATTTGGTATCAGAGCCATCTTTGCTGAATTAATTGAAAAAATTTAGGGTTCCTTGTTTAAAGAATGTTAGGGCTTCTTGTTTAAAGAAACTTAAGAAATTTAGGGTTCTATTTGATCTTCCTGCTTAAGAAATTTAATTGAAAGAAGAATTGGATCAATTATTTTACAGATCTAAAAAAAGTAAGTTTTTTTTAATGGTTTTGGATGATCCTTTTCTGTTGATGTGGTGATATTGGTTGATTCATATCTCTGACACTCTGTGTCATAGAAAGATTGGAGATTTTTGATCGTTCAAATTTTTTTTTAAAGCATGAATGCCAAAGGAAGCAAGTGCAGTAGTTGATCGTCGTTACCCACAAAATCTTGGCACTTTATATAGAATAATATATTGTGATGTGTTTTTGATAAATCTGATTGCACATGGGGTGGGGCCCACGGGATGGCTTCAGATATGGTTGAAATTTGTGTGGGATAGTTGTACTTGAATTTTAATGAAAGGAAGATGTACCTGATGCATGGTTTAAACATCATTTATTATGGATGTTGATTAGATCTGATGTTTGCCCAATGATTACCCAATGATTATTCATGTTTTAAAACAACTTTTTAAACTATACACACGTGATTAGATTTCCTATATCATACCGGTTACCAATAATAGCTTTTTGATTGGTATACCGGTTCCCAACTATACACACAGTATAACACAGAAAGATATGGTTTAGATATTAATTTTATGTTGTGTGTATTTTTGATTAATTTGATATTATCAATAACTGTAGATAGATATGGATCAGTTATGGTTTTGTTATCTTTTTAAATAGATATTATCTTGACATTATCCATCTACAAATAAAGTAAAATTACAAAAATTAAGGAAAAGATAAAATTTTGGGAAACAATTAAAATTCAAATTTTGGTTGTGGTTTTTCTTATGAATGTCTAATATTTTGAATAGATCAATTGAAACAAAATGTTGCCAAAGTGACCTCTTTTGTGTAATTTATTTAAAATATCAAGATGATTGTGTGTTTGTAATTCATGCGTTTATTAACTGACCCAAAGGTAAGTTGATATTTGACCGAATTTCATACACATCTGTGGTAATAAATATGTGACAATTATAAAGTATTCCATGTGAACAATAAGTCAGTCCAAAGAATGACTTATTATTTGACAGGATTTATTATCAATATTTGATTACTATAACAAGAGTACCGCTTACAGTTAATGTTACTGTCCAAAGACTTGATATTAACGTTGTGCCTGGTATCTTGAGATGGGATTAACCATTATTTGAATTTATTGTTTTATATGGATTCTCATGTGAGCTTATTTTGTTGTTTTTGTTCTATATTCAGCTAGTTTATCATCTGCTGCCTCAATAACTGCTAACATCAATTTTATTCCCATGCTTAATGGGACAAATTTCAAGAATTAGAGAAGGAATCTTAAGGATATGGTAAGGAGTATGATTGCTCATCCCACCTTACCCGAGTCCCCCTGGGGAAAAGCATTAAAGACAACAGCTTACATTCTCAATAGAGTACCACCTAAAGCAGCTGCAAAAACACCTTATGAGCTTTGAACAGGTCGAAAGCATAGTCTAAAGTACTTTCACATTTGGGGATGTCCAGTTGAGGCAAGGCCTTACAGACCACATGAAAAGAAATTGGACTCCAAAACAGTGAGCAACTACTTTATTGGTTATTCTGAACGATCTAGGGGCTATAAGTTTTATGATCCCACACTTAGAAATATTTTTGAGACGGGAACTACAACATTTTTTGAGGAAGTTGAGTTTGGGGGAGAAATAAAGTTAGGGACATTGCTTTTTAGGAGGAATTGGATTCAATTACAAACCCAATTCCTACTATCACTTTTGACAATATTCAGGTTCCCACACCTATTATTGATCAAGAAGTGAATCCGGAACCTTAACATGACAATGCTGAACAACCCCCCATTCAAAATGAGGTAATTGTTCCAGAAGAACAAACTCAACAACCTCAAGAAACAGTGCCATTAAGGAGATCCACAAGTGAAAGGAGGAATGCTATTCCGGATGATTATATTGCATTTCTCCAAGAATATGAGGATGACAATGGAATGATGAAAGATGATCCAATCACATTTCATCAGGCCATGAAAGGTTGTAACTCTCAAAAGTGGATTAATGCCATGAATGAGGAGTATAAGTCTATGCAAGACAACAAAGTTTGGGAACTTGTCCCATTACCAGAAGGTGCAAAACCAATTGGTTGTAAATGGATATTTAAGACCAAGAGGGATGCAAATGGTAATGTGGAGAGGTATAAGGCACGTCTTGTAGCTAAAGGCTATACTCAGAAAGAAGGCATTGATTTTACAAACTTTCTCTCCAGTTTCATCAAAAGACTCGTTTAGGACAATTATGGAAATTGTTGCTCATCTTGATCTTGAGCTACATTAGATGGATGTCAAAACGGCGTTTCTCAATGGCGACATTGACGAGACAATTTATATGGTGCAACCAGAAAACTTTGTGTCGGGAGATCCAAAGAATATGGTTTGCAAATTGACAAAATCCATCTATGGACTCAAGCAAGCTTCTCGTCAATGGTACCACAAGTTTCATCAAGTAATTATCTCATTTAGTTTTGAGATGAATATAGTTGATTATTGTGTGTATCACAAGTTCAGTGGGAGTAAGCATATATTCCTAGTTCTATATGTCGATGACATATTGCTTGCCACTAATGATATAGATTTATTGCACGAAACTAAAAGGTTTCTGTCCAAACATTTTGAGATGAAGGATCTTGGGGATGCCTCTTTTGTATTAGGAATTCAGATACACCGAGATCGTTCTCGAGGTATTCTAGGATTATCACAAAAAGGGATACATCGATAAAGTACTCAAAAGGTTTGGCATGCAAGATTATAGACCAGGGAATACCCCTGTTGCTAAAGGAGACAAATTTAGTCTTAATCAGTGTCCTAAAAGTAACCTTGAAATTCAGGAAATGCAAAAGATCCCCTATGCATCAGCTATTGGGAGTCTAATGTATACTCAAGTATGTACGCGTCCGGATATTGCGTACATTGTTGGGATGTTAGGCAGGTATTTAAGCAAATCTGGTATGGACCATTGGATAGCAGCCAAGAGGATTATGAGGTATCTTCAAAGAACAAAAGATTATTTCACTCACACCTGGAAATCTTCGAGAATACCCCACACCGCAAGCGATGGCACCTCATCACACGAATACCACATGTGCATCGCCTCGACCCCGATAATTTCGGAGATCAATCCCACCCACACCACAGGTAATTCCGGAGACTATTTCACTCACACCTGGATAATTCCGGGGATTATCTCACACCGCAAGCCATACTGAGGTCCATAACTCATGTTCTCGTTCATCATATCACCACTAGTGTCTGTCCTTATCATTTAGGTTATTTGATTACTTTACGAATCTCCTAGAGTCGGTGTACCCTACCGGACTTAACTTAACAAATGATCAACTAAAATGCCTCAACAGGCCCAAACATAAATATCTCAACTGCCGGTAAACTAGGATCACACACACCCTCTAGAGACTCACACTCAAATATCCAAACCAAACTTCCAATATGAATTGCTTAGTCAAAACAACTTGAAAACATATGTTCAGTAGAAGATAAAGTATAAAATAGTAAGTTATAGATTAAAACATTTAGAGGATAAATCATTTGAAAGAACATTCAAAAATATAAAGATACATCAGTACCAGTCGACTATAGACAAGCGTAAGTCGACTGTCCAGAAAGAGAATTCCATGGTTTTAAGAAAATAATTCTAAGTATAACAGTTGACTGTAAAGGGTATAGGTCGACTGTCCAGAGAGAAAAATTACAATAACTTCGAGAAAATAATTCTAAGTGGTACCAATCGACTGTAAAAGTCCTAAGTCGACTATCCAGAATGAATTTTCAAGAAAATCTAGAGAACATAACAGCCGGGTCGTGTCGGTCGACTGAGAAGTCATACCAGTCGACTGTCGACCTGTAGACTGCATACTTTTGGTTGTGCACATCTCAACCGATACGTAGTTTTACTTTATGAAAATGATTTCTTCGAAAGGCTCATTTCTTATATGATCAAATACAACTTGTAGGACATATAATGGTCCACAAAACTAAATCAAAACTACTTGAATTTATAAAAATAGAGATTCTGTTAATTTCTTTCGATTAAAACATGGATTGTGCATATAGTCAAAAATAGAGTTTCTTAAAAAATTTATTGATCACTGAATTAGTTTCGTATTCAGATCCAAACCATATAAATATCCAAATCTCGAAGAAAATCCCCAATTTGGGTATATTCATCAAACTCAATCCAATTTATCTCGAATCCAAATCTCAAGACATGATCTCCTAATTCATCCCCTTCTCAACATTTCCTCAATCTCAATCACCATTATAACTCATACACATAATCAGTTTATAACATAGCCATATCCAGTTTCATTCAACCAATACTCCAAGGTAATAAAAATCTCATCTTTATTAGGTTTATGTATAAAATCTACCATATCCAATCAATCCAACATTGATCCAAAAGAGATGGACTACCCACATACAATTTTATTTACAAACAACTAGGGTTTCACAAGATCCAATTTTTCATCCATCCATCCAATTCATAATGCGCATATTTCTATTCATACCCTGAACATGCTTTCTAGCAATTAAAATTCAATATCCAAGATCCATTAAAACATTCATAGATCAAACAACCAAATTATACCACTCACATACATAAAACAAAACAACAAAATCACTCACATGCAAAATACACAAAGCAAAACAAACAAGTCACTCACCTCAAATGAAGAAATCTTGATAAGAAAACCTTTCTTTTGCGAAATCCAAGATCCCCTCCTTAAATCTCCAAAAAATAATAAAACCCTTGTGTTGTGCAGCGAAAGATGGCTGCACTTCTTTTAAATGGGCCGGAATTGAAGATTAGGGTTTTTAAACACATTTGCAAAATAACCCCTTGAAACTATAACTTTACGTAAATAGATCCCTATACTTGGAAACTTGATAAAATCAATTAAATTGATATTTAAAAGTAAAATAGACACCTTATTTCCAGCCGGCACTGTTTGAAAAGTCCAGGAAAATAGTTTTGCACTTTCATCCCTCAAAATAACAATTTTGCAAAAAGATCCTTCTTTTTCGTAATATTTGCAAATAGATCCAATAAATATCAGAAAAATCTGGAAAAATTACAAATAATTCCCAAATAATAAATGATGATTTTTGATGAAGAAATTTTGGCTTTTGAACTTCTCAAGAAAATATTTGCACGTGTTTTGCACGTGTAAAAAGGATAAATCTTCAGAAAAATGTTTATTAAATCTCCAAAAATCATTTTAATTCATTTATAAACCTTTTAAAAATATATTTAAAAATACGGGGTACTACATCACTCCCTCCTTAGAAGAGTTCTGTCCTCAGAACTACTACTAATGAGGTCCAAACAAGAATAAACAAGGAAATTGAAATCTCATAAATAAACCATAATTCAAACATTCACATAGAAGGACATAATCAAATAAAAGAAATACAACTCAGTCCAATAGTACAATCATCCAAAGAAATGCCATCACATAAGCAAGATAAAATCATATAAAAAGCTCAGGAAAATCCTTCTGCATGCGATCCTCTGGCTCCCAAGTAGCCTTCTCGAACTGCTGATTCCTCCACAGCACCTTGACCATAGGTATCACTTTACTCCTAAGAACTTTCTCCCTATGGTCAACGATCTCAACAGTTCCTTGTAACTCAATTTTACCTGTAGACCTTTAGGAATCCTCTATCAACTGATGATTCTGATCTGGCACATACTTCCGCAACAATGACACATGGAACACATCATGCACCTGTGCCAACTCCTCTGGAAGCTTCAATCTATATGCTGTCTTGCCAGTCCGCTCCACGATCCTGTATGGCCCAATATACCTTGGCGCCAACTTGCCTCCCTTACCAAACCTGATCACTCCTTTGGTGGGAGACACCTTGAGGAAAACTGCATCCCCAACCTCAAACTCCAAGTCCCTTCGTCGAGTATCAGCATAACTCTTCTGCCGACTCTGAGCCTCAACCAACCTTTTGCGAATTAGTTCAATCTGCTCTGACGTCTGCTGTATGATCTCAGGACCAAACATCTGCCTCTCACCAACCTCGTACCAACAAACAGGTGTCCTGCACCTCTGCCCGTACAAAGCCTCATACGGTGCCATCCCGATACTCGCATGGTAACTGTTGTTATAAGCAAACTCAATCAATGCCAAGTATCTCTCCCAGCGACCACCGAAATCCATGACACAAGCCCTCAGCATATCTTCCAACACTCGATTCACTCTCTCAGTCTGACCATCAGTCTGTGGATGAAATGCGGTAATGAAATCAGTTCTGGTGCCCAAAGCTGCTTGTAGGCTCTTCCAAAACCTTGAAGTGAACCTTGCATCTCTGTCGGAAACAATCGACACAGGAATTCCATGAAGTCTCACAATTTCACCAATGTACAACTTAGCCAATTTCTCCAATGACCAAGTAATCTTCATGGCTAGAAAGTGAGCCAACTTAGTCAAACGGTCCACAATAACCCAAATCGAGCCATTGCCCTTCGAACTCCTCGGCAAACCTGTGATGAAATCCATACTGATGTTCTCCCATTTCCACTCCGGAATGGGCAACGACTGTAACAAACCTCCAGGTCTCTGATTTTCTGCTTTGATCTGCTGACAAGTCAGACACCTTGCCACAAAATCTGCCACATCCCTCTTCATACCAGACCACTAAAAGTGTTGTTTGATGTCCTTATACATCTTCGTGCCTCCAGGATGTACTGACAATAAGGTACTGTGTGCTTCCTGCAAGATACTCTCTCTTGAATCTGCATTATTCGGAACACACAACCTCTTACCCATCCAAAGAACTCCATCTTGGACACGAAACTCTGATAGCTTGCCTTCTGAAACCTGTTGCTACATCTTCTGAATCTCTGAATCTGATCTCTGACCTTCCACAATCCTCTCTCTCAAGGAAGGCTGCAGCCTCAACTGAGCCAAAGATGCCCCTAAACGCTGCAGCACCACCTCGATACCTGCCTGATCAATCTCTGCTGCCAACTCGCTTCGAGTAGTGATCAAACTTGATAAACTATTCTTCCTACTAACTCTATCAGCTACCACATTTGCCATGCCCGGATGATACTTGATCTCAGGACGAATGTCTTCCAATACTTCCAACCACCTTCTCTACCGAAGATTAAGATCCTTCTGTTGATAAATGTACTTCAGGCTTTTGTGGTCAGTGTGCATATTGACCTTCTCACCATTAACATAATGCCTCCACTTCTTCAAGACAAAGATAATAGCTGCTAGCTCCAAATCATGCGTCGGATAATTCTTCTCATGCGGACGCAATTGCCTCGAACCATAAGCAATAACCTTGCCTTCTTGCATCAAGACACAACCCAAACCTCTGAGAGACGCATCACTGAAGATATCATAATTCTTCCCAGCTTGTGAAAAAGCTAAGATATGTGCAGTAGTCAACCTCTCCTTTAACTCAAGGAAACTCGCCTCACACTTCCGTCCATGAAAATGCCACATTCTTCCGGGTCAAACCTGTCAAAGGAACTGCAATCTGAGAATAACCCCGGATGAATCTCCTGTAGTAACCAGCCAAACCTAAGAAACTCCTGACTTCCTTCACAGACGTTGACCTGGGCCAATCCTTTACTACTTCAACTTTTTGAGGATCAGTGGCCACTCCCTCCTTAGAAAGGATATGACCAAGGAAAGCTACCTCAAACTTCCAAAGCTCACACTTCGACAACTTGGCATACAAGCTATGCTCCTGTAATTTCTGTAATACCGCTGTCAAGTACATAGAATGCTCCTCCTCCGACTTCGAATACACCAAAATATTGTCGATGAAAACCACTACGAAGGAGTCAATAAATGGCCTCAAAAATCCAATTCATCATATCCATGAAAACTGCTGGCGTATTCGTCAACCCGAATGGCATCACCAAAAACTCGTAGAGCCCATGACGAGTCCTGAAAGCTGTCTTACTCACATCTTCCTCCTTGACTCGAACATGATGATACCCCGATCTTAAATCAATCTTCGAAAACACCGCTGCTCCTCGAAGCCTGTCGAACAAATCATCAATCCGCGACAGTGGATACTTATTCTGAATAGTTACCCTATTCAACTCCCGGTAGTCAATGCACATCCTCATTGACCCATCATTCTTCTTGACCAACAACACTGGTGCACCCCACGGTGAGGAACTCGGCCTACAAGCCCCTTGCTCAACAGCTCCTCAGTCTACTTCTTCACTTGTCTTGCTTTACAGGTGCCATCTTGTACGGAGTCTTAGAAATCGGAGCACTCCTTAGCTGAACATTATGCAAAACTCCACATCTCTCTGCGGCGGTAATCTTGGAAAATCTTCCAAGAACACCTTAGGAAAGTCTCTGACAACCGGAATGCCTTGGACTTCATTTGGAATCGCCATCTTGGATACCATTGCAGCCACCTTCGGAACTTTCTTCTTCCCTTGGAAAGTCACTGCGGGACCACCTGGTGCTTTCACTAACACCTCTTTCTGCTTGCATTCAATTGTGGCATCATATATTGCCATCCAATCAATGCCCCTTGGCAAAACCTCAACTGTACCCCAAACGTAAAAACATCATGTTTCAGTTCTATGTGATACTCTCTAGTGTCCACACCTAGGTACTTACACTCTAGTGTCCACACCTAGGTTATTTTTATACCATGTTTATTATTACCATTGAAGCATGCTCTGATACCAATCTCTGTAGCGCCCCGAATTTCAAATATAATATCTTAGAAAATACGTGGCACAATTTCCAGCATCAACTTTAATGTAATATTAAACACAACTTAACACCAATAAAATTTTTCAACTTTCGTTACAATAATCATTTACATAGCACAGCGGAATATAATACACCTTAAATCACAATTCTCTTTTATTTACAACACTTTACAAATTACATAAGTCACTATATCAATTGAACTCAAGCATCCGAATCCAAGCCTTAAGAAATCACCTGTAAAATATGAGGCTAGAGATAACCCTAACCCTCAAAACTAAAGGGGCAGTCATAAAGGTGTGAGTGACATAAACAAACAACATAAGTTAAGCATAGATTCATAGACATGTAATAAACAAGAATACATAAAATGTGACGTAGCAAGGAAACATGAAAACATCAAGTGAAACTAGACTAAGTGTCAAGTGTAGAAAACAGGAAAACCATATGCATGAAACCAAGTCAAGAAAACACAAGTCTATATGCTGACTCTCTAATGCGTACTTGTCGGAGTCTATACATCCCACTCTACATAGGTCCGGTGCAAGCCCTTAACGTCTTCACATTATTGGATTTAATCCCCCGCTATGCAACTAATCCTAACACGATGACTACTACGAGATAAAGATAAACTGTGAGTATTAGCCCATGCCCTGATAATTCCAGAGGTCAATCTCTATCCACAGATAATTCCAGAGACTATTTCACTCATACCTGGGAATCTTCGAGAATACCCCACACCGCAAGCGATGGCACCTCATCACACGAATACCACATGTGCGTCGCCTCGATCCCGATAATTTCGTAGATCAATCCCACACCACAGGTAATTCCGGAGACTATTTCACTCACACCTGGATAATTCCGGAGATTATCTCACACCGCAAGCCATACTGAGGTCCATAACCCATGTTCTCGTTCATCATATCACCACTAGTGCCTGTCCTTATCATTTAGGTTATTTGATTACTTTACGAATCTCCTAGAGTCGGTGTACCCTACCGGACATAACTCAATAACTGATCAACTAAAATGCCTCAACAGGCCCAAACATAAATATCTCAACTGCAGGTAAACTAGGATCACACACATCCTCTAGAGACTCACACTCAAATATCCAAACCAATCTTCCAATACGAATTGCTTAGTCAAAACAACTTGAAAACATATGTTCAGTAGAAGATAAAGTATAGAATAGTAAGTTATAGATTAAAACATTTAGAGGATAAATCATTTGAAAGAACATTCAAAAATATAAAGATACATCAGTACCAGTCGACTATAGACAAGCGTAAGTCGACTGTCCAGAAAGAGAATTCCATGGTTTTAAGAAAATAATTCTAAGTATAGCAGTCGATTGTAAAGGGTATAGGTCGACTGTAAAGGGTATAGGTCGACTGTCCAGAGAGAAAAATTATAATAACTTCGAGAAAATAATTCTAAGTGGTACCAGCCGACTGTAAAAATCCTAAGTCGACTGTCCAGAATGAATTTTCAAGAAAATCTAGAGAACATAGCAGTCGGGTCGTGCCGGTCGACTGAGAAGTCATACCAGTTGACTATCGACCTGCAGACTACATACTTTTGGTTGTGCACATCTCAACCGACCTGCAGACCACCAGCTGAGAGTCGCTAAAGGCCCTGATCTGTCTGGCACCGGCCTGGTGAGCCAGGTTGAGCTCGGCGATCATGGCCTCGTATTCAGCCTCGTTGTTAGAGGCTGGGAAGTTGAGGTGGAGACAGTATTAAAGGAGGAAACCATCTGGACCCCGAAGAATGATGCGCACACCGCTTCCTGCCTCGCAAGAGGATCCATCGACGTAAACTTTCCACGTCTGGTCGGCTTCCTTGCTCGCGGGTTGCTCGGAGATGGTGCATTCTGTGATGAATTCGGTGAGGGCCTGCCCTTTGATGGCCGTTCTTGGTTGATAGCCGATGTCGTACTAGCTGAGTTCGATCGACCATTTGACTAGTCGACTAGAGTTCTCGGGCTTATAGAGCACGGCCTTTAGGGGTTGATCCGTGAGTACTTGGACCGAATGCGCCTGAAAGTAAGGACGGAGCTTCCGCGCGGCCGTGACCAAGGCGTACGCTACTTTCTCCATCCTGGAATACTGGGTCTCGGCGTCGAGCAGGACCTTGCTTACATAGTACAGGGGCTTTTGGACCCCTTCCTCTTCTCGAACGAGGACGACGCTTAGCACGTTCTCCGATGCCGACAGGTAGAGACAGAGTGGCTCGCCTGGTTCGGGCTTGCTGAGCAGAGGAGGGTTGGCGAGGTACTCCTTCAACTGGGCGAAGGCTTCTTACTGCTGAGTACCCCACTCGAACCGTCTGGTGCCTCGCAGCGCCTTAAAGAACGGAAGGGACTTCTCTCCCGACTTGGAGAGGAAACGGCCGATGGCCGCCAGTCTCCCCATTAGCCTTTGGACTTCTTTGACATTCCTGGGAGGGGCCATGTCTATTATGGCCTGGATCTTTTTGGGGTTAGCCTCGATGCCATGCTGGCTGACGATGAACCCTAAGAACTTTCCCGAGGAGACGCCGAAGGCAATTTTAGTCGGGTTGAGCCTCATGTTGTGGGTTCGAAGGACCCCAAAGGCCTCTTCCAGGTCGGCGATGTGGTCCTGTCCTTGCTAGCTCTTGACGAGCATGTCGTCGACGTATACCTCCATGTTACGTCCGATTTGATCTTTGAAGACTCGGTTGACGAGCCTTTGGTAGGTGGCACCAGCGTTCTTCAGCCTGAAGGGCATAAACCGGTAGCAGTACAGTCCCCGGTCTGTGACGAAGGGCGTCTTGGCGATGTCAGGGGGAAACATCCGGATCTGGTTATAGCCCGAGAAGGCATCCATGAAGGATAAGCGCTCGTGACCCGAGGTGGCATCGATCAGGGCATCAATGCTGGGGAGAGGGAACGGATCCCTGGGGCATGCCTTGTTGAGGTCGGTGAAATCTATGCAGATCCTCCAACTCCCACTCGCCTTCTTGACCATGACGACGTTTGCCAGCCACTCAGGGTAGCTGACCTCTTGTACGAAATGCGCTAACAAGAGCTTGTCGACCTCTGCATTTACTTCCTATTTTCGCTCCGGAGCGAACTTGCGCCGCTTTTGGACAACAGGTTTCGATCCGGGAATCACGCTGAGTTTGTGCATGGTGAGATCCTCAGAGATCCTGGGCATGTCAGAGGGCATCCAGGCGAAGAGGTCGACATTGCGGCGAATGCAGCCGATCAGGGCGTTCTTGAGGTCGGGCGCGAGGGAGCAGCTTACTCAGAAGTGCTTCGACGCATCCCCTGTCTCGAACGAGACATCTTCTAGCTCGTCCGCCGGCTCTGGTTCTGGCTGGGTTCTTTCGGGCTCCAGCTCGACGGCATCGAGGGAAAATACACCGCTTCCGATCGCCGTCATGTAGCACGAACGGGCTGCCTCTTGATTTCCTCGGACAACTCCGACACCAGTGTTGGTGGGGAACTTCATTTTCTGGTAGTAGGCCGAGGGAACTGCCTGGAGGGAGCAGAGCCCCGGACGGCCGAGTATGACATTGTAGGCGGCCTTAACATTCACAACCATGAAGTCCATGGACTCGGTTCTTCTGTTCGGGGTCATGCATGCCGTGACGTCTAGGGTGACGATCCCCTCTATTGTCACTGGGATGCTGGAGAATCCGTGTAGGGTGTATCCGGCCGGCTTTAGCTTCTCACGGGAGAGCTTCAGGTTCTCGAATGCTCCCAGGAATAGAATGTTGACCGAGCTTCCATTGTCTACGAGGATTCGCCGAACCTCAAAGTTTGCCATGCTGAGGCTGATGACAAGTGCGTCACAGTGACTCCCTCCAGGTCTTCCCCCGAAAAAGAAACAGGGAGTTGCTGGACTTGGGGGGAGAGAGGGCCCTGGACGGTATTGACATCCCAGATGAATGCCTTGCGGGAGGTGTTGGATTCCCCTCCCATGGGCCCTCCATGGACGCAATGTAAGATTGCCTGGCCCTCGGGCTCCTCGGGCTCCGGCTCCCGATCGGGTCGCTACCAGGGTGCTCGAGGAGGAGGGGAATCCCTCCTGTGTCTGGTATCCCTCTGTTCCCGGAAGCCTTCCCTTTTGAATTCTCGGAGGTACCCTCGTTGAATGAGGGCCTCAATTTCGTCCTTCAGGGCACGGCAATGATCTGTGTCGTGCCCGTTGTCCCGATGGAAGCGGCAGTAGAACCGCTGATCCCTCTTCTTGCTGGTGTTGTTGGAGGGTCGAGGGGGGTACTGCACGAGGTCGTTGTCTTCTATCGCTAAGAGGATCATCGACACATTTTGCGTCAGCGGTGTGTACCTTTCGAAGTGGGGGACCGGCGAAACTTTCTTGGCGGCGCCCCCGTCTCTTGGAGCTTTCTTCGTCGGCTCGACCTCGTCAGCTTTGCGCTTCCCCTTCCCAGAAACTTCTTTCTGGTCCTCTGGATTCAGGGCCTCTTCGGCTCGGATGTACTTTTCGACCCGGTTGAGGAGGTCAGGGAAGTCTATCGGGGGCTTCTTTGCCAGGGAGGCCTTCAGCTGTCCGTGTCGGACGTTGTGCCGGAAGGCGGCCGAGGCAACCCTAGGGTCGAGGGAGGAGACCGACCTCGCCTCGGCGGTGAACCTCTGGATGAACACCCGGAGTGACTCCCCTTCCTTCTGCCGGAGGCCGAGTAGGGACGCACTTGTTCTTTCGGCTTTTCGGCTGGTTACGAAGTGGGCAAGGAAGTTGCCCTCTAGCTGGTCGAAAGAATAGATGGAGCCAGGGGTGAGTCTGGAGAACCATTCCCGAGCCGGACCCCGGAGTGTGGCGGGGAAGGCTCAGCACAGGAGGGGATCCAATGCGCTGTGAATCATCATGAGGGTTTTGAAGCCCTCCATGTGATCAGCAGGATCGCCCTTGTCATCGTAGGTCTCGAATTGAGGCGGGCGAAAATTTCGAGGTATCTCCGCCTGCAGGATGAAGGCGGAAAAAGGAGGTCGGACAGGCCTGTACCCCTGAGCCGTCCTTGGGCCGCAGTCGCCGAAGTGGTCGAGGCGATCTTCCATTTCTTGGAGGCGCTTCAGAATGTCGTCGTCACACTCTGGAGGGATTGTTGAGGGGCGAGACACGCTGACCTCGGCATCCGACCGTGTGTGAGAGCGGCGGACGTTCTCATCAATGGGTATCCCTCGGATGGCCCCTATGATTTCCCTCCAGAAGTCCTGGAACTCCTGGTGAGTGACCGGGGCTCGCTCGGCCCGGTTTGGTTGAGCTGGAGGTTGTCGCCCGACATGGCTGAGCGCCGACCCCCATTCTTGGGACGGAGGCTTTGGATGGTTCGGGGCCGAGTTGGAAGCGGCCATTCCCCTGCTGCGGCTGGCCTTTCGGTTTAAGATTACCCCCCGGAGATCCGGTTGGATCGGACGGGAGGCGCCCGGTTGGAGTCTGTGACTGACCGCCGGGTTGTTGGATGCTTGAGCGTCGGCGCCGACGCCCTGTGGAGGCACGTCCTGCCGACACGCTGAGGTAACAGCTTTCGTGGCTTTGGGTGCCATGTGAGCTCGGGTTGACTTCTGAACAGCTGGTGGCTGAGCTCAGACCGGTGTCCGCAATAGAGAGATTTCCCACAGACGGTGCCAACCTGATGCGTTTTGTTTTGGGAGGCGTGTGGATGCACCAGGTGTGAGTTCTTACTCTATTTGTATTGAAGGAGGAAGCTCCTATGCGGACGGCCTTCGGCTGGCCGAACGGTACGAAAGTGGGCTGGATGCTCGGTTCGAATTAGGGGGCTCAAATCTGAGGTCTCGTGTACCTACAGACGGTCTAGGAACACCGGGGTTGGTCCCGGTGGCAGACCCTCCGACGATCTAGTTAGGTTACTGAGAGAGAGTAACAGTAACTAGGGTTTGAGTGGGCAGAGATTGATTACCTGAATCCAGGGGTAGGGGTCTGGTATTTATAGGAGAAGCCAACCGGGTCTGGACCCGGTTGCCCGTGGGGCTGAAGCGGTGGAAAGCCGGGCGGTATAGGGCTGACGTGGCAGACGTCCGGGCAGTTTTCGGGCTGATGTGGCAGCGGCCCGGGTGGTTTTCCGATGCTGACGTGGCAGATCCGGAGGATCAGGAGGTGCGCGCATCCTGAAGGGATCTCGTGGCCCAGGGTGGGCCACGTCATTTCTAACCCATATCAACTGTTTTTTTGAGTTTTCTAAAAACAGATTTTTAAATGAGAATTTTTCAAAAAAAATTTAGAAACGATTTTCCGAAAACACCTATACAAACACGATTTTTAGATTTTAAAATTTAAAAAACTGAAAACATGTTTTAAAACCCTAAACAAACAGACCCTGAGTTTTCCGTTGGACCCCTTGATATTTTAAATGTTATACTCTATCTCTTTCAAAATATAAATCATTCTATGGTTCTACACATCTATTAAGAAAAAATTTATGATTAACAAAAAAAAATAATATTCTTTATTTTTAAAGCTTATAAATGAGCTATCAATTGTATAATGTCCAATTTGGCATCCTCTATAATTTTAATATAACTCATTTTATAAAAACAATAAGGGTGAAATTGAAAATCTCATTAAAAAATACTTGATGGACATTTAAGAATGACAAGATATTTACCTCAAAAACCTAAAGTGACTTATATTTTGAAACAAAAAAAATGATAGAATAACTTATATTTTATAATGGAGGGAGTAAAATCTTCGACTGTACATATCCTACAATGACAACTACTCCATATAAGAATATCGTCGTCTTCAGATGTTATTAGAGCTGGCATCGGAACGGATTTGGGCCAGACCCATATAGGCTCGAGTCTAGGCCCGAAAATTAGTTCGGGCCTATGCCCCCAAACTACTCATGTATATTTTATATATTTTGAAGAAAATAAAACTACATCAAGAATAATATACAACCAAAAAAAACAATAATAGCAATACTACTTCAAAAATTTGTAATTCATATCTAATTTGTTTATTTTCATTTTAACTGTATATATAAGACATAATTTATATCTCTATAAAATTAAATATTCCTTTCAATTTACATACATGAATATTCTCTTTTTAAAAGAAATTATATATAAATATACATAATATATAGTACATAGGTACTCACATGCACATGCAAAAATTTGATTCGGGCCCATCGAGTCCAAGTATTTGAGCCCGAGCCCGGGCTGATTTTTCGTCGAACCGACAAACTTGAGTTCAAGCCCGACCCGAAATGAAAATTATTAGCCCAAACCCACTAATAATCTGGTAGGACCTAGGCAGGCCTGGATCGGGTTTGAACCAATTGCCACCCTTGACGTATTATATGAAGGGTCTATAATCTAATTGAAATAATTAATGGATCTAATAAAAATTCTACATTGGCCAAAGGACTACAGTACAAAGGAGGAGTTCCATCGTAAAGAACTTCAAATGATATAATCCCAATAGAAGAATGTCATGATGTGTTTGTATCTGTTAGATATTATATTAGATATTATATTATGAGAGAGATTAGTTTAGTCTCATATCGAATAATGTATTGGTTTAGTCTCCCTTCTCTCCTATATATAGGAGACATATTCTACTCAGTTTATTCAATCAATAATCAATTAATAAAGTATTTCTTCTCATCCCTAATTCTAACATGGTATCAGAGCCTCTATTCCTCTAAGGCATGTACTAATTTGATCCTCGTTATTGAGGTGGAGTGGTTCTCGTCTTTATCGGAATCACTCCACCTCCCGACCTACCTCTCCTAAACCATAATCTCCTTCCTAGTCGCCAAACTCATAAACTTCATCCCCTTCACCCGCTTGCTGCTTTCAACTCATCAAAAATCCAACTTCCTTTCCTCCTCTAGCAACTCCTTCCTCCTCCTCATTGTCGACGGAGTCGCTCACAGTGACCAAACTCATCGAACTCCATCATCATCAACTCCAACAACCCCTAATCCCGGCGCCCCCATCAACTCCGTCAACTCCCTCCATCGTCCGCTGCACCTACTCCCCGAACACCTCGAGCGATGCCACCATCAACTCCGTCAACTCCCTCTGCCGCATCCTCTTCTACCCCCGACTCCCGACTCCTTCCTTCTACACCTCACCACCTCTGTTGCCTCCTCTTCTTCCCAAAATACACCAACTCCCCGGCTGCTAGCCGCCACTACCACCTTCCCAAATCACTCGAAACTCTATCCGCCCCAATCATCTTCCTCTCGAAACCCTAATCCAAGCACCTGAGTACCATTTTCTCCTACATCCCGAACTCAAACTCGACTATCCTAATACTCGAAACCCAAAATTCCTAATAACCTATACCCTACTCTAATCTCCTAATCCAAATCTGACCTGCTAATCTATATCCACTCTCTTATACCAAAAACCCACTCCAATTCCAAACCCGAAACCCGTTTTCCCCAAAACCCAGTTTCCCCAAAAAAATTAAAAACATTAAAAACATTAAAATAAAAAAAAAATTAAAAAAATTAAAATCAAAATCAAAAATCAAAAATCAAAAATCAAAAATCAAAAAAAAAATTGCAGTAGCTTCTACAATCTTCGTCAGCAAACCACACTGAGTTTGAGAGGGGGAAATATCGATATCATCTCAGTTCTAGTCTCCCTCATCCCTTCTTCTGTCGACATCAACCATCTTCTGCATTCAGTTCTCAGTTCAGGGACAATTCTCAAGTCAAGAGTGAGATCCCAATATTTGTCACTACAACACACTAAATTCCTTCCAGTTCTCAGTTCATGGACAATTCTCAAGTCAGGGGTGAGACCCCATCAAAGACAATTCTCAAGTCAGGGATGAGGTCCCAACATGTGCCACTACAACATACTACTTGTAACATGCCGAATTCCATTTGTAGGTAATTCGTAGCACAACAAGATCTTTTATTTCATTTCATACAATTTTACAAGAAAATTTAAAACTTTTTATTACAACATTGTTCTTTTACAATAAAAATGCAGCGGAAAATAAATGAAGTACAACAGGACAATTTTAACAATTTTGGCATGTAAGTAAACATCAACATCAAATTCATCTTTATATCTTCCTGTAAGTTCCAAGACCTGCATATGAAACTGTGGGCACGTCAGTTACTTACAACCGACGCAATATTATAAATAGTGATTCTCTTTATAATGTATTATTACGAAATCTCTTACTTTAATAATCACAAACTTGAATGCATATAAAAGTGTAAAGAGTGACTATCCTAATCATGTCAGTGTATGATATGACTTAATGCCTAATGCAGATGTTATACTACAATGACACTAATGCATACTTGTTCGGATTCTATGCATCCCATACTACATAGGTCCGAGGGCAAGCACCTATGTACTCCACATTAAAGGGTTTTATCCCTTGCCATGATAACTACCCAGTAATAAAGCGAAGTTTAGACATTCCACGAGTACGGATTCCAGTCCCGAAGATCCACCGCCTGACTATACAGAATCCTCATCGTGCGAACATTCCGTAAGTGTCCCTCTAGCCCCGGTATACGCATATACACTGGAGTACGGCTTACTATCTGCCCAACTAATCATGATCCCAGAATCCACCGCCCGATCAATCTTAATTCCGAATTTAATTAAGGCTCGCCTCCATCGCAAGCAACCATAACCCTGAAATCTACCACCCAACTGGGTCTATAGTCCCGGAATCCACCGCCCGACTATATAGAGGCCATCCACTCACGTTTGCCCAAGTTTACTACATCTTCACTTCGTACCTAAATCTTAAGTTGGAACATAAATAAATTATACTACCTAGAGCTAGTTTACCCTTCTACTGGTCTTACACAAAAATACCGAGAACGACAGTCCATATTGGCCACTTCTCAAAAATCAATTATTCATTTCCATTAGTTTTCTGTTGTGCAAACAAAATTCAAAACAATAACTTTTCTTGGCATGAATTAGTAACTTTGTGTACAAACTTATGTCCAATTCATATAATATATTACCATGCACCCAAACAACATCATTTCAATGTATATACATAACAATCTTTGAATTAGCATGTTTTTTATTTAAATATCATCATCACAAATTAACCACTGCTCATATGTATAAACAATTCTAAATTTCAATTTTCCTACACATGCACGATACGAAATTTTAGAAAGTTCAAGAAGTCACCCACCTTAGTTGAAGAAGAAAAAGTGGAAGAGAACTCCTTAGATGTTGCTCCTAGCTCCAACAAGATGCTAGCCTCCTCCTAGCAAAGCAAAGCTCAAGTCATCATCCTTGAAGAAATCCAAGCACTCACTTTCTTTTCTCACTTTCTTTCTCTTTCTTTTTTTTTCGTTTTTTTTTTCTTCTTTCTTTTCTTTTGATTCTAGTGTGTATTTGTTCAGGAACAAGAGGTGGTATTTATAGGGCTAAATGGGTGAATGAATAGACACCCACTACCCAAAATAAATACTCATTATCATGAATAAATATCCACTCATAAAATCAAAACCACAAACCCCCACCTCTTCATCTCCTTCATGAATTGGCCAACCCTTAGATTTCCCACATGTGTACACTCACTCATTCATTTGTTTAATTATTTTTTTATAGCTTAAATGTATATACTTGTTACATGACAAGTGTAAAATTTAAAAGTGTTTATTTAAAGTATAATAAATTAATGAGCTTCTTCTTTTTAATGAATTTCTAGTGGGCTTGAAAAGAGACTTTAGGCCTATGGATTAAATATCAAACAAATAACTTAGATAAAAATGAGAATAGATACCATTCTTAGGAAATTATTTTTGGATTAAAATTGCTTGAAATTTGTACGTGCAATGCACGTATAAAAATATTAAAAATTAATTTGGGAGGAAAACAGTCAAAATACAAAATACGTAGAACAATAATGTTACGTATATTTCACGTAACGGAAAATATACGTAATCGACACATGTATTGAAAGCACATGCAATGTATGTAAAACACAGAGATTAAAATAAATGTATATGTTGGCTTAAAATAGAATGAAAAATGAGTTTTGAGAAGACGAAAATGTATAAATAGTCAAAATACAAAATACATATGATATTTAAATTAAAATATGCTACAGATGTTACCCGTAACGGTACAAATATACTTGCGTAACACATAAGGGGCAAAATTGTTGTCATTACTCAATTTTGCGAGGTGTTACGCTACTTCCTTCCACTACAACTACTACTTCTGAGTTCAGGGTGAGATCCCAACATTTCGAGATATGGAGATCCCGCCACAGTTCGGAATATGGAGATCCCAATAGTGCGTCACCACTACTTCCTTCCTCTACTACTACCACTTCTCAGTTCAGGGTGATATCCCAATAGTTCGGGATATGGAGATCCCAAAAGTGTATCACCACTACTACTATTACTATTCTCAAGTCCGGGGTGAGATCCCAACACATGCGCCATCGAGCGTCTTTACTGTGCCATCGACTTGAGCATCGTTCCTGCATCACAGTTTGTCGTCCCTGTCACATGAACATCATAAATATTCCAAACTCATGTTATTTGAATTAATTTGAGTTTGAGAGGGGGGTGTTAGATATTATATTAGATATTATATGATGAGAGATATTAGTTTAGTCACATATCGAATAATATATTGGTTTAGTCTTCCCTTCTCTCCTATATATAGGAGGCATATTGTACTCAGTTTATTCAATCAATAATAAATCAATAAAGTATTTCATCTCATCCCTAATTCTAACATGCATGCATCCCTAATAAAATGTACTCAGTTTATTCAATCAATAATCAATCAATAAAGTATTTCTTCTCATCTCTAATTCTAATATGCATGCCTCCTTAATAAAATGAAGCTTTGAGTTTTGCATGGAACCCCCCCCCCCCCCCCCCCCCCCCCCCCCCGAAAAAAAAAACTTTCGGTAAACTTACGATATCCTAAGGTGTGCATTATGTATGGCAAGTGCACTTGAAATATTATATGTAACAGCTTTGAGTGAAATTATGATATCCTAAGGGCATCCGCAATGGTTTTCCATTTTTGCCATTTTTTCATATTTTGACAAAAAACGCTCTGCAACGGTTTGCTATTTTGTCATTTTTTTGAAAAATTGGAACACTCGCTTCTCATATTTGAGAAACAAATTGATCATATAGCAGACGGAACATGTTATTCCCCATATATATATATATATATATATATATACACACACTCGCTTCTCATATTTGAGAAACAAATTGATCATATAGCGGACGGAACATGTTATTCCGTCCATATATATAGGGGGGCTTCGGTTGTGCACTCCTCTAGTGCACACATCCTGTGCACTCCTCCGTAGTTGTTCGATCTTACACCTGATCATGATCCAGATCTAATGGCTACGATTCTCTCCCGCTCTTCTCACACTTACAGAGGGGTATTTTTGACTTTTCCCCTAATCCCTCAGTCTCGTCCCTCTCTTTCTCTCTATCCTTTTGACCTGCCCCATTTTCCCTAAAACAGAAACGAAACCCTCATCGCTCGACCTCTCTCTCTCTCTCTGTCGACACTGCTCTCTCTCTTTCTCTCGCCTCTGTCTTCTCCTTCTCAGATCGTTCTACCTCTCTCTCTTGACATCGATGATACCCCAGGTGTGGACCTGTACCTCTCCCTCTATCTCTCTCTCGATCGACGAAGCTATCCCTTTCTCGATCGATGCTGCCATCTCAAAAATCGAAACCCCAAGGTATAAAATTTTACCTTCAATTGAGTTAAATCGAAATCCTAGTTTCTTCTTGGATTAATCTTGTTAAAAAAATTATGGTAAGTTGCAGAGCTTCATGAAATTAGGTAGATTGGGGGATAGATTGGGGATAGTAATTTGTAGCTTTTTTTAGTTTATGGTGAATAATCTGAAAAATCGAAACCCCAAGATATAATATTAGGTAGATTTTTAGCAGTTTAGTCATTCAGGTTTTTTATAGCTATTGAAGAGCTTCATCAAATTGAATTATCGGATCCCATGTTAGTATCTTAAATATTTCAAGTAATAATTTTTCCCCATTAGTTCCACCTAAATGGAAAACCCTAATTTATTGAATCAAATATGAACGGATACTATGATAACTATTTGATTATATGTTGGAATTTGTAATAGGTATGGAGAGTGAGGAAGGTTGCTCACAACTGGGTGACAATTTTTTGTGTATTCAAGGTGGTGATTTTACACCCACTGTTGACGAGCATCTAATACCAAAGTTAGGTATGATATTTGATACACTTGAGCTAGCAGAAAATTATTATGATACATATGCAAAATGTGCGGGTTTTCAAATGCGTGAGAGACCTCATAAATTGAAGAATGGTGAGGTAGTGAAAAAAACATTTCTTTGTAATAAAGCGGGGGTGTCGAAAAGTAAGAATAATGAAATTAGAATGTGTACTACATCTAAAACTGCTTGTAATGCATTGGTTCATGTGAAATTAAACAAAGAAACAAATTCAAGGTCTTTTTATTCTTTTCGTGAGGTACACAATCATGCATTCACCTCACCCGGTAGACGACATTTTTTGTCGCGTAACCGTGTTGTGTCAAGTTCCGATAAAGTCATAATGGACCAACTTACGGGTGCTAATATTCCTACATGCACACAAATGCTTTTTTTCAAAGGTTCAAGTGGGGAATATGGTAGGGTTGGATTTATCGTAACCGATGCTAGAAATCATGAAAGCGACTTCAGGGAGTAAATGAAAGGTCACGATGGTCAAATGTTGGTAGACTTTTTCAAATAGCAAAAGGAAAAAGATCATTTTTTATGCATTCGAGCAAGATGAGTTTGGTAGATTGTCTCATTGTTTTTGGGTTGATGGGATTGCTCGTATGAATTATGAGCTATTTGGTGATGTAGTTTCCTTTGATGCAACACATAGTACAAACCGTTACGGTATGTTATTTGTTACATTTTTTGGAATTAATCATCATTGGCAATCTGTTTTTCTCGGTTGTGGTTTCATCCCAAATGAAACGGCTTCATTTTTTGTCTGGTTATTTCAAAAATACCTAGGAGTCATGAAGAAAGCTCCTCTTGGCATTGTAACGGATCAAGACCGAGGTATTGGTGCTGCAATTAAACAAGTTTTCCCTCAAATTCACCATAGATATTGCATATGACATATTTTAGATAAGATTCCATCGGAGGTGCCTCAATTGGTTCAAAATGTTAAGTTTATGAATGCTTTTAAAGATAATATTTGGAATTCATATAATATTGTTTGTTTTGAAGAACAATGGAAGTCATTGGTTTTAGAATTTGGGGCAGAAAACAATAAATGGTTGAATGATAATTTGAAATTTGTGAGAAATGGGTGCCAGTATACCATAGGGCTCATTTTTGGGCCGGCATGTCAAGTAGCCAAAGAAACGAGGGAATGAATTCTTTCTTAAAGAAGCACACGCAAAAGAAGTATTCACTGCATGAATTTGCCTTGATATTCCAAAGAGTAATTAGTAGACAAAGAGAAGAAGAACTTGAAGAGAACCATCGTACACTTGATCGAAAACCTAAATTGAAGACCGGATGGTATATGGAGGAACAAATGACACAGGTGTACACTTTGGCTTTTTTTTATGACTTCCAAAAGGAACTCAAAGCAAGCCTACTATATAATGTGAATTTAGTGGAAGGTGACGTGAATGCTATTAATGCTTATTATATAGTGACATTCATTCGTAGGTCAGAAAAGGAGACCATGATTACTTATTCCAAGGATACTCACTTTGGGTATTGTTCATGTTTTATGTTTGAATTTGTTGGCATCCCTTGCAAGCATCTTTTGGCCTTTCTTAACTACTCTAATTGTAATGAACTTCCAAAGCAATATATTTTAAGAAGATGGAGCCGAGAAGTAATTAGAAGAAGATACACATTCACAAAATTTGGTAGAGATGAAGGCAATAATAGCGAGAATTTTGCTTCCCGCTATTGCGAGTTAAATAACTTATCAAAAAAACAAGTTGAGATTGGACTATCTTCCGATGAAGGGTATGTGTTCATGCGTGACAGTATGATCAAGTCTATTGAAGGCTTTAATATAATAGCATCCGAAGGTTGTAGTGGTGGGGCTAAAGGTAGTGGAACAAGATTACAAGGGAAGGACTTGGTATTGTCTCAAGTCTCGGTGGAAGAAATTCGTCAATGTAATACCAAGAGAAGACCAAGTGGGAAGAGGTTGAAACCAATGCGCGAGAAATTAAAGGAAAACCTAGGAAGTGCAATTGTTGCGGATTGCGCGGGCAAGGCCATGATGCGAGAAATTGCCCAAAGAAGCTTGATAGGTATATTATGAATTAGTCTACACTTGAAAAATCTTAATTAAGCATACACTTTCTTATTATTTGTTTAAATCAGCATAATGACTTACTTTGCTTCATCTTTTCAATGACAGCAGTGCATTCAATGAAGAAAAGGTGAATTCCTCTACTGAAGATAGTTCCGAGTATGGTAATGATTATATGAACTACGAGAAGTATTTGATTCGCAAACAATTTGGTAAATTTGATGCCTTACTGTATTTTATTTTGGGGATGAATTAGTAGGCAGTGATGAATGCATGTCACATCAGGTTGAATTTATTGTTTTCCCCACCTACCAAGTCAAATATATTTCTGTGCTTCTATATTTTTATATACTTACTGGGCTGATGCACACAGCTGTGTGCAGTCCTCCTCAGCCGTTAGATCTTACACTTGATCATGATCCATATCTAGTGGCTGTGCAACACTCCCGCTCATCTCACACTTAAAGAAGGATAACTTGTATATTTCTCCCAGCCCGTCAGTCACTTTCCTCTCTTTATCTTATTCCTTCTCAGTAGCAGTATTTACCCTTCTTTGAGCTCTGATTCAAAACTTGAGCTCTATTTGAAATTGAGCTCTAATAGTTTAAGTTTTTTGATTGGTTAAAAATTGAGCTCTGATAATATTGGTTTGTTTATTGATCTCCCTTGATATTTGCAGTAGCAAAGGAACTCAATTTGACCTTTGTTTCACAGTGAGCTTTGTTGGTTTTTTGAGTTTACAGCTGGGTTGTGTTTACAGTTGAGCTGTGTTATTATTTCTGAGCTCTGTTAAAATGTGAGCTTTGGAAAAAATATGTGAGCTACAATTATACTATGTTGATTTTTTAGAGAAGGCATATATTTGATTTTGGAAGAGGTGGGGGTTTGTGAAGGTTGCAGCTATTTGGGCGTGGCAATCTACTGCAGCCATAGTACTAAACCCACACACTTATGCTTGATACACTTATGCTCTCCCAGTGAAAATGTTGTGATCATTTGAGAACCTTGTGTTGTGAATTAATGTGAAATCTGAGCCTACTTAAGTTCATGTTATGAACACAATCATCCTCTCTGTTATCTAAATTCCTGTTATCTAATAAATCAGAGGTAAATTCATCTAACTTTATGTATATCTCTTTCAGTGGCAGATTCGTAGAAACTCATATGAAGAACTGCAGTAGTAGCAGTTTGTTAGAATGACAGTAGCAGCATTTATTTTTAAAAAAGCAGCAACGGTTTGTCTGAGCCGAAGGAACAATTTTTTTGTAGCAGCAAAAAAAATTTGTAGTAGCATTGATATGTTCGCAGTAGGAATATTGTTTTCTCAAGCAATATGAAAGTGTGAGAACATCTGATTTTGTAACCAAATTTGTGAAAAACTGAGCTCTGTTAATATTTTTATTCATTTTTCAGTGTTGAGATGATACTTCATTTTTTAGTATTAGGCTCATACTTGATTTTTTTATCAGGTTATCAGGCAACGAACATATGCTTTGTATGCTTTGTATGCTTTGTTATCAGGTCACCAAGTGAACATATGATTTGTATGCTTTTCTCTTCATAGTCTCAGTTGTACTAAGACTTGAAATATAGAAGCAAATTGGGTAAATCCTTCAATTACTGCTGCTGCTGAAAGAACTTGAGTTTGTTTAGTTGAACATATGCTTTGTATGCTTTTTTTTTAAAACTTTTTTTCATCCGTCTCCAATGATCTATTAAACCATTTTTGTTGTTGATGATACATTACATTGAGTTTTTTTTCGTTTTCTTTGATTCCAAGAATCCGAGACAGCAAAAAATGGTATGCCGATATTGCCTCTTATGCCATCAATATATTTTTATGCTCTTGTTTCCCAACTATAAGATGTAGGTGAATTAAAAGGCACGTACACCTAGGTTGATTTGATATCAAAAAATAAAAATAAAAAAACTGTATTTTCTTCAATATCTCCTAAATTTACAACACTTTAGCTCTGGTACAATGCTTTTGATGTATATTTATTATGAACTGAAAAAAAAAATTGAAAAAAATCTCACACTACAGCCTCAGTTTTACCCCTTCACCTCAACTACGTCTTTGATCTCCCTCTCAACCTCAAAAAGACCGTGTTTACTGCCATTATCTCATTGTTACTAAAATACTCAAATGCAGATGCATAAACTCATTGTTACTGATGCAGAAGCACTAATGCCAAATGCAGATACCAAATGCAGATGCATACTTAAATACTGTTGGCAGATACTTAAATATTGTTTGTATAAAGCACTAATGCAGATGCAGACGCTCTTACAGTTAGTGTTTACCAAATTGAGTATTATAAAGTTAGGATTTTCTAACACAGGTCCTCAAAGTATAGTAGGGTAGTTTATCATAATACCAATATATTAACCATCAAATTCATACTTAGCAAGATGAGATTACAAAATCCATGCATAACCTTATAGCACCTTTCACAAATTCACTAATAATTGAACATTACATAGTAGACCATACAACATATCAAAATACAACATAGAAAATAGATACATCCTCCAAAATATATCCAAAATACCACCACCACCAAAATACAACATAGAAGATAGATACATCTACCAAAATATAAAAATCCACCCAAAAGATACCACCACTACAAAATACCAAAGATAAACTTTATACTTCAAGGGACACCACCACCACCCACTTCAAGAACGCAAGAAACAACAAGATGGACACTGTTATCGCTAAATCTGGTGTGGGGGCAAACAGATAGTATTTGTGGATTCTTAGAAAAACTGAATAGCCAAACCTGAAACCTTTCCACCGGAGTTTGACCGTTGATTCCCGCCGTTCACCTGCAAAAAGTGAGAGACACCGGGGTTGATCCCGGCGACGCACCCTCCGACGCTCAAGTCAGTAATCAGAAAAGATTATGAATGAACGTTTAGCCAGCAAAAGATTGATTACCTCTTAATGGTGGTGGATGGGGGGTATTTATAGCCGCCTTTGGGATCAAATTAGGAATGAAATCCTTAATTCCCAGTGAAAGGATAGATACGAATCAGGGCCGTTGATTTAGGATTAATCAGAAACCCTAATTCTATCATGTTAGACCAGGTTTGTCGCGGGTTGGAACCCACACCCGGTTGAGGTGGATCCGTTCTTGGGTTGTGGGGATTTGTAGAAAGAAGACCCTGAACCCATTTCAGGCCCACTTGTAGGTGAAATTACCATTTTACCCCCAAGCTTTAAGATTTGTGCCCATTTGGACGGTTCCGATTTAACCCTATTTTTAGCCATATCAAGAGCCCCCCACTCCCGAAGACTAAGTTTAACCAGTCCTTGAGGAGTAGTCATACTGTTTTAATGGCTCACAGGGTTGTATCGGAGTCCGAATGAGGGGCGTTGAATCTTTGCATGAGGTATTGTGGTGATTTTCTGAGTTAGTCGTGCGCTCAAGGTTGTTCCTGAGCTCTCCTGGACTCTTGGTGATTTTTCTTAATTTTTATCTATTTTTCGGATCACTTATTTAATTTTGCGAAGGGTTAATTGGTTGTTCGGGGGTCTTAATTGACTCTTCTAAGCCATAATTATTTACCCAGGGGCTCAAAAATATTTCCCCAGATTTATAATTATTTTTTAGAATTTTTAATTAATTTCCCCAAATTTTTAATCATTTTTTCGCAATTTTTAAATAAATAAATCGATTTTAATAAATAAAAATTAATTTTTAATACCGAATTATGTCGTGGCGTAATCTGGGCCCTTCATCAGCGTAGAGCACAGTTTTCTGGAGGATCGGATGGTCTGAGTAGCTCAGCACGCTTTTTCCCCGTATGCGAAGGTCGGTGCCTTGGCACCTCGGCCCCCTATACCTCGGTAGCTCGGTGGCTCGGCACGTAGCGAACGGTCGAGCTACGTGGCAAGATCTGGATCGCTCATCATGGCGTGAATCATGAGGAGGGCGGCTCAGATCACGAAAAAATGCTATCTTATCGTTTTGTGGTCGTGGCGCGATCTGGGCCGTTCATCATGTTCTAGCACGTTTTTTGACATGATCCAATGGTTGAGGTGGTTCAGCGTCATTTTTCTTCAAATTTGAGGGTCGGTACCTCGGCAGTTCGACCAGAGCGGCCCGGTGGCTCGGTAGCTTGTCTTCTGCCCACAGTAGCTCGGTTAAGCTGTTCGGTAGCTCGACTGAGCACTCCGGTGAATCGGCGGCTCGGATGTTCGGCTAAGCTATTCGGTAGCTCGGCTGAGCACTCCGGTGAATCGGCACCTCGGATGCTTGGCTAAGCTATTCGGTAACTCGGCTAAGCACTCCGGTGAGTCGGCAGCTCGGAATGAATAGTTGGGACACGTGGCTTAATCTGGAACGTTCATCATGACACGAATCGCGAGGATGGGGTTCAGATCACGAAAAAATACTATCTTGTCGTTTTGTGGGCGTGGCATGATCTGAGCCACTCATCAGATTTGGACACGAATTTTGAGACAATCTGACGGTGAAACTGGCTCGGCGATATTTTTCTCCATATGTGGAGGTCGGTACCCCGTCAGTTCGGCCATAGCGGCCTGGTGGCTTGGTGGCTCGTCCTCTGCCCACAGTAGCTCGGTGGCTGGGCTGAGCTGTTCGGTAGCTCGGCTGAGCGCTCCGGTGGCTTGGCAGATTGGATCGAGTCTTCGAACCACGTGGTGGGATCTGAGATGCTCATTATGGCTCATATCACGAAGTTGGAGATTCAGATCACGAGAAAATGCTATCTTGTCATTTTGTAGGCGTGGCGTGATCTGAACCGTCCATCACGTTTCGCCGCGAATTTTGAGACAATCTGATGGTGAAACTAGCTCGGCGACATTTTTCTCCATATGTGGAGGTCGGTACCTGTCACGCCCCGCTTCCCGAAATACGGGAACACAGGCACGTAACTGAGGCCCAGCGAATGATATAAGTACGCAAACTCATATCATCCATAAGCTGTACCAGTCTTAACTCAACAATATAATAAAAATGAATCACAACCACGCAGAAAACATAATCACATAAACGATAATGAAATTCAATAACCAAATCTGAAACACAAGAACTTACCAAATAGCTCGATAGGCTCCAGCTCCAATCGTAGAGAACTGCTCACCAATGCCTTCTGAAAATTCTCCTTGTACACCTGTACTTGTTCATCTGAAAAGAAGGAATAATTTGTCCTTAGAGCAAGTCGTGGACATGCAAGTGGAGAAACAGTGAAACAATGGCAATAAAGGTATAACAATGAATTCAACTGAACGATGAAGTCGATAGTATTGAACAGTGTAAAACAGATAACAATATAATATGCATTAAATACGATTTACCACGATAACGATAAACAATACCAATAATGGCAATAATAATGGGAACACTGTTCATTAAGATAACAATATGCAATGATGATGTGAGGAGAGCCTTAGGTCTATTATTCATTTTTAAATCCTAGCTAATGCACGTACTACTGTGTCCCATGTGTGCCGTACCACAGGTTCGATGCATACAATCAATTTCGTTTAGATTAAGGTGGTAGATTCTATAGTTCATGTACTAGGAATGATGACGATAGCGATAAACACGGGACATGTGTAATTTCTTACACGATGCCGATAACGATAAAACACGGGACATGTGTAATTTCTTACACGATGCCGATAACGATAAAACACGGGACATGTGTAATTTCTTACACGATGCCGATAACGATAAAACACTGGCCATCATCCGAGTACACTTACTATATTGTCAACTACCCTAATCAACCCTTACCCCGGCTTGCTTTACTTTCTTTACTCAATTATCATACAATAATGCAATTAATAAGGGACGCTAGAGAAGGTGTCAAAACAATCCTAAGATCATGCAATATACTATATACAATTAAATACACTAAATATAACATTATAAACACAATTGTACATTATAAAGCATAGGGTCCCGATTTTGGACAGCAGTAGGTTGTTGTACCAAAACTAGTATTCCCGTTGCTACAGGACAGCAACTATGGATCCGTCAGGTGGTCTAGAAACTAGACACCCGCCCGGTTCCAACGCATACTTAAAGTCTATAATCCGACGACGGTAGCTAAGTGAAATTCGGTGTTCTTTATAGGTTTTAGTTTCTGGCTGGGTGTAGATGGTGTCTAATTTTAATTATAAAGGCAGTAAATAAATATTATAAAAATCAGTAAAAATACTTTTTAACACCCTAAACATGTTATTTTCAAATCTGGAATTTATCTTGGCCATATATGATTAATAGTTCACTTAATTCATTAGCCTAAGTTATTATGTACGTGAATCTGGAATTTACAGCGCAGCTGTGGTAAAAAGTTCATAAATGGAGCAGTATAACTCCGAATTCGAAAGTTTTGGTGTCTATCGACATCTAGACAGATAGGGCTACGATTTACTTTCAGGGAGTTTCTGATTTTAATTAAGTCTTCTAGGTCTAAACAGCATGTTAAGGTTCAGATTAGCGTAATTTTCTGAATAGTCTATATGTTCATTTTAAGTAAAATGGTAAAAATAAGATTTAATCATAGTAAATTGGAGTTTAATTACTCCTAATCGCAGCGAAGCAACCTTAGGTGAACATGGTATTAATATAGGTGAGGTCTAACATTTTAATAATTCCAATTCAACAATTAGCAATAACAATCACATTAACGATCAACAAATTTCTACAATCTAACATAGCTATTTGTCATTTAATTTCATGATATGAAATGTGTCTACAATTCCCTATTTTTATAATCAATACCTGTAACTATATGGTGTATGAACATCTCTATACTTTAGAGGCAAAAAGATGGCACGATGTCGAGACTACCACTTGGATTCGCTCGTGTAAATCCGTGACATCTCGACGATTGATACAATAATATTTTATGATTTTAAAATAAGATCCACTTGCGGAATTTCAACAATAATTATCGAATATGATACAAAAAAATACATTCGATAGAAGTGACTTGCCTTTTATTGAAGACGAATAGACCGATTGTCGAAGAAAAATTGGATCGAAATTTCCCACACCAGATTCTCCCGAACAGCAAACAGCAACTTTCGATCCGGCGCGGCAAAACAGCAAACAGCGGATCTCAGCGAATCAGAGCGCTCCTCGCACCGGATCTGGGCCAGAACACGGAACAGCACTTCGGGATCCGGTGTGGCAAAACACGGGACAGCGATCAGAATGGCCTTGAGTTGCACGAATCTTGATGCGATCAATGGTTGAGATTAAATCGCGCCTACTGCTTCCTTCTTCTTTAATGCGACGGGGAGAGAGAGAGAGAGAGGGTAGCGCCGGCGGTCCATCGGCGTGGCGATGCAACGGGGCGACGAGGCAACGTCTGGCGCGGCTGGCTGCGACAGGCCGCGCTCGGGTGGCGGTCGACGAAGCAGAGGAGCTGCACTGTCGCGAGGGCGAGCAAAGCTCTGTTCTCGCTCAGAGAACAGGGGAGGATGAGAGCGGGGACGGTTTCGGATGTTGGCGACGAGGATGGTGGAGGTTAGGGGCGGCGATGTGGAAGGTCTTGGTGGTGAAGACGAGAGGAAGGCGAAGGCGAACGGAGATGGTGAAATGGGTTTCGGAGTTTCGATGGATGGAGTTGGGGACGATGATGGAAGATGGGTTCGATGGTAGGGATGACGACGAGCGATGGAGATGGTGGCAACGGCAATGGAGAGGAGTGGGTTTGGGTTCGGTGATGGGGGTGGTGAGGCGAGACGGTGATGAAGGGTCGAGAGCTTGGTTGATGGGTAATGGCGGGGATGGGGTGCGAGGTTGAAGAAGGTCGGAGATGGCGAAAATGGGTCTCGGAGGTCGAGCGGTGGAGCGGCAATGGCGGGGCTCGAGGTGTTGTCAATGGGTTCTCGGAGGTGAACGGGGAAGGGAGAGTGGGAAGCTCGGAGGTGGGGGTGAGCGGGAGAAGGAGAAGATGGATGTTGGGTTTGTTCTGATTCGTTTGGTTTTGATTTGTTTTGGTCTGTTTGTTTTTGTTTGTTTGGTTCTTAACAGAGAAGGAGAGAGAGATATAATAAATTATAGAAATAATATAAAAGTAAGGTATAGAGTGATTTTAGGGAGGGAGTTACGGAGGTTACACAATGAGAGGGATCAGTAGGCTCATAATTAGGGATAGAGATTAGGGGGATTACACGAGAGATTCTGGTCAACAAACAACTAAGAAAAATTGGGTTAATGGTACAAAGTGGGTTTAGATGGATTATCTAATAAGGAAAAATAGAGTTCTAAATTAAAATAATAGATAACAATAAATTAATAAAATCATGGCACACATAAATTCAATAGTATATAAAATCCAATTTGTAATAAAATAAAATACAAATAGTTGATCACTTCGAAAATAATCATTGAAGTTAGAATACACTACTATTCGAAGAAAATAGAACTTCTGGTTCGAAAAGATTTTATTAGAAGGTCCAAGTCGAGTTTTAAAAATAATAACGAACTTATAAATAATTTATTTATCGAAAATTCTCAGAAAATATGTATTTCGAGAAACAGGGGTTACAGTACCCCGTCAGTTCGTCAGATTGACTTGGTGGCTCGGCGAGTCACGAGTCGTCGAGCGGTGATGTTAAGCGAACCGACGCGTCTTTCCTCTGAACCATCGCAACTTTCTCTTTTTTGTCGTTTTATCTCCGTTAATAGGCCTCTAAGTATTTCGAAAGCCCAACAGTCGCTTTCTTGGCTATAAGTTCTCACCCCCCCTCACCTCTTAGCTCATTTCTCACTTTTACTTCCAAGTTTATACTTTTGCTCTCGTGTTGCTCTGCTAGCGGCGATTTGTGCTCCAAGGCGATTGTGCTAGCTGTCGCGAGGGCCAGGCGATTTCCGGCAAACTCTTTCCGACCGTAAACGTCACTTCAAGGTTACGTCACATCAAGGTCAGTCTTTTTTGCCTTTAGATATTTATTCGAGATGTCATGAGTAAACTTGGGAAGTGAGGCATCGTCCTCGGGAGGTCGAAATGCCGGGGGGAGAGAAGTAGTGAGCCGTAGAAAGGGGAAGGAGATAGTAGGGCCGTCCACGGCCGAGGGGAAGGGAAAGGAAGCGGCTCGGTCCGTTGTAGTCGAGGAGGTGGTGGAGGTTGAGAGGTGCGCTGGTGAATCGGGTTGAATGCCGACCGTGCTGTCCGGACATGCCAGGATTAGGCAGTATAGCGGCGAGCTGCTGGCCAGGGCGGTCATTGATCGCGTGGCGACCTACGAAGAGAACGACCCAAGGGAGATTTCCGAGGTGGATGACCTCCCCACACTGCTAACCAAGCAGGATCTACTCAGGATTAGAAAGGGGTTCGCCATCCCTCAGGAGTACAAGCTGGTCCTCCCCAGCCCCGGGATGCAAGCGAACACTGTCCTGTCTCCGGACACATGCGTCTTCGCCTACGATGCCTTGAATGTCGGTCTGCGCTTCCCCCTTCATCCCTTTGTGATGGTCGTCCTTCAGTGGTACTGTCTGGCCCCCATACAGTTCATGCTGAACACTTGGCGCCACGTGCTCGGCTTTCTGCTTCAATGTCGAATTGCCAAAGTGGAGCCGGAGCTCGTTATCCTCCACAGTTTATACTGAATCAACAGGATGAGTAAGATCGAGCCTCGCTATTACTTGTCACCCCGGAGAGGAGTTAAGTTAATAGAGAATCCTGATTCGATAAAGCTGTGGAAGGGGAAGTTTTTTCTGATACAGGGGCCCTCGACATTGGATTTCCCGACTCGGTGAAAGGAGGAGGTACCGAAGTTTGCAAAGGCCAAGCCGGTGTTGACCACTGCCGAGACGGAGGTGGCGGCCAAGCTGATCGCCCTCCAGATGTTGAGCTGGAGGGAGATGACCGAGGAGGTGCTGCACGGGTCGGGCTTTAGTCCGATCGACCCGAGTACGCTCCTGACATCTCACTTTGCAATTCTCTTTTATCGCCTTGTACATTCTTCTAACTCTTTTTTTCTTTGGACAGAGGCGCCGAACATGGACTTTAAGGGCATGATGACGGAACGAAGCAAAATTGCCGATGGCAAGAAGAGGAAGAGGACGAGCACGGGTCCTTCGTCAGGCCGACCCACCAAGGCACCCTCGACCGTCGCCGCTCCTGCTCCTCGGGAACCGTCTTCGGCGGTAGCCGTCCTCCCTACCCCGTCTGCCCCTGCAAGTGAGGCTTTCTCCATCTTGGCAATGCTGGCGCTCGAGGCCCCATCCCTAACCGAGCACGCCGAGGAGATTCTAACTAAGGCTGGCAATTGACCCGAACCCGACCCGAGCCCGACCAAGTCCGACCCATTTTTAACACCCTATGGGCCTAAAATTTTTGTACAATTTCGGACTCGGGCTAAAAAATTCAGCCCGAATTAATTTTCGGGCCGGGTTCGGGTTTATATAGGTCCGACCCGAACCAGACCCGACTATACACTAATTGAAATAATACACCATAATTATTCTTATCATACTCCTTAGGCACAACTTATCAATATTCCTCCAAATTAAATACTATCTCCCATTCTCTCTCTCCTCATTTAATCCCCTCTTTCTTCCCCTCCACGCCTGATCTGCCTTTTCTCCTTCTTCCACAAATTTCTCTCCACTTCCTAGATCCACCCCCTTTCGGCTTCTTCCTCCAAGCCATCACCTCGTTGGCCACCTCCATTACGACGCCACTCCGCTGTTGTCGCGCCGTGCTCCCTCCACTGCCGCTGCCCCTCCATCGGTTCCCGCCATGGTATGCTACTGCTGTCGCCGCTGGTATGCTACTGGTATGCTAGACTACATGGTATGCTACTGCCGCAACAGCTACAGTACCCACCGCACCATCTGTTCCTGCCACCCCCAATGCTCCATCTGTCGTCGCCGCTGTATGTATTTTAGTGTAATTTTTTTTTTCCATTTTCAATGATTTTATAAGAAACCGGACTCGGGCTCGGGCTTTTGGATTTAATTCGGATCCGGGCTCGGGTTTCAAGTTAGCTTCCCGACCCGAAATCCGACCGGGCTTGGACCTTAGAATTTTTTTTGGGCTCGGGCTCGGGCTTGTATGAGTCTGACCCAAGTCCGACCCGTTGCCAGCCCTAATTCTAACCGAGGTGCACAAGAAGCTGTTCATCCCCAACTGGCGAGTGAAGAACCACAACGGCTTCTTGGGCGACTCGAGGATGAGCATGCAGGCGGTTAAGCATCTTCCGACCCCGAAGGACCGAGCCGCCCTAAAGGCAGGGACGACAGGGGATGACTCTTTCGAAGTGGCTCGGTCGCTCATGTCGGTAAGTTCTCTTTTGCTGTTTAAAATTTTTCTTGAAAATTTTCTATGTCTTTAGCTCGGTTTTTGTGGTGTTCTAACCATTTCTTCGTGCAGGCCACTTGCCACTTCGGCCATCTCCTCGAGGAGTATTCCGAGCAGGAGAGGGAGTTGAAGACCCTCAGTGACAAGGACCGAGCAGAGAGGGTAAGGGTTGTGAAATAGCTCGATGCGGAGCAGCGTCGCTCGGACGCTTTGGCAGCTCGGGTTGCCGACCTCGAGGCGGCCTTGGCGCAAGCGAAGGAAAAGCTCACTGCGGAGGTCGCTAAGGCTGCCAAGGAGAGGGCCACAGTGGTGAAGGCTTTGGAAGCGGTGAAGTTGGAACAAGCTGAGGTCGTGGAGAAGGAGAGGAAGAGGATCGAGGATGAGGCGAAGAAGCACATGGCTACCAACATGGAGCTGTCTTATGTCAGGGCGCTCGACCATGTCGAGGCTCGAGTTCTCGGCTTCGAGAGGGTGGGGTACCGGCTGTGGCCCGGTGGCGAGGAAGAAGAAGAAGAGGAGGAGGGAGAAGAGGAGGAGGGCGAGCAGCAAGATGACGAGGTGCCTACCGATCCCGAGACTGTGGCAACCGACCCCCGAGCCGGGGCGACAGGGGATGAGGGGTTGTCCACCGTGGTGCCTGTTTCCGAGCTGCCGCCCCAGGTGGACCCTTGATCTCCTCGTTCTTGTAAATTTTCTTTTTATGTACTGCCTTGTAGCGGACTGGCCACCGCTTTTTTATATAAATAAAGTTTTGTTCGAACTCTCTTCTCAAATTCGACTAAGTGTTGGATTGAAATCTCTTCGAAATTTTAACTAATTGTTGAGCACCGCCTCTTGTTCTTCGTGTTGATACCCTTCTGCTTTTCAGGTTGTCGAGTTGAGCCCGTTCTCCGAAGCATCTCGCCTTCGTACCGAACTAGAAGAGGCGAAGCAAGCCCTCTCTCGTAGCCGAGAGAGTTTCATCAAGAGCGAGCTGAGATTAGAGGACATCAAAGCGACTGCGAGAGGGTATTTCTCCGAGCTGAAACAACTGCAGAAGCGATCTCGTGAGGCTCGTCTCGAAGGCGAGGTGGAGTTGCTCAGGAAGATGCTATTTGACGTTGAGATAGAGAAAGGTGAGTTACTGGCGGAGGTTCGCCATCTGGAAATAGCCGAAGAAGAACTCTCAGCGGAGGAAGATGAGTTAGCATCGGCAGTGGGTAAACTGATGATCGAGCGTGACGAGTTGACAGCGAGGGTCGAGCAGTTGAGGAGAGTTACAGTCGATAAAAGCATCGAAGTGACCCACCTTTGTCGGATTATAGCCGACAGCGCCGATGCCGCAGGCTCTGCCAAACTCCCTCGTTTCAAAATATCTGTGAAGGACGACACTTTGAAAGATAGGATCGTCGAGCTCGAGGAGGAAGTTGCTCGCCTTAAACCTCAGCCTGTAAGGATCAATGTTCGGAGTACGTCCTGTACTCGCGAAGAGAGCGAGAGGGGGATATCATTTTATGAGCTCGCGACTCGTTCGCCTGCCGTTAGGCAGAGTCCGACCGATGCTCAGAGTGGGGTGGCTGCTTCGTCTAGCGGCGCTTCAGTCAGAGTCACAGTAAGAGGCAGTGCCGAAGAGGCATCTCAGTTCGTCGGTTTGGAGACGAGCTCCGAGGTTAGGCGGCACCGTCCCCGGGTGTCTTTGAACCGAAATGTCCCCCTTCCGCAGAAGCGTTGATACGTTGTATAATGCTTCTTTGAGTTTTTGTAGTTCCTTGTAGTAGTAGCTTGGTCTTGTAACTCGAATGCTTTTGTGCGTTAGAATTTTATATAGATGAAAGCTTTTTTTTCTCTTCTGTGTTCGTGCGCTTCTGTTGGTGGGCATTTATTCAAGTACAACTCCTCCAACTTTTAACAACTACTCAAAACCAGAAGCGAATCTTTCTTCTTGTCGGCACGGAGTGTCTAGCTTTATCTTTAGACAAACCTTAGGGACTGAAGGTTTAACACCTCTAAGCACTCTACTCCCATGTCTAGTATAGCTGTGAACACTTCGTGCGCGTTGTTTAAGCGAATCTCAACGGTTGCGGGGAGCAATTCCGAATGGCGAGCCGCTTCTAGCTTGCTTGAGAGCGAACTTGCGAAGCGGAATCGAGCCAAGTGTTGGACTCCGAACTCGTCGTTTGAGTATATTTCAACGGTTGTGGGAGCAATTCCGAATGGCGAACCACTTCTAGCTCACTTGAGAGAGAGCTTGTGAAGCGGAGTCGAGCCAAGTGTTGGACTCCGAACTCGTCGTTTGAGTATATTTCAACGGTTGTGGGAGCAATTCCGAATGGCGAACCACTTCTAGCTCGCTTGAGAGCGAGCTTGCGAAGCGAAGTCGAGCCAAGTGTTGGACTCCGAACTCGTCGTTTGAGTATATTTCAACGGTTGTGGGAGAAATTCCGAATGGCGAACCACTTCTAGCTCGCTTAAGAGCGAGCATGCGAAGCGGAGTCGAGCCAAGTGTTGGACTCCGAACTCGTCGTTTGAGTAAAAGAAATTAAAAACAGAGAGATGTACACAATCACAAAAAATATAGAAAAAAGAAGCTTTTTATTGATAACAACTAGTCGGCTGCTTCTAAGTTGCAAGCCGTTATTACATTGAAGAAATAAAGGAGCAAAATAAAAGTGAAAGGTGAGGAACGGTTTGACATCCGAAGTTACTTAGAGAGGCGTTCAAGCGCTCTCTTGGTACTTCAAAAGATGGTCGGCATTCCAAGTCCTGGAAATCTCTCTGCCTTCAAGATCTTCTAGACGATATGTACCGGGCCGAACTACTTTGGTAATCTTGTAGGGTCCTTCCCAGTTTGGAGCTAGCTTACTCTTTTGACCGGGGAATGAGATAGCCAGCTTTCTGAGGACTAAATCCCCCTCTTTGAGACTAGTAGGACGAACTTTCTTGTTGTAGGCTAACTCGATCCTCCTTCGTTAGTTTTGTTGGCGAATTGAAGCTCTTTCACGGAGCTCATCAATCAAATCCAAATTCGCCCGAAACTCTCTGGCATTCTGCTTTTCTTCATAGGCCATAAGACGAGGAGAGGGTACACCGACTTCCAAGGGGATCATAGCTTCGGACCCATAGGTGAGATTGAATGGCGACTCTCCTGTGGGGTCCGTTTCGTAGTGCGGTAATTCCATAGTACGTTAGGGAGCTGTTCAACCCACAAGCCTTTGGCTGACTTATCCAACCTCTTCTTGATACCGTAAAGGATCTGCCGGTTGGCATTTTTCACTTGGCCATTTGACTGAGGATGGGAGACAGAGGAGAAGCGCTGCTGAATGACGAGGTCTTCACACAGAGATCGGAATGCAGCCCCTGTGAATTGTATTCCATTATCAGTTATTAGGACCCGGGGCACGCCGACCCTGCAGATGACGTTCTTCCAGAAGAACTGAAGCACTTTGTTCTCGGTGATTGTAGCCAAGGACTCGGTCTCTATCCACTTTGAGAAGTAGTCGATTGCTACGACTAGGAATTTGAGTTGGCCGGGAGCTGGTGGAAACAGGCCGAGCAAGTCCATCCCCCACATTGCGAAAGGAATCGGACTTGAGAGGGAGGTGAGTTGTGCTTGGGTTAGGCGACGAATGCTGGAGTACTTTTGACAAAAGCCGCATCGCTAGACATGCCGTTCGGCATCTTGCAGGAGGGTCGGCCAGAAGTATCCATAGTTCAACACCTTTCTGGCGAGGGACCTTGACCCTGAATGTGCTCCGCCTATGCCTTCATGAAGCTCTTGCAAGGCATACGAAGCTTCTTCCGGGGAGAGGCACCTCAAGTAGGGTCAGCCGTCCACTTGGGTGAAGGAGCATTTGTATAAGACCCCCTCAATAAGGGTTTACCGTTCCGCTCTAGTTCGGACTCTGCGAGCTTCCCTTTGGTCTTCGGAGAGGAGCCCATCCCTTAGAAACTCTATCAGAGGTTTCATCCAGTTGTCTTGAAGTTGGACGGGTAGCGACTCCATCGAGTCGGGAGTTTCTTCTTCTATGCTCGGTCTTAGGAGCACTTCAATCAGGACGTCTGCTTCCTTGAAGGGAGGAGGAGGCTAACTTGTAGAGGGCGTCTGCTTGGGAATTTTCCTCTCTGGGGATCTGTTGAATGAGCGCCTCTTCGAATTGAGCCATGAGATTTTGGACCTTGGCTAGATACTTAGCCATTCGGTCATCCCGCACCTCGTACTCGCCTAAGACTTGATTCACGATCAGCTGAGAGTCGCTAAATATCCGGAGGCATTGTGCCACTGCCTTGCGAGCCATACCGAGGCCGGCTATAAGTGCTTCATACTCCGCTTCGTTGTTGGAGGCTTTAAAGTTAATGCGAAGGGAGTATTGGAGAACGAAATCATCTTGGCCTGCCAGAATGACTCCGGCTCCGCTTCCCTCGGTGTAAGAGGACCCGTCCACATATACCGTCCAGATAGGAGGCCCGTTTGCTGCTTGGCTGACCTTGGGAATGGTGCTTTTAACAATGAATTCAGCTAAGGCTTGAGCCTTGATTGTGGTTCGAGGCTGGTATGATATGTCATGCTGGCTTAGCTTAATCGACCACTTCATCAGACGGCCTGAGGTCTCGGGCTTATGTAGGACTTGCTTTAGTGGCTGGTCGGTAAAAACGACCACCGAGTGGGACTGAAAATATGGGCGAAGCTTCCTAGCTGCCATGACCAAGGCGTACGCCATCTTCTCCAGTCTTGGGTAGCGGAGCTCGGCATCCCGAAGTACCTTGCTCACGTAATAAATGGGCTTCTGAGCCTTGTCTTCTTCCCTCACCAAGACAGCGCTGAGGGTTTGCTCAGAGGCAGCTAAGTAGAGGTAGAGTGTCTCTCCAGGGATATGCTTGCTGAGGAGAGGGGGGTTGACTAGATAGGCTTTAAGCTGATCGAATGATTCTTGTTGTTGTTGACCCCATTCGAAGCCCTTAGCCCCCGTGAGCGCTTTGAAGAAGGGAAGACACTTCTCCCCTGACTTAGAAAGGAAGCGCCCTATGGCGGCGAGGCGCCCCGTCAGCTTCTGAACCTCTTTCACATTTTTGGGAGGAGCCATGTCCAGTATGGCGTTGATTTTCTCAGGGTTAGCTTCGATTCCTCTTTGGCTGACCATGAAGCCTAAGAATTTCTCCGACGAGACCCCGAACGCACACTTGTTCGGTTTGAGCCTCATATCATGCTTTCTCAGTACATCAAATGCTTCCTGTAGATCGGTAACATGGTCGGCCTCATGGATGCTCTTAACAAGCATATCATCAACATATACTTCCATGTTTCAGCCGATCTGCTTTTCAAAGACCTTGTTGACGAGGCATTGATAGGTTGCACCTGCATTCTTCATCCCGAAGGGCATTACCCTGTAGCAATAGAACCCCTGATCGGTAACAAAGGAGGTCTTTGGGATATCCGGGGGGAACATGCGAATTTGATTATACCCGGAGAAGGCATCCATGAAGCTGAGGAGTTCATGGCCCGAAGTAGCGTCGATCAAGGTGTTGATGCTAGGGAGAGGGAATGGATCTTTAGGGCATGCCTTGTTCAGGTCGGTGAAGTCGATGCAGATTCTCCAGCTCCCGTTGGCCTTGTTTACCATAACTACGTTCGAGAGCCATTCGGGGTAATTGACCTCTTGTATGAACCGAGCCGTAAGGAGCTTGTCCACTTGTTCTTTGATAGCTTGCTGGTGCTCGGGGGCAAACTTGCGCCTCTTCTGTTGGACCGGTTTGGACCCCGGAGCAACACTGAGGTGGTGGATGAGGAGCTCTTCGGAGATTCCTGGCATGTCGGTAACTGACCATGCGAAGAGGTCGTGGTTCTTTCTAATGCATTGAACTATGTCGGAACATAGGGCGGATGGGAGGGTCTTGCTGATAAAGAACTTGCGATTCAGATCCTGCTCGGAAAAGTGCACTTCCTCCAGCTTATCCACCGGTTCGGACATTGGTTGGGGATTCCCTTGGGGAATCTCTAGAGTCTCGAGGGAGAGGACTGGACCCCCGGTGGAGGTCAAGTAATATTTGCGGCCCATCTCTTGACTGCCTCTCACTTCCCCTACTCCTGCCCTGGTGGGGAACTTCATCTTAAGGTGATACGCCGACGGGACGGCCTCTAGAGCAGCAAGGCCTGGTCGACCTAGAATCACATTATAAGCAGCTAGGACGTCAACGACTATAAAGTTCATCGGCTCCGTTCGGGTAGTAGGAGTTTTGCCAGCGGTTACGTCGAGGGTGATTACCCCTTCAATAGTCACTGGCACTCCCGTGAACCCATGGAGCGTGTATCTGGCGGGCTTGAGCCTGTCCCGCGATAGCTTGAGTCCTCGGAAAGCTGCGAGGAAGAGGATGTTAACGGAGCTACTATTGTCCACCATAATCCTCTCCACTTTAAAATTCGCCATATGGAGGTTGATCACAAGTGCGTCACAATGGGGGATTCGGACACCTTCGAGATCTTCATTTGAAAAAGTGACCGGTACTCCGAGGCCTTTGGGAGGAGGCATGCCGTGTACTGAGTTGACCTCCCTGATGAAGGCCTTTCGAGAGGAGTTGGAGGTGCCCCCCATAGGGCCTTCATGAATGAGATGTAGGATACGCTCCTCTTCGAACTCGGGAGTTTTCTCGCGCCTTTCAGTACACTTGTTAGCCCCCTGGGGGAGAGGAGGAAGATCGGTTCGGTCCTTTCTCACAAATTTAGACAGCTGCCCCCTCTAGATGAGGGCCTCAATTTCGTTCTCTAAGGCCCGACAATCATTGGTGTCGTGATCATGGTCCCGGTGATAACGACACCACTTCTCTTTGTCCCTCTTCTTGCCAGGGGTATTCATCTTAGGGGCAGGAGGTATAACCCCTTATCTCTAAACTTCTATGAGAATAGTGGAAATATTGGCGTTAAGAGGAGTGAATTTCTCGAACCTGGGAGGAGGGCGGCGCTGGCCACCATTGTCTTTCTGGAGCTTCTTGGTTCCCTCTTCTTCAGTCGCCTTTTTTTTGGTTCTGGAGGAAGGCCCCTCGAAGGTAGGGCGATGCTCCGCTTCCTCAGCCCGAATATACTTCTCGCTTCTAAGAAGGAGGTCAGAGAAGTTTTGCGGGGGCTTCTTGGCTAAGGAGGACCGAAGGCTGGAGTTAAGGATATTCGATTGGAAGGCTGCTGCAGCGACTGACTGGTCGAGGGAAGCGATGGACCTAGCTTCCGCGATGAATCTTTTTACATAGTCTCTGAGCTTCTCACCCTTCTTCTGGTTGAGGTCGAGTAGCGAGATGTTGGTCTTCTCTGTGCGGCGGCTACTTACGAAGTGGGTGACGAAGAGGGTCTCAAATTGTTTAAAGGAGAATATAGAGGATGGGGCGAGGCGAGAGTACCATTCCCGAGCCGGACCTTTGAGAGTGGCCGGAACGGTCTTGCACAATAGAGCATCGGAAGCTTGGTGTATCAGCATGAGGGTCTTGAAGCTCTCGATGTGGTCTACGGGGTCTGACTCCCCAGAGTAAGTCTCGAACTGTGGGGGCTTGAAGCCTATTGGAACGGGCGCCTCCATGATTGTTCGAGAGAAGGGAGGTCGGCTCGGACGGAAGGTCCTTCCTCTAAGCTCCTCTTCCTTGTCTAGCTGACCCAGACGCCTCTCCATCTCGTGGAGACGACGGTAGGCGGTGTCCTCCCTTCGATGGTAGCCAAACGAGCCTCTGGACTTGTCTTCGTACGAAGGGGAGTGGGGGCTACGACGACGGTAGCTCAGGGAGTGACGAGGACTAAGGTCATGATGGCGGTTACTAGAAGCTGGAGGAGGAGTTAGGGATCAATGGCGAGGACTTTGTACCAGAGGAGGAGTGGGGACCCTCTGAGCATTGTTGTTATTGGGTCGGAGATTGAGGGCTTGCAAGATGGTTGCTTGGAATTGCTGGAATTCGGTGCGGGTGATAGGAGAGTTATCATCCCTCGGGGGTTGCCGACCAGTAGGGGAACGAGGCCTTCTTCTATGGTGCTCAAGGGACTCTCTCTGTCTTCGGTGAGGAGGGGACCTCCTGTAGTCTCGGCGACGAGGAGATCGCTCATTTGGACGTTGTTGGCGAGAGGCTCCCTCTCGGGCTAGCCTTTCATCCAAACGGTGGCGAAGATCCTCTTCTTTCTGCCGATTGTTGAGGGTGTTGCGGAGGTCATCGGAGGCCCGGGGATTGTGAGAAGCCATGGAATCGGTAGAGGGGTTGTGCACGGAGACGTGGTCATGTTGGAGAGGTAGTTTCTGAGGATTGGGACGGGAGCCTCCCGCGCCGGCATTCTGAGGCCCGGTTTGACCGCGAGGGGGTTGAAGATTCTGAGGAGGAGGTTGGTCCTGTTGCGGGGCCTGATTAGGTTGAGGAGAGGGTCCCTGCGGCTGGACTGTTTGGAGGGGGATCTCCTGTTGTTGTTGAGAAGGGGTAGGTCCACGGTTGGACCCTTTGGATCTGAGTTTCCTTGGAGGCATGGCTGGAGAAGATCTGACCGACGGGAAGAGGATGGATTGCTGTTCGTGGAATTCCCACAAACGGTGCCAATCTGTTACCGCTAAATCTGGTGTGGGGGCAAACAGATAGTATTTGTGGATTCTTAGGAAAACTGAATAGCCAAACCTGAAACCTTTCCACCGGAGTTTGACCGTTGATTCCCGCCGTTAACCTGCAAAAAGTGCGAGACACCGGGGTTGATCCCGGCGACGCACCCTCCGACGCTCAAGTCAGTAATCAGAAAATATTATGAATGAACATTTAACCGGCAAAAGATTGATTACCTCTTAATGGTGGTGGATGTATTTATAGCCACATTTGGGATCAAATTAGGAATGAAATCCCTAATTCTCAGTGAAAGGATAGATGCGAATCAGGGCCGTTGATTTAGGATTAATCAGAAACCCTAATTCTATCCTGTTAGACCGGGTTTGTCGCGGGTTGGAACCCGCACCCAGTTGAGGTGGATCCGTTCATGGGTTGTGGGGCTTTGTAGAAAGAAGACCATGAACCCATTTCAGACCCGCTTGTAGGTGAAATTACCATTTTACCCCCAAACTTTAAGATTCGTGCCCGATTTGGACGTTTCCGATTTAACCCTATTTTTAGCCATATCAGACACCAATACCCCACAGAGAAATCCAAACACCGAATAATGCTTTGCACCCACCCAGTAATCATTCTTCCTTGCACCATCACAATCTTCTGACCTCAGCAATGACTGAATCACAAGCTCATCATACAATTCTCTAATTGTAGCATCTTTATCCTCTTCTTCCCCATAATTCTCTACCTAACAAAAAAATTCACATCCACTAGGAAAATTAGGACAGTTGTAGTAGGCTTTACCAAGGTTCTTCCCCGAAGTAAAATATTTGACCATTGTCTGCATTCGACAAAAACATTTGGGAGCTCTAATTCTCTGTCCTGAACTGGCTCTGGAAGACCTAGAGCTACCACCATAGTAATTGTGGATTTGGTTGGAAGAGTAGTTCGATGCCATCCTACAAGATTCTGTCGGGTTTAAGCCACTAAACACACAAAAATCACATTCTATTAACTTATTGCAAAATATACATTAGGTCACTTGATATTATAAATAATTCTCATTCTAAGAAATACCAGTCCAATTAAGCAATTTTTTGCTAAATTTAGATTTTCAAATATCTAAAATTAAGTTCATGCTCAATGATTTGCGATAAAAATACCAGTCCAATTTAGCAATTTTGTAAATGATAAGGGATTTGCGATAATAAGTCTCTAATTTTGAAACTAACAATCTCTAATCTTTCCCCCAATGATAAATGATTTGGGATAAAAATTCTGCAAATTACTATCCCTAATCTATCTCCCAATGAACAATGCTTTCCGATTAAAAGTCTGCAACTTACTATCCCAAATTTTGGGATTCCTTCACATAATTACTTGGAATATTTAAGATACTAACATGAGATCTGATAATTCAATTTCATGAAGCTCTTCAATAACTATAAAAAACCTGAATGACTAAAGTGCTAAAAATCTACCTAATATTATACCTTGGGGTTTCGATTTTTCAGATTAATCTAAGAAGATTTTTTTTACCATAAACTAAAAAATCTACAAATTACTATCCCAAATCTATCCCCCAATCTACCTAATTTCATGGAGCTCTGCAACTTACCATAAATTTTTTTAACAAGATTAATCCAAGAAGAAACTAGGGTTTCGATTTAACTCAATTGAAGGTAAAATTTTATACCTTGGGGTTTCGATTTTTGAGATGGCAGCGTCGATCGAGAAAGGGACAGCTTCATCGACCAAGAGAGAGATAGAGGGAGAGGTACAGGTCCACACCTGGGGTATCGTCGATGTCGAGAGAGAGAGAGGTAGAACGATCTGAGAAGGAGAACACAGAGGCGAGAGAAAGAGAGAGAGCAGCGTCGACGGAAAGAGAGAGAGGTCACCGTCGATGGAGAGAGAGAGAGGTCGAGTGATTAGGGTTTCGTTTCTGTTTTGGGGGAAATGTGTCAGGTCGAAAGGATAGAGAGAAAGAGAGGGACGAGACTGAGGGGTTAGGGGAAAAGTCGAAAATACCCCTCTGTAAGTGTGAGAAGAGCGGGAGAGAATCGCAGCCATTAGATCTGGATCATGATCAGGTGTAAGATTGAACGGCTACGGAGGAGTGCACACGGCTGTGTGCACTAGAGGAGTGCACAACCGAAGCCCCCCCCCCCCTATATATATATAATAGGATCAGACGAAACAAGTTGTTTCGTCCGTAATTTTTTAAATTTTTTTATAATAAAAAAAATATCGGATGGAACTTGTTGTTCCGTCCTAAAAAATAATAAACAATAATAAATAATAAAAAACAGAAATGCATTGACGAGACAGTCTCAAAATTTGAAGAAACAGGACAACATGTCCCGTTTGTGAGTGAGGTGTCACTTTCAAAGTGATTAATCACTTAATTTTATCATTAATTAAGATTAACTATTATTTTAAACCACTAATTAACATGATTATTAATTTAAATTAGAGTTTAGTATTAATTTAATAGCTAATACTATTTTAATTATATTGAAAATTCAAATAAATGCTCTTGAACGGAACAACATGTTCTGTCTGATCAATTTTTTTATTTTTTGCTTATTATATTTTAGCAAATGACCACTGCTGAGGAATTCTCATTTGTCATATCTTATTTTGCCATTTTGTCAAAAAAATAGCAACAACCACTGTGGATGCTCTAAGGTATTATGTTTGGCAAGTGCGCTTAAGATATTGTACATGTTTGGTAAGTACTAGTACAATATGTATGACAAGCATGCTTTGGATATCATGGGGGCAGCTTGTAGGAGGTTTTGTGCTCTTGACAACAATGCTGGTGTCTTAACAAGTGTTTTTGTGCTCACTAAGAAGAAAGATACACTTAGGTAGTGTTCTTTTTCTCCTCTTATAAGAGATTTACCTCTTGTAAGAGGTGGTCCTCCTCTTACAAGAGTTTTTTTAGTGTTCTTTTTTTTACCTCTTATAAGAGATTTTACCCAAAATTGCTTCTAAACCTAAATGGCTTCTACTAGCCTCTTTCAAAATCTTAAAAGTCTTCTATAACTTAAAATGACTACATTACCCCTAAATTAATGATACCCAGATTTCTTTCCCACAGCACCTTATTGAAAATTAATCTGTTATATACTGGATTGCTAGATTTAATCTGTTAAATCCACAAATGTTGAAGTTCTAAACTGAATTTGAATAGTTATATTAGAAAACTTGTAAAGAATTGTAATTAATAATTGTTTGCCATCGAAGATTGATTAAACTGTATCCGGATTTATCTACTTTCTAGATGGCTAATACCATTATCTATTGAATCTTGTTGCTCACTGAAACTTGTAACCATTATTTTTCGATTTCAAGTTTGTGGCCTTAGCATTTGTGAACACTATTCCCATTATCTGCAGGTGAAGCAACTAATCATGTCCCAAGAGAAACGACCCCAGTTGTTAGCGAAATTGATTGTTCTGTTAGAGCCAAGTGAAACAGCCAGTTATGTGTAGAAATCTTCTGCATAGAATTTATGTTGTAAAAATAACTGGCATAAATGTTGGTATAAATAGAGAAATTATATAGTAAGGGCAAAAATGTCTAAAAGTAAAGAAAAGGCTCTTGTAAGAGGTGAAAAAAGAACAAAAATCTCTTATAAGAGGTACTTATAAGAGGTTATTTTTATATAAAAGAACACCTCAAAAAGAGGCTCTTACAAGAGGCTCTTACGGTAAATCTCTTATAAGAGGTCACCTCTTATAAGAGGCAAAAAAAAGAACAGTCTCTTGGTAGTGTTCTTTTTCATCTCTTATAAGAGATTTACCTCTTGTAAGAAGTGGTCCCCCTCTCAGGGGCGTATCTGAGTTTCAGGGGGCCCTAAGCAACTTTCCAAATGAGGCCCTTTTTAAGTTTGCAAAATAAAAAATTAGAATTATTTAAATTCAAACAAACTTTGAGCCGGGAGGACAAACTAGTTAAATGAAATGAAAATTATATATATATATATATATATATATATATATATATATATATATATATCCTTTCAAAAAAAATTAATTGATAATGTACGCATTTTCCATAAAATGTATCATGGCAAAAAGAAACTTTGACAAACTCTAATAATAAAAATGAAATACATGATCTCAACTATTTTAAAAAGTCTTACTTGCTACATTTAAATCTTTAACATTGCATACAGAATCCATGTTCACCAAAGCAAGCTCATTGTTTGCATCCAAAATTTGCCTACAAAATAAAACACACAAAAAAATATTACTTAAACATAACTCTTCTCACATTTTTAGAAGCAAAATCATTGGTTATGCTTTGATAGTCGAGTTTTCCTATTAGATCATGTTCAATTGATAACATGGCTAACCCATTCAACCTTTCTTGTGACATGGTTGACCGAAGATAAGTTTTAATCAACTTCAACTTTGAAAAACTTCTTTCCGCTGATGCAACTGTTACTGGAACAGTTAGCAAAATTCTATAAGCTATCCACGCATTAGGAAAACCAATATTGCCATTTCTTTCATTCATAAAATTTAGCACTTCAATTGGTCTCTTTGCTTCATCTGGTAAGACTTCCTTTAAAATTTTCAACTCTAAAAATAAGTCTCTTCCATCTACATCCGAGACATCACCTTGTTTCAAAAATATTTCAAGATTCAAACAATCACTCTTCAAACTACAATCACTAGCATAATTTAACTTCTTCAAATCAAACAAAAATCCAAATATCTTTTCATATGTTTTAAATTGTTCAAACCTACTCCTTAGAGAAGAAAGAGCTTGATCTACAATAAATATGAAATAATTAACTCTAAAGGATTCTTCAGCTGATTGTATCACATCTTCAGTGGGAGTTTCATCAAATTGTTTTTTTCTTTTAACTAACCGTTTTTCATAAAATATTGCCTCAATACCCATTTCATTTGCTATTTCTTTAGCTTCAATCATTGCTTCATCAAATCCAGTTTCTCTATATTTTTCAAAAAATGAAATGAGCCCTTTTAATTCTTCTATGGCGACATCAATATTCATATCTTCACTTTGAAAAATTTTACTCACAGAGTTGATTGCAAATAATAAATTATGCCAAATAATCATGCCAAATAAAAATTCAAAACTCTCCATTTCATTTTTGGCTAATGATGCAGCTTCACTAATTACTTTAGGATCATCATTAGAATTGGCTACATCAATTAAAGCATCTCTTATTTGTAAATGTTGATATCTTATAGCTTTAATACTTTCAATACGACTCTCCCAACGTGTTTGTGATAATGGTTTAAGTGTTAGTCCTTTTACATTATCTTTGAAAATTTTCCAACGCTTTGTAGAAGCTGAAAATAAACAATATATGCGTTGAATAATTCCAAAAAAAGATTTAGCTTTAACACAAGAGTTAGCCATATCACAAAGGGCAAGATTAAGACTATGACAACCACATGGAGTGTAAAAGGCTCTAGAATTAATTTCAAGTAATCTTTTTTGTACACCTTTATGTTTTCCTTTCATATTAGATCCATTGTCATATCCTTGTCCTCTAATATCATCAATATTAAGTTGATTACTCTCTAATTCACTTTCAAGCTCCTTAAAAAAGCCAAGACCTGATGTATCATGCACTTTCAAAAAACCTAAAAAAAACTCTTCTACTTTGATTGGATTTGAAAAAACATCTACACATCTTACAACTAGTGACATTTGTTCTTCATGGCTTATATCTGGAGTACAATCAAGTATAATTGAAAAATACTTCGCTTCCTTAATTTTCTTCAAAATTATATTTTTAATCTCATTTGCCAACATTTGAATTAATTCATTTTGAATACTAGGGCCAAGATAATGATAATGAATTTCACTTCTATTAATGCGCCTAAGATGTTCTTGCATTACAGGATCAAACTCACCGATCATTTCAATAAAACTTAAAAATTTTCCATTATTTCTTTGATAAAGTTTTTCAATGTGTCCACGAAATCCCATATTATTTTTAGCAAGAGTATTCACAAGGGCAATTATCCTCACTAATACTTGCCTCCAATGTTCCTTCTCTTTGTTAATCTCTTCTTGCACGCTTTTATCAATTGTTTGATTTTTTTTCAATCTAACTTCCAATTCAAGCCATTTACTTAAACAAGCAAGATGATCACTACTAGTTTCATGTTCTTTAAGTCTTTGACCAAGATTTCTCCAATCATTATATCCTTCGGAAACCAAATTAGAAACATTTGTTTGTTGCGTAAACAATTTACAACAAAAGCAAAAAACTTTGTCTAAGAAATTTGAATATACCAACCAAACTCTATCTTGTTTCTCTCCGTTTTGTAATTGTCTAATATAGTATGAGCAAGAGAAATGTCTATTGAAATCATTTAGAGAAAAGTTGATATCATTAACTCTAATTGGACCTTTTAATACCAATAAGTCTCTAAAATCTTGATTAACATTCCCCTATTTTCCTGGATCATAATTTAAAGGTTCATATTCTTTGTGTACATATTCATTATCTTCAATTTCATTTACCAGTTTATTAACTTGGTTACCTTCTTCATTTTCCAAATTTTCAAGTCTATCATCGTCATTATGCTCTTCATTCACTACATGCTCAAATTCCTCATCAATCGATTCATTTATATGTTCCTCATCAACCAAACCTTGAGGTTCAATATTTTCACTAGCCAAATTAGTTTGTTTAGTATTTTTTAAAAATTTATCCATTGCACTTTTTTGAGATTTGGTAAATTCTTCAATTCTTTGTTTTTTTTTTCTTTTTTCATGTCCGGAATCATATTTTCTAGGAGGCATACTCAAAATATTAAATTAACAATACAAAATTTCAGTAACAAAGTTAAGGAACAATAGTACCCAATTGTTGTAGTTTCGAATTTTCCCTTTTTCTTGAAATCTTCAATAATTTTCTTCAATTTCGATTTTCGGTCCCAAATGAGGAAATGAATATTCCTTCTCCAAATGATATCTGAATTTATAAAATACAAATACTAAATTAATAATGTAATTATTTCTTTACATAATCTCTAAATTAATAACTCAACAGTCAACAGTACAATTAACCAAAAAAAAAAAAAAAAAGAATTGAAGAACTGATTACTGACAGTCTGATTGAAGTCTTGAAGAATTGAAGAACAATTAACCATTATCCAATACAAGATAAATGAATACCCACAAGAAGCATAGATTCATGCAACCTATCAGATTTGATTGTCTAATGACTGGCAATTTGAGATCTGACCCATTAATCAAAAAGAATAGATTCAATCCAAGAAGCAAGAACTAATAAATGGAGCAATAACAAAATAAATAAGTCAATTATCTGAACATGGCCCATTAAATCAATAATAAATAATGGGGAAAAACATTGGAAATAACCCAATAGGGAAACCCAACCGGGGGCTTAGACTCAGTAATCAGTAATCAGCCTGTTGAGTATGAAGAAAAAAAAAACTGGAAATTGAAAAATGAATGGATTAAATCCAATAAGAACTGGAAATTAAAAAATGAAAAAAAAAAAAAAACAAGAACTCAACTACTCAAGAAGAAGATGAGAATCAAGATTCAAAGATGAATGGATTATGGATGATTACCTAACTGGCGATGGGCGACGGTCCGGTGACGGTCCGGTGCGGCGAATCGGCGATGGGCAACAACGCGCGGGGCGGCGATGGGCCGGCGAGGCGGCGTGGCGGCGACGCGCGGCGCGATCAGGCGAAGGTACGTCCGGTGGTACTTGGGTTGGGAACGGGAAGTTAGATTTCAATATTGTAGATTGAGAATTTGAGATGGAGATTGGAGAGAAATCAGGAAATAAGAAAAGAAAGTAAGCAGCAAACGTGGAGACGGTTGGGTTTCCCTATTCTGTTTTTTTTTTTTTTTTAAAAAAACTTAACAGCAAAATTTTTTTTTAAGGGGCCCTATAAGATCCGGGGGCCCAAAGCAGCCGCTTGGGCTGCTTGGGCCCAGATCCGCCTCTGCCCCCTCTTACAAGAGTTTTTTTAGTGTTCTTTTTTTACCTCTTATAAGATATTTTTCTCAAAATATCTTATAAGCCTAAAAGACTTCTAGTAGCCTCTTTTAAATTCTTATAAGACTTCTATCACTTAAAAAGTCTATATTACCCCCAAAGTCTATATTATAATTGTTACTAATTAAACTAGTTTATATATTAGTCTATAGTAGCCCGGAATATGCTATCCTAGAAAAAGTGTAATCATATACGTAGTTGAATGTAATATGCTATCCTAGAAAAAGTGTGGGAATTCATTCTTCACAATCTCGAACAATTATGTTAGGGATACTGTCGAAACACCAATTTATTTAAAGATATATATATTTACGTCCAGTAAGTACATTACTTGAGTTGTGAGTAGTTGATTTGTCCTGTTATAATGCCACCATGTTCAAATTCTGCAGCCGGTCAGTTTTTTTTTTATTTTTTATTTTATTTTTTTTTATTTTATTTTTATTTTTTATTTATTTACTGCTAAGGGAGAATTTATATTGGCCCATTGACCTTAAATTTTTTTAATCTAACTTCTTTGAAACAAATTATTATTATTTATATTTATACATACTAATTTTCATACTAATTAAAAGTCTATAGTAGCCCGGAATTATAATTGATAATTTACACTGATTTGTGAATTTAACTTGCTATTAAACTAGTTTATATATTAGTAATTTGAACTTATCTTTTCTTGTCCTTCATCTCACTATTTTTATACTTTGGGGTAATATAGACTTTGGGGTGATATAGACTCTTGTAAGAGGTGAAAAAAGAACAGAAATATCTTATAAGAGGTTCTTATAAGAGGTTATTTTTATATAAAAAGAACACCTCAAAAAGAGGCTCTTACAAGAGGCTCTTACTGTAAATCTCTTATAAGAGGTAACCTCTTATAAGAGGAAAAAAAAAAGAACATTACCTTACAGTTCATGGCAATGCCAGCGCATCCATCCGTTACAGGATGTTGTAAAACGTGACCATCATATTTATTCCCGATAAATAACCCATTATGTTTTTGTGATGTTTAAGAAGAAAGAAACACTTACAGCTCATGGCAATACCAACACATCCATCCGTTACAAGATGTTGTAAAACGTGACCACCATAATTTATTTATTTTTTTTTTGAAGAAAGTGACCACCATAATTATTCATAATAAATAACCCATTATGACAAATTCCAGTGCTATCAACTGTTACATCAACTACACAGCTATCCTGTGATCACAAGTTTTGATAAACTAAGCCCCTAAACATCCTCACCACACTAAACTCACTAGGGGTGGACAACTATTATCCAAACCGACCAATTCGATCTAATCCAATCCGAACAGATCGGTTTCGAACCGAACCAATTGGGAGATTGGATTGGCCCGATTTTTTATTTTCAATAACCAACAGGACCGGTTTGGTTGTTGGATGGGGCTTTTAAATAATCGATAGAACCGAACCGACCATATCTTTATGCATTAGTCCATAAAAAATTTAGTTCTCATTTAATTTCTTGAATATACAAATCATCATTTCTTAAAGATACAAACAATCTCCTTTAAGTTCAGTTCTAACTTCAAAGTTCGAACCCTAAGTCCCACACTCCAAATTTCCTATCGTAGTATTGTTGTTTGTGGCTTGAACTTGTAACTGTAACTTTCCCTGTCGTAGTTTTGTTTGTGTGGAACTATATTAAAATGGAAGAATTGTTTGCATATTGTTGTGGTTTTTAAAGTAGTCTTCTCTGTTCATTTAAATTTATCGGCAATTTTGTTGTCCAAATATTTATATACCAAGAACTCTTTGCAAATCTGCAGACGTGTGGGTGCTTGGTATCAATAGAGGCATTTCGGTTTTGTTTTGTATCTAATTTTTTTATTCCTGAAAATTTTGGTGCAGTAAAAGATCTAGTACGGACTTGTTCAGCACTTGCACCCAATATCAATTTTATTTACTATGTACTGAATTTGACCGAACTTTGGTTCTTTTAATCTCTTCCTGAGTAGATCTTTTAATCTTCATTTTAAACTCATTTCTAAACAACAATTAACAAGTTTCTAGCATGATGTTTCTTAAGATTGACTGAAGTTGATCTTTTAAATTTTAACGATATTGTGAATGATATTGGAGGTGAAAAATAGCACGCCTAACCGACCATCCAATCCAATCCAATCCAATCCAAACCGAGCTTAATCGACTTGGATGGAAACCGATCCAATTAAGGCTCGAATTGGTTGCGGATAAAAAAATTTTAAAAAACCAATTTTCTTTGGATTGGGACGGGATGGTCCATGTTTGGTCGGATACCGATCGATGCCCACCCCTAAAACTCACATCGACAATATCGCCAAGAAACACATCAAGATCCACACTCATCACAATCCAGCGACTGCTCCTTCTCAGCCTCCATCCAATCAGGGTTGGCCCCCAATGGAGGCCGGGGAGGCGGCCGCCTCGAGCCCCTGCTTTTTTCGCAATTTTAGGGACCCCAAAAATTGTTTTTCCATGTATTTATATATACGTATTTTACTCGTAATGTTATTTTAGGGACTTTAAATTTAATTTTTTGGGATTTTGTTTTTAAAATTAATACTTGAGCTGGCCTATTTTAGTTGGGTTTGGGTTTGTATGTAGATTTATTTAATCAAATTCCTAAATCTCCATCTATTTCTTCATATATATATATATATATATATATATATATATATATATATATATATATATCTCGATTTTAAAGAATTGTAACAAAAAAAATCCTATAATTTTCTAATAATTTTTTAAAAATTAAATTTTGTATGGCCCCCATTTTAAGAGTTCAGCTTGGGTTACCGTAAACTCCTGCATCCTATACCACCACTGCACAAACTCATTCATCAAAACCCCATTATAGGAAAATATTAGCTCATCCATCCTTGACCACAAGTTATTGAAAACGGTGTCCTCAAACGCTTTTACCGCACCAACCCACATCGATAACATTAGGATCTGCTCCTCTCAAATCTTCTGACCTATTATTTGCCCTTCTTTGAAATGCTGAGATGGGTAATTCAGAGAATTGACCGGACTCGAAAACGTTTTTTTATAGAAAGGGGCAGACCCAGAGCGAGGCGGCTATCACCTTATCAGATGAGAGAAGACATGCATGAAAAAGATACATGGAAGACTATGTATTATTGATCTTTGACATATGAATCTTGCTCTACTGGGTAAATGGTAGTGGAAGGTTTTCTATTATAATGGAGAAGGGTGGCAAGATTTTGTTCAAAGATATCTGCATGGGAATGGAACGAGAAATTTGGGCTCTAGGATAGGCCCACGTGTTTCCTGGTTCTGGAAAGGTATCGCTAAGGCCTATGAACCCTTCATCGGCTGTGTGACATTGGTTATCGGTAAAGGCAGACTCACTAGATTCTGGTGGGATAAGTTGTGTGGTGATCACACACTTAGAGCCCTGTTCCCCGATCTATATGATCGTGCATCCCAACCACACTGCACGGTGGCCGCAGCCTGGAAAACAGCTCCTAGAAACCATCCTTTAAACAATCGCTCGACCTTGGTTCTCAGCTTAGACACTGAACTTCAGACCTATATCACCAACACTGGAATTAGTTGCTCTTAGGGTCCAGATAAAAAATCTTGGGAATCAGAAAAGAACGGCAAGTTCACAGTTCACTCCTTGTATAATCGCATTCACTTTAGGGGATGTACCCCAAAGTGGTCATATGTCATTTGAAGGACGAAAGCCCCGCTGAAAATCAAAGTTTTCTTATGGCTGGTGCTGAACTATGCAATTTTGATTAGAGAAGACCTCATTAAATGCCAACCGAATGTAGATTCTCGCTGCGGGTTCTGCCACGCTACCCTTGAGACTAGAGACCACCTTTTTCTACAATATCCTAGGAGCAAAGAGGTACTCGTTGAGGTACTCAGTGCCCTGGGGACGAATCAGTACCCTACTGTGTACGAGGACCTATGGGTAGGGTCAAAATTTGCTTCTGAGAGAAGAACTATAAGAGAACTATGGTATATCGTTATCGCCGCAACGACCTGGGTTCTTTGGCTAGAAAGAAATAACCTTTATTTTTGCAAAACTTGTAATAGTATTTCTGATTATTTGACTCACATTTTGCATTTTATTTTATTTTGGGCTAATGTGGCCGCAGCAGGTCCTACGGAGAGGATAGCGAGTGTATTCCAGGTTGAGGACTTTGAAGATGATGAAGTCGAGATCGGTCCGACGATCGACTGAGAGCTAGCGACACCTTTGACTGTTGATAGATACCCACCGTCCCAGGGTTTGTTGGGGGGATATGATGTATTTTGGTTAGATGCATGTATGTTGCGGCCATTCTGGTATTCTTTTGTCCCACCCCCCATGTTTGGGGTGGAGTTTATGTACTTTTGCTATGATTGTAGGACCTTGAACTTGGCTCAGTACTCTGAGTTTGTTTTATTAACCCCTTATTAATGAAACATGGTGGCCATACTCCACCTTTTCTTCAACAACAACAAAAAAAACATTAGGATATGCACTTATCACAATCCAACGACTCCTCCTCCCTACGCACAATACCTACCATTTTGACTCAAAAACACCCTATATTGTTTATAAGAGCATCTGTAGTCGTCTATAGCTATTTTTTGGGTATTTGGCAAATAGAAACCGTTAAAATAGCTTTGCACTGCAGTCGTCAATTACCAAATAATTGGTATTTCAAAATTTTTAATTCTCAGACGAAAGACGAATTATCGTCTGAAGCAAAAAAAAAAAATTATAAAATATTGGAACGAACGGGAATTCTTTTCCCGTCCATCCAATTTTTCAAAAAAAAAAAATCAAAAAAATGCAAGAACGAGATTCCTTCCCTCGTCCAAGGAATTAGGGATTTTTTTTAAAAAAAAATCGATCGGACGGGAATTCTTTTCCCGTCCAACAAATTTATATAAAAAAAAAAAATTCAAAAAAGCAAGGACAGGATTCCTTTTTCTGTCCAAGGATTTAGGTGTATTTTTTTCTAAAAAAATTCGATCGGTCGGGAAATCTTTTTCCGTCCATCGATCTAATTAAGCTGAATACTTTTGGGACGGAAAATTTATTTTCGTCCGATACTTCTCAGAACAGTAAAAAAAATCTCTTGGACGTTTTTTTTTTCGTCCGATGCAACAGACGAAAAACCATGTTCCGATTGCTATATTTTCCAAAATCTCAAATCGTCTGCCATATTTGGCAGACTACTGTTCACCAAAATCTCAAATTTTGGGTTTTCCGCCAACGACTACAACAACTCTTTTCTCATTTTTTGAAATAATTGGAAAAATGGTAAACGACTACAGATGCTTTAACAATCCTTGTTAACAAAATTGAAACATTACTTTTAACAAATCACTAGATCTTTTTAAAATGCCACTGTGAACCTTCCCAATATGCATTTTCCTATCTCTACCATTAAAATATTTGCCATTTAATGACTACTAGTATTTTTCACGTGCAATACACATTTTGATAAGAGTTTGAGAATTTTTACGTGCGATATATGTGTTAAGAAATAATTTTGGAGTTGGACGTGCGTTACACGTAATTGAAAAAAATATTTTGAAGAAAAGACTACATTTTGTACGTGCAATGCACATATTTATAAGTAGAATTTGAGTTGTACGTGCAACATATGTGTATGTTTGGTGTTAAAAAATATTGAAAATTTATTTTGCATGTGCGTTGCACATTTTAAATAGGTAAAAAAAAATTTGTTTGTTAGTTGTTTTTTGTAATTAATAGAAGAGTTTGAGTTGCACGTACAACGCACGAATTTGTATGTTGACAAATTACAACTCCAACTCTCCCATTATAATATTAGGGGGCGTTTGGTACGCGGATTGGAGAATTCCCAGGAATTGGTGGATTCCCAGGAATATGAGGGTGTGAATGAAGATTCCCGGGAATGTTGCAATACTGTGTTTGGTATACGACATTACATGCGTGGGAATAATTTATTACTGTGTTTGGTATAGAACAATTCATTCCCATCAATCCATCTCTATAGTAGACATTACCGAAAATACCCTTTTGGATTTATTTAAAAATAAATAAATATAAAAGTTATCTAATTTAGTAATTGATGTATATGCATGCATGTGCAAAAGCAATACTGATATATATCTTATAAAACTTTAGTAAATTAACAAATAGATTACTAAAAAAAATTACACTATGATTCAAATAAATATATTTCAATCAGTTAGATGAAGAATATAACAAAAAGGAAAAATGAAATGTATTTATTAACACGAGACATAGGTACTTAAATATATACAAATAAAACAATAAAGTTCATAGAAGCACATTTCAACTCTACATATTTCAACAAGTTTTAAATAAAAAATAACTATTCTTCTTCGTTTTCATCCATTTCTTCCTCTTCACCGAACTCTCACCCGAGACTTCCAAATCACCCCACACATTCTTCGACAGCTCAAAGACCACCATATCATGTTCAGAAGGAAACTTTTCACCCTCTTCCTTGCTCAACCACACAGCGTACTTCTCCTTTAATCTCCGAATCTTCTCGTAAAGCGTTGTGTCGGTGACCTAAACACTGAAGGACTTTTCTACAAAAGGGCAAATTTTGGCGATGATGGTTTTGGCCATGCCATACTTTTCCTTGTATTTGTGTAACCCTTTGAGGATCACGATGTCGTCATCCGGAGTAAATATGCGCTGGGGCTGGGGCTGGGGTTTCGATGAGCTTGATTTCGGTTCTTCGATGGGTCTGGAGCTGATTGGGGTGGCCAGTTAGGCGGGTTCGGGTTTGTATTCGAATTCTTCGTCTTCTTCAGTTGATGAGTCGTCGTCGTCCTCGTCGTCTACTTGATTGGTTGGGGTTTTGGTTTGAGGGGTGGTTTCTTCATCGTTGGAATTGAAGGATTCGGGTGTGGCTTTGGTAGCAGCTTTGGTAACGGGTTCGGGTTTGGGAACTTCGTCTTCTTCGTCGGAGGAAGAGCCTTATTCTTTGATGGGTTTGGGTGATTGGTTTGGGTGTTGACTTCTTCTTCGTCGGAATCAGAGGACTCGCCGGAGGAGGAAGGAGGGGTTTTGGGTGGTGCCATTAGGATTAGGGTTCTGGAGATGGGAAGAAGGTGGAATTGGGAATTAGGAGTAATTCCAATAGTTTGTATAGTTGGCCAAATTTTAAGATACTCCCTCAAATGTGTTTAGTTGGAAGGAAGCCAGAAATTTGGAGGGTGTTTTGGGCATGCAATAATCTCACTCATTTTTTATATGGAGGAATCCACAAATCCCACCCTTTTCAAAGGGAATGTTTATCCTTCCAAACTAATTATTTTGATAACCCTGGGAATTTAAAATTATTTACGAAACTATACCCATATCTTACCAAACTAGGTAATCAAGAGGGTAATCCTAGATTCCCCTATACATTATCGCGTACCAAACGCCCCCTTAGAGATTAGAGATTAGAAATATTGTCAACCCCACAACCAAATAGTCACATTTCTCCATATCTCCACCGCATCTCTGCACAATCTTCTCAATTCTCATTATGGAAACCATTCACACTCAAACATTAACCATCATAACGATATTTTTAAAAAAAATTAAAATTATCCTAAAATTATCATTTCCCAATTATCATTTTTCAAATGCTCCTCGTTTCCTTTTTTACCTCCCAATCCTTTGTAGAAAATTTTGCCGTGCTGATCCACTTTTTAAAAATATTTAGTGCCCTAACCCACTTTCAAAAATAATTAGCGATCTAATCCAGTTTTAGACACTTCAGCATAAACCGTTATTGAAAATAACGGCATAGGTTATTTACATGCCGTTATTTCCAATAACGGCATATATTTTACATTTGTTTACCATGTCGTTACTTGGAATAACGGCATCTGTATATTTCTCTTACAAGTGTGAATCTTCTAACTTTAAAAAATTCTAAGTGTGAAAAAAACTTATAAATAATGTCGTTATTCCCAATAACGGCATTCGAATGACTGGTGTCGTTATTGGAGATAACGACATTAGTTATATATAAATGAACTCTTGCCGTTGTTTGGAAACAGAGAGGATGAACAATAAGTTAATTTTTTTTAAAATTAACTTATTCGTCAGAGAGGATGAATAATAAGTTACTTTTTTATAAAAAAAATTATAACTGATGCCGTTATTCTATTGAGAATGCCGTTATTTGAAATAACGGCATCTGTTATAAGATTTTCACACTTGCAATTTTTTCTTTAAATGGAGACTACAAGCTGTCGAAAAACAAAATAACCTATGCCGTTACTCCAAATAATGGAATGACACTTTTTTTTAAATATAGATGCAGTTATTGGAAATAACTGCACGTAAATAACCTATGCCATTATTTCCAATAACGATTTATGCTGACGTGTCCAAAACTGGGTTAGATCACTAATTATTTTCGGAAGTGGGTTACAGTGCCAAATATTTTCAAAAAGTGGGTCAGTACGGAAAAATTTTCTCCTTTGTACAATCTATCCATCTATAAATAGCACACCCCCCCCCCCCCCCCTCTCTCTCCTTTCTCTCTCTTTAACTCATTGTATACCTCTCTCTCTCCCCTCCTTTCCCTTTTCCAAAGCTAGGGTTGGCATTCGGGCTAGATGATCCGGGCTAGGCCCAAACCCACTGGGTTTGCCCGTGGAGTGGGCGGGCCCAAGCTGGATTGGGTCTAAACACTGGCCAGTCCAGACCAGGTTAAACTTTAAAAAACTCTACCTGACTCGACCAGCCAACCCCTTCGGGTTGAACCCGATCCAGGCCGGGCCGGATCGCGGGTTGACCCGAGTTTTTATTTTTTTTAACTCCAACAAAGTTTTTTAAAATGTACAATCTATAATATTATAATGGGAGAGTTGGAATTGTTATTTGTAAACAAACAAACCCGTACATCGTCCAAGCATAACTATTAAAAAAGAGATCTCAGGTTCAAACTCAGACTACAACGGAATTTTTACTTTTAAAACTATATTTATTATGACGTGCATCGCACATGTAAATTACTAGTAAATATAAAAGTGAAACAAAATTATATAGATTATTCCTTTCAACTTATAATAAGCTTTTACATAACTTTTACATACAAATACATGCAATAAAAACTAAAAAAAATCATACAAATTTATTGAATTACATGTTTAAGGGGATAATCTAAAGTTTGAGATAGTGCAGCGTTAGAATTTTGAAGAGAGGGCATTGGATTACTGTTGTGCAACTCTACTTAACCTAAACCTAGGATCTCATCGCCCTAAATTTCCTACTCAACTTGTTGATCTTCAGGTGAGTTACCTCCATTGGTTGAGGCGTCGACCGTTTTTCCTTGAGTCCTGTCTTCGGCTTCCATCCAAACTTCGGTGCACACGAGCATCTCCAATGAATTCAGCTTCAAATGATTCCTATAATCGGTTAAAACTCCGCAACTTAAAGAAAAACACTTTCTGATGCAACTGTAGACACAGGAGGGGTTAGTAAATCTCTAGTCATATGTGAAAGAATTTGAAAAATAGTTTCATATTCTTTCCACTATTGTAACACTTCAATTTTAGAACTAAAACTTTAACTATGTTGTGAATTAAACCAGTTTAATACATTAGGTGCATTAGTCCTAGGTTTTTTAGATAGAGTATGAACAAGTAAATTAGCAGTGATATTTTTTAATGTACTCCTACTCTTACCTCTAGAATAATAATAATAATAATAATAATAATAAGTTGATATACAAGTTTGGTGTGTTGTACTACTAGATTCATAAGTTCTACCATACAAACATACAAGTTATTTAATGTCACCTCAAATGTAGCTAAATAATCATTACATTCATAATCAGGGTCTTTATCAAGTAAATTAAAAAAAAATTCAATCAAACTCTTCGTACCCGCTAATTTGATATGAGGATCCATTACATTTGTCATGCTCTGCTTCCCAAGAAGGAGATACGGAATACGGATATGTGACTAAGTCTTATGAATGGCTTTCACCATTCATAAGCTGTAAGGATCTTTTCAACATTTCACACGAATAAACAAGAAATAAACAAGGAGAAATCAACCACGCATGCATGAATAAATTTATATATAACCAACAGAATTTACTTGAAACGAAATTAAATAAATCTCCAATAAACCAGATCTGGAAACAAGTTATAAATTTTGGGTCAAACTACCCAATACAAAATAATCCATGTAACAATTATATTTATTCAAAATAAGCAGTAGGAAATAATAGTAGCAAGAACTCCATCCAACTAGAATGTTTGGTCAGCTACTCCTTCAGGCAGCTAGTCACCAAAGTATGCAATTTAACAAATTGCAGGAAGAGAAAAAAGAAACAAAACACCCGTCAATGCAAGTTACGGGCCGCTTATAGTACAGGCAACAAATACAGGAAAAGATAAATAAGTATAGAGTAACAACAGAATCCAGTACTGAAATGAGCATGGAAAGAATTTAGCAGAACCGAGAAACTAACTCTAAAACCAAGAAACAGAATTAAGTGACATGATATGATAACATGGTACAGGTAACAGGTGTCAAGTAGCATGCAAGCAGGTAACATGTAACAGGTGTCAGATAGCATGTACCGGTAAACAGGAATGTGCAAGTGATCATGTTATTCTCAAGTCTTGTATTTAATCCTATCTAGGTAGCACTTCATGCGTCCCAAATTTTACCACATGGTTGCTACATTCAAACAAGTTGCGTTTAGATTTCGTAGTGGATCCTATAGAGCCGTGTACTCAGGTATCAGGTAAACAGGTAATCAGAATCATGTATCGTGTAACAGGTAATCATGCATCAGGTAGGACCTAAGGTCCCCTCCGAGTACACCCTCCCAAAAGGAAGTATGTAGTCGGGTAACAGGTGGGAAACATGGGCCCCCTTCTGGGTACACTTTCTCATAGGGAAGTATGTAGTCAAGAATCATGTAAACAGATAATCAGAATCATATGTCATGTAATCATATCACAGGTAACAGGTGGGAAATACGGCCCCCCTTCCAAGTACACATTTCTATATTTTCCACTAGTAGATCTTTCCCTTAACCCCAACTTGGTTAGTTGTTAGTATTATCAAACAGGCATATACATGCACAAAACAGGACACGGTTAGCATGGCAAGGACATGGGACATGTTCAAGTCGGATAGAAACATGCACAGGTGACAGACAACTCATAAAAGGATAGGACAACGAAACTTTCAGTTCTGGGCAGCAAGATACTACTGCACCAAATCTGAGATTCCTGTTGCCACAAATATGCAAATCTGGATCCGCCAGAAAATCTAGAAAAAAGACTCCCGGCTGAATCCAGCACACATATATATAAGTCATATAATAATTGCAGAAACAGGGCTCAAAACAGCATTATATACATGAATCATGTTCAGCCAGAAATCGTAAGGTTGTATTCATAAGTATGAAATTGGCATAAAAACTTATTGATTAAATCCAAGAAAAATCTGGGGTATTTCCTAGTATGTCTAGTAGCAGAAAATAAAATTTCATAATATTCCAACTTAGATAGTATAGTCAAATAAAATCAGAAAACAGCAGGATATAGCAAGTTTGTAAATCTGAAACCTTAAACATAGCAGTACTAAAACAACGATAGATCCCAAAGTATAACTCAAAATCCAAATTCTTCAAAAGGGTGATAAAACAAATACAGTAGGCTTCATTTTATGTTTATAAAGTTTTTACCAACAGCAACTAGAATCAGGTAGAAAACATGGTTATTTACTAAACAGCGTGCAGTTCTGAAAATATAATAGTTTGTTTACAAGCATAGAAAAGTTTATAAATATCATCAAATAAAACCACAAAAAATTGGGGTTAATCCCAGTCAAGTTTAGTCATACTCAGCAAAATATTAGGTCCAAATCTTATCTTTAGCATCAGTATTAAAATTAATAACTATACAGAATTCACATAAAACAAAATCTGGAATTTTCTACACATCTGTAGTAAAACCGCAGTAACTCAAAACTCACAAATCGAAACTGAGATCTATCAGAAATGCTGGAAAATAGACAACAGTGTCTACGATTTATATTCATAATTTAATTTGATTTACTGACCTCAAAAGGGTCTAAAGTACTGAGACAAAACAGGAAAGCAGCAAAAACAAAAATTCTTCGTATGCATTAAATTAATAGTTCATATGCAACAAATCCAAAGTATGAAAAAACAAAAAACATGGTATAATAGATGTCCAAAATAACATGGTATGGGTGTCTAACAAGTGTACCACAAGATACTACAACTAACACATCAAGCAGGCAAGATTCATACAACATATCATGGATCACGAAACAACATACATATATGCATCAAGGATTTAATTAGATCTAAATTATTTTCATGTCGTGTGTATAAAAAAGGACAACTGCGGATGGATCAACAAATAGAGACAACATCTAACAAGAAATTTTTATGACAACGAATCTAGAAACAAAAACCACACTACAGGTGATATTTAGTACTTGTATATACAACAAAAGGAATACAAGTTACTTGCCTTTGAGGAGACGACAAAACCGATGAGAAGAAGAGAATAACAGGAATAGGTTCTCGGGCACGAACACAATACTACGGTGGACGATCACGGAAGAGACCACGAATCCGACGTTCGAGATCCACACGTACACACAACCAAGGCAAAGGCAGCCCGGGGAAAAAGAGTGCACTGCGGTTGGGGGCGACGGCGGCAAGGAAATGGCCGAGGGGTGGTTGCTGGCTGGCATTGGGAGTGGGACAGCAACGAGGGGGCGCACTGTGGTAGATGGGTGTTGCTATCGCTGAGGTGGCTGTTGCCAACTTCAGGAGGGGAAAAGGGGAGCACTAGGGTCGTGGAGGCAGGGCAGTGTGCTGCTGTGGCGTCGCGGCAGGCACGGGGGGGGGGGGGGGAGGGGGGCAGTCGGGAGCACAGAGAGAGAGAGAGAGGAAGAATGGGAGGTCGGGTGAAGGAGGTAGGGGATAAGTGAATAGCTGCTAGGGTAAAAGATGATTAGGGTTTGGATTAGTAGGGTTAACAGTAGGTGATTATATATAAGAGATGGGTAGGGTTTCAGGGGGAAACGGGTATTGGATATTGAGGGTTGATGTGTAACGCCCCGAATCCCAAATACACTGAATTCGAGATGTTCTACAGGATCTTTTCACTTTTTTCAGTACAATTTTACAAGGAATTTAAACTTTTCACTTTACATCAGAGTTTACATCATATTTTACACTTTTCATTTGCACAACGGAAGTAAAAATATACAACATTTACATAAATGTACAACAACATGGGAAAATCTTTATGCATCCATTCCTCTTTAACATGTAATTTATCCTGCATACAAAACTGTAGGTACGTCAGTTTATTCAACCGACGATAATTATACATGGCCATCCTCTCTATGCCAGAAACAGTATAACGAATCTCATTTCTTAACAGATCATAAACTTGTTCACATAACAATTAAAATAAGGGGAAAAATCTTAATGATGTCGTGTCGTGATCGTGCACTTAATCCTTAATGCAATTACTTAATTTACATGACACTAATGCGCACTTGTTCGGATTCTATGCATCCCATACTACATAGGTCCGAGGGCAAGCCTCTTAACCGTTCTTCATTTTTGTAGGGTTCAATCCCTTGCCATGACTTACTCTACTTCTGTAATTACAGTGAGTGTCCTAGATGATCTATGAGTACAAGCACGTATCCTGGACCCTGGAGGGGAACCCCACGCCATGTCTTGACTCATCAAGCATGCATTCTGTGGCAATTCAGCCTCCTCCCTGAACACGATCCTCTTGCAGTCACCAAACATCCCACAAGCGTGGCTAAAGTCCGACCATTCTGAGTTGTGCCCACGCCATGTCTTGACTCATCAAGCATGCATTCTGTGGCTCACACACCCGCACCGTAAACTCTAGTTCTCATACTTATGTTTTCTCTCACTTTCATCACCTCTTCACTATGTACTAAAATCATTAGAATCATGAATAAAAATCAAAGCTCTAGAGTTAGCCTCTTCACCAAACCGGACTTATCATTTCATTTGTACATGACCAACCTTGGTCTTCTTTTCAATTTCATTTCATTTCATTCATTTCACTGCCGGGGGAGACTTAGTTACTCTTCGTTTCAATTTACAATTCACGATTTCCAATTTGAGCATTTCTAACTCATGAATTCATTTTTCATTGCCTCAGCATATCATGTTCTTAACTTTTATATTCATGTAATTCCCAATCCAAAACTATGATTCATTTCATGTAAATTTCTCAATTCAAACTATGATTCATTTCATATAAATTCATACAGCAATAGAAAGAGTTTATTAACACCAATCATGAAGTTCACAACTCTTAGCAGTAATCAAAATGAAATCTCAGACATATCAAAATCTACTCTGTACAGTCGACTTGGAAAAGACCAGTCGACTTATACAGTCAATACAAGTTCTTCATAAACACTCGGGAGAGTCGACTGCTACACATGGCCAGTCGGCTGTTCCGCAGCTTTCTATGTTCAAAAAATCATTCATATGACAGTCGACTGTTATTTCATCAGTCGTCTGTCCTGGGGGTTCTTAACAGTACATTTCTATGTTCAGCTCAGTCGACTTGCTACTCGCATTAAGTCGACTGGACAGATTCATATTTCAATTTGAGGGATTATCTTTCTTACAGTTCTTACATACACTTGCATCATGCTGTCAATTTACAGTCTACATACATTCATGTTCATAAACACGGAGTTTCTTACTGTTCAGTAACATCGCAACATGAAATTTCAAGTTACTAATATTGTCTTTTCTTCGAGGAAATATTTTAAACAGGCATTGCAGAGATGAAAATATTAATCTCAAACCATTACACTAAAATAACCCAATGGAAAGATACTTCATTTCATGAAACTACTGGATTATTCATAGTTTAAGCAAAGCATCGGTCGACTGTTCATATCACCAGTCGACTGCACAGATCATTCTTAGTTTTTGTTAATCATCACTAGTTCTTTTTTCTACAGGCTCATGGCTCCTCATTCATATATACCATGAAGAATATGAGTTTAGCCTTACTATTTCATTTTAATTGTACACATGTATGTCAACGAAAACTTTCTAACAAAATATGTAACGGATGTCTCGTACCAGTCGACTTATCCATCGACAGTCGACTGTACCGACCCAATCTCAATTTTTCTAATATCACTAGTTTCTTTCCACATGTTCATGTCCTCTCAGTCATATGTGACATAGAAGATACAAGATGGCATTTCTGTTTCATTTTAGTCCATACACATATACATCACGAAACTTTCTATCAAAATATGGGAATATACGTCTCGTACCAGTCGACTCGTCCAAAAGACAGTCGACTGTACAGACCCAATTCATTCTAATTTACAGTGTCATTATTTCGCCATTTGTCCTTCATGATTATCATCATAAACATACTCAGGCAAATTCTAATATGTTGAATTTACTTTTCAGAAACATGGTAACAAATATCATAATCATGGTATAATTCCTACATTAGAAGTCCTGAGAAACACCCACCTTATTTGACGAAGTAATCGAATCCAGCAAAAGCTCCTTACTGCAGTGGACGACTCCTTGCTCCTTGCTCCTTGTTCCACACCGAAGCCTTCAGAAATGCTGCTCGGCCTCCACAGAAAAGCACACACCACTCTCTCACAAAAATACCTCTCTTACAATATGATTCTAGTGTAAAAGAAATAATGAATGAGAGGGGGTATTTATACACAAATTTGAGTAGATGGAGGGCTAGGATTTAGTAGATAGTTATGGGATCAAGGGCTAGGATGGACTAGGGAGTTGTGAAAACTACCCACACCTCTCATAACTACCCATGACTTACACCCACTTCTCTACCTCAAGTCCGGCCAAGAATAGTGCTCAATGCACGTGTATGTGAAATGCACGTGCATGCACAAATCACCCCTACAAGAACTTGTACATAAAATAATAAGTCTCTTTAAAAGAAATGTTACACATACAAGTTGTAGAAAATAATAAAAGATTAATTTCGTGGGCTTAAAATTAATTGGGCCAAAATAGTTATTTTGTAGAAGTAAATAAGTAAATTAACACTTGGGCTTTGGTAAAAAATGCTTTATAGGAAACAATATTCTTATTCATCATGTTGAAAATAATAGTCAACATATTACACAAGCACACCATATAAAAATAAATAATCTTTCATATATTTGAAAAATCAGGGTATTACATGATGGGTATTAATTAGGATCCAATAAAATATTAGGATATAGGGTTCTAGGTAGGATTCGATCCAATAGGAGATAGGAACAACAATAATAATAGGCCATGAACAAAATAAAATAAATAATGAAATAAACCAACCGATTAACCAAAGATGAAATAATAGGCAAACAATTTCGAATCAAGAAGATCAAATCACAGGCGACAAAACAATAGATCGAATTTTATTGAGAATGGAGATCAAATAAACGGTTCAGAAGGAACAGAAGAATACAATATGAATAATACTCAGGAAAGATAAATACATCCAAAAAAAAAAAAAAAAGGTTGCAACATTAACCATACAATACAACATAGGAGGATGATTAAAATACTTCAAAATTTTATCATAAGCGGGAATAACAATATGGCTAATGTAAGAGTCCCAAAGCATTTCTTGAAAAGTTTGAATCATAGTTATTATTGAAATAAAAATACTACTAGAAGTAGAATCATAAGATTTTGAAAACTTCACAATTGCAGTTTTAAAATGTTCCAAAAATTTTAACAATTTTCTGTAAAATACCATGATTCGACATTCATTTAAAAAACATTCAAGTTTTTTGCAATACAAAAACCCTTTGTATTTAGTAACAACATTTAATAAGTCGAAAATAGAATTCCATATCTCTAGGGAGTTTTTCTAAAATGTACTCCATTAAGATTACACCATTCTTTAAATTGTTGGAGCATAGTACCACTCAGAGCGATGAAAGTATACAATTTCTAATTGCATTGACATGTGGATCGGCTACTTTCAATGCATCTTGTACACATACATTTAGAATAAAATGTGCACATCTAACATGAAAAAATTCAAGATATGAAGGAACTAACTATTGTTGTAATGTACTTATTGAACTAGTGTTGTTGGATGCATTATCAAAACTAATCGATTTTTTTATCGCAAATATAAAATAAATCACAAACTTCTAAATACATGTTGTGATAACCATATCATTGTGGGGGTATGGCAAAGCGGCAAGTGATATGATTCTCTTTTAAATGGGTCAATCACTATCGATCCAATGACAAGTTATGTCCATCATCGGAATATCGTTATAATCTTTTCAATAATCGAAAGTTAAAGAATATAAAATTGCAATTTAAGCTTCTATTATTTCAAAATAAAGTTTAAAACAATCAACCTTAAGTATGTTTCTAGGATTCTTTAGAAATGTAGATTTAGTGCATTTTGGTTAAAGGCATCGAGGTTCCTAGTATCGGAATAGGAAAATGATAACTCTTCATTAATAAATAATCTAGTCATTTTTCGACGAACGATTTCGGGATCATAGCTATGACTATCTACTTGCCCGATTCTAGGGTTGATCTTTTGTTCGGTTTGTTGTTCTTGTACTAATTCGGGGTGCACATTTGTCATGTGTCAACTAATTGTACCTGTCCCCTCACCCTTCTTCCATTTGTAATGGGCGTTACATGTTTTACAAATCTTATATCCTATGTTAGGATTTTCCTCGTTTGGGATAAAATCATAACATCGGTAGACTTCACTAGTTTGGCCTCTGTGTTTTCTACTAGAAGTGGGTTGTACGGGTTATGTGTCACTAGATAGCATTTCTTGTTGTGTGTCGGGATCATAATCGTATGGAGGAACACTTTCATAATCTATATTAACGTTAGGGTTATATTCGGTCTTTATTTGTGAGATAATTGGCGACGAGATGAACTAATGGAATCTTATCCACTTTGTCTACGGCTGCTACTGTTGGGTTTGTATGTCTTGTATACACATGTCCAATAAAGAAGACGATGAAGCGTTGAGATGGACCAAAGCGACGCATCGAAGAAGAAGGAAAGCAGTCAGCAGAAGCAAACAGGTGGATTTGCAGTCGACTGCACTTAGGGTCGGTCGACCGCCCCGACAGTACAGGATTCTGAGAGGGGAACGGTCGACCGTCTGTTGTGTACAGTCGACCGATCGTGGCGCTGATGAGTTATTTGAGTCGGGTCTTGGTGTTAGGTTTCGAAGACAATCACAGATTAACTACAAAGCAAAAAATTACAAAATTATCAAAACCTAGCCAAGGATCCATGCAAAAACCATGAATTGTGTTTTGAAGTTATATCTTAAAGAAGGATCTGTTGTCTCCAAAGTATGTCGATCACGGCACTGCAATATTATGGTGCCTCTACGGTATCCACACGAACGGAACAAAAAATGGCTCTCCTTCAGACCGCGGTGCTAGCTGCGGGAAGGAGATGTTTCTCCTCACGATCTCTCTTTCTCTCACTTTCTGTGACAGCTAGAGTTTATTTTCACGTGTCTTTTACATAGATACATTTCATATATATAGGTGCAGAAAACCAACCCTAATACATATCATGATTATTGTGATAATCGCTTATGACACTCACGTAACGATCCATAGAGCGTTCTTATAAATATGTGCAGAAAACCACTTGCACTAGAGCTAATCAGATATACATCTAATGCCTATAGATCTGGTGTGACCCTCATGCTTTCGCTGTGCAAGAGATTTTGTCAGTGGGTGTAACATCCTGAATTTTCAGCTATAATTAAATGAGAGTTGTTTTATTTCATGTGTTGTGCACGTGGAAATTTATTGTACATTTTTCCCTAAGAATTATTCTTCATGAACCAGTGTTTTAATTATTCTCCTTCTTATTTAGAAAGCCTAGGCTTATTTGTCTCATTCTAGCCCACCCTAATTAATTGATCAAATTATTTAGAAACTCATGGACTTTTAGCCCATTAGTGTGAGCCCATTAATTAAATCCTCTTTTATTAACATGACTTGTAGTGTAGACTAGTTTTGTAACAAATTAAATTAAATAAACTTGGACAAACTAGTAACTAGGGGTGTTTGGGTAGCACGTGCTTGGAGCCCTCTTAGGGTTGGCCGGATGGTAAACAAAGAGAGAGGGAGAGAGGGAGGTAGTGGAGAGGTGGTTTCTCAATCATGGGTAGTTGCTACAACTCCCTAACTTATCCTAGCCTTTGATCTCTAACCATTTGGATTAATCCTAGCCATCTATTTTACTCAAAAAATGTATAAATACCCCCCCTCACCCTCTTCATAATTTGCACTTGAAAAACTGAAAGAAAGAAAAGACATTTTGTGAGCAAAAGATTAAGAGTATTTTGTGAGATTAAAAGATTGAGAGCTTGTATGTGTTCCCCTTACAAGGAGTGGCCGGCCTACACCATAGGAGCAAGAAGAAGAGCTCGGGTTTCATCAAGCTAGGAGGAGAAGTCAATTGGAGGCACAAGCTAGGAGGAGGAGTCATTCGTTCATTCTAGGAGATTTTAGGAGTTCTTAGTTTGTTTCTCTCCATAAAGGTGGGTGATTTTCTCGAACTTCTAACTAGATATCATGCTAGGGGTTGGATCGATAAATTTAATAAGAAAAACCCAATTAGATTAGTCATGTGTTGTTAAAAGGAGACAAATTGCAAATAATGTGAATGCTTGTTAAATTGAATATCCATTGATGCAAATTGTGATTTTTACCTTAGAAATTACCATGCTACCATGAATTATGTGTTTGAGATGTACTAGATTAAGAAAATTGTGTTGGTATGACTAGTTAATTGAATTAGAATCATGAAAATATGAATTGCCTAAATTGACTTGATAATAGTATGAAAAAGAAGAAATTTTGTTGTAGAAATGCTTGTACAATCACAAAAAATAAGAAAAGAGAGTTATGGAAATTGTAGTGCTAAGACATGAAGAAATTATAATTACTTTCTCATTTTTCGAAGTTGTAGACTGAAAATACAAAGTAGAGAGTAAAATTTATGTTTTTGTGTCAAATATTAATTTTTTTATTTACTGATATACTGTAAATTTATAGAGATTATATTCTGGAAATTTAGAATACAAGTAGAGAAGAAAAGAATTAAAAACACTCGATTTATGAAAGATTAGTATTTAACAGAGAATCGAATTATAAACAATTTTAACTCAACTCATATCGAGTTAGTCACTTGGACTTATTGGTCTTCGGGTGTGCCACAGAGCACTTACTGTAGCTCGGGTGTGGTCTTTGGTTGTGGGTTCGAAACTGGGTAGAGCCCCTTTTATTTCAATTTTTGTAAAAACCGAAAGACCCAAAGTTTGACTTATGTGGACTTAATTCCATTTCATATTGTTCGGGTGCTTTGGGCTTTCTGGTCTTCGGGTGCGCCACCGTATGGTTACTGTAGCGTGGGGTTGCCTCGGGTCTCGGGTTCGAAACCTGGTTCTGGCTTCTTAAAAACATTTTTTGATTTTCTTTTTTTTAGTTGAGTTTTATGGACTTTAAAAATTCAAAAAAAAAATACTATAATTGTTATAAAAATATCTAGATTTCCAGAAAAATATTTCTACAATTTCTGGTCTAATAAAATGAGATTTAGAGGCAAAAGTTGAGTAAATTGAAAGAACTCCATAGAGTTGATGTTTGTGGGAATAAAAATGTGATTAATTCTAGAGAAAAATTCTATGTAGTTTATAAAATGAATTTTTGTATGGAAAATTAAAGTGTGATTTATTATGGATTTTATTCATGAAATTGTGAAATTTTTATGCATGAGAAGTTTACTTAAGATATAATTGTGATTTTGAATCAAGTAAAGGAAAGAAATGATAATGTGAGAAATAAAAGAATTATATGGAGATTCAATTATGAATGTGAAAGGAATAATTTAAATTTGTCACTTTATGCACGAAATTGATTCACAAGAATGAAATAGAAACCTTGTTGATTTATGAGAAAGATTTTCTTTGTAAGTATGAACATTACATTCTATGAACATGAAATGGAATTAAAAGCTAGAGTGTAGCTAAGCTTTATACCGGCAGTGAGTGAATACTTTTGAGATAAGATATTGTAAAGAAAAGACCAAGTTTGGGTCGTATTGTTGAATTGATGGTTAAGACCAGTATAGAGGGAGTGATGACCTTGTTTTTCTCTTATTTTCATCACATCTTCACTATATTTCTAATCCTTAGTTATTTGAATCATGAATAAAATCAATACAACCTGGTTCTGGCTTCTTAAAAACATTTTTTGATTTTTTTGATTTTTTTATTTTTGAGTTTTATGGACTTTAAAAATTCAAAAAAAAAATAATATAATTGTTATAAAAATATCTAGATTTCATGAAAAATATTTCTACAATTTTTGGTCTAATAAAATGAGATTTAGAGGCAAAAGTTGAGTAAAGACAATTGAAAGAACTCCATAGAGTTGATGTTTGTGGGAATAAAAATGTGATTAATTCTAGAGAAAAATTCTATGTAGTTTATAAAAATGAATTTTTGTATGGAAAATTAAAGTGTGATTTATTATGGATTTTATTCATGAAATTGTGAATTTTTTATGCATGGGAAGTTTACTTAAGACAATTAATTGTGATTTTGAATCAATTAAAGGAAAGAAATGATAATGTGAGAAATAAAGGAATTATATGGAGATTCAATTATGAATGTGAAAGGAATAATTTAAATTTGTCACTTTATGCACGAAATTGATTCACAAGAATGAAATAGAAACCTTGTTGATTTATGAGAAAGATTTTCTTTGTAAGTATGAACATTACATTCTATGAACATGAAATGGAATTAAAAGCTAGAGTGTAGCTAAGCCTTATACCGGCAGTGAATGAATACTTTTAAGATAAGATATTGAAAAGAAAAGACCAAGTTTGGGTCGTATTGTTAAATTGATGGTTAAGACCGGTATAGAGGGAGTGCTAACTCTAGGGTATTGATTTTATTCATGATTCAAATAACTAAAGATTAGAAACATAGTGAAGATGTGATGAAAATAAGAGAAAAACACGAGTGTGAGGGCCTCGGAGCTACGACGTGAGAATATTCACAGGCTGTCTACACGACGCGTCGTGTCATGACGTGGATATGTCTCTAGGAGTCCGTACCATAGGTGACGCTTGTAGGGTGTTTGGTGACTACGGGTGGTGTCATGTCCCATGACGGAGGCTGAATTGTCCATAGGTTCTACACGATGCGTTGTGTCATGATGTGGGATTCCCCTCCAGGCTGTCTGGATATGAGCTCGTAACTCATAGAACATCTAGGATACTTATCGTAGTTACCGTAGTAGTTTAAGTCATGGCGAGGGATTGAACTCTACAAGATGAAGCACGATTAAGGGCTTGCCCTCGGATCTATATAGTATGAGATGCATAGAATCCGAAAAAGTCTGCATTAGTGTCATGTAACATGAATAATTGTATTAAGGATTAAGCGCACATTCACACACGACATCAATAGGATATTCCCCGTAGCTTGATTTGTGACAAGTGTGTGTTTTCTAAGTAAGAGAAATTAATGTATTATATCCTTGCGTCAATTGAATGAACTGACGTGCCCACAGTTTCTATGCAGGATAAAGTAAATGAAAAAGACTAAGGAGAAATAGAAGCTAAAAGAATTATTCAAGTGTTGTTTTATTTCATTCATGTAATTATTGTAACTTTGCTTCCACTGTTTAAAATGTAACTCTAATGTAATAAAAAAATTTATTTCCTTATAAAATTGTACAAAGAGAAGTGTAAAGATCCTGTGGAACTTCAAATTCGGTCTTATTTGGAATTCGGGGTGTTACAGTGGGTCAGCGATGTTATCATCTGTCGGCACTCTGCATATCTTTATATTTCCTCGATCGATGATCTATCGAATGAGATGGAACCGCTTAAGTATATATTTGGATTGCTGGTGAGATCTAGGCTCCTTAGCTTGTGCAATAGCCCCGTTGTTATCACAATAGAGGTCCACCGGGTCCACAATGCTAGGAACTATGTCAAGTTTAGTGATGAACTTTCTTATCCAAACGGCCTCCTTTGCTACATTGTTGGCATCAATATACTCAGGCTCTGTGGTAGAATCAGGTACTGTCTCTTATTTTTAACTCTTCTAGCTCATAGCTCCACCATTTAGGCAAAATACAAAATCCGATTGCAATTTGGAGTCATCCTTATCGGACTGAAAGCTAGCGTCAGTGCAACCCTTTACAACAAGCTCTTTCTCGGCTCCATATACTAAGAACGAATCCTTAGTCCTTCTTAAGTACTTAAGGATGTTCTTGACAGCAGTCCAGTGACTCTCACAGGGATCTGACTGGTACCTTCTCGTCATGCTCAAGGCATATGAAACATCTGGATGAGTACATAACATGGTATACATGATCGATCCAATTGCAAATGCATATGAAATCTTAGTCATGCGGTCCCTCTCATCTTGAGTTGTGGGACATTGAGCCTTAGGCAGACATACACCATGCGACATAGGTAGAAATACCTTTTTGGACTCTTGCATATTAAAATATTTCAATACTTTGTCTATGTATGTACTCTGACTCAAGCCAAGCAATCTTCTTGATCTATCTCTATATATCTTGATGCCTAATACATAAGTAGCTTCACCTAAGTTCTTTATGGAAAGCATTTCTCTAGTCAAGTATTTACTGAATGTAAGGTAGGGATGTCATTCCCGATGAGTAATATGTCATCTACATACAACACCAGAAAGACAATTGTGCTCTCACTAACCTTCTTGTAGACACAAGGTTCATCTTCATTCTTGATGAAGCCAAACTCTTTGATTGCATCATCGAAGCAAAGATTCCAGCTTCTAGAAGCTTGCTTTAACTCATAAATGAATCGTTGCATCTTACACACCATTCCAGCATCTTTTGGAGTGACAAAACCCTAAGGCTATGTCATGTCACATCCTCGAGAAGATTTTCATTTAGGAAAGCAGTTTTAATATCTATCTACCAGATTTCATAATCATGATATGCTGCAATAGCAAGCAAGATCCGAATGGATTTAAGCATGACAACTAAGAAAAAGTCTCATCATAGTCTACACTATGAACTTGCTTGAAACTTTTAGCCACCAACCGTCCCTTAAAGGCTTGAACGTTACCATTCATGTCAGTTTTCTTTTTGAAAACTCATCTGCACCCAATAGGTTTTACCCCTTCAGGTGATTCTACCAAGGTCCATGTAACGCCCCGTCCCAACACTCAGACAATTTATACAATTTATAAGACAAATTATTTATAATATAGTACAACTGCCCACCACAAGCTGCCTCTCAAAAGGTGGTTAACCGGATTGGTGACTCTTGATCATAGGCTATTATATTTATAGTTAATTATTCTATTACAAATCCCGATATGAGACTAACTCAAAGCATCCCCCTTCAAATCCCGTGAACAGTAGCTCTGCCATGTCATCCCGAAAGACAGCAGCTCTATCTCACAACTCAACGGGTGGGGCCCTCCATGCTGACGTCATCATCATGACGTTAGCTCAGAACAGCAGCACTTGCTGCTCATTTAATCCCGTGGGACCCCCCCCCCATATACATTATTTACACTACTGCCATCACCTTTTTATTAAACACACATATATATATACTATTACCCCCATTCAATTTATTTACACATTCAGTTCGTTATCTTCTCTCTTTATATACATATAAAGAGAGAAGAATCCATTACATCTGAGATAGAATCCATGAATGTCAACCAAGTATGGACTGTAATGCCCTGCCCCTGCTCGGACTACTTTATACAATTTATCAGAGAAATTATTTATAGTATACTACAATTGCCCACCACAGGTTGCCTCTCAAAAGGTGGTTAACCGGATTGGTGACTCTTGATCATAGGCAATTATATTTATAGTTAATTATTCTATTACAAATCACGATATGGGATTAACTCAAAGCATCCCCCTTCAAATCCCGTGAACAGTAGCTCTGCCACGTCATCCCGAAAGATTGCAGCTCTGTCTCACAACTCAATTGGTGGGGCCCTCCATGCTGACGTCCTCATGACGTCAGCTCAGAACAGCAGCACTTGCTGCTCATTTAATCCCATGGGACCCCCTCTATATACATTATTTACACTACTGCCATCACCTTTTTATTAAACATATATATACTATTACCCCCATTCAATTTATTTACACATTCAGTCTGTTATCTTCTCTCTTTATATATATATATATATATATATATATATATATATATATATATATATATATATATATATATATATATATATATATATATATATATATATATATAGAGAGAGAGAGAGAGAGAGAGAGAGAGAGAGAGAGAGAGAGAGAGAGAGAGAGTAATAGGGGTATGAGCAACTTGCTCATTTAGTAAATGAGCAAGTGATTATGTGGCATGCATGTGATACATTGGACAACTAACCCTTTTAAGAATTTTTCAATCACATGCATGCCACATCATCAATTGCTTATTTACTAAATGAGCAACTTGCTCATACCCCTTCCCCCCCCCCCCCCCCCCCTCCACACACACACACACATTCAGTCATGAGAAATCCATATCTCTCGAGTTGATGAGGTATCCTATTAGACTTACGTAGGCCTTGTGCTACATGAGCAAGTTGTTGTTCCACAACGATTTGTGGAGCCTGCTCCATTTCCACCATTGGTACGCTGCTACTTTGTGAAGTTTGAATTTCTTCAAGTTCTATCGTTCTCCCACTGGTTCTCTTGTACATGAATTCACTCTCTAGGAACACATCATTCTATGCGAAAAACACTTTGCCTCAGTGGGATTATAGAAATAGTATCTCTCGATTTCCCTGGGATATCCACAAAGAAGCATTATCAAATTTGGGACCAATTTTATCAAATACTTGGCACCTTACATAGGCTTCACAACTTCAAATCTTCATAAAAGACACTAGGACGTCTCCCAGTCCATATCTCATATGGGGTCTCTTGAACCGTTTTAAATGGAACGCGATTAAGTATGAAAGCAGCTGTTAATATAGCATGTCCCCAGAAGGAACTTGGAAGATCTGCATGACCCATCATGGATCGGACCATGTCTAACAAAGTTTGGTTCCTCCTCTCAGATTCATCATTCCATTGTGGAGTTCCGGGGGGGGTGAGTTGAGATATTATCCCGCACTCTTTTATATGGTCATCAAAATTTTGGCTTAAGTAATCATCACCTCGATCTGACTGAAATGCTTTAATACTTTTACCAAGTTGGTTTTGTACCTCATTTTTGAATTCTTTAAACTTTTCAAATGACTCTGATTTGTGTTTCATCAGATACATAAACAATATCTACTGAAATCATCAGTAAATATAATGAAATACTAAAAACCTCATCTAGCCAATGTGTTAAAAGGTTCACAGATATCACCATGCATGAGACCTAAAAGATCACTAATCCTTTTACCTTTTCGAGTGAATGGATCTTTTGTCATCTTGCTCAACAAACAAGGTTCACATACCTCATATGATTCAAAATCAAATGAGTCCAAGAATCCATCTTTATTGAGTTTGGATATGCAGTTCTCATTTATGTGGCCCAAACGACAATGCCAGAGGTAAGTTGGGTTCGTATCATTTGATTTGAATATCTTAGTATTCATATTATAGACGGACATTTGGAGGTCGAGAATATAAAGTCCATTACTCAATTGTTAACTAGCATAACAGAATTCATTCAAATAAATAAAACAACTTTTTCATTTATTATAAATGAAAAAGTCTACTTGTCCAAATAAGAAATATAAATAATATTTTTGCGAATAGCAGACACAAAATAATAATTCTCTAAATCAATGATAAGCCCAGTAGGTAATGATAAATGACAAGTTTCTACAGCTAAAGCAGCAACTTTTGCTCCATTTTCAACTCGTAGGTCAACTTCTCCCTTAGCCAATGCTCTGATCCTTTTGAGATCTTGCACATTTACACAAATGTGACATCCACATCCAGTATTTAATATCCAAGATGCAGAAGTAGATAAATTGACTTCTATAACAAAAATACTTGTAGTGGAAGTCTCACTTCCTTTCTTCTTCTTAAGCTCCTCCAGGTACTTATGGCAGTTCATCTTCCAATGTTCAGTCTCATCACAATAGAAGTATGTGCCCTCCTTGGCCACTCCACCATTAGGTTTCAAGGCAGAAGTGCTAAGCTTGAAATTTCCCTTGCCCTTGTCCTTGCCGTTCTCCTTATCCTTGGGTTTCTTAATCTACTTTTTACCCTTGTCATTACCTTTGGCATGTTGGACTATCATTCCTTACTAATATTCTATTTTGCAGTTCTCAACATGCTTAGCAATTCTGGCAGAGGTTTGTCAATTTCATGTATGTTGTAGTTCATGACGAATTGGCTATAACTTTTTAGCAGCGATTGCAGGACCAAGTCAGTGGCCATCTCTTGTAACATCCTGTATTTTTAAATCATATTAATTAGAATGTATTTTATTTCCCACGTGTTGTGCACGTGCAAATTTATGCATACATTTCTTTAAAAATGTTGCATCCTCATTTATTCTCTCTTTTTAGACAGCCCAATTTAATCCTAAGCCTATTTTGTCTCTTTGTAGCCCACATTAGTTAATTAATTAATTAAATTAGTAGAGCCTATAGTCTCTTGGCCCATTAGTGAGCCCATGTGATTTAATTCATCTTTATTTTAGTCTAACTTGTGGTGTTGACTCAAATAATAGACAATTAATTAATTTATAATGTACAACTTTAATTAGGAGACACTAGTTGGGGCACGTGCTTGCACGTGTGTGAGCATTGCACACCATTCTTGGCCGAAAATGTATGGGAGAGAAGTGGGGGTGTGGATTAGTGGAGAGGTGGTTTTTTTATTCATTGGCGGTCGCTACAACTTCCCATTGTATCCTAGCCATTTATCTACAACCATCTAATGCAATCATAACCCTCAATTTCACCCTAAAACTAGTATATATACCCCTCCTTTGTATGCATACAACACTAAGAATTTTTTTTGTAAAGAAAGAAAGAAATATATAGGGGAGTAAAAAGATTGAGAGAGAGTAAAAGATTGAGAGTATTTAGTTTGTGTGTATTCCATCTTGGAGGCCGACTACTTCACCAAAGGGAGGCTCGGGTTTCACTAAGTACAAGGAGGAGGAGACTTTGTGGTGGCGCAATCTAGGAAGAGAACGCATCTTTTGATCAATCTAGGAGTTCTTAGGAGTACATTCGTTTTCTCTCCAATAAGGTGAGCAATTTTCTCTAACTTCTAAGTAATATCATGCTAGGTGGTGTGCTAATCATGCTAGAATAAATAGGTGGAAATAGTGCTCTTAGATAATACCATGATTAAGGTGAAAATAGAACATATGTGAAATTGCATGAAATGAACAAGTGAACTTGATCGAATGATATGTTTGTTGTTGTGATATTTGGATATTGATCTAGCATGCTAAATTAGAATAAATGTTTCTCCATGTCGAAATATTTGTGTTTGTGGAAAAAGTGCAATTTTGAGAAATGTGTGTATGTGAAAAATGCTAATTGTGAGAATCTCTACATTATTAAAATAAGATTGGTTAGTAAATTATGCTTATTCATGATTAGTATGATTGATGCTAAATAATCCTAAAGTTGTATGTTAATTGTGGAGAGAAATGAACACGAAATTGTTAATAGAACATTATGTGATTTTTATGTACAGTTGTAGAAAAAAGAGAGGTATTTTATATGGAAAATGAGAGTTAAATGGTATTTTGAAAATCTTGAGTTACTGTATAAAATTCCAAATTTTGGATTTTTGTTGCTGAATAGTCGACCGACTGTCCTAACAGTCAACTGTCCAGACTGTTTATTTTCGAGTTTTAAATCATCCCAGAACAGTCAACCGACTATGTCCTAACAGTCGACTGTCCTGACTATTTTAATTTTCAAGTTTTAATCCTCGCAGAGCAGTCGACCGACTGTGCTTTAACAGTCGACTGTCCTGACGATTTAAATTGATATCCAGATTTCATGAGAAAAATTTTCTATAACCCTTGGCCTAGTGCAAAGGAGAAATTGAGACTTTTGCAAGAAAGAACTTATTATAAATTGTTAGTTTAAAGTATTTTCTGATAAAGAAAAGTGTATTGTTTAAAAGAGTTCGAAAAGAGATTTTTGATAAAAAAGAAAATTGAAAGTATGAATGTTTGATTTAGTATTGGCAAGAGAATAAGAGAATGATGTGGAAAGAATGAATTATGAATGTGACAAATTAGAAAATGAATTTATTTGTCTTGTGCATAAAATTGAGCATGAAAGTAAAATCAAATATCCTAATGAATTATGAAAAGTCTTATAAATATGAATACACAAATGCTATGGACATGAAATGAAATTTTGAACTAGATGGTAGCTAAAATCCTATTACCGACAATTGAATGAATTAAAATTGTAAAGTTGAATTATTGAGATGAAAGACCAAGTTGGTCATATTGTTGATTAAGACCGGTATAGAGGAAAGAGCTAACTCTAGGGTTGATTTTATTCATGATTCAAATAAACTAAGGATTTAGATACATAGTGGTGATATGACGAAAGTGCGAGAAAAACACGAGTATGAGGGCCATCGGATTGGCGGTGTGAGAGTGATTCACAGACTGCCTACTTGATGCATCATGACATGGCGTGAGCATTACTCCGGAATTATCGTCCCGGTGACGATGCTTGTGGGGTGTTTGGCGACTACGGGTGGTACCATCGTTCCATGGCGGAGGTTGAATTGTCCATAGTCTGCCTGCTTGATGCGTCATGTCAGTGCGTGGGATTCCCCTCCAGACTGCCTGGACATGGGCTCGTAGATCGTAGAACATCTAGGATACTTACCGTAGTTACTGTGGTAGTTTAAGTCATGGCGAGGGATTGAACCCTATAAGATGAAGTACGATTAAGGGCTTGCCCTCGGACCTATGTAGTATGGGATGCATAGAATCTGAACAAGTGCGCATTAATGTCATATAACATAACAATTGCATTAAGGTCTAAGTGCACAACACAACACGACATCTATAGGATAGTCCCCGTAGTTTTGCTTGTGACAAGTGTGTGTTTTCTAAGTAAGAGAAAATTGATGTTTTATATCCTTGTGTCAGTTGAATGAACTGACGAGCCCACAATTTCTATGCAGGGTAAAGAGATTGACAAGAATAAGTATGCAAGCTGCTTAAAGAATGTTTTCAAGTGTCATACATTTTATCATGTAATTATTGTAATTTGCTTCCACTATTTAAATATAATTTAAAGATGTAACTCTGATATAATGAAAGTTTTAAATTTCCTTGTAAAATTGTACAAAGAGAAGTGTAAAGATCCTGTGGAATTTCGAATTTAGTATGTTTTGGAATTCGGGGTGTTATAACTCTTGACCCAAAGGTAAACCAATCCTTTCAAGGTTCTCTATGTACTCAATCATCTTGAGCACATGAATTCCAACAGGGCTTCTTTCTGCCAGTTTATACTGAAACAATGCATTTGAGACTTCAAATCTCTCATGCCTAGCCTGCTCTTGATAGAGCATCTTGAGGTGTACGATTATATCGTAGGTATCCATATTCTCATGTTGCTTCTGCATCTCAGAGTTCATGGTGGCTAGCATGAGACAACCAACATCCAAGGCGTCATCTTAATGCTTCTTATGAGCATCCTTTTCGGTGCGAGGGCCACTTGCAGCAGGTGGCTCAGGAATAGACTGCTCTGAAACATACAAGTTTTTATCATGCCTAAGGACTATCCTCAGATTCCTGTACCAGTGTAAAAAAAATTCCCAAATAGTTTTTCCTTCTCAATGACAGATCACAGTGATAGGTTATTTGATTTGTTAGATGTCATGATAATCTATCAACAGAAATATGCAAAGTAAATATCATTTCATTGAAATATTAAACAAAAATATGCAAAGTATGTATCATGACATTAAATTATTTAATAATGACTTTAATTAAATACACCTCCTGCTATTTTTATTCAAATCAACGACCCTCATCATTGACTCAAAAAATCTCATCGTAAGATTTTCTAGTAGGCCAAGATCCATATTTCACCTAGTTCTGAGTTAGCTTTGGCTGATCACCCAAAATTCAGTTATTTAGGTAGGTAACACTTCCCAATTACATCGTATGCAACTCTTAGATAGTTGGGTGAATAACACTTACTCTAATCTATCTCATAGACTAAATACCAACTCTATGCCTTTAAACTTTCAATCCTATTGAAATAGCCTAGTTCAGTCAGAACCAATGGTTGGCAATTGAATATTACTTTTATCCCATCGCGTTTCACTAGGATAGATAAATGTACTCTGCTTTGGCAGACCTACACTTAATCGATCCTAGCCTAGACGAGTGTCACACATTGGAAGACGTCTTATTTCGAATTATTTACTATGAGGAATTTTGTTATTTTATTAATTGATCTCACCATTTATCATCCATTAGCATACTACTAAAACAATGCATCTCATACAATATTAAAAGCATAAAATACACGTGACATGGTTGTGGACCTAACACACTGATTCTCCCAAGCCAATGCGAGTATAAAAAACTGAACGAAGGGATTATACTGTCTTCTCCAAGCAGCTTCCCAATCTTGTCCTTGTATGGTTGCCAATTCTTTACCTCTTAAGTGAAATTACATTTACATAAAGAAAGAATGTACAATCGGAGTGTAGATAGAAAGGATTACATTGAGAATGTAGAGAGAAAGGCACGACACGCAAGCCGTATTCAAAATACCAAAATATAAACAATACATCACAGAACATAAACCATGCATCACATTACTAAATAATGCATCACAAAACTAAGGTCACAATCACGCACCATGCATCATATAACATAATAAACAAAGAATATGTTATAATTTTATTTAGTTTATTAAAAAGGGATGGGTTTTCTGGGAATCAATATTGCCCTACGCAGAGTTGGGTTGCCTCATCATCACTTGCCACCACCAAAGCATGAACTCTTCATGTTTTAAGAAACTCTAACGCCACTGTAAACGACGCAGGTGCATGAACTCATCATGTCTTAAGAAACCCTAATGTCACTGCACATCACATTCTACTGCTCCACAATTTTTAATATTTCCAAACTGAGGGCTACCCTGGTTTGGCATCTATGTTAACAACCAACACATAAACGAATCCTTATATTGCAATTGTTGCAAAAAAATTATATCACATATGAATCTTTCTTCCAAAAGTGCGAACATATCATGAATAATCAAATATCATACATAACCAAATTATGGTTTCACAAGTGTCTTTGATACTACTGTTAAGTTTCGAATGCAATCACAGATTAAATACACTACGGAAAAATTACAAAATATCGAAACCTAGTCATGGATCTATGCGAAAACCATAAATCGTGTTTTGGAGTTATATCTTAAAGATGGATCTGCTATCTCCACGGTATGCCAATCACAACACTGCAAAATTGCGGTGCCTCTACAGTAACCACACGAACGAAAAAAAAGGCTCTCCCTCAAACCGCGATACTAGCTGCAGGAAGGGGATGTTCCTCCTCACGATCTCTCTCTCACTTTCTGTGACGGTTACGGTTTATTTTCACGTGTTTATATATATATATATATATATATATATATATATATATATATATATATATATAGGATATATAGGAAAATCTTCCATTGTGCACCACCCCTCCGTGTATACTCGTGTGCACTCGGCCTTCCCGACTTCGTATCGACGATCCGAACCGTTCACATTGATCTACACATCTAAATTATTTTAAATATGTAAAATCAAATCATTTGAAATTCATTTGACCATCCATCATGTGACTATAAAAAACAATGATTTTCAGCCATACAATTTTGTAACACTTCAATGGATGGGCAAATGAATTTTAAATGATTTGATTTTACATATTTAGACTAATTTAGATGTGTAGATCAATGTGAACGGTTCGGATCGTCGATACGAATGCAGATAGGCCGAGTGCACACGCCGTGTGCACCATAGGTGGTGCACAACGGAAGACTTCCCTATATATATATATATATATATATATATATATATATATAGGTGCAGAAAACCAATTCTAGGAGAATAATGAGGTTGTTGGACTCACAATTTGACCTTTGTGTGTGGACCTTTGAACTTTAGTCTGTAACTCCTCTGCCCCAAGCTCAGACAATTTATACAATTTATCAGACAAATTATTTATAGTATAGTACAACTGCCCACCACAGATTGCCTCTCAAGGTGGTTAACTGGATTGGTGACTCTTGATCATAGCTATTATATTTATAGTTATTTATTTCTATTATATTCCCGATGTGGGACAATATCAAACCTCTCTCTCTACTTGGGTGTACAGCTGAAGCCTACAAAGGAAGGGCCCAAGCTTTCCACATCAGCAAGAGGAGACAGGCACCTCTGTTTCTCCTTCACATATGGCGGGCCCCACTTACGGATGACGTCATCACACACCCTCAAGCAGAACAGCAACAATTGTTGCTCTATTCACGTGGGCCCCCCCTCCTCTTTACAATATTACGTTATATATATATTGTAATATATATATATATATATATATATATATATATATATATATATATATATATATATATATATACTATTACTACTATATTATATTATTTGAAATTACGGGGTGTTACATACACCCCCTTCAGAAATCAGCGTCCTCGCTGAGCACGGGGCATGCACAATCTAGTACAGGATCTACTTTCTAGGCGTTGAGGAGCATCTGCTCTTCTATCCGCCCGACTAATCATGATCTCGAAATCCACCGTTCGATCAATCAAAGTCCCGAATTTAATTGAGCTGCCCTCCTATCCACCCGACTAATCATGATCTCGAAATCCACCACCCGATCAATCACAATCCTGAATTTATTTAATTGAGGGCTCATCACAGTCCCGGAATCTACCGTCCGACTGGTTCTATAGTCCCGAAATCAACTGCCCGACTATATAGACATGCCCCACACTCGGTGCCAAAAGTCGGCTCTGATACCATTTGTAACGCCCCTGCCCCAAGCTCAGACAATTTATACAATTTATTAGACAAATTTATAGTATAGTACAACTGCCCACCACAGGCAGCCTCTCAAAAGGTGGTTAACCGGATTGGTGACTCTTGATCATAGGCTATTATATTTTTAGTTATTTATTTCTATTATATTCCCGATGTGGGACAATATCAAACCTCTCTCTCTACTTGCGTGTACAACCGAAGCCTACAAAGGTGGGCCCCAAGCTTACCACGTCAGCAAGAGGAGACAGGCGCCTCTGTTTCTCCTTCACATATGGCGGGCCCCACTTACGGATGACGTCATCACACGCCCTCAAGAAGAACAGCAACAATTGCTGCTCTATTCATGTGGGCATCCCCTTCCTCTTTACAATATTACATTTTTTTTGCCATTCCCCTTTATATATTATATATATATACTATTACTACTATATTATATTATTTGAAATTACGGGGTGTTACATAGTCGGCCCATTAAATCTAATTTAATGTCCAACTAATGTCAGGAGTTCAAGTCTTACTTGGATCCCTAATTAAATTCATCTTATGAATTTAAATCCCAATTTCGATCCATTCTAAGTGTGTGACCCTGTAGATTCCCATTACATTAACAGTAATACTAAAATCATATTTGAGTATTACAAATAGTGAGCAGTATCTAGCAATACATCACTATTATTAAAGTAATGGGAATGTCAGTGATTTGACATAACATATCCGTGACCAATGTTACCATGTAGTCTTGTCCCTTTATCCATATATCTTAATTAACCACAAGGCATAGAGCGTGTCACCCTTATATAGTTCAATCTTTAGTTTCTTGATGTCCGAATAGACTTACTAAACAAATGAGATCAATATCTTATATTGACTCATTTGAGTACGACCATGTATTTTACAGTCTTACTCAATCAAGGGGCCCGTAGATATCAGTTCTCTTATATAAGAGGAACAAATCATATCTAAGTCACTCACATCCCTCCACATGATTTGTAGTATATCCAATAGTTGACTTTATAATCACCTTATTACAGGCAACGTTTAATAGCATTAAAACATATAACTTCTCATGTAGGGAACCATAGTGACTTCAGGTCAAAGGACTACGTACACCATGGTTACTATGAGAACCGCTTATGACACTCACATAACGATCCAAGCAGCATTCTCATAGTGGGTCAATCTTGTACATTATTACTCTAATATGTACCCATATGAAGACTTGATATCTCATATCCATGACCCGTGAGAATGGTCATTAGTCTACGCACACACTAGTCTCTATATATTATCGTTGTCCTAATTCACAATAATACTCAACTAGAGACATTTAAGAACAGTGTTCTGATTTCAGCCAATAGGATCTCACAATCAAGTCATGCACTTGATATCTTGTGACATTGAACTTACTATTCTAAGGACTTCATTAAACTTACAATAAATAATGCAATAAATGAAATGCCTAAATATAAAATAAATGTCATGATACAATGTAAACTAGTAATGTCCATACACAACTGGCTTCTAGGGCATACACCAACAGTAGGTAAACAGCGAGTTCTATCAGTTTGGGAATGTCGTCGTAAGGTGATGTTGGGAAAGTGGGGTATCTCTCGCAACCTGCCTGGACGGAAAAACTCGGTAGAGTATTTTAAAGTTTTTGTTCCTAAAGCATGATCTAGTTTGTCGTCACTAAAATCACTAAAGCGAGACTACGACATTCGAATACGATCGAGAGGTGGAGTGCCTCGAGGTAGGTGAAGTTCATGCGGAGGGCGGTGCCTCCGTATTACTGCCTACTAGGGTGTGGCCTTGAGAGGGCATACTGATTAGAGAAAAATATAGTAGATTGATTTAACCAGTTGAAGAAGCCACTGAACCAATTTCTTTTGAAAGTGGAGAATGAAATAGTCTATATGAGTTTAATCACACAGTGTTGATAGCAAATGTATGCAATCCAATATGGAGATTGTTGAATTTTATGTCATGCATACTTGTAGTTCGATGAGAAGTAGAAGATGATGAAGCGAATAAGGTTAAAGCAATTGTTGTGAGAAGAAGTCAGCAGCAGTAGCAACAGCAGCACAGTCAATTGATAGTCGACTGCCCCTAAGGGGTGTCGACCGTCGAGAGACTCTGGTTTGGAATTAGAGTGTTGCAGTCGACCACCCACTTTGGGTAGTCGACCGCTGATGACGGCAACAATATTTGGGCTGATTATTTGTGTATCTTTCTAGTCAAACTTCATCTCCATATGACTCTTATCGCGTGTCTCTTTATTCAGAATATATCGGACGACTTATGTATCAAGACTACAACATAGACTTTCTCTAGATCTTTATACATTATTGTGTAAATCTCCTTTGAGAGGCAAGAAATGAGACTTCATATGAGAGTTTAGATTGAGAATTATCCATTGTAAACAGCGGATTTTCTTCCAGTTATGCTAGAATGATAGATAAGTTATTGGTGCGAGTGTAATACTTTGTATCTTCTCTAGTTGAATAATATCTCCCTTTATTTCTTCCCAGATTAGAGTTCGCTCAAAGCGGGATAAATCATTATGTGTTTTGTGTGCTTAGTATGATCTACTTATTTAACTGTTCGTCACTGTATCAATGGTCGCTAAACTTAGCAACGAATTCCTAAGAACATCCATTATCGTTTGCTATATTTGCAAAAAATACAATTTTTGAGAGAAAAAAAAAAGTGTCGCTCTCGTTTGCTAAATATGCATATTTAGCAATAGGGATGAGCAGTGTCCATTTAAATTGAGCAATTGGATTTAATGATCTCTAAATATAGAGGACGGAGAAAGATTTTCTGTCTATTAAATTTTTTTATCTTTTAATTGGACATACGGCGGATGAAGATCCGTCCACCAACTTTTTCAAAATAAAATACCTAAAAAGTTACCAAAATGTCATCTAAAAAATTACCAAAATTCCATTTAAAAAAAAAAAAAAAATTGCTCGGACGGAAGAAGATCTTCCGCCCGGCAACTTTCTAAACAAAATCAAAAAAATACTATATTGCCATTCGATAATTACGAAATTGGAATTAGATGACAGGACAGGTGTGTGTAAAAAATGAGAGAGAGAGCGGAGGAGCGAGAGGGAGAGGGAAAAGAGGTGAGAGAAGCTGGACATGCATGGTTGCCTTGGGGCCAGAGCAAATATTTTGCTCAAGTCCTTCAGTCTTCCCGCCCAACGACTCATCATCATCCCCCTGCCACAACTCCTCGAATCCCACACCGCCATCAATATCCCCCCCAGGTTTTTACTCTCCCACCTTCCAAACTACCTCCCCTCCTCAAAACTCCCCCCTACCCTCCCAAACCCATTTTCCCCCCAAACCCTTATCCTCGCTGCCGCCTTTTTCCACCACAAAAATCCCGACTTCAAAACATGGAAAAACGCTGCTTGAAATGTGGAGAATCTGATCACATGGCTGCCGAATGCCGCCGTAGCGAAATCACTGTTTCAACTGCCGGAAGTTCGGCCACAGAGCTCGTGAGTGCCCTCTACACAACCGAACAAACTCCCTCACCATCGAAGTCCCTCATAACTCTGACATTGCTGCGGCTCTCCATGGCTTGCATGCAAGCGCTTTCCTCCATCTCATTAATCCGAGAAGTCGCCCTGACGCTGCGACCATCGAAAGCGCTCTCAATTTCGCTTGGCGCAGGCAAGGGGGCTGGTGGACGGTGAAAAAGGTTAGTGAAGCTGTTTTTCATGTCTAATTCCCTACTGAGAAGGAAGCCAAGCAGGCCATCTCGGATGGGGTCTTTCAATTCTCAGGCTTTAACGCAACTTTCTCCCCTTGGTCCATGGAATACGGGGCTAAGCTTAAGCCACAATCTTGTTATGTGTGGATCAACATGTCGTTGCTGCCATTCCACCTCTGGAACCAGGCTTCATTAGAACATCTGATCCTACCTTTTGGCAACTTCATCACTATGAGTGCGGCCATGAAAGATGTCACGACCAGAGATCAAGCACTGGTCCTCATTGAGGTCCCAGATGTGAGTCTCATCCCCAAAAATATCCTTGTTAAATACACTGTTCCATGGACTCAGGAGACTCAAATTCATGATGTCCCAGTTCTGATCCTAGGGAATCCCATCCCTTCTGTTGACGTAGCCCAAGGTATGGTGCAGCTCTTCACTGCCGGCTCCACCTCCTATTCATCTTTCTGGTGCCGGCGGGCTCCTCAACCAGAGCATAATGCTTCGTTAATTCCGCCGCAAATCACGGGTCCGGATCAGGACACAGTTGGAAAAGAGCCATTCCCGGCTAATCACCCCTCTGGCGATAATTCAGTTGCGGATATCCCGCCTTCCCCAAAAGATGGTAACCATATTGCGAATTTTCTCAATATCTCGGGATTGGCAGAATCTTCAGCTGGAGGATCGAAACTGGTCCCCACTGAACAGATTGCCTTTGACCCTGCTCATTCTATTGCTGCTACAAACCCTGATCCTCTGGTCCACCCTGTAATTGAGGTCCCTTCTGATTCGCCCAAGTGCAACCTAGCACCTACTTCTGAAGCTTCTCATACAGTTCCTGATAGTTCCTCCAATTCTCATGACGTACCTCATGAAGAAGAAACACGACAGATGATCTGGAATGGAAAGTTGGTAACCTTCCCCCTATCCCTCTACAATGAGATCAAACCGGCAGTTGAGAATGCACTTGAAAATTGTGTATCCAAGCGAGTAGGGAAAACTGAGGCTTCCTCCTCTATGATGTTTAGTGCAGGCACCAAAGGCAAGGCAGCATCCAGCTTCCGCACCAAGTCCCTCATCCCCAGATATCGACGCCTTCTAGCATCCTCTGTCTCTGGCTCTGCCCTACCTGGATTTGATGACTCTTGCAACAAACGGCGGAAGAGGAGCCGTTCCGCTACTAAGATTCCTTCCACTCGGCCGTTCATGCAACACCTCCATGCATCCACCAAGTCTGCCTCCCAACACTCCAGTGAAGGTACTTCCTCCTTATTTCATTCGGTCAATAATGCATGCATTAATCCGTTTGCACTTTTATCCTGTGACGATATTATTGAGGTGGCAGAGACTATTGGAGTTGAGGCCTTAGGGCCACACTCTGCTGACAACATCAAGCAGGCTGAGGCAGCTAATGTTGATCTCCCGGATCAGCAACAGCAGCTCATTTGACTGCTTCCCCCTCCTTCACTCTTGATCTGTATACCCTCTTCGTTGTGAGTTCAATGTCTCAAATGAAGATCGGCTGTTGGAATGTTAGGGGGTTAGGTAACCCCAATAAATGTGCTCTTATCAAAGATGGTATTATTAACGCAAAGATTTCGATCGTGTGCCTCCAAGAATCCAAACTGACTTTGCCTTCCGAACGTAAACTTGCTACTATTGGAGGTTCTGTGCAGACGAAATGGAAATCTCTTGATGCCATCGAGAGTTATGGCGGCATCTTGGTGGGCTGGAATGACAACATCCTCAACTGCTTCTATTGTGCTATTGACATCTTTTCCCTTTCCCTTTCTTTTCGCAGTCGAGTTACTGGCTCTGAGTGGTCTCTTACCACCGTATATGCTCCCTTTGAACTTGACGACAGAATGATCTGCTTTCATGAAATTTTTCAGCGCAGACAGTTCTTATGCGATGCCTGGGTTGTCTGCGGAGACTTGAATACCACCATCTCAAACTCCGAGCGTAATGGCGGTGCTAGTTCAGCAAGAGATATGAAAGACTTCAGGCATTGGATCCAGCAACTCCATCTTATTGACCTCCCCTTGGCCGGCAGAAAATACACATGGTCCAATCTAAGAGCCAACCCCTCCCTTGCTCGACTAGATCGCTTCCTCATCTCCAGTAATTTTAAGCAGCTATTCCCTAACGGCTTCAACTGTCTCTCCCCCGTATTGCATCGGACCACTGTCCACTCCTACTCGATTGTCAAGCCATTGGACCTCGAACCCACTTTTTTAAATTTGAAAAAGCTTGGACCACACATCCAAGTTTCTTCTCAAGCATCAGAGATTGGTGGGGCTCTTTTACCTGCTCAGGCTCTTCTGTTGACATCTTTGCTTCTAAGCTTACTCTGCTCAAGCGGAGGATCAAGAGGTGGCGCAATGAAGTTTTTGGCCACATCCTTATCCGCAAGAAGAGTCTCCTGGAGCGTATCCATAGCTTGGACATTCTGGCTGATACTCAAACTCTTGACGATTCTCAAGTAGCTGAATTAGATACTGTTCATAAGGATTATCAATCCCTGATTAAGGCCGAAGCCTTATACTGGAGTCAAAGAGCTAGAGTGACATGGATCAAAGAAGGAGATGCCAACACAAAGTTTTTTCACGCTATTGCCAACGGCAGAAGGCGGAGAAATTACATTTATTCTATTGTCCACAATGGAGATCTTATTACCGATCAACCCTCTATCCACTCCTGCTTTGAGCAACATTTCTCAGATATTTGTGGTTCTTCTTCCATTCCTGACTTCAAAATTGATTGGGGGGCTCTTTACCCTCTACCCGCCAACAATCTCTTAGAACTTGAAGTACCCTTCACTAAGGAAGAGATTCATCAAGCCGTTTTTGGCATGAATGGCGATAAGGCCCCTGGCCCTGATGGGTTTTCTATGTACTTCTATCAGCAACATTGGGATGTTATCCAAGATGATGTTTGCCGTATGCTCTTTGATATTTAGGAGGGACGGGCTCTTATCAACAGACTTAACTATTCTAACATAGTTCTTATCCCTAAATGTGATGGTGCCAGTGTGGTATCAGACTTTCGCCCCATTAGCCTGCTCAACTACTCTGTTAAAATCTTCACCAAAATTCTGGCAAACCGTCTCAGCCCAATTCTCCACACCCTTGTTTCTTCCTCCCAGAGTGCCTTTCTTAAGGGTAAGTCGACAGTAGATTGTTTTCTCACCGCTCATGAAGCTATTAACCTGTGTTGCTCTAGGAAATCAGATACTGTCATGCTCAAGATTGATTTCCAGAAAGCTTTTGATACCCTAAGTTGGGGATTTATTGAAGAGATGCTTACCGCTCGAGGGTTTGGACCCAGATGGTGTAGTTGGATTAATAGCATTCTCCACTCTACCAAATCCTCTGTTCTTCTCAATGGTGTGGCAGGTAAGACCATTTGCTCCAAGAGAGGCCTGAAGCAAGGAGACCCCCTATCCCCCATGCTCTTCATTTTGGGAGTCGGTCTTAGTTCAAATGTTGAAACTAGGACGAGATCATGGCACTTTTTCAAACCTCAATCTACGGGGAGCTCTATCAGAACTATCCATCCTACAATTTGCAGATAACACTCTCATATTTTGCAAGGGGAATGAGCAGGAGATTCTGCACCTCAAGCTTTTCTTCACATTTTTGCCAATGTCTCTGGTCTTCACATCAATCTCTCCAAATCTTCCCTAGTTTACTTTGGTAACTCCAATGCAAAACTCCAAGCGTTTGCTCAAATACTTGGTTGCAAGCAAGACACTCTTCCCACAAAGTATCTTGGTATGCCGCTGACCAAAGGTAAACTCAAGAGGCGTGATTGGCAGCCACTAATCCTCAAGATAGAAAGACGCCTGGCAACTTGGAAGGGGCGAATTCTATCCAGAGGTGGGAGACTCATTCTTATCAATTTGGTCCTCAGTGCACTCCCTACATACTTCGCATCATTCTTTAAACTCCCCCAATGGGTTATCGCCAGGATTGACCAAATTAGAAGCAGATTCTTTTGGACTGGAGGGGACTCGAAGGCATCTGGAGCCTGTTGTTCTTGGAAGCGTATGTGTCAAGCCAAGATACAGGGTGGCCTAGGAATTCTTAATCTGAGCCAATTCAATAACGCTCTCCTCTTGAAGTGGTGGTGGAAGATTCACACAGAGCAATCCCTTGGTACAAAGGTCCTTAAATCTCTTTATTTCCGGTCATCGCAAAACTCATTCATTTGCCCCACCAAATCCTCTGATTTTTGGAAGAGCATATACAGACTTAAAGCACAGTTTGATTTATGTACTTCCTGGACACTCGGCAATGGCCAGTCTATCAAATTTTGGACCTCAAGATGGTTGGAGGGGCACAGTATAGCCACGTTATTTCCTGCCTTATTCAATGCTGCTTGGAACACGGATGCCTGCATGTATATCCAGGGCTTTAGACAACAGAGTAGATGGATTTGGAAGCCAGGCCTACACTCTTCTACCTCTACCAGTATCATCTATGAAAAAGGTTGTCTACTCAATCTCCTTCAAAACATACATCCCACCTCCACCCCAGATTGCATTTCTTGGCGCCTCTCCACTACTGGCGTCTTCTCAGTCAAGTCTGCCTATCAATTCTTCAGCATCTCAGGTTTGATTACTCCCTTCTATAAGGCGTGTTGGGACTCATTGGCGCCGCTCAAGTGTAAAATCTTCATCTGGATGTTGAGTTCGGAAGCACTCAACTCTAAAGCACGCCTCATCTCCAAAGGCTGGAACGGTGATCCGGCATGCACATCTTGCGCATGTCCGATGGAAACCACATACCATATATTCTTTGAATGCCCCACTGCTTGCCAATTATGGCACTATTTCATGCAGCGATTTGACATCACATACCTCCCCTCCTCTGTCACAGAATGCTTCTCACAGTGGTGTTTCGATCACCACAAACACAAATTCACATTCTCATGGCACTTGATTACTATTGCATCGTGTTGGAGTATTTGGAAGGCTAGAAATGAATCTGTTTTTCATAACAAATCTATTACAGGAGAAACACTCGTTGCTAACACTAAATTTTGGATTTCTCATTGGTTAGATGCAAGTCGGGATTCAAAGATGAAGCGCAAGATTATAAAAGAACTGCAAGCCACCGGGGACACAGACCTTATGATACCAGCTGCAGCAACATCCTCCCATCCCAGTGCTAAGGACTCTCAAGTGTAATTGTATCTCCTTATCTGTTATAACTGTTGTATGTTTTGGAGGCTTGCCTTTATGCCTCAGTTTGCTTGGTGTATGTTTTTGTGGTTGATCTGGCCTTTTTGTGTCTGCGATGGGTAATGAGGTAAATAAGTGATAGGATCATAGGGTTGGGCTAGTTGAGGTGCAAGACAGATGTCCGCTGCCCTCTCTACGTCCCAGCCCCATGCAATCCCGATCTTCTTTTGCTTCATAACCTTATCGCCTTGGCCTTGCGATCAACATCAGCTTGTAATGTTAAGACTCTGTTTTCTTTATAATATATTTTTGTGAGGTAGGTTAACTCCTACCTTTTGCCAGTCAAAAAAAAAATTACGAAGATGCCATTTAAGCAATTAATTTTTTTAAAAGAAAATCAAACGGATGAAGAAGATCCGTCTGATCTCCTTTTTATTTTATTTTTTAATAAAAAATTGTCGCGAGACATAAAAAAAGGTTTAAAAAACATGAATTGGGCTCGGACGGATGAAGATCATCCATTCAACCATTTTTTCGGTTAAAAATAAAAAATAAAAAAATCAAACGGAAGAAGATCTTCCGTCATACCAACTTTTTAATATTAAAAAAAATAAAGTGATAGACGGATGAAGATCTTCCATCCTTTTTTTTATAATTTTTTTTCAGTTGTCAAAATTTAACACCGACGACTGTAGCGCTTCTTCTTCATTTTCATTTACTATTTGCTAAATATGCATAATTTAGATGTAACGATAGTGGATGCTCTAACACTGGATCCCCAACTCTAATCCAGTAGCTTAACTCAGTCAAAATAGTAAGATGGTTTTTTTTTCTTTTGAATAGTATGATGAGTTGCAAACTGTTACAGTTAGTATGAATAATTTCTTATTTTACCTTCAAACCGTAAATATATCTTCTCTCCGTATTTTTCCAGCTGCAAATATAATTTTATATGCAACTAAACAGCTTGCATACATTAACAATTTTATAACTATAATTGCAAGCCAATATTTCATATGCATGGCCTTTCATTTCATGCATGGCTTTGTGGCATGTCAATGACGTTTGCCTTAATTTTTGTTAAGGCTAATTGTGAATCATTTTTCCAGTAATATTTCTTTTCCTATTTTTTGCCTAATTCAATAATTCATATGGATGTTTTTTCATTATAAAAACAATGTTGACCCATGAATCTTTGTGACCAGAAAATCATCCCCGGGCCTAATGGAAACTCTTCTTTTCCACGTTAAAAAATAATTCCAAAGGCTTCAACAAACAAATAGTTTTTTTATGGATTTAATACCACTGAAGAAACACCGTCTGCAAGTACCCTAATATTCTAATGGTAAACATTTTAGCTAGTTAGTAAGAGGTCCAAGTTCAGTGTGTCAATCTTTTACTATGAGACGAGTTCGTGTGTGTATGAGATGGTTGTCTGGCTATATCATAGTTCAAAAAAATTATACCTAAACAAACTAAACCGACTCTACATGTCTAAAGCATCTGCAGTCGTTGGCAAAATTTTCAAATTTTAAAAATTTTGGCCAAAAGCAAGTTGTAGTCGTTGGCCAAATTTCAATTTTTTTTGTTCGAGGTGAACAGAGGCTCGCCAAATTTGAGAGAGGAAATGACAAAAGCTAAAATTTGACAATCGAAATATCATATCCTGTGGATGCAATTTTATTAAAAAAATTTTAAAATTAAACAAATTGGACGGGATATCGGATATCCCGTCCGATCAATTTATAAAAATAAATAAAATAAAATAAAAACCAGTGGAAACGATATTATACTGTCCGAGCACTCAATTCTCCATTTAAAAAAATATCCTATATATTAGGCCTACAGTCCAAATTATGGGTCCATTCATTCTTAAATTCAAATTTCTTTGCTCTCGACGGGATATCATATTCCATCCATATTTTTTAATTATTAAAAAAAGAATTGTGTCCAATAGAAAATAATTTTCCGTCTGTCACCTTTTAGAAAGAAAAATCAAATTTTTAGTTTAGACGACTACAACTCACTCTCAAATTCTTTATTTTTATTTGTTAAATGTCCAAAATTTTAAAATTAAAAAAAAACAACTACAAATGCTCTTACCAAAACCCCCCCCAAAAAAAAAAAAAAAAAAAACACACACACACACTGAGAACAAGGTATTTCGATTTCTTTTCTCATGTGAAGGTTTATTTTGTTTTGTTTTAAATTTCAACAGCTAACTAGGATGTGAGAACTCAGCCCTTTAATTCACATGATATACTAGTATATGCTTGTGCAATGACAAATGATTGATGATTGATGATTGGTAGTATATGGCTCTCTCTGCTAGCTAGGTTTTCAAAATTTACGCAGATTATGTACTCCTTTTGAATTGAAAGGGACTTGTCTTTTTGTCACATGCAGATATCCTCTAACTCCTAGATCTGGGGTTTTGGCCTCTCTAGCTGCACACTACCCGGTAGTACAACCACCAGTATAAACTCAAACACCAAGATGACTCTTTGGAAAATGTTATTTCTTTCTCTCCCGCTTTAGACAATCCTGAGGGGAGAGGGGATAGGGGAGAGATGCATCTTTCTCTCCAAGGTAAATCTCTTCTTTTGAGATGCTTGGATGATTTTGGAACTTTGTATTCGAGATTTCTTTATTAAAGCATCCATTATCGTTTACTAAAAAAATGTTAGGATCGGGAGAAAAACAACAGAGATAAATTTGAGAAGAAAACAACACAAATATTATTTCTCAATCTCAAAAGATTTACAAAAAAAACTCTCAATACTTTATAAGCTCTCTGTGACTATCAATCTCTATTTTTCTCTTCAGTTGAGTGTATCTTCAAATGAAGAAAATAGTGAGAATTTATAGGAGGGGAAGAGACACCATGCTTTCGAAAAGACACAATGCTTCGGAAAAGACACCATGCTTCGAAAAAGACACCATGCTTCGGAAGAGACACCATGCTTGCATCAAACGTTGTCATGCATCAGTATGCACCAAACGTTGCATGCATGAGTACATGCTCTTTTGTGGCGGGACCTACAATTCTCCCCCTCACGCCACATCTGCACCAATCGTCATCTCTCATCCATTCCAGTTATGTCTCTGCATAACTCTAGTTTCTCCCGAGACACAATCTTTGTCAACATGTCTGCTGGATTCTCCTTCGTGTGGATCTTCATCAGTTTCAACAATTGTTGATCCATCACCTCGCGTATCCAGTGATAGCGAATATCAATATGTTTTGTTCGGGAATGGTACATTGAATTTTTGCTCAAATCCAGAGCACTCTGACTGTCACAATGTACCTTGTAGTCATTCTGCTTGATCCCGAGTTCTTGTAGAAATCGCTTTAACCACAATATCTCCTTGCCAGCTTCAGCGGTAGCAATATACTCTGCTTCTGTCGTAGATAGTGCAACGCACTTCTGCAACCTTGACTGCTATGACACAGCTCCTCCTGCAAAAGTGTAGATAAAACCAGAAGTCGATTTTCTACCATCAAGATCTCCGACCATATCTGCATCTGTATAGCCTTCCAAAACCGGATCAACTCCCCCGTAACACAAACATATCTTTGAAGTACCCTTAAGATACCTGAGAATCCACTTAACAGCCTCCCAATGCTCATTTCCTGGATTGGAGAGAAATCTGCTTGCCACACCCACTGCATGTGCAATATCCGGCCTCGTACACACCATTGCATACATCAGACTTCCAACCGCTGAAGAATAAGGCACAACTTCCATTTCCTCGATCTCTTTCCTGGATGAGGGACACGAACTCTTGCTCAACTTGAAATGATTAGCCAGTGGGATGCTAACTGGCTTGGTACCCTCCATGTTGAATCGCTTGATCACCCGTTCAACATATTTCTCTTGAGATAACCACAATCTTCGGGCCTTTCTGTCTCGAGAGATGTTCATACCTAAAATCTGCTGAGCTGGCCCAAGGTCCTTCATATCAAAGACCTTAGAGAGTTCTATCTTCAGCTGTCTGATCTTCACTGCATCTTGTCCAACGATCAACATGTCATCGACATATAGTAACAGTGCAATGAAATTTCCATCAGGGGACCTTTGAATGTAGACGCATTGATCTGCAGCAGTCCTCTTGTAGCCTTGACTCACCATGAATGAATCAAACTTCTTGTACCATTGCCTTGGTGCTTGCTTGAGGCCATACAAACTCTTCTTCAGCTTACATACGAGATTCTCTTTCCCTGGAACCTCGTATCCCTCTGGCTGCTCCATGTAAATTTCTTCATGCAGATCACCGTGAAGAAATGCAGTCTTCACATCCATTTGTTCAAGCTCCAAGTCTAGGCTAGCTGTTAATCCGAGCATGACTCGGATTGAAGTCATCTTTACAACTGGAGAAAAAATCTCACCAAAATCGATGCCTTTCTTCTGAAGGAATCCTTTGACCACTAGCCGAGCTTTGTGCTTCACCACCTTTCCGCTGCCATCTTTCTTGAGCTTGAATACCCACTTGTTCTTTAGTGCCTTCTTCCCTCCTGGAAGCTTAACCAAATCGTAGGTTTGGTTCTTCTCTAAAGAGTCCATCTCATCCCGCATAGCGTGCAGCCAGTTGTCTTTGTTTGGATGAGACAATGCTTCCTGGAAATTCTCTGGCTCCCCTTCATCAGTAAGAAGAATGTACTCTGATTCTGGATATTTAGTAGACGGAACATGGCCTCTTTCAGATCTACGTAGCTGAGGCTCACTCGTCTCAGGCGGTGTATCATTATCTTGTACTGGTTCTGCAGCTGTGAAAGGTTGCGGCTCCCCAGGCTCATCAATCCCTTCTTCCTCCTCCTCTGGTTCTGCTTCTAGTTCTTGATCAGACACATCATCATCTGCGGCAGCTTGTACTGGTACTATATCTGGAACAAAGTCCTGAGTACTGACAGGATTTTCAGCAATTGTAGGCTTTTCAGTGTCCCCATATGTCTGATTTTCATGGAACACCACGTCTCTACTTCTGATGAGCTTCTTCGTCTTTAGATCCCATAGCCTGTATCCAAACTCCTCGTTTTCATAGCCTATGAAAATGCATGGAGTGGTTCTCGCATCGAGCTTCTGCCTGAGCTCCTTTGAGACATGTGCATAAGCCAGACATCCAAATGTCCTCAGGTGAGAGTAGGAGGGGTTTTTGCCGGTCCATTTCTTCTTCGGGATGTTGAAATTCAGCGGGACTGATGGAGATCGATTGATCAAGTAGCAGGCGGTGCGAACAGCTTCTCCCCAAAATGGCTTTGGCAGCTTTGCTGTGCTGAGCATACTTCTGACTCTTTCCATGATTGTTCGGTTCATTCTTTCTGCTACCCCATTGTGTTGCGGGGTACGTGGAACCGTCTTCTCGTGCCGAATGCCCTGACTCTTGCAATAGGCATCAAAACTCCTGGATGTATACTCGCCTCCGTTATCTGAGCGGAGGCACTTCAGCTTCTTCCCCGTTTCACGCTCTACCATGGCATGAAATGTTTTGAAGCTTTCCAAGACCTGACCTTTTGTCTTCAGAAAATACACCCACACCTTCCGAGAAGCATCATCAATAAATGTCAGAAAGTATTTGTTACCGCCTAGCGACTCCACCTCCATGGGACCGCAAACATCAGAATGTATCAGACTGAGCAACTCTGATCTCCTTGTCGAAGAGGAACTAAAAGAGACTCTTCGCTGCTTGCCAAATAAACAGCTGCTGCAAGGTTGAAGCTCTGCATTCTTGGTAATGGAGATAAGATTTTCCTTCATCAAGGTTGATAAACCTTTCTCACTCATGTGACCGAGTCTCTGGTGCCACAGTTTCTGCGAAGCTTCATGTTCAACAATATTGAGACTCTCCACATTGATCTTCACATGAGTCTTGTACAAAGTGCTGCAGAGATGTCCACGAGCGATCACCATTACACCTTTCAGCATCCTCCACGAGCCATTGCAAAAACGGTTATCATAGCCCTTTTCATCTAGGGCTCTCACCGAAAGAAGATTTTGTCGAAGTTCAGGTACATGGCGAACATCCTGCAGTGTGATTGTGCACCCGGCATCAGTCTGCATCCGAACGTCACCAATTCCGACAATCTTAGCAAAGCTAGAATTGCCCATCCTCACCGAGCCAAAGTCTCCAGCTTTGTACGTCGTGAAGATGTCCTTTCGAGGAGTGGCATGGCAAGATGCTGCAGTATCTACCACCCATTCTACGCCCTGATTCGACACATGGAGGCATGTCTCATCCTCATGAGAGCAAAGAGCCACATCTTCTAGTACTGTGACTTGTGCATCTCCTTCCTTCTTTGGTTGTGACCTTCCCTGACCGCCTTGCTTTTGTAACTTCCAACAATTTCTTTTCATGTGGCCTGGTTTGCCACAGTGATGGCAGTTGTATGCAGGCCTCCTCCCATCACTTGATTTGCCTCTCGATCTGCCTCTGCTTTGGCTCCTGCCCCTCCACTTGCCTCGATCTTCCTCTCGCTGTCTCCCACAGACTTCTGTGACGCAGGCTTGTGCTTCTGTGCCAATATCCTTTCTCCGAGCTTCCTCATTGAATAGGGCATCCTTAACCATAGACATGGTAAGATTGCCAGTCGAAGCCGAGTTGCTGAGGGAGACCACCAATGTCTCCCAACTGTCTGGAAGAGAGCTGAGAAGTAGAAGTGCCTGTAACTCATCTTCAAGTGGTAACTCCACTGAAGATAGCTGATTCACCAGGCTCTAAAACTCGCTGGTGTGTTCTGCTACAGAAGTTCCTCCCTGTAGCTTCAGGTTCACCAACCGTCTCATCAGCAGGGCCTTATTTCGAGCTGTCTTGGCCTGGTACATATCCGCCAGCTTCTTCCAAAGGGAAAAAACATCCGTCTCCTGGGCAACATGATGGAAGACACTGTGATCGATCCACTGTCGAATCTGACAGATCGTTTTCCTGTTCATCTTCTTCCAGTCCGCCTCATTGGTAGCTTCAGGTCTCTCTCCCTTCTCCTCAATAGGATCAAAGAGATCTTTACAACTTAGGAGATCTTCCATCCGAGGTCTCCAAAGTGTATAGTTGGTGGCAGTAAGCTTGATTATGGCTCCAAATGATGATGATGATATTGATTCCTCCATCGACATCTTGATCTGCAAAGGCTTTTGACACTCAACAACTCAACCTCGCTCTGATACCACTTGTTAGGATCGGGAGAAAAACAACAGAGATAAATTTGAGAAGAAAACAACACAAATATTATTTCTCAATCTCAAAAGATTTACAAAAAAAAACTCTCAAATAAGCTCTCTGTGACTATCAATCTCTATTTTTCTCTTCAGTTGAGTGTATCTTCAAATGAAGAAAATAGTGAGAATTTATAGGAGGGGAAGAGACACCATGCTTTCGAAGAGACACCATGCTTCGGAAAAGACACCATGCTTCGGAAAAGACACCATGCTTGCATCAAACGTTGTCATGCATCAGCATACACCAAACGTTGCATGCATGAGTGCATGCTCTTTTGTGGCGGGACCTACAAAAAACTCATAAATAATATTTTTTAGCAATTCCTATTTGGCTATCGTTTGTAAAAAATCTATTTTTTAGCAATTAAATGGACAGTTTATTGCTAAATATAGCAGTTGAATTTAGCAATTGCTAAATATAGAAAACAGAAGATGCTTCTCCGTCTATTTTTTTATTTTTTTAAGAGCCGCCAAATTTCTTCATAAACGTTTTTTTTTTCAAATTTACAAAATTGCCACTGAATATTTAGGAAAATGTTATTTTAGAAAAATAAAATAAAATAAAATGTCGGACGGAAGAAGATCTTCCGTCCGATAAGCTGCTTCATAAACTTTTCTTTTCAAATTTACGAAAATGTCATTCAATATTTACGAGAGTGCCATTATAAGGAAAAAAAATTAAATACAAATCTCGGACCGATAACTTTCTTCAATTACTTTTCTTTCCATATTTACGAAAATACCATTTTTTTTAAAAAAATTCAAAAAAATGGTTACTCTTCTAAATTTGACTTTAAACGACTGCAACGCTCTCGTTCAAATATTATTTCCTAAATGTTATATATGTAAAATTTAGCATCAACAACAGTGGATGCTCTTACCAAGTATGTAAATTGTAAACTTTCCTTCCAGTAAAAACCAATAAAACTAACGAATATGCAGATACAATAATATATACTTATATATAGGAGAAAAGTGAACATAATATTTCTATGAGGTGATTCTCTCATATAAAGTGGGTTATAATCGCTTGTTACAGTTCTTTATGAAAAATCCATACCGTTTATTATGATTTCTATGTCATTGTTAAAGTTAACAGAGAGATTGAGAAAATATTATTGGACTGATTATAACTGAGTATAATATCTCCTATATATAGGAGAGAAATAAGGACTAAACTAATACATATTCCGATATGAGACTAAACTAATCTAAGTAATATAACATCTAATATAATATCTAACACCCCCTCTCAAACTCACGGTGGGTCGAACAATATGAGTTTGCCCACAAAGTATCAAAATCTCTAGACAATGCGAGATTTGGTGAAGAAGTCTGATGTGTGCTGTCGGCTGTGAAGAGGTCACATAATAAAGTAAAATGGTCTCTGACTCAAAACACTCACGAACATAGTGACAATCAATCTCTTTGTGCTTCGTCTACTCATGAAAGACCGAGTTACTTGCAATATGCAAGGCACACTAGTTATCACAATGAAGATGAGTAACTCTTGTAAGAGTGACACCGATATCTGATTACAGTTACCGAACATATACATTCTCTCAAGTGGTAGGTATCATCGCTCCGTACTCAGTTTCTGTGGAATAACATGCAACAACTGCATGTTTCTTGCTTCGACATGAGATCAGCAAATCACCAAGAAATAGATAAAAATTTGTGATAGACAATCTGGTAGTACGATCACTCATCCAATTTGAATCATAATATGCACTAAGATCCATTTTAAATGTAAAATGAATGAATAATGAGCGTGTGATAGTACCCCAAAGATATTTGAGGATCCAAATAAGAGCACTGTAGTGAACTGATCGATGAACCGGAACAAACTGGCTGACAATACTGACTGCATGAGCAATATCAGAGCTGATCATGCATAAGTAGACAAGCTGACTAACAATCTGCCTATATCTAGTGGGCTCGGGAAGGAGCTCACCATCTGTGGAAAAAAGACTTCACATGAAGCACTAAAGGAGTATCAGCTGATTGACTGTCAAAAAGACATGCATCGGAGATTATGTCTGGTGTATATATTTCTGCTGAGAAATAAGTATCCCCAGATATCTATGGGCAATCTCTGGACCTATAAAATAAAGTAGTCGGCCAAGATCCTTCATATGAAACTGCTGGTGAAGGCATCTCTGAGTGGATGCAATGCCTAATGAGTCATTCCCACTAATAATCATGTCATCAACATATAGTAGTAGAAGTACCATCCCCTGCAGTGTTGAACTCTGACTGAAACTGGTATGTGTGATGACATGGTGAAAGCACTCAAACCAGGCTCGAGGAGCCTGTCTCAGACCATATATAGCGCGGCGTAATTGACAAACATGATGATGAGGTGTGGTAAGGCCAAGAGGAGCCTGAATGTAAACAACCTCAAATAGGGTACTATGAAGAAAGACATTCTTCACGTCCATCTAGTATAACGGTCACTGACGGATGACAACAACAACAAGGAGAGTGCGAATTGTAGTCAACTGTGCAACTGGAGCAAAAGTCTCATCATAATCAACCCACTAATCAATCCAATAATCACTTGTTAGAGTTCTCTATGGTAAATCCATACCGTTTATTATGAATTGTATGTCATAAATGTATGTGTAAAAAGAATAAGTTGTTTAAAGGTTTTTTCTGTATGCATCATGTGATTGCGAAATAAACGATTTCAATAGTATAACAAATTGTATCATAGAGTGGACCTCATGATGCATGGGTTGAAGACGTTCAAACCACTTAAACTCTTTTACTCATACATATTTTGGCATAAAAAATATGATGAACTGTGTGGATCTTCTATGAGGACTCTACAAAGAGATTATAATCATTTTGAACGAGAAAAATTACCTTATACAAATACGAGGCTCACATTTCTTCATATATTTATCAGGTTGTAATTCGGATGGTAAAACAATAGGATGATTAAAATAAGATCTCAGATTTAAAACCAGGCTACAAAATGATATAGCTATATATCTGCTGGAATCCAGAGTTGACTAACAGGGAAATTTTGTATACTGTAGGCAAATTTCATATAAACACAAAATACTTTAATTTTATTTTTAAAATAGCTAGAGGAACATGGAAGAATCTATAATTCAAGTGTGATGAGATGGTTTGAGTAGTCAAAGCCCATGTTTAAATGTTAGCTAGCATATAACACATGTGATGCACGAATGATCATCATGAATTTCTAGTTATTGTGATAATAATATCAAAATTAACATGTTAACTTTCTCACTTTTTTTTTATAACAGTTTCTCACTTTCGAATGCAAATAAACAACAAAGAATAAAATCAAATTTCTAAATTATAGAACAAATTCAAAAAATTAAAATTTAGTTGAAATAGAAATAAGTAATTTTGTTGAATAACATATAAATAAGAATCATGCATAAATTAACAATAAATAAACTTTTATATCTACAATTTCTGAACATCAATAGATGAATCTGAATCATTTTACACCCCAATATATTAGATTGTATTTCCAACACATTTCATGCACTCCAATCTATTGGATCGTATGCTTCAACCATTTCATATTTAAAGCAAGACTGTAGATTGGTAATCAAGCTTATTTCACATTAAAACTTTATTTTCATTTTCATTATTAATAGGAAAAATTGTGTAGTCTAAGATAAGGCCAAGCCTTTCAAATTAGTTTAATATTTTTGTCCAATTTTTTTGCTCTAGTGTGAGGGTAGTTTGACTGTGATATGAAATATATGGTATAAGATAACATCAAAGCAGTTAGTAGTAGCTTAGTTAACATTGTCTAACACAAAAAAATTGTCAGGTGACGGGAGGAATAAAAAACTTGAAGAAAAAAAACTTGAAAAAAATTAAATGTCCGGAGAAGTAAAACTTAACTCTCTTTTTAAAAATGTCTATGTGGCACAAGCACTGAAATCAAAAGTCAATTTTTATACAAACAGAGTTTTATATATACTAGTAATTTGCACGTGCAATGCACGTCATAATATTTTTTATTTTAAAGTAAAGATTAAAACGCAATCTGACCTCGAATTTGAAGTATTTCTTTACTACAAACCCTTATTAGTTATGCACAGACAATGGACGTAGGTTGGTTTGTCCACATCTACAAAATGAGTTATTTGTCAACAACACACCTCCAACTATTGTTAGGGACTCGTTTCCTGAGAGAGCTTGAAGTAGCCATTAATGGAGAATTTGGAAGAACTAGGGTTGAGAAGAGAAGATTTGGGGAAGAAACTAAGTTGAATTTTTTATTGATATCAAAACTCTATTACATTTCACTACTTATAGGCAGTGGAGATTGGGTAGTTAGGCAACCGGACTAACAACAGAGATGCACGTGCAACGCGCATGAAACCTTCCCACCATCTACCAGTTCAAAGAAGAGTGTGCAACACCCATAAATGACAGATACAGCCTCATAGACAGATACTGCACAATAACAGCTATTACGACTATACTCAAAGACACTCTAACACTCCGATCACCGTGGAACACTCCGGCAACCCTCCTCCGACGTCCCTAACAACTCCTCCCCCCTTAGGAACGAACTTGCCCCAAGTTCGAAGTTTTAAGAAACTTCTTGCGGAGGTCGTCAACATCCATATTGTTTTGCCACGATTCAGAGTAATCATATGCCTCACTTCTCTTCCTGGAATCAATTCTGCCCAGCTTCTCATCCTTCTCATTTATCCTACTTTCATTAAAATCTTCTCTTCGATAGGGCTTGCTCTGCTTCTCCATCTCCTTTCGTATGTTTCTTTTCTTGCCATCCTGATCAGATCGCTTAGTGTCAGAATCAAATCTCCTACTACTTCTCTTATCCATCTCCTTTCTTACCTTTCTTTTCTCATCATCACTTTCAGATTGCTCCCTGTCAGAATTGTACCTCCGACCTCTATCATGTTTCTTCCTACTCGAGTTATAAAGCTTCTCATTGTCACTATCTGAGTAATTGGTTTTGTGCATGCTGCCTGAACTTTTGTTTTCAACCAGTATTGCCTTTCCTTTGTTTTTCTCTTGGTAAACCTTGTCGAGTTTGAGGTTGTCAGAGTCAAGCCTTCGAGAACTAGTTTGTTGTTTCCTCAACTGTTTGTTATCCAAATCTGATTCTGAATCAGTATCATGCCTCTTCCTTTCACATCAGCATGTTTTCTAGAAATTTCTTTGCTAGAATAACTATCTTCAGAATCTGAACTACTCACAGTTTCTCGACGATTACTACCTTTTGCTTGCTTGTCAGAAATTTTCTTTGTGCTCTTCTTGCTGCTCTTATCAAAATCTTCCTCGGGATCATGTCGACGAGTCACCTTCTTGTGGCCTTTCTTTCTTTCATAGTGTTTCTCACAATCATCACTATCTGTGATCTCACCATATTTACCCTTTCCAATATCCTTATCACGACCAGATGTAAATCCTCTGCGATCATCTTTCTTTATTTCTCCCTCTTCACTTTCATCTTCTGAATCAGCATCTTTGTTGTCTTTGGCTATTTGACTTCCCTTCCTAATTCTCTCACTATCTTCTTTTTCGTCACCATATATGCTTGGAATCCTTTTCCTGATGTCGCTGATTTTCAGGATCACTTTCTTCATTGTCAGAGCGAAGTGTATCATCCTCCTGTTTTTGTTCATGGACCCCATTGAGAAGAGAAAGCAAGAAGCCATGGATGGATTTATTCTTCAACTGCAAACTGCTGAGTGTAATTCTGAACATCATAGAATGTAGTGTACACTCAAAGAGCACATCACCCTGGAGTTTATCACTTAACTCAACAGCTTGTAAGTCTTCCTTGAACTCACTGTTCCATATTGAGCGGCAACCCTTTTTGACAACTCTAGTTACACCCTTACTCTTCTTTCCAGGCCTCACAAGCAAACTCTCTGCTCCATCGACATGAATACTTCCAACCTCTCGAATTAACCGTTGTTGAAATATAGGAATACTCTCCAAAGACAAAATCTTTCTCGCAACAAGAAGATCACGACTCCAAACAATAAAACAACTATCTGCAGGTCTTTTTTCTGTAAACTTCAGCAACTTCACAACACTGCTCTTCCAGCGCCAAGGGTGTCTACATAACCAATTTTTTGGAGTAAGACCCCTACTCATACTAACAAAGATCTTTTCCATAGGCGAAACCTCAGGTGCAGTAGACAAGTAGCGAGTCATGCTAGCACCTGTATATGGATTCTGCGGAAAGATGGTCTCCCTGATCCTGCTTGCAATATTAAGCAATGTATCTTGAATAGATTGAACAGTACCTATCACCTGAACAACTTCATCATGTAGCTGAACACATTCAGGAACCAATTCCTTTGAAAAAATCTAGATGTTGGCACCAGTGATCCTTCTCATTTCAGCGACGATGGAGCCACCTTTACCTAACAAAAAACCAATCTGATGTGCAGGTACAAGAACTGATACACATATTGGCCGCAAAGAAGGGTATGGATGAACTCGAGTATGTGGTGGTCTGCCATTAAGCACTACTTTGTCCGTGGTAATTATAGCCATAAGAACTTCCAATTCCGTCTCCTTGACATTTAGTCGAACACTTAATAAGAGTCCAAGATAAAGGAAAATTGTCTTCAAGACATTACCACAAACACTTGGTTGATGATTAGGAATTGAAGTAAATATTGTGGAAACTTCAATCATAAGCTTCTCTTCATTTTCTTGTTCATGCATTTCATCAAACACATGCGACAACTTCTCTCCACTATAATTTTCAACCTCAAGATTCAACAAATTATCACCAACTACTCCATCTTTATTCTTTCCAATAGTAACAACAACATCATTCACACTCACTTCATCTACAACAATAGAATTGTTAGCTCTCCCATTATCCTCGATAAAGATGAAATCTAGTGGAGTCAAACCCTCTTCAAATCTCTTGCTAGCAAAACAATTGAAGCACAAATCATAGTGAACAATTTACTGCAGTGATATCTTTTATAAGAACAAGAACTCCAACAAAGATTGCAATGATATTCATCATCCTCACTGCTTTCCTCGTCATCTTCCAGATTATCAAGCTTTTGAGCTACCTCCAACTTCTCACTTCTTCGAATTCTCTCGTCACCCTCAACTTTAGAATTGAAAGGAGTGAAGTTAGGGTTTGATACCTTGATTGATGGGTTTAGAGGAGGAGTCGATAGAGAAATTGATTACTGAATTTGCTGAGAATTTGGTTGCTGCATTGAGAACATCATCGCCTCCATCCTCGTTGACATTGCCTCAAATATCTCTTCCATTTTGGTCGACAATGCCTCAAATCTTTCATGGAGGGAACTGAGTTGCTTCACCAACGCTTTCGATTGCAAATCCGTCGCTCGCATCCCCTCTTTCATCGATCAGATTCCCTCCCTCACCATCAATGTGCCTCCGAAGTCTCGCGAGTCGTCACTGGTGAAGGCCGGCTCTGATACCAAGTTGTTAGGGTCTCGTTTCCTGAGAGAGCTTGAAGTAGCCATTAATGGAGAAATTGGAAGAACTAGGGTTGAGAAGAGAAGATTTGGGGAATAAACTAAGTTGATTTTTTTTATTGATATCAAAATTCTATTACATTTCACTACTTATAGGCAGTGGAGATTGGGCAGTTAGGCTACAGGACTAACAACAGAGATGCACGTGCAATGCGCATGAAACCTTCCCACCTTCTACCAGTTCAAAGAAGAGTGTGCAACACCCGTAAATGACAGATACAGCCTCATAGACAGATACTGCACAATAACAGCTATTACAACTATACTCAAATACACTCTAACACTCCGATCACTGTGGAACACTCCGACAACCCTCCTCCGACGTTCTTGACAACTATCTTACTATCCCATTAAAATATTAGATAATAGATATGTTAGAATCCAGTGAAATCCCATCCTTCACAAATGCTTTAGCGTTTGGTACCCTAATTTCATTTCACATCAAAAAAATTATACCCCCTCTAATGTGGCTAATCTGTAATGATTTATACTTATCAGGGTGCATATTATAATATTTATATAGATAGAGGAAATGAGAAGTGCAAACCCTCTCATACCAAAGAGCAGCACTGAGACTGAGACTTTTTGCACACTGCAGAATAAGAGCAGGCAAAATATACCAATGATTCATGTTGGGATTGAGGCGTCAACCAATGCCCGTTGTCGCAGTGGAACTAATAGAGCAATGAGGAAGTCAAAGTAGACGAGATGAATAAATTGAGCAAGCAAGTAGATCCACCAAACTAACACAAACACACCGATGACTTATCCCGGTTAGCTTTTGCTTAATCCAGGGAGAAATATAGGGAGATCTGATATTCAACTAGAAGAGATTACAAGGAGTTACTGATTCACTTGATACAAGAAATTAAACTCACTCACCAAGAACTATCTCTCTCTAGAGCCTCTCTTTGCAATGGAGAAAAGAATCTATGAAGTACTACTTCTCATATTGGACAAGTTTACAATATATATAGAAGAATAGAGAGAAAACCTAGGTCTAATCTTGATCCTCAGTCGTCCGATAAAACCTGAAAAAGAAGTAACTGAGTAGGAGTCGTACGATCTAACTTGGAGTTGAAGATTGGGCTAAAGCGACCTAACAAATCGGGGTCCAAAACAGATTCAGCGCCGCAGTCAGTCGACTGTCCAACAAAACCGGTCGACCGTACCTCTCTCGGACAATCCATGTACAACGAGTGGTTGGGGGCACGGTCAGGGGGTGCGATCGACTGTCACCAAAATTGATCAACCACAATTAGCCTGCACCCTACTGTTGCTGTTTCTCCTTCTACTCACTTCGACGCTTTGACCTCCGTGCTTCATATTACATTCTTTTAATCGGAACAACGAGTATTCAAGACACAATCCTAACAAACTCCACTTTGGATTGCATTCGAGTGCTATCACATGATGTGTTACTCATCTCCAAACTCTAACAAATTCCACTTGCAAAGAAAACTTAGAACAATAGCTTCTTCTTCCAGTTGAACTGACATCTACTCAACCTCACCAATCCAATATGCCCCTTCAAAGGCACACCTCTATAGATGTACTCACGAAGTTTTCAAACTCCGCACGAACTCCACCTACCCATAGGCTTTCTCCACCTCTCGATGATGTTCGAACGTCGTGGTCTCGTCTCTATAAATCTAGTTGTGGCAAACTAGTTGAACTTGCGGGAATAACGAAAAAAAGAGCAATACTTTCGCAAGTATTTTAGATTCCCCAAAGCTTGTAGAGAATGTTTTGGCTTGGCCCAACCATTCTCATACCTCTAATCACCTTACGATGACCTTGAAAAACATACATAACTCCACCTCGAGTTGTGTACCTGCAGCCCCGTGCATCAAGAGTTCCCAAGAAAATCAGATTCCGTTTCAGCAGAGGAATATGCAAAACATCCCTTAAAGTGAACATATGTAGACCTGGCATCTTCAACAACGGTCCCCTCACCCACTACTTCACAAATCTCCCCAGTTCCCATTGTCACACAACGCCCCGTAGTAGACTTATAAGTAGAAAACAACCCCCTCTCAGAGTAAATATGAGAAGAACTTTCTCAGTCAAGAAACCAACTATAATCCACTTCTAAAGAATTTGAAACAAGAAACACGAACCACCTGAATCAAAGGCACCAAAGGCACTAACTACATTAGCGGCTGAACTCCCGTTCTTGGCGCTCTCTTGATTATGTAATTTCAAACAGTCTTTCTTGATATGCTCTGGCCTCTTGCAATATCGGCAACGAATCGAATCCTTATGCAAAACACTTTGTCTTTCCCCCGAAGGACCATACACTGCTAGACAACTTGTAGGAACAGACGATGATGATTTATAAGTCTCCTTCCTAAGTTGATTTTCCTTCAATGCTTTAATTACACCATCTATCGAAATACTCTCTTTGGAAGATCTACCGTGTAGCATGGTAGTGATCAAAGGCTCGTACGAATCCGACAGTAAATATATCAGGTTGAAAGCTTTATCTTCCTCACACACATCTGCGTTGATCGCCTTAAGTTCAGATAATACCTTATTAAACTCTGTAATGTGGTCTTGGAGATCGGTACCTTTCTTCATAGATAAACGAAACAACTTCCTCTTCCAATGCATCAGATCTAATAACGACGAACCAGAGTAGTCAGCTATGAGTTTTTTCCACAAACTCGCCGCATCAGTTTCTATAAGAAATCTGTACTTGACCTCGTCCGCCAAGGATAGTCGGATTAGACTTATGGCTCTTTCACGAATATCTTCCCAAATATCATCCTTCATATCAGCTGGCTTTTCTTTCTTTTTGACTGCTAACTGCAACCGTTCTTGAACAAGAACATCATACATGTCAGTCTTCCAAAGATTGAAATTGATCTTTCCATCGAACTGCTTAATCTTCAAAATACTATGGCCTGTCATCTTAACCAAGGAACTCGGCAACCTGAAGCTCTGATACCAGTTATTAGGATTGGGGCGTCAACCAACGACCGTTGTCGCAGCAGAACTAATAGAGCAATGAGGAAGTCGAAGTAGACGAGACAAATAAATTGAGCAAGCAAGCAGATCCACCAAACTAACACAAGCACACCGATGACTTATCCCGGTTAGCTTTTGCTTAATCCGGGGGAAAATATAGGGAGATCTGATATTCAACTAGAAAAGATTACAAGGAGTTACTGATTCACTTGATACAAGGAATTAAACTCACACCCCAAGAACTATCTATCTCTCGAGCATCTCTTTGCAATGGAGAAAAGAATTTATAAAGTACTACCTCTCATATTGGAGGAGTTTACAATATATATAGAAGAATAGAGAGAAAACCTAGGTCTAATCTTGATCCTCAGTTGTCCGATAAAACCTGGAAAAGAAGTAACTGAGTAGGAGCCGCACGATCTAACTTGGAGTTGAAGATTGGGCTAAAGTGACCTAACAAATCGAAGCCCAAAACATATTCAGCACCGCTGTCGGTCGACCGTCCAACAAGACCGGTCGACCGTACCTCTCTCGGACAATCCATGTACAACAAGTGGTCGGGGGGCGCGGTCGGGGGGTGCAGTCGACTGTCACCAAGACCGATCGACCGCAATTAGCCTACACCCTACTGTTGCTGTTTCTCCTTCTACTCACTTCGACAATCTTAACAATTCTAACAATTCATGCTATCTTCCTTTCTATCTATATATGTGGGGAAATTTCACTAAATCCTACATAGTTTTAATCAATTTGTAGATAACCTTATTCAGATTATTTTTTGTGTGCAAATAATCCTACTATAGATCCAAAGTTACTACAAATGATCCTACTCCTGTTCGACACCGTTATGGTGTAAAATGAGAATTTCTCCATTCAATTCACAATCTACCATTTTTGGAGCTAAGCAATTTGAACAATTTAATTCACATTCATATTACTAGTAATCTGCACTTGCGATGCACGTTCTACTTAAAAAAATATATATATAATAAATAATAAGATGTAATTTGGCCTCGAACATGAGACATCCCTTTACTTATTACATACTATTTACAAATTATCTCTAGTGGCATAAACTTTTATTTTATATGAGTGACACTTTTATAAATAATTCTATTGTAAATAAATTTGAACTTTGAGGGTATCATGGTAACTAACAACTGTTAAGTAAATGAATAGTTAATATAACTCACACTTAAAAATGAATGGTTGAAAATTGAGATTAGATCACTGAATGTCTACAAATTACATATTGTCTACAAATGACAACTCTAACTCTCTTGTTATAATATTAGATATTAGAGATTCATCATATTTTACAAGTTAGTAGCACGTATGTGCAAAATTTCAAGTTATAACCTCTAGCTGTATCCAACTGTAAGAAAAAAATAAAAAAATCGTTATTCTTAAAACATATATTGGTGAATTTACATGAGCTACTTGATGTATATACTACTTAATATATACTAGTATTTTTCGTGCGATGCACGTTTAATAAAGAGTTGGAGTTAAACGTACGATACACGTAAGTCATTATAAAAAATGGAGTTGAACGTACATGTACTTTTTAAAAATTAAGAAGGAAAACCATTGATGTGTACGTGCGATGCACGTGTTGAAAATAGATTTGGAGTTGCACGTGCAATTCACCAGTTTGTTTGGTGACAAAAGTGATGTTTCTTTTGTGGCAAAAAATATTTAAAATTGTTTATTTGTGACAAAATCTTCCAATAAATAGTAAGTAAATATATTATATTATAGATAGATAGATTGATTGATATTAATTTACACATGTGATGCATGTTCAATAAAAAAAAGTAAAAAAACTAACATAGTGAGTACTCGAACTTGAGACCTCTTTCATATTAGTTATGTACGTTTGATGCACGTGTTGGTAGATTGACAAATGACACTAAGGCCTTCATGCACTATACTATTAGAGATACTAGGGGTCTCCAAATTTATTAAAATTATGTATGCTCATTCTTCATGACGTCAAATAAGTTCAAATTGATTAGCTTTTGAAAATAAATGTAGCTCAACATCTTATATATTATCAGTACTCAATATACTCAGAGCATCCACAGTCGTCATGTTTTAAAAAATGCATATATGCATAAATACATATAGCATTTGGCCAATTCGCTGCAGTTGTCGATTGGTATTTTTTACAAATTTAGTATATAAAAAAATCATACGGAACTTCACTTTGCGGCGGACGAATTTTTAGGAGTTTTTATGCTTTTTTTATTAATTAAAAATGTTATTTAAGTTAAATAAATAAAAACAATAGTGGGCCCCTCCGTCGGACGCAACATCAAGTTGGGTCCAAGGAGTCCCGGGTTGAATTGTTTTTATTAAATGTTTTTTTTAAAGTCGTCGGACGCAACTTCTAGTTGCGTCTGACGAATTAAAAAATTATTTTTTTCGTTGGACGCAACTTCAAGTTTCGTCTCGTATATTATGCATATAGCTATATCTTGTGCCATATATAGCAATCTACTGTAGCTATTTATGCATAAAATGCATAAATAGCAAACGACTGCAGCTCGTCGTTTTCTATAAAATGCATTTTATGCATAAATAGCACACGACTGTGGATGCTCTCATAGAACAATTTTTTTCCCAGACCACTTTTTGAAACTAATTCCCCAAATAGACCACTTTCCAAACTAATTCCCAAAATTGAACACTCGCAGTACCGAACTGCGGCATCTTCTGTAACATGATCGCAGTTCCTTACTGCGGCCAACATACAGACCAAAAAAATCCAGATTCCAAAACTTGGTTTAAAATTTCTCAAGTCCAAAGAAGCCCAAGAGAGATATAACTTAGGTCGCAGTTGGTTACTGCGGCCTCGATAATACGTAGGTCGCAGTTGACAACTGCGGCCTACATTATTTTAATTATTTTTTTTGAAGATTTGGATTTCTTGCACATTACAGATCAAAGATTCAACTCTCTGGACATTTGAAAGTTTCCACAGTCACAGTTGCCAACTGCGGCCTCGAAAAAAACTGTGTCGCAGTTGGAAAATGCGACTCTAAACATCCAAATGTCCAGAGAGTTGTCTACTATCTGGAAACTTTAAAGTTTCACAGTCGCAATTGCCAACTGCGGCCTCAGTAAAAATTCTGTCATATTTTGGCTATTTGTGCTGATGTTTTTAATGTGCTGAAAGTTGTCTATGTTGAAATGTGTATCAATGCCAAATCAATGCAAAATGCCAAAAGTGGTCTATTTTGGAATGTGTATCAATGTCAAATCAATGCAAACTGCCAAACGAATTATTTTTTATAAAAAAATTAAAATAACTGAGGCCGCAGTTGCCAACTACGGCCTTAGTATTGTCGAGTCACAGTTGCCAACTGCGGCCTCACTGATATTGGCTTTTGCTAATACTTTTTATGTGCTAATATTGGTTTTTAGGACTGTGTATCAATGATGTTTATGAAAAAACAATACAAACTGCCAAAATAGTATTTTGTTGGAATGTGTATCAATGATTCACATGCCAAATCAATGAACAATGTCAAATCAATTTTAAACTTATCTCCAACACCTATATATACAAGAGTGAAGTATTCTCTTCAACATCATGTTCCTCTTGAACATGATCTAGTGGGTTGGGGGGGAGATGGAAAAAAAATTCAGAGATGAAAAAAATAAATAAATAATGTGAGTAGTAATGGATCATGTATTCAAATATGTGAGATTATGTTGAGTTTATGTGAGTTTAAGGAGGGAGATAGATGCATGTTCATACTAGTATACTAGTATATGCTGGATTTCCCTTAATGGGTAGGAAAGACTTCTCATTCTGCCTATTTTCTTTTTTTTGTAAATTTATGAGTAGCAGCTTCTTCTCCCTTCATACACTTCAATGCGCCACCATTAGACATAGTGCAAAAATTCTCTGGTTTGGAGGATGAAGTAGTAGAGGGTGTTACAATGTATTCATGCTACTTTACAACTTCTTGACATGCACACCTCATATTCATGCACCAAATAGCATGAATATGAGGAGTGCTTGTCAAGAAGTTGTAAAGTACTATAATTACACTGCTACACCCATTACTACTTCAACCCCCTAGGTAGAGAATTACTGTCTCTTTCAAATGTTGGTGCATGGAAGTGTATGCAAGGAGTACAATTGCTACTTCTACAATGAAAAAAATGCAGAATCAGTAGTCCTTCCTACCCGTTTGAGAAGAAACTCAACATGTACTTATATACTAAAGTGATTGTTGCCTCTAATCAAATCTATATGTAATCAGTTAGTAATGTATGCATTACTGTAATTTCAATTGAATGAATGTAATCAGTTTGTAATGTAATCAGTATGTAATTAGTTTTTAGCATTTATAAAAATTAAAATAACGGTAGCCGCAGTTGTCAACTGCGGCCTACGTATTATTGCGGCCGCAGCACCCAACTTCGGCCTCAATTATATTTCTCATGCACTTCTTTAGACTTGAGAAATTTTTAACAAAGTTTTGGAATCTTGACTTTTTTGGTATGTATGTAGGCCGCAGTAGGGAACTTCGACCATGTTACAGAAGAGGCCACAGTTCGGTACTGCAAGTGGTCTATTTTAGAAATTAGTTTGCAAAGTGGTCTACTTTGGGAACTGGAAGCCACTAAGCTCGCAGTTCCCAATTGCATTTCTAATTTAATCTTTCATAGGGTCTAATTAGGAATGCAGTTGAGAACTACGAACTTAGTGCAATCAAGAACGCAGTTGTCAACTGCGGTCTAAAGGTGAACATTGTTTTCTCTTTAACACTATTTTGACACAAGTGTTGGAGTTGGATTATTGTGGCATATACTTAGACCACAGTTGCCAACTGCGTCAACAAAAAAGAATAGGACGCAGTTGGGAACTACGAGGGTCTATTTTGGAAATTAGTTTTGAAAGTGGTCTATTTTTAGAATTAGTTTGAAAAAGTGGCTTATTTTAGGAAAACGTCATCTTTAAGTATATATTAGGTTTTCTTGCAGATACGTACCTACAACACATTTTCATAAACAATACAGCATATAAAAAATCCTGCAGGTTTATAAATAAAAAAATGTAATCAAAGTAAATCACATAAAGAAAATACAGTCAAAGTACATAAATAAATTAAAGAAAATTCAGCATGCTAGTGTTAGTACTAACCATCCATCTGAAAAGTGAAGAGATATGAGAGAGAGAGAGAGAGAGTAATAAAGTAAGGATGATTTATGTTTTGGGGGAAAAAATTTTGGTTTTGGGGGGGGGGGGGGGGGGGGGGGGTGAATGTGAGCCATTGATTTTGTTTCAATTGAATGAGAGCCACTTGATAGGTTTTTTTTCAAATGCATTGTGATTTAATATATATATATTTCAAATGCATTGTGATCTAATATATATATATATATATATATATATATATATATATATATATATATATATATATATATATATTAGGATGAGAGAAGTGACTTAATTTCAGTATTAAAATTCAATAGTTAATTTGTAGCACCCCTAGTCTGCTGATCGTGAGCATGATTTGGAGATCTAATTAGCGTGCTATGCTTCACACATGCTTAGTTGTTGCTAATTGTCTTCATAAGAATCTCAACACGTGCATATATCACCTAACCACGGCCCCACCACAAAGCATAGCCTCACAAAAAGTGATATAGCTTAGTTGGTACTCTTGGATTATGGGCAACCTCATATATGCACTTACTTATCATATTTTATCACCTATGTGAGACTAAACCTATCTAATACTTTTCTAACTTTCATTTAGGCATTTCATCAAATATTTCATATGCATACACACCCATTCAGACATTTCAGCAAACACATTTGTGTACATTCCATGTATGCACACCACCTATCTAAGGAATTCGGGGTATTACATCCCCCCTCCCAAAGACTTAGCATCCTCGTTAAGTTCAGACACGTGCTTAATCAAAGTCTTTTTCCTTTCTAACTGATGTGTTACTCACTATCGGTGCTAAAAAGTCGGCTTTAATACCAAATTTGTAACACCCCGGGTTTGTTTTTCCAGGGCAATGCACGTTTTGATAAAGAGTTTGAGTTGAACGTGCATTACACGTAAGTCGGTAATAATTAACATGTGCGATGGATGTCTTAATTTTTCTAAAAAAATTGGGTCTGGACGTGCGATACACGTATTTTTTAAAAATTTAAGAAGAAAAACAAAAACTTTGATTTGTACGTGTGATGCCTGTGTTGATAAATATATTTGGAGTTGCACGTGCAATGCACGAGTTTGTTTAGTGAAAAAATGGTGTTTGTTGTGTGACAAAAAAATATTTTAAAAATGTTTGTTCGTGACAAACTCTCCCATTAAATAGTAGTAGATATCGTCAACTGAATTTACTCAGAAGATACCAAGTCTCAGTAAACCTCTGTCGATGTCTACAAATCTTCTCAGTTGTTATTCAAAGAACCTATTGAACTAAAACCCTACAAGTTCAGCATTTGTATAAATACTCGATATCTGGATCCGACCCGGACCCAACATTAGACGAGAATCGACCAGATCTATACGGGTACGGATCCGGGTCCTAAAATAAGACCTGATGCACTTTCGGATCTATAACCCATGTTTTTCATTTTCTGTATGTTTGGATGTTATTTTTTCTTCTTTTAGGTATTTATTCATCTTGTATTCACCGACTCTTTTGAACCGTGTATTGGATCCTCATTCTCAATATATATATTCATCTATTTGTTTGGCGCCCTTAATTTGATCTTCATGATTCATTTGTCTGTCTTGTAATTCATCTCTAGTCGATCGGGCTTGGTTTGTTTCTCAGTGTTTGGTCTGCCAGCACGTTAAAGCAGAACATCAAAGAACCACTGGACTTCTTCAACCGCTTCCTATTCCAGAGTGGAAGTGGGAACATATCACTATGGATTTTGTGACTGCTTTGCCAAGGAGTCCTAAGGGTCATAATGCTATTTGGGTGATTGTCGACCGGTGAGTCGACTTGGAAGCTGGATGAGGAGATTCAGCAGAAGTTTCCTTATTTGATTGAGTAGTTGTTTTGGTTTTTTTTTTCTTTTGGGGGTTACCCTATGTATCTTCTTTTTGAATTTTGAGAACGAAATTCTTTTTGTTAGGTGGGTAGGATTGTAACCCCTGTTTTTTATTTTTCGTGTTTTTTGTGTATTTTTCTTTTCTTGTGTATTTGTACTATCTTGTTTTTTTTTCTTGGACCGTATATTGAGTTGTTTCAATATATTTTCATTTTCTTTTCTCATTTTTGATTTTTGTGAGTTATTTCCGATTTCTTGGTTGTTCTTGTTCATGGTTGTTGTTTTCACTCTTTATTGTTGTCTCGTTCTCTTTATTTATATTTTTGGGTGCTCTTGATGATTTGGTGGTCTACCCCATTCCTAATCCTATTATTTTGATCCCTAATTGATTACCAAAGCAAAATTACCCAATCCTAGTTTGAATCCTATTCAATTTGACCCTCATTTGTCTTATTGGATTAATCCTATTACTACTCATAATTACCCACAACCTAATTACCCATTAACCCTAATTCCCTTATATATATATTGCTAATCTCTCTCCCTCAACCCTAACCCTAATCTCCCCCTATCTCTCTCTCCCACTGCTTGCGCCGCACACCCCAAGCCGAGCCCTCCTCCCGACCTGCACTCCAACCTACACACACCCCCTGCTCGGCATGTACATCCCGACACCCAACCCCGACCTTCCTCTTGCCGCACCCGACCACCATCCACCTCATCCATCCATCGACTCTCTCCCCCATACTTCTGTCCGCCGTCGACCAAGCCAGTGATAGCCGGAGTGACACCAGGCCGATGCCACCATCTCTCGCTCTCTTGATCTCTCTCTAGCTTTGTGGAGTTTTGCTCGTGTGGTGATTTTGCACGAGTTTGCTAGGATTTGATGATTCATGGTTTTTTGTTCGTGGGTTTCGTTCGTTGTCGAGAATCCGTCACGTTACTCTTGATTTTCATTGTTCTTCATCTCCGATTAAGGCAAGTAACTTGTACTCCAATTTCTTTGTTTGATACAAGTCAAAAATACCACCTATAGTGTAGTTGGGTCTAAAGACAACTAGTGTGTGTGTTATCTTTGATGAGTTTTGTCTCTATTGTGAAAAATTGACCATAGTTGCCTCACGACACAATATTGACATGAATTAACTTAGGTTTTACCCGTTCTTGATTTGATCATGTATGTGAAACTTCTCTTGAGAATTTGGATATTTGTTGAGAACCATGTGGTAGACTTATTTTAGATATGTTAATTACCCTAATTCATGATGTTTGGACACTTGGTAGACTCGATTTTATGTTTGGTTGTGCTTTGAACAAGTTTTGTACGATATATATTGAGTTGTTGTTAAAGGGAAAAATCTGTATTTTGTCGCTGATCTGTTTTGGTTGCTGTTTTGGGCTGTCTTGAAGTCAGTAACCTAATTTTGGTATAAAACATGAGTTTTAGATAATTTCGTCTATTTTCCAACCCCTCTGACGTTGCTTGATTTCGTTTTCGTATGAGTGGCATACGACTGTTTTACTACAGAGGTGTATTATGTTTCCAGATTTCGTTTCTCGACGATTTTGTTGATTAAACTATTTTGATACTGGAGCTACACCTATTATTTTGATCTGAAACTTTGGTTAGTTTTTCTATACCTATCTAGGGATTACCCAAAATTTTGGTAGATTTTATTGATGAGTTTTATATGTCTGTTCATGCATGTTTACAAAAGTCATACTTGTTGCATTTTTCTCGTTGTCCTGTAAAGAATCGTATTTTCACCCTGATTTCTTTTACTGAATGGAAAATGTTTGTGAAATATGAAAGTTAATATATTTTATCTGTTTTCATCTCCCTTTGGCAGATTTGGATTTCGTTTCCCGGCTTGCGAGATATTTTAGTTTTCGTACAGCAGTGTTGGGAATTCCAGAATTGCCAACCTATCGTTTCTTGATGTTTTCTTATTTTTTTTGACTGAACTAATTTTACTGGAATATTATGAAACTTTATATTTTGATTCTAGACATATATGGGATTATCCCAGATTTTTCCTGGATTTATTTAAGAGGTTTTGATGCTGTTTTTCGGACTGAGAATTCACTTTACTGAAATCTGACTGAATATGATTTCTGTATTCAAATCAGTTTTGAGTTAGGATTTTGTGAATTACTAAGTGACTTATTTATATTCGCTGGATTCGGTTGGGAGTCTATTTTCCAGATTCTTCAACGGATCCAAATTTGCATTTCTGTAGCGACGAGATTCACTATTTTAGTACTGTACTGTCATACTGTCCTGAATATGAACATACACTGTTTTGCTCGTTAATTTATGTGACTGTATATAATCTATGCATGCTTGATTGTTTTCTTGAACTTAATACTGATTATACCATATTAGTTTGACACTATTTCATGAACCATCATGTCTGGTTGATGACCATAATAAAAGTAACCAAGCCGGGGTTTCTTAAGGGAATATCTAGTAGTGGAAAATATGGAAACGTGTACTTGGAAGGGAACTAGTGTTCCGTACTGCTACTGTTACTATTACTTTTCTGTTACTTCTACTGTTACTATTACTTTACTGCTACTGCTATTGTTACTGCTACTTGAGTACACTACCCCATTATGGTCCACTATGAAATCTAAAAAGCGAAACTGTTTGTTGTAGCAACCATGTAGTAAAAACCGGGATGCATGAAGTACTACCTAGCTAGTAATACATATAAGACTGTAAGAACATAAGACTGATACTGTTAGACTAAGACTATTGGACTGATACTGTTATACTGTTACACTGATATACTAAGATTACTGTTACTGGACACTGTTAGTTGCCATATAACACTGTTACTAACACATTCATTTGTACTGTTAGTATACCATGCTATTTGACTTTGTTTTACTGATTCATACTAGTTATCACTGTTGATGCATTATTCCATGCTATTTTTTAGTTTTCCCATGTGCTTGTATCCTACACTATAAGTGGCCCGTAACTTGCAATTGACGGGTACTTATTTTCTCTTTTCTTCTCCTGTAATTATTAATTACAGATCAGGATGATCAGCTGCCCGATGGTATTGGCGAAATGAGATATTAGTGCTGGATTTCTTGTTTATTAGTATTATTATTATTGTTGCTTTGGAACAATGTATTTTGAGTACTCGAATATTTATTTTGTATTTGGGCGATGTGATCCAGGATATTTGACTTGTCCAGATTATGATTTATTTAAAAATATTATATTTTGTTTCAAGTAAATTCTGTTGGTTTATTAATTCAGTTATGCATGTGTGGTTGACTCTTTGGCTTCCGACTCTGATTATTTTGTGAGATATTGTAAAGATTCTTGAACAACTTATGGATGATGAAAGTCATTCGCTGGGCTTTTGATGCGTATTCGTATTCCGTATTCTTTTTGGCAAGCAGGACGTGATAGGGTTTTTAGTGATATCAGAGCCCCGGTTTGGCTAATGTATTAGTTGCCTAATATATTAGACAAGTTTGGCTCGAACTGGGATCGGCTCAATATTTCACCAACCACGCATATGTAAATGAATTATTATCAACTCTGATTCTGGATGCTAATTTTTTTTGGTTTTGTACAGACTATGGCTCGTGGAAATTCTTCTCAGCCTGATCTAGTTGAGGTTGTCACTGTTGTGCTTAAGTGGCTGATTAATCAGCAGCAAAACCACAGTGATCTTGTGATGGCTGCCCTTGAAGCTGCTCGGGTTCTGCCTCCTGTTGTGCTTGTGCAGGCAAATCTTTCGCCTCGTCCAGGAATAGTTACAGATTTTATGAGGTTGCATCCCGACCGTTTTTCCGGCACTGAGACGCCTGAGTCTGAACAGTGGTTGATCCAGACCGAGTGCTTGCTCTTGGCGGCACGTGTTGCCGAAGCTGATAGGGTGGACGTGGTTTCCATCCAGCTGGTGGATTTGGCTCATATTTGGTGGATGGCCGAGTCCGAGCGTCTTGAGAGGCCTATTGCTTGGGCTACTTTCACTCGGGGATTCTTGGAGAAGTTCTTCTCTAGTAGTACTCGAGTTGAGATAGAACAGCAATTCCTGGTCCTAAAACAGGTTAAGTCACTATTCTATTTTGGAATTTTGTTACATAATTATTCAAACAATATTGTAACATGGACTTCTTGAAATAGGATTCCAGGTCAGTGGATGAGTACGCAGCTGAGTTTACTAGGCTTAGCTACTTCGCTGTCGTTCTTGTGGCAACCGAAGAGGATAGGGCTCGTAGATTCACAAATGGGCTTGAGCAGGATATCAAGAGGCATATTGTCTCTCTTCGCTTGCGTACTTACGCGAAAGCTCTTGAGGCAGCTCGAGCTCAGGAGCAGGCTCATGGTGGTTTGGTTCCTTCTCCACGGACTATTCCGCATTCTGCTGCTAGGCCTTCTGGTGGTCTTGTTCGGAGGCTTGTCCCAACCCATCCGGTCAGGGCAGCTCTGTATCCTTCTGCTGGCTTCCTGAAGGGTGGTTTTTGCGACTTCTGTCAGATGTCTGGGCATGAGCGAAAGAATTGTTGGCACATCAACCGCCGATACTTTAGGTGTGGCATTGCTGATCATTCTATACGCGATTGTCCGCAGCAGTAGCAGGTGGCTCTTCCAGCCAGGGGTCATGTTCAGCAAGCAGTCCCAGCTCGTGGTCCAGTTAGGCCTCCGCTTCCTCTTCAATGCCAGATTGTCGGTCAGAGGACCGCTGTTCCGAGGAGAGGTCAGGCTTTCAACTTGACTGCTGCAGATGCTGAGACAACTGAAGGAGTTGTGGTAGGTATATCTTGTTTTGTTGTTTTGTTGTTTTGTTGTTTTGTTGTTTTGTTTCTCTTTGTTTCATTTCTTTTAGTCTTGCTTTGCTTCTTTATGTTATTTTCCTGCATTTTTTTTCCCTCATCCTTGATTGTCTATTCTTTCTCCTTGTCTTTTGATTCTTTTAGGTATCATCCTTGTTTGCTCTTTTCCTGTCCATATTCTTTTTTATTCTGGGGCAACCCTTTCAATTTGTTGCTTGCCATCAGTTGGAGTGCAGCAACATGTCAGAGGCTTGGAACATTGTGATAGGTGGTGGAGTTGTCATATGTTCCCGTGAGTGCAGGCAATGTCCCGTTGTTATTGGGGACGCAGATTTCAAAGCCAAGCTGATTATAATTGGAAATTCAGGATTCAATGTCATTCTGGGTATGGATTGGTTGGGTGAAGCCCATGCCATTATTGTTTGCCGTGCCAAGAAGGTTGTCTTCAGAATTCCATATCGAGCAGAATTTGAGTTCCATGCTGGGGAGTCTTCCCTTGGCCCAGCAGAGACTGTGGTTGAACAGGTGGATTGTGCGATGGAATTGCACTCAGGCTGTGAGGCTAAGCCTCTAGTAATTAGGGATTTCTTGAATGTTTTTCCATATGAGTTGCCTGGTTTACCCCCTGATAGGAAAGTGGAGTTCAGTATTGATGTTCAGCCTGGAACAGCGCCGATATCGAAAAGTCCCTACAGGATGGCACCGGTTGAGCTAGCAGATCTTAAGGTGCAGCTTCAGGAGTTTCTTGATTTGGGTTTCATTAAACCAAGTGTTTCGCCTTGGGGTGTCCAGTCCTTTTTGTCAACAAGAAGGATGGTAGTCGTCGACTATGTGTGGATTATCAGGAACTGAACAGAGTTACTGTGAAGAATCGGTATCCGTTGCCCAGGATCGATGATTTGTTTGATCAGTTGTGTGGGGCTGCTATTTTCTCGAAGTTGGATCTTCGTTCTGGGTATCACCAAGTTAAGGTGAAGGCTGCAGATATACAGAAGACTGCATTCAGGACTAGATATGGGCATTATGAGTATCTTGTGATGCCGTTCGGAGTCACGAACGCGCCGGCTATATTCATGAGTCTTATGAACCAGGTCTTCTCTCAGTTCTTGGATAGATTTGTGGTGGTCTTCATTGATCATATTTCGGTGTATTCTCGGAATCGGGAAGATCATGCTGAGCATCTTAGAGTGGTTCTGCAGACTTTGAGAGAAAATCAGTTCTATGGAAAACTCAGCAAGTGCGAGTTTTGGCTCGATAGGGTTTCTTTCTTAGGGAAAATTATTTCTAGCAATGGTGTTTCTGTGGATACGGCCAAGATTGAGGCTGTGAGGGATTGGCCTATTTCCAAGTCAGTTTCAGAGGTCAGGAGTTTTCTTGGTTTGGCTGGCTATTATCGGAAGTTCGTTCAAAATTTTTCGAAGATTGCAGGACCGTTGACTAAACTGGCTGGGAAGGATAAGAAATTTTGTTGGTCTGATGAGTGCAATGAGGCTTTTGTTGAGTTGAAGAACAAATTGACGTCAGCACCTGTGTTGACTATTCCAGATGGTTCAGGCAGATTTGTAATTCACTGTGATGCTTCTGGTAAGGGTCTTGGAGCAGTTTTGATGCAGAAGGGCCATGTCGTTGCGTATGCATCGAAACAGTTTAGGCCGCATGAGAAAAACTATCCTACTCATGACTTGGAGTTAGCGGTAGTGATTTATGCTTTGAAGCTGTGGAGACATTAATTACTTGGAGACCGCATGGAGATCTTTACAGACCACAAAATTCTCAAGTACGTCTTTACCCAGAAGGAGTTAAATATGAGGCAAAGGCGTTGGTTGGAACTTATGGCTGATTATAACATCAGTTTGCAATACCATCCTGGTAAAGTAAACTTGATGCCTGATACTTTGAACCGGAGACCAGCAGTTACGTTTCTTACTCAGCAGAGTGATCTCATTGAGCAGATGAGGAGGTTGGAGTTAGATGTTGTGTTGCCGAGTTCTGGTCGGAGTTGTCTTACGCTCCAACTTCAGTCGTCTTTTGTTGATCAAATCAAAGAGGCTCAGGCTGGTGATGCGCAATTGCAGGGTTTTCGAGCTGAGGTTGAGTCTGGGTCCAGGGCGGATATGGTTATTCATGCAGATGGTTCGCTTCGTTTTGGTTCCCGATTGTGTGTCCCTAAGGGTGAAATTCGTCAGAGGTTGCTTGAAGAAGCTCATCAGTCTTCGTATTCTATCCATCCTGGCGGTACTAAGATGTATCGGGATTTGAAGCTTCATTTCTGGTGGCATGGTATGAAGAGGGTTGTGGCTCGGTTTGTTTCTCAGTGTTTGGTCTGCCAGCAGGTTAAAGCAGAACATCAGAGAACCGCTGGACTTCTTCAACCACTTCCTATTCCAGAGTGGAAGTGGGAATATATCACTATAGATTTTGTGACTGCTTTGCTAAGGAGTCCTAAGGGTCATAATGCTATTTGGGTGATTGTCGACCGTTTGACGAAGAGTGCTTATTTCATTCCTTTTCGTGTCGGACAGTCTACTGAGTGCCTAGTTGAGAGGTATATGCAAGAGATTGTTAGACTTCATGGGGTTCCATTCAGTATTGTATCCGACAGGGATACAAGATTCACATCTCAGTTCTGAGAGAGTTTTCAGGCCAGTTTGGGGAGTAAATTAAAATACAGTACAGCTTTTCATCCCCAAACTGATGGACAGTCAGAGCGGACTATTCAGATTCTTAAGGACATGTTGAGGCCCTGTATGCTTCAATTTGGTGGATCTTGGGAGGACCATTTGCATCTCGTAGAGTTCTCGTACAATAACAGCTTTCAAGCCAGTATTAAAGCTGCTCCGTTCGAGGCACTCTATGGCGGAAGTACAAATTTCCAGTGTACTGGGATGACATTGGTGAGAGGAAGTTGTTGGGTCCAGAGTTGATCACCAAGACAGTGGATGCGGTGGTTCAGATCAGGAAGCATTTGCAGGCAGCTCAGGATCGTCAGAAGCGATGGGCTGATGTCTATCGGAGGGCTTTGGAGTTTGTTGTTGGTGACCATGTTTTCCTAAAGGTATCGCCATGTCGTGGTGTCATTCAGTTCGGTGGTGGGGACAAGCTTAGCCCAAGGTTTATTGGACCGTTTGAGATTTTGGAGCGAGTAGGCAAGGTGGCCTATCGTCTTGCATTGCCGCTAGCTTTATCAGGAGTGCACGATGTTTTCCACGTCTCACAACTCAGGGGGTATATCCGAGATGAGAGCAACGTGATCAACTATTCTGAGTTGACTGTTTGGCAGGATTTGACTACTGAGATTCCGCCTGTTGCTATTGTGCTTGTATCCTACATTATAAGTGGTCCGTAACTTGCAATTGATGGGTACTTGTTTTCTCTTTCCTTCTCCTGCAATTATTAATTGCAGATCAGGATGGTCAGCTGCCCGACGGTATTGGCAAAATGAGATATTCATGCTGGATTTCTTGTTTATTAGTATTATTATTATTGTTGATTTTGAACAATGTATTTTGAGTACTTGAATATTTATTTTGTATTTGGGCGAAGTGACCCAAGATATTTGACTTGTCAAGATTCTGATTTATTTGAGAATATTATATTTGTTTCAAGTAAATTCTGTTGGTTTATTAATTCAGTTATGCATGTGTGGTTGACTCTTTTGGCTTCCGACTTTGATTAATTCGTGAGATATTGTAAAGATTCTTGAACAGCTTATGGATGATAAAAGTTATTCGCTGGGCTTTTGTTGCGTATCCGTATTCCGTATTCTTTTTGGGAAGCAGGGCGTGACAATACAAGTACTAAATACCGCCTATAGTGTAGTTTTGTTCTAGAGTCAATTCTCGTGAAAACTCTTATTAGATCTTGTCTCTACTTATTGATCCATCCGTAGTCATCTTTGGTTACACACACGACATGAAATAACCTAGAATTAATTAGTTCTTGTTGCATATATGCGTGTTGTTGGTGATTTATGAAATTTCATATGATCTTGTATGCTTGATGTGTTAGTAGTAGTATAACATGTTGTAGACTTGTAAATACCCTATACAATGTTGCTTGGACATTTAGAATACCTATTTCGTATTTTATTATGATTTGGATGTGTTTCATATAAACTAGTTGATTTTATGTATGAAGAAGATTTATGTTTTTTTGTTGTTGTGACTCCATTTTGTTCGGTATTTTAAACCCTATTAAGGTCAGTATATGAAAATTATTTGTTAATATGAATCATAGAGATTTCTGTTTACCTTCCAGAATTTCTGACAGATCTCAGTTTCGATTTGTGAGTTGCAAGTTATTGCTGTTTTACTACAGATGTGTAGAAAATTTCAGATTCTGTTTTATATGAATTTTGTATGGTTATTTTTTTTTATACTGGTGTTAAAGATAATATTTTGATCCAGTATTTTGCTGAGTACAACTAGACTTGATTGGGATTAACCCCTAATTTTTGTGGATTTAATTGATAACTTTTATAAACAATTCTATACTTGCAAACAACTACTATACTTCCAGAATTTTCATGTTGTTCAGTAAAGAACCTTAATTTCAACCTGATTCTACTTGCAGTTGATAAAAACTTTGTAAACATGAAATGTATCCTACTGTATCTATTTTATTAACCTTTTAACGGATTTGGATTTCGATTTATACTTTGTAATCTATTGTTGTTTTAGGACTACTGTGTTCAGAGTTTCAGATTTACAAATTTGCTGCATCTTGTTGTCTTCTGATTTTATTTGACCATACCATCCATGTTGGAATATTATGAAATTATATTTGCTGATACTAGACATAATAGGGAATACTCCAGATTTTTCTTGGATTTAATCAGTAAGTTTTTATTCTGTTTTCCTGTTTATGAATACAAACTTCTGATTTCTGACTGAACATATTTTCTGGATACAATTCTGTTTTGAGTCCTGTTTTTTGTGAAATACCATATAACTTATTTATATTTGCTGGATTTAACCGGGAGTCTATTTTCTAGATTTTCTGACGGATCCAGATTTGCATGTCCGTGGAAACAGAAACCCCAGATTTGGTGCAGTACTGTCTTGCTGTCAAGAACTAGAATTTTCGTTGTCTTAGTTTATTTTGAGTCATTCATCACCCGGTCGTGTCTTTTATTCAACTTGTAATCGTTCCTTGTCATCTTACCATGTTTCTTGACTTGTTTGTGCACATCCATGCTTGCTTGAATAATAATAACAAGAAACCAAGCCGAGTTTAAAGGGAAAGATCTAATAGTAGAAAATACAGAAACGTGTACTCGGAAGGGGATCTATAGGTCCTACGTGATTACATGATACTTGATATTTTGAGCTTGAAACGTGATTACTTGACACTTGCGTACTTGACACATGATACTTGGTACTTAGAGTTTGATACTTGATACTTGATACTTGATACTTGATTATTTGATACTTGTCCCTGAGTACACTGCCCTCTATGATACACTATGAAATCTAAAACGTAATTTGCATGAATGTAGCAACCATGTGGTAAAAATTTGGGATGCATGAAGTGCTACCTAGATAGGACTAGATACTAGACCTGAATACGATCACTTAACACTTGCTACTTGTACATGATACTTGAATACTTGACACTTGTTACTTGTTATTAGTTTACATGATACTTGGCACTTGTTACATGCCACTTGCACTCGTTTATCTTGCCATACTACTTGTTCTGTTCTTGACTTAGAGATAGTTACTTTATTTTGTTGTTACATCATTTCCATGATATACTTTTTTCCGCTGTTACTCTATACTTGTTTATCTTCTCTGTACTTGTTGTCTGCAATACAAGCGGCCCGTAACTTGCATTGACGGGCGTTTTGTTTCTTTTTCCTTTTTCCTGCAATTTGTTAAATTGCAGATTATGGTGATTAGCTGTCCGATGGAGTATGTGATCAAAGATTCTAGTTGGCTGGAGTTCTTGCTATATCTATTTATTTCTTGTTACTTATCTTGAATAATTGTAATTTGTACTTGGATTATTTGTATTGGGTTTTTTGTCCCAGACTTGTGTTTTTTTCCAGACATGATTATTTGAAATTCAGTATTCTTGCTTCTTGTTTCAAGTAATCGTGTTGACTATATTGATTCAGTTATGCATGCGTGGTTGACTATTTCTCTTGTGTATCTCTTGTTTATACTTGTGCTTGTTTTAAAGATCCTGACAGCTTATGAATGGTGAAAGCCATTCGCTGGACTTAGTCACGTATCTGTATTTCGTATCTCCTTTTTGGGAAGCGGGGCGTGACAGGATCCGGGTCCGGGTCTGCTCAAAATAGAGCCGACTAGGATCTGCACCCAGACCCGTTAGAAAAATACCCCCAAAAAATATGGAATTTGAATAATAGGATTACAGGGATATAAATGTAAATAGTAATTGTTAAAGATCGATGTGTAAATATAATATTTATTCATTTACTTAAGTGCAAAAATTGTAAAAACCTTAGGGTATCGAGTAAATACTTAAGCACAAATATTTGTTTCCTACTACCAGACCCGAAGGATTTGTTTTCTTAAGTAGGAACCTGACCCTGTTCTCACGGGTCGGGTTTGGGTTCAATGTTTGGAACCGTAGAGTATCAGGTTCGAATAGTGCAGGAACCGAACTGATGTAACCCAATACCAGCTCTAAGTTCTTTACTAGATAAAAATTTCAACAAGTACAATTTCAACACAAAATTTAGTGTTCTGCCTCTAACCATTTCTATTTGCAAAAAAATAAACTCAACAAAATAAAAAGTTACAATTTTACAGGTCACTATATCTTTTTACACCATCAAGATTCAACCGATATTCTTTAACGGTTAACCTTGCCAACCTCCATTTCCCTATCCCCAACCATTAAAATATTTAATATTTAATCAAGAGATCATTAACCAAAGGGTAAATTTCCGATAACCCAACTGTGTTTTTCTTCCTTGGCATAAACCATACCCAATTTTTTTGCATATAATTCTACTCAATTTTGCTTCGTTAGACAGTAAGATATACTCAGTTAATTTTGAACTGTTATTTGAAAAAAGTGTTGACGTGTCAAATTTTCAATGACATAAATATCCTTATGCAGTTTTTAAAAACACCCGTATGCCATTTTTGGGTGTTTTCTTGAAAATAGGGAGATTAGGACGGGTGTTTTTTGGAAAATTAAAAGATTATGCAGGAAATTTGGGCAGATTTCATCAGTTGTTTTTTTTAAAACTATTCCGTAATAATTTCTTGAATATTTAATTAAAAATTCTTTCAATTCCTTAAAAATTTGAACAAAAAATCTACAAAATCCTTCAATATTGTGAAATTACTTTATAAATAGAATTCATGCTCATGAACATATTAAACATAGCTCAAGATGCTCGGAAACAACATAAATATAGGTCATAATGCTCATTAACAACATAAACAGAGCTCAAGATATCAGGAAACAACATAAATAAAGCTCATAATGCTCACAAACAACATAAACAACATAAACAGAGCTCAAGATGTCTGAGAACAAAAGCTCATAATGCACACAAACAACATAAACAGAGCTGAGGATGTCTGGAAACAACATAAACAAAACTCATAATGCTCAGAGATCAACATAAACATAGCTCAAGAAACAACATAAACAGAGCCTAGTATGTAAAGATTACAGATAATTCGTTCGACTACAGGGCAACCATAAGGTTCCATATACATAGAATTTAACTGATGGTTCAAGCCAGGAGCTTTATAACAGTGTGTACAAAACATAGGGTTCTATTTAAACAGGCTAGATAGTATTATTCATCTTAATTTTTAAGACACAGAAATATTCTCCTTCCAACTGGAGCTAGTGGTTCCCTTGCTTGTAGTCCTAAATTTTACTAAATGACATTGCAGCTCCATCTACTGGCCTAGGATGAGGAAGATAATCAATCTTTGCATCAGGATTATGCAATTCCCACATAAAGATTGTCACACAACATAAGTTGATCAATATGCATCCAATAACATCTATTACTAATTAGAGAGAAATAAAGTCTGCGGGTATATCACTTGTAGCCCAAAGAAAGATGGTGAAGCATGATTGACAATTGTATCCTTGTAAGCATATTGTCAGCGCAGATCATATGACCCCCACCAAACACCTGATAAGACTAAATCTGTGGAACATACAGACTAAAGAACAATATTCATTATGTTCCTGTCATATATTTAGAACAATGCCAACTAGTCTCACTTGATGGAAGTTATGTCCAACGTCAGTAATTAAACCTAAAAAAAATAAAAATAAAGAAAAATAAAAATCACCATATGATTAACAATAGTAAGACATAACTTAACAATCATCAATAAACAAAGTCAAACAAAATAGTAATACTACAAACTATATCATGCAAATTGGAAGATAGTAAAAAACAAAACATTTAGAAATGAGATACATAGATCACAGAGTGCTGCACTAAAATTTTATTGAAGGAACGAACTACAAGATGACAGTATATTAGGAATCAAGCTGTCCTGCTCAAGATACTAGTTGAACATCTTAACACCTAAGCTGAAGCAAATAATAATCCCATAAGAAATGCAAATATAGCGTCCCATTTAACATGGACACTCAAATTATGCAAACTGTACAAAGTCACACAACGACTCCTTGGACATGTTTCAATATTCCCAAACATGTCCGCATTTTGTTACCCTAATCTTCTTAATTTTGTGATGCTTATTGAGCAACTCATATCTTGTACGTTTGTATGGACCATACAACTATTATTACTTTTTATGAACTAACTGTTTTTTAGCAAGATTATGACAATGCTACTTGCCCACCCGTTTTATCCTCTCCAACCATTACATTTTTCCCTTTCACCTTCCCTTACAAGGTAATAAGGCAAGCTAGATTTAAACAGATCAAACAAATTATATACATTCCAACAAGACTTATAGCCTACATGGCTCATAATTTATGCAAATTACGAGATACCGCTCATTTCGTAGAAAAACAAGCGATATAAATTATCACATTGGAAATAAAACATGCAGTGGAGCTCCACAATTTATGGGTTAAATTGATGGAAAATCACTGCCTACATAATCTAAAAAGATGTAAACAATGCAAAGAGACTTGACGACATCTTATACTTGGCAAGCCACAGACAATCTGCACCTGATTTTTGAAATTCATATGAAGGCCCAATTGTGAATTTAATTTTTAACCCCTTTTCACTTATATTGAGAGGATTTTGGGAAAGAGCAGCTGAGGTTATGTTAAAAATAATCATGACAACACATTTCAATCAAGAAAAAATGTTACAATATATAAATAAATGGATAAACTGTCATGTAGGTGGCAACTTTCTATTATTTCTGTTGCCGCTGAATCTGGTGTGGGGGCAAACAGATAGTATTTGTGGATTCTTGGAAAACTTTGAAGAGCAAACTCGTTACCTGTTCCGCCGGAGTTTGATGCTGACTCCCGCCGTACACCTGCAAAATGTGCGAGACACCGGGGTTGTTCCCGGCGACGCACCCTCCGACGCTCAAGGCAGTAATCAGAAGTGATTATGAGAGAGCGTAAAACTGGCAAAAGATTGATTACCTCTTAATGGAGATGGATGGAGAGTATTTATAGGCGCCGCTAGGATCAGATTAGGAATGTGATCCCTGTGGTTAGATAAGGAATGTAATCCCTAATCTCCAGTGAAAGGATAGATATGAATCAGGGCCGTTGATTAAGATTTAATCAGCAACCCTAATTCTATCCTTTCTGGACCGGGTTTGCTGCGGGTTGAAACCCGCACCCAGTTGAGGTGGATCCATTCGCAGGTTAGTGGGTCTTCGAGGAGGAGAACCCGTACCCGCTTCAGACCCATTGGTAGGTGAAATTACCGTTTTACCCCTGAGCTTCAAGATTCATGCCCGATTTGGACGGTTCTAATTTAACCCCATTTTTAGCCATATCACGAGCCCCCCACTCCCAAAGACTGAGTTTGATCAGCCTTTGAGGAGTAGTTTTACTATTTTAATGGCTAGTGGAGTTGTATCGGAGTCCAAATGGGGTGTTTTGAATCTCTGAAGGAGGTAGTGTGCTGATTTTTCAAGTTGTTCATACTCTAAGCTGTTCTTGAGCTTTTCTGGATGTTTGGTGATTTTTATCTATTTTTTCGGATTATTTATTTAATTTTGCGATGTGTTAACCGGTCGTTCGGGGGTCTTAACAACACATTCTAGACAATAATTGTTCGTTCAGGGACTCAAAAATATACCCCCGAATTTATAATTATTTTCTAGAATTTTTAGTTAATTTTTCCGAATTTTTAGTAATTTTTTCGCAATTTTTAAATAAATAAAACAATTAAAATAAATAAAAAATAATTTTTAATACCGATTTATGGCGTGGCGCGATCTGAGCCCTCCATCAGGGTCGAGCGTGTTTTTCTGGGCGATCGGACGATCCATGTTGCTCGGCAGATAGTATCTTCGTATGTGAGGGTCGGTTCCCCGTTCGCTTGGCTCGGCAGCTCGGAATCTGCCGAACTACGTGGTGAGATCCTGAGCGTCCATCTCAGTGCGGATCCCCAAAAAATGCTATCTTGTCGTTTAGTGAATGTGGCAAGATCTGAGCCATCCATCTCGTCGAGCACTTTTTTCGACAAGATCCAACGGTTGAGGAGGGTCGGCGGAATTTTTCTCCATATGTGAGGGTCGGTTCCTCGTCCCCTCGGCTCGGTAGTTCGGCGTTGTGGGCCGAATAAATGCTCCGCCAGGACGTTCGGTTCGACCTAGTAGCTCGAAGGCTCGACCAAGCTGTTCGTTAGCTCGGCTAAGCGCTCTAGCGGCTCAATTCCTTGTCTACTGTATTAGGGGCTCGGTGGTCCAGACCAGCTGTTCGGTAGCTCATCATTTAGCTCGGAATCTGTCGAACTACGTGGCAAGATCCTGAGCGTCCATCTCAGCGTGGATCCCCAAAAAACGCTATCTTGTCGTTTAGTGAACGTGGCAAGATCTGAGCCGTCCATCACGTCAAGCACGTTTTTTGACAAGATCCAACGGCTGAGGAGGGTCGGTGGAATTTTTCTCCATATGTGAGGGTCGGTTCCTCGTCCCCTCGGTTCGGCAATTCCGCAGCTTGGCACGGAGCCTTAGGATCTGCCGAGCTACGTGGCGCGATCCTGAGGGTCCATCACGGCGCAAATCTTGAGGACGGGGTTCAGATCACGAGAAAATATTATTTTGTCGTTTTGTGGGCGTGGCGTTATCTGAACCGTCCATCGAGTTTTGACACGAATTTTGGAACGATCCGACGGTGATTCGGCCTCGGCAGAATTTTTCTCCATATGTGGAGGTCGGTTCCTCGTCCCCTCGGTTCGGTTAGAACAGTTGTTCGGTGGCAGATCGAGGTGTTGTTTGCTGGGGAACAGAGTTAGGTGCTTTGAAGAGTTCTGGCTTTGGACCGTCGTCACCCTGCAACTCAGTAGCTCAGTTGCTTAGCCAAACTGTTCGGTAGCTCGGCTAGGCACACCGGTGGCCATAGGCTCGGAAGGTACGCGTGGCCAGATCTGGAGCATCCATCACGGCGTGAATCACGAGGACGAGGTTCAGATCACGAGAAAACGTTATTTTGTCGTTTTGTGAGCGTGACGCTATCTGAACCGTCCATCGAGTTTTGACACGAATTTTGGGACGATTCGACGGTGACTCGGCCTCGACATAATTTTTCTCCATATGTGGAGGTCGGTTCCTCGTCCCCTCGGTTTGGTGGCAGATCGAGGTGTTGTTTTCCGATGAATGAAGTTAGACGTTCTGGAGAGTCCTGGTTCTGAATCGTCGCCTTCCCTGACCCAGTAGCTCGGTTGCTTAGCCAAGCTGTTCGGTAGCTCGGCTATGCACACCGGTGGCCGAGTCATGAATTTAAGCGATTTGAAGAGTTTTTCTTTTGAAACGTCGCAGCTTTCCGATTTGGCACTTTGGCTTCTCTTAGTGGGCTTTTAAAAGCCCAAGGAAGCTCAAACGTCGCATTGTGGTTATAAGTTCTCACTCCCCCACCCCAAAACTCATTTCTCACTTTTTACTCTAAGTTTTCACTTTTACTCTCTGCATGCTCTACTAGCGGTGATTTTTGCTTCCAAGGCGGTTGCGTTAGCTATCGCGTGGACCAGGCGATTTCCGGCGAAGTAATTCCGACCGTGAACGTCACTTCAAGGACACGTCACATCAAGGTCAATTTATTTGCCTTAGCTTTTTTTAGAGATGTCAAGGGTAGACTCGAGGAGTGAGGCCTCGTCCTCAGGCGATAGTGGCGCCGAGGAGAGGAGGCGAATGGAGATCCGAAGAAAGGGGAAGCAGGTGGCCGAGAGGTCCGTGGCCGAGGCGAAGAAGAAGAAGAAGAAGGAGGTAGTGGCCCGATCTTCTGTAGTCGAGGAGATTGTGGAGACCCCGAGGTAAGCCCCTGAGTCGGGCCGGTACCCTTGTGTACTGTCCGGCCATGCCGGAGTCAGGCAATACGAGGGCGACCTTATGAAGAAGGCGATCATAGGCCAGTCGGAAGTCTACGAGGAGAACAACCCAGTTCTGACCACCGAGGTGGACGAGATTGCATCGGTGTTATCCGAGATGGACCTGCTCCAGATCAGAAAAGGGTTCGCCATCCCTCCGGAGTACAAGCTGATTCTCCCCGGCCCTGGGATGCGAGCGAACTCCAAACTGTCGTCGTCGGATATGTGTATGTTCGACTACGACTCGCTGAACATTGGATTGCGCTTTCCTCTGCACCCCTTCGTTCTACAGGTCCTTGGGTGGTACTGCCTTGCGCCGACCCAGTTCATGCCGAACACCTGGCGCCACGTGAACGTTTTCTTACTGCAGTGCCACAACGCCGAGGTCGAGCCAGACCTGACGATCCTGCGGAGCATGTATCGGGTTCACCGGATGCACAAGACCGAGCATCGCTACTACCTGTCGCCGAGGAAAGGCGTTCGGATTATAGAGAACCCGGACTCGATCAAAGGTTGGAAGGAGAAGTTCTTTTTGTTGAGGGAGCCCTCGATGCTGAAGATTCCGACTCAGTGGAAAGCAGAGGTGCCAAAGTTTGCGAGGGCCGACTCGGTACTGACTGCGGCCGAGGAGGAAGTGGTGGGGAAGATCATGGCCCTCCCAATGTTGAGCTGGAGGGAAATGACCGAGGAGGTGCTACACGGGTCAGGCCTTAGTCCGATCGACTCGAGTACGCTCCTGACATCTCGTAATATATTTTTTCCTAAGTTTTTAGCCCATTTTGCTAACTTGCTGTTTGTTTGTTGTTTGGAATAGAAGCGCCGAAGATGGACTTCCTGGGGATGATGAACGAGCGAGGCAAAGTCGCCGACGGAAGAGGAAGAGGCCGAGCACGACGGCTTCGTCCGGTCGGCCCTCTAAAGTTCCTTCGGCAGTTGCTCCGCCTCCCACCGTTGCTAAGGTCCCCTCGCCAGCGGTGGTTGTTGCCGCCGACCCCTCGCTCCTGCTGCATCTGCCACGGTCGGTGAGGCCTTTGACGTTTCGGCGGTGCTGTCGCTCCAGGCTCCGCCCCTGACCCCTCAGGCCGAGGTGATCCTGACCGAGCAGCACAAGAAGCTGTTCGTCCCGGACTGGCGAGTCAAGAACCACGACGGCTTCCTCGGGGACTCGCAGATGTGCATGCAAGCCGTCAAGCACTTGGTGACCCCGAAGGATCGAGCCACTCTGAAGGCGGTGATGGTTGGCGACGACACCTATGAAGTCGCTCGGTCGCTCGTGTCGGTAAGTTTTGCATACTTTTTTCTTGAGAATTTCTTAAGTCTGCCGTTCGGCTTTTACTTTGTTCTTACTCTCTTTTTCCTTCGGCAGGCCACTTGTCACTTCGGCCATCTCCTTCAAGCATTTGCCAAACAGGAGAAGGAGTTGAAGGCTGCCAGTGATAAGGACAGGGCAGACAAGGTGAGGGCAGTTCGGCAGCTCGAGGCAGAGCAGAGACGCGCGGACGGCTTGGAGGTTCGGGTCGCCGACCTTGAGGCAGACCTGGAGCGAGCGAAAGGGCGGCTTGCTGAGGAGGTTGCCAAAGTCGCCAAGGCCGCCGAGGAGCTGGCGGCATCGGCGAAGGCCTTGGCAGAGGCGAAGGCGGAGAAGGACGTCGTGGCGGCGGTGATCAGGGCCGAAGTCGAGGCCGAGGCGAAGGCGCACATGGCCTCGAACATGGAGAAGTCCTACGAGAGGGCGCTCGACCACGTCCAGGACCGCATCCTCGGCTTTCAGCAGGTCGGATACAGGCTGTGGCCCAGAGCTGCGGCAGATGGCGAAGAGGAGGAAGGCGAAGACGAGGATGAGGTGGTCGCTGAGGCTGTGGTGACCTACCCTCAGGCCGGGGCGATGGGGAATGAGGGGCCGTCTGGCGAGGAGTCTGTGGTCGAGCCGACGATGCAGGTGGGCCCCTGATCTCCTCATCATTTGTAATTTTGTTTTTTCTTTTTTAGAATGTAATGCCTTTTTTCGGACTGGCCACCGCCTCTTCTTTATGAATGAAATTCTTACTTCAAATTTGTCTAAGTGTTTGGCTCAGACTTTTAGTCTTTGAATGTGATGTGCTCGTCTTTCAAATCCTCGTTCATGCTCTAGACACTGCAGCAGCTCAGCATCGTGCTGAACTGTTTAAGCAGTATCGCGAGGCTCGTCTCGAGGGTGAGATCGAGCTGATCAGGAGAGTGTCGCTCAATGTGGAGAAGAAGAACAGCGAGCTGCTGGCCGAGGTGCACCACTTACGGATAGTCGAGGAGGAGCCCTCGACGAAGGGGGAAGAGTTGGCCTCGGCACTGGCCGAGCGAGATGAGCTCGCGAAGAAGGTCGAGCAGCTGCAGAGGGTTATAGTTGACAAAAGCATCGAGGTGACCCATCTGCGTCGCATCATCTCCGACAGTGCTGAATACCCGGGTTCGGAAAAACTTCCTTGGCTAAAGATATCGGTGAAGGACGACACCTTGAAAGATAGGATCGTCGAGCTCGAGGAGGAGGTCGCTCGTCTCGGGCCTCAGCCAGCAAGGGCCAACGTTCGCAGCACCTCATGTACGCGCGAGGAGTGCGAACGAGGCATTTCCTTCTATGAGCTCGCAACTCGTCCTCCCGCCACAGGTCGGACCGCGGCCGATGCGCAAAGCGGTGTAGCTATTAGCTCGAGCGGAGCCTTGGTCAGAGCCACTGTTAGGGTTAGTGGCGAAGAGGCATCCCAGTTCGTTGGCCTAGAGACGAGCTCGGAGATGAAGAGACGAAAACCCCGAGTGTCTCTGAATCGGAATGTCCCCATCCCAAGGAGGCGCTGAACAAGTTGTATCGAGCTTTTGATTTCTTGCATCATCCGTTGTATTTTTTATTTTTGTTGTAACTTCTTGCCATGTAAATTTACCAAGTTGTTTTAATAAAATCGAAGTTCGTCTGCCCATTGCTGTGCCGCAGTTGTCTTTCTTTTGAAACGAACCACAAGAACCAGTAGTTAGTTTACTCGGGCATTCTAGCCGTAGAACTCTTGCCTTAGTTGTAGAACTTTAGCTCTCGTTCGGAGTATACCGAGGCAACTTTGCACTTCAGTGGTGTGGTAGCTCGGATTTCAGACCCGAACCACGTGGTTCAATCTGGACGGTCGATCACGATCGTGGCACTGTTGTTGGTTTCTAGATACCTAAATATATAGATAAAACTAGACACAAATTATAAAAACCTCGCAAGTGCACGAATCGTTTGACAAAGCGTAGCAATAGCAAGGGTCGATCCCACAGAGATTGTAGACTTTAACTTACTAATCAATAAAAAGACTAAGAATCATAAAGGGTTGGTTTAAAAGTCTAAAAGAAATAAAAAGATTTAAACTAAATTAAGGAATGTTGAATCACAGATATTTATGAAGTAGTTGGGTTTAGATCTCCACCAATAGTCAGTAATGCTAAGTCACTTTCTGAACTTCTTCTTATTACTCATGTTTGTTCACTTCAAGGGCATGGTATCTACTCCTTAAAGTATTGTTTCCCTAGGCCAAGAATTAGGCATGGTATCTACTCTAATTCGTTTCTTTCATTAAGTGTGTAGAATGGTATCTACTAAGTTGTGCTTAAAGAAAACATAAGATCAGTGGAAACGAACAAACACTCAAGGTTCTAGAAATTGGTATCAGATCTAGATCCCTTAAGTTGATGGAACCAGGAACCCCTAAAGATTCCTTTGTTACAATTACGGGCACGAGATACGGGTCGTCTCAATATGCTCATATAATAGATTCAGATAGATGGTAATGCAAACTTGGATTTCTCAAGCTCTGTACGTCAGTCGACTGGCTCTCACCTCAGTCGACTGCTCTCAGACTTCGAGAACTAGTTTGGTTACCATCAATCTATACCAATACAAACGGATTCAATCAATAAGTAAATAGAAGAATTTTAGAAGAACATAACACTACATAACTGCGGCTCCAATCTACCCAACTATAGAATTTAGTTCCACATAATAATACTTTTATTAATCAACAAGTTTGAATACATGATCAACATAAAAGAATAGAAGGAGAAGAAATAAACTAATGAAGTCCGGCAATGAGGTCGACTGGCTGTCACACAGTCGACTGCCTTCGAATACTGGATCTCCTCTCTCCTTCCTCGATGCTGATAGAATAATGCCCCTGTTGATGACTTGAACGCTCAGAAACTCTTGTGATTTGGTGGTTTTGGAACCTGGAAGAGTGCCAACCGAGAGAGAGCCCTGTTGATGCTTCTTTTCTGATATTTATAGAACACGGCTGAGAATTAGGGTTTTGCACTTTTTCAGGAAACTCCTTCTTTGTTTTATTTGATGATTTATTTCTTTCTCTTTTCTTCTTTCCTTCCTTATCTGTTAACCACGTGCTCTTGGAAATTCCCCAGTCTCTAGATTTGATTTGCATAAATCTGGATTCAGATAGATTTGAAATTAGATTTGGATGAATCTTCGAATATCTTATCTGTTTACTCCGCCGCCTATCAGTCGACTGCCTCTGGATGTAAGTCGGCTGTGTCAAGGCTTCAGTATTTTCATGATTCATCAGCCCAGTCGACTGTTGTGTAAACTTGATTCCCTCTGTCCAGTCGCCTGTAAGCATGATCAGTCGACTGATCTCTTCAGTTTCCTGTGTTTCATCCTTACAATCCTGAATTTGCTTCGTTTTGCTGTTATAGACTGTTTCCCATGGAAAAGAGAAAATAAGAGTTAAATACCACATATAGAGCTTTTAAATGTGCATTTATAATAAGATTATTGCTTCTAAATGTGAATAATATTGTGTTCATCAGGCACGAATCACGAGGCGAGAGGCATGAGTTTCGAGAAAACATTATCTTGTCGTTTTGTGGATGTGGCACGATCCGATCCGTTCATCATGTTCTAGCACGCATTCTGAGATGATCTAACGGTGAAACTGGTTCGGCGGAATTTTTCTCCATATGTGGAGGTCGGTTCCTCGTCCGCTCGGTTCGGGACACTTATGGAGTGCAGCCGAGCCGAGCGTTGGACTCCGAACTTGCCGTTAGAGTTGTTCAACGATTGTGGGAGCAGTTCCGAATGGCGACCTACTTCTAGCTCGCTTAAGAACGAACTTGCGAAGTAGAATCGAGCCAAGTGTTGGACTCCGAACCATTGTTAGAGTTGTTCAACGGTTGTGGGAGCAGTTCCGAATGGCGACCTACTTCTAGCTCGCTTAAGAGAGAACTTGCAAAGTAGAATCGAGCTAAGTGTTGGACTCCGAACCATCGTTAGAGTTGTTCAACGGTTGTGGGAGCAGTTCCGAATGGCGACCTACTTCTAGCTCACTTAAGAGCGAACTTGCGAAGTAGAATCGAGCCAAGTGTTGGACTCCGAACCATCGTTAGAGTTGTTCAACGGTTGTGGGAGCAATTCCGAATGGCGATCTACTTCTAGCTCGCTTAAGAGCGAACTTGCGAAGTAGAATCGAGCCAAGTGTTGGACTCTGAAACCGTCGTTAGAGTGAAGAGTAAAGGCAGAGAGATGCAAACAATTTTACAAGTAAAATATGGAAAAGCTTTATTTATTGATGACTAGTGGTTGGCTGCTTCTAAAGTTGCGAGTCGTTATTACAAAAGAGAAATAAAGAAAAAAATACAAGTAAAAGGAGAGGAACGGTTCGACATCCCAGAATACTTAGAGAGGCGTTAGTGCTCTCTCTTGGTATTTCAAAAGATGGTCGGCATTCCAAGTCCTGGGGATCTCCCTGCCTTCGAGGTCTTCTAGTTTATATGTCCCGGGCCGAACTACTTTGGCGATCTTATAGGGTCCCTCCCAATTTGGAGCAAGTTTGCTCTTCTGACCAAGAAAAGAGTTAGCTAACTTTCTGAGGACCAAGTCCCCTTCTTTGAGGTCGATAGGACTCTCTTATTGTATGCCAACTCGATCCTTCTTCGGTAGCTTTGTTGACGAATGGCAGCTCTTTCTCGGATCTCATCGATCAGGTCTAGAATTGTTCGGAGATCTCTGGCATTTTGTTCTTCTTCATAAGCCATTAGACGAGGAGAGGGTATACCAACTTCTAGGGGGGTCATAGCTTCAGACCCATAGGTGAGATTGAATGGGGACTCTCCTGTGGGGGTCCGTTTTGTGGTGCGATAGTTCCACAGCACGTTGGGGAGCTGATCGACCCATAAGCTTTTGGAACATTTATCCAACCTCTTCTTAATGCCAGAGAGGATTTGTCGGTTAGCATTTTCGACTTAGCCATTCGACTGTGGATGGAAAATGGAGGAGAATCGGTGTTGGATGACGAGGTCTTCATAGAGAGCTCGGAAGGCAGCCCCGGTGAACTGGGTGTCGTTGTCTGTTATGAGGACCCGAGGGACACCGAACCGGCAGATTACGTTCTTCCAAAAGAACTGAAGTACCTTGTTCTCGGTGATCGTGGCCAAGGGCTCGGCCTCTATCCACTTCGAGAAATAGTCGATTGCCACGACTAAGAATTTGAACTGGCTGGGAGCTGGTGGGAATGGCCCTAGTGAATCCATCCCCTACATTGCGAAAGGGATCGGACTTGATAGGGAAGTGAGTGGAGCTTGTGGGAGGTGTCGGATGTTAGATTACTTCTGACATGAGCTGCATTGCCGAACGTGCTGTTCGGCGTCTTGTAGGAGAGTGGGCCAGAAATATCCATAATTCAACACTTTGCGAGCTAAGGATCTGGATCCTGAATGTGCCCCTCCGATGCCTTCGTGAAGTTCTTGTAGGGCGTAGTCGGCTTGTTCGGGAGAGAGACATCTCAAATAAGGCCTGCCGTCTACCTGTGTGAAGGAGCGCTTATATAAGATGTCTCTAATCAGTGTGTATCGCTCTGCTCGGGTTCTCACTCTTCGAGCTTCCTTAGGGTCCTCGGGGAGAAGCCCATCCCTCAGGAACTCAACGAGGGGTTTCATCCAGTCATCTTGAAGCAGGATAGGCAGCAACTCCATAGAGTCGGAAGTTTCATCCTCTATACTTGGCTTCAGGAGGACCTCTATCAAGACGGTCTGCTCGAGACCTTGGAGGGAGGAAGAGGCTAGCTTGGAGAGGGCATCGGCCTAGGAATTCTCCTCTTGGGGGATACGCTGGATGAGAGCTTCTTCAAATAGGGCCATGAGGCTCCTGACCTTGGCTAAGTACTTAACCATCTGGTCATCACGTGCTTCATACTCGCCGAAGACCTGATTCACGACCAGCTGAGAGTCGCTAAAGATCCGGAGGCGCTGCGCCCCTGCATTGCGAGCCATTCCAAGACCGGCTATGAGTGCCTCGTATTCTGCTTTGTTGTTAAAGGCCTTGAAGTTGATACGGAGGGAATATTAAAGGATGAAGTCATCTGGGCCTGCCAGAATGACCCCGGCTCCGCTTTCCTCGTTACAGGAGGATCCATCCACATAGACCGACCAGACAGGTGGTCCCTTCATTGCTTGGCTAAACTTGGGGATAGTACTTTCAACGATAAATTCTGCTAAGGCCTGAGCCTTGATCGCGGTCCGAGGCTGATACGTTATATCGTGCTGGCTCAGCTCGATAGACCACTTCATAAGGCGACCGGAGGTCTCTGGCTTGTGGAGCACTTGCTTCAGCGGTTGGTCGGTAATAACGACCACCGAATGGGACTGAAAATACGGGCGAAGCTTCCTTGCGGCCATCACTAGGGCATAAGCCATCTTTTCTATCCTCGGGTAGCGGAGCTCGGCATCCCGAAGTACCTTGCTCACATAGTAGATGGGTTTTTGAGCCCGGTCTTCTTCCCTTACTAAAACGGCACTGAGGGTCTGCTCGGAGGCTGCCAGGTAGAGGTAGAGGGGTTCACCAGGGATTGGTTTGCTGAGGAGAGGAGGGTTGACGATGTAAGCCTTGAGTTGGTCGAACGACTCCTGTTGCTGTTGACCCCATTCGAAACCTTTAGCCCCCTTGAGGGCCTTGAAGAAGGGGAGGCATTTCTCTCCGGACTTCGAGAGGAAACGCCCTATAGCGGCTAGGCGGCCTGTTAGCCTCTGAACTTCCTTAACATTCTTGGGAGGGGCCATGTCTAATATGGCCTTGATTTTCTCAGGGTTAGCTTCAATTCCTCGTTGGCTGACCATGAAGCCAAGGAACTTTCCTGACGAGACTCCGAACGCACACTTGTTCGGATTGAGTCTCATGTTGTGCTTTCTCAGAACATCGAATGCCTCCTGTAGGTCGGTCACATGATCGGCTCCTCGGATGCTTTTTACAAGCATATCATCCACATATACCTCCATATTCTGGCCGATTTGAGCTTGGAAAACCTTGTTGACGAGGCGTTGATATGTGGTGCCTGCATTCTTTAAACCGAAGGGTATAACCCTATAGCAGTAGAGGCCCTGGTCGGTCACGAATGAGGTCTTCGGGATATCTGGGGGGAACATCCGGATCTGGTTGTAGCCTGAGAAGGCGTCCATGAAGCTGAGGAGTTCATGACCCGAAGTGGTGTCGATCAGAGTGTCAATACTTGGAAGAGGGAAGGGGTCCTTCGGGCAAGCCTTGTTGAGATCGGTAAAATCGATACAAATCCTCCAGGTCCCATTGGACTTCTTCACCATTACTACATTCGACAACCATTCGGGATAGTTCACCTCTTGTTTGAACCGGGCCTTCAAGAGCTTGTCCACCTCCTCTTTTATAGCTAGCTGGCGCACGGGGGCGAACTTGCGCCTCTTCTGTTGGATCGGTTTGGACCTCGGAGCAACGCTGAGGTGGTGGACCAAGAGCTCTTCGGAAATTCTGAGCATGTCTGCAGCTGACCAAGCGAAGAGGTCTTGGTTCCTTCGGATGCACTGAACTATGTCGGAGCATAAGGCGGACGGGAGGGTCTTACTAACAAAGAACTTTCGGCTTGGATCCTGCTCAGAGAAGAGAACTTCCTCCAACTCATCTACCGGCTCGGACGTTGGTCGGGCGACATCTTAGGGGATTTCCAGGGTTTCGAGGGAGAGGACTAGACCGAGGTTAGAGGTCATGTAGAACTTACGGGCCGTTTCCTGATTGCCTTTTACTTCCCCTACTCCTACCTGGGTGGGGAATTTCATCTTGAGGTGATAGGCGAAGGGGACGGCTTTAAGGGCAGCAAGGCCGGGCCGACCCAAAATGACGTTGTAAGATGCAGGGACATCCACGACCATAAAGTCCATCGACTCCGTTCGGGTAGTAGGAGTTTTTCCAGTGGTTACGTCGAGGGTGATCACCCCTTCAATAGTCACTGGCACTCCCGTGAACCCATGGAGCGTGTAGCCGGCAGGCTTGAGTCTGTCTCGGGAGAGTTTGAGGCCTTTGAAAGCGGCGAGGAAGAGGATGTTAACAGAGCTGCCATTGTCCACTAGGATCCTCTCCACTTTGAAGTTCGCCATATGGAGATTGATGACGAGTGCGTCACAATGGGGGGTGCGGACACCTTCAAGATCTTCGTTTGAGAATGTGACGAGCACTTCGAGGCCTTTAGGAGGAGGGGTGGTGCGAACCGAATTGACTTCCCTAATGAACGCCTTTCGAGAGGAGTTTGAGGAGCCCCCCATTGGGCCCCCATGAATGAGGTGTAGGACACGCTCCTCTTCGAAGTCGGGTAAATATCGCGTTCAGGACGCTTGTTAGCCCCTCGAGGCGGGGGAGGAAGGTCGGCTTGGTCCTTTCTCACGAACCTGGTCAGCTGTCCCCTCTGGATGAGGGCTTCTATCTCATTCTTCAAGGCCCGACAATCATTGGTGTCGTGGCCATGATCCCGATGGTAACGGCACCACTTCTCTTTATCCCTCTTCTTGGCGGGGGTGTTCATCCTCGGAGCAGGAGGTATGACCCCCTCTTTCTCAACTTCCATTAGAATGGTGGTGACATTGGTAGTGAGAGGAGTAAATTTCTCGAATCTGGGGGGAGGTCGGCGCTGGCCGCCATTATCCTTCTGGAGCTTCTTGGCTCCTTCCTCTTCTGTTCCCTTTCTCTTAGACCCGGAGGAAGACCCCTCCAAGTTGGGGCGGTGCTCAGCTTCTTCGGCCTGAATATACTTTTCGCTCCGGAAGAGGAGGTCAGAGAAGTTCTGTGGGGGCTTCTTGGCGAGGGAGGAGTGGAGGCTGGAGTTGAGGACATTGGATTGAAATGCTGCTGCAGCGACCGACTGGTCGAAGGATGCTATGGACCTGGCTTCAGCTGTGAACCTTTTCACATAGTCTCTCAGCTTCTCACCCTTCTTCTGGTGGAGGTAGAGTAGCGAAATGCTGGTCTTCTCAGTTCTGCAGCTACTCACGAAGTGGGTGACGAAGAGTGTCTCAAATTGCTCGAAGGAGAATATTGAGGAAGGGGCAAGGCGAGAGTACCATTCTCGAGCCGGACCGTTGAGAGTTGCGGGGAAGGTTTTGCAGAGCAGAGTATCGGAAGCTTGATGGATGAGCATGAGGGTCTTGAAGCTTTCGATGTGGTCGACGGGGTCAGTCTCCCCGGAATAAGTCTCAAATTGAGGAGGCTTAAAGCCGATTGGTACGAGTGCATCCATTATGGTTCGGAAAAAAGGAGGTCGACTAGGACGAAGGGTCCTTCCTCGAAGTTCTTCTTCTCGGTTTAACTGATCCAAGCGCCTCTCCATATCGTGGAGACAGCGGTAGACAGCGTCGTCCCTTCGACGGTAATCAGCCGAGCCTCTAGACTCGTCTTCGTACGAGGGAGAGCGGGGACTACGACGACGGTAGCTCCTGGAGCGGCGAGGACTTAGCATGTGCCGGGGGTTGCTAGGAGCTTGAGGGGGAGTTAGGGACCGTCGGCGTGGACTTCAGACTGGAGGAGGAGAGGGAATCCTTGGAGCAGTGGTGCTATTGGGACGGAGATTGAGAGCTTGTAGGACGGTTGCTTGGAACTGCTGGAACTCGGCACGGGTGATGGGTGCCTCATCATTCCTAGGATGTTGCCGACCGGCAAGGGAATGGGGTCTTCTCCTGTGATGCTCGGGGGACTCTCTCCGCCCCCTTCGGATAGGGGACCTTCTGTAGTCTCGGTAGTGAGGAGATCGCACATCCGGACGTTGCTGGCGGGAGGCTCCCTCTCGGGCCCGCTTTTCATCCAGACGGCGGCGAAGATCCTCATCCTTCTACCGAATGAGGACGGTGTTGCGAAGGTCGGAAGCTCGGGGATTGTGGGAGGCCATGGAATCCGAGGAGGCATTGTGGATGGAGACGTGGTCCGGATGGAGAGGTTGTTTCTGCGGGTTGGGACCCTTAGGAGGTTGTTGATTCTGGGGAGGAGGCAGGTCCTCGGCTTGAGGCGGAAGTTGCCCCTGCTGCTGAGCGGGTTGAGGGGGGACTTCCTGTTGCTGATTGGGGTTGGGTCCTCGGTTGGACCCTCTGGATCTGGCTTTCCTAGGAGGCATGGCTGGAGAAGATCTGACCAACGGGAAGAGGGAAGGCTGTTATTCGTTGGTTCCCACAGACGGCGCCAATCTGTTGCCGCTGAATCTGGTGTGGGGGCAAACACATAGTATTTGTGGATTCTTGGGAAACTTTGAATAGCAAACTCGTTACCTATTCCGCCGGAGTTTGATGCTGACTCCCGCCGTACACCTGCAAAAAGTGCGAGACACCGGGGTTGTTCCCGACGATACACCCTCCGACGCTCAAGTCAGTAATCAGAAGTGATTATGAGATAGCGTAAAACTGGCAAAAGATTGATTACCTCTTAATGGAGATAGATGGGGGGTATTTATATGCGCCGCTGGGATCAGATTAGGAATGTGATCCTTGTGGTTAGATAAGGAATGTAATCCCTAATCCCCAGTGAAAGGATAGATATGAATCAGGGCCGTTGATTAAGATTTAATCAGAAACCCTAATTCTATCCTTTCTGGACCGGGTTTGCTACGGGTTGAAACTCGCACCCAGTTGAGGTGGATCTGTTCGCGGGTTAGTGGGTCTTCGAGGAGGAGAACCCGTACCCGCTTCAGACCCATTGGTAGGTGAAATTACCGTTTTACCCCTGGGCTTCAAGATTCGTGCTCGATTTTGGACGGTTCCGATTTAACCCCATTTTTAGCCATATCAATTTCTAATCTCACCTCTTCGACTTTCATCTAAAAATTTGAAATTTTATAGGCCAAGAATTTAATAAACCTGAAAATCTGACAAATTTAATCATCAAATGAATTTCACATAATGCACAAATTCAATCAATCTACCGACAACTCTAAAACCACATATAATCATCACCATTTCACAACTCAATATACCAACGACACCAAAATGGACCCTTTTTGCTATAAAAAAATAAAACTTTAGGGTTTGCAATGGATTATACCTGGTTGTTGACCTCGACTCTGAGCGTGGGCCGTTAACCCTTGACGTCGACATAGTCACCAATCTTGTAGGTTCGGAGGTAGGTTTTCAACGGGATGTACCCTTTCTTCATGAATGGTTGCACGAAGAGATCACGAGTGAGAGATCGGAGACTGTGACCGGCCGGCATTTTCTTCGATGGACCATTTTGGGGGAGTTTTTTGGATTTAGGGTTTGAGATATTGGAATTTGGAGGAGGATGAAGATGAAGAATATCATATTTAGGTTTTGGTTTTATTGGAAGAAGAGGGAAGAAGATGAGTAGTTTTGTTAAATGATTAAGACACTAGGGTTATTTTAGTTATTACATGCTAAAGATAACGGCGTTAGAGGCTCCTAATGAAAAACAAAGTTTAGCAGGGTTATTTGCCAAAACAAAAATTTGGGTATAGTTATCTGCTAAACTTCAAAAACTCAGTAGGGTTATCTGAAATTTACCTTTAACCAAATCCAGTCACAAACTATCTAAATTTCTCAAAGCTCCACCGTTTCTCCACACAATCTTCCAGGTCTTTATTTAGAAAAACAATTAAACCAAATTATTGCAATTACCAATTTTCCATAAAAACCCCTAAACTTTTCTATTCCCACTCAATCCTAATCATTCCAAAGACTCATAATTCGCTATTTTGAACAAAAACTTATATTTCAAATAAATATTTCGTCCCGAGCAAATCTTCATTAAATTCTTTATAGGATAAGACAATGTACCTAATTTCAGCATTAAAATTCGTTAGACTGTATCGTCAACCAAATTTACTCAAAAGCCGCCAAATCTCATTAACCGTCTACTGCATCCTCACACTATCTTCTCAACTGTTAACCTAATTAGAACCTCTTCAAAACGCCAGTTGTCAACCTTCCTAATCTCGATTTCCTTATTCTCACAATTAAAATATTCGCTATTTAATAACCATATCGTCAACCGTATTTGCTCCCAAACCGTTAAATTCCTCTAAATATTCAGTAAATATCCGCATCATCTTTCAATCATCACTAGAAAAAATATCACCATTACATATTTGTAAAAAAAATCCCTAAACCTTCCCATTCGCACTCAAACCCTAACCTAACCATCCTAAAGATTTTCTTTTTCAAATTTTTTTTAAAAATTTTCTTCAATTTTTTTTTTAAAAAAAATCACAAGATTATCCTTTCCCAGTTACTAATTTCCAAAATTTCCCCCTCCTTTTTTTCAACCAACCCCTCCTGAAAGTACAACCTCTCCATCTACAAATAGGAGCCCCCCCTCATTCTCTCTCTTCACATCAAAGCCTCTCTCTCTCTCTCTCTCTCTCTAACCACTGGTGTGCTTCTCTCTCCTCCTCCATTCCCAAAGCTCCCTCTTTTCCCCCTTTCTCTCTCTATACCAAGAGAGAGAAAGCTATGCGCAAGTACATTCGCAAGGGCAAGCTCACCGCTGGCGAAGTGGGCTCCCACAACCACCACCACCACCACCAAACCAGAGCCCGAACCAAAACCCTAGCTGTTGTCCAAAAACCCAAACCTAGAGCAAAACCCAAATCCAGATCCAAACCCGACCCGAAACCCGATTTGTCCTCCGATTCCGACTCGTCGGAGCTGTGTTACCTCCAATTGAGGAGCCGGCGCTTGATTAGGCGCAACTTTGCGCCCAAGGCGAGGAAGGCGAAGGGAAGTTCTGGCCTTAAGGGGAGCCCTAGTGGGAGCAAGGGGAAGGCTGGGAGTGGTGTCGGCGTTGAGGTTGAGGCTGAGGTTGGGGAGAATGTGGTTGAGCTTGAAGTTGGAGCGAAGAGTAACAGGTGAATTTTCGAAAATTTCAATTTCGAATTCTGTTTTGGTTTTAGGGTTTTGTTAAATGGTGGGTTTTGGGAAATGGGTTTTCTTTTTTTCTTTTTTTTTTAAATTCAAAATTTGATCTTGGTAAGTTTTCTTGTGGTTGTTGATTGAATTTCCTGTTTTGATTTTGTTTTTTGAGGGAATTGGTGTTAGGGTTTAGGTTTGTTGGGAGTTTGGAGAGATGGGTAGGTTTCAAATTTTGATTTAGGTTTTGTTTTGGGGGGGGTGGTGATTGGGATTCCTGTTTTGGCATTAGGGTTGTTCTAGTTTATTTTATTCTTTTTGAATTGGAAATTTGAGTTATTTTAGAGATGTTATGAATTAGGGTTGTAATTAAGAACAACATTTCGTTGTTAACTTTAAAAATTTATTCCGTCTGTCATGATTATAGCTGTAATTCAAGCTCTGTTTACAGTAACTTTGATGTTAGTCTGTTATTTGATCCATGTGATTGTTTTTTGTTTTTTTGTTTTTTTTTTTGAATTTGGCTTCTTATCTAAGCTAGAGTTTGTAAAGGCTATTTCCGTATGTTTACTAGATCTTATTCACAAATTTAAAGAAAAAGTCAATTTTTAATATTTACGAGTGCTGTGCGCATTTGGGTTGATGTGAGATTTTGATTACTTAGAAAATCTTCCTTCAAAAATGTTTTTCGTGAAAATTTATTTCACTAATCTTGTTTGGTTGCATATAGTGAAAATAGATTTTTCAAAAAAAATAAAAATTGTTTGAATAAAACAAAATTGTGTTGAAAAAATCAAGGAAAGAAAGAGAACAGAAGGTAAATGAATAATAATAGTAATAATAAAGGAATTAAATGAGTTTTCATGAATTTTTCACCCTATACTGCACCTTTTTTTAGAATAAAGTATTTTAATCAACAAAGGTATGTCACGTTCTTATGGGAGAAAAAAGAAGTTTTTTCTCCATCCAAACGGAAAAATAGGCATGAAAGCTTGGATTCCACATGTTCCCAATGTTTGACATCAATCCAAACACCCTCTTAGTGTAGTTTAGATTTTAAATGCTGGTGTTTCTTTTTTCCTTCCATATTTAATAATACTTGAATTTATTGTAACTTCTTGTGTTTGTTATGAGGCCCATGGCGTATTTATACATTCAACTAGGCTTATCATAATAAAGATAATACAATGTTCAAAGGTATTGGTGAATAATGATGCATAGGTAATACATGGGAATGTCTCTGTTTACCTCTTAAATTTATATGTATCTAAGAGTTAAATGCAATTTCCTACATTAAATCTCTCACTTTTTATTATTATTTCGGTACGAGGTTGCAGGGATATTTGAAAAGGTTTTACCATTGGTTATAGATGAGAAGTCAACCTTCAGTAAATTAATGTAAATTAATACCAAATCTCTGGTAGAGGAAAGTAAGTGTAGGAAGGGGGCTCTCTCGAATTTTTTTAAGGGCAATTTGGGTTTTCCGTTCTAGGAGAATCCCTTTGTAGGGTCCTCAAATGAATCGTGATTCAAGTTAAAGAATGAGGGGAGCCCCTTTCTTTCCCTTACTTTCTTCGAGTAGAAATTTGGCATTCATTAAGAGAAGGTTGACTTGTCTATAACCAGTTGTAAACCACTTCCTGGAGCTTTGTATAGAAAGAGAAAAATGACTGATTTGCTATAGGGAGCATTCAACATAAAATCCAAGAGCCAAACAAAAGAAGTTTACATGTTATATGCAAGCATCAGTATTAATGAAGACCTTTGCTTATCAAATTTAAGATAGAATCCTTGTCGAGAAGTCTCTTTTTGACTACTTGAGCTCTTATTTATTTTGGATAGTGATAGCAATAATATCTACACACAAGTAATTCACCCTGCTGTTGCTTTATGCATATTTCTGGTAGAGGGCATTCATCATCTTGTTGATGAACGATATGGGTACCAAGAAACTATGTTTTTATTTATTTATTTTCACTTGGAATTAGTCACCATCATTGGATCATGTTCTCAATGTTTTTAGTGGAGGAAACAGAAAAGTTGATCCAGATATCAGATCTTTTTTATTCATCATATTTATAACTGAAACATGTTTTGTTATCCATGATTATAAATTCATTCCATCTGAACAGGGTTTATTTCTTACTTCATTTACTATAATATCTTGCATGAACACTCCAAACTGAATTTCGACACAGTGATAAATGTGAGGGAGGGGTTTATTCACTGTTTCCCCAATGCAGGAGTTCAAGGGAAACTACACCTTGCAGTCTGATTAAGAGGGATTCTGAAACTATCAGGACTCCTGGTTCGACTTCCAGGGGGACCACCACCTCTGCCACCAATCGGATGATTCAGAGCCCACCGCGGAGAAACCTCCCGACCTCCCGTCTCCCAACCTCCCGTGAAATGGATGAGTTCTTTTCTGTGCCAGAGAAGCGACAACAAAGGGCATTCAAAGAGAGGTATAGTTTCCACTCTCAGTTACCTTTTCCCGGGGTTATTTGTGAAACATTTGTCATCTGATGACTATAAAAGACAGTTTGAACTTAAAGTTAGAGGCTTGAAAGAATTTCACTTTTATTGTAAGTAAATACACATAACCTATTTGATTGGGATTTTGAGGGATAAAATCTTGATTTTGATAAAGATCATGGTTTCTTTAGGTTTACTTTTAAATTAATACTCCAAATCTTGTAGTTTTTATCCTATTTGAAACTTTTAACTTCTTTGATTACATAGAACAACATTTAGATTGTTAATGGTATCTGTCTATAAAGTGAAACATGTCAATGCATTTCTAGATAAAACTGATGAAGCTCTGGAAAAATATTCTCTATGTGGGTTTATAGGATCTTCTATAAAGACCGCATCTCAGACCCCTTCAGGTAAGTGGTAGACACTCTGGTATAAGTGCATCCTGCATGATATCCTCAAATTTGAGGAAAGTTCATGTAGACCTCAAATTTCATGCATGATATCCTCAAATTTCATGCATGATATCCTCAAATCTTGTGGTAGACACTTTCTGATGAGTGCACTCCCTCCCTAATCCAAGAGCTGCAGAAGGAATCAGTTAGACCTGTCCCCAAAGAAAATTTCGTCTCTACAAATCTTCAAAGTAATTATCTGAAAAATAAGCCTGTTGGTTTATAACCCCTAACAGTTTTTCCTCTCCGCTCTTGTCTCATGGATGTTTCCAGGTACAACTTCGATCCGGTGAAAGGTCGCCCACTCCCTGGCCGGTACGAGTGGATCAAACTTAAAAAGTAGTGGCATCTCTTCTCCATTGTCCTCTCTCTGCCTGTCATTTTCAGAGGAGGACAGGGCTTTCAGGTGGTCGTGGTGGTGGTGCTGATAGCTACCCCTTCTTAATTTCTTTCAAAAACAGCTGTGTTTTCAGTGTTTTAGTTCTGTAGTCTAATGATCTGTAACAAATAGAGATGCTGATCAAACTATACCTGGAAGAAGAGAGAAAAAAACATACTTGAACTTAAGTTTCTCTCTTTCTCTCGAACAGATCAATCATTTTTAATTTGTCGCTTTGGTCATGATACCAGTAGTTATATTTATGGGATGGGGGAAATATTATGTGTAGGTTCAGGTGTAACTTCTTAGTATCTCTGTATTATATGGTTGACTGTTACTGGAACTGAGATATGCTGGTAATAAACATGTCCCTTTTACCCTTTTTAATATTCAGTGTTTAATTGAAATATCTTTTGCTTATGTTGTAAAAGTGGACGAGTGTCGGAGTGTCTATGGCAGGTAATATCTTTATACGTGTGTTGTATGTGCATGGCTGATTGCTCATAGACCTTTGATTCCTTCTTATGAAGATGAGTTCTTAGGATAATCAATTCGGGGACCTTGGTTGATTCTGGTGGTTGAGATTCTCTTGTATGTGTGTGGTACTGATAAATACTTCAAGTTTTTCAAGCACTTCTTATTGCAGGCTTATAAATTGTTTTACCATGTTCTTGTTGCATGCAATCATTTATTCCAGATTATAAAGGTATGTCTTTGAGTTGACTGTTCTTCCCTAGTTGTTTATATACAAGCTTCTGCGGTTACAAAAGCAGTAAAGATAGCAAGAAAATATAAATACAAAACTTAAAGAAAAAATTGTAAATCAAAACCACTGATTGTTTCTCTAACCGAGCTTTTAAAGTCTATAATTTTTTCTTCGCTGCAATAATCTTTCATCTTTCATATTTTCTGAATCTTAATCCATACCATGTTCATGCATAGTTGTAGAATTATTCTACGATGAGGTGTATGTTTGAAATTATTATCATTATGTTTGAGAATAGGCACGATCAATCACCATTGGATCCCTTTCTTCTGTCTTGTGTCAAGAGACACCTACGGCCATGCATGTATCCGAGATTGGGATTATTTCTGCCAGTACTTGTTCTGTTTAATTTTCACATTGTTTTCCCTTTGCTTGTTTCTCTTTTCCACCCTCCAACCTTAGATTTATAATTAAGAAGTGCTCCTATTTTATGCAACACAAACATCTGATCTGACACACACTTGGAAGAATCTAGCAGGTGTGTTTTGCTTCAGATAATAACGAGGGTTTTCTTTTCTATTTATTGGATGAATAAATAAATGAGCAGAAAGTGAGGTAGGCATAAAAGCATGGCCGTAAACAATTTTAAAAGAGCCAGCTAAAAATAATAACTAAACAGGCTTTCAATTGCCATGACTTGAAATTGTGGCCTGGGTGTTTGTATTAGGGATTATAGTGACTATATAAATGAGTAAAAGGGATATGAGCAACTTGCTCATTTAATAAATGAACAAATGATGAGGTGACATGCATGTGATACATTGAGTATCTAACCATTTTTAGAATTTTTCAATCACATGCATGCCACCTCATCACTTGCTCATTTACTAAATGAGCAAGTTGCTCATATCCCTTTTACCCATATAAATACTTGCTGGCCTCGGCTCAAGTCCACCCTGTATACCACTTTCAATCTAAGAGCATCTCCAATGCTTCCTTCATTTTGAAGGTCTTCAAAAGAAAATATTCTTGGAATATTTTTTTTTGAAGGCTCATCAACTCCAATCATCTTCCTTCAAAATTGGTTTCTTCAAATTTTATTCAAAATTTTTAATTAAACTATACATTAATTGTAATTCTAATAAAATATAAAACTACTTTAATATCCGGATAAATATTTTTAATTATAAGATTATTAGATTTATTTTATTTTCAGCGATTATTAATGACTTATAAAATTCTGAATAAAATGAGTAATTTTATTTAGTTATCGCTTTGCCTGGATTATGAATGAAATAGTAAATTGACATTAATCAAATAAATTTTCTAATTTAGTATATTTTAATATTAAATTTTGACAGAAATAGAAAATTTCGGATTATAATAATTAAAAATGAAAGTACAATATGAAGATGGAAAAAAATACAGATGAGCTAATACAATAACAACAAACTACAATAACAAGAAAAGCAAATTATATAATAGCAAATTATGATAACATTAAAAATTACATATAATGCACTGATAGAGCATTTGTGCGCAAGACACGACAATGAAATGGATTAAAAGTTTGGGATTATTAATGTTATAATTTTAATGTTTTTTTATCATTCAGTTCTATGTATTTCAATGTCCAACGTTTGTATTTCCAATTAATGATTTTATGTATTTGTTCGTTTATCTATTTCCAATTAATGATCACATTGTATAAGTGGGTAGTTTTTTGAAAATATGTTAAGCTAATACAAAATAACTAAATAATCTTGACTATAAATATTGTATCAATTATTTTTTTTCAAACAATAAAAAAATATTCAAAATTGGTCTCATTTTAAAGGTATTGTCGAAACATTTCCAACAGTACCAAAACAATAAAATTTGGCTTAATATTTTATAAGATACATTCACGAAATATATAGCTACACATTTTAATTAAAGAATATAGAAGGAATTCTTAAAAAGATATTAAGATAAAAAATGGTAAAATGGGAAATGTAAATTGTGAATAGTGATTTGAAGAAGTTCCAAAAAGTCCCCAAATTTGGGGACTTTTTTGAAGCTCCTTCATTTTGAAGGTTCCTTTGAAGCCCGGTTGGAGCAACCCTAAGAAATGAAGCCCAGTTGGAGATGCTCTAAGTGAGATGCTAGCACTGGTGAAAAGTATTATTGAAAAAAATATTTAATTTCTAAAATTTAATTATTAATTAATGTAATATTACGTTTGTCCAAGTCAAAGCTTTATTTAGTCTGTAGTCAAATTAGTCATAATTTTTAGTTAATTACTCTTATAAATTAGAGGATTATTATTTGATTTTATGGATCTTTAAAATGTTTAATTGTTAGAGGTTAATAGATGACTTCTATAAATACTTGATGAACATCGAAGATAAAGAGAATGAGATGAACAATAATGATTTTCTTCTGCTCCAAAAACACTTCTACTATATTTATTTTGTCTTCCTTTTTAGGCATATTCTAGCGTACATTTCGATGTGAGCTATCCTTTTGTGGTTGTGCATGCAAGAGATACCGGTGGACAAAGATTTGTATCTCCATATCACAATTTGTCATGGAGTGCCTTACGAGGTCGGCAATAAATTATCTTTACTACTATAATGGTAGAAGGTCTTAGTGTAATTTATCCATATTTCAATTCGTACAACGCACGTGCTGTTAGATTTTTTTTTGTGCCATTTTCATTCCCAATTTTTCCAATGTGCACGTGTATAATACTATTTAGGATAGTGTTAATACACACATACTCCGTGACCAGTAATTTAAAGTATATTATTTTATTTTATTTATTTTATAGGTAATTATTTTTCTCAAATTTATCCACATGGGGCCTTACAAAACAATGGTGCTTCTTTCTCCCAAACAACTGTTCATCATTGAGGGCTACTCTAAAATCGAGAATTTTGCCATCCTACCCCACTTTTTGAAAATATTTAGCGCTCTGCCCCACTTTCCAAAACAATTAGCGATATGCCCTTGTTTAGAACACGTCAGCAAGAAATGTTATTGGAAAAAACGGCATAGGTTATTTCCATGCCGTTCTTCCCAATAACGGCATATGTTTGAAAAAAAAATTGCATACCGTTATTTGGAATAACGGCATAAGTTGTTTTGTTTTTCGAGAGCTTGTAGTCTCCACTTAGAGAAAAAATTGCAAGTATGAAAAACCTTATAACAGATGTCGTTATTTCAAATAACGGCATTCTCAATACTGATGCTGTTATTTGAAAATAACGGCATCAGTTATAATTTTTTTTAATAAAAAAGTAACTTATTATTCATCATCTCTGATGAATAAGTAAAAAAAAAAAATATATATATAACTGATGCCGTTATTCCGAATAACGGCATCAGTTATAATTTTTTTTTTTTCACTTTTTATTAATTCTTTCTGTTTCCAAACAACGGCAAGAGTGTATATTGATATATAACTGATGCCGTTATCCCCAATAACGGCATCAGTCATTCGAATGCCGTTATTCAGGATAACGGCATTGTTTATAAGTTTTTTTCACACTTAGAACTTTTTAAACTTAGAAGATTCACACTTGTAAGACAAATATACTGATGCCGTTATTTCAAATAACGGCATGCAATTTTTTTTTCAAACAGATGCCGTTATTGGGAAGAACGGCATCGAAATAACCTATGCCGTTTTTTCCAATAACGTTTCTCGCTGACGTGGCCTAAACAAGGACATATCGCTAATTGTTTTGAAAAGTAGGGCAGACCGCTAAATATTTTCAAAAAGTAGGGCAGTGCGGCAAAATTTTCTCTAAAATCAAAATCAATAGAATTTTGGGGCGCTATCGAGCACATTGGAATGCTTGGTCCATTCTGCATTGCTTCCATCTTTTTGTTGCACACTTGCACGTACGTATGAACCATCATCCAACTTTTCAGCATTGTTTGCGAGAGACAAATTTCGTAGCTGATCGTCTTTGTAAATATGTTGTGTTGCTCCCACCCAATTCTTAACAAAGAAAAATGGATAAAAATTCTTAAATTCTTTACAATAACGATACAAATTTTACAATATATCATGTTTTGTAAGATTTTGTACCCCTTTCCACTACCTGAAGAATGACGTTTCTATATGTTATTATTGAAGTTTTCTAGGAAAAAAACTTATTGCTCTTGGTTTTTCAGTATATCATCATTTAGAGTATCTCCGACCACATTAGCTATTTTGGCTAACTAAAATAGCCAAAATAGATAATAAATGGATAATTTGGCTAACGAAAAAAGTCTCTACTCCAACCTTGTTATCTATTTTGAATAATCATTAATAATTTAAAGTCTAAAATTAAGTAAAATAAAAATATAAAACCAAAACATCAAATAGCCAAAATGATCCCCTCTCCTCCGAACAGCAAACACACGAGCACCCAATCCCCTATCTTCTTCTTCACAGCGACGGAGAGAAAGAGAGGGAGACAGCGGCGAGACACTGGCAACTGCGGGACGCGGTGCAGCGGCGAGGGCGAGGGCGGCTGACGGCTGAGACGAGGCGATGATGGTGGTGGCGCTCGCGGTCGGGAAGCGATGCAGCGACGAGGCTCTCGATGCTCTATTTCTCTGCACCGAAATAGAGGAGCGGGATGGCGGCGCTTCGACGAGGAGGATTGGGAGAGTAAAGGTGAAGATTTGAGGTGCGGTAAAGGCATCTCAGGGTGGGTGGCAATTGAGGAAGGAGATAAGCGACAATGGCAGTCGATGGGTTCGAAGAGAACCTAGAGGAAGAAGAAGACGGCGACGAGCGAAGGTTAGCGGTGGGTGAGCGATGAAGATGATGACGGCGGGATGTCGAGCGGGGTCGAGATTGGGCGACGAGGAGTGAGACAGGGGGAGGTGCTTCGGGGCTCTTCGATGGGTTCTACAGTCAATGATGAAGGGTGAGTTCGGTGGCTTGTTGTGGGGCGATCGAAGGATGAAGACGGGAGGCAGTTGTGGGGCGATCGAAGGATGAAGACGGGAGGCAGTTGCGGCGAAGGGAGTCACCAAGGTGACGAGGGCGCTCAAGAGGAGCTTGATCGGTTTCTCTATTTTGGTTTCGAAACAGAGGGAAAGATAGGAGATGGAGGAGAGAGAAAGAGAAGGCAGAGAGAGAAACACAGTGGGGTTTTTCGATCGCGATTTTTTTTTTAGCGAGTGGTACATACTCGCCAGATCTGGCGAATGAATATTAGAAATCTACTTTGGCGAGTGGTTTGTCTAGTCTCGTTGGAGCATATTTTTGTCTTTATATTAGCTATTTTGGCTAAAATTTAAAGATAGCTAGCATGGTTGGAGATGGTCTTACGAGTTGAAAATAAGGAAATTCTTGCTCTGAATTTTTTTCACGTCCGTTATAATTTCCAATAGTATGTCGGATGAAGATAAAAAAAATATACAATGCATGAGTTCAGATCATAGATCTTAAAGTCTACATATACACGACGTGTCTCTGACTACCATAGTAAAGGTAGGGATGACATCCGAATGAGGGGTCCACCCATGAACTGCCCAGCTCGTCCTGACCCGGTTCGGGTTCGGGTTGAACCCGAAACACTTACCGGGTCGACCCGGGTTTTAAAAAAAAAAGCAAATTCGACCATATCGACTCGGCCCGCGAACCCGTTGACCGAGTCAAACCCACCTGCAACCCTCCCACCAACCCGCGGGTCAAACGTTGTAGTATCAGACAAACTGGTTTTTTTGTGTGTGAGTTTTTTCCCTATAAATACCCCATAAATTCAATCTAAAATTTTCACACCTTATTTTTTACTCTCTCTACTACTACTACTCAATTCAATTAAAGAAGCTCTCTCAACTCTCAACTACGTCTGCTACAACTTCGATTGTATCGAATTGTGTCGATTAACTCTCAACTACATCTACTACAACTCCCTCAACAAAAAAGTTCTCTCCTCTCTCTTTTTCTCTCTTTCTGCGACTACCGAACTACGCGACTACGTCTACTACACTTCTCATTAGACTACTGTGGTAGGGTAAAAATGGCCTGGGGCCCAACCAGGGCCCAGGATGGCTCTCGCTCAAAAATAAGAAAAACAACAATCCGGCTCGGCTTCGGACCATTACAGGGTCGGCACCGAGCCACAAGTTCACCCCCACAGAACTGGTCTCCTCGTATCCGACGAGCCTCGATGGCCCTCGGCCTCCGATCCGCGATAGCCCCACAGGCCGTCCGCCCAGTCTGGCAAGGAATGAGGATGACCTGGCACGACCTAGGCCATCCGATTCCCCCAGAGGCACAGGAGCCCCATGATCAGCCATGTCAGCTCCAAATACCACCTAGGGCTTTGCCACGTCAGCCCTATACCACTCTTGGCACTGCCACGTCCGCCCTAAACCCCCTGGGCCTCCTGCCACGTCAGGCCCATGGGCTTTCGGGTTCAGATCCGGCCCCCAAGCGGATCCAAACCCGGTTGGAATTCCCTATAAATACCAGACCCTCACCCACCTTTTCAGGTAATCAATCTTTGCCACTAAAACTCCCCTAGTTATTGCTACTCTCTCACAGAGACTGACTAGATCGTCGGAGGGTTCGCCACTGGGATAAACCCCGGTGTTTCAGGACCGCCTGCAGGTACTCGAGGCGAGGCCATCCGAGCTGATCCTCAAGCGCTGAAGCAAGCCCCTCACTCACCGTCCGGCACCGTACCCTTCCCTCATTACAAATTGAGTCCGAACTCACACCTGGTGCATCCACACTGCGACCAAAAACAAACCGCATCAGGTTGGCGCCGTCTGTGGGAACCCTTTATCCGGTGCAGACGACAGTCCGAGCCTCGCCAACGATGCTCTCCCTCGACCCGATCTCCCATGGCTCCCCGAGTCCGAAGATCGGCCCGTTCTGCCCTACCAGACGGGCCTCCTCCCGAGGGGGCCCTCGACGGAGGGCAAGCATCCAATAATCCGGGTGGAAACCCCGGACCCCAGCGAAGCGCTTCACACGTCGCCGAACCCGACCTTCGTCGGGTCATTCTGAACAGAAGGGCTAGCCAGGTTAGGGGAGGGACCGCTTCCAACTCGGCCCCGAACCATTCTAGGCCTGCGCAAGGGGTTAGGCCGTCGGCACTCAGCCGCATCGGCCGAATTCCTATGCCCCGACCCAACCCTTCCGACCATGGCGCGGTCACCAGGGGCGAGTTCAGAAGCTTCAGAGATGAAATCATGGAGGCCCTCCATGGAGCGCCGAGGTCTGCGACCTATTGCCGAGCCCCTCAAATGAGCGAAGGGAGAAGTCACACTCGTGCGCCAACTCCCCCTCCTGAGCGCACAGACGAGGTGCTCCGACGCCTCCTAGAGATGGAGAATCGAATCGAGCGCATCGGCGACAGAAATCCCAACCTAGTCCAAGGACGGGGGCCTTCTCGACCTCCATTTTTCGTCAACATCATAGAAGCGGAGATCCCCCGGAACTTCCGACCTCCGCAGTTCGAGACTTACAACAGCGAGGGTGATCTAGCTGATCACATGGAGGGCTTCAAAACCCTCATGATGATTCACAGCGCTTCGGATCCCCTGCTGTGCCGAGCCTTCCCGGCCACCCTCTGGGGTCCGGCCAGGGATTGGTTCTCCAAACTCTCCCCTGGCTCGATCTTCTCGTTCGACCAGCTGGAAGCCAGCTTCCTGACCCACTTCATCACCAGCCGAAAGACTGAGAGAACGAGCGCTTCCCTGCTCGACCTCACCCAGAGGGAGGGGGAGTCGCTCCGTAACTTCGTCAAGAGGTTCACAACCGAGGCCAGATCCGTCTCTGCCCTCGATGCAGAGGTCGCCTCGGTAGCTTTCCGACACAATGTCCGGCACAACCAGCTAAAGGTCTCCTTAGCAAAGAGGCCTCCTCTGGACTTCCCTGACCTTCTCAACCGGATCGAGAAGTACATACGAGCTGAAGAAGCTCTTAACCCAGAGGGCAGCAAAGAAGTCATTGGGAAGGGCAAGCGCAGGGTCGATGAGGCTGAACCTGCCAAGAAAACAGCAAAGGAAGGGGTCGGCACGAAGAGGGCACCTCCGGTCCCTCGCTTCGAAAGGTACACTCCCTTGACACATAACGTGTCCGCCATCCTCTTAGAAATCAAAGACAAAGGCATTGTCCGACTACCTCCCCGACCAACTAACAACAAGAAGCGAGATCAGCGCTTCTACTGCCGTTTCCACAGAGATCATGGGCACGAAACCGACCAATGTCGGGCCCTGAAAGACGAGATTGAGGAACTCATCTCACGAGGGTACCTCCGAGAATTCACCAGAGAAGGCCCACGGGATCGGCGAGATGCTAGGAACCGGAGGCCTTCGCCTCTGAACCCTACTCCGAACCGCATCCAGGATCGGGACCCCGAACCCGAAGGAGCCACAGGCACGCCGGCCATTCTGCACTGTGTCCATGGAGGACCAATGGGGGGAGAGTCAAATACTTCCCGAAAAGCCTTCATCCGAGAGGTGAATGCTGTCCAAGACAACCCCTCGCCCAGGTTGCAACCGGTGCCTGTCTCCTTCTCCGGAGAAGACCTCGAAGGCGTTCGCCTCCCTCATTGCGACGCCCTCGTCATTGGCCTCCACATGGCTAATTGTGAGGTTCGCCGAATCCTCGTCGACAACGGCATCTCGGTAAATATTCTCTTCCTCGAAGCCTTCGAGAATCTCAAGCTGCCCAGAGGCAAACTCAAGCCAGCCGAATACACCTTGCACGGGTTCTCCGGCGTCCCTGTCGTAATAGAAGGGATTGTTACCCTCGACATTACCGCGGGATCGGCTCCTGTCCAGAGGACCGAGTCCATGGACTTTATGGTGGTAAACGTCAAAGCGGCTTACAACGCCATACTCGACCGACCCGGACTGTGCTCCCTTCAAGCGGAACCTTCGGCTTACCATTTGAAACTTAAATTTCCCACCCCGCAAGGGGTCGGCATCGTCCGAGGTAGCCAAGAAGCAGCGCGGTCGTGCTACATGACCGCCGTCGGAGGGGGTGTGTTCCCCCTCGACGCCGTTGAGCTCGAACCCGAGCGGGACGGTCCCGCTCCCGAACCTGTCGACGAGCTGGAGGAGGTCCCGTTCGGTACCGAGGATGAGTCGAAATGGTTTCGAGTGAGCCGCTCGCTCCCCGAGGACTTGAAGCCAGGCATAATCGCCTGCATCCGCCGCAACGTTGATCTCTTCGCCTGGAAGCCCTCCGACATGCCCGGGATCTCCGAAGACTTGATCATGCATCGGCTGAGCGTCATCCCGGACTCTAAGCCAGTCGTCCAAAAGAGGCACAAAGTCGCCCCGGAGAGGCAGCAAATTGTGAAGACAGAAGTCGACAAACTCTTGTCGGCTCGATTTATTCAGGAAGTCACCCGAGTGGTTGGCTAATGTCGTCATGGTGAAGAAGGCAACCGGGGGCTGGCGGATCTGTATCGACTTCACGGATCTAAATAAAGCATGTCCGAAAGATCCTTTCCCCCTCCCCCGCATCGACGCTTTAATCGACGCAACCTCAGGGCATGAGCTACTATCCTTCATGGACGCATTCTCGGGGTACAACCAGATCCGGATGTTTCCACCGGACATCTCCAAGACCTCGTTCGTCACCGACCAGGGTCTTTTCTGCTACCGCATTATGCCCTTCGGGCTAAAGAATGCCGGAGCCACATACCAACGGCTCGTCAAGAGAATCTTCAAAGACCTGATCGGCCGCAACGTGGAAGTCTATGTCGACGACATGCTCGTCAAGAGCCGGGCCGGGCCGGACCACGTCGCCGACCTCGAGGAAGCCTTCGGAGTCCTCCGGCATCACAACATGAGGCTCAACCGGCTAAATGCGCCTTCGACGTCTCCACTGGGAAATTCCTGGGATTCATCGTCAGCCAGCGCGGCATCGAGGCGAACCCCGAGAAAATCCAAGCTATTATTGACATGGCCCCGCCCCGGAATGTCAAGGAGGTTCATAGGCTTACGGGCCGGTTGGCTGCAATCTGCCGTTTCCTCTCCAAGTCAGGGGAGAAGTCTCTCCCCTTCTTCAAGGCTCTACGCGGAAAGGGGGGCTTCGAGTGGGGTACCCATCAACAAGAAGCCTTCGAACAGCTGAAGCAGTACCTCGCCAACCCTCCTCTCCTCAGCAAGCCCGAGCCGGACGAACCACTATGGCTCTACCTGTCCGCCTCGGATAGCGCACTCAGCGCCGTCCTCGTCCGAGAGGAAGATGGGGTCCAGAGGCCATTGTACTATGTGAGCAAAGTTCTGCTCCCCGCCGAGACGAGGTACGCAAAGATAGAGAAGGTGGCCTATGCTTTGGTCGTGGCAGCCCGGAAGCTTCGTCCTTACTTTCAGGCCCACTCCGTCCAAGTACTGACCGACCAGCCACTGAAAACTGTCCCTCACAAGCCCGAAAACTCTGGCCACTTAGTCAAGTGGTCAATTGAGCTGAGTCAGTTCGACATCAGCTGCCAGCCGAGGACGGCCATTAAAGGGCAGGCCCTCGCCGAGTTCATAACTGAGTGCACCGTCTTCGAGCAGCCCGGCACCGAGGCCTCGGATCCGACCTGGGAGGTCTTTGTCGATGGATCGTCATGCGAAACGGGGAGTGGGGCTGGCATCATCCTTCGTGGCCCCGACCAATTCCTACTTCAATACTCCCTTCGCCTCAACTTTCCGGCCTCCAACAACGAGGCGGAATACGAGGCCATGATCGCTGGATTGACCCTAGCACATCGAGCCGGAGCCAAGCAAATCCGGGCCTTCAGCGATTCTCAGCTCGTGGTCAATCAGATCACTGGAGAATACGAAGCCCGCGATGATCGCATGGTGAGGTATTTGGCAGTGGTCGACGTCTCCTAGCGTCCTTCTGCCACTCCACAGTCATTCGAGTCCCTAGGGAGCAGAACGCTCAAGCAGACGCGTTGTCCAAACTCGCCTCTTCCTCCTTCGAGGGTCTCGACCAAACGGTACTCATCGAAATCCTTCTAAAGCCAAGTATCAATGACCAAGACCAGGAGGCAATGTGTGTCCAAGACGGTACCAGTCCAGACGACTGGACCACTCCCATTCGAAGATTCTTAGTCAGTGCCGAGCTTCCTGAAGACCGGGCCGAAGCTAGACGAGTCAGGGTCCGAGCTGAAAGGTTCGTCATGATTGATGACATCCTCTTCAAACGCTCATACACCTTGGCCGACGGCAAGCCATACCTCTGCTGTCTCACCAGCAACGAGGCCAGCTACGCGCTGAAAGATCTTCATGAGGGGATCGGCGGATGCCACATGGGGAGCAGGACGCTCGCTCGGAAGGCCCTGAATCAGGGGTACTATTAGCCGACCGTGCTCCAAGACTCGCAAGACCTAGTCAAGAGGTGCGGCCCATGCCAAAGGTTCTCCCCTATTAAGAGGCTTTCTCAAGCCAATCTCCGATCCCTGGCTAGTCCTACGCCATTCGCCATGTGGGGCATGGACCTTGTGGGCCCCTTCCCCGTAGCGGTAGGGCAAAAGAAATTCTTAATAGTCGCCATCGACTACTTCACCAAGTGGCTCGAAGCCGAGCCTTTGTCCAGCATCACCGAGCGCCAAGTACAACAATTCTTTTGGAAGAACATCATTTGCCGGTTCGGAATCCCTCGGGTCCTCATCACGGACAACGGAACCCAATTCCAAAGTCAGAACTTCCAAACTTTCTGCGCAGACATCGGCATCCAGCAGCGTTTCTCCGCTATTTGCCACCCTCAGTCCAATGGCCAGGCGGAGAACGCGAACAGGCAAATCCTCGACGGCCTCAAAAAGTGCCTCGACAGTTCCCCCAAAGGGCTGTGGGTCGAAGAATTGCCTAGCGTGCTTTGGGCGCACCGAACCACCAAGAGGATCCCCACGGGGGAGACGCCGTTCAGTCTGACCTATGGGACAAAGGCGGTTATCCCCGTCGAGGTCGGCCTGCCTTCTCCCCGTATCATGGCCTTCGATGAAGCTGACAATTCGTCCGGCCTGAGGGCCAACCTGGACCTCGTCGCCGAGGTCAGAGAGAAGTCTTCAATCCGAAGAAGCATCTACCAACAACGGATTGAGAAGTTTTACAACAAGAAGGTCCGCCCCACAAATATCAAGGCGGGGGACCTCGTGTTACGAAAACTGTCCGTCTCTGACTTAACCAAGAAGAGGAAATTGGCTCCCAACTAGGAAGGCCCATACCGTGTAGTCGAGGCTATACGCCCTGGTACATACCGACTGGCAGATATGGACGGCCGGCTGATCAGCCGACCCTGGAACGCCGAGCACCTAATGAAGTTCCTGCAAGAGCGAGCATAGGTTCTAGCTTGGCTAATGTAAATAAAATTTTTTGTAAGCTTTCATGTGTAAAGGGCCATTTTAGCGACCCTCCCTATCATATATGAAAGAAATCTCTTTTTGTCCAACTCCAAACGCCTCGGTAGCCCCGACCTAACACCGGAAAATGGGATCGGCACCCGAGTCCTCACTCCGGTATCGTCCCCAATGTCTCGGTAGGTCCGACTCGGCTTCAGGCCAGGGAGTCTTCCTAACGCCCCGCGCCGATCCCTCACGGATCGACGGGGCCGAGCCTCACTTCCGCCATCATTCACTACACTATTGACCAGAGCAAAGAATGAAAAGAATTCTTTATTCATACTCCCTTATTAGTTCTGGAAAAACAAACAAAGACCGTTACAGGACCATTCCATTCATCTCAAACTGAAGGAAGCCGCCATCTTAGGGCCCCTCGGGTCCGACGAATGGCGGGACCACTCCGACCGAACGACTAGGAGCCCTCTCCTCGTCATGATGGTCCTTAGGCTCAGCCACGGTCGACACACCAGCCACAGAGCTTTGGGCATCAACTGGTCGCACACGCTCCAACAGCCGCAACACAGAGGGAACCCCCTCCGCTCGCCGACCTCCTGAGGAGGATGCCGAGACACCCAGCATCGTCTTGTAACGGTGTATCTCCATCTCCTTCTCCACAATGACATCACGAAGTAGCCTCTCAGAGGAGGGCCTCAGCACCGAGGCACTCGACATGGTATATCCGAGACCAATGCTCCCGAGCTCCCGATCCACCATCGCCCTCCTCAGTCGGCTCGCCTCCTCACTTAGGGCTTCAGACTTGTTCTGATAATAGTTAAAGGCCGCATCAGTGTCACGAGCCCCCCTTCGGTAGCGAACCAACGTGGCCTCCAGGGCCTCAACCTTGCTCCGGAGCCACGCCACGTCGGAACGACGGGGGTCCACCTCGGGAAGGGGAGCCGCAACCTACAAGAGAACCAGCCCACTCAAAATACATAAGCAAGGGGGTTCGGAAATATCCGAGGTCAAAACACTTGGCCAGTAAAAAATCCTCTTTTATAAATGAAATTACTTCATACAAAAAATGCGGTCGCCAGTTCGCGGTAGGCAAATACAATCAGAAGATGGAAAAAGAAAGACAAAACTATACAACTTGTTTTCCCACCTCGACTTCGGTCGGGTTCACGGGGAGGTCGGCAGCCGGGTCATCAACGGGCCCTTCTTCACGAGGAGTCTTCGGTGTCCCCTCGATCTCCATGTCGTAGTCGAAGTTGGACAGGTCGATGGTTGGGTAGAAGTGCCTCACATGACTGAGGGCCTTCGCATAGCACTCATCCTGGGCTTTGATCACTAGGAGCTGACCCGCCTCCGTCAACTCATCCTTCTCCTTGGCGAACTTCTTCTTCTGAGCCGCCATCTTCTTCGCCCATTCTGCTTCCTTGGCATCGAACTCGGTCTTCATCTCCGTCTCCCTCTTATGCGAGCCTTCGAGCTCTATCTTCATCTCCTTCATCTCCTACACGGCCTTGTCAGCCCGGTCCCGCTCCCGCTTCAAGGCCGCCTCATAAAGGCCTCTCACGTAGGCCCCCTGAACGGTCGCCTGCAGTAACCAAGCACTACTAAGAAAACTTCCTTTACAAACATTTCAAAAGGCAGGAGGGGTCGGCAGACTTACCAGCACATTAGCCTGCACGAGGCGCGTGTACGCATCCTCCAGGCCCTCGGCGCTCATCTCCGCGCGGTCCCGGGGGGTCACCAGCTTATTCGCGACCTCGACAGCCTGGCACCCTCGGGCTAAGCAGTCACCCTCACGGATCGACCAAGCTGGCACCCACGGTCGCCGCAACCTCTCCTCTACCTCTGTCTCCACCAGGGGACCCTTCCCCTTATCAAGACCACCTGCCTTGCCCTGGTCCGAGCTCCCCTGAATCGCCACCTCCTTGCCCGTCTCCGAGTGAGTCCTTTTGCCCCTCGGCTGAACTGGGGCCTCGGAGACCACCTGGGACGACCCCCTCGTCCTTATCGCGTCCCCCTTCACCTCGGTCTTCTGCTTCTTCATGACGAGCCTCTTTGCCTTGATTGATTCGGGATCCATACCTGCAAAAAGATCCATTAAGAACAATGAGCGCAAAAGAACAACAAGACCAAGAGAAAAGGAACAACTACATACAAAGCACGGTCGGGCTCAGTCCGACGCTCGCCAGGTGACCCTCCGTCACCTTCGGCCAACTGATACTGTGCGACAGACGGAGGCGCTCAACAAACCTCCACTCCTCGGCCGTCAGGTCCCTCGGCCTCGGCGCTTTGAAGCTCGCCTTATAATGGTTCCATCGAGTAGGGATGTCCCAAGGCTCCTTGCTCCGGATCACCAAATATTTTTTCTTCCACTCCTTGATGGAGTCCGGGTGACCGTGGACGACCTTCCCCTTATTCCGAGGCGAGATATAATAAACGCCCTCCGACTCCCCCGACGAGCTGATCCCCAACATCGCTCAGAACACATTCAGCCGGAGGGGTACCTTCTGCTCCTCGCAGAGCAGCACAAAGCAGATAATCTGCTTCCACGAATTCGGCCCGTACTGCATTGGGGCCAACTTCGCCCAGTTGAGCACCTCCTTGATGAACGGATGCATCGGCAGCCTCAGTCCGGAGCCGAAGGCATCTGTAGGGAAGAAACAGTACCAGTCTGGCAGAGGATCGGTGGGACGAAGCGTCGGGCTCGGCAGCATCAATTCATACTCCGGCCCGATGTGGAAATGCGACCGCGCAACATCCAAGTCACCATCTTCCAGCATCGTCGGAATCGAGTCCATCTTTACAATCTTCCGACTTGGCGAATAAGGTTGGACCCTAAACAGCACCGTGTCAGAAAGATTATCGGGGTACCGCCTGAAGTGGTCCGGCTGCGCTGGAGACCCCGTCACAAGGTTCCGAACGACAGGCGCCTTGCTCGAACCCTCGGCCTTGACCCCTTTCTTTCTCGACAGCCTCTTCTTCCGAGCCTTCTCCGGCGAGGGGGTGGACAAACGCTCAAGGCCGGCACGGAGGGCAAACCTACCCTTCGAACTTTGGAGCCCCTCCCTCTGCCTCTAGTCTGAGCCTTGGCTGCTTCACCTTCCCCTTCACTATCTTCCCCCTCGGAATCCGAGCCCACTATCTCCACAACGTCAGTGCTGTTACTCGCCTCCTCAGATTCGCTACTCTCCACCACGAAAGGTTTCCGAGAGCGTAACGGCCTCACATTATATACTGGCTCCTCCTCGCATACTGGTTCCTCCCACGAAGTCGAATTGGAGACAGGGTTCCCTTCCCTCCTCGACGTCGACGCAGAAGAGCCAGACTGAGCCCTATCCATCTGTGCCTAACAAAAGAAACTTACAAACTAACCTTTGGGATGCCTCGGACTGACGATCCGGTGCCGCTAAACAGTCAAGCCGAACGCTGAAGTGTTTGATTTCTTTTTAAGAAGGCAGCAGAAGAGAAATAAACGGAATGGGGAAGAAGGGGGGGATATTTATAGAGGGAGAGGCGACACCTCAATTTTCGCGTTACTGTTCCTCGAATAGCGTGCGTCTGCCACCAATGGAATCGCGCCACGTCATCCTCGAAACTAGCGCTGCTGACGTCACCTAGCGCCGGTTGGAGACCACACAGAGGTCGGTTCGGATGAAGTGCTCGGCAAAGAAAAATTTTTTACTTAAGATTTAAGGCGCCGTCCTTAGACAAGCGCCCCGGGCTCCAGGGCTCAGTCGGCTCCCCTCTCACCCGCGAGCAGCTCGGGGCTTACGGCCTCGGCAGCCGAAACCCCGAACTGTTCGAGGGTGGGAGAAAAGCCACCATCGCCTGGACCCCTATCGGAAAGCAGATCGGCCCACCTCCAATCTCTAACTCCCCTGGGCTAACAGACCATCAGAAACTGTCAGCACCAGAAGGAAGACAGAGATCGGAGACGACCCATCTATCCGAGGCTCCTCAGCCCCAGGTCCGAAATTCGGTTGATACCCCTCCCGTCTGAATCTTTCTCGGGCGAACAGCTGTGTCAGGGACGTCCGACCCGAAAAAGGATCCACATGGCAAGGTCACCACCAGTCCGAGGTCCCCAGGGTTAAAACCTTTCAGTACCGTATCCCTCGAGCCCGGACTACGGCCGCCATCTCTTCTGCCGTGTTCTCCCCGGACCTTGACACTCACATCGAGGCCGTCAGGAACGGGAAAAGAACAAGGCAATAGAGTGACCACCCGTCCAACGCTCTCAGGGTCAAAATTTTGCAAGACAGACGTCCGCCGAAGCAGACACCTCTGATGGCCGATAGACCACCCTTGCTGTGATCAAACCCGCTGTGGGGGGAGGAGTATTTATAACCTCCCCCATAGACCTGCCATTATGACATTGGGAAAGCAAAACGACGGAAGCCCATGCGCCATGCATTTATTTGGCGGCACCATTAATGCCCCTAGGAAATTGGTATATTGCACAGATCCCGGAGTGCCTTTAATGCTCCGCAAAGACAGCAGGCCGACCCGCTCAAACATTCTAAGGCACAACGGTTCGCCATCACCCTTGCCGACCCATAATCCCTCGCCAGCTCGAGGTTCGGTCTAGCACCAGGGTAGTCTTCTCAGGAAGACACAACGGTTCGCCATCATCCTTGCCGACCCATAATCCCTCGCCAGCTCGAGGTTCGGTCTAGCACCAGGGTAGTCTTCTCAGGAAGGCTCAACGGCTCGCCATCGCCCTTGCCGACCCATAATCTCTCGCCAGCTCGAGGTCCGGTCTAGCACCAGGGTAGTCTTCTCAGGAAGACACAACGGTTCGCCATCATCCTTGCCGACCCATAATCCCTCGCCAGCTCGAGGTTCGATCTAGCACCAGGGTAGTCTTCTCAGGAAGGCTCAACGGCTCGCCATCGCCCTTGCCGACCCATAATCCCTCGCCAGCTCGAGGTCCGGTCTAGCACCAGGGTAGTCTTCTCAGGAAGACACAACGGTTCGCCATCATCCTTGCCGACCCATAATCCCTCGCCAGCTCGAGGTTCGGTCTAGCACCAGGGTAGTCTTCTCAGGAAGGCTCAACGGCTCGCCATCGCCCTTGCCGACCCATAATCCATCGCCAGCTCGAGGTCCGGTCTAGCACCAGGGTAGTCTTCTCAGGAAGACACAACGGTTCGCCATCGCCCTTGCTGACCTATAATCCCTCGCCAGCTCGGGGTTCGATCTGGCACCAGGGTAGCCTTCTCATGAAGGCCCAGCGATTCGCCATCCCATTTCCACGACCATAAACACTCCTCCACGGCTAACTCCCGCACCCCCGCAGAAGTGGGGGGCTTGTGTGGTAGGGTAAAAATGGCCTGGGGCCCAACCAGGGCCCAGGATGGCTCTCGCTCAAAAATAAGAAAAACAACAATCCGGCTCGGCTTCGGACCATTACAGGGTCGGCACCGAGCCACAAGTTCACCCCCACAGAACTGGTCTCCTCGTATCCGACGAGCCTCGATGGCCCTCAGCCTCCGATCCGCGATAGCCCCACAGGTCGTCCACCCAGTCTGGCAAGGAATGAGGATGACCTGGCACGACCTAGGCCATCCGATTCCCCCAGAGGTACAGGAGCCCCATGATCAGCCATGTCAGCTCCAAATACTACCTAGGGCTTTGCCACGTCAACCCTATACCACTCTTGGCACTGCCACGTCCGCCTTAAACCCCCTGGGCCTCCTGCCACGTCAGGCCCATGGGCTTTCGGGTTCAGACCCGGCCCCCAAGCGGATCCAAACCCGGTTGAAATTCCCTATAAATACCAGATCCTCACCCACCTTTTCAGGTAATCAATCTTTGCCACTAAAACTCTCCTAGTTATTGTTACTCTCTCACAGAGACTGACTAGATCGTCGGAGGGTCCGCCACCGGGATAAACCCCGGTGTTTCAGGACCGCCTGCAGGTACTCGAGGCGAGGCCATCCGAGCCGATCCTCATGCGCCGAAGCGAGCCCCTCGCTCACCGTCCGGCACCGTACCCTTCCCTCATTACAAATTGAGTCCGAACTCACACCTGGTGCATCCACACTGCGACCAAAAACAAACCGCATCAACTACGTTTACTTCAACTATTATTTTCTCTCTCATTTCTATATACGATTATCCGTGAAGTCCGATATTAAAATTTCACAGCCATCTCAACTATTGAATTTTGTTGTAGTTCTAATTTTTTAAATTAAATTTGTTTGTTGGTTTTTCGCTTCTCACTCTCTCTTTCTCAATCCTCCTATTGTTTTTTAGATTCTCTTTTTTAGCATATACATCATAGATTATTTTGTATTTTTCACATACAATATTAAAACACTAGATTTTTTTTACCTACACTACTACTATAAACCATTTACCATGTCTAGATCGCGAGGTAGCGTCCGGAGCCAAAGTGGACAAGATTCTACTAGCTCTTCACATCAAATTCGATCATTCCCACAATTAGAACTCGAATATAACCCCATGCTAAACATAGGTTCTCACGATATTCCTCCACACGACATAGAACAAGAAATGCATGATTTTGAGACACAAACATAACGAACCGAATCCACACAACCCCCCACTAGTAGTAGAAGAACTAGAGGGAAAACTAGTGATTGACACAAATTTTATATATTTATTCCCGACGAGGGGAGTTCCGATGTAAGACATAAAATTTGTATAACTTGTAACAATACTTACAAATGGAAGAAGGGCGAGGGAACGAGTACTATTAAACGACACATTCAAAATGTACACCCCGAACTAGTGAAAGACCAACAAAAATTTAGCCCTAGGACCGGACAAATAAATAGCCACTCATATGATCCCAAAATTGTTCGTCGAAAAATGGTCCGACTAGTTATTAATGACGAGTTACCTTTTCCTATTAATGACAAGTTACCTTTTCCTATTCCGAGGGTAGGAATGTAGAGTATTTTAACCAAAATGCACTAAATCATTATTTTAAAAGAATCCCTAGAAATATACTCAAGGCCGATTGTTTTAAAGTTTACAATGAAATGATATATGCTTTAATTGTACTTTTATTTTATTTAACTTGTAGAGTGTCGTTAACTTCCGATTGTTGGAAAGGTTGTAACGATATTCTAATGATGAACATAACCTGTCATTGGATCGATAGTGATTGGATGATACAAAAGAGAACCATATCACTTGCCGCTTTGTTGTATTCCCATTGTGGTGTGGTTATTGCAACTCGTATTTTTGAAATTTGTGATTTATTTCATATTTGTGAAAAAAAATTCATAGTAGTTTTGATAATGCATATAATAATGCTTCGATTAGTACATTAAAAACAAAATTAGCTCCTCCATGTGATCAAATTTTCTATGTTAGATGTGCATGTCATATTTTAAATTTATGTGTATAAGATGCTTTGAAAATAGTCGAACCATTTGTATATAACATTAGAAATTGTGTACATTTCATCACTTTAAGTGACCTTATGTTTTAACAATTTAAAGCATGGTGTACTCTTAAGGGGGTATATTATAGAAAATTTCATAAGGATATTAAACACTGATGAAACTCTACTTTTGATTTATTAAATGTTGTTACTCAATATAAAACATGTATAAATAACTTTTGTCTTGCAGAAAATATGGAAAATTTTCAAATGACTTCCGAATCATGGTTTTATATCGAATTTTTGTTAAAAATTTTATAACATTTTAAAACCGCAACTATATCATTTTCAAAATCTTATGATTCTACTTCTAGTAGTATTTTTATTTCACTAATTACTATGATGTAAACTTTTCAAGAAATGATTGATGATACTTAAATTAGCCATATTGTTAAACCCGCATACACTAAATATTTGAAGTATTTTAGTCATCTTCATATGTTTTATTGTATTGCTACAGTTATGGATCCTTGTATAAAATTTGCGGGCACGAAGAGTTTGATTGAAATATATTTCACTTTACTTGGAGATGAATTTGAAATTGACTGCGACACATTTTTAGTAAGCTTTGAATCGACATTGAATAACTTGTATAATTATTATGATAGAACTTTTGCATCTAGTAGTACAACAAGTATAGTTACTTATTATCCTTCTATTTCTAGAGGTAAGGGTAAGAGTGCATTAGAAGATGTCACTGCTAATTTACTTGCTCGTATTCAATCAAAACAATTCTAGGACTAATTGTTGGATATATAGGTATATTCACACAATATGAATAAAATTATGTGTAATATTATTCTATGGGTAACACGTGTGTTACGCGTACTAATTGTATGGATATCGGAACGCGGGTTGACTGGATTGAGAAACCAGTACCCAAACCAGTATTTATCCGATAAATACTGGCTTGTGATAGTAGTATAGGTATTCCAATCATGATACCTAGGGTAAATATCTCAAGCACCTTAGTCTAGAATAATAACCCTAATTTCTATTGTTATAATCTCTCATAATCTCTAACAATCTTAAGATATTTAGTCTATTTTAAATTGTGAGATTTAAAAAGAGAGAGATCAATGGATCTTGAGATTGCACCTCCCGTCATCGTCGTCATCGATCAAGTTCAGCATCGTCAGTCGCCGCCACCTATTCCTGTGCGTCGCCGTCATTTTTCATCCCGCCATCGTCGTTCGCAAGTGGTGAAGGGAAAGACCCACGACTGAATCCACCGATGATCTCCTTCCTCTTTCTTTGTTGGATCTTGAGAGTCAGATCCAACCAAGTTGAATCCAAACCACAAATCATCTTCCACCCTGGTTTGATTTGTTGTTTGGTGTGTGATTGGCCTCATTGAATCCTGTTGGTGTTGCTGTGTGCTGCTGTGTGTGGATCCCCTGGTGTCGGATCCAAACCCGCAACCTGAATCCACTCATTTGATCATCAAGTCCGATCCCGGTGAATGAATACTGGTGAGAATGAACTGGATCCTAGTGATCCGGATGCTGAGTTTCTATTCGATTGCTGACGTGGCCGGAGAGCTTCGAGTCGTGGTGGGGAAGGCGGAGGTCACCGTCGCAGCCGCCACCGTTGCCGTGCCTAGCCCCAGATCGCTGGTGCCTCTTCTTCCACCTTCTTCTCATAGATCTTCATATGAGATCAAATTAGAGAAGAGAAGACCCAATCCAGATCTGACCTAAATTATTCCATTGGGTAGAAATTGCTGTTTGGTGTTCGAGTGGTTGGAGCAGTTCCAGTCCAACAGCTGCTTTATTGGTTAGAGATTTATGTTTGGTGTTTGGACTGTTAGAGCAGATCCAGATTCAGCCAAAAGGAATCAGAACTGGATCTAACCAATGGAGACAATCCATTGGGTATTATTTTGTATTACGTGTTTGGGGAGAAGACTGGAACTTCTGCAGCGTACTTCCAATTCAGATCTAAATTAAAGATAAGTTCTTCACCAAATTTAAATTTTTATTTAATTATTTGTTTGAATTTTGTTGCTAAGTGCTAAAGTTTAAAACCGTATTATGCATTATTTAATTAAATACAAATTTGAATAACTGCTTTGGCTACGTGCTAGGGATCAAATATTTATTTTGATAAATTATAGACTTTGACTATAAAATTGAATCTCCAATTAAATTGTTGTGAATTAGATAATGCTAATAATTTATTTAATTGACTAATCTTTAACAATTTGATGAATGCAGGAACTTCAAAGTTACTTACAAGTTGTGTGTATTGGAGACGATGAATTTGCATCACGGTACGATAAGTCTGCACTACGCAGGTTTCTCCATCGAATTTGGAAAACACTTCTAACTTGAAGTGTCGGTATGATCTACTCTAATCTCTTAGTATTTTTATGTGATAAATGTGTTAACGTTGTGTGCGTTTGATCACATGTTTGGGAGTTTTAGATCAAAATTATTCTCACTTTGAAACTAGCATGTTTTAAATTGTTTAGTGTGCCTCGTCATACTATGTGATGCGGTTTGTTTTTGGGATGTGGCTGCAACATGTGTGAGTTCTCTCAATTTGTAATTTAGTGGAAGCTTCGGTACTGGCTATACGCCCAACCCTCAGCTGAGGGAATGGCTTGGGAATAGGCAGGAGTGAGGTGAAGGCCGGATGCTCGGCTCGGATCTGGAGGCTCGGATCCGGGGGTCTTGTGTACCTGCTCTCGGCCTAGGAACACCGGGGTTGATCCCGGTGGTAGGCCCTCTGACGGTCTAGTTAGTCACTGAAAGGTAACAGTAGCTAGAGCTTTTTAGAGGAGAAAGATTGATTACCTTTGAAGGTGGGAGAGGGCCTGGTATTTATAGGCAGTGTGAAGCGGGTCTGGACCCGTTTGGACCGGGTCTGGACCCATTTTCCCATGGGCCTGATGTGGCAGAAGCCCATGGGGCTTAGGGCAGACCTGGCAGACCTGATGATCATGGGTGAGTGGTTTTTGAGGGGATCTTGTGGCCCAGGAGGGGCCACATCATCTGACCCATATCAAGAGCCCCCCACTCCTGGGGGGCCAGATAATCCAGCCATATAGGAGTGATTTTTTGCCTCGGTAGGAAGAGCGGAGTGGTGTGTACGGCGAAGAACGGGATTCGTATCTTCCTAAAGAGGCCAGCGGGGTAGGATGAAGGGGATCCCCTCTTGGAGTCACGAGGGGTGTCGGGTGCTGAAGAGTAGGAGCTTGCTTTGCCGAGCATCGAGGGTCGGGAGATGAGTCCCCTCACTTGTTGGAGAAGCAAGGGGGCGTTGAGATCCGAGGAGTAGGAGCTCGGTTTACCGAGCGTTAAGGATCGGGAGACGAGCCCCCTCACTTGTTAGAAAAGCAAGAGGACGTTGAGATCCGAGTAGTGGGAGCTCGGTTTACCGAACGTCGAGGGTCGGGAGATGAGCCCCCTCACTTGTTGGAAAAGCAAGGGGACGTTGAGATTTTTGTGACTCACTGTGCCATCCGAGCGCCGAGCCTCAAGCTGTATTGAGGAGAAATTTGGGGCTCGCGGTGCCATCCGAGCGCAGAACCTTAAGTTGAATTGAGGAGATTTTTGTGGCTCGTGGTGTTATCCGAGCGCTGAGCCTCAAGCTGTATTGAGGAGAAATTTGGGGCTCGCGGTGCCATCTGAGCGCCGAGCCTTAAGCCGAATTGAGGAGATTTTTGTGGCTCGCGATGCCATCCGAGCGCCGAGCCTCAAGTTGTATTGAGGAGGAATTTGGGGTTCGCGGTGCCATCCGAGCACCGAGCCTCAAGCTGAATTGGGGATATTTTTGTGGCTCGCGGTGCCATCCGAGCACCGAGCCTTAATCTGTATTGAGGAGGAATTTGGGGCTCGCGGTGCCATCCGAGCGCCGAGCCTCAAGCTGAATTGAGGAGTTTTTTGTGGCTCGCGGTGCCATCCGAGCTCCGAGCCTCAAGTTGTATTGAGGAGGAATTTGTGGCTCACGGCGCCATTCGAGCGTCGTGCCTCAAGCTGAATTGAGGAGATTTTTGTGGCTTACGGTGTCATCCGAGCACCGAGCCTCAAGCTGTATTGAGGAGGAATTTGTGGCTCGCGACGCCATCTGAGCGCCGAGCCTCAAGATGTATTGAGGAGATTTTTGGGGCTCGTGGTGCCATCCGAGCGCCGAGCCTCAAGCTATATTGAGGAGAAATTTTGGGCTCACGGTACCATCCGAGTGCCGAGCCTTAAGCTGAATTGAGGAGATTTTTGTGGCACGCGGTGCCATCCGAGCGCCGAGCCTCAAGCTGTTTTGAGGAGGAATTTGTGGCTCACGATGTCATCCAAGCGTCGAGCCTCAAGTTGTATTGAGGAGGAATTTGGCAATCGCGGTGCCATCCAAGCGCCAAGCCTCAAGCTGTATTGAGGAGGAATTTGGGGTTCACGGTGCCATCTGAGCGCCGAGCCTCAAGCTGTATTGACAAGGAATTTGGGGCTCGCGGTGCTATCTGAGCACCGAGCCTTAAGCTGTATTGAGGAGGAATTTGGAGCTCGCGGTCCCATCCGAGCGCCGAGCCTCAAGCTGTATTGAGGAGGAATTTGGGGCCCATGGTGCCATCCGAGCGCCGAGCCTCAAGATGTTAGAAAAGCCTGGATAGCTCATAAGAAGCTGGCCATGCGTTGCAAGCTGTTGTATCGGCCGAGAGGGCTATGGGTAAAGAGGTAATTCGTACCCCATGCTGACGTCACAGACGCAAAAATCGAAGCGACTCAGATCCTAGTGGCCATTGGATCTTGATGATTAAGATCCAACGGTTAAATCTTTTTGCAAAAATCGAGGAGTCTCTTCCTCTGTTATAAAACTCCCCCCTCCCCTCTCCTTCATTTCCACACTTGCATTTTTCCTCTTCATAACAGGATTTTCCTTTATTGCCATCAACGACCTTTTTCCGGTTATCTTTTCGTTGCTCGATACTCTCAGGTTAGTATTTCCGATTCGTAATGTTGTGCGCTCCGTCTGGCTCCGAGGCAAGCTCGTCAGACCGTTCTGAGAAGGAAGGTGAGTCACCATCGACATCTCGGTCTCTGGGCGATTATGGAATCAAGAAGGAGGTTCAGTCAGATCTAGGGTCGGATGGTGGGGATGACGTAGTTTTTGTTGTGTAACCCTTGAGATCCGTATGCGAGGGAAGGAGCCCATGAAGGAGGGTGAGTCTGAAGGGTACCTCGAGGGAGAGGGGGTGTTGAGGATGAGGAGGACGAGGAAGAAGACCCCGAGGCAGAAGAGATTGGCCTGGAGGACGACCAAGATGAGCCTGATCAGGGGGCCGAGGAACACGATGGTCAGGGAGACGAAGAGGAAGGAACCGCAAGAGGGGCTACCGAGGATGAGGATGATCTCTTGCCTCTTCCCCCATTAGCGACCCCGTCTCCAGAGAGGAAGCCTCGCCCTCGTAGGAGAAAGCAGAAGTGGGTCCGTCCGGATAGCCCCCTACACCAGATAAATATGGCTCTGGACCAGGGTTCGAGTACGCCCCCGTGTCCTCTAGAAACCCGGGGTCGATCAGGATGTATCCTGACGACGTTGAGGGCCTTGTTGCGTTCACCTCCCTGCTGCGGGACGAGGGTCGGGAGATGATAAAGATGGACAGCATCCAGTGCGTCTTGAAGGCGGGTTACTTGCATATCCTGAGGGCAGCCTACTTTATCCCGAAGGAGTTCAAACTTCTGATACCGAACCTTAGAATCCGTCCGACCACAGCTCTTGAGTCGAGCTACTATATGTTTTCCGAGGACGCCTTCGTCTCGGGGCTTAGGCTGCCACTGCGCCCCTTCATCGAGAGGGTTTTGAATTAGGCAAAGTTGAGTCCGATACAGTACGGTCCCAATTCGTGAAAACACTTGATCTGCTTCATCTCGAAGTGTCAGGAGAAGGGGATCAAGCCGAGGCTTACATATTTCCGCGCTATCTTAGGGATGAGCTCGCTCGGCGATGTGGAGGGGATATTCTACCTTTCGCCGCGACCTCACAAGAAGGTGATGCACGGTCATCCGGACTCCATCAAAGGGTGGAAGGAGAAGTACTTCATAGTCCGGAGCGAGCAGTCTTGGAAGATTCCAACCGCTTGGAACTTCGGCAAGTCGAACCATAAGCCCCCGAAGCGAAGTGAGTTGTCGGAGAAAGAATGGGTGAAGGTGGAGAGGATCATTGGAGGGCACAGTATAGGGTGGCCGCATGTGACGGAGCTGCACTTAGTCCGAGCCAGACTGAGCCCAGCCGACCCTAGTATGTTTTTGTTCTGAATGCGTTTATCTTTCTGCCTTTGTGTTAACATTTGCTTCTTTTACTCTCCTTTTGCAGAGATGACGGCCAAGCAGCTCGACAACCGATAGGCCTTGTTGGCCGTAGTCGCCAAGAGGAGGGCGGACAAAGAGGAGAAGGCTGCCACAGATGCGGGTCCTAGTCAAGGGCCAGCCTTGATGATGGTGGAGCCCTTTCCGAAGAAGGCAAAGAAGCACCACCATGCGCCGAGGTCATCGAAGGAATTGGGGGCAAGCTCCGGTAGCAGAAAGGAGGCCGAGGCCTCGGAGCAGAGGCTCCCTCCACCCCGCCCCAATGCCGAGCAGATGGTGGGGCAGCACGGTCTGAGGCTGCACTCTCCGAATTGGGCGGTGAAGGCAGGGGATATCCTGCTCGAGGGTCCGGTAGTCATGGAGGTGGTAAAGAATATCGCCACGGAACGGGACCGAATGTTCCTGGTGATGCAGACGTCCGAGACGGCCTTCATAAGGTGGTCTCAGGCGTAGCTCTCGGTAAGTGTTTGGAATTTGCTCTAAGTGTAGAATTTAGGATTTCCTCTAACTCATTCTCCCTCGGACATGCGGTGCTTCACGGGCAGCACTTTTACAAGTGCTTGGAGAAGGAGGTCTTCGTTGAGAGGAAGAATGCAGAGAAGTACTTCCACGAGGCGACTAAGCTGATGGACGAGCTGAAGGAAGCTCGGAACACCGAGGTTCTTCATCAAGCTCAGATGGCGTCGCTTTCCGACCATCACAAGAACGAGTTGGCGCACTTCAAGGCAAAGGCCCGGGTGGAGGCTGAGAATGTGCAGAAGGCCAAGGAGGAGGCGGAGATCACCATGGTAAATACTCTGATCCTGGCCCAGGATGAGGCCTATGCCAAGGCGAAGGAGCATTTCCTGCTGATCTACCCGAACAAGAGGGTCGACCACCTCCACTACAACTGGCAGCCAGAGCATCTGCCCACACCCGGTGGCGAGGAGATGGGGGACCCTCGACAAGAGGAGGTCGGGGGTGACCCGGCCGATGAAGAGGTGTTGTCCCTCATCAAAATTAGTTTAGGACTTTCTCTCTTTTGATTTTGTAAATGCCTTATGCGGACTGGTCACCGCCTTTTGTAATACAAATTTTTTGAATTTATAAAAGATTTTTGGGCGATACTCTATGACTTGTGTTTTTCTTCGCTTCTCTTTGTAACTTGTTGTGTTTCCCGTCCTCTTGATAGACTCGTAAGGTCCTTGGCACCGACCTTGGCTCTGCCAAGGTCCCCTGGGTCCGAGCTGAGTTTGGGGCCACGGAGAGTGTCCTAGCTCGGCATTGTAAGCAGACTCGGGATCGAGATGCTGTTATGAATTATTTTATGAACAAGTCTAGGGAGCTCAACCTGGAGGTTGCTCGCCTGAAGAAGGCCATAGCCGACCGGGACCGGTGGGCAGTTGAGACGAACTGGACGATCTCGGATGCCTCGACTGGGCGACCGGCTTCGGAGTCCTTTCTTCGAGAGTTTGTTGTACAGAAAGAGTTGGAGATTCATAGGCTGAAGCTCATGCCAGGCTGTCACGCCCCGCTTCCTACTATACAGAAATACAGGCACGCAACTGAGGTCCAACAAATGATATACATCATTCATAAGCTGTATAATTATAAGCTCAATGAGATATTTATAACACATTCACACAGGCAAATATAATGATCACATGAGCTGAAAATAGAATAACTATCATTTGAATAATACATCAATATTGGGTCAAGATGCCCGGGGATACAAGGTGCCAGAATTGAAATAGTATGATAAGCAGTTCGCTATAATAACTAGATAAATAGCGACTAAAAGAAAAACAACATGAAGTGGTAATAAAGTGGCAACGATCGTCTAGAAAGTCTGTTCCACGAGTCCATCAGTACCTGTATAATTATTAACTCAAAGAAAAATAGAAAAGTACCCATTAGAGCAAGCTTCGGATAGCAAGTAGCAACAAGTAGTAAAAGGGGTAATATAACAAGATATAACATGGAAGAAACAAGAAGTAGTAGTGCAAATACAATATGGAAGGAAGTAAGAAACTGGGACAATATGATCATGTAACTAATAACCGTAAACTAGTGTAATCAAGACTTCAAAGTATAATCAATTGATACCCAAGTCTCACTTAATCAATAATCATGTAATTAAAAATTGAGAGTCATGTAATGAAGATTTATGTAATCAATAATCATGTAATCAAGAATCGAGAGTCATGTAATGAAGAGTCATGTAATCAATAATCATGTAATCAAGAATCATGCTTAGTGGAAATCTCAAGTTTATCTGTTTTATTAACTTATCTAATGCACATAATCCTGTGTCCCATACCACAAGTTCGGTGCATATCAGTCATGTGACGTTTAGAATTAAGTAGTGAATTCTATAGGATTATGTACTGGGGTCTTCGAGTGATAGTATCAAGACATGTAATCAAGAATCATGTAATCGAGAATTATGTAATCAAGAATCAAGAATCACTATTACGAGAAACACAGGCCCCCTTCTGAGTATACTCTCCTATATTGTCCACTATTAATTCGTACCCTTATAACCCCGACTTGTTATTCTTTTATAATTAATTATGAACATGCAGTTGGTACGACTAATGGAACGGTGTAACCAAGACAGTTAATTAAGAATCAAGAAAAATATCAATGGCGGTAATCATGGGTATGAGATGTAAAACGAGTACATGTATCGAAAGTAGTTATTATAGAATTATCAAGTGGTATAAAATGCATGCTATCAACCTATTATATCTATGCAAGTTATTATTACAAGAACAATAATACACTGAGTTTATTAAATATGAAAAATAATGGGTTTATATGCAAAAACGTAGAGATGAATTTTTAGACAATTTGACATATCTGCATTCAAATTCACTTTTCCGTTGTTACAGAAAAGTAAATCCAATTCCGTCAGAGATTCTAGAAAGTAGACTATCTTTCGGTTCCAATGCATATTCACACTATACATTCTAGAAGAAGTAGCTATGCATACAAATTCATTATTCGCTGGTTTCGATGTTTCGCGCGCATTCTAGATATTCAGAGTCACAATACTAAAATCGTGATATCATACAATCTATACATCGGATTAAGAAACAGTAAGATGTTCTGAATATCTAGACTCGAAGGGCTACGATTTTCATGTAGAAAGTTCTTCTATCCAGTATCGGGAACATGGTCAAATTCTCAGTACAAGAGACCGGTTAGTGGTCCCGTGCAGGTTTAGAAATTTATGATATGACAGTACTAAAATCGTGATATCTCACAATCTATACATCGGACTGAGAAAATGTAAGATGTTATGAATATCTTGACTCGAAGGGCTACGATTTTCATGTAGATAGTTTCTCGATTCAATATCGGAAACATGGTCGAATTCTCAGTACAAGAGACCGGTTAGTGATCCCGTGCAGGTTTAGAAATTTACGATATGACAATACTAAAATCGCGATATCTCACAATCTATACATCGGATTCAGAAACCGTAAGATGTTCTGGATTTGGGACTCGATGGGCTAAGATTTCCATGTAGAAAATCTTCAATCATGTATCGGAAATATGGCCGAATTCTTAGTGCAAGATCAAGAAATTTAGAGATAGCAAAGTTGAATATTCGATATTCGATAACACGATTCGAAATGTGTTAACGGCTCACTCTTGAGTTGATATAGCATGGAAAAAGTGATTAGAACGGAATTTGACAATAAAATATAATAATAACTAGACTACTTGTCACGAATCCAAGAAAAAATGCTTGTACGAGAACAAAAAAGAGTGTACAAGATACTTGCCTTATAACGTGACGATTTCGGTGGTGGTGTTAACCATGGAAAGAAGAAGCGATGTCGATAATGGACGGCGGCACAATGGCAAAAAGAATGGCAGCAAGACGAAAACGAGTTAGCAACGGTAGCAACGGTGAATGACAACAACAATAAGGTGGCGCGGCGTGCGGAGACGGAGTGAGTTTGGGTTGTTTTTCGGGGTTCACGGGACCATAGAAACGGAATCGTCGGCTCAAAGGTGGAGGATAAAGTGGAGCTCGGGTTGAAGAAGGCAGAGGAAGAATGAAGAATGAGACGTAGAGATGAGGGGTTTATGTGTTATGTGCATGTGTATATATAGAGAAAGAAAGGGAGAGAGACAAGATGATGAATGCATGCATGGTGTGTATATATATATATATAATATGCATGCAAGTGTATGCATGTGAATTATTATATAGGTAGTGTAGTGCTAGGTATGGAAAATGAGAGGGGTTAGTGGGGATTATGTTAGAAAATAAGAACTAGGAGGAGAAGTCAGGAGTAGGAGTTAGGTTGTAGGAGAAAAATGAGAGGGAGAGATTGGCGTATGCAGAAGTAGGGATTATAGGGAGGGAGAAAAAGAAGCGTAGGGAGGAAGAAAATAAGGTGTAGGAGAGTTAGGTTAGCTGTTGGATTAAAAATTAGAATTAGGATTAGGATTAATCAGGGTTAAAGTTTGTATTTAAACTCCAATCGAAAAATCACAAAATTATGGAATTGATCAGAAAAATATTCTGGCTCTACATAAAAAGTCCAAAAAGAAGCAAAATAAAATTGATCTGAAAATTGAAGTATAAAAATTCACGTAATAAAATACGTACAACTGGAACAGGGAGTTACATAGGCACCGGTCTACTCGAGGAGGCGAGCAATTCCGTATTGGGGCCTTCCCCGACTTTTTTCATGGAGACGGCCCAGCCCGTCGACGCACAGAGCTCCGTTGCCTGGGTGCCCTCGCTGGACGGACCGGCGGAGCGTGCGAAGGGTCCCGCGGGGAGCACCGAATTTGAGTTTTAAGCCGAACGATGAGCGATTTGTAAATTTTTTATTGTATTGTGTGGCCGTTTCTGGCGCTCCATGAGTAATAAAATTTCAATTTCTCTGCTTTGAAAATTTGTTAAGTGAGACTGGCAGGGTCGTAGCTTGAGGCCCTTGTTGAGTGGGGCATCGCTCGAGGTCGGGGCTACGTTCGGGAGCTGAACCGCTACGCCTCACAGGTTGCCTGTAATAAGAGACGTTTCGCCTTCCGATAAAAAATAATGGTGACGCTTCACCTTCCGCCGTTTGAACATTCTGTTGTCATTAATGAGCTGCTCAGGGGGGCTATATAACCCCCATCCCCATCCAGAAATTTGTCAGAGAAAAACTTACAATCCCGTGGGTTCTCCTCACTGGTGGCTTGCCTGCCATCCTCTGACAATTTGGGATAACGGCTCCGAGGGCCGTTTACCCCAAGTTGTCAGTGGTTGAAAGATTGGCCGACCTCGGGAGGAGAGCTTTGGGTGCTCTGCCGAAGGCGAGTGCCCTACTACGGAATTGTTTGGCCGAGAATCCCGGATCGGTGGCTCCCCTACCACACTCTAGCATTTTTGGGTAGACAGCCCGGAGGGCAGCCTGCCCAAGAATGCTAGCGTGTGAGAGTGTACTAACCAAGGTTCGGGGGCTCGAAGAGCCTTATGGGAGAGAGTCCCGGATAGGTGGCTTTCCTGCCATCCTCGAGCATTTTTGGGTAGACGGCTCCGAGGGCGGTCTGCCCCGGAGTGCTCGCGGGTGAAAGATAGGTCACCCAGAGGTTCGGTGCTTGGAGCTTCTTTTGGGTGAGGGTCCTGGGTCGGTGGCTCCTCTGCATCCCTCGAACAATTCGGGGTTTTGGGCTCTAAGGACCGCAAACCCCGAGTTGTTCGCGGGTGAGAGGTGGGCCAACCAAAGACTTGAGGCCCGGGGCGTTTGCCTGAGGGCGAGCGACCTAAATATTTAATAGAAAACTTTTGAGTGAAGGTCGCGTGGTTTAAAAATGGCCAAGGCCTTGCTCGAGGTCGACGCCGAGCTTTCATGCACGCTCTATGGTAGATAGTATGGGTGTAGCTGGAAGTCATCGCCGAGCGCATAAGCTGTAGGGCTTGAAAAAGCCCAGGCCATGCTCGAGGTCGATGCCGAGCTCCCATGCCTTAGAGAAGCTTGTTATGAGTGTAGCTGAAGGTCGTTGCCGAGCGTAAAGGTCGCATGGCTTGAAAAAAGCCAAGGCCTAGCTCGAGGTCGACGCCGAGCTCCCATACCTGTTCTCGGGTAGATAGTACGGGTGTAACCGGAGGTCATCGCCAAGCGCATAGGCTGCAGGGCTTGAAAAATCCCAGGCCATGCTCGAGGTCGAGGCCGAGCCCCCACACCTTAGAGAAGCTTGTTATGAGTGTAGCCGAAGATCACCGCCGAGTGAAAAGGTCGCATGGCTTGAAAAAGCCAAGGCCTTGCTCGAGGTCGATGCCGAGCCCCCATGCCTTGTTCTCGGGTAGATAGTATGAGTGTAGCTGAAGGTCATCTCCGAGCGCATGGATCGCATGGCTTGAAAAAGCCAAGGCCCTGCTCGAAGTCGATGCCGAGCCCCCATACCAAGAGAAGATGTTATGAGCGTAGCCGGAGATCATCGCCGATCATAAAGGTTGCATGGCTTGAAAAAGCCAAGGCCTTGCTCGAGGTCGATGCCGAGCCCCCATACCTTGTTCTCGGGTAGATAATATGAGTGTAACCGAAGGTCATCACCGAGCACATGGGTCACATGGCTTGAAAAAGAGAAGGTCCTGATCTGTCTGGCGCCTGCTTGGTGTGCTAGGGTGAGTCCCACGATCATAGCCTCATATTCCGCCTCGTTGTTGGAGGTTAGAAAGTTGAGGCGGAGAGAATATTGAAGAATGAAGTTGTCGGGTCCTCGCAAAATGATGTCTGCACCGCTCCCCGCTTCGCAGGAACGTAAACTTCCCACGTCTGGTCGGTCTCTCCGCTGTCGGGTTGCTCGGAGATGGTGCATTCTGTGATGAATTCGAAGAGGGCTTGTCCCTTGATTGTCGTCCTTGGCTGATAGCCAATGTCGTATTGATTGAGCTCAATCGACCACTTGACCAGTCGGCCGGAGCTCTCGGGCTTGTGGAGTACGACCTTCAGTGGCTGGTCCGTGAGGACCTGTATTGAGTGTGCCTGGAAGTAAGGGCGGAGTTTTCGAACGGCCATGACCAGGGCGTACACCACCTTCTCCATTTTTGCATACCTGGTTTCGGCCGAGAGCAGAACCTTGCTCACATAGTATAGCAGTTTTTGGACTCCGTCTTCTTCCCGAACGAGGACAACACTGAGCACGCTTTCCCAGACCGAAAGGTAAAGACAGAGAGGCTCGCCCGACTCGGGTTTGCTAAGTAGCGAAGGATTGACGAGGTACTCTTTTAATTGGGCGAACGCCTCCTGCTGCTGAGCCCCCCACTCAAAGCCTCAGGTTCCGTGCAGAGCTTTGAAGAACGGGAGGGACTGCTCCCCAGATTTGGAGAGAAAACAGCAGATGGCCGCCAGTCTCCCCGTGAGCCGTTGGACTTCCTTGATGTTCCTTGGAGGGGCCATGTCGATTATTGCCTGGATCTTCTTGGGGTTCACCTCGATGCTGCGCTGGCTGACGACGAACTCGAGAAATTTTCCGGAGGAGACACCGAATGCATTCTTGGCCGGATTGAGCCTCATGTTGTGGGTCCGAAGGACGCCAAAGGCTTCTTCCAGGTCGGCGACGTGGTCCTGTCCCCTCTGGCTTTTGACGAGCATGTCGTCGATGTACACCTCCAAGTTGCGACCAATTTGTTCCTTGAAGACTCGGTTGATGAGCCTCTGATAGGTTGTCCCGGCATTCTTCAGCCTAAAGGACAGGACTCGGTAGCAGTAGAGACCTTGGTCGGTGGCGAAGGACGTCTTGGCTATGTTACGGGGGAGCATTCAGATCTGATTGTATCCGTAGAAGGTGTCCATTAAGGAAAGGAGCTCGTAACCCGATGTTGCGTCGATCAGAGCATCGATGAGGGGAGGGGAACGGATCTTTGGAGCATGCCTTATTGAGGTCCGTAAAGTCTATACAGATTCTCCAACTCCCACTTGCTTTCCTTACCATCACGACGTTCGCCAGCCACTCGGCGTAGCTGACCTCTTGGATGAACCGGGCGGACAAGACCTTGTCCACCTCTGCTTTCACAGCTTGCTGCCTCTCCGGGGCAAACTTACATCACTTCTGGACGATCGGCTTCGAGCCAGGGAGCATGCTCAGCCTGTGCATGATCAGGTCTTCGGAGATCCCAGGCATGTCGGATGGCTTCCAAGCAAAGAGGTCGACGTTGCGGCGAATGCAGTCGATCAGGACGGATTTTAGGTCAGGCTCGAGGGAGCAGCTCACACGAAACCATTTTGAATTGTCCTTTGTCTTGAACGAGACTTCTTCCAGTTCATCCACCGGTTCAGGCTCCCGCTGGCTCCTTGGAGGTTGCAGTTCGACGGCATCGAAGGGGAACACACTGCCCCCGACAGCCATCAAGTAGCATGCTCGAGCTGCCTCCTGGTTCCCCCGAACGACCCCAATACTTGATTCGGTTGGGAACTTCAACTTCAGATGGTAGGCAGAGAGAACAACCGGAGAGAGCAGAGCCCCGGTCGGCCGAGGATGGCATTGTAGGCTGCTTTGACGTTCACAACCATGAAGTCCATCAACTCGGTCCTTCGGTGGGGGGTCGTACTAGCGGTGACATCCAAGGTCACGATCCCCTCTATCGCCACCGGGATGCCGGAGAACCCGTGCAGGGTGTAGCCGGCTGGCTTCAGTTTATCTCGGGGGAGCTTGAGGTTCTTAAATGCTTCCAAGAAAAGGATGTTCACCGAGCTCCCATTGTCTACGAGGATCCGAAGGACCTCGTAGTTCGCCATGACGAGGCTGACGACGAGTGCATCACAGTGCGGGAGCCGGACCCCCTCCATGTCTTCCCCCGAGAAGGAAACAGGGAACTGCTGAACCTTGGGGGAAGGAAGGCCTCAGACGACATTTACCTCTCGGACAAATGCCATGCAGGAAGTGCTGGACTCTCCCCCCATGGGCCCCCAATGGACGCAGTGCAAAATGGCTTGCCCTCCGTTCTCTTCGGGCTCTGGGTCCTGTTCGGGATGCTGTTTGGGGGCATGAGGAGGAGGAGAAGGCCTTCGGTTCCTCGTATCTCTCCTATCCCGAACGTCTTCCCGGGTGAACTCTCGGAGATACTCTCATCGGATAAGGGCCTCGATTTCGTCCTTCAGGGCTTGGCAGTAGTCGGTGTCGTACCCGTTGTCCTGGTGGAAGCGGCAATAGAACCGCTGGTCCCTCTTCTTGTTGCTGGTTGGTCGAGGGGGCATCTGGACGAGGTCCCCGTCCTCGATCGTGAGGAGGATGGCCAACACATTCTGTGTCAAAGGGGTGTACCTCTTAAAATGCAGGATTATAGGGGCTTTCTTCATGCCGATCCCATCCCTTGGGACCTTCTTGATTGGCTCGGCCTCGTCAGCCTTGCGCTTTCCCTTCCGTGGAACCCCTTTGACATCCTCGGGATTTAGGGCCTCTTCGGCTCGGATGTATTTCTCAACTCGATTGAGCAGGTCAAGGAAGTCGAGGGGAGGCTTCTTAGCCAAGGACGCCTTTAGCTGGCCGTGTTGGACGTTGTGCCGGAAGGCTGCTAAGGCAACCCCAGCGTCGAGGGAGGAGACGGACCTTGCCTCAGTGGTGAACCTCCGGACGAACTGTCGGAGTGGCTCCCCCTCCTTCTGCCGGAAGCCCAGAGATGCGCTCGTCTTCTCGGCCTTCCTACTAGTCATAAAGTGGGCAAGAAAGTTGCCTTCTAGCTGGTCGAATGAGTAGATGGAGTCGGAGACAAGCTTAGAGAACCATTCCTGAGCCGGACCCGGGAGGGTGGCGGGAAAGGCGCAGCACGGAAGGGGATCCGATGCACTGTGAATCATCTTGAGGGTCTTGAAGCCCTCCATATGATCACCAGGATCACCCTCGCCGTCATAAGTCTCGAATTGAGGAGGACGGAAATTTTGGGGTATTTCTGCTTGTAAGATTACAGCGAAGAAAGGAGGTCGGGTTGGCCTATGAGCTGGGGCTGTCCTCGAGCCGCCCTCACCGAAGTGGTCAAGGCGGTTCTCCATTTCCTGTAGGTGTCGCAAGACATACTTGCCTTGCTCTGGCTAGCGGGTTAGGATGCGAGACTCGCTGGCTTCGGCGTCCGACAGAGTGTGAGACTAGTGGAGTGTCTCATTCACGGGGATCCCTAAGATGGCCTGCAGGATCTCGTTCCGAAAGTCTTCGAACTCGCGGCGGGTGACTGGAGCTTGTTTGGCCGGGTCGCGTTGGGGTGGCGGCCATTGGTCGGCACGACTGAGCTCCGGCTCTTACCCTTGGGATGGGTGCCTGGGATGGTTCGGGGTCAAGTTGGAAGCGGTCCCTCCCCTCGTTCGGCTGGCTTGTTGGTTCTGGATCTGCCGACGGAGGTCAGTTGCAACCGAGCGAGAAGCGCCTGGCCCGGGTCCGCCGTTGATCCTCAGATGGTTGGATCCATGAGTGTCGGCAGGGACATCATAAGGAGGAGCATCCAGACGACATGCAGAGCTGACAGCTCGTCTGGGCTTGGGCGCCATATGAGCTTGGATTGAAGGGATGCCGTTAATGGCTGGGTTTCGAACTGAGGTTCGTACCGAGGTTTCCCACAGACGGCGCCAACCTGATGCGATTTGTTTTTGGGATGTGGCTGCAATAGTGTGAGTTCTCTCAATTTGTAATTTAGTGGAAGCTTCGATACTGGCTATACGCCCGACCCTCAGCTGAGGGAACAACTTGGGAATCGGCAGGAGTGAGGTGAAGGCCGAATGCTCGGCTCAGATCTGGAGGCTCGGATCCGGGGGTCTTGTGTACCTGCAATCGGCCTAGGAACACCGGGGTTGATCCCGGTGGCAGGCCCTCCAACGGTCTAATTAGTCACTGAAGGGTAACAGTAGCTAGAGCTTTTTAGAGGAGAAAGATTGATTACCTTTGGAGATGGGAGAGGGCCTGGTATTTATAGGCAGTGTGAAGTGGGTATGGACCCGTTTGGACCGGGTCTGGACCGATTTTCCCGTGGGCCTGACGTGGCAGAAGTCCATGGGGCTTAGGGCTGACCTGGCAGACCTGATGATCATGGGTGAGTGGTTTTTGAGGGGATCCTGTGGCCCAGGAGGGGCCACGTCATTTGACCCATATGACTATGTGTATAGATATATTGGGTGATACATTGTTTGCAGTTTGTGTGAGTGTATGTTTGCTTTTCTAATAAAGATTGATGTATAAGATATATAACAAATGGCTGTAACTTAGGAGAGAGCATCTCTTAATGAAGGATATGACTCCACTAGTTACATTTTGTTCTTTCTCGTTCATTGTATTGTGTATGCAAAGTTGAATTATAACATGTTAGTCATTATCTCATTTAGCGTTATGAAGATGATGAAGAACGAATAAAGGTAAGAACTCTTCGCTCAATGTGTTTGAGCAAGTGGACATTGTTAGAATCACTAGAGAAAGCAAACAATTTTGTAAAATGTGGAAGAATAATTTTGTATTAACTCTTATAATGGGCATATATTGTAAATCACATATATAAGTTGAGTTTAACAATTGAGACAATTAATAATAATAGTTCTGATTGTGTATAGTTTCTGAACATAGCATAATTGGCTAGGATTTGGGAACTATATATTAAATTGTTTGTTTTTGTTAAAACTCATAACTCTGCTAAATGACACTCCATTAAATATGATAAATATGAAAGTTGTGCTCAGATTATGATCACTAGAAAGTCATTTAGTATGGTCTCTAGGAGCACACAACTTCTTGAGTCAGTACATTCTGATATTTGTGATCTCAATTGCTTTGTGACTAGATGAGACGATAACTGGTCAGAAGTATTTAATCACCTATGTAGATGATTATTGTATGTTTGTCATACATATATGGACGATGTAGCACTCGTTATTTTGATGAATTAAAATCTAGTTAAATGCTAAGATCAAAAGGTTTCAGATTTGATAGAGGTGGTGAATATGTTTTAATAATTTTAAGAGAAGTTTGCATTTGACATAATCTCCAGTGCACTCTATTTACAACAGTCAAAACGACATTGATAAAAGTTAGAATCAAACACTTAGTGAAATGTTGAATTCTATATTATTGACTATTGTTTGACTTTGTATAACTGTGGGTGATATTGTATTGTTAATCATATTTCCAATATGTTACCACACTCTGAATTATTTACAACTTGTAGACTATGGGATAGAAACAAAAATAATTTTGTTAATGTGAAAACATGTGGTGTGATACATTAATTTGTTAGAGTACATGACCCTAGAAGGCCTAAAGTATGACCAATAACAAATATTTGTGTGTACTAAGAAAGTGCAGAATATGGTTCTATGGACAGATTTGAGATCTATCTAATTTGTATTAGTAGAATCTAGACAAACAAAGTTCTTTGAGAATGTTTCATCAAAGATAAATGTATGAAATGATCTAGTCCTACAGACACGGTCAATGATTCACAGTTAGAATCAAGAACCAGCCTTACTAACACTTAAAAACTTGAATGACAAATAAGCTAAGAAGAGTCTTTAGTAGACAATGAGATGATTTTGTCTCATACAATAATTCTTTACTTTTGTTGATCTGCCGAAAGGGACTAAAATTATAGTAAGTTAGTGGAGTTTTGTAGAAGGAACTTAATTTTGATTGTTCAGTAGAAAATTTTAATGCATTTTAGTAACTAAAGGATTGACTGAGATAAATGTGATAGGTCTGTTTGATGTCTACTCACATATTTGTCATATTGCTACAATAAGTATTCTTCTTACCCTTACATCTATTGAAAATTTTGTTATTCGTAAAGGATATTTAAATAGTTTTGTACTTGATATTTTGTACTGGAAAGTTTTGAACTAATAAGGTTTAGTGAACAAGATTTACAATTTAGTAAAATCATTGTATATTCTTAAAACATGTATAACCGAAGAATAAATAATTTGACAAATTCCTTAAATAGCCTAGAATATGAATCAAGTAATTCAGATCAGTGCCTTTAACTTTGTGGTGTGTCAAATACATTGGCTATTATTTACTTGTTCTGTTGACATGCTTGTTCTTGGAAGTGACCTCTCTATTACAAATAGAGCTAAAATTGTGCTATCCAAAGAATTCAACATGAAAAACCTAGATATTGTGGACACAATAGATATAAGGGTGAGTTTTGGTTGGCAAGGGATAACACTTAGTCAAACTCATCAAATCAATAATGTGTTTCAAAAGTGGGGATATAGTGATTGAAAGTGTGTTTTGAAACACGTTATGACTATGATAAAAGGTTGACACCTAATGATGGTGCAACTATGAGACAGGTAGATCATTCTAAAAGAATTGAAAGTCTCATGTATACAAAGATCTGCACTAGAATAGACATAGACTTTGAGGTAGGTATGATCTGCAGATTCACTAATAATCCCATACACATTTGAGTGTCTTTAAAAGGCTAATGAGATACCTGAGTGGTACTCAAGAGTTTGTTTTGTGCTACTCTAGTCATTTTTTGAATGAATGGCTGAACTGATGCATTATGATGCTCAGAATTTAGTGAAAGTCGATATTTAGTGGATATGTGTTTACACTAGGAGGAACATAAATGTTATGAAAATTAAAAGGCAAACATGCACTGTGCTATCATCCATGAAATCAGATCCCTAAGTGTTATCCTTTGTATGGGAAGAGGCTGAGTGGATTGAAGAACTTGTTGCTAGTCATCCATTAAGGCTCTGTTCGGTTCAAAGGAGGGGAGGGGAGGGGAGGGGAGGGGAGGGATTTTATTGAAGACTCTATTTGGTTCAAAGGAAGGGGGGGGGGAAATTATCTTCTTGTTTTGTTCAGAATGGGAGGGAAGAGATTTTATAATAAAATTACTTTTATACCCTTTTACATTTGAGTTTAGAACAAAGACATGTCTTACAAGAGTAAGAGTTGTTCTTCGGTACAATCTCACCTTCAACACCCTTGAGGCCCTTCAATACTCTGACCATTCGTGCTTCAAAGAAATACAGGAATTCATTGATATTGTTAATACGTATACTAAGAAAGAATTCGTGCGTAGAAGCAGAATATGTATACTGAGAAAGAATAACAGAGGTGCCAAGATTGCAGATTGCTGACAATCATAGCTCTTGCCTGATATCCCGAGTAACATTGTGCTACAGTAGAACTTGCAACTTGTAAAATTAGAGCATTTTTAGCTGCTTCAAACTAAAGAGTAAAAAGAATTAAAAGGGCATTATTAGGATTTAGATTTAAAAGGGCAATGGTTTACATTTTCCTGATGGATTCCACTATAATATTTGTTTTGGTGCAAATATCAGTTTATAGATCAGATTTCAATACCTGGTGTTGTCTATGCCTCAACAACTTTCTTATTTTGTACCTGAATTAGACATTGTACAAGTTTTGTATCTCACTCGTCAAAAAAAGGTCTAAAAAGCGGAACAAAAGAAGTTTAATTTATACTTGATGCTTTTGATCAATAGTTCCTAGTTTTTCAGCATATAAAACAATCGCCTTATTAGGTTTAATTTTACTTTTGTTTTAGTAATCTTTTTATTATCCATTTTTCTGCATTTGATTAACCGGTACAAGTATACTCCAGTTACAAGAATTCCTATATTTCAGAGAGAAATTGAGATACCAATCAACAGACGCAATCATGTAATTATGAGAAGGCGGTATACATTCTGTGATGCAATGCACAATCCATATATTGGTCTACATATCTATCTAACATGAATATCTAGTTGTGAATTGTGACACTTAATCAGAAGCAGAGAAACAGATGATCTCATGCATAGCTGTTGAAGCATCTAAAAGGCAGATATCACTTGACAGTAAAAAATTAGAGCATTATTAGGATTTAGATTTAAAAGGACAATTTAATCTAATTATTTTTAAAAATTAGAACTAATTTCTCTTCCCTCCAAATTTCCCCAAGATTGGAGGGGTACTAAAATTGGCTCAGGAGGGATTTTGCACCCCCCATTTCCCTCTCCTCCCCTCCTAAAAAATGAACCAAACATGAAAAATTTTAAAAAATCCCTCCCCTCCCCTCCCTTCCCCTCCCTTCCCCGCTAACAAAACACTCCCTAGGCTCTGTTTGGTTCAAAGGAGGGGAGGGGAGGGGAGGGATTTTAATGGAGAGGAGGGGAGGGGAGGGAAAGGGAGGGGAGAGATTTAATGAAAACTCTGTTTGGTTTAAAGGAGGGGAGGGGAGGGAAAATAATTATCTTCTTGTTTGGTTCATAAGGGGAGGGAATGGATTTTATAATAAAATTACTTTTATACCTTTCACAATTGCATTCCCTAATTGCATTCCAAATTGTTTGGTACAAGTGAGTTTTCTTTAAACAATGAATGCAAATAAGTTGCAAGTTAAATTGAGTAATATTTCATAAGTTTATTTGCAGTTACAACATATCTTGCTAACTTGCCCAATTACTGTAATTGCAATTGCAGCTGCAACAACAAGGTTAGTTTTTTTAAAGATTTATGTATATTTCCAAAATTAATTAGAAAGTTTTTCTTTTGTGCAAAATATTTAAATTTTATATAACTAAACTTTGTTAATCATCGTAATCGCCAAGTTGAGAAACATTTCATAATCACTGTGGTTCTTAAAACCACAATGACAACTACAGGATCTCTTTTTTTTATGTTGTGACTGTGTTTCTTGTTCCTCGATTTACTTTAAATGTAGATTTGTTTTTAGTGTATGTTGTTTGTTTTTTGTATTCTAATTGAAATCTTAAGAAGGCGAGGAAATCATAGTGCAAAAAATCGGGTGGATTAACCACGGATTATAGCAGACATCATCATCGAACCTTTTTTATTTAGTTATGTAGGAGGTATATAGAATTATTATGTCAGAGCACAGATTAATTTGTTTTCTAATTGATTTATTCTTTTTATATATATAGTAAGATGTCAAATTCATGATATGTAGTTGATCAGAGAAATGTAATTTTGAGGAAGTTCATATAATCATTATGTTGTGAATATTGTGATTGATATAAGCCATGTAATTTTGCTCCTGAACTATTCAACAAGTTAATTTTGTTTCTTGTGGTTCGGGCTTGGTCACTTGAATTTTTAATGAAGAAAATTCTAATAGAAGTTGCTTAATTTGTAGGAACTTTTATGTGGCATTACTATTAGTCTTTGGCCAGAATCGAAGTAATCACCAATGTTCCAGTAGCAGTAGATCCCCACGCCTCACTCGCCTCGCCTCATTAGCAATAGAACCTCCCTCATGGCAAGCAAACACAACAGGGTGAAGGATGTGGGTAATTATAAGGGGTGGAGAAAATATCAAAGAGAACTAACTAAAAGGGCAATTTAGTCCATTCACATTAAAAAATTAGACATAATTTCTCTCCCCTCCAAATCCCCCCACTTTTGGAGGGGATCGAGCCAAAATTGACTTAGGAGGGGTGTTGCACCCCCCCATTTTCCTCCCCTCCCATCCTAAAAAATGAACCAAACATGAAAAGTTTTACAAAATCCCTCCCCTCCCCTCCCTTCCCCACCATTCCCCTCCAACCAAACACTCCCTAAGAAGTTTAAGTAACTCTCTAATTCTGTTATGCAACTGTCAAGCTAAATATACTGTAGCTCATAACTCACTCTATAATAGTAAGAGAGGTATATTAAGGCTAAAGGAAGCCTAGTTGAACTTTTTCATAGATAAAGTGCAATTGTGACAAGTATGGCTAATGCTTTTGCTAAGAGACTTGAAAGTGATCTAATTATCAAACTTGTGGGGAAAATGGAGTTAAAAGCTATTGAGTCAAAAGCTTTAACATCCAAATTGTTTTGAAATTTAGAATCCAATTGGAGCCATAGAGAAGTTCAAACTTAAGCATCAATTTTAGGCAGTTGACATGTTTTAGAAAATTTCAATAACTTCACATAAATTCCACAAATATATAATGTCATTCCAATTTTTATGGTATTATATATCTAGAAAATTTACTTAGAATAATCATATTATTCCAATACGAAACATAGAAACTTGTCAATGTGTTTCCGATATTTAGAATGTCGTTTTATCATTCCAATTTTGATGATATATATCTTTTATGGATTCTTGTTTCATTCCAATTTTGATGATTCAGGATAACCATAATTGATTTGACTATTCTATCATTTCAATATGAAATATAGTATAGTTCTTGTGTAGAAACTATAATAGTTCTTGTTCTTTATTTTGTTAAAGAAACTTGATTGTGATATTTGCTTTACATTTTGCTAAGCTATCGTTGAATTGTATTAAGTTCTTTAGTCAAACTAGATACTTTATGGATTTCTCTAGAATTCTTAGAGATGCGTCTCTTGATATTCTTATTTTAAGTAAGCTAGCAAAAATGAAGGAGTTGAATCTGTCAACATAGATTTCACAATAATGATTTGTTCAAAATGGAGGAGTAAACATAAAGCAGCGTGCAAGGATATAATTTCAGTTTATTTCTTTCGAGAATAAATTAGTCACTTGCTTGGTAAAACTTCTGTTGAGTTTAAGTCTCTTGTGTTCATTGAGCTTAAAACTCGTATTTTGTTCTTGAAGTTTATTTGCTTTGTTTGATTTTGAAACAATGACATATTACTCCAATTGGTTTAGCTATTGTGAACTATTCTGTTGTGATATGGTTTGGGAATTATTTAATTATTTTGGTTTAGTCCTTTTGAACTATTTAGATTTATAATTGATTTAGTTCTTATGAACTGTACATTGAGTGATGCATTTCTTCTATTTAAAGACTGCTATCAGCCAGTCAGCTTTATGCTGAACTGATGAGATAATCTAGTACGTCTATATATTAAGAATATAGGAGGAGATTGTTGGATATATAGGTATATTCTCACTATATGAATAATATTATGTGTAATATTATTCTATGGGTAACACGTGTGTTACACGTACTAATTGTATGGATATCGGACCGCTGGTTGAGTGGATTGAGAACGCAGTACCCAAACCATTATTTATCCTATAAATACTGGCTTGAGATAGTAGTCTAGGTATTCCAATCTTTGATACCTAGGGTAAATATCTCAAGCACCATAGTCTAGGATATTAACCCTAATTTCTATTGTTATAATCTGTCATAATCTCTAACACTAATGGACCTAATGAATTAAATTGGTATAATCAACAATATAGTAAAATTCTAGTACTAGGATTGATGTGCTGCAGTAGTGGAAAGAACATGATTTTTTTTTCCATATTCTTTCACAGAAGATCTACTAACTCCTCCTGTCTCTACAGATGCTTCACAAAGTGCTTTTTCTACAATGGCAGGGTTTTAACAGATTACATCGCTTGAAGCCCCAATCACTGCACGGAAGATTGGATAAAAGCTGAAGAAAGAACTCAAGAAATTGCAGTCGACACCTCCACAACTGGAAGCACCTCGCCTGAAGATCAACAACATTAGTAGGGAATTTAGGGCGATAAGATTCTAGGTTTAGGTTAAGTAGAGGTGCACAACAGTAGTCCAATATCCTCTCTTCATTCTAACTCTATGTCATCTCGAACTCTAGATTATCCTCTTCATTCTTAAACATGTAATTCAAGAAATTTGTATTTTTTTTTTGTTTTATTATATGTATTTGTATGTTTCAAAGTTGTAAAAAAATAATAAAAGTTGAAATGAATAATATATACAATTTTCTTTAACTCATATCTTGTTGTACTTTTTTTATTTTATTTATAGGACTATTAAATTTCTTTAAAAAAATTACAACCCAACCCGCAACTCGGCCCGACCCGAAATAGGTTCAACCCGTTCAGGTTCGCAGGTCGAACGGGTCGGGTTTTTAGCCTTTCGACCTGGCCCGGATTGGCCTGGTTAATCGCTTGACCTGACCCGACCCGACCCGACCCTGCCTTACAAGCGGATCACCCCGACCGGTCTCGACCCGACCCAGTCCGCTAGACCCGATTGCTAACCCTAAGTATAGGTTTTCAACTATAAGTACTTCATCACAATTCAGAAAAATAAAATAACCATGTGCAATATATGGATTTTTTAAATATATGTCATTTTTCAGAAAGAGGACAATTACCAAACTATTTGCGCTGGGGACTCAACAACCAGACTCACCATTCCCAACGACGAGTTTAGTTATTTTGTGCCCGCCGTTGGGAACTGCGGGCCTAGTTTTATTGTTTTTTTGAGAAACTCATTGTTGGGAACGACGATGTTCTTTATACTAGACTCTCTGTTAGTAACGACGAGTTTAGTTCAAAATTATCAAACAAGGCTCGCCGTTGTGATCATAGAGGTTCTTTATACTAGGCTCGCTGTTGGGAACGACAAATTTAGTTCAAAATGATCAAAAAAGACTCATCATTGGGAACAACGAAGTTCTTCATACTAAACTCGCTGTTGGGAACGACGAGTTTAGTTCAAAATTATCAAACATGACTCGCCGTTTTCAACGACGAGGTTCTTTATACTAGACTCGTTGTTGAGAACGCCGCAGATATATAAAATTTCACAGAGAGTGAAACTTTCTATTGGACTTAGTCAATTTTTTCAAAAAAAAACTTCATACAATATATTTTTGAACTAAACTTACCGTTCCCAACATCGAGTCTATAAATCTCCGCGCTGTTGGACACGGCGAGTCTTATTTGAAAATTTTGAACTAAACTCACCATTGGGAACGGCGAGTCTAGTTGTTGAGTCACCGAGCACAAATAGTTTAAATATCCTATTTCTACAAATAGTTTCGAGAAAAACGACATACATTAAAAAAAAATCCAGAATATGTAACCATATGAAGCTTTTTTGTTGTTGTTGTTGCAAATGTTGTATACAGGGGCTTCTTAAAAACCACCCTTCTTGATATTTACCTCGCATGCACCGAATTTTTCCCCTATATGACCTGCTTTTTGAAAGTATTTACCAGACTGACCCACTTTCGAAAGTATTTACCAAGATGACTAACTCGCTATCTCAGTTAGCGACCCTAGTGAAAACAGAGTTGCTAACTGAGATAGCAAGTCTATCTATCTGTTGTTTTCAAAACTTGGAGAAAAACCTGAAGAAAAAAAAGCCAAATATACACTCGCCATCTCAGTTAACGACCCTATTTTCACTAGGGTTGCTAACTGAGACAGCGAGTATCGATTGGAAATTCACTTAATACCACACTTACTATCTCAGTTTCTTCTTCCCGCAGAATTTTACAGTCATATGCAAATTAAACTCAAGTTTCTATGCATTAAGGGAGGAATTCTGTAATCCTACATAACCAGTTACTTTCCAAATTCTCCAAAAAAATGTAAATCTCTATATTTGATTTCGCTCAAAATGTTTCAAAACTGGCCGATCAGCATAACAAGACAACTAGTTGTATCAGTATATGTACGAACTGAAAACTTGGGATTTGGCTCAACCTATCTAGATCTTTGGTCCCAAGTGATCTAACCTAAGTCTAGCTAACACTAGTTACGGTTAACTGCCGTTCCTAAAACTATATAGGGGTGTAACATCTGAATTGTTCGTGTACTCATGAAGGCCTGCTACTCACAAAGCACCCCTTTGGATCCATACTATTAGAGATAAGCCGAAACTACTCCACATTCATGGCCATCAACAATTTCTTGGCCAAAAATTAACATTTCATTTATAGGGATGAGGGAGAGTACCTCATTCCTCTAAACAGGCATTTCAACAGAAAATGCATACAAGGGATTGACTTATTCATAGGAGTTCTTACAAGCAATAATGAGTTAAAATATAACGAGTGTGGTATTAAGTGAATTTCCAATCGATACTCGCTATCTCAGTTAGCGATCCTATTGAGATAGCGAGTGTATACTTGACTTTTTTCTTTAGGTTTTTTTCTAAGTAATGAAAGCAACAGACAGATAGACTCGCTATCTCAGTTAACGACCTTATTTTCACTAGGATCGCAACTTGAGATAGAAAGTGGGTCGTTTTGGAAAAAAATTTCGAAAGTAAGTCAGTTGGTAAATACTTTCACAAAGTGGGTCATTTTGGGAAACAATTCGCCTGCACCCCACGCTAAATACTCAAAATTTGGAAAATTGGGGAAAAAACGAGCTGCAGTCGTCGTCCAAATACCCAAAATTTGGGTATACGATGAACAGTTCGTTGCCAAATATAGCAGGCGATTTGGCCAAATGCAAAATATAGCTAACGCAATATTATCCGCCGTCCGAACCAATTGACGGAAGATAATCTTCCGTCTCGTACAGAAAGTACGCTAGCCAATGATCAACCAGTTTTTGAAAAAAAAAAAAAATCAACAGACGGTTGATAATCAACCGTCCGATCAAAATGACGGTGCATATTTAACCGTCTGTGCGTTTTTTTTTTAAAATTTTTTTTAAACAGGGACGGTATATAAAACACCGTGCGATGTAATTAACGGTTCATAATGAACCGTCTGTGGGATTTAAAAAAAAAAAAAAATTAAAACTAATGAACGGTTCATAATGTGGGTTCATAATCAACCGTTTGACTTGATCTTCGGTTCATAATGTGGGTCCTAAATGTGGGTTCATATTGTGGGTTCATAATGTGGGATAACTAATGAACCGTCAGTGGATTCGTTCATAATTAAGCTAGGGACGGTCTATAATTAACCGTTTGATGTAATTAACGGTTCAATATGAACCGTCTGTGGGTTTTTTTTTTTTAAAAAATTTTTTAAGAACGGACGGAATATAATGAATCGTGCGATGAAAATAACGGTGTATATTGAGCCGTCTATGAGCTTTTTTATTAAAAAAAAAAAAATTTAAAAGGGACGGAGAATAATGAACCGTGCGATCAAATTAACGGTAGATAATCTTCCGTCGTTTAAACAAAAACAAACGACCAATCGAAAATAGCTTTGAACGACTGCAGCAACATTCTTTTTTTTCTATTTCTCAATTGCTATTTATCCAAAATTTGGCTTCAACGACTGTGGATGCTCTAAGTCCATCCGTATCACAAACAAGCGAAAACAAAAAACAAAATAAGAAATCAGTCAAATAAAAAAACCCTAGGGTTTTTCTGAGCAATCGAGGTCGATCATGGAGCTAAACGACGATCGAATCCTCCATTTCCAGAAACAAGTCTCATTTCCTTCTTCTTCTTCTTCTTCTTTCCCTCTCATTACAATTGCAACAATTCCACTTATTTTGTTGCTACCGTTTTGCCTCCGATCATGTCTTCCTCTGTCCGACGATCCCGGTTCCGGGGTCAGGTCGAGGAGGAGGATACGATTTTGGATCCGATTGTGGACCCGGTAACGGCTGTGGGGAGCAGGAGTAGCACGGGGAGCTCTACGGACCAAGGGGAGGAGGAAGGGGTCTGGAGTCCATGACCGGAAAGGTAAACTTCTTGATTTCTTAATTATTTTTATGCGTTATCGATAAGCAGAAATATTGCACCAAGCACTTGTAGTGCAGTTGGCTAGGCTAGGCTTTCATGCTTAAGTGAGCGTAACAGGTTCGATTTTTAACCTAAGACGAAATTAGTTGGGGATGCTATGGACGACCTAAGACGAAATTAGTTTGGGATGTCCATGTTAGAAAATGGGTGTTTTATACACCATTTACGAACCGATTTTTGAGCAATTTTTTGAGTAAGATCCTTAATAAATTATTGAGAGATCTTGATTGATTTGTGTTCTCCTTCGTGAGTAGATCAAAATCATATATTGGTTTGCTAAAAACGGTTAAGGGGTGAATGAGAAATTGTCTCTCAAAGTGAGACGTTTTCATTCTTAAAAATGGGTTAAGGGAACTTAGTCCTACATCGGAAAAATCAAAGGAAATAGAAGAGGATATATAGTAACCTCCTTCTAAGCATTGTAAGATAGATAGAAGAGAGGCTCTCTCTCGCGTGCGCAGGGGGTGCAAATCCCGGACCGGATTACATGCGACTTGTGTGCGCCCGCACGACCTGCGGACACGAATGTCGGACCGGCATGACCCCACCCCGTGCAGAGCCACTTTTTGCTACAATTTTGATTTTTTTTGTGTAACGGCTAAAATAAATGCAGAAACTGTTCTGTTTGCTGTTTCAGTGCTGTGTTGAATGTTTTGTCTGCCGTTATAGTGTAGGCATTCAATTACGTGTCTGCTGTTACATTGAGGGTATTCAAAGCCTTATCTGCCGTTACATTAAAGGCATTCAAAGTTTGTCTGTCGTTACAGATTTAACCCTGCCTCTATAAATAGAGGCCTCTCCTCTCATTTCTTCCCTGCAACAGAAACACTTCTTTCTTCCTCCTCTGACTCATATACGTTTCTCCACTCCTGCTGTTTTGGTAAGTCGGTGATAGGATTCTAATGCTGCCGCTCAGTTCCAGAGTGCTACATGATGCCTACGTGAACTCTCTGGTCGTTGCATCGTGTGAGACAGACGCCTTCGTTCATTCCAACAACTGGAAGAGGCGAAATCTGTTTTAAGGACATTGTGTGATACACAGGCCTCGACTTCTCAACTTGTAATTCTGAAATCAATTTCTATAAGTTGTTAATTATTTATTTTTATTTCTTTTCGGGTTTTCTTCCTCTCCTTTTTCCTTCTCTGTATTCTGTGCCTCTAAATCAAATTGAGTTTATTGTAAAAGAATTTTTGTAACAAACTTAAAACAGATTTTTTATTTTCTTGATTTTCGATTTTGAGGCACGGCTTTTCTTTTTCTTTTTCTTTAATCTGGAAAACTTACACTCGTGTTGTGTAATTTTCATAATCAAAATGACTATTGCCTAAGAGAACCGAATGCTGCTATGACACGAGTGCCAATGCCCACCGTTGTACTTGTCTCAGTCTCCCATTGGGAGAAACCTGAGAAATTCAACTGGCAGAACTTCAAAAGGTGGCAACAGAAGATGATATTCTATCTGACCACACTGAATCTTGCAAGATTCTTGAACGAAGAAGCTCCAAATCTTAAGAAAGATAAGCAAGATAACCAAGTCATTGCCGCTGTGGATGCTTGGAAAATTGCTGATTACTTGTGTAGGAATTACATAATGAACGGATTAGCCGATTCTTTGTATAATGTATACATTGACAAAAGAACAACTAAAGAACTTTGGAAATCACTAGACTATAAGTATTAAACGGAGGATGCTGGCGCCAAGAAATTCATTGTGGGCCACTTCTTAGACTATAAAATGGTAGATTCTAAAACAGTGATCAGTCAAGTTCAAGAACTACAATTGATCTTGCATGAGATTCATGCTGAAGGTATGAACTTAAGTGAAAGTTTCCAAGTAGCATGTATAATTGAAAAATTACCACCAGGTTGGAAAGACTTTAGGAACTGACTCTGAACAATGTTGCATATGTTCCTGAAATCCGTAAGAACCTGGTATCTGGTTCATTGCTTAATAATCACGGATTTCGTTTAGTGTTCGAGTCGAACAAATTTGTTTTGTCAAAGAGTGGAATGTATGTTGCTAGAGGATACATGAGTGGTAGAATGTTTAAACTCAATGTAACGATCATGGTCAGGAATATTAATAAAGCTAGCTCTTCTACTTATATGCTTGAGTCTTCCAATTTATGACATGGTAGACTAGGACATATTAATTATGATACTTTGCGAAGACTAATTAACTTGAATCACATACTAACATTCCAAATTGATTCCAAACACAAGTGTGAAATTTGTGTTGAGGCAAAACTAACAAGATCATCGTTTAAAAATGTTGAAAGAAAGACTGAACCTCTTGATCTAATTCACACTGATATTTGTGATTTGAAAATGATACAAATAAGAGGTGGTAATAAATATTTTATTACCTTCATTGATGATAATACAAAATACTGCTATGTATACTTGCTTAAAAGCAAGGATGAAGCTATAGAGAAATTTGTTCTCTATAAAAATGAGGTTGAAAACTAACTCAATAAGAAAATTAAGGCGCTAAGAAGCAACCGAGGTGGAGAGTATGAATCGCTATTTGCTGACACGTGTGCTAAGCATGGGATTATACATGAAACGACAGCGCCTTATTCTCCTCAGTCCAACGGTGTTGTTGAGAGAAAGAATCGTACATTGAAAGAAATGATGAATGCAATGTTAATAAGTTCTGGTTTGCCACCAAACTTGTGGGGAGAAGCAATTCTTTCAGCTAACTAGCTTTTGAATAAGGTGCCCAAAAAAGAAAGAAGAGAAAACTCTATATGAATTATGAAAAGGAAGAAAGCCATCCTACAATTACTCGCGAATGTGGGAATGTCTTACCAAGGTGTGCAATGTTAATAAGTTCTGGTTTGCCACCAAACTTGTGGGGAGAAGCTATTCTTTTAGCTAACTAGCTTTTGAATAAGGTGCCCAAAAAAGAAAGAAAAGAAAACTCCATATGAATTATGAAAAGGAAGAAAGCCATCCTACGATTACTTGCGAATGTGGGGATGTCTTACCAAGGTGGCAGTACCTCCACCTAAGAAAGTGAAAATAGGACCAAAAACGGTTGATTGTATTTTCATTGGCTATGCACTTAATAGTAGTGCCTATCGGTTCTTGGTGTATAAATCCGATATCACTGATATTTCAAAGAACACGATAATGGAATCTAGAAATGCATCGTTCTTTGAAGATGTATTTCCATGTAAGTCAAAGGAGGAACCAAGCTCCTTCAAACGAACACATGATACTATCAGTGAAGATAGTGAAGACCAAGATGAAGAAGTTGAGGAGGAACCTCGACACAGTAAAAGAACAAGAATGGAAAAATCGTTTGGTCCGGATTTCTTGACTTTTATGCTTGAAGGTGAACCCTAAACCTTCAAGGAAGCGGTGAACTCTAGTGATGGTCCTCTATGGAAAGAAGCCATCAAAAGAGAAATTGATTCTATCTTGCAAAATCATACTTAGGAACTAGTGGATCTTCCACCGGGTAGTAAACCTTTAGGTTCCAAGTGGATCTTCAAGAAAAAAATGAAACCTGATGGATCAATTGATAAATAAAGGCAAGACTTGTAATTAAAGGTTATAAACAAAAGGAAGGTCTTGATTACTTTGATACATATTCTCCTGTGACGAGAATAATTCTATTAGGATGGTACTTGCATTAGCAGCTCTACGCAATCTTGAAGTACATCAAATGGATGTAAAAACAGCTTTTCTTAATGGAGATTTAGATGAAGAAATCTACATGAAACAACCTGAGGGTTTTTCGGCTCCAGGACATGAAAAGAAAGTGTGTAAACTGGTGAAGTCATTATATGGCTTGAAACAAGCTCCAAAGCAGTGGCATGAGAAATTTGATAATGTCATGATGACCAATGGTTTCAAGATTAATGAATGTGACAAATGTGTATATGTCAAAGACACAGAAAATGGATGTCATATGTTTGTATGTAGATGACATGCTTATTATTGGAAGCAATGATCAGATCAGGGCCGGCCCTGATATGTAGGCGGGCAAGGCGGCCGCCTCGGGCCCCCACGGAATTCGCCATTTTTTGGGGCCCCCGATTTCAAATTTTCCTTGTAAATATAGGCACGCGTTTCGTGCGTAATTTTTTTTTTTTTATATGGGGCAGGGGGGGCCCCATTTCGGAAGTTCGCCTAGGGCCCCCCGGAACTCAGGGCCGGCCCTGGATTAGATGATTAAATCTGTTAAAAATATGTTGAACTCAAGGTTTGCATGAAGACATGGAACTAGCTGATGGTATATTGGGAATTAAAATCACAAGAACACCAGACGAGCTTATCTTAAGTCAGTCACATTATGCTGACAATATTCTTGGAAAATTTGATAAAGATAATTCTAGAATTGTCAGAACTCCAATTGATCTAACTTTACATTTATCCAAGAATAAAGGTGAGAGTATTTCTCAAGTAGAATATTCTAGAATCATAGGCAGTCTAATGTACTTAATGAGTTGTACAAGACCAGACATAGCTTCTGCAGTGAGTAAACTAAGTAGATACACGAGTAATCCTGGAAGTGAGCATTGGCAAGCAATTACAAGAGTACTAAAGTACTTGCGTTTTACTCGTAACTATGGGCTGCACTATACGAGATATCCGGCTGTCCTTGAAGGATACAGTGATGCAAACTAGATATCTTGTGATAATTCAAAATTCACTAGTGGCTATGTGTTTATACTAGGTGGTGTAGCAGTTTCTTGGAAATCCTCGAAACAAACAGTGATCGCTAAATCCACGATGGAATCTGATTTTATCACACTAGACAAATGTGGGGAAGAGGCTGAATGGTTACGCCACTTCCTTGAGGATATTCCAAGGTAGACGAAGCCTGTGTCTCCAATCTGCATACATTCAGATAGTCAATCTGCAATTTGTAGAGCACAGAGCAATATGTATAATGGTAAATCTAGACATATTCGTCGAAGACATAATACCATTAGACAACTACTTTCTACTGGGGTTAGATCTGTGGACTATGTAAAGTCAAAGGATAATATTGCGGATCCGCTAACCAAAGGGTTAAACAGAGAGTTAGTTGATAAATCATCGAGGGGAATGGGACTAAAGCCCATGAAAGAATAAGTCGATACAATGGATACCCAACCTAGCTGACTGGAGATCCCAAGATCTAGTTTCAAAGGGACAACTAAATTGTAAAGACCAAGTTGGATCACTGTGGAGATTTTTCCATGTCCATTTCCATGATGAAACAGTGATGCCCGTAAGGTAACAGGTTAAGCTAGGCTTTTAATGATTCTTATGTGTCGGATATCCGAGCAGAGTAATGCGGGTTACTCTTAGGTAAGAAATCACCTATGTAAGAGGGAAGAAGAGCCGCTTCCAACGGGATAATATAGGGCAATATTCCTGTTAAACTCTTACAGAACCAGGCGTATGTTCATGGCCAAAACGAACATAACAGTAAGAACTGAAAATGCGCTAGGAAGATTTCTGTGTGAGATATGTCATCGTTTACACAAATGACAGAACAGTTCAAGGACATCGCGTCTACTGTTTAGTTAGTAAAGTAAACATATTTTCATAGGGGAAGATTCAAAGGGTAACACCTACCTATCTTATGCAGGAATCAACCGTTGAATTCTATTACCAAGTTTGTCGTGTCAGTCTGTCGTGTCTGTGATCGTCAATTTTCATTCATGTGGTGAATGTTAGAAAATGGGTGTTTTATACACCATTTACAAACCGATTTTTGAGCAATTTTTTAAGTAAGATCCTTAATGAATTATTGAGAGATCTTGATTGATTTGTGTTCTCCTTCGTGAGTAGATCAAAATCATATATTGGTTTGCTAAAAATGGTTAAGGGGTGAATGAGAAATTGTCTCTCAAAGTGAGACGTTTTCATTCTTGAAAATGGGTTAAGGGAACTTAGTCCCACATCGGAAAAATCAAAGGAAATAGAAGAGGACATATAGTAACCTCTGTAATACCCCACAAAAATAGCATATGACTATTTTGCATCGTAATCTGTGCGTAATTGAGAATTGCACGCGATTGTGTATTTTTCTAATAACAATTGATTGTTATTGAGAAATATCAGATTTATTGTCTACTTTATTTTATAATTTTGAAAGATTATTACGAGGTAGTTTTAATGTATTTTTGTATTATTGGTATTGTTAGAGAAAGGATTTGGGGCTTATTTGAAATACATTGGGACTTGGGGGCTTATATAAAATTTTTCCTTACATTATTTATTTATCTATTTATTTATTCATTCTTCCTTTTACAAAACCCCCCACCCACCTTCTCCTTCCTTCTCATTTTCTTTCCTTCTCCCGTTCCTTTCCCAACCGAAAGAAAAGAAGCCATCGGAACCCACCCTCGGCCGATGCTTTCCCCACCCAAAATCCACCCCATCTCTTCATCGTTTTCAAATTAAATCAAGGGATAAACTAAGTGAAGGGTCCTCTACCTCGTGGTGGCATCAGATTTTCGAAAGGATTTCGGAAAGGTATACCCTAGTTATTTTGTTTGTATAAAATTAAGCGTTGTTAATTTCTTTTGAGTAAAAATATTATGGTAAGGAGATTTGGAGATGTTAGGAGTAGTAGAGGCGAGAGATTAGCAAGTTATTAGAGAATTTGTAAGTTGTTAACAAACTAGGATTTTGGGTTTATAAAAGAGAACTACATGTGTGTGAATTAGTTCTCGTATAGTAGTGGGAAGTATAGTTGGGCCACTAGAAAATTTAGGAGTGATTCTAGAAATTATTTGGGGGATAAAAATTCCATAGGCACTAGATTATTATGTGCATCGCACGTGTGTATCCCAGGCATTCAACAAACGCTTGTGTGATATTTGGAATAGTGTTATTAGCTTTTGTGATTGGTTTGGATGATTTGAGTTTTAATTGCTTTGAGATTTGATGATAGGGTATATTAGCGACTTTGGATGCGGGATAGCGTGCTGGCGCTTCGAGTCTACGCAGGATATTCTGTGAGTATGATTATGCTAAATATATGTTTACTGTTATGATAAAATCTTAGGCGATTTTGGAGCAATCCTGGTTTAATTAAGCCAAATGGAGTTTTAATTTAAAATACGGAAAGTTCTTATTGTTTAAAGTTGTTATATGGTAAATTGGTGTGTATATGGTGAATTCTTAGCTTGTGGGAGAGTTTGGAGAATTTTGATTATCGTTGTATGATAAGTGGAATGCTCAGAAAGATAGTTGTATGGCAAAGAACAACTCATTTTTATATGAGCTTGTTAAGAAGCATGTTTATAAGGGTAAGTTGGAAATTTCTTGCTCTGAAATGGTTAAGGAATTGGGAAATTGACCAACCAGAGAGTCGTAGTAGGGGGTCGTAGCTTACTAACCCATCTGGAGTTTTGTAATTCCAGTTTATAGGTTGAGAGTTGTGATTTTCCAAAGATGGAACTTGTGCCTTCAAGAACTCAAATGATGGAGTCTGAAAGAGGTGTTCAACTAGGAAGTTGAAGTAGACATTCCCACCTTCCCATAGGACCCGGGATTGAGAATTTCTGATGAGTGAGCAAACCTTTATGATATTGGGAAGGCAGCGAGTGCAAGAAGAATATGCTATTGAGAGTATATGAGGTCTTATAGTATCAAGATGATTGAATTCGAGGAAATGGTTAGCTGGAAGGTTGTAGACTAAGGCTTTATCTTTCCAGAATTGGCAGTGTCAAACAATTCTGTATTGTGTGTTGGAAGTTATGGGCGTGGCTAGATAGCAACCTGTTGTTTAGACCAAATTTCAAGTTTAAGTTGACTCGGGGACTTGAGCTCTTAAATATCTGAAGGAGTCGCCCACTAGGGAATTGCTGTGGATCTCCCTACCATGCTAGAAGTCTGATTGTGTTGAACTCCGATGAGCGTAGCTTGGGTCACAACTACTGCTATTTGTTGAATTATTTCATCGGACAATTGATGGGGAACCCTCTGCCTGTCGCAGTGTGGTGATCATGAGCTATCAGGTTTTAATGATGCTTTAGCATCTCATTTGGAACTTGGATAAGTTCCTGTGCTTAATACTCATGGTGGACATGAGTGAGTTGGGATATAGCTCTGGTCGGTTTATGTTTGGTGTTTCGATGCCTGAGTCTGTCAATGGTCAGGAATTGATGGTTATGTGTGTGCTTACCTTCATTGTATCGTATTGCATCCTTGGGGCGCCGTTGGACCACTCGCTGAGGGTCACGGGCCGGGATTAGTTGGTCGCTGATCTGTGAAGGTATTGGGAATTAGCGGATGTGATTCCGTGATGATTGTGGTTTGACAGACCAGACAGGCTGGACATTGTTGATCGACACCGAGTGTGATTTGAGTAACAACTTGTTTCGGTGAACTGCATTGATAAGGTTTTCTTTTATTGTTTCGCTTGAAGACCGAATTGGTGTTAGGGGTGATTCCTTATAATCCAACTCGTTCTGAGAGTTAGCACTAGGTGGTGATACTATGGGGTTGTCTCTTCCTGTCATTAGGGATACGTGTTGCGGTGCGTATCTTGCACTGTTAATTCCTGAAGTACCATGGTAAGAACGGGATGCTGATATCCTGGCGGATAGGGGGTTTAGACCTCGAGGCCATCATGTTCTATGTTGGTGGACACGAACGGATCATGAAAGATCTTCTGCGCAATGGATATGCATGCGTGTATATCTGTAAGTTCGTCACACCTTTCGAGGAGGGTCTGATGCAATGATTATTGGTGACAATGGGGTAGCGCCCCGAAGTATTTCTGTTATTTATCTCCTCAACCATGTCATACTATCAGGAATAGGAAGTGGACCGAATTAGAATGCATTGCATAGCGAGGGTTCAAATCCTTGAACTGGGGAAACGGCTTGATCTGGGTCACATGTAGTATAGGATGCATGTGTATCCAGAGTCTTGCTGACATTAGATTAAGTGCATCTGTTTACCCTGTATTGTTGCATTAGACTCAGGTCATGGCATACACGAACACTAGGAAATTAGGATACACGTCTATTTTCCATTCAAGATGAATTATGAGTGTGAAAGTGATGTATTGCGAGACGTGATGATATATATGGTAAGAAATGAATGAATGCGATATTATGTGTTATAAGATTGGGAAGGAATATAAGTCGTGAGTCTGTAATTGCAAATGAATGGTAAACGAGGCGCAGTTTATGTGAAAGTAAAGTTGTTTGTGAATGTAAAGCTTTATGGAAAAATAAAGCTATAGGAATATTTGCATAAGGCGTAAAGTGATGGGCCTTAAGCGGCTAATTTGGAAATGATTTCCAAACTAAAGATAACTATGTTGTGAGCGAGTATGGATATGCATACAGGAAATGACTCGGAGAGCATTTGATGTGAATTTCCATTTATGATGTTTACATGTTCAGGTTTATCTTGGTATTCGTAAGATTCGTTCTGTTCTACTTATAAAGTTTAATCTTTTTGCTTATTTAGTAAATTATACTCACACCAGAAATGGCTAATCCCTTAGTGTTTGGGGGGTTAGGGTCTCTGGACTACCATAGACCCCTACTGTTACAGGTCCTCGGTAGTGCAGAGGTGAGGTGTAGACTCCGTGGAGTGGAGCCTTTGTTTGAAATTGTTGTTTAAGGTTTATTTATGTGAATAGTGAAATATATGATTTAAATTGTATTTTTGATGTATAAGTACGTGGATGATGATGAGTATAGTGTGGAGTGGCATGTTATGTTGTTGACCCGTACCCATCTCATCGTGGAGTACCGGGCCCTGTGGAATGTTTTACAAAGATTTTTCTAAAAACCTTACTACGTTTTCAAAGGAATTTATGGTTTTTAATTGATATTTGATATTCTATTATGAGTTTGGCCCCCAGAGCATATATATATATTGCCTGTGTGATTCTGCTCATTTTGGCCTGGGGAGCCCGTGAAATTATTGCCTGTGATGTGAGCGACGGAATTTAGAGCGGAATTTCGTAAGCTGTTTGTGTTTCGGGGTAGAAATTTCAGGGAAAACTCTGCCCGATTTTTCTTTGAAATATAACTATCTTAGTTTATGTTTAAAGTAATGTAAAAATTGAAAGAATTGAAATTGGAGTCAAAAAGGGGGAGGCATTACAGTTTGATATGACAGATTGATATTTGTAATAACTTTAATGGCAATAAAAGTGTTTAAATTTCAGTGTTATTACTGTGTTGAGATGCATTTGAAGGCAAAGATTCTGGTTGTGTCACGGATGTCCGATGACGGGGATCCGGGGCGTTACAGTTGGTATCAGAGCTGATTTCAAATTGCAGGCTAACACAGTAGGAAATTTGACTAAAAATGCTAAATGGCTGGGTTTAGTTTGGATTGCAGGAAGGTCAAAATCATGATTGTTTCGCTTTTCCTGTATGTTTGTGATCTTCCTTACATCTAGAACTAGCCCTGTGTGTTTTCTTTCCTTGAAGGGTGTCCCGAAGAATCAGAAACAACCACCTTGGAATGGCTGAGGGCGAAGGTAGTAGGACCAACGGCACAACTTCAATATTGAAGCAGAGTTTACCCGTGTATACCAAATGATGGGAGCATTTGTGGAAGCTAGTAGAAACCAAGCACCGCCACAGGGAATATGAGACAAAGTTCTCTTAGCTATCACGGTATGCACTTGAGATGGTTCAGGAAGAAGCGAAGAAAGCCCAAAGATTTGAGCAAGGGCTCAGGCCTGGATTGAGGTTGAGGATGGTTCCGTTAGGCATCCGCCGATTCGACAAGCTAGTAAGGCGAGCTGCGGTAACAGAAATGGACATGAGGCGGAGTCAAGGCGAGGCCGAGACGAAGAAGAGGAGGAAGAAACATATTCTCACCAATGACCAAGACAAGTGAGACTCAACTCACAAGTCCAGAAAGCTTAACACCAGCTAGGGGACTAACCAGACGGTGGTGTGTTACTTTTGTAAAGAACCAGGTCATTTCAAGAGTCAATGCCCGAAAAGAGCCCAGACAAGCACTTGCTACAATTGTGGAGAAATCAGGCACAAGAAATTATATTGTCCACGACTGCAAGGGAACCCCAATGACCAGTTACTAAAGGTGACCGATAAAGGGAAGAAGCCTGTTCGTCAGGGACGAACCTCAGCTTAACTAGGGAGAAGTATGTAATAGTGAGGGCTATCATAGTCGAGAAATAGTAAAATGTTTTGTTGGTTGCATTTTTGCAAGTTATGGATAATGAACTTGTACTATATTCTGTAGCATGATATTGTGACTATTATAAAGCATGAAAGTTTGGGCATTTGGTCGTCTCTTGTCTTATGCTTATTTTATTAAGTGTTTGGGATAAGGCATAAGGCTAAAATATTTGTTTTCTCCTTGGTAAGCCTCGTTTTCTTCTAAGGAGGGAGTGGTCACCGACCCTCTAGAAGTGCAAACCGAGAGCTGGAAGATGTGCTGAGAACTTGACTCGGGCACTAGAAGGAGATATGATGAACCAAGAATGATCGTGAGTATGGAGGCTCCAGAATGATCCGCGGAGTGAGATATTCCTCAACATTCTAGACGAGGGATGAAATAGGCCCCAGAGTGTTCTGTAGAGAGGGATTGATCTCCAGTATTTCGGGACGAGAGCGATACTCATGGGGAGTTCGTGTGGTGAGGTCGGCTCCAGAATGATCCATGGAGTGAGACATTCCCCAGCATTCCAGATGAGGGATGAAATAGGCCCCAGAATGATCTGTGGAGTAGGATCTCCTAGTCGTTGGGCAGCCAACCCAGTCAGCATCTAACCAACCAGCAATAAGACATTGTCCACAATCAGTATACAACAATCCTCTGCTAGGGGAGCTCTGCAAATACTGAAGAATTCTCATAACTGCATTCCAATGGCTTGTACGGGGAGACGTCATAAACTAACTTACTATACTAACTGAGTATGCAATATCAGGACGAGTGACCATGAAATAATTTAGTTTTCCTACAAGCCTCCTATATCTTTCTGGATCCTCCATCAGGACACCCTGATCTGGCAACCACTTGGAATTTTGGTCCAGGAGTGTGTGATGGCCTACATCCTAGCATACCGCTCTCGGTAAGTATGTCAAGTACATACTTTCTCCGTGACAAACAAATTTCCTGCTTAGATTGAGCAACTTCGATCCCCAAGAAATACTTTAGTCGCCCGAGATCCTTAGTTTGAAATTTCTGTTGAATATATGACTTCAGATCTTGAATACCATTATGATCATTTCCTGTAATTACAATATCATCAACATATACAACTAAAATGATTTTCTTCCCTTGATGATGTCGATAGAACACGGAATAATCATTATCACTCCTTAATCCAAAACTCGTGACAACTTCAGTGAAACGGCCAAACCAAGCACGAGGGACTGTTTGAGTCCATACAAAGATCATTTCAAGTAACAAACTTTAGTGGGCTCAGCTTTGCTAACAAAAGCGGGGGGCTGCTCCATATAAACCTCCTCCTCAAGAATGCAATTGAGAAAGACATTTTTGACATCAAGTTGATGGAGCGGCCAATGAAATCGAGCAGCCAAGGCAATAATGATCCGAACAGAAGGCATTTTGGCCACAGGAGAGAATGTCTCATCATAATCAATGCCATAGGTCTGAGAATAACCTTTATCAACCAATCGAGCTTTTAGACGCGCCAGAGAACCATCTGGGTTTACCTTAACTGTGTACACCAATTTACAACCAACACAATGTTTACCAGATGGAAGGTTAACAAGATCCCAAGTACCATTTTTCTTAAGAGCAGACATCTCTTCTCGCATAGCCTGGCTCCAACCAGGATGTGATAGTGTTTCTGATAATGACTTAGGAACCTGGTGATTGTCCAAAGCAAAGACAAAGGCATAATGGGCATCTGACAAGTGAGCATATGAAAGACGACTGTATAAAGGATGAGCAGTGGAGCGATTCCCTTTGCGTACGGCGACAGGAAGATCAAGATCAGAATGCTCGCTAGAAGATAGTGTAGGTGCAGTGGAGGAAACCAGGGGCATGGTAGCAGGCTCAGACGGTCATGTCTCATCGACTTGAGGCGATGAGACAATGGGCACAATGGCGTGATCTGAGGGGGTGGTGTCTGAACGTCGTTTATACACTTGAGTGATTGTTGGCCGTTCGGGCATTGCTGGGGAGCACTGTGTTACAGAATCAGTAAAAGTAGATACCACAAGTCTAGGGTAGGTTAGAAATTCAGATTCAGTTGCATCGGAGGGAACCAGGGTTAAACCAGAGGAAGTGTTGGATAAATAAGGTTGAGACTCATGAAATGTAACATCAGCAGAGATAAAATGACGACGCAGCTCGGGACTATAACATCTATAACCTTTTTGGGGGCAACAATACCCGAGGAAAATACATTGGATAGAATGGGGAGCTAACTTGGAGCGACCAAGACGATGGTCATGGACAAAACTAATTCATCCAAAGATTTTGGGAGGAAGGGGGAATTGGTCAACAGGGTGTTTGATCATCTAACACAGATGAGGGCATGCGGTTAATTAAGTGACATGCAGTAAGAACTGCATCCCCCCAGAAACACTGAGAAACTTGTCTATGAATAAGCATTGTCCTTGCAACCTCTAACAGGTAACGATTTTTTCGCTCGGCAACCCCATTTTGTTGAGGGGTATAAGGACAAGAAGACTCATGAAGAATACCATAAGAAGACATAAAACTAGTGAACTCAGAAGAAAAATACTTTTTGGCATTATCACTTTGCAAAATTTGAACAGAAACATCAAACTGAGTTCTCACCTCGGCGCAGAATGATTTAAAAATAGACAAAACTTCAGACCGTTTCATTAAATATAACCATGCGGCACGAGAATAGTCATCAATAAAGGTACAAAATATCTAAAGTCACCAAATTGAGACTGAACAGGGCAAGGTCCCCACACATCAGAATGAACTAAACTAAAAGGTCGACTCGACCGTTTATTGACTCTAGGAGGGTAAGACGTACGCAAGTGTTTACCTAATTGGCATGACTCACAAGATAACTCCTTAAGAGAAGATAATTCAGGTATCAACTTCTTTAGATTCTGTAACGACGGATAACCCAACTGACAATGCAAATCTATAGGCGCACTGAAGCATGCAAATGAGGTAGGAACACTGTCAAGCTGATAAAGACCTTCTGACACACGCCCTGTGGCAATAGTTTTCCCGGTCCCAAGTTCTTGAAATGCACAGTAATTAGGAAAAAAAGTAACAAAACAATTTAGTGTTTTGGTAATTTTACTAATAGACATTAGGTTAAAGAAAAATTTTGGTATATGAAGAACAGGACTAAGTGGTAAATTGGAAGTAAGGTTTACATGTCTGACCCCACTAACGGGGGAAGTAGAACCATCAGCAAGTCTAACAAGTGGATGAAAGGATCTACTAACAACGGACAATATATTTGAATTCCCAGTCATATGATCAGATGCACATGAATCTATTATCCATGATATTGGAGGTGAATTGGTTAAACATGTGATACCTGGCCTTGCTAATGTGACGGACGATGAAGACTGCTGTCGGAAAGCGTGATATTGCTTATTTCTTTGATATTGGCGGAACTGCATAATCTCATTCTCAGTCATTTGGGCAATGATTAAATTGGAGGCTACATGTGTAATCTGTTGTAGTTGATTGCCTTGCGAGTACATGATAGGACAATTTCCTTTCATAATTGATCACAAGCCTCAAACGGGTTTAAATTTCATGTGGCAATTCATCAAATACCTTGTGTTCCACTCCAATATTGGTCAAATTCAAATTCAGTTAAAACTTGGATATTTCCGTTCAAGGAGATGATGAGTGTTGTCGAGGGTGGTGGTGGAGAGGGCTGGCAGTAGAAGAACAATATGAACAAGATGAATCAGATGATCAGCAGTGAGATGGGTGGGGTCTGCTTGTGTCGACGGAAACAAGGGACAAACATAGGGGTTGTCGGGGTGCTGTGCTGGGTTGACAGCTCGACGGGAGAGGGGGTGACGACGGCTCGCAGGCGGGCAGCGCGACGGGGACATGGGCGTCGGGGCTTGGCTGTGCTGGTCGACGGGATTGGGGAGCAGGGGGTTCGACGATTGGGTGCAGAGGTCGAGCAGGAGGGGAGGCTCGACGGGGAGGAGGTGTCTCGTCGGGAGGTTCACCGGAGAAGGGGACCGGAAAGGTGATTTGGATTTGGGGGCAGGAGTGTTGGCAAGAGCTTCCAAGCTCTGATACCATATAAGTTGGTTTATCCCTCTCAAGTTCTACAATACACACTTATTACATATATATAGTACTCCTATTACAACACGTACATTACCAGTATAATATCTCTAATAGCTATTAACTATAGCAACTGCCTAATAACAATCAACGAACGACTTCAAAAACTCGAAGAAAATGATAGTGTCTAGTAAACTACCAGCCACTCCAAGATTCGGTCCACATCGACGGTGAAGGAAGACGGCAAGGAGGAAATAATATCATCTCGCAACAAAGTAAAAATAAAGAAAAAATAATAACAAAACAAAAAACAAAATTGTTTTCCTATCTCGCAACAAAATTATAACAGAAGGCAAAAATCAAATCAAGCAAGAAAACAATTAAAGATACATACACTATTAATTAATGTTCTCATAAAGAAAATTGATTATATATACAAAAAAGTGAGCCTCATATTTGTATGAGGAAATTTCCTCATACAAAATGAGGTGTCAAAATAAGAGCCGTTAGATCATAGTTTTAATCAAAGGGTTCATTTGCAAATTTTTTTTTGACAATTATTAGTTGAATTCCTAAAATAACTGATTTTCTCACTCCAATCTCTATTTATCTCTATTGTTTCCCTCTTCCTCTTTCTCACGCCACCTCCCTCCTCCCACATTCCTCACAACCCACACTGCGTGCCGCCTCCCTCCTCCCTCATAACCCACGCCGACTGCTGCCTCCCTCCTCAAGGTATTTTTTCCCCTTTTCATTTATTGATTGTAGCAACAATCTTTGACATTGGCAGCTTTGCCTGTAGGCCTTCTCCATGTTTACATCAAATGAACTTCTCCATGTAACTTCTTGTTGATGCTATGGATAGATTTAGGGGGAAATGGTGACAAAATTATATAAACCATGAGATATAGGATGTTTTTATTATTATAGACAAGTAGAGATCCAATGGTTCCATTTATGTCCTGTGAAAATTTCATACCGGACTAATTAAGTATAGGATTTAGCACTTGGTTTGTGAGGGAGGAGGGAGGCAGCGTGGGTTGTGAGGGAGGAGGGAGGTTTATTGCTGCATGTAGAAGTTAGAAGTACACTTTTTTACTAGTCATTTTCTTGTTCATTTTCTTTGCTTTCTTCATCCATTTCTTTGTGCTTCAATCTTTACAATATAGCTCACGCCACTCTTCGTCAATTAACCACAGGATAAGAGACTCACCCTTTGGATTAGACTTAAAATCCTTGTTATTCTTCCTGGCCTCCTTACAAGCCTTGTACAAAAACTGACACCAGTTGGCTTTGTCATACTTTTAAAAAAACTCTCACTTTGTCATCATGACCTACTTCCTTGGACACAAAGTATTTCTGAAATAGGCAGTTGAACACATTCAAATCTATAGTGATCCTGAAAATGAAGTAACTTTTGAGTAAGAGCTCAAATTAAGTCTTATCTAGAGAATTGACCTATCTAATAAATACAAAAGTTTATGGATACTATATTACATGAAAATTTTAGGGATACCATCCAGTCAAATGCACTTTTCAATTTTGTAATATGGACTATCCACCACTGAACCTGGTAAGATTGCCTTAAACTTTACGAAGATCAAAATAAATAATACAAAAACAACTAGCATGATCATCGGAAACTATCTTATAAGATAGTACATTAGTTCAAGATCTAACAACCAAATAGCCTAACTTAATAGTCAGTCTGACAGATATAATTTGGCCTCACCTGTTATACGTAGAACAATGTAACTGAGAATACAAGAAAAATATCATACGTCTCTCTCTCGTGCGCTCAACATAAGAATGGAACACCTCAGTGAGATTGAACACTATGTGTTGGAACCCATAATTTGGGAACCCTGTGGGATAGAATCCATTGATGAAGATTCTGATGAAGAATAATTCAATATATCATCTCAACAAGAGTTCCAAGAATCCATACTAAATGGTAATTACCTTCATCCTTACAAAATTTTAATTTACATTTTCATATATATTTTTATAAGAATTTCCATTGATTAGTATGTTAAAATGTGTTGCTTCTAACTTCTAGTAAAATGTTACAAATTTAACTTTTGTTGCTCTTATTAATCCCAAGGTATAATAGCCAGTCTCTTTTCTTGCTACTAACTTAACTTTGTTTGCTTAGAAATAATTCATGCTATTAATCTTTGTTTAAGTCGACTTAAACTGTATACAAATTAATAAATTATTTGTTTCAGAAGAAATGATGGAGATAGACTCTTAGAAAAAAACTGTGGTTGAGACTCTATGGGTTGGAATGGAATTTCCAACTGTTGATGCTGCGTTTATTCATTATAATTCTTATGCTATGTAGACAGGATTTGGAATAAGAAGAGAGGCACGTGTCAAGTTGTCAAAGTTAGATGTAAAGTATATATCTTAACTTTTTGTTTGCGACAAGGCAGGGAGAAAACAGGAAAATGACAAAAGAGAAGCAAGGAAAATGTTAACCGTTGGGGTGATACACGAGTGGGTTGTAGGGCCAGGTTGAGAATTAAATTGAAAAAGACGGTATTTGGTCGGTGAACATGTCTGAGGAGAAACAAAATGGTCATGATTTGATAACAAGTCCAAACAAGGTGATTCATCATTATTCCTATAAGCAAGTCCATCGCTCAAAGGCAAATAGATAACTCATGTATGGATTGCATACAGACGGTATAGCTCCATCAAAAGTTGCTCTGAGTTTTGAATGTTATAAATCATATTGAAGGGGTTATAATCACAGGAAGGCAATGTCAAGATCAAATCAGACATGTAAAGGAAAACAACATAGGATATGAGTGTATGACACTCATTAGAATGTTTCAGGACAGGAAGGAATTTGATCCTGATATTTATTTTGCAGTAGAGATTGATTATATGGGAGCAATGAGAAGCGTATTTTGGGCAGATGGATGAGCAAGATCATCTTATTTGAGGTTTGGAGATGTTGTCGTGTTTGATGTTACATACAAAACGAACAATTGAAATCTTTCATTTGTTCCATTCACTGAAGTTAATCACCATATGCAGTCGACTCTTTTTAGTTGTGCATTACTTGCAGATGAGGATGAAGAAACATTACTTGGTTATTTACCCAGTGGTTGAAATGCATGCACGGAATACTGCCAAAGACTATTATCACAGATCAGGACAAATAAATGCGGGGAGCTATTAAAAAGGTATTTCAAACAATTCGTTATCAGTATTGTTCTTAGCATATTGCAAAGCATTTTGCGGAACTTACACTAACATTGCAAAGCCTTCACAGGGAGAAGTTTCATGACTAGTTTTTAAAATGGTATCACGAAAAAGTGTGGAACATTGTGAGCAATATTGGAAGGATATTAAGGAAATGTTTGGTGTGAAGGAAGAAGTGGATGGCTAGAAACTATGTACAGGGAACGAGAATATTGGGTCAATGCTTATTTGAAGGATGTGTTTTGGGCTGGAATGACAACAAGTTAGAGGAGTGAGAGTATCAACACATTTTTCGATGGATATGTTAATGCGGAGACACAAATAAATGATTTCGTAAAGCAATATGATAAAGCAATAGCAGATCGACGTATAAAAGAAGCACGTGAAGATTTCATGACTCTAAACCATGAACCCATATTGCATTTCTCAAATAAGATAGTGCTGCAAGTTGGAAAAGTTTACACTAGAGAAATCTTGAAGTGATTTCAGTTGGAACTCATTGATACAATAAGCGTTCATCGCGAGGTGGTGAATTCAGAATGGTTAGTTACTATATTCAGAGTCGGTTTATCTTCTGATGACAAAAGTAAGTGGGATCACGTAACATTTGAGAAAACTGAAGAGTTGAAAATGACATGTTCATGTGCAGATATTTAGGATCCTTTGCACGCATATCTTGCATATTATGCTGTTTCACTACATGATGGAAGCCATTCCTGAGCATTATATATTGCCAAGGTGGACAAGGTATGCTCGACATAGAAGCATTGTGCTTAATAATATTTCTAGTGTAAGAAATAATGCAAGCACTGTGAATCAGTCATGTACTCTTTATTCTTGGGTTCTGACTCCAAAATTTCGTATGGCCTTGGACATTTAACAGGGAGATAGAAAACTCTTGCACATGCTTGAAAAATCTTTGGAGGTGTTTACACTAAATGCAGAGGAAGAGATTAGAGAAAAACAAGTTCAACATCAGCTTGTTGATAGTAGTCAAGTTGGATCTAGTAATGCAACCTTACTATTGTCTCAAATTCCTGAGGTTTCAATACGGGATCCTAACTAACCCTTATGAATTCACCACTTCGCGATGAAAGATCATTGTATCAATGAGTTCCAACTAAAATCACTTCAAGATTTCTCTAGTGTAAACTTTTCCAACTTGCAGCTCTATCTTATTTAAGAAATGCAATACGGGTTCATGGTTTAGAGTCGTGAAATCTTCACGTGCTTCTTTTATACGTTGATCTGCTACTGCTTTATCATATTGCTTCACGAAATCATTTATTTGTGTCTTCGCATTAACATATCCATCGAAAAATGCGTTGATACTCTCACTCTGACTTGTTGTCATTCCTGTCCAAAACACATCATTCAAATAAGCATTGACTCAATATTCTCGTTCCCTGTACATAGTTTGTAACCATCCACTTCCTTCTTCCTTCACACCAAACATTTCCTTAATATCCTTCCAATATTGCTTACAATGTTCCACATTTTTTCCGTGATACCATTTTGAAAAGTAGTCATGAAACTTCTCCCCGCGAAGGCTTTGCGATGTTAGCGTATGTTCCGCAATATGCCAAGAACAATACCGATGACGAATTGTTTGAAATACCTTTTTAATAGCTCCCCGCATTTCTTTGTCCTGATCTGTGATAATAGTCTTTGGCGGTATTCTGTGCATGCATTTCAACCACTGGGTGAATAACCAAGTAAATGTTTCTTCATCCTCATGTGCAAGTAATGCACGACCAAAAAAAGTCGACTGCATATGGTGATTAACTCCAGTGAATGGAGCAAATGGAAGATTCCAATTGTTCGTTTTGTATATAACATCGAATACGACAACATCTCCAAACCTTAAATAAGATGATCTTGCTCGTCCATTTGGCCAAAATACGCTTTTTATTGCTCCCATATAATCAATCTCTACTGCAAAATAAAAATCAGGATCAAATTCCTTCCTGTCCTGAAACATCCTAATGAGCGTCATACACTCATGTCCAATGTTGTTTTCCTTTACATGTCTGATTTGATCTTGACACTGCCTTCCTGTGATTATATCCCCTTCACTATGATTTATAACATTCAAAACTCGAGCAACTTTTGATGGAGCTATACCTTCTGTATGCAATTCATACATGATTTGTCTATTAGCTTTTGAGCGATGCGCTTGCTTATGGGAATAATGATGAATCACCTTGTCCAGACTTGTTATTAGATCATGACCGTTATGTTTCTCCTCAGACTTGCTCACCGACCAAATATCGTCTTTTTTCAATTTAATTCTCAACCTGGCCTTACAACCCACTCGTGTATCACCCCGATGATTAACATTTTTCCCTGCTTCTCTTTTGTCATTTTCCTGTTTACTCCCTGCCTTGTTGCAAACAAAAAGTTAAGATATATACTTTACATCAAACTTTGACAACTTGACACGTGCCTCTCTTCTTATTCCAAATTCTGTCTTCAGAGCATAAGAATTATAGTGAATAAACGCAGCATCAACAGTTGAAAATTCCATTCCAACCCATGGAGACTCAACCACAGTTTTGTTTGAAGAGTCTATCTCCATCATTTCTTCTGAAACAAATAATTTATTAATTTGTATACAGTTTAAGTCAACTTAAACAAAGATTAATAGCATAAATTATTTCTAAGCAAACAAAGTTAAGTTAGTAGCAAGAAAAGAGACTGGCTAGTCTACCTTGGGATTAATAAGAGCGACAAAAGTTTAGAAGCATCACATTTTAACATACTAATCAATGGAAATTCTTATAAAAAATATATATGAAAATCTAAATTAAAAATTTGGGGATGAAGGTAATTACCATTTAGTATGGATTCTTGGAACTCTTGTTGAGATGATATATTGAATTATTCTTCATCAGAATCTTCATCAATGGATTATATCCCACAGGATTCCCAAATTATGGGTCCCAACACAGTGTTCAATCTCACTGAGGTGTTCCATTCTTATGTGGAGCGCACGAGAGAGCAAGCGAGAGAGAGAGAGATGCAGGATGAGAATGTTGGAAATAAGAATTGCATCCAAGAAAGTACAATAAAATGAAAAATATAAATGGGCACGGACAAATGTCTTTACATTGGGGAAGTACTTGCTTAATACCCAAAGAGTTATGTAATTTGCACCTGGAGTAGCTAAAGTGATTGCTGCAGCACAAGCCCTCTCTGCCCAACTTTATGAAGAACCTTAAAAAAATATGAGAAAGAAATGACTATCAGCTTAAAGAATGGTGCGTTTGGAGCTCAGTATTACTTGAAATACTTCTAAAGTTTCAGGAACAACCTTTATAAAGTTTTGAAGACAAGATTTGATTATATTATAAGATTAAAGATTTCGTACAACCAATTAATTCTTGAGCTTTGAGGAAGTTTAACTTACTGCAGTTGCTCCTGCCTTCTCCAGATTAATGCCAGTCAACATCATGGGCACGGACATATGTTTACGAGAGAAGAGATATAAATGTATGAACATGCCAGTTTTGGAGATATCATCTATTACTGTTTCTCTTTTGGTCTAATCATTTACTTTCTGTTGCTTATGATATTTTTCTTGTATTCTTAGTTTCATTGTTCTACGTATAACAGGTGAGGCCAAATTATATCTGTCAGACTGACCATTAAGTTAGGCTATTTGGTTGTTAGATCTTGAATTAATGTACTATCTTATAAGACAGTTTCCGATGATCATGCTAGTTGTTTTTGTATTATTTATTTTGATCTTCGTAAAGTTTAAGGCAATCTTATCAGGTTCAGTGGTGGATAATCCATATTACAAAATTGAAAAGTGCATTTGACTGGATGGTATCCCTAAATTTTTCATGTAATATAGTATCCATAAACTTTTGTATTTATTAGATAGGTCAATTCTCTAGATAAGACTTGATTTGAGCTTACTCAAAATTTACTTTATTTTCAGGATCACTATAGATTTGAATGTGTTCAACTGCCTATTTCAAAAATACTGTGTCCAAGGAAGTAGGGCATGATGACGAAGTGAGAGTTTTTTTTAGGAGTATGACAAAGCCAACTGGTGTCAGTTTTTGTACAAGGCTTGTAAGGAGGCTAGGAAGAATAACAAGGATTTCAAGTCTAATCCAGAGGGTGAGTCCCTTGTCCTTTGGTTAATTGGCGAACAATGGCGTGAGCTTTATTGTAAGAATTGAAGCACAAAGGAATGGAGGAAGAAAGCAAAGAAACTGAACAAGAAAATGACTAGTAAAAAAGTGTACTTCTAATTTCTACATGCGGCAATAAACCTCCCTCCTCCCTCACAACCCATGCTGCCTCCCTCCTCCCTCACAAACCAAGTGCTAAATCCTATACTTAATTAGTCTGGTATGAAATTTTCATAGGACATAAATGGAACCATTCGATCTGTACTTGCCTATAATAAAAATAACATCCTATATCTCGTGGTTTATAAAATTTTGTCACCATTTTCCCTTAAATCTATAAGATACATACACTATTAATGAATGTTCTCATTAAGAAATATAATTTTATATATATATATATATATATATATATATATATATATATATGAGCTATCTTCATTATAAATGCAAATGTTGTGCAAACGCGTTCAAACCACTTAACCCGTCATTAGCAATGACGGGTTAAGTGATTTGCACGTTTGCAAACGCTACAGTAGCGTTTGCCATGGAAGAAAGTACACACACACACACACACACACACACACACACACACACACACATATATATATATGTAAGGAGTGATCCAATGAGAAACATTCTTAGGTGAGAAAATGAAAAACAATGATTCTCACCGTAAGATATGAGTAGACTGAAATCAATGGCTCTAATTCATTTGGGTTAGTTAACATCTAAGAATAGATTTTTACATTTTTAGTTCAATTTTTCTTCGTTCAACTGAAAAAAACAAAGTTTTTTCTTCGACCCCATCCGCTGCATCGCCCTCACCCAAATATAATGAAAATATTTTGCTCAGATATTATATATATATATATATATATATATATATATATATATATATATATGGGAAATGCTCCATTGAAAACGGGTTTAGTTTTCACGGGTTGGAAAACATGAATCTGAGCCATTGGATCGCTCATGATCGCGATCAGCGGCTCAGATCGGGCCCCCCATCACCCGTTTCAATTGTTGAGCGGAGGGTTATTTTGGGGAATTTTGTCCCAAATAACTCTTCGCTTCACTGATTCTAAAAAAATTGATATAACCTAGGCCGTTGTTCCCAACAACGGCCTATGTTATAAAAAATAGAATCATAGGCCGTTGTTTGGAACAACGGCCTTGTTCTCAATTTTTATAACCTAGGCCGTTGTTCCCAACAACGGCCTAGGCTACAAAATTTCTATAAAAATTTATAGAAAATTTGTAGCCTAGGCCGTTGTTGGGAACACCGGCCTAGGTTATAAATAATGAGAACAAGGCCGTTGTTCCAAACAACGGCCTATAATTTAATTTTTTATAACCAACGGCCTAGGTTATATCATTTTTTTTTAGAACGAAACAGGCGAAGAGTTATTTGGGACGGAATTCCCAAAATAACCCTCCGCCACTTAAGTCATATAGGGTGATGGGCGGGCTCGATTTGAGCCACTGATCGCGATCATGAGCGATCCAATGGCTCAGATTCGTGTTTTCCAACCCGTGAAAACAAACCTGTTTTCAATGGAGCATTTCCCTATATATATATATATATATATATATATATATATATATATGGGAAATACTCCATTGAAAATGCAAAAGTTGTGGAAAACGTGAAAACAAGCCTAGGCCGTTGTTGGAAACAACGGCCTAGGTTATAATGCATTATAACCTAGGCCGTTGTTTCCAACAACGGCCTAATTGGTTTTCCACGTTTTCACAGACATTTGTGTTTTCAACTGAGCATTTCCCTATATATATATATATATATATATATATATATATATATATATATATATAGCTATCTTTCATTGCAAACACAAATGTTGTGCAAACGCGTGCAAACCACTTAACCCGTCATTGGCAATGACGGGTTAAGTGGTTTGCACGTTTGCAAACGCTACAGTAGCGTTTGCAATGGAAGAAATCTCTCTCTCTCTCTCTCTCTCTATATATATATATATATGGGAAATGCTCCATTGAAAACGCAAATATTGTGGAAAACGTGAAAACATGCCTAGGCCGTTGTTGGCCTAGGTTATAATGCATTATAACCTAGGCCGTTGTTTCCAACAAAGGCCCAAGTGGTTTTCCACGTTTTCTCAGACATTTGCGTTTTCAACTGAGCATTTCCCTATATATATATATATATACGTTTGCACAACATTTGCGTTTGCAATGGAAGAAATCCCATATATATAACCCTATATATATATATATACGTTTGCACAACATTTGCGTTTGCAATGGAAGAAATTTCATATATATATATATGGGATTTTTTCCATTGCAAACGCAAATGTTGTGCAAACGCGTGCACACCACTTAACCCGTCATTGGCAATGACGGGTTAAGTGGTTTGCATAAACATTTGCGTTTGCAATGGAAGGAACCTCTCTCTCTCTCTCTCTCTCTCTCTCTCTCTCTCTCTATATATATATATATATATATATATATATATATATATATATATGAAAGAGCAATGCTCCATTGCAAATGCAAATGATGTGAAAACACGTGAAAACCACCTTGGCCGTTGTTCCCAACATCGGCATAGGTTATAAACATAAGCCGTTATTTTATAACATAGGCCGTTGTTAGGAACAACGGCTTCAGTTATATTAAGCCCGAAGCCGTTATTCCCAACAACGGCTTCAGTGGTTTGCAATGGAGCATTGCCCTATATATAATGATCCATTGCAAACGGGTATGCAAACTACTGAAGTCGTTATTGGGAACAACGGCTTAGGTGATTTGCAATGAAGCATTCCTCTATAAATATATTAAAAATTAATGAAAATAAAGTACTAAAAGAAGAAGATTTTGACTACTATTTTGCATAGAACAATGCTAATTGTACTCGAACATCTATGCTTCTTTGGTAATACAAGAAACAATGATGAAAGGAATATGAGGCATTTAACAAGTATATATGGGCTCCAAATATATTCATTTGTTGTACAATAGACATCTTCCTATTGACACCATGATTTCTTTAAACGAACTGGGTTATCTATCCACCCAAATTCATTAAGAAAACACTAAAAGAAGAAAAAAGAAAAGAGGAAAGTTGTTAGTTTTTATGTCTAAATATATATTTAAGGAGAAGGACAATCACTTTATTCAAATACAATAAGATAATGAGAAATATACCAATAAAAACTGTAACTCTTCTTGACCTCGTTGTAATTGATTTTACAGGGAATAAAGCGCCTGTGTTCAGAGCTTCTCGAGTTGAAGAGAGTTTAAGATGAGGATATCCAAGAAATTAACGTACATTCAAATTATTACACATTCATTAGGTAATATCTTACTGTATTTTTTTGAAGGATTTTTATTTCTTTCTTATTTACTAGAGGTTTGATCGGCACAAAGATAGGTTGTAGGGTTTGACTCTGAAAGGAGATTATTAAAGGTTTGGTGGGCACAGAAGTTAAGAGTTTCCAATTTTGATGGGATTGTGGTTTTCCAGCTTGGCCTAAGAAAAGTTTGATTTAGTAACGATTTAGGAATGCTGGAATTGGTATTCATTTCTTCTTACAAGCGGTTATGTGTAAAACTCATTATTTTTTTAAAGAGAACTGATAATCATGTGATGAGGAGATTACAATTTAAGAATCTTCCTTTAATAATAATTTTTGTCATATTTAAGAAAATTGATAAATTCATTCAAGCTTCTTCAGATCTTCAGCATTAACATTTACTTTACTTTATCCATCAAATATCTGAATGCATGTGTGTCGTTTGGTTCGGGTGTGTATCTACTGTGTCAGTGTGTGTTTCGGGTTGGGGGTGAATGGATCTGAACAGTTCGCTTTATTTGTAACTTATGTGCCTTCATCTTCTGCAGAATATTTGAAGAAGTTGTTGATATGGAAAGTGAAATCACACAATTGAAAGAATGTGTTTCCACACAAAGGAATCTTGTTCAGTCCCTTACAAGCAATCTCTATTCACATATAATCGTTGATGGCTAAAGATACCAAACTAGAAGACCTGGGTCTTAATCCTCCTACCAGGTTTGAGATTCACATGCAAGATGTTTTGGCTACATTGGATACTACTCTTTTCTTGGAACTCTGTTTACACGAAGCCCTATATATCCATTTTGGAGAAGGAAAACCTCATCCTACAAAAGCTGAAAATTGAAGAGGAGCATTCATCTCCAATAATAAATCATATACATATGTGATGCGGTGTGTTTTTGGGATGTGGGGGCAACAAGTGTGAGTTCTCTCAATTTGTATGGTGGAAGTCCCTACGCAGTACTGACGTCGGTCCGATCCCGGGTAGCGGGAGCGGCTCTGAAGAACGGGCGAGAAGAGGCTCGGAAGGGAGGACGGGTGCTCGACTGGTTCTTTTGTACTTGCACACGGCCTGAAAATACCAGAAGTCCCGGCAACAGGCCCTCCGACGATTTAGTCAATCACGGAAAAAGAGACTAGGCAGCTAGGGTTCAGGTGAGGAGAAATTGGTTACCTTTCACAGTGAGATGGGGGTGGAGTATTTATAGACAGGGGTAAACGGATCTGGAGCCCTGGCGGGTCGGGTTGGACCTGTTTACCCATGGGCCTGAGCTGGCTGATGCCCATTAGGTTGTAGCTGGCCAGATGAATACAAGGGGGAGGATGCAGAGGAGATCGGAGGGCTTTGATTGAGGCTGCATAATTTATCCTATATCACAAGCACCCCACTCATGCGGGACTGTGTCTGGCTGGTCATGAAGGAGTAGCTGGAGTGTTATGACGGAGAGTGAGAAGCGAGTTTCTGTAATTAGGGTTGTTCGGGGTCGACCGTCGAGGCTGTAGGGGGTCGGAGGGATGAGCGAGGCCAAATGACTTGGCCTGTTGAAGCTACCCCTGTGCTCGAGGTGCTGGTCGATCGCCGAGGCTGTAGGGGGTCGGAAGGACGAGCGAGGCCGTGCTCGAGATGTGGGTCGACCGTCGAGGCTGTAGGGGGTCGAAAGGACGAGCGAGGCCAAATGATTTGGCCTGTTGAAGCTATCCCTGTGCTCGAGATACAGGTCGACTATCGAGGCTGTAAGGGGTCGGAAGGACGAGCGAGGCCAAATGACTTGGCCTGTTGAAGCTACCACTGTGCCCGAGATGTGGGTCGATCGTCATGGCTGTAGGTGGTCGAAAGGACGAACGAGGCCAATTGACTTGGCCTGTTGAAGCCACCCCTGTGCTCGAGATGCAGGGGGTCGGAAGGACGAGGGAGACCAAATGACTTGGCCTGTTGAAGCTACCCCTGTGCTCGAGATGTGGGTCGACCATCGAGGCTGTAGGGGGTCGAAAGGACGAGCAAGGCCAAACGACTTGGCCAGTTAAAGCTACCCCTGTGCTCGAGATGTGGGTCGACCGTCGAGGCTGTAGGGGGTCGGAAGGACGAGCGAGGCCAAACGACTTGGCCTGTTGAAGCTACCCCTGTGCTCGAGATGCAGGTCGACCGTCGAGGCTGTAGGGGGTAGGAAGGACGAGCGAGGCCAAATGACTTGGCCTGTTGAAGCTACCCCTGTGCTCGAGATGCAGGTCGATCGTCGAGGCTGTAGGGGGTCGGAAGGACGAGCGAGGCCAAATGTCTTGGCCTGTTGAAGCTACCCCTGTGCTCGAGATGTAGATCGACCGTCGAGGCTGTAGGTGGTCGGAAGGACGAGCGAGGCCAAATGTCTTGGCCTGTTGAAGCTACCCCTGTGCTCGAGATGTGGGTCGATCATCGAGGCTGTAGGTGGTCGGAAGGACGAGCGAGGCCAAATGTCTTGGCCTGTTGAAGCTATCCCTATGCTCGAGATGTGGGTCGACCGTCGAGGCTGCAGGAGGTCGGAAGGGCGAGCAAGGCCAAATGACTTGGCCTGTTGAAGCTATCCCTATGATCGAGATGTGGGTCGACCGTCGAGGCTGCAGGAGGTCAGAAGGACGAGCGAGGCCAAATGACTTGGCCTGTTGAAGCCACCCCTGTGCTCGAGATGTGGGTCGACCGTCGAGGCTATAGGGGGTCGGAAGGACGAGCGAGGCCAAATAACTTGGCCTGTTGAAGCTACCCTTGTGCTCGAGATGCAGGTCGACGTCGAGGCTGTAGAGGGGTCGGAAGGACGCGTGGCTTGGAGATTCCCGTAGCTGTTAGGTGAATCGTTTTTCGCGAGAATCGAGGAGTAACAGTAACTGTTCACGCGAGAATCGAGGCAGTTACTGTAACTGATTCTCACAAAAATCGAGGAGTCCCCCTCCTCTATATATACTCGCCCCTCCCTTCTCATTTCTTACTTTTTCTTTCTCTCACTAGGACTCGGAGCTTCTCTCTCTAGCGCTTTCCGTCACTGTCGATCACTTTTCCGGCCACTTTTCCGACCAAGTCACAGGTTAGTTCTTTTAGTCATGTCTAGGGCTCAGTCCGGTTCCTTTGCCTCTCCTCCGACAGCTACGTCCACACGGGGCTAACGGATTCCACCACCTCTTCAGATGACCGGGAAGCTTCGACCTCATGGGACGAGCCTGAAGAGGTGTTAGTCGTGCAGCCTCTGCGGACTTGCAAACCCTTCGTCGTGGAGAGTAGTAGCTCGGACAAGGATGTCGCTGAGGACGAGGGTGAAGAGGAGGGTGAAGGAAGGGAGGAAGGAGAGGATGAGGCCGAGGGTGGTCAGGTCGGGGGACGGACTTTCCCCACAGGGTCTTCGCCCTCAAGCCAGTGGCGACCTCGTCGCCCGAGAAGGCTCGTATGGCTCGGAAGAAGAGGGTGAGGGTGACCCTACCAAGCAGCCCCCGATAAGACGATTGTGCCTCGGAATTTGGCGGTCCCGTTTCTTCCCCAGCCTCAGTCGATCAGGAACTACCCGGATGACATAGGGGACAAGGTTATTTATGGGGTGCAGTCCTCGTCACCGAGCCGGGTGACGGTTAAGATGGACAGTACCCCCATTATCTTGAAGGGGGGATCTACCCATCATTCGGGCGAGTTTCTTCATAGGCAAGGAGTACGAGCTGATGATTCCGAGCGCTGGTCTTCGGCCGACTGACCCGCGAGCACTGTGTTACTGTATCTTCCCCACGGATGCATTCGCCTTGGGGCTGAGGCTGCCGATCCACCCCTTTGTGCGGGTGGTTCTCAACTGGTCCTCGCTGTGCTTGATGCAGTTTAGGCCGAATTCCTGGAAGCAGATGGTCAGCTTCATATTGCTGTGCTCGGAGCAGAAGGTGCTGCTGCGGTTGGATGTCTTCCGAGCTATGTTGGGGGTCAGCTCATCCGGCGAGTTCGAAGGCATATACTACGTGTCGCCTCGGAGCGGATGCAGGGTCGTGCACAGTCATCCTGACTCAATAAAGGAGTGTAAGCGAAAGTATTTTGTCATCCGGAGCGAAGATCAGTGGGACATTCCGACGAGGTGGAACTTCTACAAGCCGAACTTCAAGGGGCCGAAGAAGGGCGACCTGTCGGCTGAGGAATGGGGTTTCGTGGAGCGTCTGCGGAAGAGCCACAACATCAGTTGGCCAAAAGTGACAGAGAGCCACCTAATCCGAGCCGGACTGAGCCCTGCCCCACCCTGTATGTTTTTCGTTCATATTTATTTCTGTGTTTCTCTTTTGTGCTCATCGCGTGTTAATGGGTTTATTTGTTGAGATGGATCCCGAGGCTATCAAGGCGAGGAGGCTAGCCCCGAAGAGGGAGAAGGTGGAGCAGGCCGAGAAGGGGAAGCAAGCGGCGACTCCCTCGCGAGCGACCTCCGAGGCTCCTTCCGAGCCGAAGTCGAAGAAGCAGAAGACGAGCTAGCCCAGGGAGGTCACCCTCGCGCCGAGCAAGGGGGCCCCGAAAGCGTCGGAGGTCTCGCAGGGTCGCCTCCCTCCTCTCCGTGCCGACGCTGAGACCATGGTCGGGGAGGAGGGACTGCGACCGTGGGCCCCGGACTGGTACATTCGCTAGGGGGATTCCTTGTCTGAGGGCCCCGTCTCGGTGGAGTTTGTGGATAAGATGGCCACGCCCCGGGACCGGCAGAGCATGGGGGCCAACACCTCCGAGGCGGCCTACATGAGGTGGGCTCAGGCCAGCGTGCAGGTAAGCTTCCAAGGCCCTCGGTCTTTTCCTTGCATTGATTTCTAAGAGTTTCTTTCTCACCCAAGTGTTTTGACCTCGGCTGCAGGCCTGTATGACGGGAAACCAGGTGAGGCGGCTTCACGAGATGGAGCTGAAGTATGAGAGGAGCCAGGCCAACGAGTACAAGCGCGACATGGTCGATCTGAAGACCACCCTGGACGCCTCGGCGAAGCGGGAGCAAGCTCTGAGAGCCGACCTGGCTTCGATGGTTGCCGACGCGCTCAAGAGGGAGGCGGCGCTGAAGAAGGGGTTCGAGGCCGAGAAGGCTGTGCTGATCACGAAGGCCCAGGACATGGTCATCGGGGCGCAGAACGAGGTATACGCCAGGGCGATGGACCATGTCAGGCACTTCTTCCCGACCTTAGGCGTGTCGCATTTTGACTACGACATGGAGGTTGAGGGGCTGCCGAAGACCCCCGAGCACGAGGCACCGGTTGAAGGGGACGGTGGAGCCGGAGGAGGGAGTGCCGACCTGGTGGCTAACCCCGTGGCTGTCGCCGGAGCCGAGGGAGAGGTGGGCCCGTAGTTGTAGTTGTTTTTTCTTCTTTTTGTTGAATTTTGCCGACTGCGGACTGGCCACCGCAACATTTTGTAAAAGAATTGGTAATTTATGACAAAAATTTTTGTGGGCCAACTGGTTTTACCATCGACTTTGGCCTCGCTTTTGGGGTCGGCACTTGAAGTTATTCCGACCGTCTGAGACTAGTGTAATTTTTCAATTTATTTTGCTTCCATCAGATGTTGGCCCTTCTTGTCGAGGTCGACCCTCGACGATCCGAGGTGGCGTGGCTTCGGAGTAAGATCCAGATGTTGGAGTCCTCCCTTGATCGATACCGGAGAGAAGCTCGTGATCACGACGCTGCCTTTCATTATTTTTGGAATAAGTCGAAGGAGTTGAGTGCGGAGTCGGCTCAATTGAAGAAGGCGATAGCCGATTGAGACCTTGGTGGTGTGGGCCTTGGATTTTCCCTATCGAGTGCTTTGGTATAGAGGCCCACATCAGAGTCGTTCCTCCGTGAAGTTATTGTCGAGAAGGAGATCGAGATTCAACGTTACAAGACGATGATGGGGAGGCCGGTCCCTTCGGCAATCGGGGCTTCTTCGAGGCGCGAGCTGTCCCCGACCCTGCGGCTGGAGTATGTGAGGCCGGGCGACGCTCAGAGTTCTGTGGCCGGCGTGTCCTCTGTGGCCGATTATAAGGGCTCGGCAGAGCACGCTGGGGAACCGAGTCGCTCGGCGGGATTTGAGCTGACCCGCACGAGCATGGAGGGGATCTGAGTGTAGTTTAGAAGGAGGCTTTCATTGTAATAAAGAATAAACCTTTGTAGTGTGCCCTCCCTGGGGGGGTTTAATAAATAATAGGCTAAAATTGAAAAAACCCCTCTAAACTATCCTATATCTGCAGAGAACCTCACTCACCTTTTTATTACGCTGAAAACCACACTAAACTATTGGTGCAAAAAATCCCACCTTCACACTGTTAGGGTTCAGTTAGTTTTTTGTCACGTGCTATGCACGTGACTTAGTAAATATCCAAAATACCCCCCACTATTCCTTCTTCCCTTCTTCTTTTCTCTTTTCTTCAGATCAGAACCCATCTTTCTCTCCCAAAATGAAACCCTAATCCCAAATCAGCCCTAATATCTACACCCTCCAACTCCAAAATCAACCCAATCATAAACAAAAGCAAACCCAATCATAAACAATAGGGTTCAGTTAGTTTATTACTTTGTATGTGAAGATTGTGGACAACTGTTGATGGTAATGCACAAACAAGTTATGAACTAGTGATATCTTGATTACTGTTGCACATCTGGGGTTGTTGTCTCCATAAAGCTCAGGATAAGTTTTTAAAAATTAAAAAAAAAAATTGGAAAAATTACTCAAATATGGTGTCTTGAAAGCCTGACTTGCACTTCAACAAGTAGTGTATCAATGTGATATCTGGCTTCTTATTGCAGGGCAGAATCAAGATCCTCTGCTTATAACGGAAGATGAGTACAAAAAGAATCTGAGGGTCAATATGATGGCTCCTTGGTTTTTGATGCAAGCTGTAGCTAAAAGAATGCGTGATCAGTTAATGGCTGTATCTGGCTCCTTGGCTTCTTGATGCAAACTAATTTTTTTAAAACGATTTTTAAACGATTTTGTTTGTGATTGGGTTGATTTTGGAGTTGGAGGGTGTAGATATTAGGGCTGATTTGGGATTAGGGTTTCATTTTGGGAGAGAAAGATGGGTTCTGATCTGAAGAAAAGAGAAAAGAAGAAGGGAAGAAGGAATGGTGGGGGTATTTTGGATATTTACTAAGTCACGTACATAGCACGTGACAAAAAACTAACTGAATCCTAACAGTGTGAAGGTGGGGGTTTTTGCACCAATAGTTTAGTGTGGTTTTCAGCGTAATAAAAAGGTGAGTGAGGTTTTCTGCAGATATAGGATAGTTTAGAGGGGTTTTTTCAATTTTAGCCTAAATAATAAGATATCCGACCCGTCTGAACTTGTCACTGAGTGTGTTGAGGATGAGTGTTCGGGCTTTTATTTGGCCTCGGAGTCGAGCAGGAGGATGGGGGCTCATCGTGGAGTCGGTCGGCTCCGAACATGGAGATGGCGAGGGGGTCGGAGTATTGGACCCTTTCCCAACGTCATTAATGAGGCGACGTTTCGCCTTCCTAGGCCATTTAATGAGGCGCCATTTTGACTTCCGCTGTTTCAACTTTCGATGTCATTAATGGCTGCTCGGGGGGGCTATAAAACCCCCACCCTCTCTTCAGAATTTCTTAGAGAACAATTTTGGGTGCTTGCCATAGGCGGGCGCCTTACCTCGAAAAATTTTTAGCCACGAGTCCCGGATCGGTGGCTCCCCTGCCATACTCCACCTTTTTTAGGTAGATCAAGGTCCTAGACCTCGGGGATCTGCCCAGACGTGCTAGAATGTGAGAGGTGTGCCAACCAAAGATCTGGGAGCTTAGGGGATCTTTTTTTTGGCGAGGGTCCAGGATCGGTGGCTCCTCTTCCATACTCGAGCATTTTTGGGTAGATCTGGGTCCTAGACCTCGGGGATCTGCCCAAATCTGCTAGAGTGTGGGAGGTGTGCCGATCGAGTTCCTGTGGGCGAGGGTCCAGGGTCGGTGGCTTTCCTTCCGCCTTCGGACAATTCGGGTTTCGGCTCTTAGGGCCGTTAACCCCGAGCTGTTCGAGGGTGAGAGGTGGGTCAACCAAAGATCCTGGGCCCAGCGCTCGGAGCGTCTTTTGGGCGAGGGTCCCGGGTCGGTGGCTTCCCTGTCGCCCTCGGACAATTCGGGGTTTTGGACTTTAAGGGTCATAAACCCCGAGCTGTTCGCGGGTGAGAGGTGGGCCGACCAAAGACTTGGGGCCCGGGGCGTTTCCCTGAGGGTGAGCGCCCTAAATCTTTAATAGTAAACTTTTGAGTGGGCCGGATAGCCGAAGTCTTGACCGGTGGTCGGGACTTGGGGGTCGGCGGGGAGCGCTGGACCCCAACTTCTTGGCTTGAGAAAGCCACCCTTGTGCTCGAGTTTGCCATACGGCGTCAAGGCTTGGGGGTCGGCAGAGAGCATTAGGCCCCATTGCCTTAGCTTGAGAAAGTTACCCATGTGCTCGAGTTCGCCATACAGCATCGAGGCTTGGGGGTTGGCGGAGAGCGCTTGGCCACATTGCCTTAGCTTGAGAAAGCTACCCATGTGTTCGAGTTCGCCATACGGCGTCGAGGCTCGGGGGTCGGCGGAGAGTGCTGGGCCCCATTACCTTAGCTTGAGAAAGCTACCCATGTGCTCGAGTTCGCCATACGGCGTCGAGGCTCGGGGGTCGGCGGAGAGCGCTGGGATCCATTGCCTTAACTTGAGAAAGCTACCGATGTGCTCGAGTTCGCCATACGGTGTCGAGGCTCGGGGGTCGGCGGAGAGCACTGGGCCCCATTGCCTTAGCTTGAAAAAGCTACCGATGTGCTCGAGTTCGTCATACGGCGTCGAGGCTTGGGGATCGGCGGAGAGCGCTGGGCCCCATTGCCTTAGCTTGAGAAAGCTACCCATGTGATCGAGTTCGCCATACGGCATCGAGGCTTGGGGATCGGCGGAGAGCGCTGGGTCCCATTGCCTTAGCTTGAGAAAGTTACCCATGTGATCGAGTTCGCCATACGGCGTCGAGGCTTGGGGATCGGCGGAGAGCGCTGGGCCCCATTGCCTTAGCTTGAGAAAGCTACCCATGTGATCGAGTTCGCCATACGGCGTCGAGACTTGGGGGTCGGCGGAGAACGCTCGACCCCATTGCCTTAGCTTGAGAAAGCTACCCATGTGCTCGAGTTCGCCATACGGCGTCGAGGCTTGGGGGTCGGCGGAGAGCGCTGGACCCCGTTGCCTTAGCTTGAGAAAGCTACCCATGTGCTCGAGTTCGCTATACGGCGTCGAGGCGCGGGGGTCGGCGGAGAGCGCTGGGTCCCGTTGCCTTAGTTTGAGAAAACTACCCATGTGCTCGAGTTCGCCATACGGCGTCGAGGCTTGGGGATCGGCGGAGAGCGCTGGGCCCTATTGCCTTAGCTTGAGAAAGCTACCCATGTGCTCGAGTTTGCCATACGGTGTCGAGGCTTAGTTGTTTACACGGAATCCGAACTAACAAACTTTGAAAAAAAAAGCAAACATTCTTATACAAAAGCCGGTTACACATCTGTGGTTACAAAAGTGGTTTCAGTCCTCTCTCTCGAGGTACTTAATGAGGTGCTCTGCATTCCAGGGCCTCTTGATAAGGGCGCCTCCCATGTCGGTGAGTCGGTAGGTGCCGGGGCACACTACTTCGGCGACCCTGTAGGGCCCCTCCCAATTAGGGGCCAACTTCCTCTTCTTGTCGGGGTCTGAGACCGCTAGTTTTCTTAGAACAAGGTCACCTTTTTGGATGTTAGTGGGTCGGACCTTCTGGTTATAGAATTTCTCGACTCGCTGTTGGTAGATGCTCCTCTGGATGGTGGATTTTTCTCTGACTTCGTCGACTAGGTCCAAGTTGGCCCCAAGTCCTGCCGAGTTGCCTGCTTCGTCGAAGGCCATTATTCTAGGGGACGGTAGGCCCATCTCCAAGGGGATATCTGCCTCGGTACCGTAGGTTAGGTTGAAGAGCGACTCGCCCGTGGGTATCCTCTTCATCGTCCGGTTTGCCCAGAGTACGCTCGGAAGTTCATCGACCCAGAGCCCCTTAGGGGAGTTGTCCAATCGCTTTTTGAGACCATCGAGGATTTGGCGGTTAGCATTTTCAGCTTGGCCGTTTGATTGAGGGTGACATATGGCCGAGAAGCGTTGCTGGACCCCAATGTCTTTGCAAAACTTTCGGAAATTCTTGCCAGCGAATTGGGTCCCGTTGTTGGTGATGAGCACCTGAGGAATCCCGAATCGGCATATGATGTGCTTCCAGAAGAATTGCTTAGTTTGGTGCTCGGTGATCGAGGCCAGGGGTTCAGCTTCGATCCACTTGGTAAAGTAGTCGATGGCCGCCACCAGGAACTTTTGGCCCATTGCTTGAGGAAGGGCCGACCAAGTCCATCCTCCACATTGCGAAGGGGGTCGGACTGGCCAGGGATCGGAGATTGGCCTGCGGGAGTCTTTACTGACGAAAACCTTTGACAGGGCCCGCACCTTTTGATGAGGGTTTGTGCGTCTTGCAGCATGGTCGACCAGTAATACCCATGATTTAGGGCCTTTCGGGCAAGCGTTCTGCTCCCCACGTGACATCCGCCGATCCCTTCGTGTGACTCCTTCAAGGCGTACTTGGCTTCATCAGGTGCCAGGCAGCGGAGGTAGGGCCTGCCGTCGGCCACTGTGTACGAGCGCTTGAATAGCGTTCCGTCGATCAGGGTGAATTCTCGGATCGGACCCTGACCCTTCTTGCCTCGGACCGGTCTTGAGGGAGTTCGCCTTCCGAAAGGAATTTCAGGATGGGCGTTGTCCAATTGTTGGGTTGGAGATCGGTGTTGAGGCAGGAAGCTTCCGGGAGGCCGATGCTCGGTTTGAGGAGGACCTCGATCAGAACGGTACGGTCGAGCCCTTCGAAGGATGACGAAGCGAGCTTTGACAATGAATCCGCCTGGGCATTTAACTCCCGAGGGATGCGCTCCACCGAATGAGATTCGAAAGAGGATAGGAGACTTCGGACCACCGCCAAGTATTGCACCATCCGGACGTCGCGAGCTTCGTACTGTCCGGTGATCTGGTTGACCACGAGCTGGGAGTTGCTGAAGGCCTTGATGTGCTTGGATCCGGCCTTGTGTGCGAGGGTGAGACCCGCGCTCATAGCTTCGTACTCCGCCTCGTTGTTTGAGGCCGGAAAGTTTAGTCGGAGAGAGTATTGGAGGACGAAGTTATCGGGGCCCTTTAAGATGACGCCTGCTCCGCTCCCTCCCTCGCAAGACGAGCCGTCGACATAGACCTCCTACACTATGTTGGTTTTCGAGATGGCGGATGGTTTGGAAATGGTGCACTCCGTAATAAATTCGGCGAGTGCCTGCCCTTTGATCGTCGTCCGAGGCTGATAGCTGATGTCGTATTGGCTCAGCTCGATTGACCATTTGACCAGGCGGCCGGAGCTCTCTGGCTTGTGGAGGACGGTCTTCAGGGGCTGGTCCGTGAGGACTTGAATGGAGTGGGCCTGGAAATAGGGTCGGAGCTTACGGGCCGCTGTTATCAGTGCATAAGTCATCTTCTCCATCTTCGCATACCTGGTCTCGGCTGAGAGCAGAACCTTGCTTATATAGTACAGGGGTTTTTGATTACCGTCTTCTTCTCGGACGAGCACGGCGCTGAGCGCATTCTCCGAGGCCGAGAGGTATAGGAAGAGTCGTTCATCGGGCTCGGGCTTACTTAGGAGCGGGGGAGTGGCAAGGTAGGACTTCAACTGGTCGAACGCTCGTTGTTGCGGCTCGCCCCACTCGAATCCTTTTGTCCCCTGGAGGGCTTTGAAGAACGGGAGGGACTTCTCTCCAGATTTAGAGAGGAAACGGCCGATGGCCGCCAGTCTGCCCGTTAGCCATTGGACTTCTTTGACGTTCCGCGGCAGCGCCATGTCGATGATGGCTTGGATCTTCTCTGGGTTGGCCTCTATGCCGCGTTGGCTCACAACGAATCCCAAGAATTTCCCGGTTGAGTCTCATGCTGTGAGACCGAAGGACGCCAAAGGCTTCCTCGAGGTCGGCAACGTGGTCCTTCCCCCGTTGGCTTTTCATGAGCATATCATCGACGTAGACCTCCATGTTCCGACCGTTCTGATTCTTGAAGACTCGGTTGACGAGCCTTTCGTAGTTGGCCTCGACGTTCTTGAGCCCGAAGGGCATGGCCCGGTAGCAGTATAGGCCCTGGTCGGTGACGAAGGATGTCTTGGCGATGTCCGGAGAAAACATCCGGATCTGATTATAGCCTGAGAAGGCGTTCGTGAAAGTTAGGAGCTCGTGACCCGACGTCGCGTCGATCAGAGCGTCTATGCTGGGGAGTGGAAAAGAATTCTTGGGGCACGCCTTGTTGAGGTCGGTAAAGTCAATACAGATTCTCCAAGTGCCGCTAGCCTTTTTCACCATTACAACATTGGCCAGCCACTCGGGGTAGCTAACCTCTTGAATGAATCGGGCGGATAACAACTTATCTACCTCTGCTCTCACCGCCTGTTGCCTCTCCGAAGTGAACTTGCGTCGCTTCTGTTGTACTGGCTTGGAGCCGGGGACGACACTTAGTCGATGCATGATTAAGTCTTCGGAAATTCCGGGCATGTCGGATGGTGTCCAGGCAAAGAGGTCGACATTTCGGCGGACGCAGTCGATCAGACCTGGCTTCAACTCGGGGGATAGGGTTCGGCTTACACGGAACCATTTGGAACTGTCCTCGACCTTAAAGGGGACTTCCTCCAGCTTGTCCGCGGTTCCGACTCGGGACGGCCATCTTCGAGTGGGAGCTCGACGTCGTCGAGGGGAAACACACCGCCCTTGACCGCGGTCATGTAGCACGATCGCGCCGATTTCTGGTCACCTCGAACGACCCCAACGCCGATGTCAGTCAGGAACTTCAGCTTCAGATGATAGGCAGAGGGGACGGCCTGGAGCGAACAGAGCCCGGGTCAGCCGAGTATGGCATTGTAGGCTGCCTTGACGTTGACAACCATAAAGTCCATCGACTCGGTTCGGAGGACGGGGGCCGTTCCTGCGGTCACGTCCAGTGTTACGATTCCCTCGATCTGCACCGGGACGCCAGAAAATTCGTGAAGGGTGTAGCCGGCTGGCTTTAGCTTTTCTTGGGAAAGCTTGAGGTTCTCAAATGCTTCTAGAAAGAGAATGTTGACCGAGCTGCCGTTGTCTACCAGGATTAGGCGAACCTGAAAGTTGGTCATGTCAAGGCTGATGACTAGGGCGTCGCAGTGTGGAAGCCGGACGCCTTCGAGGTCTTCTCCTGAGAAGGAGACTGCCCGCTGCTGAACCCGTGGGGAGGGATGGTCAAGAACGGAGTTGACCTCTCGGATGAAGGCTTTCCAAGAAGTCTTGGATTCCCCCCCATGGGTCCGCCATGGACGCAGTGTAGAATGGCGTGTCTGTCGGTCTCTTCGGGCTCCGAATTTCGATCAGGTCGTTGGTCGTTCGTCCGAGGGGGAGGCGAACGCCTCGGGCTCCTCTGCTCTCTCCGGTCTCGGCGGTTGGCCTGGGTGAACTCCTTCAGGTACCCTCGCAGGATAAGGGCTTCGATCTCATCTTTGAGAGCTCTGCAGTGATCCGTATCATGTTCGGTATCCCGGTGAAAACGGCAGTAAAACCTCTGGTCCCGCTTCTTGCCGTTGTTGGGCGGTCGAGGAGGGAACCGTACGACCCCCCTGTCCTCGATTTCCATTAAAATCGCCGAGACATTCTGAGTCAGGGGCGTATATCTTTCAAACCGAGGGACGGGGGGAATCCTTTTGGGGCCGATCGCCTCTTTCACGGGTCTTTTGAAGGGCTCGGTTTCGTCGACCTTGTGCTTCCCCCTGACAGTGGCTTCCTTTGAGTCCTTGGGATTGAGGGCCTCCTCAGCTCGGATATACTTCTCAACCCTATTAAGTAGGTCGGGAAAGTCCAAGGGTGGTTTCTTGGCCAACGAAGCTTTGAGCTAGCCGTGGCGGACGTTGTGTCGGAAGGCGGCGGAAGCGACCCCTGCTTCGAGGGAGGAAACCAACCTCGCCTCCGAGGTGAATCTTCGAACGAACTCTCGGAGAGATTTCCTGTCCTTCTGTTTGAGGTCTAGAAGGGAAGAGCTCGTCTTCTCGACCTTCCTGCTCGTCACGAAGTGGGCAAGAAAACCCGCCTCTAGCTGTTCGAAGGAGTAGAGTGAGCCTGGGGTGAGTTTGGAGAACCACTACCGAGCTGGGCTCCGGAGGGTAGTTGGGAATGCGCGGCAGAGGAGGGGATCCGCAGCGCTGTGAATCATCATGAGGGTCTTAAACCCCTCTATGTGATCAGCTAGATCACCCTCGCCGTTGTAAGTCTCGAACTGAGGTGGTCTGAAGTTTCGAGGGATTTCAGCTTCGAGGATCTGAGGGGAGAAAGGTGATCCGGTCGGACGGTGACTGTGACCTTGCATCGGCCCGCCCTCGCCGAGATGGGCGAGGCAGTTCTCCATTTCTTCCAGGCGGCGAAAGACGGGGTCCACCGCTTCTCGGGGACGAGTCGATCCGCGGGACTCGCCGATGCCCGTTGCTGATGCATGGGCGGAGCTGTGGTAGACCTCGGTAGCCGGGCCGTCACGTATGGCTTGGAGGATCTCCTCCCGGAAGTTCTGGAATTCGACCCTTGTGACGGGGGCTTGTCCTCCGGGGTTCTGTGGGGGATCGTGCGCCTGGGAAGGTTGTCGGTGATGGTTCGAGACGGAGTTGGAAGTGGCCCCTCCCTTCGTCCGGCTGGCCTGCCTGTCAGAGATGACGCGGCGCAAATCCGGCACGATCGAAGATTGGGCCACGCCGTTTGCCTGGGGTTGGTTGGAACCCTGGTCATTCGGGCGGCCATGCTATAGGGAGCCCGGTTGCCGTGCCGAGTTGACGGCCCTTCGGGATTTAGGAGCCATGGAGGGTCTCGGGCCGGAAGGGCCAACCCTGGTGGGCGCAAAAGGACGATAGTACTGAGGAGGTAAAGTTTTCCATAGACAACGCCAACCTGATGCGGTTTGTTTTTGGGGTGTGGGGGCAACAGGTGTGAGTTCTCTCAATTTGTATGGTGAAAGTTCCTATGCAGTACTGGCGTCAGTCCGACCCCGGGTAGCGGGAGCGGCTCAGAAGAAGGGGTGAGAAGAGGCTCGGAAGGGAGGATGGGTGCTCGGCTCGGATCCAGAAGCTCGGCTCGGCTGGGTCTTCTGTACCTGCACACGGCATGGAAACACCGGGAGAAGTCACGGTGACAGGTCCTCCGACGATCTAGTCACTCACTGGAAAAGAGACTGGGCAGCTAGGGTTCAGGTGGGGAGAAATTGGTTACCTTTCATAGTGAGGTGGGGGTGAAGTATTTATAGGCAGGGGTAAACGGGGTCTGGAGCCCTGGCGGGCCGGGTTGGACCCTTTTACCCATGGGCCTGAGCTGGCTGAGGCCCGTTAGGCTGTAGCTGGCCAGATGATCACAAGGAGGAGGATGCAGAGGAGATCGGAGGGCTCTGATTGAGGCTGCATAATTTATCCTATATCAATATGCATTAGCTGAAAGGAGAACTAGGGTTTGGGATCAACTTGTTTTAATGGCTGAACATCCCAGATAGCGCAACCTGAACTCCAAAGAGCACTCCCTGGACTCTGCAAGCTAGGTGAGAGTTATAGGGCAATTTCTCTGCTTGTATAATTTTACCTGTTTCGCCTTAGAAAAAGGGTTAAGACTTTTACAGTGTTCAGAACCATGCTTATATGGAACTTAGATAAGGGAAGTTAGGGAACCAGCAAAGCTCATTTTTTCTGCCATATCTGAAGCTGCAAGGTGCTTTGTCATATTGTATGGAGAGACATCTCCATATGCTTCAGAGCTTATTCTTTGGGCCAGAGAAGAAATTGAAACATTCAGTGAAAATTTTGATGCTTATATTAAATCCATTTCAGAGATGAATGGGGCCATAACTTTGGCAGTTGAAGCTGCAAATTGTGCTATTTCACTTTGCTCTCTATTAAAATCACTGAGAGTAGTGTTGGTACCAACTTTGATGGAATTGATCAGACCTAGTATGGAAGAAGTATTGCAGCCGCATGTGGATAATTTCAAAGAAGTTGTTCACATATTTAGCACTTCGGATAATTGGGTCCTGAGTAAATTTCTGACTTTGGGTATATTAAGAGACAGATCATCTCTTTCAGAGATTAGTGAGAAAGTGGAGTACTGCCTTCTTACTAGCAGTTGCAGAAAGTTTGTTACCTTAATGCAGGTGTGTAAAGTATTCTTTCTATATATATCCAATGCATGGTACAGGTAGAAATTATTTCAATCTCTCGACAGTTTATGTTATTGTATGTTTGCTTACCAAGGCAAATAAGCTCGTCAGTTATATTTGTGTATTGACTCATGCATTGTATGTTTGCCCAATGACATATCTTCTAAAGATTTTCAATTTGTTAAATATAATTTTGACATCGTGTCTGTTTATGATTGCATTGATCTACTTGAGTTGTAGCTTAGATAGTAAGAGGTTACCGGATTGGGATGGGTAAAGAGAGGTCTCAGGCCAGGCTAGGACATAGCCTTTACTCAAAAAAAAAAAGATTGCATTGATCTAATTGGACAAAAATTGTCTATTAAGTCAGTATATATGTTAGTTGCGTTCAAACAAATGCATGTCAGTATAGATTCAGCTGGCCTTTTTCATTAAAGCATCAGAGTACCAGTTCCTTTAGTGTAAAATGTAAGGCTTAATATTTACTAATGTTCTATTGTTATGTTCAGGCAATTGTAGATGATATTTATCCATTAGTTAATCTCAGAATGGGATACTCTATACTCGAAGGCCTTGTTGACCTATTCACTGAATACATGCAAACCCTTGAAAGAGCTATCTCGACTAGACAAATCGCAATAGAAAATAATCCTTCAAAAGTTGGTAATGCTCGAACAATTAAGCAACAACTTTCTGTTTTAGTCTATGTCTCCACACTGGTGCAAATTTTTCCAAGCATTTCTGGCAGTATTTTCAAGTCCGTAAAATCCTCAGATCAGGATTTGTCACCAGAACAAACTGAGATTTTCTCACAGGATGAACTTGATAATTGGATACCATCAATTGAAGAAACTGCAGATCGACTGCGGGGTTATTTTGGCGAATAATTTGTTCTTGGTGTTATGTCTAATGGAGGTTTAGAATCAGAAACATGTCTGGATGATTGGTGCATACCTAGCTCGTCACAAAATCCCGTTCCCTCTTTTGTTTTTCAGGTTTGCTACTTCTTTCAGGAAAATTTCTGAATCCTTTTTTTAGTCATAGCATAGTAGGTAGTAATAACTTTAACCATGTTAGAAATATCAGGCTTGTTAAACACCTAATAATTTGCTGCAGTTTGTTACTCGCCAAATATTGTTTTTCCTTCCACATACTAATTTTCTGCTGCCTGTTTATGTTTCTCAGACTGATTATAACCAGTGAGCTTCAAACTGCAGTGATAACAGGAATCTTGGCTAGTTAATCTTATTCATAAACAGGTGATTTTGCTGTCATAGCAGTAAGATTGGTGGTTTTGATACTAAATGTTGAGAATAGTGCATTACTTGATACTCTTTGTATTATATTTTTACGGAATATTTAATAGCTTCTCCTACTTCTACAGTGAGGAAAGTTTGTATGGATCTTGTAATAAATTTATTTGAATTTATCTTCAAATATTACATAACAGACACGAGTTTATATTATATTTATAGTACTTCATATAGTTGTTTTATGCATGTTTTACAAAATTGCTATCAACTTGACACCAGCCTTCTCTAGATTATTACAAAATTTCTGGTTAAGAATTTTTTTTCTGAAAAGGGGGTCTTCTACCTTAATCCTCAAAGAATCATTAGGTGTCTTACAGATCTTAGAGGCTTGGAGGAAAATAAAGTAGGAGAAAGATAATAATGGTTTTAGGGTATTTAGTTGTATATTAGTCTTTTTGCCTAATGTCTAGGCTATTTAGTTGTCTCCTACTGGGTAATTTAGGATAGGGGTGAGATGATCTCCACTATATATATATCATACCCGGTTTTTATCGTTAATTTATTCGAGCATCTGTTTTTCTGATTCTTAATAACATGGTACCAGAGCATGAATGAGAAGAACCCTAAGAAACATTTCCAAAAGAAGAAATAAATAAAAGGACTAATCTACTCTAATAAACTACAAAGCACATGTAAAACCAAGAGAACCATTTTAATATGTTTAATACTGCTTACTTATTCTAGGATGTGTTCTTCAGGCATTGTTTATGAGGCTGAGGAAATTACAACAACTTTCAGAGTCCATCTCTGACGGTGAGGATGAAATGATTAAGATGCTATATCAAAAGAGATAATGGAGATGGTTTGGCTTGCTAATAACCAAGAGTTCTGGACCAACACAGTGGAATCCTCTAGTCAAGTCATTATGTTTTGATCTATATATCTGTTTAGTATTGTCTATTTTAACATTCACATAGGAGATTCACTCTTATCGCGTCTCTTTAGGCATGTTGGCTATAATTCTGAAATTCTCATTGTTGTTTCAGAATCCTATTATCTGTGGGTCACTTCTGTCACGATGTAGTACCTGTGTCAAACACCGACACTTCATGGACCACTATATATGGAGCTTGGAGAGCTTGGACTTGAGTTCAAGACGTCACACACTACACTCCCTCTTTGATTACTCTTCAGTCTTTGTCTGTTTTTCCTCCTCTTCACTCTCTGGGTAACATTCTTACTCCTACTTTTTCGAAGTCTAAAATTGAAATATATTGTGATTTTTCTCAAGAAATGAAGGATGGTTGTCTATCATTGAACACTGAAGGAGTTATCTCGGTGATTTTTGGGTCTCTTACTGCTATGGATTTAGTTAACTTTCTTGATTCTAGGTTTCAAGTTCCTGGTTGGAATTGGGGTATCTGGATGTTACCTAATGGTGATTTTATTTGTAAATGTCCTAACATCCAATGTCTTGAGAATCTTAGAGGTCAGGATCTTCGTTTTGGTAAAGCTGTTTTTAGAGTAAAAAAATTGGCTCCAATTTGGGGTTAGTAAGAGGTTTTTGGGTCTTGTAAAAACTAAATGTATCTTAACTGGTGTTCCCCCTTATTGTGATTCCTTTTCCTCCTTCAGTTTGATTTCTCGGTGTATCGGGGATTTTGTTGGTTTCTCTTCTAAAAATAGGATGAGTAATGGTCATCTTGAAATTGTGGTTAACTTCCTTAGATGCCCTTCATTTGATCTGATCAAGGAATATATTCTTTGGGTGGGTTTTGGGCTTTTGCCATCTCGGTTTTCTATCCTTATATTCCTGTCCAACCTTCTCTTGTTCCTTTGACTGCTGCTACTGTTCTGGCTTCTCAACAGAATGTGGGCTGGGATAGTTGGGGGAAACACTCTATCTAGTTCTGCTCCTTTTAACAATTCTCAAAACGCTTCCTTCATCAAGAAAAATGATGTTCACTCTGGTCAAGGGAAGGGTAAGTGCTTTACCTTTCAATGGGTTGCTGTCTCCAATAATTGTCCTGAAGAAGGTGAGATTATCACTTGTTTAAAATCTTCTGATTTGATCACAAATCTAGATTCTCCCCCTTCTGTGGATCTTCCGACTTTGTCTGGTGGTGACCTCATTCCTTTTTCTTATGCCACTCTAGATTTCATAGAAATTTTTCTTAGAAAACTTCTTCTGCTCAGGAACAATTTACCTATTGGAGTTATTTGGAGAGAGTTATGTTCTTGTCTGGCTGTTGAAGTTGATTTTTAGTCTACTTTGAAATGGTTGTCTTCTATTCAATCTATTCCTAGGAGTTTATCAGTGGAACCCTCTCCTGATTTGTTTATCTAGAATCTATTCCAGAATTTCTCTTCTTCTGTTCATGTGCTCAGCAAGGTTATCCCTTTTCAGTATCATGGTTGGTTTCCCACTTTTGATAACCATATTGTGCCCTACTCTTACCATGAGGTCCTCAGTGCTGAATCTGATGTTTCTGATTCTGTGGATATGATGGACAATGATTCTCCCTTGCCTTTATTCATCTGTTACCTTAACTCTGATGATGCCATTCTTTTTCCTCTTGATTCCAATAACTCTTTCTCGGTGCTCTCCAATTTAGAAGGAGGTTGTTCTACTCCTTCTGTCTATACTAGGAAAAGAAGTCGCAAAGGAAAAGTGTTTATGCCTCTTAGAAGAAGCTTGAGAGTTGGTAACATGGGTGATGTTGATCAACCTCTTATGGAGAAAGCTGCTCTTATTGCTAAGATCAGAAATCTTGAAATTCCTGCACCTATGTTTCAGCCTTTTGCTTCTCCTGAAGGTACTCAACTTGGCTCTATTTTTAGATGTCACTTTGATAGTTTTAATTCCTCTAAATTAAATAGTTTTTCTAATATGATTGGTCTGGAGACTTTTTTACATGATGATTTCATCAATTTAGTTAATCTGGAAAAATCCAGAGGGGACTCTTTTAGTTTTAAATGAATATTCTTTCTTGGAACATCAGAGGTTAGGTGATAATGATAAAAAAAAATGGCTGTTTTTGATATTATCAACTCTTCCCATTGTGACATTATTGTTGTTCAAGAATCTAATATTTAACAACCACAACCAACTTTTAGTGTAATCAAAAGCCATTCAAAAAATGAAGAAAAGAGTTGCCTACAACCCTTCACCTGAACCACGCATGAGCCTTCAAACCCTCTTTCCCTGAACCTTCTTCTTCTTGCTCCTGATCAACTGGTTGAACCCAAGCATCCTGTTCTCTTGTTCTGAGCCTTTGTCTCCATCCGCCAACTCCGATCGCGTTCTCCTCAACTCTGACCGCCTTCTCCAACATGCTCTCCGAGCTCGAACTGAGTGGGTGTGGGCCCAATGAGAGGGCCCGTCACCGCCTCGACCCAATGCCCTCAGATGCATCTGGGCCTGCTGTCCCCTTGCTACCCCTGAAGCAACCATCACCACCTCTCCTAATCCCAACATCTATACCCAGTGTTTTGGCTCCCCCCACAGTGCCCCTACACCCCCCCTTCAATTGAACTCCCCCCCTGAGGAGGAAGCACAGAGGCTCAGACGAGCATACTCCCCGGCGTGTCCACACCGTAGTGCGCATCAACGACAAGAGGGGAGGAGCTATAGTCATCATCGCCATGAAGAGGAGCTTTTCAGGGGACGGGCCCAGAGAGGGGGTCCTCCTACTGGCCACGAAGGGCGTAACCCCCCCCCCCCCCCCCCCCCCCCACACACACACAGTCCAGCGTCACCCCCACAAAGTGGGACACAACCAGAGGGGCCACGACTACGATTACAACCAGAGGGGTTACGACCTACGACGTCAATACCATCCTTAAATCAAAAACAAGTTTTAGTACCAACAAAAGAGAACAGAATCATACATCAACAGTTCAGAGTCTACCCACCACCACAAACACCACAGATCATACCAAAAACCTCTACAAACCTCCCCGACCAATGTCCATCACCCCAACCATCACTCCCCTCCACCACCTCAGAGGGACCCTAGCCATGCACTTAAATTCTGCGTCAAGCGGGCCCATGAGGGGGCTCTGCAAGACGGGATTACAGTGGAGGCTGACTCCATCGAAGGGGGGGAACAGTGGGTTCAAGTGATTGGAAAAAAACACAAGAGACAGAGTAATTCCCCCACCCCTCAACTCGAACACAAAAAGAAACAAAGGAAAGGGAAGCATAAGCCTGTATCGTGCTTCAACTGTGGCGACTTGGGCCATTACAGGAAGGAATGCACAAAAGAAGTTTGATTCTCAAGTGCATGAAATGGGGTCACCTTTCGTATGTGTGTACTAATGTGGTAGAGACTAACGATGACGACGAACGCCAGGTGAGCCGAGGCAGGTCTCCCGATAACCCAACCTTTATTCGGCTTGCAAAGAGCTTAGACACAATCAAGAACGAAGAGAAATGGCTTCGTCAATGGTGTGCAATTGCCAGGGTAAGGACAGGGAGCCCATCGGAGGCACATCTCCTCCAAGCTCTTAATGCAAAGTGGCCAATGAGGACCCACAGAGACTGGGTAGCAAAGAAAATGTGTTGCTTACAATTTCTTGTGTAATTCCTGTCGCCGGAGAAGGTGGTCGAAGTCACTGGCATGGGAATAGTCGACTTTGGCCACTTCAGATTGGAATTTTTGCTTGGTCGCCTAGCTTCGGAGCGAAGCTCCCACAAGGCGACAAATACTGGATCTGGATACACAATGTACCTCTTCACTTTTGGAAGAGGGAGGCACTCTAAGAGATAGTCGCGGACTTCGGCTCCATGAAAGAGATTGACGAGAAAATAGTATGCCGCTTGGAGAACGTGTTGGCAAGGATTCTAATTAGGAGTGCTGATATCTCATTGATGCCCCGGTTTGCCAAGGTATTCTCCTTCGAAGAGTCATACCTGGTATTCCTTCGAAGAGTCATACCTGGTATTAAACCGGAGTGACTTCAGTAAATTAATAGTATTCGTGCTCGACAAGCAAGCGGAGCCAGAGATAGAGACCATCACCTCCCCCACTCCTTCATCTGCGCTTAGAGACAACCGGTCATACAAGCAGGTGGTTTCACCACAGTGGGATCTGACCATAGATGGGGCCCATGAAGTGGAAAGGGCACACCAGGAGCTCATCAGAGCGGCAAGAGGGAAGGAGCAAGGCCATGTACACACGGCGGAGGGATCAGAACCAGGGAGAGTTTCTCCGGTCAAAGGTGGTCGAGATCGAGGCGTGACCATCAGATCCAACGTTCCAGACCCAACTGATCCAACGGTGGATCTACTCAAAATCCAGATTTGGGAGGTCTCGTCGCTCGAGAAAGGGATCCTCGAAAGGAGGGGCAAAAGAAAGCTCAAAGTGGGAGTCAACACCTTAGAGTTGGTGGTGGGAAGCCACGAGAGGAGCAGAGAGTGGAGGCAGACTGAGCAAGAGGGAAAAAGGGCAAAAGCACCTTGGAAATTGATAGGCAAAACGACATGCAAAGTCGAAATCCAAGAGGGTAAGAGTTGGTGGCTTTGGGTCGAAAGTCGAGAGGGGAGACTATCATTTTGGGGAAGACGTTAAGCGCTGACAAAGAGCCCAACCCAAAAGGGAGCTCTGCAAGGTCGGAGGTAGAAGAACAGGGAAAGAGGAAAACTCAAAGTGGTAAAGAGCAGAAGAGAGACAGACTAGGTAATAGCAACGAAGGGGTTAACGAAGCACCTCAACCTTCGATTTTAGCGCTCAACCCTTCGTATTCTTCGCCATATGCTTCAACCGCAATGCCAACGGAAGGGAAGTCGCCACATAGCGATCCCTCTGTCGTAGGCATCAGAGTTATGAACCAGATGTGCCCTAGTATTGTCGTACCCTATCGTGCTCTCGACTCAGAGTGAATCAGTGCTCAGAGTCTGAGAGAGGGATTTGAAGGGGGGGTTAAAGAGGGTAATGGGCCAACGAAGGGGAGTGGGCCTGGGCTTAACGTAGATTTAAGGGAGATTGGCGCTAGGTTTAACAAGGAGATTTTGATTGGGCCTTCTGAAGCAAATGTGGAGTTTAGGGGGGAGTCTTTAAACAAGGAGTTTTTAGTTGGGCCCAAAGAGGGGTCCAGTTCGAAAGCTACCCTATACATGAGTCCAAACAATATTACACCCATCTCACCTCCGGGAATAGACGAAGAAGATCAAGACGATAGACTAAATCTTGATGATGATTATGAGTACTCAGAGGGAGAGCGCTTGACTCTGAAGGGCTGGCTGAAGATCTTGCGGATATCTCACCAGAGTTTGTGCCTTCCACTTTTCCCCAATCACAACCAATGACGACAGTATACACTCCGAGCGGTCCAGGATACAGGGTTCAAAAGGTTGCTAAGAGGGCTATGGAGGAGTCCTTGGACGACTACCTAAAGATTGCTGCAGCCGCTAAGTTGGCTAAGACAAGCGACGGAGGTACACGTTCTTTCCTAGCCTCTATTTTTAATTTCATGACTGATTCTGAGATTTTTAATCTAGCCGATACCTGTGATCTTGTGGTTACCGATACTGATAGGAACGCTTTTCTCCTTAACAAAATTAGAGGATGGGAGACCGAGAGGGTCACCCTTAAGTTGAACTCGACGCCCATATCGAGTCACGGTCCCTTACCTAATAGTAGTTAATGGAGGCGCTATTTTGGAACGTTAGAGGCCTCAGTAGGCAGGCAAGCGAGAAATGGTTAAGAAAGTCATAGCCAGGTCAAAGGCTAACATTGTGGGTCTTCAAGAAACCAAACTTGCTCACATGTCTAGACTTAGTAGGTTGGGAGGAAACCGGGTCTCTGATTGGAGAATGTCCCCATCTGTTGGGGCGTCTGGGGGTATCGCTCTTGGCTTCAACCCTGAAACCTTTTGTTGTCTAGATGAGCTCCACGGTCAATTTTCTTTGTCGGCGTTGCTCCAATGAAAATCCGACCTGTGGACCCAGTCGATCACGGTGGTCTATGGACCACTTATCTCGGCCTCTAGAATGGCTTTCTGGGCAGAACTTAGAGCGGTCTAGGCAAACTGGCCACATCCTTGGGTGGGGGGGGGGGGGGGGGGGTGATTTTAACATCACTAGATTCGCCTCAGAACATAGAGGTAGTAGATCCAGTGACCCCATTAGGGAAGCTTTTAATGAGGTAATCACGGACCTGGAGCTAGTTGACATCCCCATCTCTGATAGGTTATTCACCTGGTCAAACATGCAAGCGGCGCCCATTCTAGCTAAATTAGATAGGATCTTGGTTTCCACGAACTGGGAGACCAAATTTCTATTGTCGTCGACTAAATCTCTTCCTAAACCCACCTCGGATCACATACCTATCTTCTTATCTTCCGGGGAAGATCAACCCAGAAAACCATCAAGGTTTAGGTTCGAGAAAGCATGGCTAGAAATCCAAGGCTTTCACCACATGGTCAACGAGAGCTGGTCTTGCCCGACCACGGGCTTGGAGGCGACTGCAATATGGTGTGAAAAAATTAGAAGACTCAGGGGCACACTCAGGAAATGGAACCGAACCAGATTTGGTCTAATTTGGATAGCAAAGGAATCCCTTCTGGAAGGTATTAAGGAGCTGGAGAAGATTGAAGAAACTAGGGATTTGATACAGGATGAGTGGAATAAACTGCTCCAACTCAGACAGGATATTGACCAACTCTACAGGATTGAAAAGATCAAATGGTAGCAACGGTCCAGAATCTCGTGACTCAAAGAAGGAGACGCGAACAAAGCATTCTTCCACCAAGTAGCTAGTGGCCGACGTAGATCTAACCTAATTCACTCGATCCACTCGGACTCTGGAATGGTACAAGGCGACGACGCTATTAAATTGGCATTCCAGACCCATTTCAAGTGCCTCTTTGGGCACAAAGCGAACCTGCAAATTTCTCTCTAACAAGACTTCTGGCAGGACCCGGCAGACAACTCCGATCCTAAGCTGCAAGCCTTAGAAGCAACCTTCACTGAGAAGGAAATTTGGGAGGTAGTCCAACATCTGGGAAAAGATAAAGCCCCAGGACCAGACGGGTTCCCGATACTTTTCTATCAGATATTCTGGGAGGAAATCAGAGGTGATTTGCTGAAGATGTTCGAAGCCTTCTACGAGCATAAACTCAAATTAGGGAGACTCAATTCCGCAGAGGTTGTGCCTATCTCTAAGAAAGAAGACTCCCGAAGAGTTGGAGACTTCCGCCCTATAAGCCTACTTAACTGCTCTGTAAAGATCATTACCAAGATCCTCGCTAACAGGCTGGGAAAGGTAATGGATGGCCTCATTAATCAGGACAAAATGGGGTTCATTAAAGGCTGATGTATTCAGGACAGTATTGCAACAGCTGAGGAAACTATCCACCAGTGTCACACATCGAACTCTAAAAGCTACCTCCTGAAGCTGGACTTCGAGAAAGCCTATAATTATGTTGAATGGGATTGTTTGCTGGAAGCGCTTGCGGAAAGAGGTTTTGGGGAGAGATGGATCAGATGGATCCACACATGTCCGACCATTAGCAAAACAGCAATTTTGGTAAATGGGGTGTCAAGCCACCCATTCTCATGCAAACGAGGGCTCAGACAAGGAGATTCGCTCTCTCCCATTCTCTTTACCATTATGGCAGACATTCTCCGGTCCATGATGACTAAATGCAGTAGAGTAGGGTGGATTGCACCAGTAGCCAAGGGAGTCAATCGCCAGGGGTGCTCTATTCTCCAGTATGCAGATGATACTCTCCTATTTGGCAATGGTAATATAAGGAAAACTACAGTCTTCAAAGGAATTCTTTATTGCTTTGAAGCTTGGTCTGACCTCAGGGTTAATTTCCATAAAAGTGCTCTCATCCCTATTGCCCTGACACCGGAGGAGACACTTGAACATGCCACAATTCTTAATTGCTCCACCGAGAGTTTCCCCATTCAGTACCTAGGATTGCCACTAAGACCCGGGAAACTCAAAAAGGCGGATTGGCTGCCCATAATTGGACGGGTTGAGAAATGGCTAACAGGTTGGAAAGGCAAAGCCCTATCTTTGGGAGGGAGAGTCACACTTATTAATGTAGTACTATCAAACCTTCCTACCTATTATCTGTCCTTCTTTGAAATGCCACGATGGGTAATCCAGAGAATTGACTGGACTCGGAAATGCTTCTTATGGAAAAGGGCAGACCCGGATAGAGGAGGATATCATCTCATCAGATGGGAGAAGACGTGCATGAAAAAGATACATGAAGGACTAGGTATAATTGTCACGCCCCGCTTCCCACTATACGGAAATACAGGCACGCAACTGAGGTCCAGCGAATGATATACATCATCCATAAGCTGTACAATTATAAGCTCAACAAGATCTTTATAACACATTCACGCAGGCAAATATAATAATCACATGAGCTGAAAATAGAATAACCATCATCTGGATAATACATCAACATCGGGTCAAGATGCCCGGAAGTACAAGGTGCTGGAATTAAAACAGTATGATAAGCAGTTCGCTATAATATTAGATAAAATAGCGACTAAAAGAAAAACAACATGAAGTAGTAAGGAAGTAGCAACGATCGTCTAGAGAGTCTGCTCGTTGTGTCCATCAGTACCTGTATAATTATTAACTCAAAAAAAATAGGAAAGTTCCCGTTAGAGCAAGTTTCGGGTAGCAAGTAGCAACAAGCAGTAAAAGGGGTAATATAACAAGATATAACATGGAAAAAACAAGAAGTAGAAGTACAAATACAATATGAAAGTAAGCAAGGAACAAGGACAATATGATCATGTAAGTAATAACTGTAACTAGTGTATTCTAGACTTCAAGGTATAAGCAATTGATAACCTAGGCCCAGTCAATCGATAATCATGTAATCAAGGATCGAGAGTCATGTAATCAAGAGTCATGTAATCAAGAATCAAGAGTCATGTAACGAAGAGTCATGTAATCAAGAATCATGCTTAGTGAAAATCTCGAGTTTATCTGTTTTATTAACTTATCTAATGCACGCAATCCTGTGTCCCATACCACAAGTTTGGTGCATATCAATCACGTGACGTTTAGACTTAAATAGTGAATTCTATAGGATTATGTACTCGGGTCTTCCAGTGACAGTATCAAGACATGTAATCATGAATCATGTAATCGAGAATTATGTAATCAAGAATTGTGTAATCAAGAATCAAGAATCAAGAATCATTATTTCGGAAAACACGGGCCCCCTTCCGAGTATAGTCCCCTATATTGTCCACTATTAAGCCGTACCCTTATAACCTCGGCTTGTTATTCTTTTATAATTAATTATGAACATGCAATTGGTACGACTAGTGGAACGATGTAATCAAGACAGTTTAATCAAGAAAAATATCAAGGGCAGTAATCATGGATATGAGACGTAAAATGAGTACATGTATCGAGAGTAGTTATTATAAATTATCAAGTGGTATAAAATGCATGCTATCAACCTATTATATTTATGCAAGTTATTATTACAAGAACAATAATACACTCAGTTCATTAAATATAAAAAAATAACGAGTTTATATGCAAAAACGTAGAGATGAATTTTTAGACAACTTAACATATCTGCATTCAAATTTACTTTCCCATTGTTACAGAAAAGCAAATTCAATTCCGTCAGAGATTTTAGAAAGTAAACTCTCTTCCGGTTCTAACGCATATTCACACGATACATTCTAGAGACAGTAGTTATGCGTACAAATTCATTCTTCGCTGGTTTCGATGTTTCGCGCACATTCTGGAAATTCAGAGTTACAATACTAAAATTGCGATATCTCACAATCTATACATCGGATTGAGAAACTGTAGGATGTTTCGGATATCTAGACTCGAAGGGCTACGATTTTCATATAGAAAGTTTTTCGATCCAGTGTCGGAAACATTGTCAAATTCTCAATACAAGAGACCAGTTAGTGATCTCGTGTAGGTTCAGTTATTCACGATATGCCAGTTCTAAAATCGCGATATCTCACAATCTATACATCCGATTGAGAAACCGTAAGATGTTCTGGATTTGGGACTCGATAGGCTACGATTTTCATGTAGAAAATCTTCAATTTAGTATCGGAAACATGGTCTAATTCTTAGTGCAAGGTCAAGAAATTTTAGAGATAGTAAGGTTCAATATTCGATATTCGATAACACGATTCGAAATGTGTTAACAGTTCACTCTTGAGTTGATATAGCATGAAACAATTGACTAGAATGGAATTTGACAATAAAATATGATAATAACTAGACTACTTGATACGAGTCCAAGAAAAATGCTTGTACGAGAACAAAAAGAGTGTACAAGGTACTTGCCTTATAACCAGGGTCGGTCCGAAGATGCGGGTTGCCCTAGCCAAGCTCATATTTTGTTGCCCCTTAGTAATTTTTTTAATAAAACAACGAAAGGTAAAAGTAAAAGCAAATAAAATAAATTTTTGCAAAGCCATGGAAAACACCAAATGTATACTAAGCCATGGAAAGCAATTTATGCAAAAATATTTCATAATTTAAAATAAAAATCAATCTAGGAACTGAAAATTTTGTAATCTCCAAAGCTATAAAACATTTAGCAAACTAAGATTTACCTATCTAAAAAGACCTTGGGCATAGATCACAGAAACTATCATCTTTTCTCTTATTTCTATTTCTATTATACATTATACTGTAATGGAGGGGAATTACAATATAGTTATTTTGGATTACCTTACTCTCTTGTATATGGTTCTTAGCCAAGAAATTTAACACTAAATAAAAGAAGGGGATGTAATTTAAACAGTGCAACAATTGGCATCTTTTTTCTTGGAGTTGTGCTCAATTACCAATCTTTGATAATGATGATGATAGACAATAAATGATGATGAAATTACCTTACCTTAAACTTTGTTGCAACACTTAGCTTTTGCGAATCTACTCCACTGGATCTATACAGACTATTTGCTGCATTCTCAGATTGAGTAAGCATCTTTGATGCAAATATTTTAGGAAGACAACATTTGCAAGAAGCCAGGAGTTGAATAGAATCCATGTGTAATAAACCTCTATTCTTCTCCAGAAACCCTGAAGTGTCATATACACAACCTGATCACAAATGGAAATATTTGATTGTCGAATCAGCTAAAATAGAAGCTACATAAGGATTGTAAAGAATCCATTCACTAACCTCCCCTGCATAATGGCTAACACAAAAGCCCTTCCATCTTTCTCCTCTGAAGCACGAATTAGATTATAGATGCTGCTTAAGCTTGTTAGCAAATGTCAGATCAGTACCATTTGAAAATGTCGACTCCTCATCCAACAAAGACAACAGTCCTAAAGGTTTCTGCATAAATATCAAATATTAGAGACTAAGTATAAAGCAAAAATTTATTGCTCAAAAAAATTATAAAGCAATAATAACTCTGTTGAATAAAACAAGTATAAGCTTTACTGAAAAAATGAAAGATATGAACAAGGGATAGGGATCTGACAGCAGGGCATGATATGGGTTACAGTTAGGAGACTGAAATGTCAATGTAGGAGACTGAAATGTCAATATGGGTAACATCAGGGCATGATATGGCATATCCTGTATTTGAGGAATTTTCAATCCAAACACTAACCTTATATGAGATCAGAAATCTTGTAGACATGAATATATAATTTTACAATAGTCCATGCTTGTGATAAAACATGAATATATTTAAATATGCTGGCAGTTGGAAGCAAAGAAAAAAATTCCCCTGATTTTTTTATTTTGATGACTAAACTTCTTTTCTAAAAAACTATCAGAAACTACAGCATTACCCTGGATAAATATACGTACTTTCTCGAAAAGAAATCAACTTTGTTCTAGTCTATGCCGTTATTAAGATATTCCTAGAATAAGAAATCATAACAGTGTCACGATATTAGATATAGATGACATAATGATCAATCATAAATACCCGAAAGTTACCTCTTGTTCCAACTTGAATAAATGGCGATTAAAATGTTGCTGCAACCTTTCATTAGTATAATTTATGCAGAACTGCTCGAAACTATTTTTCTGCAAAAGTGAATAAACAATCATATCATTATGCTGATTACAAAATCGTTGCTTGTAAACAATCAAAAAGGTTCTTGCTGGAGTTCTGATATGGTTGATGCTTCAGGTTCGATGACCATGCTTGTCGTGCATCTTGATTTTCAAATTTAAATTTCTAAATAGATGTGCGATGTTTACATATACAGATTAATCTTTTTTTCATGCTCTCTGTGAATGTTTCTTATCGTACAAAATGAATTATTTCTATCAGATAGCAGGTACTACAAATATACCATTTTAACATCCTTATATAACCCATTTAAAAGAAATTTAACATCCACCAATGATGAACTTCAATACCCTTTTAACATATATTGTTCGGTTGTTTGCCATATCAAGACATTTACATAATTTCATATTTCCACCATTTTCATTCTATATTCATTCTATATTTCTATCAAGACATCTACACAGTTATTAATAGTCCAGATTTCATTCTATATTTTCAAGTGGAAGTTGATAGTTTCCCAGTACATCACATTCACAGTAAATCAAAATTCACAGTAAATCACATTAAATTGAAAGGAGAAGACAAAAAGAAGAAAAGTAGATATAATACCTTTGATGGGGACTGGAGAGGAAGAGCCGAAGAAGATTAAGGACTTAGGGTTTCGATTAGGGCAAGGGTTATGTTTAGGGTTTTGATGGAAAGGGCGAGCCGTCGCCCGTCGCTCGTCGGAGCCTCGGTGGAGCTACAGACTACAGTGGGATACTAGTCGTATACTCGTATGGTGGAGGAGCAGAGTAGCGGTGGAGGAATTTGAGTTTTCGATGGAGAAAGCGAAAAAAAATGGGGAACCGGAAGAAGAAGAGAAAGAGAGAGAGAAAGAGGAGAGTTAAAAAAAATAATCAAATTTTACACACAGGCCCTTAAAAATTTTTTATTTTACTATATATATATATATATTGATTTTTTTTTTACAATTTTGTTGCCCCATCAGTGGAGGGTTGCCTAAGCCCAGGGGCTTGCTGGGCTTGCCCCTGGACCGGGCCTGCTTATAACGTGACGATTACGGTGGTGGTGTTAACCACGGAAGAATAAGTGACGTCGGTAACGAACGGCAGCACAATGGCGGTAAGAATGGCAGCGAGACGGCAGCGAGCGAGCAACGGTAGCAACGGTGAGCGACGGTGATGAGCGACAACAACAACGAGGAGATGGCGCGGCGTCGGGTTGTTTTTCGGGGTTCACGGGGTCGTAGAAATAGAGTCATCGGCTCGAAGGTGGAGGGTAAAGTGGAACTCGGGTGTTGCTTGAGCTCGGGTGTGAAGAAGGCAGAGGAAGAATGGAGGAAAAATGAAGAATGAAATGTAGAGATGAGGGGTTGATGTGTTATGCATGTGTGTGTGTGTGCATATATATAGATTTAAACAAGGAGAGAGGGAGAGAGAGTTGGCTGATTGTATATGGAGTCATGAAGCAATTGTGCATGCATGTGTACAATTAGGGATATATAATATAATATACAGGTTAGGAGGTGTAGAAAAATGGGAGCATAGGTTAGGAGGTGTAGAAAAATGGGAGCATAGGTGTAGAAAAATGAGAACAAGGAGAAGTCGTGGAGTTAGGCATAGAATTAGGCAGGATTTGGCTGTGAGTGAGTGATTAGCGGGAGTGGGTTAGGATTAGGATTAGGATTAGGATTAATCAGGATTAAAGTTTGTATTTAAACTTCGATCGAAAAAAATCACAAAATTATAGAATTGATCAGAAAAATATTTTGGCTTTAGATAAAGAGTCCAAAGAGAAAAATAAAACTGATCTGAAAATTGAAGTACAAAAATTCACGTAATAAAATACGTACAACTGGAACAGGAAGTTACAATCATTGATCTTCGCGATATGAATCTGGCGCCACTGGGTAAATGGTGGTGGAAAGTGTTCCACCCTAACAGAGAAGGGTGGCAACAATTTGTTCAGAGGTATATGTATGGGAATGGAACGAGAAATCTGGGCTTCAGGATAGGCCCACGGGTCTCCTAGTTCTGGAAAGGCATCACTAAGGCCTATGAACCCTTCACTAGCTGTGTGACGTCAGTTATCGATAATGGCAGACTCATCAGATTTTGGTGGGATAAGTGGTGCAGATCACACACTCAGAGCCTTATTCCCCGATTTATATGATCATGCGTCACAACCACACTGCACGGTGGCCGCAACCTGGAAGAGAGTCACCTGGAAGCCACTATTCAAACAATCGCTCGACCCGGGATCCCAGATTAGACTAACGGAACTTCAGTCCTACATCACCAACACTGGTATTGGGTGCTCCCAGGGTCCGGATAAGAAATCCTGGGGACTGGAGAAGAACAGCAAGTTCACAGTTCATTCTAGGTACAACCGCATTCACTTTAGGGGTTGTACCCCAAAGTGGTTAGCGGTCATCTGGAAGACGAAAGCCCCGCTAAAAATCAAAGTTTTCTTATGGCTGGTACTGAATGATGTGATCTTGACTAGGAAAAACCTCGCTAAACGCCAACCGAGTGTGGACTCTCAATGCGGATTTTGCCACGCTACCCTGAAAACTAGAGACCACCTCTTTCTTCTATGTCCTAGGAGCAAAGCGATACTCGTAGAGGTACTCAGCACCCTGGGTACGACCCAGTACCCTAGTACATACGAGGATCTGTGGGTGGGTCCAATGTTTGCGTTGGAGAGGAGATCTATGAGAGAAGCGTAGTATATCGCTATCGCCGCAACGACCTGGGTTCTTTGGCTAGACAGAAATAATTTTTACTTTCGCAGAACTTCTAATAGTATTTTTGGTAATTTGACTCACATTATGCATTTTATTTTATTTTGGGCTAATATGGCAGCAGCAGGTCCCAGAGGGAGGATTGCGAGCGTATTCCAGGTGGAAGATTTTGTTGATGAGGAGATCGAGATCGGTCTGACGATTAACTGATAACCATCTATTACTACTCTGATCATAGATACCCACCACCCCAGGGTTTGTTGGGGGGATATGATGTACTTTTTAGCAGCTACACTATGTCTGTTTTGTCCCACCCCCCATGTTTTGGGGTGGAGTTTATGTACTTTTGTTTTGTTGGTTGTGCTCAGTACTCTGAGTTTGTTTTATTAATTTCTTATTAATGAAACAGGGTGGCCAAACTCCACCTTTTCTTCAAAAAAAAGAATCTAATATTTCTTCTCCCTCTCCTTCCTTTTTTAGAGCTTTAGGCGGCTCGATTATTGCTGAATGAGTTTACTTAATTTTGTTGGTGCTTCTGGTGGTATGCTTATTGGTTATAAAGATAATATGTTTAAATGTTTGAATGTGATTAAAAGGAAATTTTTTCTTGCTGTTTCATCTTGAATGTTTTGCTTTTAATTGTAATCTTCTCTTTATTTCTGTTTATGGGCTTTGTGTGAATGAGCTAAAAGAGGAGTTTTGGAAGAATTCATTGATTGGAATTATATTTTATCTGGTTGGACTATTTTTGGTGGGGATTTTAACTCTATTAGATTTTTATCTGAGAAAAGTGGGTACTCTTTTAATAGAAAAGATTCTGATTATTTTAATAATGTGATTAGAGATTTACATCTTTTTGATTATCCTATTAGTGATAAGAGATTTACTTGGTCTAATAAAAGAATTAATTATAGCTTTGCCAAATTGGATAGATTTTTAGTTTCATAAGAATGAAATATTTCTTTTTCTCTTTCTTGTGTTAAAGCTTGTTCTAATATTATATCAGATCATATCCCTATTATTTTATCCACTAATTCCTCTTCTTCTAAATTTCTCAATTTTAAATTTGAAAATTTTTGGTTAGATGTTCCCCTTTTTCTATTATCATCTCTCATTGTATCTCTAATACTAATGCTTTCTCTTCTCTTGGGCCGTGTAGACTTCTTACTATTTTCAAATCCATCAAGTCTAAATGTAAATCTTGGAGAAAAGATAAGTTTGGTAATTTACTTTCAAAGAAGAATTTTTTGAAGGAAGTGATTTCTCATATTGACTGTTTGGAAGAAACTGTGCCCTTATCTATGACTCTTCGTTCTAGAAGAATTGACCTTTAAAAGGAATATTTACATATATTGCAAATGGAAAAGATTAAGTGGTTTCAAAGAGCTAGAATTAAATGACTTTCTATAGGTGATGGTAATACTAAATTTTTCCATAATTATGCTTCTTATAGGAGAAGATGTAATTCTATTTCTTCAATTCATACTTCTGAAGGTGACTTTTTTGATATTTCTTTGATCCATTCAGAATTTTTCAAGTTCTACAAAGATTTAATGGGTCATTCAGGCCATATGTCTCTTAATGTTAATTGAGAATCTTTATATCCTTCTGATTCTAGACATGACTTGTCCCCTCTTGAACTTCCTTTCATAGAAGAGGAGATTTTTAAAGCCATCAATGATCTTTCTTTAGACTCTGCCCCTGGTCCTGATGGTATTCCTACTTTCGTCTATAAATTCTTCTGGAATGATTGAAGGATGATGTTATGGGTATTTTTGATGAAATTTTCAATAAGTCACTTGATTTTAGTAGAATTAACTATGCTTATATCATTCTTATTCCTAGAGTCCCTGGTGCTAATAAAGTTCACCAATTTAGACCCATTAGTCGTCCCTATGTTATCTTTAAAATTATTATGAAAGTCCTTGCCAATAGGCTAGCCTATGTGATTGGTAATTTGGTTGATATTACTCATTCTGGATATATTAAAGATAGGTTTATTTTAGACAGCGTGGCTGCTGCTCAAGAAGTCATTCATTCTATTCACCTTGAAAAAAAAGAAGGCATTTTATTGAAGCTTGATTTTGAAAAAGCATATGATAGGGTTAATTGGAATTTTTTTATTCTTGTGTTAAAAGCTAGAGGTTTTGGTGATACTTGGATTAGTAGGATTCTTTCTAGCCTTGCTTCTAGCATTTCTTCTGTGATTGTTAATAATGTTGAAGGAAAAAAAAATTATTTCTAAGCATGGCCTTAGACAAGGTGATCCTATTTTCCCTTTTCTTTTTGTCCTTATTGCTGATGTTTTCAATAGAAGGTTAACTCTAGCTTGAGATAATAATCTTATTGAAGGTCTGCGTAGCTTTCCTTCATTTAAAGAGATCCTTAACTTACAATATGCTGATGACACCATTTTATTCTCTTGTTGTGATGGTGTTAAATTAAGGAACCTTAAGATGATACTTTACTGTTTTGAAAGTATCTCAAGTATGAGGAATAATTTTTCTAAATCTTCCTCTATTTGGCTTGGTGGTGATACTTTTAGGCAATTTGAAATCTCTGCCTTTTTCAATTTCCCTAGAGATTACTTTCCTTTAACATATTTGGGTATTTCTCTTAGAACTGGTAGCCTTCATAAGTCTGATTGGATTCCTATAAATGAAAAAATTGAGAAGAGACTCAACTCTTGTGCTGATAGATCTTTATCTAGGGGTGGTAGGTTGACTCTTATCAACTCTGTTCTTTCTTGTATTCCTCTGTTTCTTCTTTTGTTTTTTTTATATTCCTGTTTGGGTTATTAAGAAGATTGATTGTATGAAAAGAATTTTTTTTTGGACTGGGTCTTCTTCTTCAGACTCTGGTAAAACGCCTAATGAGTGGAATAGGGTTTGCAAGGAAAAAAAAGAAGGTGGTTTAGGTATTATAACTTACGCAATCATAACTTGGCCCTTCTTGGCAAATGGCTTTGGAAAAGTATCAATTATGAGAATCTTACCTGGATTAGATTTATAAAGAATAAATATTTTAGACGTAGAAACATCTGGGATTTCAAAGGTAAACCTCCTGCTATATCTTCTTCATTCTGGAAAGGTATTTTGGAAAACTACTGATTCCTTTAAATGTGGTATTCAAAAGATTTGTTGGGATGGTAAAACTGTTAGATTTTAAACTGATATTTTGATTGAGAATTGCTCTCTGGCTTCTTTTTATCATTCTTTATTTAAGATTGCCTCTAACCCTAATGCTACTGTTTTCTCTCTTTATCATTCTAACAATTATGGTAAAGTTTGGAACATTAATTTTAGGAGATCTTTATCTACTTCCCAATCTCATGAATTTGAAGATCTTATTCATCTCATTAGCAATTATGATTGGTCTATTAGGAATGATTATAAATGGAGATGGTCGTCTTCTGGTTCATTTACCGTTAAATCTTTTTACAATTTTCTTAACTCTGGTGGAGTTCTTTGTCCTTTCTATAAAATTATTTGGCAAAATATTGCTCCGTTAAAAGTGAGGGATTTTGGCTTGGCTTGCTATCAATAATCAATTACTTAGTGTTGACAATCTTAATAAAAGAAATTTAGCCTTGGGTCAGAATTGTGTTCTTTGTCCTCATGGTGTTGAAATTGCTTTTCATCTTTTCATTAACTACCCTTTTTGTGAGGAATATTTGGCTTATTTTAAAGAGTGCCTGGAAGATTAAAGGGTATCCATCTTCTATTAAATCTTGGTGGAGTGTTTGGAGGAAAATAATAATTAAGCCTAAGTTAAGATTACAATGGGATATTCTTATGATGGATATTATTTGGGTTATTTGGAAAGAATGGAATAATATAATTTTCATCAAAAAAAGTTTAGAATTTATTTCAATTCTTAATTCTATCTTTTATTTTGGTTCTCTGTGGTCGGAGGTACTTTCCCCTTCCAAAAAGAATTTAGTTGATTTTAGTCCTATTAACACTGCTATTCAAAATTTTGTTCATGCTTCTTCTGTGCCAGGTGGTTCGTCAGGGGTTTTTAATTCTAGTTCCTCCACAGGTTGGGGATCCTATTGCTTCCCCCAGTCAAGTTGCTGCTCATTCTCCTGCAGTTTCCCTTCCTGTGTTCCAAGATGGAGCTCTTGATAGCAATCTTGTGGCTGATCCTGTTATCTCTTCTGAGGGTATTCTTCCTGATGATGGTGTGTTCATTGATATCTTTGAAGTGGTAGACTCTCCGGTTGCTAATTCTAATTTGTCTTCGATTTTGGTTACTCCTGCTATGGGTGGGCTTGTTGCTAGTGATGTCCCTGTCGCTGATACTGATGTTTCTTCATTTGCTGCTATTGATCCTGTTGAAGACAATATGGATATTGATCCTATTTCATCTACTTTGGAATCTATTTCTTCGATGTCTTCCTATGATCATGAGTACATTACTGGGATTCTTCTGGTCTCCTCTTTCCATGCTGCCTATGAACGTGGTGTGACTCATAGGGGAGCCCTTTGGTGGTGCTTGATCCTTGATTTTATCCTTTCTGTAGTAGTTATTATTTTGTATTTTGATACTCTTTAACTTCTGTGAGCCTCCTGGTTGTTTTTTGTTTGTGAAGCCTTATGCTTTTTTTGCACCAGTCTGTGCTTTCTGTTGGTTGTATTGACTTGGTTGAGTTTATATATATTTAGCCGGCTGGGATCCTATAGTATTCCATCCTTTTATCAAAAAAAATATATTTATCGTACATTTGGATGCTTCTTAAACACTTCTCAAATATTATTGAATAAGAGCATCTGTAGTCGTTGACTATTTTGCCAAATTTTTCAAAATTTGGCAAAAGTAGCTCTAAAGTCGTTGGCCATTTACCCAAAATATGGGTTTTCGGAGCTATAGTAGTCGGCTATATCTGGCAGACAAAATGACAATTGCCAAAATATAGCTAACGAAAGATGATTTATCGTCTGTTTGATTGGACGAAAAATTATCTTTCGTCGGAGAGATTATTTATATTAAACCCTATCAGACGGGAAATAATACACCGTCCCTAAAAAAATTATTTTTATTTTTTATTGTAAGAGATGGAGAATAAAATTTCGTCCGTGCTTTTTTTTTTCATGTGCAATCATTGAACAAGGGATAATATCCCGTCCCTTTAATTTTATTTATTTATTTTAAAAAAAATGTTCCGACAGGGATAATATCTTGTCCGTCCCAATATCTGAAAAAAAAAACAAATGTTGAAACTGCCTGGGACCGAGAGATGATGCCCGGTCCCACACTATTCTAACATCAAAAATCCTATACAACATACCTATAATTTTCACTATGGGTTGAATTTAGGTTTAATTCGTAATTAAGTAAAAATTAAGAAATAATTAGGATTAATTTAACAGTTTTTAAGAAATTAATTAGGATTTAAAGTTTTTTATTTTTTTTAATTACGACGGGCGGGAAATCCGTTCAATTTTTTTTTCTTCCTTTCGTGGGATGAGAAATTGTCTTTCGTCTGAGATTTTAAAAAGTTCAAAAACTCAATTTTTGGCTTTCGATGACTGCAGTGCAAAGTCATTTTTTCTATTTCCATTTGCCCAATATCCAAAATTTGGCTGTTGACGGCTACAAATACTCTAAGTAATCAATATTTTTCAAACTTATTTGTACTTTTTCTTTAAATTTAACATAAATGTAATATATGATAGTGTGTCGCTGTGTGCTACTTACAAAATTTGTCATGACTCGTTTCCCTTCCTCACTCGTGGTGTCCTCTGCTCATACCCACATTCGTGCTTCATAATCTATGAACTTGATAAGTTTATAGCTCCATTCCATATGATATTTTCTTACCCTTTTATGTCAAGTTTATTGCAATAGGAATAGCTGTGCATAAGGTTTCAAAAAGTGCTTAGCGGAAAAAAGCGGTAGGCCGATAAATTTGCTTAAGCGGGAAAAAAGCATTAAGATATTTTTTAAATGAAAGAGGATTAGGTTAGAGTGGGTGTATTTAAGTATCGTGTACGCGTCGGATAGAAATGAGGAACAAAATTAACTGTACAGTATCATATTTGAATATGTATCTCTAATCTCTAATCTCTAATCTCTAATATTATAATGACAGAAGGCTTTAGTGTCATTTGTCAATCTATCAACACGTGCGACACACGTACATAACTAACATGAAAGATGTTTCAAGTTTGAGTCCTCATTACGTCAGATTTTTTTTTTTAATTTTTTTTATTACTACGTGTATTGTCCATGCATAATTAATATAAAACAGGTTTCGGTTCGAAGCTAGATCACATCGAAATTTTTACTTTAAAATATATTTATTTATTAAGACGTGCATCGTACGTGTAAATTACTAGTTTAAGTAAATTAGACACATATGTTTACTTGTTTCTTTAAAACTGAATATCACTAAAGATCTTATTTGCAGCAGAGTATATTTCAAGCATTTTGTGCTTCCTTTGGTTCGTTTGGAAAAAAATGTCTTATATTTATTTTAACTTCACTAAATATCTGTAAACTATTATAAATAAATTATTAAGTGTGAATTGTCTATTGAACTTCCCCTCCCCCCCCCCCCCCCCCCCCCCCCTCTTTCCACATTCTCCACTACCACATTGCATTCATTCATATTTATTCATATGTAATAATTATGCAATTGTCTCTTTGTATTCTTTGTAAGCCTATAAATAGGCCATTGGGGATTCATTTGTAAGAGAGATGAAAATATTATGAATGAGAATAATCTTCTTTCCTCTTGTCTCTATTTCTTTTGTTTATTGTTTATATTATTTCATAATACGTTATCAGCACGAGGCTCCACTTCAACTATTCGAGGTATGCTGATCATTACAACTTCTTTTTTTTCTAGTAATACAATAACAAGCATGTTGCTTAAAACAACGGTTTGCTTTCTGCGTCAGTCTGTTGCAAATTTTGTTCCTTCTGATCGTATTTATCTGTATCATAAGTTCATTTGAGGTTTTACAAGTTTGTTTATTGACTTGTCTCATACTCTTCTTTGTAAGATAATCATATTATGTCATTCACCATGAATATGACTTACTGCCCAGGATGTTGTGGATGAGAAATATGACCATTATAGAGTTCAAATTTCAGAACAAAAGAAATAATGTTCTATATTTTAGTGTTTACTATTCTCTTGTCCTTTTCTGTTCTCTATATATATTCACATCTCATTTCACAACTATGGATCAAATACTTGTGGGAATATTCAGATATAAATACCTTTTTTTTTTTCTTCTTCTATGTAATCCACTTTTATTGTGGTCTTGCTGCCTACTGAAACCCATGACTAACACAACTTAGCAAACTAGTAAATACACGTGCAATGCACGTCTGAACAATATTTTTTATATTCTATTTATCTATATTATAATGGGAGAAGCACGTGTGGAACACGTAAAATAATAGAGTTTAATAAACGTGCGTTGCACGGGTTGAGATATGGACAAATTACACTAAGACCTTCTCCCATTATAGTAGTAGAGATATGCTGAGAAAGGTCCATCCTGTGGCAAGATAAACACTAGATATATGGCTTCCATTTTATGGAGAAAAGAAGATAATACTACTATTTTCAAATTTCATGTGATAACTCCTAACTAAATCAAAATCTTATAATAATATTTGGTGGGTTTAAGTTACTATTCCATTGTGGGGTAAAGGGGTTCTAGCCTGCATCAAATGTATTTTTAGCTAGATTCTTGTGACACAAAGTTACTTCTGGCTTTTAAAGTTCCAATTTGGAACATACATCAGCTGAAGCTAGACTGGACATATATTCTTCCAACAACAGGTCACCAGAATTTTACTTCTACAAAAGTCTTATATTGGTTAGTTAATGATTTAAATCTGATATTTGATAAGGAGATGCAGTCTTGCAAATATTTAATTCTTCCATTTATGTTAGGTATTTCTGTGTGTGGTTATAAATTTTGTAGCTTCCATTTATCCTTTTGGTACTGTTGATTTCAACTCATATTTGATTCTGGATCCCATATTATGAACTGAACAAAAAGAATGTGGACATGGCCCTATTTTTACTTTTTAGAGAGAAATTTGTTTGAGAGAAATTTATTTCAAATTAATGTCATTCTTCATTATTATATGCTTTATATTGCTTTCAAGCTTATTTATTTGCATTTTTTCTCTTTATCTAGATTATGAATATGTATCAATCCAAGATCCAAGTTGGGGATATATGTCTTGTAGACAGTGCTACTACACACACCATTCTTAAAGATAAGAAATATTTTCCTAATCTGAGAAATGATCAAGCACATGTCAATACCATATCAGGCTGTGCAAAGATAATTGAAGGCTCCGGAAGAGCAAATTTTATAATGCCAGAAGGCACAAAATTCATAATTGAAAATGCATTATTTTCGCCTAAGTCTCAAAGAAACTTATTAAGTTTTAAAGATATTCGTCTAAATGGATATCATATTGAGACTATAAATGAAAGAGGTATTGAATATCTTTGTATTACCTCAACTATGATGGGCAAAAAGTGTGTGTTAGAAAAAATTACCAGCTTTCTCATCTGGATTGTATTATACAACTATAAGAATGGTTGAATCATATAATATAGTAAATTTGAAGTTTACAGATATATTTAAGGTTTGGCATGATCATTTATAAAATGGATCCAATGGATTGCTAGACCAATACTTATGAAATCAAATCTCCCCGTTTGGGCCTGGGGACATGCTGTTTTACATGCAACACAACTTATACGCATCCGGCCAACCAGTTATAATGATAATTCTCCCTTTGGTTCATGGTCAGGAACCAAATATTTTTCATTTACGAATTTTCGGATGTGCGGTATATGTCTCAATTAATCCACCACAACGCACAAAAATGGGACCTCAAAGGAGGACGGGAATATATGTTGGGTATAAATCTCCATCTATAATTAAGTATATTGAACCGATGACTGGAGATTTGTTTACTGCAGGGTTTGCAGATTGTCACTTTGATGAATCATTATTCCCAACATTAGGGGGAGATAAAAAACAGTTGGAAAAAGAGATTTCATGCAATGAATTATCATTGAAAAGTTTAGATCCTCGAACAAAAGAAAGTGAATTAGAAATGATAATTCATTTGCAAGGTATTGCAAATCAACTGCTAGACACATTTACTGACCACAAAAGAGTAACAAAATCTCATATTCCAGCTGTAAATGCTCCTATCAAAATTGATGTCCCTGAAGGACAACCTATAATTGCTAGTGAGTCTAAGGCACGCTTGAAGTGTGGTAGACCACTTGGTTCCAAAGATAAACATCCTCGAAAAGGAAAAGAAGCAAATAACCATGATTGTCAAATCGAGGATGTCTCTCCAGAAGAGGCCATTGACATAGTTAATAATGAAGAGAATCAGGTACCTGAAATTAATGAAAATAAAGAGATCTCTATTAGCTATGTCATTACGGAAAGAAGATGGGACCGGAATAATAAAATTGTCGACAATATTTTTGTATATAATATAGCGCGCGATATCATAAATAAAAACGAGGATCATGAACCTACCTCTGTGGAAGAGGGTAGAAATAGAAATGATTGGCCAAAATGGAAAGAGGCAATTAAGTATGAATTAGACTCGTTTGAAAAACGAGGAGTTTTTGGACCTGTAGTTCGAACACCAAAAGAGATCAAACCAGTAAGCTATAAATGGGTATTTGTACGAAAAAGCAATGAACGAAATGAGATTACTAGATATAAAGCACGGCTTGTCACACAATGTTTTACCCAGATGCCTGGTGTTGATTATGAAGAGACATATTCTCCTGTGATGGATGCAATAACATTTCGATATTTGATATGTCTGGCAGTGCATGAAAGACTTGAAATGCGCCTCATAGATGTGGTCACAGCCTATTTGTATGGTTCGTTAGACCATGATATATATATATATATATATATATATATATATATATAAATCCCTGAAGGATTTAAAAGTGCCAGAAGCACATAATGATAATTCCCGAGAAAATTTACTCAGTTAAGTTAAACAAAGCTTTGTATGGATTAAAACAATCGGAACAAATGTGATATAACCATCTTAGTGAGTTTTCGATAAAGGGGACCATAATAATGGTCATATAAGCTCACATATATTTATTAAATATTCAAGGTCAAAGTCTGTTGGAACTCCTGAAGAGTTGTCCAAGCCGTGCAATATTTAAAGAAATATCTTAAGACGAAAAGACCTTGGATAAGCAAATTTCTTGTTTTGTCATCATTTTTGTTTTCATGGTTTTCAAATTAAACATTTGAAAGGTAAGAATTTCCTACATTTTTTTCTAGTTATTTAGAAAATTGTTTCATATTTTATGGATAATACTCATTTATTAAATTTCCAAATGGCCGTGAGGACATTAGAATTGCTTGGTCCTGGAGTACCATTTCTTAGTGCAATGGAAGAACTAATATATCTTATCAATAATAAATATTATGATATACCTTATGCGGTTGGTTTACTAGTATGATGAAATCCTCACCAACTCGAAGTCATTGGACTGGTATGAAAGATAACTTCGAGGGACCATGGATATGGGATTATATTATTCTAATTTGTCCATATCAGTTTTGATTGGTTATGCAAATGCGGAGTATTTATTATATCATTATAAAGCCAGATATCAATCAAGAGATATTGGCTCCATGCGAGGCAAGGCATAGATGTGTTTGTTTGATCGGTTTAACTTCTTAATTTATTTGGATAATGTGTCATCCTCAATTGATCAAGAAGTACTCACAATGTTATTTGAAGATAATACAGCTTTAAAGCTTAATAAAAGGAGGGTTACATCAAAGGCGATCAGCCGAAACATATTTCACCAGAATTCTTCTTCACTCATGTTTCAATTAAAAGGGTGAAATCATTGTTAACCAAATAGAATCAAGCGACAATCCAGAAGATTGCTTGCTATGACCCTATCACCACAACTTTTGGAAAGGATGGTAGAATCGATCGAGATTCAAGATACGACTTTTGAAAGTCCTAATCGGATGATTTTGTCAGGGGGAGAGATGATATGTACTGCACTCTTTTTCCCTTCACCAAGTTTTGTCCCACCGGGTTTTCTTGGTAAGGTTTTTAACGAGGTAGCATCTTCATTGCATATCATTGTTAAAGATTATGTACTCTTTTCCTTCACTAGGGTTTTTCCCATTTGGGTTTTACCTAGTAAGGTTTTAACGAGGCATATTCTTATTTACATTCAATAGACATTCAAGGGGGAGTGTTATAAATAAATTATTAAGTGTGAATTGTCTATTGAACTTCCCCCCCCCCCCCCCACTCTTTCTACATTCTCCACTACCACATTGCATTCATTCATATTTATTCATATGTAATAATTATGCAATCGTCTCTTTGTATTCTTTGTAAGCCTATAAATAGGCCATTGGGGATTCATTTGTAAGAGAGATGAAAATATTATGAATGAGAATAATCTTCTTTCCTCTTGTCTCTATTTCTTTTGTTTATTGTTTATACTATTTCATAATATAAACTAACATAACCTTTTTTTTAATTTTTAATTTTTTACTGCCGTGAATCTGTTTTAATTATTAGTCTTCCAGTACCATGAATTGTGTTTATTTTTACCATAAGTTTAACTTATTTTGCATTTTTTTTCTTTTACTACCACAAATCCGGTGGTAGAGTAAAAAATCAACCAATATGTTGATCTTAAATTTGCTGTGCACGAAATGTATCATTTATGGCTAATATTTTCAGTTGAGATTTACATGATTTACAGAAAAAAGAAAACCAAAATAAAGATCCAAAGTGATTTGAAATCAAGCAGAAGAGACATGTATCAAAGAAGATTGCAATAATAAAAAAAAAGAACATGTGCTTAATCCCCAAGGAAGACAACATAAATAGCTTATTTATTTCTGTTTTGTGAGGAAATAAATTGTAAAGTATCGTTGATTGATTAATTAGTATATGGAAAGAATATAAAGTGGATTCGCCAAATAAAAGTTAAGTCTGCACGATTGCAGTCGACCATACAGTATGTCGGTCGACCATCGCAACAGTCGACCGATCATCGCTGGACTTTCGAGTTAAAAGATGAACGGTCGACTGCTCAATAAAGCGATCGACCGACTACGTGCAGTTTTGATTATTTCAGAAATATCGTTTCGTTTTTTGAAAGATATATTCTCTTGTTTTATAAATAGAGGCGAATTCACTGAGTATTGATAATCCCAGATATCATAATTCTTCTAAACTAATCATTCAATCAACGGTCCGAGTGTAAGAACTTTTTTTATTTTCTTCAGTCCAGATCATTATAGATCTTGAGAGTTTTGCTTTTCTTCCACTCTGGTGAGGTTTGCGGGACTTGTTTGTAGAAGCCCTGCGGGTGTAATAGGACTCTTGGCCTGAATTTCGAGAATCACTGTACAAGGGTTTAAAGTATAGTGGAACGCTTTGTGGCAGAGAATTGCTAAAATTATGTGGTGTGGACGTAGACTTGGAGGTCGAACTACGTTATATCGTTGTGTCTTGCTTGTTACTCTGTTTGCTTTCTCTAACTCTATCTCTCTTTATTACACACATAGGGTGATTAACACAATACGCATAAGAGAGTAAATTCATAGTTGTAAGGTAACAATTAAAATAAGTTTATGATTTGCACACATAGTAAAGGAAATTCTATTTTGACTTATTCAGGTTGGACTGGGTGGGTGCCTGGGGTTACTCTCGTGCTAGTGGACTTGGAGATGTTGTTCGTGTTACCATTGGGGCGCCGACAAGTGGCGGTTGTGATTGTGGGTAACAGTAGACGGTGGACAAACTATGTAATGAGAGAAATGGCTTAATATTGGCATATTCAGATCAGATTGGAGGGATGTTTGTGGTTTCTCTCATATCTATGGGTTTGGAGGTGGTGTTTGTGTTACCATTGGGGTCGACGACAGCTGTGGTTGTGGGTGGCGGTGATAGTGGACGGTATTCAAGATAAGGGATAAGAGTAATAACTCAATTTGGACCTATTTAGGTCAGATTGGTGGGTGTCTGTGGTGTCTCTTGTGTCGATGAGCTTGGCTATAGTGTTTGTGTTATTGCTTGGGGTGACAGCAGTTGTGGTTGCGAGTGACGTGCCGATGAATAGTGTACAAGGGGGTGAGAGAAATAGCTCAATTTTTTGACCTATTCAGGTCAGATTGGGTTGGTGCGGTGGACTTGCGTTGGCTAGGTCGGTCGACAAGTAGGTTTAGATTTTGTTGTATTATTTGATTGTTGGTTGTTACTATTTTTGACAGGGAACTCCTCTATTTAAGGCAAGTTTTTTTTTTTAGAAGTATGAGTTCCATAATCCAACTTGTTGGGTTCCATGAAGTTTATAATCAATCGTTTGTTGTATGTTTAGGTAAACTCTTTTTAATAGAATGCGGAAATTCTTACCGCCTATTAACAATGAAGAAGAAAAAAATTACAAAATAAGTTTATAACAATTCTCGTCAATGGACGCTTCAAATTCATACAAATCTCATATATGGATATTTATTAGTCTTCTTCGTGGCTATTATTTTTTACATCACTCTTTTACCATAATTTGTTTCTTTAAAACCTGGATGCCCAATATATAACCCTTTTTTTAATAATTGAAAGCCTAATTTATATTTTATCAAATTCAAAATTTTGCTTGAAATATTTTAATCTCTGGACAACTTTTCTCTTTGTCTTTTCCTCGTCCCATTCTCTTTTTGTCTCCAACTAAAATATCTGAATCCAACAAAACATTTGTTCTTGGCGCACGGTAGCAATGATCACGCATCAGCTCCGAGGCTCACGTTAGTGAGGAGCCCATTAGTTTACAAAACCATTCGTACAACTCCTCTTAATTTCTTCTGAATCTAACGATTCCAATCTTTAACAAAAACACCACTTTTGATTTAGATCTAAATTCGATCAGCCCTAGGGTATGAAAATCCTAGCTCTCCCAATTCGTTGAATTCAAGAAGTAGCAGAGATGAAACTAAGAGCAACATCGAGAAATTGAGAGAGGAATCTGAATCCGAGGACGAAGATGGAGAGACGACGGCGCTTCTTACGGCGGCGAAGAAGGTCGGCAATGGCGGAATTGCGAGGGGGGAGAAGAAGAATGGGAGGAGGACGAGGAGAGTGCAGTGGAACGATCGGAATGGGAACAAGCTGGTTCAAATCTTGGAGTACTACCCTAGGTATAACAAAATTTACGATCTTGTTGTTATGTCTTTTTTGTTTTTGTTTAGATTGATGAGATCATGATAACTCTACTTTGAATTTTGATTATACTATATCATTGTATTGATTTAGCCTTTGTCAAGTTTTGATTAGTTATGTGATGATCTAGTACCTACGAAGCACAAACACTACTATTTGAAGCCATGCTAGGTCGTGTCGTTTTGTGTCTAACACGTCGTGGCATGTTGTGTCCGACACATTTCGGACAAACATATCGGACACAACATTGGCTATTTAAGTGTATCAATGTCACATGTTGTGTCCGACACATTTCAGACAAACATATCTGACACAACATTGGCTATTTAAGTGTATCAATGTCCTATCGGCATGTCTGCCGTACTTCTTAGACTATTGCTCGTTGTAAGGATACGAGTAGTCAGGATTATAAAAATGTGTTTCTACTTTCTGTTGGATATATAGGTATATTCTCACTATATGAATAATATTATGTGTAATATTATTCTATGGGTAACACGTGTGTTACACGTACTAATTGTATGGATATCGGAACGCGGGTTGAGTGGGTTGAGAACCCAGTACCCAAACCAGTATTTATCTTATAAATACTGGCTTGTGATAATAGTCTATGTATTCCAATCTTGATACCTATGGTAAATATCTCAAGCACCTTAGTCTAGGAACCATAATTTCTATTGTTATAATCTCTCATAATCTCTAACAATCTTGAGATATTCAGATTAACTTTGAGATTAAGATAGATGGACTCAATCGATCGACGGATTCAGCCGCTGGCCCCGACGCTGACACCGCGCCACTGCCACTGCCAGTCGTCGCCATCGCAGTTGCCCAGCGCCACCGTCGCCGGTTGCCACTGCAATTGCAGGTCACAAACCCATTGACTCCTTCCTCGGTGTTGTTCGGATTCTGTTTGTCAGATCCAACATACATCTCCTGGTTCTTGACGCCAGTAACAACACCATGATCCCTCCAATCGAAATCCTCTGGAAGATCGTTGGTGGTCGGCAAGATCGCACTTTCTCCGCCTCTTTCAACGGCAGCCCCTTCCCTCTCAATCCCAAATACCTATCCTTGAACTCCTTCGGGGCCAGATCGGAGAAATGGGTGATGCCATGGATGGCGGTGGGGTCCAGCTTCTGGTGCCTCTTTACCCTCCGTTTCTTCGATGCCCACTGCCACCTCCAAGATCGCCGTGTCTCTGCAGTCGCTCCCTAACTCATCAGTATCGCCCTCGACTCTGGCATCCTCCGTTTTGTCGTCAACGGCACCACCGAGAAGGATTGGCATTTGGTGAAGGAGATGGGAGAGGAGTACTCTTGTGTGGTCCCCAACTTCGAGCTTCATCCATGGATTGTTATGGAGAGGTCGCCAAATTGGTTGAATTTGTTCAGGGATTTGTTTGCGACCACGCCTTTTACTGCAGTTGGTGAGATTGGTCTTGATAAGAGTTTGGATCTGTTTTTCATGTGGGTGTATTTGAAATGATGGTGTAGGTAGCCTCAGAGGAGCTTGCAGTTTAGACGCACCAAGGTGTTCGATGCTGGGTCTCTTTGGCGCAGAATGGTTTGTTATTTGGATTTGTTCCCAAACAGACATGAGTCTAATCAATTGAAGGGGAAGAGATGGTGAAAGATAAGTTCGTTACTTTCCTCGTATTAAATTTGTGTTAAATATTTTGCTATGTGCTGGAAGTTCAAAACATTCGTTTTAAGTTTATGTTTTGAATTATAGAATTACTATGATGCTAAGTGGTTAAGTTCAAGACTATATTAATCATTTGTTTAATTAAATACAAGTTGAATAGTTGTTTTGGCTATGTGCCAAAATCAAATACCTATTTTTGATAAGTTAAACTATATGTTTTGACTTAAAGTTTGAATCTCCATTTAAATTGTTGTGAATTAGATAGTGCTAATAATTTATTTAATTGGCTAATCTTTAACGATTTGATGAATGTAGGAACTTTAAGGTTACTTACAAATTGTGTCTATTGGAGATGATGGATTTGCATCACGGTATGATAAGTCTGCACTACGCAGGCTTCTCCATCGAATTTGGAAAACACTTCTTACTTGAAGTGTCGGTATGATCTACTCTAATCTTTCTTAGTACTTTCATGTGATGAATGTCTTAACATTTTGTGCGTTTAATCACATGATTGAGAGTTTGAGATTATAGTTATTGTTGCTTTGAAAACTAGCATGTTTAGGGTTGTTAAGTGCTTTATCATATTATGTGTATAGATATTTTGACGAATCCATTGTTTGCAGCTTGTGTGAGATCATATATTTGCTTCTCTAATAAAATAAAATAAAATTTTTGATGTATAAGATGTATAACAAATGTCTGTAACTTAGGAGAGAACATCTCTTAATGTAGGATATGACTCTATTAGTTACGTTTTGTTCTTTCTCGTTCATTGTACTGTGTGTGTAAAGTTGAGTTATAACATGTTAGGCATTATCTCATTTAGCATTATGAAGATGATGATGAATGAATAAAGGAAAGAACTCTTCGATCAATGTGTTTGAGCAAGTGGACATTGTTAGATACATTAGAGAAAAACAAACAATTTTGTAAAATGTGATAGAGTAATTTTGTATTAACTCTTATAATGTGCATATATTGTCAATCGCATGTATAAGTTGAGTTTAACAAATGAGACAATTAATAATAATAGTTCTAATTGTGTATAGGTCCTGAACATAGCATAATTGGCTAGGATTTGAGAACTTTATATTAAATTATTTGTTCTTGTTAAAACTCATAACTCTGCTAAATGACACTCCATTAAATATGACAAATATGAAAGTTGTGCTCAGATTATGATCACTAGAAAGTCATTTAGTATGGTCTCTAGGAGCAAACAACTTCTTGAGTCATTACATTCTGATATTTTTGATCTCAGTAGCTTTGTGACTAGATGTGACGATAATTTGTCAGAAGTATTTAATCACCTATATAGATAATTATTGAATGTTTGTCATACATATATGGAGGATGTAGCACTCGCTATTTTGATGAATTAAAAATCTAGTTAAATGCTAAGATTATAAGGTTTCAGATTTGATAGAGGTGGTGAATATATTTTAACAATTTTAAGAGAAGTTTGCATTTGTCATAATCTCTAGTGCAATCTATTTACAACAGTCAAAACGACATTGATAAAAGTTAGAATCAAACACTTAGTGAAATATTGAATTCTATATTATTGACTATTGTTTGACTTTGTGTAACTGTGGGTGATATTGTATTGTTAATCATATTTCCAATATGTTACCACACTCTAAATTATTTATACTTTGTAGACTATGTGATGTAAAACTAACTCTAAGATAGAGAATTTTCAAGATTCTTAATGGATTAATTTTACCAACACATAGATGCGGATCAAAGTTGGAAATTGGTTGGATGGATTTTCAAGAACTGAATCACGTTAACAATCCCAATTAATAATTCACTCTACAATCAATAATTAAATCCCTAAGTGTTTTTAGCAAGTAATAAGTTTAATATTGATTCGTACTCTACTAGCATGTGGAACACTCAATCTCAATATTTGTGGTCGACAATTAAATTGAACAATATAATAGAGATGATGAAATAGTATAACATAAATATTTGAGAATTGGAAAAAGTATACCGAGGGTTCGAAGAACTCAGCGTAGATCTCGGGTTGAACACGAAGAGCACAACGATCAGCAACAATAGCGGAAGCAACAGGCAAGAGCAATGGCAGCAACCAAGAGAGGTGGCGGCGGCAGTCGATGGGGAAGAAGAACCGAAGGAGAGAGAAGGGGTTAGGGTTTGGTTTGATTTTATTTGAGGAATTTTTAATTTGGGGGTAGATTTTAGAGTTAATCACTAACCCTAAAATTGTATTAGGATTTATCACAAATCCTAATAATTTGGATCTCACTTGTATCACACAAAGAGAGAGAGGAAGAGCAAAAACTCAACACAATTTTTTTAAAAATCAAGAATGGCATATTTTCTCATTAATCTCAAGGCCTATAAAATACATCTTGATACAAATCTCAAAATATTCTCAGAATCTCAAATACATAAAAAAGATTACATATGGTTATAATTACCGAAAACAAATATGGTATTGAAATAAAATCTAAACAGAATAAATGTCCTCATCATTCTCTCCGGGTGGGAGAGAGCTTGACCCAGTCGAGTCAAAACAAGTGATCCTGTCATGGTGCTCCAAAAGATCTAGATCCAGTTGCGGGAGCCCCTCACGATCACTGCAAGTGTCATCCGACTTCGGCTTGTTTTTCCACCTCACCAAATACTTGTGCATACCACCATCTCTTGTGGAGATTATCTGATCTTCTAAAATATTATTCAATTCTTCTGTCGGTGGGTGAATAGTATCAGGTAAAAGGGTAAATGTGGGAATCTCACCATTAGGCTGCAGGATATGCTCATCTATAAGAAAATTTCTAGGGTTGAATTTTGAGCCTTTATAAAGTACTAGATCTTCAATATTGAAAGTCTTACTTATGCCAAAACCTTCAGGAAGGTCAATGACATAGGTACTATCATTGATTACATGTAAAATCTTAAATGGATCTGCAGCACGTATGTTCAAGTTCTTAACGGGTCCAACAGGAAACCGTTCCGGATGAATCCGAACCATCACCTCGTCACCAATATCAAAAGTTATAAATTTTCTTCTAGTATCTGCTATTAACTTGTTGTTAAAATTATTCTCATTAAGTTCCTTGAAAATTTTTCTATGCAAGTTATGAATGTTATATGCAAATGTGGGTGCAGACTTTGTGACTTTGTGATGTTCTAACATAGGGGTAAAATTGATGGGTTGCCAAGTGATTTGGGAAGGAATGGGTGACTCAGGTATACTCAATGGAGGTGACTGGACAGGCTGAATACATTTAAGAGACTGGTTATCCTCTTTTTCATCAAAGTCATCACATATATTAGGTTCATAGGTAAACTCATTGTCGGGCTCATCAGCGATAACTGCGGTACCCTCTACTATATTGACCTTACTTGGACTGGGACAGTTGCCAGCAATATGGCCATATCCCTTACATTTATAGCACTTAGTGAGAGGATCAATCTTAGAATAGTCTCTTTCAGTGTTCTTATCCGTGTTGTCAATTCTATGTGAATAGAAATTTGAAGTATGTTTATTTGGGTAAGACTTGTTAGGGTACTGAGGAGAGGAGTGCTCAGGTTTAGAGGGGTCAGGAGGATTCATTCTAGAGGAATGATCCATCGAATTGCTGGACTTGTAATGGGAACTAGCTTTAAGGGAATCCATATCGAGGACAAGGGCGTAGGCTGCCGCTATTGAGTCCACATTTCTGTGAATTAGCTCGTTCTTCAGATCGGCTCGTAATCCAGCCCTAAACCTAGAGAGAGTTTGTTCTTCACTCTCTTTACCAAAAGCATTGCACCGAATAAGGAAGTCATCAAATTTATCAACATATTCTTGTATGGATTTACTTGATAAAGTTGGTTCCACGAATCTAGCAATCGGGTGTGGAACGATAACGGTACATATCTCTCAGTGAGCTTCTCTTTCATGGCTTCCCAAGTGGTTATAGGTGCCAGGCCTTGGCCTCTGCCGGTGTGTTCAAGATTGGTCCAGTATTGTTGAGCTTTACCCGTCAATTTCATAGTGGCAAATTTAACTTTAAGGGCTTCGCTCATGTCAAACCACACAAAGTAGTGGTCTATGGCACGGATCCAATCGAGGTAAGCTTGGGGTTCCATGCGGCCTTCAAACTGGGGAACGTCAGCCTTAACGTTCTTCTTATATTGTTCGTCAGGATCACGTTCTTGACGTTGATCGTCGCGAACATTCTGACGATTGGCATGAAGCTCAGGGACAATGGTTTGATTTAACTCCACTTTTTCAAGCCTCTGATTGATATTGGCAAGAGTTGCTTGGTGGCAGCTAGGGTAGCGAAGATATCAGGATTGTCCATTTCAGGTCGGGGAAGTCTAGGATTCCTAATTGGGTGATTTGGAAGGGATAAGAAAAGCTCTTCAGGATCTGTGATGGTGCTGTGAAGACGCATTCACCAAAGTGGAAACTAGGGGTCGCGTGTGTCCTAATTTTTTTTTATTTTTTTATTTTTTATTTTATGAATCTGAAATGACGTAAAATAAAAGAAAGAAAAAATAAAAGACTACACAATCCTAAATGAATGCAAAATCGATGCCTACGATGTAAGAACTAGGGTTTTAAGAACCTTCGCTCTGATACCAAAACTAACTCTAAAATAGAGAATTTTCAAGATTCTTAATGGATTAATTTTACCAACACGTGGTGCGGATCAAAGTTGAAAATTTTAAACAATTAATTGGTTGGATGGATTTTCAAGAACTGAATCACGTTAACAATCCCAATTAATAATCACTCTACAATCAATAATTAAATCTCTAAGTGTTTTTAGCAAATAATAGGTTCAATATTGATTCGTACTCTACTCAAGCATGTGGAACACTCAATCTCAATATTTGTGGTCGACAATTAAATTGAATAATATAATAGAGATGATGTAGTATAACACAAATATTTGAGAATTGGAAAGAGTATTCCGAGGGTTCGAAGAACTCAGCGGATCTCGGGTTGAACACGAAGAGCACAACAATCAGCAACAATAGCGGAAACAACAGGCAAGCGCAATGGCAGCAACCAAGAGAGGTGGCGGCGGCAGTCGATGGGGAAGAAGAAACGAAGGAGAGAGAAGGGGTTAGGGTTTGGTGTGATTTTATTTGAGGGATTTTTAATTTGGTGGTAGATTTTAGAGTTAATCACTAATCCTAAAATTGTATTAGGATTTATTACAAATTCTAATAATTTGGATCTCACTTGTATCACACAAAGAGAGAGAGGAAGAGCAAAAACTCAACACAATTTTTTTAAAATCAAGAATGACATATTTTCTCATTAATATCAAGGCCTATAAATAGGCTCAAAATACATCTTGATACAAATCTCAAAATATTCTCAGAATCTCAAATACATAAAAAAGATTACATATGGTTATAATTGCCGAAAACAAATATGGTACTGAAATAAAATCTAAACAGAATAGATGTCCTCATCACTATGACATAGAAACACAAATAATTTTGTTAATCTGAAAACATGTGGTGTGATACATTTGTAGAGTACATGACTCTAGAAGGCCTAAAGTAGGACCTATAACAAATATTTGTGTATACTTAGAACGTGCAGAATATGGTTCTTTGGACAGATTTTAGATCTATCTAATTTGTGTTAGAAGAATCTAGACTTGCAGAGTTCTTTGAGGATGTGTTCATCAAAGATAAATATATAAAATTATCTAGTCCTACTGACATAGTCAATGATTCACTGTTGGAATCAAGTATCAGTCATACTGACACTTAAAAACCTGAATGACAAATAAGCTAAGAAGAGTCTTTAGTAAACAATGAGATGATTCTGTGTCATACAATAATACTTTAATTTAGTTGATTTGCCGAAAGGGCTAAAACTATAGTAAGTAAGTAGGTTTTGTAAGAGAAACTTAATTTTGATTGTTCAGTAGCAATTTTAATGCATTTTAGTAGCTTACGGATTGACTGAGAAAAAAATGGGGTAGATTTATTTGATGTCTACTCACATGTTTGTCATATTGCTACAATAAGTATTCTTCTTACCCTTACATCTATTGAAAATTTTGTTATTCATAAAGGATATTTAAATAGTTTTGTACTAAAAGTTTTGGTACTTGATGTTTTGTACTGAACAGTTTTGTACTAAAAAATTTTGAACTAATATGTTTAGTGAATAAGATTTACAATTTAGTAAAATTATTGTATGTTCTTAAAACATGTATAGCCAACGAATAAATAATTTGACAAATTTTTGAAAGAGCCTAGTATATGAATCAAGTAATTCAGATCAGTGCCCTCAACTTTGTGGTGTGTCAAACATACCTGTTTCTTGGAAGTGACATCTCTATTACAAATGAAGTTAAAATTGTGCTATCCAAAGAATTTAACATAAAAAACCTAGGTATTGTGGACACCATAGGTATAAGTGAGTTTCAGTTGGTAAGAGATAACTCTTAGTCAAACTCATCAAATCAAAATGTGTTTCAAAAGTGGGGATATAGTGATTGAAAGTGTGTTTTGAAACACCTTATGATTATGATAAAAGGTTGACACCTGATGATGGTGCAACTATGAGACAAGTAGATCATTCTAAAGGAATTGAAAGTTTCATGTATACAAACATCTACACTAGAATAAACATAGCCTTTGAGGTAGGTATGATCTGCAGATTCACTAATAATTCCATACACATTTGAGTGCCTTAAGAGCCTACTCAAGAGTTTGTTTTGTGCTACTTTAGTCATTCTTCGAATGAATGGCTGATCTAATGTATTATGATGCTAAGAATTTAGTGAAAGTCGATAACTAGTAGATATGTGTTTACGCTAGGAGGAACAGAAATGTTATGAAAATTAAAAGGAAAACAGTCACTGTACTATCATCCATGAAACCAGATCTCTATGTGTTATCCTCTGCAGGGGAAAAGGCCGAGTGGATTGAAGAAATTGTTGCTAGTTATCCATTAAGAAGTTTTAAGTAACTCTCTAATTCTTTTATGCAACTATCAAGCAATAATGCACTGTAGCTCATAACTCACTCTATAATAGTAAGAAGAGTATATTAAGGCTGAAAGAAGTCTAGTTGAACTTTCTCATAAATAAAGTGCAATTGAAATATATGGCTAATGCTCTTGCTAAGAGACTTGAAAGTGATCTAATTATCAAAATTGTGGGGGAAATGGAGTTAAAAGCTATTGAGTCAAAGCTTTAACATTCTAATTGTTTTGAAATTTAAAATCCAATTGGAGTCATAGAGAAGTTCAAACTTAAGCATCAATTTTAGGCAGTTGACATGTTTTAGAAAATTTCAATAACTTCACATAAATTCCACAAATATATAATGTCATTCCAATTTTGATGGTACTATATATCTAAAGAATTTACTTAGAATAATCATATTATTCCAATCACTGTTTTAAATTTCCTCCGATACAGCCGAAATTTCGGCCGATATTTCGTTTCGGCTAGCTTGCCGATACGAAATCACATATTTTATACTCTACATCGTTTTGGACCGAAATGTGAAGATTTCAGCCGAAATTACCGAAATATCGGCCGAAATATTGCCGAAATTGGCGAAATATCAGCTGAAATAGACACAAATGTTATTGTGAATATATTAAAAAATTTTGTTTTACTTTTTGCATATATGTCTTTCAATATATGACCTTAAGCTAAAATAATGTGAGGATTCCGTATCGCTATTGTTTGTATATATGCAAAGTCAAGTAAGTTTATTAAGTAATACATTTTTTCTAATCAATGCAAATTCAATTTAGTTATGTACTTATATTACATTCTCTTCTATATTATTGTTAAATTATGCAAAGATTTACCGTAATTGATTCATGTCATTAGTTACATTATACAATATTTTATATGATAAATGATATGTAGGACATATTATATCTTATTTAGTAACAAAAAATATATTTATTGAGTATAGGAAATGAACATCCGATATAATCACATTTCCCCGAGATCTCCTCCGATATCTCCGATCCGATACGAAACACCCCTTGCCGAGACGAGTCCGAAATCCGAGATTTAAAACCATGATTCCAATATGAAACATGAAAACTTGTCGATGTGTTTCCGATGTTTAAAATGTCGTTATATCATTCCAATTATGATGATATATCTCTTTTATGGATTCTTGTTTCATTCCAATTTTGATGAGTCGGAATTAACCATAATTGATTTGACTGTTCTATCATTCCAATATGAAACATATTATAGTTCTTGTGTAGAAACTATAATAGTTCTTGTTCATTATTTAATTAAAGAGACTTGATTGTGATGCTTGCGTTACATTTTTGCTAAGCTAATTATGAATTGTACTAATTTCTTTTGTGGAACTAGATACTTTGTGAAATTTGTTGGAATTCTTAGAGATGTCTCTTGATATTCTTGTTTTCAATAAGCTAGCAAAGATGGAGGAGTTGAATCTGTAAACATAGATTTCAAAATAATGATTTGCTCAAAATGGAGGAGTAAACATAAAGCAGTGTGCAAGGATAGAGTTTCAGTTTATTTATTTCGAGAATAAATTAGTCACTTGCTTGATAAAACTTCTGTTGAGTTTAAGACTTGTGTTCGTTGAGCTTAAAACTCTTATTTTGTTCTTGAAGTTTATTTGCTTTGTTTGATTTTGAAACTATGACAAATTATTTCAGTTGGTTTAGTCATTGTGAACTATTCTGTTGTGATATGGTTTGGGAACTATTTAATTATTTTGGTTTAGTCTTTTTAAACTATTCGGATTTATAATTGATTTAGTCCTTATGAACTGTACATTGAGTGATGCATTTCTTCTATTTTAAGACTGCTATCAGTCAGTTAGCTTCATGTTGAATTGATGAGATAATCCAGTATGTTTATATATTGAGAATATAGGAGGAGATTGTTGGATATATAGGTATATTCTCACTATATGAATAATATTATGTGTAATATTATTCTATGGGTAACACGTGTTACACGTACTAATTGTATGAATATCGGAATGCGGGTTGAGTGGGTTGAGAACCCAGTACCCAAACCAGTATTTATCTTATAATTACTGGCTTGTGATAGTATTCTAGGTATTCCAATTTTGATACCTAGGGTAAATATCTCAAGCACCTTAGTCTAGGATATTAACCCTAATTTCTATTGTTATAATCTCTCATAATCTCAAACACTTTCATGGACCTCTAGGATTAGACTATTTACTAGTTGATACATTATAGTGTCGAAATTTTGGATTATACTTGATGATTTATATATTTACTAGGTTTGTCCGCGGGCATGTGCCTATGACACGTCTTCGAAACGATGCAGCATATGAAAAATCCTATAAAAATATATGCAATCCTGTTTGACTAACAAATCACATAGGTATCAACATTTATATGCAATACCACCGGGCTAGAAACTTAACGATAAGTTATAAAAAATAATTAAAATGTCGTAAAATAATCGCATAGGTATTTCTAAATTCTTTTTTTATATTATACGGATAGAGCCACACATCTATATAGAACTGATAACAGATATAATTAAAACCAAGAATATAGTAATAGATACAAAAAAGGCTACATGCCAATAGAACTAACAACATAACTGCAACATTAGCCCCAACTTTCTAAAATAAGTACATAAAGTGATTCACAAAACAATAAGGCCAATCATTTGGCAATCCACTAGTAAAGTATTGTCCAACACATCAAGGAGGTAAAAATATTTGACGCTTAACTTTGGTGTTCTCAGTGTATTCTACTATCAGGTATTAAAATACTTTCTGAGATGTGCACTATAATGTTCATGTATAATACTTGATACATTTACTTTTCAGCATTTCAGATGCATGAATCTGAAACTTCCATCATGAAGTTTATGTAACTCAAGTTTGAATAGTAAGATAACAATTAGTTGTAAATAAAAGTCTATGTTTCCATCAGCATTGTTGAAATATAACTATATATGGGGGTGTAAAATCTAACTTAGAACTTTGAGGGTGCAAAATAATGAAATTTAATTTTTGAGCAGATATTTGCTATTTTCAGTTAACTTTAGAAGATGAAATTTACCCAAGTAAATATCTACATGAGCAATCAAAAGAAGCATTAATCTCTATTTAAATCTTCTATTGCATTTGAAATCAATTAGAGAACTCATTGAAATTTTCTACATCAGCTATCAAAAGAAGCATGAAAAATCTGAAAAATCCGGAAATTTATAAACCTGAAATCTGGAAATCTAAATTTTTAGGTAGGTAGAGAGAGAGAGAGAGAGAGAGAGAGAGAGAGAGAGAGAGAGATGAAAAAGTGAAGAGAGGAGAGAGAGATATAGTAATAAAGTGAGGGGAATTTTAGTTTTGGGGAAAAACTTTTTTGGGGGGAAAAGTTTAGTTTTGAGGGATTTTTTTGGGGGGGAAATGTCTTTTGGGTGGGTGAATTTGAGCCATTGATTTTGTTTCAATTGAAGAAAAGCCACTTCATAGCTTTTTTCGAATTGCCTTGTGATTTATTATATAGATATATGGTTTTGTTTTTATTAGTTTTGTAGTTAGTTACATGGTGATCTAGTACCCATGAGCAATCAAAAAAAGCATAAATATCTATTTAAATCTTGCATTGCATTTGAAATCAAGCAGAGAACTCATTGAAATTTTCTACATCAGCTATCAAAATAAGCATGAAAAATCTGAAAAATCCGGAAATTTATAAACCTGAAATCTGGAAATCTAAATTTTTAGGTAGGTAGAGAGAGAGAGAGAGAGAGAGAGAGAGAGAGAGAGAGAGAGATGAAAAAGTGAAGAGAGGAGAGAGAGATATAGTAATAAAGTGAGGGGGATTTCAGTTTTGGGGAAAAACTTTTTTTGGGGGAAAAGTTTAGTTTTGAGGGATTTTTTTGTGGGGGAAATGTCTTTTGGGTGGGTGAATTTGAGCCATTGATTTTGTTTCAATTGAAGAAAAGTCACTTCATAGCTTTTTTCGAATTGCCTTGCGATTTATTATATAGATATATGGTTTTGTTTTTATTAGTTTTCTAGTTAGTTACATGGTGATCTAGTACCCATGAAGTAGAGAGACCTTTATGTGGAAGATGTGCGTGTTGTGGCCGATACGTGTGGACAAATGTATGTGACATAACCTTGGCTATTTCAATGTAGTTTTTCCAAAAGAACTATGGTGTGTTGAGTTGCATTGTGTATGTGTCTTCATGTCAGCATGTTTGTGTTCGTGCTTCTATTTGGTTACCGGATTATAGCAGGTACACAGATACACGATTTTGCACGACACTAGCTATTTTAGTGCAGTTTTTCAAAATCTTCTCTGTACTGGTATTTCGGGTGGCAACGTGTCCATATCGGTGTGTGCTTTTTAGATGAGCAGAAGTGGGTGTTAACACTATTGACTTTGGTGTAAATTTTAAGGATACTGATGGGGTTACTGCTGTTTGGAGTTGGTAAGGGGAGTTCCTAACTCCCCTTCAGAGTATTGATATTTGCATTTGACTGTGTCATTTGCTTTGAACTTGTCATTTACTTGGTTAAATTTGTTGATGGAACTTGTTTTAGTCATGGATAATATTTTGCTACCATTTTTTTTTGTTAACTCTTGCACTTGTAGTTTTAGAAAGTTACAATTAGACGCGCCCAATTGATGAGGAATTAAAGAAATATTATTTTGATTCAATACTTGGTGCTTAAGTGACTTGAGTGATAAAGCGTTAGTTGTGTTTTGTGTGACAAACGTCTACCTCTGAAAATTTTTATAGGATGGTTGTTAGACCAGCAATGATGTATGGAGCAGAGTGTTGGGCAACAAAGAAACAACATATCCAAAAAATGAGTATAGCGGAGATGAGGATGCTAAGATGGACATGTGATAAAATATGGATGGACAGAATTAGAAACGAGCTTATATGAGACATGACAAATGTAGGTTCTATCCAAGATAAATTAAGAGAGACTCACCTCAGGTGGTTTGAACATGTTATATGTAGACCAGTAGTGCCCATGTTGGAAAGAGTGATTTGATAAGTATTGATGATAGAGTTAGAGGGAGGGGAAGACCGAAACTTACTTGGGTGGAAACGGTGAGAAAAAAATATGATAGCCTATGGCCTTATCGAAGATATTGCGCTAAACCGAGCAGAATGGAAAACCAAGATTCATGTAGCCGACTCCAACTAGTTGGGAAAAAGACTTTGTTGTTGTTGTTGTAGTAGTTAGACGGTTGAATATGATATTTTGTGTTGGTGGTGAAATAAGTCAAGATCCATGTACTTGAGGATGTCTGAAGTTTATTTGATGATTAAATTATGCACGGAAAAGAATGGAGTTTTGTTGAAGCCCTTGATGTTTTTTTGTGCATCCATTAATTACATATACAAGTAAGTTAGCTTTCTAAATTGGTGAGACCTTTATTTACATAATATCCTTTAGCATATTGGAATTTTATTATATTTCTTTGCTCAACAAGTTCTACAGTAGATTATTTTATCAACCTAATAGAAGCTGTAATAATTTGGTCTACACAACAATAGAATCTGCGCGAGTGCTGCTAGCTCATTGTTTTCTCTAAAATGTAACTATGTAAGGTCACAGTTGGGGATATCAAAAGCATTTGCATTGATTTATTCTCTTCATTGGAGTTTCAGATCAGTTGTAAGGAAACAGAATTTCCTTTTGCACTAAGAGAGGATCTTCTCTAGTATATTAAACCTTATAAACTACCATTAAATATGATCTTACCCAATAGTAAGATTGAGATGGGTTTTATGGGCTGAGTATAATTTTTAATGTTTAATAACTTTTCTTAAAATTAATTTGAAATATGTTCCAATTTCTGAAAGTAAATTATAGGTAAAGAATGGAGCTCTTTTGACATGGAAACTGTTGCAAGTTATTCTTATATTAGATTTAGTATAACTGTCAGATTATAAATTAATGAATCTTTTTCATTTACACAAAATTCCTTATCATCAACAACAACAACTACTTCACTTTTCCTTCTTTTCCACGTGTCGCATTTCATTATCAGATAACTTGTTTGGTCCTTACTACTTAATGTTGGAAAACTCTAGTTCCATACTACTAAATGTTTGGATGTTTTTAGATGCATGGTATGGGCGGTGTCAACTATAAAGAATAGCTCCCACGTTTCCTTTAGGTCTTTGTAGATTTCAAACCATCACTGGAGCATTAAATGGGCTGTAATCCAGATCCTGTCTCCATTAATGTGCACAATGTTAACTCTACAGATCCAAGGACCAGATTCAGTAAAGAGAAACTTTATAAGAAACTAAGGGATGCTCATTGTTACTATCATTTCAACAAATTTTGAAGGTTAAGTGGTTACCTTTGGAACTTGTATCGGTTTATGCAGCTGCAGTGGATTTAGATGGAGTAACTTTCAAGTCCATTAGTCTATTGAAGAACTTGAGTAGATTCATATTAGAGAGTGTATATGATGTAAAACTAACCCTAAAATAGAGAATTTCCAAGATTCTTAATGGATTAATTTTACCAACACGAAGTGCGGATCAAAATTAGAATTTTTAAACAATTAATCGGTTTGATGGATTTTCAAGAACTGAATCACGTTTAACAATCCCAATTAATAATTCAATTCTACAATCAATAATTAAATCCCTCAGTGTTCTTAGCAAGTAAAAGATGCAATACTGATTTGTACTTTAACTAATTAGGCAAGTGGAACACTCAATCTCAATATTTGTGGACGACAGAATATCAAATAATATAATAGAGATGATAAGGCATAATGACACAAATATTTAAAAGTGAAAAAAGTATACCGAGGTTCGAAGACTGTGGTACCACGTGTTCTGCTTCTCACACAGAGATCCAATCCTTTGCTCCAAATACCAATCACCAAAGCTATCCAACCAGAAGAAGAGTAAATCAAATTAGATCTGAGTCGCTCAACCTATCGCTGTGCACTCGGGGGAAGGAGAAGGGGGGCCCGCGATGGCGTCGAAGGTAACGGGATGTGGTGTCGGCGTCGAGGTGGAAAGGAGGGAGGTTCGGGGTGGTGCAGGGCTGAAGGGGTTGGTCGGGCGGTGGGGAAATGGCAGCGAAGATGAGAGAGTATGAGGGCGATGGTGGTGGTGCGGGTGGTAGGCAACGAGGGCGACGAGGAGGAGTTTGGAAGGTTTGTCGAAGAAGAACGGGTGGCTGAGTTGGCGTTGGGTTTCGGAAGGTTGAGGTTGAGGAGAATTTTGGGGACGAGGGAGGAAATGGGTCGGTTGGGGGGGGGGGGGGGTTGGAGGTAGAAGACGATGGAGAGAGATTAGGGTTTTTGGAATTGGGGATTAGGATTTGGGTTATTTTATTTGGGGGATTTTTTTTATTTAATTTGGGGGTAGATTTTAGAGTTTATCACAAACCCTAAAATTGTATTAGGATTTTTCGCAAACCCTAATAATTGAATGTCAATTGTATCACACAAAAGAGAGAGGAAGAGCAAAACTCAACACAATAATTTTTAATCAAGAATGACATATCTTTCTTATTAATCTTAAGGCCTATATATAGGCTCAAAACAAATCAAGATACAAATATCAGAATATTCTCAAAATCTCAAAAATATTCTAATGCATAAAAGAAAATTACATATGACTATAATTGCCAAAAACAAATATGGTACTGAAATAAAATCCTAAACTAAATAAAATTGATGTCCTTATTAGTATAATTTCACTTTATATATTTAATTGGTTAAGGGTGTGAAGTTTCAGTGCAGCACTGGATGTTTGTCTACTCTTATTTGCCTACAGTTTAAGATAATTTAGCACCACATGAGTGAAAGTCGGAGTTTCCCTTAAAAACCTGTCTATTTAAAAAATATGAGCTTATGCTAGATATTCCAGCAATATAAGGGTTCTTTGTGTTTGAATTGATTGGGTGGTATGTTTTCTTGGAGGGATCTGAATTTTAACATGTGCTTATCCTGCAAAAAAATATTGAGTTTATGTGCATTTTTGAGAACTTAAGACGTATTTTAAAAAAATTATTGGTCAGGGAAAAATGCATGGTGTCAATTAGAAAGAAAAACTTCTAACTTTTCCTGAGGTCTTTGTACCATCACTAGAACATTAAATGGGTTAAAAAATTGAGTTTATGCGCATTTTTTGGGATCTTAAGATGTATTATTTAAAAAAATTATTGGTCAATGCATGGTGCCAATTAGAAAGAAACACTTCTAACTTTTCCTGAGGTCTTTGTACCATCACTAGAACTTTTCCTGATCTTGTTCTTCCGTTACTGGGCGTCAACGTTTAACCTTACAAGTAGAAGAAGAAAGCCAAAGTGAACTTTTCTCCCTTGGCTAAGGCTATTACTTAGTTAGTAATGAGTCATCAAGCTATCAATGGCTAAGGTTATCAATCTGATACTCTTGCTTGCTGGGTTTGGGAGATACTTCCCTTGTTGTTGTTTCCTTGGCAGTTTTATCGTTGCTGGTCTCTGTAATTTTTTGTTCTTTGGGTGAGGGTTCAGAGTTTGTGTTGTGTTTATGTCTGGATCTTTCGTTTTACTGTGGATGTTTCCTGTACTCTTATTTGTGTACTATTGAAGATAGTTTAGTTCGATATTCGTTAAAGTTGCTGACGGTTTTCCCTAATTATCATAATATTAAAATTTGAGAGCTCATGCTAGAGATTCCAGCAATATATAATAAGGTATTTTATGTGTGAATTGATTGGGTGGTATGTTTTCTTGGAGCAGGCTCTGATCTTTAACTTTTCATTTTCTGTGAAAAAATATTAAGCACATATACTGTTTCTTACAGGTTTATATATATTGAAATATAGTTGTGTTAGAGGTGAGATGTTATATTACCCAGTTTAGTTCCATATTAAAATATGTATTAGTTTAATCTTTACTTCTCTTCTATATATAGGTGCATTGTACTCAGTTATAATCAACCCAAGAATCCATCAATCCAATAAAGTAATATTCTCCATTGGTGAATCTAACATGGTATCAGAGTCCCTATTAAGGCCTATACTATTTCTTTCATTGTCATCGAGGTGGAGTGGTTCCTAACTTCATCGGAATTACTCTACCTTCCGCCGTCGACATCCCTCTCCTGATCCCGATCAAATCCCCAAAACCCTATCTCCCTTGCTAACCAAATCAGTCGTCAACCCTAATCCCTAATCAATTCCTAATTAAACCCTAATCACCACTAATCCCTAGAACATCATCCACCTTTCTTCATCCCTTGGACTTCAAACCCAACTCCACCTTCCTTATCACCAACTACCAAACCCGACAACAACTCCATCACCACCATTACCCATCTCCATCCCAACCTGTTACCTCCGCCTCACCTCCTTACAGCCACCAACCCGAAGTCGAGGCTGCCCTCCTCACAGCCTTTCGCTGCTACATCGTTCCCGCTCCGCCGTTGCCATCATACGCTACCGCACTCACCACCACTCCGACAGCCTCTTACTTTTGTCTCTACCCCATCGGTGGCACTCCCACTACAACTCGAAATACCCCCCCAGCTGCCACCTTCCCCCGATCCAGATCCATACCCAACCATCCAAACACCAAACACCCGACTACCAACACCCAATTACCAAACACCAAAATTAAAACCCCATCCATCCCGATCCACTTCAAACCCTAATCGAAATCCTAACCCTACCCACTTCCACATCCTAGCCCAACCCACATCAAACCTTAACCACACATCCTAACCCTCCCGACCATACCCGCAACAAAAAAAATTGAAACCCGAACCAACACCCTAATACCCTATACAGGGGCGGATCCAGGATTGAAAAGTGAGGAGAGCTGAAAAAAAAAATCGCACAAGGTAACATGCAAAATATATATAAAGTTGTTATAGATACCACATAAGTAAAGTTGTTATAGATACTAGATAAAATAGAGTTGGGCTTGAGCCCAAAAAAATAAATAGAAGGCTCAAATATATATGAGGTGGGCTTTAAAAAATAGTTGGGGTGGGCTTTAAAAAATATTTTGGGGGGCTGAAGCATACATCGCACACTAATATACCCCCAAAAAAATAAAATTTACAAAGAAATTGTCAAATGTTGGGGGGGCTGTAGCATACCCCAGCCCCCCCTTGGATCCGCCCTTGACCCTATACCTGAATACCCAAAACCCTAATACCCTAAAACCTATACCCGAATCCAAACCCGACCCGTTCCTGTTTTATTCTTTTTTGTTTAGAAAAAAAAACTCAAAAAATCCAAATCCCAACACAACTCATCCCAACTTCCATCTCCCTCATCCCACTTTCCGTCGACGCCCTCCCACTTCTGCATCTAGATCTCAATTCAAAATCACACTGGTTAATCCATCGTGAGTTTGAGAGGAGGAGATCCCGACATCATCCCAGTTTTCGACGTCCATCCCGTCTGTCCAGGGCCATCCCGAACCACTACTTCTACTACTTCCCGCCGAAGTGCACCACTACTTCTACTACTATCACCGAAGAGCACCCCTACTACTACTTCCCGCCGAAGTGCACCACTACTTTTACTACTACCGCCGAAGAGCACCACTACTTCTACTACTTTCCAGATCCAATAGCCAGATCGTCCTTGCACCATCGTGCGTAGTTCATGTGCCACCGAGCGCCGTCACTGAGCGTCGTCCCTGCATCACCATTCGCCGTCACTGAGTGTGTAATCCCTGTTTTCATTAATACGTATTTTTAAAGTTTTTTTTTTTGTATTTAAATAATCAGTATCTTATAACTATTTTTCCTAATTGATTTTATTATTTAAACTATCTTTGGAGCCCAATTGTTTAATTGTTATTTTAAGCCCAATTCTATGTTCTGATTTTATTTAATTATACATTTAATCTGAGCTCAATCGATTAGCCCAATACCCTAATTATTTCATTAAATATTTTGAAGTCCAACCCAGCCAATATTATTATATTATTTTATTTTGAGCCCATTTATTGAAGCCCAAGTCCAGAACTCATAATTGTGCAGTCACCTACCCGTATACAGATTTATTTACTCACCCCACTTTTTGTCCCGTATTCCAACTCCCCACTCTTCAATCTCGCACCCCAACTCCCCCACTTTACAGATGCACGTTCCCCCATGTCTCGTAATCACCCCCACTCTCTCTCACCCATTACTTTATTTTATTAAATCCCTCCCCCGTACTTCCTCTCTCTCCCATGCTCTATCTTCTCCCTCCCTCTCTGTTTCAAAACAAAATGAACAAAACCCATCACAGACACCCCATTCCCATCGTCTCCTTCCTCTCATCTCGCCACGGCAGTGTCTCCCGCTCGAGCGCCGCGAGTCCACCGCCAGCAACCTTCCCCGCTCGAGCCTCCGCCTGCACTCACCCTACTTCCGAGCGCCTCCCGCTCAACCCAGCACCGCTCCCGCAATCGCCCTCCGCCATCACCACCAGAGAACCCCTTCCTCCTCCGCCATCCTCACACCGCGTCGACTTCAACCTCGAGTTCCCCCGCTGCTCCTCTCGATCACCGAAGTACCCTTCCTCGCCCCTGCTCCGCAACTGCCTGTGCCGTCCCTCAACCTCCGAAGAACCAAAGCTCCACTTCGCCTCGCCATCTTCCTCGACGCTCCCGCTCGACCTCCCTCCCGCTCGAAGCTCGCACCGTCGCCCTCGCTCTTCTCGCCACTCACCTCCATCGACCACCGAAGTGCCGCTGCTCTTCGCCTTCTCCCCCGTCATCTTCCCCGTTCGTCCACCCAGTCGAAGCTCCTCCTCGCCTCGACACCACCAGTCGAGCCTCCCACAGCCGACCACTCCACCTCCAGTCGCGACACCCATCTCCCTGTCGCCACTCCTCCCCGTCGCTCGAAGCTCCGTCCCCGTCGTTGTTTTCTTCTCCCGCGCTTTCTATCTCTCTTCCGCCATCGCTCTTCTCCCCTCTCTCTCTGTCTCACTGTGAAGAAGAAGAAGGCGTTGGGGAAAGTATAGTTGCTGTTTGTGTTGTTGGCGTACTGATGTGTTAGTATTGTGGAGGAGGGATCCGATTTGTATTGGAAGTTATTGGAGTTTGGTGTTGAGTTGATTTGTATCTCTGTTGGTGTGCTGGGTCCCTGTTTGGTGTTATTGTGTTGGTGTTTGGTGTTGTGAAGAAAATTTGGCAGGAGGTGTTGCTGTTTTAGGGTTGTGATTGGATGTGTTTGCTGTTTTGGAATTTGTGAAGGAGTTGACTGCTATTTTGGAGTTTACTTTGTGGAGTTGTTGTTGCTGATTTGGCGTGGCTGCCACACATCTTGCACGTGTTCTGCTGGCCGGGATACTGATCTCGTTATTCTTGTCTTCAATTTCATCGTCGTCGACTAACAGGCAAGTATCATCTTGTACAATCCGTTTGTTCTAGTACAAGCTCTTTTGCAAAATACCGCAAGTATATTTTTGACTCTATTCGTATTGTATATAGTCCATTGATCCCGTATTCGTACAAGATCACGAATACTTTGTTGTCATATCCATTGCATGAACACGATACACATATATACCCTTAGAACTATACAGGATGTTGTGCGTGAATTGCTTGTTACTAGGTTGCATGTTGTTATAATATTTTCTATTCTTGATTAAGTGTTATGCATGCCATTAGTTGCATCAACATGTTTTATAAGCCCTGAAATATATTTTCCCGCATTGCATAAGTCTTGATATTTGATCCTACCATGTTACCCGTCCTTGTGTTGCATATAGTTATTGTTCATGTTTGATTATAATAAAAAGATAACAAGGCGGGGTATAAAGGGAAAAGATTTAGTAGTGGGCAATATAGAATAGCGTACTCGGAAGGGGGCTCGTGGTTTTCCGATGCAAATTGCAAGTTGCAAATTAAAAATTTGCGAATTTTATGTTCTATGTTTCACGCTATGTTATATGTCCACATTGCACGTATCTTGATACAAGATATGCTTGACTTGACTTGATATGTTTTCTGGGTACGTGACCTATAGAATCCACTACTAGTCTAAACGTTCACTTGATTGCGAGTAGCAACCATGTGGTATGGGACGCATGAAGTGCTACCTAGTTAGGTTAATAAAAGACATGACATTGACACGTACACTTGCATGATCCGTTTATATATTACATGGTTATGATGACTTGTTTACTTGTTTACATGTTACTCGTTCATGTTGATACGTTTACTTTCTTACTCGTTCACATGTTACATGTTCTTATGGATTATTTACTTGTTTTCATGCACGCTATTTTTTCCATGAGGTCTTGTTCTTAATCCTATTGCATGTTGTATTTGCTCTATTATATGATTCTTGATTCCTTGTTCTTTCCATGCTTTTGTTTCATTTTATAATTATCCCGTTGCTTGTACTACTTGCGGCCCGTGACTTGCATTAACGGGTACCTCTTTGTCTCTTCTTTTGTAATAATATACTTGCAGACACAGATGGAGAATTAGCCGAAGGTGTTGCTGAACAGAGATTCTACTATTGTTTAATTTCATGTTATTTTTGTTTTTGTTTATTCATGTACTCCTTGTTGTAATCCGGGCGTGTTTGACCCGTAACTATGTTTCTTTTCCAGTTGTTGGTTATGTTCTGTATTATGTCATGTAATATGTCATGTACATTGTTATCCTACTGTGATTTTATATGCTTGCGTGGTTAATATTGTCATCTTATTGTTGAGTTAAATATACAGCTTATGAATGATGTATTCGCATCATTCGCTAGGCCTCAGTTACGTACCTGTGTTCCCGTATTCTGGGAAGCGGGGCGTGACAGAGTGTCATCCTTGCGCTACCGTGCGCCGTCCCTGTCACATGAACATCGTCAATATTCCAAACTCATGTTGCTTGAATCAAATTAAATTTGAGAATGTGTGTTAGATGTGAGATGTTATATTACTCAGTTTAGTCTAATATCGGAATATGTATTAGTTTAATCTTTGCTTCTCTTCTATTTATAGGAGACATTGTACTCAGTTATAATCAATCCAAAAATTCATCAACCCAATAAAGTAATCTTTTCTATCTCTAAATCTAACAAGTTGGATAATGTTTTTTAAAAAAAATAAAATTTTCTGCAAATTTTTTGGAATCTTCTTTACTTTATTTTTATCTGCTGAACAAAATGTCGTGGCAAAAAATAGGAACAGCAGCTGATTTGATGATTCTAAATATGCTTTGTTTGGACAAAGGGTCCGAGGCTTCTTTCCCCCTGCTATTCTTCGCATGTAAAACTAGAGCTGGAATTCTTATACCTTTTCTTTTCTTATTTACTTTACTTTTTTTTCCTGATTGTTTACAGCGATTCAAGCGATTCTGAGTCAGAGGAAGCAGATTATTGTCTGCACTATAATGTAGAGATCTCTCTTGTTTAGATATATACATCAACGTCACCGATGATCTGCCGTTGTCACAAACCCAGCTCGAGCTACTGGTTTTTGAAGCTGTATGCAACTACTTGATCTTCCATATCTGATGTTGCCATGGGGACCAAAGGTCTCTTAGCTAATCGATGATGCAATCTTATAGAGGTGACACCTTCTCTTTTTTCCTTCTGTTCTTGTCGTTCAACTTTTACATAATTGAAATTGTTCTTTCAAGGTGACCTTTGAGAATTTTACTGCCTTTGTGAGTAACTTGTCATATGATATATTCATTTCATTTGTATACCAAAATAAGCAATAAACCATTTCATATTGAAAATATCTTAACGACGTGTTAATTTTTGAGTTGCACTATTGAAATAAAGACTATACCTATGATTTCCTATGTCAATCTATCAGGATGGTATTATGAAGTAAATAATGTTAATTGTTTTTTTTTTTTTTTTTTTTGATAAAAGATGACTCGTCGGTCATCGATTCATTAATACTGCATTAATGAAGCAGAGTAGTACAGACTAATAACAAAGAAAAGGGCATAGCCCAACACCCATCCCAAAATACATCGATATAGACAGCTCCCCCGAGCCCGCCCCCAAAGAACAACCAAAATACGATAAAAAGAGAAAGAGATACATCATAGATCGAAACAGGAAGTAGCCATCTGATAACCTCCTACTTCCTCTAGGAGGGGCGCTCGCCCTCCTCCCCCAACAGACGCACTAGCCCTCTGAATCCATCCTAAGCTTCTTTCTTGTGCCCACATGACCTGCCCAATCATAGATGAGACGAAAGATTTTATGCATCGAAGTAAAAAAAGTATAGTTGCATGAACGAAAACACAAGTCATTTCGGTCTAGCCATAGACTCCAAATGGTCGCTGCTACTGATATGTCCCAAGCATCTCTATCTATACATCTAATATGACTCTCTCTCCATGCTCCCCAGGCTTCTGTAGATGAAGTGGGGAACCTCTCACACCCGAATCCTCTGCAAACTACTTCCCATGCTAAAGCCGCCTTATAACAAGTGAAAAAAATGTGGTTTGTGTCCTCTTCTGCTGCTAAGCATAGAGCGCATAAAACGTCGGTCTGCATATTTCTTTTTCTTAAGTTGACTTTCGTTAAGACAGCGTCATTATGAACCAGCCAACAAAACACCTTAACTTTCAACGGCACTTGTGCGCCCCAAATGACATTCTCTAAAGAGCACCTGATCTCTCCGTCGTTTAGCCACTTGTACATTGAAGCTACCGAGAAAAGCTTAGATGGTTCGAGGCTCCACAATCGCTCATCTGGTTCGTTATTCAATTGTCCCCCTTCCGCCTGAATGAGCCTGTTAAGCTCTTTGAACTCACCGCTGCTTTCTGAGTTCCAGTTCCCTGATACAGAAAAGGTTAGCCTCCCGTTTTTCCAAACGTCAGCCACTAATGCGTCCGGGTTAGCCGCGTTCTCCGCCGCATTTGGGAAGATATATCTCAGCGCTCTGTTCCCGCACCATTTGTCTTTCCAAAATCTAGTGGTCTTTCCGTTCCCTACCTTGCAGATAGTATTGGTGGTAAAGATATCTCCCTGCTTCGCCACACCCTTCCATAAATAAGAGACCTTGCCATATGGACTCCGGCCGCCGAACCTATATTTCTTCCTTTTGCGATACCGGTCAAAAGAGAAATTCCACCAGCGACGCATTAGTGGCTGGTAACAATAATGTTAATTGTTACCAGTGAAGAAATAATGTTTATTTTGTGCTGCAAAGTTGTACCACTTTGGTACCGCATGACTCGTGCATGTGTGATCCATGTGAGGCCAACGAGCAGCTAAAATACAAGGACCCGCATGATTCTGTACGAAAGTAGTATAAGTTCTGTGCTATGGTTAAAATTTCTCTATCAAGTATTTGTATGTTCTGAAACCCCTGTTGAAGCACTAGATTTGCCCGTGGGCACGTGCCTACGGCACTTCTTCAGAACGATACAGCATATGAAAGTTTTGTAAACAGTAAAACAACAATTACGTAGCTCAAGTTTGAATAGTAAAACAATAATTAGTTGTAAATAAAAGTTCATGTTTCCATTAGTATATGTTGAAAAATAATTATAAATGGGGGTGTAAAATTCAATTTCTTATTAGAACTTTGAGCGTGGAAAATGATGAAATTTAACTGTTGATGATATATTTGCTATTTTCAATGTAACATGAGCAATAAAAAAATGCATAAAAAATCTGAAAATTTACAAACCTGAAATATGAAAATATAAATTTCTGAGTAAATAGAGAGAGAGTGAGAGAGAAAGAGAGTGAGATAAATAAATAAATAAATAAATAAATAAATAAATGAGTTATTTTGGGGGAAAACTGTTGGGCGGGAAAATATGTTTTGTGAGGTTAGATCTGGACCATTGATTTCAGTCCAGAGCCACTTGATAGCATTCTTTGTGTTTTATTATACTAGTATCATACACGTGCACACGTGCACGTGGAAAAAATTGAAGGGATAATAAAAAGGGTAAAAAGAAAATAATTGCCAAACTGATTCACTTTCGAAAATATTTACCAAACTGGTCCACTCCCAAAAATATTTACCAAAGTTAATCTATAATCCAATACGTGCGCTGCACGGGTTGGATTAAGGACTAAGGGGTTCTCCCATTACAGTAGTAGAGATATATATATATAAAAGAATAACTATTAGGCAATTACTCGACTTATCCAAACAAAAAAAAATTGTAAGTTGCAGCCTTTCTGGATATTAGTGCTTTAGATCCCAAACCTGGTTCCAAATCTAATATTATTATATTACAAAGGTTTTAGGTTAAAAGTGTTTAGTGGTGGTTGTGAGTTTACTTATCTGAGAAAATGGAGACTAGCAGATTTTGTGATCATATACAGTTTGACAGTTTTAGGAATATTATTTTTTTCTAGCAACATTTTATCAAACCCGGTTCGAAATCTAATATTATAAAGATTTTATGTTAATGGTTCGGTGGTGGTTGTGAGTTTACGAGCATCTGTAGTCGTTGTGAGCCATTTTTTGGGTATTTGGTAAATGGAAATAGAAAATTTGAGTCAGCGTTGTAGTCGTCGAAAGTTAAAATTTGGTCAGACGAAGGATTATCTTTCGTCTCAAAATTTTTTTTTTTGGCTGAAATGAAGCACAAAAGGACAAAAAAAAAAGAGACAAAAGTGTTGGGACGGTAGATTATCTACCGTCCCAACACTTTTGTCTTATTCAAAATTGTTAGGGACGGTATATTATCTACCGTCCGACTCTTTTTGTCAATTTTTTTTTTAATTGTTTGGGACGGCACTTTATCTTTCGTCTGACCACTTTTGAGTCTGCGACGGTGAATAATGTATCGTCCGATATAAAAAAAAAAATAAGCGACGGAAGATAATCTATCGTCCGATCGAAGAGACGGTAAATCATCTTTCGTCAGCTGTATTTTGACAATTGCCATTTCGATTGCCAAATATAGCCGACTACTGTAGCGATCAAACTCAAATTTTGGGTAAATGGCCAACGACTTCCAATGCTTTTTTTTCCAAATTTTGGAAAATTTGGATATATGGCAAAAGACTACAGATGCTAGTCGTCGAAAGTTAAAATTTGGTCAGACGAAGGATTATCTTTCGTCTCAAATTTTTTTTTAAAAAAAACAAAATATTTTTTTTTGGCAAAAATGACGCACAAAAGGACAAAAAAAAAAAGGCAAAAGTGAGGGACGGTAGAATCTACCGTCCCAACACTTTTGTCTTATTCAAAATTGTTAGGGACGGTAGATTATCTACCGTCCGACTCTTTTTGTCAAATTTTTTTTTAATTGTTTGGGACGGCACTTTATCTTTCGTCTGACCACTTTTGAGTCTGCGACGGTGAATAATGTATCAACAATAATAATTAGATTGACAGCTTGATTAGTGGAGAATCAGTAGGAATATATTCAGTTTTGGTAAATCTGTTGATAGCTTGATTAGTGGAGAATCAGTAGGAATATATGATCAGTTTTGGTAAGTCTGTTGATAGCTTGATTAGTGGAGAATCAGTAGGAATATATATTCAGTTTTGGTAAGTCTGTTGATAGCTTGATTAGTGGAGAATCAGTAGGAATTTGTTAGCTTGATTTACTCCAATATCAGATCTGGTAAGTTGTATATATATACTACCACATACTAATAACAAATCAATCAAGTTATTTACAATCTCTCTTCTTCTTTATGGTATCAGAGCCAAAACGATCCTGCCCTCTTTCTCTCTAATTAAGGACGCCGCTCCTTACTCTAACCCTCACCCTTGCCTCCAATGGCCAACGACAGCACCTCCTTCATTTCCAACCCCTATGAACCTTCCAAACCCTTTGCCTGTATCACTCTTATCAGTGTCACCAAGCTTCTCCCCACCAATTATCTTAATTGGAAACTCCAAGTTGAAGCTCTCATTGATGGCCATGATCTCCTCAAATATCCAGATGGATCCTTCCCCGCGCCATCGGAAACAATCTCCACCACTGCATCGCCTCCAGTGACGACCCCAAATCCTGCCTATCAGACATGGCGTCGACAGGACCGCCTCATCTATGGCGCCCTCCTCACCACTCTCTCCAATGAAGTGGCCTCCCTGGTGTCTCAGACAAAGACGTCGCATGATCTTTGGACCCTTCTCAAAAGCACCTATGCCAAGGCATCCCGCAGTCATCTCAAGCAACTAAAGGAGCATCTCCGTACTGCTTCCAAAGGTACACAATCCATCACAACCTATATGCATTCCCTGAAGCAAACAGCAGATCTTCTTGCATCACTTGGATCTCCTGTCTCTGTTGAAGACATGACTGACCATGTCTTGCGCGGTCTCGACGACGGCTACAGAGCCGTCATTGACGGCGTGAATGCAAGGGACATCCCAATCACCTTTGATGACCTCCTCGAGAAGCTTCTCATCCAGGAACTCTCCATCGTTGCTGCTCAGAGACAGAATCCTACTCCAATTACAGCCTTGAGTGCTCAGGCTCGGCCTAACTCCAACAACAGGTCTCGGTCAGGGCAATTCTCTGCACAGTCTAATCAGCGCACTGGCTACTGCAACCCTCCAAAACCGTTTCTAGGCCGATGTTAGTGGTGCAATGTCAAAGGGCATGTTCTATCTCAGTGCCACACCTTCAGACAGCAACACCCCGGTATCCCGCCTCCCCCTCGGGATCCTCCGGCTTACACTGGACAAGCTCGGGCCAATACTGCAGCTGCTGGCCCATCTCAGACTGGTTTTTTGGTTGACAGTGGAGCAACGCATCACATCACCAATGATCTTGCAAACCTGGCGCTTCATCACCCGTACACTGGCCCCGACTCGTTGTTTATGGGTAACGGTTTAGGTTCAAACATCTCTCATTCTGGAACACTTTTACTTAATGATTTATCCTTGTCTAATGCCTTGTGCGTTCCTTCCATGAAACAAAATATCATCTCTGTCTCTAAACTTACCAAACAAACTAACTCTGCTGTTGTTTTCTTGCCAAACTCTTTTTATGTAAAGAACTTGCAGACGGACCAAACAACCCATAAAGGCCCATGTGTGGATGGACTTTATCTCTGGCCCGCTACCTCACCGTCCGTCCACACCGTCCACACGGAATCCTCTGCATCATGGCACCATAGGCTTGGGCATCCTTCATCTTCAATCTTCAAATTCATTCAACAGCATTTTTCTTTGGGCTCAAATAAATTCCAGCAATCAGATTGCAACTCATGCCAAATTACCAAATGTCACAAGCTTCCTTTTCATGAATCCACTCTAAAATCTTCTTATCCATTGGAAATAATTTTTTCGGATGTATGGACTTCTCCCATTTTATCCATTGATGGTCTTCGTTACTATTGCATGTTTGTTGATCATTTTACTCGCTATACCTGGCTCTATCCAATGAAACACAAATCTGATGTGCAAACCATATTCCCAAAATTTAAATCACTTATTGAAAATTTCTACCACCACAAAATAAAAATCTTATACACAGATAATGGTGGCGAATATATTGGTCTTCGTCCCTTTTTAAGCAACCATGGTATAAGTCATCACACCACCCCACCTCATACACCCGAGCACAACGGAATTTCAGAACGCCGGAATCGTCACATCGCCGAAACCGGTCTCTCTCTCCTCCATCACTCGGGATTGCCCCTAACCTATTGGCCTCACGCCATGACCACCGCAGCCTACCTCATAAATCGCCTTCCAACTCCAATTCTTGGGTATGAATCACCCTATTCCAAATTGCTCAACATTAGCCCGGATTATCATAAGTTAAAATGTTTTGGATGTTTGTGTTTTCCCTGGATTAAACCATATGCTGATCATAAACTTGCGCCAAAGTCTGCTATGTGTGTTTTTGTAGGTTACTCGGCTGATCAACATGCGTATTTGTGTCTCGACCCCAAAACAGGAAGGATTTACACTTCTCGCCATGTGAAGTTCGTAGAATCTGAATTCCCGTTCAGCTCTCTAGTGGCTCAATCCAATTCAAGTGTAGAGCAACAAACAGGCCCACTCCAACTCTCCATTTTACAGCCCATAGACCAACCCACGGTGAGTACCACTCTAAACACACCTGAAGACTTATCCGCTGCCACTCCCTCTCCCTCCATCACCCACCCACCAAATCCGGCTCCATCATCACCCTCAAACGAACCCACCCACACCACTCAATCCTCCAGCTCAATCTCCCAACCATTTCCACAACTTCCTGCCCCACCAACCCAACCCGTTGTCAAGAGACAGAAACCCAATGGCGGTGGGATCATCACCCGGTCTCAAAACAACATCGTCAAACCCATCAACAAGCTCAACCTCCATATCCGACCCTCCTCTCCCATCGAACCCAGCACCATCACCCAGGCTCTTCGCGACCCTGATTGGCGCTCAGCCATGCAAGATGAATTTGATGCCTTACACCGCAACAACACTTGGGATCTTGTTAGTCGGTCCTCTGCTCAGAATTTGGTTGGCTGTAAATGGGTATTCAGAATCAAACGGAATTCGGATGGATCGATTGATCGTTACAAGGCTCGGTTAGTTACCAAAGGGTTTCACCAACGCCCTGGTTGGGACTATACGGAAACATTCAGCCCAGTTGTTAAACCGGTAACCATTCGAGTCGTCCTAACACTTGCAGTTCGCCAGGGTTGGTCCATACGTCAGCTTGATATCAACAATGCGTTCCTTCAGGGGACACTCAAGGAGGAAGTCTTCATGATACAGCCACCTGGTTTCGTCAACAAAGACTTCCCGGATCATGTCTGTCGCCTAAAAAAGGCACTCTATGGACTAAAGCAGGCACCCCGCGCCTGGTACACGGAGCTCCGAGTATTCCTGCTCTCCCTTGGCTTCGTAAATTCAACTGCAGATGCTTCTCTCTTCATCTACCAAAAACTGAGTGTTACACTGTACTTATTAGTGTATGTTGACGATATAATTGTCACTGGGAGCTCCTCTGCCGAGTTGTCTAAACTCATTGCCACACTCGCTGCTCGTTTTTCATTAAAAGACCTTGGTTGTCTTAGCTATTTCTTGGGTGTTGAAGTAATTCCTTCCGCTGCAGGTATGTTTCTTTCACAAAGAAAATATATCACTGATCTGCTACATAAATCTGGTATGGCAGATACGAAACCGGCATCCACTCCCTTGTCTGCTAGTGTTCCATTACTCAAGGATTCAGGTTCCCTCCTGCCTTCCCCAACTGAGTACCGAGCACTCGTTGGAAGTCTCCAATATTTGAGTCTTACTCACCCAGATATTGCTTTCAGCACCAACAAACTTGCACAGTTCATGCAGAACCCACGAACGACGCATTGGTCTGCACTCAAAAGAGTGCTCCGATATTTGGCGGGCTCTTGTGACAAAGGAGTATTCATTTCGGCAACTGCTCCGCTGAATTTTTATGCCTACTCGGATGCGGATTGGGCGGGCGACAAGGATGATTATATTTCAACAGCTGGTTATTTGTTGTATCTCGGCAGCACTCCCATCTCTTGGAGCTCCCGAAAACAACGATCTGTTGCTCGATCATCAACAGAAGCAGAGTACAAAGCCTTAGCTGACACGGCTAGTGAGCTACTATGGGTCCTTTCCTTGTTTACAGAACTTGGTCACACACCCACTACCAATCCGGTTATATATTGCGACAATCTCGGTGCCACAAATCTAAGTGCTAATCCTGTTTTCCACTCTCGGATGAAACACATAGCCTTAGCCTATCACTTTGTCCGAGAAAATGTCCAACATGGCAGGTTTCGGGTGTCTTTTGTGTCTACTGATGATCAGCTTGCTGATATTCTAACAAAACCACTGCTTCGTCCTCGGTTCGAGTCCTTACTGTCCAAGTTGCATCTCTCTTCCAGATTAATGTATCGTCCGATATATAAAAAAATTAAGCGACGGAAGATAATCTGTCGACCGATCGAAGAGACGGTAAATCATCTTTCGTCAGCTATATTTTGGCAATTGCCATTTCGATTGCCAAATATAGCCGACTACTGTAGCAATCAAACTCAAATTTTGGGTAAATGGCCAACGACTCCCAACGCTTTTTTTTCCAAATTTTGGAAAATTTGGTTATATGGCAAAAGACTACAGATGCTCTTATCTAAGCAAATGGAAACCATCAGATTTTGTGATCATAAAAAACTTGGCACTCTTAATTGGACACCATATAGTTTGTTGATAGAAGGACTGGAAGGGTGATAGTTTTATGGCAACATTTTATGGATCTTAATGTTTGTCGGCTTTGGGATGGTTTAATGATGAAAGTGTGGCTACACCTAGTTATTATGTGCATAGCAATTAAGAAGGTTACTTTAAGTGTCATTCTGGGGGTGGTGATCCTCTCTGACAGATCTAGAAAAGGAAGGACTGGAAGGGTGAGATAGTTTTATGAATATTGAAACTCTTTCTGGCAACATTTAATGGATCTTAATGTTTGTCGGCTTTGACATGGTTTAATGATGAAAGTGAGCCTACACCTAGTTATTATGTGCATAGCAATTAAGAAGGTTACTTTAAGTGTCATTCTGGGGGTGGTGATCCTCTCTAACAGATCTAGAAAAGGACTTGTCTCTAACAGATCTAGAAAAGGACTTGTAAGAGTGATCTCAAATACATGGTGTACAAGGTTTGTTTGAAGTCATCGGATGGACTTGTCAGTCAGTAAATCACCAAGAATTAGTGTAATTCACCTGCCCATTAAAATCTTTAAGTTGTACAATACAATTTCTTTTGTTTTAGCTTGAATGTGAGGCAAGGAGAAAATAATTTTTTTAGCTTCTTTTTTCTTTCATTTGAAAGGTTGACATGAGAATGTACAGTGTATTAACTAAAAATGTAGGAACTAGTGAATTTCCCCAAATTCCGTCTACTGTTTGAAATAAATCTCAGGAGTATTTTAGAACTGCTACATGACTTTTGCATTTTTCATGAAGTACAAATGCAACGTCAAGTTTATTGAATGTATGTTTATTTGGCTTAGCCACTTGACTAAGGCCAAGTTTTTTTTTTCTTTTACTGCCAACTTTTTTTTTTCTTCTTTCATTATGAGTGAATTGAACTTAGAAAAATGTTATGTGTACTACTTAGATACTATTAGACTCATGAAAGTGTGGCCCATATAAAATCCTCTTGCAGTAATTATTTTGGGGTTCTATCTCATGAGTGTCGGAATTTTTTCCCAAACTGTCTCACTTTTTGAAAAAAAATTTCAAACTGCCTCACTCGCTTTTTGAAAAAGCGCGTGTGATTAAAATCTCATCGGTTTTTCAGAAAGCGAGTGTGAGGCTTTTGATTTTCGAAAGCCTGACTCGCTTTCTAAAAAATCGATTGGGTTTTAACTAAACTTGCTTTCTCAAAAAGTGAGTGGGTCGTTTTGATAAATACTTTTGAAAGTGGATCAGTTTGGTAAATACTCTCAAAAGGCGAGTGGATTGTTTTGGTAAATACTTTCGAAGGTGGGACAGTTTGGTAAATACTTTCAAAAGTGGGTTCTTTTGGTAACAAGTTCGATTTATTACGACGGTTTGAACAAAATCTTCAAATTAGGATTTAAGAAAGCTCTCCCATTTTCTTCCTCTTCAATCCAATCCCTAATTTCTCTGATCTCTCCGTCAATGACGGACGAGTACCTTTGCCGTCAATCCTCTATGTACCCATTCTCCCACCCCCCAAAGAGAATTCGCTCTGAATTTGTTATTTTACAAAATCTCTATCTCTCCTTAAAATCCTAACCCTAAAATTCTCAACTTTCGTGTCTTTTTTAGCTATAGTTTCCATCTTGTTTTGTTATTGATCTGTAATGAAGTTCAGTTGAGCTCAATTTTAGTATTCATCGTGCTTCGCCCTTATATGCAGTAGTTTGTTGTATATCGCAGTAGTAGTAGTTAATATTGTTGACTGATATGCTAAAAATGTTGTTTGCGAGTTTTTTTAGGGCTACACATTCAGCCTTGAGTTATCAATTTTTATGCTCATAGAGCATCCACAGTCGTCATTGTTAAAAAATACATATAGCATTTGGCCAATTCGTTTCAGTCGTCGATTGGTATTTTTTTTTACCAATTTAATATATAAAAAATTCAGACGGAACTTCACTTTGCGTCGCACGATTTTTTAGAATTTTTTATGATTTTTTATTAATTAAAAACGTTATTTAATTTATAAAAAAAAAGTGGGCCCCTCCGTTGGACGCAACTTCAAGTTGCGTCCAAGGAGAGCTCCCTGGTTGAATTTCTTTTATTAAATATTTTTTTTAAAGTCGTTGGACGCAATGTTAAGTTGCGTCTAGCAATTTAAAAATAATATTTTTTCGAGCGACGAAACTAGAAGTTGCGTCCTTTAAATTATGCATAATTCTCATATCCCCTCTTATTTATAGCAATCTACTGTAGCAAAATATGCAAAATATGCATATTTAGCAGACGACTGCAGCGATTTTTTTGACAAAATGTGCATATTATGCATATTTAGCAGACGACTACAGATGCTCTAAACCAAAAGATCTAATCAGCATGGTATTTTTATCCATCCATTTTGTAGCTAGTTGATGAATTGGAAAGAAATTCATATTATCTTAGTTTTTTGTTTTAATTTGTTTCAGATGAATGAAGTGAATTTGTAATTTGAATAGTGAATAATTTAAATCAAGTTAGTTTCTTTCAAACAAAAGGGGAGCTTTCTTAAACCCTAATTTGAAGATTTTGGTCAAACCGTTGTGATAAATTGAACTTATTAACAAATTGACCCACTTTTTGAAAGTATTTATCAAACTGACCCACTTTTGAAACATTTACCCACTTTTGAAACATTTACCAACATGACCCATTTGCTTTTTGAGAGTATTTACCAAACTGACCCACTTTCGAAAGTATTTACCAAAACGATTCACTCGCTTTTGAGAAAGCGAGTTTGGTTAATGCTCAATCGCTTTTTCAGAAAGCGAGTATAGACTTTCGAAAATCAAAAGCTTCACACTCGTTTTTTGAAAAAACGATGCGCTTTTAACCACACTCGTTTTTTCATAAACAGAGTGAGGCAGTTTGGAAATTTTTTAAAAAAATTGGGCAGTTTGGAAAAAACTTTCAAAAAGTGGGACAATTTGGGAAAAAATTCTGAGTGTAGCAGTATCAAAGTTGCGAAAAGATAGTAGTACACTTAGGCGGTGTTTGGTTGGTTGTAAAATCTATCAAATCCATGAAAATTACTAAAGAAAAAAGAAATTTATTGAAAATGAGTTTTAAAAAAGCACTAGTTTGTTTGAATGTAGTTTTATTATAGTGCTAGGTTTGCCCATGGACACGTGCCTACGACACGTTTTCGGAACGGTACACCTGATTTGATTATATACAATAGTTTTAGAGATCCAGCAAACTAATTGAAGTAGGAAACATATTATACGAGGAAGCAGCATATCTACCTTTAAGCTCAACCATCGCCTTCTTGATCATTAGCTTGAACTTACCTGGAATGCATATAGTTTGTTAGAAACACTGTATAGAGTTTTTAACTTCAGCATCACTTTTAGATGCTTGTAATAGTTATGCAAGGACATGATTATATAGATTTTATAGAGCTTACTCTAATCGCATAACCACTATGAGCATGTCTAAATACAATGGTAACCCAAATGTAGGTGTTAAGGTATCTACAATACCAATAATCAAAATATTTGTTTGTCAGAGACTCAGTTTGCAATTGAAATACCTCTTATTATTATTTCAACTAAAATGTAATACATGAAGTTCTCAAAACTCTAATCCAAGCTAATCATTTCTTCATTTTGTCTTCTCATTGCACCTTTATAAAAAATTCAAAATGGATCAATAACAAATTTATTTTAGCTGTCTTTCTTGAGTGGAGAGTTTGCACCCTTCACTAGTAAACTCTAGTCTCAATCCTATACATCTAAACATACACTAAAAGTTCGTATATGTTATGTTATCCATCACGATGATATATTCTCTTGTAGTAGAGAAATTAATGTAGCATATTTGCCAAGTTATTTTAGGTTGCTGATTAGCTTACCTGTCCTATTATGGTTTGGAAGCCCAAATTGACCAAATGATCCATCTCTCACTTGCGTACACCTTAAATCAAAATGAATAAAAAACTCATTAAAAAATCACAAAATTAAAATTTTTAAACCAAGAAAAAAAATAATCATACATCTTTGAACTTGATCTCATGCACACAAAAAATTCGAGTCAGCAAAAAACTATGTAATCGCATACAAAAAATTAAAAATTAGAATGAGAATTCAGTTAATGAGATTAAATTAGAATTGCCGCATCACATGTAAAGGCTCTCGATTTGGTGGAGGGGAGTCGCCGATACGAAATCAGTAGCAGATTAGATATCGGTGACGGCCTCTTGATTGAGGTTCGACACTGAATTTGGATTTGGATTTGCTTTGAGATTCGCGCTTGAGAGGACGATGGAGGCTTCGCCAATGGAATGGAAACGAAGGTTTATGAAAATAGTTTTAGGGATTTGGAGTTAGCGGCTTAAAAACCCTAGAGGAGAGAGAAAGAGAAATTTGAGCTCTTTGATTTCAGGAATAGAGGGAACAAATTGATCTGAGAGAGAGAGAGAAATAATTAAATAAATACAGGAGTTGTTTTGGGGGAGATCTGAATTTGAGTTTTGGGAAAAAACTTTTATGTGTGTGAGTGGGGGGATGTCTTTTGGGAGCTTAGATCTAGACCATTGATTTCCTTACGAAGGAGAGCCACTTGATAGCTTTGTTGGGATTGGGGCGTCAACAAACGCCCTCTGGTCGCAGCGGAACTAATTAGAACAATGAGGAAGCCGAAGTAGACGAGGCGAATAAATTGAGCATGCAAGTAGATCCACCAAACTAACACAAACACAACAACGATGACTTATCCCGGTTAGCTTTTGCTTAATCCGGGGGGAAATATAGGGAGATCTGATATTCAACTAGAAGAGATTACAAGGAGTTACTGATTCACTTGACACAAGGAATTAAACTCGTCCACCAAGAACTATCTCTCTCGCGTGCCTCTTTTTGCAATGGAGAAAAGAATTTATGAAGTACTCACTCTCATATTGGAGGAGTTTACAATATATATAGAAGAATAGAAAGAAAATCTAGGTCTAATCTTGATCCTCAGTCGTCTAATAAAACCTGGAAAAGAAGTAACTGAATAGGAACCATACGATCTAACTTGGAGTTGAAGATTGGGCTGAACCAGCCTAACAAATCGAAGCCCAAAAATGAATCAGCACCGCGGGCGGTCGACCGTACCACTCTCTGACTTCCCAGTACAACGAGCAGTCGGGGGTACGGTCGGGGAGTGCGGTCGACTGTCACCAAGACCGGTCGACCGCAACTAGCCTGCACCTGCTGCTGCTGTTGCTGTTCTCCTTCTACTCGCTTCGACGCTTCGACCTCCGTGCTTCATATTACATTCTTTTAATCGGAACAATGAGTATACATGACACAATCCTAACAAACTCCATCTTGGATTGCATACGAGTGCTATCACATGATGTGTTACTCATCTCCAAACTCTAACAAATTCCACTTGCAAAGAAAACTTAGAACAATAGCTTCTTATTCTAGTTGAAATGATCTCTACCTAATCTCACCGAATCCAGTGCAGCCCCTCAAAGGCCCACCTCCGTAGATGTACTCACGAAGTTACCAAACTCCGCACGAACTCCACCTACCCTTAGGCTTTCCCACCTCTTGACGATATTCGAACGTCGTGGTCTCGTCTCGATGAATCTAGTTGCGGCAAACTAGCTGAGCTTGCAGGAATATCGGGAAAAGGAGCAACACTTGCGCAAGTATTTCGACTTTCCCAAAGTTTGTAGAGATTGTTTTGACTTGGCCCAACCATTCTCATACCTCTAATCACCTTACGACGATCCTGAAAAATAGACAGAACACCACCTCGAGCTGTGTACCTGCAGTCCCGTGCATCAAGAGTTCCCAAGGAAATCAGATTCCGTTTCAGCAGAGGAATATGCAAAACATCCCTTAAAGTGAACATATTTAGACCTGACATCTTCAACTCAACTGTCCCCTTACCCACTACTTCACAAATCTTCCCAGTTCCCGTTGTCACACAACGCCCTGTAGTAGACTAATAAGTAGAAAATAACTCCCTCTCGGAGCAAATATGAGAAGAACTCCCTGAGTCAAGAAACCAACTAGAATGCACTTCTAAAGAATTTGAAACAAGAAGACACGAATCACTTGAATCAAAGGCACTAACCACATTAGCGGCTGAACTCCCGTTCTTTGCGCTCTCCTGATTTTGTAATTTCCAACTGTCTTTCTTGATATGCCCTGGCTTCTTGCAATATCGGCAACGGATCGAATCCTTTTGCAAAGCACTTTGTCTTTCTCCCGAAGGACCATCCACCACTAGATAACTTGTAGGAATAGACGACGAAGATTTATGGGTCTCCTTCCTAAGTTGATTTTCCTTCAATGCTTTGATTACACCATCTATCGAAATACTTTTCTTGGCAGATCTACCGCGTAGCATGGTCGTGATCAAAGGCTCGTACGAATCCGGCAGTGAATATATCAGGTTGAAAGCTTTATCTTCCTCACACACATTTGCGTTGATCGCCTTAAGTTAAGATAATACCTTATTGAACTCTGTAATGTGGTCTTGGAGATCGGTACCTTCCTTCATAGATAAACAGAATAACTTCCTCTTCCAATGCATCTAATCTAATAACGACGAATCAGAGCAGTCAGTTATGAGTCTTTCCCACAGACTCGCCGTGTCAGTTTCTTCAAGAAATATGCACTTGACCTCGTCCGCCAAGGATAGTCGGATTAGACTTATGGCTCTTTTACGAATATCTTTCCAAACGTCATCCTTCATATCAGTTGGCTTTTCCTTCTTCTTTACTATTGACTGCAACTATTCTTGAACAAGAACATCATACATGTCAGTCTTCCAAATATTGAAATTGATCTTACTATCGAACTGCTTGATCTTCAAAATACTTTGGCCTGTCATCTTAACCAAGGAACTAGGCAACCTGAAGCTCTGATACCAGTTGTTGGGATTGGGGCGTCAACAAACGCCCTCTGGTCGCAGCGAAACTAATTAGAGCAATGAGGAAGTCGAAGTAGACGAGACGAATAAATTGAGCAAGCAAGTAGATCCACCAAACTAACACAAACACAACAACGATGACTTATCCCGGTTAGCTTTTGCTTAATTCGGGGAAAAATATAGGGAGATCTGATATTCAACTAGAAGAGATTACAAGGAGTTACTGATTCACTTGACACAAGGAATTAAACTCACCCACCAAGAACTATCTCTCTCTCGAGCCTCTCTTTGCAATGGAGAAAAGAATCTATGAAATACTCACTCTCATATTGAAGGCGTTTACATATATATAGAAGAATAGAGAGAAAACCTAGGTCTAATCTTAATCCTCAGTCGTCCGATAAAACCTGAAAAAGAGGTAACTGAATAGGAACCGTACAATCTAACTTGGAGTTGAAGATTGGGCTGAACCGACCTAACAAATTGAAGCCCAAAAACGAATCAGCGCCGCGGGCGGTCGACCATCCAACAAGACCAGTCGACCGTACCACTCTCTGACTTCCCAGTACAACCAGCGGTTAGGGGTGCGGTCGGGGGGTGCGGTCGACTATCACCAAGACCGGTCGACCGCAACTAGCCTGCACCTGCTGCTGCTGCTGTTCTCCTTCTACTTTCTTCGACGCTTCGACCTCCGTGCTTTATATTAGCTTCTTTTAATTCGAACAACGAGTATACAAGACACAATCCTAACAAGCTTTTCTTTGTGTTTTATAATATAGATATTGAGAGGAGAGAGAAATTTTAAAAAAGTGTATGCTAAATTGTTTTATTGGATAGTGTAAAAAGAGATGAGAGAAATAATTAAAAAAAGGAACTTCAACAGCAGGTAAGTCTAGCTCTATAGTAGCGCTACAGTGCTCATCTATAAAAATTTGGGTGTTTTAATGCTACAAAAATTTGGGTGTTTTAATGCTACAGTAGGAATCTAAATCCAACCAAATCAATCTGCGAATAGTGCTTATCCATGGATTTCTTTTTGCTAAAGTGGATTTTATGGCAACCAAACACCCCCAGCATTGCTCTTGAACTTAAAGTTATTTTTACTATTCATCACCATGCTGTCAAACTAGGTGCTTGATTTGGGAAAGAGAGAACATGAGTTGTAGACAGACTAGGGACCTTTAAAATTTATTGTTTCTGACCAATTTGGTTGATTAAAACATCTCCATAGTTTTATCCATAGTTTTACATAGCAGTCAAAATAATTTGACAATTAACATAATCCCATTGAATGTCTCATATTTACACATTAGTTCCTCTCAAATCACTGTTTTCATATTAGCCTTGCAAAGTGTGGGTCAAACAGACTGGTGTCCTTAGTTCTTATAGACTAATAATACATGAAGGCATGGGCGGATCTGGGCCCAAGCAGCACAAGCAACTGCTTTGGGCCTCCAAATTTATAGGGCCCCATATTTTTTAAGTATTTACAATGTTTTATAAAATGTAATTAGTTTCATATACGATTATATTGTATTATCTAAATTTTGAAATAATAATTGGCCTATTAACTCATCTGGTTAGAGTTGTGTTAATAACATGAAGGTCGTAGGTTCAAAACCTCATGGGCTAATTATTTTTTTAATTATTTTTTATTTTTTAAACTAATTATTTTTTACATAGTCATACATGTCATTTTACCATTTTTTAAATTTAATATTACTTTTCACTTAGCCCATGCATGTCATTCTATGATATTTTTTCAATTTCTATGGTATATCATATTTACATGTTTATAATAAATTTCTAACCAAATCTTCAAATGCATATGATTATTCTACATTTTAAGCTTCCAACTAATATTCTCATTTACATATATTCATCATCACTTTATTCTGACCGTGTTATCTAATATATCATATTTACCTCTTAGCGATAATGTAATCTTCAAGTGCGTTTGCTTTGTTTGCTTTGTTTGCTTCTTTTCCCTTTCTTCAAAATTTTGTATCTATTAATGAAAGGAATACTATGATTGTCTTCAAAAAGGAAAAATATAAGAGGCATTTGATAAAACCAAAATGTATCCTCGAAAGCATTCAAAATGGCATTATAGATATACTTCAATCATGTCAGCTAAATATTTTCTCTTAATGTACACAAACTCAACGTGCATTTACTTGTATGTTTTGAACATTTTTTTTTAAGGTTCTATTCCTCTTTAATTCTCTCATTCATCATTTCCATTCTCTCAGACAACATGCAATTCAGAATAAATTCACTGCCGCTTCTTCCTTAGAGTTTGTCCGAGTTTCTTTTTGCCATGAGACATTTCATGTAAAATACGTACGTTATCAATTAAATCTTTTTTGCAAGCATATATATAAATTTATTTTCATTTAAATAGTATGTCCTTCAAGACTCCAAGTTTGTTTGCATTTAAATAATTGTCATTTTTATTTTATCAACTTGCAAAATGCATCATTTGAGAACTTGCTTAGGGCCCCCTTAAACTCAGGTACGCCCCTGCATGAAGGGGGTGGTTTTTTTGGTATGAAGATTAGTGTTGGAAAAGAAATCCAGCGGAAAAGCAAAGCAATGTTCACGGATTTGGTTGGCTTGAATTTACTTCAATTCGAATTCGCACTGTAGCATTACAGTAGTTATCGTGGCATCAAAAGAAATTTGAAAACTTCCTGAACTCGGGCGGAAAACTACTGTAACTCTACTGTAGCGCTAGTGTAACTATTTTAAACATTGTTTCTCTCCTCTCTTTTTTCCCTCTATCCAATAAAACAATTCCACTTAATTTTTAACATTAAATTTCTTTCTCTCTCTTCTCTATTCTATATTACAATAAAATTACATCTAAACAACCCATTTTAACTCATTTATACAGATTTTTTTTCTATACAGTAATCTTCATAGTTTGGACCAACCAAACACCCCCAAATTATCACAGGACCGTTCCACCTTTTGATGGCTTAACATGCAACTATGAAATTTGTAGGGATTAGTATGTTTAAAAATTTTGTTCTTTGGCTGATGTATGAAAGCGGAAAAGTGAAGAGAATTATTATATTTTTGGGTTTATAACATGTATACCCCTAGTAAATATCATAATATCACATGTACTTCTCACAAATGTATATTTTTGTATATGTCCCTAATAATTTGGACTTTATTTCATATTTACCCCTATGTTAGATATTACTAAGTTAACTATAATTTTACCCTTACCACGCAAATAAAAATCAAATTAAAAAATCAAATTAGACAATCAAATGATAAAAGATTTAAGAGTTTTAAGAAAAATAAATGAGGAAACTTATAATCTATCATTAAAAAACAAGATTGATGACAATTTTAGAGAAGTAACGTGAGGAAGAATCTAGTTTTCATACACTGTTAGTTTGGCCATTTCTTGAAAAAAAAAAAAAAATTGAGAAAAGTTAATGAGTCTTAGTTGGATTAACAATTGACTGGATTTACATAGATGGAAAAGATAAAGTTTGAATGGTAGATAAGAGAATATTTCAGTCATTTTTCATTAAGTCCTTTAAAAAAAGCTGAAAACTCTCTTATCGTTTTGAGTTTTTTTAATTAGTGGGTAATTAAGATATGTATATATTGTTGGGTTAATTGTAAAAATACATATTTATGAGGAATATATATGATATTCACGTATTTATTAGGGATATACATGTTAAAAATCATATTTTTTTGGGTAATGCTACACCTACTACCAAATCTACTACTTTTCTCTTTACTACCTTAGGTGGTACACTATTAATGGAGGTTATTGTAGAGTAGGTGGTAGAAACATTCAATAGTAGTGTGCCACCTAAGATAGTAAAGAGAAAAATAGTAGATTTGGTAGTAGGTGTAGCACTACCTTATTTTTTTTAGAGTAATGCTACACCTACTACCAAATCTACTACTTTTCTGTTTACTACCTTAGCTGGCCTACTACTATTGAATGCTTTTTTTTTTTTTTGAGGAAAAGGTGGAATATGGCCACCCTGTTTCATTAATGCAAAATTAACGATACAAACTCAAAGTACCGAGCCGAAATAACCTACAGACAGGAAATAGATCATACATGAAGCAACATGACCCGTACATACAAAAAATCCCTCCAACAGTCCTGGAGGGTGGGCCGACAAACAAGCTCGGACCAGCAAAATTGAATGTACGTCAGTTTAGCTTCGTACACGGCCTCCGTGGCACATGCACACCTACCTGAAGCTAGTCTGGCAGGATTTTATTATCCACCGCGCCCTACCTTCTCCTCGCTGGGGGGACCCTCTCTTTGGGCCCAAGCCCCGCAGGTCGAGTTTTGACAATCGCCGAGAACACTCAACTCGCTGGGGGGACCTCATTTTTGGGTCCAAGCCCTGCGGTCGTAGTTTGACAACCGCCATGCACACCCTACACCTTCAATCATCTATCAATCTTGCAAATATCACACCCTCACCCAAAAACCGCAGTCAAGGAGAGAGCCGTGGAGAGGATACATTCACCTCTCTTACGCCCTTGCCCTCTCCAGTGATTTCTCACAAATACAGTCCAACACCAACAAAGAGTAGTGAGGAGCAATATCTTCACTCACCCACTCTCTCATACTCTCTCTCAAACAGAAAACCAAAAGACCCAGCTGATTGAAGTATCACCTTCTCCTCTCGCCACATGGGCGGTGGCGTTGGGCGTCAGCTTTCATTATGAGGGCGTAGTGGTGGTGGTGAGCCGTCGACTGTGGTCATAGGTGAAACAAATTAAGTGCAGCCCCCGCCCCACTAGATCATCTTTCTTTGTCTCTGTCATCCTCACAAACTCCGACTACTTCGCCGACTACACCAACCTTGGAAGCCCAAATCATGGCTGCAGATCACCGTAATCGGCCCCGAGAGCGTGGACATGGTGGTGGCGGCGAAGAAAACATGGAGGGACCCCATCTTTGGGCCCAAGCTCCACAATCGTGCAAGGCAACCTAACTCCCGGTATCTTCACACGCACTACCAACCCTCGCGAAAACCAAATCACAGCCGTAGAACGCCGTGATTGGCCCCCGGAGTGTGGACATGGTGGCAAGCGCGCAGAGCATCCGGGCAAACATCTAGCAAAGCCACACAAACCCAACCTAACCCCAACCCCAACCCCAAACAACTCACAAATCCAAACCCCAACCAACTCCCCCCGACCCCACAACCGGGCCCTAGCAGACAAGGACCATCTGCCAAACCCATTATCTGAGCGCGGAGGTGGCCGGAGAGGCCTCGCTCGCAGGGCGCCTTGGCTGATCGCGTCGCTGGCCGGAGAGGCGCCTCGCTCGACGACAGGGGAGGTGGGAGGGGGGGAGGCGTCGAATGGTAGGGAGATCGGGGAGGGGGAAGTCGACTTCGGCTATAGATGTAATTGGGAGAATGGTCGGGGCATCGAACTCGGCGATGGGGCTGCGCGATCCCGTCGAGCGGCTGGGCGATGCGACAAACGGCTATCGAAGGAGGGGGTGGCGCAATCCCGGCCGCCACCCGCTCCAAGCTCTCTCTCTAGATTTAGATTAGGGTTTTTTGTTTTTGGGTTATTTGGGGGAGTTTCTCTCTCTAGAAAATCTAGAGAGAGAAATCTCTAGATAGAAACCCAGAATCCTGTTTTACTATTGAATGTTTCCATCACATATTCTACAATAATCTCCACTAATAGTGCACCACCTTGTTGACCAACAAAAGTGAAGAGATTTGTTGTGAACATTTATTAATCTTCCAATTGCTCGGAAACCCTAGAAAATTGTGTAAGACCCTATCACTAGTTTCGCTAAGTACCATTCAATGTTTCTCTCTTTTCCCTAGCTTTTTCACTGTTGATGTGTGGTTTCATAAGGAAAGCGAAAATTTTACCGTACTGCCCCACTTTTTGAAAATATTTGGCGCTCTGCCCCACTTCCAAAAACAATTAGCGATCTTCTCCTGTTTAGGACACGACAACATAAACCATTATTGGAAATAACGGCATAGGTTATTTACGTGCCGTTATTTCCAATAACGGCATCTATATTTAAAAAAGTGTCAATGCCGTAATTTGGAATAGCGGCATAGGTTATTCTGTTTTTCGACAGCTTGTAGTCTCCATTTAGAGAAAAAATTGCAAGTGTGAAAACCTTATAACAGATGTCGTTATTTCAAATAACGGCATTATCAATACTGATGCCGTTATTTAGAATAACGGCATCAGTTATAAATTTTTTTTTATAAAAAAGTAACTTATTATTCCTCCTATCTGACGAATAAGTTAAAAAAAAAAATTATAACTGATGCCGTTATTCCAAATAACGGCATCAATTATAATTTTTTTTAAAAAAAAACTTCTTATTCATTCTCTCTGTTTCTAAACAATGGCAAGAGTTCATTTATATATAACTGATGCTGTTATCTCCAATAACCGCACCAGTCATTCGAATGCCGTTATTCAGGATAACGACATTATTTATAAGTTTTTTTCACACTTAGAATTTTTTAAAGTTAGAAGATTCACACTTGTAAGAGAAATATACTAATGTCGTTATTATAAATAATGGCATGAAAAAAAAATGTAAAATAGATGCTGTTATTGAAAATAACGGCACATAAATAACCTATGTCATTAGTTTCAATAACGATTTATGCTGACGTGTTCTAAATATGGACAGATCGCTAATTATTTTCAGAAGTAGGCAGAGGACCAAATATTTTCAGAAAGTGGGCCAGTACGGCAAAATTTTCAAGTAAAGCTGCAGGTGCCAAATTTGTACTTGATCATTTATTAAAAGCAATGGCCTTCAATTTAAAGCTGCAAAATGCATTTATTTATCCATTGTCGTTCACTTACTGTAGATTTTTTCTCAGTTTTTTTTTAGCTTCTTTTGAACAAACTCATTTTCACCCTCCTAGAGCATCCACTATTGTAATTGTTAAAATGTGCACTTTAGCAATTGGCAAATAACAATGAGAAGGAGAGTCTGTTATTGTTGGGGCTAAATTTGTAAAAAAAAAATAAAAGAATAAAAAATCAGATAGATGATCTTCCTTCGTCAATTTTTTTTTATAAAAAATTTCAAAAAGCATTTTCGTAATTAAGTAATGGCATTTTTGTAATAATTGAAAGGAAATTTTCTCATAAGTGCTCGAATCTTCCGTTCGAGTTATTTTTTAAGTGGCAATTTCGTAATTAATTAATGACATTTCCGTAATATTTGAATGATATTTTCATAATTTTTTGGAAAAGAAATTTTTGAATACTTAAAATTATTTTTTTAATAAAGGAAAAGATGAGAGACGGAGCTTCTTCATCCATCTCTCATCTTTCCTGTTTTCATTTTTTTTTTTTAATTCTCAAAAGTCGACAGACGGAGCATTTTCTTCTATCCGTCCTCTTTTCAAGTTTTTTTTCTCAAACGAATCATCTTCTTCTGTCTTCTATATTTAGCATGTCTCATTCGCACCTGTTATCTTTAGCGATCGATTGTTCACTCATATTCTAAATTTTGGGTGTTTAGCAAACGATAGTGGGATATTTTTCTAACTCAAATGCTAACTTTTGAGTTTTTAGAAAACAATAGTGGATGCTCTTACTATGTATACTTAAATGTTTTATTTTTTAAAAGAATGATGTGCATTTTTTTTAATTCGGATATATTGCAGAAAACATCTTCTTAGAGCATCCACAATCGTGAAAGTAAAAAAATTGCAAAATGCATAAATAAAAATAGTAATTTGTAGTTTCGCTGCCGTCATGAAAAGCTAAAAAATAGCAAAGTTGAGAAAAAATTGAACGAACGAAACATGATCCATATTTTGAAATATTTTAATATTTTTATTTTTTTTTTATTTTCTAATTACTTTTTAGAATTTGGAAGAAAAAAAAGAAGCAAAAGTCGATGTTTCGTCTGTGACCTTGCTGCCCTATTTGTGATAGTTAATCACTAATTAGTGATTAATTATATAAGTAAACCTAATTATCTAACTAATTATTTAATTAATTATCTAACTTATTATCTAATTAAACTAATTAACTATTTAAACCATTTCCTAAAAGATCATGCATTTTCCTTGGATGAAACATAATGTTTCGTTTTTGGGATTTTTTTTTTTTTGAATTCAAAAATTTGATGTTTCGTACAATCAAATAAAAATATTTTAAAATATTTGGGATAAAACATGATGTTTTGTCCAATGAATAAAAATATTAAAAAATATTTTAGATGAAATATCATATTTTGTCTGCTATAATATGCATATTGCTATTTTTCTGCAAAATATAACAGTCTACTGTAGCTCATATGCTATATTATGTATATATAGCACACTACTGCAGTGCTACGAAAGCTAAAATATAAATAAAATGGCAAAATACAACGATGCTCTTATATGAGGCTCTGCCATTCGGAAAAATACTTTATTGATTGACGATGTTAATGTTTATATAATAGTCTACTATAGATTATTGGATGAGATTAATCCTTTATTGATTGATTTTAAATAAATTGAATACAATATGGCTCCTACATATAGGAGAAAATAGAAGACTAAACTGATACATAACCAATATGGGACTAAACTAATATATCATCTAACACCCCCTCTCAAACTCAAGTTGGTTCAAGCAACAAGAGTTTGGAATACTGACGATGTTGATGTGGAAGAAACGACAAACTGTGGTGCAGTGACAGGGCTTGAAGGCGCATGTGACAAAATTGAGAAGTAGATTATTGCGGAAGGAGGTAGTGGTGGCGCACTGTTGAGATCTCAACCCAGACAGTGGCGGGATCTCCATATCATGATCTGTGATGGGATCTCACCCCTGACTTGAGACATAGTCGATGATGGTATCTCACCCCTAAAATGAGAAACAGACTGATGGGTTGACTTGAGAATGGTCGATGATTGGATCTCACCCCTAGACTTGAGAATTGTCGATGATGGGATCTCACCCCGGACTTGAGAATTGTCGATGTGGTGGGATATCATCCCTGAACTGAGAACTGGATGCTGATAACACCCCCTTTCAAACTCAAGATCGATCAACCGGAGTGAGTTGACGATCTGGATGTAAAAGCATTAAAACCTGCAATAAAGTTTTGTTTATTTGTTTGTTTGTTTGTTTGTTTTTTTTTTTTTTCCTTCTTTTTTTTAGAACTCTTTCTCTCTCTCTAAACTCGAACGAGAACACACAAAAAACTGAAAACTTATTGAAACAAATCAGAGGAGACCCGCAAATCTAGATCCAACACTTGGGTTCCTTCCAAAAAATGATCAATTCCAAACCCAGATCCGGGTCTTCTGAAATGGCAGCACCAAGGGGATCTCTTTCATCCCCGAGATCAATGCAAGCTTCGTCAAAATCGATCAAGACTCCTTTTTCTGAGAGAAGTTCGCAACCGCAAATGAATCACCTTCAAGAAGGAGTTGAGGAGAGGTGAAAGTTGGAGGTCAATATCTCTCTCAATCTTTAGTATCCGTCAATCTATCTAGGGTTTCATCAAATTCAGCTCTAAGAAATGGCCGAGACCTTCCTTTTTACCTTCGAATCCGTCAATGAGGGCCACCCTGACAAGCTTTGTGACCAGATCTCCAGTGCCGTTCTTGATGCCTGCCTTGCTCAGGACCCTCATTGTAATGCCCTGATTTTTCAATTTATGAAAAATTATTTATTTTGCACGTAGTGTGCACGTGCAATATTTTTGGTAAATATTTTCTTCAAAGATGAGTAAAGATATTTTAATATGTGCTTTTAATTATTTTATACAAAAGCCTTCTTTTAATTAGACAAAAAGCTCTTTTTTTTAAAAGCCCAAAGTTAATTTAATTTATTACTTTTATAATAATTATTTTGGCCCATAAACTAAAGCCCATGGACTATTTTTATATGACTTGTAGTGTAGAATACAAAACTAAAGTTTATTTTTTTTTATAAAATAAAATGTACAAATTTTGGACTTAGTTGCATGCACGTGCACTACACGTACACGTGCAATATGCACATTCCTAGTAGGCCGGTTGTAACCCTTTTGGAGGGAAATCAAAATTTGAGTGGTGATCATGGTGTGGTGGTTACTTGGTTGTGGGTAGTTAATGCAACTCCTACTTTCATCATAGCCCTCCATCTTATAACCAACTACTTGATCCTAGCCCTCCATTCCATCAAGATTTTAGTATAAGTACCCCCCCCCCCTGGCTAGTCATTCTTGTGCAAAATTATTCTCTTCCAAACCTATAGTCTAAATTATATTATTTAGTAGTTGAAAGATTGAGAGTGTGTGGGATTGTGCTTGCAACACCAAGAAGAAGAAGGGCCGATTTTGGAGTGCTCGGTGGGCTTGTGTGGAACTCGGTTTTGGTGCTTTTGGAGGCTTGAGTGCGCACTTATAGGAGGAGGACCGTTCGTGTGCAAAGACTTTTGTTTAGGAAGTTGCTAATTGTGTTTGTCTCTCCATTTGAGGTAAGTAAATTTTTCCTATTTCTAACATAGGAATGCATGCTAGATTTAATTAGCAAAATAATGCATGAAAATGATTAATAAGAATGCACATTTAATTGAAAAGATGATCTCTAATTGATTGAATTGTTGATATGAAAATTATGTGTGTTGCTATTAGTAAAATTCAAGATTGTGTGCAATACGAATATGGCTATAAATTGTGTGAAGAAACCTTTGTTAGTAGCATGAAAAGTTATGTGCAAGATCAGTATATTGACTATGTCGCTTTATGTGCTAAATTGGAAATTTTGTTATGATGTCGTAACGAACAAAATTACGATACAATTGTTATGTTCGTGGAATAAATAAGAGTAGAAAATTGGTATAGAAATTAATGAAATTATAATGTCGGAAAAGAATGTATTAGTGGATTGATAGGATAAAAGTTATGTTGAAATGCTCTGTGCTATACATAATGAGGAAAATATGAATGAATGAAAAAGAACTAAAGACGTTTAGAGAACTGGAAATTGCCTGTACAGTCGACCGATCATATGAACAGCCGACTGATATGGACAACAGTCGACTTCCCCATAAATGATATTCAGATTCCGAATGCTGCGGAACAGTCGACTGAGCGTGTGCAGAAGTCGACTCTTCCGAGCGATTATTGAAGAACTTTCTTTGGCTGAACAAGTCGACTGGATGTGTTCTAAGTCGACTGTTCAGAGCACCTTTTGACATCTTAGAAATTCTTTGAATTGTTTTATGATAAAAATTGTGAATCTTGTGTTGAATATTGGTTGTGACAGTAAACTCTATTTGTCTTTGCATGACTTAATATGGAGTGAATCATTTATTTGAATTTATGAAAGTTATAATTGTGGAACTATGAACATGAAAAAAAAAATCCATGGTGATCATGAAGAAAATGAACTCATGAGTGGAAATGCTCAAATTGGAAATTGTGAATTTGAAATTGAAACAAAAGAGTAGCTAAGTCTCCCCCGGCATTTGGAATGAAATGAAATGAAATATTGAAATGAAAAACCAATGTTGGTCATGTGTGAATAAATGAATAAGTCCGGTTTAGTGGAGAGGCTAACTCTAGAGCTTTGATTTTGTTCATGATTTTTAATAAAATTTAAGGATTAGTACATAGTGAAGACGTGATGAAAGTAAGAGAAAAATATTGAGTATGAGGGTCATTGGATAGCGGCGAGAGCGTATCCCAGGATGTCCCATGATGAGTCTGGGCGAGGATACTGCTCCAGAGTACCGTCCCGGTGGCAACGCTCGTGGGATGTTTGAAAACTACGGGTGGTGTCATGTCTATGGTAGGAGCTGAATTACCACAGAATGTCTGCATGATGAGTCATGTCAGCGATGGGATTCCCTCCAGGGCGCCTAGACATGAGTTCGTAGGTCAGAAAATATCTAGGATACTTACCGTAGTTACAGTAGTAGATTAAGTCATGACGAGGGATTGAACCCTACAAAGATGAAGAACGATAAGGACTTGCCCTCGGACCTATGTAGTATGAGATGCATAGAATCCGAACAAGTGTGCATTAGTGTCATGTAACATAATTAACTGCATTAAGGACTAAGTGCACAATCACAACACGACATCAATAGGGTAGTCCCTTTAGTTTGATATGTGACAAGTCTGTGTTTGCTAAATATGGAAAATAAGTTATACTATTTCCGGTATATAGAGAATGGCCGTGTATAATGATCGTCGGTTGAATAAACTGACGTACCCACAGTCTTATATGCAGGTAAATGGCTTGATATAGATTAAAGAGGAACAAATGCTTAAAGATTATTCAATGTTGTTGTACATTTGTTTCATTATTGTAAAGTTTACTTCCGCTGTGCAGTGTAAATTGTAATGTATTCATGTAAACTCTGATGTAAAGTGAAAAGTTCAAATTTCCTTGTAAAATTGTACTAAAAGAAGTGAAAAGATCCTGTTAAACATCTCGAATTCAGTGTATTTGGGATTCGGGGCGTTACAGAGTGGTATCAGAGCCACGCTTCCACACTTGTACAAATTTATAAGGAACGACACCCTAGAAGTGGACATTAGAGTGTGTGTTTGAGTCTAGAGATTTAAATGTAAGTGACTTACATTTTTGTTGCTCTATGACTTATGCTTCTTCCTCTCTATTTTCTAAGATGGCTGACCACTTCGACCCTGCTGGAGACGACGACTGGCATATCATTGAGGAAGAGTACTGGACAGGCAGATTCTGACGGAGAAGAATGGCCTGAATCCCGAGAGATCACCCCACCTTCGGATTCATCTGATGACTCTTCTTCTGACGAAGAAGAAGAACCAGTTCCAAATAGTCTTGTGACTTCTCTTCAGAGGCAGGTAGAAACACTGCGAGAGAGAGTCGGATTATTGGAAGCTCAGCTGGCAAAGCGCAAGGACGACTATTCTGTTCTCAGTCATCGTATATGGGAACTCGAGAAGAGGAAGAATTTGATCGATGTGCTGAAGGATGAAGTTGATGAACTACGGGGAGAACTTCGAGAAGCGAAGAGGAACCGTAGGAGTTAGACTGTTGTAGCTTCTACTGTTTTCATTCTGATGTCAAGAAATGTTTTTCAATTCGAATGTATAAAGTTTGGAATTTAATGAAATGCAAGTTGATTTAAAATTCATGTCTTATACTTCGAATTTAATGGATCTTTTTGCATCAGAATATGGCTAGAAGAGGAGCTAGAAACGGTGAAGGTCTGGATCTGAAAACGGAACTTGCGAGAGTCTATCAGACGCTCAACGCCGTGGCTATGAATCAGAACCAAGGAAGGGGACCTGCGAATCCGGTACCCGAGGCGATTAAACTAGTGGAATCATTCAAACGAATGAAACCACCTATATTCGAAGGGAAGTCAGACCCTGATGCGGCTGACAACTGGATTCGTCAAGTAGAGACAATCTTTAAAGTGCTTGAGACCCCTGAAGGCAGTAAGGTGAAGTTGGCGACTCTACAATTTGAGAAGGATGCGGCTGTTTGGTGGCAGTCGATGAAGAGGACCATGGGAGGCATAGTGCTTGGCTGGGAGGAATTTCTGGAAGAATTCCGCAGTCACTATTTCCCCTCCGATGTTCAAGAGAAGAAGGCTATGGAGTTTCTATCACTACAGCAAGGTAGTATGTCAGTGAGAGAGTACGAGACCAAGTTTACTCAGCTCTCTAGGTATGCTCCTGAACTAGTGATGGATGAGGCTAAGAAGGCTCGTAAGTTCGAGCATGGATTGAGGCCAAGCTTGAGGTCCCGGATGATACCTCTTGGTATCAGAAGATTCGACAAGTTGGTCAAGAGAGCAACAGCGACGGAAGCAGACATGGAGCAGTTCCACGTTGTTCAGAACCGGAGGAACAACTGGCAGTCTAGAAAGAGGCCCGCCAATTCTGAGAGTTTCAAGGGGCAACCATCTGTATAAAGGTTCAAACCGACAGGGGCGAATGCTATTAGTGTGGCTGGGGGACCTGGGAACAATGTGGTGAGACCTCCTGCGGTAACTTGCTACAACTGTGGTGAAACGGGGCATTACAAATCTCAATGTCTCAAGCCACGGAGTGGTAATAGCAATGCACCAACGCAGCAGACTGGAAAGAGATCGTACCAACCAGGGCGAGTATTTGCCTTGACGGAAGCTGATGCTGATGAGGTTGATCATGTCATCACTGGTACGAGGGCTGATGTTTAGAGGTTTTGTCATTTCTTTTTCCCGCTGTTTAGTGAACTGTTACGTAATGAGTGTGTATTATGTAACAGGAGAACTTTATCTTAATGGAATGAAAGCTGTTGTGTTGTTCGATACTGGATCCTCTCATACTTTTGTGTCTCCTAAATTTGCTAAAGTGTTGGGAGTTGAACCGAAGATTTTTCCAGGCAAGATCTTAGCAGTAGCTACTCCATCAGGGACAACTTTAACCACTGATCGGTATTATGCTGATTGTGAGATTGTGATTGGAGATCGAATCTTTGGCATTGATCTGATCGAGCTGACTATCTTGGGAGTCGATGTTATCATTGGTATTGAATGGATGTCGGTGTACAGTGCAAGCATCGAGTGTAAGACCAAGACGGTAACAGTGAAGGCTCCAGGTGGACCTGAAGTCACTTTCCAAGGGAAGAAGAAGTGTTCTAGGCTGGTGGCAACTATCCGCAAGGAAGAGACTCCTATGAAAGTGCAAGGGATTCCTGTGGTTCGGGACTATCCGACTGTGTTCTTAGATGATTTTCCTGGGTTACCCCCACATCGTGATGTAGAGTTCAGCATCACTGTTCAACCGGGAAGTGCACCCATTTCTAAGGCACCGTATAGGATGGCTCCAGTGGAACAGGATGAGGTGAAACGGTAGATTGAGGAACTGTTGGAGAAAGGCTTTATTCAACCTAGTGCGTCACCTTGGGGAGCACCAGTGCTTTTGGTAAAGAAGAAGGATGGATCGATGAGAATGTGTATCGATTACCGGGAGTTGAATAAGGTCACTGTTCAGAATAAGTATCCTATTCCTCGAATTGATGACTTGTTCGATCGTCTACAAGGAGCAGCTGTATTCTCCAAAATAGATCTTCGATCAGGATATCACCTAGTTCGAGTGAAAGCTGAAGATGTGCACAAAACTGTATTTAGAACTCGACATGGGCATTACGAATTCTTAGTTATGCCATTTGGAGTGACAAATATACCTGCAATCTTCATGGATTTGATGAACAAAGTTCTGAGACCGTTCATTGATTCTTTCGTCGTGGTGTTTATCGACGATATTCTCGTGTACTCCAAGTCAGAGGAGGAGCACACCGAGCATCTGGCAGCAGTTTTGAAGAAGCTGGAAGAGCAGGAGTTGTATGCCAAGTTATCCAAGTGTGATTGTTGAAAATCTGAAGTGGCATTCCTAGGTCACATCCTTTCTAAGGAGGAGTGGCAACTGACCCTCAGAAGATAGAGGCAGTGAGAGATTGGGCTAGGCCTACTACAGTGAAGGAAGTCAGAAGTTTTCTTGGAATGACTGGATACTACAGGAGATTCATTCAAGGTTATGCTCAGATAGTTGTACCGCTTACTGGGCTGACCAAGAAGAATGTGAACTTCAAGTGGACTGAGCAATGTGAGGCAAACTTTCAGGAGTTGAAAGAGAAGCTGACTACTGCACCTATTTTGGCTTTGTCTAGAGCAGGTGTTGAGTATGATGTTTATAGCGATGCTTCACATCGTGGGCTTGGTTGTGTCTTAATGCAAGAAGGAAGAGTAATCGCTTATGGGTCTAGGCAACTACGACTGCATGAGAGAAATTACCCGACTCATGATCTGGAGTTGGCTGCGATTATCTTTGCCCTGAAGCAATGGAGGCACTACGTGTACGGTGAGAAGTTGAACATGTACACGGACCACAAGAGCTTGAAGTACATAAATCAGCAGAAGGATCTGAATTTGAGGCAGCGAAGATGGTTGGAAGTGCTTGAGGACATGCGACCTGAGATCAAGTATCATCCTGGAAAAGCTAATGTTGTTGCTGATGCACTTAGTCGCAAGAGCAGTCTAGCTAGTTTGATTACAACTCAGAAGCATCTGATTGAAGAATTGGATCGAGCAGGTATTGAGGTTGTCTTGCAAGGATTGGGAGCATCTTTGGCTCAGTTGAGACTTCAGCCTACACTGAATGGAAGGATCATTGCAAGTCAGGAGGTTGATGCTGATATCTTGGAGATGAAGGAGCAGGTTGGTGCTTGCAGGTTGCCTGGATTTCAAATCAGGGATGGAGTGTTGTGGTTTGGAGAGAGGCTGTGTGTTCCGAATCAGGCGGACCTGAAAGAGAGTATTCTTCAGGAGGCGCATGCTACTCTTTTGTCGGTACATCCTTGGAGTACTAAGATGTACAAAGACATCAAATAGTATTTCTGGTGGTCAGGTTTGAAGCGGAACGTGGCTGAATTTGTGGCGAAGTGTGAGGTTTGTCAGCAAGTCAAAGCCGAAAATCAGAGACCCGGAGGTCTATTACAGCCGTTACCTATTCCGAAATGGAAGTGGGATAACATCAGTATGGATTTCATTACGGAATTGCCTAAGAGTTCTAAAGGCAATGATGCGATTTGGGTTATAGTCGATCGACTGACCAAGTCCGCTCACTTTTTGGCGATGAAACTCACTGCTTCGATGGACGAGTTGGCTACGTTGTATGTTGGCGAGATCGTCCTGCTTCATGGTGTCCCGTCAACTATTGTGTCTGATCGAGATGCGTGGTTTACTTCGCATTTCTGGAGGAGTCTTCAGACAGCTTTGGGGACCAAGACAGATTTCAGCACTGCTTTTCATCCGCAAACCGATGGGCAGACCGAGAGAGTCAACCGCATTCTTGAGGATATGCTTCGGTGTTGTATACTAGACTTTGGAGGCAGTTGGGAAAGGCATTTACCTTTGGTAGAGTTTGCCTACAACAACAGTTTTCAGGCTAGCATCGGGATGGTGTCGTACGAAGCTTTGTATGGCAGGAAGTGCAGAACGCCTGTTTGTTGGTTTGAAGTTGGGGAGTGTCAGTTGTTTGGTCCTGAGCTTGTGCAGCAAACCTCTGAGAAGATTGTTCTGATCAGGAAAAGGTTGGTAAAAGCTCAGAGCGGCAGAAAAGCTATGCAGACAACAGGAGAAGGGACCTTAAATTTGAGGTTGGTGACTTCGTCTTTTTGAAAGTATCACCCAGTAAAGGTGTGGTTCGATTTGGCAAAGGCGGGAAGTTAGCCCCGAGGTTTATAGGCCCGTATAAGATATTGAAAAGGATCGGGAAGACTGCGTACCGGCTTGAATTACTGGAAGAGTTATCCCAGGTGCACAATGTCTTTCATGTGTTTATGCTGAGAGGTTATATTCCAGATCCGAGTCATCATTTGCCTGAAGTGCTGGAAGGTTTGCAGTTGGATCTGAATTACATCGAGTCTCCTATCGAGATTGTTGATCGTCGAGAGAAAGTCTTGAGGAATAAGACGATACCGATGGTCAAGGTAGTCTGGAGAAACCACTTGATTGAAGAGGCTACTTGGGAATCTGAGGAGAGGATGTTGAAGGACTATCCTGAGCTTTTTGCCTGATTGTATCTTTGTATCTTTTGTTCTTGTTGTGAGTGTTGTATTTTAGTTTTTCACTCTTGACTGTAGTTCCGGGGACGGAACTATTCTAAGGAGGGAGTGTTGTAATGCCCTGATTTTTCAATTTATGAAAAATTATTTATTTTGCACGTAGTGTGCACGTGCAATATTTTTGGTAAATATTTTCTTCAAAGATGAGTAAAGATATTTTAATATGTGCTTTTAATTATTTCACACAAAAGTCTTCTTTTAATTAGACAAAAAACCATTTCTTTTAAAAGCCCAAAGTTAATTTAATTTATTATTTTTATAATAATTATTTTGACCCATAAACTAAAGCCCATGGACTATTTTTATATGACTTGTAATGTAGAATACAAAACTAAAGTTTATTTTTTTTATAAAATAAAATGTACAATTTTTGGACCTAGTTGAATGCACGTGCACTACACGTACACGTGCAATATGCACATTCCTAGTAGGCCGGTTGTAACCCTTTTGGAGGGAAATCAAAATTTGAGTGGTGATCATGGTGTGGTGGTTACTTGGTTGTGGGTAGTTAATGCAACTCCTACTTTCATCATAGCCCTCCATCTTATAACCAACTACTTGATCCTAGCCCTCCATTCCATCAAGATTTTAGTATAAGTACCCCCCCCCCCTCCCCCCCCCCCCCCCCCCCCGCATGGCTAGTCATTCTTGTGCTAAATTATTCTCTTCCAAACCTATAGTCTAAATTATATTATTTAGTAGTTGAAAGATTGAGAGTGTGTGGGATTGTGCTTGCAACACCAAGGAGAAGAAGGGCCAGTTTTGGAGTGCTCGGTGGGCTTGTGTGGAGCTCGGTTTTGGTGCTTTTGGAGGCTCGAGTGCGCGCTTCTAGGAGGAGGACCGTTCGTGTACAAAGACTTTTGTTTAGGAAGTTGCTAATTGTGTTTGTCTCTCCATTTGAGGTAAGTAAATTTTCCCTATTTCTAACATAGGAATGCATGCTAGATTTAATTAGCAAAATAATGCATGAAAATGATTAATAAGATTGCACATTTAATTGAAAAGATGATCTTTAATTGATTGAATTGTTGATATGCAAATTATGTGTGTTTCTATTAGTAAAATTCAAGATTGTGTGCAATACGAATATGGCTATAAATTGTGTGAAGAAACCTTTGTTAGTAGCATGAAAAGTTATGTGCAAGATCAGTATATTGACTATGTCGCTTTATGTGCTAAATTGAAAATTTTGTTATGATGTCGTAACGAATAAAATTACGATACAATTGTTATGTTCGTGGAATAAATAAGAGTAGAAAATTGGTATAGAGATTAATGAAATTATAATGTCGGAAAAGAATGTATTAGTGGATTGATAGGATGATGAGTCATGTCAGCGATGGGATTCCCTCTAGGGCGCCTAGACATGAGTTCGTAGGTCAGAAAACATCTAGGATACTTACCGTAATTACAGTAGTAGATTAAGTCATGACGAGGGATTGAACCCTACAAAGATGAAGAACGATAAGGGCTTGCCCTCGGACCTATGTAGTATGGGATGCATAGAATCCGAACAAGTATGCATTAGTGTCATGTAACATAATTAACTGCATTAAGGACTAAGTGCACAATCACAACACGACATCAATAGGGTAGTCCCTTTAGTTTGATATGTGACAAGTCTGTGTTTGCTAAATATGGAAAATAAGTTATACTATTTCCGGTATATAGAGAATGGCCGTGTATAATGATCGTCGGTTGAATAAACTGACGTACCCACAGTCTTATATGCAGGTAAATGGCTTGATATAGATTAAAGAGGAACAAATGCTTAAAGATTATTCAATGTTGTTGTACATTTGTTTCATTATTGTAAAGTTTACTTCCGCTGTGCAGTGTAAATTGTATTGTATTCATGTAAACTCTGATGTAAAGTGAAAAGTTCAAATTTCCTTATAAAATTGTACTAAAGAAAGTGAAAAGATCCTGTAGAACATCTCGAATTCAGTGTATTTGGGATTCGGGACGTTACACTGATAGCAAGGTTGCTTATGGTGATGAAGATGGAGAGGGGCCGGTGAGGTTAATAAGGCAGACGTAGGTCTTGTTGACTTTGCCGGCGAGGACCATCTTGACGCCGTCCATGGTGGTTATTGCTGCCGATCTTGCTTGTTTGTTTGCTATTGAAGTTGTTTGTTGAGTGGGATGCAGCGAAGATGATGATGGTGATGTTGGGTGTTGCTGCCGCTGCAGCGAAGATGAAGAAGTCGTCGCCGGAGTTGAGGAGGGGTTGTTGATGACGAGTTGGATTTTGTTCGTCGGGGAGTTGGATTTGCGGTGTTTTTGGGTTCGTCGGAGATTTGAAGTTGCAGGGACGAAGATGTAGTGTTAGATAGCGGCTAGGGTTTTGGTAGAGGTAGCTGATGACATCTAGGGTTTTGGATTTTGTTGTTGACGGCTAGGGTTTTGGAGACTTGATGGATGATAGAGAGGTTGGGAGGTGGAGTGATTCTGATGAAGACGAGAATCACTCCACCTCGATTACGATGATCAAATTAGTATATGCCTTATAAGAATACTGGCTCTGATACCATGATAAGATTATTGGATGAGATTAATCATTTATTGATTGATTTTAAATAAATTGAATCCAATATGGCTCCTACATATAGGAGAGAATAGAAGACTAAACTGATACATAACCAATATGGAACTAAACTAATATATCACCTGACATGTAGCTCATATGCTATATTAATATATTATGTATATATCTAGGCAGTTAAAATCGGTTTTTGAAACTAATCAGTGTATGAGCGAATAGTGATTATTCGGAAAATAATCGGGGATTAAATCGAAAAAAATCGTTATATATATAATTAAAAAAAGATATATCTTCATTATGTAGCAACCCTAAATACTAACATAAAACTATTATGAGATTATCAAATAGGAACATATAGTTATAGACAAAAAGAAAAGAGTACTTGGTTTGAGCTGAGTTTGGATTCTGAATGTGGGCTGGGTTGGGTTTGCTGGTTGGTACCATCAAACAAAAACAATCGGGGAGAAAGAGCAGTGCGAGCAACAAGAGGAGGAGGTGCATATGCGGGTTGGGTCAAGTATGCGATGGTACAGGGGAGCGACGATGGGTCTGATTTTGGTTTGCTTGAGGAAGAATAAGAGAATCAATTTGGGTTTGGGTTTGCACGAGAAAGAAGAGAGGGGCGATATATCGGATTTGAGTTTGCGCAAGGACTAGAAGGGGTTTGAATTTTGAATTTGGGACGGATTGAGCCCAAATAATGCAAACAATTATGAAAATTAGAGGAGGATATTTAATCGGTTAATCGGCCATTTAAAATCGGCTGATTAACCACTAATCGGCCGATTATTTCCGATTAAATTGCTGAATATTGAAATATTATAAATCGCTAAAAAAATTATCACTTCGCATCCGATTAGCGATTAAACTGAAATTAATCGGGCGTAATCGAAAATTTTAACTACTTAGGTATATATAGCACAAACTGCAGTGCTACAAAGCTGAAATATAAATATAATGGCAAAGTACAACGATGCTCTTATATGGGGCTCTGCCGTTAGGAAAAATACTCGTGTACGGTGTTCTGCAAAAAACATCTAGTGGTTCTCAGAAGCTTATACAATTGATGTGCCCTTAAACATAATCACAAATTATGATTGACACTTGTGATTAGATACAATCAACATGGAGTCTAATGCTAAGTTGTAGGAGATAATTAGTTGAATGTTGTATAGAAATATGAAGGATAAATTTCACAGTTTTTTTAGGGCAAAAGCCAAACTACCCCCCAACGTTTGGTCCGAGTACAAAATGCCTATGAAGTGTTTGAAAAAATACAATAAACTCATTCTTTCGTTAACTTAACTCTTTCCGTTAAGTTATAATTATTAAATTACTTTTTACCCTTTATCGTTAACTTAACCCATTCTTTCGAGGATTGCAAGCCAGTTTATATCTTCTCTTTGACACCTTTGTCTCTTCTTCGTCTTTCCCAAATCAAACTAGGGTTTAGATATGAGCTCAAAGAAACATGTATTAAGGTGGTAATTCAGAGGTAACTTAGTCAATAAAAGATTTTTCAGCGGTACATGATTGTAGGTGATGGCCAAATAGATGGAGTAGGATATACTGCCAAACAAATATATCGGCAGTAGGGTAGAGTGCCAAAAAAAAAAAAAAAAAAAACTCAAAAAAAAAAAGTGCCAAAAAAAGAACTAGTTAGATAGGGTGATAGGGTGCGGTGCAAATTGGGAAAAATGAGTAGGATTAAGTGAATTTTATCCTATGTGAACTTAATGTCATATAGTTTCTCTTTTGTTATACATGCTGTAAGAGTAAGCAGTTTGTACTGTAACTTTTGAGGTGAACGAACAAGCTCATACCTTGCAAGAATTTGTACATGGTCAAGTTCAAATTGGTTTTGGCTTGTGATACTACTTTGTTAGAGCTTTAATTAATGAGAGGAGCAGTTTTATACAAACTCATATCTTGCAAGAATTTGTACATGGTCAAGCTCAATTTGGTTTTGGCTTGTGATACTACTTTGTTAGAGCTTTAATTAATGAGAGGGACAGTTTTATCGGTAATGGCAGGTCACTGTATGACCCAATATGATTGATCCCTTTCAGTTTATCATTTTTAAGGATTTTTTAAAAATCTTTTTTAAAAACAAAATTCGGAGTTTGGAGAAGCAATTAATTAATAAGTTACCCCACAGTTGAGTTGACCGTCTTTGCCTTAGAGCAACTCCAATGGGAGTCTCTATTTCTCATCTCTATAATGAAATATATCTGGGAATATTCCATTATAGAGATGAAGTAATAGAGACCCACTCCAATGGGACATCTCTATAATTTTTAGGAATTTGTAATTAGTTTTGTTATAAATAATTTTACATTAAATTGCTTATATTAATAATCTATTTGGGAAAATAAAAATTATGCTGTGGGAAATATCTCGCCGAATGCTTTAAAACGAGCCTAATATTAGTACTTTTTGGAACTAATTTTAAATTATGAAATTTTTACTTGTATTAACAATGTAAAATAATCAAGTGTAAAATTACTTTGGAATTAATTTAATAATATCATATATAACATTAATCAAATAAATTTTCTAATTTAGTATATTTTAATATTAAATTTTGTGGGCAAGACACGGCAATGAAATGGATTAAAAGTTGGGGATTATTAATGTTATAATTTTTTTTTTTTTTTATTATTCAGTTCTATGTATTTCAATGTCCAACGTTTGTATTTTCAATTAATGATTCTATGTATTTGTCGTTTATCTATTTCCAATTAATGATCACATTGTATGAGTGGGTAGTCTTTTTAAAATATGTTAAGCTAACACAAAATAACTAAATAATCTTATCTATAAATATTGTATCAATTATTTTTTTCAAACAATAAAAAAATATTCAAAATTGGTATCATTTTAAAGCTATCGTCGAGACATTTCCAACTGTACCAAAATAATAAAATTTTGTTTAATAATTTATAAGATACATTCACTAAATATACAATACACATTTTAATTAAAGGATATTGAAGGAATTTTTAGAAAGATATTAAAGTAAAAAAGGGTAAAATGGGAATTAAAAAAAAGGAATAGTGTTTTGGAGATGGGATGAAAGGTCTACAAATTTGGAGACCTTTTTCACCCATCTCCATATTTGGAGATGGAGATAGAGCCCGGTTGGAGCTTCAACCATCTCCATATTTGGAGATGGAGATGGAGATAGAGCCCGGTGGGAGATGCTCTTAGAGCATCTCCAATGGGGCTCCATTTTGAAGAAATGAAGCCCCAATGGTGCTCTATCTCGATCTCCAAAATAGAGATTGGGTGAAAACGTCTCCAAATTTGGAGACTCTTCATCCCATCTCTAAATCACTATTCCTTTTTTTTATTTCCCATTTTACCCCTTTTGACCTTAACATCTCTAAATCACTATTCGTGAATGTATCTTATAAAATATTAAACAAAATTTTATTATTTTGGTACAGTTGGAAATGTCTTGACGATACCTTTAAAATGAGACCAATTTTGAATATTTTTTTTCATTTGAAAAAATAATTGATACAATATTTATAGATAAGATTATTTAGTTATTTTGTATTAGCTTAACATATTTTAAAAAGACTACCCACTCATACAATGTGATCATTAATTGGAAATAGATAAACGACAAATACATAGAATCATTAATTGAAAATACAAACATTGGACATTGAAATACATAGAACTGAATAATAAAAAAAAATTAAAATTATAACATTAATAATCCCCAACTTTTAATCCATTTCATTGCCGTGTCTTGCCCACAAATGCTCTATCAGTGCATTTCTAAGTGCAATATGAGCATTTTTGTCTTTGAGTTGCTAAATATACTAAATTAGAAAATTTATTTGATTAATGTTATATATGATATTATTAAATCAATTCCAAAGTAATTTTACACTTGATTATTTTACATTGTTAATACAAGAAAAAAGTTCATAATTTAAAATTAGTTCCAAAAAGTACTAATATTAGGCTCGTTTTAAAGCATTCGGCGAGATATTTCCAACAGCATAATTTTTATTTTCCCAAATAGATTATTAATATAAGCAATTTAATGTAAAATTATTTATAACAAAACTAATTACAAATTCCTAAAAATTATAGAGATGTCCCATTGGAGTGGGTCTCTATTTCCTCATCTCTATAATGGAATATTCCCAGGAAATATTCCATTATAGAGATGAGAAATAGAGACTCTCATTGCAGATGCTCTTAGGCCATCTCCAACCCATAACTCCATTTTGGAGCAACTTTTACTCCAAAATGGAGTAACTGTCACATCAAACAGTAACTTCATCTCCAACCCATAACTCCATTTCTAACTCCAAAAAAAAGGAATATTCTCAGCATATTCTTTTTTATCTACTTTTTAAATTAATTCTCTTCTAACTCCTCACTATTTATCTATTTAACCAATTAGCCACAAACAAAAAAAAATTTATGTAGTGATCCAATAATATGCCTCAATAGTAAATTTTTATTTCGGGGAGTAGAATGTAATTAACTTTGTTAAGAAAATATTTAATAAAGGTTTAATTAAAAATTACAAAACTTTTAGGGGTTTTTTTAAAAAAGAAAAAAAATATTTGGCGTTGGGTGAACAGTAGCGCGCCATATATGGCGCGCCACTGTTCATCCCAACCCAATCCGCGCGATTATGGCGCTGAATATGGCGATGGGTTGGAGGTCAATTCCAACGCCATCTGCCAACTCAGCGCCAAAATAGCGCTGGGTTGGAGATGCTCTTAACCTCCTCTTTTTGAGCATCCGCAATGGGTTACTAAAAAAATATGGTAAAATGATAAGAATTTCAGTACGATGGTGATTTGTTAAAATTTAAAAAAGATGGTACATGTTGTTTCGTCCGTTTTTTTTACGGTTAATTAATTAATGATTAGATATTAAAATAAGTTAATTAAATAAATTAAATAATAAAATATAGCATAACCTACTTAATTATACACTAACCTAACAATTATACACTAACCTAATCACTTTTTTTGGCTGCATGTCCCATCCAAGCCAAAAAAGCTTGAAACGGTTAATATATCGCTTCAGCAATTTTTGATTTTTGATTTTTGATTTTTTTTTTGTTTGGTACCGTCTAATCATTAAAAAAAGAAAGAGAAAAAAAAGGGTCTCTCACTACCGTTTCAACAATATATTCCTTCTGATCCCATTAAATAATTAAAAAAAAATAGAGACAGATGTTCTGTCTCCTATAATTTGAGAATTGCCAGTTCATTTCTCAAATATGAGAAACAACTGTAGCGATTTTGTCAAAATATGACAATATAGTAAACGACTGTGTGACATCATTTCTCAAAATATGAGAAAATGACAAATATAGCAAACGATTGTGGATGCTCTTAAAACTCAAATATCTTTGAAGTGGAACTCTGAACTCCTGTTTGTAAAGCTGATTTTAGATTAGCGATAGACGATTAGCACTTATGACATACTTTATTTTTCTATCATAATATGTTTTTTTATGCATGGTAAGCTTGTAACTTTCATTCGTTTTAAATGAGCATGCTAAATAGATAAGAAAAACATGTTTAACATATCTTATTTATACAAATAACACTCATTGATTTTATTTTATTTTTTGGGGGAAAAACTACTTAATGAACTTATGCAAGGGGGGTGTTTGGTTAGTTGTAAAAATATTTTCCAACTATGAAAATTACTGTAGGGAAAAAAAATCTATGAAAATAACCTTTAAAAGAATGGTTTGTTTAGATATAATTTTATTGTAGCATAGGATAAAGAGGAAAGATAAAAAAAATTAATGTAGAAGAGTATATGTAATTGTTTTATTGAATAGTGTCAAAAAAAAGAGAGAGAAACAATTAAAAAACAGTTACAATAATGATTTCGAATTTTTTTTTAATGTTAAATGAAGCGACACTGGGAATACAAATCCAAGTAAAAAATAGTTAAATAAACAACGTAAACAATAAACTCTTGTATTTCTTTTCCCACCGTACTCGTGCTTATACGGCCATCCAAATAGGAATATTTTCCAAAATGACCCACTTTTTGAAAATATTTACCAAACCTAGCCACTTTCAAACGACCCAGTCGCCAGATAATGAGTTTAGTGAAAACATCATCGCTATCTGGGATAGCGAGTGTATGGTAATGTGTTTCTCCACCACTTGGAGAAAAATTAAAAAAATTACCGAGTTTAGACTCACTTTCTCAGATAACGCGTGTGTTTATACTCCACCTACTAACTAAAATAGCGAATGTATGGTCTTGAAGAAAAAAATGCTAAATTTACACTTGCTATCTTAGATAGCTAGTGCCACACTCGCTAACTGAGATTAGCAAGTGTCGATTGGATAATTTTTTAAACACTCGCTGTTTCGCTATGTCTCTCACTTCTCTCTTTCCATTCTCCTCTTCACTTATCACAATCGCTAATGAAGAGGATATAACTATCATACTCGTTAATAATGTTAATGTTCATGATGCCTTCAATAATGTAACTAGCGAGTGAGGATGTACCACATTCGTTAATGAAGCCTTCAATAATGTTAATGTTTATGTTACCGAGGAAATATCAAAAAGTGCGAGAGTAAATCAAGTTCCACAAGAGTCGTTCGTTTTATCGAATGTAGACGAATTGTATATTGGGCAGGAATTCCAAAGTGGAGAGAGTGATCAATGAAGAGGATAATGGAAAGAGAGAAGTGAGAGAGATAGCGAACGAGCGTTTAAAAAACTCCCCAATCGACACTCGCTATTTGAGATTGCGAGTATAAACTTGATATTTTTTCTTCAAAACCATACACTCGCTAACTCAGTTAGCAAGTATAGTACAAACACACGCACTATTTGAGATAGCGAGTCTAAACTTGATATTTTCTTCAATTTTTTCCAAGTGGTGGAAAAAATACCTTATCATACACTTTATCTCAGATAGCGATGAAGTTTTTACTAAACTCGCTATCGGAGCAGATCGTTTTGGTAATTAGTTTATAGTTTCGAAAGTGGGTTGGTTTGGTAAACAATTTCAAAAGGCGGGTCATTTTGGAAAAATATTCTCCAAATAGCCCCTAGTTGGGGGAATGCAGTTATGGCTGAAGTCTACCATGTGCTTCAACAGCCAGCTCGGTCACCCATGTTGGACTGACTTAAGTGAGGTCTTCCCCAGTGTTTTCCTTCCATTTTAATTAGCATTGGTATAAATATCCAAAATCCGGATTCGACTCGGACCCGATATTGGACCAGAATCGACCCGGCCTATCCGGATCCGGGTCGGGATCCGGGTCCTAAAATGAGACCCTTTGTCCTTTCGAGTCTGAGTTCGCTCAAAAGAGACCCGATCCGGACCCAGACCCGTTAAAAAAATCCAAAAAATTAACATAAAAATAAATATTCTATCCTCATCCCTCATCTCTTTTCTCCTCAATTCTAAATCTTGATCTTCCAAATTCAAAACTCATGCATTTTTCTTCTCTTCTCTATTCTAAATCCTCTACTCGCAGCCTTCGCTCGCCGCTCACACTCCCGCTTCTACCCGAACGAGTAGGAATATTTTAATAGGACCCGGACCCGAAATCGGCCCGGTCCTCACGGGTCTGGGTCCAATTTTTGGACCCGTAGGGGACCAGATCTGGGTCCGGGTAGTGAAGGACCCGATCCGACCCGATACCAATGCTAATTTTAATTATGTGAGCAAATCAATTGGAACAGTGATGACCTTACATCTTTGACTAATGCCACCTTGTTCAAAATTTTATTCCTTCTATTTATGTATGAGAAAAGGGAGCCTCTCATCTTCAATTGTTTGCTAATTTAGCAAAATGGTAAAAAAAATAGCAAACGACAACTACAATTACTTGCTATTTTGTCAAATTTTAGCAAACGAGGACAATACGTTATCAAATTTGAGAAATGAATTTTGTAATTTCGAAATATAGCAGACGGAACAAGATGTTTTGTCTTAATTTTTTAATATTCTTTTCATCGATTGGACGCATCATGTTGTCCCGTCTAAGGGGTTTTTGGATTTTTTTAAAAATTCGATCAGACGATACATGATGTACCGTCCAAAGAAAAAAAATACCAAGCATCAGACACATGTTGTTCTGTCCGAAGCATTTTTTGCTTGGACGGGACAACATGTTCAGTCCCACCAAAGCCCATTAAAAGCAAGCTTAATCTAGTTAATCCATGGTTTAAGAAATAACGGAATTGAATAATCACTAATTTAATAATTTTTTAATAAATAATTACCATTTAATCCTTAATTAAATCATCTTAAATATTAAAAAAAAACCAGACGGAACAACATGTTCAGTCCGATTTCGCTTTTTGATCAAATTATAGCAAACGACGATTGAAGCAAAATACTTTTTTTTCCATCTACTATTTTACGAAATTGGCAAAATAGCAAAAACGATTGGAGATGTTCTTAGAGCATCTATAGTCGTTAAGACTCAAAATTTTCATATTTGGAGAACAAAAATAGAAATTTTGGTTTCTTGCTGTAGTCATTTGGTTTCTTGCTGTAGTCATGGTTCCGTCCCAAGGCGCCGGACGGAACCATGGCTGGTGCAGTTGGGGGCCCCTCTGGCACGGCGAAAATCCCGGATACAGTTGAGCAGAATCCCATTGATTTGGGAGGGAAAGGTATAACGGCCACGGATTCTCCGCTGGAGGGGGGAAATTTTGAATTGTTCCCAAATATTCTACCTTTGACAGAGCCCAACATACATGCACATATCCCTGAGAATCCGACCCCACATTCCGTAGAGGTCCCCCCTTTGATCCCGCAACCACCTAAAGCAGCACTACATATTATTCGGTTCACCGAATCTTCGAAAAGCAATAACAAAGAACCCCCAAAGTACCCCACCAAATCACCCGACAATCAAGCAATCTCAACTGAAGAAGGTTCCAACAAAAAAGTGAGAGAGATGTACTGGAAGGGGAGACTAGTCACACTGCCACTTTCACTGTTCACTATGATCAAGCCTGCAGTTGAAGGCGCTCTCAGAGAATCAGTGCATGAGGAACTCAGCAAATTCAATGCAGCGAAGCAAGGAATTTTTAACGCAGGTACTAGCAGGTGTTACCGCTAAATCTGGTGTGGGGGTAAACAGATAGTATTTATGGATTCTTGGAAAACCTGAATAGCAAATCTGATACCTGTTCCGCCAGAGTTTGACCGCTGACTCCCGCCGTTCACCTGCAAAAAATGAGAGATACCGGGGTTGATCCCGACGACGCACCCTTCGACGCTCAAGTCAGTAATCAGGAATGATTATGAAAGAGCATAAATTGGCAAAAGATTGATTACCTCCTAATGGTGGTGGATGGGGGGTATTTATAGCCGCCTTTGGGATCGAATTAGGCATGTAATCCCTATGTTTAGATAAGGAATGTAATCCCTAATTTCCAGTGAAAGGATAGATATGAATCAGGGCCGTTGATTAGGATTAATCAGAAACCCTAATTCTATCCTGCTGGACCGGGTTTGCAGCGGGTAAAAACCCGTACCCAGTTGGAGGTGGATCCGTTCGTGGGTTAATGGGTCTTTGAGGAGGAGACCCAGTACCTGCTTCGGACCCATTGGTAAACAAAATTACCATTTTACCCATAGACTTTAAGATTCGTTCCCGATTTGGACGATTCCGATTTAACCCCATTTTTAGCCATATCACGAGCCCCCCACTCCCGAAGACTGAGTTTGATCAGCCTTTGAGGAGTAGTTTTACTGTTTCAATGGCTTGCGGAGGTGTATCGGAGTCCGACTGGGAGGTTTCGAATCTTTGCAGGTGGCAGTATAGTGATTTTTTATGTTAGTTGCGTGCTCTGAGTTGTTCTTGAGCTCTTCTGGATATTTAGTGATTTTTATCTATTTTTTCAGAATATTTACTTAATTTTGCGAAGTGTCGATTCGTCGTTCGGGGGTCTTAATAAATTGTCCTAGGCGATAATTATTTACTCGGGGGTTCAAAAATATTTTTCCGACTTTATAATTATTTTCTAGGATCTTTAATTAATTTTTCCGAATTTTTAATCATTTTTTCGTAATTTTTAAATAAATAAAATGATTTTAATAAATAAAATTTAATTTTAAATACCGAATTATGGCGTGGCGCGATCTGGACCGTTGATCTTGTGCGGGCGTGAATTTCTGAAAGATCGGATGGACAGGGTCGCTCGGCAGTAATTTCTCCGCTTTTGCGGGTCGGATGGGCACTTGTTCGGAATCCGAGCGAAGTGGCTCGGTTTTTCCCTCACGCGAGTGGCTCGGATCGCTAGTCGCTCGGTTCGGAATTCCGAGCGACGTGGTGCGATCTGAGCCGTCGGATCTCAGCGCGAATCTCGAGGCGGGCACAGTTTCCAAGAAAACACTATCTTATCGTTTAGTGGATGTGGCGTAATCTAGACCGTCCATCATCTCAGGCGCGATTTTCGCAATGGTCCAACGGTTGGAGATGCTCGGCAGTGTTTTTCTTCACTTTTGCGGGCCGGATTGGCACTTGCTCGGAATCCGAGCAAAGTGGCTCGGTTTTTCCCTCACGTGAGTGGCTCGGATCGCTAGTCGCTCGGCTCGGAGTTCCGAGCGACGTGGAGCGATCTAAGCAGTCGGATCTCGGTGCGAATCTCGAGGCAGGCACAGTTTCCAAGAAAACACTATCTTGTCGTTTAGTGGACGTGGCGTAATCTGGAGCTTCCATCATCTCAGGCACGATTTTTGCAATGATCCAACGGTTGGAGATGCTCGACAGTGTTTTTCTTCACTTTCGAGGGTCGGATTGGCACTTGCTCGGAATCCGAGCGAAACGGCTCGGTTTTTTCCTTGCGCGAGTGGCTCGGGTCGCTAGTCGCTTGGCTCGGACTGTCGAACGTCATGGAGCGATCTGAGCCGTCGGATCTTGGTGCGAATCTCGAGGCGGGCACAGTTCTCAAGAAAACACTATCTTGTCGTTTAGTGGGGCTAGCATGATCTGAGCCGTCCGATCGAAATCTTACGCAAATTTTGAGGGGAAAGTCGTTTTTCTCCAATTCGTAGCTCGAATTGGCACTTACTTGGAATCCGAGCTATCTTCTTGATTGTTGAGGTCGGAACGTCTGTCGCTCGGATTTTGATTCCGAGGGACGTGGGGCGATTGGAGCTGTTGGATGATGGCACAGATCTCGAGACTGGCTCAGTTCCCAAGAAAACACTATCTGTCGTTTAGTGGCGCTGGCATGATCTGAGACGTCCGATCGAAATCTTATGCGAATTTTGAGGGAAAAGCTGTTTTTCTCCAATTCGTAGCTCGGATTGGCACTTGCTCAGAATCCGAGCTATCTTCTTAATTGTTGAGGTCGAATCGTCTGTCGCTCGGATTTTGATTCCGAGGGACGTGGGGCGATCGGAGCCGTTGGATGATGGCACAGATCTCGAGACTTGCTCAGTTCCCAAGAAAACACTATCTTGTCGTTTAGTGGTGCTGGCATGATCTGAGCCGTCCGATCGAAATCTTTATGCGAATTTTGAGGGAAAGTCATTTTTCTCCAATTCGTAGCTCGGATTGGCACTTGCTCAGAATCCGAGCTATCCTCTTGATTGTTGAGGTCGGATCGCGTGTCGCTCGGATTTTGGTTCCAGGGGCGCCGAGCGGTTTTACTTGTATCGAAATGTCGCTTCCTTTATCAACAGTTGCCGCTCTTCGTTACTTAGTCGTTTGGACTTTTGTAATGCTTCAAAGGCCCAAGAGTTGCGTCCTTACATTACAAAGCCCAAGAGGCGTCACTTTTACTATAAGTTTTCACCCCCTCAACACTTAACCTCATTTCTCACTTTCACTTTGTCACTCTTGGTTTTACTCCTTAGCGGCGAAGTTTTTAGCTCTTGGGCAGTGCTGTTAGCTGTCGCGGCAAGGCATTTTAAGCTTCAGCGATCTTTTCCGACCGTACTAGTCACTTCAAGGTCAGTCTCTCACCTCATTTTTGTAAAAGGGTTAAGATTTCTTCCACGGACGAGACCCCCTCCTCGGACCTAGGCATCAGCCGAGCGGTGAGGCCGAGCAAGGGTAATGGGAAGAAGGTCATCGAGCCGACCGAAGAGACAACGGTCAAACCGAGTACAGATGAGAGGTTGCCGAGCCTCTCCAGGAGGTAATGGTCCGAGCCAGCAAGGGCAAGGGGGTGGTGACGATAATCGAGCACCCGAAGACTGCAGGGGAGTTAGGTTGGCACCCGAGCGTCTTGTCTAGTGTAGGCGGTGTGCGGAGCTACTCCAGGGATTTGCTGGAGAAGGTGACGCAGGGGACCGCCAAGTCGATTGAGGAGAACGAGCCGAGGGAGACTTCCGAGGTAGATCATATTTCCTCGATCTTAACCGAGGCGGATTTGCATCGGATTCGAAGTGGGTTCCGGATCCCTGCGGAGTATGCCCTCCTTCTCCCCGGCCCTGGAGTCCGAGCGTGCACGTCTTCTTCGGCCGACGTTTGCATATTCCCTGCCGACGCTCTGCACGCCGGTCTTCGGCTGCCATTGCACCCTTTCGTCATCGAGGTGCTGTAATGGTACGGCTTAAGCCCAGCCCAGTGGATGCCAAACACTTGGCGGCACGTGATGGCCTGCGCTCTTCAATGCCAGGAGGTCGGTGCGCAGCCCTCGATGTTCCTACTGCGAAGCCTCTATCGACCCTGCCAGATAAACAAGAACGAGTAGAGGTACTATCTCTCGCCGAGGAAGGGCGTGAAGCTTATCGAGAACCCGGACTCGATCAAGCACTGGAAAGAGAAGTATTTCCTCGTTCGGGCTCCCGAGCTGTGGGTCATCCCGACAGCGTGGCTGAGGGACGGGGTTCCGAAACGGGCGAAGAAGGAGCCCGTGCTCAGCAACGAGGAGGCAGAGATTGTAGAAAAGCTCCTCGGTCTTTCAACCCTCAACTACAAGGACATTACCGAGGAGGTCCTATTCCGAGGGGGTCTCAGTCCGATCGACCATAGTACGCTTCTCTTTTTCTTTTCTTTGCTTTGTCTTTGAGTTTAAAAAACTTTTCTAACTTTTTTCGCTCAGGTCTTTGCAGAAACTCACGGCATGGACTACAAGGGTCTGATGGCTAAGGCCCAGGCGGCTAAGGAGCAGGAGGCGAGGAAGAGAAAGAGGACCGTGTCTGGACCCCAAGACAGCCGAGCGCCCAAGATCCCCTCGGTCTCTCCGACCATCGAGCGGCAGGTTGTCGAGGCTCCTCCGATCGAGCCCGATCAAGGCCTCGTCGTGTCGTCTGCCCTACCCACCTCGGATGCACCGACCCAAACGGTGCGAACAGATGTTGCAGGGTCTTCGGGCGGAGCGTTCAATGTGAGCGCGACACTGGCTCCCGATGTCCCGCCCCTCACTGCCGAGGCGGAGACAATCCGGACCGAGGAGCACAAGTGCATCTTTGTCCCTGATTGGCGGGTGATGAAGGTCGATGGGTTCCTAGGGGACGGCAACATCTGCATGCAGGCAGTGAAGCACCTGCCGACCCCTAAAGACCGAGCGGCGCTCAAGGCGGGCGAAGTTGGTGACGCCGCGATGCAGATTGCTCGGAACACTATGTCGGTAAGTACTCGAGGACTTTCTTCAAAAATTTTCCAAGTTTTTGTGCTCGTGCTTAACTGCTTTTTGTATGGCTTGTAGACCCTCTGCCACTTCAATTATTTGCTCGAGGAGTTCGCGAGCATGAAAAAGGAGATGACTATTCTAGACGACCGGGAACGGTCGGAGCGGTCTAAGGCGGTAAAACAGCTGGAGGCCGAGCAGGTGTATTCCGCTTCGCTTGAGGTTGAATTTGCCGACCTAAGGGCTAAGCTCGCCGAGGCGCTGAGGAGCTCGGCCGCCGAGGCTTTCAAGGTCGAGACCCTGGAAAAGGAGACGGCTCAACTCGAAGGGGAGCTGTCTAAGGCCCTGAAGGCGTCGGAGGAGGCTCTGAGCGATCATGCGTCGAAGGTGGCGGCCGCGGAGCAGGCGGTTCGGGACGAGACCGAGGCGCACATGTTGACCAACATGGTGGAGGCATACGCCCAAGCGCTGAAGCATGTCGCTGCTCGGAACCCCAGATTTGACGTCTCGTCTTATTACTTCTACGACCCCGTAGAGGGTGAGGAAGAGCTGCCCCTGGCCGAGCTCGCTCCCAGGCAGGAGGGCGAAGACTCAGTAAATGAGGGGGGCGCCGAGGGTGCGATTGTACCCGTGCCGAACGATGATGAGGTCAACCCCTGACTTTGTCGCCTCTTCTCATTTTCTTGTTCTTTTTTTTTGTAATGCCTAACTGCGGACTGGCCACCGCTTTTTGTAAATCTTGGACTTTTAATGAAATGGTTTCCTTTTTGGTGTTTTGGCTGAATATTTCGAAATTTCGCAAAGTGTCCAACTCTTTTTGCTCGGATTGTGTCCTTAAGTATTGAAGACTTCTTTTGATATTCCTCCACTTTTCAGGTCGAGTTGGGTCCATTATTGAGGTCTTCCATCTTCGTACTGAGCTGAAGAAAGCGAAGCGGGCTCTTTCTCGCAGTCGGGACAACTCGTTTTACGACTTCTTGAAATTGGAGGACATCAAAGCAACTGCGAGAGGGTATTTTTGCGAGTTGAGGCAACTGCAGAAGCAACCTCGAGAGACTCGTCTCGAAGGCGAGATAGAGTTGCTCCGTAAGGAGCTCTTCGATGTCGACCAAAGGAATAGTGAACTACTGGCGGAGGTTCGTCATTTGGAGGTAACGGTGAAAGAACATTGGGCGGAGGAAGAGGAGTTAGCTTCGAGGGTAGGGAAGTTGATGTCCGAGTGCGATGAGTTGACGGTAAGAATTGACGATCTGAGGAGGATCACGATCGACAGGGGTATCGAAGTGACTCATTTCCGTCGTATTGTGGCCGATAGCACTAACGTCGCAGGCTCGTCTAAACTTCCCCGTTTCAAAGTATCGGCGGAAGGAGATATTCTAAGAGATAGGATCGTCGAGCTAGAGGAGGAGATTGCAACGCTGAAACCTCAGCCCGTAAGGATCAATGTTCGCAGTACGTCGTGTACTCGCGAAGAGAGCGAAAGAGGAATCTCATTCTACGAACTTGCAACTCGTTCGCATGCTGTTAGGCCGAGCCCAGCTGACGCTCAGAGTGGTGTAGCTGTTTCGTCTAGTGGCGCCTCGGTTGGGGGCACAGCTAGATACAGCGGCGAAGGGGGGTCTCGCTTCGCTGGTTTAGAGTCGAGCTCAGTGGTAAGGCGACGCTGCCCTCGTGTGTCTCAGAACCGAAGCGTTCCCCTTCCAAATAAGCGTTAAACAAGTTGTATTATGCTCTTCAAGTTATTATAAAACTCTGTTGTAGTGTCAGCCTTGTTTGAGCTCTTAATTTAAAAAAGTTTGTTTTGCTTCTGCTGTTCGAATGCTGCGTTGGCTGGTATTAGTTTAAGTATAACTCCTCCAACTTTTGACAACTACTCAAAATCAGAAGCAAATCTTCCTTCTTATGGGCGAACTACTTTTGGCTTGCTTAATAGCGAGCTTGAGAAGTGGAGTCGAGCCAAGTCTTGGACTCCGAACTCGTCGTTAGAGTTTGTTCAACGGTTGTGGGAGCAATTCCGAATGGCGAACCCCTTCTAGCCCGCTTAAGAGCGAGCTTGCGAAGAGGAGTCGAGCCAAGTGTTGGACTCTGAACTCGTCGTTAGAGTTTGTTCAACGGTTGTGGGAGCAGTTCCGAATGGCGAACCCCTTCTAGCCCACTTAAGAGCGAGCTTGCGAAGAGGAGTCTAGCCAAGTGTTGGACTCCGAACTCATCGTTAGAGTTTGTTCAACGGTTGTAGGAGTAATTCCGAATGGCGAACCACTTCTACCTCGCTTAAGAGCGAGGTTGCAAAGCAGAATCGAACCAAGTGTTGGACTCCGAACTCGTCGTTAGAGTTTGTTCAACGGTTGTGGGAGCAATTCCGAATGGCGAACCCCTTCTAGCCCGCTTAAGAGCGAGCTTGCGAAGAGGAGTCGAGCCAAGTGTTGGACTCCGAACTCGTCGTTAGAGTTTGTTCAACGGTTGTGGGAGCAGTTCCGAATGGTGAACCCCTTCTAGCCCGCTTAAGAGCGAGCTTGCGAAGAGGAGTCGAGCCAAGTGTTGGACTCCGAACTCATCGTTAGAGTTTGTTCAACGGTTGTAGGAGCAATTCCGAATGGCGAACCACTTCTACCTCGCTTAAAAGCGAGGTTGCGAAACAGAATCGAACCAAGTGTTGGACTCCGAACTCGTCGTTAGAGTTTGTTCAACGGTTGTAGGAGTAATTCCGAATGGCGAACCACTTCTACTTCGCTTAAGAGCGAGGTTACGAAGCAGAATCGAACCAAGTGTTGGAATTCGAACTCGTCGTTAGAGTTTGTTCAACGGTTGTGGGAGCAATTCCGAATGGCAAACCCCTTCTAGCCCGCTTAAGAGCGAGCTTGCGAAGAGGAGTCGAGCCAAGTGTTGGACTCCGAACTCGTCGTTAGAGTTTGTTCAACGGTTGTTGGAGCAATTTCGAATGGCAAATCCCTTTTAGCCCGCTTAAGAGCGAGCTTGCGAAGAGGAGTCAAGCCAAGTGTTGGACTCCGAACTCGTCGTTAGAGTGAAGAGTAAAAGCAGAGAGATACAAGCAATTTTACAAGTAAAATATGAAAAAACGTTCTTTATTGACCACTAATAGTTGGCTGCTTCTAAGTTGCGAGCCGTTATTACATAAGAGAAATAAAGGAAAAAATACAAGTAAAAGGAGAGGAACGGTTTGACATCCCAGAATACTTAGAGAGGCGTTAGAGCGCTCTCTCGGTATTTCAAAAGATGGTCGGCATTCCAAGTCCTGGGGATCTCTCTGCCTTTGAGGTCTTCTAGACGATATGTCCCGGACCGAACTACTTTGGTGATCTTGTAGGGTCCCTCCCAATTTGGAGCTAGTTTACTCTTCTGACCAGGAAAAGAGATTGCTAACTTTCTGAGGACCAAGTCTCCTTCTTTGAGGTCGGTAGGACGGACTCTCTTATTGTACGCCAACTCAATCCTCCTCCGATAGGCCTGTTGGCGGATTGACGCTCTTTCCCGTAGCTCGTCGACCAAGTCTAAGTTTGCCCGAAGTTCTCTGGCATTATGTTCTTCTTCGTAGGCAACAAGCCGAGGAGAAGGTATGCCGACTTCTAATGGGATCACAGCCCCGGACCCATACGTGAAGTTGAATGGTGACTCTCCTGTGGGGGTCCGTTTTGTGGTGCGGTAGTTCCACAGCACGTTAGGGAGTTGATCAACCCATAAGCCTTTAGAGCACTTATTCAGCCTCTTCTTAATACCGGAGAGGATCTCCCGGTTAGCATTCTCTACTTGACCATTCGACTGTGGATGGGAGATGGAGGAGAAACGTTGTTGGATGGCAAGGTCTTCACATAGAGCTTGGAAGGCAGTCCCGGTGAATTGGATTCCGTTGTCTGTTATGAGGACTTGAGGGACATCAAATCGACAGATAACGTTCTTCTAGAAGAACTGAAGTACTTTGTTCTTGGTGATTATGGCCAAGGGTTCGGCCTCTATCCACTTCGAGAAGTAGTCGATTGCCACGAGTAAGAATTTGAGCTGGCCGGGAGCTGGTGGGAATGGCCCTAGTAAATCCATCACCCACATTGCGAAAGGGATAGGACTTGATAGGGAGGTGAGTGAAGCTTGTGGGAGGCGACGGACGTTGGAGTACTTCTGACAAGAGCTGCATTGCCGAACGTGCAGTTCGGTGTCTTGTAGGAGAGTGGGCCAGAAATATCCATAATTCAACACCTTCCGGACTAGGGATCTGGACCCTGAATGTGCCCCGCCGATGCCTTCGTGGAGCTCTTGCAGGGTGTAATCGGCTTGTTCCGGGGAGAGGCATCTCAAATAAGGCCTGCCGTCTACTTGTGTGAAGGAGCGCTTGTATAGGATACCCTCGATAAGTGTGTATCGCTCTGCTCGGGTTCTCACTCGGCGAGCTTCTTTAGGGTCTTCGGGGAGGAGCCCATCCCTTAGGAATTCTACCAGGGGTTTCATCCAATTATCTTGAAGCAGGACAGGTAGTGACTCCATCGAGTCGGAAGTTTCATCCTCTATACTTGGCTTCAGGAGCACCTCGATCAAGACGGTTTGCTCTAGACCTTGGAGAAGGAGGAGGCTAGCTTGGAGAAGGCATCGTCTTGGGAATTCTCTTCTTGGGGGATTTGCTGGATGAGAGCTTCTTCAAATTGGGCCATGAGATTCCTGACCTTGGCTAGGTACTTAACCATTCGGTCATCTCGTGCCTCGTACTCGCCTAGGACCTGATTTACGACCAGCTGAGAGTCGCTAAAGATTCGGAGGCGCTGCACCCCTGCCTTACGAGCCATTCCAAGGCCGGCTATGAGTGCTTCATATTCTACTTCATTGTTAGAGGCCTTGAAGTTGATGCAGAGGGAGTACTGGAGGACGAAATCATCCGGGCCGGCCAGAATGACCCCGGCTCCGCTTCCTTCGTTACAAGAGGATCCATCTACGTAAACCGACCAGACAGGCGGTCCCTTCATTGCTTGGCTGACCTCGGGGATGGTACTCTCGATGATGAATTCAGCTAAGGCCTGAGCCTTGATTGCGGTCTGAGGCTGGTACGATATGTCGTATTGGCTCAGCTCGATAGACCACTTCATGAGACGACCGGAGGTCTCTGGCTTGTGGAGGACTTGCTTCAGCGGCTGGTCGGTAAGAACGACCACCGAATGTGACTGGAAATATGGGCGAAGCTTTCTTGCGGCCATGACTAAGGGGTATGCCATCTTCTCTATCCTCGGGTAGCGGAGCTCGGCATCCCGAAGTACCTTGCTCACGTAATAGATGGACTTTTGAGTCATATCTTCTTCCCTCACGAGGATAGTGCTGAGGGTTTTCTCTGAGGCGGCTAAGTAGAGGTAGAGGGCTTCCCCTGGAACAGGTTTGCTGAGGAGAGGAGGATTGACTAGGTAAGCTTTTAGCTGGTCGAATGAATCTTGTTGCTGCTGACCCCACTCGAATCCTTTGGCTCCCTTGAGAGCTTTGAAGAAGGGAAGACACTTCTCCCCTGACTTGGAAAGGAAACGCCCTATGGCTACAAGGCGACCTGTTAGCTTTTAGACCTCTTCAACATTCTTCGGGGGAGCCATGTCCAATGTGGCCTTGATCTTCTCGGGGTTGGCTTCGATTCCTCTCTGGCTGACCATGAAGCCTAGGAATTTTCCCGACGAGACTCCGAATGCACATTTGTTCGGGTTGAGCCTCATTTCATGTTTCCTTAGTACATCGAACGCCTCCTGTAGGTCAGTGACGTGGTCGGCTCCACGGATGCTCTTCACAAGCATGTCATCAACATATACTTCCATATTACGGCCGATCTGGTTTTGGAATACCTTGTTGACGAGACGTTGATAGGTGGCACCTGCGTTCTTCAACCCGAAAGGCATTATCCTGTAGCAGTAGAGGCCCTGATCGGTAACAAAGGAAGTCTTCGGGATATCCGGGGGAAACATACGAATCTGATTGTAGCCTGAGAAGGCATCAATGAAGCTGAGGAGTTCATGGCCCGAAGTGGCGTCAATCAAAGTATCGATGCTTGGAAGAGGAAATGGATCTTTGGGGCATGCCTTGTTGAGGTCGATAAAGTCGATGCAAGTCCTCCAGGTCCCGTTGGACTTCTTTACCATTACTACATTCGAGAGCCATTCGGAATAATTGACCTCTTGTATGAACCGAGCCTTCAAGAGCTTGTCCACCTCCTTTTTTATAACTTGCTGGCGTTCGGAAGCGAACTTGCGCCTCTTCTGTTGGACCGGTTTGGACCCCGATGCAACGCTGAGGTGGTGGACTAGAAACTCTTCGGAGATCCCTGGCATGTCCGCAGCGGACCAAGCAAAGAGGTCGCGGTTCCTTCGGATGCACTGGACTATTTCGGAGCATAGGACAGATGGGAGGGTCTTGCTAACAAAGAACTTTTGGCTCGGTTCTTGCTCAGAGAAGAGCACTTCCTCCAATTCATCCACCGGCTCTGACGTTGGTCGGACATTCTCTTGAGGTATTTCAAGTGTTTCGAGGGAGAGGACTGGACCCCCTGTTGAAGTCATATATAACTTGCGGGCTATCTCTTGACTGCCTTTTACTCCCCCTACCCCTGCCCGAGTGGAGAATTTCATCTTGAGGTGATATGCCGAAGGAACGGCTTCTAGGGCAGCTAGGCCGGGTCGGCCTAGGATCACATTATACGCAGCTGGGACATCAACGAACATAAAGTCCATCGGTTCCGTCTGGGTGGTAGGAGTTTTGCCAGCAGTTACATCGAGGGTGATTACCCCTTCAATAGTTACGGGCACTCCCGTGAACCCATGGAGTGTGTAGCCGGCGGTCTTAAGTCTGTTCCGGGATAGTTTGAGGCCTTTGAAAGCGGCGAGAAAGAGGATGTTAACAGAGCTGCCATTGTCCACCATGATCCTTTCCACTTTAAAGTTCGCCATATGGAGATTGATGACAAGCGCGTCACAATGGGGGGTTCGGACACCCTCAAGGTCTTTATCTGAGAATGTGACGGGTACTCCAAGACCTTTAGGAGGAGGTGTGGCGCTAACCAAGTTAACTTCCCTTATAAATGCCTTTCGAGAGGAGTTGGAGGAGCCCCCCATTGGGCCCCCATAAATGAGGTGTAGGACACGCTCCTCTTCAAATTTGGGCATTTCATCGCGTTCAGGACGCTTGTTAGCCCCCCGAGGCGGGGGAGGAAGATCAGCTCGGTCCTTTCTCACGAACTTGGTTAGTTGACCCCTCTGGATAAGGGCTTCTATCTCGTTTTTCAGGGCCTGACAATCATTGGTATCGTGGCCATGGTCCCGGTGATAGCGATACCACTTCTCTTTATCCCTCTTCTTGCCAGGGGTGTTCATTTTTGGCGCAGGAGGTATCACCCCCTCCTTCTCAACTTCCATGAGAATTGTGGAGATGTTAGCGATAAGAGGAGTAAAATTTTTAAATCTGGGAGGAGGTCGGCGCTGCCCGCTATTATCCTTCTGGAGCTTCTTGGCCCCTTCCTCTTCTGTTCCCTTTCTCTTGGACCCGGGAGAATCCCCTCTAAGTTGGGGCGGTGCTCAGCTTCCTCGGCCCGAATATACTTTTCGCTCCGGAGGAGGAGGTCAGAGAAGTTCTGTGGGGGCTTCTTGGCGAGGGAGGAGCGGAGGCTGGAGTTGAAGGACATTGGATTGGAATGCTGCTGCAGCGACCGACTGGTCGAGGGATGCTATGGACCTGGCTTCCGCTGTGAACATTTTCACATAGTCTCTCAGCTTCTCATCCTTCTTCTGGTTGAGGTAGAGTAGCGAAATGCTGGTCTTCTCAGTTCGGCGGCTACTCATGAAGTGGGTGATGAAGAGGGTCTTAAATTGCTCGAAGGAGAATATTGAGGATGGGGCAAGGCGAGAGTACCATTCTCGAGCCGGACCCTTGAGAGTAGCGGGGAAGGTCTTGCACAGCAGAGCATTGGAAGCTTGATGGATGAGCATGAGGATCTTAAAGCTTTCGATGTGATCGACGGGGTCAGACTCCCCAGAATAAGTCTCGAATTGAGGAGGTTTAAAGCCAATTGGTACGGGTGCCTCCATTATGGTTCGGGAAAAAGGAGGTCGACTCGGGCGAAGGGTCCTTCCTCTAAGCTCTTCTTCTCTGTCTAACTGACCCAAGCACCTCTCCATTTCGTGGAGACGACGGTAGACAGCGTCATCTCTTCGACGGTAACCAATCGAGCCTCTAGACTCGTCTTCGTACGAGGAAGAGCGGGGGCTACGACGACGGTAGCTCCTGAGCGGCTAGGACTAGGAATGTGCTGGGGGTTGCTAGGAGCTGGAGGAGTTAGGGACCGTTGGCGAGGACTTCGGACCGGAGGAGGAGTGGGAATCCTCGGAGCATTGGTGTTGTTGGGTCGGAGGTTGAGAGCTTGCAACACTGTTGCTTGGAATTGCTGGAACTCGACACGGGTGATGGGTGCCTCATCGTTCCTCGGATGTTGCCGATTGGCAGGGGAATGAGGTCTTCTCCTGTGATGCTCGGGGAACTCTCTCCGCCCTCTTCGGGTAGGGGACCTTCTATAGTCTCGGCGGTGAGGAGATCGCTCATCCGGACGCTGTTGGCGGGAGGCTCCCTCTCGGGCCCGCTTTTCATCCAGACGGCAGCGAAGATCCTCATCCTTCTGCCGATTGAGGATGGTATTGTGAAGGTCAGAAGCTCGGGGATTGTGGGAGGCCATGGAATCCGTAGAGGCATTGTGTATTGAGACGTGGTCCTGATGGAGAGGTTGTTTCTACGAGTTGGGACGCGAGGCCCCTGCACCAGCATTTTGAGGACCGGGGGTACCGCTTCTTCAGCCGCTTCTGTCACAAATGCACATCTTAATCCATTTGACCTCCTCTCAAATGCGGACATTTTAGAAGTAGCTGAATCAATTGGAGTGAAGGCTAAGGGGCCACACTCAGTGCACATCCTTAAGAGCAATCAGAAGGCCCTCGTTGATCACACTGAACAACTAGGACACTCTGACTAGCTGCATTTGCTCTTGGAGCTTGACGACCGTTTCTGGCTGTGTTTTTTTGTGTTTTGGTACTTTTTGATGCATTTTTTCCTCATGAAGATTACAAGTTGGAATGTGAGAGGGTTGGGCAACCCTGATAAATGCTCGCTAATAAAGGAAGGCATCCGGAGTTGCTCCCATTCAGTCGTTTGCCTACAAGAGACTAAATTGAGCAACCCAGGAACTAATAAACTCTCCTCAATTGGTGGAAATATCATCACTAACTGGATTCAGTTAGATTCCCTCAACAGCTGTGGTGGTATACTACTCGGGTGGAATGACAATGTTTTGGAATGCACTTACTCTGCCTGTGATATTTTTTCTATTTCGGCATCCTTCAAGAGCCGCTGCTCTGCTGTTTCATGGTCGATTACAACTGTTTATGCCCCCTTCGAACTTGATGACAGAGAGCTATGCTTCCATGAGACCAAATAGAGACGTAGTCTCCTTTCTAATGCTTGGGTCCTCTGCGGGGACTTCAACGTCACTGTCTCTGATGCGGAGAGGTCAAGGGGTAGGGGGTCCTCCAGAGACATGAGATGTTTCCGTGAATTCATTCAAGATCTTGCACTTATTGACCTCCCACTTTCAGGGAGGAAATTCACCTGGATAAATCTCCGAGCCTCCCCCTCAATGGCCAGACCAGACAGATTTATTATCTCCGCCGCATGGGACCTTTTCTTCCCAGCCTGGATTCAGTTCTCCCTGCCTAGAAACTCATCAGATCACTGCCCCATTGTGCTTGACACCCAGGTCCTCCAACAGCAGACTCATTACTTCAAGTTTGAGAAATCCTGGCTTACTCACCCCTCCTTTATCTCTGAAGTAAGTGTATGGTGGCAGCATTTCTCTTGCAAGGGCAACCCAGTTGACATCTTTGCTTGCAAATTGGGCCTACTCAGAAGGCGCATCCGCAAATGGAAGACTGATACCTTTGGCAACATCCCCACCCGCAAGAAGCAACTCCATGACCAACTCCTTCAGCTTGAGATTGAAGCAGAACAACTGCCTACCCCTCCTGCCTCCCTTAGAACAACTCAGCTTGAGCTTCAGAATCTAATCAAAGCAGAGTCTGTATACTGAAGACAGAGATCTAGAGTTCAGTGGATCAAAGAAGGAGATGCAAACGGCAGAAGACGGAGAAACTACATCCACAGCCTTACTCTTGATAACAACATCACAACCTCCCCCTCAACTATCAGAACGGCCTTCAAAAATCATTTCTAAGACATCTGCGGCACTGCTACTACCTCAGCCTTCAATATTGACTAGCGATCCCTTTACCCGTCGACTGATACATGTTTGAATCATCTTGATGAACCCATTACTATGGAGGAGCTCCAAAAGGCAGTGTTCGACATGAGCAGTGACAAAGCCCCTGGTCCCGATGGATTTTCAATGAGCTTTTATCACATATTCTGGGACATCATCAAGGCTGACTTGCTTGAAATGATGCAATCAGTGCATAGGGGAGACGTGGACCTTGGTAGAATGAACTACTTAAACATCATTCTCATACCCAAGTGTGAGGGAGCCAGCATAGTTACAGACTACCGACCAATTAGTTTGTTGAATTGCTCACTCAAGATCTTCACAAAGATTATTGCCAACAGACTCAGTCCTATCTTGCACTCACTTGTATCATCCTCTCAGAGTGCATTTCTCAAAGGTAAATCAACGGTCGAATGCTTCCTGGTGGCGCATGAGACAATAAATCTATGCAGTAGAAGAAGTTCAGACACACTCCTTTTCAAGATAGACTTTACTAAAGCTTTTGATACTGTAAACTGGGACTTTCTTCTACAACTTCTTAAGGCCAGAGGATTTGGACCATCTTGGTGTAGATGGATTGATATGATCCTCAGAACGGCGAAGTCTTCTATTGTCATCAATGGGGAGAGGGGCAGACAGATCAACTCCAAGTGCAGTCTCAAGCAAGGTGACCCACTATCGCCGATGCTCTTCATCTTGGTGGTGGATGTGCTAGCTCAAATGCTCTATTCTGGACAAAGGAATGGCACCTTCTCACAGCTACCTATCGGAGGCCAACTATCTAACCTCTCTGTCCTCCAATTTGCGGATGACACCCTTGATCTTCTGCAAAGGCGACGAGTAAGAGATTCTGAACCTCAAGATAACTCTGCAACTTTTTGCAAATGTCTCTGGGCTGGCTATAAACTTCAAGAAGTCTTCAATTGTTTATTTTGGTAAGTCACAGGCCAAGCTACATGCCTTCTCCACTATCCTCAAATGTAAGGAAGACAGCCTACCGTTCACATATCTTGGAATGCCTCTCTCCAAAGGCAAATTGAGCAAGCGATATTGACAACCTCTCATCCTTAAGATTGAAAGGAGACTCTCAGTATGGAAGGGTAAAATGCTTTCTAGAGGAGGCAGGCTGATCCCCATCAATGCCGTTCTGAGTGCTCTCCCCGTCTATTTTGCATCCTTCTTCAGGCTACCCCTATGGGTGATTAAACGAATAGACCAACTTCGTAGCAGATTTTTTTGGTGCGGGGCTGACACTGATGCAAGAAGCATAGCTTGCACAAATTGGCGCACCATCTGCCAACCTAAGGACCAAGGAGGTCTAGGTGTACTTGATTTGAAAGTCTTTATCGAGGCACTTCTTATGAAGTGGTGGTGGAACCTTCTATCCTCAGAATCTCTTGTGAGCCAAACACTTCACATCCTATACTATAGAAGATCTGCAAATGGCTTTATCTGTACGCCATTAGCATCGCAGTTTTGGAAAGGCATCTTCAGCCTCAAAGATCAATTCCTCATAAATGTCCACTGGGAACTTGGAAATGGCAACAATATCAAGTTTTGGCAATCTCGATGGGTAAATGGCCACAGCATTACCACTCTTTTTCTCTCCCTTGCTGCTGCAGCATGGAACCCTTAAGCTGCGGCTCTCTCACAAGGAACATGGATCAACGGTGTTTGGGAATGGCACCCACGGCTCAACTGCATAGCTACGCCGTTTATTCGTGAAGAGAAACACAACCTCCTTCAAGTCTTGAAGGATAAACAACCCTGAAGCATTGGCGACAAGCCAACATGGAGTCTAACTGCAGCAGGGACATACATAGTTAAATCAGCGTATAACTTCTTCATCATATCTGGAATGAAATCTCCTTTCTACAAGGCGACGTGGGCTTCGCCAGCTCCCCTGAAGTGCAAGATCTTTATTTGGCAATTGATTCGGGGACGACTCAATTCAAAGGACTTTCTACGATCAAAAGGGTGGTCGGGAGACACGGCATGCACAACTTGTGCGTGCCCTGTCGAAACAGTCTATCATATTTTCTTCACTTGCCCTATTGCATATGAAACCTGTAAGTTCTTCACTACGCTCTTTCCCATACAATCCATCCCCACCGACATGCACGACTGCTTTACTTCATGGTGTTTTGGCACACGGACACACAGACACATTTGGCACCTACTTACTATCGCAATTTGCAGGAGCATTGGCTTATTAGAAATGATTGTTTATTTTCTGCTAAATCACCTACAACTCATCGGATCATTTCTAATGCTATTTTCTGGTTTCGATCATGGATAGATGGGATCGGCAGTGAGAAGAGGAAGAAAGCTATGGAGAGAGAAATGGAGGAAGCTAATGTGCAAGACATACTACTCCACAAGGCTCTCATCCGCATTGGCCAGGCTGTGAGCGAGGAAGGATGCTGCTCAGGCTAGCCTCCTCATGAGGATATCTACTTTACAGTTTTTGATTCAACTGCACTTTGTATGGGTTGTCTTTTTTGGGGGCTTTAGCATGTCATCAGCCCGACTACTTCTTACTATCATGTTTTTGGTGATGTAGCACCTCGATCAAGGGTTCAGGTTAGCACACTGAACTAGCTTGATCAGCTTTTGTATTATGAACCTGTATCTATCTTTCCTTAATATATATTTTTGTAAGGTAAGGAATTACCCTACCTTTTCCCATAAAAAAAAAATTATAATGGGAGAGTTGGAGTTGTAATGTTGTCCATATACAAACCTGTGCGTTGCACGTGCAACTCCAACTCTCCCATTAATTACAATAAAAACAAACAAATAAAAAAATCCACATATTTAAAACGTGCGTCGCACGCGCACGACAATTTTACAATTTTTTTAGATACTAAACATACACATATATTGCACGTATACTTCAAATTCTACTTATAAACATATGCATTGCACTGACAAATTGTAGCTTTTCCTTCGAAATATTTTTATCAATTACGTGCAACGCATGTCCAACTTCAAAATTATTTCTTAATACGTAAATCGCATATGACAATTCTTCAACTCTTATCAAAACGGACATCGTACGTGAAAAATACTTGTTTATGTAACTCCTACATTTGTCGCTTTCTTTTTCTCATTATTCATTAAAGAGTAACAAAACAGAGTTTTAATCTTTAACGACAAACTGCATCAGAAAGATCATTACTATTTGTAGCTTGAGTTTCACGTGTATCTTGAAACAAACAATCAATCAATCAATTATAAACTATCACTGTATCACAAACAGTTTTAATTAGATTATTCAAATTGCAAGAGAGAACTCAGACTTAAACATCACAGAAATTGTGGGGTTATTCTCAAAGCATATTCCTATGTAGCTCGGTCTCACTACGGTTTACAAAGCGACGACACTACACATGGTACATGAAAAATTCAATTAATTGTATGTTGAAATAGGAAGCGCTGTTATGACTTTGAAAAAGAAGTACATGGCCGCCATAGCAGTTGAGCGTGTAGAAGCTAATAATTTAAGATTATGTGTAAAACTTAGAGCAAACGAAAGATAGGGGATTTCAGGTGATCAGAGATGCTTGGAAAGATAATTTGTTAGAGCAAACAGGATTGTGACATTCCAAGTATCAACTCTTATATTCTAAGAGCATTAGTCATCTTCACCCAAATTTTGGGTACTTGCAAATAGATATGGAAAAAAAATGATTTTGTTCTGCAGTCGTCGATTGTCAAAAATTGGGTACTGGTAAATTTCCAAATCTCAGACAAAAGACGAATTATCGTCTGAAGAAAAAAAAATCAAGTTTTTTTATAAATTATTGGAACGGACGGAAAATCTTTTCCCGTCCATCCAATTTTTTTAAAATAAAAAAAAATCAAAAAATCCCATGGATGGAATTCCTTCCCTCGTCCAAGGAATTAGGTGGGTTGTTTTTCATTTCATTTTATTTTATTTATGTATGGACGAAAATCGAATTACCGTCTCTACCATTTTTTAAAAAAAAAATCGGACAAAAAATTAAATTTCGTTCGATACTTCTCAGATTTGCCAAATTCTCTCCGACGAAGTTTTTTTCTTTCGTCTGATGCGACAGATGATAAATCCTTTTTTGTTTGCTATATTTTTCAAAATCTCAAATCGTCTGCTAAATTAGGCCGATCACTGTTCACCTTTTGGCCAACGACTACAGCGTCTTCATTCTCATTTTTTGAAAAATTTGAAAATTTAGAAGATGACTACAGATGCTCTAATTAGCCACTTCATTCCTTTGTTTTTTAACTTCAAAACACAGAGAGAGAGAGAGCAGGCTGCCCCCCTTCACCATAGGTAAGAACATCTCCAACGGCTAGCCAAAATGAAGAGGCATAGGCATATTTGAAGAGTCATGCTTATTTTGCATCTTCAACGGTAAGGCATAATAGCTAGGCATTTTGCCTAGTCATGAACATGAAGAGGCAAAATGGAGAGCAAGAGGCAAAATATAGAGGAAGAAGCATGGTTGAAGATGAAGCAAAATGGCTAGTTAAATTCACTAGATAAAAGCACCATTTGAATAATTTAACTAGCCATTTTAGTTAGTATGGTTGGAGATGCTCTATGTAGGAATCCGTAAAAAACAATCTTTACATGAATTGGCAGCTCAATCATAATTGACAACAAATCAATTACATGATTGATTAATATTCATATTAGACCAGACAACATCATAAACCTAAGGAGTCCTATAAATGCCATCCTTTTCTTATCTTTGGTTACTCAATTAGATAAAGGCAATTGAACATGGAAAAAGGAGAAACGGAAAAGAAAAGAAAACATGAGGCCCAGATATAAAATCGAAACTGATTTCTCTATTAATGTTCTGGAACTGCTATAATGATTTTAGTAGGGGTGGCATTCGGGCCACTCGGGCCGGGCAAGGCCGGAACTACTCGGGCTTTGCCTGGTCCCGAGCCGGGCTCGAGGGCTTCGCAGGCTGGACCTGGCCCCATGGGTGGGGGTCGGGCCGGATGGTTTTTTAGTATAATTTTTTTTAAAGGAAGATGAAAGATCAAGTATTAAATTGTAATTTCATAACAATTGCAAAGAACTAATAAATAAAAAAAATTAAAATCAAATTTAAATTGATTTAATAAATTACAAATTGTTAAATAAAATGAAGTACATGAATAAAATTTCATACAAATTAAATCAAATAACAAAACAAGGAATTTATTTGAATTTAGAGATCGAGATGGCCTCTATTTAGATTGAAGAGAAGACATTGGATTATTGTCGTGTACTTCTACTTAACCTAAATATAGAATCTTATCCTCATAAATTTTCCAATTACTTACCATATATTGTACATAATTTTAATGTAAATCGACTAAATCTAATTGTTCATTCATCGCTACTTGTTGAGCCAGCTTGTGCTTCAAGTAATGACCTAACTTTCTAGTGAGCAGGCCTACTCGAAGGAAAATTTTGGGTCCTCTCTTCCACTTTCATCCGATCTTCGGTGCATACTAGCATTTTCAAATTTTTGGCTGTCAATCGATTCCTATTCGGGCTCATTATCCTGCCACCAAGAGAAAAAACACTTTCCGATGCAACGATTGACACCGATGTTGTTAGAAAATCTCTAGCCATACGAGAAAGAATATTAAAAATAACTTCATTGCTCTTCCAAAACTGTAACACATCTACTACATCTTCAATAGAACTTTTTGCATTATACCAATTCAACTCATTTGATGAATTGGTTCTTGGTTTTTTTGATTTAATAAGATTTTAAACACTACTAGTTGCATGACTCTTTCCTTTTGCTAATATGGAGAAAGAAGAAGAAGAATCAATATTTTGTGTTTCTGTTCGTGTAGTGTTAGATGAATAAAGTCTATCATAAGTATCATATAACATAGTCAAAATATGCTCAAATTGACGAATAAAAACAACATGATCAAAATCTTATATTGCATCCTACGTGGCATAAGTGTAAAAAATTTCAATTAAATTTTTTTTCACATCTAATTTAATCATGAGATTTATTACACTAGCTACACAATATAATATAGGAAGTGGATGAAAATATTTTAAAATTTTAATATATGCCGCATTAACCATATCCCCAATAAAAGGGTTAGTTTGCAAATCTTTAATTGTTGTTATCATAGTGACAATTTCAAATAAATACCACCAGATGTAGATATATATGTTTTTGAAAATTGCAATATAGCATCGTTAAAAGGTTCTAAAAATTTATACAAACTATCGGCAAAAAACAAAAAATCATCATCTAACATATAATTTTGCATACCCATTGCAACACAAAAATCTTTAAGATTAAAATGATAATGAAGACAAATACCTAATAAATCAAATGTAGAATTCCAACGATGTCTAACATCTTTAGGAAAACGTTATATACAATTCCCCTAAGTTTACACTAATCATGAAAAGTTGATATATTGGACCACTCAATGTAATATAATGAACACAATCTCTCATTGCATCAAGTTTATCATTTCCATATTTTAGTGCATCTTGTACACAAAGATTTAAAATATGACAAGCAACCTAACATGAAAAATTTCTGGTTCTATAGGATCTAAAGTAATTTTCAAACTATCAATTGCCTCAGTATTATTGGAGGCGTTATTAAAATCAATAGCAAATACTTCATCATAAATACCAAAATTATTACATGCTTCCTTAATATGTGTGGCTATAATTTCACCCTTATGTGGGTACCTAACAAATCTAAATGAAATTATCCTTTTTTGAAGTACCCAATCCGAATCTATCCAATGACATGTTACACACATCATTGGAACGCCATTTACTCCTACCCACCCATCCAATGTCAAAGAAACTCTAATATTTAATAATACTAGTGTTACTATCAAAAATTCCTTAGTCTCATTGTAAACAAATTTATAATCACTCTTAACTACATTCCTAGCAATCGTTTTATAATTGGGGTTCAAGGAGGTTTGTGCAAAAGTCTCTACATACCTACTTTCACCAAACGAATATGGTAATTCACCCCTAATTATTAACTTAGCCATTTCCCTACGAACGATATCGTAACTGTAGCTATGACTATCTACTTGACCGGTTCTATGATGTATTTTTTGTTGTGTGAGATTGTCTTTTGAAAATTCAGGTTGACATTTGTTTAAATGACGTTGAAGTGTACCTGTTCCCGATCCTATTTTAAACTTATATGGTGTTTGACACTTCTTACATATTTTTAGTCATACACTCTTATCATTTTGTGAAGGGACAAAATTGAAATAATTGTATACTTCGAAAGTTGTCGCTCTTGTTTTACGGGTTACAGAAAGATCTTATTCCGATGGTTGTGGTTCTACATGATATTCTATTTCTATAGGATTTGAGTGTGTTTCATTCAAATCGGAAAAATCGGGAAAACTATCATAATTCATAAATGTTTCTTCACTATCTATATATGAAATTGGAATGGAAGGAATGTGATGACTAGTGGACTCTTGACTACTATGTCTACCACCGCGTGATCGATTAGAAGCCATTTAAATATTATAAACTAGTTTATGTGTAGTTAGAGAGAAAGCATGTGTACATTTTAAAATTTAAATTAAAAGAAACAACTAAATGTATGGCAACTAATAATTTAAAACAACAAAATTAAATAAAGAGAAACAACAAAATTCAAAGCGAACAACAATCTATCTCAACTAAAAAATAACAATAATAACAAAAACTAGTGAGTAGTGTATGTATGTTTACCACTTTACCAATTTATAAATAAAATCTAAAAAAATGAGAGGAAGAAGTTCAAGAAAACCCAAACTAATTAAGAGATATAGATGAGAATAATCAACTATGTTAAATCTACAAATTAAACATATACTAAAATACTGTATGAGTGTTTGAAGTTTGAAGAATGAAAGTTGAGAGAGTTGAGACTTGAGAGCTTGTAGTAGTATTGATTGTTGTTATTGATCACTTGATTGTTGTTGATTGTTGATCTTTGCAAAATGTAGAGAGATTTGATCCTTGCAAAGTTGAGAGATGTGATGTTGATTGTTGTTGATTGTTGATCCTTGCAAAGTTGAGAGAGTGTTGATTGTTGTTGATTGTTGATTTGAGAGATAGTAGAGAGATTTGAGTTAATTAGTGAAGAAAGATGACAGAAATGATGTGGTATATATAGAATATGCAATTTTTTTTATTTCCTAAAGTACCCCCAAAACTAGCTAGTATAGATCTGTTGGGGGGCAATTTGGTCATTTTAATATTTTTTTAATTCTGAACCCAAAAAAAATAATTAATTAATTCCCAACGGTTGGCTCGGACCAACCTGGGCTCGGGCGGGCCTGTCCCGGTCCTTAACTGGGTCATACCTAACCGGGCTATTTCGGAAAAATTGTGAACCGGACCAGCCCTGGGTTTGGGGGCCGATCCCGGGTTGAGCCCACCTAACTGGGGGCCGGGCCGGGCCTTGGCCCGGACCTGTTGCCACCCCTAGGTGTTTGGTAGACATGAAGATTCTTGTAGAAAATAAAATATTTGGAAAAAAAACAACGTACATTTGTATACTTTTCTCTCCATTTTCACTTCCGCCTTTTTCCCTCCGAAAACACTGACATAATACTATTCACGAATATTTAAATCTTTATTTCTCGCACTCTCTTCAATCCTGAACTTGCTTTTGTCTTCTATATAATTTACATAATCATATTTAAACCAATCAACCCCCCCCCCCCCCCCCCCCCCCCCCCCCCCGGCCGATATAGGACTTTATATAATTTACATAATCATATTTAAACCAATCAACCTCCTCCCCCCCCCCCCCTTTGGCCGATATAGGACTAAAGTCCCCACATATAAATACAACAGTTTAAGCTTCGTTTTTTTTAAGTTCTCAGTTTTTTTTAGTTTCGGTTTTTTTAAGGTCTCGATTTTTTTTAGTTTCTTTTTTTGTTTAATTTAATTAAGATCAATTTATTTTAATTAGTTTAAATCATAATTAATTGAGATTAATTTTAAATAAAACCAAGAGTTAAAAAATATCTTAAATTACTTTCGCTATAATATTTTTACAACTCAAACAAACCTAATCTTTCATGTAAAACTATTCTGCTACAGTAAATCTACAGTCAACCAAACCACTTTTTAAGAACTTATTTTCACATATTTCTTTTATCTACAGTAATTTTCATAGTTTGGAAATATTTTACACCAAACCAAACACCCCCTTAGTGTACTTAGATGAGGTGATTTTTTCATACAAAAAAGTTGTTGACAGACATACGGTGAGATCCACAATGGATGATCGACATCATTTACATGTTATAACTATTTAAGAATCTAAAATTATGATAAAAATCTAAAACTATGATATTCAAATTCAGATTTCTGAGCACATTAAGTATCATATTCTTAATTATACATGATATATATTAGTTTCCCTTTATATTCTTCAAATTAAGCATTACTAATTGATGATATAGCTCAAATAGTCTAACTGATGATATATCTCTCATTCTTAATGATGTTATCAATTCTTAATTATACATGATAAGAGCATCCACAGTCGTTGAAGCCAAATTTTGGATAAATAGCATTTGAGAAATAGGAAAAAAAGAATGTTGCTGCAGTCGTTAAAAGCTATTTTCGATCGGTCGTTTGTTTTTGTTTAAACGACGGAAGATTATCTTGCGTCAATCTGTTACGACGGTCGATAATATACCGTCGTTGACCTATTTTTGTTTATATTTTTTTTTTTTTTAAAAAAACCCAACGCACGGTGCATTATGCGCCGTCAATCTGAAGCAACGGTAGGTTATGTGCTGTTGGTTGACCGGCTTTTAATTTTTTTTTTTTTTTTTTTTTAATAAAAACCCAACGACGGTGCTATATGTCCCGTTAATCTAAACGCACGGTCGATAATCTGCCGTGGGTTGACCGGCTTTAAATTTTTTTTTTTTTTTTTTTTTTTTTTTTTTTTTAAGGCACTAGAAGACAAAAAATAATTAAAAAAAAAAAAAAAAAATCAAGAAGAAGCCTGGGACGGTACATAATGTACCGTCATTTATGTGGTGAGGTGTAGAAGATGTTGACAGGTTTGGGTTTTTTTTTTTTTTTTTAAGGCACTAAACAACAAAAAAAAAAAAAAAAAAACTAAAAAAGGCCTGGGACGGTTCAATATGAACCGTTAATTAGGACGGACGGTGTTTTATACACCGTCCCTGTTTAAAAAAATTTTTTTAAAAAAAACGCACAGACGGTTAAATATGCACCGTCATTTTGATCGGACGGTTGATTATCTTGCGTCTGTTGAATTTTTTTTTTGTTTTTTTTTTTTTTCAAAAATTGGTTAATCATTGGCTAACGTACTTTTTGTACGAAACGGAGGATTATCTTCCGTCAATTAGGACGAACGGTTGATAATCTTGCGTCCTCTATATTTTGGAAATAGCCAAACCGTCTGCTATATTTGGCAGCGCACTGTTCATCGTCAACCCAAATTTTGGGTATTTGGACGACGAGTGCAGTGCGTTTTTTTCCAAATTTTCCAAATTTTGGGTATTTAGCCCACGACTGTGGATGCTCTAAGTGTAGTTTATTTGGGTCAACGGTGTAATCCTGCAAATACAATAGTTGTTTCCCTGGGAGAGAAAGATCAAAATAAGATCCAATGCATTTACGCTCGAATTCGAATTGGGTTGAAGAGCAACCAAATAATGACTAGTATTATACACGTGGGGAAAATTGGGGGAATGAAAAGGGCAAAAATATATATATATATATCTATCAGCACGTGCGTTGCACGGATTGGGTTAAGGACAAATTACACTAAGGCCTTCACCCATTATAGTAGTCATTATAGTAGTAGAGATAGAGATATTTGTGGCACTAGTACGTAATACACTATTATGAACCCCTTTAAGTCAATTATGATTTATGAGTACTACTGGACCATGTTCCACGTACATAGTAGTAGACTCTTAGTTGTTGTAGTCAATGACATTTATGTGGGCGAAGTTTAAGGCTGTCTCATCGGAGGAGTAGACAAGTTTCTTGTTGAGACTGATTCTAAGAGATTAATGCTCTTGGTGTGACAGGGATTGCTTCATACAAACCCTGGTAATTTTGTAGCTGGAAATTTGAGGATATTAACACACGATTGAGTGTTAGACAACATTGGGGTTAATTAAAATGACGAGATATTCTTAATTATCTTTTCACGTTTTGATAATTCTTCTTTGTTGGCGGAACTTTGATTAGAACTGAGAAGATACGCATATGTTTTATAAATTGCTATTCGCAAACTTAAGGCCGAATTTCTGGAATTTGTTCCATCATTACATTTAAAAGATGAAAAATGACCCTCTTGCGTAGTGCATGACTCTGAATTTTTGACGTGATTTTTTACCCACATAAATGTCATAAATTAGAACATTATTAATATGAATCAAACATATTGCATGTGGGTCAAGTCGGATTACCATTCAAGCATATTAGAGTATTACAGGGGTGTATTGGATTGGAATTTGAAAAGAATTTAAAAGAACTGAGAATCCCAGTATTTAAAGGATTTATGAGGAATTCACCTAAAACTTTGACTGGGATTTATAAGGATTTTAAAATAGTTTGATGGAATTCTTATTATGAATTTGATGGAATTTGAAGGAATTCGATGAAAATAAACTTTCAATGTTTCTTTTCTTCTCGGTGAGTGATGCATGTCTTCTATTGCAACCTATTAAAATGGGAAAATGAAACTCTTCCCCTCTTCTCAAACTTTAGTTGGAGGAGTTGGGCTGAGAGTGGGGGTTTATATAGACCAGTGTGCATAGATTTTTGTTTTCTGGATGACAATGCCTTGGATTCGTTATATTCAATATAATGATTATGTTTTTCTTTGCAGGTTAATGCCAGTGGGCATTTTTGTGGTGTTGCTGAGATGATTGGCCCTGTCGACTTCCACAAAGACCTGGATTTCTGGCTGCAAGATAAATGGACTGGTAGCTTCCCTGTCAAGTGGCACATAGTAAAGGATATTCCCAACTCAAGTTTCTGGCACATCATATTGGTGAACAATGAATATAGACCTGTGACTAGTAGCAGAGATACCCAAGAGGTAAGTTCATATTTTTTAGTTCTGTACCATTTTCTTGCTTCACTTATTGCTTGAGAGATACAGAACTTAATATTATTTTCATGTAAAGTTTGGCAACATTATACTTCAGAAGCTTTTGTAGTTTTGTAATGCCAAGAGAGAGATGTGGGGTCTATGAGGCCTAAACATATTGACTATGCAGGGTATTTAGTGTCATTGAAACTCTTCAATGGCATGTGGATAAAGCGAAAAGTACACACAGAATGGCTAGTCGATGTTTTTAATTTGGCTGCTGGTGTTTAGTTATGTTTTGGCTCAAATTTAGTGAACTTCATACTTTTGGCAATCTTAAATGCCTTCATTTTTTGCTTACATTCTTCTTCTGCTTCTGTGCAGGTCCTGTACCTACCTGGCATTAATATGCTGACTATTTTCAAGAATACCCCTTTGAAGACGTCATTACTGGATGCTTTCATGTTCTATGAAAATCGCCAGAGGAAAATGCAGGAAGAAAAATCCATACTTGGACTAAAAAGATACGACAGCTCTGGTTCTTTACCAGCAGTAAGTACATCCGACAAACCTGTTCGTGCAGTCAATCAGCCTGCAATTGCCAGTGGACTAGAAGCCGATGTTAATGCTCGTAATCTTGAATCAAATGAAAGAACACCAGTTGATCACACCGGCAATGAAGACGAGAAGGCAGAAAGTCAATCCAACGATATAGTCAACCAACCTGCGAAAATTAATGCTGACATTGCAAATGATGCCAGTCTTCCGCAGAAAAATTAAACTGATCAACGGGAACTGATCATCTGTAGTTTCTTTTCTCCTATATAATAAACTATACTCATAACCATCATTTTTTCCCTCTTATTGGCCAGGATTGTGAATAGTTCTCTGCCAATCATTCTTATCGAGGGCACATCCAATACCTCAAGTGTTTTTAAATTGACTTCCGTACACGTATCAGTGAATTCGGTCGCCATAATTAGGTATGCAAGTTTATTAATACAGAAGTGTCAACTTCATGATTAGATAATGTTATTTATATAATGTTTCATAACCATCTACTTAATCTAAAGTACAACACTTGGTCTACATCTGAAAAATGTTAAACTGTAGAATTATATTTTGTAATTAGTCGTGTTGCTTGAGCTGTCCCTAATACTCAAAACTCTTTGATATTGTTATATAATCTTATCTTATATAGTCTTTCAAATGTCATTACCCTTTGGAAGCTTATACTTCAGCTTATATTACCCTTTGCAGATTACAATCATATTACAATCACTATACTTCAGCTTATACTATGAAGCAATTTGGTAGTTTACAATCTGCAAAACCCCCAGGTAATTTGTCCATTATGTCAAAGATCAGTTTATTTCTCTTTGGTTTTCCTGGTGCTAAATTAAATACAATCTAGATTTAATTTATTCTATTAAAGTTAATGTCAAACTTGAATGATGTGAAGCATGCGACACAACCCAGTTAGCTTTTCAGTTCAACTAATATCAACAAGTAGGATATTTGTTCCTCTTTTCAGCAGAGACTATTCATCACTTAACTTACATGAAACTCTTCATAATATAATTTGTGCCAAAAACAACAAAGCTTCTTATAGCTGACCCCATTTAATAAAAAGCCTAGTACAATAAAGCTTCATATCAACAGTTATAATCTGTCTTATTATTGGTTAACTATACATTACGCATGTTACAACCACTGTCCTAATTCATTTTGTAAAAAGTACACATTAACTACTACAGAACCAAGGTTTATCATCGAATTTTGCAAGGTCTGACGCATGTCGGGCACACATATCCGACACAGCACATACTATTTGATGCAGTTATCCAAAAGTTCCCCCGTATCAGTGTGCCATGTCAACATGTCCAGGTTCATGCTTAGCTCCAATGTCATCAGGGCTATAATAATAATCCTTTATGTAAAGTGTCATAATAGAAAGATGGATGAAATTGTATGGCTTAAAACCTGCAGATTGTATCTATTTCAGATTGTATCTATTTCTATGGCTTAAAAAGCAGATTGTATCTATTTGTACCTATTTCTATGGCTTAAAACCTGCAGATTGTATCTATTTCAGATTGTATCTATTTCTATGGCTTAAAAAGCAGATTGTATCTATTTGTATCTATTTCTATGGCTTAAAACCTGCAGATTGTATCTATTTCTATGGCTTAAAACCTGCAGATTGTATCTATTTCAACCTGCAGATTGTATCTATTTCAATGGCTTTAAAAATGTGATTGAAACTTGCAGATTGTATCTATTTCAATGGCTTTAAAAATGTGATTAAAACTCTAAAATTTACCTTCTTCTCCTACCACTACAACTAATTCACAAGTGACTAATACAGCAATCAAGATTGCCAAATATCCATGTATTCCATATGAACTAGCATTCGAAGTCAGCATGCACTCTTATAACCGTGTATGAGATAGAAAAAGGCAAAAAAATTCAATGGTATATCATAAATGTGCCATGTTGAACATTACATGCATCTTTTGAGAAAAACTAATAAAGCATTCAGTCATACTGAGCATTCAGTCATACTGACTCTAGATAGATTCGGTTCATGTAATTTCTTTGCTCATCTTTGACTCCCATCAGCAATTGCATTTGTCCACATATCTGATGCAATACTAGCAATTACTTAATACTAGCCCACCAAATTATTCAAAAAATCCACCAAAAATAAATCGTTCTTCAAAATTCGTGCAAAGCAACGAAAACCCATTACTAACCCACCAAATGCAGTTTGATTGAACGACGAAGATCAATTTTTTAGGTTTTCAATTGAGCGACGGATTAATAGAAATAAGAGAAAACCCATTTATTGAAAAACAAAGGAAGGAGAAGAAGTGAGTAATGGCAGGAAACAGCAACGTCGAAGTGGTGGGTCCGGCGATCGGAATCGACCACGGAACGACGTACTCCTGTGTCGGAGTTTGGCAGAACGACCGCGTCGAGATCATAATCAATGACCAGGGCAACCGCACCACCCCCTCCCGCGTTGCCTTCGCCGGTGATGCGGCCAAGAACCAGGTCGCCGGAAACCCTACCAACACCGTCTTCGTTGGATGCGGCCAAGAACCAGGTCGCCGGAAACCACGTCGAGTTCTTTGTTTTTTGGGTGTGAATAAGGGAGAATTTTTTTTTTATTAGGTTTTCAATGACGAAAGATGGTGTGGTGTTGGGAAAAAATATACAAAATCTGGGATGCAAAATCAAGCTAATAAAAAAATATACAAATAAATTAATACCTTCACAAGAGAGGTGGATGCAACTAGCCGTGGGAAGGAAGAACTGAGGAAGGGAAGAACGTGAAAGTTTCTACAGAGATGGTGAGAATTGTAGAGGGTATTGGTATTTATAGCTCACACCCTAGATTCCATCTAAATCCTGCAAATTCTCAATTCTACCCAAATCAATAATTTTTTGAATACACCGAGAATTAAATTGGGTAATTTAAAATCTCAATTGAATACACCGAGAATTAAATTGGGTCATTTAGAATCTCAATTGAATACACTGTGACTTTTATAAACTCCTTTAAAATCCTAATTGAATACACTAGGATTTTAACATTCTTTTAAATTCTTTTCAAATTCCAATCCAATACACCCCTGTTAGACTCTTCCTTGTTCTAATTTATGACATTTACTGTGTGGGCAAAATTCTCGGCTGATTCATCGCAGAAGAAAGTTCCCGATTGAGATTGATTCTAACAGACGAGTGCGCTTGCTCTTGTTGAGTCAGGGATTGCTTCAAACAAAGTGTTTATTTTTTCTTTCTTTTTTTTTTCTTTTTCTTTTTGTAATATGGAAAGGAACTCCAACCAAAATCTCTAATCGAAGGGGGTGTCAGGTCCGAGTTCTCACTACGTCATATTTTTTTACATTTAAATTTTTAAATTATATTAAATGTGCATCACACGTGTAAATTACTATCTATTTATCTATCTATATTTTTTTTTGAAGGGAAAAGGTAGGGTAAGTCCCTACCTCACATGATATATATAAAAGCGAAGATATAGAGTTTGGTTACAAGAGCAGACCATGTAGCCTCTGCCTAGCACTAAGACCCTGGTCTGTAAGTACACACCGGCCGTCTGCACCCGGCCCAAAAAGTCTTACCCAAAACAACAAAAACAACTAATTATAGAAACCCACGCAGGGGTTTTAAGAAACTTCATTAAGCAGCCATATAGTTTACCAAGAGCAGCTACCCTCCTCACTTGCTGACTGGTCAGCATGCCCCATTGTCCCATGTAGCAACAGTTCAAGTGCATTTGCATCCGTTAATTCTTGCTCAATCTTCTGGCGCTTCTTTTCGCTGCCGATCCCATCTAGCCAAGATTTAAACCAAAAAATTGCATTAGAAATAATCTGGCGAGAGGAAGAGAGCTTTGCAGAGAAAGTAGAGTCATTTCTAGCAATCCAGATACTCCAGCATATAGCAATAGATAAGAGATGCCAAGTGTGGTTGTGCGGCGGGTTACCGAGGCACCATGATGCAAAACAATCAAAAACAGTCGTGGGCAGTGAATGTATGTGAAAAATTGCAGTGAAGAAGTGCCAGGTCTCTAATGCTACTGGGCAAGAGAAGAAGATGTGGTAGGTCGACTCAACAGGAAATGCGCAAGTTGCGCATTTCGTGTCGCCCGACCACCCTTTGTGGCTCATGAACTCCTTGGAGTTAATACGGCCCAGACTCAGTTGCCATATGAATACTTTGCACTTTAGTGGCGCCGATGATGTCCAAATAGCCTTGAAGAAAGGTGATCGCATGCCAGAGAAGATGAAGAATTTATAAGCTGACTGTACCGAGTAAGCTCCAGTGGGTGTTAGACGCCACTTCGGGGCATCCCTGTCCTGAGAGGGGCAAAAATCTGCAAGTGCTAGGAGGAGGCTTTGCTTCTCAGTTTGGAGAGCTTGCGAGGTGGTGCGGTTGAGACTTGGGTGCCAATTCCAGATCCCCTGAATCCAAGAGCCCTGTGATGAAGCCGTAGCATTGATATTCCATGCTGCTGCAGTGAGCGCGGGGTATAAGGTGGTTATGCTATGCTCATTAAGCCATCGGGATTGCCAAAAGGCGATCCTCTCACCATTGCCAAGCTGCCAATGGACATTTATAAGGAACTGATGCTGCAAGTGGAAAATGCCTTTCCAGAAATGTGACGCCGATACTGGACAAACGAAGGATTGTGAAGAACTTTTATAGTACAAGTCTTGGAGAGTTTGGCTGACAAGAGAGTCTGATGAGTAGATATTCCACCACCATTTCATCAGCAAGGCTTCGTTGAAAACTTTTAGCTCCAAGACTCCAAGTCCCCCCTGGTCTTTAGGCTGACAGACTGTGCTCCAATTCGCACAGGCAAGGCCCCTCGAGTCTTTGTCCTCCCCGCACCAAAAGAATCTGCTACGTATCTGATCAATGCGCTTAATGACCCATTTCGGAAGGCGAAAGAAAGAAGCAAAGTATACGGGTAGGGCGCTAAGAACTGTATTGATGAGGACTAGCCGCCCCCCTTTAGAAAGCATTTTACCTTTCCATACCGATAAGCGCCTTTCAATTTTGATGATGAGTGGCTGCCAATGTCGCTTGTACAACTTGCTTTTGGAAAGAGGCATGCCAAGATAATTTAGAGGGAGACATTCCTCCTTGCAGCCTAGGATGGTGGAGAAGGCATGTAGCTTGGCCTTAGAGCGGCCAAAATAAACCACAGCAGATTTGGAAAAGTTAATTGCTAAGCCAGAGGTGTTTGCAAAGAGCTGGAGGGCAATCTTGAGGTTCAGAATCTCTTGCTCATCACCCTTACAAAAGATCAATGTATCATCGGCAAATTGGAGCACCGAAAGTTGGGATAAAAGACCTCTGATCGGCAGCGGGGAGAAAGTGCCGTTACTTCTTCCTAGCTGCAGCATTTTGGCCAAGACATCTACCACCAGAATGAAGAGCATCGGAGATAAGGGGTCGCCATGTTTTAGTCCACGTTTGGAATTGATTTGCCTGCCTTTCTCTCCATTAATGATGATGAAGGATTTGGCTGTAGTAAGAATCATCTCTATCCATTTGCACCACCTCGGCCCAAAACCCCTAGCTTTAAGCAATTGAAGTAGGAAATCCCAACTCACAGTATCAAAAGCTTTAGTAAAATCAATTTTAAAGAGTAAGGTGTCAGAATTACCCCTGCTGCAGAGATTAATAGCCTCATGTGCTACAAGGAAGCAGTCTACAGTCGACTTGCCTTTCAAAAAAGCACTTTGGGAAGAAGACACCAGAGAGTGAAGGAGAGGGCTAAGCCTGTTGGCAAGTATCTTTGTGAAGATCTTCAGGGAGCAATTGAGGAGACTGATGGGCCTATAGTCAGTCACTAAGTTTGCGCCATCACATTTGGGAATGAGGATGATATCGGAGTAATTGAGGCGCCCAATATCCGTATCACCGCTATGGACTGACTGTATCATATTGAGCAAATCCTCCTTGATTGTGTCCCAACAGTTATGATAGAAGCTCATTGAGAAGCCGTCAGGGCCCGGTGCTTTATCACTACTCATGTCAAAAACTGCCTTTCGCAGCTCTTCAATAGAAACTGGTTCCTCAAGATGGTGCAGGCTAACCACATTTGTGGGGTAGAGGGAAGGCCAGTCAATGCTGAAGTCGGAGATGGTGGCAGATCCACATATAGCTTGAAAGTGTGTCTCAAAAGCTGTTCTGATGTCTGCAGGGTTGGTTGTGGAGGAATGATCAATGCGGAGACTGTGAATGTAGTTTCTTCTTCGTCTACCATTTGCAATGGAGTGAAAAAATTTGGAATTTGCATCGCCCTCTTTGATCCACTGCACACGGGATCGCTGCCTCCAGTATACTGTCTCTTCCTTGATCAGGTTCTGAAGTTCAGTCTGAGTGGTTTTGAGGGAGGGGGGGAGAAGGCAGGGACTCAGCCTCAATCTCAAGCTTGAGGAGGAGTTCTTGAAGTTGCTTCTTCCTTGCAGGAATAGAGCCCATGGTGTCTGAATGCCACTTCCGTATGCGTCTTCTGAGTAGGCCTAGTTTGGCAGAGAATACATCAACTGGGTTACCCTGGCAGTGGAAATGGCGCCACCAATTGTTGACTTCTGTTGTAAAAGAAGGTTGCAACAGCCATGACTTTTCAAATCTGAAACGGGAGGCACGGTGATGGAGTGCCAAAGTGTCGAGGATGATGGGGCAATGATCAGATGAAAACCTTGGAAGAGAGGATTGGATACAGTCAGGGTAATGCCTATCCCACGCGGCAGAGATGAGGAATCTGTCAAGCCTAGCCATGATGGGAGTATCACGCTGATTTGTCCAAGTGTATTTCCTTCCTGCCAGTGGAAGATCAATCAGTGCAAGATCTTGGATAACTTCACGGAAGCATTTCATGTCTCTAGAAGAGCCTCGACCACTAGATCTCTCTGAATCAGAAATAGTAACATTAAAGTCGCCACATAGGATCCATGCATCATGGAGAGATGGTCGCCTTTGCTTGATTTCATGAAAGCATAATTCCCTGTCATCGAGCTCAAACGGTGCATAGACAGATGTAATGGACCATATCTCATCGGAGCATCGGCTCTTGAAAGAGGCTGAGATGGAGAAAATATCACAGGTAGAGTAGGTGCATTCGAGGAGGTTGTCATTCCAGCCTAACAGGATGCCGCCACAGCGCTGGATGGAATCAAGATGAATCCACTTGGTAATGATAGTGCCACCTACTGAAGAAAGTTTGTTGGGAGTTGGCATACACAACTTCGTCTCTTGCAAGCATACTACTTGGGGGGAACAGCTGCGAATACCTTCTTTGATAAAGGAGCATTTTGTAGGGTTGCCTAAACCTCTGACATTCCAGCTTACAATCTTCATGAGTGAAATAATTAAACAGCACAAATAAAACTAAAGATTAAGTCCCGAAGCACACTGGGCTTCTCTCCTAAGCTTGGACAGAGGGTCCTTGCTGATCAGTGTGAACAGCGAGGGCCTTCTGAGCATTCGTGATGTTGTGCACCGAGTGTGGCCCCTTAGCCTCCACTCCGATTGATTCAGCTACCTCTAAAATGTCTTCACTAGAAAGTAAAGCAAAAGGGTTCTGATGCAAATTTGTAACTGAGGCAGCTGAAGAAGCTGTACCTGAGGTCTTCTTCTTTATGGTTGAGGAGAGGTGTTTCATGAATGGCCTGGAACATTGTAGCTTGGATACTGATCTGGCTCTCTTCTGGCGCTTTGAAGGCCCGGCAGAGAAGCCAGGAGGCAGGGCAGAGGATGAGTTGGAGGCTTGCTTGTGAGGTTTTTGCATGAGAGATCTAGTGCGAAAGCTTGTATTGCCCAAGGTAGATGTGCCGGCACGGAAAAGCCCTTGAAAGTTACCATGCAACTTATCAGACTCTGCTTGGGACTGGATAGGGGATGAGTCTTTAACAGCGGGAGCAATATCATCAACAGTAAGCTTGATCTTGGAGTATAAGGACAGGGGTAGCAAGACTTTGCTGCCATTCCAAAGAAGCTCACGGACTTCTTCACAAGACTCTTCATGTACGGAAGGAGATTTGTTGTCAGGTACAAACGGTTGGATTGGGGGGGCCTGCTTGTTGTTGCTATCAGATGATTCGTTGAGGGGGATAAACATAGTAGCTGATTTGTTGGGATCAGGAATCAAAGGGGGGACCTTCGGTGATTGTGGGGTCGGATTTTGGGGGATTTGTGCATGCATGCAGCTCGCCAAAGGGGGAGATAATTGAGGAGCCAACTTTGGGAATAATTCAAAAGTTCCGCCAACTGGCTTAACCGTCCCCGAATTTTGCGCTTCCGAAACTGCAGGGATTTGCTGACCTGGCACCGGTGAATGCGGCACGTTGGAGGGGCCTCCCACCTCCATCACTCTAGCGCTTTCCGGCACCTTCGGACGCCAGAAGCTGGCCGATGCACCGGAGGACCTCGCTGTAGCAAAAGTTGAACTTTCCCGCTATGGACATCATCAACTGCAATTGGATCACTAACGAGCAGGATCGGCACCTCATGAGTGATACGCTCAAGGTTCCAAGGGACAGTGAACCGGATGCGGAGGGTCTTGGGAATGAGCGTTATGTCCACCACCTCAATAAGGACGAGGGCCTGGTCTCTGGTTCTGGCTTCGAGCATTTCTTTGCTCAAAGTAACCAGCTTTGCGAAAGGCGAGATAAGCTTCTCCATTGATTCCTGGTTCCAATAGTGGAAAGGCAAGAGGGGGAGGTTGATCCAGACAAAGGATGGCTTAGGCCTGAGTTTTGCTCCGAACTCCATAGACCATGGGGAGAACGTAGCGGTGAAGCCAGAGAAACTGAAGACTCCGTCCGCTATCGCACTCTCCGCTTCAGTGGCTGTTGGGAACTGGACATGGTAGATACCCTCGCTCACACGTTGCAGCGTCCACCATCGTCTGGATCTACCCCATGCAAAGTTGAAGGCACTCTCCAGTTCCTTGGTGAGAGGGATGCGGCGGGGGTTGATGAGATGGAGAAATGCACTGGCATGCAGGGCAGGCAGAGCCTGGGCTATGGCGGTATTGTAGGGCAGATCAATCTCCATGGACTCGACTCTGTTGTTAATGGGGCAGTCTTTGACCTTGTGGCCGAATTTCTTGCAATTAAAACAGTGGAAGCCGTAGATGCGGCATTCCCTAGTGGTGTGGTCGCCGGCACCGCATTTGAAACAGCGTCTCTCCATTTTCTTTGAGGGATTTGGGTTGGTGGTGGAATGTTTTTTGTGAAGAGAGTGGGGTTTTGGGGAAGGTTGGAAGACAGGCCTAGGGTGAAGAGAGGAGTTAATGCCTGGGTGGATGATGGGACGGGTTGGAGTGACGGCTGTGGGGTGCGGAATTCGAAGAGGCAACTGCAGAGAGTCATGATGGCGGTAGGGTGGTGGTTGGCGAAGCACCTGAGCGTAAGATTTGCTCAGATCCCTAGGGAAGAAGGCAGTCTCTCTCCTCACCCCTCTCTCCATTCGCTCTCCCCGAAGAATTTGTTCAGTTTAGTTCAATACCCGTTTATCATAGTACCATTTATCTATCTATATATCTATATATCTATAATATAATCTCTAATATTATAATGGGAGAAGGCCGTAGTGTCATTTGTAAATCTATCTACGCATGTGACGCACGCACATAACTAATATGAAGGGGCTTTCAGGTTGGAGTCCTCACTACATCAGAATTTTTATTTTTTTAAAAAATTATTATTAATACGTGCATTACCCATGCATAACTAATATAAAAAATATCTCAAGTTCGAGGTCAGACTACATCAGAATTTTTTACTTTAAAAAATATATATTTAGTAAGACGTGTGTTGCCGCTGAAATCGGTGTGGGGGCAAACAGATAGATTTGTGGATTGTTTGGGATGTTGAATAGCTAAATCTGAAGCCTTTCTGCCAGAGTTTGACCGTTATCTCCCGCCGTTGACCTGCAAAAAGTGCGAAATACCGGGATTGATCCCGGCGACGCACCCTCCGACGCTTAAGTCAGTAATTAGAAAAATTATGAATGAGCTTTTACTGGCAAATGATTGATTGCCTGTTAACAGTGGGGGATGGGGGGTATTTATAGCCGCCTTAGGGTCCAGTTTCGGGATAAGATCAAATCCCTACTTTCCAGTGAATAGATAGAGTGAATCAGGGCCGTTGATTAAGTATAATCATAAACCCTAATTCTATCCAGCTGGACTGGGTTCTTCGCGGGTTCGAACCCGCACCCAGTTGAGGCGGATCTGTTCGTGGGCTATTGGGTTTTTGGAGAAAAGACCTAGTACCCATTTCAGACCCGTCTGTATGTGAAATTACCATTTTACCCCCGAGCTTTAAGATTCGTGCCCAATTTGGACGGTTACGATTTAACCCTATTTTTAGCTATATCACAAGCCCCCCACTCCCGAAGACTGAGTTTGATCAGCCTTTGAGGAGTAGTTTTACTGTTTTAATGGCTTACGGAGTTGTATCGGAATCCAAAAGAGGGGTGTCGAATCTTTGTATGAGGTATTATGGTGAATTTCAGAGCTAGTTGCATGCTCAAAGTTGTTCTTGAGCTCTCCTGGACTTTTAGTGATTTTTCTTAATTTTTATCTATTTTTCGGACCATTTATTTAATTTTGCAAAGCGGTGATTCATTGTTCAGGGGCCTTAATTAATTATTCTAAGCAATAATTATTTACCCAGGAGTTCAAAAAATTTCCCCCGGATTTATAATTATATTTTTAGAATTTTTAATTAATTTTCTTGAATTTTTAAATCATTTTTTCACAATTTTTAAATAAATATTTCGAATTTAATAAATAAAAAATTAATTTTTATTCCGATTTATGACGTGGCATGATCTGGGCCTTCCATCAGCCAGCGGTGCGAATTTCCGGAGGATCGAACGGCTGGAGTAGCTCGGCGGCATTTTTCTCCGCTTGCGGAGGTCGGTGCCCTGGTAGCTCGGCCAGTCCTCCTCGGTAGCTCGGTAGCTTGGCGTGTTACGAGCTGCCGAGCTACATGGCAAGATCTAGAGCATCCATCATGGTGCGAATCACGAGGATGGGGGTTCAGATCATGAGAAAGCACTATCTTGTCATTTTGTGGGCGTGGCGTGATCTGAACCGCTCATCATGTTCTAGCACGACTTTTAAAACGATCCTACGGTTGAGGTAGTTCGGCAGTCATTTTTCTTCAAATGTGAGGGTTGGTGCGTCGGTAGCTCGGCTATAGCTGCTCGGTTGCTCGGTAGCTCGGCCTTAGCACCTTGGTAGCTCGGTAGCTCGGCTACAGTTGCTAGGTAGCTCGGCAGCTCTTCCGTGGTTGCTCGGTAGATCGGCCTTAGCTGTTCGGTAGCTCGACAGAGTGCCCCAGTGGCTCGGCAGCTCGGGACAATCTGTTGGGCCACGTGGCTGGATCTGGTGCGTCCATCACAGCGCGAATCACGTAGTTAGAGGTTCAGATCACGAGAAAATATTATCTTGTCATTTTGTGAGCGTGGCGTGATCTAAGCCGCTCATCATGTTTTGACACGAATTTTGAGACAATCTGACGGTAGGAGTGGCTCGGCGGCATTTTTCTCCAAATGTGGAGGTCGGTGCCCCGGTAGCTCGGCAGTGTTTTGGTGGCTCGGCTCAGTATGACCCGTTAAGCCACGTGGCTGGATCCAGAGCGTTCATCATGGCGCGGATCACGAAGTTAGAGGTTCAGATCACGAGAAAACGTTATCTTATTGTTTTGTGGGCGTGGCATGATCTGAGCCGCTCATCATGTTTCGACACGAATTTTAAGACAATCTGACGGTAGGAGTGGCTCGGTGGCATTTTTCTCAAAATGTGGAGGTCGGTGCCCGGTAGCTCGGTAGAGTGTCTCGGTGGCTCGGCCCGGTACGAGCCGTGTGGCCAAGGTCGAATCGTTGCCTTCGCCGCTCCTCTTCATTGTGTCGTTTAATCTTCCTTAATAGGCCCCTAAGCAATACAAAAGCCCAACAGTCGCCTATTTGGCTATAAGTTCTCACCCCCTAACCCCTTATCTCATTCTTTCACTTTTCACTCTCAAAATTTACTTTTGCACTCGAGCTGCTCTGCTAGCGGGGATTTAAGCTCATGGGCAGTTGTGCTAGCTGTCACGAAGGCCAGGCGATTTCCGGCGAACTTTTTTCGACCGTAAACATCACATCAAGGTCAGTTTGTTTAACTTCACATATTTATTCTACGAGATGTCACGAGTATCCTCGGGTAGTGAGGCATCCTCCTCGGGGGGTCGGAGCGACGAGGAAAGGAGAGAAGTGGTGAGTAGACGTAAGGGGAAGGAGATAGTTAGGCCATCGGCAGCCGAGGAGAAGGGGAAGGAAGTGGTTCGGTCCTCGGTTGTTGAGACAGTTGTGGAGACCGTGAGGCAGGCGGGTGAGCTGGGTCGGATGCCGACCGTGTTGTCCGGCCATGGGGGAATAAGGCAGTACAGCGGCGAGCTGCTGACCAAGGCTGTCTACGATCGTTTGGAAACCTACGAGGAGAACAATCCGAGGGACGTTACCGAGGTGGACGATATCCCCTCGGTTCTAACCGAGCGGGACCTACTCCGGACTCGAAAGGGTTTCGCCATTTCCCCGGAGTACACCCTGATTCTCCCCGGCCCCAGGGTGCGAGCGAACACAGCCTTTTCACCGGACACCTGCATCTTCGCCAACGACGCGTTGAACGCCGGCCTGCGCTTTCCCCTTCACCCTTTCGTAACTGTAGTTCTCCCGTGGTATGGGCTGTGTCCCATCTAGTTCATGCCGAACACATGGCACCATGTGCTCGGATTCCTGCTTCAATGCTGAATAGCTAAGGTGGAGCCGCAGCTCGTCATCCTCCGGAGTTTGTACCGGATCAACAGAATGAGTAAGACCGAGCCTCGCTACTATCTGTCGCCTCGAAAAGGCATCAAGCTGATAGAGAACCCCGACTCGATAAAATCGTGGAAGGGCAAGCTTTTTCTGAATAAGGGCCCCTCGGCGTGGGACTTCCCGACCCTGGTGGAATGAGGAGGTGCCGAAGTATGCAAAGGCCGAGCCGGTGTTGACCCCGGCCGAGGCAGAGGTGGCGGCGAAGCGATCGGTCTTCTGATGTTGAGTTTGAGGGAAATGACCGAGGAGGTGCTGCACGGGTCGGGCCTCAGTCCGATCGACCCGAGTACGCTCCGGACATCTCTCTTTTTGCTTTACTTTTCTTTAATGCATTGTGTTTTTTCTAACTTGTTTTTCTTTTACATCAACAGAGGCTCCGAACATGGACTTCAAGGCGATGATGGCCGAACAAAACAAGGCCTCGGATGCCAAGAAAAGGAAGAGGACGAGCGCAGGTCCCACGTCTGGCAACCCACCAAGATTCCATCGGCCGCGGTCGGGGCCGTCGTCCCTGCTTCTCCTCGGCAAACGTCTTCGGCTGTCGGCGTCATCCAGTCGGCCCCCTCTGCTCCTTCAGGTGAGGGCTTCTCCGTTTCGGTGCCACTGGCGCTCGAGGCCCCTCCCTTGACCGAGCATGCCGAGGTCATACTGACCGAGGCCCACAAGAAGCTGTTTGTCCCCAATTGGCGGGTGATGAACCATGACGGCTTCTTGGGGGACTCAGCGATGAGTATGCGGGCTCTTCGCCATCTCCCGACCCCGAAGGACCGAGCCGTGCTGAAGGCGGAGACGACGGGCGACGATGCCCTCGAAGTAGCTCGGTCGCTTATGTCGGTAAGTCTTCTTTGCTGTTTTCGAAATTCTCTTAAAAATTTTCTAAGTCTTTAGCTCGGCTTTTATCGTGTTCTAACTGCTTCTCCTTGCAGGCTACATGCCACTTCAGCCACTTTCTCGAGGAATATGCCAAGCAAGAGAGGGAGCTGAAGTCCGTCAGCAATAAAGACAGAGCGGAGAGGGCGAGGGCCGTGAAGCAGCTTGAAGCAGAGCAGCGCCACTCGGACGCTTTGGCAGCCCAGGCCACCGACCTTGAGGCAGCTCTGGCGCAAGCAAGGGAGAAACTCACTTCGGCGGTCGCCAAGGCAGCCGAGGAGAGGGCCGAAGCGGTGAGGGCCTTGGAGGTAGTGAAGCGGCAACAAGCCGAGGCCGTGGAGACGGCGAGGGCAGAGATTGAGGCCGAGGCCAAGAAGCACATGGCGGCCAACATAGAGCAATCTTACGCCACCGTGCTCGAGCACGTCGAGGCTCGGGTCCTCGGCTTCGATAGGTCGGGGTACAGGCTGTGGGGTCCGGTCGCCAAGCCTGACGCCGAGGAAGAAGCCAAAGGAGAGGAGGAAAAGGCTGATGGAGAGGAGGGGGATGAGCAAGAAGGTGATGATGCTCCTGCCGACCTTGAGACCGTGGTGGTGGAGAGAGGCGGTGACCAGGTCATGGCCGACCCCCGAGCCAGAGCGGCGGAGGGCGAGGGGCCGTCTACCGAGGTGCCCGTTCCCGAGCTACCACTCAAGGTGCCCCCTTGATCTTCTTGCTCTTGTACATTTTTTTTGTTCTTTATGTACTGCCTTGTAGCGGACCTGGCCACCGCTTTTTTGGTATAAATGAAACTCTTATTTTTGACAATTCTTGCTAAGTGTTGGAGTCTGTTTTGACTTGAAATCTTTCTGAAATTTGACTAAGTGTTGAACACTTCTTTTGATGATTTGCCAAGTGTTAGCGACTTTTGCTTTGAAGTTTAGCTGTGTTGCACGAGCTTAGTGTTGATATATTTTTTCAGGCGGAGCCGCACAACGAGGTTGCAGCTGACTTGGAAGCGATGAAGTCGACCCTCTCTCGTAGTAGAGAGTGTTTTCTCAAAAGCTAGTTGGATCGAGAGCAACTCAAGTTAAAGTTGTCGAAGCGCCTCTCCGAGCTGAAGCAACTAAAGAAACAGGCTCGAGAAGCTCCTCTCGAAAGAAAGGTGGAGTTGCTTCAGACGGCGCAGTCTGATATCTTAGTGGAGAAAGGTGAACTGTTAGCTGAGATCCGACACTTGCAGATAGTAGAAGAAGAGCTTTCAGCAGAGGAAGAAGAATTAACAGAGGCGGTGGGCAAGTTGATGGTCGAGTGCGACGAGTTGACGGCGAAGGTTGACGAGTTAAGGAGGGTTACGGTCGACAAGAGTATCGAAGTTACTCATCTCTGTCGAGTTATAGTCGACAGCTCTGGCGCCACAGGCTCTGCTCGGCTTCCTCGCTTTAAAATAGCCGTGAAGGATGACTCTCTGAAGGATCGAATTGTCAAGCTCGAGGAGTAAGTCACTCGACTCAAACCTCAACCTGAATGGATTAACGTCAGAAGTACGTCGTGTACTCGTGAAGAGAGCGAGAGAGGAATCTCATTTTATGAGCTTGCAACTCGCTTGCCTGCTGTTAGGCAGAGCCCGGTTGACGCTCAAAGTGGTGTGGCTGCTTCGTCGAGCGGTGGGGCCACCTGTCAGAGGTAGTGCTGAAGAGGCATCTCAGTTTGCTGGTCTGGAGACGAGTTCCGAGGTTAGGCGTCGGCGTCCCCGGGTGTCTCTAAACCGAAACATCCATGTCCCGAAGAAGCGTTGAATGAGTTGTTGTAATTATGTCTCTTTTGAGCTTTTGTATTTTATCGTAGTAGAGTATTTTGGTCTTGTAACTTGAGTTCCTTTGTACGTTAAACTTTTATAGAAGTAAAAGCTTGTTTTACTCCTTTGCATTTGTGTGCTGGCATGTTTTGTTGATACTTGTTATTCGTTTGGTGCTATTGGTAACTTGCTTGCCAGAGATTCCAACGGTTGTGGGAGCAATTCCGAATGGCAAACCACTTCTAGCTCGCTTAAGAGCGAGCTTGCGAAGCGGAATCGAGTCAAGTTTTGGACTCCGAACGCATCGTTTGAGTGAGTTCCAACGGTTGTGGGAGCCATTCCGAATGGCGAACCACTTCTAGCTCGCTTAAGAGCGAGCTTGCGAAGCGGAATCAAGCCAAGTTTTGGACTCCGAACACGTCGTTTGAGTGAGTTCCAACGGTTGTGGGAGCAATTACGAATAGCGAACCACTTCTAGCTCGCTTAAGAGCGAGTTTGCGAAGCAGAATCGAGCCAAGTTTTGGACTCCGAACGCGTCGTTTGAGTGAATTTCAACGGTTGTGGGATCAATTCTGAATGGTGAACCACTTCTAGCTCACTTAAGAGCGAGCTTGCAAAGCGGAATCGAGCCAAGTTTTGGACTCCGAACACGTCGTTTGAGTAAGAGCAATTAAAGGCCTTAAACAGATAGACAAAATAACCACAAGAGAAGTATAAGGGGAAAGAAGTCTTTTATTTATAACTGCTAATCGGCTGCTTCTAAGTTGCAAGCCGTTATTACAATGAGAAAGTAAAGAAGCAAATACAAATAAAATGATAGGAATGGCTCAACATTTGAAAGTACTCGGAGAGGCGTTCAGACGCTCTCTTGGTACTTCAGTAAATGGTCGGCATTCCAAGTTCTGGGTATCTCTCTGCCTTCAAGGTCTTCTAGAAGATACGCTCCGGGGTGGACTACTTTGGAAACTTTGTACGGTCCTTCCCAATTCAGAGCTAGCTTACTCTTTTGGCTAGGGAATGAGATAGCTAGCTTTCTGAGGACCAAGTCCCCTTCCTTGAGATCTGTGGAACGAACCCTTTTGTTGTAGGCCTGCTCAATCCTTCTCCGATAATTTTGGCTGGAGAATAGAAGCTCTTTCACGGAGCTCATCAATCAGGTCCAAATTTACTCGGAGTTCTCTGGCATTTTGCTCTTCATCGTAGGCAATAAGGCGAGAAGATGGCAGACCAACCTCTAAAGGGATTACAGCCTCGGAACCATAGGTGAGATTGAAGGACTCTCCTGTGGGGGTCCGTTTCGTAGTGCGGTAGTTCCACAATACGTTTGGAAGCTGTTCCGTCCATAAGCCTCTGGCCGACTTATCTAGTCTCTTCTTGATCCCGGAGAGGATCTGGACGTTGGCGTTCTCTACTTGGCCATTTGACTGAGGATGGGAGATGGAGGAGAAACGTTGCTGAATGCCGAGATCTTCACATAAAGATCGAAACACTGCTCCTGTAAACTGTGTTCCATTATCTGTTATTAGGTTCCGAGGTACGCCGAACCTACAGATGATATTTTTCGAGAAGAAATGCAGCACTTTGTTCTCAGTAATAGTAGCCAACGGTTCGGCCTCGATCCACTTAGAAAAATATTCGATGGCCACGACTAGGAACTTGAGTTGGCCTGGAGCTGGTGGGAAAGGACCCAGCAAGTCCATCCCCCACATTGCGAAGGGAATTGGACTTGAGAGAGACGTGAGTTGTGCTTGGGGGAGCCAGTGGATGTTGGAGAACTGCTGACAAGGGCTACATTACCGGACATGTTGCTCGGCATCTCGAAGTATGGTAGGCCAAAAATATCCGTAGTTCAACACTTTCCTGGCAAGGGACCTTGACCCTGAATGGGCTACGCCTATACCTTCGTGGAGTTCTTGCAAGGCATACAAGACTTCTTCCGGGGAGAGGCACCTCAAGTAGGGTCTGTCATCTACTTGGGTGTAGGAGCGTTTGTAGAAGACTCCTTCAACAAGGGATTACCGCTCCGCTCTCGTTCGGATTCGACGGGCTTCTTTAGGGTCTTCGGGAAGGACCCCGTCCCTGAGGAACTCTATCAAAGGCTTCATCCAATTGTCCTGGAGTTGGATGGGCAGCGACTCCATCGAGTCGGGAGCTTCTTCTTCTATGCTCGGTCTTAGGAGTACTTCGATTAGGACGGTTTGCTCAAGACCCTGAAGGGAGGAGGATGCCAATTTGGAAAGGGCATCTGCTTGGGAGTTTTCTTCTCTAGGGATCCGCTGAATTTGTGCCTCTTCGAATGAAGCCATGTGACCTTGGACCTTGGCTAAGTACTTAGCCATTCGGTCGTCTCGCGCCTCGTACTCTCCTAAGACCTGATTCACGACCAGCTGCGAATCGCTGAATATTCGGAGACTTTGTGTCCCTGCCTTGCGTGTCATACCCAGGCCGGCTATAAGGGCTTCATACCCAGCTTCGTTGTTGGAGGCCTTAAAGTTGATGCAGAGAGAGTATTGGAGAACGAAGTCATCTGGGCCTGCCAGAATGAACCCTACTCCGCTCCCTTCGGTGCAAGAGGACCCGTCTACATCTGTCCAGATGGGAGGCCCGTTTGCTGCTTGACTAACCTTCGGGATGGTGCTCTCAACAATAAATTCAGCTAAGGCTTGAGCCTTGATTACGGTCCGAGGCTGGTAAGATATGTCATGTAGACTCAGCTCGATTGACCACTTCATCAGACGCCCGGAGGTCTCGAATTTGTGTAGGACTTGCTTAAGAGACTGGTCGGTGAGAACGACCACCGAGTGGGATTGAAAATAAGGACGGAGCTTCCTGGCTGCCATAACCAAGGCGTATGCTATCTTCTCTAATCTCGGATAGCAGAGCTCGGCATCTCTGAGAACCTTGCTCACATAATAGATAGGCTTCTGAGCCTCGTCTTCTTCCCTCACTAGGACAGCACTGAGGGTTTGCTCGGAGGCAACTAGGTAGAGGTAGAGTGTTTCCCCGGGGATAGGCATGCTGAGGAGAGGGGGGTTGACCAGATAGGCCTTCCGTTGATCGAACAATTCTTGCTGCTGTTGGCCCCACTCGAAGCCCTTAGCCCCCTTAAGGGCTTTAAAGAAAGGAAGACACTTCTCTCCTGACTTAGACAGGAAGCGCCCTATGGCCGCGAGGCGTCCTGTGAGCTTCTGAACTTCTTTCACACTTGTAGAAGGAGCCATGTCCAGTATGGCTTTGATCTTCTCGGGATTGGCTTCGATCCCTCTTTGACTGACCATGAAGCCTAGGAACTTAACCGACGAGACTCCGAACGCACACTTGTTCGGGTTGAGCCTTATATCATGCTTCCTCAACACATCGAATTCTTCTTGGAGATCGGCAACATGGTCGGCCCCATGGATGCATTTAACTAGCCTATCATCAACATACACTTCCATGTTTCGTCCGATCTGATTCTGGAAGACCTTATTGATGAGGCGCTGGTAGGTTGCACCGGCATTTTTCAGCCCGAAGGGCATTACCCTGTAGCAATAGAGTCCTTGATCGGTGACGAAGGAGGTCTTCGGAATATTCGGGGGGAACATTCTGATTTGGTTATATCCGGAGAAGACGTCCATGAAGCTCAGCAGCTCATGGCCCGAAGTAGTGTCGATCAAGGTGTCGATGCTGGGGAGAGGGAATGGATCCTTAGGGCATGCTTTGTTCAGGTCCGTAAAGTTGATGCAAATTCTCCAACTTCCGTTAGCCTTCTTAACCATAACAACATTAGAGAGTCATTCGGGATAGTTGACTTCTTGTATGAACCAGGCTTTGAGGAGCTTGTCCACTTCTTTCTTCATGGCTTGCTGGCGCTCGGGGGCAAATTTGCGCCTCTTCTGCTGGACCGGTTTGGACCCCGGAGAAACGCTTAGGTGGTGGACGAGAAGCTCCTCGAAAATTCCTGGCATATCGGCAGCCGGCTAGGCAAAGAGGTCATGGTTCTTCCTGATGCATTGAACTATGTCGGAACAGAGGGTAGAGTGGAGGGTCTTGCTGATGAAGAACTTGCGGTTCGGATCTTGCTCGAAAAAGAGCACTTTCTCCAGCTCGTCTACTGGTTCGGACATAGGTTGGGCATTCCCCTGGGGAATCTCAAGAGTCTCGAGGGAGAGGATAGGTCCCCCGGTGGAGGTCATGTAACACTTGCGGGCCATCTCTTGACTACCCCTTACTTCCCTACACCTGACTTGGTGGGGAACTTCATTTTAAGATGATAAGCCGACGGGACGGCCTCTAAAGCAGCTAGGCCAGGTTGGCCTAGAATCACATTGTAAGCAGCTGGGATGTCGACGACCATGAAATCCATTGGCTCCGTCCGGGTAGTAGGAGTTTTGCCAGCAGTTACGTCGAGGGTTGTTACCCCTTCGATAGTCACTGGCACTCCCGTGAACCCATGGAGCGTGTAGCCGGCAGGCTTGATCCTGTCCCGCGATAACTTGAGTCCTCGGAAGGCCGCCAGGAAGAGGATGTTGACAGAGCTACCATTGTCTACCAGAATCCTCTTCACTTTGAAGTTGGCCATGTGGAGGTTGATTACTAGTGCATCACAATGGGGGATTCGGACACCCTCCAGGTCTTCATCTGAGAAATTGACCGGGACTCCGAGGCCTTTGGGAGGGGGTATGCCGTGCACCAAGTTGACTTCCCTAATAAAAGCCTTTTGAGAGGAATTGGAGGTTCCTCCCATTGGGCCTCCATGGATGAGGTGCAAGATGTGTTCCTCTTCGAACTCGAGAGTCTCGTCGTGCCTCTCGGGATGCTTATTAGCCCCCAGGGGGGAGGAGGAAGATCGATTCAGTCCTTTCTCACGAACTTAGACAGCTGCCCCCTCTGGATGAGGGCTTCAATTTCATTCTTCGGAGCCCGACAGTCGTTGATGTCGTGGCCGTGGTCTCGATGATATCGGCACCACTTGTCTTTGTTCCTTTTCTTGCCGGGAGTATTCATCTTCGGGGCAGGAGGCAGAACTCCTTCCTTCTCGACCTCCATTAGAATAATGGAAATGTTGGCGTTAAGAGGGGTAAACTTTTCGAATCTGGGAGGCGGGCAGCGCTGGCCCCCGTTGTCCTTCTGGAGCTTCTTAGCTCCCTCTTCTTCAGCTGCCTTTCTCTTGGTCCCGAAGGAAGACCCGTCAAAAGTGGGGCGATGTTCAGCTTCCTCGGCCCTGATATACTTCTCACTTCTAAGAAGAAGGTCGGAGAAGTTTTGCTGGGCTTTTTAGCTAGGGAGGACCGAAGGCTTGAGTTGAGGACATTTAACTGGAAGGCTACTGCGGCGACCGATTGGTCGAGGGAGGCAATGGATCTAGCTTCCGCGGTAAACCGCTTCACATAATCTCTCAGCTTCTCGCCTTTCTTCTGACTGATGTAGAGTAGCGAGATACTAGTCTTCTCGGTGCGACGACTACTTATGAAGTGGGTGATGAAGAGGGTTTCAAATTGTTCAAAGGAGAAGATGGAGGACGGGGTGAGGCGAGAGTACCATTCCCGAGCCGGACCTTTGAGAGTAGCTGGGAAGGTCTTGCATAGTAGAGCATCGGAAGCCTGGTGGATCATCATGAGAGTTTTGAAACTCTCGATGTGATCCATGGGGTCGGACTCCCCAGTATATATTTCAAACTGTGGGGGCTTGAAGTTTGGTGGAACGGGTGCTTCCAGGATAGTTCGGAAGAAGGAAGGTCGGCTTGGACGGAGGGTCCTTCCTCTCAGCTTCTCTTCCCTGTCTAGTTGGCCGAGGCATCTCTCCATCTCGTGGAGACGACGATAGACAGCATCATCCCTTCGACGGTAGCCAAGTGAGTCTCTGGACTTGTCTTTGTACAAAGGAGAGCGGGGGCTACGGCGACGGTAGCTCAGGGAATGGCGAGGACTAGGGATATGATGGCGGTAGCTCGGAGCTTGAGGAGGAGTTAGGGACCGATGGCGAGGACTTTGGACCGGAGGAGGAGTGGGGACCCTCTGAGCATTGTTGTTGTTGTCTGGTCGGAGGCTGAGTGTCACGGACAAGTTCTAGAAGCATCCAAATTGTTCAAGAGGAGTCCGGAACACTACGGAATGCCCTGGAAGGATCAAGAACGTCCTAGAGTTCTCTAGGACATTGTGGCACGTTCTAGAGCGAACTAGAATGTTTCGGAAGAATGTACATAGTTATGGAGTATTGTAGAACTCTCTGGAGATCTCTTGTATATAGTTGAACTTTTGTAGTCTAGAACCTTCCCTTGAGGAGGAGAAGGATCATGCTAGCACTATAAATAGGGAGGAGCCTCATTTGCTCCAACCATCCAAGAAAAAGCAATCCAAGCCACTCTTGTAAAGTTCTCTATAAGAATAAATTCTCTTCCATCTTATTTTACCCACTTCTCTTCAATCCACTGCCTTCTTAATCCTCAATTTGTCTGACTTAGCCCTCGATCTAAGGAGTAAGCTAGGTGGCACACGGCCTGACTTGAGGAAAAGAAGTCGTCCCGTGACACGTGGTATCAGAACCAAGGTTTCGTTTGGCAGAGATTATGGCTGGACGCGAAGGAAACGTGAGTGATGTCACCACCAATGTGGAGGTAGTTGATGATAGGGGAAGAGCAGAGACAAATGCCAAGAAGAACAAGAGCAAGAACGCGAGGGAGCAGTCGATGGATGTTTTGGCCAGCTTCGATTCGAGATTGGCTAAGGTGGAGATTTCCATGGGGGAGTCCATTGAAAGGATGGATACCATGGACGACACCATGGACGGTGTCAGAGAGGATGTTGGTGGCCTAAGGGAGGAGATCCTTGGTGTCCTCAACACCCTAAAAGCCGAGTTCAAGGCAGAGATAGCGCAACTTCAAGAGGCGTTCAACACCCAAGGAGAGGAGGTGAAGTTGTGCAAGGCAGCAATAGTAGGTAGGACTATTGCAAGGGAGATGCCACGCACTAAGGCACCGGAACCCTTGAAGTATGGAGGTAAGCATGATCCCAAAGAACTCAACGAATTCTTTTGGTCCCTAGAATGCTAGTTCAATGCTGTAGGAATTAAGGACGACCAACCCAAAGTGGATACAGCCGTTCTTTACTTGAAAGAAAATGCAGTATTATGGTGGAGAAGGAAGCATGGTGACATAGCCAAGGGGATATCCACAGTGGATAATTGGGACGAGTTCAAACAACAACTCAAGAGGCAATTTTGTCCCCAAAATGCCAAAGATGCAGCTATGAAAAGGCTACGTGGGCTGAGGCATACCGGGAGTATCAAGGAGTATGTTGCCTAATTCACATCCTTGATGCTAGAGTTATCGGATCTGAATGAGGAAGATAAGTTTTTCTACTTCTTGGACGGACTACAATCTTGGGCCAACTTAGAACTCAAGAGGAGGAACGTCAAAGACGTAGACGAAGCTATAGCCGTGGCGGAGGACCTTGTGGAGTTCAAGAAAGACTTCGGCGGCAACAAGAAGAAGAGTGTAGGAGACAAGCCCCACAAGTTTGTGAAGCAAGATAAGAAGTATGACAAGCCGTTCAAAAGGGACAAGCTCAATGAGGGAGGAAGAAAAAAGAAGGAGCCGGAATGTTACTTATGTAGCAGACCGCACTATATTCGAGACTGCCCGAAACGGAAGGCCCTTAATGCTATGGCTTGTCAAGCGAAAGAGGAAACACACGTTAGTTCCATGCGTCTCCTTAACTCTCTTAAGGCCAAGGATGAGACGGTGAAGGTGTCCAAGAAAAACGAGACCGAGGTCGGTGGTCTCTTGTTCGTGGAGACCAAGGTGAATGGAGGATCCACCAAGGCATTAGTGGACACAGGTGCATCTCATAACTTCAATGCTGAAGAAGAGGCTGCTAAATTGGGAATCAAGTACGCCAATGAGTTAGGTTGGGTGAAGGCCGTCAACTCATCATCTCAACCCATCCTTGGAGTAGCTCGTGGAGTACCTATCCAGTTTGGAGGATGGGAAGGCACTATTGACTTGACGGTTGTCCCTATGGATGACCACCGCATGGTTTTGGGCATGGAGTTCATGGACAAGATACTTCCCTTATCATTTGAGAAAGACTCAACCATGCGTATTACAAAGGGATGTACTATCCACATAGTACCTTTGGAGAGAGGGAAGATGGAGTCAAGGAGCTTATCTGCCATGCAACTCAAAAGAGGTCTCAAGAAGGGGGAGACCACTTATCTAACTGTCTTAAAGGAGGCAGATGTTCCAACAGTGATGGGTGTGTCGACCGGAGTGAAGGAAGTGATGGCAAAGTTCAAGGATGTGTTGCCACCGGAGTTGCCGAAGAAGTTACCTCCGAGACGGGAAGTGGATTACGTGATAGAGCTTGAAAGGGGTGCAAGACCCCTAGCCATGGGACCTTACCGGATGGCTCTGCCCGAGTTGGAAGAATTGAGGAAGCAATTAAAGGAGTTGCTCGGTGCTGGACTCATTAGGCCCTCCAAAGCTCCCTATGGTGCCCCGGTGTTGTTCCAAAAGAAGCATGATGGAAGTCTGCGGATGTGTATAGACTACCGGGCACTCAACAAAATCACGGTGAAGAACAAGTATCTTATACCATTGGTTGCCGATCTCTTCGACCGACTTGGTAAGGCGCGTTGGTTTTCAAAGTTGGATTTGAGGTCGGGCTATTGGCAGGTACGCATAGCCGAAGGGGATGAAGCTAAGACGACTTGTGTGACAAGGTATGGTTCGTTTGAGTTCTTGGTGATGCCCTTTGGTCTAACCAATGCACCTGTGACATTCTGCACCCTCATGAACAATATCTTCCATCCGTTCTAGGACAAGTTCGTGGTAGTGTATCTGGATGACATCGTGGTATATTCGGACATGTTGGAGGATCATGTTGAGCACCTACGACAGGTCTTCCAAGCACTAAGGGAGAACGAACTCTATGTCAAGCCAGAGAAGTGCTCCTTTGCCCAGCAGGATGTGATTTTCTTAGGGCACAAGGTAGCCGGTGGGAAGATCTATATGGATAAATCCAAGGTGCAGGCCATTGCGGAGTGGGAACCGCCCAAGAATGTGACTGAGCTACGGTCTTTCTTAGGCCTTGTGAATTATTACAGGCGATACTCGGCAAGAGCCACACTACTCACCAACCTACTCAAGAAGAAAGTTGTTTGGGAATGGACGGATGACTGCCGAGCTGCCGTTGAAGATTTAAAGAAGGCCATCATGGAGGAACCTTTTCTAAGGCTGCCAGATTACTTGGAGCCGTTCGAGGTATACACTGATGCATCCGACTTTGCGATAGGAGGGGTACTCATGTAGGAAGATCACCCAGTGGCCTATGAGAGTCGGAAGTTAAATGAGACAGAACGGAGGTACCTAGTGCACGACAAAGAGATGACGGCTATCATCCATTGTCTTCGGGTATGGAGGCATTACTTGTTGGGGAGTCATTTGATGATCAAGACTGACAATGTGGCTACGAGCTACTTCCAAAATCAGAAGAAGCTAAGCCCCAAACAAGCACGTTGGCAAGACTTCTTGGCCGAGTTTGACTATGTGACGGAGTATAAGCCGGGTAAGACCAACGTGGTAGCCGATGCATTAAGTCGCAAGGCAGAGCTCGCGACCATCTCCCAAGTCGATGTGACCTTGCCAAACGTATCAAGGAGGGATTGAGTCATGATCCCTTAGCCATTAATGTGGTGAATATGGCTAAGAAGGGCAAGACACGCAAGTTTTGGATAGAGGACGGACTTCTCCTCACAGTTGGTGATCGTCTCTATGTTCCCAAGTGGGACAACTTGAGAAGGGAAGTCTTGAAAGAATGCCATGATTCAAGGTGGGCTGGACATCCAGGCACGCACCGTACGCCGGCATTAGTGGAGCAGTCCTATTATTGGCCTAGCATGAGGGATGATGTGGAAGCTTATGTGAAGACTTGTCTTATATGCCAATAAGACAAGGTGGAACAAGATAAGCTAGCTGGGTTGTTGGAACCACTACTCGTATCGGAGCTTCCATGGGAAAGTATATCCATGGACTTCATCTCAGCATTGCCTTTGTCAGAGGGATGCGGTTCTGTAATGGTTGTAGTAGATCGATTCTCTAAGTATGGAACCTTTATCCCGGCCCCGAGAGATTGCACGGCCGAGGAAGCGGGAAGGTTATTCTTCAAACATGTGGCCAAGTATTGGGGACTTCCTCGAACCATCATAAGTGATCGAGATCGGCGCTTCACGGGCAAGTTTTGGAGAGAACTATTCAAGTTGATGGGCTCGGATCTCCACTTCTCCACAAGTTTTCATCCTCAAATCGATGGCCAGACAGAGAGGGTGAACCATCTGTTGGAGATATACCTTCGGCACTATGTGAGTACCAACCAGCGGAATTGGACTAAGTTGCTCGACGTGTCCCAGTTTTCATATAACCTGCAGAAGAGCGAGACTACGAGAAGGAGTCCCTTTGAACTAGTAACCGGACAGCAACTGATGACATCTCAAGAGCTAGCAAAGGGGTACACTGGTTCAAGCCCGCCAGCCTACAAGTTTGCCAAAGGGTGGAATGAAGAGATAGACATTGTCCGAAGCTACTTGACCAAGGCGGCCAAACGGATGAAGAAATGGGCCGATGTGAAAAGACAGCCGAGGGAATTCCTTATAGGTGACGAGGTGATGGTGAAGTTATCCCAAAAGATGTTCAAGTCTACGCGCCAAGTCCACAAAGGCTTGACACGAAGATATGAGGGACCGTACCAAGTAATGGAGAAAGTTGGCACGATATCCTACAAGGTAGCTTTGCCGTCGCACCTGAAGATCCACCCAGTTTTCCATGTTAGCCTTCTCAAACCTTATAGTAGGGACGAGGAGGACCCGAGGAGGAACGAATCTCATCGAGCTCCACCAGCAAATGTGGTTTCATATGATAAAGAAGTCGATGAGATCTTAGCCGACAGAATTGTCCGCAAGAGGGGCGCGCCTAACTGGACCGAGTGCTATGTGCGCTGGAAGGATCAACCCGAGAGCGAGTCTAGTTGGGAGCGATAACAGGACCTATGGCAGTTCCGTGACAAGATCGAAGAATTCAAGTCTAAGGCTTGACGAGAACGTCAAGAGCTTAGCTGGGGGAGGGTGTCACGGACAAGTTCTAGAAGCATCCAAATTGTTCAAGAGGAGTCCGGAACACTACGGAATGCCCCGGAAGGATCAAGAACGTCCTAGAGTTCTCTAGGACATTACGGCACGTTCTAGAGCGAACTAGAATGTTTTGGAAGAATGTACATAGTAATGGAGTATTGTAGAACTCTCTAGAGATCTCTCATACATAGTTGAACTTTTGTAGTCTAGAACCTTCCCTTGAGGAGGAGAATGATCATGCTAGCACTATAAATAGGGAGGTGCCTCATTTGCTCCAACCATCCAAGAAAAAGCAATCCAAGCCACTCTTGTAAAGTTCTCTATAAGAATAAATTCTCTTCCATCTTATTTTACTCACTTCTCTTCAATCCTCTGCCTTCTTAACCCTCAATTTGCCTGACTTAGCCCTCGATCTAAGGAGTAAGCTAGGTGGCACACGGCCTGACTTGAGGAAAAGAAGTCGTCCCGTGACATGAGGGCTTGCAAGATTGTGGCTTGGAATTGTTGAAATTCGGCTCGGGTGATAGGCCCGTTATCATCCCTCGGGGGCTGCCGACCAGCGGGAGAGTGATGCCTTCTTCGATGGTACTCGGGAGACTCTCTCCACCTTCTGTGAGGAGGGGACCTCCTGTGGTCGCGGCGATGAGGAGATCACTCATTTGAACGTTCCGAGCGGGGGGCTCCCTCACGGGCCTGCCTTTCATCCAAACGGTGGTGAAGGTCCTCTTCTTTCTGCCGGTTGATGAGGATATTGTGGAGGTCTTCGGAAGGCCGGGGGTTGTGAGATGCCATTGAATCGGTAGAAGGGTTGTGCACGGAGACGTGGTCACGGTGAAGAGGTTGCTTCTGATGTTTGGGACGAGAGGCTCTACGCCGGCATTCTGGGGCCCGGCTTGACCCCGTGGGGGTTGAAGGTTCTGAAGAGGAGGTTGGTCCTGCTGCGGGGGCTGATCAGGTTGAGGTGAGAGTTGCCCCTGCGACTGGATGGTTTGGAGGGAGACCTCCTATTGCGGTTGAGGAGGGGTGGGCCCACGGTTGGACCTTCTGGATCTTAGTTTCCTTGGAGGCATGGTTGGAGGTGATCTTAACCGATGGAAGAGGACGAGTTGCTATTCGTCGGTTCCCACAGACGATGCCAATCTGTTGCCGCTGAAATCGGTGTGGGGGCAAACAGATAGATTTGTGAATTCATTGGAATGTTGAATAGCCAAACCTGAAGCCTTTCCGCCGGAGTTTGACCGTTATCTCCCGCCGTTGACCTGTAAAAAGTACGAAATACCGGGGTTGATCTCGGCGACGCACCATCCGACGCTTAAGTCAGTAATCAGAAAGATTATGAATGAGCTTTTACTGGCAAAAGATTGATTACCTGTTAACAGTGAGGAATATGGGGTATTTATAGCCGCTTTAGGGACCAGTTTCGGGATAAGATCAAATCCCTACTTCCCAGTAAATGGATAGAGTGAATCAGGGCCGTTGATTAAGTATAATCATAAACCCTAATTCTATCCAGCTGACTGGGTTCTTTGCGGGTTCGAACCCGCACCCAGTTGAGGCGGATCCGTTCGTGGGCTATTGAGTCTTTGGAGAAAAGATGCAGTACCCATTTCAGACCCGTCTGTAGGTGAAATTACCATTTTATCCCGAGCTTTAAGATTCGTGTCCAATTTGGACGGTTCCGATTTAACCCTATTTTTAGCCATATCAACATGCATTGCACGTGTGAATTACTAGTATATATAACCAAAAAAGTCATACAGAACAAAGCAAGATAGAGGTTCAGGAAATGTATGCCAAAGAAGTATCAAAAGTGATACATACATCCCATCCTCTAATGAGGAACAAAAAAGCATAAACCAAAAAACAGAAAATGAAGGTACACCAGATTATGGATCTAAAATCACAACATCATCCTCATGAACATTGGACTGAGAGTTTTCATATGCTGCTTGAATGGACTGAGCAAGAAGGATCCCGGTAACATACTGATGTTAATAGATAGACATATTCGAGATTGAGGCGATAGTAGTTGACATAATTCAAACAAAGTATTGTTGTTTGAAATTTGTGGCTTTTATCACGTCAAAAAAAAGAAATTTGTGACTTTTAATCAATCCATAGCAAGGCACGATATGATACATACATTACTCTCTGTTACATACATTACTCTCTGTTACATACATTACACACGAGAGTCAAATGACACTGACTATACCCCAGTTCTCCTGAAATATCATTTCACGGTTCTATGTTTTTCTTTGTAGATAGAACCTTGTATCTATATAATAATACACTAAGAAAGCTATCAAGTGGCTCTTCTTCAATTTTCTCAAAAATCAAAGGTCCAGATCTAACCTCACAAAACTATTTCTCCCTCCAATAGTTTTTCCCCAAAACTCAAATTCAAATCCACAATCGAAAACAACTCCTATATTTATTTAATCATTTTTTTTTCTCTCTCTCTCTCTCCCTCTTCTATTCAAAAAATTAAGAAAATAAAAATTTTAAAAATTTTAAAAAATTAAAAAATTAAAAAACTAAAAAATTTAAAAATTTAAAAATTTAAAAACTTTAAAAATAATTTTTAAAAAATCAAAAAAATTATATAATATGTTTTTTGTTGGACCCCCAAAAGTTTCTTATATAATATGTTTGCTACTTTAATTAATTTGCTGGACCTCCAAAACTATTTTATATGATCAAATAAGATGCATCGTTCTGAAGATGTGCCGTAGGCACGTGTCAACGGGCAAACCTAGTATGTTTATAAATTGCTACTCTCCAATTTGTACTATCATTAAAGTTTAGAGGTGTTTGGTCGGTTGTAAAATATTTCTAAACTATGAAAATTATTGTATAGAATTTTTTTTTAAATGAGTTCTAAAAAAATAATTTTTTAAAATATAGTTTTATTGTAGTATAGAATAGAAATGAGAGAGAAAGAAATTTAATGTAAAGAATAATGTGGAAGTGTTTTTATTGAATAGTGTAAAAAGAAATAAAACATAAACAATTAAAAAATTGCTATAGTAATGATACAGTAGCTTTTCGCTGAGTTAAGAGAAAAATCTAAGTTAAAAAAAAACAACCAAACTTGTGACCATTGCTTCTCCCATGAATTTCTTTTTACGGTAGAAATCCAGCCAAAGAAACATGCCCTTGATAGATTTAAAAAATTTGACCATCTTGCGTGCATGACTTTGATGATATGACATGATTTTTGCTCATATAAATGTCATTAATTAGAACAGCAAAGTCAGTTACCAAGTACATGCAATGTACTACTTGAGTAGTATGCCTACTTTGACTAAATTGGCTCATGTTAATATATTACCAATGTCACCGACATTATCATTATTAATAGCACAAATATTTATATATTGATGCTTAATAGAGTACTAGATTTGTCCGTGGGCACGTGCCGAATGATACAAAATACGAAAAACCATGTAACAATAAAACAACAATTATGTAGCTCAAATTTGAATAATATAACAATAATTAGTTGTAAATAAAAGTCTATATTTTCATTAGTATATGTTGAAAAATAATTATAAATATCAATGTCATGGACATTATCATTATTAAGAGCACAAATATTTATATATTGAAGCTTATTAGAGTATTCACACCAGTCATTCCGGTTGCCATTTTAAATTTTAGCAACCTAAAGAATAACTTTTCTAAAAATTAAGAAGATGACCTAAATCCATTGTTGTCATTTTAATTGCCAAATATGTATATAATAGTATATTAATAGTATACAATAGTGTATATATAATTATAATAGTGTATATATATTTAAATTTGGTGGGAAAAGAAAAAAAAAAGTGTGGTAATGGGACATTTGACAATGTTATTTGGGTTAATAAATTTGAGAGAGAGAAAATGACAATTCTCAAATTTGGCAACCAAAATGGCTAGCTAGTGTAGGGGATTTTTGCCATTTAGGTTGCCAAATATAAAAATGACAACCCAAATAGCTAGTTGGTGTGGATTCTAGCTCTCTTTGTAATTATTGTATGAGTAATGCTAAACTCACTGTCATTTTCACTACATTTCTCTTTAATACATTAGGTGATGCACTCCAATAGGTGGGAGAAGAAAGAGTAGGTGGTGGAACTTTTCAATAGGAGTGTGCCACCTAAAATGATAAAGAAAAATGTAGTAAAATTGGTAGTGTACCGAAAAATTAATCTTATTGTATTTATAGAAAGATGAGCTTAAGTCTTCAAAAAAGAAAAAGAAAAATTATTTTTGAACTCAGTAAATGAAATTAATTTATTTCAAATAGGGGCGTATCTGAGTTTCACGGGGCTCTAATCAAATTATCAAATGGAGCCTTTCACAAGTTGACAAAATAATAATGACAATTATTTAAATGTAAACAAACTTGGAGCATTGAAGAACAAACTATTTAAATGATAACAAATTTATATATATACATCCAAAAGAAATGTAATTGATAACGTACGTTTTTATATGAAATGTCGGACAAAGTCTAACAACAAAAACGAAATATGTTATCTCAAAGAGGTAAATATGATATATTAGAGAACACGATCATATTGAAAAGATGATGAATATATGTATATGAGAATACTAGTTGGAAGCTTAAAATGTAGAATAACCATATGCACTTGAAAATTTTGGTTAGAAATTTATCATAAACAGACAAATATGATATACCATTGAACATTGAAAAAATATCATAGAGTAACATACATGAGCTAAGTGAAAAGTAATATTAAATTCATAAAATGGTAAAATGATATGTATGACTATGCGAAAAATAATTAGTTTAAAAATAAAAATGAATGAAAAATTAATTGGCCCATGCAAAGTTTTGAACCTGCAACCTTTGTTGGATATATAGGTATATTCTCAATATAATAGAATATTATTGTGTATAATGTTCTATGGGGCAACACGTGCAAAGCACGTGTTATCTGTTTAATTGTTGGACCGGATTGAGTGGGCATAAAGCCTAGTACCTTAAACCCAGTTCATCTCATATAAAAGCTGGTCTAGAGGTAGTGCTCTATGATATTCCAATACTGATAAGCAGGATATAATATCTTAACCAGCTATGAGATATAAACCTTAACCCTAATTACTCATCTTGATATTTAACAATCTTAAGATATTACAATAATTAACTTTGAGATTAAGAGAGAGAGAGAGAGAGAGAGATGGACCCAATCGATCGACGGACTCAGCCGTCGACGCCGACACTGCGCCACCGCCGCTGCCAGTCGTCGTCATCGTCAACAACCCCCGGCGCTATCGCAGATCCGCAAGCCAACGAATGACATTGCCGCTGCATCTTCTTCTTGTTTTGATTGGGACTATTTGTCATCCCAGTCACCAGATTTCTACACCAATCATTGTTGTGCGCCGCTGCTAGCCGCCGGAGCAGCCGCACGTCGCCGCCACCGGCCGCTACCCTGTTGTCCCGCTGTAACCCACTTTTCTTCTCCCCGATCACACACAGTGATTTCTGGAGATATCCAGATCCAATTAATTCACTGGGTTGAATTAATGTTCCATGTTCGGTGGATGGAGCAGATCAATTGAAGATTCAGACACTCCCCAATCACGTGGTTAGTGGGTACTGCTATATATTTTTTGGTGAATATGACGCTTTGGATTTGGTATGGGGACAAAATCCAGTGTTTGGTGTTTGGGGGTATATGGTGTTCTGAGTTCGGGCCTAGGAAGGGTTCATCTAGTATTGATTATTTTGGACTCAGAGCTTAGTTCCATTAGCTGTGGAGCCCGCTGTACGGTGTTCGACATGTTGGACCAGATACAATACTTGGAAATAGTGTGGGCAGTGAAAATGTTGTTTGGACTAGATCCAAATATATTTTGACTGGATCAGATCTAAATTAAAGATAAGTTCTTCACCAAATTTAAATTGTTATTTAATTATTTGTTTGAATTTTTTTGCTAAGTGCTAAAGTTCAAAATGGTATTAAGCATTGTTTAATTAAATACAAATTTGAATAACTGCTTTGGTTACGTGCTAAAGATCAAATATTTATTTTGATAAATTATAGGCTTTGACTATAAAATTGAATCTCCAATTAAATTATTGTGAATTAGATTTTGCTAATAATTTGTTTAATTGGCTAATCTTTAATAATTTGATTAATGTAGGAACTTCAAAGTTACTTACAAATTATGCGTATTGGAGACGATAGATTTACATCATGGTATGATAAGTCTGTACTACGCATGCTTCTCTATAGAATTTGGAAAACACTTCTAACTTGAAGTGTCCGTATGATCTACTCTAATCCTTCTTAGTATTTTCATGTGATGAATATGTTAACGTTGTGTGCGTTTGATCACATGATTGAGAATTTTATATCATAATTATTCTCATTTTGAAACCAACATGTTTTAAATTGTTTAGTGCGCATTGTCATACTATGTGTATAGATATATTGAGTAACACATCGTTTGTAGTTTGATGAGAATGTATGTTTGCTTTTCTAATAAAGATTGATGTATAAGATGTTTAACAAATATCTGTAACTTAGGAGAAAGCAACTCTTAATGTAGGATATGACTCCATTAGTTACATTTTGTTCTTTCTCGTTCGTTGTACTATGTGTGCAAAATTGAATTATAAAATATGAGTCATTATCTCGTTTAGTGTTTCGAAGATGATGAAGAACGAATAAAGAAAAATATAGCTTAATTTGTTTGAGCAAGTGGACATTGTTAGAATCACTAGAGAAAGCAAACAATTTTGTAAAATATAATAAAGCAATTTTGTATTAACTCTTATAATGTGCATATATTATCAATCGCATGTATAAGCTGAGTTTAACAAATGAGACAATTAATAATAATAGTTCTAATTGTGTTCTTGAACATAGCATATTTGGCTAGGATTTGAGAACTATATATTCAATCGTTTGTGAGAAAATGTGATCTAATTATCAAAACTGTGGGGGAAATGGAGTTAAAAGCTATTGAGTCAAAAGCTTTAACATCCAAGTTATTTTGAAATTTAGAATCACTATGAACTATATATTAAATTGTTTGTTTTTGTTAAAACTTATAACTCTACTAAAAGACACTTCATTAAATATGACAAGTGTGAAGTTTGAATTCAGATTTTGATCACTAAGAAATCATTTTGTATGGTCTCTAGGAGTTCACAACCTTTTGAATCAATATATTCTGATAATTGTAATCTCGGTAGTTTTGTAACTATGTGAGATAATTGTTGGTCAGAAGTATTTAATCGCTTTTGTAGATGATTAATATAAGTCTGTCATATATATAAAGAATGATGCACTTGTTATTCTTAATGAATTAAAAAATATTATAATTAAATGCTAAAAATCAAGGGTTCAGATTTGATAGAGGTGGTGAATATGTTTTAACAATTTTAAGAGAAGTTTGCATTTGGCATAATCTCTAGTGCACCATATTTACAACAGTCAAAATGACATTGATAAAAGTTAGAATCAAACACTTAGTGAACTGTTGGATTCTATATTATTGACTATTGTTTGAGTTTGTGTAACTGTGGGTGATATTGTGTTGTTAATCATATTTCCAATATGTTACCACACTCTAAGTTATTTACACCTTGTAAACTATGGGATAGAAACACAAATAATTTTGTTAAAGTGAAAACTTGTGTTGTGATACATTTGTTAGAGTACATGATCCTGGAAGGCCTAAAGTAGGGACCTACAATAAATATTTGTATATACTTAGAAAGTGCAGAATGTGGTTCTATGGACAGTTTTGGATCTATCTAATTTGGGTTAGTAGAATCTGGACTTGCAAAGTTTTTTGAGGATGTGTTCATCAAAGACAAATCTATGAAATTATCAGTCCTACTGTCACGGTCAATGATTCAAAGTTGGAATCAAGAACCAGTCCTACTGACACATACTTCAATGGCAAATGAGCCAAGAAGAGTCTTTAGTAGACAATGAGATAAATTTGTGTTATACAATTAGTTGATTTGCCGAAATGGGCTAAAACTATAGTAAGTGAGGTTTTGTAGAAGAAACTTAGTTTTGATTGATCAGTAGCAATTTTAATGCACTTCTAGTAGCTTAAGAATTGACTGAGATAAATTGGGTAGACTGATTTGTTGTCTACTCACATGTTTGTCATATTACTACAATAAGGATTCTTCTTGCCCTTACATCTTTTGAAAATTTTGTTATTCATAAAAGATTTTAAACAGTTTTGTACTGAAAAGTTCTGTACTGAATATTTTATATTGAAAAGTTTTGTACTGATTAGTTTTGTACTAAGTGTTTTGTACTAATGTGTTTAGTGAACAAGATTTACAACTTTGTAAAATCATCGTATGTTTTAAAACATGTTGTATAGCTAACGCATAAATAATTTGACAAATTTCTCAAAGAGCCTAGTATATGAATCAGGTAATTCTGATCAGTGCCTTTAACTTTGTGGTGTGTCAAATATAATGACTATTATTTACTTGGTTTTATTGACATACTTGTTGATTGGAAGTGACATCTGCATTATAAATGGAGGAGTTAAACTGTGTTATCCAAATAAATTTAGCATGAAACACCTAAGTGGTGTGGACAACATATTATGTATAAAGGTGAGTTTTGGTTGGCAAGAGATAACCCTTAGTCAAACTCGATAAATCAATAATGTATTTCAAAAGTGGGGATATAGTGATTGCAAGTGTTTTTTGAAAACACCTTATGATTATGATAAAAGGTTGACACCTAATGATGGTGCAACTATGAGACAGATAGATCATTCTAAAAGAATTGAAAGTCTCGTATATACAAAGATCTGTACTAGAATAGATATAGCCTTTGAGGTAGGTAAGATCTGCAGATTCACTAATAATCTCATACACATTTGAGTGCCCTTAGGAGGCTAATGATACTCAACAGTTTGCTTTGTGCTACTCAAAGTTTAGTGAAAGTCGACAACTAGTGAAAATGTGTTCACACTTGGAGGAGCAGAAAAATTATGGAGATTAAAAGGCAAACAAGTATTGCATTCTCATTCAAGAAATCAGACCTCTATATATTATCCTCTGCAGGGGAAGAGGCTGAGTGGATTGAATAACTTATTGCTAATCATCCATTGAGAAGTGTAAAGTAAATTCTCTAATTCTGTTATGCGACTATCAAGCTACAATGCACTGTAGCTCATAACTCACTCTATAATAGTAAAAGGAGTATATAGTAAAGCTGAAAGAAGCCTAGTTAAACTTTCTCATAGATAAAGTGCAATTGCGACAAGTATGGTTAATGCTCTTGCTAAGAGACTTGAAAGTGATCTAATTATCAAAACTGTGGGGAAAATGGAGTTAAAAGCTATTGAGTCAAAAGCTTTAACATCCAAACTGTTTTGAGATTTAGAATCCAATTGGAGCCATAGAGAAGTTCAAACTGAAGTATCAATTTTAGGCAGTTGGCATGCTTTAGATAATTTGAAAAGTTCTATGTAAATTCTGTTAATATATAGTTTCATTCCAATTTTGATGATGGTATATATTCTCATAATTTACTTAGAATTATCTCAATAATTCCAAAAGAAAGCATGAAAACTTGTCGATGTGTTTCCGATGTTTAGAATAGTTGTTATATCATTCCAATTTTGATAATATAACTCTTCTATGGATTCATGTTTCATTCCAATTTTGATGATTCAGAATTAACCATAATTGATTTGACTATTCTATCATTCCAATATGAAACATAGTATAGTTCTTGTGCAGAAACTATAATAGTTTTTATTCTTTATTTTGTTAAAGAAACTTGATTGTGATGCTTACATTACATTTTGCTAAGCTATCGTTGAATTGTACTAAGTTCTTTAGTAGAACTAGATACTTTGTGAAATTTGCTAGAATTCTTAGAGATGTATCTCTTGATATTCTTGCTTTCAATAAGCTAGCAAAGATGGAGGAGTTGAATCTGTCAACATAGATTTCAGAATAATGATTTGCTCAAAATGGAAGAGTAAACATAAGCAGCTTGCAAGGATATAGTTTTGGTATATTTCTCTAAAGAATAAATTTGTCACTTACTTGATAAAACTTCTGTTGAGTTTAAGACTCTTGTGTTCATGAGCTTAAAACTCATATTTTGTTCTTGAAGTTTATTTGCTTTGGTTGATTTTAAAACTAGAACAGGTTTCTCTAGTTGGTTTAGTCATTATGAACTATTCTGTTTTGATATGGTCTTTGAACTATTTGATTATTTTGGTTTAGTCTCATTTGAACTATTCGAGTTATAATTGATTTAGTCTATGAACTGAATTATATTGTGAGCCAATTATTTAATGGGGCATTGCCTAATATATTGAGAATATAGGAGGAAATTGTTGGATATATAGGTATATTCTCAATATAATTAATAGAATATTATTGTGTATAATGTTCTATGGGGCAACACGTGCAAAGTACGTGTTATCTGTTTAATTGTTGGACCGGGTTGAGTGGGCATAAAGCCCAGTACCCTAAACTCAGTTCATCTCATATAAAAGCTAGTCTAGAGGTAGTGCTCTGTGATATTCCAATACTGATAAGCAGGATATAATATCTTAAGCGGGTATGAGATATAAACTCTAACCCTAATTACTCATCTTGATCTTTAACAACCTTCACATTATTTAACATTGTAAATACAAGAAAATATTACATTTTACTTTTTAACATTGTAAATACTTAAAAAATATGGGGCCCAAAGCAGTTACTTGTGCTGCTCGGGCCCAAATCCGCCCTTAATTTCAAATTATGTAGTATATGTTTTGCGCTCCGCTTTAGAAATATTTGTACAAAAGATCATTTAACACAAGGGGTTTTCTACAAATTTACCCAATAGAACTCACCTAATAACAAATTTAATGTTATTTTATCTCTTTTGATTTGCAACTATGTTAGGTTTGTTTCGAAGTACTCATTAGATTTATAACCAAATTTGGTGGCGCTGCATCAATGCGTTGGTGGAACCAACGTATATGAAGAGTCCGAGCCAAATACCTGTGCCTAATTAATATGGATATAGCAATCACTGCAATTTAAACTTGCAGTAATTTATTTAAATCTATTTTTTATGAAGCTATAATAGATCCACTGAACGGAATTGTCCCAGACAAGTGAAGCGAAATGATGTGGAGTTGGGGACCTCTGTAAAACTACAGATCCACTGTTCTTTTCAAAAATGATCCATTGTCTTTTCTCGCTGTACCTCCCTCACTTAATTCAAATAAATATCAATATACAATCCTTTGTCCACACCGTGCCCAAAGTTGTGCTATAAATAAGAGAGCTTACATTAAGAAAAGACCAGAAGAAGGAGCAAAGAAAATGGCCTCAAAACCAGGACCTCTCACTCAATGGCCATGGCAGAAGCTTGGCAACTTTAAGGTAATACATGCATCACCATTCTTGTTTTTCTCTCTAATTTCTTTCTTTCTTACTATTGTTCATTAGATGAATACTTACAAGTTTTCTGTTTCTGTTTTTGGTTTTAAAAAAAACCCATCTTTTTTTTAATGATTTATTTAGTATGCATTGTTGGCCCCTTGGGTTGCAAGGAGCATGTACAAGTTTATGAAGGCTAGAAATGAAGGAGAGGAAATTGACATATCCAACCTCATAATTTTGCCAACTTTGTTATTGAGGCTTCTCCATTCCCAGCTTTGGATCACTCTCTCTAGGTTCCATACTGCAAGAACCAAGCACATGATCGTCAACAAGAGCCTGGATTTTGAACAAGTTGACAGAGAAAGAAACTGGTAAGAGAAAACTTCCTTTTTAAAATTTTCAACTTTTTTTTTTTTGTTTTTATTTATGTAAAGGTCAAAGGCATAAGTCTCGAAGTACAAGAATAAGCATTTGCAGTACAGGAAAGGAATATAAAAAGATTTGTTGAAAAAGTTTTTTTTTTCAATATTACAAAATTTGTTTCTTGATCAACCAGCACTTGTGTGAGAGTCTAGAAAACTCTCCCTGTGTGATGAAAAAATTATTTTCTACCTTTATTGTAAAACCCATAATTTCTTTTATATTTTCTACCTTTATTGTAAAACCCATAATTTCTTTAATTTCTTTTATATTTTCTACCTTTATTGTAAAACCCATAATTTCTTTTATGTCTATCTATTATTGTAAAACCCATAATTTCTTTAATTTCTTTTATGTCTCTCTATTATTGTAAAACCCATAATTTCTTTTCTGTCTATCTAGTTTCTTTCTTTTTCTTCTTCTTCTTCTTCTTCTTCTTCTTCTTTTGGTATTTTCCCTCATTTCTGAGTCTATATACATTAATTATTTATGCAAATAGTTACATGAAAAAAGAGGGAGTAGATTTAGAGAAAGAAAGTTGACAGGGAATTAGAGCATCTGTAGTCCTTAGCTAACGAGCCAAAATTTGGAAAAAATAGAAAGGAAAAAAAGGGTGTTGTAGTCATTGGTTAGAGCATCTGCAGTCGTTCATTTCTAAATTTTGGGTATTTGATTTTGGGAAATAGAAAATATGAGTGCGCGCTGCAGTCGTCGAAAGCTAAAATATAGCCGGACGAGAGATTATCACTCGTCCATGAAGAATGATGAGGTATAATCGTTCGTCCCAAAAAATTTTTTTAAAAAAAAAAATTTTTAGCACTAAAAGACAAAAAAAAAAATTTAAAAAAAAAAACATAGGAAAAATCCCTGGACGAGAGATTATAACTCGTCCATTAAGAATGACGAGTTATAATCCTCCGTCCAGATTTTAAAAAATTTTTTTTTTTTAAAAGCACTAAAAGACAAAAATAAAATAAATTAAAAAAAAAAACATAGGAAAAATCCCTGGACGAGAGATTATAACTCGTCCATTAAGAATGACGAGTTATAATCCTCCGTCCCAGATTTTTAAAAAAAAAAATTTTTTTTTTAAGCACTAAAAGACAAAACAAAAACAGAAAAAAAAAACATTGGAAAAATCCCTGTGACGAGAGATTATGCTTCGTCCATTAAGATTGACGATGTATAATCGTCCGTCCGTGCTTTTTTTTTTATTTAATCCTTCGTCCGAACTCGATTTTTGTACGGCTCACCTACGAGACGAAAGATAATCTTTCGTCAATTCTGACGGACGAAAGATAATAGTTCGTTAGCTATATTTTGCATTTGGCCAAATCGTCTGCTATATTTGGCAATGCACTATTCATCGTACTGCCAAATTTTGGGTATTTGGACGACGAGTGCAGCTCCTTTTTTTTCCAATTTTTTGCAAAATTTGGGTATTTAGCCCACGACTACAGATGCTCTTATATACCCAAATTTTGGATTTTGAGAGAACAGTAGTCTGTTATATTTGGAAAAAAATGTAAAAATTTGGAAAAAAAATAGCTAATAAACGATAATTTTTCGTCCGTTCAATCAGATGAAAGATCATCTTTCGTCGCTGCATTTTTATTTTATTAAAATAGATCAGACGGGAAATGATATCTCATCCAATCCAAATTTTAAAAAAAAAAATCGATCAGACGGGAAATGAGTTCTCGTCCAATCGAATTTTTTTAAAAAAATGAGCTCAGACGGCAATTCATCTACAGTCCATGCTCTTTCTTTCCAATTTGGGTGAAAAAAAATCCTAGAGACTAAGCCTGTAAACATTTCTATGTGTATAGATTATGTTTTAGTTGAAATTTAATAACGAATTAAGGTTTATTTAAAATTGAATAAGATTTAATTAGGAATAAATTAGAAGTTAAATTTTTTTTTTAAAAAAATATCAGATGGGAAATGATTCCCCGTTTGTTGGTTTTTTATTTTAAAAAAAATAATAATAATGGACGGGAATCATTTATCGTTCGTCAATTTTTTATGTATTAAAACTTAAAATTTGGGTTTAAACGACTACAGCTGAAACTCAAAATTTTCTTTTCTATATGCCAAATATTTAAAATTTGAGTCTCCAACGACTATAAATGCTCTTAGGAAACTGTTTCTCCCTGGCCCATTTTTTCTGCCTGTTTTTATCCCTAACCCTCTTCGTGTGAAGAAAAAAGAAATCTTCCATACCTCATTTTGAGACTATTTTCTTAAACACCAGCTTAATTTCTTCTTTTCTTTCACTGATTTTTTAAAAAATATTATTACTTGTATTCTAGAACTTATTCTTATTGTAGCCACTCAGTTTAAAATAGTGACTATATATATCCTCATTTTCTAAATATATATACAAATTTAGAGATGTACGCGGAGCTAAACCCAAAAAATATTATGATTTGTCCATTCAAAAAATTAAGTTTTATGGTTTGTCCCTCCTAAAATTTATGAAAAATTTTATATATATATATATCTATATATAGCTATAAGATTATTTTTTGGTCCACCGGCCAAAATTGTTCGGCTTCGCCTTTAACCCCAAATTTTAAACAAAGTAGGCACAAAAATAAAGTTGAGCTTAGAAACAAAAAGGGATCCTCAAATCTGTACAAGAAAATAGGAAAGAAAAAAAATAAAATCTTTGAGCCCAATTGGGCAAAGAAATCGAATGGCAAAAGATAGGAGCCTTTTATGATAAAAAAGAAAAAAGAAAGAAGCCTTTAGATTTGCCTAAAATACCATACCCTCTGCTTGATTTTTGATTTCCTGATATTGAAGGAGATCATGCAGGGGGGATGGTTTCTTAGACTAGTTAAAGGCATTGATTGCTCTTTTCTGCATATGATTTCTATGCCCAATTGTGCATATAATATTTTTCGAGGTAAAATTTATATTGGTTAGAATTTGCATCTATACTATTTTAATAGGAAAGTTGAGGTATGTAACAAATAAACTCTAACTTTGTAATCAAACAAATCCATGCAATAAACGTTTAAACTAGCATTGGTATTAAAACCCGAAATCCGGACCCGACCCGGACCCGACGTTGGACCGGAACCGACCCGATCTAATTTGGGTAGAGTATGGGTCCTAAATTACTACCCGTTAAAATTTCGGGTCGGGTCTGGGTCCCCTAAAATTGGACCCGACCCGGACCCGGACCTGCAATAGAAAAATAAACAAAAAACGAAGCGGACCCGACCCATTACCCGTTAGATAAAATTCTACCGATTAACATCTTCAGATATTTGGATTCCAACATCCACAGCTACTACCCCACATGCACTTGACATTGCAATGGACATTTTGAAATGGGTCCATGGCAGGATTCCAATGGGATAAGGTAATCATATAAGCATATCTGTGAAGTTAGCTTCAATTGGGGATAAGATGAAGGATAATTATCTCGATGGTATTGGACATTTGCATGTGATCAATTAGTAAGGTAAGAAGTTATAGTTAAAGGAGCTTCTACAACTAGTCATTTATAAAAGTAAACCTGAACTACAGGTGACGTGATTTTGATAAGAAATAAGAAAGACAGCCCTTAAGATAGCTGAATAATACAAAGGATTTGTGCACAAAAAATAAAGATAATGCAAAGCTTTATTGCAGTTGTTGTTATCAAAAAAGTAATAAGCTTCTATTCTTATCATGATTTGAAAAATTATCTGATCTAATTATACGTTAAAAAAATTCCTCGATGTATAGTGAAGCAAATTCTAATGAGGTATTAGATATGTAATGTTAAGTAGAAGTAAAATCCCTTGTCTGAACATACAAATGGGATGGCCACCGACCATTTTACTGAATTATACTTTGTATCCATCAAAATAAAAAGAAATATATGGAAAGCTCAAAAGCGCAAGTGTTTAATTAAAAAATTACTGTATTCAAGTTAAGGTACTTAGAAATCCGCAAAGCTGCAAGGTGCAGGTGAGCATTACACAAGCGTCCAATTAGAACTGGTGCTGTAAGCAACTGAAAGAAGAAGAAAATTGCAACCAATTTCAGCAAAACTAGAGATTCATCACTTACAAAAAATTAATAAAATGTTGAAATGGTGTAGACCTTGTACTGTTGAATACTGAGGGGAATTCCGATTTCCGCGCTTCTAACAGCATTTAAGACTCAAAGTTTTGCACATTTCTGGAAAGCGCTCTCGTGGGAACTGACTGTCAAAGCCAACTGGATATCAATGCCAAGAATACAATCAGAAAATAGTTGCTCTATCAAAGAGAACATCAAAGAACTATGCGAATAACAAACTTCATAATTATACAGCACACCTATGGCAGTCACGAGTCGTATTATGTAATATTGTGTTATGCTTTAAAGACCTGGAACCGAACCGGACCCGTGATTAGAAATAGGACCCGGACCCGGACCCAGACCCGAAAGCGATCGGGTAACATTTCTTGTGGGGACCCGGACCCGGACCCGGACCCGAATTTCATGGGTCTGAGTCCGGGTCCAGTATTTGGACCCGTCAATGACCGGGTCCGGGTCCGGGTATTGAGCTACCCGACCCGACCCGACCCGTTACCAGTGCTAGTTTAAACTATATCTAACAAATATAAACGTGCACTGCATGTGTAGCCAAATCAAAACATTCAAATATAAATTATTTCTTTTCTTATTCGATATAAATTCATTTAATTTGATGACTATACTTTTTGTAAGCGTGCATCGCGCACGTATATTATACTATAAACATTAACCCCTCATTTCTTACTATTTTGGAGTTCTGGTCTAGTCTAGTGGCTCCGGTGGCTCCGCGCTCATGGTTCGGCGTTCAACGGAACATGTAATTTTTTCATTTTTTATTTTACTTAGTTTACATGTAAAATTTTTAGAATCATATTAATTCGAATACCCAATCTAAAAACTACCGAACGCCCAATCTAAAAACTAACGAACGCCCAATCCTTAAAAATTGAACACCCATCCAAAAATATAGATTGGTTTATTTGCTTGTGAGATTGGTGTTGACTCTTCATGTCGTCACTTCAACAATTAAAAGAAGCTTTTCAGCAATAAAGTACATAAAGAACAATCTGTGCAATATAATGGGAGATGAATGAATGAATGATTGCTTAATTACTTATATAGAGCGTGATGTATTTGATGCTGTTGATATCATGCAACGGTTTTAAAATATGAAAACTCGTCGAGGGCAGTTGTAGTAGCTTATGAACATTGATATTTTTAGGAAGCATTGTGATAAAATATTTTACTTTTGCCTATATATATAGTTGTGGTTTTTCATATGAACTTATTAAGGAAAATGGACGATGATTATTTTGAACACTCTTGGAAGAATTTCTGGAGCCTCCACTGTCTGGTGGTATGGTCTTTAAAGTATTAGCAGGTCATGTCATATTATAACTTAATTTACAGAGAATACCCACATGCAGTTCATGAGATCTTCATGTCGTAAATTGTTTGTCTATAAAAACTCATGGGGCGTATATGAAAATCCATTCATACTAGTCTCTTAGTCTTAGCCACCCGATCTGAGTTTGAATGCATACACCTTACACCAAAAGAAGTTGCCTTTCATGGCATTGTAGGTTTTTTTTTCCAGCTAGCTAGTTTTGAGTTTCGTTATTTCCTCATTAATGAAATAGTAATATACACATACGATACACGTATTAATGGAAGAGTTGGAGTTGCACGTGTATTGCACGTAAGTATGTAGATTTACAACTCCAAGTCTTCTATTATAATAGTTATTATATATTATATTATAGATAGATATATAGATAGATAGATAGTTATTTACACGTGTGATGCACATTTAATATATTAAAAAGATTAAGTAAAAAAATCTGACATAGTGAGAATCTGAGACTTCCTTCATATTAATTATGCATGTGCAATGTACGGGTTGGTAGGCTGACAAATGACACTAGGGTCATCTCAGTTTATAATATTAGAAATGTTGAGGTTATAGTTCATCTTTCCTTTAAAAGATACTCCATATAATTTACCTTCATTGCTTAAGAGGGTCGCTTTTGAAGAATGTTATAATATTAGGGGGACTGATAGGAAAATTGGTGTGGGTTGCAGGGATGACCAGATACTTTTGACAGCACTGCTGTTGTACATGGGAAATGAGGTGATACCAGGGGCATCATACTTACCATGGTGGGAGACCAAGGGGGTGATCATAACTGTGCTTCTTCATATGGGTCCTGTCGAGTTCATTTACTACTGGTTGCATAGAGCTCTGCATCACAATTTCCTCTATTCTAGATACCACTCTCACCACCATGCCTCCATTGTCACTGAGCCAATTACATGTAAGCCCTGAATTCCGTCTCTCAATCTCAATAATGATAGGGTGATACCTCTTACCGATTTTGAGTTTATGAAGCGACCCAAAAAAAAAAAAAAAATGTAAATAGTGACCTATCAAAAACAAAAATAAAACACAATTAACCCAAATAAAAAGAATTTTCCATTCTTTCTGTGGTGATCCTAAGAAGCAGATGTACACATAATATTTGATATAATGCAAAAAGAAAATAATTCCTAAAGCAGTACATTGGAACCGAAATTATTGTGTTGGAAATTTTTATTTGACATGAATTTTCAAACTTTTGCCGTCCTATGCCACTTTTTAAAAATATTTGCATTTAAGGATCACTTTCCAAACTATTAGCACTCGTGGGCTACTTTGTGCTACGTCAGCAGCGGCCGCTATTCTTATTAGCGACCTCTTCATTTTGAAAGTCGCTAATGGGAATAGTGGCCAATGTTTTAAAATATTTGAGGTTTTTTGTTTGTTGTCGCTATTCCTACTACCGACCTTAGTTTATATGAGGTCGCTAATGAGATTAACGACCTTTAATGAACTGTATTCTAATACTTAGCAAAATTTAGAGAGTTTTTGTTCTTTGAAAAAATAACAATCAATATATTTTTAAAACTGAACTCACTATTCGGAATAGTGACCTTAGTTTTACAAAGGTCACTATTCGAAATAGATATCTTAGTTGTACTAAAGTCGCTATTCGGAATAGAGGCCTTTATTATACTAAGGTCGTTATTCCGAATAGAGACCTTAGTTGTGTGACTCTTTTGAACTCAAATTTTACAAAGAAAAAGGAGACTGAGTTTTTTACTGAGGTCGTTATTGCGAATAATGGCCAAAGTATACTGAGGTCGCTATTCCAATAGCAACCTCAGTTTTATTTTTTTTATTTTTATTTTCCAAAGAGAGCAAAAGCTGTCTAGAAATCGTTAAGTGTCTCAATACATTCATTTGTCTATTAGCGAGCTCATATATATTAAGACCTCATATATACTAAGGTCGCTAGTGAGAATAGCGACAACAAACAAATTTTTTAAAATATATTTTAAAACATAGGTTGCTATTTTCATTAACGGCTTTCAAAATGAAGATGTCGCTAATGAGAATAGCAACCGCTGCTGACGTGGCACAAAGTACCCCACGAATGCTAATAGTTTGGAAATTGGCTCATAATTATAAATAACTTTAAAAAGTGGCCTATTACGGCAAATAATTCTGAATTTTCAAGGCTAACTAATTTGACTTGGATTTTACCGAGAGTCAAATTTCACTTGCTTTTCACTAACTATATATTGCAAAACTAATACTTTTTTTCTTTTGCAAAAAATTATTCTGCAGCTGTTATTCATCCATTTGCGGAAGAGGTGTCATACTTTTCTTTATTTGCAATACCTCTCATCTCATTAGCACTCACTGGCACAGGTTCTATTGCTTCAGTTGTTGGCTACTTACTCTACATTGATTTTATGAACTATTTGGGACACTGCAACTTTGAGGTGGTACCCAAATGGCCTTTTGATATTTTCCCCCCTCTCAAATACCTTATGTACACCCCAACGTAAGCCCTCTCTTCTTTTTTTGCTTAATTCATCATTTTCCATATATTTCTTGATAGTAAAGTAGAAGGCAGAACAGATTCATGATAGTAAAGTGAAAGATAAAATAAGTTTATCGTGGGCACGCGTGACAAAGCAAGTTCATGGAATTGAAGTTAAAAAAAAAAAAAAAACCAACTTATGGTAGTTTATTTTAATTTACCCTTTTGTTATTTGGCTAGTCTCCTTTAGATAGAATTTGTTACTACATTTTCCCTAAAAAGACAAAGATAGAATTTACCTATGAACCACACTATGAACCTTTTATCTCCTACACACCAATTCAGTCTCAATCTTTGAGAACTTATTCTTGTTTTCTAAATTCTGTGTTCTATAACATATTTGCTTATATGACACAAACAACTTATGTAATTTTAAATTTTCTTAAATTTGTGATAGATAGTTAATTACCTAGGAATAAAAATAAAAATTTTAATGATTAATATAGGAAATGCTAGAAAAATTCCTTTCTTGTTAAGATGATGCCATTAGATCAAAACATATTGGGATATTAAGCACTGCAGTTCTTTCTCTTCCTGTATAGGTTCCATTCCCTTCACCACACCCAATTCCGCACAAACTACTGCTTGTTCATGCCGTTCTACGACTATGTGTACAGCACAGTGGACAAGTCATCAGACCAACTGTATGAAAATTGTCTGAAAGGAAAGGAAGATACACTTGATGTGGTCCACCTGACTCACCTGACCACACCGCAATCCATCTACCACCTACGGCTGGGATTCCCCTTGCTAGCATCAAGACCGTACGAGTCCAAGTGGTACATGTGGACCATGTTGCCTCTGACATGGCTGTTGATGCTGTTGACGTGGATGTATGGAGCCACATTTACTGTGGAGAGGAACATAATGAAGAAACTAAGTATCAGGGACATGGGCAATTCCTAGATATAGATTCCAAGTGAGTTTTCTTATGATTTTTTCAGTATCACCCAAAAAACTTCTTATTTTGATGTAGAATGTAGGAAAAACATGATTGCTTTATATAGCATCGATGAAACTTAATTAAGTTCTATCAAATACAAAAAAAAAATGATCAATGTAGCCTTACTTCTTACCTGTCTTTAAGGGTATTTTTTGGAAATACGGTATATAACTTGAAGTTTCAATTTTAGGGGTCATATTAAAATTAGTAGTTTTTGTTTTGGAGGTGTCGAGAAATCTTATCCTTGAGGAATTGGCTTATAGGTGTTTTTTTTTTGTACATATGCAGTATATGTCAAAATCTCAAAGAGTGGAGATCAACAAGATGATTGAGAAGGCTGTTGTTGAGGCAGAAGAGAAGGGGGCTAAGGTGATTAGTCTAGGTCTCCTCAACCAAGTAAGCACAATGCTATCTTTCATGTACATTTATATGGTTCAATATCTAATAGCAGCATCGGATTAGCCTGTCATCTATCAGTAACATCGGATATGCTAAAAGGATTGGCTAACAAAATCGCGATTACAGAGATCTTGAAACCCTGCTAATTAATTGCACTGTTCTCAGACTCTAGACCTTGTTTCTTTTTATTTTATTTTTGTAACATTAACTCTAACATTGAAAATACAGGGAGAAGAACTGAATGGCACTGGTGGCCTCTACTACAAAAACAACCCGAGACTTAAGATAAAGATTGTGGATGGAACCAGCTTGGCTGCTGCAGTAGTTCTCAATAGTCTTCCCCGAGGGACTACAAGCATTCTCCTCGTTGGAAAACTAAACAAAATGGCTTGTGTGCTTACATTGGCGCTGTGCCAAAAAGGAGTCAAGGTATATGAACATGTGCAATGCACAAGTTATTCATTACGTCAATGCTGATAAAAGCTAGAGATGAAAAACACATACAAGGAATACTACTGATATGTTTACACAACTTACTACTTTTGATCTTTACAGGTGATGGTGAACCGGAGAGATATACACGAGATTCTAAAGCTTAAGTTGCCTCAAGAACTCGTGGATTATGTGATGTTCTCCAACAATTACGCAAATGAGGTAATTTACTTTTTTTTCACTCAACTTGTTCTCTTTTCTACTTATTCAAATAAAATGATTTGTGGGATAATTTAAGAAAGTTTCATTAAAGAGAAAATACCCAAACAGACTGATACATATGAAGTGGCATTATTCTCTACAACAGAAGTTACCGAAAGATTAGTTTAACAAATCCATTGCAACTATTTTCTTTTCATTTTAGTTCCTTCTGTCAATTCTTTGCACAAGTCGCGGGATTAGAAAAAAAACATGTGCAGTGCATGTGCGGTAAGTCTCTCAGTACAGAAATAAAATGATTTGAGTTTCAAATTCAGGTATGGCTAGTAGGAGACGGAGTAACGAATCGTGAACAGAGGAAGGCGGTAAAGGGGACGCACTTCATTCCTTTCTCTCAGTTTCCTCCTCAAAAATTGCGCAAAGATTGTTTCTACCATACAACTCCAGCTTTGATGATCCCAAAGGCATACGAAAACATGCATACTTGCGAGGTAAACACTTTAAACCCTAATTTCCAATTATGTCAAGTAAGAAAATTAACTGTCAAGTTTTTTTTTTCCGTCATATTTGACATTTGAATCTTATAACATCAGATTAGATATGTCTGAAGGTTTCCATGTATCTAAACTCTACAAGATCTAAATTTAGCATGCCATGAATGATATTATCTAGATTCGATATGAAACTGGATTGGGGTTGGATTTAGATCGGGTCATAGCTACCTGCCTGCCTTTCCAAAATTAGCATCAAGTTACTTTATCCAGTTTTTATTTTTATTTTTCTTATACCAAATATAACCTTTCATTTTTAGCTTTTTTTTTTCTTTTTCTTTCAGAATTGGTTGCCAAGGAAGGTGATCAGTGCATGGAGGGTGGCAGGGATAGTGCATGCATTGGAAGGGTGGGAAGCAAACGAGTGTGGTGACAAGGTGATGGACATCAAGAAAGTTTGGCATGCTACACTTGCTCATGGTTTCCTCCCATTAATTGAGCATGCACATTAATTTGATATATATATATATATATATATATGAATGATACAAACATTATAATAATGGTTGTGAGCTTCAAGTGGTTAGAGAAAGAAATTATATATATTGCTCCTTTCACTAGGTAGATATATTTAGAGGAGCTTTCTTGTTGTGGTAGGGCAAGAGCTTTTATTTTGTGTAATTTGGTCAGGAGTGCGAGTTCATGAGGATGATATATGCAAGGGATTGAGTGAATGCTATATTTCTTAGTTAATCTAATGATTTTAGCATTGCCCCACTTTTTCTTTAAAAAAGTTAATTTAATTAATTGTATTATTATATCTATACATTATACTAACATGAGAGAGAATGTCAACCCCTCTCTCATTTCTCTATTTTAAAATAAAGAAAGAAGAGGAAAAGTAGGAATTCCTATTTAACTAATACGTGCATTATGCTTGATTTTATTAATAAATCAAAATAAAATAAAAACTCCAACCCTCAAACGTAGTCTCTTCACTTCACAATTTCTCAATCTCACTCACGTCTCTTCCCAACAGTGGCAGAGCCAGGATTTTCATCCACCGAGAGTGAAATCACTAAATCTAAAAAATTTCATCCTTAACTGTTTGAATATTGTTAAAAATTAAATTAGTATCAACCAAACAGTGTGTCTTTCAATTAAGATAGTGAGCTTATAATTGCATCATGCCTTAGGAAGTTAGGTTTCATTCCTATTTCCTAATGACGAGCAAAACCAAATTCATCAAAAACAGTCATACCTAAATAGAAGGATAAGCTACTGATCAATTAGAAACAATTATAATAGAAAATCAATTTCCTAGTTATTTAAACTGTGTTCTAAAAAAGGGCCTAAATGGTCACTCAATTTTCTACTAATATCTCATAAGAAATCATCTGATACTAATACTTGAAATCTCAAGCTTAGTTATAAGTTTTAACAGCCTCAAATCTCAATAGAAATTGCGACTTGCGACTTCAATCTCAAATTTTCTCATATTCTCAAATATCAAACTTCAAACCTAGATCCGCAACATCTGCTCATATTCTCAACAATCTCAAATCTTTTTTTTTAAAATATATTTTTTTGAACAATCTCAAATCTCAAATAATTATCTCATATTCTTAAATATGAAGTATACCTGACTCTGATTGTGAAGAAGACGACCGAACTCCTTGCGAGATTTTTCGGAAATGAAGACGACGCCTTGGCACTTGGCAGATGAGTGACTTGGGAACTTCAACGCCTTCGAAGATGAGCGACTCGCCGACTTTGATGCCTTCGGAGATGACGATGACGGCGTTGAGGAGACGACAGAGATGGTAGTGAGAGGTTGGGGGAGGAGGATTTGAGAGAGAAATTGAGGGTTTCGAAGCTAGGTTGTGGAGGAGATCGAGAAAAGAAAAATTAAAATGTAGAACAGAGCAGCGTAAGAAAAGAGGGAGCGGATCGGGTCAGGCAGTGTGTGAGTGTGGGCCTCAGGGGAGCAGGCTATATGGTCTTACATTTTAAAAAAATTTAAAAAAAATTACGAGGGAGCTGCCCAAGCCCAGGGGGAGCCGCTCACCCTGGGCTTGGTGTGGCTCCGCCACTGCTTCCCAAACCCACCTCATCCCCTAACTTAGATTAATTAGATTTTTAAGCAAATACAATTCATAAAATTATTTTTATATGATTTTATTAGTATATCATCTTTATCCTTACATGTGTTATAATACATGGTTTATAATGTATAACATATAAACTGAATGTAATGAGGTTATAATATACCTGTTAACATAAATTAGTTGAATTTGTGATATCTTTTCATTGCATGCATTTTTTTAGTTTTAGTAATATTCAATTAAAAAACATTATGGTTTGGTAGTGGCTCTCTAAATCATCTACATATATGAGAATGATAATGAAGATTTCGGTAATTACTGTAGGGATAATATTCATAAGTTTCTCACAATTTTCTTACTTTTTTTTGGAGTCCTATATAATTTTACAAATCCCGCAAACCTATTTTAGACTGTGCAATTTGCACAGGATAACACTAGTATCTATATATTATGCTAATGGGAGAGAGAATGTACCCCCTCTCTCCTTTCTCCATTTTGAAATAGAGAAATGAGAGCAATTAAAAGTATGAATTCATATTTAACTAATGCGTGCTCTACGCACAATTTTATTAAAAAACTAAAACAAAATAAAAATCCCGATCTCTTAAACACATTCACTTTTCCTCCCACTTTCTCAAAAAATCACACATTTGTTCCCAAACCCATTTCCATCCCCTAGCTTAGAATTAGGTTTTTAAGCAAACATAATTCATAAATTTTTTTTTATATGATTTTCTTAGTCTATCATCTACCCTATAACATGTGCTATAATACATAGTTTATAATGTATAACCTGTTTAGTGAATGTTAATAATGTTGTAATATACCTATTAACATAAATTAATTGAATTTGCGATAAATTTTCATTGCATGCATTTTTTAGCTTTAATAATATTCAATTGGGTAACATTATGGTTTGATAGTAATTCTCTAAACCATTTACTTATATGAGGATGATAATGAATATTTCAGTAATTACGATAGGGATGATATTCATAAATTTCTCTCATTTCTCTTCCACTTTTTTGGAGTTCTATATAATTGTATGAGTCCCACAAAACTGTTGTAGGTTGGCAATTTGCACAGGGTAGCACTGGTATCCTCTTATTGGCTTGTAATTTCCTTAGGTAACCGCAAACCATTTGTGATAAAAGATGAATAAGTAGTTTTGTCCCCTCCCAACCACCCACACCTCCCACTCTGTTGAGTTAATTATTTTGTTAGGACTATTTATTAAACTATTTGTAAAAAAGGGACAATGACCAAACTGTAACGTCCCGAATCCCAAATCACTGAATTCGAGATGTTCTACAAGATCTTTTCACTTTCTTTGAGTACAATTTTACAAGGAAATTAAAACTTTTCATCATACATCAGAGATTTACATCATGTTACATTTTCATTTACACAGCGGAAGCAAAATATACAACATTTACATAAATGAACAACATCATGATAAAATTTTTATGCATCCATTCCTCTTTACACGTAATTTTATCCTACATGTAAAACTGTGGGTACGTCAGTTTATTCAACCGACGATAATTATACATGGCCATCCTCTCTATGCCAGAAACAGTATAACGAATCTCATTTCTTAACAAATCACAAACTTGTTCAATATAAGCATGTAAATCAAAAGGGAACTCTTAATGATGTCGTGTCGTGATTGTGCACTTAATCCTTAATGCAATTATTTAATTTTCATGACACTAATGCGCACTTGTTCGAATTCTATGCATCCCATACTACATAGGTTCGAGGGCAAGCCTCTTAATCGTTCTTCATTTTTGTAGGGTTCAATCCCTCGCCATGATTTACTCTACTTCTGTAATTACGGTGAGTATCTTAAATGGTCTATGAGTACAAGCTCGTGCACTGGACCCTGGAGGGAAACCCCACGCCATGTCTTGACTCATCAAGCATGCATTCTGTGGCAATTCAAGCCTCCTCCCTGAACACGATCCTTTTGCAGTCACCAAACATCCCACAAGTGTGACTAAAGTCCGATCATTCTGAGTTGTGCCCGCGCTATGTCTTGACTCATCAAGCATGCATTCTGCGGCTCACACACCCGCACCGTAAACTCTAGTTCTCATACTTATGTTTTTCTCTCACTTTCATCACCTCCACACTATGTACTAAAATTATTAGAATCATGAATAAAAATCAAGCTCTAGAGTTAGCCTCTCCACCACACCGGACTTATCATTTCATTTACACATGACCAACCTTGGTCTTCTTTTCAATATCATTTCATTTCACTGCCGGGGGAGACTTAGCTACTCTTTCGTTCAATTTCAAATTCACAATTTCCAATAGAGCATCCTCAGCTCATAATTCATTTTAGAGTCTCACAGACTTTCTCATCATGATCTTAGCCTTTCATATTCATCTAATTCTCAATTCTCATCTATGATTCATTTTACATAATCCATACAGCCATAAAAAGAGTCCATAGACTTCAATCATAAAGTTCACAATTTCCAACAGCAAATAAAATGAAATTCACACATATCAAAGTCCACTCTGTACAGTCGACTTGGAAGAACACCAGTCGACTCATACAGTCAAATACAGGTTCATCATAAATGCTCGGGAGAGTCGACTGCTGTACACGACAAGTCGGCTGTCCCGCAACTTTTCATGTTCACAGTGTCATCCACATGACAGTCGACTGTTCATCCACCAGTCGTCTGTCCTGGGATTTTCAACAGCACAATTCTAAGTCCAGCTCAGTCGACCGGCTACACGCACTAGGTCGACTGATCAGTTCCATAATTCAAACAAAAATTATATTTCTAACCGTCTCACATGCCCTTTCATTACAGCATACATACATCCATATTTTATAAACACTACACTTCTTACTTGTTCAGCAACATCGTAGCATGGAATTTCAAGTTACTAATATGCTCTTTTCTTTAAGAAAATACTTTAAACATGCATTCACACTTTCTTACGAAGATGAAGATATAAATCTCAAGTCATTATACTGGGTCAACACAATGGAATATCTCACTACATGGAGTTTCCAAATAATCATAATTAAAGTGAAACACCAGTCGGCTGAACACAGTATCAGTCGACTGCTCCGACAGTTCTTAGTTTTGTTAATCATCGCTAGTTCTTTTCATCCATTTACCTTCCCTCCATCATATGTGTCATAGGGAAATACAATCTTAGTAATCACACCATTATGTCTATTTACATACATGTTTATCACCACATCATAAAAATAATTGTCTCGTACCAGTCGACTGGTTCATACGTCAGTCGACTGTACCGACTCAATTCATCTTGTTTTTCGTGCCATTTCTACACTATTGGTCCTCCATAATTACCAACATAAACATACTCAAGCATCTCTATTACGTACTATCTTACTCCTCAAGAGCACAGTACCAAACATTATAATTACAGCATGTTTCTACATTAGAAGTCCTGAGAAACACCCACCTTATTTGACGAAGTAATCGAATCCAGCAAGTTCCTCAATGCGGTGCAGCACTTCTTGCTCCTTGATCCTCACCAAAATCCTTCAGAGTGCCTTCGGCCTTCACAGAAAAGCTCCCACACAACTCTCACAAAACCTCTCTTATAAAATTAATCTAGTGTAAAAGAAATAAGGGATAAGAGGGGGTATTTATACTAGAATATAGGTGGAATGGAGGGCTAGGATTCATTAGATGGTTATTGGATCTAAGGCTAGGATTGACTAGGGGGTTGTAAAACTACCCACACCTCCAAAGTAACCGCCCATGATCTGAGCCCACTACTCTCCCAAACCGGCCAAGCTTGTGCCTTGTGCACGTGTACATTGAGTGCACGTGTACACACAAACCGTACCACCAATATTTGTACATTAAATACCCGGTAATTAAAGAGAAAAGATGCTACACATTACAAGTTGTAAAAATAATAAAAATGTTTAAATTCATGGGCTAAAATTAGTTGGGCCAAAATAATTATTTAAAAGAAGATAAGTAAATTAACCTTTGGGCTTAGGGAAAATATTTATAGAAAATATGCTTATTCATCATGAAGGTAAATAATGGTCAACAATGTCACACAAGCACACCATATAAAAATAAATAATCTTCATATATATTAGGAAAATCGGGGTATTACACAAACAAACAACTAAAGGATAGTTTCTAAATAATATTCTATGCTTCCTATTCTATAATATTTTCTATAGGATGTGTGACCTTTTTGTAAATTTAAAATTTGTTTTTGTAATATTTTCTATTTCTCTTATCTATCAGTTTTTTAACTACTTAAATTGTACTAAATATTTTAAGAAAACCAGGTGAGAGTTACTTACTTAGAAATAAGGCACTAATACCAACTGGATGCGAAGCGTAAAATAATAGCAATTACTAGTAAAGAGAAGCAAAAGAGTATCAAAATCTTCAAAGATGATAGTTTTCTGTAAAATAATATTCGTCAAAATAACGTACATTATCAATCTCAAAAATATTAAAGTAATCAAGCATAACTTCAAGATCTCTCATAGCTTCTGATTTTGTCTCTAATACTTTACTACCACTATCATATGGGGCTTCTTCGGGTTCTTCCATATGTTTATTTCTTTTCACAATATGTTCATCATCTTCCTCTATATATTCATTTTCTTCAAGAATTTGTCCTATATGTTGTTGTAGGACTCCAGTGAGAGCTACCAAATTCTCCATTTTCATAGAATAATAAAGATCTTTCGGGAAACGTTATGTAAATGCCCTGAATTCCAAATAAGGCCGAATTCGAGATCCCGCAGGATCTTTACACTTTACTTCGTACAATTTTACAAAGAAATTTAAACTTTTCATCATACATCAGAGTTCTTTACATTTTCATACACAGCGGAAAATCAAATAAATTACAACAATGAAAATAATACACACTTGTACACCTTTATCAGTGTAGTTAATCATCAGCATCATAACATCTTTCCTTCTTCATGAAAAATGTCCATTACCTGCATAATAAGCTGTGGGCATGTCAGTTACTTACAAGTGACGAAAATGCTATACTCGGCTATCCTCTCTATGCCGTACATATAACAATCTCAAAACTTTAACAAACCTACAATTTGAATGCAAAATAAAGTGTAAAATGTGACTACACTAAACATGTAAGTGTATGCGATGCCTTAATGCCTAATGCAGATATTTTATTCTAATATGACACTAATGCATACTTGTTCGGATTCTATGCATCCCATACTTCATAGGTCCGAGGACAAGCACCTACGTACTCCACAATAAAGGGTTTGATCCCTCGCCATGACAAACTACTCAGTAATAAGAACAATGTTCAGATATTTCACGAGTACGGATCTCAGTCCCGGAGTACACCACCCGACTGTTATACAAACTCCTCATCGTGCGAATGCCCCGTAAGTACCCCTCTAGTCCCGGTATACGTATATACACTGGAGTACGATAAACTATCCGTCCGACTATGCATAATCCAGGATTTTAAATAAGAATTCATCTCCATCGAAGCAACCTCAGTCCCGGAGTACACCGCCCGACTGGGTCTATAGTCCCGAAGTACACTGCCCGGCTATGTAGAGTGCCCCACTTACGTTTGCACAGGTTTACTACATCTTCTCTTAAGTGCCTAATTCTTAAGTTCAAGGCATGAATAAATTTCCATACCTAGAATTAAGCTTACCCTCTACCGGACTTAATCACAAAATACCGAGATTGCTCCATGGCAAATCTCAAAAATATAATTCAATTTTTTTAATTCAGTGGTGCCGGTACCCGAGGTCTCATTAACCCTAAATCACAACTTTTCATGTACAAGAATCCATGGGTACACATACCTTTCATGGATTAACTCAATATGTTCATATCTCCAACTTATTCATAAATAGATCTATATCTTATTTTAGCACTTATTCATTTACAACTCGAAATAGAACAACTATTCCTTTCATGAACAAAAGATTCATCACTATAAATTCTATTAGCAATTTAATCAATTCATATCTCAATTCCCATTCAAGTTATTTCTTACTCAACAAAAGTATTTGTTTACACAAGGGAATTTCATAACTTGTTACATATTTTTTCTTCTTTTCAAAAATAAGGATCATTTACTCAAATGATAATTTTTGGAGTAAAAAACTCATTTACTATTTCAAATCCCATTTTTTACTTTCTCAAAAATATACAGGAAAATTTTATAACTATCTCTAAAAATTTCTATTTTTATTTTATATGAATAAAAAAGTTTTATCATCAATCTTTTTCACATCAAGAACTCAAATATAAACAAAACCCAAAAAAATATTCAAAAGGTGGGGTGGCTCTGGGTTTCGAACCAGTGACCTGCCGACACACACAGCCAGTGCCAAAGCCCAAACCTACTAGCCACTAAATCCGTTTGGACTTGTGTCAATAAATTGCAATCGAAACCCCCTTATACACACAGTACAGGTTCGGAATTTTATTGAGTGAATCAAAATAAAATGTGACTATCAAGTTTCGAACCTCAGATCTCTTACAAATAGTGCTCTGTGGTGCACTGGCTAACCAATAAGTCCAAGTGTGATTATTGATTAAGAGTTGTATCGATATTATTTTGTTCATACTGTTCAGTACTTGGTTCTTTTTCGCAAAACTCGTTTATCCAATGATCCAATCTTTTAGGATATTGAAATATACTTCTGTTTTTGTTTGAGATGAATTTTAAAACAGCAACCAACAAGTTCAAATTTATTTTAAAATATATATCTCCATTTTCAAATAGTTTTTCTTTTCATTTTACATACTAATTTAGATTTTCTCAAAACTCGAATTTAAGAAACATATTCATTAAAACTAGTTTATGTACTCCATTATACTAATTAAAATTTTGTAATAAAGCCAAACATGCCTCTTAATCATCCATGAAATCTCAAAGAAAATTCTTTTATGCAAAATTTATATTTTCAATACAACATGGCAATATACATAAGTCAACACATTTCATGGCAATAACTAAATTTGTTTTTCTTTCTTTCTTCTTTCTTAATCATCATGACTCTAATGTATATATTGAATATAACATTCTTCAACAAATTTTCATATAAATCATACACTTGACATGTACAAATTTACAAGCATACTAACATGATTCATAGTATTAATTCTTTTTCAAAATTCTTCTTTCTAATTAACATGGTGGCAATTATTTATTTTAATCACAACAAGATTACTTTCATTCATGGCATACTACATTAGCATGAATTTTGTCTATATATTTCACATCAAATTTAATTTATACAACTCATTTATAACTTTTAGCATGCATTCTCTATATTAGAAAGTAAGAAATCACCCACATCTTATGAAGAATGAAATAACCAAGATTGGAGAGACCACTTCTAGCTCCTAGCTCCAACTAGCACCTCCTTGTCCTTCTCCTCCTAGCAATAGCTCTCCAATGGTACTCTTCTCTCTTTCCTTTTCTCTCTTTATTTGTGTTTAGTTTAGGTGTGACAAGAGAAGGGATTTTGGGTGTATTTATAGGACTAGGTGAGGGTTTAAATTGCATAATTCTACACCTAATAAATTACTACTCCACTTAATTTTCAACTCTTCATAATCCTAACTCCTATAACTCCCAACTTTTCATGTTTCCAACTCTTCAAAACTCAACCTTCATCCTCCATGATCAAAATCCAGCCAACCCCCTTGTCCCCTCACATTCCCACGTGCACGTGTTGTGCACTAGTGCACACACATACACAAAATTTAATACAATTTCTATAGTTCCAAAATGTGTATTAAAAGTTGTTACATGTCATGTGTGAGTCCATGCACAACTTAAAATAAGATTTTATTAATGGGCTTGTCCCATGAGCTTTTTTTTAAATCAAATTAATTAATTATTCTAGTAGGCTCTTCTAATGGGCTAGAATCCCTCTTTAGGTCTATGGGTTTAATAAAAGACTAAATAAGATTATGCATTCTAAAATAGTAAATGAGAGAAAGAAATAGAGATGGAAGAATTAGCACGTGCATCATACGTGCAAAAATTGGTAAAATGCATTTTTAATTAAAATAAAAATGTTGGGTGTTACACGTTAAGTCATCAATTATGTGAACACTTATATTACTAGTTTTTCCATGATTAATTTGATTTATAGTTATAATTATTACTCGTTGCACACTAAAGAAAAATAACTTGAACTCTTAAAAATCATACGTGTTTGTTACTCTATGAGGATAAAAAACATAAAAAACTAATATTCTATCACTTCCTTGATAGTTAGTCATTAATTCATAAATTTCTGAGGCAAGACTGAAACTATTATTATCCATTATTCTTTTTAGCGATTTTTTGATTTAAAACAACAAGTATGAAATCAGGAGTAGAGAGAGATATCTAAGGATACCATAAGAATCAAAACAAAATGGGTCATCATACTTCCGACCTAGTTAAACTTCTTTGAGCTGCTCTGTACCAGTTACAACCAATGGATAAAATACCTCTGGTATGCACCCCAATTTCAGTGCTCCTTTTACGTTCCTCCCATCTTAGGACTACTATGCTCTTCAAGAGAGCTTCATCCAAGAGATACGTCTGGAACAACTAGTTGCACTTCAATACAGACAACCACAACCTAGCTTGTTTCCTGCTACTAGGTGTACAGCTTAACTATAGAAGGTTACACATGGATCTTTTTGCAAGATCCTTCAGGCAGAGCTAAGGTTGGTAAACGGGTCATGCGGGCCGAGTCGGGTCGGACCCGCCCGGGTTCACACCGAACAATGGCGGGTTCGGGTAGGGTCACTGGCCTAATCGGGCCGGGCCGAGCCGAGTCGATGGCACTAATTTGTGACCCGCCCAACCCATGAACTCTTTAGGGTCCAACCCGGGTCGGGTCGAGGGATTGGCCCGGGTTAGATAGGGTTAACTTTTTTTTTACTTTAAAAAAAATGTCATTTTAATAATAAAAAACAAAATGTAATAATAATAATAAGAATGAAAGGGTGAACTTGGCAAAAAAAAAATATATATGATTAATTTGATTTCAACTTATACAAGTTTCAAAATTTGTAATAAGAAATAGAGATTTTCTACAAATTTATTTTATACAATAACAAATTTCTTATATACAATTTCAATTTAATTCAATTTTCCGAATTTAAAATAACAAACAAAGATTTAATATAATTTTTTTATCGATTTACAATTGTCTTCAATTTGATGGCCTTCAATTTGTTGTTGTTGACTTGTTGTTGTTGGTCTTGAATTCTTCATTTTGGTTGCTATTTATGTTGTTGTTGTTGTTGTTCCGGCGAGTTGCTCCCACTTGTGGACGTAGATAATGCTTTTCCTTGTGTCCTATCTTCAGCCTTCAGCCATTCTTCTATGCAAACGAGCATCTCTAATGATTGGGACTTCAAGCGATTCTTGTAATCAGTTAGAACCCTGTCACTTGTAGAAAATGCACTTTCAGAAGCAACTGTAAAGACAGGAGGAGTTAATAGATCTTTAGCCATATATTTAAGAATACTATAAGTGTGTTCATGGTCTTTCCACCATTGTAAAATATCTAGTGAAGAACTAAAAGACTCAGAATCTTGTTGGTTATACCAATTTAATTCATTTGGTTGATTAGTCCTAGGTTTTTTTGATTGAATTTGTGCAAGTAAATTAAATATTCTATCATCAAATTTACTCTTACCCTTACCTTTAGAAGTAGCAGAAGAAGAACTAACTACAAAAGTTGTACAACTAGAAGCAAAAGATCTATCATAATAATCATACAAGTTATTTAATGTAGATTCAAATTTAACTAAAAAAGAAGCGCAATCAATTTCAGAATCATCATCCCCAAGTAAATTAAAAAATATTTCAATCAAACTCTTCGTACCTTCTAATTTGATACGAGGATCCATAACACAACACAATACAACATAGGATGTTACCGCTAAATCTGGTGTGGGGGCAAACAGATAGAATTTGTGGATTCTTAGGGAAACTGAATAGCAAACCTGGAACCTTTCCACCGGAGTTTGACCGTTGACTCCCGGCGTTCACCTGCAAAAAGTGCGAGACACCGAGGTTGATCCCGGCAACGCACCCTCTGATGCTCAAGTCAATAACCAGAAAAGATTATAAAAGAGCGTAAACTGGCAAAAGATTGATTACCTCTTAATGGTGGTGGATGAGGGGTATTTATAGCCGCCTTTGGGATCAGTTTAGGAATGAAATCCCTAATTTTCAGTGAAAGGATAGAGCGAACCAGGGCCATTGATTGAATACAATCAGAACCCTAATTCTATCCAGCTGAACTGGGTTTCTTGCGGGTTGGGACCCGCACCCAGTTGAGATGGATCTGTTGGAGGGTTAATGGGCTTTTGGAGAAAAGACCCAGAATCCATTTCAGACCTGCTTGTAGGTGAAATTACCATTTTACCCCCAAGCTTTAAGATTCGTGTCCGATTTGGACGGTTCCGATTTAACCCTATTTTTAGCCATATCACGAGCCCCCCACTCCCGAAGGCTGAGTGGGTTCAGTCTTTGAGGAGTAGTTTTACTATTTCAATGGCTTTCGGAGTTGTATCAGAATCCAAACAAGGGGTATTGAATCTTTATATGAGGTATTATGGTGATTTTCGAAGCTATTTGCGCGCTCAAGGTTATTCTTAAGCTCTCTTGGATTTCTAGTGATTTTTCTTAATTTTGCGAAGCGGTGATTTGTTATTCGGGGGTCTTAATTAACCATTTTAAGCAATAATTATTTATCCAGGGGCTCAAAAATATTTTTTCGGATTTATAATTATTTTTTAGAATTTTTAGTTAGTTTTCCTGAATTTTAAATCATTTTTTCTCAAAATTTAGGTAGATGACTCGATGTTATTTCCATCGTTTCATGGCTTAGATGCTTCGGCTTCGTCGCCGATCCCCTCCGAACACATGCTATGAAGGAGGCCGAGGTCCATGGGGGTTCGGCACCTTCTGTCGAAGAGCGTAGATACCTCGGCCAGGCTGCAAGCGCGTTCGGCGAATCTTTGCCGAAGTTCGGAGTGATTTTCTCGATGTAATAGGGTCGGTGGCAAGAGCGCTCGGCAAGGCGTGCCGAGGTCCAATTTTTTCATGTAACAAGGTCGGTGGCAAGAGAGCTCAGCAAGGTATGCCGAGGTCCAATTTTTTCATGTAACAAGGTCGGTGGCAAGAGCGCTTGGCAAGGCGTGTTGAGGTCCAATTTTTCCATGTAATAAGGTCGGTGGCAAGAGCGCTCGGCAAGGTGTGCCGAGGTCCAATTTTTCCACGTAACAGGGTCGGTGGAAAGAGCGCTCGGCAAGGTGTGCCGAGGTCCCAGAGTAAGGTTTTTTGCTTATTTGGGCGTCGGTGCCAAGAGCGCTCGGCGAGGCATGCCAAAGTCCCTGAGTTGTGATTTTTTGCCCATTTGGGCGTCGGTGCCAAGAGCGCTCGGCGAGGCGTACCGATGTCCCAAAGCAAGATTTTTGGCGTCTTAGGAAACATCAGGCTGAGCTGGCAACTGTTGAACTTCTGACAACTCTGACAGATGTGACAGCCATTAATGCGACAGTTCAGCTTGGCGTGGTAAATAATGCGACGATTCAGCTCTTTTTGTTGTCTTGTGCGAATGGGCTTGGCTCTTTAGGCCCATTATCCTCGTTTCGTGTGCCACGCTCTATAAAACTCCACCCCTTCTCTCATTTTTCAGTTCTTCAACTTTTTACTCAGGTGGTGAATTTCTATTAGCGAGAGCTCACGGCGATCGTCGATCGCTTTCCGGTGAAAATTCCGACCGTACCTGTCACTTCAAGGTAACTTATACTTAGTCATTTTCCAAGTACAAAAAATGTCTCTTTCCCCTGTCTTCGAGCCCTCCCCTCCTGCTGGCGAAGCTCCATCTCCGAGTCAGAGAGATCGCAAAGATAAGGACCAGAGGGTTTTTGGTCGAGACATGATTGTAGAGGACCCGAAGCGCATGGGCTGTTCGGCAGGTTGTCGGGACCGTTGACAGGGCTGCAAAGGGTTCGAGAACTTCTGGAGGAGCATGCCGAGTGCATCATTCATGGGAGGGGGCGGACCTTCGAGGAGAACGCGGCAAGGGAGACCTCGAAAGCAGACGAGACGGTGTCTATCCTCAACTTGGAGGACCTGGCAGCGATCCGGGATTGTTTCCAAATCCTGGAGGAGTACGAACTGCTACTGCCAGGTCCTAGGGTTAGGGCCAATTTGCCACTGCCAGTAACCTTGTGTTTCTGGCTGGTCGATGCCTTCATCACCGGGGCTCGGCTCCCTCTCCACCCGTTCGCGATTCAAGTACTTGGTGGTTTGGGGTCAGCCCCATCCAACTAATGTTGAATGCATGGAGAGTCATCAATGGATTCGTACTCCACTGCCAAACAGCCGGAGTCGAGCCAGAGTTGAGGGTGCTCCGAACGATCTACCAGCTTCATCAGCAGAACCGGTCAGAGTTCCGGTATTATTTGGTTCCGAGACATGGAGGTCGGCTCGTCGTTTGCCCCGACTCCATAAAGCACTGGCGTGATAAGTATTTCATAGTGCGGAGTTGAGGAGGCGTGGCCCATACCCTCCGGTTGGGTGGAGGAGGTGACGAAGTGAGTGAGGGAGTCGCCAGGGCTTTACCCTCAAGAAGAAGAGGCAGTTCGGGTCCTTCTAGATCGGCCGAAGTACGATTGGCGAGATCTAACTGAGGACGTTCTCTTCAGGGGAGGGCTCTGCCGCGTAGATCCCAGTACGCGGCTTTTTCTACGTTTTTTCTTTCTCTTCTTACTTTGCTTATTGTAACTTGTGTTTTCTAACCAACTTCTTGCCTGATGCAAAGGCCATGGACTATGAAGCGGTACTAGCGCAGAGGGCCACCCTCAGAAGCAAGGTGCCAAAGAAGCGCAAGAGGGTTGCCACTAAACTTTCGTCCGCGAAGACCCACAAGGTCGCAGGCGCGGCCGAGGAGGTGGACGCGCCGGCGGTCGTGACCCCGACCCGAGCTCCGACAGTAGCCTCGGTGTCGGCCGAGGGAGGGGAGTTCTCGATCGCCGCTGCGCTCGGGATGGAGGTGCTGCCGCTGACGGTGGACGCTGAGGCGCTCCTTACAGAGGAGCACAAGAGGATGTATATTCCGGACTGGCAAGTTCGGAAGCTCGATGGGTTCCTCGGCGACTTGACATCGAGCATGCAGGTGGTGAAGCTCCTAGCGACGCCGGTAGACCGAGCTGCCATGGACGCCGGCAGACCGAGCTGCCATGGACGCCGGCACGGCGGGTGACGACGCCATCGAGATCGCACGCTCGGCGGTATCGGTAAGTATCGTCCTTCGTTTTGTTGGGAACTTTTATGTTTAATTTTCTAACTCCTTTTGTTTTTTGTTGCTCTGCTGTAGATAACTGTCCACTTCGATCATCTCATGGAGCGGATGACGGAGCTGGAGAAGGACCTCAAGGGTGAGGCCGACCGAGCTCGGGCTGAAAAGGCTCGAATCACCAACGAACTCGACATGTTGAAGGTCGAGTTTGAGGGGAAGGCAACGAGGCTCGAGTACCTTGAGGGCCTCGTGACGAAGCTCGAGGTCGATCTACTTCGGCAGAAGGAGGAGTCGGCCTAGCAGCTGGCCGAGGCTGCGAGGCCAAGGCTGCGGTGGTGAAGGAAACCGAAGCGGCCACCATGATGAAGGCGCAAGGCTTCCTCACCGCAAACATGGCCAAGGCGTACGCCGAGGCCATCACTCAGGTGTCGGAGCGTTACCCTGAGGTTGACTGCTCTGGGTAGCGGCTCTTCCCAGACCATGTCGACGGCTCGACCCCGAGTCGGAGGAGGAAGGAAGGGACGACGAAGGTGACGCCGAGGTCGAGGTCATTGGCGAGGTGCATGGGTCAGTGGTGACTCCGCTGGCGATGGTGCCTCCTTCAAGGGAGTCTGACCCCGCCCAGTCTCGTTGCCCCGGGAAAGAGGTCGCCCATTGACTTCTTCTTCTTCTTCTTCTTCTTTTTTTCTTCCGAGCTGTTGCTTGTACTGCCTAATTGCAGACTGGCCACCGGATTTTTGTGATGAATGGAAATATAACTTTTGAGCTCGAACTTATCTTGTCTTGTTTTTTTTTTGTAGTCTTGAAATTTGACTAAGTGTTTGAACACAAGATTTTAGTCTTCATTAGGCGCATGTAGCTTTGTTCAGGGGTCGGATGCGGAATAAATTTGTGAATATTTACTGAGCGCTCGTTGTTTGCTTTGAACTTTTCAGCTCGCCGAGGTGACCCAGTCTGCCGAACCCACCCGCTCCGGGGAGGAGTTACGCTCCGAGGTCGGCTTAGGGGCGACGAGGTTGTGTTTAACCAGGTGCCGAGAGCGCCTCCACTAAAGTCGAGTTGGGGCTGCGCAGGGCTGAAAGTAAGCGGAACCATCTGTAGCTGATCTTAAGCCAGAGAGAAATCGAGATTCGGCGGCTAGAGGGTAGGCTCACCTAGATACCTCCCGTAGGCGAGGGCGACGGGTCGTCGACTGCCTTCACCAATGGGCTGAGGCTTAAGTGTCTCCAACATTCCTTGTCGAAGATGACAGCGGAGAAGGACGATATGCTCACTGAGGTTCACCACCTGCAGATTGTGGAGGCAGAGCTTCTGGCGGAAGAAGAGGAGTTGACGACGGCGGTGAGCAAGCTGATGGCCGAACGTGACGAATTGACGGCAGAAGCCGACGCATTGAAGAGGGCCACAGTGGACAGGGGCATCGAAGTCACTCAGCTCCGCCGAATCATTGCCATCCGTCCTAGCATTCTGAGCTCTGCGGTGCCTCCTCGCCTCGAGGTGGACGTAAAAGATGACTCTTTGAAGCAAACGGATAGCCGAGCTGGAGGTGGAAGTGGCTCGCCTCAAGCCGCGTTCGGGACCGATCAACGTCAGGAGCACTTCGTGCACTTGTGAAGAGAGCGAACGAGGGATTTCGTTCTATGAGCTTGCGACCCATCTGCCTGTTGCTCGGCAAAGTCTGGGCGACGCCCAAAGTGGTGTTGCAATTTCATCGAGCGAAGCATCTGTTGGCACAACTATTAGGAACAGTGCCGAGGATATGTCTCAGTTCGCCGGGCTAGGGACCAGTTCCGAGGTTAGGCGTCACCGTCCTCGTATATCTTTGAAGTGGAACATCCCTGCGCCTAGGAGGCGTTGAAGCTCTCTTGCTCCCCAAACTTTGTGTTTTGTCTAGGTGTTTCGAGTTGGCTTTGTAGTTTTTGCTTTTCAACTTAACTTCATTATAAAGAAGGGCACCGCCTTGTACTGTCTTCCCATACTTAATAGAAATGAGGCTTTTTTCTTTCTTGGACTTGTGCATTTTTGTTAGACTTGTGTCGTTGTATTACTCGTTACTATCTTTAGCGTGTCGAGGTCCCAAAGCAAGATATTTGCTCGTTTGGTCTTCGGTGCCAAGAGCGCTCGGCAAGGCTTGCCGAGGTCCCAGAGCAAGATTTTTGCTCGTTTGGGCATCGGTGCCAAGAGCGCTCGGCAAGGCTTGCCGAGGTCCCAGAGCAAGATTTTTGCTCGTTTGGGCATCGATGCCAAGAGCACTCGGCAAGGCTTGCCGAGGTCCCAGAGCAAGATTTTTTCTTATTTGGGCGTCGGTGCCAAGAGCGCTCAGCGAGGCTTGTCGAGGTCCCAGAGCAAGGTATTTGCTCGTTTGGTCTTCGGTGCCAAGAGTGCTCGGCGAGGCTTGTCAAGGTCCCAGGGCAAGGTATTTGCTCGTTTCATCTTCGGTGCCAAGAGCGCTCGGCAAGGCTTACCGAGGTCCCAGAGCGAGATTTTTGCTCGTTTGGGCGTCGGTGCCAAGAGCGCTCGGCAAGGCTTGTCGAGGTCCCAGAGCAAGTTTTTTGCTCGTTTGGGCATCGGTGCGAAGAGCGTTTGACAAGGCGTGCCGAGCACTGCTTCGAGCCTCTTAACTCGTGAATTTCTAAGAGAAGTGAGTTTTTTGCAGTGGAGAGTAGCCTCTCGGAGGATTATTTCAACTTTAAACGAACCATAAGAACCAAAGGTTAGCTCCTCCAAGTATTCTTCTCCTATGTCTAGTCTAGTTGTAGGAACTTTGCGTGCGACGGCGGAGCGCGTTCCAACGGTTGTGGGAGCAATTCCGAATAGCGAACCACTTCTAGCTCGCTTAAGAGCGAGCCTGCGAAGCGGAGTCGAGCCAAGTGTTGGACTCCGAACTCGTCGTTTTAGTATATTTCAACGGTTGTAGAAGCAATTCCGAATGGCGAACCACTTCTAGCTCGCTTAAGAGCGAGCCTGCGAAGCGGAGTCGAGCCAAGTGTTGGACTCCGAACTCGTCGTTTGAGTATATTTCAATGATTGTGGGAGCAATTCCGAATGGCGAACCACTTTTAGCTCGCTTAAGAGCGAGCCTGCGAAGCGGAGTCGGGCCAAGTGTTGGACTCTGAACTCGTCGTTTGAGCATATTTCAATGGTTGTGGGAGCAATTCCGAATGGCGAACCACTTCTAGCTCGCTTAAGGGCGAGCTTGCGAAGCGGAGTCGAGCCAAGTGTTGGACTCCAAACTCGTCGTTTGAGCATATTTCAACGGTTGTGGGAGCAATTCTGAATGGCAAACCACTTCTAGCTCGTTTAAGGGCGAGCTTGCAAAGCGGAGTCGAGCCAAGTGTTGGACTCCGAACTCGTCATTTGAGTATATTTCAACGGTTGTGGGAGCAATTCCGAATGGCGAACCACTTCTAGCTCGCTTAAGAGCGAGCCTGCGAAGCAGAGTCGAGCCAAGTGTTGAACTCCAAACTCGTCGTTTGAGTATATTTCAACGGTTGTGGGAGAAATTCCGAATGGCGAACCACTTCTAGCTCGCTTAAGAGCGAGCCTGCGAAGCGGAGTCGAGCCAAGTGTTGGACTCCGAACTCATCGTTTGAGTTAAAGAAATTAAAAATAGAGATGCAAATAATCATAAGAAAAATATGGAAAAAAGAAGCTCTTTATTGATAACTACTTGTTGGCTGCTTCTAAGTTGCAAGCCGTTATTACATTGAAGAAATAAAGAAGCAAAATACAAGTGAAAGGAAAGGAACGGTTCGGCATCTGAAGGTACTTAGTGAGGTGTTATGCGCTCTCTTGGTATTTCAACAGATGGTCGGCATTCCAAGCTCTGGGGATCTCTCTGCCTTCATGGTCTTCAAGACGGTATGTTCCGGAGCGAACTTCTTTGGTGTTCTTGTAGGGTTCTTCCCAATTCGGGGCTAGCTTACCCTTCTAGCTGGGGAAGGAGATAGCCAATTTTCTGAGGACCAAGTCCCCTTCTTTGAGATTGGTAGGACGGACCCTTTTGTTGTAGGCCAGCTCGATCCTCCTTCCATAATTTTGCTGGCGAATCGAAGCTCTTTCACGGAGCTCGTCGATCAAGTCTAAATTCGCCCGAAGCTCTCTGGCATTTTACTCTTCTTCATAGGCCATGAGGCGAGGAGATGGTAGGCCGACTTCCAAGGGGATCACAGCTTCGGACCCATAGGTGAGATTGAAAGGCGACTCTTCTGTGGGGGTCCGTTTCGTAGTGCGATAGTTCCACAGTACGTTGGGGAGCTAATCTGCCCATAAGCGGACTTATCTAACCTCTTCTTGATGCTAGAGAGGATCTGTTTGTTGGCATTTTCCACTTAGCCATTTGATTGAGGATGGGAGACAAAGGAGAAGCGTTGCTGAATGGCGAGGTCTTCACACAGAGATTGGAATGCAGCCCCTGTAAATTGTGTTCCGTTATAAGTTATCAGGACCCGAGGCCCCGAACCTACAGATGACGTTCTTCCAGAAGAACTGAAGCACTTTGTTCTCAGTGATTGTAGCCAAAGGCTTAGCCTCTATCCACTTTGAGAAGTAGTCGATCGCCACGACTAGAAACTTGAGTTGACCCGGGGCAGAAGGAAACGGACCTAATAAGTCCATCCCCCATATTGCGAAGCGGATCAGGCTTGAGAGAGAAGTGAGTTGTGCTTGGGGTAGGCGACGAATGTTGGAATACTGCTGACACGAGCTGCATTGCCGGACATGTCGTTCGGCGTCCTGTAGGAGGGTAGGCCAGAAGTACCCATAGTTCAACACTTTCCTGGCGAGGGACCTTGACCCTGAATGTGCTCCGCTTATACCTTTGTGAAGCTCTTGTAAGGCATATGAGGCTTCTTCTGGGGAGAGGCACCTCAAGTAGGGCCCGCCGTCTACTTGGGTGTAGGAGCGTTTGTACAAGACCCCTTCAACAAGGGTGTACCGCTCCGCTCTAGTTCGAACTCTGCGAGCTTCCTTTGGGTCTTCGGGGAGGAGCCCATCCCTTAGAAATTCTATCAGAGGTTTCATCCAGTTGTCTTGAAGTTGGATGGGCAGCGACTCCATCGAGCTGGGGGTTTCTTCTTCTATGCTCGGTCTGAGGAGCACTTCAATCAGGACGATCTGCTCAAGACCCTAAAGGGAGGAGGAGGCTAGCTTGGAAAGGGCATCTGCTTGAAAATTTTCTTCCCTGGGGATTCGCTGAATTAGTGCCTCTTCGAATGAAGCCATGAGATTTTGGACCTTGGCTAGGTACTTAGCCATTCGGTCATCTCTCGCCTCGTACTCACCTAAGACTTGATTCATGACCAGTTGTGAGTCGCTAAATATCCGGAGGCATTGTGCCCCTGCCTTGCAAGCCATACCGAGGCTGGCTATAAGGACTTCATACTCCGCTTCATTGTTGGAGGCCTTAAAGTTGATGCGGAGGGAGTATTGGAGAACGAAATCATCTGGACCTGCCAGAATGACCCTGGCTCCGCTCCCCTCGGTGCAAGAGGATCCGTCTACATATACCGTCCAGAGAGGAGGCCCCTTTTCTGCTTGGCTGACCTCTAGGACAGTGCTCTCAATAATGAATTCAGCTAAGGCTTGAGCCTTGATTGCGGTCCGAGGCTGGTATGATATGTCATGCTGACTCAGCTCGATCGACCACTTCATCAGCCGACCCGAGGTCTCGGGTTTGTGCAGAACTTGCTTAAGCGGCTGGTCAGTAAGAACGACCACCGAGTGGGATTGAAAATAAGGGCGGAGCTTCCTAGCTGCCATGACCAAGGCGTACGACATCTTCTCTAGCTTTGGATATCGGAGCTCGGCATCCCGAAGTACCTTGCTTACGTAGTAGATGGGCTTCTAAGCCTTGTCTTCTTCCCTCACCAGGACAGCGATGAGGGTTTGCTCGGAGGCAACTAAGTAGAGGTAGAGTGTTTCCCCGGGAATAGGCTTGCTGAGGAAAGGGGGGTTGACTAGATAGGCTTTCAACTGATCAAATGATTCTTGTTGCTGTTGACTCCATTCGAAGCCCTTAGCCCCCTGAGGGCTTTGAAGAAGGAAAGACACTTCTCCCCTGACTTGGACAGAAAGCGCCCTTTGGCTGCGAGGCGCCCCGTGAGCTTCTGAACCTCTTTCACATTTTTGGGAGGAGCCATGTCCAAGATGGCTTTGATTTTCTCGGGATTGGCTTTGATTCCTCTTTGGCTGACCATGAAGCCTAGGAATTTCCCAGACGAGACTCCGAACACACACTTGTTCGGGTTGAGCCTCATATCATGCTTCCTCAACACATCGAATGCCTCCTGCAGATCGGCCATATGGATGCTCTTGACCAGCATATCATCAACATATACTTCCATGTTTCAGCCGATTTGGTTCTGAAAAACTTTGTTGACAAGGCATTGGTAGGTCGCACCTGGATTCTTCAACCCGAAGGGCATTACCCTGTAGCAGTAGAGCCCCTGATCGGTGACAAAGGAGGTCTTTGGAATATCTGGGGGGAACATTCAGATTTGGTTGTGCCCAGAAAAGGCATCCATAAAGTTGAGGAGTTCATGACCCAAAGTGGTGTCGATCAGGGTGTCGATGCTTGGGAGAGGGAATGGATCTTTAGGGCATGCTTTGTTTAGGTCCGTGAAGTCGATGCAAATTCTCCAGCTTCCATTGGCCTTCTTAACCATAACAACATTGGAGAGCCATTCGGGGTAGTTGACTTTTTGGATGAACCGGGCCTTAAGGAGCTTGTCCACTTCTTCTTTGATAGCATGTTGGCGCTCAGGGGCAAATTTGTGCCTTTTCTGTTGGACCGGTTTGGACCCCGGAACAACACTCAAGTGGTGGACGAGGAGCTCTTCGGAGATTCCTAGCATGTCGGCAGCCGACTATGCGAAGAGGTCGTGGTTCTTCTAATGCATTGGACTATGTCGGAACATAGGGAAGATGGGAGGGTCTTGCTGATGAGGAACTTGTGGTTCGGATCTTGCTCGGAGAAGAGCACTTCCTCCAATTCATCCACCGGTTCGGACGTTGGCCGGGTATTCTCTTGGGGAATCTCAAGAGTTTCGAGGGAGAGGACTGGTCCCCCGATGGAGGTCATGTAATATTTACAGGCCATCTCTTGACTACCCCTTACTTCTCCTACTCCCGCCCTGGTGGGGAACTTCATCTTGAGGTGATAAGCCGACGGGACGACCTCTAGAGCAGCTAGGCCAGGTCGGCCTATAATCACATTATAAGCAGCGGGGACATCGACGACCATGAAGTCCATCGGCTCCGTTCAGGTAGTAGGAGTTTTGCCAACGGTTACGTCGAGGGTGATTACCCTTTCGATAGTCACTGGCACTCCCGTGAACCCATGGAGTATGTAGCCGGCGGGCTTAAGCCTGTCCCGGGATAGCTTGAGTCCTTTGAAAGCAACGAAGAAGAGAATGTTAACGGAGCTGCCATTGTCCACTAGAATTCCCTCCACTTTGAAGTTCGCCATATGGAGGTTGATCGCTAGTGCGTCACAATGGGGGGTTCGGACACCCTCAAGGTCTTCATCTGAAAAAGTGACCGGTACTCCGAGGCCTTTGGGAGGGGGCATGCCATGTACTGAGTTGACCTCCCTGATGAAGGCCTTTCGAGAGGAGTTGGAGGTGCCCCCCATAGGGCCCCCATGAATGAGATGTAGGATGTGCTCCTCTTCGAACTTGGGAGTTTCCTCGCGCCTTTCAGGACGCTTGTTGGCCCCCCTGGGGGGAGGAGGAAGATCGATCCAGTCCTTTCTCACAAATTTAGACAGCTGCCCCCTTTGGATGAGTGCCTCGATTTCATTCTTCAGGGCCCGACAATTATTGGTGTCGTGGCCGTGGTCCCGGTGATATCGGCACTACTTATCTTTGTCCCTCTTCTTGAAAGGGGTATTCATCTTCGGAGCAGGAGGTATAACCCCTTCCTTCTCAACCTCTATGAGAATAGTGAAAATGTTGGCATTAAGATGAGTGAATTTCTCGAATCTGGGAGGGGGGCGGCACTGGCCCCCGTTGTCCTTCTGAAGCTTCTTAGCTCCTTCTTCTTTAGCCGCCTTTCGCTTGGTCCTGGAGGAAGACCCCTCAAAGGAGGGGCGATGCTCAGCTTCCTCAGCCCGAATATACTTCTTGCTCCTGAGAAGGAGGTCGGAGAAGTTTTGCAAAGGCTTCTTGGCTAGGAAGGACCGAAGGCTGGAGTTAAGGACATTCGACTGGAAGGCTGCGGCAGCGACCGACTGGTCGAGGGAAGCAATGGACCTAGCTTCTGCGGTGAACCTTTTCACATAGTCCCTGAGCTTCTCCCCCTTCTTCTGACTAAGGTAGAGTAGTGAAATGTTGGTCTTCTCTGTGCAATGGCTACTCACGAAGTGGGTGACGAAGAGGGTCTCAAATTGTTCAAAGGAGAATATGGAGGATGGGGCAAGGCGAGAGTACCATTCCCGGGCCGGACCCTTGAGAGTAGCTGGGAAGGTTTTGCACAGTAGGGCATCAGAAGCTTGGTGGATCAACATAAAGGTCTTGAAGCTTTCGATGTGGTCCACGGGGTCCGACTCCCCGGAGTAAGTCTCGAACTGTGGGGGTTTGAAACCTATTGAGACGGGCGCCTCCATGATCGTTCGGGAGAAGGGAGGTCTGCTCGGACGTAGGGTCCTTCCCCTCAGCTCCTTTTTCCTGTCCAGCTGACCAAGGCATCTCTCCATCTCATGGAGACGATGATAGACGGCATCATCCCTTCAATGGTAGCCATATGAGTCTCTAGACTCGTCTTCGTATGAAGGGGACCGCGGAGTTCGGTGATGGTAGCTAGGGGTATGGCGAGGACTGCGATGGCGGTTGCTCAGAGCTGGAGGAGGGGTTAGGGACTGCTGGCGAGGACTTTGGACCGAAGGAGGAGTGGGGACCCTCTGAGCATTGTTGTTGTCTGCTCGGAGGTTGAGGGCTTGCAAGATGGTTGCTTGGAACTGCTGGAATTCGGCCCGGGTGATAGGTGCGGTATCATCCCTCGGGGGTTGCCGACCAATGGGAGAATGGGGCCTTCTCCTATGGTGCTTGGGGGACTCTCTACGTCCTCTGTATGGAGGGGATCTCCTGTGGTCACGGCGATGAGGAGATCGCTCATTTGGACGTTCTTAGCGGGAGGCTCCCTCTCGGGCCTGCCTTTCATCCAAATTGCGGCGAAGGTCCTCTTCTTTATGCCGCTTGAGGATGGTATTGCAAAGGTCTTCGGAAGGCCGGGGGTTGTGAGATGCCATGGAATCGGTAGAGGGGTTATGCACGGAGACGTGGTCACGTTAGAGAGGTTGTTTCTAAGGATTGGGACGGGAGCCCCCCGCACTGGCATTCTGAGGCCCGGTCTGACCCCGAGGGAGTTGGAGGTTCTGATGAGGAGGTTGGTCCTGCTGCGGGGCTTGATCAGGTTGAGGAGGGGGTCCCGCCGGTTGGGCGGTTTGGAGGGGGATCTCCTGTTGTGGTTGAAGAGGAGTGGGTCCACGGTTGGACCCTCTGGATCTTAGCTTTCGGGGAGGCATGGCTGGAGATGATCTTAACCAAGGGAAGAGGAAGGATTGCTATTCGTGGGTTCTCACAGACGGCGCCAATCTGTTACCGCTAAATCTGGTGTGGGGGCAAACAGATAGAATTTGTGGATTCTTAGGAAAACTGAATAGCAAACGTGGAACCTTTCCACCAGAGTTTGACCGTTGACTCCCTCCGTTCACCTACAAAAAGTGCGAGACACCGGGGTTGATCCCGGCAACGCACCCTCTGACGCTCAAGTCAATAACCAGAAAATATTATGAAAGAGCGTAAACTGACAAAAGATTGATTACCTCATAATGGTGATGGATGGGGGGTATTTATAGTCGCCTTTGGGATCAGTTTAGGAATGAAATCCCTAATTCCCAGTGAAAGGATAGAGCGAACCAGGGCCATTGATTGAATACAATCAGAAACCCTAATTCTATCCAGCTGAACCGGATTTCTTGCTGGTTGGGACCCGCACCCAGTTGAGATGGATCCGTTGGAGGGTTAATGGGCTTTTGGAGAAAAGACCCAGAACCCATTTCAGACCTGCTTGTAGATGAAATTACCATTTTACCCCCAAGCTTTAAGATTCGTGCCCGATTTGGACGGTTTCGATTTAACCCTATTTTTAGCCATATCATAAAAGGAGGATTAAAATACTTCAAAAATTTTGTGTATGCAGGTTTGACAATATCACCAACAAAAGCATAATCTAATATTTCTTTAAAAGTTTGCATCATAGTAACTATTGAAATAAAAATGTTACTAGAAGTAGATTCATATGATTTTGAAAATTTGAAAGTTGCAGTTTTAAAAGGTTCTAAAAATTTCAACAAAGATTCGGCAAAATACCAATCGGGGGGAGTCATTTTAAAATTTAGCATATTTTTTGCGATACAAAAATTATTTATACATGCTTTATATTCGGTAACAACATGTAGTAAATCAAAAGTAGAGTTCCATCGGTATTTAACATCCTTTGAAAATTTTCTAAAAGGTACATTTGAAATCCTACACCAATTTTTTCTTTCTTGAAATATGGTCCACTTAATGCAATAAATTGTACACAATTTCTAATTTTAACTATATATGGTTCTGCTATTTTTAATGCTTCTTAAACACATAAATTTAAAATATGACATGCACATCTAACATGAAAAATATTGTCAGATGGAGGGTTTAATGCGATTTTTAAAATACTAATTGATGCATTGTTGTTAGATGCATTATCAAAACTAATACACATAATTTTATTGCGAATATGAAAAATATCACAAATTTCTAAAATACGATTTTCTATTTCAATGCCACTATGAGGATAGGGCAACGCGGCAAGTGATATGATTCTTTTTTGAAGAATCCAATCACTGTCGATCCAATGATAGGTTATTCCCATCATTGGAATATTGTTGCAACCCGTTCAACAATCCGAAGTTAAACTAACTCTACAAGTTAAACTCCATAAAATTGCAGTCAAAACGTCCTTCATTTCATTGTACATTTTAAAACAATCCGATTTGGATTCTTCTAAAATGAGGAATTAAGGCGGTTTGATTAAAATTTTTCAAGTCCCTACTCTTGGGATAAGAAAATGGTAACTCTTCCTTTATTACTAATCGGCTATTTTCTGACGAACAAGAACGGGATCATAAGGGTGGCTATCAACTAGACCGGGCCTAGGGTGGATTTTTTGTTGGCCGGGTAGGTCAACAAGAAGTTCTTTATGCACACTTAGGATGTGTCGCTTAATTGTACCCGTGCCCTCACCCCTCTTCCATTTGTATTGCTTAGAACATGTTTTACAAACTTTCAAACCTACACCTAGGTACATTTTCGTCCGGAATATAATCATAAAATTTATGTCAATCACTACTTTCCCCTCTAGTTTTCCTACCACTAGCGGGTTGTGTTGTTTCGGTTGCTTGTTGTTGTGGTTCTTCTTCTAATTGTATGTCCCCTACAAACTCATCGTGTGTACCCCATTGTTGGGTAGGAGGATCATGGTACTCTTCGGCGGACTCATTATGTGAAACAATTGGTGGCCTATGGGAAGTGCCGGTGAAATCTTGCCCATTTTGGCTACGACCGCTACCGCGTGATCTAGACATGTTGATATGTAGTAGTGTATGTAAAAAACAAACTACACAATGTATGGACGATAAGTTTAAAAAAAATTCTAGAAAACAAGAGGGTTGTGAGAGAAGATAAAAAAACCAACAAACAAATAAGATACCAAAAATTATAATTACAAAAAAAAATAAAAATAGAAGAAGATGGATATGAAATTTTGATACCGTTCACCGTGGATACTCGTAAATAAAAAAAACCCGTGAAAATAAGAATAAAAGTGGAAGTAGAAGTCCGGAATTGAAGACTTGAATAATGCTTGGAGGAGAGTTGAAGACTCGATCACTTAGAGGAGAGTTGAAGACTTGAAGACGTTGTTGAATTTTGAGTTCGATACAATTGGAATTTGATCATGTATGTCTTGCTAGTTGCTACCTTGTTTGTTCAATTGTTCACTAATTGAAATTAATTAAGTAATAATAGTAGAGAGAGTAAGAGATTAAGGTGTAAATTTTTTGTTTGGGTTTTAGGGGATATTTATAGGGGAAAAATAAAAATAAAACCAAAAAAAAGACATAAAAACGGCTAGAATAGCCGTTCTGTTGTACAGTGCCTCTCTCAGCGCCAGCGACCTGTTGGACCCGCAGGTCAACGGTCGACCCGGGCCGGGTCGAACGTTTGACCTGTACGGGTCAAACGGTTCTTAACCCGCGGGTCGACCCGCAGGTTCGCAGGCGGATTGGATCTTTTTTCACGGGTTAACGGGACGGGTTATTCGGGTTGTATTCACGTTATTCACGACCCGGGTCAACCCGTTTACATTAACAGGTTTGACCCGAACCCGAACCTGAACCCGAACCGCCGTTTCGCGGGCTGGGTTGAACGGGTGGGTCGCAGGCGGGTTACGGGTCGATCCGACCCGTTTGCCATCCCTAGGCAGAGCCTTACAAAACTCTCCTTAAGAGAATGAGATTTAGATGTTCAAACCTTATATTCTCTTCTAGAACCAATAGATGCTAGAAAGAATTTTTTTTATTTCCTTCCAACTTCTTACAGACAGAACTCTCCTAATTACAAGAATATATGGAATTTTTTTCTCTTAGATCGTCCGCCCCTCTTCTCAACTCAGCTTACCCCTTGCTAGACCTACGGATCATCTTACATCATATGTCCAATAATTGCTACAAATACGTCACTGTTTACATCAACCTTTAATAATTGCTTTGATTAGATTGTGGACCATTCTAGAAAAAAATATTCCTCCTGGCTGACATCTTCACATGCTCCACATTTGTGTTGATGCTCTGTCTTTATCAAACTACAGTAGTATCCAGCTGTCTGTTGTGTCATTGTCATTGCTTCTGTAGATAATATCTGGTACTAGCTGTCAAACAGTACACGTTTATCTTATGACTATTTTATTTTTGCTATATTATACATTATTATTTCTCTGGGTCTGGACTATCATAGATCCATTTATTGTTATCTCTTGACATTATGTCTTTTAATTCACAATACATGCTTCTGAATCTCATTGCCCGTCTTTCTAGGATTAGTTTCTCAAATTCCTCAGTTTTGTTTGGTATGATGTTAGATGCTCCATAAATTACTTGGGTAGTCATCCCAATTTTTATAACATGTTCTGCTCGAAGTTCTTCATTTTCTTCAAGATACTCAATGATTACTGAATACATTCTGACATATATTTTTCAGGCCTTTGTGAGGCCAAAATAGCTCTTGGCTGCTTTATAAATTTCTCTTGGCAAGTGAATAAGTTCTTCATATTCCCTTGATGGATAGATGCAATGAATAAGTCATCTTTCGAACAGTGTCGTGGTTGTTCTTAGATTAGCTCCTGGTAGGATGATGGATTTGTTCATATGTTGTTGTGATATGGTTTTGATGAACAGGTTCACCTCAGGTTACTTGGCATAATTTTTTCAATATATTGTAAAAATAATATTTCTTTGATACTTTGGTAGGAGATTTCTCAGTAAGAAGTGTCTCCTTGTATGTAGTCTTATTTGAGGATGTAATTGCATTATCTTTTAAGGAATGAGTATGTTCGCCCATCTTACTCATTTTTTTGCTAGTATTGTCCACCATATTTTCTGTAGTGACATGCTGACTTACATGCTGACTTGCATGCTAGTAGAACAGACTTTGGAGTTCGCATATTTGTAGCTGTAATTAATTAAATGCTCATTTTATTTACTCCATGGTTCCCTTGAGGGAAATTATATCCTGTTCTATTTGCTGGAATCTAGTTTTCATTCTGCATTAATGAATGAAACAGTTAATTTCTTGATAGGTTATCAGCTAAAATGGTAACCTTTCCTTTTATGTTTTCTATTGTAAAATCATAATTTGCTAGTTTCATTTGTCATCTTATCAATTTTTTATTTGCTATAGTTGTGTCTATTATTTTGTTAATCCAACTCTTTGTTTGTGTATTGTCTGTCCTTACTGAGAATTTTATATGTATTATGAATAATTCAAACTTTTCATAGCTTTTAGTATTACTAATAGTTCTTTTTCATTTATGTAGTAATTTTGTTGGGTCTGTGTGAATGATCCTATATCTGGCTAGTATTTCCTCTTTTTCACCTGTTTCAATGAATTTTAATACTACTCCCCAATTATCTTTACATGCATCTGTTTCTATTATCCATGAACATTGTTTAACATGTAAACTTAGCCTTATTTAATTCTGAAGTTTGTTGTTTAAATATTTTAAGTTTTGCTTAATCCTCTGGGGTCAATTCTCATTTCTTAAACCTTTTGTTTAGTTTTTTTGTAACCAATTTGTGTTTGTTGATAAATTCGGTATGTATCCTTTTGTTTGATTTAGTAGTCCAATTATGGTTTGCACTTCTCTTGTTTTCTTTTAGGACATTAAGAAATGTCTTTATCTTTTCTGCTATATGTGGTTGTAGTTCTATTCCTTCATTTGATAATTTTAGTCCTAAAAGTTCTATCTCAATTTTGAACAATTTCATTTTCTTTTTTAATATATAATACCTGTATTTTTCACTATTTCTATGAATTGCAGTAAATGCTCTTTATGTTACTTTTCGTTTTCGGATCCTATTAGAATATTATCTACATATACTAGTATAAAATTATTGTACATCTCAAATATTTATCCATATATTCTTGAAATACTCCTGGACTGTTTTCATATCCAAATGGTAATATGTTTCATTCATAAAATCCTCGTGTACTAAATGTTGTTAACTGTTTTGACTATTCTGTGAGTTTTACGTGGTAAAATCCTGATTTGCAATCAAATTTAGAATATATTTTTCTTGTTCTTACTGTATTTAATAGTATCTGCATATCTGGTAGTGAATATCTACATTTTTTAGTATTTTTATTTAATTCCTTATAATTTACTACCATTCGAGATTTTCTTATCTTTTCTTCTGAATGTTTTCTTACAATGAATGCTGGTGATGAATATGAACTTTCTGATTTTCTTATGTAACTCTTTTCCATTAGTTACTTTATATGTATTTTAAATTCTTCTAGATCTGTTGGAGTATGTCTAATGGGTTTAATTTTTATTATTTTGTTCTTATTTATTTGTTCTATATGAGACGTGGGTTTACTTAAGTGTCATTTTGTTAAAGGGTCTTCTCCACAGAGATCTTCTAGTTGTTTTTGTAAAATTCTTATGTAATTGTTACTTATACTTGTTGTATTCTAGTTTTATTTGATAAATATCGGTATTCACTATATTGGGCTAAAGAACACTCTGATATGTTGTAAGTCTGTTCTAGAATAAGGCTGTGATATTCTAAATGTTATTGCTTGATGTTGACAAGGCGCTGTAAATATAACTGATTTATGTGATATAGTTATAGGATAGTATTATTGGAAAAAAAAATTTCCTAATAGTACATCATTATTCATGTCATTAAACTGGTATATTATTGGTATTTTTAGTACGTAATTTCTTATTTGTACAATAACATTTTGTTGATACCTATCAAGTATGACGGTGTAACATTTTGTTGATAGCTATCAAGTATGACGGTTTGTCCAATCAGTTATCGACTTTTCATTATAGCCATCTTGTTTCCATCTTGGTAGTATATTTTCACAGCATAAGCTAATGCCTGATCTAGTGTCTAGTAGACTATGATAGTTTCTTGATTTGTATCATTCGTAGACAAATTTTGTTAGTATGTATAATGTATTTTTTGTTGCTCTTAATGGATTTATTTACACAATATTCTATTTATTGCTATACTTTCATTGTTTACTGTTATTTTGATTTTTTTTTTCTTTTTGTATTGAGTAAGGTTGTACTGATGTAAGAAAGTCAGTTCCTAATAACATTTCATTATCATTGTGCTCTGGATCTACATGTAAATGTAACAACATTTTATTTCTATCATTTATCCTCAGTGACAATATTATTTTATGGACAATTGGATGTCTATTATTATAATAGTCTAAGTAGTAATATGCATTCTCTAATGGTATTAATTCTGTTATTTTTATATTTGTTTGTTTAATATGTGAGTTAGTAGCTCCTGTATCTACAAGGGCTACTTGTTTATTCTATTTTCCACTATCATAATATTCTATTTCTATTTTAAAGTGATTATTGTCTTGATTGTCTAATATATTTATTATTGGTATTAATTCTAATGCTTGTTGTTTGTTTCTTATTGATAGTGATCTTTTTCCAAACATTATTTGTGCTGCTTTTCCTTTTGCAATATCTTTTGCTTTATTGAAGTCAAATTCTATATAATTTGGTATGGTCATTTCAGAGTTTTCTCTAGCTAGTTTGTATCTTATAATTTCTCTGAATAGTGGTTCTATCTTAAAATTATCTGTATTTCTGTTTTTTACTTCATGCTTACTAGTGAAAGCATAAATATTTCTTATTTGTATACTCATAACTTTACTTTTCTTTATCATTTCTATTCTTGATAATCTGTGGTACATGACTAAACTTTTGTCCTTATTTTCTTCTGCCATACTTATAGAGAAATTATGTTTTATTATAAACTTTATTTTTTGATACATTAGGATTTCTTGTACTATTCCTATTAAGGTATCTTGTGTACTTGATATTATTCTATCATCCATTAGATATATTTCTAGGTGTGTATTTATTCCTTCCTTAAAATAAGCTTTTATTATTATTTGTACCGCTCTTAAATGTATGTGTTTTAATGTTTTTCTGATTTCTCACTTATTATTTCCATTTTTTGTCTTATTATTCTTTGCATTATTAATGGACTTATGGTTTTTCCTTGTGCTTGTTCAATGTCTATAGGTTGTTCATTATTTCTGGCTTTTATGATGATATTCTTTTTTCTTTCAAATATTGGATGTTTAAATATCTCTTTTGGGTTTATGTCCAATTTGGTCACTGTTATTTTATTGTATTTCTGTATGTCAAAGATCATTCTTTCCCTTACTTCTTCATTATTTTCTTCTCTTTCTAATTGTTCTCCTATTTCTATGAAATTTGTCATCATGTTTATTTCACATTCTTTTGTTTCATCTTCACTACTTCCACTATCTTCTTCCATTAATATTATTTCCTCATCTTCACTAATTTCTTATCAGTCTTCCTCATATTCTATGGGTTCATAGTTTATGTTATTCATTTCTTCAATTTCTTCTGCGTATTTTACATTTTCTTTTTTTCATTCTCTTAGGGCAATTTGGTGATATAATGATGGAATTTTATATTCACTTAAGAACATGCATAAAACACTAATAACAACCTAAAACATGTTTCTATGAATCTAGATCTTAATCATGTTGCATAAGTGCTTTAATATAAAATCCTAAATCATGAAACTATAGATCTTTACTAAATCAAAAGAAGAAGAATATTAAAAGCGGAAGCACTAACCTGAAGCCATTGATGAAAATTGTGCAGAGGGTTTGGATCTTCATATATGATACGCACTTCTATGAGAAACCGTCTCTCTATTCTTCTGTGGATGGGATAACAAATGGAATAAGAAGATACGTATATATAGGGGACCATAATCCTAATTGATAATGGTTGATTTCCAATTTTGCCCATCACAAAATGAGAAATTTTCTTTACGGTCTTGATATGGCTAAAAAAGGGGTTAAATCAGAACCGTCCAAATCGGGCACGAATCTTAAAGATCATGGGTAAAATGGTAATTTCACCTACAAAAGGGTCTGAAATGGGTACTGGGTCCTCTTTCCAAAGGCCCAATAGCCCACGAACGGATCCATCTCAACTGGGTGTGGGTTCCAACCCGCATGAAACCCAGTCTAGCTGGATAGAATTAGGGTTTATGATTATACTTAATCAATGGCCCTGATTCCTTCTATCCATTCACTAGGAAGTAGAGATTTGATCTTATCCCGAAACTAGTCCCTGAGGCGGCTATAAATACCATCCCCCACTGTTAACAGGTAATCAATCTTTTTCCAATCAAAGCTCTTTCTTAATCATTCAGATTACTGACAAGAGCATCGGAGGGTGCGTCGCCGGGATCAACCCCGGTGTCTCGCACTTTTTGCAGGTCAACGGCGGGAGATCACGGTCAAACTTCGGCAGAAAGGTTTCAAGTTTGACTATTCAACTTCCCAAGAATCCACAAATCTATCTGTTTATCCCCACACCGATTTTAGCGGCAACAGGTCTCTACACGTGTTATATCACACTTTAAATTATATGCTTTTAACCCATTACTTAATCTTGATTATATCACTTTAATTTGGGTTAGATTTTAGAATAGCAATTGTACATTTAGTCACATATGTGAGCCCACATAGATTATTTTCTAACATATATGTCATACTTCTCCATATATATAACAATTACATTTCTTTGGGTTTTTGAGATATTGTTTGTTTTTATTTATTCTTCTGAAGTATCTTTTATATGGTTTTTTATATCTCTGAAAAGTCTTTCTATATTTTGGTTTATATTTTTGGATTTTTTTTTACGTCTCTTTGTATAATTATAGTTATTATTACATTCCTAATGATTTGGTCTTTCATCACGACAAATTCTGTGTTTATATGTTCTATAATATTTAACAGTTGATTTAGCTTCTTGACAAACTTTATCTCTATAATCTTTTACAAATTGTGTCCTATACCCTAAAGTATCTATTTCTAGTTTTTTACTTTCTCATTTACATATGCAATATATATCTTTATACTGTCACGCCCTGCTGCCCGTTATACGGAAACACAGGTTCGTAACTTAGGGCCAACGAATGATATAAGTATACTAACTCATATCATCCACAAGCTGTACAATACCAGTAAGCTCAACAATACAATAATAATCACATGAACATTAATAGAAATCAATAACCAATATCTGAGATACAAGAACTTACAAAACGGTCGAGAATAAACAATGCTATAAATAGTTCACCCTTCAGTTGTGCCTGTATAAATAATAACTCAAAATGGGGAGGGAGTACCCCTTAGAGTAAGCTTTGGGCGGCAAGTAGTAGCAAGTAGTGAAACAATAAAGGGGCAATATAAAAAAAATATTGGACTGGAACAATATCAAAGGCCAATAAATGATAGACAATAACAAGATCAAAAGTCGATAATTAATGGTACAATGGTCGATAACTGATAGTCAACAATCAGTTAAATAATAATCGATAAACATTCCCCAATGATAGGATATGATCAATATTCGATAGTCAATAATAGGATCAATATTCGATAGTCAATGATGCATTGGTCGATAATCAATGATCGATAAACAATGGTCGATGGGGCCAATAGCCAATAGTCAATAATCAATAAACAATACTCAATAAACAATAATTCATAATCCATAATGCAGTGGTCGATGAACAATTATTGGTAACATGATCAATAGTCGAAAATCAATAATTCAGTAATCAGGAATCAATATTCACTAAATAGTATTCAGTATCAGTGTCAATGTTCAGTGTTCATCTTATGTCTATCAGTTCTTTTATTAACCTATAATGCACGCAATAGTGTGTCTCATCCCACAAATTCAGGTGCATAACAATCAAGTGAACATTTTGATGCTAGTGGTGAATCCTATAGATCATGTACTTGGAAAAATATGTAAACAATATTCATTATCCAGTACCAGTAATCAGGATACTGCAGTCAGTAATCCGTCATCAGTAATCAGTAACAGTAACCAGTAATAGTAGAGGAACCACGAACTCCCTTCTGAGTACAGTCTCCTATATTATCCACTACTAGGTCGTACCCTTCTTACCCTGGCTTGTTATTCTTTAATGTGATTTAGTCGTGTACATGCAATTGGTATACATGCATCCGGTATAATGAGTGCAACAGTTGCAATAATATAAAGTCGTTTGATTTATTTACTGTATCAGTTCAATTCCTTAAATATGAAAAATAACGGTTTATATGCAAAAATGTAATAATGCAAGTTCTGGACAGCAGCACCTGTTGATACTCAAATTAACTTTCTCGCTGCTATAAAAATGAAAATCTGATTCCGTCAGGGGTTCTAGAAACTACTCTTTGCTTTTTCCAACACAAATTCACACGATACATTATAGTTACATATAAATTCATTCTTTCTTGCTTTCGTGTACAGTCTCGGTTCTGAAAATTACAACATGATAGTACTAAAATATCAATAACTTACAATCTATAAATCAGATTGAGAATTCGTAAGATGTTTTGGATTCAAGACTCAATGTGCTAAAATTTCTATGTACAATGTTCTAAATTTCAGTGTAAAAAACTAGGTCGAAACCTCAGTACAAGTTCAGCAAACTATAGGATAGAACATTCAAGTATTCGATAACATGATGGATTTGTTGGATATATTGGTATATTCTCACTATATGAACTATATTATGTGTAATATTGTTCTTGGGTAACACGTGTGTTACACGAACTAATTATATGGATATCGGAACGCGGTTTAAGTGGGTTGAGAACCCAGTACCCAAACCAGTATTTAGAAATAAATATTGGCTTGTGATAGTAGTCTAGGTATTCCAATCTTGATACCTAGGGTGAATATCTCAAGCAACTTAGATCTAGATATTAACTCTAATTCCCAATTATTAATTTCTCACAAAACCTAACAATCTTGAGATATTATTAATCAATTTGTGAGATTAATTAAGGGAGAAGAGAACCCCTCTCTGGATCCCGTCGAAGTTGACATCATCGCCGATCGCTAACGCCGTCGTCAAAGGCGCCGTCACCGTCCATCGCGATCGCCGCCAACATGGTCGGCATCGTCGCACCCCAGAGCCATTCGTCCCGTGTTGTCGACCCGCAATCGAGGCAGTCAACTCGAGATCTAGTCGGAGCTGTTGGAGCCGCCGTCACCGACCATTATTGTCGCCGCCTACGGGGTCGGTGTCATCGCATGCCACAGCGAACCCCTCGTGAGTGAGCCAAAGTGCACCCCGTCGCGAGCGAGGTCCATCCTTCTCCCTCGCCTCTTTCCCAAACCACTTCGAGCGAACCCATCTCAGATCAATCAGATCTGATCGAAGATCTGGTCCTTCCTATAGGCTGGAGTTGCTGTTTTGAGTTTGGGACAGAGAGAAGATCCACTGCAGTACTACAGATCCCATCACTATTGTTCTGATTTGCTGTTCGATTTGAAGCAAATTTGGGATCCGATACAGTGCAGCTCTGGTTCTCTCATTCTTCTTGATTGGATCTCTTTGGCGCAGAATGAGTAAGCAGTTTAGACGCACACAAGGTGTTCGATGCTGGATCTTTTTAACGCAGAATGGTTTGTTGTTTGTATTTGTTCCCAAACAGACATGAGTCTAATCAACTAAAGGGGAAGAGATAGTGAAAGATAAATTCTTTACTTTCCTCGTATTAAATTTCTGTTAAATATTTTGCTATGTGCTGGAAGTTCAAAACATTCGTTTTAAGTTTATGTTTTGAATTATAGAATTACTATGATGCTAAGTGGTTAAGTTCAAGACTGTATTAATCATTTGTTTAATTAAATACAAGTTGAACAGTTGTTTTGGCTATGTGCTAAAATCAAATATCTATTTTTGATAAGTTAAACTGTATGTTGACTATAAAATTCAGATCTCCAATTAAATTGTTGCTAGAATTAGATAGTGCTAATAATTTGTTTAATTGGTTAATCTTTAACAATTTGATGAATGTAGGAACTTTAATGTTACCTACAAATTGTGTATGTTGGAGACGATGGATATTCATCACGGTTGAATAAGTCTGCACCACGCAGGCTTTTCCATCGAATTTGGAAAACATTTCTAACTTGAAGTGTCGGTATGATCTACTCTAATCTTGCTTAGTACTTTCATGTGATGGATGTGTTAACGTTTTGTGCATTTGATCATATGATTGAGAGTTTTAGATCATAGTTATTTTTGCTTTGGAAAACTAGCATATTTAGGGTTGTTAAGTATTTTATCATACTATGTGTATAGATATTTTGACAAATTCATTGTTTGCAGTTTGTGTGAGATCATATATTTGCTTCTCTAATAAAATAAAATAAAATTATTGTATAAAATGTATAACAAATATCTGTAACTTAGGAGAGAGCATCTCTTAATGTAGAATATGACTCTATTAGTTACGTTTTGTTTTTTCTTGTTCGTTGTACTGTGTGTGCAAAGTTGAATTATAGCGTGTTAGTCATTATCTCATTTAGCATCATGAAGATGATGAAGAACGAATAAAGGAAAGAACTCTTCGCTCAATGTGTTTGAGCAACTGGACATTGTTAGAATCACTAGAGAAAGCAAATAGTTTTACGAAATGTGGTAGAGTAATTTTGTATTAACTCTTATAATGTGGTTATATTGTCAATCGCATGTATAAGTTGAATTTAACAAATGAGATAATTAATAATAATAGTTCTAATTGTGTTCTTGAACGTAGCATAATTGGCTAGGATTTGAGAACTATATATTCAATTGTTTGTGAGGAAATGTGATCTAATTATCAAAACTGTGGGGGAAATGGAGTTAAAATCTATTGAGTAAAAAGTTTTAACATCCAAGTTGTTTTGAAATTTAGAATCACTTTGAACTATATATTAAATTGTTTGTTCTTGTTAAAACTCATAACTCTGCTAAATGACACTCCATTAAATATGACAAATATGAAAGTTGTGCTCAGATTATGATCACTAGAAAATCATTTGGTATGGTCTCTAGGAGCATACAACTTCTTGAGTCAATACATTCTGATATTTGTGATCTTAGTAGCTTTGTGACTAGATGAGATGATTGTTGGTCAGAAGTATTTAATCGCTTTTGTAGATGATTAATATAAGTCTGTCATATATATGAAGAATGAAGCACTTGTTATTCTTAATGAATTTTAATAAAAATTATAGTTAAATGCTAAAAATCAAGGGTTCAGATTTGATAGAGGTGGTGAATATGTTTTAACAATTTAAGAGAAGTTTGCATTTAGCATAATCTCTACTGCACTTTACTTACAACAGTTAAACGATATTGATAAAAGTTAGAATCAAACACTTAGTGAAATGTTGAATTCTATATTATTGAATGTTGTTTGTCTTGTGTAATTATGAGTGATGTTGTATTGTTAATCATATCTCTAATGTGTTACTACACTCTAAATTGAATACACCTTGTAAATCATGGCATGAAAACACAAATAATTTTGTTAAAGTGAAAATTTGTGTTGTGATACATTTGTTAGAGTAACATGACCCTAGAAAGCCTAAAGTAGGACCTACAACAAATATTTGTGTGTGTATAGAAAGTGCAGAATGTAGTTCTGTGGACAGATGTTGGATCTATCTAATTTGTATTAGAAGAATCTAGACTTTCAGAGTTCTTTGAGGATGTGTTCATCAAAGATAAATGTATGAAATAATCTAGTCCTACAGACACGTTTAATGATTCACAGTTGGAATCAAGAACCAGTCTTACTAACACTTAAAAACCTGAATGAAAAATGAGCTAAAAATAGTCTTTAGTAGACAATGAGATGATTTTGTGTTGATCTACCGAAAGGGGCTAAAACTATAGTAAGTAAGTGGGGTTTTGTAAAAGAAACTTAATGTTGATTGTTCAGTAGCAATTTTAACGCTTTTTAGTATCTAACAGATTGACTGAGAAAAATAGGGTAAATTTATTTGATGTCTACTCACATGTTTGTCATATTCCTACAATAAGTATTCTTCTTACCCTTACATCTATTGAAAATTTTGTCATTCATAAAGGATATTTAAAAAGTTTTGTACTTGATATTTTGTACTGAACAGTTTTGTACTGGAAAGTTTTGAACTAATATGTTTAGTGAATAAGATTTATAATTTAGTAAAATCATTGTATGTTCTTAAAACATGTATAGCCGACGAATAAATAATTTGACAAATTTTTGAAAGAGCCTAGTATATGAATCAAGTAATTCAGATCAGTGCCTTCAACTTTGTGGTGTGTCAAATATAGTGGCTATTATTTACTTGTTTTGTTGACATGCATGTTCTTGGAAATGACATCTCTATTACAAATGAAGTTAAAATTGTGCTATCCAAAGAATTCAACATGAAAACCTAGGTACTGTGGACACCATTACTATAAGGGTGAGTTTCAGTTGGCAAGGGATAACTCTTAGTCAAACTCATCAAATCAAAGTGTATTTCAAAAATGGAGATATAGTGATTGAAAGTGTGTTTTGAAACACCTTATGATTATGATAAAAGGTTGACACCAAATGATGGTGTAACTATAAGACAGGTAGATCATTCTAAAGGAATTGACAGTCTCATGTATACAAAGATCTGCACTAGAATAGACATAGCCTTTGAGGTAGGTATGATCTACAGATTCACTAATATCTCATACACATTTGAGTGCCCTTAAGAGGCTAATGAGATACCTGAGTGGTATTCAAGAGTTGGCTTTGTGCTACTCTAGTCATTCTTCAAATGAATGGCTGATCTGATGCATTATGATGCTCGGAATATAGTGAAAGTCGATAACTAGTAGATATGTGTTTACACTAAAAGGAACAGAAATGTTATGGAAATAAAAGGCAAATAGGTACTGTGCTATCATACATAAAATCAGACCTCTATGTGTTATCCTCTGCAGGAAAAAAGGCTGAGTGGATTGAAGAAATTGTTGCTAGTTATCCATTAAGAAGTTTAAGTAACTCTCTAATTCTGTTATGCGACTATCAAGCTACAATGCACTGCAGCTCATAACTCACTCCATAATAGTAAGAGAGGTATATTAAGGCTGAAAGAAGCCTAGTTGAACATTCTTATAGATAAAGTGCAATTGCGACAAGTATGGCTAATGTTTTTGTTAAGAGACTTGAAAGTGATCTAATTATCAAAACTGTGGGAGAAATAGAGTTGAAAGCTATTGAGTCAAAGGTTTAACATCTTAATTGTTTTGAAATTTAGAATCCAATTGGAGCCATAGAGAAGTTCAAACTTAAGCATCAAATTTAGGCAGTTGACATGTTTTAGATAATTTTGATGATTCCACAAATATATAATGTCATTCCAATTTTGATGGTATTATATATCTATAGAATTTACTTAGAATAATCATATTATTCCAATACGAAACATGAAAACTTGTCGATGTGTTTCCGATGATTAAATTGTTTCGATATCATTCCAATTTTGATGATATGTCTTTTATGGATACATATTTCATTCCAATTTTGATGATTAAATGTTAAACCATGATTGAAATGGCAGTCTTTTCATTCCAATATGAAACATAGTATGGTTCTTGTGTAGAAACTATAAAAGTTCATGTTCTTTATTTAGTTAAATAAACTTGATTGTGATGCTTGCGTTACATTTTTGCTAAGCTAATTATGAATTGTACTAAGTTCTTTTGTGGAACTAGATACTTTATGAAATTCATTGGAATTCTTAGAGATGTGTCTCTAAATATTCTTGTTTTCAATAAGCTAGCAAAGATGGAGGAGTTGAATCTGTCAACATAGATTTCAAAAATAATGATTTGCTCAAAATGGAGGAGTAAATATAAAGCAGTGTGCAAGGATAGAGTTTCAGTTTATTTCTTTCAAGAATAAATTAGTCACTTGCTTGGTAAAACTTCTGTTGAGTTTAAGACTCTTGTGTTCATGAGCTTAAAACTCATATTTTGTTTTCGAAGTTTATTTGCTTTGTTTGATTTTGAAACTATGACAAATTATTCCAGTTGGTTTAGTCTTTGTGAACTATTCTGAATTGGATATGGTTTGGAACTATTTAATTATATTTGTTTAGTCTTGATTGAACTATTCAGATTTATAATTATATTGGCTCTTATGAAACTATACCTTTATGATGCTTTTTTTTTATGGACTGCTATCAGCCAGTCGGTTTTATACTGAACTGATGAGATAATCCAGTACGTCTATATATTGAGAATATAGAAGGAGATTGCTGGATATATAGGTATATTCTCACTATATAAACTATATTATGTGTAATATTGTTCTATGGGTAACACGTGTGTTACACGTACTAATTATATGGATATCGGAATGCGGGTTAAGTGGGTTGAGAACCCAGTATCCAAATCGGTATTTAGAAATAAATACTGGCTTGTGATAGCAGTCTAGGTATTCTAATCTTGATACCTAAGGTGAATATCTCAAGCAACTTAGATCTAGATATTAACTCTAATTCCCAATTGTTAATTTCTCACAAAACCTAACAGAATTAACTATCAAGACTCGAATCAATAACATGGTACGATAAGGAAAAGAATGAATAAATAATGGAATTCAATTAGATACGTTATTCAATTCAATAACTACTTTCCGGATTTCAATAAATATTTACTTGAACCAGAACAATAAATTGAGTTCAAGAGATGCTTGCTAGTTATGGTGATTACGAGCGCGACAAAGAAGAGCGGCGACGACAATGATGAGCAACAACAACGATGACACACGACAGTGACACGAGCGATGTCAGCGGCACAAGCAAGAGCAGCTGCAACAGGAAGCAACAAGGCAACGATGTCGTCAAGGACTGCAGCAAAAACAGCAAGAGGCAACGACAAGAGTGACTGTGACAATAGAAAACAATAGGGATGAAAACACACAGTAGGGATGGCAGCACAAAACAATAGTGTTAGCAAGGAGGGGATTCTCAGGTGGTCATGGTGTTCGATGGAGCAACGTCGGGCGGCAACAACGGTGGAGTTGATCGTGATGATGATCGGTGATGCAGAATGTCAGGCTGCAGTGATAATGGCAGGGAGGAGACGGCTTCGAGTTCGGGTTGCGGTGGAACAGCAAGGGGGCGTCGATATGACGATCGGGGTTGCTGCGATGGTGGTTGAAGACTGCTCGGGACTGCGAGAAGGCAGCGAGGCTGCTACAATGGGTGGTCGCACGAGGCTGGGTGTGTTTGGTGGTTGTCGAGCAGGCGAGATGCAGCAGCAAGCGGCGGTGCTTATCAGTAGCGGTGGAGAAGGAGGACGGCAGAGCTTGTTGGGATGGTGTCAATAAATGCCTTCTGGTCGCAGCGGAACTAATTAGAGCAATGAGGAAGTCGAAGTAGACGAGGTGAATAAATTGAGCAAGTAAGTAGATCCACCAAACTAACACAAACACAACAACGATGACTTATCCCGGGTAGCTTTTGCTTAATCCGGAGGGAAATATAGGGAGATATGATATTCAACTAGAAGAGATTACAAGGAGTTACTGATTCACTTGACACAAGGAATTAAACTCACCCACCAAGAACTATCTCTCTCTCGAGCCTCTCTTTGCAATGTAGAAAATAATCTATGAAGTACTCCCTCTCATATTGGAGGAGTTTACAATATATATAGACGAATAGAGAGAAACCTAGGTCTAATCTTGATTCTCAGTCGTCTGATATAATCTAGAAAAGAAGTAACTGAATAGCAGCCGCACGATCTAACTTGGAGTTGAAGATTGGGCTGAATCGACCTAATTAATCGAAGCCCAAAAATGAATCAGCACCGTGGGCGGTCGACCGTCCCACAAGACCGGTCGACCGTACCACTCTCTGACATTCCCTGTAATACGAGCGCTCGGGGGTACGGTCGGGGGGTGCGGACGATGTCACCAAGACCGGTCGACCGCAACTAGCCTGCACCCTACTGCTGCTGTTTTCTCCTTCTACTCACTTCGACGCTTCGACCTCCGTGCTTCATATTACCTTTTTCTAATCTGAACAACGAGTATACAAGACACAATCCTAACAGAGCTACGGGTCACTGTGTAGTCGAGGATGAGCAGGTGGCAATGGTGGTTGAGTTACGGGGAAGAAGAAGAAGAGTGGTGCTGTAGGGGTGATCAGGTTGAGGTGCTGGCAGGAGTCGAGTGGTGGCTCGGTGCTGATGGCGGTGCGGTGTAGTTGAGGTCGGGGCAATGGAAAGGCGATGAAGAAGGCAATGGAGATGGTAGGAGTTGTGGCTACAAGGGAGAAAGGAAGGAGCTCGATGGGTTTCGGTTGAGAAGAAAAAGAAGAGGATAGATGAAGTGGCTGATGGTTGAAGTAATTGGGGTTAGTGGGGAGATTAGTTATGAGAGATTAAGGAGATAATGGGGAGATTAGTTATTAGGCACTTTTGGGGAGTTCAGGTAGGTTAGAGTAACAGGTTTCGGTCGGGTTATGAAGTAACGGGTTATGGTTTTGGGCTTGGGTGAGTTGTGGATATGGGCTCAACATATAAATGAGAAGGAATTAAATGATTTGTAGAGTGGGCTAGGATAGAAGGAAAAAATAATTGTAATTAAAATAGATTGGGCATCTTTCAATAATAAAATAATTATAGCATGAACTAGGGTTTTGGGCAACCCAAAAAATAATAAAAATAATAATAATTCTAGAAGGAATTAGGAATTAAATATGGACTTAAAAAAATAATTAATTAATTAAACAAATTGTAAAATTGATTAGGAGTTTTTGTTAAAATTTATAATTATTTTGAAATAGCTACAAATATAATTGATAATTAGAAAAAACTTTAATAAGAGATTCAAAAGAAATTTTAAAAAAAATTAATTTAAAAGCAGAAATGAATTTATTAAAAACAATCACAATATAGAAAATGCTAAGAAAATATGTATTGGCAGAAACGGCAGTTACATATACTCCATGGAACTGGTAATTTTAGAAAAAAAGAGTCAAGGATTGGACAATTCTCTTCTTTTGTGTAATAACTATCTTGAAAATATTCTATGAATTCACATGCATAGTTGTCAAAATAACATATCACAAATTTCTAAATTGCTTAGTCTTCATCTTGCTTGGTTTTTTGGAGTATCGGGTTCTGGTTTTGGGCTTAGGTCAGTTGTGGATATGGGCTATACATATAGATGAGAAGGAATTAAATGATTTGTAGAGTGGGCTAGGATAGAAGGAAAAAAATAATTGTAATTAAAATAGATTGGGCTTCTTTCAATAATAAAATAATTATAGCATGAACTAGGGTTTTGGGCACCCCAAAAAATAATAATAATAATAATAATAATTCTAGAAGGAATTAGGAATTAAATATGGACTTAAAAAATTAAATAATTAATTAAAAAAATTGTAAAATTGATTAGGAGTTTCTATTAAAATTTATAATTATTTTGAAATAGCTGCAAATATAATTGATAATTAGAAAAGACTTTAATAAGAGATTCAAAATAAATTTAAAACAAAATTAATTTAAAAGTTGAAATGAATTTATTTTAAAAAATCACAATACAGAAAATACTCAGAAAATATGTATTGGCGGAAACGGCGGTTACATATATTCCATGGATATGGTAATTTTAGGAAAAAAGAGTCAAGGATTGGACAATTCTCTTCTTTTGTGTAATAACTATATTGAAAATATTCTCTAAATTCACAAGCATAGTTGTCAAAATAACACATCACAAAATTCTAAATTGCTTAGTCTTCATCTTGCGTGGTTTTTTGGAGTAACGGTTATGGTTTTGGGCTTGGGTGAGTTGTGGATATGGGCTATACATATAAATGAGAAGGAATTAAATGATTTGTAGGGTAGACTAGGATAGAAGGAAAAAATAATTGTAATTAAAATAGATTGGGCTTCTTTCAATAATAAAATAATTATAGCATGAACTATGGTTTTGGGCAACCAAATAATAATAATAATAATAATTCTAGAAGAAATTAGGAATTAAATATGGACTTAAAAAATTAAATAATTAATTAAACAAATTGTAAAATTGATTAGGAGTTTCTGTTAAAATTTATAATTATTTTGAAATAGCTACAAATATAATTGATAATTAGAAAAGACTTTAATAAGAGTTTCAAATAAATTTAAAACAAAATTAATTTAAAAAAAGAAATGAATTTATTTTAAAAAATCACAATACAGAAAATGCTGAGAAAATATGTATCAGCAGACGGCAGTTACACATACTCCATGGATCTGGTAATTTTAGGAAAAAAGAGCCAAGGATTGGACAATTCTCTTGTTTTGTGTAATAACTATCTTGAAAATATTCTCTGAATTCACAAGCATAGTTGTCAAAATAACACATCACAAATTTCTAAATTGCTTAGTCTTCATCTTGATTGGTTTTTTGGAGTAACAGGTTATGGTTTTGGGCTTGGGTGAGTTGTGGATATGGGCTATACATATAAATGAGAAGGAATTAAATGATTTGTAGAGTGGGCTAGGATAGAAGGAAAAAATAATTGTAATTAAAATAGATTGGACTTCTTTCAATAATAAAATAATTATAGCATGAACTAGGGTTTTGGGCAACCAAATAATAATAATAATAATAATAATTCTAGAAGGAATTAGGAATTAAATATGGACTTAAAAAAATAAATAATTAATTAAACAAATTGTAAAATTGATTAGGAGTTTCTGTTAAAATTTATAATTATTTTGAAATAGCTACAAATATAATTGATAATTAGAAAAGACTTTAATAAGAGTTTCAAAATAAATTTAAAACAAAATTAATTTAAAAACAGAAATGAATTTATTAAAAAAAATCACAATACAGAAAATGCTCAGAAAATATGTATTAGCAGAAACGGCGGTTACACATACTCCATGGATCTGGCAATTTTAGGAAAAAAGAGTCGATGATTGGACAATTCTCTTCTTTTGTGTGATAACTATCTTGAAAATATTCTCTGAATTCACATGCATAGTTGTCAAAATAAGAGCATCCACAGTCGTTGAATGTGAAAAATGGCAAAATGCATTTTTTGCCCATCCAATTCGACGAAACGCTGCAGTCGTCGAATGGCAAAAAAATGCATAAGTTCGTTAAAAAAGAAACAGACGAAACATGATGTTTCGTCTGTGACTAAAACAGACGAAACAGACGAAACATGATGTTTCGTCTGTGACTAAAAAAAATTACGGGACGAAACATGATGTTTCGTCCCAAAAAGGGGGGAAAAAGGAAGTTTTTTTTTGCAAAAAAAATTTGCAAAAACAAATTTTAAAAATAGTTTGTAAATAATATTTGCAAAAAAAATTCAAAAATTTGCAAAATAAAATCTAAAATTTGCAAAAACAATTAAAAAAAGTTCCAAAAAATTCACTGTAGCTGGACGAAGCATGGTGCTTCGTCCGGAAATTTCGGAGGGTTTTTTTGTAAAAAAAAAATTGCAAAAAGAATTTTTTAAACAAATTGTAAATTTTTTTTGCAAAAACAATTAAAAAATTTGCAAAATCAATTTAGATAATTGCAAAAAAAAATTTAAAATTTACAAATTTTTTTTTAATTGGATTGGGACGAAGCATGATGTTTCGTCTCAAATTGGGACGAAACATCATGTTCATTCCCACGTTTAAAGGTTATTTTATTTGGTTTTTTTTTTACTTCGTCCGATCAATTAAAATAATAATTAAATAATCCAGACGAAACATGATGTTTCGTCTGCTATAATATGCATTTTGCTATATCGATTGCTATTCGCCCTTTCTACTGTAGCGATTTTGCCAAAAAATGGCAAAATAGCGAACGACTGTGTGAGCAACAATAAAAAAAAATGGAAAAAATGGCAAATAAGCAAACGACTCTGGATGCTCTAACACATCACAAATTTCTAAATTGCTTAGTCTTCATCTTGCTTGGTATTTGGAGTAACGGGTTATTGTTTTGGGCTTGGGTGAGTTATGGATATGGCCTATACATATAAATGAGAAGGAATTAAATGATTTGTAGAGTGGGCTAGGATAGAAGAAAAAAATAATTGTAATTAAAATAGATTGGGTTTCTTTCAATAATAAAATAATTAGAGCATGAACTAGGGTTTTGGGCACCCCAAATAATAATAATAATAATAATAATTCTAGAAGGAATTAGGAATTAAATATGGACTAAAAAAATTAAATAATTAATTAAACAAATTGTAAAATTGATTAGGAGTTTCTCTTAAAATTTATAATTATTTTGAAATAGCTACAAATATAATTGATAATTAGAAAAGACTTTAATAAGATATTCAAAATAAATTTAAAACAAAATTAATTTAAAAGCGGAAATGAATTTATTTAAAAAAATCACAATGCAGAAAATGCTCGGAAAATATGTATTGGCGGAAACGGCGGTTACATATACTCTATGGATCTGGTAATTTTAGGAAAAAAGAGTCAAGGATTGGACAATTCTCTTCTTTTGTGTAATAACTATCTTGAAAATATTCTCTGAATTCACATGCATAGTTGTCAAAATAACATATCACAAATTTCTAAATTGCTTAGTCTTCATCTTGCTTGGTTTTTTGGAGTAACGGGTTATGGTTTTGGGCTTGGGTGAGTTGTGGATATGGGCTATACATATAAATGAGAAGGAATTAAATGATTTTGCAGAGTGGGCTAGGATAGAAGGAAAAAATAATTGTAATTAAAATAGATTGGGCTTATTTCAATAATAAAATAATTATAGCATGAACTAGGGTTTTGGGAAACCCAAAAAATAATAAAAATAATAATAATTCTATAAGGAATTAGGAATTAAATATGGACTTAAAAAAATAATTAATTAATTAAACAAATTGTAAAATTGATTAGGCGTTTCAGTTAAAATTTATAATTATTTTCAAATAGCTACAAATATAATTGATAATTAGAAAAGACTTTAATAAGAAATTCAAAATAAATTTAAAACAAAATTAATTTAAAAGTGGAAATGAATTTATTAAAAAAAATCACAATATAGAAAATGCACAGAAAATATGTATTGGCAGAAACGGCGGTTACATATACTCCATGGATCTGGTAATTTTAGAAAAAAAGAGTCAAGGATTGGACAATTCTCTTCTTTTGTGAAATAACTATCTTGAAAATATTCTCTGAATTCACATGCATAGTTGTCAAAATAACACATCACAAATTTTTAAATTGCTTAGTCTTCATCTTGCTTGGTTTTTTGGAGTAACGGGTTCTGGTTTTGGGCTTGGGTGAGTTGTGGATATGGACTATACATATATATGAGAAGGAATTAAATGATTTGTAGAGTGGGCTAGGATAGAAGGAAAAAATAATTGTAATTAAAATAGATTGGGCTTCTTTCAATAATAAAATAATTATAGCATGAACTAGTGTTTGGGGCACACCAAATAATAATAATAATAATTCTAGAAGGAATTAGGAATTAAATATGGACTTAAAAAATTAAATAATTAATTAAACAAATTGTAAAATTGATTAGGAGTTTCTGTAAAAATTTATAATTATTTTGAAATAGCTACAAATATAATTGATAATTAGAAAAGACTTTAATAGGAGATTCAAAATTAATTTAAAACAAAATTAATTTAAAACCAGAAATGAATTTCATTAAAAAAAATCTCAATACAGAAAATGCTCAGAAAATATGTATTAGCAGAAACGGCGGTTACACATACTCCATCGATCTGGTAATTTTAGGAAAAAACAGTCGAGGATTGGACAATTCTCTTCTTTTGTATAATAACTATCTTGGAAATATTCTCTGAATTCACATGCATAGTTGTCAAAATAACACATCACAAATTTCTAAATTGCTTTGTCTTCATCTTGCTTGGTTTTTTGGAGTAACGGGTTATGGTTTTGGGCTTGGGTGAGTTATGGATATGGGCTATACATATAAATGAGAAGGAATTAAATGATTTGTAGAGTGGGCTAGGATAGAAGGAAAAAATAATTGTAATTAAAATAGATTGGGTTTCTTTCAATAATAAAATAATTATAGCATGAACTAGGGTTTTGGGCACCCCAAATAATAATAATAATAATAATAGTTCTAGAAGTAATTAGGAATTAAATATGGACTAAAAAAATTAAATAATTAATTAAACAAATTGTAAAATTGATTAGGAGTTTCTATTAAAATTTATAATTATTTTGAAATAGCTACAAATATAATTGATAATTAGAAAAGACTTTAATATGAGATTCAAAATAAATTTAAAACAAAATTAATTTAAAAGCATAAACAAATTTATTAAAAAAATTCACAATACAGAAAATGCTCGGAAAATATGTATTGGCGGAAACGGCGATTACATATACTCTATGGATCTGGTAATTTTAGGAAAAAAGAGTCAAGGATTGGACAATTCTCTTCTTTTGTGTAATAACTATCTTGAAAATATTCTCTGAATTCACATGCATAGTTGTCAAAATAACACACCACAAATTTCTAAATTTCTTAGTCTTCATCTTGCTTGGTTTTTTGGAGTAACGGGTTATGGTTTTGGGCTTGGGTGAGTTGTGGATATGGGCTATACATATAAATGAGAAGGAATTAAATGATTTGTAGAGTGGGCTAGTATAGAAGGAAAAAATAATTGCAATTAAAATAGATTGGGCTTATTTCAATAATAAAATAATTATAGCATGAACTAGGGTTTTGGGCAAACCAAAAAATAATAAAAATAATAATAATTCAAGAATGAATTAGGAATTAAATATGGACTTAAAAAAATAATTAATTAATTAAACTAATTGTAAAATTGATTTGGTGTTTCTGTTAAAATTTATAATTATTTTGAAATAGCTACAAATATAATTGATAATTAGAAAAGACTTTAATATGAGATTGAAAATAAATTTAAAACAAAATTAATTTAAAAGTGGAAATGAATTTATTAAAAAAAAATCACAATATAGAAAATGCTCAGAAAATATGTATTGGCAGAAACGGCGGTTACATATACTCCATGGATATGGTAATTTTAGGAAAAAAGAGACAAGGATTGGACAATTCTCTTCTTTTGTGAAATAACTATCTTGAAAATATTCTCTGAATTCACATGCATAGTTGTCAAAATAACACATCACAAATTTCTAAATTGCTTAGTCTTCATCTTGCTTGGTTTTCTGGAGTAACGGGTTCTGGTTTTGGGCTTGGGTGAGTTGTGGATATGGGCTACACATATAGATGAGAAGGAATTAAATGATTTGTAGAGTGTGCTAGGATAGAAGGAAAAAATAATTGTAATTAAAATAGATTGGGCTTCTTTCAATAATAAAATAATTATAGCATGAACTAGGGTTTTGGGCACCCCAAAAAATAATAATAATAATAATAATTCTAGAAGGAATTAGGAGTTAAATATGGACTTAAAAAATTAAATAATTAATTAATAAAATTGTAAAATTGATTAGAAGTTTCTGTTAAAATTTATAATTATTTTGAAATAGCTACAAATATAATTGATAATTAGAAAAGTCTTTAATAAGAGATTCAAAATAAATTTAAAACAAAATTAATTTAAAAGCATAAATGAATTTATTAAAAAAAACCACAATACAGAAAAAGCTCAGAAAATATGTATTGGCGGCAACGGCAGTTACAGGTACTCCATGGATTTGGTAATTTTAGGAAAAAAGAGTCAAGGATTGGACAATTCTCTTCTTTTGTGTAATAACTATCTTGAAAATATTCTCTGAATTCACATGCATAGTTATCAAAATAACACATCACAAATTTCTAAATTGCTTAGTCTTCATCATGCTTGGTTTTTTGGAGTAACGGGTTATGGTTTTGGGCTTGGGTGAGTTGTGGATATGGGCTATACATATAAATGAGAAGGAATTAAATGATTTGTAGAGTTGACTAGGATAGAAGAAAAAAATCATTGTAATTAAAATAGATTGGGCTTCTTTCAATAATAACATAATTATAGCATGAACTAGGGTTTTGGGCCCCCCAAAATAATAATAATAATAATAATAATAATAATAATAATAATAATAATAATTCTAGAAGGATTTAGGAATTAAATATGGACTTAAAAAATTAAATAATTAATTAAACAAATTGTAAAATTGATTAGGAGTTTATGTTAGAATTTATAATTATTTTGAAATAGCTACAAATATAATTGATAATTTGAAAAGACTTTAATAAAAGATTCAAAATAAATTTAAAACAAAATTAATTTATAAACAGAAATGAATTTATTAAAAAAAATCACTATACAGAAAATGCTCAATAAATATGTATTGGCAGAAACGGCGGTTACATATACTCCATGGATCTGGTAATTTTAGGAAAAAAGAGTCAAGGATTGGACAATTCTCTTCTTTTGTGTAATAACTATCTTGAAAATATTCTCTGAATTCACATGCATAGTTGTCAAAATAACTGTAGTGCCCCGAATTTCTAACATAATAACTTAGAAAATACGTGGCACTTTCCCAGCGATCCACTTCAATGTAACAATATACATAGACCAAAAACTCAAGTCATTTTATTCCAAATTCTTATTACAATATTCTTTTTCAATTGCAGCGGAAATACAAAACACCTTAAAATACATTTAACTGTTACAACCCTTTTTCTTTACAAATTTACCCAAGGCTCTATTATATCACTCTCTAAAATCCAAAGCTAATCCAAGCCTCCAACTCTAAGCAACCTGCATCACATGAGGCTAGAGTTGAACCCTAACCCCCAAAACTACGGGGTCAGCCATAAATGGTGTGAGTGATATAAACAACAAACATAAACAAACAAATAATCATAAGCAACATGTACTGAACAAAAATACATAAACTGAACATGTAATCTGAAACAAGAACGATAGGCCAGTACATGAGTGAAGCCGAGTCAAGAAACAATACCAACGATCAAGTATCAATCAATCAATCACTCTCAAAATAGTACAGCTCAACTGCACTGTACAGTCGACTGTATAATGCACCAGTCGACTGTTCTGAACAAATAGTAATCCCCATAACTCAGAATATGTCCAACTGTCAACAATTCTCAGTACCACAATGTATGTCCAACAATCGATCACCAATAATGCCATAGATCGGATAACAATATATCCATCTACAAAACTAAAGATAATATAGATCGAATACGAACCCGGTATGCCAAGACACCGACGAACATATCCATCTACAAACAAACTAAGAATGTATAGATCGAACACGGACCCGGTATGCCAAGACACCGACGAACATATCCATCTACAAACAAACTAAGAAGGTATAGATCGAATACGAACCCGGTATGCCAAGACACCGACGAACATATCCATCTACAAACAAACTAAGGAGGTATAGATCGAATACGAACCCGGTATGCCAACACACCGACGAACATATCCATCTACAAACAAACTAAGAAGGTATAGATCGAATACGAACCCGGTATGCCAAGACACCGACGAACATATCCATCTACAAACAAACTAAGAATAACAAGAACCCTCAAGATCATGAAACTCATCAGCACCGGTCGACTTATTCTATAGTAAGTCGACTGCCCCGAGAACCAATATCCAAGATTTTAACAAGTGCAGTAAGTCGACTCAAGAGAACCATCAGTCGACTTACCCGAGATAATTATCAATAATTCTCATGAAACATTCCAAACACTATAGTCGACTTAAAGAAATCATCAGTCGTCTGTCCCGACGAGAAACTGAGACACTTTACAAACCAAATATTCAGCAGACCAGTCGACTGAATAGGGTCTCAGTCGACTGTCCCGAACGAATCCTCAAAAGACTGAAGGTACAATATTAGGGTCGTACCAGTCGACTGATACATAGTCCCAGTCGACTGCCGGCCTACAGATCTCACAAATTAGGTCTGTAATCAATACTCAATACTGGAGTTTATCTCAATACCAAATCTCTTCCTCAACTCAAATCTGATCCAATTCGTAATAACAAGGTCCAGAGATTCCTCCATCCAATTTCTTATCTTCAATAATCATAATCAAATCTTTAACATGTTTCAAGCAATCAAGAATTATCAATCGAGATCTACTAATCTTTCATGGATTTCACATGTATGTTACGAACAACAACCATGGCATCGATTTCATACCAGATATGAAAAACATCAACAAAGCAACATGCAAATCATACACATGAACAAAACAAGTCTATATCACTCACCTTTAGAATCGAGAAGAATCCACAAAAGTCTTCCTTTGCTAGATCCAAACTCCTTCTCCAAATCGCCAAGAAAATAATATAATGAAATCTAAGTTATGCAGCGAATGACGGCTGCGACTCTACTTATATAGGCCGGGAATTAGGTTTTAGGGTTTCCAAATACATTTGCAAAACAATCCCTTCAAAATACAATTTTATATATATATCTATCTACTCTTGGAAACTCATCCAAAATTCATTAAAATTAGGATTTAATAGAAAATATACTTCTAAATCTTAACCAATACTGTTTAAAACGTCCAGAATGCCAATTTTGCACTTTAGCCCTTAAAAATGTCAATTTTACAAAAAGGGTCCTTCTTTATCAGAAATTGCAAATAGATCAAATTAATTTCAGAAAAATCTGGAAAAATATTATATAATTCCAAAATAATAAATAATGATTTTCCATAAAGAAAACTAAATTTTTCAAATATCTCAAAGTCATTTGCACGTGTTTTGCACGTGTACCAAAGATAAATCTTTTAGAAAATACCAATTAAATCTCCAAAATTCATTTAAATTCATTTTCAAATAATTAAAATAATATTTGAAAATACGGGGTTCTACATCACTCCCTCCTTAGAAGAGTTCTGTCCTCAGAACTACGGCTAATGAGGTCCGAACAACCCACTAACAAAGATTGAAACTCATGATAGAAACAAAATCTTAGGAGATACAATCACATCAAAGAATGCATTCTAACAACACAAATACATCACACAAATAAACACAATCATGCAAAGAATTCAGAAAAGTCAATCTTCCGCTGCGCGACTCTGATAACCTACCATCGGAAACCACGCTGCAACAATTACTGAACTCCTGCATCCCACTCTGACCTTCTGCTCATCCTTCCAAGAATCAGTGGCCACTCCCTCCTTAGAAAAGGACGTGACTAAGGATAGCCACCTCAAGACCTTGCTTGGAAACACCTTAAGCTCCATACTAAGACTATCAATAAATGTGCTACACAATTGTATGCAAGAAACAGTATCAAATAAAACTTTATCTTTATTCCATCAATCCAAATAAATTTGTTACATGAAGATAATACTCAATCCTCAATTATTCCAAAATAAAGTTTCACTCAATACAAAAGAATGAATTCTTGCACACACAGATCATGTTTCTGGATTGCCCGCATCCCCTTCAGTCAACGCAAACACTCGCCCCTGCTTCGGATCCTTGTCCATCCCTGCATTCTCTTTCTTCAGCAGTGGACATCGTGGTCGAATATGCCCTTCTTGACCACACTGAAAGCAAGTCTGCTTTGCCAACTTCGGACATTCCCTCCTTTTATGTCCTGCCTGCTTACAGTAAAAACAAGTCACCCCCTGAGTTGCCGGTACCTTCTGCACTGGATCATTGGAATTGTTCTGCTTCACTGGGAATTCCTCCCCTTCCTGATCTTCTGCTGGCCTCTTCTTCTTATTCCAAGTCTCTTGCTTTACCCGAGACTGATCCATATCTTCCTCGGTCATAGCTGCTCTCCTAACCAGCTTGTCGAATCTTCTGATGCCCAATGGAACCATCCTTGACCTCAAGTTTGGCCTCAAGCCCTGCTCAAACTTTTTGGCCTTCTTTGCCTCGTCGACAACTAACTCTGGCGCATACCGTGAAAGCTGAGCAAATTTAGTCTCATACTCCCGCACGGTCATGCTACCCTGCTGAAGGTTCAAGAACTCAGTCGCCTTCTTCTCTTGAACATCAAGAGGAAAGAAGCGATCTCTGAACTCCTCCAGAAAAGCTTCCCATGTCAACTGCTGATCTCCCAAATTCCTCTTCAGTGACTCCCACCAGACACCAGCATCTTTCTCGAGCTGCATCGAAGCTAACTTCACCTTGCTAGCTTCAGAAGTCTCCGACACTTCGAAGATCGTCTGCATCTTCCTAATCCAATCATCTGCTGCGGTTGGATCAGCTTGCCCCTCAAAGACTGGCGGCCTCATCCTCTTAAAGGATTCGATCTGCTTGATGGGGTCGGCATTCACCAATCCATGTCCAGCTCCATGATTTGGCTGCGGATTCTGCTGCTGCGCTTGCTGTTGCGCCACATTGAGTGCCATCAGCGTATTCAACGTCTGATATACTTTGGCAAACTCAGCTTCCAGGTCAATCCCCGTTCCTCGAGAACTACCTGATCCATCCTCATTGTTGCCACTATTTCTGCCTCTAGGTGCAACCATTTTGAATACTGCAAAACGAGGGTAAAGTTAGAGTAACACACGCAATTCTAACTCATATCAATGCCCTATGGCCAAACCATAATCATATCTCAAACCATAATTTCAAACCAAACATCATATTTTAACTCTATGTGATACTCACACTCTGATGTCCACACCAAGGTACTCACTCTCTAGTGTTCACACCTAGGTTGGTTTTCTTACTATGTCTATTATTACCATTGAAGCATGCTCTGATACCAAACTGTAGCGCCCCGAATTTCTAACATAATAACTTAGAAAATACGTGGCACTTTCCCAGCGATCCACTTCAATGTAACAATATACATAGACCAAAAACTCAAGTCATTTTATTCCAAATTCTTATTACAATATTCTTTTTCAATTGCAGCGGAAATACAAAACACATTAAAATACATTTAACTGTTACAACCCTTTTTCTTTACAAATTTACCCAAGGCTCTATTATATCACTCTCTAAAATCCAAAGCTAATCCAAGCCTCCAACTCTAAGCAACCTGCATCACATGAGGCTAGAGTTGAACCCTAACCCCCAAAACTACGGGGTCAGCCATAAATGGTGTGAGTGATATAAACAACAAACATAAACAAACAAATAATCATAAGCAACATGTACTGAGCAAAAATACATAAACTGAACATGTAATCTGAAACAATAACGATAGGCCAGTACATGAGTGAAGCCGAGTCAAGAAAAAATACCAACGATCAAGTATCAATCAATCAATCACTCTCAAAATAGTACAGCTCAACTGCACTGTACAGTCGACTGTATAATGCACCAGTCGACTGTTCTGAACAAACAGTAATCCCCATAACTCAGAATATGTCCAACTGTCAACAATTCTCAGTACCACAATGTATGTCCAACAATCGATCACCAATAATGCCATAGATCGGATAACAATATATCCATCTACAAAACTAAAGATAATATAGATCGAATACGAACCTGGTATGCCAAGACACCGACGAACATATCCATCTACAAACAAACTAAGAATGTATAGATCGAACACGGACCCGGTATGCCAAGACACCGACGAACATATCCATCTACAAACAAACTAAGAAGGTATAGATCGAATACGAACCCGGTATGCCAAGACACCGACGAACATATCCATCTACAAACAAACTAAGGAGGTATAGATCGAATACGAACCCGGTATGCCAACACACCGACGAACATATCCATCTACAAACAAACTAAGAAGGTATAGATCGAATACGAACCCGGTATGCCAAGACACCGACGAACATATCCATCTACAAACAAACTAAGAATAACAAGAACCCTCAAGATCATGAAACTCATCAGCACCGGTCGACTTATTCTATAGTAAGTCGACTGCCCCGAGAACCAATATCCAAGATTTTAACAAGTGCAGTAAGTCGACTCAAGAGAACCATCAGTCGACTTACCCGAGACAATTATCAATAATTCTCAAGAAACATTCCAAACACTATAGTCGACTTAAAGAAATCATCAGTCGTCTGTCCCGACGAGAAACTGAGACACTTTACAAACCAAATATTCAGCAGACCAGTCGACTGAATAGGGTCTCAGTCGACTGTCCCGAACGAATCCTCAAAAGACTGAAGGTACAATATTAGGGTCGTACCAGTCGACTGATACATAGTCCCAGTCGACTGCCGGCCTACAGATCTCACAAATTAGGTCTGTAATCAATACTCAATACTGGAGTTTATCTCAATACCAAATCTCTTCCTCAACTCAAATCTGATCCAATTCGTAATAACAAGGTCCAGAGATTCCTCCATCCAATTTCTTATCTTCAATAATCATAATCAAATCTTTAACATGTTTCAAGCAATCAAGAATTGTCAATCGAGATCTACTAATCTTACATGGATTTCACATGTATGTTACGAACAACAACCATGGCATCGATTTCATACCAGATACGAAAAACATCAACAAAGCAACATGCAAATCATACACATGAACAAAACAAGTCTATATCACTCACCTTTAGAATCGAGAAGGATCCACAAAAGTCTTCCTTTGCTAGATCCAAACTCCTTCTCCAAATCGCCAAGAAAATAATATAATGAAATCTGAGTTATGCAGCGAATGATGGCTGCGACTCTACTTATATAGGCCGGGAATTAGGTTTTAGGGTTTCTAAATACATTTGCAAAACAATCCCTTCAAAATACAATTATATATATATATCTATCTACTCTTGGAAACTCATCCAAAATTCATTAAAATTAGGATTTAATAGAAAATATACTTCTAAATCTTAACCAATACTGTTTAAAACATCCAGAATGCCAATTTTGCACTTTAGCCCTTAAAAATGTCAATTTTACAAAAAGGGTCCTTCTTTATCAGAAATTGCAAATAGATCAAATTAATTTCAGAAAAATCTGGAAAAATATTACATAATTCCAAAATAATAAATAATGATTTTCCATAAAGAAAACTAAAATTTTCAAATATCTCAAAGTCATTTGCACGTGTTTTGCACGTGTACCAAAGATAAATCTTTTAGAAAATACCAATTAAATCTCCAAAATTCATTTAAATTCATTTTCAAATAATTAAAATAATATTTGAAAATATGGGGTTCTACAATAACACATCACAAATTTCTAAATTGCTTAGTCATCATCTTGCTTGGTTTTTTTAAGTAACGGGTTATGGTTTTGGGCTTGGGTGAGTTGTGGATATGGGCTATACATATAAATGAGAAGGAATTAAATGATTTGTAGAGTGGGCTAGTATATAAGGAAAAATAATTGTAATTAAAATAGATTGGGCTTCTTTCAATAATAAAATAATTATAGCCTGAACTAGGGTTTTGGGCAACCCAAAAAATAATAAAAATAATAATAATTCTAGAAGGAATTAGGAATTAAATATGGACTTTAAAAAAAATAATTAATTAATTAAACAAATTGTAAAATTGATTTGGAGTTTCTGTTAAAATTTATAATTATTTTGAAATAGTTACAAATATAATTAATAATTAGAAAAAAAACTTTTTTAAGAGATTCAAAATAAATTTAAAATGAAATTAATTTAAAAGTGGAAATGAATTTATTAAAAAAATTCACAATATAGAAAATGCTCAGAAAATATGTATTGGCAGAAACAGCGGTTACTTATACTCCATGGATCTAGTTATTTTAGAAAAAAGAGTCAAGGATTAGACAATTCTCTTCTTTTGTGTAATAACTATCTTGAAAATATTCTCTGAATTCACATGCATAGTTGTCAAAATAACACATCACAAATTTCTAAATTGCTTAGTCTTCATCTTGCTTGGTTTTCTGGAGTAACAGGTTCTGGTTTTGGGCTTGGGTGAGTTGTGGATATGGGCTATACATATAGGTGAGAAGGAATTAAATGATTTGTAGAGTGGGCTAGGATAGAAGGAAAAAAATAATTGTAATTAAAATAGATTGGGCTTCTTTCAATAATAAAATAATTATAGCCTGAACTAGGATTTCGGGCACCCCAAAAAATGATAATAATAATAATAATAATAATTCTAGAAGGAATTAGGAGTTAAATATGGACTTAAAAAATTAAATAATTAATTAATAAAATTGTAAAATTGATTAGGAGTTTCTATTAAAATTTATAATTATTTTGAAATAGCTACAAATATAATTGATAGTTAGGAAAGACTTTAATAAGAGATTCAAAATAAATTTAAAACAAAATTAATTTAAAAGAAGAAATGAATTTATTAAAAAAAAATCACAATACAGAAAATGCTCAGAAAATATGTATTGGCGGAAACGGCGGTTACATGTACTCCATGGATTTGGTAATTTTTGGAAAAAAGAGTCAAGGATTGGACAATTCTCTTCTTTTGTGTAATAACTATCTTGAAAATATTTTCTGAATTCACATGCATAGTTGTCAAAATAACACATCACAAATTTCTAAATTGCTTAGTCTTCATCTTGCTTGGTTTTTTGGAGTAACGGGTTATGGTTTTGGGCTTGGGTGAGTTGTGGAAATGGGCTATACATTTAAATGAGAATGAATTAAATGATTTGTAGATTGGGCTAGGATAGAAGGAAAAAATAATTGTAATTAAAATAGATTGGGCTTCTTTCAATAATAAAATAATTATAGCATGAACTAGGGTTTTGGGCCCCCCAAAATAATAATAATAATAATTCTAGAAGGATTTAGGAATTAAATATGGACATAAAAAATTAAATAATTAATTAAACAAATTGTAAAATTGATTAGGAATTTCTGTTAGAATTTATAATTATTTTTAAATAGCTACAAATATAATTGATAATTTGAAAAGACTTTAATAAAAGATTCAAAATAAATTTAAAACAAAATTAATTTTAAAATAGAAATGAATTTATTAAAAAAAATCACTATACAGAAAATGCTTAGAAAATATGTATTGGCAGAAACGGCGGTTACATATACTCCATGGATCTGGTAATTTTAGGAAAAAAGAGTCAAGGATTGGACAATTCTCTTCTTTTGTGTAATAACTATCATGAAAATATTCTCTGAATTCACATGCATAGTTGTCAAAATAACACATCACAAATTTCTAAATTGCTTAGTCTTCATCTTGCTTGGTTTTTTGGAGTAACAGGTTATGGTTTTGGGCTTGGGTGAGTTGTGGATATGGGCTATACATATAAATGAGAAGGAATTAAATGATTTGTAGAGTGGGCTAGGATAGAAGGAAAAAATAATTGTAATCAAAATAGATTGGGCTTCTTTCAATAATAAAATAATTATAGCATGAACTAGGGTTTTGGGCACCCCAAAAAATAATAATAATAATAATAATTCTAGAAGGAATTCGGAATTAAATATGGACTAAAAAAATTAAATAATTAGTTAAACAAATTGTAAAATTGATTAGGAGTTTCTGTTAAAATTTATAATTATTTTGAAATAGCTACAAATATCTCTAATATTATAATGGGAGAAGGCCTTAATGTCATTTGTAAATGTTTTGTCATTCTACCAACCCGTGCATTGCATGTGCATAACTATTATAAAGGAGGTCCTAGGTTCAAATCAAGACTACGTCTAAATTTTTATTTTAAAAAACTATATTTATTAAAACGTGCATCACATGTGTAAACTACTAGTAATTGATAATTAGAAAAGACTTTAATAAGAGATTCAATATAAATTTAAAACAAAACAAATTTAAAAGCGGAAATGAATTTATTAAAAAAAATCACAATACAGAAAATGCTCGGAAAATATGTATTGGCGGAAACGGCAGTTACATATACTCCATGGATCTGGTAATTTTAGGAAAAAAGAGTCAAGGATTGGAAAATTCTCTTCTTTTGTGTAATAACTATGTTGAAAATATTCTCTGAATTCACATGCGTAGTTGTCAAAATAATACATCACAAATTTCTAAATTGCTTAGTCTTCATCTTGCTTGGTTTTTTGGGGTAACGGTTTATGGTTTTGGGCTTGGGTGAGTTGTGGATATGAGCTATACATTTAAATGAGAAGGAATTAAATGATTTGTGGAGTGGGCTAGGATAGAAGGAAAAAATAATTGTAATTAAAATAGATTGGGCTTCTTTCAATAATAAAATAATTATAGCATGAACTAGGGTTTTTGGCACTCCAAAAAATAATAATAATAATAATAATTCTAGAAGTAATTAGGAATTAAATATGGACTAAAAAAATTAAATAATTAATTAAACAAATTGTAAAATTGATTAGGAGTTTCTATTAAAATTTATAATTATTCTGAAATAGCTACAAATATAATTGATAATTAGAAAAGACTTTAATAAGAGATTCAAAATAAATTTAAAACAAAATTATTTAAATAGCGGAATTGAATTTATTAAAAAAAAATCACAATACAGAAAATGCTCAGAAAATATGTTTTGACGGAAACGGCAGTTACATATACTCCATGGATCTGGTAATTTTAGGAAAAATGATTCAAGGATTGGACAATTCTCTTCTTTTGTGTAATAATTGTCTTGAAAATATTCTCTGAATTCACATGCATAGTTATCAAAATAACACATCACAAATTTCTAAATTTCTTAGTCTTCATCTTGCTTGGTTTTTTGTAACACCCCTGCCCCAAGCTCGGACAATTATTCAATTTAGAAGTCAAATTATTTATAGTATAGTACAACTGCCTACCACAGGCTGCCTCTCAAAAGGTGGTTAACCAAATTGGTGACTCTTGATCATAGGAAATAGTATTTATTAATATAATATTCTTTGTAATCTCACGATATGAGACTAATCTCATTCACTTTTTTCCGTTCTCTCTCCTGGCGAAGTGCACAGCGGAAAGTCCCAAGGGCCTCACGCCACGTCACCCCCACACAGAGAGAACAGCGGCAGCAGCAACATTAAGGTATTTGCTGTACTGACCCACTTTCGAAAACAATTAGCAATCTGACCCAGTTTTGGACACGTCAGCATAAACCGTTATTGAAAATAACGGCATAGGTGATTACCATGCCGTTCTTCCAAAAAGCGGTATCATTTTACATTTTTTTAGAATGCCGTTATTTGGAATAACGACATCTGTATATTTCTCATACAAGTGTGAATCTTCTGACTTGTAAAAAATTTCTAAGTGTTGAAACAGCTTATAAATAATGTCGTTATCCCTAATAACGGCATTCGACTACTGATGCCGTTATTGGAAATAACGGCATCAGTTATAATAAAATCAGTTACTGATTCTGTTATATTATTATAACTGATGCTGTTATCTCCAATACGGCATCAGTAAGTCGAATACCGTCATTGGGGATAACGGCATTATTTACAAGTTGTTTCAATACTTAGAAATTTTTTACAAGTCAGAAGATTCACACTTACATGAGAAATATACAGATGTTGTTATTCCAAATAACGGCATGCTAAAAAAATGTAAAATGATACCGCTTTTTGGAAGAAGGGCATGGTAATCACCTATGCCGTTATTTTCAATAATGGTTTATGCTGACGTGTCCAAAACTGGGTCAGATTGCTAATTATTTTCGAAAGTGGGTCAGACCTCAATTATTTTTAAAAGTGGGTCAGTACGACAAAAAATTCAGCAACATTTGATCTGCAGGTGGGCCCCCTTCAACTGCTGACGTCGTCAGCAATTTCCCAGCATACCTTGCTATTTCAACAAGGTGGGCCCCCCACTCACTATTCCACTTCAACATATTTACATATGTTGCCATTGGCTCACTTTTTTTTAAATACAACCTGCCACTATATTATATACATATATATTATACTCTTTGAAAATTACTGGGTATTACATTTTTTTTAATATATATTATGTCTTTCTGTTATTTCGTAGACACAAAATTCTGTTTTTATCATTTTCTCGTAATTTGTGATTATGTCTTTTAATCATAAGGTTTTTTGTGTTGAAATTTTTTGTGTTCCTTTGTCATCAACTAGTTTCGTATTCCTTATATTACTTATTTCTTCTTCTGTTAACTCATTCCACCATTTCACTACTACTCCTATAAAGGTTGCTTCTATAAATTTCTCAAATGTATTTCGTGAGAGGTTTTGTCTAAATCATACTATTAAGGATGCTTTTACCCATTCTTATATTGTTTTATCTACATCTTTTACACAGTCTAAATCTAGTCATTCTCTATTTCCTGCAATTCTTTTTTCATAGTGTTCTGTGGGCTCATATTTTTGTGTTCCTTTTTCTTTTTCTAACTTACTTCTTTTCTTACTTTGTCATTTCCATGGTAGGTTATGAATTTTTTTTCTAGGTGGTGGTCTTAAATATTCGTACATATTAGTTGGACTTTCTATAGGTTTTATTATGATCTTGTCTTTCTCTTGATCCATTTTTATTTTTTCATTTGTTATATCTAGATTTTTTAAGGCTTTCTCTACTTTATCTGAATTGAAATTTGCCATTAAATCTTCTATTTCTAAAATATTTATATTAATTAAGTTTTATTATGGCTTCTAACTCCTTCATACCGTCTTCCGTTATGCTTAGTTCTTCTTCCATGTCTTCGGTTGTATATCTACTTAGTTCTTTTATGTTTTTATTTATGATTTTTAAATATTTTCTTATAGTTTCTACAAATTCTGGGCCATTGTAATTTTCTTCCAACTCTTGAATGTTTATCATATAAATTTCAAAATTCTACGTTTTAATTTAATTTGCTTATTGATGTTTCTACTTTTGGACTATTAATCATGCTTACCTTAATATTCTATATGCTAGTAGGTGTTGGTAATACTAACTTGCTTCTTCATGTCTATAATCTAATACTTTGTATGTTATTTTCTTTTATATTTGTTTAGGTAGGTTTTGAGTTACCTTACTTATTAGTATTAAATATTTTAATATTTACTTTGTGATATGTTTTCTTTCTATTAGTCCACTATCAATGTTTTAAATTTTTTAATCTCATTTTTCTGTTTTTAGTGAAATATCCAGTTTTTAAATAGGGAAGTGAGTTATGCAAATTTTTAGCTTTAATGTTGTATAAATATATTCAAAGGTAGGGTCTTTTTTAGAAAATTTCTTCCAACTGTCCTTTTATTGTAAATAGTTGGGGGGTGTTCTATTTTGTAAATACTTTCTAAAAAAGTTCTATATGTGAAATTGACTCCACTCTGTAGTTATTATGCCTTGAAAATGTGGCCTCTACTAAACTTTGTAATTTTCAATAAAATAGTTGATTTCCTTTGAATTAAGTATGCATGATATCTCCCATAAATAAAATAAAAAACAGTAGTACCCTACATGTTATCATTACGATAACAAAGTTGGCGTTACGGTTTGTGGTTGTGAGGAATTCATTCATGTCCTCTCTCACAAGTATTGTCATGTGCATGTCTTAAAATATAGTTGGTATGAGATGTATATTTTGTTTCCTACAAATTAGGAAACTAATTTCCTCAAATCTTTCATCTCCTTAACTTTTTTCCTAAATCTATTGTAACAAATTAATCCCTTCTCCAAGAATGTAACAAATATAAAGAGATACACAAAAGAAAATAATGAATAAGAAAATATGATTTTTTTCAAATATGATTTCAATATGGTATCAGAGCTAAAAATATTATAGGCTAGGTGAAGAAGAAGAAGAAGAAGGCCCCGACTCCCTCTTCTTCTTCTTCCTGTTGATTCCAATAACTACCCACCGTTTTCGCTATCCTTCCGTCGACCCACCGTCACCATCGTTGCGCTGACCAGCTTTCGTTGATGTCCTTGAGCCAACCTGATGCCACTGCTATTGTCGCTCCTATTGCTACCTCGTCACCCACTGTCGTTGCTGTCCTTGCGCCGACCCGCTTCCACTGCTGTTGTCGCTCCCGTTGCTGCCGCATCATCGTCTTCGCCTTCGCTTGATTGGATCTCTCCGTCACTGAAGAGGTTAATGATTTGATCATCAGTTTGTTTATAATTTTTTGGTTGATATTGGTGTATGAAAAAGGAAAAACTGTTTGTAGCTAATTTTGTGATTCTGGTTTGGGATCGACTGTCGTTTTTTCATACATCTATCTTTTCACAACCACACCACGGGACAAACTGATGGATCTTTGAACAGTAAGGATAGTACACTGATTATTTTACAATCCGACAATTCTAGTTCTAATGCTGGGATAACTCTTGATGAAACCAACTATGATGTTTGGACTCAGTTGATGGAGATGCATATTACTGGACGTAAAAAGATCCAGTATATTTGGGGAAAGAGTACAGTTCCTGCTGAAAACAATGCTATATATGACAAATGGTATGCTGATAATCAGAAAGTTAAAGGCTGGTTACTGATGTCCATGAAACCCGAGATTATGAAGAGATACATTCGATTGTGATGTTTGGTATGCCCTCGCAAAGGCATTCTATGATGGAACTGATGAGCTTCAAGTATTTTTTCTAAGCCAGATAGCCTTCTCGGCAAGGCAAAATGGCAGGTTACTCTCCGTTTATTATGGAGAGTTTACTAAGATTTTTCAAGAGCTGGACCACCGTGATAAGGTGATCATGAAGAATCCTGATGATGTTGAAATATATCGAAATTGATCGAGCGCTTGCGGGTTCATATCTTCTTGGTAGAATTGGATGCTCAGTTTGAACAAGTCGAGGAGAAATCTTGCGAAAGGATCTCTCTCTTGATCTTGAATCATCTTATGCATACGTCCACCATGAAGCTCGCCAATCACCATGAACAATTCCTCAGAACCCTCTGATGCAGCTGCGATGGTATCTCAGAACCATTCTTCAAAGAGCCACCTGGGTCGTTCTGGACCAAAACTACCTTATGAGTCAAGGAAGTGTACTCATTGTGGCAAGATCGGTCGCACAAAAGCTCGCTGTTATGAGATTATCGGCTTCCTGGAGAACTGGGATCATAGCAGGGATCTCGGAAGAAGAATTACAACCAAGCCATTGTCGCTATTGGAGTTGCCGATGGAGCTGAGAAAAGTATTGGACAAGCCTCTGCATAGTTACAGCTGCAGGTAATGATGATAAGATCTTTAATATTTCTACCTCTATTATGAGTAATGTATGGATAATTGATTCGGGTGATACCGATCATGTAACTTTTGATTCTAGACAAGTCCAAACCTTACAATCATCCACCAAATCCATAGTATCCACTGCCAATGGAGATTCTGCCCCGTTACTGCGAAGGGTCTATATCTCTCAAAACATAACCTTAGATATTGTGCTAGTTGTGTCATCCTTGAATTTTAATCTGTTATCTGTTGCTCAAATAACTACTTTCTTACATTGTATTGTGATTTTTTTTGCCCTCTTATTGTGTGTTTAAGGATATTCGGACTCACAAGACGATTGGTTATGGGGTTAGACACAGGAAGCTCTACTACCTGGAATTGGTATCTGAAAATTCAAGCAAGTTGACTCAAGCTCTATTTGTGGAAGGATCCGAGGGGGAGAAGAAAAAATCAGAGATTTGGCTATGGCATTAACATCTAGGGCATGCTTCTTTTGGTTATTTGAATAAATTATTTTCATGTTTATTTTCAAAGTTTGATGTTTCTAATTTTCGGTGTGATTGTCACGCCCTGCTTCCCAAAAGAGTACGGAATACGGTACACGACTAAGCCTAGTGAATAGTTTTCACTATCCATAAGCTGTACGGATCTGCTTGACTCATCACATCAATAAATATAACAGTATACTCCAACCAAGCATGCATAAACAATCATAACTCAACAGCATTTATTGCAACAATAATAAATATCCCAACAAATACAAGATCTGAAACAAAATAATAATCTTGAGACTACAAGCCCAAATACAAGTCTCAATATAGTTCAGAAATATAAATAGTTCATCAAAATATTATAAGCAAATGATTCCAATTGCGCAGCTCAAAACTTTTGCTCACCAACTCCAGTAGGCAATTGATCAGCAAAACCTACTCATATGGCAATTACAAGGGAAAATAGGAAAACATGAAAACATAACGCCCGTGGGACTAACTAGACAGGAAATACTAATATGGAGAAGTAGTAAATATAATAGTCTACAAATGGCAGTAAACAGCAGAATAGCAGTAAGAGTATAACAGTAACAGTAAGGGTCAACAGTAACAGTGAATCAACAGTAACAGTAACAGGATGTGACAGTGTAAACAATTATTCTTATATCTAATGTTCATTACTAACTAGGTAGCACTTCATGCGTTCCAAATTATATTACATGGTTGCGACAGCAAACAGTTTCATTTTAAGACTTCGTAGTGGAACTTCTATAGGGCAATATATTCGGACAAACAGTAATAGTAATAGTAACAGTAATAATAACAAACGGTATCATGGATCATGCCCTCATGCATCCACAGATAAACAGTAGGTACCACAGTAACCAGTGGGGAAAACGAGTTCCCTCCGAATATGTATTTCTATATTGTCCACTACTCGGTCTTTTCCCTTAAAAACTCCGGCTTGATTTCTTTTCATTATGAACGACACGTGTGAACGAATACAACAGGATAAAGACATGGCATGAACAAAGGATAAGTATAAGATGAATTAGTACTCACAACGGTTGATAAAAATAACTCATAATAGTTAAAACAACGAAACTTTCAGTTCTGGACAGCAAGACACTATTGTACCAAATCTGAGATTCCCATTTCTATAGAACAGCAAACCTAGATCCGTTAGAAAATCTAGAAACTAGACTCTCTGCCAATTCCAGCACATATATATAAGTCACATATCAACCACAGAAACAGGGTTGAAAACAGCATTTAATACAGAAATCGTGTTCAGCCAGAAAATGCAAAATCTTGTTTATAAGCATGAAAAGAGTTTTAAATCATCATAATTAAATCTGATAAAAATCTGGAAGATTCCCTAACATATCTAGTTTCAAAATATAAAATATCATGAAATTATATTGCAAATAGTATAGTCAATAAAATTGGGAAAACAGCATAATGCGACAAAATCTCAATTCTGAAAGTTCATACATAGCAGTACCAAATCAGAGATAATTCATAAAATATAATTCGAAATCCAGATCCATCAAAAGAATGATAAAATAGACAAATCAAGCTACAGTTCATATTTACAAAGTTTTCATAAAAAACGAATAGAATCAGGTTGAAAACATAGTTCTTTACTGAACAACATGCAGTTTGAAAATATTTCGCTTGGTTTTGAAAGCATGAAAGGAGATATAAAAGTCAATAATTAATTCCACAAAAATTAGGGATTGATCTCAGTCATATCTAAACATACTCAGCAAAATATATAGTTCAAATTCTACTTTTAATATCAGTTTAAAATAAAATTCCATACAGAATATATATAGTTCAGAATCTGGAGTATACGATTCGACTACAGTAAAGCAGCAATAACTCATGCATCAAAAATCAGAATTCAGATCCGTCAAAAGTTCTAAAAACTATAAAACAAAGGCTATAAATCATGTTCACAAACTTATTTATTTTATTGATGTTAACAGGGTCGAAACTACTGTACAAAATAGGACAGCAGTAGACAAAAGTTCTTTTATGCATTTTATCAAACAACTTAACTATAATCGGTCCAATCTAAGAGTCATACAAAGCATGGTATATGTGGGTTACTCAAATCAGCATGACATGTGAATAAATGGTCTATAATGAGATCATACATTCAACAAGCATCTATGTAACAGTCATCTACAACATACAGTGTGCCACAAATAATATACAGTCAAAGTGTCATGTAATCTAATTATTTTCATGCAATGAGTATCAATTATTGTAACTACTCATGATCAAGAGATGATGTCAACGGTTAAACTAACAAATATGGATCATCATAAGAGCACACACATTTTCATACTAGACCACTTACGGTATTAACTTGTATGACAAAAGGAACACATACAAGCTACTTTCCTGTTATGAAGACGACGGAAATAAAGAACGGAATAACGGGAACGGATCCTGAACAACAAACACAACGAACGAAAGAAGAGAATCCACAGCCGAAACACGTGCACAAGACGCATGAGCACACACACCCAAAGAGACAACAGCCAACAACAGCAAGGTCGGCGACAGCAACCACCAGAGAAGACGACGGCGTGGCAACCTGGGGTGGGGGTGTCGCGGCTGTGCTCAAACAAGACGACGGAAGCAAGGGGCTCGGCATAGGGTGTTGTCGACCATAGAGAAGTTGACGGCAGCGGAGAGGGAAAAGGACAGGGGGGACGGTGGTGGTCTTCGGCATCGGAAGTAGACAACGACGGCGAGGAGAAGGGAAGACGGTCGGGAGGTGTGGTCGGGGGATAGATGAGGGTGATGGCTAAGAGGATGAGAGAGAGATATAGGATATTAGGGTTTGGTAATTATGGTTAGGGTTCAATTGGGGTGTTTGTATAGAGACAATATGGGTTTGGGTAAACTGGGTAGTATCTAATACGAAGAAAAGAATCCAATAAGAGACAATTAGACCATGAAATAGGTTTAAACAATAGATGAAATTGAAGACAAATTATAGATGAAATAAATGAGAATAAAAATTTGAATTAATGCAAGATGAATCACAAGAGAGAGAAGAACAATACACGATGCAAAAGAAATGAAAATAAATACAGCCAAAAATAAGGTAGAATAATCAAGAGTTTTATTAAATATAATTAAAAAATACAAAGCAATAGGGGTTACTTGTGTGAACTAGCAAAAAGTCACTATGTCTCTTTTCCTCCAAATCTAAATTAAAGCTCTCTTCCATTTATATTATTCATTTTGATGTTTGGGGTCCATCCAAAAACACTACTTTTGAAGGAGCAAAATGGTTCGTGATATTTATTGATGAATGTACTCGTATGACTTGGATGTGTTTGATGAAGTCTAAAAGTAAATTTAGTGATTTATTTCAGAAATTTCACAAGCAGGTTATGACTCAGTATAAAGCAAAGTTCAAGTTCTTAGGAGCAATAATGACGGCGAGTACCTGTGTTAGAATCTGCAATAATATTTGGTGGAACACGAGATTATTCACCAGACTACATACCCGTATACACCTCAACAGAATAGAGTTGCAGAAAGAAAAAACAGACACTTGCTCGAGGTGGTCTATGCTTCCCTTATTCATAGCAATATGCAACTCATGTATTGGGGATAAGCACTTACTTCTGCTACGTACTTAATTAACCGAGTTCTCTTTAGTATCCTAAATTTTATCACGCCATTTCAGGCATTCACTGAAGCTGTGAATGCACCAACAGTCGTCAACTTGCCACCTCGTGCGTTTTGGTGTGTCGCATTTGTTCATCTTCATCCACATTAGTGTAATAAGCTATCTCCTCAAGCTGTTCGATGTGTTTTCGTGGGCTATGCAACAAATCATAAATCGTATCATTGTTATCATCACCAACTCAAAGGATGTTTGTGACTATAGATGTTGTGTTCCATGAAAATGAGATGTATTTTTCCTCTGAGGTTGAACTTCAGAGGAGTACCGAAGTGAAGTTCAGACTCTTGCATATGTCGGAGTGGTTACCATTCAGAGTGAGCAATTGGATACAAAGGATAAAAATATGGATGTAAGTAGTGACGATCACTCGAATGAAGATTTGATTGAGGGAGAAGAAGATTTGGTTAAGGGAGAAGATCTCCAAGAGAAACTGTAATCGCTGTCGAACCTCTTCGAAGATGAGCCGTAAGGATCCATGCCATCGCTAGTGTTATATTCACCACCAGCACGGTCAAAATTCCAAAACCAATCATCATTGTTGTCCAAAGCTCCAAGAAGGGAACTCCCGAATCATACTACTAGAGGTATCCCCAAACCTACTTATGAGCCTGATCCCACTAGTAATGTCAAAGTATCACATGAGTCATTATGTATCTACTCACCGATTTTCTGAATTAAATAAGTCATTTGTGAACCAATTATCTGTTGTATCTATTCCTAACAGTGTGCAAAAAGCCTTAGTCGGTCCAAGTTAGAAAGTATCTATGGATGAGGAGATGAAGTCCTTGAAGAAGAATGAGACTTGGGAGATAGTCGAACTGCCAGCTGAAAGAAGCCGGTAAGATGCAAACGGATTTCGACGCTAAAGTATAAGTCTGATGGTTCAATAAAGCGAACAAGGCAAGGTTGGTTGCCAAAGGGTACACCCAAACTTATGGAATTGGTTATGACAAAGCATTTGCACCTGTGGTAAAGTTTAACACAGTTCGAGTTCTACTGTCACTTGCTGCAAATCTTGACAGACTGCTACAACAAGTTGATGTGAAGAATACTTTTTGTATGGGGAATTAACAGAAGAGGTTTGCATGGATCTACCACCAAGATCAAACAGGCCTATCCAACACAGTAATAAAGTGTGTCGTTTGAAGAAAGCACTATATGGTCTCAAGCAGTTTCCAAGAGCTTGGTTTGAGAGATTTACAAAATCAATGAGGACATTCGGATATTGTCAGAGTAATTCATATTATACTCTGATCCTAAAAATGAAAGAAGGTATGCTTACTGCTCTTATTATATATGTGGATGATATGATAGTAACTGAAGATGATCCTGAGGAAAGAAAGGCATTATAGAGTTACTTGTCACAAGAGTTCAAAATGAAGGATCTTGGCCCATTGAGGTATTTTCTTGATATTGAAGTTACTCGCTCTAAAGAGGGTATTTTCTGTCTAAAAAAAGTATGCTCTTGATTTGTTGAAGGAAGTGGGAATGTCTGCTTGTCAACCTATTGACATACTTTTAGAAGAAGGGCTAAAACTTTGAAATGATCCTGATAAGGTGTCGTGTGATAAGGGGAGATATCAGAGATTGGTGGGATGACTGATGTATCTTATACATATGCGGTCAGATTTTTCATATGCCTTAAGTGTGCTGAGTCAGTTTATGTATGCACCTCATCAACAACATATGAATACGGTGATGAGAATTTTGAGATATATAAAGTTTGCTGTAGGAAAAGGGATCTTGTTTTCAAAACATGGTCACTTAATGGTTGAGGCATATGCTGATGTCGATTGGGCAGGATCTGTTGATAATAGGCGCTCCACTTCAGGGTACTTTACCTTTGTTGGACAAAATTTGGTTACATGGAGAAGCAAAAAGCATAATGTTGTTGCACGCTCTAGTGCAGAGGCTAGGTATCGTGGTGTAGCATTGAGTATAACTGAAGTTTTATGACTTAAATTTTTGTTATAGGATTTATGTTGTGGTTCGATTATAGAATGATAGCAACTGGTCTTGATAGCTTTCTTGGACATTAATCAGTCATGTGCTCTTTTTGAATATCTTCTTCTTTTGCTTGATTTTGCAATCTTTCTTTATTAATTTCCTTCTTTGAATATTCTTGAATCTCTCTTGCATCTCTTATTGATATTATTTAATCTTGAAAATCTGAACAACTCAATTTAAACTTATTAGTATTTATAGCACGTTTTGTGCACATCAAACTAAGAGTCGACACCCATTACGGTGGGAACATGTGCCACAAAAAGATCTGTCCTTGCCATATGTACTGCTGCGTGAAGAAGAGGCACTGGTTCCGGACTGCTTCTGGCTGGAGACGGCCATAGCCATTAAATTCGACGATGAAGGTGTCGCCATCTCCATGATAATCCATTGTTGCTCCTCTTGGTTCAATAAAGAATAGGCCCGATTGAGGTTAGGCAGAGGATCCATTAGCAAAATATTGCTACGAGTAACAGAGTGAGCATCATCAAGACCCATAAGAACTGAGTAAGCTGTTCATGCTGAAAATAATTTTGAAAAGATGTGAAAGAGCCACAGGAACATGAGGGGAACTCAAGAATATGAGTCAGTTGATCCCAAAAAGCCTTGAGACGAGTAAAATAATCCGAAACAGGAGCTAAATCTTGTCGACAAAGGGCAATGTCCCAGCAAAGTTGATAGATGCTGGGAGAATTGCTTTGAGAAAAGCGATCAAGAAGGTCCATCCAAATGGCGCGGCTTGTAGGGACATAAACCACGCTGTTGGCAATTTCAGGAGAAATGGCGTTGATGAGCCAGGACTTCACCATGGCGCCACAACGAGTCCACAAAGCAAAAGAAGCATCTGTTGAGGCAGGCTTGGGGAGAGATCCATCAATGAAGTTGAGTTTATTTTGCGCATATAACGTACTTTGAATGGAACGGCTCCAGGTGAGATAATTTGAGGAGGTGAGAACATGGGTTACAAGTACTGTGCCAGGAGTGGCAGAGTGATGGAGGTGAAGGGGATCATTGGAGGTAGGAGGAGGATCAGAGGCCATGGAAAGAACTCTAATGCTCTGATACCATGAACAGGTTGAATGTGTTTTCTGATTTCATTGAATACACAATAGTTTATATACACCAAATTACAAAACAAAAACCCACCATGAATAGGTTGCTCGTCGTTGGGACACTGCGAGTTTAGTGTTAATTTTTTTAGAAACTCGATGTTCCCAACAGCGAGTTCAGTTCAAAATTTTCAAAAAAAAAAACTCGTTGTTTCCAACAGCGATGTTCTTTGTACATAATCGTTGTTGGGAACAGCGAGTTTAGTTTAAAATTATCAAACAAGACTCGCCGTTCTCAACGACGAGGTTCTTTATACTAGACTCGTTGTTGAGAACGGTGAGGTTATAGAAAATTTTACAGAGAGTGAAACACTCTGTTCGACTTAGTGAATTTTCCAAAAAATAACTCTATAGAATTTTTTTCGAACTAAACTCGTTGTTCCCAATAGTAAGTCTAGGATAAATTTCATCACCGTTGGGAACGATGAGTCTTCATTGAAAATTTTGAACTGAACTCGTCGTTCGTCGTTGGGAACAACAAGTTTCTCACACAAAAAAAACAAAAAACAAAACAACTACCATCGCCGGTTTCAACAGCGAGCATGAAACAACTAAACTCGCTGTTGGGAACAGCGAGTGTAGTTGTTGAGTCCACAAGCACAAATGCTTTAGTAACAGTTCATTTTGTGCAAATAGTTTCGAAAAGAGGCGTATAAAAAAATTCTAAGAAACGTTATTCTTCCGATTGATGAAAAACCTAAAAAAGAAAAAAAAAATTATACATCAGTCGCTCATAAATGTTCAAATTCCATAAAACTAAATAACAATGTGGGGGGTCAATCAAAAAAAAATACTTCGATAATTTCATTACTTTTTAACTTTAGTTAACCAATAAGTCAATGTCCTACTTCCTCTTCATCTCTCTCATTCTAACTGTTACCGCTAAATCTGGTGTGGGAGCAAACAGATAGTATTTGTGGATTCTTGGAAAACTTGAATAGCAAACCTGAAACCTGTTCCGTCAGAGTTTGACCGCTGACTCCCGCCGTTCACCTGCAAAAAGTACGAGACACCGGGGTTGTTCCCGGCAACGCACCCTCCGACGCTCAAGTCAGTAATCAGGAATGATTATGAGAGAGAGCAAATTGGAAAAGATTGATTACCTCTTAATAGTGGTGGATTGGAGGTATTTATAGTCGCCTTAGGGATTAGATTAGGAATGTAATCCCTGTGATCAGATAAGGAATGTAATCCCTAATTCCCAGTGAAATGATAGATATGAATCAGGGCCGTTGATTAGAATTAATCAGAAACCCTAATTCTACCCTGCTGGACTAGGTTTGCTGCGGGTCGGAACCCACACCCAGTTGGAGATGGATCCGTTTGCGGGTTAATGGATCTGAGAGAAGGATACCCAGTACCCGCTTCGGACCCATTTGTAGGTGAAGTTACCATTTTACCCGTAGGCTTTGAGATCCATGCCCGATTTGGACGATCCCGATTTAACCCCATTTTTAGCCATATCAAGAGCCCCCCACTCCCGAAGACTGAGCCTGATCAGCCTTTGAGGAGTAGTTTTACTGTTTCCATGGCTTGCGGGGTTGTATCGGAGTCCGACGGGGAGTTTCGAATCTTTGTATGAGGCAGTATGGTGATTTTCCGGGTTAGTTGCGTGCTCTAAGCTGTTTTAGAGCTCCTCCGGTCTGCTGGCATTTTTCCTTAATTTTCACCTATTCTTCGGATTACTTATTTAATTTTGCGAAGTGTTGATTCGTCGTCCGGGGGTCTTAATCAACCATTCTAGGCAATAATTACTTATTTCAGGGGCTCAAAATATTTTTCCGAATTTATAATTATTTCCTAAAATTTTTAACTAATTTTCCCAAATTTTTAATCATTTTATCGCAATTTTTAAATAAATAAAACGGTTTTAATAAATAAAAATTAATTTATAATACTGAATTATGACGTGGCGCGATCTAGACCCTTTATCGTCGCCGAGCGCGATTTTCTGGAGGATCAGACAATCTGTATGGGTCGGTTGGTATTTTCTCCGTATGTGGAGGTCGATGCCTCGGCACCTCGGCTCGACTCGGCTCGACTCCTCGGTAGCTTGGCTCGGAGCGCTGGGATCTGCCGAGCTACGTGGCACAATCCTGAGCATCCATCACGGCACAAATCACGAGGACGGGGTTCAGATCACGAGAAAACGTTATTTTATCGTTTTGTGGGCGTGGCGCGATCTGAGCCGTCCATCAATTTTTGATACGAATTTTGGAACGATCCGACGGTAAATCTGGCTCGACAGAATTTTTCTCCATATGTAGAGGTCGGTGCCTCGGCACCTCGACTCGACTCATCGGCAGCTCGGCTCGGAGCGCTGGGATCTGCCGAGCTACGTGGCATGATCCTGAGCGTCCATCACGGCGCGAATCATGAGGACGGGGTTCAGATCACGAGAAAACGTTATTTTGTCATTTTGTGGGCGTGACGCGATCTGAGCCGTCCATCAAATTTTGACACAAATTTTGGAACGATCCGACGGTGAATCTGGCTCGGCAGGATTTTTCTCCATATGTGGAGGTTGGTACCTCGGCACCTCGGCACCTCGGCTCGGTAGCTAAGCGAGTCCGACCATGGGTTCGGCGGATCGCTCTTCCACCCAGTAGCTCGGTTGCTTAGCCAAGCTGTTCGGTAGCTCGGCTATGCACCCTGGTGGCCGAGTGATGGAGTTGAGCGTTTTGACGAGTTCTTGTCTTGAAACGTCGCCACCCTCCGACCCAGTAGCTCGGTTGCTTAGCCAAGCTGTTCGGTAGCTCGGCCATGCACCCCGGTGGCCGAGTAATGGAGTTAAGCAAATTTGAAGAGTTCTTGTCTTGAAACGTCGCAACTCTCCGTTTTTTCGTTTTGCCTTCCTTTAGTGGGCCCTTAACCGCCTAGGGAGCCCAAACGTCGCTCTCTTGGCTATTAGTCCCCACTCTCTTCACCCCCTAGCTCATTTCTCTCTTTCACTTTGAATTTTTACTTTTACTCTTAGTTTCGCTCTGCTAGCGGTGGTTTGTGCTCCAAGGTGGTTGCGCTAGCTGTCGCGCGGGCCAAGCGATTTCCGATAATCTAATTCCGACCGTGAACGTCACTTCAAGGCCACGTCATATCAAGGTCAGTGTATTTGCCTTATACTTTTTTAGAGATGTCAAGGGTAAACTCGGGAAGTGAGGCCTCGTCCTCGGACGATAGTGGTGCCGAGGAGAGGAGGCAAGTGGCGAGCCAGAAAAAGGGGAAGGAGTTGGTAGGACCATCCGTGGCCGAGGAGAATAGGAAGAAGGTAGTGGCCCGGTCTCCTGTAGTCGAGGAGATCGTGGAGACTGAGAGGTGAGCCCCTGAGTCGGGCCGGTACCCTAGTGTGCTGTCCGGCCATGCCAGAATTAGGCAGTACGAGGGTGATCTTCTGAAGAAGGTGATCGTTGGTAGGTCGGCAGTTTACGAGGAAAACAACCCGAAAGAGACTACCAAGGAGGACGACATTGCCTCGGTATTATCTAAGAAGGACCTGCTCCGGATTAGAAAGGGGTTCGCCATCCCTCCGGAGTACGAGCTGATCCTCCCCGGCCCTGGGATGCGGGCAAACTCCGAACTGTCGCCGGATACGTGTGTGTTCGACTTCGACTCTTTGAGCGCCGGCTTGCGATTCCCTCTGCATCCCTTCGTGTTAAGGGTGCTTCAGTGGTATTGTCTGGCACCGACCCAGTTTATGCCGAACTCCTGGCGCCACGTGCTCACCTTTTTGCTGCAGTGCCATATAGCTAAGGTCGAACCTGACATGGTGATCCTCCGGAGCCTGTATCGAATCCACCAAATGAATAAGGCCGAGCCTCACTACTACCTGTCACCCCGGAAAGGCGTTAGGCTCATAGAGAATCCGGATTCGATAAAAGGTTGGAAGGAGAAGGTTTTTGTAGCGCCCCGAATTTCTAATATAAAACATAGAAAATACGTGGCACTTTTCCAGCGATCCACTTCAATGTAACAATATACATAGACCAAAAACTCAAGTCATTTTATTCCAAATTCTTATTACAATATTCTTTTTCAATTGCAGCGGAAATACAAAACACCTTAAAATACATTTAACTGTTACAACCCTTTCTCCTTACAAAATTACCCAAGGCTCTATTATAACACTCATAAAATCCAAAGCTACCCCAAGCATCCAAGCTCCCAACTTTAAGCAGCTACCTGTAACACATGAGGCTAGAGTTGAACCCTAACCCCCAAACTAACGGGGTCAGCCATAAATGGTGTGAGTGATATAAACAACAAACATAAATGAACAATAAGCGTAAATTCTCGAACAACATGTACTGAACAAAAATACATAAACTGAACATGTAATGTGAAACAATAAACGATAGGCCAGTACAAGCGTGAAGTCAAGTCGAGAAACAATACCAACGATCAAGTATCCATCAATCAATCATTCTCAAAAAAATAGTACAGTTTAACTGCACTGTACAGTCGACTGTTTAACGAACCAGTCGACTGTTCTGAACTAACAGTAATTCTCACATTTCAGAATGTGTCCAACTATCAATAAATCTCAATACCACGATGTATGTCCAATCAATCGATCACCAATAATGCCATAGATCGGATACCCATATATCCATCTACAAAAACTAAAGATAATATAGATCGAATACATACCCGGTATGCAATCACTAATAGTGACTCTTACACCGACGAACATATTCATCTACAAACAAACTAAAGATAGTATAGATCGAATACATACCCGGTATGCAATCACTAATAGTGACTCTTACACCGACGAACATATTCATCTACAAACAAACTAAAGATAGTATAGATCGAATACATACCCGGTATGCAATCACTAATAGTGACTCTTACACCGACGAACATATTCATCTACAAACAAACTAAAGACTGAAGGAACACTCAAGATTATGAAAACTCATCAGAACCAGTCGACTTATGCGATAGTAAGTCGACTGCCCCGAGAACCAATATCCAAGACTATAACAAGTGCAGTAAGTCGACTCAAGAAAACCATCAGTCGACTTACCCGAGACAATTATCAACAATTCTCAAGAAACGTTCCAAGTGCTAACAGTATAAGATGACTTATAAAAACATAAGTTGACTTATCAACAATATAAGATGACTTATAAAGATCATAAGTAGACTTATCAAAACATAAGATGACTTATAAAAATCATAAGTAGACTTATCAAAAGTATAAGATGACTTATAAAGATCATAAGTAGACTTATCAAAAGTATAAGATGACTTATAAAGATCATAAGTAGACTTATCAAAAGTATAAGATGACTTATAAAGATCATAAGTAGACTTATCAAAAGTATAAGATGACTTATAAAAATCATAAGTAGACTTATCAAAACATAAGTCGACTTAAAAGGGGACATAAGTCGACTTATAAGAACATAAGTCGACTTATAAAAACATAAGTCGGCTTACCCGAGAGAAATTCTACGATAACTTTGAAAAATAAATTCTAAGTGTACCAGTCGACTGAGAAGGGTCTAAGTCGACTGTCCAGAACGGATTTTCGAGAAAAACTAAAGATACAGCAGCTGGGGTCGTACCAGTCGACTGAATAGTAGACCAGTCGACTGTCGGCCTACAGTTTTCATAAATTAGGTCTGTATGCGAAAACAAGTCTGATGTTCTTCTAAAGATTCATTGCTTTGGAAATTAACTTATATTTAGTTAAAAGTGACAATCTCAAGATGATCTGCATCATAGTTACAATACTAAATTCTCATGTTCTCAATTCTTGAATCTCCCAATAGGGTTTCTCAATACTCGATTCTTTCACCATCAATAACCAAGATTTGTTTATAAACCCCAGATCCAGATGTGCATACATCCGATCAAAACCATACTTAAATCTTAACACGTTTCAAGCAATCAATAGTTGTCAATCGAGATCTACTAATCTTTCATGGATTTCACATGCATATTTCGAATAACTACCATGGCATCGATTTCATACAAGATACGAAAACATCAAACAAAACAGCATGCAATCATACACATAAACAAAACAAGTCCATATCACTCACCTTTAGAATTGCAAAGATCCAATGGAAAGCCTTCTTCTTGCTAGATCCAAGGACTCCTTCTTCAATCACCAAGAGAATAAGAGGTATAATAAGATCTGAGTTGTGCAGCGAGTGACGGCTGCAAACTCCCTTATATAGGCCGGGAATCAAGTATTAGGGTTTCCAAATATATTTGCAAAACAATCCCTTCAGAATACAATTATACATATATATATATATCTACTCTTGGAAATTCATCTAAAATTCATTAAATTTAGGATTTAAAAGAAAATGTACTTCTAAATCTTAACCAATACTGTTCAAAACGTCCACGATTACATTTTTACACTTTAAACCCTTAAAATGTCAATTTTGCAAAAAGGTCCTTCTTTTATCAAAAATTGCAAATAGATCCATTTAATTTCAGAAAAATCTGGAAAAATAGTAAATAATTCCCAAATAAAAAATAATGATTTTTCATAAAGAAATCTTAATTTTCCAAACTTCTCAAAAGTCATTTGCACGTGTACAAAAGATAAATCTTTTAGAAAATATCAATTAAATCCTCAAAATTCATTTAAATTCATTTTCAAATAATTAAAAAAAATATTTGAAAATACGGGGTTCTACAGTTTTCCTGTTGAAGGGGCCCTCGACACTGGACTTTCCGAAACGGTGGAAGGTAGAGGTGCCGAAGTTTGCAAGGGTCGACCCGGTGCTGACTGCGGCCGAGGAGGAGGTGGCGGCGAAGCTCATTGCTCTCCCAATGTTGAGCTGGAGAGAAATGACCGAGGAGGTGCTACACGGGTCAGGCCTTAGTCCGATCGACCCGAGTATGCCCCTGACATCTTGTCGCAATTTTTTTTTCTCTTTAAGTTTCTTGTTCGTTTTTCTAACTTGTTGTTTGTTTGGTTGTTCGGAACAGAAGCGCCGAAGATGGATTTCATGGGGATGTTGAATGAGTGAGGCAAGGTTGCCGGCGGTAGGAAGAGAAAAAGGACGGGAACGGGTCCTTCGTCCGGCCGCCCTACCAAGGCTCCCTTGGTAGTCGCCGACCCTATCCCCGCTACTCAAGCTACCTCGTTGGTGGTGGCTGTTCTCGCCGACCCCTTGGCTCCTGCTTCGTCTGCCATGGCCGGTGAGACCTTCTCCGTCTCGGCGGCGCTGTCGCTCGAGGCCCCACCTCTGACGACTCAGGCCGAGGAGATTCTGACCGAGCAGCACAAGAAGCTGTTCATCCCCGACTGGCGGGTGAAGAACCATGACGGCTTCCTCAGCGACTCGCAGATGTGTATGCAGGCTGTGAAGCATCTCGCGACCCCCAAGGACCGAGCTGCTCTGAAGGCGGGGACGACCAGCGACGACACCTACGAGGTCGCCCGGTCGCTTATGTCGGTAAGTCTTGATTTTCCCCTTTTTAAGAATTTTGCCTAAGTTCACAGCTCGGCTCTAACTCCTTCTTGCCACAGGCCACCTGTCACTTCAGCCATCTTATTCAAGAGTTCACCGACTAGGAGAGGGAACTGAAGGCCTCCTGTGACAAGGACAGGGCGGAGAAGGTGAGGGTGGTTAGGCAGCTCGAGGCGAAGCAACATTGCTCGGATGGCTTGGCGGTTCGAGTTGCCGACCTCGAGGCAGACTTGGACCGAATGAAGGAGCAGCTCGCCGCGGAGGTTGCCAAAGTCGCTAAGGCTGCCAAGGAGTTGGCAAAATCGGCGAAGGCCCTGGAGGTGGCGAAGGCAGAGAAGGACGCGGTGGTGGCAGTGATAAGGGCGGAAGTCGAAGCCGAGGCGAAGAAGCACATGACTGGGAATATGGAGAAGTCCTACGCCAGGGTGCTCGACCATGTCCAGGCTCGGGTCCCCGGCTTTCAAAGAGTTGGGTACCGGCTGTGGCCTAGCGACGAGGATGAAGGCGAAGAAGTTGAAGAAGATGACGATTAGGAAGAGGAGAATGAACCTCGGGATAGGGAGGTGCCAGCCAACCCCAAGACCGCATCGGCCGATCCTCAAACCGAGGTGACGAGGGGCGAAGGGCCATCTGGCAAGGCGCCGGTATCTGAGCTGCCGCCCCAGGTGGATCCCTGATTCTTTTGTTTTTGTAATTTTTATTTTTGTGTAAGCCTTATAGCGGACTGGCCACCACTCTTTTGATGTGAATGAAAAGGCTTCTTCTCGAAAATTTTGTTTTGAATTTGTCTAAGTGTCTGGCTCGGATATAGTCTTTCAATGTGATGCCCTCGTCTTTCAGATCGTCGTACTTGATTCGGACACCACAGTAGCTCGGTGTCGTGCAGAACTGTTCAAGCGGTCTCGCGAAGCTCATCTCGAGGGCAAGATCAAGCTGATCCGGAGAGTGTCGTTCAATGTGGAGAAGAAGAACAGCGAGTTACTGGCCGAGGTGCATCACTTGCGGATAGCCGAGGAAGAACTCTTGGCTAAGGAGGAAGAGTTGGCCTCGGCGCTGGCCAAGCGAGACGAGCTCGCAACGAAGGTCGAGCAGTTGCAGAGGGTTACAGTCGACAAGAGCATCGAGGTGACCAATTTGCATTGCATCATATCTGATAGTGCTGAGTACCCCGGCTCGGCAAAACTTCCTCGGCTCAAGATATCGGTGAAGGACGACACTTTGAAAGATAGGATCGTGAGCTCGATGAGGAGGTTGCTCGTTTTAAGCCTCAGCCCGTGAGGATTAACGTCCGCAGCACCTCATGTACCCGCAAGGAGTGCGAGTGAGGAATCTCTTTCTACGAGCTCGCGACTCGTCCTCCCATCACTGGTCGGACTGCGGCCGATGCCCAAAGTGGCATAGCAGTTTCCTCGGGCGGAGCCTCAGTCGGAGCCACCGTTAAAGTTAGTGGTGAAGAGGCATCTCGGTTTGTCGGCCAAGAGACGAGCTCGGAGGTTAAGCGACGCCGACCCCGAGTGTCTCTGAATCGGAATGTCCCCGTTCCGAAGAGGCGTTGAAAAAGTCGTACTGGGCTTTCGAGTTTTTGTAGCGCCTTTTTGTAGTAACCTTGCCTTGTAAAATTATTAAGTTGTTTTAATAAATTTGGAGTTCGTCTACTCGTTGTTGTGCCGTAGTTACTTTACTTTTGAAACGAACCATAAGAACCAAAAGTTAGCTTCTTTTATTCGTTCTAGCAGTAGAATTTTCGCTTTTGCTCGGGGTGTGCTGAGGTCTCTTTGCTTTTCGATAGTTAGGTAGTTCGGATTTATGGCCTAGCTGCGTGGCTTAATCTGGCAGTGGATCATGATCATGGTGCGAATCACGAGACAAGAGGCTCAGATTCCGAGAAAATGTTATCTTGTCGTTTTGTGGAGATGTGGCGCGATCTGAGCCGTGCATCATGTTCTAGTACGAATTTTGAGATAATCTGACGGTGAAACTGGTTCGGCGGCATTTTTCTCCATATGTGGAGGTCGGTACCTCGTCCACTCGGCTCGATAACTCGGAGTGCTTAAGAAAGCAGAGTCGAGCCGAATGTTGGACTCCGAACTCGTCGTTAGAGTTTGTTTCAACGGTTGTGGGAGCAATTCCGAATGGCGAACCACTTCTGGCTTGCTTAAGAGCGAGTTTGCGAAGCAGAGTCGAGCCAAGTGTTGGAATCCGAATCTCGTCGTTAGAGTTATTCAACGGTTGTGGGAGCAATTCTGAATGGTGAATCACTTCTAGCTCGCTTAAGAGCGAGCTTGCAAAGCAGAGTCGAACCAAGTGTTGGACTCCGAATCTCGTCGTTAGGGTTATTCAACGGTTGTGGGAGCAATTCCGAATGGCGAACCACTTCTAGCTCGCTTAAGAGCGAGCTTACGAAGCAGAGTCGAGCCAAGTGTTGGACTCCGAATCTCGTCGTTAGAGTTATTCAACGGTTGTAGGAGCAATTCTGAATGGCGAACCACTTCTAGCTCGCTTAAGAGCGATCTTGCGAAGCAGAGTCGAGCCAAGTGTTGGACTTCGAACTCGTCATTAGGGTGAAGAGTAAAAGCAGAGAGATACAAGTAATTTTACAAGTAAAATATGAAAAAACGTTCTTTATTGACAACTATTAGTTGGCTGCTTCTAAGTTGCGAGCCGTTATTACATAGGAGAAATAAAGGGAAAAAATACAAGTAAAATGAGAGGAACGGTTAGACATCCCAGAATACTTAGAGAGGCGTTAAAGCGCTCTCTTGGTATTTCAAAAGATGGTCGGCATTCCAAATCCTGGGGATCTCTTTGCCTTCGAGGTCATCTAGACGATATGTCCCGGACCGAACCACTTTGGTGATCTTGTAGGGTCCTTCCCAATTTGGAGCTAGTTTACTCTTCTGACTAGGAAAAGAGATTGCTAACTTTCTGAGGACTAAGTCCCCTTCTTTGAGGTCGGTGGGACGAACTCTCTTATTGTACACCAACTCGATCCTCCTTCGATAGCTCTGTTGGCGGATTGACGCTCTTTCTCGTAGCTCGTCGATCAAGTCTAAGTTTGCCCGAAGTTCTCTGGCATTCTGTTCTTCTTCGTAGGCAACAAGGCGAGGAGAAGGTATGCTGACTTCCAATGGGATCACAGCCTCGGACCCATACGTGAGGTTGAATGGCGACTCTCCTGTGGGGGTCCGTTTCGTGGTGCGGTAGTTCCACAGCACGTTAGGGAGTTGATCGACCCATAAGCCTTTAGAGCACTTATCCAACCTCTTCTTAATACCGGAGAGGATCTGTCAGTTAGCATTTTCCACTTGACCATTCGATTGTGGATGGGAGACAGAGGAGAAACGTTGTTGGATGGCGAGGTCTTCACATAGAGCTCGGAAGGCAACCCCGGTAAATTGAGTTCCGTTGTCTGTTATGAGGACTCGAGGGACACCGAATCGGCAGATAACGTTCTTCCAGAAGAACTGAAGTACTTTGTTCTCGGTGATTATGGCCAAGGGCTTGGCCTCTATCCACTTCAAGAAGTAGTCGATTGCCACGACTAAGAATTTGAGCTGGCCGGGAGCTGGTGGGAATGGCCCTAGTAATTCCATCCCCCACATTGCGAAAGGGATAGGACTGGATAGGGAGGTGAGTCGAGCTTGTGGGAGGCGACGGACGTTGGAGTACTTCTGACAAGAGCTGCATTGCCGAACGTGCAGTTCGGCGTCTTGTAGGAGAGTAGGCCAGAAATATCCATAATTCAACACCTTCCGGGCTAGGGTTCTGGACCCTGAATGTGCCCCGCCGATGCCTTCGTGGAGCTCTTGCAGGGCGTAATCGGCTTGTTCTGGGGAGAGGCATCTCAAATAAGGTCTGCCGTCTACTTGTGTGAAGGAGCGCTTGTATAGGATGCCCTCGATAAGCATGTACCGCTCTGCTCGGGTTCTCACTCGGCGAGCTTCATTAGGATCTTCGGGGAGGAGCCCATCCCTTAGGAATTCTACCAGGGGTTTCATCCAATTATCTTGAAGCAGGACAGGTAGCGACTCCATCGAGTCGGAAGTTTCATGTTCTATACTTGGCTTCAGGAGCACCTCGATCAAGACGGTCTGCTCGAGACCTTGGAGGGAGGAGGAGGCTAGGTTGGAGAGGACATCGGCTTGGGAATTCTCTTCTCGGGGGATTGGCTGGATGAGAGCTTCTTCAAACAGGGCCATGAGATTCCTGACCTTGGCTAGGTACTTAGTCATTTGGTCATCTCGGGCCTCGTACTCGCCTAGGACCTGATTTACGACCAGCTGAGAGTCGCTAAAGATCCGGAGGCACTGCGCCCCTGCCTTGCAAGCCATTCCGAGGCCGGCTATGAGTGCTTCATATTCTGCTTCATTGTTAGAGGCCTTGAAGTTGATGCGGAGGGAGTATTGGAGGACGAAATCATCTGGGCCGGCCAAAATGACCCCGGCGCCGCTTCCCTCGTTACAAGAGGATCCATCTACGTAAACCGACCAGACAGGCGGTCCCTTGATTGCTTGGCTGACCTCAAGGATGGTACTCTCGACGATGAATTCAGCTAAGGCCTGAGCCTTGATTGCGGTCCGAGGCTGGTACGATATGTCGTGTTGGCTCAGCTCGATAGACCACTTCATGAGGCGACCGGAGGTCTCCGGCTTGTGGAGGACTTGCTTCAGCGGTTGGTCGGTAAGAACGACCACTGAATGGGACTGAAAATATGGGCGAAACTTTCTTGCGGCCATGACTAAGGCATATGCCATCTTCTTTATCCTTGGGTAGCGAAGCTCGGCATCCCGAAGTACCTTGCTCACGTAATAGATGGGCTTTTGAGTCTTATCTTCTTCCCTCACGAGGACAGCGCTGAGGGTCTGCTCGGAAGCGGCTAAGTAGAGGTAGAGGGCTTCCCCGCGATCAGGTTTGCTGAGGAGAGGAGGATTGACTAGGTAAGCATTCAGCTGGTCGAATGAGTCTTGTTGTTGCTGACCCCACTCAAAGCCTTTAGCCCCCCTGAGAGCTTTGAAGAAGGGAAGACACTTCTCCCCTGACTGGGAAAGGAAGCGCTCTATGGCTGCCAGGCGACCCGTTAGCTTCTGAACCTCTTTAACATTCTTCGGGGGAGCCATATCTAATATGGCTTTGATCTTCTCGGAGTTGGCCTCGATTCCTCTTTGGCTGACCATGAAGCCAAGGAATTTTCCCGACGAGACTCCGAACGCACATTTGTTCGGATTAAGCCTCATATCGTGCTTCTGAGTACGTCGAGCGCCTCTTGCAGATCGGCCACATGATCGGCCCCGTGGATGCTCTTCACAAGCATATCGTCAACATATACCTCCATATTTCGACCGATCTGTGCTTGAAAAATCTTGTTGACGAGGTGTTGATAAGTGGCACCTGCATTCTTTAAACCGAAGGGCATTACCCTATAGCAGTAGAGGCCCTGATCGGTTACAAAGGAGGTGTAACGCCCCGAATCCCAAATACACTGAATTCGAGATGTTCTACAGGATCTTTACACTTCCTTTAGTACAATTTTACAAGGAAATTTGAACTTTTCACTTTACATCAGAGTTTACATGATTACATTACACTTTACATTGCACAGCAGAAGTAAACTTTTGCAATAATGAAACAAATGTACAACAACATTGAATAATCTTTAAGCATTTGTTCCTCTTTAATCTGTATCAAGCCATTTACCTGCATATAAGACTGTGGGTACGTCAGTTTATTCAACCGACGATCATTATACACGGCCATCCTCTCTATGCCGGAAATAGTATAACTTATTTTCCATATTTAGCAAACATAAACTTGTCACATATCAAACTAAAGGGACTATCCTATTGATGTCGTGTTGTGATTGTGCACTTAGTCCTTAATGCATTTATTTATATTACATGACACTAATGCGCACTTGTTCGGATTCTATGCATCCCATACTACATAGGTCCGAGGGCAAGCCCTTAATCGTTCTTCATCTTTGTAGGGTTCAATCCCTCGTTATGACTTAATCTACTACTGTAATTACGGTAGGTATCTTAGATGATCTATGAGTACAAGCTCGTGTACAGAAAATTCTGGAGGGGAATCCCACGTCATGTCACGACGCATCGTGAAGACAGCCTGTGGCAATTCAGCCTCACTTCATGGCACACGATCCTCTTGCAGTCACCAAACATCCCACAAGCATCGCCATCGGGACGATAATTCTGGAGTAGTGCCCACGCCATGTCTTGACGCATCAAGCAGGCAGCCTGTGGATCACTCTCACACCGCTAATCCAATGACCCTCATACTCGTGTTTTTCTCCTACTTTCATCACGTCTCCACTATGTACTAATCCTTAGTTTTTATCAAAATCATGAACAAAAATCAAAGCTCTAGAGTTAGCCTCTCCACTAAACCGGACTTATTCATTCATTCAAACATGACCAACCCTGGTCTTTCTTTTCAATTTTCATTTCATTTATTTCCAAATGCCGGGGGAGACTTAGCTACTCTTTTTGTTTCAATTTTCAATTCACAATTTCCAATTTGAGTATTTCCAACTCATAAATTCATTGTTGAATTATCAAAAGTATTTTTCTTTTCAAATCATGATTTCTAATTCGTTCACATAGTCCATAACTATACATGAATTCATATGCTTCATCAATTATCAACTTCACATCAAAATTTCACATCACTACGAATATTTGCATTAATATTTTTCGCACCATTCACATATGAGAATAATTCATAACCATCACAAAATAAAATGTCTTTCTGGACTATATTAATCTTCCAATCATTCATTCCATGTTCTTTTTTGCAAGATATAACTTTCACAAAAATATACATATAGAGCCATAGTTCTATTTATGCATTTATTCCCAAATCATAGTTTATTTCATGCAAATAATTCCCAAATTATTTTTATAAAGTCTCATATAATTTTAGAAGAATAACCATATTTTTCTCATAATTTTTGATAATTAAAAACCCCCAAAAAAATTTGTTTTTCAATCTTACCGAGGGCAAGATTCGAACCCAGCACCCCAGAGAACACAGCCGACAGCATAAGCCACCAGGCCGAATGTGCTAAGCGGCATAAGTATGGCTGAGAGCATTAAATGCTCTCGGTCCGCAGTTAATTTTGTTTTAAAAAAAAACCGAACAAAATAATGTTGCCCATGGGATTCGAACCGCAGACCTCTGAGAAACAGGCCGCGCGCTCCGACCACTTGAGTTACGTGCTCAAGTTGTCGAGTATAGTTCGAAGTTCTTTTTAAAACCATTCTCTCTGTTATTCAAAAACGTTCGATACTCAACAAGTCTTCATTTCATTTTGCTTTCATAAAAATTACTGTACAACTCCAGATTAATTCTTCCTCACATAATTTACATACCAATATGAGCAAAATAATTTTTGTAACAATTAAAACATATTTTCATACAACTAATTCAAATTCTACATTATAATACCACATTTCTTCTCTTTTCGACATTTCTTCGCATTTAGCGTTCTAATCTCTTTATCAATAAATTTTCACCTTAATTCTCTGTCTTTAATCATTTACCTAACATACAACTCATATTTTAAATTATTCATGCCCATATTAACACAAAAGATCTATTTAATACATTAAATGGTATTATCAATCTACTATCTTTTGTGTGTAATTCTTGATGGTAATAAATGTGTTTTCATCAATCAATCCATGATTCTAATCAATTCACATACAACTTAAATAATAGAACCACATATAAAATTGCATATCCACATTCAATCATTCAATGGGTTACTTTTTTCCTAATTAAAGTGTACTCTTCTTAATTTCTTTCATGCTTCATTCATTCATATCTAACATGCATTTCTAATTTAGAAATATGGAGAATCTACCCACCTCAAATGGAGAGACAAACACAATTAGCAACTCCTAGACGAATGTCCTTGCAACGAATTGCTCCCTCTTGAACACGTGCACCCAAGCCTCCAAAAGTACCAAACCGAGCACCACACAAGCCCACCGAGTACTTCAAAAACCGGCCCTTCTTCTCCTTGGTGTTGCAAGAACAATCCCACACACACTCAATCTTTTAACTCACACAATCATCACTAGATAATATAATTGAACTATAGGTTTGGAAGAGAATAATAGGCACAAGAATAACTAGCCAGGGGGGGGGAGGTATTTATACTAAAAATCAAAGAGAATGGAGGGCTAGGATCAAGTAGTTGGTTGTAAGATGGAGGGCTAGGATGAAAGTAGGAGTTACATCAACTACCCACAACCTAGTAACCACCAAGCATGATCTCCACTCCAAAATTTGATTTCCCTCCAAAAAGATCACAACCGGCCATCAAGGAAGAGTGCATTTTGCACGTGTACGTGTAATGCATGTGCATGCAATTAGGTCCAAAAATTGTGCATTAAATTTTTGTATATAAAAATAAAATAGTCTTTAAATTGTATTCTACATGACAAGTTGTATAAAAATAGTCCATGGGATTTAGTTTATGGGCCAAAATAATTATTATAAAAATAATAAATTAAATTAACTTTGGGCTTTTAAAGAAAAGGCTTTTTTTGTCTAATTGAAAGAAGGCTTTATAGAAAAATAATTAAAGGCACATATTTAAATATCTATACTCATCATGATGAAAATATTTACAAAAATATTGCACGTGCACACTACGTGCAAAATAAATAATTTTTCATTAAATGAAAAATTAGGGCATTACAGGAGATCTTCGGGATATCCGGGGAAAACATACGAATCTGATTGTAGCCTGAGAAGGCGTCCATGAAGCTGAGGAGTTCATGGCCCGAAGTGGCGTCAATCAAAGTGTCGATGCTTGGAAAAGGGAATGGATCTTTGGGGCATGACTTGTTGAGGTCGGTAAAGTCGATGCAAATCCTCCAGGTCCCATTGGACTTCTTTACCATCACTACATTCGAGAGCCATTCGGGATAATTGACCTCTTGTATGAACCGAGCCTTCAAGAGCTTGTCCACCTCCTCTTTTATAGCTTGCTGGCGCTCGGGGGCAAACTTGCGCCTCTTCTGTTGGACCGGTTTGAACCCCTCAGCGACACTGAGGTGGTGGACTAGAAGCTCTTCGGAGATTCCAGGCATGTCAGCGGCCGACCAGGCAAAGAGGTCACGGTTCTTTCTGATACATTGAACTATGTCCGAGCTTAGGGCAGATGGGAGGGTCTTACTGATAAAGAACTTGCAGATCTGATCTTGCTCAGAGAAGAGCACTTCCTCCAACTCATCCACCGGCTCGGACATTGGCCAGATAACATCTTGGGGGATTTCAAGAGTTTCGAGGGAGAGGACTGGACCCATGGTAGAGGTCATGTAGCATCTGCGGGCCGTTTCCTGACTGCCTCTTACTTCCCCTACTCCTGCCCGAGTTGGGAACTTCATCTTGAGGTGATAGGCGGAAGGGACGGCTTCGAGAGCAGCTAAGCCGGGCCAACCCAAAATGACATTATAAGCTGCAGGGACATCCACGACCATAAAGTCCATCGACTCCGTTCGGGTAGTAGGAGTTTTGCCAGCGGTTACGTCGAGGGTGATCATCCCTTCAATAGTCACTGGCACTCCCGTGAACCCATGGAGTGTGTAGCCGACGGGTTTAAGTCTGTCTCGGGATAGTTTGGGGCCTTTGAAAGTGGCGAGGAAGAGGATGTTAACAGAGCTGCCATTGTCTACCAGGATCCTCTCCACTTTAAAGTTCGCCATATGGAGGTTGATAACAAGCGTGTCACAATGGGGGGTTCGAACACCCTCAAGGTCTTCATCTGAGAATGTGACGGGTACTCCGAGGCCTTTAGGAGGAGGTGTGGCGTGAACTGAATTAACTTTCCTTACAAACGCCTTTCGAGAGGAGTTGGAGGAGCCCCCCATTGGGCCCCCATGAATGAGGTGTAGGATACGCTCCTCTTCAAATTTGGGCGTTTCATCGCATTCAGGATGCTTGTTAGCCCTCCGAGGCGGGGGAGGAAGATCGGTTCGGTCCTTTCTCACAAACTTGGCCAGCTGCCCCCTCTGGATGAGGGCTTCTTTCTCGTTCTTCAGGGCCCGACAATCATTGGTGTCGTGGCCATGGTCCCGGTGATAGCGACACCACTTTTCTTTGTCCCTCTTCTTGCCAGGGGTGTTCATTTTTGGCACAGGAGGTATCACCCCCTCCTTCTCAATTTTCATGAGAATTGTGGAAATATTGGCGTTAAGAGGAGTGAACTTTTTAAATCTGGGGGGAGGTCGGCGCTGTCCGCCATTGTCTTTCTGGAGCTTCTTGGCTCCTTCTTCTTCAGTTGCCTTTCTTTTTGTCCCGGAGGTAGACCCTCCGAAGCCCGGGAGATATTCGGCTTCTTCGGCCCGAATCTACTTCTCGCTCCTAAGAAGGAGGTCGGCAAAGTTATGCGAGGGCTTCTTGGCGAGGGAGGAGCAAAGGTTAGAGTTGAGGACATTTGATTGGAAGGCAGCCGCCGCAATTGACTAGTCGAGGGAGGAGATGGATCTTACCTCTGCAGTGAACCTCCTCACGTAGTCTCTCAACTTCTCTCCCTTCTCCTAGCGGAGCTGGAGTAACGAGATGCTGGTCTTCTCCGTGCGTCTGTTACTCACAAAATGAGTGATGAAGAGGGTCTCAAACTGTTCGAAGGAGAATATGGAGGACGGGGCGAGGCGGGAGTATCATTCTCGAGCCGAACCCTTAAGAGTGGCGGGGAAGGTCTTGCACAGCAAGGCATCGGAAGCTTGGTTGATTACTATGAGAGTTTTAAAGCTTTCGATGTGGTCCACGAGGTCTGACTCCCTCGAGTAAGTTTCGAACTACGGGGGTTTGAAACCTCTTGGGATAGGAGCCTCCATGATGGTTCGGGAGAAGGGAGGTCTGCTCGGGCGGATGGTTCTTCCTCTTAACTCCTCATCCTTGTCTATTCAGCCGATGCGCCTCTCCATCTCGTGGAGACGGCAGTAGAGAGCATCCTCCCTCCGACGGTAGTCAAACGAGCCCCTGGACTCGTCTTCATGGGAAGGGGAGCAGGGATTACGGCGACGGTAACCCTGGGAGCGGTGAGGACTAGGAATATGTTGTTGGTCGTTAGAAGCCGGAGGAGGAGTTATGGACCGATGGTGAGCACTTTGGACCCGTGGGGGAGTGGGAACCCTTTGGGTATTATTGTTGTTGGGTCGTAGGTTGAGAGCTTGCAACACCGTTGTTTGAAATTGCTGGAACTCGGCACGAGTGATCGGTGCTTCATCATTCCTCGGATGTTGCCGACCGGCAGGGGAATGGGGTCTTCTCATGAGATGCTCGGGGGACTCTCTCCGCCCTCTTCGGGTAGGGGACCTTCGGTAGTCTCGGCAGTGAGGAGATTGCTCATCCGGACGTTGTTGGCGGGAGGCTCCCTCTCGGGCCCACTTTTCATCCAAACGGTGGCGAAGATCCTCATCCTTCTCCCGATTGAGGATGGTATTGCGAAGGTCGGAAGCTCGGGGATTGTGGGAGGCCATAGAATCCGTAGAGGCATTGTGTATTGAGATGCGGTCCTGATGGAGAGGTTGTTTCTGCGGGTTGGGACGCGAGGCCCCTGCACCGGCATTTTGAGCATCGGGAGGACCCTTAGGAGGTTGCTGATTCTGAAGAGGAGGCTGGTCCTGTTGGAGAAAGTCCTCAGCTTGAGGAGGAAGTTGCCCCTGCTGCTGAGCGGGTTGGATGGGGACTTCCTGTTGCTGATCAATGGGGTTGGGTCCACGGTTGGACCCTCTGGATCTTACTTTCCTAGGAGGCATGGCTGGAAAAGATCTGACCAACGGGAAGAGGGGAGGCTGCTATTCGTTTGTTTCCCACAGACGGTGCCAATCTGTTACCGCTAAATCTGGTGTGGGGGCAAACAGATAGTATTTGTGGATTCTTGAAAAACTTGAATAGCAAACCTGAAATCTGTTCCGCCGGAGTTTGACTGCTGACTCCCGCCGTTCACCTGCAAAAAGTGCGAGACACCGGGGTTGTTCCCGGCGACGCACCCTCCGACGCTCAAGTCAATAATCAGGAATGATTATGAGAGAGCGCAAATTGGAAAAGAATGATTACCTCTTAATAGTGGTGGATGGGGGGTATTTATAGTTGCCTTAGGGATCAGATTAGGAATGTAATCCCTGTAATTAGATAAGGAATGTAATTCCTAATTTCCAGTGAAATGATAGATATGAATCAGGGCCGTTGATTAGAATTAATCAGAAACCCTAATTCTACCCTGCTGGACTGAGTTTGCTGCGGGTCGGAACCCACACCCAGTTGGAGATGGATCCATTCGCGGGTTAATGGATCTGAGAGAAGGATACCAAGTACCCGCTTCGGACCCATTTGTAGGTGAAGTTACCATTTTACCCCTAGACTTTGAGATCCGTGCCCGATTTGGACGATCCCGATTTAACCCAATTTTTAGCCATATCACTGACCATAACCCTATCCTTCCACCATCACTCGGGCAACCCGCGCCCCCGTGAAAAGCATCTTCCTTTAGGATTCATACTCATGAAATCAAGGGTTTCCATGAGTCGAACACAGGAGTAATTTTGCACTTAGTTATATGAAATGTGGAACCCCCTCCCTACAACAACAACAACAACAACAACAACAACAACACAAAAAAAAAAAAAAAAAAAAAAAAAAATCCCTGGTCATTTTCTAAAGTCCTAAAAGTATGAGGGAGGAGAGGCACACTAGTGAAGGCCCAAGAACAGCCCATTTAAGGACACAAATCACCTCGACAAAACAATCGTGGAGTTGCCACTTCCCACGTACCTCAAGAACCTCATGCATTCTCCCTTTATTAAGGGTAGCTAAGAAATTCAACAAATTCATGTCAAATAGTTGGGTGATTGAATTGGGTGTTGTTCATCTGGCTGGTTCACGTTTGGAACTTTGATTTGTGCGCATGCTTGTAGGTTTTCTATTTGGTGCTCAACTAGTTGTGTTTGTGGTGGTGTTTATTGAGAGGATGTTTGCAGGTGCACACAATCTGTTCGGTGAAATGCCTCACTTGTTCTTTGGGTAAGTGTTACTTAAAAACATAAGGTTTATTTATTTATGAGTACGCGCAATGCATATATCTTTCCTGTTGTAAGGGGAGGTGCGCCCTCTCTTTTACTGTAAGTTTTTTGGATGTGAAATTTGATACTAATTCGATAGTTGGTGGTAAAACTTTGTCCAGTCTTGGTGGAGCCTTTTTTATATATAGCCAACCTATTTTGATGGGATGATGAGAAAAACAGAGAAAAGTATGTGTAGTGGATGTGCAAAATAGGATGATGTTACACACAACCACTCATGGATTGTCACAAATTCATACTCAGTTTTGAATTTAAAGTAGTGTTTTGGAAATTTCTTTCAGGATTAGCCAAAAAATGTCAATTACCACCATGAATGTTCGACACCATCCATTTTAATCTTCGTATGCTAAGATTTTTTACATACAACAAGGTCTTGAGTGAAGAAAAAAAATCAAAAAAAAAAAAAAAATCACAAGATCTCCTTGTTGTCTGCCTTTGAAGCAACAGTGAAATTTTCGTCTTGTTAAAAAACCCGTTAAGAGGAAAGGAAGGACAGTAAGAGGATCACGGAGTACTAATCTTTTCATGTACATCTGAAAATGTGAAGATTAATATGGCTGGTGTCGATCATCGAATTAGGAAGAGGTGAAAGAAACCATTACATGAACGATGAAGATAACATCAATATATATATATATATATATATATATATATATATATATATATATATATATATATATATATATATATATATATATATATATATATATATATATATATATATATATATATATATATATATATATATATATATATATATATATATATATATATATATATATATATATATATTAGGAGAAAAATTACCAAGATAACACATCAAATATGTTTGTACGTATTCTGCAATTGTATGAATTCCCTATGGTCCTCATTTATTCAAGGCTGATGTTTGTTTGACATCTAAGACAAATTTAAGCCAACCCAAAGTTGACCCACATTATGGATTCTGTTGTAACTCCATTCTATTTGATTTTCAAACCGCCAAAACTGTCTTTAAATGCAGGGAAAATGGAAGCATCCACGAGCAAACACATACCACAAGCTTCAGAATTCTGTTTTTGCCATCATGAGCTGGACTACCCCCCTCAAAATAGTAGAGAAAGAAAGAGAGAGAACATCCTTCTCTCGTCCTCTCATATTGCCAACCTCTTACCCTTCGCATTGCCCCTCTCCCTCTCCCCACTTGCACCACGCTGAATACGACCGATCCCTAAAACTCCTGTGACCTCCTTCGCCCTTCTCGGATGGGCTGGCTCCCCCCCAGCTCATCCTTACCTAAGTCTTTCATTGCCGAACCCGAACCGGAAGTCTTTGCTTTAGAATGGCCCTTTGGGAAAATCGAGTCCCTACGTCAGGACGAGCTTCGCGAGACGGCCTATGAGCTCTTCTTTGCATCGTGCCGCTCGTCTCCCGGTTTTGGGGGCCGCAACCCGATATCGTATTTTTCAGGATCGTGTAATGAGGAAGGAGGAGTGGGGAAGGGGAATGGAGCAGGAGGGGGCAATGTGGCGGTGATGAGTAGGATAAAGAGGGGTTTGGGGTTGAAGATGAGAAAGGTGTCACCGCCATTGAGGGTGGTAAGGGAGGTAGGCAATGTTGGGGTGGGTTCGCCGAGGCAGGTGAGGCAGAGGCCGATGACATGTGCAGAAATCATGAGGCAACAAATGGGGGTGACTGAGCAGAGAGATGCCCGGCTAAGGAAAACCCTGATGAAGACCCTAGTCGGCCAGGTACAATTTGTTGGAAATTTTGATTAGGTTTCCATAACTTACTTGAATTTCGTAGCATTTATTTGTCTCTTTTTCCCCTTTGTGTTCCAAGAACAACAATGTTTACACATTTATATGCTTCTTTTGATTCTGGATCCAATGCATGTTGAATTCTGCCAACAGAATATGATGCTGGTGCATGGTAGTAACTTTCATTTAAATTATATTGGTTATTTTTACGTAGATAATAGATCAAAAAAGCAGTAGGAACTTGAATTGAACAATGCAGCAGCGATATGTACAAGAATATTGACTTCAATAACATAACAGTTTAATCCTATGTGGAATTTCAATGAGATATGTTCATGAGAAATCCTCAAAAGCAAAAAAAGTACATAAGTAGTACAAAAAAGAACATATAAATGTGAAGGATGCCTGAATGTACCGATTCTTTGATCTTTATTTCCAGTATACAACTTGCAATTCTTATATTGATCTAGTTATACCTAAGGCAGAATAACAACACAATTTTGTATTACATGAAATCACTTTTTCCATCCAATCTTGAAGAAAACTTGATAGTGAGTTCTATGTTAAGTTGCAAGTGCTTCCTGAATCTCACTATACGAGGGGGTGAAGCCAGGAATTTAAATCATGGGTCAAATATCTACCCAGTGCAAAAATTTCTTGTGTAGGTCAGAGAAAAACAATTCACTTTTCATCCATTAGAGTATGCCACAATGTGAAAGTAATTTTGGATAAGCTGTGCAGGCTTCAGAATGGTAATCAACTTTGAAATTACTGGGAGTTGTGGAGATCTACTGAAAATATTCTTAGGGATATACTGTAGTTCGATTTCATTTTAGTTATGTGTTTTCCTTTTATCATTAAAAAGAAAAAAAAAATCATGTGTTGGATCATTCTGTTCCCTATTGAAGAAGCTGATGATATCCTTCTTGACCATATAAATGATTGGACAGTCATGTACATGTATAAAACATATAGCTTGTGCGTATGCAGTATACTTGAACCAAATTGATTTCAAAATATGGTTGAAATTTTTACTTCATGAAATCTAGGAATTAATAGATAACTTTCGTGGAGTATGGAGTTTCTTTATTTAATGATGGTTTAAAAATTTTAACTTAGAAATATAGGATCAGACTTTTATAAGTTGGATGTTGGCCTTTCCATGAGACTCCTAACATTTGAGTACTAGGACTGGAATGTTGGCTTTCTAATTTATTTTTCTTCTTTTCTTAATTTTTTTCTATTGTTCTCTCAATCAGACGGGGAGAAGAGCCGAAACAATCGTCCTCCCTTTCGAGCTTCTCCGTCACCTTAAACCCTCCGAATTCACTGACACAAGCGAGTACCACCAGTGGCAGCGCCGCCAACTCAAGGTTCTAGAAGCCGGCCTCATCTCCTACCCATCCATGCCCCTCGACGGCCTCAACCCCTCTGTCCTCCACTTCCAAGAAGTAATTCACCTCAGCGAGCACAAGCCAATAGAAGCCACCAAAAACTCTGAAGTAATGCGGAAACTCTGCCAGGCAATTGCAACTCTAGCATGGCATGGGGACTCCACCAACCCCTCTGAATCCACGGATGCTTGCCATTGGGCCGACGGATACCCCCTCAACATACTCTTATACCTCACCCTCCTCCATTCAGTTTTTGACCTCCATGAAGAAACCATAGTTCTAGACGAAGTCGATGAGCTCATAGAGCTAATGAAGAAAACATGGCCTACGTTAGGGATCAATAGGATGATTCACAATATATGTTTCACATGGGCACTTTTTGAGCAATATGTGACCACTCGGCAAACAGAACCAGAGCTGATGAACGCAGCATTGGGAATGTTGGGTGAGGTGGCACATGATGCTAAGAGGATGGATAGTGATTTAGAGTATGTGAGGATTTTGTCGGTGTTTTTGACTTCAATGAAGAGGTGGGCAGAGAAGAAGCTGATGCATTACCATGAGGCTTTTGACAAGGGGAAGACGGGGGCGATGGAGAGTGTATTGACGTTGGCTTTGTCGATTGTGAAAATTATTACTGTAAGTATTCCGAGCTTGAGAGGGGGGGTGGTGATGGAGAGGGACAGTGGGCTGGTGTTGGACTTGTTGGAGAATTTGGTGGATCAGTACATAAGGTCCTCTGTGAACAGTGCTTTCACCAAGGTTAGTTATTCTTAAAGCAAATCAATCATGTTTCATTAACGAGTAGATAGCTGAAATAAGTATATAGTATCATACAGTGTACAATATAGTTACACTATAAGCATTCACTGTATCCCTGTTCTGGTTATTCTAAAAAATCATTGTCTTTTATACTGGTGTAGTTTCAAAATTAGTGGAATACTCATATAGTCTTATCCCCTTATGTGCAGGTGATAAGACAAAGTTACTTGAGTTTATAAATCACAATTTTAGTTCTTAGTAACTAGTAATTTACACGTGCGATGCACATCTCGGTCTATAGTTTTTTTAAAGTAAAAATTCAGACGTAGTCTGGGTTTGAACCTAAGACCTCATGCACGTGCGTTGCACGCGTTGATAAATTACAAATGACACTAAGGCCTTCTCCCATTATAATATTAGAGATTTACATGTGCGATGCACGTTGTAATAAAAATAGTTTTTTTAAAGTAAAAATTCAGAAGTATTCTAAGTTTGAACCTAAGACTTCTTTTATAATAGTTATGCACATGCGTTGCACACGCTGATATAGATTGACAAGCCTTCTCCCATTATAATATTAGAGATTAGAGATGTGTTATGGCTTAAATTTGTGATATGGTAAATACACATATAAATCTTTATGAAATTTAAAGAGAAGAGGTTTATCCAATAGTTTGGAACTAAGTGATCAGAAAAAGAATATTGCCGTTAAATGAGCAATTTCCGTAAATTTTCTTATATTAAATTCCTGAATACTTAGGTAGGCCTCTTTTTGTGATTTCTTTGAAGAGTCTATGCAAATTTTTTGTATATCACATGTCTCTATGTTCTATCTTGCATACATTGCCTGTCTCTTTATCTTCTTCTTTACATAATTTCATGAAGGAGTCTTTATGAAATTTCATATAGCATACTTGTAAGTTTAGGCATATTCTGGGGCTGACGTTTTGATTTGTTTTCTGAAATTCTTTTTAGTGAAATAGCAGAGTAACTGGCATTTATTCTAATTGTTATATACCTGCAGGTAGTCCGAGAGAGCAGAGTAACCGAGACCATGGTTGCAAAAGTAACAGAGGACCCGAACAAGTTCATAATTCAACTCGCCAGAGAGACTGAGATGCTAGCCATCTGCGAGAAAGAGAGCTTTAGCCAGGTCCTCAAACGTTGGCACCCAGCCCCAGTTGCAGTCGCTGTCGTCACCGTCCACAACTGCTTTGGTGAAGAGCTGAAGCAGTACCTGGCAAGAATCACCACTTTAACTGATGAGTCGACTCGAGTTCTCCAAACAGCAGGCAAACTCGAAAAGGCATTGATCCAAATGGTGGTGGAGGATTCAGTAGACTGTGACGATGGTGGGAAGGCAATTGTGAGGGAGATGGTTCCGTATGAAGTGGACATAGTAATTCTGAATTTGATGAAGGCTTGGATTGCTGAGAGGCTGAGGATTGGAAGGGAGTGCTTGGCAAGAGCAAAAGAGACTGAGGTGAGCCTATATCATCGTTTTGAGTTTTTAAGTTCTAAGCGGCGAGGTGTTTAATGTGAAGCATACTAAGATGGCAATGTGCGTGTTTTAGGCTACTTATTTGACACAGATTTTCCGTTGTCCCTTTGTTTTTGTTTTATGCACCTTAAATTTTAAACTCTCACTTTTCCATAAAAACTACTTCAGTCATATATTAGTAGTTAAAATTTTCTTTCTGGATACAAATTAAATACCCTGCTTTTTAGTGAAGGTGTGTTGTTTTTGTATTATTTATTGTCAAAGTGTAAATTTGTTGGCTAAATTGTTATATGTGTTTCTGTCAACTTTTACTGTTTTGTAATAAACTTACTATTTTGGTTGAGGGTGTATTCGTTCAACAAGCCAAAGATTAATTGATATGTCTAAATAGATTGGACGGTGAGCTGTATAATTATAAAAATCATCAAAAGCCATACAAATTATCATCATTAAATGAGGATGAGTGTAAATTTTTGGTTGGTATCTGAAAGTGAATTGTGAATGTAACAGAGTTGGAATCCCAAGTCAAAATCGGAGCCATATGCGCAGTCTGCAGTGGACCTGATGAATCTGGTGAATGCAACGGTGGATGAGTTCTTTAAGATCTCTGTGACATTCGGAGCGGACTTGGTGCAGGATCTTGCTGATGGGCTGGAAACCCTTTTCCAAGAGTATTGTTCCTTTGTTTCCTGTTGTGGTAAGTCAACTTCCTGATCCTGGTTTTACTGCTTTAAGAGTTTGCTCGGTATAGCTTAGCCTCTCGGTGTTTGGATTGTTGCAGTTGCAATTCCAATTGCAGTGGTGTACTTGCACTTGGAAAACTTATGAAAGTAGATCATCTCTCTCTCTCTCTCTCTCTCTTCACTATACTCATCATGTAATGTCGGTCTATTATTTTTATCCAACTACACCGAAACAATTACGAGAAAGTTATCCTGCATCTTTATTTTATTGGCAATTGCAGTGGTGACAATCGTTTACCGAGCGCACTTTAGTTGGACTACTGTCAAATTTCTTCAACCATACCTGTCAATAGATAGAGATGCATGAAGCTGCAAATATCCACCAACTATGATTCATTTGTTCCATCGTCTCCTATCTTCGCTACACCTATCAACCACATCGAAATGAATGCTAGGAATGCACTTTACAATTGCATTAGTCTAAACTACAGTATGCTCAAATTGCACTAGATAGAGATGCATGAAGCTGCAACGTTTTCTGTTTTGAGTGTATCAAACCAAAGATATCCTAACTTAATAACTTCTAAGCGGAGCATGAAACCAAACAAGCCCTAACCAATGTATGTGTTTTCGGACATCTTTATTCGTAAGTTGCATTGTATGAGACACATGTTTCAGTACTTCTAGGTTAGTAATCATATAATACAGAGTATGTCGAGCAGTTTTATATGATCTTACAAAAATTGGTCCATATGCAGGGAGCAAGCAGAGCTACATCCCTACCCTCCCCCCACTAACCAGATGCAACCAAGACTCTAAATTCATCCGCCTATGGAAGTCCACTACCCCATGTGTTGCTTTCACCACCACCACCGTCAACACCCTTCCAGCCATCATTTCTTCTGCTACAACCAGCCCCACTGTCACCTCCCATGGTGACGGCCGATGCTCTCCTACACGACCCTCCACCAGCCGTGGCACCCAGCGCCTGTATGTGCGCCTTAACACCCTCCACTTCCTCCTATCCTGCCTCCACTCCCTCGACAAGTCACTCTCCTTCTTCTCCCCTAGCCCCGTCTCTGCCTCCACCACCCTGATCACTGCCACCTCCCACCACCACCACCACCAAAGCCGCAAAGTGGGTCCCACCTTCTTTGACCTGGCCCGCTCCTCCATACAGTCTGCCATCCTTCATGTGTCCCGGGTCTCTGCTTACCGCCTCATCTTCAACGATCTCAGTGCCTACTTGTACGATGGTCTTTATGCCTACTCCGTCCGTGAATCACGCATCAGGCCCTGTTTGCGGGTCTTAAGGCAGAACCTCACCCTCCTCTTTGCTGTTTTGACTCACCGGGCCCAATCATTGGCGGTTCGAGAAGTGATGAAGGCTGCATTTGAAGCTTTCCTCATGGTTTTGTTGGCCGGAGGGAGTATCAGGGCCTTTCAGATGGAAGACTATGATATGATAGTGGAGGATTTCGAGAGTTTAAAGAGTGTGTTTTGTGACATTGGCGAGGGGTTGGTGGCGGAAGAGGTAGTTCAGAGGGAGGGCGAGGTGGTGGAAGCGATTATAGTGCTGATGGGAACAGCAACTGACAGGCTAATAGAGGATTTCACAACTGTGGCTTGTGAGGCGAGTGGGTTCGGGGTGGGGATGGGGACAACAGGGTCTGGAGGGCTTGGGCGTATAGGGGGAGGAGGGATGACAGTTAAGGTGCCTATGCCACCCACGACAGGGAGGTGGAACCGGTCTGACCCAAACACTGTGCTTCGAGTGTTGTGCCACCGAGACGATGAGTTGGCAAGCTGTTTCTTGAAGAAGACTTTCCAGCTGCCAAAGAGGAGGTGAAGGTGGAGGTTGGGGCGAGATTCTGATTCTCTGTGGTTAAATTTTCAGTGTTGGGTGTGCTCAGCTGAAAGTGTTCATAACTCAATATATAGTGAACAAGGGGGGCATATATCTGATGAGGCTGTGGAAGACTTGAAATTTTCAGCAGATCGACTACTGGAGCTATATATGTTCATTCTTGTTAGCAATTGACATCGATCCCCTGAGAAGTCTCAACTATTTATAACACTACTAAATGAGCTTCCCTACGAGTTGTTGTTCTTCGGATATGGATAAACACAGATCAGTTAGACGAGCACAACTGAAAAAAAAAAAATAAGCAGGGAGGACCGGAATGAATCTAGGTGTTTGGTTTTGTACGTTCCACGACCAGTTTATTTGGTGACGATTACTAGTGGCGTATACTAATGTATTTGATTTCGTTTCGGGTATGTTGGTTTTGGGGTGGTCGTGTTTATGTTGGGTGTATGTAAGATTTGAATTTACATTGGTTGTGGACAATGGGCCTTGTTAACTGCATGGTTCAAGGTATCTTGTAGTCGTATAGCCAATTTTGATCCCTTTTTTTTTTTGTTTGTTTTGTGTGTGTGTGTATTTAACCCTTGTAGTCAAATAGCAATACATTATTGACAAAGATTGATAATTGTGTTGCAATTTGGATTCGGATCCTCTATGATCAATTTTTTTTAATCATAAAACGGCGAGGAAACATCCTCTTGCTTCGTTTCTGCATCGTTTTCTATTAAAAATATATTGCTTCCTTCCCCATCACCTATTTGGGTATTCTCTTAAGATGAGATAAGTTACACAGATCTGACTGGTTCCCTATCATCGATAAAATTGAATCCAGGCTTAATGTCTGGTCAGGTAAGATGCTCTCCCGAGGAGGGAGATTAGTTCTTCTCAACTCTGTTCTCTCTGCTATTTCACTCTATATGATGTCTTTCTACTACGTTCCCTCCTGGGTCCTCAAGGGGATCGATCAAATCAGAAGCAATTTTTTTTTGTCTGGGGCAACCCTTTATAGGCAAGGCTCTCACCTTTGCAATTGGAACATCATCTGTTCCTCCAAAGCTAACGGCGGTTTGGGAGTCTTAAATCTTCGAGACCATAACCTTGCACTCTTAGGCAAATGGCTTTGGAGATTCCATAAATCTTATCACTTGTCGTGGGTTCAGTGCATCAAGGAGTATTATTTCTCTTCCACCCCGTGGTGGAATTTCCGCTCACCAATCCATCGTTTAGCGTCCCCTTTCTGGAAAGGAGTCTGGAAGGTTGCCTCTGCATTTCACACCAGTATTTATCGGCTATGTGTTGATGGTTCTAGGACCAAATTCTGGACTGATCTCTGGTTGGGTAACACCACTCTTGCCTCGGCCTATCCACTTCTTTTCAGTTTGGCAGCCATCCCGGATGCCACTGTAGCGGAATCCTTCTATTGGGTCAATTCCACTAGGATTTGGAGCATCCCTTTTTCAGTTCAGTTGCCTTCCCCCTTAATATCCGACCTTCAATTGCTTATTGAATCCCTTAATCTTGTCGAGTGGAATCCTTCGGAAGACATCGCTTGGCGATGGAGCCCCTCCGGATCCTTCACTGTTAAATCTTTTTATAAGTTCCTCAATTTCCGAGGTATTAAATCCCCCTCAGCTAATTTCATCTGGAACTCCTATGTTCCTTTCAAGGTTAAGATCAACTTTTGGCTGGCCCTTAACAACAAACTTCTCACGATCGAAGTGCTAAACAAAAGAAATTTAGCGTGGGGACAACTTTGTCCCTTATGCTTGGAAGTCTCGGAAGATGTTAATCACCTATTTGTTTGCTGCTCTTTCGTCGTCCCTCTTTGGAAGATTGTGACCCTGGCTTGGGTAAACCCGACTGTGCCTTCTAATCTGCTATCCTGTTGGAAAACCCCCTCCTCGCTCCCGAAATATCGAAAAGGATGGAATCTATCGGTTCATATCATTTTGTGGATCGTCTGGATGGAAAGAAACCGTAGGTTGTTCACGCATAAAGCTTCCTCTATCTCTTCTCTGATAGCAGAGTTCTTATTTCTTTTTAAATTTTGGACTTCGCAGATTAAGTCCGAAAATAAAGTATCATATTACTGTCATCGTTTAGATGACTCCTTGCTTGTTCTTTCCAGACTTAACGCTTTATGATAATCTATCTATTTGTTTCACAATTGCTTTTAATGTTTCTTTCGCAGGTTTGATGGCCGGGACAAATTTCCTTCATCTGTGCTGCTACAGGATCTCTGTCGATCCTGGCTCTTTTGTGTTTGCGATCCTGGATCTCTGTCGATCCTGGATCTCTGTCGATCCTGGCTATTTTGTGTTTCTCTTGCTCTTCTGAGCTTGTTGGCACAGGTTGTTGGGCGTCGTCTTCATTAAGTCTGTTGTGAACTCTCGATATTTGCTTTTCTTTTTAATCTCGATCTTTTTGTAGCAGTATATGTGGGTGATTGCGACCTTCTGCCTTAGCGCTAATTTTTTTCCTTTATCTTGCTACTAACAGGCCGTAGCCTGATACTTTTAATTCTCTGTTAAGTATGTTCATGGCTGTGTTATAGGGGGGCTCACTTTTCCTCATTTTGCTGTACGTTTTGCTGGCTTTTGGTTACTTTTGGTTTAATTTAGCTGGTTCTGATTGCTTGTCTGAGCGCATCCTTTTGTGATGTTTGGCCCTATTGAGGGCCACTGGAACTGAGCCCCCTTCTTTCCGCTTTTGGGATTGAGCGCCGTTTTGGGTGTTTGGGGGCGTTTGATTACTGTTCTAAGCCCCCTTCTTTTCGCTTTTGAGGTTGAATGTCGTTTTGTGTGTTTGACTGAGTTCTTTGCTATGTCCCCTGGCTTGTTTGGGGGCGCTTTGATTACTGTTCTGGGCCTATGTGTTTTGCTTTTGGGGTTGAGCGCCTTTTTGTGTGTCTCCCCTGGCTTGTTCTGGGCCTATGGTTTGATCGGGAGTGTATTTCAGTTGTCGTGCTTATTAATGCTCAGTGAGCAGCTGCCCTCGGCTCGGCGTTGCGCCACACCTCGGTAACTCTGCTGCTCCGGTGGATGCGCCTTCCCTATCCTAGTCGCGATCGGAAAATAGGTCCCTGTTTGCTGTGTGCTGTTTCTTGAGTGCTGTTGCAGGGGATCGCCGTCGTTTAGCGCTTTCTTCCCCCTCCCTGGGCCGACGCTTATTCAGTTTAGGCTTTTGTTTCGCTTTTGTTTCGCCTGTATCGTGTTTTCTCTGCATTCAGTTATTTAATTTTTATTAATTGCTGTGCGTCTGCGCTCCGGCGCTGGTTTTTACATCTCATAAAATCCTCCATTATTGTACTGTACAGTATTTTTGTTTATCAATAAATTTTTTGATGGGGCTGGAGTCATTAGACTCTATCCGCTTACATCAAAAAAAAAAAAAAACTACAGTATCAAATGATTCAAATAGGACAGTACGGTATGCATGACTCCTACATTTCGAGCTCCTGATACTACTACTTGTAACTTGTACCCCAACAAAATATGGGTAAGCAATGTGTTTTGGTCTGACCTCAATACCAATTCGATCAATAGCGTTTCTTTAACTACAGATTTCGAACACCGAATGCAAAAAGCACGTCTCAGAGCGCTCTTTTAATTCGTTTATTTGTATGTGCTTGTGCCTAGCATTAGTATAAATACCCAAAACCCGCAACCGATCCGGACCTGGCATTGGACCGGACCCGACCCTGCCTATCCGGATCTGGATCCGGATCCTAAAATGGAACCCGTTATACTTTCGGGTCCGGATCCGGATCCGCTCAAAAGAGATCGGACCCAGACCCGGACCCGTTAAAAAAATTCCAAAAAATCAATATAAAAATAAATATTCTATCCTTATCCTTCCCTTCCTTCCTCCTCAATTCTAAATTTTCCTCTTTCAAACTCAAAACTGCATGCATTTTTCTTCTCTCCACTATTCTAAATTCTCCACTAGTCACCTCCGCTCGCCGCTCACACACATGATCCTACCCGAACGGGTAGGAATATTTTAATAGAACCCGGACCCAGAACCGAACCAGGTCCTCATGGGTTTGGGTCCGGGTCCAATTTTTGGAACCGTAGGGGACCGGATTTGGGTCCGGATAGTGAAGGACCCGACCCGACCCCACCCGACCCGCTACCAATGCTATTTGTGCCACTTGGTTTTCTAGGATTCTACACGCCATGAATTTCTGCCAATTTTGTTTATGCTTTCTCTCTCTTTAAAAAAAGAGTTTTAAAAATTAATCATCTCTTTCTGCAAGCCCTCCCTAATCCCTCTTCTGATCATGTCCCGATCGCGCTGCACTCCAACTTCCGGCACAAGTATCACCACAAATTTCGATTTGAAAAATTCTGGTTACAAGACCAGCTCTTTGTTAACTTGGTGTCCGAATGTCTTGCCGCTGTTACCGGCTCATCCGGCCTAGGCAACATTCTTCTTAAGCTTCACGCTATTAAATTCGGTTGTAAAATCTGGCGCGCTGAGAGACAATTCAACACTAACTTTCTCAAAAATCTTCTTTTACAAACCATCGAATCCATTGATAGGATGGAAGAAGTAAGCCCCCTTTCTGCCTCTTATCTTTCGGAGCGACGGTCTTGCAAACTAGATTATGCGGACCTTCTCCATCTAGACCACATCAAATGGGCCCAAAGAGCGCGGGTCAATTGGATGAAGGAGGGTGACGCTAATACCGCTTTCTTTCATAACTTTGCTTCCCATAGGCAACGCTCCAATCATACTGCTTCGATTTCCGTTCAAGGAATGGAACTTAATTCCGATGAGGCTATTCATCAGGAATTTCTTTCTTTTTATAAAAATCTCATTGGTTCTCAGAAACCACGAGCTATCCAGCTAGATTGGTCCCATCTCTATGGTCACCAGTCCCATGATCTTTCGGTGCTGGAATCTCCTTTCACTTTAGAGGAAATCAAAGCAGCAGTGTTTGCTTTAAAAAGCGACTCGGCTCCAGGGCCCGACGGTTTTCCTGCTTTCTTTTTTAAAAAATTTTGGGAGTTCCTTAAAACTGACCTGTTCGTTATGCTCCAAGACCTTCATCAGGGTCACTTCTCTTTTGACCAGATCAATTACGCACTTATTGTTCTTATTCCCAAGTTAGCGGGGGCTCACTTGGTCTCTGAATTTAGACCTATCAGCCTTATCAACACCTCATTTAAGATCATCATGAAAGTTCTTTCCTCCAGATTGAGTGCGGTCATTTCTCCGATGATTGACTCTGCCCAATCAGGATTCATAAAAGATCGGTTCATCCTTGATAGTGTTGCTTCGGCACAGGAAATCATCTCTTATTGTCATAGGACTCACGAGGAGGGCATCCTTCTCAAGCTCGATTTCCAAAAAGCCTATGATAATGTAAACTGGGATTTCCTTTTGGACATCCTCTCCAACAGGGGTTTCGGTCCGAAATGGATAGCCTGGATTAAATCCAGCCTTTTCTCTGGCACCTCCTCCATTGTCATCAATGGTTCGGAAGGTCACAAGTTTAAAATCAGATGTGGCCTCCGTCAGGGGGACCCCCTCTCTTCGCTTCTTTTTTCTCTTGTAGCTGATGTCTTCAGCAAGCTTCTAAGGAACGCTTGGGATCAGCATATGATTGAGGGCCTTGGTAGTTCTCACAGCTTTGAAGGAGTTCTGAACCTCCAGTATGCTGACGACACCATTATTTTTATTAAGCCCAATGCCCACTCTCTCCGAAATCTTAAACTTCTCCTGTACTGTTTTGAAATGGCTTCAGGTTTATCTATTAATTTTCAAAAATCCTCTGTGCTTTGGTTGAGCGGTACTCCCAATCGCCAGGTGGAGATTTCCCAATTTTTTAATTGCCCCATAGCATCCTTTCCTATTTCTTACTTAGGCATTCCCCTTCGATGGGGTAAATTGCATAAGCCTGATTGGTTCCCCCTCATTGATAAAGTGGAAGCCAGGCTCAACGTCTGGTCGGGTAAACTTTTATCTAGAGGTGGCAGATTAATTCTTATCAACTCTGTGATTTCGGCTATGCCTCTCTATCTGATGTCATTTTACTATCTGCCATCCTGGGTGATCAAGAGGATCGACCAAATCAGGAGCAACTTTTTTTGGACGGGTTCCTCTTCCTTTAAACCTGGTTCGCACCTATGCCAGTGGAAACTCATTTGTTCCCCTAAAGAGGAAGGAGGTTTGGGCGTCTTGGATCTTCGCCTCCATAACTTGGCCCTGTTAGGTAAATGGTTGTGGAGACTCCACAATTTTGATCATTTACCGTGGATCAAATGTATCAAATGTCATCGTTCCACCTCGTCTAATTGGTGGGAGTTCCCCGCAGTTGCTTATAACCAAGCTTCTCCTTTTTGGAAAGGTGTCTGGAAGGCATCGTCAGCCTTTCATTGTGGTATCTATCGTATTTGCCAGGATGGTTCAAGAGCAAGGTTCTGGACCGATCTCTGGAGTGGTAATACCACGCTTGCCACTGCGTTCCCGTCTCTTTATCGTTTAGCTGTATCCCCTACTGCTACAGTGGCAGATTCCTTTATCTCTATCGGCGATGAGCGCCATTGGATTATCCCGTTCTTGGGTAACCTTCCTGTATCCTTAACCGAGGATTTTGACTACCTCATTTCTGTTGTGCGCGAATACAAATCAAACCAACAATCAAACCAACGCGGAAACAAAGAGAGAACCAGCGAGAGAAAAATAGAAAAGCAAGCAACACAAGAACACAAGATTTACGTGGTTCGGCAAAACGATGCCTACATCCACAAGGGCGGTTGGGGTTTCTTTACTATATTCTCCAATGGGCAAACAAAGCCTTTACAAGAGATGACGGCTACAAAATCCGAATTAGGTGTTACAATTTACAAAACCCTAACGGGTGTATTTATAGGGAAACTATTGGGCCTTTCGAATTGGGCCGAATCTGGATCCAAAACCCGCCGACAGTCGACTGGTCTTCATACCAGTCGACTGATTCCTCCAGGACGGTCGACTGACTCCCACATACAGTCGACTGCTGCTGCTGTATTCTCAGTCTTCGAAAAACTCCTCTGGACAGTCGACTGCTCCTCCAATCAGTCGACTGAAGCTCTGAAACTTTCGAACACTGCAGATACCAAATACCAGAATCGAGCCATTATTCTACAATCTCCACCTTGGCGAGATCTTCCAAGTCAAGTATCCAACAATCTCCACCTTGGTGAAATCTTTCAAGTAGCCCAAGCAATCTCCACAAATACTTCAAAACAACTGCTCATCACCAAATGCAACAAACGAACCCAAACTCCACCTTAGTATGATATCACATACTAAACAAACCAATAGCAAAGCACTATCCCAACTGCCCATGCCAAATTATCAAACATGCAAAATATTAGCCAGGTTCATGCAATGCTTGAACTTGGCTGCCACAACAACTTTGGTCAACATATCAGCAGGATTATCAGCTGTTCCAATCTTCACCAAATGAATATCACCATCCTTTATCAAATCACGCACAAAGTGATAACGGACATCAATATGTTTGGTTCTCGAATGATGAACTTGGTTCTTCGCTAAATGAATAGCACTCTGACTGTCACAGTGTACCTCCACCTTCTCCCGATGAATTCCCAAGCTCTTCAAAAGTCCATGTATCCAAATGGCTTCCTTCATGGCCTCAGCAACCGCCATGTATTCAGCCTCAGTAGTAGACAACGCTACAGTGGACTGCAAATTTGACCTCCAACTTATAGGTGCCCTAGCCATAGTAAACAAATAGCCTGTAGTAGACCGCCTCTTATCTAGATCACCTGCATAGTCAGAATCAACATATCCAACCAATAACCTGCTAATATTGTCATCCCTTTCAAATTTCAAACCCACATCTGTGGTGCCACTTATGTACCTCAAAATCCATTTAGCCGCTTGCCAATGCTCTTTGCCTGGATCATGCATATATCGACTAACCATACTCACCGCCTGAGAGATGTCTGGTCGAGTACAAACCATGGCATACATCAAACTGCCAACCACACTAGTGTAAGGTACATTCGCCATATACTGTCTCTCTTCATCTGTACTTGGAGACTGAGAAGCACTAATTCTGAAATGACTGGCTAAGGGTGTGCTAACTGGTTTAGTTTTCTCATCTATACCGAACCGTTTCAGCACCTTCAAAAGATATTGCTTCTGTGTCAAACTCACTATGCCCTTTGCTCTGTCTCTAGCTATCTCCATTCCAAGTATCTTCTTGGCTTCACCAAGATCCTTCATCTCGAATTCAAAACTCAACTGATTCTTCAAATTTTGAATCTCCTTAGCATTTTTAGAGGCAATCAACATGTCATCCACATATAATAACAGATATATGAAAGAACCATCCTGCAATTTCCTGAAGTAGACACAATGATCAAACTCACTTCTGGAATATCTCTGCACCTTCATAAACTGGTCAAACCTCAAATACCACTGCCTTGGAGATTGCTTCAACCCATAGAGAGACTTCTTCAACCTGCAAACACAATTTTCCTTCCCAGCAATTTTGAACCCATCTGGCTGCGACATATAAATTTTTTCATCTAGATCCCCATGTAAGAACGCAGTCTTCACATCCATCTGTGTCAATTCAAGATCAAACTGTGCTACCAAAGCTAACAAAATCCGAATAGAAGGATGCTTCACAACTGGAGAGAACACTTCATTATAGTCAATACCTTCCTGTTGAGCATACCCCTTTGCAACTAGTCTAGCCTTGAACCGAACACTGCCTTTTAGACCTTCTTTCTTCGTATACACCCACTTGCAACCAATTGCTTTCTTCCCCTTTGGTAGTTGCACTAGATCCCAAGTCTTATTCTTATGAAGAGAGTTCATCTCTTCATCCATAGCAACTTTCCAATCTGCATTTTCTGAACTTCTAGTGGCTTCTTTGAAGTTGGAGGGAACTTCATCATCCACAATGGGAAGAGCAAATGCAATTGTATCTGTAAAACGAGACGGTCGTTTGATATCTCTTCTTTGCCTTCTTACTGCAATTGATTCTTCCTGCAGGATAGGAACTTCTTCATCATTCTCAGTATCAACCACATCATCTTCATCTTGGACAGGAACAGGATTTTCAACTGACAACTTTTCTAACTCCACCTGTTGGAGAACTCTCCTACCAGTCGACTGGTTATTGCCAACAGTCGACTGTCCCGAGCTCCCACTCTTCTGCTGTTCTGGACCACCAGTCGACTGCTCCTGTACATCAGTCGACTGTCCCGAGATTCTGCTACTCACCTGTTGGAGAACTGTCCCACTCTTCTGCTGCTCACCAGTCGACTGTCCTATACCACCAGTCGACTGTCCTGAGCTCATCATGCTGGTCTCATCAAAAGTCACATCTCTGCTGATTACTAACTTCTTCTGTTCTGGACACCACAACCTGTAACCTTTGACACCAGTACTAAAACCAACAAATATAGCCTTTTTGGCTCTTGCATCAAGTTTAGTTTCAGTTACATGAAAATAAGCAGGACAACCAAATATATGCAAAAAACTATAATCAGATGCAGGTTTACCACTCCATACCTCAATAGGCGTTTTGCCTTCAAGTGTTGCTGATGGTAAACGGTTGACAATGTGGCTTGCATATATAACAGCTTCTGCCCAAAATGTCTTCTTCAATCCAGACTGTGCTAACATACATCTCACCTTCTCAAGTAAGGTTCTGTTCATCCTTTCTGCAACCCCATTTTGCTATGGAGTCTTCCTAACTGTGAAGTGCCTCTGGATCCCTTCATCTTCACACAACTTCAGAAACGGATCGTTCTTGTATTCCCCTCCATTATCTGACCTCAGAACCTTAATCTTCCTACCAGTCTGATTTTCAACTTTCTTCTTCCAACTTGTGAACAATGTCAAAACTTCATCTTTGTGCTTCATGGTATATACCCAAACTCGTCTGGAGTAATCATCAACAAAAGTAACAAACCAGTGTCTACCACTCATAGAAGGTGTCTGAGTAGGGCCCCAAACATCTGTGTGCACATAATCGAGGATACCCTTTGTCTGATGTACAGCTGTACCAAATTTCACCCTAGTTTGCTTACCCAAAACACAATGTTCACAAAATTCCAACTTGCACCCTTTAGCATCTTTAAGCAACCCTTGCTTCACAAGCCCCTGCAAGGCCTTTTCTCCTGCATGCCCGAGTCGCATATGCCACAACCTAGTAGAGTCGGGAACAACCTGTTTAGGCCTTTCAGTTACACTGGCAGCCTCACCCAAATATGTTTTTCCCTGCAAGAAAAACAAGTTCCTTTTTCTTTGCCCTTTCATCACCATGAGTGATCCGCTAGTCACCTTCAGAATGCCACCTTCACTAGCAAATTTCAATCCACTGGCCTCCAAAGCACCAAGTGAAATCAAATTCTTTTTCAAATCTGGAACATACCATACATCTGAAAGCTCCCTAATAAGACCATTGTGCATTAGCAATTCAATCTTCCCGATTCCTACCTTCTTACAAGGTGCATCATTTCCCATCAAAACTACACCACCATCCATATACTCCAAAGAAGTAAACCACTCCTTTTTCCAAGACATATGATAGGAGGCTGCTGTATCAAGAAACCATACTTCTTGATAAAGTGAGGGACTAGAAGCAAGTGCAAAAGAAAAATCCTCGCCACTTTCTAAATTATCAACAGTCACATTTGCAGTCGAATTTCCTTTATTTCGTAGCTTTGGACAATCCTTTTTCCAATGCCCCCTCTCATGACAGAAAGCACATTCATCTTTGGCCGGTATTTTCCTGTCCTTCGAAACTCCTCTCGATTTGGAACGAGGTTTGTTTCCCTTTTTCCCAGATTTGGACTCAGATCTGGTCTCAGTCCTGCCCCTTACAATCAAAGCTTCAGAAGTTTCTCTATCAACCATTTTATCCCTTCTCCTAGTTTCATTATTCAACAGAGCATTTGCAACATCTTCATATTTCACAGTATCTTTTCCATATAATAAAGTAGTTGCTAAATGATCATAACTTTCAGGTAATGAATTCAACAGAATTAGGGCTTTATCCTCATCCTTAATTTGCTCATCCAAATTTAACAAATCAGCCAATAATTTATTAAATGATTCAACATGAGCATTCATAGACATACCTTCCGTATAGGTGAAGCGAAAAAGTCTCTTCTTCAAATACAGCCGATTCTCCAAACTTTTCCTCATGTATTTGTCTTCGAGTTTCTTCCACAACACCGCAGCGATGGTATCCCTCATCAAATCGTACTTCTGAGCCTTCTCAATAAAGAGCCGAATAGTCCCACACGCAACTCGATTCAACTTCTTCCAATCTGCTTCGGACATATCCTTAGGTTTTTCTACCTCCAAAGCAACATCTTGTTCTTGTTGAACAAGAACATCCAACACCTCACATTGCCACATCCCGAAATTGTTTGTCCCATCAAATTTTTCAACTTCAAATTTTGCGTTGTGAATCGTTGTTCTTGACGAACTTGATCCCACAACATCCTTGGTTGCATCTGCATCACCCGCCATCTCCCTCTAGGTCGAACCAACAGCTCTGATACCACTTGTTGTGCGCGAATACAAATCAAACCAACAATCAAACCAACGCGGAAACAAAGAGAGAACCAGCGAGAGAAAAACAGAAAAGCAAGCAACACAAGAACACAAGATTTACGTGGTTCGGCAAAACGATGCCTACATCCACAAGGGCGGTTGGGGTTTCTTTACTATATTCTCCAATGGGCAAACAAAGCCTTTACAAGAGATGACGGCTACAAAATCCGAATTAGGTGTTACAATTTACAAAACCCTAACGGGTGTATTTATAGGGAAACTATTGGGCCTTTCGAATTGGGCCGAATCTGGATCCAAAACCCGCCGACAGTCGACTGGTCTTCATACCAGTCGACTGATTCCTCCAGGACGGTCGACTGACTCCCACATACAGTCGACTGCTGCTGCTGTATACTCAGTCTTCGAAAAACTCCTCTGGACAGTCGACTGCTCCTCCAATCAGTCGACTGAAGCTCTGAAACTTTCGAACACTGCAGATACCAAATACCAGAATCGATCCATTATCCTACAATTTCTGCCCTCAATAGTTACTCGTGGAGGCCCCATGAGGGCATTGCTTGGCGGTGGTCCTCTTCGGGAACCTTCTCTGTGAAATCTTTTTATTGCTTCCTCAACTCTAGGGGAGTTAAATCTCCGAGCGCCAGTTTTTTCTGGGACTCTTGCGCCCCACTTAAAGTTATTATCACTTCTTGGCTGGCTATTAATAACAAGTTGCTCACTATCGAAGTTTTCAACAAAAGAAACTTAGCCTGGGGTCAACTCTGCTCGTTTTGCGAGGTTCACTCGGAAGACGATGACCACCTTTTTATCCAATGTCCCGTTATCTTTCCGTTATGGAAGATTTGCTCTCTAGCGTGGAACACTGGAACTATTCCTTCCTCTTTAACATCTATTTGGTCCACTAAGCCTGCGAATATTGCGCATCGTAGCGCGTGGATCTTATCGGTTCAGATCATCATTTGGATCATTTGGAAAGAGAGAAACACTAGAGTATTCCAACATCGATCTTCGCCTACTAGTTCCCTGATTGATGACTTGTTATTTTTATTCAATCTCTGGATTTCCAATTCGAAATCTGTAGACTATATTCCCCTTATTAAACAAAAGATTAGTGATGCTTTTCTCTGCCTCAGCACCCTTCATGCTTTATAATTTATTGCAGTTTTGGTTATTAGCTCACCTTTCTTCTCTTTCCCCTCTTCTTGCAGGTTTAAGGATTCCCTACAGAATCGTTGGTTGTTCTTTTGTGTTTAGGTGGATCTGTTGCTTTTTCTTTGGGATGTTATGGCTATCTGCTTGTGCTCTCTCAAGTTTTGTTGGGTTTTTTTGGCCTACACCCTGGCTCCCCTTTTAGCCTGTAGCAGGTTAATCGTGGTTTCGCACGCGAAGTTTACATCTGTTTTTGTTGCATAGATCCACCACTATATACTACTTTATCTTGTTGCTATTTTCTACTGTTTGTTCTATGGAATTATGTTTCTTTGATCTCTGTTTGCACATAAGTGGGCTTGCTCTCTTTTCTGCTGGTATCAGATGGGTCTGGGGTTTTGATCTCTGTTTATTGGTGTGTGCTGATGAGTCTTATGTTGATGTTGGTTTGGTTTTGGACCATGATTGCGCAGCTCTTATCGCACTCTTCTCTCTGAGGGCTGGTACTTCTGTGCTGTGGGCTTGTTGGTCCTTGGTTTCCATCCTGAGACTGGAGTTACCAGTCTGCTCTGTTTGTGTTAGCGAGTGCTTTGTTTGTGAGATGGGGCTCTTGCCTCTACGTTGTTGTATGGCGATTATTTTTTCTCTTTGTTGCCTTTCCTCTCTTTCCTTATGCGGTGCCCATTTTTTAGCCGTATTTGTGGTGGTGGATTTTCTTTCGAGCTCCTGGAGGTGGCTGTTGGTCGCCGATGGCTGTGTGTGGGTGTTCTTTCGGCTTGGCCTGGGCGATGTCTTCCTGGGATCTCCGGATGCTCACTTCGTCCATAGTCAAGTGTCCCGTATGTCGGATAGGCTGGTTCCAATGCCGACCGGTTGCTTGCTGTCCTTTGGTGCTCGCAGCGTGGTCCCCTGGTCCCAATTTATTTGGTTTTTTGACTATTGTTGTGTTGTGGTTTCTTTATTCTGATCTCTGTATATTTTTTGTAGACTGGCTCGTTCATTTTACGGCTTGTAAAATACTGCTTATATCTTAATATAATTTTTTGTGTGATGGCTGGGGTCGCAAGATCCTATCCGATTCATCAAAAAAATTAATCATCTCTACTATTTTAATTGGAGAATTTGTTACCAAACAAATATATGTATTGTTATTTTTAAGCGTTGTTATTTGACAAACACATACAATATATGCACATATATAATTAATATAAAGAATGTTTTATATTCGATGTCACAGAACGCGAATTTATATATCTCTACTACTATAATGGGAGAACCCCTTAGTCCATAACCCAACCCGTGCAACGCACGTGTTGGGTTATGGACTAACTTTGGTAAATATTTTCGAAAGTGGACCAGTTTGGTAAATATTTTCGACAGTGGATCAGTTTGAAAATTATTTTCTTTTTACCTTTTCATTATCTTCCAATTTTTTCCACGTGCACGTGTGCACGGGTATGATACTAGTATATATATAAATGTACAAAGACTTACATCGCACAGAAGAAGAAGAAGATGCTGTCACCTAATTTTTATAGAAAAAAAAGTAATACGTGCCAATCAGCACTAAAAACCAAGGCAGCAAGTATAATTTAATTGTTTATTTCTTCTAAGAACAATTTCCAGATAATTAGCAAACTTAACTAATCTCTGAAATTTATTTTAAATTTTTTTCTTTAAAAAATTAATCTCTAATCTATCTACTATTTTAATGAAAGAGTTTGTCACCAAACAAACACGTGCATTGTAACTCAACAAACACGTTCAATCCACATGCATAACTAATATAAATGAGGTCTTAGATCCGATGCCAGACAACGTCGGAATTTTTTATAAAATATATATATTTATAAAGACGTGCATCGCACGTGTAAATTACTAGTAATATTATAATGGGAGAGTTGGAGTTTGTCATTTGTAAACATACAAACTTGTGCATTACCCGTACATAGCTATTATAAAGGACTTCAGGTTCAAGCCCCTATTTGAAAAACTATATTTATTAAGATGTGTATTATACGTGTAAATTACTATCTCTACTATTTTAATGGGAGAGTTGGGGTTTGTAACAAACAAACCCTAACTTTGTAATTATATAAACACATATAATATACGTCCAAACTATATTTAACAAATATAAATGTGCACCGCACGTGTATCCCAAATCAAAACATTCAAATATAAATATTTTTCAAATATATATCATTTAATTTGATGACTTTTATTTTTTTTAGACGTGCATCACACGTATATTATACTATTATACTAGTAATAATAATAGTAATAATAATAATAATTTTATAATTACCAACCAGCACTAAAAACCAAGGCAGCAAGTATAATTAAATTGTTTATTTCTTCTAAGAACAATTTGCATATATTTAGCAAGCTTAATTAATCTCTGAAGTTTAATTTAATTTGTTTTCTTTCTTTCAATGAATAGGAGTACGGTTTTTGGAAGGGCCACGTACGCTTATGCTGAACTGTACAAGTTGGACGCTACCAACCAAAGCACAGGCAGTGGAGGATTCCCAATCCACGTCACTCTGTTCGCTTTGTAACTCCTGCCTTTTATTTCTACATCCACGACACAGACGCGCGCGCGCGCACAGTTTTTTTTAATATTTTTTTAGTATGCCACTTGTAAAAGTATTTGCACTTATAAAACAGATATTAAAGCATTTGCATTTGTGAACTCAAAAACTAAAATCGCTAATTTCAACGGCGAGTTCAGATGTTTCATACTCGATATTAGGACATGATGAATTTAGTACTATTTTTTTTTTGAGAAACTTCCCGTTCCCAATGGCGAGTTCAGTTCAAAAATTTTTAATCAAGACTTATTGTTTCCAATGGCGATAACATTTATACTAGACTTGCTGTTGGAAACAGCGAGTTTAGTTCAAAATTTTTAATGAAGACTCGTTCCCAACGGCGAGGACATTTACACTAAACTCGCTGTTGGGAACGGCGAGTTTAGTTCAAAAAAATTATATGGAGTTTTTTTTTTTGAAAATTCACTAAGTCCAACAGAATGATTCGCTCTCTGTGAAATTTCCTACATCATCTCCCATCCCAACAGTGAATCGAGTATAAATGTTCTCACCATTGGGAACGGCGAGTCTTCTTCCGAAATTTTGAACAAAGCTCGTTATTCCTAACAGCGAGTCTAGTATAAATGTCCTCGCCGTTGAAAACGGTGAATCTTCATTGAAAATTTTGAACTGAACTCGTCGTTGGGAACGGCGAGTTTCTCAAAAAATTAGCACTAAAGTCGTTATGTCCCAACGGCGAGCATAAAACAACTAAACTCGCCGTTGGGAACGGCGAGTTTAGTTATTAAGTCCACGAGCACAAATACTTTGGCAATTGTCCTCTTTCTGCAAAGTGTCTTATAAAAAAAAAATCCACATACACACACAGATGCATGTGCGATGCATATTCTAATTAATTTTTTATATATATAGTAAATAATTAGACTCAATCTGGCCTCAAACCTCAGACATCTCTTTACTCATCACATACTTTTTACAAATTACCCTTAGTGGCACAAACTTTTATTTTATATGAGTAACATTTTTGTAAATAATTATGTCGTAAATAAATTTAAACTTTGAGGGTATTATGGTAAGTAAAAATAGTTGAGTAATTGAATGGTTAATATAACTCCCACTTAAAATTGAATGGTTGAGATTAGATGGTTGAACGTCTACAAATTACAGGTTGTCTACAAATGACAACCCCAACTCTATCATTATATATCCAAGTAACGTGCACTTGCGAGGCACGTTCTAATAAATTTATTTTATTTTATAAAGTAAATAATAAGACATAATCTGGCATCGCGTCTAAGACCTCCATTTACTCATACATACTCTTTACAAATTATCCCTAGTGACACAAACTTTTATTTTATATGAGTAACACTTTTATAAATAATTAAATTGTAAATAAATTTGAACTTTGAGGGTATTATGATAACTACCAACAGTTAAGTAAATGAATGGTTAATATAATTCTAACTTAAAAATAAATGGTTAAGATTAGATTATTGAATGTCTATAAATTTTGGGTTGTCTACAAATGACAAATCTCAACTCTCCCATTATAATATTAGAAATTGCTTTGGTACTACTATAGGCATAAAGATAGAGCCAACAAGCTATTGTGGTAAAAGCTTTTTATATTGGCTGCATTTAACAAGTCTAGTAGTATCAAATTAGTAAATAAAAAATAATAATATTTTTTATTATCTTTTTAATGAAATGAGGTGATCCTATTTCACTTTTTCCTTAAGGGGAAAAAAAATAAATCTTTGAGTATAGCAGCATCAGATTCTCCAATCAATAACTTTACATAGTTTTCTGGTATAATAATCAATTGACTATTCTAATCCCTTTCCTCTCATTTCATGTGACATGTCAATATTTTTTTTGTTTTCCTTCTCATTTCATTTCATATGTGATATATCAATTGTTTAGGCTTTCCTCTTACACGGGGCAACTACCAACTTTTTTTTTTTTTTATTTATTTATAGGAAAAGGTGGAATAATGTCACCATGTTTCATTAATAAGTGATTAATAAACAACCCCGAAGTCCCGGAAAAATAAAAGTGCAGTGCAGGAAATAAAACATAACCCCAACAAAACCCTGGGAGGTGGGTTACATCATCCAGCCTAAAGGCAACCAAAATACAAATACAAAATACAAGGCCTGATACAAAATATGTAATAGTGAGGCGAGAGTCCACTCATCAGTCTAGAGTTGGCCCGATCTCTATCTCCTCGTCATCAAAATCATCCACCTGGAATACCCTTGCAATCCTCCATCTTGCTCCTGAAGCAGCAGCTGTAGCCCAAAAGGAAATTAGATGCATGATATGAGTAAGATTACTAAAAATAGAATTACATGAAGCACAGAAATAAAAATTGTTCCTATCTAGCCATAACACCCATGTGGTTGCCGCAATGGCAATAAACCATGCATCTTTCATATCGCGACGGACTGATGCAAATCTAGGACCAACCCACAGTTCCTCATAGTCTCTTGGATAGTCACTTGTTCCTAGTGCTCTCAGCACCTCTATCAGGATGGCCTTGCTTCTAGTGCAGTGAAGAAACAGATGATTCAGACTTTCCACGTGTACGTTGCAGAACCCGCAATTGGTCGCAATGTGAGGTTGCCTCTTGGCTAGGTTCTCTCTAGTGAGAATGACATTGTTGAGCACAAGCCAGAGGAAGACTCTAATTTTCAGAGGTATTTTTGTCTTCCAAAGTACCGCTGCCCAGCTGGGCCTGCATCCTCGGTAGTGAATCCGGTGGTAAAGTGATCTAACCGAGAACCCTCCCTTGTTCTCGAGTCCCCAACGCATGTGATCTGGGCCTTGGGCACATATCACCCCAGACTGGACTATGCGCGTTTGTAATTCATGCAGTTGCTGTAGCAAACTTGGAGAAAGAGTTCCTTGGAACGACGGTCTCCAAGTCCCCCTTTTCCATGTTTCCACCACCGAGATATTCGATCGATTCGTTTTAGCAAACAGCTCTGGGAAACCTTCCTTAAGAGAATGAGGACCGCACCATTTGTCCCACCAAAATCTGGTGGTTCGACCATTGCCGATCAAAGATGAAATTGCTGAGTTGAAAGGTCCGCTGGCTTTAGCAACTCCTTTCCAGAAACGGGAGACTTTGGATCCTACTCGAAAGCCTAGACTTCTTGTCCCTTTCCCTCGGAGGTAAGGTTGGATAAAGTCCTGCCATCCTTCCCCGCAGTGATGGAACACTTTCCACCACCACTTTCCCAGGAGTGCCAGATTCATATCTCTGAGGTCAATGATGCATAGCCCTCCGTGCCTCTTTTTCATGCATGCGATATTCCATTTGATAAGGTGGTAGCCTCCCTTATTTGAGTCTGCACCTTTCCAGAGGAATCTTTTCCTGATACGATCGATCCTTTGGATCACCCACTTTGGGAGTTCAAAAAAGGACATGTAGTATATGGGCAGATTGGATAACACAGAGTTGATGAGTACCACTCTGCCCCCAAGAGAAAGTGATTTTCCTTTCCATCCGGACAGTCTGTCCTCCACCCTGTCTATAATAGGCAACCAGTCAGCCTTAGTGAGCCTCCCTCGACGGAGCGGAAGTCCTAGGTATTTGATTGGGAATTCTTCTATCGCGCAGTTGAGAATGGTGGCATGCTCCCGAATTTCAGCTTCTGAGAGTGAAATAGGAACTAGCGCGCTCTTGTGCAAATTAATTCTCAGGCCTGACCAGGCTTCAAAGCAGTAAAGGACCCCTTTAAAGCAAATTGTTTCCGCTCTAGTCCCATTACCACAGATTAGGGTGTCGTCAACATATTGAAGGATCGTGCATCCCTGATTAGCATTGCTGCTGGCCACAGGCGATATCCACCCTTTTCTTTGACAATTATCTAGCATTCCTCTGAGCACATCCGCTACAATAGTGAATAGAAGTGGGGACAGTGGATCCCCCTGACGGAGTCCCTTCTTGCACGGGAACGAGGGACCAGGTCTCCCATTCACTGAAATTGCCGTTTTGCTAGAATGTAAGCATTGTTTAATCCATCTTATCTATTTGTCCCCAAAACCTCTCCCCCTGAGAGCCTCTAGCAAACATTCCCAGTCCACAGAGTCGTATGTTTTCTCAAAATTCAGTTTGAGGAGGAAGTTCTTGGAATTGCTCTTGTGGCAGTGGTGGATAACTTGTTCAGCAGTAGCCACGCAGTCTAGGATACATCTGCCCTTAATGAATCCCGTCTGTGTTCTACTGATAAGGCTGTCCATGATGCCTCACAAGCGGATGGCTAGGACCTTAGTGATGATCTTAGCCGAGCAGTTTATCAGGCTAATTGGTCTAAAATCCCCAACACACTTAGAATCCTCCCGTTTGGGGATCAACACAACTTCTGCAAAGTTGAACATTCCCAGCCTCAGGTTATTGTGAAAAAATTCCATCATTACATCCATAAATTCTCCTTTAATTTCTTCCCAGAACACTTGGAAGAACAACATAGGAAAGCCATCTGGCCCAGGTGACTTGTCAGCTCCCATCTGGTCAATGGCCATTTTGACCTCTGACTCCGTGAAAGGTTCCTCCAAGGAGGAAAAGTTTTGACCTGGAGCAATCTGATACTCCTGCCAGAAGTCTGCCCCCATAGGAATCCTAAAGTCATTCTTCTTCCCAAATAGACCCTTATAGAATGACTGGAAGGTAGTGGAAATCACCTTTTCATCCTGCGATGTTCCTGTAGCTGTCTGAATTGAAAGGATAAGATTGGATCTCCTTCTTGCACTTGCAACCCGATGAAAGTAGGTCGTATTCGCGTCTCCCTCTTTATGCCACGAAATCCTGGACCTCTGTTGCCATTTGATCTCTTCTAGTCTATACAGATTGGCAATGTTATTACGAAGTTCTAAGAGCCTGTTTCGCTCTTCCTGCGAAAGGACTCTAGTTTCTTCCACCTTCTCAAGCTCATCAATACCTTCCAGATAGGACTCTTTATCACGCCAGATGGTCGAGAATCTAGACCGATTCCATCTACAGAGCCTCTTTCTCAGTCTTCGAATTTTTCCACACCACCGAGACGCCGCGTCCCTGCCGGCCATTGGGAGTGCCCAGTTCTCCATAACCATATAATGGAATCCCTGAATTTCCAGCCATGCCTTTTCAAATCTGAATTTCCTAGGCTTGCGGGCTCCCCGATTCCCCACATCGAGGAGGATCGGGGTGTGATCTGAAGTTGGTCTAGGGATCATTCTGGCCGATGCGAGAGGAAATAAAGCTTCCCAATCCATAGAGACTAGAACCCTGTCCAACTTGGCCATAACCGGATCCGCTTGCAAATTAGACCAAGTAAAAAGTCTGTCATTGATTGGGATATCAATCAGTTCAAGTTCCGTGATAACTCTATTGAATTCCTCTCGGTGCCTGTCGCTAGCGCCTCTTCCCTTGTGCTCAAAAGCAAATCTAGTAATGTTGAAATCCCCACCCACAATCCAAGGTCCCGACCAGCGCTGACGGATGTCGGCTAGTTCTTGCCAGAAGGCCTCTCTGTCTGTGGCCACGTTCGGCCCGTAGACAACAGTCACCGTCTGCATCCAATCATCTGAACGTCTCTTAAGTCGGGCAGTCAAGGAGAACGTACCACAATGTTCCTCTTCGCAGGAAAGAAGATCCGAGTTAAACCCTATAGCAATCCCCCCTGAGGCACCGACAGAGGGGCGTAGCAACCACTCCTTGATTCTGTTACCACCAACTCTTTTGAGTTTGAGCCCGTGCTGGAGTTTGGTCTCCTGCAGCCCTACTACTTTCGCCTTGGAATTGCTAATGACATCCCGCACCATACCCCTCTTTTCCCTATCCCCCAATCCCCTAACATTCCAAAATAGTGTATTCATTGGGGGGAATTGTCATGGGAGATCATTGTGGAGGGCGTAGGGCCGGCTACATCCTCGAGAATGATAGTCGGCCCCGCGCCGACTCCAAAAGCATTATCTTCAGATGTCCTAACTCTTTGTATTTCCCAACCCCGAATTTTATTGAGGAGTAAGGCAATACGCTCAGTGTCCCAAACTTCTAACCCACATGTGATAGCTAGAGATAAAACATCAGAATCTGACATGCAATTTAAAATAGAGACTAAAAAACTTGTCGTACCTCCATTGTCGAACTTAGCGGCCTTGGCTGCAGGGGCGACCTCAAGATAGTCATCCAAGGACTCCACATGAGCCCTCTTGGGAGATTGCTGAACCCTGAAACCAACCGCTCTTCGGGACTGTCCCGAGCTAGCTCCCGGCGCTGAGTCTGGAATTGAGGACAGGACAAGCTCCGGCGAGATCTCCCTCTGAGTGTTAGCAATGAACTCCGTATCCTCTGATTCCTCCTCAGAGAAAGAGAACTCTACATCGAGATTAAGCCGTCCTTCTGGATCCTCATCACTGTCTGTGAGAATGGACTCATCATTAAGAGTGTGTACTTTCACCACGGACCCCTCATTGGGCCCGTCGCTGTAGACCCAATAATAATACTAGACTCGACAATTGCGGTCCCCTCTTTGGGCCCGCTCCCAGTCTGGTGAAGTGTCAGGATGCTCGAATCCTTAGAATTACAGGCTCCAGATATAATAAGAGGCATTGTGGATCCTTCTTTGGGCCCACAGTCGCCATTTAAAAGCCCACTCTTAGGCCCACTCAAAGAGCGCTCAGATTCCACATAAGCCAAATCATCCCCGCGGTGTATCACAACACCTGCCTCGAATGGCGCGTTCCTCGAGCGTCCCACCGAGTCGGTATGCATACCGCTAGCGACAGCTGTCAGCCCCTGGTTGGTGGGTGTAACGGTGGGTACGTTACCCACCGCGTCGCCTATAATTGGCTCGCTCCTCGAACGTTGCAGCTCTTCGGCAGGCGTAATGCCAAAGCCAGCTGTCAGCTCCAGATTGGTGGGTGAAACGGTGGGTGCGATATAATCCCTGTCTACAAGCTCTGGCATCACTACCAACCGCTTCGTTAAGCCCAAGGAAACCCTTCGATTACCTTCTTCTTGATCAGATCTTCTCACCTGCTCACCTACTGCAATGCTGTTTCTCCTTTCTTCTCCTTTCTTCAACAAAGAGACTTTCCCACCAACTTCGACAGAGTTGAGAGCTTTCTCAGTATCGCTCTTTTCACTCTGGTTGAAGCTACCTACTTTCGTCGCTTTCCCCAGAGGGCTCTGTGGCTCGCTTCTCAAAGCTGTTGCTTTCTCTTCACCCCCCAGTTTCTCAGCCGCTTCTTTCACTTTATCTGATGAAAACCATCTTTGTGAAACCCACTCTTTGGTCGACAGCGGTCTCTCACTTGTTGTTTTTCCCAAAATAGTAGATTCCTCCACCAACTTCCTGCAAGTTGTGGACGGGTTGGTCGTTGCCATTAATGGTGTGTGTAGATCCTGAAGCTCCCCTCTGAGCCACTGCGCACACCACTTGTGATCGCAATAGGGCCTGGCCACCATTCGTAGCAGTGCTTTTGTCTCTTGATGAGTTGGTGATCTCAGATCTTTCCAAATCAGGCCTGTAGGACTGGTTCACCGTTCTTGGATCTGATGCGTTGGGGGCCCTATTGAGCTCCTGACCGTTAGATGCACCGGGACGAGCCTCTCCGTCACCATGCCTGTTCGGAGTTCGAGACGATCCAACCGCCAGAGCACCAGGGTATCGCCCCTGCCCCTTAGCCGCCTCGATAATCAGTCTGTGAGCCCGTTCGACTTCGTGGGAACCATCAATCGTGAGCTCCTTACTCGGCGATACCACCTGTCGATAGGATCTGTCATCTCTAAGAGCTGAAGAGGGTGATTGGGGGGTGGCCTCCGTCCGCGCCTTTGGTGCTTCATCTCGCCTATCAAGGACGAATCTGATGAGATATGCTTCGTCGAAGGAATAAACTTTGGCGAAGCGCGGCATGAGTGCGATATCAGAGCTCCTGATTAGAAGCCTTGCCGACACAATCTCTGATCGCCTCACCGTCTTCTCGTCAATCTCCACTATCGACCCAAAGTCTGCTACAATTTCTTGGAGGGCTTCTTTCTTCCAAAAATGTAAGGGACATTGTGTATCCATATCCAAAACTTCTCGCCTTGGGGGAGCTCAGCACCGAACGTCGGGGTCCACGCCGTGAACTCAAGGTGAAAGTGTCCAAACTCCACCTTACCCATCCTGATCACTTCTGTTACTTTCTCCGGCGATGGGAACGAAATGAGAAACTGCAAATGGCATAACTTTTTTGCTACCCAATTGCCGTGAGCGCTCATTGGCCATCTCTCCGCAAGTGCATGCATGCATCACGTGGGCTTCCGATGGTCTACCTTTCCTGACTTTGGCTACGGCGCACCACTGACGGAGCCACTTTTCCTCACTTTTAATGATGTCCAAGCTCCTATTCAGACGAATCACCGTCGACGAGTCTGGGGATCTACCTCGGCTCACTGATCTTTCCGCATCACTAAGGGTTTCGATAACATTGGTACATACGTATGATAAATGTCCCCATTTCATACACTTTAGGCAGCGTGTGTAACACCCCGAATTTCAAATAAGGATAAATTCGAGATTTCACAGGATCTTTACTTCACTTCGTACAATTTTACAAGGAATTTAAAACTTTTTCACTAATACATCAGAGTTCAATTACAACTTGGTTTTACACAGCGGAATAATGAAATTTACAATAAAACATTTACAACATCTTTAAAATCACACAGCTCCAGCATATCCACTTTATAGCTTCGCGAATAGTCCATTACCTGCATATTAATCTGTGGGCACGTCAGTTATTTACAACTGACGAAATGTTATACACGGCTATCCTCTCTATGCCGGGAATAGTATAACGGTCTCGTACTTTAACAAATCACAAAAAGATTGAATGAACATATAAAGTGTCAAAAGTGATTATTCTAAATATAAGTGTATGTCATGCCTTAATGCCTAATGCACACAATTCTACACTAGGATGACACTAATGCACACTTGTTCGGATTCTATGCATCCCATACTACATAGGTCCGAGGGCAAGCGCCTACGTACTCTACATTGAAGGGCTCGATCCCTCGCCATGAAAACTACCCGGTAGCAAAACAAAGTTCAGACTATTCCACGAATGTGAATCCCAGCCTTGGAGTCCACCGCCAGCTGTCATAACAGATTCCACATCGTACGAACCGTCCCGTATGTGACCCTCTAGCCCAGTATATATATATATATATACATTGGAGACGGTAAACACAAAAATCCATCCGTCCGACTACTCAAGATCCCGGAGTCCACCGCTGACCCGTCCTCATAGTCCCGGACTAAAGTATAATAATCCGTCTCCCACAGGGCAACCTCAGTCCACCAACTGGGTCTATAGTCTTGGAGTCCACCAACGACTATATAGAGCACCCCACTTACGTTTCCCTAAGTTTACTACATCTTCACTTATGTGCCTAAATTTTCCTAAGTTCAAGACATGAATAATCTCCACATGTAGAATTAGTTGTTACCTCCTACCGGACTTAGTCAACAAATACGAGATGGCTCCATAACCACATCTCAAAATCACAACTCAACATTCTTTCATTTCAATAATGCCGGTAATGAGGGTTTCACTAATTCTAAATCTCAGTTTTCATGTATAAGAAAAACATGGGTACACATACCCTTCAATAATCATGTCTTTACTTAAAATAATTTCTTCTTTCAACTTAATCACAAGTGATCATAGTCTCATCATTATTCATTATCTAGTCATCCGTTCACATTCTTTATAAGCAAGGGAATAATTTCTTTTAAGAACACAATTCTATCACATGAGATTTCATAATAAAATCAAGTCATTATAATGTCTCACTTTACTTAGAATATTCTTCGAACAAATAAGAGTAAAATTCTCTTCAAGAAAATCACTTCACAAAAGTAATACTTTACATTTCTTCTTAAAACATATAAACCTTGTAGTAAATATGAAGACTACATTATACAATGCACAAGTAGCCGAACAACTAGTTTGCTACAGTTTGCTTAGGTACATAGGCCAAATATTTTCGAAAGTGGACCAGTTGTGGACTAACTTTGGTAAATATTTTCAAAAGTGGACCAGTCGGGTAAATATTTTCCACGGTGGATCAGTTTCGGGAAATTTTTTTTTTTTATATAAAACTTCTTAAAACCCAAAAAAAATATTTGGTCACCGTGGGATTCGAACCAGGCACAGCCGGCCACCACAGTTACCCCACTGACCAAGAAGTCTTTGCGACTTTCTTGTCATAGAGGCAGGCCGAAATTGTCTTATATCAACTCTCGGGTTCTGTACTCATTTAAAATAAAACAAAAAAATATTTTTGGGCTTACTAAGGATCGAACCCAGGCCGAAACAAAGAAGCATCTCATGCTCAGCCACTGGGCCAATTGTATCAACGGGTATAAGATCACTTCGTGGATTTGTATACTAACTTTCTGTTATTCCATTCTACTTATAGAACTCGATTTCCTCAAAATCTTTTGTTAGACTGAAATTTGTTCCTGTAATCTGAGTTTACTTTTTCAACAGTAAATTATAATTTATAAATCATATTTTAGACAATAGTTTATTTCTCCCTATTAATAAGCATGAATTTGTATTTACTCAATTTAATCCAAATAGTACATTAGATCTTTTATGAACAATCAAATGAGTCCCATAGTATCAAATTTCACTTTACCAAAAATGTATTTTCTTATTAAAAAGGAAAACTCAACAATTATCAAAATCTCTAGATTCATGTATACTAGTGCATGGCAATAATAAATTCTTTTCTCATTTATCTACTAACAAGTTGTAATTTAATCTACTAATCATAACATGATTCAGTACTATTCATCACATCCAATAGCATAAATTGTTCTACTTATCATAATCAAAATTTCTATATTATTCATCTATAATTACTAGCATGCATAGTTCTAGAAAATATAGAAAGTAGGAGACACCCACCTTTTGTTTGAAGGTTGAAAACTACAAGTGAATGGCTCCTTCTTGCTCCTAGCTTCACTAGCAACTCCTAGTCCTCTTCTCCTCCTAGCAAGAGCTCCAAGCAAGAGAACCTCCAAGCACAATACCCTTCTTACTCTCTTATTTATTTTATTTTTGTTGTGAAAAAGAATGAGAAATGGGTTGTTATTTATAGGACAATGCTAGGGACTATATTGCAAAATCTCCCACCTAATAACTTCTTATTTTAATTCTCTTTTTAATTCTCACCTCTTCATATTTTTAACTCCTAAAACTCCCATCTTTTTGTCTTCCCACTTCTTAAAAAACTTAACTCTCATAACCCCCTACCTCTTCAACTCACCACCTTTCTAAATCCCTAACTCCTTTCTAACTCCCCAACACCTCTCCCGGATTACCAAAGACACCCGGTCACAGCACACAAATGTGTTGTGCTGCTTCACTCAAGTGGCCCACCTTTCAATTCACCATTTTTACCATTACCCAATATTTCACATGCCCTCAAAACATAACAGCCCACTCCTGAACATGGGCCCCCATCACCACTACACAATCCATTATGAATGACGTTAATACACAACTCCATTTCAACTGGGCTGCCACTTTACATATATAATACTATACATTCTATACTACTATAAACTATATAAACTATACATTCTATACTACTATTCCTTTATTATTTTCACCATACTAACATACAGTCATTCTACTTTATATATATTTTATACTCTTTGAATAATTACGGGGTGTTACACACTCCAAAATTTATTTTGGAAAATAAACACACTCAAATATGTTCGCTTAAAACACGTGTGTTGCACATAAAATATTAAAATACGAAAATTGACTTTATCGATGAAAAATTATTAAATATAATCGAAAATAATATAAGAAAAATATATTTACTAATTTTATGTATTTCATGATGAAATCGCAGCACATAGAGAGCACGTGCATTATACGTGCAGAAAATCGAAAAATGCATTTTAATCAAAACAAGGGGAAAATAAATTTTCGTTTTATAAAATAGATTTAAATACATAAAAATAAATAATTTAAACCTATAGAAAATATTATACGTAGTGGTGGAAACACGTGCATCAAAAATACGTAAAAAGCACGTAAATCCCAGGGATTGAAATATTATATTTTAGTTGACTGAAATCAATACGGAAAATGTATAAATAGTACGAATCCAAAAATATGTAGTAAAACACATTACAAAATATACGTGCGTAACACCCAGGGGCAAAATTGTAATTTTCAATTTTGCGGGGTGTTACAAGCGTGGCTCTTTGGTGCATTCGCTTTTGTAGTGCCCAAGGTCCCCACAATTGAAGCACGGTGCCGGCTGCCGTTTGCCCTTCCTCTGCTTCCTCTTATGGGTTGAAAGGTCCAACTCACGGTTAGTAATGATCCCTTCTCTCTTGTGATTTTTACGGCCCACCTGGACCCACTGCCCCTCGCCTTCCTCAACTCCAGTATCCCTATCACCCGCACTCCCGTCTAGCGTGACCCCATGAGTGGTTCGCTAGATTGGAGCTTTGGGTGCCGGGTGTCTCGGAGGTGGCGGATTGTCGAGTAGACAGGTGGTGAGGTTAAGGTGGTCGTTATGAAGAGTTTGGGGGTAGGGATGTGTGGGCGGAATGGGGTTGGTGTCAGATTTGGAGGGGGGAACTCTTAGGGCAACACTGTTGTATTGGTTCTTAGGATGAGAATGTGGTTGTTGTTGTTTGTGAGAAGTGCTGATGATGGAGTTGTATGGTTTGTCGATGGGATTGGGTGGGAGATGGTGTAACTCAGGACTCTTGGAGATGTACGTTGGTGAAGAATGGCGATGTTTGTGTGAAGGTAGGTTGGGGAGTTTTTGGGTAACACATAAGCTCTGTTATGAGAGTGATACTTGTGATCAGTCGCACTAGCCGTAGCCCTAGCTACCTCTTTGTACTGGTGGTAGAGTGGCTCACTTGGGAAGGATCTCTTACGGGTCACCTGGCCCGAAGGGGGACCCCCTCGTTGGGCCCTCCCCTCGTAGCCTTCCTGGTGTCTTCGATGGTGGCCCTGGCCCCTGGGTGCCTCCTCATGGGAACGGTGATGAACGAGATTCCTCCCCAGTCGACGCTGATGCACACCGTGATGAGCACGCGTCAGGGGAGCGTTCTCTACTGAGTTCTCGACTTCCTCCCTCACCGGAGCGCGAGTCAATAGAGGGGGAACCCGGCGACGTTGCAGCCGGGGTCTTCACTGCGTCAAGGAATGTGATGGGGGGTTGATCCGGCAAGGGTATCTCAGGGATAGCAGCGGCCGAAGAAGTGGGTGGGGCTGTAATCGTAGATTTAGGAGTAGGTGTGGGTGTTTGTGGGTGGCGGACCCGCTCATTGGGCTCGCACCCACTCATCTCAAGGAGAGAAAGCATGTTGTTAGGTTAGACACTAAGAGCTCAGTGCAGTTGCAAAAACAGGGATGGGAGAATTGGGAGGCAGTCAAAGCAGCCTGGTGCCGGCAGAGGTCTAAACACTAGGATTTTGGAAGGAGGGGAGAGAGCTCGCCGGAAGAGATTTAAGAGCAAAGGGGAAGGTTAGGGGAGCCGGAGGAGGGTTCGGTTGGTGTTGGAGTTGGAGGAAGAAGAGAGAGTTGGGAGAGGGAGGTGAGGGAGTTGGTAGGAGCCATATTGTCTTATTTTCCAACTACCAACTATCTTAATCTTTATTACTGGTTTTGTTCTTCCGCTCAATTTCTTGGAGTCTTACATTATCAATTTTTCATGGCAAATGGACATGTCATATCCACACATACATTTCAACCTTGACCGAATCCCAAAGCAGCAAAAGCCCTGAAGAAAAACTTTGCCATAATACCCCACTTTTTGAAAATATTTAGCGCTCTGCCCCACTTCCCAAAACAATTAGCGATATGCCCCTGTTTAGGACATGTCAGCAAGAAATGTTATTGGAAAAAAACGGCATAGGTTATTTCGATGTCGTTCTTCCCAATAATGGCATCTGTTTCAAAAAAAAATTGCATGCCATTATTTGAAATAACGGCATAAGTTGTTTTGTTTTTCGAGAGCTTGTAGTCACCACTTAGTGGAAAAATTGCAAGTATGAAAAACCTTATAACAGATGTCGTTATTTCAAATAACGGCATTCTCAATACTGATGCCGTTATTTGGAATAACTGCATCAGTTATAAATTTTTTTAATAAAAAAGTAAGTTATTATTCATCCTCTCTGACGAATAAGTTTAAAAAAAAAAATTATAACTGATGTCGTTATTCCAAATAACGGCATCAGTTATATATATATATATATATATATATATATATATATATATATATATTACATTTTATTCATTCTCTCTGTTTCCAAACAACGGCAAGAGTGCATATTTATATATAACTGATGCCGTTATCTCCAATAACGGCATCAGTCATTAGAATGCCGTTATTCAGGATAACGGCATTGTTTATAAGTTTTTTTCATACTTAGAACATTTTAAAGTTAGAAGATTCACACTTGTAAGACAAATATACTGATGCCGTTATTCCAAATAACGGCATGCAATTTTTTTCAAACAGATGCCATTATTGGGAAGAACGGCATCGAAATAATCTATGCCGTTTTTCTCAATAACGTTTCTTGCTGACGTGTCCTAAACAAGGGCATATCGCTAATTGTTTTGGAAGTAGAGCAGACCGCTAAATATTTTCAAAAAGTGGGGCAGTACGGCAAAATTTTCAGCCCTGAACTAGTCGTTAATGTCGGCACTCTCATTTTGAGTCAACACACTTAAAACATGCAACCAAAGGTTAATTAGTAATCTACACGTGCGATGCACGTTCTAATTAGTTATTTATTTATTTTATAAAATAAATAATAAGACGTAATCTGGCCTCGAACCTGAAACCTCCATTTACTTATACGTACTCTTTACAAATTATCCCTAGTAGCACAAACTTTTATTTTATAAGTGGTAATTCTATAAATAATTATATTGTAAATAAATTTGAACTTTGAGGGTATCATAATAATTAACAACAGCTGAGTAAATGAACGGTTAATATAACTCTTACTTAATAATAAACTAGTATAATATACGTGTGATGCACGCCTACAAAAAATATAGATAGATAGGAGACGCGATCGATCTGAGTTTTTTTTCGGGAGAGAGGTAGTTTCGGGAGACATGGAGATAAGGGTGGGTTTTTTATTTTTTTTTAAATAATTAATTGGAGTTTAATTAGGTTGGGGTGAGATTAGGATGTGTGGTTTAGAATTAGTTAGGTTAGGGTTATATCTAATTGTGTGGTGTAGATTTAACTGAGAGATTTAGTTAAATTATGGTTAGATCTAATCTAATTGTGTGGTGTAGATTTAATTGAGGTTGAATGCATACAAATCACTGGTTGTCTACAAATGACAACTTTTCATTATAATATTAGAGATTATATATATATATATATATATATATATATATATATATATATATATATATATATATATATATATATATATATATATATATAAGCTAAAGAGTGTTCCAATGTCATTAGCTACTTTGCCCGTGGCCACGTGCCTACGGCACATCTTCAGAACGATACAACATATGAAAGTTCTTGTAAACAGTAAATCAACAATTATGTAGCTGAAGTTTGAATAGTATGACAATAATTAGTTGTAAATAAAAATCCATGTTTCCATTAGTATGTGGTAAAAAATAATTATAAATTGGGATATAAAAGTCCATATTTCTATATATATATGGGTAAAAGAGATATGTGCAACTTACTCATTTAGTAAATGAGCAATTGATTATGTGGCATGTATGTGACACATTGGACAACTAACCCTTTAAGGCTTTTCCAATCACATGTATGCCACATCATCAATTGCTTATTTAATAAATGAGCAAGTTGCTCACGCCCCTTTTTCCCATGTGTATATATATATATATATATATATATATATATATATATATATATATATATATATATATATATATATATATATATATAGAGAGAGAGAGAGAGAGAGAGAGAGAGAGAGAGAGAGAGAGAGAGAGAGAAATAAAGAATTAAATAAATAAATGAGTTGTTTTGGGGGGGATTTGAATTTGAGTTTAGGGGGGAAATGTGTTTTGTGAGGTTAGATCTGGGCCTTTGATTTGGGGGGGGGGGGGGGGGGGGGGGGGATTGAAAGAGAGCCACTTGATAGCTTTCTGTGTTTTATTATATAGATATATGTGTGTGTGCACGCGCGCGGTGTATATTTAATTGAGGTTGAATGCATACAAATCACCAGTTGTCTACAAATGATAACTCTCCCATTATAATATTAGAGATTATATATATATGAAAAATGCTCCATTGAAAACGGGTCTGTTTTCACAGGCCCATGAAAACAACGATTTTGGCCGTTGGATCGGTCTCGATCGTGATCAACGGATCAGATCGAGCCCGCCCATCACCCATCTTACTTAAGTGGCGGAGGGGTAATTTGGGAATTTTGTCCCAAATAACTCTTCGCCTCATTCTCTCTCAAAAAATTGAATGAACCTAGGTCGTTGTTTGAACAACGGCCTGGGCTATAAAATTTCGTTGTTTCAAACAAACTAGGCTATAAAATTTTATAGCCTAGGACGTTGTTGGGACCAACGACCGAGGTTATAAGAGGCCGTTGTTCCAAACAACGACCTAGGTTCATTCAATTTTTTATAACCTATGCCGTTGTTTCAAACAAAGGCCTAGGTTCATACAACCAAAGCGGGTCTGTTTTCGCGGGTCTGTTTTCACGGGTCTGTGAAAACAGACCCATTTTTAATGGAGCATTTCTCTCTCTCTCTCTCTCTCTCTCTCTCTCTCTCTCTCTATATATATATATATATATATATATATATATATATATATATATCAGATAATCCTACTGAGTTTTTTTTGGCAGACAACCATACCCAGTTTTTTTTTGTTGCAAATAACCATACTAAACTTTAATTTCCGTTAGAAGTCCTTAACGACGTTAATTTTTGTATGAAATGACCAAAATAACCCTAATTAATGTCTTTACTATTTAACAAATCTACCCATCTTCTTACATAAAACCAAAACTAAATCCCTTCTTCTTCTTCTTCATACTCCTCCAAATTCCAATATCACAAACCTTAAATCGAAAAAAAACTTCCCCAAAATCCTAGATTGGTTCCCATTCTTTCTCCTATTGCGAGCGACGATGGCTCAATGATACAGACCAACAAGCAAGCAATGGTGGAGAGTGAAGAGACTACAGGTGCGGAGGAAGTGTAGAAGATCAATAAAGATCGGGAGAGAATGAGTGTATCTGTTATTTGAAGTGTATCAGTCAAAAATGTAATAAATGTAAGTGGGAGGGGTTTAGTGCAAAACTGTATCGAAGGGGTATTGCTGGTTGTGAGCCTTTAGATTTGTACAGAATAAGTTGTGACTGTTGGATCTTGGTGGGACCCTTTTTGTAACTGCCTCTACTGCCTAAATGCTGCTTATAAAATACCACAAGATCAGCTATGATCTGGGTGTGATTTCTAGTTCAATTCTTCTTCTCTTCTTGAATAATCTTTCTCTAGCTTTCCATTGCCCAATCTCCTCAACTCAATTTCCTTCTCCACACACAGCCATGGCCAAGAACAGAGGTAGAATCGCATCAATGGTATTAGAGCCAACCGATCTTGCACGAATCTGGAAGACGAAGGAGAGATTCCTCAAGATTCAACCAATGAAGGGGTTCTTGGCTTCGCACCATCCTTGGAGTGGCAACAAAGCCATCAGTTCTTGAACGACAGGGTAGTAGCGGTGGAGAATCAGGTTAAAGAAATTGCAGCTCAAGTTTCTCAGATTCCCTTGATTTTGGTGCAGATGCAGCTGTTAACTCAGTTGATATGGCTAAAAATTGGGTTAAAACGGAACCGTCCAAATTGGGCACGAATCTTGAAGCTCAGGGGTAAAACGATAATTTCACCTACCAACGGGTCTGAAGCGGGTACTGGTTATCTTCCCCGAAGACCCACTTACCCGCAAACGGATCCACCTCAACTGGGTGCGGGTCTCAACCCGCAGCAAACCTGGTCCAGAAGGGATAGAATTAGGGTTTCTGGTTAAATCCTAATCAACGACCCTGATTCATATCTATCCCTTCACTGGGGATTAGGGATTACATTCCTTATCTAACCACAGGGGGATTACATTCCTAATCTGATCCCAGCGGCGCCTATAAATACCCCCCATCCATCTCCATTGAGAGGTAATCAATCTTTTTCCAATTAACGCTCTTTCATAATCACTTCTGGTTACTGACTTGAGCGTCGGAGGGTGCATCGCCGGGATCAACCCCGGTGTCTCGTACTTTTTGCAGGTGAACGGCGGGAGTCAGCGATCAGACTCTGACGGAACAGGTATACAGGTTTGCTATTCAGTTTTCCTAAGAATCCACAAATACTATCTGTTTGCCCCCACACCAAATTTAGCAGCAACAGATTGGCGCAGTCTGTGGGAAACTAACGAATAGCAACCTCCCCTCTTCTCGTTGGTCAGATCCGCTCCGGCCATGCCTCCTAGAAAAGTCAGATCCAGAGGGTCCAACCGAGGACCCAACCCTGATCAGCAGCAAGAAATTCCCATCCAGCCTACCCAACAGCAGGGGAAACTTCCTCCTCCAGCGGAAGATCCGCTCCAACAGGACCTTCCTCCTCCTCCTCCGAATCAGCCACCTCCTAAGGGTCCTAACCCTCAGAAACAACCTCTCCACCAGGACCATGTCTCAATCCACAATGCCTCTTCTGATTCTATGGCTTCCCATAATCCCCGAGCTTCTGACTTCCAACAAAAAGTCCCCAATCGGCAGAAAGATGTGGATCTTTGCCACCGTCTGGATGAGAAGCGGGCCCGAGAGGGAGTCTCCCACCAACAACGTCCGGATGAGCGAAGCCCCCACCGCCGAGACTACAAAAGGTCCCCGATCAAGAGGGAGCGGAGAGAGTCCCCCGAACATCGCAGAAGAAGGCCACACTCCCTCGCAGGTCGGCAACAGCATAGGAACGATGAGGCACCCATCACCCGTGCCGACTTCCAGCAGTTCCAAGCAACCGTTCTACAAGCTCTCAATCTTCGTCCCAACACCCATGCTCCAAAGATTGCCTCTCCTCCTCTGGTCCGAAGTCCTCGCCAGCGGTCTCCAACTCCTCCACAAGCCCCTAGTAACCCCCGCTACATACCAAGTCCTCGCCATTCTAGGAGCTACCGTTGTCGTAGCCCCCGTTCTCCCTCATACGAAGACCAGTCGAGAGCCTTGCCAGATTACCATCGGAGGGATGATGTAGTCTATCGCCGTCTCCATGAGATGGAGAGGCGCTTGGGTCAGTTGGACCGAGAAGAAGAGCTTAGAGGAAGGACCCTTCGTCCTAGCAGACCTCCTTTTTTCCCGAACCATAATGGATGCACCCGTACCAATCGGCTTCAAGCCTCCTCAATTTGAGACCTACTCCGGGGAGACTGACCCCGTCGATCACATCGAGAGCTTCAAGACCCTAATGCTCATCCACCAAGCTTCCGATGCTCTGCTCTGTAAAACCTTCCCCGCAACTCTCAAGGGTCCAGCTCGAGAATGGTACTCTTGTCTCGCCCCTCTTCAATATTCTCCTTCGAGCAATTCGAGACCCTCTTCATCACCCATTTTGTAAGTAGCCGTAGAACTGAGAAGACCAGCATCTCACTACTATACCTCCACCAGAAGAAGGGTGAGAAGTTGAGAGACTATGTGAAGAGGTTCACAGCTGAAGCCAGGTCCATAGCGTCCCTTGACCAGTCGGTCGCTGCAGCAGCATTTTAATCCAATGTACTCAATTCCAACCTCCGCTCCTCCCTCGCCAAGAAGCCCCCACAGAACTTCTCTGACCTTCTCCTCCGAAGTGAGAAGTATATTCGGGCCGAAGAAGCTGAGCACCGCCCCAACCTAGAAGGGTCTTCCTCCGGGTTTAAGAGGAAGGCAACAGAAGAGGAAGGAGCCAAGAAGCTCCAAAAGGATAATGCCGGCCAGCGTCGACCTCCCCCCAGATTCGAGAAATCTACTCCTCTCACCACCAATGTCTCTACCATTCTGATGGAAGTTGAGAAGGAAGGAGTCATACCCCTGCTCCGAGGATGAACACCCCCGCCAAGAAATGGGATAAAGAGAAGTGATGCCGTTATCACCGAGACCACGGCCACGACACAAATGACTGTCAGGCCTTGAAGAATGAGATAGAAGCCCTCATCCAGAAGGGGTAGCTGACCAGATTCGTGAAAAAGGACCGAGCCGACCTTCCTACCCCGCCTCGGGGGGCTAATAAGCGTCCGGAGCGCGATGAAACGCCCGACTTCGAAGAGGAGCGTGTCCTGCACCTCATTCATGGAGGCCCAATGGGGGGCTCCTCAAACTCCTCTCGAAAGGCGTTCATTAGAGAATTCAATTCAGTACGCACCACCCCTCCTCCCAAAGGCCTCGGAGTGCCCGTCACATTCTCAGACGAAGATCTTGAAGGTGTCCGCACCCCTCACTGTGACGCACTTGTCATCAACCTCCACATGGCAAACTTTAAAGTGGAGAGGATCCTAGTGGACAACGGCAGCTCTGTTAACATCCTCTTCCTCGCCGCTTTTAAAGGCCTCAAGCTGTCAAGAGAAAGACTTAAGCGCGCCGGCTACACACTCCATGGGTTCACGGGAGTGCCAGTGACTGTTGAAGGGGTAATCACCCTCGATGTAACCGCTGGCAAAACTCCTACTACCCAAACGGAGTCAATGGATTTTATGGTTGTGGATGTCCCTGCAGCTTACAATGTTATCCTTGGCCAACCCGGCCTAGCAGCTCTAGAAGCCGTTCCTTCAGCGTACCATCTCAAGATGAAGTTTCCTACTCGGGCCGGAGTAGGAGAAGTAAGAGCCAATCAGGAAGCGGCCCGGAAGTGCTATATGACCTCTACCCTCGGTCCAGTCCTCTCCCTATAAACTCTGGAAATCCCCCAAGTTGCTGCCCGGCCGACGTCCGAGCCGGTGGACAAATTGGAGGAAGTGCTCTTCTCTGAGTAGGATCCAACTCGCAAGTTCTTTGTTAGCAAGACCCTCCCGTCCGCCCTATGCTCGGACAATGTACAGTGCATCCGAAGGAACCGAGACCTCTTCGCTTGGTCAGCTGCAGACATGCCCGGAATTTCCGAAGAGCTCTTAGTTCATCACCTCAGTGTTACCCCGGGGTCGAAACCGGTTCAGCAGAAGAGACGCAAGTTTGCCCCCGAGCGCCAGTTAGCTATAAAAGAGGAGGTGGACAAGCTCTTGAAGGCCCGGTTCATACAAGAGGTAAACTATCCTGAGTGGTTGTCAAATGTAGTGATGGTGAAGAAGTCCAATGGGACTTGGAGGATTTGTATTGATTTTACCGACCTCAACAAGGCTTGCCCCAAGGATCCCTTCCCTCTTCCGAGTATTGACACTCTGATCGATGCCACCTCGGGACATGAGCTCCTCAGCTTTATGGACGCCTTCTCAGGCTACAATCAGATCCGGATGTTCCCTACGGATATCCCGAAGACCTCGTTTGTGATCGACCAAGGCCTCTATTGCTACAGAGTCATGTCGTTCGGTTTGAAGAATGCAGGTGCCACATACCAACGCCTCGTCAACAAGGTTTTCCAAGCTCAGATCGACCGTAATATGGAAGTGTACGTTGACGACATGCTCGTAAAAAGCATCCGAGGTCCCGATCATGTAACCGACCTCCAGGAGGCGTTTGATGTTTTGAGAAAGCACAATATGAGACTCAATCCGAACAAGTGTGCGTTCGGCGTCTCGTCAGGGAAGTTCCTCGGCTTCATGGTCAGCCAGCGAGGAATTGAAGCAAATCCTGAAAAAATCAAGGCCATATTAGACATGGCCCCTCCCAAGAATGTTAAGGAAGTTCAGAGGCTAACAGGCCGCCTAGCCGTCATAGGGCGTTTTCTCTCGAAGTCCGGGGAGAAATGCCTCCCCTTCTTCAAGGCCCTCAGGGGGGCTAAAGGTTTTGAATGGGGTCAACAGCAACAGGAGTCCTTCGACCAGCTCAAGGCTTACCTCGTCAATCCTCCTCTCCTCAGCAAACCAATTCCTGGAGAACCCCTCTACCTCTACCTAGCAGCCTCCGAGAAAACCCTCAGTGTCGTTCTGGTAAGGGAAGAAGACCGGGCTCAAAAGACCATCTACTATGTAAGCAAGGTACTTCGGGATGCCGAGCTCCACTATCCGAGAATAGAAAAGATGGCTTATGCCCTGGTGATGGCTGTGAGAAAGCTTCGCCCGTATTTTCAGTCCCATTCGGTGGTCGTTCTGACTGACCAACCGCTGAAGCAAGTGCTCCACAAGCCGAAGACCTCCGGTCATCTTAGGAAGTGGTCTATCGAGCTGAGCCAGCACGATATAACTTATCAGCCTCGGACCGCGATCAAGGCTTAGGCCTTAGCGGAATTCATAGTTGAAAGTACCATCCCCGGGTCCAGTCAAGCGATGAAGGGGCCGCCTATCTGGTCGGTTTATGTGGACGGATCCTCCTGCAATGAGGGAAGCGGAGCAAGAGTCATTCTGGCAGGCCCAGATGACTTCATCCTCCAATACTCCCTCCGTATAAACTTCAAGGCCTCGAACAACGAAGCAGAATACGAGGCACTCATAGCCGGCCTTGGAATGGCCTGAAACGCAGGGGCGCAGCGCCTCCAGATCTTCAGCGACTCTCAGTTAGTCTTGAATCAAGTTCTCGGCGAGTATGAAGCACGTGATGACAGGATGGTCAAATACTTAGCCAAGGTCAGGAGCCTCATGGCACTGTTTGAAGAAGCCCTCATCCAAAGAATACCCCAAGAAGAAAATGCTCAGGCCGATGCCCTCTCCAAACTAGCCTCTTCCTCCCTTCATGGTCTCGAGCAGACCGTCCTGATAGAGGTCCTTCTGAAGCCGAGTATAGAGGACGAAACCCCCGACCCCATGGAGGCACTACCTGTCCTGCTCGAAGACAACTGGATGAAACCCCTCGTCGAGTTCTTAAGGGATGGACTCCTCCCCGAGGATCCCAAGGAAGCTCGAAAAGTGAGAACCCGAGCCGAGCGATACACACTAATCGGATGTGTCCTATATAAACGCTCCTTCACACAGGTGGACGGCCGGCCTTACCTGAGATGCCTCTCCCCCGGACAAGCCGACTACGCCCTGCAAGAACTTCATGAGGGCATCGGCGGGGCACATTCGGGGTCCAGAGCTCTAGCGCGCAAAGTGTTGAATTACGGATATTTCTGGCCCACTCTCCTCCGAGACGCCGAACGGCATGTTCGGCAATGCAGCTCCTGTCATAAGTACTCCGACATTCGATGCCTCCCCCAAGCTCCACTCACTTCCCTATCAAGTCCAATCCCCTTTGCTATGTGGGGGATGGATTTACTAGGGCCATTTTCCCCAGCTCCTGGTCAGTTCAAATTCTTAGTCATGGCGATCGACTACTTCTCGAAATGGATAGAAGCCGAGCCCTTGGCCACGATCACCGAGAATAAGGTTGTTCAGTTCTTTTGGAAGAGCGTGATCTGTCGATTCAGCGTCCCTAGGGTCCTGATAACCGACAACGGAACACAGTTCACCGAGGCTGCCTTCCGAGCCCTATGCGAAGACCTTGCCATCCAACACCGGTTCTCCTCCGTTTCTCATCCACAGTCGAATGGCTAAGCAGAAAATGCTAACCGACAGATCCTCTCCGGCATTAAGAAGAGGTTAGATCAGTGTTCCAATGGCTTATGGGTCGATCAGCTTCCCAACGTGCTGTGGAACTACCGCACCACCAAACGGACCCCCACAGGAGAGAGCCCATTTAATCTCACCTATGGGTCCGAAGCCATCATCCCCCAGAAGTCGGAATACCCTCTCCTCGTCTGATAGCTTATGAGGAAGAGCAAAACGCCAGAGATCTCCGAGCAAGTTTAGACCTGATAGATGAGATCCGAGAAAGAGCTGCCATTCGTCAACAAAGCTACCGAAGAAGGATCGAGTTGGCATACAACAAGAAAGTTCGCCCTACGGACCTCAAAGAAGGGGACCTGGTCCTCAGAAAATTGGCCATCTCATTCCCAGGACAGAAGAGCAAATTAGCCCCAAATTGGGAGGGACCTTACAGGATCGCCATAGTAGTCCGCCCCGGCACATACAGACGAGAAGATCTCGAAGGCAGGGAGATCCCCAGGACTTGTAATGCCGACCATCTCTTAAAATACCAAGAGAGAGCACCAACGCCTCTCTAAGTATTTCGAGATGTCGAACCGTTCCTCTCCTATCACTTGTAATAATTTTCTTTTATTTTCCTCTTGTAATAACGGCTCGCAACTTTAGAAGCAGCCAGCTTAGTCATCAATAAAGAGTTTTTCATGTAAAGATTGCGTACATCTCTCTGCCTTTACTCTTCGCTATACCGATGGTTCGGAGTCCAACACTCGGCTCGACCCTACTTCGCAAGTTCGCTCGTAAGCGAGCTAGAAGTAGGTCGCCGTTCGGAACTGCTCCCACAACCGTTGAACAACTATACAGATGGTTCGGAATCCAACACTCGGCTCGACCCTACTTCGCAAGTTCGCTCGTAAGCAAGCTAGAAGTAGGCCGCCGTTCGGAACTGCTCCCACAACCGTTGAACAACTATACCGATGGTTCGGAGTCCAACACTCGGCTCGACCCTACTTCGCAAGTTCGCTCGTAAGCGAGCTAGAAGTAGGTCGCCGTTCGGAACTGCTCCCACAACCGTTGAACAAATATACGATGGTTCGGAGTCCAACACTCGGCTCGACCCTACTTCGCAAGTTCGCTCGTAAGCGAGCTAGAAGTAGGTCGCCGTTCGGAACTGCTCCCACAACCGTTGAACAACTATACCGATGGTTCAGAGTCCAACACTCGGCTCGACCCTACTTCGCAAGTTCGCTTATAAGCGAGCTACAAGTAGGTCACCGTTCAGAACTGCTCCCACAACCGTTGAACAACTATACCGATGGTTCGGAGTCCAACACGCGGCTCGACCCTACTTCGCAAGCTCGCTCCTCGGCGAGCTAGAAGTAGGTCACCATTCGGAACTGCTCCCACAACCGTCGTGCAACTCTAACGGTGGTTCGGAGTCCAGAGTTCGGCTCGACTGCTCAACCCGTACACCCCGAGCCAAGCGGACGAGGAACCGACCCTCGTATATGGAGAAAAATTCCGCCGAACCAATTTCACCGTTGGATCATCTCAAAAATGCGTACTAGAATGTGATGAACAGATCTGATCGTGCCACGTGTCCACAAAATGACAAGATAGCATTTTCTTGGGACTCGTGCCACCCACCTCGTGATGCGTATTGCGATCAAGATCGACCGACTAGATTGTGCCACGTAGACTGAGTCAGAAGGCCGAGCTGTCACACCTCGGAAACGCAAAATCGCCTCGGTATATTCCGAGCAACAAAACTCAAGTCCCACAGCTGAAACACTCGAAGAAGATAACTATGGGTCCTTATGGTTCGAGTAGGGCAACTACGGCACAACGATGAACAAAAACAACTTCGATTTTATTAAAACACTTGGTAAATTTACAAGGCAGGCAGTTACAGCAAGAAAGCAACTAAATAAATTTACAAGGCATGTTATTACAACAACATCGTCTAAGCAAGAAGCGAACGGCCGACGCAACTCGTTCAGTGCCTCCTTGGGACGGGGACGTTTCGATTAAGAGACAATCGGGGTTTCCGCCTTTTTATCTCCGAGCTCGTCTCTAGGCCGACAAACTGCGATGCCACCTCGCCACTAATCCTAACGGTGGCTCCGACCGAGGCTCCACTCAAGCTAACAGCTACTCCGCTTTGTGCGTCGGCTGCTGTCTGACCAATAACTTGGCCGCGAGTCGCTAGCTCGTAAAAGGTGATCCCCCGTTCTCTCTCCTCGCGAGTGCAAGAAGTGCTGCGGACATTAGCCCTCACAGGCTGAGGCTTCAGCCGAGCCACCTCCTCCTCGAGCTCGACGATCCTATCCTTTAGAGTGTCGTCCTTAACCATTATCTTGAACCGAGGTAGTTTTGCCGAACCGGGGTACTCAGCGCTGTCGGATATAATACGACGTAAGTTAGTCACCTCAATGCTCTTGTCAACCGTGACCCTCTGCAGCTGTTCGACCCTCTTCCCAAGCTCATCTCGCTCGGCCAGCACCGAAGCAAGCTCTGCCTCTTTCGCCGATAGCTCCTCCTCGACTATCCGGAGATGGTGCACCTCGGCCAGAAGCTCGCTGTTCTTCTTCTCCACGTTGAACATCAACCTCCCGGTGAGCTCGATTTCACCTATGAGACGAGCCTCGCGAGATTGCTTAAACAGCTCGGCGCGATGCCGAGCTGCTGCGGTATTTGGGGGGTGTTCGAGGATCTGAAATACAAGAACATCGCAATTGGAAAACTATACACCGACCCAAACACTTGGACGAATTTGAAGTAAAATTTTCATTCATAAAAAGGAGCGGTGGCAAGTCCGCAAAAAGGCGTTACATTTTTGAAAAAAAAAACAAAGACTACAAAACGACGAGAAGATCAGGGGTCCACCTGCGTCACCGGTTCAATCACAGGCGCTTCGTCAGATGGCCCCTCATCTCTCACCCCGATCTGGGGGTTGGCCATATCCACCTCGGCATTCACCTCGTCATCGCCGTCGCCCTCACCTTCCTCCTCTTCGCCTTCTTCCTCCTCGCCTTCCTCCTCCTCGCCGTCTGATGCAGACCCGGGCCACAGCCTGTAGCCGACCCGCTCGAAGCCAGGGACGCGGTCCAGAACATGGTCGAGCGCCCTCTGGTAGGACTTCTCCATGTTCGAGGCCATGTGCTTCTTCGCCTTGGCCTCGACCTCGGCTTTGATCTTCGTTGCCAAGGCCTCCTTCTCTGCCTTCACCTCGTCCAGTGCCTTCGCTGTCATCGCCAGCTCCTCGGCAGCCTTGGCGGCTTTGGCGGACTCCTCAGTGAGCCGCCCCCTTACTCACTCCAGGTCGGCCATAAGATCGGCAACCTAGACCTCCAGGCGATCGGCTCGCCTCTGCTCAGCCTCGAGTTGCCGAACCGCCTTCACTTTGTCCGCCCTGTCCTTATCACTGGCGGCCTTCAGCTCCTTCTCCTGCTCGGCGAACGCTTCGAGGATATGGTTAAAGTGGCAGGTGGCCTGCCAAAATGAAAAGATAGTGAGAACAAAGTAACAGCCGAACGGTGAACTTGAAAAAGAAAATTCTCAGAAAACGTAAGACACTTACCGATACGAACGACCGAGCGACCTCATAAGTATCGTCGCCGACTGTCCCTGCCGCCAGCGCGGCTCGATCCTTCGGGGTCGCCAAGTGTTTGACGACTTGCATCGACATCTGCGAGTTCCCGAGGAATCCATCGTGATTCTTAACTCGCCAGTTCGGAACGAACAGCTGCTTGTGCTGCTCGGTCAAGATCACCTCGGCATGAACAGTCAACGGCGGAGCCTCAAGTGACAATGCAGCCGAGACGTCGAATGCCTCACTGACTGGGGTGGAGGTAACAGGAACCGAGGGCTCATCCACAGCAAGCACCGTCGGCGAAGGGACCTCATGAGGAGGAGGTGGAGTAACCGCCGAAGCAACTTTGGGAGGCCGACCTATCGAGGTGGTCGTGCTCGGCCTCTTCCTCTTCCTTCCATCGGCCACCTTACCCCTCTTGTTCATCATGGCCATAAAATCCATCTTCGGCGCTTCTGTACCAAACAACAAACAAATCAAGAGTTAGCGAAACGAGCTAAAGACTTAGAGAAAAATAATAACACACGAGATGTCAGGAGCGTACTTGGGTCGATCGGACTAAGGCCTGATCCGTACAGCACCTCCTCGGTCATATCCCTCCAACTCAACATCGGGAAGGGCCACTATCTTCCTCGCCACTTCCTCCTCGGCCTCGGTCAGTTCCGGGTCGATCCTCGTGAACTTTGGCACCTCTGGCTTCCACCGGCTCGGAATTTGCAGCATCGATGGCTCCCTCAATATGAAGAACTTCTCCTTCCACCCTTTGATCGAATTCGGGTTTTCTATGATCTGAACGCCTTTCCTCGGCGCCAAGTAGTATCGATGCTCGGTCTTGTGCATCGGTTTATCCGATACATGCTTCGGAAGACCGTCAGATCTGGCTCGACCTCGGCGTTGCGGCACTGGAGCAGGAAGGCGTTCACATGACACCACGTGTTCGGCATGAATTGGGTCGGCGCGAGGCAGTACCATCCAAGGACCACACGAATGAAGGGATGCAGTGGGAAGCGCAGTCTGGCGTTCAGAGAGTCGTAGTCGAACATGCACATGTCCGACGACGACAGCTTCGAGTTCGCTCGCATCCCAGGGCCGGGGAGAATTAACTTGTACTCCGGAGGGATGGCAAACCCTTTTCTGATCCGAAGTAGGTCCCTCTCGGATAGCACCGATCCAATTTTGTCCGCCTCGGTGGTCAAAACCGGATTGTTCTCTTCGTATACTTCCGACTGACCGAAGACCGCCTTTTTCAAGAGGTCGCCCTCATACTGCCTGACCCCAGCGTGCCCGGAAAGTACACAAGGGTACCGGCCTGACTCGGGGGCTTGCCTCGGATTCTCCACGATCACCTCGACCACAGGAGATTGTGCCGCTACCCTCCTCTTCTTCTTCTCCTTCCTCGCTTCGGCAACAGACGGTTCGGCTACTTGCTTCCCCTTCCTTCGGATCTCCATCTGCCTCCTCTCCTCGGCACCACATCGCCCGAGGACGAGGCCTCACTCCCCGAGTTAACCCTTGACATCTCTAGAAAAAAGACTAAGACAAGTAAACTGACCTTGAAGTGACGTTCACGGTCGGAATAAGATCGCCGGAAATCGCCTGGCCCACGCGACAGCTAGCATCACCACCTTGGAGCAAAGATCGCCGCTAGCAGAGAGCGTAGAGAGTGAAAGTAAAAATTTGGAGTAAAAAGTGAAATGAACTTGGGGGTGGGGGAGTGAGAGCTTATAACCCTTGTATGATGTTGGGCCTCCTAGGGAATCTAAAAAGCCCACTAAGAAGCCAAAGTGCCAAGCAGAGAGTTGCGACGTTTCGAAAGCAACGATGCTTCAAATCCAAGATGCTTCAAAACGTCTAACTCCATGCCTCGGCTATTGGCACCGAGCTTCTGAACCGAGGAGACGAGGAACCGACCCTCGTATATGGAGAAAAATCCTTCCGATGACAAATCACCGTCGGATCTCTCCAAAATTCGTGTCAAGACACGATGGACGGCTCAGATCGCGCCACGCCCACAAAATGACAAAATAACATTTTCTCGTGATCTGAACCCAGTCCTCGTGATCCACGCAATGATGGATGCTCCAGATCTGACCACGTGTACCTTCCGAGCTGCCTGCCATCAGTATGCCTGGCCGAGCTACCGAACAGCCTGGCCAAGTAGCCGAGCCGAGGACGATGGCGCTTCAAATCCAAGATGCATTAAAACGTCTAACTCCATGCCTCGGCCGACAACACCGAGCTTCCGAACCGTGGAGACGAGGAACCGACCCTCGTATATGGAGAAAAATTCTTTCGAGGACAAATCACCGTCGGATCTCTCCAAATTTCGTGTCAAGACACGATGGACGGTTCAGATTGCGCCACGCCCACAAAATGACAAAATAACGTTTTCTCGTGATCTGAACCCAGTCCTCATGATCCACGCAATGATGGACGCTCCAGATCTGGCCACGTGTACCTTCCGAGCTGCCTGCCATCGGTCTGCCTGGCCGAGCTACCTGAACAGCCTGGCCAAGCAGCCGAGCTGAGGACGACGACGCTTCAAATCCAAGATGCTTCAAAACGTCAAACTCCATACCTCGGCCGACAACACCGAGCTTCTGAACCGAGCGGATGAGGAACCGACCCTCGTATATGGAGAAAAGACCCGCCGACCCTCCTCGGCCGTTGGATCTTGTCAAAAAGCACGCTCGTCATGATGGACGGCTCAGATCTTGCCAATGTCCACTAAACGACAAGATAGCGTTGTCTGGGGATCCACGCTGAGATGGACGCTCAAGATCACGCCACGTAGTTCGGCTGATTCCGAGCCATGCGCCGACCTGCCGAGCCGAGGGGACGAGGAACCGACCCTCGTATATGGAGAAAAGACCCGCCGACCCTCCTCAGCCGTTGGATCTTGTCAAAAAGCGTGCTCGTCATGATGGACGGCTCAGATCTTGCCAACGTCCACTAAACGACAAGATAGCGTTTTCTGGGGATCCACGCTGAGATGGACGCTCAGGATCACGCCACGTAGTTCGGCTGATTCCGAGCCATGCGCCAACCTGCCGAGCCGAGGGGACGAGGAACCGACCCTCGTATATGGAGAAAAGACCCGCCGACCCTCCTCAGCCGTTGGATCATGTCAAAAAGCCCGCTCATCATGATGGACGGCTCAGATCTTGCCAACGTCCACTAAACGACAAGATAGAGTTTTCTGGGGATCCACACTGAGATGGACGCTCAGGATCACGCCACGTAGTTCGGCTGCTTCCGAGCTAGACGCCGAGCTGCCGAGTCGAGCGGCCGAGGAACCAACCCTCGTATATGAAGAAACTATCTGCCGAGGAATATGGATGTCTGATCACCCAGAAAATCGCGCTCGGTGCTGATCAAGGGCCCAGATTGCGCCACGCCATAAATCGGTATTAAAAATTAGTTTTTATTTATTTAAATCATTTTATTTACTTAAAAATTGCAAAAAAATAACTAAAAATTCGGGAAAATTAACTAAAAATTCTAGAAAATAATTACAAATTCAGGGGAACGTTTTTGAGCCCCTGAACGAGCAATCATTACCTAGAATGTGTCGTTAAGACCCCTGAACGACTAGTTAACACATCGCAAGATTAAATAAATAATCCGAAAAAATAGATAGGAACCACCAAATATCCAGAGAAGCTTAAGGACAGCTTACGGCTTGAAGAATCACCTCACTACCCCCTTCGAGACTCAAAACCCTCCATTTAGACTCCGATACAACTCCACTAGCCATTAAAACAGCTAAACTACTCCTCAAAGGCTGATCAAACTCAGTCTTTAGGAGTTGGGGGCTCGTGATATGGCTAAAAATGGGGTTAAATCGGAACCGTCCAAATTGGGCACGAATCTTGAAGCTCAGGGGTAAAACGGTAATTTCACCTACCAACGGGTCTAAAGCGGGTACTGGTTATCTTCCCCGAAGACCCACTTACCCGCAAACGGATCCACCTCAACTGGGTGCGGGTCTCAACCCGCAGCAAACCCGGTCCAGAAGGGATAGAATTAGGGTTTCTGGTTAAATCCTAATCAACGAGCCTGATTCATATCTATCCCTTCACTGGGGATTAGGGATTACATTCCTTATCTAACCACAGGGGGATTACATTCCTAATCTGATCCCAGCGGCGCCTATAAATACCCCCCATCCATCTCCATTGAGAGGTAATCAATCTTTTTCCAATTAACGCTCTTTCATAATCACTTCTGGTTACTGACTTGAGCGTCGGAGGGTGCGTCGTCGGGATCAACCCCGGTGTCTCGCACTTTTTGCAGGTGAACGGCAGGGAGTCAGCTGTCAGACTCCGACGGAACAGGTATACAGGTTTGCTATTCAGTTTTCCTAAGAATCCACAAATACTATCTGTTTGCCCCCACACCAAATTTAGCGGCAACATCAGCGAATGGGGAAGACTCGATCAAACCAAGAATCGTCAGAAGCCCCACCATCGAAACCTAACGGTAAGCAGAATCTCAACCCTGAGTTTGATGGAGGTGGGAACTTTCTACGTAAAGATAGGGATATAGAGATTCTTGGTGGAAGGAACTTAATTGGGGGAATTTTTTTTTCTCAAAACCTCCAAAAATGGATGTTCACCCGTTCTCAGGAACTGGATGTTCTTAATTGGATTTTTCAAATCGAGCATTATTTTGAGATGTATAAGATCCAAGGGGATGAGAAGGTGAGAGTCGCATTTTTCTTCCTCAAAGATGACGCTATTCAATGGTGTCGATGGTTCCTTAAAAATAATGAGGGTATAGTAACTTGGAAGGAGTTCAAATAAGGAATTTGCAATAGATTTGCGCTAGGCATTTATGAGGATGCAGTGAAGTCTTCGTGCAGGTTAGATCAAACATCGACAGTACTTGATTACCAGGTGAAATTTGAGAAACTTCAGTGCTTAGTTGAAGGGGTCAGTGAATCTTTCTTAGTGCAACAATTCGTGAGTGGGCTCAAAGAAGAATTGCAACATGATGTTGCCATGGCTGAGCCGCAATCCCTTAGTGAAGCCTTCAAGGCTGCGTTAAGATTTGAGAAGAAGTCCAATTCACTTAAACTATTCTATAAGACACCCTATAGATCAAATTTCAAAGGATCTAATTATGGTTATAATCCTTTACCTTATCATACACAGTCAACTACCCAAACATCATTGAGTAATCAACCAGTGAGACTCTCTAGCAATGTTAACTCCAATAACTCAGAGAAACCTATTTTGAAGAAACTCACACCTAATGAGGTGTGGGAAAGAAGAAAGAAAGGGCTGTGCTTTCACTGTGATGAGAAATATCTGCCAGGACATTTGTGCAAAACAAAGACTTATATGTGTATAGATGGAGAATGGGACATGTTCACTCTGCAGAGTGAAGAAGAGTTAAATCAGCTGCTGATAGAGGACGAGGAAAGAAAGTTAGAGAAGAGTACTGGCAATCACCATCTCCTCAAGGTTGGATCAGGGGTCAACAATGAATGTTTAATTCTTAAGGCTCAACTAAAGGAAGTGGATGTTCATATTCTAGTAGATAGTGGTGCTACTCACAACTATATAGACCCGTTCATATTGGAGAGAGCTGGTTTGCCACTTTCCATTAAACAAGCTTTCAATGTGAGGGTTGCGGGTGGTAAGAAGGTGGAAGGAAGTGGGTTGTGTTCTAATGTGAAAATCAGTTGCCAAGGGTATGATTTTATTGATGATTTCTTGGTGTTTCCTATTGGGGGCCATGATGTAGTTCTAGGAGCTAGGTGGATGAAGCAGGTGGCTGAGGTCACAGTTAACTTAGTCCACAAACAGCTGAAATTTCACCATAAAGGAACTAACTGGGTATTACAAGGATTGCATCCAAACTCTACGCAATTGCTATCAGATAAAGAGGCCAATAAAATTGCTCTCAAGACACATAGGGGGTTTGTTTTGTATCTTATGTCAGCTGATGAAAAACAAAGCACCTTAATTCTTGAAGATCCAAATCTGCAGCAATTATTGAGTGAGTTTCAAGTCTTATTTGAAGAACCAAAGAACTTACCACCTGCAAGGGCCTATGATCATCAAATACCACTCGAAAAAAGGAGACAAACCTGTGTGCATCAGACCATATAGGCATTCGTTTGAGCAAAAGAATGCAATCGAAGAGATTATTGAAGATATGCCGAAACAAGGTATTATCAGGCCAAGTAATAGCAGTTATAGTTCTCCAGTGGTACTTGTGAAGAAGCATGATGGTTCTTGGAGATTTTGCGTCGACTATAGGTCACTCAATCAGCAGACAATCAAGGATAAATACCTTATTCCAATTATTGATGATCTACTTGATGAGTTGCATGGGTCTCAATTCTTTTCCAAGCTAGATTTAAGATCTGGTTACCATCAAATTAGAATGCACACTGGTGACATAGCGAAAACTGCATTTAGAACTCATAGTGGACACTATGAATTTCTAGTAATTCCCTTTGGGTTGAGTAATGCACCATCGACCTTCCAATCTCTTATGAATGACATTTTCAGACCACTCTTAAGGAACATTCTAATGTTCAGTAACTCTTGGCAAGAGCATATGGTGCATCTGAGGGAAACCTTTCTCATCCTGCAAAAGAACCAACTTTTTGTGAAAAAGTCTAAATGCACATTTGGGCAAAGAGAAGTAGAGTACTTGGGTCATATTGTATCTCGCTCTGGCATTGCAATGGATGAAAAGAAAGTATCTGCGGTTAAAGAGTGGCCAATTCCACAATCTGTTAAAGCTTTGAGGGGTTTTCTTGGTCTCACAGGATATTACCGAAAGTTTGTTAGGAATTATGGTTCAATCGCTTCTCCATTAACTGAATTGACTAAGAAGGATAGCTTTAGTTGGAATGAGAGAGCTGCAGCAGCTTTTGAGCGATTGAAAGAGGCTCTGATTATAGCACCAGTTCTCCGGCTACCTGATTTTAATGAAACTTTTGTTGTGGAATGTAATGCTTGTAAAGAGGGTATAGGAACAGTTCTTTTGCAAAACAAACACCCTATAGCATATATTAGCCAAGCAATTAAGGGAAAGTGTTTGTATTGGTCAGCCTATGAGAAGGAAATGCTCGCGAATCCTAAATTCTTCTTCAGGTGATTGTGTTGTTTCTTCACTACCACTCTCATCAAATTTCCTCTTTCTATGGACGACACGCTTCTTTACGAAAATAGCTTCAACTTCCAGTTTCTCTGCAACTATTTTAGCTTCAGTCATAGCCTCCATAAAACTAGTTTCTCTGTACTCTTCAAAAAATGCAATGAGCCCTTTTAATTGAAGTATAGCAACATCAATATGCATGTCTTCCTTTTGCAAGTATTTACTGACAAAATTAACAGTAAATAATATATTGTGCCAAATAATCATATCCAGTAAAAACTCCCAATTCTCCATCTCATTCGTTGCTAAGGAACCAGCTTCACTCTTGATCTTGGGATCTGTATCACTGTTTGCCAATTCAATTAATGCATCTCTTATCTCCACGGGTTGAAATCTTATTGCTCTAACACTTTCAACACGGCTTTTCCAACGAGTTTGTGATAATGTCTTAAGCGTGAGATTTGACACATGTCTTTTCAAAATATCACATCGCTTTGTAGAAGATGAAAACAACGTATACAAACATTGTACAACTCCAAAGAAAGACACAACTTTGATACAACAGTTGGTCATATCACAAATTGCAAAATTAAAACCGTGACAACCACAGGGCGTGTAAAAAACTCTAGGATTAACAGTAATTAACATGTTTTGCACACCTTTGTTCTTCTCCTTCATATTGGAACCGTTGTCATAACCCTGTCCTCTAACATTAAAAATATAAAGCCCAAGAACCATCAGAACATCTTCAAGCACTTTAAAAAGTCCCAACCCGGATGTATCATCTACAACTAAAAATTCTAAAAAAAAATCTTCCACCATTATCGGACTTTTTGAAACATCAACACACCATATGACCAGAAACATCTGTTCCTCATGACTTGCATCTAGAGTACAATATTATATTACTGAATAATACTTTGCTTCTTTGATTGTTTTAATGATTGCACCTTTTACCCCACTTGTCAACAATTCTATCAATTTATTTTGGATTTTGTGGCTAAGATAATGCTTACGAGATTCACCACTTTGGAATTTCCTAATGTGTTCTTTCATGATGGGATCAAATTCGGTAATCATTTCAATCATGCTTAAGAAATTACCATTATTCTCTTAATAAATCTTCTCATTGTCACAACGAAATACCAATACATTTTTAGCTAATGTTTTAATTACAGCAATAATTCTTAATAAAGCATGTCTCCAATGTTCTTTTTCCTTTATAATTAGTAGTTCCACACATTTGTCAATAACTTCACGTTTTTGCAATCTCGTCTCCAATTCAAGTCAACTTGTCATGCAATTAATGTGGTCCCACTCTCTTCATGGCTTTGAAGTCTATGACTAATATTATGCCACTATTTAAACCCTTCACTTGATAATTGATTATTGTTCCCTTCTTTCTTGAACAATTTATAACAAAAACAAAACACTTTATCCAAACCAGTTGAATAAACAAGCCATCTTCTATCATACTTTTCCCCATTTAACAACAATCGAATGTAGTGTACACAAGAAAAATGTCGACCTTCGTCATCTTTAGGAAAATCAATAGCAACTCTAATGGGCCATCTTTCAACTAATAAATCCCGAACTTTTTGATCAATAATCTTCCAATTCATTGGATCATACATATTTATAGGCCTACATTCTTCATTTTGATTTGGTTCTGCATTTTCATCACCCACATTCAAATTAACATTGTCACTTAACTCTTGAACCGGTTCTTTATTTTCAACACCCACATTCAACTATTGATATTCTTGAACTTTTTCTTCATTAACTTTACCACTTGAGATTGGTTTGTTGGTAAGAAATTTGTCAAATGCCCCAACTTGAGATTGTATAAATTTATCTTCTTCTCGTTTCTTCTTTCTTTTTAACGTGCCATACACATATTTACGAGGCATGATAAAACTGGAAAAAGAAATAAAATTTTGAATTAAGCCTAACATACCAATTTTCAACTTAATTAAGCAACTATTCAACTTAATTAACATAATTAACATAATTAACATAAAATTAAGCCACTCAATAACTCAATAATCTATTCAGCTTTATTAACATAAAATTGAACTTAAGATGATTAAAAAACCTAACATTCAACTAATGTTAAGCTAACACTCCACCTAACATTCAACTAAAATTGAATGTAGAAACTTACATTCAACCTAACATTCAACTAAAATTAACAATTTAACATTCAACCTAACTAAATAAATGAAATTAAATAAATATTTAAGTGATTCTTAAGATGGTACTTACAGAGAGAGAGAACCAGAGGACGACGATGGACGACGATGACAATTTCACGATCGACGATGATTTCACGAGCGAGTTAAGTGATGACGAGAACCAGAGGACGACGAAGACGCCATTAGGGTTTCGTTCGGGACAGGGTTGGGACGAGAACCAGAGGACGATGACGACGCCGTTAGCCGTTAGGATTTCGATGTTTCGTTCGGGACTTAGGGTTAGAATTTTAGGGAAAAGAAGGAACATGTGGGAGTAGGGCTTTCGGGTTGGGATTTTGGGGAAAAGAAGGAACAGGTTGGGGTTGGGTTAAAATAGAGTTTGGGTAATCAGGTTCGGGTTGTAAATGAAAATGAATGTGGGTTGTTAAATTGAATGTGGGTTTTTTAATTGAATGTGGGTTTCGGGTTATATACTCATTTAAATGTGGATTTGTTTTACATCACCCAAATTTAAAACCTCAAATTCAATCAAGCCTTCCAACATAAATCCAAATATTTTTTTAAAAAAAATTTAAAGGATCAAATTATTATTTTAGGGGCCCCTAATAACATTTTTTACGTGCAAAATACGTGTCTATATTTACAAGAAAAGTTCAAATTTGGGGGCTCCTAAAATTGCGAAATCTCCGAGGGCCTAAGGCGGCTGCCTTACCCACCTCTAGGTTAGGGCCGACCCTGCCTCAGTATTAGAGCTGGTATGGGGTCCTATCGGGTCGGGTCCTCCACTAGGTCGTGGCACAACTTAAAAATCTGAAGTTTTAGATTGGGTGAAAAGCCTTTGTTAATGGTAAGGAATTTATGTATGACGCATGGCAATGCAGCTATGTGCAAATAAAGCCTTTTTGTAAGAATGTCCAGATTGTGTTCATTCTTTTCTGGTGTAGTTTAAGTATGTACGAATGGAGAAACCATCTATGTTTGACAATAGACGGACTAGTAATAAGATGATTTGTTTTAGCAGATTATGCAATATTTACCCTAAAAAAAATTCCGCCATGTTATTATATAAAAAAAGTCTGTTAAACAGCTCGAAAAGAAAGGGCAGAAACACATATTCCCTCGGGAACGGCGGAGACGTCGCCAGTGCTATGGGCTTTGGCTTATGTAGATCAAAAATGATGAATGGGATTGTGGCGCTCCACTCGCCGCCAATGGAATCCAGTCTTTAAAGATGCAGTTAATCAATATCTGGTATTTTATGTGTAAGAATTCTAAGTCGGTCTACTGCAGTTCTGCATTGGCCAATATGTCAAAATAATGATCAGGATAGCAGACGCAAAGCTATTGAACTTGGGTATGTATGCTCTTTTGTCGAAATGGAATGACCTTCCTTTTTCTTTTGATTTCTCAAGACTTTAGTAGGACCTGAAAAGGAGAAGGTTTTATCTTTCCAACCAGCTATGCGCTTCCTAACCTTCTCCAATAAGACTTTATTGTAGCATCTTATAGGAATTTGCTAACTACCAATGAAGATAGCCAGATCTTTCATGGGTAATTTCCCTTCGCCAATGCCCAATCCTCTAGTAACCTCTTATGCTGATCATTTCCGTTGGAGTGAAAGACTTGTTTGATCCATAAGGAACTCCTTCGTTATTGGAATTACAACATGTCAACATCTTTTTGCCATCTCTGCATCTTCTTTGCTGTACTCATGTGATGACTTTATCCGACATTTGTTGATTTTCATTTTCTCTAATTCCGTGTAAATATGCACCTCCTAGCAAGTTGCATATAGTTTATCCCTTGCAATTGATGTCAAAACAAGTTGATGGAAGGTTGTGGTGTATGATGCTCAACTATTTTTACGAAAGAAATGTATTTCTCAAAAGCCAAAGTTGCCTACAGTATTATAGTTTCTTCTTGGAAGATTTTGATGTCAGTGCAAATTTCTGCGAAATTTCTAAATTGCAAATTGATATGTTAGATTTTGCTTATAGTAAACAACTTCTTTGGATGTAGAGTTGGATGTAGGATGTAGGATAAGAGTCCATAATGATTGATTACATGACATATTTCAGAGCGTATTGAATTACATTTGTGGTAAATTTCGATTGCATATTCTGCATTTTAGTAAAGGTTTGCTACTTAAATGTCTAATATAATTCTGCTAGATTTTGGGGCAGTTCAATATCTCGCTTTCCAATAAAATTTAAGAATGCGATAATATTGGCTTGGTTTTAAGAACCTATAATTCTTACATATTTCTTTCAAAAATGTTGCTAGTGTTGATATTCCTATTTGCATCTTGCAATTCTTTATTGCTTTGGTATAAAAAATTCACAAAGACAAATTTTACATTAGCATATCATGTATTCCATTGGACGAACCATTTTGTTTATATCAATGTATGAACGCTTAGGCAACTTATATTGTGCATTTGGGGGGCACTCTACAATTTTGAACAAATATCACCTTTTTGGTTAATCAATGTGTTTCTTTACTGTTTTTTTACTGTTGTAAGTGACTACTAGTTTATTCTATCATAATATATTGACATAATTCAAAGGTAAACTTTATTCTATATGATCTGCATGATCATACATAGTTATTGCATATATGATTATAATGCAATGTACATGTATCAGAAATTATTAATGATGATTGAAATAGAGAAACCTCACACTTTTTTGCCAGCAAAGCATAATCTTCTGATGATCTTTTGGGATATTACTACTAAATATATCTCTAACTTCTTAATTAATTATTCTTTGAAACTAATAAATATATTGTTTGAGCTATTCTTTTGTGCAAATCACATATATATTTTGCATCACTACTCGCTTCAAAATGGTACACTTATACTTCTACCTAATAATTAATGTTCATAATGACTGCTTATAATTTTAGTCAAACAAAAGCAACTTATATGAAACTAGAATTTTTAGTTATTTCTAAAGTGCCAATATGTAAACAACAAATGTATTAATATATTTTCTGAACAGAAAAATATATGATATATTTTGTGCCTACAAAAATGATGTAAGAAATTTACTTTTCCTATCATGTTTGTTGAGCAAGTCTCTGTATTGTTTTGATTCTATCATGTTTGTTGAGAAAGTATCTGTATCGTTTTGATTTTGATATATACAGTGGTGGAGCCAGACATTTTGAAATTAGGGTCCCATTTATTTGTGCAAAACACTGCTTGTAAAAAAAAATATCTTGTGAAAAAACAAATTTATCGGAATGGAGTCAAAACAAGATAATCAATAAGTCATGAATTCAATGAAATACCAAAAAATGTTTTGGCTATCTACAATCGGCAGATTGAGAAATTAGAGGTGAATGAGTAATTTTGGTTTTTACCCCTTCTAAATTTCGATGCGTTGAGAATGAGTAATTAAAATATCTTATTGAGGGTAAGTCTTTGCTCACTTTTGAACTTTGCTAATCATACTGCATTCTTTATCGAAATGATGTATCACTAGACTGTTAGGGTTGCATCAATCCCTTATTATGAGGTGAAAGTGACTGTGGGAGAGATTACAATAGTGTTCCAAATATATAAATATATTTCTTATTGATGCTAGAGCGTGAATTGAGAGGAAGGCTAATTATCCAATTCACTTAATGAAAGAACAGAGAATGTGTGAATTAATGAATATTGAGTAAATTTGGGTTACTTATTACCCTTCTTAAAGTTTAACCGACAGAGAGAGTTTTATTTTAATTTTAAAAAAAGTAGAGGTTAAATCAGTAAATAAGTGCATTAAGAATAGAGGTCAGATTGAAAAGTTTAGTGACCTATATCTAAACTTTCTTAGTTGGGGGTCCCAAATTATTCTATAAAAAGAGGCTCCCATATATAAATTTTACATATGACGGGGTGTTTTCAAAAAAGTTAGGGGGCCATTTGTCCCCCCTACTTAGGTGGTAGCTCCGCCCCTGAATATATGGTTGCATCTTGCATAACAGTTTTTTCCCTGGGTTTGTTGAGCAATCACAATAGAACTTTAGTACTCTTTCGACTGTAGAGTTATTATTTATGCACTTGTAGTCCATGCACATAAAGACTGTGTTTGAAGAAGCAACAGAAGCTACTAGAAGAAGAAGAAGAAGAAGAAGGGTTGGGATTATGGGTTTGAGTGAGACAGTGAAATTTGGGATTTTATGATCATAATAAGCTTTGTTTATGTTATTTCCAGGCATCTTGAGTTCTGTTTTTGTTGTTTGTGAGAACTATGAGCTTTGTTTATGTTATTTCCAGACATCTTAAGCTCTGTATATGTTGTTTGTGAGAACTATAAGCTTTGTTTATGTTGTTTCTGTTGAAATATAGTAATTGTATATTCTGTTTCCTAATATAGGAAACAGATTCCCCAGATCTCTCATCTTCCCAATCTTCTCTCAATTTCTTTTCTTCTTCTCCAAGAATGTAATCCATATATATAGATGTATACAGTAAAGAATAAAGTACAAGAAGAAGAATAAAAATTATTTTTCCCAAAATTATTTTCTTCATGGTATCAGAGCCTAATCAGATTTAGACCAACTGAAGAAGAAGAAGAGGAGGCTGATCACCTCCATCTTGATTTGATCCCGTTGTTGATCCCGTCACCGATCATCGACCTCGATCCCGTCACCGAAAATCCTCCCGTTCTCTCTCTCCCCGTTCAATTTCGCCCAACACAGGAACCCCCTACTATTCAGCAAATTCTCCGGCCAAATCCCAGCCACCCTCCTCCTGTCGACACCCCCTGTCGACTCCTCAACACCGCCCTCCTCTTCCCTCGTCGGCCAGGCACCAAAAAAAAAAACCCCAACCTCCGGCCTCCCTTCTCTCTCCTCGACATTAACTAAACCCAATCCCGAATCCCCCTGAACCCATCTCCAGGGTCCTCTTCTCCGGCCGTTATCCGGCACTCCCCATCTCCGGCAACCCTCTCCTAACACCCCCACCCCCTCTCGTCGATGCCCAGCTCGTCGATAGCGGCTGAAACCCCAAGATCCCGCCAACCCTCTGTCTGCCCCTCTTTCTGATTGCCGACCAACGCGCCAGCGCCAACCCCGTGTGCCCATGACCGTCGGCATTGACCTCGCCCCTAGCGTCGCCGCCCCTTGGCCGGTCCTGCTCTTGTTGTTGTTGTCTCTTTGATTGTCATGAGTTACTGTTTGGGTGTTGGATTGTTGCTGTTTTTTGCTGGTTGTTGAAGACTTAGAACTGTTCTTGATCAAGTTGTACTGTGTGCTATTGGTTGCTGAAGATCAGATCCATGGGACAAACTGATAGAACTGAGAAGAGTATTGGACTCGCCTCTACATTAGTCATAGCTGCAGGTAATAATGGTAAGGTATTTAATATTTCTGCTTCTGTTATGAATAGTGCATGGATAATTGATTCGGGTGCTACCAACCATATGACTTTTGATTCTAGACAAGTTCAAAATTTTCAACCATCCACTAAATCAACTGTGTCCACTGCCAATGGTGATCCTGCCACTATTACTGGCGAGGGTACCATACACCTCACAAACAACCTAACTTTAGATACTGCCCTAGTTGTGCCATCCTTGAATTTCAACATATTATCTGTTGCTCAAATAACCACTGCCTTACACTGTATTGTAGTTTTTTGGCCTTCACATTGTGTGTTTAAGGATATTCAAACTCGCAAGACGATTGGTTATGGGGTTAGACACAGGAAGCTCTATTACCTAGATTTAGAATCTGAATGTTCGAGCAAGTTGACTCAAACTCTAAGTGTGGAAGGATCCGAAGATGAGAAGAAGAAATCAGATATTTGGCTATGGTATTGACGTCTAGGGCATGCTTCTTTTGGTTATTTGAAAAAATTATTTTCAAGTTTATTTTTGAAGTTGGATATATCTTCCTTTCGGTGTGATGTGTGTGAACTCGCAAAAGGTCATCGTGTCTCTTTTCCTCCAAGTCCAAGTAGAAGCTCCCTTCCTTTCATGATTATTCATTCTGATGTTTGGGGTCCATCCAAAACCACTACATTTGGAGGAGCCAAATGGTTTGTGACCTTTATTGATGACTGTACCCGTATGACCTGGATTTGTTTGATGAAGTCAAAAAGTGAAGTTAGTTGTTTGTTTCAGAAATTTCACAAGCACGTTATGATTCAGTATAAATCACAGATTCAAGTTCTTAGGAGTGATAATGGCGGAGAGTACCTGAGTTCAAATCTGCAACAATATTTGGTGGAACACGGAATTGTTCATCAGATTACATGCTCGTATACACCTCAACAGAATGGGGTTACAGAAAGAAAAATAGACACTTGCTCGAAGTGGTCCGTGCTTCTCTCATCCATGGAAATATGCCACTCATTTATTGGGGAGAAGCCCTTGCTTCTGCTGCATACTTAATCAACCGAGTTCCCTCCAATATCCTAAACTTTCTCACACCATTCCAAGCATTAACTGAAGTTGTGAATGCACCAAAAATCGTTAACTTGCCACCTCGTGTGTTTGGGTGTGTTGCATTTGTTCATCTTCATCAACATGAACGCAATAAGTTAACTCCTTGAGCTGTCCGCTGTGTTTTCGTGGGATATGCACAGAATAAGAAAGGGTATCGGTGCTATCACCCACCAACTCAAAAGATATTTGTGACTATGGATGTTGTGTTCCATGAAGATGAGATGTATTTTTCCTCTGAGGTTGAACTTCAGGGAGAGTACCGAAGTGAAGTTCAAACTCTTGCCTATGATGAAGTGGTTACTATTCAAACTGAACAATCAGATATAAGGGAAGAAAATCAGGATGTAAGTAATGACGATCACTTGAATGAAGACTTGGTTGAGGAAGAAAATTTCCACGAAGATCTGCAGTCAGTGCTGAACCTCCATGAAGATGTGCCATTTCCACCACCAGCACCATCTGAACGATCCCCACCACCAGTACCATCAGATCTATCTCTACTCCCAGCAAGAATCCCAAAACTAATCGTTATCGCTGTCCGAAGCTCCAAGAAGAGAACTCCCAAACCGTACTACTAGAGGTATCCCAAAACCCACTTACGAGCCTAATCCCACTAGTAAAGTCAAGTATCCTATGAGTCATTATGTGTCCACTCACCGATTGTCTGAATCAAATAAGTCATTTGTGAATCAATTATCTGCTGTATCTATTCCTAACAGTGTGCAGGAAGCCTTAGCCGATCCAAGGTGAAAAGCAGCTATGGATGAGGAGATGAAGTCCTTAAAGAAGAATGAGACTTGGGAGATAGCCGAGCTGCCAGCAGGGAAGAAGCCAGTAGGATGCAGATGGATTTATACAGTAAAATATAAATCAGATGGTTCGATAGAGCGGTACAAGACAAGGTTGGTTACCAAAGGGTACACTCAAACTTATGGAATTGATTATGATGAAACATTTGCACCTGTGGCAAAGTTCAACACTATTTGAGTTCTACTTTCACTTGCTGCAAATCTTGACTGGCCGTTGGAGCAATTTGATGTGAAGAATGCATTTTTTCATGGGGAATTGACAGAAGAAGTTTGTATGGATCTTCCACCAGGGTCGAACAGACCAGTCCAACACAGCAACAAAGTATGTCGTCTGAAGAAAGCATTGTATGGACTGAAGCAGTCACCTAGAGCCTGGTTTGGGAGATTTACAAAATCAATGAGGACATTCGGATACGATCAGAGTAATTCTGATCATACCCTATTCCTAAAAAGAAAAGACGGTAAAATTACTGCTCTTATTATTTATGTTGATGATATGATAGTAACTGGAGATGATCCTGCGGAGATGAAGGCATTAAAGAACTAATTGTCACAAGAGTTAGAAATGAAAAATCTTGGTCCTTTGAGATACTTCCTTGGAATTGAAGTTTCTCGCTCAAGAAGGGGATATTTCTTTCTCAAATAAAATATGCTCTGGATTTATTGAAGGAAACTGGAATGTTCGCTTGTCAACCGATTAGTACACCATTGGAAGAAGGACTGAAACTATGCAACGAAGCAGATCAAGTGCCTTGTGATAAGGAAAGATATCAGAGATTGGTTGGACGACTAATGTATCTTGTACATACACGGCCAGATTTGTCATACACTGTAAGTGTGGTGAGTCAGTTTATGCATGCACATCGGGAACAACATATGGACACGGTAATGAGAATTATGAGATACATTAAGTCAGCCCCAGAAAAAGGAGTCTTATTTGCGAAACATGGTCACTTGAAGGTTGAGGCATATACTGATGCTGATTGGGCAGGATCTACAATCGATAGGCGCTCCACTTTAGGATATTTCACCTTTGTTGGAGGAAATTTAGTTATATGGAGGAGCAAGAAGCAAAATGTTGTTGCACGCTCTAGTGCAGAGGCTGAGTATCGCGGAGTAGCTTTAAGTATAACAGAAGCTTTATGGCTAAAACTCCTGTTGCAGGACTTGGGCTATGGTCCAAAGGAACCTATGAAGGTATATTGTGACAGTCAAGCGGCGTGTGATATTGCGGCTAATCCAGTTCAGCATGATAGGACGAAACATGTAGAGGTAGACAGATTCTTCATCAAAGAAAAATTAGATGAGAAAGTTATTGAGATATCCAAAGTGAAGTCAGAAGATCAACCTTGCAGATATCCTGACCAAGGCCGTTTCGACTCGGCTCTTTTTGAAATTTGTTGACAAGTTGGGCATGCTCGATATCTATGCACCAACTTGAGGGGGAGTGTTGAAATATAGTAATTGTATATTCTGTTTCCTAATATAGGAAACAGATTCTCCAAATCTCTCATCTTCCCAATCTTCTCTCAATCTCTTTTCTTCTTCTCCAAGAATGTAATCCTTATATATAGATGTATACAGTAAATAATAAAGTACAACAAGAAGAATAAAAATTATTTTTCCCAAAATTATTTTCTTCAGTTTCCATGCATCTTGAGCTTTTTTATGTTGCTTGTGATCACAATGAGCTTTGTTTATGTTATTTCCAGGTATCTTGAGCTTTGTTTATGTTTGTGAGAATTATAATTTTTGTTTATGTTATTTATAGGCATCTTGAGCTCTTTTATGTTGTTTGTGAGAATTTTGAGCTTTTAAATGTTGTTGGTGATCACAATGGGATTTGTTTATGTTATTTCCAGACATCTTGAGCTCTGTTTATGTTGTTTGTGAGAATTATGAGCTTTGTTTATCTTATTTTCAGGCATCTTAAGCTCTGTTTATGTTGTTTGTGAGCATTAGAAGCTTTTTTAAATCTTATTTTCAGGCATTTTGAGCTATATTTATGTTGTTTGTGAGCATTATGAGTTTTGTTTATATTGTTTCCATGCATCTTGAGCACTGTTTATGTTGTTTATAAACATTATGACCTCTGTTTATGTTATTTTCCAGGCATCTTGAGCTATGTTTAATATATTTATGATCTTCATGAGCTCTGTTTATAAAGTAATTTCATAATATTGAAGGATTTTTTGTTCAATTTTTTAAGTAATTGAATGAATTTTTAAGGAATTTTGAAGGGAATGTTCAAGAAATTATTAAGGGAAAAAAAAGAAAAACTGATGAAATCTGCCCAAATTTTCCGCCTAATCCCAAATGATAAAAAAAAACACCTCACCCAATCTCCCAATTTCCCCCAAAAAACACACCAAAATGGCAAACGGGAATTTTCAGAAACTGCATAAGGGTATTTTCGTCATTGAAAAATTAACACGTCGGCATTTTTTTTCAGATAACAGCTTAAAATTAACGGAGTATGTTTTACTACCTAATGGAGCAAACTTGAGTAGGGTTATATACCAAAAAAACTAGGTATAATTTTCTGCCAAAGGAGAAAAATTGAATAGGGTTATCTGAAATTTACGCTCTCTGTATGTATATATATAATGTTTCGATGGTTTGTTTATAAAGCACTTGTTGATTTTTCTCAAGTTTTGTCTCTCGTCATCTGTTTAGCTATCGTCACCAATCTGTAAAACAAAAAAGTTGACACGGCGTTTGGTTCAAGTCTCAAAAATCACTAAAAGCAAGGAGACATGAAAATGATTTTGCAGCTGTTCATGCAGATAGAGAAATGTGATGACTGGTGTTTAGACTAGCTTCGTGGATCAGTTGATTGACGCACAAAATTAATTTGTTATGCCTCGGTATTAGAGCCGGTATCGGGGTCCTATTAGATCGGGTCAGGTCCTCCACTATCCGGACCCGGATCTTGACTTGCAAGAACCGGGTTCAGGTCCGGGTCCGGGTCCTAGTTAAAAAAAATTATCCTTCGGATCCGGTAATAGAGAATAAATATTTGCACTTCAGTATTTTTGCACCTGATACCCTACGATTCTAACAAATTTTACACTTAAGTACATGAATTAACATTATATTTACACATCTATCTTCAACAATTACTTTTATATGTATATTCCTATAACCCTATTATTCAAATTCTATATGTTTGGGGACATTTTTTAACGGATCCGGGTTTTATTTTGAGCGGATCCGGACCTGGACCTGAAAGTGCATCAGGTCTGATTTTATGACCCGGACCCGGACCCGTATAGATCAGGTCGGTTCCGGTCCAATGCCGGGTCCGGGTATCGGGTAAATGTGACAGTGCTACTCGATATAATCTACTTTTACTTTTTATAGTTGTAATATTCTTTATATGTTTATTTATAACCTAACATTACTAGTCACATAATTAGCATATACAATACACATGAATACACATGAGCCTGAGAGCTTACACACATATTAGATTTTGTTACCTAAATTTGAAGGAATGGTTGATATACATTTGAATCTATATTAGAGATTTGATTTTTCTAATTGAGTTTAAGTAGATGGTTGATATAACTTTAACTTTAAAATGTGTAGTTGAGATTTATACATCAATTAGATTTCATAAAACAGACAATCCCAACCAAAATTTTATGGCTACGATAGTATAGATTATTACTTATCTCATTTTCTTATTGTCCTATATTATTCCTTCTTTTAATCTTCCATCAGTTTCTTTTCAGCTGTAGTCCTTCTGCCTTCTAGTCCGATCCTATTCCCTTCTTTTTATATAACTGCGGTTTTAAACTTCCACGCTTAACTCTCTAACTCCCCGCTTAACTCTCAACTCCCTCCCCCCCTCTCTCTCTCTCCCTCTCTCCCTCTCAAGTTACTCTCTCTCTCAAGTTACATAGAAAAATAAAATAATTATGAGGGTGGCGGTGGTAGGGGCAGGGATTAGCGGGTTGGTGGCCGCATACGAGCTGGCCAAGGCCGGTGTCGAGGTGGTGGTGTACGAGAAGGAAGACTATTTGGGTGGTCATGCCAAGACCGTCAATGTGGATGGTGTCGATGTAGACCTTGGCTTCATGGTCTTCAATCGGGTAAGTTCTCGTTCCGATCGAGTTTTTTTTTTTTTTTTTTTTCCTTTTTCTTTAATTTCTTGCTTCGGTTTTGTATAGGAAGAACAAATGTGGGTACTAGCTGGTATCTGTATTGATTAACTTATTAGATACTATATGGTGGTACGGTACATTCAAGATATACATTTGAATATACTTGTTTGTTTAGATGGGTTTTTTTTTCAGAATGATGCATGGTGGTCCTGTATTGAAATTGAGCTTAGGAATAGATAAGATAAGGTATGTATCTAAAATATGTGGGTAAAATTTGGTTTGCATTACTTAGTTTTGTTCAAGTAGAAATTGTGATATTATTTTCTTGCTTCTTAAAACAGGGTTTATTTTGGCTTGACAAAAATGAATTATAATACTATCATATTTTTTCTGTAAACAATAATTAAAAGTCTGTATTTGAGGGATTGAGATTTTTATTTTGTTTTGATTTTTTTAATAAAATCGTGTGTAATGCACGTATTGGTTAAATAAGAATTTTTAATGTTTTTCTCATTTTTTTATATTTCAAAATGGGGAAAAAAAAGATGGAGTAGATCATCTCTTCTATTAGTATAAGATATAAATATAATACGCCTAATAGATGGGAGATTATTTTTGTTTAACAAAATAAAAACATATCTCTACTACTGTAATGGGAGAAAGCCTTGTCCATATCCCAACCTGTGCGTTGCACGTTTAATTAAACTCTACAATATAAACCAATGAAATACGTACAGTACACATTCAAATTTATTACCCTCTTTCTATCTTTCGAAAAAACCAAAAACCCTACCCTCTTCATCTCCATCTCTCTCTGCACTTGCCCCGTGGAAGAAGGATCATGAACAGTAAATATCAGTCTATTATTTTACGTATTCCGTATGTGCTTCTCCCATTATAATATAGATAAATAGAATATAAAAAATTATTATTCAGACATGCATTGCACGTGTATTTACTAGTAACTATTAATGAAATAATAACACAAGGTTCTGGGTCCCTTCCTATGTTGTCCAGTACTTCGCCTACTGGCTTTGAGCTTTCCATCCTTTTGTTCACCGAAAGGTTCTCTAATTTTTTTGATTAAAAGAATAGATTCTAGTGACCCCAACCACTATATTATATATTATATATTCAAAAGGGTATCATACATAATTGGTAATCTATTTCCCTCAACAACAAAAAACCAATACCTAACAGGGTGTGCAATAAATGACATACCATCATCTCTACTACTATAATGGGAGAGCCCCTTAGTCAGTAACCCAAGTCAGTAACCCAACCCGTGCAACGCACGGGTTGGGTCACTTTGGTAAATATTTTCGACAGTGGACATGTTTGGTAAATATTTTCGAAAGTGGATCAGTTTGGAAATTATTTTCTTCTTACTCATGGACTAGCGTTGGTAAATATTTCCGTCAGTGGACCTGTTTGGTAAATATTTTCGAAAGTAATCAGTTTAGAAATTATTTTCTTTTTACCCTTTTCATTATCCTCCAATTTTTTCCACGTGCACGTGTGCACGTGTATAATACTAGTCAATATAGATAGTCAATATAAATAGTTTACAGGCTGTAAAACCAATATATATAAAATACAGTCTAAAACGATATATATAGGCCCAAAATCCTCTTCAAATGAGTGCAACTACATGAATTCAACATCTGAGATGGGTGATATCGATCACATTAGTAGTCGACATCCAAAAATAAGACTACACAAACTGAAGTAGAACGCAAAAAATCATGCAAAACAGAAGCCAATTAACCATCCAAAACTAGGCAGAACGCAAGAATGGTTCTCTACACTTCAATTATCTAATCTAATCATTATGATATTCAATAACCATATTATAGAACATTTATATGTACCATTCGAATAAATATTTAAATTTGCCTTTTTAAAAAGTTAAATATCTAAATGTTCTAAATTTTAACTTTAAAAAAGTTGAATATATAAAATTTACCTTTAAAACAGTCAAGGACAGCTCTCGACACCCAACTACATACTCCATATAATAGCCTCCTGTAGCTTCGATTAAATATAGTTGTCAACTAGTTTTTTTTTGTTATAACGCGGATAGAGTTTTAAGACTCCAGCCAATCAATTAATAAACAGAATAATACAAATGAATTTTACACAATGTAAAATAAGCAACAAACAAAGCAAACAACTATACAAAGAACCTCCCCACCCTCGGCAATGGAATGCATTGCCAACAAATACAAAGCATAGCCGAGACAGGCAATCCTAACAAACCAGCAGCCAAAGAGAGAAGCTGAACCCAGTCAAAAAGGAAATGGCAATGAAAAGCCGCTAGATCCTCAATAACTGCCTCACCACCTGGCCGAATCAAGACGGGACAGCCGCTACAGCGGACCAGCCAGTCGCACCAAACATCAGGCCACAGCCAAGCCAAAACCAAGTGATTAAAAAGAGGAACAGTCAGCATAGTCAACTAGTTTAGCAACAATAAATATCACTTGTTTGAAATTAATATATCTAATGCTAGCATGGCATGCAGATATTCAAAATTCGCTCATTCACAATAAACAGATGGGAAAATTCTTTTTAACCCACCCAGTTTTCATGAGTTTGCAGAAAATTATATATATATATTTGCGGTTTACTATACTATCGGGCTAAAGTAATTACAGTTTGTCATCCTCTATTCAAAAAGGGAGTCACGTGCGATCCCATAACTTGATACAACTAAACTCAAGATTGTTCTTGAACAAACCAGATAACACTCTTCTTTATTGAAATTGCAAGAATTGCTCAATTTTTTTTTTGATCATAAAAGGTTGGCCGAAGCCCCCGTGTTTTATTAAAAAGCTTTTAATAAAACATACATCGCAAAAGAACCCACCTAACAGGCAATGACATTCATGTATCCCACAAGCGGGCCATGATACTCATTCCCTTTCCCAAAACTAGAGTCGCACCGACTCAGATAACCAAATACAAACCCAAGGTGCAAACATCAAAATACATATTTCCAAAATACATAATCTAGACACGCTATCATACATCCTCCGCTGCACCTTCCCTTTCCTGTGACTCTTCCCCATCGGTTGGTTGTGCCACGTCGGAGTACATATCCTTGATCTTCTTTGTTTGTTCTTCACATGCCATTTTAGACCAGAATATGATGTTAGCAGCAATCTTGAAAATCATTTGTTGATGCATGGTGTGTCTGTGAGATAATCTAAAAATCCTATTATTCCGTTCTAACCATACCCCCCAGCATACGGCTGCAACCCCAATACCCCACAAGTCAAGGTCGCCACTACGAATGTTCCCATCCCTCCACCCCCCCATGCATCTGATAATGTCTGAGGCCCAGCCCCTAAGTTGCCGATTATGTTTAGTAGATCCCCCATATTGGCCTCGCGAAACTGCATGTCAGTAGAAGATGGTCCACCGATTCATCATCCTGGTTGCACATAACACAATTGGTCGGCCCCTGCCACCTTTTCCTTGCCAGATTATCCCGTGTTAGGATGGCGTTTCTACATGCCAACCAGATAAATCCTCTGACCTTAAGCGGCACTTTCACCTTCCAGATAGGGTCGTATACTCTAATTCCCCCGTCGTTAAGCCTTTTATAAGCCGACTTCACTGAGTATACGCCACCTTTTTCTCCCTCCCATTTAACTCAATTACCCAATTACAGGACTGAATTTGATAGAAATTGAGATTGAGGAAAAGAAAGAGGAAAGAACTCAGGGATTGATTCTTGAAGAAGAGGACAAAAGAAGTTGTTACCAAATATCATACATTCATTCACTACATTATTTCTATTTATACTAACAGAATTCCCCTTTGCATCGACACTATTCATTGGCGCTCTAAAACTCCTTTGAATCTCAGCTGTCCCTTTACTCACCCCGTGCATGACTCGTGCCTCACTTACTCATCACATAATCCGTGAAATGTGCAGGTCTAGCTCTAATTCTCTTCAACATCAATGTGTCTGATAATGTATCAGTTGGTGCATGTTCAGATGCTACAGTAGCATCACCTGCAGACTTCATAACATTGCTTGCAACACTTGCAGTCTTTATAACATTGCCTACAATCTTCATTTCCTCACTTTCTCTTCCTCCATCTCCTACCAAGTGTGTCTTCGCATCATAACTGGTCCCGTCCATTCTGGGAGGTATTTGTTCCTAAAATATCATTATTATTTTTTATTAGAGGGGTTGATGATATCACATAATGATTAGAAAAAATAATCCCCCAATTAACACGTAAGAGAAAGAGATAGAGAAAATTGGTTGTTGTCACTTGCCGTAGAGATATAACAATCCAAAAACCTTAAATTTAACAGAGGAAGTGATCGGTGACTATTTTAGTCTAATAGTATAGTAAACGGCAAGAAGAAGTTATGGGACGAATTTTCAAACTCAATATAAAATGCGATGGGTTTACTTAAATTTTCTCTAAAAAAATACCTATATTTTATGGATTGCAAACAGATGTAATAAAATTGATCGTCAATTTTAAAATTAACATTTAGAGGGGGGGGGGGGGGGGGGGGGGGGGGGGGGGGGGGGGTTTACACAGGGTGAGAAAATATTTTATCTCATATTTTATATTATTATTAATATGAATATAATTATTATGAACAGATGGAAACAAAAACATAAATATTGAATCACATGATGCTGTATGTTTTTCCTCTATACCGCTGGCCCTTATAGATCCCTTATTGATCCCTTATAGATCTCATGTCCCATGTCGATATATCCGCATGAGACACGAGCAGTTATATTATAAAAGTGTGGTAATATCATTAGGGCCGGCCCTGAGTTGCCCGGGCGCTAGGCGAACTTCCGTAATGGGCCCTTAATAACATTTTTTTACACGCAAAATACGTACCTATATTTACAAGAGAAGTTCATATTTGGAGCCTCTAAAATCGCGAAATCTCCGGAAACTCAAGACAGCCGCCTTACCCGCCTCTAGGATAGGGCCGGCCCTGAATATCATACACATTTATTCTAACATTTCACACATTACACTTTATATTTTTCCATTTTTTTTTGGTAATGATGTGTCATGTTGCATTATGTTAATTCTGTCGAGATGTCAATTTTTATTGTACGTATGTTCAAATATTTTGTATATATAGATCTTCAAGATATATATTATTGATGTGATCATCCAATTTTATGAGGAAAAAAGGACTATCAAGAATCGAGAGAGAAATGAGAGTACTGAAGTTTAACTGAAGGCAGTTTGCTCAATTGGATGTGCAAATGAAAAAAGTTTAGTTAAAATAAAATAAAATAAAAAATATGAGAAAAAAATGTATTTGATAATGAAAGTTTTTTTTTTTCCCGATAATAAAGATGACTTCGTCATCGGTTGATTAATGAAAAAATAATGAAAGGTTGTATATATCAAAAATATGTACTGCTAGAAATTTAATGAAAGGTTGTATATATCAAAAATATGTGCTGCTAGAAATTTGTACCGTTAAAGTATTTATGGATAGAGATTCAATGAGTTATTATTACGCACTCTTTCAAGTTCAAAGGTGAATACTCCTTGAATTTTTTGCGTACATAGGCCACTTTTTGAAAGATTTTGTATTTTTGGGCCAGTTGCCCAACTATTAGCGCTTTTGGGCTAGCCTGTGCCACGTCAGCAGCGACCGCTATTTCCAATAGCGGCCTCTTCATTTCGAGGTCGCTGATGGGAATAGCGACCTATGTTTTAATTTTTTTTGAATTTTTTGTTTACGGTTACTATTCCCACTAGCGACCTTAGTATAATGAGATCGCTGATGGGATTAGCGACCTTTAATGAGTTGTATTCTAGCACTTAGCAAAATCTAGAGAGCTTTTGCTCTCTGAAAAATGACAATCAATTTTTTAAAAACTAAGGTCGCTATTCGGAATAGAGGCCTTTATTAACTAAGGTCGCTATTCCGAATAGAGGCCTTAGTTATAAAACTATTTTGCAAATTTTACAAATAATAAGTAGATTGTGTTTCCTACTGAGGTCGCTATTGGGAATAGCGACCTTAGTATATATACTAAGGTCGCTATTCCCAATAGCGAGCTCAGTTTTAAATTTTTTGGGAAAACTTTTAGGAATCGCCAAGTGTCTCAATACATTCATTCGGGCCGACTAATCTCATTATACTAAGGTCGCTAGTGGGAATAGCGACGGTAAACAAAAAATTCAAAAAAATTTAAAACATAGGTCGCTATTCCCATTAGCGACCTCGAAATGAAGAGGCCGCTATTGGGAATAGCGGCCGCTGCTGACGTAGCACAGGCTAGCCCAAAAGCGCTAATAGTTGGACAACTGGCCCAAAAATGCAAATACTATCAAAAAGTGGCCTATGACGGCAAAAAATTCATACTCCTTAAGCACATTTTTAAAGTGAAAAAAATGAGGAAAATGACCTTGTTTTATATTTGAGTTTCTCGGATCTTCTCTTACTTTTTATTTTAAAACTCACTAGTAATTTATACATGCAATCACGTCTTAATAAATATATGAGTAAAAGGGATATAAACAACTTGTTCATTTAGTAAATAAGCAAGTAATGAGATGACATACATGTGATACATTGAGTATCTAACCACTTTTAGGATTTTCCAATCACATGCATGCCATCTCATCACTTGCTCATATACTAAATGAGCAAGTTGCTCATATCCCTTTTACCCAATTTTTTCAAAGTAAATATTATGACGCAGTCTTATCTCGAACGTGAGGCCTTTTTCATATTAGTTATACACAAGTAATGCACGTAACTTGGTAGATTTACATATGACAACTCCAACTCTCCCGTTATAATAAAAAAAATGGTGCATTATATAAATATATATATTTTTAAGTATAAATTCCGACGTTGTCTAGCATCGAACCTAAAAACTCTTTTATATTAGTTATGCACGTGCATTACATGTATTTGTTTGATTATACAATCCCAACTCTTCCATTAAAATATTAGAGATCAGAGATATGCTAAATAGGTTTAGAAAATGTTCTTTTTTTTTAATATTTTTTTCTTTCAAAGGAGGGAAGATTGGTGCATGCACCGCATGACACACCTAGACAAAACTAAATTGTTTCTTATGGCAGTTAGCATGTAAATAAAACACATAAATTCATTGTCATGGACCCATGGTCCCAACGAGGAGAAAATTAAACCAGTCATATGGTAGATATTTTTTCAGTTCAAATAATTGCACTGGTGTATATTAATCTTTCTTTTCTTTTAATAATTTAAGGTCTACCTTTCCCATTATTGAAAGTGCTCCAGAGTGATCTCATTATGCAAAATATGAGAATCTCGTGTGTAGGTTAATTTTGAGCAGTGGCGGACCCTGACAATTTAAAATGGGTCCCATTTTTCTGAAGCATCATTATCATTGTTGTCAAAAAATTTTCACTTTATTTTGTTTAGAAAAATCAAAGTGATTTGATCAAATATAATCATGAAATCCATAAATTTATAACCAAAGGACATATTGAGTGAGGAAATGAGGAATGAGTTAAGAGCATCCACAGTCGTTGAGGTCAAAATATGCATAAATGAATAAATGAACATAGCAAAATTACGTTTTGCTGCAGTCGTTGAATGCTATTTTTTATCTTTTTAAATTAAAATAATAACAGACGGTGCTTCGTGTACCGTCGGAGAAGGAAAAAAAAACATTTTAAAACAGTGGGACGACATATCATGTTCCGTCGGAGGAAAAAAAATTAAAAAAAAGGTGCGATGGCACTTCAAGTGCCGTCCGAGGAAAAAATTCATCCTCAAAGTGCAAATAAAAAATTACAAAAAAATTTCAAAACTTACGAAAAATTTTCAAAAACATTTCAAATAATTACAAAAAAATTACAAAAAATTGCAGATTACTACCTATAGGGTGGGACTTCCGTGGGTTTTTTTGGTTTTTTATTAGGAAATTAATTTTTTTTTGGGAGATGAAGTGCCGTCCGGTCATTAAAAAAATATTTTTTTTCTTGTGCGACGGCACTTCAAGCTCCGTCTCTCATTTATCCATATTTCTCATATCCATTCTCGTTTATAGCAATCACCTGTAGCGGAATATGCATAATATGCATATTTGGCCAACGACTGCAGCACAGTTTTTGACTAAATATGCATATTATGCATATTTAGCAAACGACTGTGGATGCTCTAACTGATGGAGTTATTTGCCTTGGGTTTTTTTTTGTTTCCGAATAGTATTCAGTTATGGGCTTGGGCTTGGATGGACTGGGTAGGGGGCCCAAAAAATTTTTTCCTTGAGGAGGTCAAATAGAAAATCTGGTATATAAGAGTTTTTTGCAAATGTTTAGAGATCCCATTTGTCTCCCTAATTACAGGCTGCCTCCGCCATTGAGAATGCTTATGTACGTGATCTCTTCAGAAAATTTGAGATGATTAATTATGGAAGAGAAAGGATATGTATACTTAGGTACCGTTCTTTTTTTTTTCCTCTTATAAGAGGTTACCTCTTATAAGAGATTTACAGTAAGAGCCTCTTGTAAGAGCTTTTTTTTAGGTGTTCTTTTTACATAAAAATAACCTCTTATAAGAACCTCTTATTAGAGAATTCTGTTCTTTTTTCACCTCTTACAAGAGCCTATATTATCCCAAAGTCTATATTACCCCCAAAATATAAAAATAGTGAGATGAAGGACAAGAAAAGATAAGTTCAAATTACTAATATATAAACTAGTTTAATGCCAAGTTAAATTCACAAATCAGTGTAAATCATCAATTATAATTCTGTGCTACTATAGACTTTTAATTAGTATGAAAATTAGTATGTATAAATATAAATAATAATAATTTGTTTCAAAAAAGTTGGATTAAAAAAATTTAAGGTCAATGGGCTAATATAAATTCTCCCTTAGCTGTAAATATATAAAAAATAAATAAAATTACAGTCAACTAATTGTTTCGACAGTATCCCTAACATAATTGTTTGAGATTGTGAAGAATGAATTCCCACACTTTTTCTAGGATAGCATATTACAGTCAACTACGTATATGATTACACTTTTTCTAGGATAGCATATTCCGGACTACTATAGACTAATATATAAACTAGTTTAATTAGTAACAATTATAATATAGACTTTGGGGTAATATAGACTTTTTAAGTGATAGAAGTCTTATAAGAATTTGAAAGAGGCTATTAGAAGTCTTTTAGGCTTATAAGATATTTTGAGAAAAATGTCTTATAAGAGATAAAAAAAGAACACTAAAAAAACTCTTGTAAGACGGGGACCACCTCTTACTAGAGGTAAATCTCTTATAAGAGGAGAAAAAGAACACTACCTTAGCTAATCACCATAAAAGAGATTCCTTTTATGGTACAAATTAACAACTAACTCTTAAAATACTAACTTAATTTGAGTGCGATCACTTAATTTACTCTAAACATATCGTCTTTCAAAATGATGTAAAAGTAGATTTGTATAGACTAGGTACACAAATGCAAAAATTGTCACCTTACTCTTCTGTCGAATAATGTTTGTCATTTGGGTAATGCTACACCTACTACCAAATCTACTACATTTTTCTTTACCATCTTAGGTGACACAATATTAGAGGGGTTATTATAGAGTATGTGGTAGCAATTTTCAATAATAGTGTGTCATCTAAAATAGTAAAGAAAAAAATAATAGATTTGGTAGTAGATGTAGCATTATCCTTGTCATTTATAGTTGGGCAAATTGTGAAAAAAGCCGTATGAACTATTGGTTAGACAAGCAAAACCTCTTAATTTTCAGTAAATGCACAAAACCTATTTTTTTTTATTACAAATCGGTAATTAAGAACTACTATTTAAGTACGTGAGTGCATGGAATTTATAATGAAGTCAATTTGCCCAAAATACCCTCACCTTCTTCCTTTCTTACTCTACTCCTATCCTCCATCCCGGCCGCCCCTTCCTTCTCTGCCTCCTCTTCTCTTCGCCTCCATCTTTTCCCTATTTGCTTTTTTTATTTTTAATATAAAGATGACCTCGTCACCTTTTCATTAATGATAATTAACGAAACACAGAAGTACAAATTACAACATATTAACAACAAGCTACATCAAGGTCTATAACCTTTACTACAACAACACAAACATCCAGTACTCGAAAGCAAATAAGATACAGATACAGATACAACTCAACTGATATGCCGATCAATCCCTCCTCTGGCGATGACTACTACTCCTCTTCTTCCATACAGAGTCTTTTCATTGCTCCCGCCTTGCCTGCTCAATCATGAATGGAAGCAAAAATCTTATGCATTATAACAGAAAAATCTATTGTTAATATTGTGAAAGTATAAATAATTTCTGTTTAGCCATAGGCTCCAAACTGTAACTACTACTGTGATATACCAAACTGTACTATTGTCAGTATGAACTAAGTTGTCGGTCCACTTTCCCAAAATGTCACAGGTCGACCCTGGACAAGTTAATAACTTGAATCCTAAACAAACAACTGTTGAATTCTAACTGCGGAATAAACTTAACAACGACGACGAGATGCAAGAACTATAGAATCAAAACAAGAGAAGAAAGAACAACCAAAAACAACACACAAGAACACACACGATTTTTATCGAGGTTCACCCAAATATTGGCTACTTTCCCGCGCAGAGGCACTTTTCCACTAGAAATGTGAAGATTAGGTTTACAAATCTCTCAAGAACTCACCACCAAGGTGTAGAGTTTCTCTCTATCTCCCTCTCTCTTAATGACGGCTGGTAGATCTCTATTTTCTTTTCACTTAACCCTAAAATCGTACACAATACAATATATATAGGATTCCACAACTTTTCATATCAGCCGCTCATCAATCAGCGTCGGGACGGTCGACCGCACCATCTTGACGGTCGACCGGTCTTCCCCTTCGACTGCACGAATCCAACAGAGAGCAGGTCGGTCGACCGGTCACTTCTTCAAGACTATAGGTTGAACCAGAGAGCAGGACGGTTGACTGTGCAGTCGACCAATCGTTTTGCCTGGGTGGTTAGGGGGTGCGATCGACCGCAACTCTGCTGTAGCCTCCAACTACTTTTGACCTGTTGCTCCCACTTCGACTCTCCATCTTGCCTATCTTCTCCAACCTCATTATTGGATCCACAAACCCCAACAATCTCCCACTTGGAGACATATACACGAAGTCTCTATCCTGTTCTTCATTCTTCCATTGATCTAGTCTAGGTCTGTACCTCTGCGAGTCTCCTCAACAATTAACCTAGAGACAATCCGATAGCAGTATAGCAAAATTGATGTTTCTTGCTATCCACCACCTTAGTGAGCATGTCCGCCGGATTCTTAGTATCAAGAATCTTAGTTAGCTTCAACCATTTCTTCTCAACCGCCATTATGACAAAATGATATCTCATTTGAATGTGTTGAGTCCGAGAGTGATATGCCGAGTTTTTCGCCAAGAAAACTGCACTTTGACTGTCACACCATAGTTCACCTATAGGTTGCTTCCTGCCCAACTATTTCATAAGCTCAGAAATCTACAACATGTCTTTCGTCGCTTCCATAAGTGCCATATACTCTGACTCTGTGATTGACTGCGCTACAACCTTTTGTAACTGCGAAGCCCAACTAACAGCTGCTCCACCAACTGTAAATACATACCATGTAGTACTTATGCAACCATCACGATCGCTCAAAAAATCTGCATCTACATAACCATGTATATGCAAAGAATTTCTCCCAAAACAAAGAGAGTGATCTGAAGTACCTGTTACATATCTAAGAATCCACCTTACTGCAGCCCAATGCTATTTACCTGGATTCTTCATGTATCGGCTGACAACTTCTACTGCTTGTGCAATGTCTGGTCTTATAGACACCATCGCATACATCAAACTCCCAACGGCTGAGGCATAAGGAATAGCAGTCATTTCCTCCATCTCTGCCTCTGTCTTAGGACACAAATCCATTGATAACTTGAAGTGAGCAGCCAAGGGACAAGTGACTGGCCTCGCACCATCCATATTGAATCTCTTCAACACCTTCTTCACATAGTCCGCTTGTAATAACCAAAGCTTCTTGCTTCTTCTGTCTCTACTGATCTTCATGCTAAGGATTTGCTTTGCTTCTCCTAAGTCTTTCATTGAAAACTCCGAAGCTAGTGCATTTTTCACTTCCTTGATCTTTTCCATACATGAACCTGCTAACAGTATGTCGTCCACATACAATACCAAGGTAACTATATCATTGTCCTCATATCTACGAATATACACACAATGATTCGTTTCGCACCTATCGAAACCTTTTCCTTTTATGAAGCAATCAAACTTTAAGTACCATTGCCGCGGTGCTTGTTTGAGCCCATAAAGACTCTTCTTCAATCGACACACCATGTCTTCCTTTCCTTTAGTTTCAAAACCTGTCGGTTGTTTCATGTACAGCTCTTCTTCGACATCACCATGGAGAAATGTTGTCTTGACATCCAACTGCTTAAAGTGCAAGTCTTCAACCCTAATAGAAGCCATCTTTACAACCGGTGCAAAGATCTCACTATAGTCAACACTTTCTCTTTGAAAGAATCCTTTCACAACAAGCCTTTTCTTGTACCTTTTTCTGCCATCTGCCTTATCTTTAACTTTGAAACTCATTTGTTCATAAGAGCGTGCTTCCCTGCAGGTAACTTGGTTAACTCCCAAGTTTGGTTCTGTTCCAAGGAGCTCATCTCGTCCTTCATGGCTAACTCCCACTGAATTCGAGTTTCCTTCCTCAAAGCCTCCTCATGAGTCTCTGACTCCCCCGAATCCGTATATAGAACATGCTCGTGAACAACACTAGCTGATGGATCAAATATCCTGGTTGACCTCCTCTCTCGTGTCGATCTCCTCAACGTGGGTATCGGTTCACCGACCGGTTCAGGTTCCTCGAACTATTTTAGCTGTACCTGTTCGTCTTGGATAGCCTTCTCATTCCCAATAGGCTCACCATGAGGCTCTTGTGTTGCCTGTGGTACCTGTACCTACTGCTGCACTGTAGGACCCCCACCACTAGGGCCGCCTTCAGAATCTGAATCTGAGTCTGGGTCTAAACCCCAATCTGACTCTGAACTGGTTGTACTATCTTGACCTGTGTGCCTATCCTTGTATATAACATCCTCATTGAACACTACATTCCTGCTGCGAATGACTTTGTTATCCACAAAATTCCAAAGCCTGTAACCATACTCATCGCCACCATAGCCAATGAACACACACCTCCTGGACTTAGAGTCCAACTACTTTCTTTCTTCCCTGTCAATTAGTACATATGCCATACAACCATAAACTTTCAAATGCGAATAATTAACAGTTTTACTTGATCATAGTTCTTCTGGAATGGCCCCATCAAGGGCACTAGACGGAAAACGGTTAATCAAGTACACTACTGTATCAACTGTAACGACCCAAAGATGGATTGGAAGACCCACATGAACTCTCATGCATTTCGCCCTTTCGAGTATCATGCGGTTCATTCTTTCTGCTACACTGTTCTCTTGTAGAGTCTTAGGAACTGTCTTGATTCCTCTGATACCTTCCCTTGACAGATAGTTAACAAATTCTTTGTTTGTGTACTCACCTCCGTTGTCTGACTTTATTGCTTTCACCTTGCAACCCATCTCATTTTCAAGCCTGGTCTTGCGAATTGCATAAACCCAAACCTTCCTTGTAACATCATCGATGAATGTGACGAAGTATCTCTTACCACCATAAGAGAATTCCTGAGCTGGACCCCACACATCTGTATGTACCAACTCTAACTTCGCAAGCTTCTTCTCACGTCCACCTAACTGAAAGCTAACTGTCTTCTGTTTGCCCATCACACAATTCTCTCAAAAATCCATCTCAACATTCTTCAGCCCCGGCAAAAGATCTCTAGAATAAAGCTGCTTGACACCCTTCTCACCGAGGTGCCCTAACCTGACATGCCATAGAATTGAAGAGGAACTACCTACTGATGCTGTAGCAATTATATCACCTGAATCACCTCCCCTGAGTAAGTACAACGTGTCACAACGCTTTTCTTTTGCCACCAATCTGGCACATGTAGTCACCTTCCATTCTCCATTGCCAAAAGTTGTTGTAAACCCTTCTTTGTCTAGTTTGCTAGTTGAGATCAAGTTTTTCTTCAAGCTCGGAATATGTCTTGTATCATACAAGACCATTTGCCCACCATTGCGAGCCTTCACTCTCACAGTGCCTCTATCCACAACTGGACATATTTGCCCATTACCAACTGAAACTGCACCAAAATTACATGTCCTGTAATTCTCAAAAATATCCCTCATGGGGTATAACGATAAGAAGCATCTGAGTCTATACACAATTCATCTTGCAAAATATTAAATCCAGTAGATAAACACAATTCATTTAGATGGGGTTTAATACTTACCACATTGGCTAACTGTGACCCTACTTGTGCTTTCTTATACTCCTCGCATTGGTCTCTTCTGTGTCCTGGCTTCTTGCAGTACCAACACTCACCTTTGTGATGTCTAGTTCTTGACTTGGACCTGTGATTCCTGCTCTGCGACCTCCCTCTATTGTTACTTCTATCACGGTTATCAACTGACAGCGCGGTATTGTTAGGATATGACACTAAAGTCTCTCCATGTCTTTTTCTCCTTGCATCCTCATTCATAATGCTGCTTATAACATTCTTTAGGGTTGCCGTATCAGTTATGGTGCTAGTAATAGTCTGCTCTACTGTGCCGTCATTGTCGGGAAGACTGGATAGCAACAACGATTGTGCCCTCTCCTCAAACTTTAAACCCGACGATTCCATCTGATTGTAAACCATACAGAAATTGTTGATGTGCTCAGCAACCGAACCCCTTTCTGACAACTTTAAGTTAACCAACTTCTTTAGGTGTAAGATCTGATTCGCTGCATTCGGCTTCTCAAATATGTCGTCAATATCTCCATTGCCTCATTTGCGGTTCTTGCCTTCTCAATATGAAATAGTGTCTTCCTGCTCAGCGATAACTAAATCTACCCAAGTGCTTTCTGATCCAATCTATTCCAGGCCGTCAACGCAACCGGATCGATCCCCGTCCCTTCTGGCTTCACACCAAACAATGGATCATCTAGATCCTTCTGTCGGAGATACGCAATCATTTGGATCTTTCACATTGTGAAATCCGTTCCATCGAACTCCTTGACTCTACTCTTGTCCCCCATCTCAATCAATACTACCAACATGTAGCTCTGATACCACTTTGTTGAATTCTAACTGTGGAATAAACTCAACAATGACGACGAGATGCAAGAACTATAGAATCAAAATAAGAGAAGAAAGAACAACCAAAAGCAACACACAATAACACACAAGATTTTTATCGATGTTCACCCAAACAATGGCTACTTCCCCGTGCAGAGGCACTCCTGCGATTTTCACTAGAAATATGAAGAGTAGGTTTACAAATCTCTCAAGAACTCACCACCAAGATGTAGGATTTCTCTCTATCTCCATCTCTTAATGACGACTGGTAGATCTCTATTTTCTTTTCACTTAACCCTAAAATCATACACAATACAATATATATAGGATTCCACAACTTTCCATCTCAGCTGCTCTATCTCCATCTTGACGGTCGACCGGTCTTCCCCTTCGACTGCACGAATCCAACAGAGAGCGGTAGAGGTGTTCCCGGTTTATAACCGCCGGTTATCCGGTTGCAACCGCCGGTTCGGTTGGCCGGGATATGGCCAACCGCAACCGAACCGCCCAACCGGCCGGTTGCCGGCGGTTGGTCAACCGGCGGTTGGCCGGAACCGGCGGTTGGTCAACCGGCGGTTTGACCGGTTTATCCGGTTTTATTTTTTTTTTATTATTTTTTTTCATATTTTTGACAATATTTTTAAAAAATACATGAAATGATGAAAATTGAGAAATAAATATAAGACTAATACTTTAAATGGTAAAATTCATTAATACAAATAAGTATTTAACATTAAATAAATAAACAAAAAACCAATAATAAATAATACTTTAATTTAACATTACTAAGTATTTCTTATAAAAAAAATGTTTGCAAATTACAACTATGAGTCTATGTCAACAAATAATTCTTTAACATCTTTAACATAATAAAAATAACAATAATACATTAATACTTCATTACAAAAAATAATTGAAAAATTGAAAGTAATGTTTATAAACTTATAAACATTACTTTCAAGTTTCAATTATTTTTTTGTAATGAAGTAATTTTGTTTGTAAACTAAATTAAAATAACTTCTCAAATACATGAATTTAAAATTTCACGATTTTAATTTCAAATACTTGACTATAGTTGCCTACGTATCCCTTAGGAATCAAAGTCCACGTAGTTCTTCTTACTTTTGAAAAGTTTTTTCTTTGTTTTTAAAATTTGAAAATTTATTTACAAATATATGAGTTTAAGTTTTGAAAGTTTATTTAGAAATTTATTTAAAAATATGAGTTTAAATTTTGAAAATTTATTTAGAAATTTTTAATTTTTAATTTTTTTTAACGGGCAAAAATTCAAAATTTTTAATTTTTTTTTTTTTTTTATATATGGCGGTTAACCGCCGGTTAACCGCCAAACCGCCGGTTGATCAAAACGACTAACCGCAACCGAACCGGCCCCAGACCGGTTGCGGTTCTAACCGCCAGCCGGAACCGGCGGTTCCGGTTAACCGCCTCGCCGGCGGCGGTTCCAACCGCCGGTTAACCGGAAACCGGCCAAACCGTGAGCAGGTCAACTGCGCGGTCGACCGGCCACTTCTTCAAGACTGTAGGTTGAACCAGAGAGCGGGACGGTCGACTGCGCGATCGACCGGTCGGTTTGCCTGTGCGGTCGGGGGTGCTGTCGACCGCAACTCTGCTGTAGCCTCCAACTACTTTTGACCTGTTGCTCCCACTTCGACTCTCTTTCTCGCCTATCTTCTCCAACCTCATTATCGTGTATTGGATCCACAAACCCCAACAACAACCTCTCAGATTATCTTTACCCTTGAACAGTTGAAAACAATGTGATTAGTATCCTCAATATCTACCCCGCATCTAGAACAGGTAACATCCATAATCATATTTCGTTTAGAAGGTTTGTTTTAGACAATATTGTGTCTTAGCCACTATTCGCTTTGGTACCCTCACTTTTTTATCCCTAATCCTAAACTAGACTTCCTATACCTCTTTCTTTCTCCTCTTTCTCTGCCTCCACTTCTTCACATACCCTCTCCCATCCTTCTCCAAATTCCTTCACCTCTCTTTCTATTTCAATCCTAACCTTAATAGTAACTCAAACTTCCCCATGTCTTTCCTCCTCTCCATTTATTCCACCACCACAACTGCCTCATCTTCGTTGTCTCATCCTTCCTCCCCCTATGCAACTTCATCTATCTTTTTCTTCACCAAACTTAACTCTAAGGTAGTGTTCTTTTTCTCCTCTTATAAGCGATTTACCTCTTGTAAGAGGTGGTCCACCTCTTACAAGAGTTTTTTTAGCGTTTTTTTTAAACCTCTTATAAGACATTTTTTCCAAAATCTCTTATAAGCCTAAAAGACTTCTAGTAGCCTCTTTCAAATTCTTATAAGACTTCTATCACTTCAAAAGTCTATATTACCCCAAAGTCTATATTATAATTGTTACTAATTTCAAAAAGAATTTCCTTTTATATGTTATTTATTATATTCTTCGCCTTTTTATTTTTTAAATTTAATTTTTTATGAAAAAATAGAAATAGTTTTGGATGGCATAATGAAGATTGATTTTTTCTGAGATTTTCTTTGTGAGCGATCAAAATTCCTCCTACTCATTCTGAATGCCAAATGCCCAATTCTTCGTGTTATAACTATTTTTTATTTTCTTGTATTTTTTCTCCAATTTTTTATTATATATTATTAGGTTTTCTGTAGTACTTCCATTGTGTTGTAACATTCTATATACTGAAATTTACATAACTGAAGAACTGTGGGAACTGAGCTGGTAGTATAACAAGTGTAAATTTATATGTTTTATTATTGAGAAAGAGCAATGAGGAAATATAATCTGTAGCAGATCTTGATGATGGTAACACAACCCTCTAAGAAGTTCTGAGCTCTCCCTTCTTTCTATGTTTTATTGTTTTCGTTAGCAATTTTATTTTGCGTTGAAATTGTGAGAAATTGGTAAGAGCGAAGTGATGATCAAATTCATGGTCTGTGAATCCATTGAATAATTCTTGATGTTAAACATTTTTAAGCACTTGGCTTTTTGATATCGTCTAGGATTAGGGTTGATAAAATTTTTGATTGCTTTTGTGAAGTAGTAGTTTCAGACCGAAGTCTCTATCTGAATAGGATAGATTGCATCTGATTCTCTGTACTTAATTCTGTGATCAGGTTTCACTCAGAATAACAACTCAACTCATTGAAGACATCTGTGTAAATTATTGTTTTAAGAGTGCTATCGTGATAGTCAGGAATAGTAATTCTGTAGAGAAAAAGTATCAGGAGATATATATATATATAGTGAAATTATTGGACTGTGGATGGATAAATTATGTCTTTATATTAGTAATTTGAACTTATCTTTTCTTGTCCTTCATCTCACTATTTTTATACTTTGGGGTAATATAGACTTTGGGGTAATATAGGCTCTTGTAAGAGATAAAAAAAGAACAGAAATCTCTTATAAGAGGTTCTTATAAGAGGTTATTTTTATATAAAAAGAACACCTCAAAAAAGGCTCTTACTGTAAATCTCTTATAAGAGGTAAGAGGCAAAAAAAAAAAGAACCTAAAACTAATTTGGAAAAATTTACGAAGAAAAGTACATGCACAACATGTGACTATTAATTAACAATTAATTTTAAAAATTATCAAAGATTGATATTATAGGGGGGTTTGTGCATTGATTGAAAATAGAAGGGTTTCTTAAGTTTGACTAATAGTTCATGATTTTTTTTTTTATATATAAATTTATCCTGTAATTAGTCTTGAAGATGAGGAAACACAATAGAAGATCGCATTGTGCCTACAATGCTCCTCTATATGTTTGTCTCCTTGATCTTAATGGTTTCTTTGTCAAAGTAATATTTAATTTATTGTCCCCGTTTTCACAACCCTTTCACCGAGTAATGCTAGAGCCACTACCAATTTCACTACATTTTTCTTCACTACCTTAGGTGGCACACTCCAATAGGTAGGAGATGATAGAGTTGGTGGGAGAACTCTCCAATAGGAGTATGCCACCTAAGATAGTGAAGGAAATGGTAGTGAAATTGGTAGTGGCTAAAGCATTACTCCCCTTTCACCATATTACATCCTAGACTTTCCCTTTTTGTTCTACTGACAGAGGCTACATTTGTGCATCACTGCTCTCTTTGCTGTCATTGATTTGCGTTTATTAACGTAACATATTTATTATTATTATTTTTTTGTTAATAAAAATTCTACCATTTGTAGGTCACATATCCAAACATGATGGAGTTCTTTGAAAACCTCGACATCGACATGGAGATATCAGACATGTCGTTCTCAGTAAGTCTGAACGAGGGTAAAGGTTGCGAGTGGGGGAGCAGGAATGGCTTAGCTGGATTATTTGCCCAGAAGAGCAATGCCATTAATCCCTACTTTTGGCAAATGATTCGTGAAATCATCAAGTTCAAGACGGATGTTCTTAAGTAAGTGATCATGAATTAATCCAGATCTTATAGTTAAGCGACATTTTTGTGTATATATAATTCTTGGCCGGTATAAATTAAGGATCACGCAGATCGGAATGAAGTAGATATATAGAGTATAACTCACTTGGCCTATATTTATTTATAGGATAACTATATTATTTGTAAATATTTGGTGATGAGTTGGGCAGGGCCTGGCCCTGAGTTCCTGGGGGCCCGAGGAGAAAGACCCAAATAATATTTATGGAGGGCCCTAATAACAATATAATTTTTTTACGCGTAAAATATGTGCCTATATTTACGAGATGAATACAATTTTTGGGCCCCTAAAATTGTAAAAAATTCAGGGTCTGAGGTGGCCACCTCACCTGCCTCAAGGTGGGTCCGGCACTGGAATTTGGTTAAAATTTGTTGTAGAGATATGAGACATTAATGGAGGTATTGAAGAAGATGAAAAAAAGGAAGAGTTTTAAAAGAAGATGATTGGGGGTAGTTTAGTAATTAAAATATATTTTTATTTGGTTTGTATCCAATAAGAAAGATAATCAAAGTATATTCCTCATAATTAATGAAAAAACAAATGTTACATAGATTTTTTGAATCACTTTAAGGATTTGAGGTGAGGATATGAAAATATGAAAAATTCAGGCAGGAATATAGAAAAACCAAAGTTTTGCGATGTGAATACAGGCAGAAAAAAAACCCTTTAATTATCAGCTCAACCAACTTTGGTTCAATACAAATTTTATTAAACCCTACATAATTTTTACCAATTTGCAAATAATCCTATTCAATTTGTTTTTTTTCCAAATGACCCTAGCCCAAAGTTGTTGCAGGCTTGCCGCATAGTCTGTCCAAAATCTCTATAAATTAGGCCTTAAAATCTCTATAAATTAGGCCTTTGGAGAATTTTTTTTATGTTTACCTAAAATATCCCTGATAGGTTAATTACGTATTATATGGACTTAAATAAATAATTTTTCAAAACAAATAGTAGAGACACAGAGAGAGAAAATATTGTCTAATAAGCCAACAAATTTTGAAATGCAAAATATACATACCCTACTAAACTTACAAGAGTAAAATTGTCATTTTATACCAAAATTAACTATAAGCTAATAATAGAGTGAACTGCAACAATATTGAGCATATATATATATATTAGGATTATTCACACACAAAAAGTTGGGTAGAATTATTTGTAATTTTGTGAAAACTGTGTGTGTGTATGTTTTAGTGAAATTTACCCTCGAAACTATATCAACCATATTCATTTAAACATTTCAAGATTCAAAAATTTTATTCAAAAAAATTTTAAAAGGAAAAAAAAGAAAAAATCATCACGTGTAATACACGTGCTATGTATGAATGAAAGGAAAGATACTCGGCTTTCTGTTTAGCATTTCGTCGAATAAGATGAGTGCGAGAATCCCCAACTCAAGAATTGCTCTTGATTCCCACTGTTAGATTCTCTCCGCTCCTCTCTAGTTCACCAATTCCTTAGATTCTTAATAAGTCTCTCTATTCTCTCATGCTACTACTATTTTAAAATCTTTTTTTAATGATTTTTTTTTTATTTATAAAAAGGTACCTTGAAGAGCATGAGAACAATCCTGACATTGACGGCAATGAAACCCTGGAGCACTTCATCAAGTCTCATGGATATTCTCAGTTGTTTCAATCCGCTTATCTTGTAAGATTTTACGTTCTAAATAGTTTGTTGTTAATTTATTTTTTAATTTTTTTTCGAGTTATTATTGTATTTATTGTAGGTACCAATTTGTGCTTCAATCTGGTCATGCTCTTCGGAGGGAGTGATGAGCTTCTCAGCTTTTTCTGTGCTGTCGTTTTGCCGGAATCATCACCTTCTTCAGGTTCATCTCTCTGTCAGTTTTATTTTTCTTGTAGGAAGTAAATGTGAAATGTCAGTGCCACTACGCTAAAACTCCGAAGTTGTGGTTGAGTGCCCTTTTTTTGGGTCAGACACCAGGACTGTGTATAGCAGTATTTTTTGGAAATCCATTTTTTAATATGTGCCAGGTAGGATTTGGACCTATGTTGATATGCTATCATGTGAAATGTTCTTGCCAGTAGACCAAAACTTCAAAGGTTCGGTCAGGGTTGAGGGATTTGTGTTTATGTTTGTGACATGCCTTGCTGGTTGAGTGCCCTTTTTTGTGGGTTCCCATTGGGTGCAGCGGTTTATTTTATGAATTTGTATTATAATATCTAGATGCCCAGTAGGATTTGGACCTATGTTGATATGTTACCGTGTGAAACTGGATGCTGATTGTCAGGGTTCGGGTTGCGGTTGGATCGGGATCGTGTCATCGGAGAAGAGATGGGGCTTTGACGGTTTAAGAAGAAGAAGACGATTGGAGAAGAAACTAGATGGGTTTTTATTGATATTTTGCATGGGAAATACAACTCAGTATTTTTAGGAGAGGGTGGGAAACGGTTACACTACAGGACAAGCACAAAACACGTGCATTGCACACCATTCCGCTTTCCCGTCACCTACCTATTCAATTACAAAAAGGTGCGTATCGCACGTAAAACACTGATACCACTAAAAAGACTGATACATGAGAAATTAATTGAAGTCGATGCCTCCACTTGCAATCTTCTGACCCTCGACTGGCTCCGATGACACTTCGGTGGTCAGAATTCCCTGACAACTCCTCCCTCCTTAAGGATGAGCTTGTCCCAAGCTCGAAGGTAGGAAATTTGATGCGGAATTCATCTATATCGATCCACGAAGCATTTTCAGTTCCTGAGTTCTTCCACTTGATCAGGAGTTGGATACCAACTCTGTTATTCTTCTTGAACACTCTGCGACCCAACACCAATGCTGGTTCATCTTCCTCAGGCTCCTTAACCAACCAGTGAGGGAAATCACTCGAGACATCAGGGAGGTGGTTGCCATGGCAGCGCTTAAGCTTGGAGACGTGGAAGACTGGATGAATGGAGGCATTTGGGGGCAGCTCCAAGCGATAAGCGACCGATCCAATTCTCTCTATTATGCGATAGGGCCCAAAAAATTTTGATGAGAGCTTCTGCGGTATGGTTCCTTGTACAATGGTTTGTTTGTAAGGCTGCAATTTCAGTAACACAGAGTCTCCGACCTCAAATACTCTCTCTGTTCTCCTTCTATCTGCAAACATCTTCATGTGATGTTGAGCCACTGCTAGGTTATCCTTCAAGAGCTGCAATACGGCATCTCTACTCTCTAGATAACATCTCTTCCTCTACTGCTTGAACTGCCGCAGTCCCATGAACATAACGTAATAAAGTCGGAGGTTGTTGACCATATACCGCTTCAAATGGAGTAATCCCTGTCGACACATGCCAGTTAGTGTTGTACCAAAACTCTGCCCACCCCAGAAACTTGCTCCAATCTCTAGGTTTTTGACCACTCAAGCATCGCAGATACATTTCTAATGCCTTATTCACAATCTCCGTCTGTCCATCACTCTGAGGATGGTAAGCAGTTGAGTGCTGCAGCTTGCAGTGCTGTAGGGAAAAAAATCCTCCCAGAACTTGCTCATGAATACGGGGTCTCGATCACTCACTATGCTACGAGGCATGCCATGAAGGCGATACACTTGATCAACAAACACTTGCACAATCGACTCTGCCGTATAAGGGTGGGGGATGCCAATGAAATGGGCATATTTGGTTAGGAGGTCTACCACCACTGGTATAGCATTTCCCCCTCCACTTTTGGGTAAACCCTCGATGAAATCCATAGAGATATCTTCCCAAATTCTCTCAGGAATTGGAAGTGGATTGAGCAACCCTGCATGTAGTAATGTCTCATGTTTGTTTCTCAGACAAACTAAACATTCCCTTATCATTGCCTTCACATCTCTACTGATGCCTTCCCAACTAAAAGCTCTTTTGAAACGATGAAGAGTTTTATGGAAGCCAGAGTGCCCTCCCGTGCTTGAGGCATGGTGATCAAAGAAAATCATCTTCTTGACACTTGCATTAGGGCTGATGAGAATCTTCCCTTTATAATACCAGAGTCCCCCCCAAAAATCTATAGTCCTCTGTATTGAGCTGCCCCTCCTTTTGCTTCTCTACTAGCTTGTGGAAGTAAGGATCCCGCTCTACCATGCTTTTAACTTCTTCTATCCACTGTGGAACAACAAGTGTAATCTCATTGCAGGTACCTTGATCTCCCTTCCTCTTCAATAAGCCATCTGCTATTGAGTTTTGTATCCCCTTTTTATACTCAACTTTGAATGTGAAGCCAAGCAGTTTCCATAGCCATTTTTCTTGTATTTCTGTATTAATCTTCTGATCAAGTATATACTTAATGCTACGTTGATCTGTGTGAATCACAAAATCACTTCCCAAGAGGTACTGCCACCATTGTTTGACTGCCTGCAGGATGGCTAAGACCTCCTTCTCGTATGTGGACAAGGACAGATTCCTTCCCTTCAATGCCTTGCTCATGTATGCAATTGGATGGAGGTCCTGCATTAGCACTGCCCCTATACCTGTTTGTGATGCATCTGTTTCCAAAACAAACTTTTTTGAGAAGTCAGGAGCTCTGAGAATAGGTGTAGAGGTCATGGCCTTTTTTAAAGCCTTAAAGGCTGGCACTGCCAATGATGACCACTTAAAAGCATTTTTTCTTCAATAGCTGAGTTAGGGGAGATGCAACGCTGCCATAATCTTTGACAAACCTGCGGTAATACCCAGTCAATCCTAGGAATCCTCTCAATTCCTTGACTATGTTGCGCTCAGGCCATTCTTCCACTGACTTGATCTTACTAGAGTCGACTGCAATCCCTTCTCCACTGATAATGTGCCCCAAGTACCCCACTGAGGTCTGACCAAAGCTACATTTGCTGGCCTTTGCTAATAATTGGTTGGCCTTCAACACAGTTAGGACTTGTGCCAAATGCTGCAGGTGACTCTCCATTATAGGGCTGTAAACCAAGATGTCGTCAAAGAATACAAGTACAAATCGACGGAGGTAATCACTGAAGATTCTGTTCATGAGGTCTTAGAAGGTTGCAGGTGCATTAGTACGGCCGAAAGGCATTACAACAAACTCAAAATGCCCATGATGAGTTCCAAATGCAGTCTTAGGAATGTCTTCACTGTTGACTCTGATTTGGTAATATCCAGATCTTAGATCAATTTTGGATAAGTATTTAGCTCCATTCAGCTCATCTAACAGTTCATCAATAATAGGAATTGGGAATTTAGCTTTGATCGTTTGGTTGTTGAGAGCTCCGTAGTCGACACACACTCGCCAGCTTCCATCGACCTTCTTAACCAAAATCACAGGTGAGGAGTAGGGACTACTACTGGGTCTTATAAATCCTGAGCTCAACATCTCTTTTACCTGTTTCTCAGTCTCAGTTTTGTGGAAGTGAGGGTGTTTATAGGGTCTCAAACAAACTGGTTTCTGACCTTCGATGAGAGGAATTTTATGGTCCACATCTCTTTGAGGCGGCAGGCTCATCTCCGCAGTGAACACCTTAGGGAATTGCTGCAGGATGTTTTGAATGGCCGTGGGAATTTGACTAGGCAACTGGAGTTTTTCCTTCTTCTCTTCAGTCATTCCTTACCCCTACCCCACCTCTACTTCTGCCATCGGTAGCACCGCCCTACTCCCTATCCCGATCCAGACACCAGCAGCATCTCCCTCCACATTGTGCTCTCAGTCACAGTAGCGCTAGTCTTATTTCTCCTCGCAGTGCTTCTTTCCTCACATCCTCGGCCATGCCCGTCACTCCGGCCTTGTCGTCTCCTGCTGATTGGGCTAATCTTCAGCAACGCCTCACTAAGCTGGAACTACAGCTCATGGGTCAGTCTATCAATGCTGGCTTCCTCTGCTCTTGCACTCTCTGCCAATCCTGGTATGAATTCGTTCTGGATTTTAGATTCTGGTGCATCACATCATCTCACTAGTAATCAGACACTGTTCACCACCTGCACAGCACTTCCTCTCACTCTCCATCTCTACACACAGCTGATGGCTCACCACTTCTTATTAAACACTCAGGGACAATTAACTCTCCCACTCTCACATTACCATATGTTTTCTATACTCCTCATTTATCAATAAACTTTATTTCTATTAGTGCGTTGTGCGATAGTGGTCTTGTCGTTACTTTTGACCTTTTAGGTTGTTCTATTACTGATTCCTCTATCGGTGAGGAGTTTGGGCGTGCTAGGTCGTCAGGGTCGTCTATATTATCTAGATTTTCTTCGTGCACATCACTCTCCTTCTAGTTTTGCTGTATTATTTCCTCTGATGCTGATCTGTGGCACAGACGTTTAGGTCATATTAGCCCATCACGACTCCAGACTATAGCTCGCAGTGGTGCCCTTGGTTCTCTCACTTTTAAACATTTATCTAGGTTGTCAGGGTTGTCATTTGGCCAAACACATTGCCCTACCCTTTAGTCACAAAAGAACTTCTGAAACCACTCACCCTTTTCAACTTGTTCATTCTAACATATGGGGATCCTCCTCCGTACCTTTGTGGAAAGGCTATCTCTATTATGTTGCCTTCATCGATAACTTCACCAGACATACATGAGTTTTTCTTATGCGTCAGCGATCTGAGATACCTGATATTTACCGGTTCTTTACAACTATGATTCACACTCAGTTCGGTGTGCGCATTAAGAATTTTCGATCGGACGGTGCACGTGAGTACACTTCCACCACTATGAGATCGATCCTTCAGTCTCACGGCATCCTTTTTCAGCAATTATGACCTCATACACGAGCAGAATGGTGTAGCTGAACGCAAGCATCGTCACATCCTTGAGACGACTCACGCTCATTTACTCTTCTTTTCCGCTCCTCGTTCTTTCTGGGCTGAAGCTATCATGACCTCTGTTAGTCTCATCAACATTACTTCCTCGTCTGTCTTAGCTAGTACGACACCTTATGAGGCTCGTTATCATTCACCCCCCAACTACAGTATGCTCTGTACCTTTGGGTGCACCTGTTACGTCCTTCTCCCTCCTACTGAGCGCACGAAGCTCTCCGCTCGTGCTGCTAAGTGCGTTCACCTCGGTCTTAGTTCTGAACACAAAGGTTATTGTTGTTTTGATCCATCAGCGGGTCATGTTCGCATTTCTCGACATGTATCCTTTGTGGAAGACTCCCCTTACTACCTGACTCCCCCCGAGGATACTAGATTTCTCGATTTTCAAGTTGTTGCTAGCCCCCCGACTTTATCTTCCCGCATTCCTTTTGATCCCACTCCTCTGGCTCCATTCACATCTCCTGCAGTCTTTACACCTGTTGTTCCCCTACCGAAACACCACCTGCATCTTCACAGCAGCCAGCACCCATCCCACCTACTTCTCCACCGACACATGCACCTACTCCACCGTCCTCACCTCCACACCCTGTCAGTCCACCACCTCTTCGTCAGTTTACCCGTTCCACTTCTGGTATCCTCCGCCATGTTATACACCTGATGCCACTGGTCCTTCTGACCAGTTTGGTTTTGCCACCCTAGCTTCCTACTCACCACATTTTCATCCATATATCACTGCTATACACTCTGCACGTAAGCTCAGAACCTATCAAGACACAATTCAATATCTTGAATGGAGGAAAGCCAGTGCATTTGATCAGACTGGCACTTGGAATGTTGTTCCTCTGCCAGAGGGCATTCAACCTATTAGCTGCAAGTAGATCTTCAAGGTCAAATATCAACCTGATGGATCTATTGAGCGGCACAAGGCTCGTCTAGTAGCCCGAGGATTTACTCAGGAGCATGACATTGATTATGATGAGACCCTTGCTCTCGTTGCACAGATGACTATTGTTCGCACTCTTCTTGCTGTTGCAGCCATCCGCAATGGCCGTTTTACCAGATGGACGTGAAGAATGCTTTTCTTCATGGTACCTTATCTGAGGTTGTTTATATGGATCCTTCTCCTGGCCTCCCTACTCCCTGTCATGTTTGCCGGTTGCATCGGGCTATATATGGTCTGAAGTAGGCCCCTCAAGCCTGGTTTGAGTGTTTTTGCCTTGTCATTACCAAGGCTGGTTTTAGTCAGAGTTCTCAGGACCATTCTATGTTTATGCGGTCATCACCGCAGGGGAGGGTAATTCTACTACTCTATGTTGATAATATAATCATTACTGGGGATGACTCTGCGGGCATTACATTCACCCAGAAATACCTTCATCAGCAGTTCCATATGAAAGACCTTGGCAGACTATGTTATTTTCTGGGCCTAGAGATTGCTCATGGATCTCGGGGGATACTCATTTCTCAACAGAAATACATATCAGATATTATCTCCGCTGCATACCTTTCTGACAGTAGATCAGCCGATACACCCTTAGAGCTTCATGTGAAGCTTCGTCCCACTGATGGTGAGCTCCTTTCTGATCCCACTAGATACATACGGATTGTTAGACAGCTTGTCTACTTATGCATGATTAGACCCGATATTGCTCACGCAGTCAGTGTTGTCAGTCAGTTTGTTTCTGCTCTACATCGATTCACTACGGTGCTCTTCTTCGGATTCTTAGATATCTTCAGGGCACTACTACTCGCTCATTATTCATGCCTGCTACATCCAAATCAGAGCTGAGTGCATATTCTAATTCAGATTGGACAGGTGATCCTACTACCAGACGGTCTACCTCCGGTTTCTGTCTATTTCTTGGTGATTCGCTGATCTCATGGCGAAGTAAGAAACAGGCAGTTGTTGCATGTTCTTCGACTGAAGCTGAGTACAGAGCAATTGCAGCTACTACTAGAGAGATTGTTCATGTTCGTTGGCTATTATCAGATATGAGTGTCACTCTTACAGGAGCTACTCCTCTTCAATGATAATCGGAGTGCATTGCACATTGCAAGCAACCCGGTCTTTCATGAGCGAACGAAGCATATAGAGATTGATTGCCATTATGTTTGTGAGCGCATTGAGGCAGAGACCATTTCTCTCCATTCTGTTACATCTTTCCAGCAGACTGCAGACTTCTTCACCAAATCCCATACTGTTCAGAGATTTAGATACTTAGTAGGCTAACTCACACTGTTTGATCCATCGTGAGTTTGAGTGGGGGTGTTAGATATTATTATAGTCCTATATTGGTTTTAGAGTTGTTTTGATATTTGTTCTCCTTCTATATATAGGTGGTATTGTACTTGGTTGAACTCAATTCAATATTCAGTATTGTTTTCATCTCTCTGATTTATCTTAACACCCACCAAGCCCTGTAGTTGTATCATATATGCTTGGCACAAGCAATTTCCTAGACTCCCCAACTCAGAAGCTTCCATCATTTGGAGCTGCGGATTTAATATGCCTAGCAAACCACTTCATAACCCCTCCCACTTTACATTCCATGGTCATCAACCTGAAATCCATAGTAAATAGGCCCTAATGATCGTAGCCAGTGAGCCCCCAAGACCATCTGAGCTGGAACAAGTGGCAATAACAGTAGCTCTGCTTGCAAATTTACTCCTTGAACTGTGAAGTTAACACCCTCCACCTTCCCTTCACTGTGCATGACTTGGCCATTAGCTATGGTGACCTTATACCTGGGTTCCTTATTGATCTGCAGGTTAGTTATAACAGCTGTTTGAGGGTCAAGGTAGTTATGAGTAGAGCCGGTATCAATCAAGATACTCACTTCCTTGCCATTAATCCTTCTCTTCACTCTCATTGTCTGGGGATAAACCTGTGTGCCCACTAAAGCATGAAAGGATATTTCTGGCTATGGTGTGGTTTGGGTGGGTGGTGGTGGTGCCTGCATTGAGCTTTGAAGAGTCGGTGTTGTGAACACTTGGGATGTTGAAATGGGAATTGGAGGTTGCTCTTCCACAGTGGCAGCATCTAAATAAGCCTCCTCACTATCTTCTTCTAATAGCCCTTCGAGAAAATAAAACTTTTGTGTCTTGTAGATATGCTCCGGAGTATACTTCTCATCACAGTTGAAACACAGTCCTCTCGCCCTTCTTTCCTTCATCTCTTGGGGATTCAACCTACGGGGTATAAAGTTTGTGGCAGGAAATGGAGTGGCAAGAAATGGAGGTGTTCTCTGGGTTGTTACGGCAGGTGGATTGGTAGGGAAAGTGGGCTTTGGAGAAAAGGGCATTCGATAATTCTTCTTGAGGCACGCAATCTTCTCTTCAAATTCCCTAGCTAACCCCATAGCTTCATTCACATTCCCGGGTCTCTACGATTTAACATCCCATCGTATCTCATCCCTTAATCCACTAATAAAAGTGCTCAGATAATGGGTTTCTATCCAATCCTTCACAAAGTTGGAAATTCGATCAAATTCCCTAATATATGATTCAAGATCCCCTCTCCGTTTTAGCTTAGACAACTACCCACTGTAGTCTTGAAACTCCGTAGCCCCAAACCTAGTTAGTAGCTCCTCTAAAAACCGAGACCAAGTCACCTCTTGGATTTTTGGCTTGATATGTCGACGAAACCATTGAGCTGCTCTTCCCCTCAAATTTAATGATGCATACTTTAACTTGTGCCCTTCTGGAATCTCATAGAATTCTAAAAATTGCTCCACGCCGCAGATCCACTCCGTTGGATCCCCTTCTTGGAAGATCGGAAACTCGACCTTGAAGGGAGTTCTGAATAAACTCCTGCTCTCACTAAACCCTGTTGCATTAAGAGATGTGTGGTTCAGATTGATTACCTCTCGGTTGATGTTGTGGTGAGGGGGATTCAGAAGTAGGGGTTGATTTGAGGGTCGTGGTGGAGGCTGTTGCATCATCGCCATCATCGCATCTAGCCTAGCATTCATTCGGGTTTCGATTGCAGAGATATGATTGCCTATGCCTGTAGCTATCGCCTCAATCCTCTTTGTGAGGTACCCATTTTGAAGTTGGGCCTCCGCCATCTGGCTCTTGAGGTTGGCCACATCTCCTTCCACTGTGGTGCTCCCTTCATCACGGCCATCGCCGTCAGTTTGATCTGGCTCTGATACCAGATTGTCCAGGGTTCGGGTTGCGGTTGGATCGGGATCGTGTCATCGGAGAAGAGATGGGGGTGTGAGGGTTGAAGAAGAAGATTGGAGAAGAAACTAGATGGATTTTTATTAATATTTTGCAAGGGAAATACAGCTCAGTATTTATAGGAGAGGGAGGGAAACGGTTACACTACAGGACAAGCACAAAAATACGTGCATTGCGCACCATTCCCCTTTCCCGCCACCTACCCATTCAATTACAAAAAGGTGCGTATCGCACGTAAAACACTGATACCACTAAAAAGACTGATACATGAGAAATTAATTGAAGTCGACGCCTGCACTTGCAATCTCCTGACCCTCGACGGCTCCGATGACACTCCGGTGGTCGGAATTCCCTGACACTAATGTTGTAGTTAGGGTTGAGTGATTTATATTTATATTTTGAACAGTAAGTTGTCATCTTGAGGTGGATGAATGACAAAATAATAATTTTTTTTGAAAAAATTAATAATCAGAGATAATTTTAATCGAAGGATTTTTCCCACATGGATCACTAACAAATGTTTAATTCCATATACCTCCTCACAAATAACTATTTCCATATAACTCAGGTCACAATTTGGGGGCAACTCCAAAAAAGTATTTTTGAGTTAGCTGTCATTGATATGCCTGGAATATTCTGTTAAATTTGACGAATTGATGGTACAATGACACACTTACCCTCACTAAATCTTGGTCATTCGTTCCATCCAAACCCCATCTAAGATCCCCCATTTCTTCTAAAATAAATTCTTAACCCCTCCTCTCATTTCTAAACCCAACGGTTCAATTCCCATCTTATGTTCTTCGACAAATCCCTAATCCTTGCAGCATCTTTGTCTAATGTCTGCTCTCAAATCTCTTCCATCTGTCTTAATCCTTCTTGTACCGTTCTCAAATACCATCTTTGGATGCTGCTTTCCCCCCAAATTTCCTTCACATTTTACGTAGTTTATTATTTGCTGGTTCGATTAAGGGGTGAAAATGTCCCAATTGAGCTATGGATCTAGCAGAAATGGCTGAAAAGAATACAGAGATCAAAGGGTTTCTCTGTTCTATGGTTGTGGAAATTTTAAAGGACCATCAAGGTGTGTGGTTACTTTGAGTGGGTTGATGATATGAAGAATGAGTTGGTACTGTTTAGGGAAAAGGTAATGAACTGTTTGTATGTTAAATTATCATTCTATTTGGAACCTGTTCGTGGAAAAGATTGCGAAAAAATTCGTTTTGTTTAAATCTGGTGATTTTAGGGGGCGATGAAATAATTTGATTGGGTCAAAACAAAATGTTCTAGAAATAAGGTGTTGGACTTTTAACTAGGGGGTACGTTGGTCTGTTACAATAACCCTAGGTAAAGTGAATAGAAGTAGTTTTTGGGATTGGTTTCATATTGTAAGAGCATCCACTATTGTTTTAAACAAAATTTGCATATTGAGCAATTGGGAAATAGCAATAGAGGGAGCAGTCTGCTATTGCTAAATTTGCTAAGATAAAAAAATAAAAAAAATCAGACGGAGCTTCTTCCTCCGTCCATCCTAAAAAAAAAGAAATTAAAATGGCATTTTCGTAATTATTCGATGGCATTTCCGTCATAATTTGATGAAGCAAATTGGAGGAAAAGGCTTGGACGGATGGTTTGCCGTCCTTGTTTTTTTTTATTTATAAATTTTTTAATGGCAATTTCGTAATTAATTAATGGTATTTTCGTAATATTTGGATGGCATTTTCGTAATTTTTTGAAAACAAAATCTGATTACTTAAAAGAGAGAGAGAGAGAGAGATGCTCTCCTTCATCCGTCTCTCATCTTTTCGTTTTTTTATAATAAATTATTCGACGGACGGAGCATCATCTTCTGCCCGTCCGAATTTTTTTTCTCAAACGGATGAAGATCATCCGTCTTCAACTTTTAGCATTTCTTCAAGAGCAATTTCTAAGTTTAGCGAACGACTGTTCACTCCTATTCTAAATTTTGGGTATATAGCGAACGATAGTGAGGGTTTCTTTTAACTCAAATGCTATTTTTTGGGTTTTTAGAAAACGACAGTGGATGCTCTAAGTGAGTTATATGGTATTAGCTATTTGTGAGCTAGGTTTATAGAATTTAACATTTGTTAGTTGCTCATGTGGAAAAAACCCTTAATTGAAATGTGTAAGAGAGACCAATAAAAGTAGTACTCCCTCCGTTCCAAAATGTAAGTCGTTTAAGGTTTTCACACTCTTTTTAAGAAACAACTAAATTAGTGTCTTAGGAAATAATATCCCTTGAACCTATTAATTAACTTATTAATATTATTCTTACGAAAATGCCCTCTTATTTGATTATTATATTTATTTTTCTAAAATCAATCTCTCAAGGTTAGAATTGGTAGTTTGTTTAAAAAATTTATTAGTAAGAGGTTAAGAGTGTGAAGACATTGTGTTGGTAAGCGTAAACGACTTGCATTTTGGAACAAAAAAAACTTAAACGTCGTACATTTTGGAACGGAGGGAGTAGTTAATAGGAACAAAAATAATAGAAGAAAGAGAGCTAAGGGTGGGGTCGTGGATTTTTATACAGACTTGGAGAGAGACAAGTTAAAGCTAGAAGGATTAAAACTTGTTAGTTTACTTTGACGGAAGACATTCACTTAAACAGAGCTGAATGGAAGAAACAAAATCATGTGGTTAGTCCAACACCTCGTAAGATTTTGGGATGAAGGGCTTTGTTATTGTTGTTGTGAAGTTCGATTGTGTAAATTGTAATTAAAATAACAGAAAAAGAGAGCCCTTGGTTTTGAATATTAAGTATTGGAGTTACTCTCTATAGCCTTTCTTTTGTTAAGTCTTCGACATGTGACCTCCTATTGTACATGCTTTATTGATTTGGTTTTAACTTTGGAAGTTTGTTTGCCTTTCAGCTCTTTGGGCACCCACAATGAAGGGCTTTGTTATTGTTGTTGTGAAGTTCGATTGTGTAAATTGTAATTAAAATAACAGAAAAAGAGAGCCCTTGGTTTTGAATATTAAGTATTGGAGTTACTCTCTATAGCCTTTCTTTTGTTAAGTCTTGGACATGTGACCTCCTACTGTACATGCTTTATTGACTCGGTTTTAACTTTGGAAGTTTGTTTGCCTTTCAGCTCTTTGGGCGCCCACAATGGCTTACAGTCAAGTGCCGATCACATTCATATGTCAATAAGGTAAAATTTCTCTTGTAAATCTAGCAATATTTAATAATTTAATAAATATGTGAATAAAACTTTTTTTTTCTATATCTGAAGATGTTAAACTTAATTTTGTGTGCAAACAATTTGAGCTGTATCAGGTTAGAGGAGAGCTGGAGGGTAAAGGTTGTCAAATTAGAACTGGCTGTGCTGTGCAGTCTGTGTCAAGTGTCGATGGAGGTAAGCTCTCATCATATAGAACAGTTGTATAAAGTGACAGTCACAGATGCCGTGGTTTATTTTTTTATATTACTGTACCGGTCCACTCTTCAAACTCTGTTCATGGTCTAAATCTAAACTATTAATATGCTGTGCATATTACCTTTACCACTATTCTGAGGTTCAGTTCAGTCTGTGCAGAGAGCTGGGGGAAAAAATCCCATTTGTATTAAAAGCTATCGAAAGAGATACTCCACTCCATATGATTGAATTCACTAAGGAACACTTAGGCACAAGGTTTTCGCTATATCGCCTGTTTAGTCTCTACCTGGAGTCTTCTTCCGTATTGATTTGCTAAAGAAACTATATTTCCTTTCATATAAAGGACGTGTATACTAGTGCGGTTAAGATAACATCACAGTTATAGCCACAAAATTTCTCTTTAACATTTTAAGGTAATTTAATTAGTATTTTAGAAAAAATCATTTTTGGCTGTTAATTGTAAATGAAGAAGAACATTAAGTAAAGTTAAATTATAAGTTCACAGTAAGATTAACTACCACATTCATAAGAAGCAAATTAGATACTCCATGTATAATCATACTGAAATTTAGAACTTTTCGCTCGCAGGTTGTCATGTGGTAGGAGTAGATCTTTCAGAAGAGATGTATGATGGATGCATAATTAGCGTCCACGCACCAGATGCTTTGAAAATTTTAGGAATGCATGCAACATATGAGGAGACTAGAATACTTGGTGCTTTTCAGTATATGTACAGGTAATTCTGTTGTTTCTAATGAGCAATTTAATATTCTGCCTGGTGTTTTTTTTCTATGACTAGTAACTGGCTTGAGTGGTTGCATACTAAAAGAAAATCTATACGAGTGCAACTAAACATATAATAAATAAAAGTTTGAATGTAAATAACGAATTTAATAGTAACAAGGAAAAAAAGATAGATATTTTCATGATATATAATATACATGATTATCTTCTATAAAAAAAATTACGTAAATACATATGCTTCATTTTTATGTTTACAAGGTTTAAAAAAAAATTCTTTTGGAATTTAGAGAAATTTTGACTTGAGCACGACTCAACCTCTAACAAATATTCCAAATTTGTGCATTGTATAGTAAAGAATATGAGACCTTGTAATCCTTAGAAGATCTAGTAAAGAATATGAGACCTTGTAATCCTTAGAAGATCTCTTTGATTATTTCTGCAAGTTAAGTGAAAATAACACGAGTAAGTATGACTCAACCTCTATTATACAATTAGTATGACAGAGTGTCTATATTTGGCTCTTTCAGTATAGGCTAATAAGACTGGGAAAATGGTCAGACGATAAATATAGTTAGTGAAGGGAGTTTATATTAGTTGGTCATTTTGGCATTTGGTTAATCACTGGAAAGTTTAGCAATTAATATGCTTTTTATTTCATTTATTCAGTTGTTTTTTTATATTTATTCAGTGAATGCTTATGTTAATTGTGTAATTACCAGTGATATATATCTTCATCGCGACAAAAGTTTGATGCCCCAGAACCCATCAGCATGGAGTGCCTGGAATTTCCTTGGAACTACAAGATATGGTTCTTGTCTTACATATTGGCTCAATGTGCTCCAGGTGAGTATGAGAATTTTTCTGTAGGATTTTCGTACCAGAAGTTATTAGTTCGATACAGGCTTAGGGGTCTCAATTGGCTCAAATCTGACCCAGCTCCGACTATGCCCCATTATATATAGTAGCAGGCTTGGACCAATCATATACTGCTGATTGCGATGGATGTGGACTTTGTTTTTAAGACTCAAACAAATATGAGCAGGATTTGGGCTCATGTAAATAACTATTTTGACCTGACATGCCTAGATTATTTTTAGGTTAAAATGAAATAAACTAACCCAAAGTTTTGCCAAAAAGCAAAATACTATTCTCAGTTTGTTTATATAGATTAACTTCTTCTGTTAAAATTAGGAGTAGGAAAATATTCTTTTATTGATTGATTAAACTGAGTACAATAAGACTCATACATATGGGAGAGAATAGAATACTAAACCAATACATTATTCAATGTGGGACTAAACTAATCTATCATCTAACACCCCCTCTCAAACTCAAGTTGGTTCAAGCAACAAGAGTTTGGAATACTGACGATGTTGATGTGGAAGGAACGGCAAACTGTGATGCAAAAACGGCGCTTGATGGCGCATGTGACGGAACTGAGAAGTAGACTGATGGGATCTCACCTCTGATTTGAGACATAGTCGATGCTGGGATCTCACCCCTGAACTGAGAAATAGACTGATGGGATCTCACTCCTGAACTGAGAAATAGACTGATGGGATCTCACCCCTAACTTAAGACATAGTCGATGCTGGGATCTCACCCATGACTTGAGAATGGTCGATGATAGGATCTCACCCCAGACTTGAGAATTGTCGATGACTGAGAACTGGATGCTGATAACACCCCCTCTCAAAATCACGATCGATCAACCAGAGTGAGTTGACGATCTGGATGTAGAAGCACAAGAACCTGAAAGATTTTTTTTTTTAATTTTATTTTTAATAGCAGATAACCAAGCCTTCATTTTAAAAGAGTTAGAGACATACATACATGTATACCCACTCTACCAAAAAGCCCCCATTCATAACGCCGAAACCCTAAATCAGCACAAACATAACAGATCCCTACGAATCCCATCACCAGTGCCTTTCAAACCAAACCAAACCCAACAAAGTAAAGCATCAACAAAAAGAAAAAAACAAAAACTAAACCAGCAAAATCAAACCCCCATCACTTAGCTCCAGGGCACTCTCTGGGAGGTCGACGGGGTTGAGGTGGCACCGGGAGATGGCCGGAGAAGGGGGGGAGAAGATGAACAATAATGGGTTGGGGTGTTTTGGCGGGAAACGAACGGGAGAGAGAGAACGGGAGGAGAGAGAGTAAGTGGCTAGGGTTTCGAAAAATGTTGTTTGATGACGGCTAGGGTTTTGAAGATTTTGTTGTTGATGACGGCTAGGGTTTTTGGAGATTTGGGATTTTGGGGGAGATAGTTGATGACAACTAGGGTTTTGAATTTTGTTAATTGAAGGAGAAGAGGGTTTTGGTATTTGATCGGGAGCGGAAGAGAGATGTTGGGAGGTGGAGTGATTCCGATGAAGACGAGAATCACTCCACCTCAATAACGAGGATCAAATTAGTATAGGCCTTATAGGATTATAGGCTATACCATGTTAGAATTATGAATAGAAAAATATTCTTTTATTGATTGATTAAACTGAGTACAATAAGACTCATACATATAGGAGAGAATAGAATACTAAACCAATACATTATTCAATGTGGGACTAAACTAATCTATCATCTAACATCTTCAATAATCTTTACATAGTTTTTAAAATTAAGAAAAAAAAATTTAAAAAAAACTTTAAAATAGTTAGAACTTTAAAGAACAAATTGAGGGTAGTTTTTTTGCTTGTTGGTTACACTTTTTTCTTCCCCTTTTCATTTTTTAAAGATGTTTTATATGATATGTGCTTTCTGTGTGTGTAAGGTGGAGCTTAATTTTCATAGTTTATTACATTTAAATTATGTCTTGTCAAAAATATATAAAGTATTTGATGAGTATTTAGCAAAAATAGTGACTGACCTGAAGCATATTCGGTAATTAATAGTATATTTGATAGCAAAAATAATGGCCTCAAGAAAAAATAGTACACTAACTCAAGAACATCATTTACCTTCTATTCTTTATGCCTAGCGCATGTTTAATAGTATGTCAATATAAGTTGTTTGGGCCAAGGACCAAATCAATTTTCTTTGTCAAATCTGGATTCAGGGTCAGGCCACTTTTTATGCTAAATGAAAACAAATTTTTTGGGCTTGAACTCATCAAAACAGAAAGGACTCAAGAGTCGAGCCTATATTAGTTTGCCTGCCACCCCTGATTGAGTACAATTCCATAAATGCTATTTTTCGATTAGCAGTTATGCAATAACATTACTCTTAATTGTTTTTCATATTGTTCTTTTAATTAGATAATAACTTTTAGGATCACATGTTAATTTTTTATTTTGGATTTTGCAGAATCTTGGTTCAACTGAACTGCCTTTTCTCGTAACTCTTAATCCCCCTAGCATTCCTAAGCATACTGCACTCAAATGGAACACTGGTCATCCTGTTCCTTCAGTTGCAGCTTCAAAAGCTTCTCTAGAATTTGATAAAATCCAGGGGAAAAGAGGAATTTGGTTTTGTGGAGCATACCATGGTAAGTACAGTTTATTGTCCGTAAGCTAATAGCATGCATCTCTTGGGGAAATTTGATGAGTACCATTAACAGTCATGCATCTAATTCAATACAGAAAATCAACCAAGTTGATAAGTTGCTTTTCTTTTTCAACCTAGATTCATTTTGAGGAAAATTAATAGATAACAATTTGAGTATGTGTTACAGATGCTATTGGAGCGTTCTCCTATTCAACTAAAATTCCCTGTAAAAAATGGAAAAGTTTCAGATTTTTCAAATCATCTTTTTTCTTATTTATTTTTTGATATAGGGGATAAAGACAGAGAGACCTTAGGCAAAAATACAAACGATAATTGTACAAAGCAGTGAACAGGCTAACATAGTTCACTACAAAAGAAGTTACATCATGTCTCTAAACACAAAAGGCATAAATACCGAAAGGAACAAAGAGATTTGACCATGAAAGAAACAATAGCCATTGAAGAACTGCTTTCGACATTGCACCATCTTGATCAATTGAAAGAGGATAACTCTGGCCCATTTGAGGAGTAGCCGAGGATGTAGACGTGGGCCCTGTGGAATGTCTAGATGAAGACACATGGTCAGCAACTACCTCGTTCCATGCAGAGAAATTCACCGTAGCCCTCTTTTCGAAGGAAGAATATCTACCAAAAGATTAAAAGAACAAAAACATACAGAATTGTTACTCTAAATAGCAAGCTTTAGTTCCCAGCTAACATCACGGTATATGGTAATAGTCGTTGATTTATCATAAATGAGTTTTCTAGACGTGGGCCCTGTGGAATGTCTAGATGAAGACACATGGTCAGCAGCTACCTATTTCTGTGCAGAGAAATTCACCTTAGCCCTCTTTTCGAAGGAAGAATATCTACCAAAAGATTAAAAGAACAACAACATACAGAATTGTTACTCCTAAATAGCAAGCTTTAGTTCTCAGCTAACATCACGGTATATGGTAATAGTCGTTGATTTATCATAAATGAGTTTTCTAGACGTGGGCCCTGTGGAATGTCTAGATGAAGACACATGGTCAGCAACTACCTAGTTCCGTGCAGAGAAATTCACCTTAGCCCTCTTTTCGAAGGAAGAATATCTACCAAAAGATTAAAAGAACAAGAACATACAGAATTGTTACTCTAAATAGCAAGCTTTAGTTTCCAGCTATAACATCACAGTATATGGTAATAGTCGTTGATTTATCATAAATGAGTTTTTTAGAGATGGTACTTGTATCTGAGCTTTGTGCATGCTCATCGTAAACCATTTTTTGAGAAAGGTGGTTGTGTCGGTACTTTTGAGATCTAGAAAGAAATTTCTGGGTGAGGATGCTGAATATGAGAATATGTTGGGGGTCAAAGAGGTTTTGGATTTGGGTGTTGTAATGAAAACTGGTGGCAGTGTCGTGATTATGGCAAAATATAAAAGTTGTTTTCAAGGATGAAGCAGCTAGTAGTTGTGATGTCAAGGATGAAATAGAGAAATGTCCATTAGGGCAGTGAATCATCAGAAAAGTTCGACTCCCATATTGCTAGTTAGTTGATGGGTCACACGCCGGGCACACATTTTTCAGCCTTTCTCGTGTTTTTATAACTCAAAATAGGTAACAGGCCGCTGCCTGACAGTAAGGTCACAGAGAAAAAAGTACAAAAGAAAGGATTCTGGCTGAAAGGGGAAAGCGATGAGTGCAGTAAGTGGTCAATTTTGATGAAGTTTAAATAGAAGGGTGTGAGAGACTGGATTCAGATGGCTGAATCTAGTTAATGAAAGTGTGTTTATATACAATGAATCAATGTGGATCAACCCAGATCAGGGGGTTTGATTCGATCATAGCCTGCTTGTATTTGGGTCATTCAGGTCGAGTCAAATTTGACCATATGTATCGTCCTGTGGCCTACCTACCAATTTCAGGCTGGCTTCTGGTCAGATTCATTTGCCACTCCTATTTAAATTTATAATTTTACTGTTTTTGGAAGTGAAAGCAAACAATGGACAGTGGAAGAAGGAAAAAAATATCTATGGGAAAAATGAAATATGAACAATATATGGTTACATAACTCGGAGAAATGACTTGCATACTAACTACTTCATCAGAAATTTGTATGGATCCATACAAGAAAAAAATCTGTTAATATGTTGGATGAAGAATGTGGGTGGATCTACAGTGTCCATATTTCCTAATATTCGTTGTGGACATTCTGAAAAATTCCTCTCAAGTCATCGGTGATTCACTGTTCTTCTCATGGATTTTTCAAAATGCTAGAATAATTTTACCACAACTGAAGCTCATGATCCAGCCAGCTACGGTTCAATCAGTATGAATATTTTCTTAAGCTTTCTCCAACATTACAAGCGGATTCTCCTATTAACGTACTCATTTGTAATTAAATTAATTTCTAATTTAGGTAATGTACTAAGGTATGTCTTGTTGTATTGGTCCTCTCAATCTATATAAATGCCTCATATTTATCATTTTCACGTGGTATTCTCAAAGATTTGTCTTTTTTCCGTATATAAATAGTTATGTAAAACTTCACAGCTGAAACATTATACCAATTCTTTGTTTCGAAATCAAATTAAAATTTATGCAAGACTTCCCTTTTGCATATAAGAGTATCAACAGCAGTAATGATATCGTATTAACCAATTTTTTTTATTTTATAGTAACGATATTGTTATAACTTCATAACTTTTCTTTTTCTTACTATTCAAATAATATATTTTGTTCATATGTTATTTGCAGGATATGGTTTCCATGAGGATGGACTAAAGGTAATAATAATACTCAAGTGCCACTAAGATGTGCTGTATTCAGGGCATCAAATGCATCAATTTGCTTGAGCAAATGTTATTTTATTAGATAAACTGAAATACTTTCTCAGGCTGGAAGATTTGCTGCACACAGTCTTCTTGGAAAAGAGTCCAACCCTTTGGGAAATCCAACACATATGGTACCTTCACTGATGGAAACTGGAGCGAGGCTTATAGTTACCAGATTTCTTGAACGTTATATCTCGACTGGTTGTTTGGTGTAAGTATGCAAATTAAGATTGATTAATAATCATGAATGTTGTAATCATTGTAGTACATCATTTCATTCCCATGAAGTTCGCATACAATGTACTTTTAGTTTGATACTTTTTATTGAATTGTAGGAAGTTATATGTCATCATACATAATATTTTGTTGTAGAATTATAAAACATCTGAAGATAATTTCCCAGTATTGATTAGTATTTGATCACATAAACATAGCATCAAGGATCAAAATATTTTCTTAGAAGAAAAAATCGTTCTGAAAGTAGAATCTGCTAATTTAGAGGAGTAAATTATACGTAAACTTTTTCTCGGGAGTTGAAAACTATAATTTAGGGGCCGGGCATAAAATAGCTTAGTGGGCTCAAATATAGAACATTATGTTTAACATATTACTTCCATCTTACTTTTGAGTTTTTTATATAGTCAGGAAAAAATGTAAATTAAATTCAGGCATTATTAATGACTTGGAAGTTGAAGTTGAATTTGTGCAGATTGCTAGAAGATGGTGGTACCATTTTTGTTTTTGAAGGAACTGATAGGAAAAGCCACATGAAATCTGTTTTGAGAGTGCACACGCCCTTGTTCTACTGGAAGGTATATCTCCTTTTTGTAAATATTAGATTATCTTCTTCTGAGTTGGTCCTCAAGCATCCATGTAAAATTTTCACGTAATTATATAACAGGAGTTGTTTTGACAGATTGCTACACAAGCTGATTTAGGCCTTGCAGATGCTTATATAAATGGGTACTTTTCCTTTGTCGATGTGCAAGAAGGCCTTCTAGATCTTTTTCTGGTAATCTAAAAATCTATACTATTATTATTGTATGGTATGGGAATATTGCATATAGATTTGTTTGTCAAATATGCCTCAACTAGATTTTAATTAATTAATTCTTAAGAAGTTTAATTAAAACAGAAAGTACCTTGAGTATTATAGTAAATTTAGATTACATTAATTTGTCAATGTAGTTCCTATTTAACCTTGATTAGAGATATTACTTCTTGATTTTCTCTTCATATTTCTCAAATCTGCATAATATATAAAAGTTGTTTTAAATTTCAATTGTCTCATCCGAAATTTTGGTTTCTAATAGTAGGATTCTAGGAGACACCAAAACTGCAAGCTGTAGCCTCTATTTTTTTTTTTTTTTTTGAGCGAAATCACCGATATTTCAGCAATAAATTTGGGTACCAAAAGTCAGCCGAAATTATACAATTTCTAGTTGTTTTGGATTTTGCTAATGGGCCAGTTTCAACTCATAAAATATTTCGAAACCCAACCCAACAACCCAACCTGTTTTGATATAAACAAAAACCTCTTAGAGAATATTAAATGTTTCTCCAAATTTGTCAATAGCTTCTTTCTAACCACGATCCTCTTATACAGTATTACTTGTTTATAAGTGTTTGGTTTGAGGAGATTTTGTTGGCACCTATGTATAGACTATGTATGTATTTTAAGATATATTGTACTATTCTTTTTTTTTCTTCTGCCTGTTTCATGTTAAAGATCACATATTTAGGTTGATTGCTTGAATGATATTTATGATATTGTGATTCATTTAGTGTGTACTGATTATATACATCATATGTAGGAGAAATATTTCAAACAGAAATGAGATTTCCTCGAAATCTATAAATCGAGTCCCCCCCCCCTCTCTCTCTCTCTCTCACCACGATCGGGATCTCACCATCAAATCCATGGTGTGTTCGCGATGCAGATCTCTTAAACTAGCGATCCGCATCAGACTTTTCCTATATCTTCAAATGATTACCTTTATTCTTTAACACATCAACTTGTCTTCAAACTCTCCTCAGATTGTCATAGAGATTAATTGGATTTTTGCTCCAATATTTAGAAATGCATTAAATTTTGTATATTAATTTCCTCCCTTTCTCTTTCTCTATCTGTTTCTCTACACACATAAAACTCAAATGAGTACCATGTGTTTCCTGACTCATCCTACCCCTCTGAACCACTTACTACTCAATGTAGCAACCACGATCCAGTACCCGTACCACGAACTGCAACGCACTATGAACCTAGTAACATTGACATATAATTATTCAAAGCAACTTTTCAAATCATTGTGCATGTGAGGTACTAATTTAACATATTGTACAGCACCTCTTCCTACATTTTCTAGCAACTTATACTGTACACTGATTACTTCCTGCAGATTCTTATTGGTAACAGAGATCGATCAGGCAAGAGTTCCAATAGAAGGTGGTTTCCATACAACATTTCTCTGTTCATCATAAATTAAAACCTTGTATATCTAATTTTGTTGTATAAAATTTTCTTTCTTATTTTACCAGAGGTTGGTGGACCCCATTACTATTAACAGCTGGAGCATCCTCAGCTAGATACTTCTATCGGCACATTACGAGACAGAATAGTCTGACACAAGCCCGACGAAACATCTCTCGTCACTATGATCTGGTCAGTTATTTGAAGTAATCCGAGTGAAATTCTGTCAGTTATTGTGTTGCTCAAATTCTGTAAACTTTTACAGCAAAGTACTAGGTATTCAATTACTTGTACAGACATATTTTAAACAAAAAGAGGTGATCTTAATTTGTATGTATTACACCTCTTGAGGGAATTTATAAAATTTTCCAACTTACCTTACGTAGTTAGTTATCTGTTCAGAAATCTGTTCATTTTATTGTTGCATATATGCAACATCATTTCCAGCAATATAAGAATTACCAAATTATCCACTGTCATTTTAAGCATGAATCTCTGATGTTCATATGCTTGAAGGAAAAAGAAATAACACAGGTATTGTCATGCAAGCTGATTTTACACATGACAAGAATGTGCCTGGCTTTACACAAACCTTCAATAGTTATATTGTAAAGAAGATGTTTAAATTCATGCGCTATGAGTTCAATATATTATTTCTTAATTTTCTTAGGAATGCCCTAGATAGATGGAGATGTTTCCTTTTATCTATTTTTCTCTTTAAAAATCCATCAAGGTAAACAGTTCTTTCTTCCTGCAAAACCAAGCTTTACTATTTGTTGTACTTTACGTGTACTGTACTACATTTAGTTCATGTCTTTTTCTTCAAAATGCAATCTGATGTGCCCTTCTTGATGTATGTAGAGCAATGACTTCTTTTCTCTCTTCCTAGACGAGACAATGACATATTCATGTGCAATTTTCGAGGTTCAAAATCTCTTCCTTATACTGGCTCTATGTATACATTTATTAAGAGGCCATTGAGTTGATTTAGCTTGACATATCATTTGATAGATGGAGAATGAAGACTTAAAAATTGCTCAGTTGCGCAAACTCTCCCTTTTGATTGAAAAGGTGTATTTTTTTTTGTTTATGAACTTTTTTGTCTTGTTACTTTTTTTTAGTCCCAATCTTATATATTTTGGCTGTTGATTTACCAACGTAGGCTAGGATTGAGAGCAAGCATGAAATTCTTGAAATTGGCTGTGGTTGGGGAAGTCTAGCTATTGAAGTTGTGAAGAGATATGGATGTAAGTACACGGGCATCACACTGTCTGAAGAGCAACTCAAATATGCTAAAAGAAGAGTGAAAGATGCAGGCTTAGAGGTTCTATATCTTCAAACCTTAAATTTTATTATAATAATTACACAATTGCCTTTTTTCTTTCCTCCTTTAATATTGGGTTGTATAAGAGAATTTCCAAGTGCTAAATATTGATTAAGTAAAAAGTGGAAGGATATTCTGCAAAATTTAAAGTCGAGAAAACTCCGAAAGATCCAATAGACTATGTTTTATGTCAGATTGTAGATCTACTTGGTGTCTGCAAGTCTTTTTGGGAACTCCTGACTGTAATTTGGGAAGTTAATAGTTAAATGTTATCGTAATTTATATTAAGCTTTAGCAGGAAAGCCAAAAATATATCAAGCTTAAATTATACCCCTGGGTGTTATCTTTATTTAACAATGTGGAGGATGATCAAACCATTCAGGTGTGTAATTGATCATTCAAACCATACAAGTATATTTTCGTATATGCTACTCCAAAGTTGAGGCACAATACGATGAGTGTTGAAACTATTAAGGCAATTAAATTTCTATTTAGGCTCTATAAAAAGTTCGAATATTATGGAGCGTGATTAGAAAAGTATGCCAATGTAACAAGTAAACACAGATGAGAGTTAAGGAGAAAGGACCAATAATAATTTTTAGGAGGTCTTGCTGGTTCCATTCCGGTTTGACATTACTGAAACAAAAGAGAGCAATTCCCATAATGACATAATTTATTATGTAATTTATTTGTCATATTTAACCATACGGTCACTTACAACTCAATGGAGACAGTAGCCAACCACTGGCACTACATTTTTTGTCCTTACCATCAATATAATCTAATTCTTATAAAACCCTAGTACGACAGTGTTAAATTGCTGTATAACTAGAGGGGCTGGTTGGTTTTTTGAAATAAACCTACCCTGATAATCACACAAATTGAGCATTCTGAGACATTCTTACCTCTCAATAATTGTTTGTCTCAGCTTGTCGGTCAAGTGTGATAAACACTATAAAGGCCACTAGACTTTTTTACTTACACCTTTAAGGAGATTTATATGCTTAGTAGTATATTGGCATGCTTTGTAGATTTCCTTGAACTCCGACAACATTCAAAACCAATAGCTTGAACACATTGTTGTCATCTCTTTACATAGTCTACTACATAATAGCAATATTGTTTTGTCATCTCTAATGTTCTTATTCTTTACATAGTCTATTACATAATAACAATGTTGTGGTTAAACCGAGCATCATATTTCTTATTTTGGTTCATCTCCTCAGGACAAGATAACTATTCTGCTCTGTGACTACCGTCAACTTCCAAGCTACCACAAATTTGATAGAATTATATCCTGGTAATACTTCACGCAACTTTATCATCTCGTGATACATATACTCTTGCACAAATACATCTATGGATTAGAATAAACATGTACATATATAAAATTACATTCATACATACATGTGCGTGAATGTAATTATAGGATAATCAACATCATTCATCACTATCATCCAAAATTAACAGATTTTCTATAACAGAATATATTGCAACACTTCATTCATCAAAAAATGCTTTCCAAAATTGTACTGTTTTTTATACACAGTATTTTAGAGCATGGAAATCATGCTGGTGGCTCTAATTGTATGTGTAAATATATGAAAAAAAAGGAGGTCACTGACAATAGGGGAAATTCAGCTGTGCTAAAAATGCGATATCTGTATCTCGAAAATTCTCAATGATGACCTTTCGTAATGATCTTCATATCGTAAAAGATAGGGTAATGGAAAATCACAGAGTTCAAACATGAATGGCTTCTCAACACTAGAACAAATGGGACCACTTGATGCATGGGAAAGACATGTTCGAAACTGTTGATTTCTTCATCCTACGTTTTTTGACATGTAGATCACTTGGGAAAGTGAGAATTATGCACTTAAAGGGAGGATAAGAAGTTTTACCGCACCATAGGAAGAACCTCCTCCTGTTCACACATGTATGCATTTATTCATGTTTGTAAGAATATTATTGGATGCGTTCACCTGAGCACACATATCCATCCAGTCCACATACAGCCTGCTTAGACTTTTCGAGAACTGGGGTTTCCCCCCATTTTCTCACACCTCAAGACTAACCTTCTAGGAAAAAGTAGTCAAATCTCTCTCTTCACAACACTTCTTGTTCGCACCAATATCAAACCTGAAGCTAACACTATTGCCTTGCAGCGAGATGATTGAAGCAGTTGGCCATGAATACATGGGTGAATTCTTTGGTTATTGTGAATCACTTTTGGCTGAAGATGGCATTTTCGTCCTACAGGTGATTATTTATCAATTTCAGGCTTTTTCTTCATAATAATTAGCCTGTATGATTTCACAATTTAACTCAAGCTTTACACTCTGCAGTTCATATCAATTCCAGATGAAAGATATGATGAGTACAGGAGAAGTTCTGACTTTATAAAGGAATACATTTTCCCTGGTGGATGTCTTCCTTCATTGAGTAGGATAACATCAGCCATGGCTGCTACCTCTAGACTCTGGTAAATTTTACCTACATATATTAATGATACTCACACTGGTTATATTTTTTGTATTCTCACACTGGTTATAATTTTTGAATATTGTTGAATACAGTTTATGTATAAACCTTCAGAAAGGAAAAAAAAATTGACGCTTTTCTTATGTTTTGTAGTGTGGAGCACATGGAGAACATAGGCATACATTACTATCAAACGTTGATATGTTGGAGGAACAATTTCATGGCAAAGAAAAGGTATGTCCTTAATCAAAGTCATTGTCATAGATAAGATACTTAGGGTGCACCTTTCCACTTTAGTTATGATACAAAATTGCCTTTATGTAACTTTCCCATGTTGTCATCCTCTGTCACTTGTGTTTCAGTAAATCAATCGATAGGGAAAAGTGTGCTTTTCTGTAGTTATGGTAGAAAATTGCGTTCTGTTTACTCAGAGGCCTTATGGTTGCTTGCAGTTACAACTAATATGAATTGCATACAACAGCATTTGCAGTAGTTGTAGTTACCATTGTTTGGTTGGAGTTGGCTATTGCAGTTGCAAGTGGTGGAATGTGAAGGTGGTGGCTGCCAGACAATATGAATTACATACAACAACATTTGCAGTAGTTGTAGTTAGAATTGTTTGGTTGAAGTTGGCTTTTGTAGTTGCAAGTGGTGGAATGTGAAGGTGGTGGCTGCCAGACATGCTAGTGGCTGGGAAAGTTGTGGCCTTCGACAGTGACCGGAGGTGGTGGGTGTGAACAATTGGGGTTAGGACTTGGGTTGTAGAATGAGTTCAAGTTTCATCTTGCTAGTTACAAGGCATGTGCAACCTAGGATACTACCATAATACTATGAACTTATTTTATTGTGTGTGCCTACATGAACTTGTTTGCTTTGTTTTTCCCCCTATTTTTCACTTTAAAAGTTAAAACGCACATGCCAAACATGGTCTAATATAAGGAGTAAAGTTTCAGCTATCCAGTTGTCTATAAATCTATTATGTATATAAAAAGTTTAGTTTTGATTCTTTTGCTTGCGTCACATGGCATTTCTACGTTAACACGTGATAAAATTTACATTTATCATCTTTCTTTTCTTTCGCCACTCGGCATTTTCATGTTGTTTTTATTATTTATTATTTATTTATTTATTTATTATTTTATTTTCTATTTTTCTATTTTTCTATTTTTCTATTTTTCTATTTTTCTATTTGTCTTTTTTATTTTTTATTTTTTTTTTATTTATATTTATTTTAAAAAAAAAAGCTTTTTCATGTTAAACACATGATAAAGTAAGGTTAAACACACTTTTAATTTTATTTCTAAACTAAGGTTAGAGGAAAAAAATCTCACTAAATTATTTCTATCCATTGCCAATATAGAATCTAGAAAGAAAAAGGTTGTACATATTTCTATCCATAGTCAATTGTATTTGTGGCTGTTTATAGATATTTCAATTTTCACATCTTCTTTTGTTTTGTTGATATGATGTATGAGAATAATTAATGTTATCTAAATTTGAGGTATTTCAATTGACTCTTAAATGCATGACAAATGAAACGTTATATGACTCTTAGGCACTATAACCTAATTCTATCATCTATATTAATTTTCTTTAGATGAACATTTCAACTACAACAACAATAACAACAAAGCCTTATTTTTTTTTTATAGAATAAAATGACCTAGGTCATCTGTTTCATTAATGATAGATTAAAGAAACATAAAGTACCATCATTACAAAAAGTCCCTACTCCCATCTAATACACAACATAATTCCACACCAAATGACAGAAGTTACAACAAAGATAACATAAATATTCTTCCAAAATATCCGAGATGGAAGGCCTGTATTGTCCCAGTTGTAGCTAATACCCTCTCGGTCATGGTCCTTCCTCATCTACTGTGCTCCTTCGTGCCTTGGTTTCTTCCACAGTCCACCTTGACCTGTCCAAGCCTCTGTTAGAACTAGCATTTTATGAAGTAACATATGAAAAGAACATCTAGTATTGCGGAAGCAGAATTCATTCCTATCTAGCCATAAACTCCATAAAATAGCCCCAACCGTACTATCCCAAAGATCCCTATGTTCTGTGTTGATGTGTTTTGTTCGCCAGGTCCCCCACAAATCCTCAATGCGACTCGGGATTGCGGTCGTGTGAAATCCCAGTCCCATGATCTCCCAAACCAACCTAGCTCTAGGGCATACGAGGAAAATATGGGTGGTGTCTTCTTCCCCTCTGTTACAGCGTTGGCACGTAGCGTCTAGCAGAATGTTTCGTTTCATGAGGTTAGTTTTGGAGAGGATTCCGTCATTAAGCACCAGCCAAAGGAAAGCCTACTTTGGGTGGGGCTTTAGTCTCCCAAATTGTACTTGCAAGTGAATTCCTTACTCCACCATCGTCAAGGAATCCATACATAGAAGAGACTGAAAACGTTTGGTTTTGACCTAGGCTCCATTGTCTGTGGTCCTCCTCTATCCTCTCTTGGACTCCTTCCTATAGCATCGCGTTGAGTCTCATCAATTGTTCCTGTGCCTTATTGGAAATGTTGCCTGGGAGCTCCATAGTCAGTCTTCTATTCTTCCATACGTCTATAACTAGAGCATCCACCCTCTTGACGGAGTACGCGAGCTCGGGGTATAGTGATTGAAGCGTATTATCTCCACACCATTTATCCTTCCAAAATCTAATATTGTTGCCCTTACCCAACTTGCACTTTGTGTTCATATGATAGATGTCTCCTACCTTTGCGACCCCCTTCCAAATACCAGACGCCTTTTCATGCTTACATTTCCCACCAAATCTGACAATTTTCCTCCTTCGATATCTCATGAAAGAGTTGCTCCCACCACGCCTTGCGTTGTTTATGCATTTTCCACCATCATTTGGACAGCAGGGCCTTGTTCATGTCTCTGAGGTTCAGGATCCCCAGTCCCTCGAATTCTTTCTTCTTACAGACCCTATCCCACCTAATGAGATTAATGCCCTTGTTGTCATCACGCATAGCCATCCCAAAGACTAAAGTATCATTAGCGTATTGTAGGATCGACAGCGGTTTGGAGATCCCTTTAACTAAAATCCCTTTAGTGATTCCTGCCTCAATTCCTCTCTTATTCATTTCAGCCAATCCATCAGCAATAATTGCAAATATGAGTGGTGACAGTGGGTCTCCCTGTCTCAGACCTCTCTTACATCTGATTTCCCTTCCTATAATTCCATTCACCATAACGAAGGACTTGCCATTCGCAATACACCTCTTCATCCATAGCCTCCATTTCTGTCCAAATCCTTTAAGTTTCATTGCCTCCTCCACACAATCCCATTCTACCGTGTCGTAGGCCTTTTGAAAATCTAACTTTAGCAAGAAGCCATCTACCTTGTCTTTGTGGCCTCTAAACACCATTTCGTGTGCCGATGCTATGCTATCCAGGATGTCTCTTCCTTTAACAAACCCACTTTGGGCCTCGCCTACAATATCATTAAGCACTGGAGCTAATCTATTTGCCAATGCCTTCGTGATAATCTTGAAAGAGCCATTAAGCAAGCTGCTTGGCCTGAGGTCCTTAAAGCTGAGGATATCTGCCTTCTTCGGAATGAGGACCACGTTCGCGTAGTTAAGTTTATCTACCTGCGCTTTCCCCGTGAAAAACTCATGAAAGATGTTTAAAAGATCTTCCTTGATGATGGACCAAAATTTCGTGTAGAAGCAAATCGGAAATCCATCTGGGCCTGGAGCTTTGTCTTGTCCTAACATCTTAATTGCCTTTAGTACCTCCTCCTCCGTGAAGGGTTCTTCTAGCCTCTCACTTCCCTCGAGTGCCCCCTCGCTCCACATGTCCGAGGTCAACTCCACTCTCAGCGCTCTCCTCTTTCCCAATAGATCTCTGAAGGACTCGTCAATATGATTTCTAATTACGGACTCCTCATCTGTCCAAACGCCGTCCACCACTAAACCCCTGATTTGGTTGTGGCGTCTTCTACCATTGGCCACCCTGTGAAAAAATGTTAGCATCTCCTTCCTTGAGCCACTAAACCCTCGATCTTTGTCTCCAATAACACTCTTCCATTTCACCAATTCTATGGAGTTCTACCCTACTGGCTGCCAATTCCTCAAACTCCCTCTCGTGTAGATCTCTATCCTCTTCGCTTTTTTCTAACTCTTGGATCCTTCTTCCTAGCCACTCTTTCTTTGCTTTGATTTCTCCAAATTCCTCTTTTGCCCATTTCTTTAAGCGTCCTCAGTCGTCGAAGCTTGATGATCCATCTAGATACTGCGTCGGATTCCGATGTCGACATTTCCCAGGACTCCTTAATGACGTTTGCTAAACCAGGGTTCAGCATCCATGCCTTCTCAAATCTGAAGTGGCGCTGTCTAACTCTCCTGTCAGTCCCCCATTCTAGCAGCAGTGGTACATGATCCGATATAAGTCTAGGAATTGATCTAACCGTTGCGAAAGGGAATAATTCCTCCCACTCTGTGGACACCAGGATTCTTTCTAATTTAGCTAGGGTTGGGTTGGCCTGCATGTTAGTCCACGAGAATTTCCTGTCGTTCGTTTGAATTTCAATGAGACGAAGATTGTTAATAATTGTATTGAATTGGTGCCTTTCCCTCTCGTTGGGTCCCCTTCCCCTGTGTTCGTTAGCAAATCTAGTGATATTAAAGTCTCCCCCAATGACCCACGGACCAGCCCGCCTATCCCTAATATTTTGTAGCTCTACCCAAAAACCCTGTCTCTGAGTCGGGTTATATGGACCGTACACCGAGGTAACCATGTGCTCCCAGCCATCTCCTTTTCGCTTGATAACAATGGTCACCGAAAAGTCGTGTACGAACTCGTCTATAATTTCAAACACCTTAGAGTCAACACCTATCGCGATACCGCCTGACATATCCCTAGCCGGTTTGGAACGCCATTCAAAGTCTCTAAGCGTCCTAAGCCCCACAAAATCGTGCCCTTGCTGGTGATCTATCTTAGTTTCTTGAAACGCGCACAAAATCGGGGTAATCCTAGCGACCGTGTCGTTAACCTATCTACCATTGACCTTCGAGCGCATCCCTCTCACATTCCAGAAGATGTAACTCATGGGAAACAATTTAAAAGGCCATCTATCCTATCTAACAAAGCAGAGGATCCCTATAAGCATAACCTATAAGCTTCCTCTCTAAGAACCCTAACTCTACTACTTTGTTCGATACCCGAAGCACCCATACTAAGACCAAATATAGTGGCATAGTAAAGAAGCACATCATCAGAAATAAAACTTAAAATTGAGAACGAACCTCCGCAGGCTGACATTGGCTCCTTGGCTTTTGCTGCCCCGATCTGATAAGGTCCTCTCACTAGGCCCTTTAGCTCCCCACCTATCAATTTGCCTCTTGCTCTTTCATTTTGCTTCCTCAATACCCTTCACTGCCTCCCCACCATCTGTCTCCGCACTATCCTGGATGACTGGTGTTAGAGCCTTAACCTCACTCTCCCACTTCTCAAATTCACCATCTGAATCTATTATCTCCTTGCCCATATCGTCTAGTGCCCCGATAATTCCATCCGAGGTTGTGAAATCGTCCAATACGCCCTGATGAGTCTCCCCGATCCCTTGTTCTCCCATGCCCCCTGTTTCTTGTTCGCCCTCCTCCCCAATATCCTCTGTGTCGTCCATCACAGCTTGTCGAATCTCTTCCCTACTCGTCATGCAAGTTGGAGTTGGCGATGGGCCTCCTCTACTGTGATTTCCCAACTCTGGCTCCAAGGTAAGATTGGGATTAGCCCATGGACCAGGCCCATTATTCAAAAGACTATGGGTAATGGATTTCACAGCCAAACTCAAAGCTTCCTTGAACTCAGCTGAGGACATTCAAAATATCCCCCTGTCTTTTCGTGGCCCTCCCCCGCCCCGAGGATTGCCCTGGCTCCAAATTGACCCCCTCGAATACCACATCGCACCCATCAGTCCTAGGAAGCTGGCGCATGATTTGACTACTGGTTCTTAACCCCTTCTGACTTCGACTAGCTGGCGAGTAGACCCTGCCAACCAACGCTTCATCTACAGTACCTAGTACCTCGTTTTGAGAGTCATCGATGGGTCGCTGTCTATCCTCTGAGCCACGACTCTGATCCATACCTTTACAGTTGTGAGGTGGATCCCCTGCTTGGGCTGATGCTATTTGGTGTGATGGACGCTGTAGATTCTTCTCCAGCCTCTGTGACGAGCGATCTTGCTCTTGTGTTTTACCTAGTGGATGACTCGCAGATAGACGGTTCTGATGCACTCTTGAATGATCCGATGGTGCTTGTACATCTTCCTCCTTGCCCCTCTGTTTGAACCCAATATCGGAATTTGATCCTGAATACTCCGGCGAACTCCGGAATGATACTTTCTTCTTCCTCTCAACTATCACCTTAATCTCGTACTTCTCTTCTTCGAATTGGGCCACAATTACAGAGGGAATGAGGCTACATTCCTCCACCGCAACTTGAATCCTAGCATACTCTCTTCTAAGTAGGAAGTTCGTATTCTTGTCGATACTAAGTAGAGAACCGAAGCTGTGAACCAAGTTTTGGAATCCTGAACGCACCCAACACTGAAGTGGGAGATTGAAAAGTCTCAACCAAAGTGACGATCGCGCATCCAACTTCAAAGCACTGAAAGCTCTTGACCACCGACTCATTGTAATGTAGAAGTCATCCCCCTCGAGGCTTCCAATGGCCAAGAGTTCCCTCGTGATTTCATCCGTCTTGCAAAATACCATAAGAACATCGTCCTTAAGCTTTTGAACATCCCATTCTAGCCTTGAAATTGGTCGAACGCTTTCGGAAAGGAGCTCCTTAATGGTTTCCATAGCTGGGTATCCAGTGTGAACTTTAAGAAGGATGGAATTAGTGAAACGACTCTCAAATTCGGCCATAATCGGAGTAGGAATAATCACCTCCCGAATAACCTTCCGTCTACCGTCTATACTTTCCTCCGATCCCGCCGTTATAGGCTTGCTACCACCCCCAACATATGGCACCTCGGCGCTTGCTTTTGATTGGGCGCTCCCGGACGTCAAGTTGCGAGGGCAACTCTTCGAAATATGGCCGGACTTCTTGTAAGCATAACAGAACCAATCGTTTGTGCACTCGTGAATCGAGTGTCCCCTCTCCGCACACTTATGGCATAGTGCATTCTTCTTTGCCGTCGGTGGGGCTGAGCTAGTAGAGGATGCGGACTTCTCTGCTTTCTTCTCTTCTCTTCTTACACGCTTAGGCTTGACGAGGATCCACTCCCCGTCATCGTCTATTTTCTTGACCGGAGCCTCTCTTTCCGCTGACCGCCGAACTCCTCGCTGCTCCCCCCTACCGGACCCCCCTATGGATCTCTTCATTGCCTCCAAGTAGGACCTTCTATAGGTCGATGAGAGGTGTCTCGCATCTCTTTCCTTCTCAGTCGAGAAATGTTCTTTCCCCCTTCACAGGAGCTCTATGCTCCTGATGATGGACATCTCCCTTGTTCGCCAGGCCTCTATGGCTTGGGCGCGCATCTCGACTTGGTGATCGGCGTCTTCCTCTAGTCTCGTCCCTAGCGGCGATCTCGTTGTGGTAGCGTTGGGCCTTGATGTGGGAGTCTTTCTCTTCTCTTCCTCTCTCCGTCATGGGTCTGCTGGTGGGGGCTGAAGAATGGTGGCTTTTATTGAAGTTTCTCTCTTCTTCTTTTCTGAGTCTGGACTTCTCTCCTCTTTTCTCCATAGAGTCTTCGTAAATGTAGTAACAACAAAGCCTTATTCCCAACTAGTTTGAACATTTCTACTAACATAATGATATTAATTAAAGATTTATTAAAAATTTTGAAAAACTTATAATGCTTCATCTTATCATATCCTATAAAAATAATTCTCATATATTTTACATCTCTTTTATAGCTAATTTTTAAAAAAATCTAAGCCATAAATTTTACAAGATGTAAGAGATAATATGTATATATATTCTAAATGTATATTCTTTATGTATGCATGAGCTACCTATTTGCTATTCTCTCTTACAAACAAATATTTTATAACTATTTTCTTTTTCATGTATTATTTTTAGTTTAGGATCAACAAAACATGATTGATGTAGATTTAATACATGTAGGGGCCAGAGTGAGGATTAGATAATGTAGATTTCTACTAAAATTTGATATTAAAATTAAGTGATACAACAACAACAACAACAACAACAACAACAACAAAGTATTTTTCCCAATTAGTTGAGGTCGGATGTTAAAATTAAGTGATAAATTTCTAAAATCTTGAAATATGTACATGATAATATAGATGCGTAGTTAATTATAATATTTTTTAAGCACACCCTTTCACTTCAATATATATCTGTAAGAGTTACTAACAAAATGTGTCGACACTACACTGCAAGAGGGCGGATGGACTGTTTGTTATATACTTGACATGCTAATTGTCTTTTCGGTTTTTTCTATTGCAATATGTCCACCGGTTTTGTTTTCTACCTTGACTGGATGAACCAATCCATTGAGTTTTTATTTTTCTTTAAAATATTTTCTTACATGTTTAACTATTTTATTTATTTATTGCCAGATAAAAAACTAAATGCGGTTGGTTTATATTTCGTGCATCACATGGGGCCATATGTTAGAACCAGTTGAGTGGATGTTTGCATCGTTGCAACTGCAAATTATTAGCCAAGTGTATTCCCTTCAAAACTTCTTGACCCAATATCCCCAACTTTTCAACAAAACCTGTATTTTAAATAGGCTAAATTTTGATAAAACCATACCCACTTTTGGGCCAAAATGAAGAAACACACCTCTAGTTAGATATGCATCACCTAGGCCCCCTCTCTTGCTTAAGGTGCTCACATGCGATCACGTGTTGGATTAATATATTATTTCAGACTAAAATGCCCCTTTAGTTAGAAAATGTTTAAAATAATGTTAAAAAATGTTGGATCTTGTTGGGAGCTTTAATGAAGAAGATGAAGAGTTTGAAGTGAGGGTTGGATTTGGTGGTATTTTCTTCTTCTTCTTCTTTTTAATGTTGGGTGTGGGCCCCACAACCAATATAATATTCAGCACTAACCAAAGTGATTAACAGGGGGTAATATAGATATTTCACCTTTAATCTTAATCTTAGGGGGTTTATTCCGTTTTTTTTCTTCCAAAAACTTAAATAGGGAGCCTAGGTAATGCATATCTAATTAGAGCCGAGTTTCTTGATTTTGACACAAAAGTGGGGGTGGTTTTATGAAATTTATTACAATAACCATTTTCCTCCAAAACATAAATGATATTTGAGTAATTAAGTAAAAAGGGTTTGGGAGGAAAATTTTGAATATTCACTTGTAACTGCTAGAGCTGTTATTAGGTCCTATCGGGTCGGATCTCCACTACCCGGACCCGGTACTCACGGGCCCAAAAATTGGATCCGGACTCGGACTTGCGAGAACCGGGTTCCAACAATTTTACACTTAAGTACATGAATAAATAATGTATTTACACATATATCTTCAACAAAACTATTTACATGTATATCTCTATAACCTTATTATTCAAATTCTATATTTTTTGGGGGTATTTTTAACGGGTCCGGGCCTGAGTCCGAGTTTGGGCCGGAGTCCGAGTCTGGGGCGGTTCTATTTTGAGTGGACCCGGCCCCAGACCCTGACCTGAAGTGCATTGGGTCTTATTTTAGAACCCGGACCCGTATAGATCGGGTCGGTTCTGGTCCAATGCCAGGTCCGGGTCGGATCCGGGTATCAGGTAAATGTGACAGTGCTAGTAACTGCCATTGCTAGTTGCCCTTGCAGGGAAACAAATATGTTTCCACACAATTGCAGTTAATTGGCATGCTACTTTACATTATGTATCAATGAATATGCTTTCTCTTTGTTGAAAGATGCCTATGTTTTCTCACGGTCATCAGAAAGTCGGTCGTCTTCATATACATTAAGCCTTTCCATCTTTGTTTTTTCAGCAAGATTCTTGCCTTGGGGTTTGACGAGAAATTCATAAGAACATGGGAGTACTACTTTATATACTGTGCAGCTGATCGCTAGTTGCCCTTGCAGGGAAACAAATATGTTTCCACACAATTACAGTTAATTGGCATGCTACCTTTACATTATGTATCAATGAATATGCTTTCTCTTTGTTGAAAGATGCCTATGTTTTCTCACGGTCATCAGAAAGTCGGTCGTCTTCATATACATAAAGCTTTTCCGTCTTTGTTTTTTCAGCAAGATTCTTGCCTTGGGGTTTGACGAGAAATTCATAAGAACATGGGAGTACTACTTTATATACTCTGCAGCTGGTTTTAAATCACTGACGCTTGGGAACTATCAGGTATGTATCTAAACCAATTCACTCATGAATACAGAAGGAGCAAGTTATATTGTTCATGTCCCATCTTTGCACTATATTTGCTGCTACTTTTAGAAAATTCTCTCGTAGTCTACCTGATATTGGGTATTGTTTTCTCTAACTAACGAAAAGACTCTGAAATCGTGCAGATGGTGTTCTCACGTCCTGGCAATCTTAAAGGTTTCAGTGATCCATACAAGACCATTCCCTCTTCTTACTAAACCTTTCATTGTGTTTGAACCGGAATTTTCTTAGGGTCTGTTTATGTTATTTTATTTTATTTAGAAGTTTTCCTTTACCATGTCATTTATCAGTAATTCAAGAAGTAATAAAGCAATATTTTGATTCAGACATTTATCAGTAATATGAACTCTCTTTGAGCTGATGATGTTCTTCTACTAAAAAAAATTCGAGTCAAGTTTTAGCCCAAGGCCCACACTTAGCTTACACGACTTGTCCATATCCAGCATGGATGGGGAAATTTTAAGCAAAAAAGCACAACAGAACATTTAGAACCAACAACACAACTCAAAGGCCATATCAAAGAAAATTTGAATACATTAGAGCATCCACAGCGGTGATTGCTAAAAAATAGCAGAAGGTATATTATACATATAGAAAAGTCTCGTTTGCAGCATTGGTGAAATGCTATAATATAGCAATCAAAAATAAAATATGATCAGATGGAACTCTAAGTTCGATCCGGCGAAAAAAAAAATACCGAATATTTTAATAGTTTTAAAGCTGAGACGCAACTTGAAGCTCCGTCAGAGGCCAAAAAAAAAAAAAAAAATGGGGACTTTTCCAAAGCTTCCGTCCGACAATTTTGGAAACTTTTTTATCTTTTCCCGTTAATTAATCCGTTATTTTGGGCTGTACTTTTGGAAATTGGACCATTTTGCCCCAACTCTTGGTCCTATATATTCAGCATGTTTCTACCAACCTAAAATAATGCAATCTTCAACCTTCTTAATCTCTCTTCTCACTCTCTATCTCAACATCTGCAAACCGAGCTACACTCTTCTCTAATCGGTCATCTTACTATCTATTTTTCAATTAGCCCACTGATAGTTTTGTCAACACACCAATCCCAAAAACTTATAAAAGTATTAATTTCCTCTATATTAGCCACTGTCTTCGATAAAAAGATTTATTGATCGGTTGATTGAAATCAAAGTGGGAATAGAGGCCAGTTCATGGCAACTGAAGCAACGAAGCTGAAGGAGAGAATCCGAATGTCGACCTTACTGATTAATCCAGTTGGAATCAGGTAGTAGACGATTCCAATCATATTTGTAAATATATTACTGTTTAGCCTGGGAGTGGTTTTTGTAAATTCAGGGAAAATTGGAGGGACCCAATCAAGGTGTACAATAAGTACTGCTCACGTATCCCACTAATTAAACAACTAGTCGAGCAGGCGAATGACACTGTTTCATGAATATTAATACAAATAGGTCGTCTGTGCGGCTTGTCGAGGCACTGGTAGAGAGATGGTGGGACACTACCCACACTTTCCTACCTACCGTGTGGTGAGTTGAGTTTCACTCCGTTGGATTGGGTTATGCTAACGGAGATTCGATTTCTATCGGTATTGGTGAGTTGCCTCCTTGTAACGACGAGGCATATAATTTTGAATCCGGAAATAACTGAAAATGATTGCAAAAACACAAGGTATACGCTGTTCTTTTTTCAAACCTTATTTTACCAGTACTTTGATTGAAGCGGCTGAAATGGATTTCGCACTAACAATTAGGATTGCACGAGCTTTCTTTATGTTCTTTCTCGGTGCATTTCTTTATCCTAATGGTTCTAGGTTAGTCAGATGTGGTTGGCTAGCTGCAGTTGAAGATCTAAATTTAGTTGCCAAATACGATTGGGGTAGTCATGAATTGACTCTACTGTATTTGTCTTTGGACACATGTATTTGTCTTCCTGGACTGTATATTCTCTCCCCCTTGCTCCTCGGCTCGCCATTTAATTTCTTTCACAAAAAGCTCAGTAGGAGACAAAGAGGAAATATATGTTACTGGAGATAGGATTTGGGGCAAATGTTATGCTTGTATTTGGTTTAGAATGGGTAGTATATATAACACAATATGAAAGAGCCGTTGAGATAGAGAAAGAGCTATTGAAGAGCCGTTGAATTTAGCTTTCCAAGAAGAAAGAGCTGTTGAAGATAGAGGGGGCAAAATAGTCCATTCAATTTTAATTTTTCTTTTATAAAAATTACCATGGGACGGATCTTCAAGTTCCGTCCAAGCTCTTTTTTAATTTCTAATGTTTTTTAAAACGCAAAAACGATCTAATTTCATCGGACGTAACTTAGAGTTCCGTCCGATAAAATAAAAAATTAAATTTTTATTTGGGACGGAACTCAAAGCTCCGTCCTCTTTAATATGCATTTTCTCATTTTGCCTCTCAGATATAGCAATCTTCTCAATCGATTTTGCCAGAATATGAATAAATAGCAAACGACTGCAGAAGCGGAATTGTTAACATTTAGCAAACAACTGGGGATGCTCTTAGAGCATCCATAGTAATTTCGCTAAAAAAATGGCAAAATGGCAGTTTAAGAATAGCATATAACGAGCGTGCGCGTAACGATTGTTTGCCAAATTTTGAGAGGAAAAAAAAAAACGGACGGAATATGTTGTTTTGTCCGAAAGGTTTTTTATAATTTTTTTAAAGATTAAAATGGAAATAGTTTTTAAATAATTATTAGTGTATTAATTAGTTACTAATTAATACTAAAATATGATTGATTAACACTAAATCCCATTAATTTAGTCTAAACACCATCAATTAGAGATTGTTGTCGGTCAATAGTCCTTTGAGACTTTTTCTCTTCGGACGGGACATGTCCAGTCTGATCATTTTTTTAATTTTTTTTCTTTTTTTGTTTGAACGGAACAAGTTAACAAGTTGTTCCGTCTCACACTTTAAAAAATAATAAAAAATAATAAAATATAGGACAATACATGTTGTACTGTCCGATCCCATATAAAAATAATAATAATAGTTCCAACCCCTATATTTTGAAAAGGGGCAAAAAGTTTTTCAAATATGAAAAGCGATTGTAGCGATTTAGCTTAAAAATGGCAAAATAGCAAACCGACGTGGCTGCTATTTTGCCAAATTCTGGCAAAATGGCAAATAAAGCAGACCACTGTGGATACTCTTAGATAGCAAATCAGTGGTTCATTGCATAAGAAAGAACAACCTTCAAACCCTGTGTAGTTTCCCTTGTTACTTGACAAAGGACTGAATCATACCAACAATCCAACACAAACATAAGAATTTAACAAACATGCACAATTTTAATTCTCGATCTAGAAGTCGAGACACATGAGATCAAAACCTTAATCAAAAGACCAACTTGACCGGTACGCCCCAAAAAACAAATACAAAAAAAACACCAACAAACATGACAGAATTTAACCTTACTGATCATCAGCTTAACAATGTGCACTGAAGCGACATACAGAGAAGTATACATAAAGAACCTGCTGTAGACCTAGGCGATAAACAACTATGAAAACAAACTCATAAGGTTTGAAATTTTGAATCAAGGTAAAAAAAACATCTTGACCACCCTAAGCCAAAGCCAACTAATGCTTCTGAATGGATCCCAAAATTGAAACAAAGTGTGAACCCATCAGCTTCAACATAACATACACTGATTTCAACAGAAGCTCCTGCCCATTCATTACAATGTACTTCGTGTTGAGAGCATGCACTTAAAAACTGTTCTCAATGATTCAGTGCATCAACCGAACAAAAAACATGATAACATTGTGACTTCCTTGCGGAATAAAAATACCTGGGGCATTGATGGAGAAATGACAGACATCCTCAAGTATTGTCACCATCCCCTGTACAAAAGGAAAAAAACACAAGGAAAAAAACCAATTATGCCATTGTTGCTGCATATCACAACTACAGCTATCTGTACCAACTTCTCGAAACTCAAAACTTAATACTTCATCCAGTGCCTCCAATAATCTCTACTCATCAGGAAACTACTCATTATACTAAGAAGCAATTATACCTCACTTACCAAATATCAAAACAACTACCACAAATTGTTCTACATCCACACCATCTCCATTGCTCATATTCATGAGAAAGCTTAAATAAGTATATAGCATACTTCTTACTGTCTTACACAAGATGTCAGAAAAACAATTTACTACTCTTATAATTATATGCTCGTGAAAAGTTCTAGCTGCAAATAAAATAACCTTGCTGTCTCAATTAATTGTCTTCATTAAAACATAAGAGAAACTACCAAGGTTTTTCTAACATCTTAATCCTCATCATGCGCCAACTAAAAAATCTGAGATTAAACTACAAGCTGAATTTAATAATATAAAACAAAAGGTTGCACAAGCATTTATACTAAAGCAATACCATTAAGTTTGATAACAAGATTATGCCAAAAGACAAGCAGAAAACAAGTCTACAAAATAAGCTACTCAGGCATTACAACTAGAGGCAAGCTTTAGAGAGCTGCAGTAGGATACGAGCTACTGATGCACGCTTGAAAATACCAGACTTTAAACTAGCTGAAGCAACGAGAAAGTAAGACAAACCACTACTCAGGCAAGCTACTAATATTACTATTACGTGTACTAGCAATACTCTACTTCTAACTACCAGGGTTCAAGCATTCCAACCGTTTGAAAAAGAGAAGATCTGACTTCTCCAAATGAGTCATTCCTCACAAAGCCTCGCAATCACCCATCACTGCTGTTGAACCTGCCTTACTGCATGCCACCATAACCAGCGGGCCCACCAGGACCGCCACTGACTTGACCAGCTCCATAACCATGTGAAGGGTCGGACCTCCAAGCATTAGAATATCCTGAATTCCCATCAGCATCACCATAACCACCATAACCACCATAACCCGCCCCCGGCTCACCTCCGCCACCAACCTGGTTGTTGGCCAAAGCACCACCACGTCCGCCAGCAGCACCATAACCACCCTGATTACCATATGATCCTTCGGCCCCACCATAACCGCCATAACCCTGATTCTCATATCCAGCAGCAGCATTGGGTGGCTGACCAGGATGAGCGTTCCAATTGGGGGTGGACCCATAACCTGCATTTCCACCATATCCTGACAACCCATACCCAGTAGGCGCTTGGTTGTTCCAAGGACTCCTTGGACCACCAGGTGGGCCACCAGCATAACCACCTGTATTAGGGTTCCCATAGGGACCCGAAGGTCCTCCATATCCTCCAACACCAAAACCACCAAAACCTAAACTATTGTTAGCAGCACCATAGGGATAGGAAGGTGCAGCATAACCTGATGAGCCATAAGAAGGATAGGCACCTGCTGCTGTTTGTGGTTGCATATACCTATTAGAGTCCATTCTCCCATCATAAGAATTAGATTTCGCACCAGAACCACCACCACCACCACCACCACCACCATAAGATTGATAGGATCCTCCACTTGAACGGCCGCCACCGCCGCCACCACCACTACTAGAGTTAGGGTTTGCATCTTTCGGGAGGGCCCGCTTGACCTCCACCATTTTCCCATTCAACTCGTGGAATGTCTTGTGAAGTACACGATCAACTGCATCCTCTTCGTCAAAGGAGATGAATCCAAACCCACGAGGTCGTTGGGTGTTTTGGTCAAACATCACAACTACATCTTGCACACTGCCATAGTTCTCAAAATACACTTTGAACTCTGCTTCTGTCAAAGTTGGGGGCAACCCTCCAACAAAAATCTTCTTTGTCCTAATGTTTCCAGCACCGCTGCCACCACCACCCATTCTAACAGAATTGGAATTTCCAGACCGATCAGTAGTATGTTGCTCCTCTCTTGAAAGAGCTCTTTTAGCTTCCACCTGAACAATCAAAACATAAGCTTACATTATAGATATCTACAATTATAACATTGTAGAAATTAAATGTAGGAAGTACAATAATAGTTCATAAGAAACTCACAAGAATAGCTAGCAGAATTATATAAACAAAAACAGACCACAAGTAAAATAAAAGATACTCGTTAAAAACGTTCAATACAAAAGGTAAGAACATCATAATAAATTATGTCTATGAATATATACTTGGTTCTCGTGCTTATTGCCATAAAATGTCTTGTAAGCACAATTTGAAAAAGCAAATAAGTGGGACGACCTCAACAATTGTTACTGCTTTTTTCTATATGGGAGTAACCAGGTGATGTGGATTCTTTGGTGGAACAATCAAGAACTTGACCTTTTCACTTTCACCGGTATTGACTGCCTTTGACTTGACGATCTGACTCGTTTGTGTCGTAGGATTCGATTCGCACGGTGATGATCGCTTCCGCCTGACCTGCAAAACGCCTGAAACACCAGGGTTGATCCCGGCGACATGCCCTCGGATCCATAACCGGAGCGGGGTTTGATGGGTTGAGGTGGTGAGGTGAAGGCTTTTGAGATGGTGCTGGTTTTGCGGGGGAGGCAATCTGGGCTCGCTCTCTAGTATCTCATCATGTTAGGAACGTCGAAGAGAGATCGGGCGATCAGTCTCGGTTCGAGAAGACATCTCCCTCGCAACCCAACAAGCCTCATATCAACTGATTTGGCTAAAAATAGAACTAAATCGTGATCGTTTAAATCGGACACGAATCACAAAGCTCTCAAGGGTAAAAAGATAATTTCCACTACAAACGGATCTGAAAATGGGAACTGGGTCTTCTCCAAGCCCAATAACACAAAAACGGGTCTGTCGTATTGGATCAGGGTGACAACCCATTATGAACAAACACAAGATATTTAAAGAGTAATTCAAATTCATTATTATCTCTACGTGAAACGGTTTAAACTCTATTTCTTATCCAAAAACACCGAGAAGTAGAGATAAGTAGATATCTCGAAACTGTTTCCAAAAGCGACAATAAATACCCCTCTACCCCCACCATAAAGAAGGGAAGTAGTAATTTTTTCACAAAAGCACATTTTTAATCTTCTTGATTACTGACTTGAGCGTCGGAGGGCATGTCTCCGGGATCAACCTCAGTGTTTCAAGCGTTTTGCAGGTCAAGCGAAAGCGATCGTCACCGCGTGAATCGAATTCTACGGCGCAAATAAGTTAGATCGCCAAGTCAAAGATAGTCAATACCGTTGAAAGTCAGAAGGTCAAGTTCTTGATTGTTCCACCAAAGAATCAACATCACTTGATTACTCCCATACAGAAAAAAGCAGTAACAACAATATTTTAATTATTAGTAATAAACAATTTGCGGCATGTCTTATAGGTGAAACAGAATTGCCTTTGCTCAGCACGCACTCCACATCAAATAATAATAACAATTAAAAGAATAAATTTACATGTATCTATGCACATACATATATAATACTATGCATCCATTCATCCATCCATATACATAAAAGGAAGCTGCCGAACGCAAAACCAGAACCGACTCTCAAGCACCACATCCAAGGAGTGTTCGGTTCCTCGACAGTACAAGTTGCAGTCCAAGGTGAAAATTGAAACTCCCCCTAAAAAAACTGACACAATTGACAAAAAATCCTGAGCAAACGATGATTCAAATATTTAGAAAAACAGAGGTTCTGCTGGAAACCAAGCGATATTTCTGTAATTTTCAAGGTATCAACTTCAACTACACACCATCGCAATGAGACCATGAGTCATTCGCATAACTACACATCTAACACAAATAATAGACCGAATCAAATCTAAAAAAAGAACACTACTTATCACATCAAGTCATCAACTTCACACACTAAAATGTCAAACTCACATCATCTCTGTTTAGATATCGTGTCAGTTATAACAACTGCGACTAATTTTCAAAAGAATAGCAAGATTTCAAGAACCTAATGTAGCACTTAAAACCTAGAGAAAAAAAAAAGAGAAGGATACCGTACGGCCGTCGATGGTTTGCTTATCTTGAAGGACGCGATCAATAACGGCGGGGTCGGCGAAGACGACGAAGCCGAAGCCGCGGGGACGGCCAGTGGCCTTGTCCTTCATGATGGATGTCTGGATGACGTCACCATAGTTGGCGAAGTGGTCCTTGAGCTTCTCCTCCGTCGTCTCCCATGAGATTCCCCCTATGAACAACTTCCCTTGATCCGAATCCATGGTAATCAAGAAGATAATGAAAAGCTAGTTTTTTCTCTCTAGGGTTTGCTTCTCTCTGTACAAGTAGTAGAGGGATAGGCCGCCTTTGGCCAAAAGATGTTTCTCTTTGGAGAGAAAATATTGGACGGTCAGGATTTAGTAACTTTGGTTTGTTATTTTAAACAGAAACCCGCCACTTTCTTGATATTTTGACCAAGTTGGATATGAATTGTTATGGTGCAAGTTTCTTTGGGTTGAGGTCCTTCGTGCTTGGGGACGAGGAGATCGAGATTGAACCAACCATGGAGTAGTTTTCCCACCCTTCGGAGAAGTTGGAGGGAAAGATTGTTGCAACAGTTATCTGTTTTCACTCGATTTTACTCTATGTTGTAACAATTATTTGTTTTAACTTAGACTGTGTTTTTTTTTTAAAAGAAAATGTGGAGTCTGGCCACCCTGTTTCAATAATAAGTGATTAATAAAACAAACTCAGAGTACTGAGTCTACTACAAAATCCTACAAACAAAACAAAAAATACATAAACTCCACCCTGAAACTGGAGGGTGGGACAAAAGGAACATAGTGCAGCCGCAAAGAAATACATCATATCCCCCAACAAACCCTGGGGTGATGGGTATCAATAACTGTAAGCGGCCGTGCTGGCTATCACTCAGTCGTCGGCCCGATCTCGATCTCCTCATCATCAAACCCCTTTACCTGAAAAACACTCGCAATCCTTTCTATGGGACCTGCTGCTGCCACATTAGCCCAAAAAGAAATAAAATGCATAATGTGAGTAAAATTGTCAGAAATATTATTGCAAGTTCTACGAAAGTAAAGATTATTTCTGTCTAGCCATAGAACCCAGGTCATTGTGGTGATATCGATATACCACACTTCTCTCATTGAATCCCTCTCTGACGCGAACGTTGGGCCTACCCACAGGTCCTCGTATGTATTAAGGTATTGATTTGTCCCTAAGGCGCTGAGTACCTCTACGAGTACCGCTTTGCTCCTAAGACATTGTAGAAAAAGATGGTCTCTAGTCTCCCGGGTAGTGTGGCAGAACCCGCATTGAGAGTCCACACTCGGTTGGCGCTTAGCGAGGTTTTCTCTTGTCAGAATCGCATCATTTAGTACCAACCATAACAAAACTTTGATTTTTAGCGGTGCTTTCGTTCTCCAGATGACGGCTGACCATTTTGGGGTAGAACCCCTAAAATGGATGCGATTATACATGGAGCGGACCGTGAACTTGCCATTCTTCTCCAATCCCCAAGTTTTCTTATCGGGACCCTGAGAGCAGCCAAATCCAGCGTTGGTGATGTAGGCCTGAAGTTCCGTTAACCTAAGCTGAGAGCCTAGGTCAAGCGGTTGTTTGAAAGATGGATTCCAGGTGCCGCTTTTCCAGGCTGCGGCCGCCGTGCAATGTGGTTGTGCCGCCTGCTCATATAGCTCGGGGAACAGGGATCTGAGTGTGTGATCAGCACACCACTTATTCCACCAAAACCTGGTGAGTCTGCCGTTACCGATCGCTGACTTTACAGAACTATTGAATGGTGCATTGAATGGAGTACAAGCCTTGATTTCCAATGATTCTCCGAGTGCATATTATGTACATTGTATGGCTCATCGGCTTCAATTAGCATTAGTTGCATCATGTAGAGACGTGAGTCCAATTCACCACTTCTTTAATGATTTGACTTACATTATTAACATTCCTAGCGTTTCTTGTAAAAGAAATGATCAGTTGAAAGCAGCTAAAGCTTCTGAACTTGAGTTCTTAATTGCAAATGGAGAAATAGAAACGGGTACAGGGCTAAATCAAATTGGCTCTTTGCAGCGAGCTGGAGATACTCGTTGGGGTTCTAATTTAAAATCAATCACAAGCTTGTTGAATATGTTTAGCCCGATATGTGAAGTTCTTATTAGTCTCATTGATGATGGTGACTCTGCTCAACGTGCAGATGCAGCGAAGGCTTATGAGCTTTTAACCTCTTTCCAATTTGTTTTTATATTGTACCTCATGAAAGAAGTTTTTGAAATCACTGATCTTCTTTGTCAAGCTTTACAGCGCAAGTCTCAAGATATTGTAAATGCAATGCATCTTGTATCTTCTACAAAGAAACTTCTTCAAAATCTTAGGGAGACTGGTTGGGAAGCCTTACTTGATAAGACAAGATTATTTTGTAAGAAACGTCAGATGGATATACCGGATATGTCAGATAAATATAGAAGAAAATTTCCATCTCGACATCCCCAACCGCCTCTTACAATTGAACATTATTATCGGGTTGACATATTCGTTGCCACAATTGATTCTCAATTGCAAGAATTAAATATCCGATTTAATGAAAATACGGTTGGTTTACTTGTGCTAAGTGGTACTTTGGATCCGAGAGATGCATATACATCTTTTAATGTCGAGAAAATTTGCAAGCTTGCAAGCCAATTCTATCCTGAAGATTTTTCTGAGCAAGATCAAACACATCTAAAGTATCAACTAGAACATTATATACTTGATATTCCTCTTCGTAGTGAATTCAAGAATTTGTCATCTCTTTCCGAGTTATGTCAAGCATTAGTGAGATCTAGAAAGTCAATTATCTATCCTCTTGTTGATCGGCTAATTAGGCTTGTGCTCACATTACCGGTTTCCACAGCAACTACTAAGAGGGCATTTTCGGCAATGAGTTTTGTGAAAAATAGGCTTCGCAACAAGATGGAGGATGATTATCTCTCGAACTACTTGATGATTTTTATTGAAAGAGAAATAGCAGAGGATTTGTGCATAGATACAATTATCAAAGAGTTTGCTTCTATGAAAGAACGCAGATCACAGTTCTTTTAAGCTACACTTGTTTTGTTTGGGGCAAATATACTTTTTGGAATTTTGTAAGAAATCAAGACAATTTGACTTTTTTGTTTATTTTTGTTTAAAAATATGATATATGAACTATCTTTTGAAGACTAGATTTCTATGTCAAAAAAATAAATTTACTTTATAAATTGTTTTTTGTTCTTAATTTTATTTATTACTTGGCCCCCCCGACAAAATTGTCCTGGCTTCGCCCCTGTCTACATTCCATGACTATTCGATAATTTTTCGAGTACTACTACATCTGGTCCAAGCTTTCTCAAATTTAAATGGACGATGATGAGTCTTGATACCATATCCTCACTATCTCGATGATGAGTCTTGTTCAAAATTTGCCTTTCTCTGCTTTTTTTTGGGTTTTGGGAAGAGCTTCTCTTAGAATATCTAGAGAGAGAAACCCTTTTGAGTGACTATAGGAAGTACATTATGGAAATCTCATTCCGAAAAATCCAAAACTGAGTTAGCTAAATAATTGAGGAAGTAGGCTAATTTGGTAATTTTTTTAAAAAAATTAAGTAAATATGGAGAAAAGTTCTGAAATATGCATATTTACTGACGTTGATCAAAATATGAATACATATCTGAATTTCTTACGTTTTTTAAATATTAAGTCTCGCAACTAGGAAAAGATAACAACTTGCATTACAGGTGTAAATTACTAGTACATTAAACATATATTCAATGCATCCAAGTAAGGCAAAAAAATGTGAATTTCTACACATTCAATTTTCTGTAAAAGAAAGGAACCAAATTTAAAAGTTCAATTGTTTACTTCCCAGTCATTAGTATAGTATGAAATTCGAGTATTTTGCCATAAAATATACCTATCCAGTTAACTATTTGGACAATATTGGATTTGTACTCGTAACAAGAAAATAAAATACAAACATGATAACACCTATATATTGTTGGATATATGGGTATATTCTCTATATATAAATATTACATGTGCATATGAGTAACATGTATATTAAACGTACAATTAATTGGATATTAGAATGCGATTTTGTGGGCTTATAACCTGATACCCAAACCAGTATTTATTCCATAAATACTGGCTTGTGATAGCAGTCTAGGTATTTCAATTTTGATATCTAGGGTGAATATCTCAAACAACTTAGATCTAGATATTAACTCTAATTCCCTTTGTTGATTTCTCTCAAAATTTAACAATCTTGAGATACTATTATTAATCAATTTGTGAGATTAATCAAGGGGTTGCTGGATCCCGTCGAAGCCGTCGAAGCCACCGTCACCGACCATCGCCATCGCCGCCATCGTGGTCGGTGTCGTTGCTCCCGTAGCCGTTCGCCATCTGTCGTCGCCTTTTTGTTCAAGCCCGTTGACCATCAGTCGAGGCGTCGACCAGAGACAAGTCGAATCCGATCTCGTCGGACTTCGGCCGCGCCGCCTTCGCCCCATCGTTCGGTCGCGGAACACGTCGATGGCGCTGCACGCCGTCATTTGTCGTGCCCAGTCATCTTCATCCTCCCGACCCGGTGTGCTATGTATTGGGTGTAGATCCGAACCCGAGAACCCGAATCCATTTTGGTTTTGATCTTGAAAGATTTGTTCTTTTATGCTATCAGATCCGAACCCGAACTCGCAGCAGACCTAGAATCTGAGAACCATTCATCTCATCATCAAGATCTGGTTATGTCTAAACTTTAAAATTTGTGCAATTTATCTAATATATTTCTTTTGTTATTAGTTGGCAGATTTACAGATAAATCCTCTTCTTTCTCTAAAATTACTTGTGTAGTAATAATTCAAAACATAATCTCAAACTTCAGGAACTCATTGTTTATTCCTTAAGATGGAAAAACATGACTGTCCATATGAGGTTCTAAACTAAAGGCGTTTAGTAGTTCTGAATTCAATAGCTGGAAGTGGAAAGCACAGTATGGAATGAAATTTATGAAGATTTTCTATACCTGTCAAACGACCTATAATGAGTGTACTGAAGATGCGGATGATGCCACTTGGATAAGAAACAAGGACTTATGTAGGGAGTTCCTATTAAACAGTATATTAGATCGGTTAGTAGATTTTTACATGAAATACAGAACAACTAAGGAAATATGGGATAATCTGCTGGATAAATTCAGAAAGGGAGGAGAAGGTCTCCAAGACTCACTTGGTTGATAAGTTCATGAGTTTTGAATTCAGATAGGAGAAAACCATTCTCCTTCAGGTAACTGATCGTGAAAACTTAGTAGCTAAATTGAAAACTGAAGATATCATTGTGTGTGATATTTTTCTTACTGGAGCAATAATTTTTAAATTACCTGCATCATGGGTTACATTTAAGACTGAAATGTATAGACTACCGGAACAAATTAAGCTTGCACAACTCAAACGATGTATTAAAGTTGAAGATGAGACTAGAACTATGATCAATTTGGAATTGACTAAGCAACAACTTTCTCTTGCTAATGTGTTAACCAATATCAAATATGTTCCTAAGTTTAAGAAGAACAATCTTAACAATAAGGATGAACCGTCTAAGCTGGAAGTCACTAAAAAGATTGTCAAAAAGAAAGGATAGTGCTACAACTGTAGAAAGTGGGGTCACCATGCTACCGAATGTAAGCTACTAACAAATTAAGCTTGCACAACTCAAACGATGTATTAAAGTTGAAGATGAGACTAGAACTATGATCAATTTGGAATTGACTAAGCAACAACTTTCTCTTGCTAATGTGTTAACCAATATCAAATATGTTCCTAAGTTTAAGAAGAACAATCTTAACAATAAGGATGAACCGTCTAAGCTGGAAGTCACTAAAAAGATTGTCAAAAAGAAAGGATAGTGCTACAACTGTAGAAAGTGGGGTCACCATGCTACCGAATGTAAGCTACCCAAAAGAGAACAACCTAACAATAAAAAGGTAAATTTGTTAGAGGGCAACACTGAACCCACCAATTTTCTATGTGTTGTTGGTGACGATAAGGTCAGTGCCTCTACTAGTTGGTTGTTGGACTCGGGGGCTACATGCCATGCTTGCAACAATAAGAACCTACTAACTGATATCAAAGATGCAAACGAGTCCGTCTCTATGACGAATGGAGAATCAGTCAAGGTGCTCCAGGTTGGAACTGCAAATCTCAGTCTTTCATTAGGTAAAAATTTAATTTTGCGTAATGTTAAATTTGTTCCTGCTTTAGCAAAGAATTTAATTTCTATTAGCTTACTGAATCATGCTGGCATGGTAGTTTTAATGATAAGTGGTAGAGCTATTTTATCTGTTAACTCATACTACTTTGGTTGTGCTTACTTATTCAATTGTATGTATAGATTTAGTTTAGCAAATGAAGTGATTAATGTTGTTAGTTCAAAACTGTGTAGTCCCTATACTTGGCACAACAGATTGGGACATGTGAACTATATTAAATTACTTGGTGTTGCTAAAACTTTTAATTTGTCAATTGATACATCCTTAAGATATGACAAATGCAAAGTGTGTGCTCAGACAAAGATCACTAGAAAACTCTTTAGTTCTGTTTCTAGGAGCACACAACTTCTTGAGCTAGTTCATCCTGACATATGCAATTTTAAAAATTTTGTGACGCAAGGAGGTCGGAAGTATTTATTCACTTTTATAGATGATTATTCAAGATATTGTCATATTTATTTGTTAAAAACTAAGGATGAAGCACTTACTAAATTCAAAGAATTTAAAGACCGTGTCGAAAATCAGTTAAATGCTAAAATAAAATGGTTCAGATCTGATAGAGGTGGGGAATATGTATCAATGGGTTTTAAAGAATTTTGCACTTCACATGGTATTATATCTGAAACAACAGCACCTTACTCACCACAGTCAAACGGTATAGCCGAAAGAAAGAATCGAACACTCACAGAATGATGAATTCTATGTTATTGACTGCTGGATTGCCTTCGAGTTTTTTGGGAGAGGCTGCATTGACTGATAATAATATTCTTAATATGTTACCACACTCTAAACTGTCTGTAACACCTTATGAGTTATGACATAAACATACACCGAGTTTTGATAAAGTAAAAAATACGGGGTTGTATTGCTTTTGTTAAAATACCAAACCCTAGAAGGCCTAAAGTAGGACCTCGTACAAATACTTGTGTGTATCTAGGAAGTGCAGTTGATAGTGCGGCATACAGATTTTATGACATATCTCTCAATAAGATAATTGAATCTAGAGATGCATAATTCTTTGAAGATGTGTTCATCAAAGACAAAGGTATAACATTATCTGGCCACACAAACTTAGTCAATGATTCACAAACAGAATCTAGACCTAGCATAACTGACATTGAAATTACAAATGAAATTGAGTCTAGAAGAACCTTCACCAGAGATAAAACACCTTGAACTTATGGTGATGATTTTGTAGCTTATGCACTATTGGCTGATCCACCTAGTGTAAAGGAAGCACTTCGGTCTAGGGATAGTTCACTTTGGAAAGAGACTATTGATGATGAGATGGATTCTTTATTACAAAATAAAACTTGGAAATTAGTTGAATTGCCAAAATGGGCTAAAATCATAGGAAACAAGTGGGTTTTGAAGGAGAAACTTAATCCGGATGGATCTGTAGCAAAGTATAAAGCACGACTAGTAACTAAAGGTTATACTCAACAAAGTGGGGTAGATTATTTCGATGTTTACTCACCTGTTTGTCATATTGCTACAATAAGAATTCTTCTTGCTATTGCATCCATTGAAAATTTTGTTATTCACCAAATGAATGTTAAAAATGCTTTCCTAAATGGAGATCTTAATGAAGAAATCTATATGAATCAACCTGAAAGTTTTGTACGTAAAGGTTTAGAGAACAAAGTTTGCAAATTGGTAAAATCTTTGTATGGATTAAAACAAGCACCAAAATTATGGTATGGAAAATTTGATACAACAATAAAGAGCTTAGATTTTGAATCTAGTAATTCTGATAAACGCCTTTATTTTCGTGATCTATCAAATAAAATTGCAATAATTTGCTTGCATTTTGATGACATGCTTGTTGTTGGAAGCGTCCTCTCAACTGTAGTTGAAGTTAAAACAATGCTATCCAAATAATTTAGCATGAAGGACCTAGGTGTTGTGGGCACTATATTGGGTATGAGAGTGAGTTTTGGTAGGTAAGGAATATTCCTTAGTCAATCTCACTATATCAATAATGTGTTACAAAAGTGGGGATACAGTGATTGCAAAAGGTTTGAAACATCTTATGATTATAACAATAAGTTGACACCTAATGATGGTGCAACAGACAGCTGGTTAATTCCAAACTAATTGGAAGTCTCATGTATGCGATGATCTGCACTAGACCAGACATAGCCTTTGCGGTAGACATGCTTAGTAGATTCACTAGTAATCTCAGTAAGTCACATTGGAATGCCCTTGAGAGGCTAATGGGTTACCTAAGTGGTACTCAAGAGTTGGTTTTATGCTACTCTGGACATCCTTCAGTTTTGGAAGGATATTCTGATGCATCGTGGTGCACAGAATTTGGTGAAAGTCGATCCATTAGTGGTTATGTGTTTACAATAGAAGGAGCAGCTGTGTCATAGAAATCTAAAAGGCAACCAGGCATTGCATTCTTATCTATGAAGTATGAACTCTTTGCGCTATCTTGTGCTGGTGAAAAAGCGGAATGGATGAGAGACCTGTTGCTAGATATTCCATTGCGAAAACCAAGCTACAAAAACTATAGCAACTAATACTCTTTACAAATGGTAAAAGACGAGCCGTCGGTCTTAGACAGACAAAGTTGAACTATCTCATTAAGCAAGAAATTATTACCCTCATTGATGTGAGATCCAAACAGAATATGGCTGATGCCCTTACTAAGGGACTACAAAGAGGTATAATTGTCAAAACTGTGGGGGAAATGGGGTTAAGAGCTATTGAGTAATAAAGGCCTTAGCACCCTAGTTATTTTGATAATTAGAACCCATAACAGCCATAGAGAAGTTCAAACTTAAGCATCAATTTGACAGTTAACATGTTTTAGATAACTTTGATGATTCCACATAAATTCCACAAATATATAATGTCATTCCAATTTTGATGGTATTGTATATCTAGAGAATTTACTTAGAATAATCATATTATTCCAATACGAAACATGAAAACTTGTCGATGTGTTTCCGATGATTAAATTGTCTTTAAATATCATTCCAATTTTGATGATATGTCTTTTATGGATATACGTTTCATTCCAATTTTGATGATTCAGTGTTAAATCATGATTGAAATGATAGTCTTTTTATTCCAATATGAAACATAGTATGGTTCTTGTGTAGAAACTATAAAAGTTCATATATTTTATTTGTTAAAGATACATGATTGTGATGCTTGTGTTAAAATCTTGCTAGCTAATTTGAATTGTACTAAGTTCTTTTGTTTGAACTAGATACTTTTATGCAATTTGTTTGAATTCTAAGGGAAATGACTCATGAAATTCTTATTTGCAATGTTGAGAAACAGATGCTAGCAATGATAATGGAGATGGAATCCTAGTATCTCGATTTTGAAGATGATGATTTGCTCGATATGGAGGAGTAATCATGAAGCAGCATGCAAGAATTTTTTATTGCTGATCACTTGCTTGATAAGAACTTCTTTTGAGTTTAAGACTGCATTTTGAGCTTAAAACTCTTTAACTTGGTTTGAAGTTTATTTGCTTTGTTTAGTTTTGAGACTATGATATGTTTTATCTATTGGTTTAGTCTTTGTGAACTATTCTGAATTTGATATGGTTTGGAACTATTTAATTATACTGGTTTAGTCTTGATAGAACTATTCAGATTTATAATTATATTGGTTCTTATGAAACTATACTCTTATGATGCTTTTCTTATATTATGGACTGCTATCAGCCAGTCAGTCTTATACTGAACTGATGAGATAATCCTATACTTTATATATTGAGAATATAGGAGGAGATTGTTGGATATATGGATATATTCTCCATATATAAATATTACATGTGCATATGAGTAACACGTGCATTGAACGTACAATTGATTGGATATTGGAATGCGGGTTTGTGGGCTTATAACCCGATACCCAAATCAGTATTTATTCCATAAATACATAAATACTGGCTTGTGATATAGCAGTGTAGGTATTCCAATTTTGATACATAGGGTAAATATCTCAAACAACTTAGATCTAGATATTAACCCTAATTCCCTTTGTTAATTTCTCACAAAACTTAACATATATATCCCACTTCGGTTTACACCCCAAGCTTACTTGCTAGATCAGAAGATACAAATCCAAATTCTGTTTCTTTTTAATCAATTTCTCTTATAAGGGAAAGTAAGGAAGTCCGCCCTTTAAAAGGAAGAAAACAGAAAAAGAAAAAAAGAAACAGCCCTGGAAATTTGGTTCAAATGGTAAAACATGAGGAATAGGGAAAGGTGAAGATGCCTTATTAGTCACTATGTTATTACAATAGAAGAGCAATCTTCATGAACACCATCAGATAAAGGCCCTGATATTTCAAAATTAAGCAACATAGTACATAGGATTAGGGAGCTTGAATGCCCTCCAAGCAAAAGAGTCTCCCAAAAGACTGCTCCATTGATCCCCGACAACCCCCCACAAACGGTAGCCTTGGTTTATTAGCCTCTTCCTCTGTTCTGCCTTGTACTTCTCCACACCATCATACCCATCCTCATTGCACCTAGAAAGCAATACCGGTACATTCATTCTAGTTAGCTCGAGTTTTATCTAAATTTAGAACAACTGGCACATGCAATTTTTTTTAATGAAGAGTATATAGATAGAGACCTTAGGATGAGCTCAGACCACCCAAAGTAGCCAGCCTTGACGAGGTTGTTGACAGTGGCACCTCTGAGATGCTCCTTTCTAGCAGATATGATGAAGATTTTGATCCCTCTTTTTCTTATCTCATAGAACAGGTTGAACATGTTTTCGATTGCTGGGGCATTCTCCTCCTTTATCCAGCTCTCTAGCGACGTCCTATCGTTCTCAACTGCACTGCATCCCAACACAGCCCTTAAATTTCAAACGCATTATTAATTAAGCAGTAAAAGTTTCCATCTTTACTAGTGATTTGAATATAAGCATGAGTCAAAACCCTGTTTATTTGGATATTCATTTCGTATCTATACATAAATGACAGATTACAAAATATCCAATACGAGGAATTTAAATTACTCAATGGTTTATTACATCCTTTTTAAAAATTTAAGATAAAGAAAAACACACAAATACATATGCCAAAAAGTAAATGGACTAGCTTAAAATTTTGATACACATCAATTAAGCATATACTGAATTAAATTAATTTAGATCTATGCACAAGTCGGGGTTTGATCTGGGATAATATATATGCACATAAAGGTCATGATACCTGTATCCCAACCATTTCCTCTACTAGTCGTAGGAGAGAAACAAAATAACAATTATAGATTGTATAAAGGTTCTGAAAAGGTTTCCAAAATTTTGTCATTTCATTCTCTCCTCTGATCGCATCCATCCATCACAATCTTCACTATCATAACTAGAGAGATGGAGTGTGTATGATTGGATTGACATTTGGACACATGATCTTTTGCACTTTAACATTTTTTTTCCCAGCTCTATTTATCATGCTAATTCTAAGAAACAATTGAATTTTTTTTTGATCGTTAAACGGTAGGTAAAACCCCCCGCGTTTCATTAAAAAGTATTTAACAAAACATACAACAAAAATAAGGCTTATGAAGTTCAGATCCCAACATGCTGGGTTATGGAACTCATACACCCCAACCAACAAACAAAAAATACAACGAAATCTAGTCCTACTGATCGGCCACCCCTACCAGAACAACTTTTTCGTGCCAATTTGGGCTCACTCTCACTCAGTTTCTCGCTTGTACGCCGTTTATCCTCTCCAACTATCGTACGCTCTCCCTCGTCGCCCCCAGCAGTGACTCATACGACAAGCGTAAGCACCATATTAGAGACCCCGCAGGCACTCCACCAATCTGACAACTCCATGTCAAGATTGAGTCATCGTTATCATCCCCTCGCTTTACCCTCGATGACTCTCACCGCAACCTTGCAATGAGGGTAGACGTCGCACCTGATCCCTGCGAGCCCTCTAACATGAAAGAACCAAAGGCACCCCTCACTTTAACCAACCAAGGTCAAAGTAAAACCCAAACTATAAAATTGCCCGACAATCGTCGCCTATACCAACTAGGATACATTTTGTTGCTAATTATAAGTCGGTTGTAATTTGAATATTAAGGACAAATTTGGATCTTAGGGACTCCACCGCGTCAACTCAAATTTCAAAACTCAATTTGAAATACTAATATCCCCCCTACCGCGGTACTCCCAAATCAGAAATCTCCCTCCCCCTCTCTCCCCGACCTCCCCCACATGCCTCCACGACAGTCCCGACTACCCCGTAGTTCGCTCCTCGCCGCTCACGCCGGCGCTAGGCAGCACTCCCGCCCCTAGCCCGACGCAACCAGTCCGAGAACCACTGCGATCTGCGTCGTCATCCCCGATGACGCCAGCCCCAGTCAGCTCGTCCCACAACCACAATCACGAACGGCAAACTACACCCCGCGCAGCACCTTTGGCCCCGCCAAAGATGCGGCGCTCTCGATCCTCGCCGTCGCATCCCTCTCTGAGCACCGCTACGATCTGCGTCGCCATCCCCGATGACGCCATCCCCGATGACGCCAGCCCCAGTCAGCTCGTCCCACAACCGCAATCACGAACGGCGAACTACACCCCGCGCGGCACCTTCGGCCCTGCCAAAGATGTGGCGCTCTCGATCCTCACCGTCGCATCCCTCTCGGCACCGGAGTAGATCCCAAATGACGACCGGATTTCGAAAAAGAGAAAAAAGAAGTAAGGATTTGGGGGGAAAAAATAAGAGGGAAACAGAAGATGAGAGTTGGGAGAGAGGTTGAGAGAAAGCGGGGGGGGGGGGGGGGGGGGGGGGGGGGGGGCGGCAATGAAGCCCTAGCCGCCGGCCACCCCCCAATGTCAGATCTGGGGTTTGGGATTTGAAACAATTGAAATTGACCAGCATAGACTAAATAAGGATCTTGATAGTCACATAAGACTATATTTTATATATATATATATATATATAAAGAGAGAGATTACCCACCCGAAGTTGATATTCTTGTAGTAAGCGAAATTGGAAAGAACAGTATCATCCACATCAAAGATCCACGCATCTTTGCCATCACCTCCGAGCTTAAACGCCTCCGTCAGGTAAAACCCGGCCTGGTCAGCAGCCCGGGCCACATCGGCCTGGTACTGTGTCGACCCGACATACTTGGCCACGCTCTCCACACACTCCCCTGGCACTGATTCAAACCCCCTGATGTTGTTCAGCTCCACATTCAACCTCCAGCTCTCACAGTAAACTTTCAGGCTCATCCCTTGTAAATTTTCGTCCATCTTTTTTCCGATATTGAAGTCTAATATATTCCATGACCCCCTTCCAAATGCTGCATCCCCAAGCCAAAGGCTTAGCTGCAACCATACTACTAGTAGCAAAAATTCTCCTCTTCCAACACCCATTCTATCTTAGTACTGTATGAATGTGTGTGTGAACTGAAAGAGGTTAGGGGGAGTCAAATTTATAAGGGGTTTGAGTTGAACTGATGAGGGAGTGAAGAAGGTCACAAGGATTAGTTGATGATGGGACGAACCTGTTCTGAGTTGGCAGTATTTGACTACTATTATAAATAGATATGTGTGTATGATATGGAGACTTAATTTAATTAGTAGTTAGTTGTTTGCATGTTTTAAGAATGTGACTGAGTGGTGGTGGATAATCATGTTTTATGGATCTTGACTTCTTTTGTATATGTATGCTCTAAGTTTAATATGGTTCCTTACAGTAATCTATCATCCTTCCTTTTTCATTCTGATATAATCCTTTCTTCTAGTCATTTCATATTAATTATTGCGAGTTTCCAATCAGAAGGTTACTATCAAAAGACAGATCCAATATCAGGTCAATGGTTGGTAATTTCTAAATATTTTTTCATGTGTTTTATGGAAACTTAATGCTAGTTGATTGTGCAATAATAGGAAAATAATACAATGATGATGAAAAAAAATGAGGAAATTAAGTTTGTGCTGTTCATACAGAATTATGGCGTGCGTCTAAACTCTTCATAGATTACCTAATCAACGCAATTTCGGGTAAGAGTAGGTAGATGGTCTCACAATTTTGTTCTCTCCTTTCTGTTCGGAATTTTGTGATCCTTACTTGACTCTTTTGAGAGGCGAAAATTGCTCAAATGATAAATGAATGTTAGACTAGTCTACTTGTAACACAATATCTTATATTTCAAGTTGTGTTTCTTTTTGTTATACAGCGAAAAGTTTACATTGTATCTTAATACTTTGATCGGATCTGAAGGCCTATAGATGGACAAAAATGCAAACTGACTGTGTCATCCTTCTGTGCAACTTCAGAAGGGTAAATACAAGGCAACTTCACAACCAGAAGACAGAACTGATACGAAGTTGAATTATTTCACAACATGTTGTAAGAACTGATCCAATCTGAATGAATAGGCAGGCTGGCAGATTTATTTTTTATATTGTATTTGTCAATGTTCGAAGGCAGACTGAATCATCATTTATAAGCAATGTGACCGTTGCCCTAAAAATAAAGAGTAATGCTAGAGCCACTACCAATTTCACTACATTTCTCTTCACTACCTTAGGTGGCACACTCCAATAGGTAGGAGATGATAGTGTAGGTGGGAGAACTCTCCAATAGGAGTATGCCACCTAAGGTAGTGAACAAAATGGTAGTGAAATTGGTAGTGGCTAAAGCATTACTCAAAAATAAATGCGACTATGTCAGTTATTTATTTGGCTGATTTAAATAAATACATCACTCAATTGATTGATGAGTAATGCTTCGTTCACTACCATTTTGTTCACTACCTTATGTGGCATATTCTTATTGGAGAGTTTTCTCACATACTCTATCTTCCCCTACCTATTGGAGTGTGCCACCTAAGCTAGTGAAGAGAAACGTAGTGAAATTGGTAGTGGATGTAGTGAAATGTAGTGATTGATTCCTCTTAACACATGCCTAGATAAGTATGTCCTGTAGGTTCACATGAACGGGAGCAGTTTCGAGGCACAGAGACAAAATACTGATGGCTTGGAATGACCATTCTTGGCTGTTTTTTTCCTCAAAAACAATAGAGGCTTGTAAATAAACAGATGAGCACATTGGCATTATTGGAGGGGAAATAATATTTTAGATTATCAAAATGGAATATATAGTACTGACATAATGTGATCCAGTACTTATGTCGTCTCTTCCGTTCTAGAATATCAGTAATGTTTGGATAGCTATTGCCCTAATGTTAGTCTCACAGCTTTGCTAGAGTGTGCTTGGCTATTCGAAACCGTCAAACTTCGTAAAATTGAAGGTATAATGATGCGAATTTTTTGCCGTAATAGGCCACTTTATGAAAATATTTGCGATTATGAGCCAGTTTCGAAACTATTAGCGCTCGTGGGCTACGTTGTGCCACGTCAGCAGCGGCCGCTATTCTCATTAGCGACTTCTTCATTTTGAAAGTCGCTAATAGAAATAGCGGCATATGTTTTAAAATATTTGAAATTTTTTGTTTGCTATTGCTATTCCTACTAGCGACCTTAGTGTATATGAGATCGCTAATGGAATTAGCGAACTTAAATGAATGTATTGAGATATTTAGCGATTTTTAGAGAGCTTTTACTTTCTTGGAAAAAAAAAAAACAAAAAAAACTAAGGTCGCTATTGGGAATAACGACCTTAATAAACTTTGGTCGTTATTCGCATTAACGACCTCAATAGGAAACTCAATCTCCTTGTTCTTTGTATAATTTACAAAATAGTCACACAACTAAGACCTCTATTCGGAATAGCGACATTAGTACAATAAAGGCCTCTATTCCGAATAGCGACCTTTGTACAACTAAGGTTGCTATTCCGAATAGCGACCTCAGTTTTAAAAATAAATTGATTGTTATTTTTCAGAGAGCAAAAACTCTTTAGATTTTGCTAAGTGTTAGAATATAATTCATTAAAGATCACTAATCTCATTAGCGACTTCATATATGTTTTGGACGCTAATAGAAATAGCGACAGCAAACAAAAAATTCTAAATATTTTTAAAAAGAGGCCGCTAATGAGAATAGCGGCTGCTGCTGACGTGGCACAAAGTAGCCCACGAGCGCTAATAGTTTCGAAACTGGCCCATAATTGCAAATATTTTCAAAAGGTGGTCTATTATGACAAAAAATTCTATGAGGCCCGGTGCTTCTCTATGTAAAATTTCATGAAATTTGGGTTCTACTCTATTTTGAATAATGATGAATGTATAGAGAAAAAAGATAGCCCTCTTCCCGCAAGTAGAAAACTTGATAGGAAAGATATAAACAAATTCAGAAGATAAAGAGATTTTTCACCTTTAGAAGAAAATAAAAAATACAAGAAAATGTCAACTCAAGTTTATACACAACTTGAACCTTTGTATTCAAAAGGATCACTCTATACCAAGAGTATACACACTCTTAAAACACTTATAGCTCACCTTGTTTCTATACACAAACGAAAACCTTTAGTGTTTTCGTGTTTTGATTCTTGGATGATTGAGAATGATGGAGTGACCCAGTACTTATACTCAAAGATGGAAGAGTATAGAGCCCAACAATAATGCTCCACTAGCACACCACCAGACCACATGCATCTTGAATTTTGCACCGAATTTTTTCCCAAACTGACCCACTTTTTTAAAAAAATTCCAAACTGACCCACTCGCTTTCTCAGATAGCGAGTGTAGTCAAAATCCACTCGCTATCTAAGAAAGTGAGTGTTGGTTTGGGTTTTTTAATTTTTTTCCTTGGCCAAGACTCGATGTCTCAAAAAGCGAGCTTATTTTAACCAAACTCGCTTTTTGAGACAGCAAGGTGTCGATTTGGAATTTTTTAACCTTCTCATCCCAACCTCGTTGTCTCAAACAGCGAGCTTGTTTTAACCAAACACGTTGTTTGAGATAGCGAGTGTCGATCGGGGATTTCTTAAACCCCAGGCTCGAATTTTTTTATTTTCTTCTCTCCATTCTTACTCCTAACTCTGAAACCCAAAACCCTAGCCTCCCAAATTCGACCTCCTACCAACAAAATCTCCTATAAATCTAAATCTATTCACTTAATCTTTCCCAACCCTCTCTCCTTCTACTCTCAAAACCCTAAACCCATCCTTTGGAAGACCCATATTTTGGAATTTCGATAAACTTCAAGAGGATATCAACTTCAACTCTCCTACCTGTTTTTCTACGGCTATATCATTCCGATAGCGAGTTCTGAATGTATGATTTATATCACCTTTTTTTGTACATTTTTGTAGGTTTTGTTTGTGACTAGATAATAACTCGTATTTTTCGTATAAATACATATAGGTATAGATAATAACTTTCCATTTATTGCCCCTGTTTCGACTTCTGCACCGAGGTATTGTTGCACAAGATACTCCGGATCGAAGTCCATCATCCCAGTTATTGCCTGCCCATCGATTGTAAGACCTGTCAGTACGGAGACGTCTTGTAATGTTACGGTCATCTCTCCGACCGGCAAGTGGAAAGTATGGGTTTCAGGCCACCATCTCTCAAGAAGTAAGGTTAGAAAAGGTTGGTCTGCCTTAATTGAGCTCATCAGTCCAATACCGTTAGCACTGTCACATTTACCCGCTACCCAGACCCGACATTGGACCGGAACCGACCCGATCTATACGGGTCCGGGTCCGGGTCATAAAATCAGACCCGATGCACTTTTGGGTCCAGGTCCGGGTCCGGGTCCGCTCAAAATAGAACCGACCCGGACCCAGACCCGGACCCGTTAAAAAATACCTCAAAAAAATATGAAATTTGAATAATAGTGTTCTAGGGATATACATGTAAATAGTAATTGTTGAATATAGATGTATAAATATATTATTTATTCATCTACTTATGTGTAAAAATTGTTGGAACCGTAGGATATCGGGTGCAAAATACTTACGTGCAAATATTTATTCTCCGTTACCGAACCCGACGGGTAGATATTTTTAACTAGGACCCGGACCCGGACCCGATTCTTGCAAGTCCGAGGCCGGATCCAATTCTTGGACCCGTGAGGTATCGGGTCCGGGTCCGGGTAGTGGAGGACCCGACCCGATAGGACCCGATACCAGCTCTAAATATTATATAAGCCACAGTCCCGTAAAAGCTCGTGAATCTGTGGGTGCATAGGCAATGTATTGTACCCCCTAAATGTACACTCCTTCGATTCGCCTTCCCACACGGCTTTAAGCGGTGTTGTGATTGCAAAGTCAGCAGTCTAGGGTCGAGAGGACCTGGACCTCCAGTTGGAACATAAGCTGATGAAGAAGGGCCCGCCACATTTGGTGAAGCGGTAAGATTAGTTGATACCTAAAATAAATAAATAAAATTAAATCAATAAGCCGATATGACATTATATTGAATGATAATCAAAATGATGAATACAAAAAAAAAATCACTTACATTTGTACGCTCAGTTCCACCACCACGACGTCTATCATCTGGTGGTGGGCCATAACAAGTATGTGGTCCAGCGCCTCGAGTTTTTGGGGGTCTAGTGCTCATTCCTTCCTTCACATTACCCCGCGTGCGTGCCATATATAATAACTAATAGTGCACTACAACTAAAACAAATCGTTATCAACAATTTAAAACAAATACAACCTACAAATATAGCTAGATATACCCATGTTATAAGGAATTGTGTATGTTGATTGTGAGATTTCTAAAATTATATTCAAACTATACAAACTATATACAAACTATAAAAACTATATACAAACTATACAAACTAAACAAAACTATATAACTATATACAAACTAAATACAAACTATATAACTATACAAACTACATACAAAATTTCTCACGATTTCTCAACATTTCTCAAAAATTTCTACATTATATAGTTTGGACCCAACATTCTTGTGGAAGTAATTTAATATTAACAATAATAATAAAATATTGAAAACAACAATAAGAATATCAATAGTAGTAACAATAATAATAATACTAGTAATGATAATGAAAATAATAGCAATAATAATGATAGTAGTAATAACAACATTATACAACAAAATAAGAATTTGTCTTATCAAAATAATCCAGTAGAAATATATAGTCGATCAAAAATAAAAAGTGAAGTTAAAATACACCATTGTTCGAAATAACAAAATCTTTGTTGAGAAACATTTTTTTATTTTTTTATTTTTAATTTTTTATATATGGAAGATCAAAAATAAATATAATAATTAATAATCGAAATATAGAAAGCATTCGTGAAAAATAATTATAAAGAGAAAAACAGGTAGGAGAAAAATGAATCTATACCCAATAAAGAGTTAAAGAGGAGGATGACTAGAAGGGACAAAAAGAAAATTAAGGAATTGAATACGAAGGAAGAAGGACGAGGGGGGAAATCGGAATTGAAGAGAATAGCAGGGAAGAAATAACCAACATGATACTCAATATGAATCAACAAATAAAATGAATGCAAGGCAGGGAAAGCAATGAACGTCACGCAAGCTGAAATAAGAAGGGATCAACAAGGCAAGCAGAAAATCAGAGATTGCTTGCACCGGAATCAAAAGAATATGGGTACAGAAAGAATAAATTTGTACCCAATAAGGAATCAACAAATCAGGATGACTATAAGAGATGGAAGGAAGCAATGAATCAAATAATTGAATATGAAGAGATCAAAATGGATGGGATAAGACTACTGTCCAGATCGAGTTGATTATCAAATTATTCATGTGGTTGCATGGCCTATTTAATATTGAGTTAATCCTAACTGGGTCAAGCATGTCTAATATATTAGTCAAACTAACACATTAGCCAAACCTGAGCTCTGATACCACTAAAAATATTGTCACACCCCTCTTCCCAAAACATGAAATACGAGTGCGTGACGAAGCCCAGCGAATGATTTTAACATCATTCATAAGCTGTAGGATCGACTCAGCATCACAACAAGAATATAACAAGATATATTTATAACCAAGCATGCATGAATAATTTATTAGCAACAGAAACAATTGAAACACAATAATAATATCCAAATAGTTTCAAGTCTGGATCAAGTGTAAAACTTGGGAACATAAGCCCGCTACAAGTTTTAAGTAGCAAGAAAATAAATAACACAAGAAAACAAATAATCTAAGCATGTCCTTTCTCCATTTGAAGTCTAAAATCTCTGCTCACCAATCCTGGTAGGCAGCTCGTCTCCAAAGTCTGTTTAATAATTATAAAAAGGAAAAAAATAGAAAAAACAAGAGAAAATGCCCTTAGTGCAAATTAGAGCCACAAATAGTAAAAACGAGTACAAGAAACATGGAATAAAATTTGAAATCAAGAATATAATAGGGATGCAAAAACTCAAAAACTAACTAGCAAGAAGGAAAACTCAAGAGATCAGGTTGGGTAACAAATACTAATAGTAGATCAAGTGACTAGTGATATATAAGAATATCCAACATCAAGTGACAAGTATCAAGTATAAGTGTCAAGTAATAAGTCTCAAGTCTAGTGTCAAGTAAAAAGTCTCAAGTCTAGTGTCAAGTTGTCAAGTACAAGTATCAAGTCGCAAGTGTCAAATATTATATTCAAGTATCAAGTTTCATGTATCATGTCATCAAGTATCAAGTAAGCATGTATCAAGTTTAAGTTTCATGTATCAAGTTTTGTGGTTGTTACTATCTAGGTAGCACTTCATGCATCCATACTTTTACTATATGGTTGCTACAGTCAATGCAATTTTGTTTAGGCCTAGTAATGGATTCTATAAGGCGACGTACTCAAGTATCAAGTAAAGAGCAAGCATGGTTCATGAATCGGAAAATAAATAACAAGTTCACGAAACAAGTTCGTGAATCCACTAACAAGTTCAAGAACCGCACAATGGGTTTATGAATCAAATAAGTTCATGAGTCAAGTAACTGACTCCATGAATCGATCAAGATACAACATATTCATGAACCAAGTATTGGGAAACACGGGCCCCCTTCTGAGTACACTTACCTATATTGTCCACTACTATAGTCTTTCCCTTAAACCCCGGCTTGTTATTTATTATTATTATTAACCAAGCATAAAAGCGTGCAAAACAAGTCAAGTAAACATAATCAAGTACATGGTTCAAGTCTAGGCTAGATAGGATTCAAGTTCGAGGGTCTAAACAAATTAAAATATCAAGAACAACGAAAATCTCAAATCTGGATAGCATGACGTTGCTGCACCAAAACTGCGATTCCCGTTGCTACGAGATAGCAAATGTAGATCCGTCAGAAGATTTAGAAACTAGACTCCTTCTCGGTTCCAACGCATATAATTAAGGTACAAGAGAGTTGTGGTAACATGTGTCAAAACAGCAAACTATACTGCTTCTATGTTCAGCCAGGATTTGTGAATCTAAGTTTATACATATGAAACAGTGTTGGAACATTGCTAATTAATTCTGAAAAAATTTGGGAATGTTCTCTAGGGTGTCCAGCAACAGCATGTAAAATTTCAAGGCAACTACTTAATGGTAGCATAGTTAAAATAATTTGTAAACTAAGGAAGTGCAGCAGTTTTGTGAATCTGCGACTACCGATACAGCAGTAGTAAAACTGCGATATCTCCTAGACCGTTATTCAGAATTCAAAAATTATGGAGGCTATCGACATCTAGACATTTAGAGCTACATTTCATGTTCAGGGCTTAAGTTCAGATTTTAACTTTAAAGGGGTGGAAACAGCAAGTAAAGTTCAGGACAGCAACAAGTGTGAATGTCTTACATGTATAAATTGCACGATAATTGGTTGTTAGGCGTTTAGATTAATGTGTGATACAAATACGGAATAATGGTTATCAAAACAGAAAGAAACATTTATTTCTCAACTCAAACGGGTGCAAGATCATCACATACAAGATACAACACACGGGTTTCTTAATTTCATATGTTCATGTGACTATGAGATAAAATGAGTCTAAGTAATTTTTAATTATAACAACGAAGGTGTTGTGACTCTTAAGATTAAGGAATCGACGATGAAAATTCAAGATCGACAAATGATAAGACAAGAACGAGGCACAACTACAACCTATTTGCGGTATTTTTAATCAAATGCTTGTACTAGGTCAATAAATTGTACAAGGAGAATACTTGCCTTGATTGGATGAGGACATTGATCGATGATTAAGATCGGATGGATCGGAGCGGAGCGGATCTTGATGGAAGATCAAGATCAAGATGATCGGATGGCTGGATCTGCTTCGATCTGAGCTGAAGATCACGATCAGATGGACGGCTGAGATCTGATCTGGTGTTTGAGATCAGATCTGATCGGATCACAATCTTGATCGAATCCGACGGCCAGGATTCAATCCCACTTCTTCTTCCCTCCTATACAGAAATAGAGAGAGAGAATCTCGGCGGCGGCGGCGACTAGCGGCGAGCGGTGAGGCGGCTGCGGAAGCTTCGACTAGCAACGTGACGACTGGGAAGGTCGACGGTGGCTACTGGCGGCGCAACGTCGAGGAGCGACGCAGTGACGGGGCAAAGCTAGCGACTCTGTCTTTTTTTTTGGTTTGAACAGAGGATGATAGCGGGGGATTGGGTTCACGGTGTCGAAGGCAAGGATGGTGGAGGCGATCAGAGGTGATGGAGGTGATGATGGGGACGAGAGGCGATGGGTTTCGGTGATGGTTATTGGCATCGAGGTGGTGAGGATGGTGGAGGTTGAGTAATGGCGAAATGGGTTCGGGAGTTGAGGGAGACGATGGGTTCGGGGGCAAGGGCGAGGATGGTGGTGGTGGGGTTGACAAAGGCTGAAGGGGAATGGGGGCGACGACGGGGCAATGGCGGAGGCGAGTTTGAATGGGTTTTCGGAGCTTCGGCAATGGCGGATGTGGGGTTTCGGGAGTGGGAGCAAAGGCAGGGAAGACGATGGCGATGGCGGATGGGCAATGGGGAGCGATCGGAGGTGGCGACTGGCGATGGTGAGAAGACAATGGGGGCGGCGACGGGATCGAAATTTGGGTTCGAGTGAGTGAAGGAAGAAGGAGACGGAAGGGAGAAGGTGTAGGCGGCAGTTAGGATAGGTTTACACAGTAATAGGGGTTAGGGTTAGGGTTAGGGTTAGGGTAGGGTTAGGGCTATATAGTTAGGGTTTGGGTTATTGGGTATTCGGGTAGCGGGTTTGAGTGGGACCTAACTAGAGAAATGGTCAAAATTCATTAAAAATGGGGAAAAAGAGATAGATGAAATGAACAGTCTATTTCTACATTAAGAACGACACAAAAGTGTAGAACGAACAATACAATTGAATTAGATATTGGGACCAAAAATTGCGTTGAAACCAAAGAATATTTTTATTCGAACTGGAACAAAAGTATAGGACCTCAAATCGAATACAAGAATACCAGCAAATAAAAATACAGTAGAAAAAAAATACAGATACGGAAAATAGGAGTTACACCATGCAGTTATGTGGAACTATCATGACTCCCCCTGCAGATGACACCTTGCAGCCTTTTGAGTCTAACTAACTTAAGGATATTAGATTTCTTTGAAACATTGGGACATACACTACATCACCCAAAGTGCGAACCGCTCCATCGAACATTGTGATCTTAACCGTTCTTTTACCCATGACACGACACTTAGTGTCATCGCCCCAAGTTATGAATCCTCAGAATTCTTGAAATGTATCAAAATATTCTTTTCTAGAGCAAAGATGATGAGAACAACTTTTATCTAAAATCCAATCATCTTGAGAAATAGTGTTGTTACCTTTGGAGACCGTGAGAAATTATCCAAAATCCTTAGACATCTCTGCTACACCCGCCAAATGACACTTATCATCATTCTCTTTCATCAATGGGCAATCTGGCTTTATGTGTCCCCACTTCTTGCACTTGTAGCATTGCTTTCCCTTTTCCCACCCTTGGATTTAGACCTGCTATGTTCACTAGATCCTCTGACAGTTGAACTTCCTTTACAATGTTGATCATGAGCAACAAAGATGAAACCTTGAGAATCGTCGGTTCTGCTTCTCTTCTCATGTGACAAGAGAGTTGATTCCACCTCATCCATCCTCAGTGTATCCTTACCATACACAATTGTAGTAACAATATTTTCATACGAATCGGGAAGTAAGGAAAGAAGTAAAAGGGCTTGGTTTTCTTCCTCAATTTTTACTTCAACTCTTACTAGTTGATTCAACAACCCTTTGAACACGTTCATGTGCTGCATGAGATTCCCACCTTCTACCATCTTGAGCTTGTAGAGGTCTCATTTCAAACTTAGCTTCGTCTGAAGACCTTTACCAAGATAAAGCTTCTCTAACTTTTTTCAAAGCTCGAGTGCAAAATCTACATCACTGATGTTGTTGATAATATTGTCAGCAATATAAAGCCTAATAGTGCTGACACACTTGGACTCCATATCCTCCCAGTCTGCATCTGAAAATTTCTCTGGCTTTGCATCATTTCCCTTCAACAGTTTGTTATGCCTTGTTGACTTAAGATATCCTTCACCCTTCTCTGCCCAAGGGTGAAATTTCCTTTTCCATCAAATTGCTCCACCTGGAATTGTGAAGTGCTGAAACTTGCCATGACGAACAACCCATGATTGATGAACCTGGCTCTGATACCACTGTAAAGAAAAGAGATAGCCTTCGTCCCATAAGTAGAAAAGATATAAACAAACCCAGAAGATAAAGAGATTTTTCACCTTTAGAAAAAAATAAAAAGTACAATAAAATATCAACTCAACTTTATACACAACATGAACATTTATATTCAAAAGGATATATCTTGTACACCATCTCTATCTAAAGAATCACTCTATACCAAGAGTTATACACACTCGTGAAACACTTACAACTCACCTTGCTTCTATACATGAAGACCTTTAGAATTTTTGTGTTTTGATTCTTGGATGATTGAGAATGATGGAGTGACCCAGTATTTATACTCAAATACGAAAGAGTCTAGAACCCAGGAATAATGCTCCACTGGCACACCATCCAACCACAAGCACCTTGAGCCTTGCATCTTCATAAACTTTTTCATTCTTGAGCCTTGCACACTTGCCTTGGGAAGTGTGGAGACCATCATCAATTTTATAAGTGCGGTTTTTGCAATACGCAGCCGGAAATGAAAATTCACATCTTCCTAGACTGCCCCAGGAGTAGAGCTGTTGTGTGCGAGGTCCTGATAGCACTCGGCACATCCACGAAGCTATGAAGATCTTTGGATATGACCTACTTTCGCTAGCAAGAGACATGAGATGAAAGAAGCGTGGTATATCACTATCGCCGCAACCACCTGAGTTTTATGGCTTGACAGAAATAATTTTTTTCTTCTGTATGTCTTGTAATAATATTTCTGGTAATCTTACTCATATTATGCATTTTATTTCGTTTTGGACTGTAGGGGCGGTGAAAGGTCCCAAAGGAAGAATCACCAGAGCTTTTGAGGTGGAGGAGTAGACGATGAGGAGGTGGTGAACGGTCCCACTTTGGACTGATACGACTCGTTAAGGGCGTTGTTGGAGGGATATCTTTTATCTCGTTGTTCTCATTTTGATGCTCGTGTATGTTTGGGGCTTTGATATTATTGTTTGGTTGGTGCTTGTTGTATTTACCCCCACCCTTCTATGTTCTCTAGAGGTTCTATATTTTATTTTCTGTATTAACTAAGGTTAATTTTATTATCGTCTTATTAATAAAACATGGTGACTATATTTCACATTTTCTTCAAAATAATAATAATAATAATAATAGAATGTCTCATGTGGTCCACAATATCTTTTGAAGAAACCTCTAGAATCCGAGCCTCTCATAATTATAGTAGATGAATAGTAGTCGTGTTCTTTTTCCCATCCTTTCTCCCTAGTTGTTTAGTGTGTGCACTATGTTTTCCCTTCACCGGTCAGTCATTAGGTACAAAAATAGAAAACAGCACATGTAATACACATGTTAAATAGTTTGTCCCAAATTCACTCAGCTACAACAGAATTCTTTAGTTATAACACAAAAAATAAAGATGAACAAGATGACCATATTATCAGAATGTGCATCAATTTCATAAGGTTTTGTAGACTTCATCACATCTGAACTAATCCATCATCTCATGATTGCATAATGTTTCGCAGATTTTATGCATCTGAACGCATCCTTAACCAATTGGTTCTATGCATATGAACACACCACATGAAAATTTAAATACAGGATATGGCTGACATCAAATCTTTCTGTATCATCTTCAACCTAAAGGAAATAAGATTACAGACTGAAGTTTCAGTTCCACATATAACTAGTTTAAAAGCCCGTACACGAATCAGAAAATAGATATATAATTCCTCAAAATACTAACTAAACATCAAAATCCAGATCAACATAACTCGTACTCCAATGCATTGATGGAGGTGTAATGGACTCTCTCCACTAAAAGAAAAAATAATACTTTGAGAGAATCCCGGTAGTGATCAATGGAAGCCTTCATCAAAATTTTGAAGGTAACTGTCATGATCATAAGCAAACCTTGCTCCGTTCCTTCTCATCATCTTCTTCTTCCTCGATCTTTGCCTCCATTGAGACCGCAATCTCAAAACAAACTCTTTCGCGAGCACGTAACAAACAGCCTTCTCCTCTTTGTTGTCGACCCATTTGCTATAAACCTTCTTCTTGCTCCCAATGGTCCAGCTCAAAATCATCATTTAATTTTCTTTTCAGTGCTTATATCTTTCCTACTACGGATGATATGAGCCAACTTGACTACATGTCTGTCTATATATAGAGTCAGAGTGAGAATGACCAAAGAGAACCGTTATCGGTAGGTATCAAAGCCGTGTTAGGCCCGTGTCATCAATCAAAAGAGAATCAACATCAATCAAGATAGGTGGATAAAATTGTCGAAAACAACTGTTTTTTAGTGGAATTCTGATGTATAGAATCTTATCAATAAAGCATTGTGCATGCAGAACAAAAGGGAAGGTGATGAGTCATATTTTGGTGGCATTTTGGCACAAAAATATTTAAACAGTACAAAGTAGGTCAATCCTAAAAGTGATGAGGATAGAGATTAGCATTGTCTTTGATTGACTAATCAACATAGAGAATGAAAATTCAGGTAAAGTCAGCATGAAAAGGGAAAAAGAGGGCAAGAATATATATGAGAAAAGATAGGTTGGGTGATTATTTTAGTTGATAGATTTTTTTTGGTAAACAGAAAGAGCAAGACACTCTTTAATTTACATTTCTCTTTGATAATCTTGTTATCTTTTCCGTAACAAGCTTTTTCAAGACAGTCTACATAGGCAAAGATTTGATTTGGTGACTGGTTTTAGCACATTAGACGCTGAAAACAATAGAATAAAACTGTAGCTATAATAATCTTCCACTATATTAATTCCCTACCGTGCTTTTTCTAATATTTTTATTTTTATTCCCATTGTCGCATACATAAATGGGTACCTCTAAACTTGAATAAATCTGCTTAGGACATGCACGACACAGAAGAACACAGACATTGTAATCATTGTTTTCACTTACACTTATAATCTCTCACAATTATAACTATTGCATGTTACAAATGAAGCCTACCAAACATCCCCTAAGTCTATTAGTTTGTGAGTGAGAGGTTGAGAGCAACGTTGAAAATAGTGTTAAGAATTGTGGCCTAAAATACACGTAGGCACTGAGTACTTGAAGTTGGAGAAGAAGAGGATGAGACAAAGAAGCAAGAGAAGACAAGCAACAAGTAGAAGAATGCAGCCTGGAGAGTTGCGGTCGACCGACCTGAGGGTGCTGAGAGTTCTTCGAATGTAAAGGTCCAATAGAGGAGAGGACGGTCGACCGACTTTGGGGGTACTGTCGACCGGTTAGCTCTCTGGTCTGGACTTACACGTTGCGGTCGACCAATCTTGGGGGTGCGATCGACAGACTTTGGCGGCTGATTGTTTTTGGGCTTACGAGTTTAAATGCCCAATTGCTAAATTTGCGTTTATCTTTTAGGGTTTACTTGGGGGCTATATATATGGCTGTAAACTCTAGTGTTTAGTAATCTGAATAGATCAATTTGTGTAATCAAGAAGTGAGCCATTATCGTTGTTCAACTTCAGGAGGGAATTGTGCCGAGTGTTTCAAAGGTTAGAGAGAGAGAGATTGAGAGTTGTAATCTCTTTGTAATCTTTATATTTCTTGGGGAATAAGAAATATTGGTTATCTCTGCATATTGATTGTATTCTTGTGAGATCTTGCATATATTGTGGTGGCTTGTTCTTGGTTCATCTAAGTCTTGGGAGTTTCTATTGCTTGTGGTGTGTTTCCGCTATTAGCACTACGAGTTGTGGGGTAGATCCTCCGACAAGTGGTATCAAAGCAATTGGTTCGAGATGGCCGATAACAAGATATAAATCGAGAGATTCGATGGGAGTGACTTCACGATGTGGAAGATTCAGATGATAGCGTATCTTCATCAGAAAGATCTTGATGGTCCGTTGTTTGATAAGAAGCCAGTAGGTGCAGACAAGGATGCAAAGGTCTTGGCGGATTGGAATCGTTTGGACCAGAAGGCGTTGGGATAGATTCAGCTGGGGCTGAGTAGGAATGCGTTATTTCATATCTCGAAGGCAAAGACCACAAAAGAGCCTATGAAGATTCTCACGGATATGTATGAGAAACCGTCGACATCTAATCAAATTCTTCATCTGAAAAAATTGGTTAATATGAAGTTGAAGGAAGGGGGTTCAGTAGCAGAGCATGTGAACAATTACTGTATGGTTTACAATCAGATGAAAGCTGCAGGTTTGAAGTTTTCAGAGAGGGGGCAGTCATTGTTACTTCTATCTACTTTATCCGATAGTTATGGTACGGTGGAACAGACTATTACAGGCACTATGACAGATTCGACAACTCTATAGGATGTAGTGAGTAGCATTCTGAATGAGGAAGTGAGAAGGGTAAGAAACGTGGAATATCCATCATCATCTTCTAGAGATTCTGCCATGTACGTTGAGAAGAGACATGGAAGATCTAAGAGTAGTCGAAGAAGAAAGGATCAGAGTAGTTCATCTGAGAGTGGGTCTGATGACAGCGATGGGAGACATGGGCCTGAGTGCTGGTATTATCACAAGAAGGATCACATGATGCGCAGTTGCAAGGTTTATATGAAGAAGAAGTAGGAGAAACTAAAGAAAGATACCCAAAGGAAGCTCAAGTAGGGCTTGTTGAGGATCTATGCTTATTAGCTCGGGAGGAGTTGGGCACTCAAGATTGGTCTATTGATTTGGGAGCTTATTTTCATTGCACTCCAAGGAAAGTGGTGTTTGATGACTACGAGGAGGGTTCTTTTGGAGATGTGATCGTGGGGAATGGTCACTGATGTCCTGTGCGTAGGGTTGGTACTGCTTGCGTGAACACCATTGATGATTAAAGTGTTGTCTTGCGGGAGACAAGACATGTTCCAGACTTAAAGGAAAATCTTATCTCGATTGGAAGGCTAGATAAAGAGAGGTTGTCTACTACAGTTGGGAGTAGGGAGTGGCGTATAGCTGCAGGTTTAAGAGTGATTACAAAAGAGAAGCGTGAAGGAACATTGTATTTGCTTAGATACGTGAGGGGCGTTTCTCCTATTGTTGACTCTCAGCCGGAATCGAGTAGTAGGTTGTGTGGGAGGCTACTGAGTTCTTTCAGTTGTGGAGGAGAGGTTACTAATTTAGTGGGAGCTGCTGGCCATGAAAGTGATCCTAGAGGGTAAGACGTTGCTGCGGTGAGAGTACTTTGTGAATTGACAGTTGAAGCTTCAAGTTGTTCTTGTGAAGTAGAGAGCACTGGTATCGATATGCAGGGTGATGTCGATGAGGGTAACCAAATTGGGACTGTAGGGGTTGAACAGTCTGCGGAGTTTGTGGAGATGTCGTCCACGGAGGTTTCTAGTGCAGATGGTGCATTGAGAGGCTTTGAACCATGTCCGGTGTTGATGGAGATTTTGCGAGTTGGGGAGTCTCATAACACGGAATCCGACACGGAATGTTATTTCTCCGGTATTCGTGCTCTATGCGATTGGTGGAGCACGTCCTTCGTGAGGCGATGAAGGGTGGTTGGTGCACTCCACATGGTGGAGTGGTGGAGGTGCTCTTCATGAGAGTGGGGAGTACTTGGGTCTTCCATAAAAGTGGGAGATTAGGAGAGATAATGCAAGGTAAAGATTGCAATAACTTTGATGCATTGTGTATTTGATCCAAGTGGGAGATTGTTAGGAATTATGGCCTCAAATACACATAGGCACTGAGTACTTGAAGTTGGAGAAGAAGAGGATGAGACAAAGAAGCAAGAGAAGACAAGCAACGAGTAGAAGAATGCAGCCTGGGGAGTTGCGGTCGACCGACCTGGGGTTGCGGTCAACCGACCTAGTCTGCTGAGAGTTCTTCGAGTGTAAAGGTCCAACAGAGGAGAGGACGGCCGACCGACTTTGAGGGTGCAGTCAACCGGTCAGCTCTCGGGTTTGGACTTACATATTGCGGTCGACCGAACCCCCACCGACTTCGGCGGCTGATTGTTTTTGGGCTTACGAGTTTAAAGGCTTAATTGCAAGATTTGAGTTTATCTTTTAGGCTTTAATTGGGGGCTATATATATGGCCGTAAACTCTAGGGTTTAGTAATCTGAATAGATCAATTTGTGTAATCAAGAGGTGAGCCGTTATCATTGTTCAACTTCAAGAGGGGATTGTGCCGAGTGTTTCAAAGGTGAGAGAGAGAGAGAAAATGAGAGTTCTAATCTCTTTGTAATCTTTGTATTTCTTGGAGTTTGTGCCGAGTGTTTCAAAGGGATTGTGCCGAGTGTTTCATCTAAGTCTTTGGAGTTTCTATTGCTTGTTGTGTGTTTCCGCTATTAGCATTACGAGTTGTGGGATAGATCCTCCGTCAAATAGCGATAGCGTATAACGTAGCGTTAGGTCCCGGTAGCACGAAGCGCATATATATGGCGTAACGCAGTAGCGTAAGCTATGAAGAAATTTAATTTTTTTTTATTTTAATAATTAAAATTAATTATCTAAAAATTCTTATAAATTCTAAATTATTTACTACAATCGAGAAAAAATATTTGAAGGCTAATAATGATAAATACTGCACTAAAATAAGACCTTTATAACAATGTTGAAAATAGCGGTAACACAAGTGTATAGCTCAAGTCATCAATAGTGCAAAACGTAAATAGCATAATGCATAGCGTAAGATATGAAAAGTTTTTATTTTTTAATTTAAAAATTAAAAATTAATTAAATAAAAAATTGTAAAATTATAAATAATTTCTTAAATTTTTTTTTAAAACTCGAAGGCTAAAAAATACTAATAAATATCACCAAAATAAGACTTCCATGTTCAAAATTGAAGAATTTCAAAGACTTCGGTGTTCACTGATAACGGACATATAGTTGTTGAAGTCTTCGCCACAAGTTGAAGAAATTGGAGTCCTCACAAGGAACAAGGATTGCGTGTCTTAGTATTAAGAAAATATGATGGAAAAAAAAAGGAATCGTCACTTGTATTTATACCTCAACCGTTTAGTTAACTAAAAGGGTATGTTTGTAGTGCAGGCTATTTAATTTAAGTTACGATGCACAAATATCATGAGTTACACAAAATAAGCACAGAGCTATGTAGAAAATGGGTTATGCACATGAGCTTTGTAGCGGAACGGGTAGAGTTAGGTTACATAACGAGCTATTTCGAGCTTCATAGCACGCTATTTTATACATTGGTTGAGAGTTTGAGTACAGTTTTCCCCATTAATTCTCCCCCCCCCCCCCCCCCGCGCCGCCGCCGCCCCCGTTTTTTTATATTTAATTTAGACACTTGTGTGTGCTTTGGTATGTTTGGTATGATCTCATATGTACTTGGTAGCTTGTGTTGATTGCATCGCATAACTCAACATGATCCTCAGTCAGTAATTTCCTAACAGTTGGTGTCTGAGCCCAGGTTATGCGATGCAATCAACACAAGATCCTTAACAAGATCCTCAGTGAACCCAACACACATCAACTATTATTATTAATTCACTGATTATTATTTTTCAAAAAGAAATATAATTTTAACAAATCTCTAATTACTTTCCCACATGCCTCCGCCTTCCACACCTTCCACAACCCGCCACATCCTCCACCACCTGCACTACCAGCACCACTGACCCACCTCCTCTTCAATCAGACCCCTAGAATACTACGTCCCCCCAATCCAAGATACCCATTCCCTTAGTTTTTCTTCTCCACAAATTCCTGAGCTCCATTAATGGCATCCCCAAACAAAACCTCCCACCCACTTATTCATTTGTAAACGCCGCCACTACCACCGACATAGCCGGTTCATCATCGCCGATCCGCCACCATCACCACCACCACCACAACCATCTTCTCCGTTAACACCCTCTTTCTAAATTATTCATTAAAACTAATACCCCAAATCAAATTATTATTACAATAATCTAGATCCAGTTTGCTATAAACCCGTGAATCTCATGTCTAATTTCATCAATTTCATTTGCTCAAGCTCCCAACTCCAATTCTTTCCAAACTTTTCAGTTTGGTGATTTGGGGATTAGGATTTGTAACTAAGGTGGAGGAGACGAAGGCGTTGATGGAAGGTTGTCATCTTCAGAGGTGAGAGGTGATAGAGGTGTTGTAGGTGGCTGCGAATGAAGGTGGAAGTAGAGGCAATGGTCAAGAGGGAGGAGGGCCCGTGTGGTTGTGAAAAGCATGAGAAAGAGGTATGAGGGTGGAGGAGGATGTGGTCGTACTGATTGTCATGGAGGGAACAGATGGAGCCAGTGGTGGATACTGATGATCAGGGTCGGCCTTGAGTTCCCGGGGTCCAAGGCGAAAAGCCCATATAATTAATTTTGGGGTCCCTAATTGCAATAAATTTTTTTACAAGCAAAATACGTGTCTATATTTAAAATACAATTTTGGGATCCCTAAAAGTGCAAAAAAATTAAGGACCTGATGTGGCTGCCTTGCGTGCCTCAAGGTGGGGGTCGGCCCTGCTGATGATGGTGAGGTGGTGGGTCTAGTGGTGAGCCGGCGGTGACTAATCTGAGGAAGATGAATAACCTGATACTTAATGAATAAATTGATTAGAATTTTCTGATTTAATTGTTTTGTGCTTAATTAACAACAAATTGTTTTAATGTTAAAAATTAAATTTCAGATAGTGTTGGAAAATTAGTGGAGAAGATAGTGGGTATAGCATTACTCATTAAGAAAACAAAGAGAAAAACTATAAGCAAACTAGCTACTCCCCTCACATCATCTCTTATAAGACTGAGGAGGGTTATATCTGTAATGGTTAGCTAAAAAAAATTATGAATAGCCTCTCTACCAGCTTTTATCGTATGGTCGGCGTACAATTTATCAGTGCCTTAAATACAACATTGCTTGGTTATCTAGAGGAATCGGGTCGACCAACTTACTCCAACGAGTTTGATCAATAATGCAATTAGAATCTCGTTCAATTACAAAATGATCCCCCCCCCCCAAAAAAAAATAAAAAATAAAAAATAAATTAAAAAAATTTACCTTTGTGATATCGGAATATGAAATCTTAACCTGCTTTCTCTCCAACATTTGAGCCATCAAATTTGAGTTTGATAGCCCCAAAAGGTGGAGGCTCTCATTTCACCGATTTCTCAACAATTGTATCTCTAATATTATAATGGGAGAATGAATTAGTGTCATTTGTAAATCTACCAACACGTACTTTGCACGTGCATAACTTATATGAAGGAGGTCTCAGGTTTGAGTCCTCACTACGATTATATTTTTTACTTTATTTTTTAAAAAATATATTAAATATGCATCACACATGTAAACTATCTATCTATATCTATCTATCTATAATATAATATATGATAACTATTATAATGAAAGAATTGTGGTTGTAAATCTACCTACTTACGTGCATTGCACGTGTAACTCCAACTCTCCCATTATAGTCTTCACATTTACTTTTAAAAATATATAATCTTATTTATTAAGACATACATCGCACGTGTATATCTGAGATTTTACTTTTAACTTTTTTAAAAAAATTAATACGTGCATCGCACGGTGTATATTACTAGTATAAGTAAAGATGTTAGGGCCAATCCAATGAACCACTTCAGCATTACTCGAGAGGGAAATATCTCTTGTAATATTCCACTTTTCAGCTACTTCCGCCACAACAATAAGTTGTCACTTTTGATGGCATCAAGCAAACTTCTTTTTTTTGATGATACGGATAGAGTCAAATGACTCCAGCCATGCATTAATCGATCAAACATATTACATCAAGGGTTTTACAAGAGGTAAAACAAGCAAACGAACTAAATTATTTACAGACGAAACACGAACAACAATATATACAGTAGGTCTAGAGAGAAAGCAGAAGAAACGAACTAAGAAGCCGCAGTCGCTGAGAGGAAAAAGCCGATACTGCGGTACGCCGAAGCAGGAGCGCTAACGGCTTGTACACCGAACAAAGAGGCGGGGAGAAGGTGAGAAATCCGGTCTCCGGCCTTGATCAACGAAGCCACGATACTACGACGGGGAGGGCGGCCGCGGCTCCCCAACCACCGTGGCTGACACTAAGAGCGACCCCCTGGCCAGAGGAAATAACAAAATCGATGCCAGAACTGCAATGCAGAACCGCAACATTGCGAAAGTAGGCCAGACTGAACAACCCCAACCGAAATCACACAGTCCACCCCAAAAATAATAACAGCAATCAACATTTAGAAAAAAACCTCAACCACAAACAATCAGAACCAAACCATAGGATATGCATACTATAAAAGATGGGGCAACTAAACACCAAGAACCAGCTGCACAGAATTAACCATATAGACAAACACCTCAACCACAGCTAATCAGAACAGGACCAAAGAGTAAGCATACTAGAAAAGAGAGGGCACCCAATCTGCCAGTACTGGCTACACAATAAGTTACCAAGCATACCAAGATACTTCAACAAAAGCCCCAGATTGCTAATCACACAACAGGCAGAGACAACATAGTAGAAGTAGGGAAGGAGGAAACATAGCAGCACAAAAAAAAGAGCAAGGGCTGGGGCGGCATACCCACCAAAACCAAAAGCCCGCAGAACACCCCACCACTAGCTGCCAATTCCACCCGCAAAACAGAGTAACCCTATACCTCAATCCTGCAATAATATAAAGAGAGAGCAAACATCATAGCAACAAGAAACTCCATAGCAATGCTAAAAACTCGTTAAAGAATACAAGTAAATAGGAACAAGGAGAAAACAAGCAACATAAAACCCAGAACCAGAGTGAAACAAAAGTGAAAAGCTAGAAACGTTAAATTGCATTGAGATTAAGAAGGCAATGGAATGCCTTTTCCAGTTTCCCGAACATCAGGGCCTCCCTAGCTTCATTTTTTAAAGGAGAAGACCAGAAATTGAACAGAAACAAATACTCATCAATAATTGACCGAGATGAAGAGGCTAACTGACGGAAAATTCTGTTATTCCTTTCCTTCCACAAGATCCAGACGATAATCTGAAAGGATAGATGCCACGATTTGTGGAAAGAAACATATTGGGGATGCCTCGTCCAGCACTCGTCCAGGCTGGACGGAATGACCGGCGATTCCCAGGCTAGCATTGTGATCTTCCATAGCGATCGCGCAAGGTCGCAGCCCACGAACAAGTGGTTCACATTCTCCGAAGCAGAACCGCAAAGTGGACACAATTGGCCCCATGCGAGGTTCCTCTTGTTGAGAATGTCAACGGTCAATAGTTTTTTATTGAGGGCAAGCCAGGCCAAAATTTTTGCCTTTAAAGGGGCACAGGAATTCCATACCATGTCCGATAGAGGCCAAGAGATGCCTCTAAAGTTCAGAAAATGATAGAAAGAATGGACCGAGTATGTACCTGAGGCGTTCCAGCGCCAAAACAATTCTTCTTTATCCTTCCAACAAACGTTATTGAGGGATGTAAGGAGTTCATTAAGAACAGGGGAAAGATGAAGGGGTAGGGTTGTAGTAAGGGGAATCGACAACCTCCTTTGATTGTTGATGGTACAATGGTAGTCAACAACCAAAGCACGAGGATCGGAAGCCAGGCGGAAGATAGCGGGGAAAGCGATGGCTAATGCCGAGTTACCGATCCAAAGGTCGGTCCAGAATCTCGTCATGGAGCCATCGGCACAAGCATGGCTTAAGCCGCATTTGAACGCCGCTGACGCTTTCCACACTCCTTTCCAGAAATGGGTGGCATTACGATGAGTTTGCTCCGGGAAACTCTACCATTCATCAACCGAAAAATATTTGTCTTTGATACTAATGATCCAAGGTAAGTCCTCTTTTTTAAGAAATCTCCAGAGCCATTTACCCAGTAAGGCCAGGTTCTGGTGTCTAAGATCTAACACCCCCAATCCGCCGGCTTCCTTAGAAGAGCAGATAAGTTTCCAGTTACACAGGTGAGAGCCGGGGTTGTAATGAGGAGACCCAGACCAGAAGAAATTACTTCTGATCTGATCTATCCTTTTAATAACCCAAGAAGGAATAAAGTAGAAAGACATCATGTATAGAGGGATTGAGGAGAGAACTGAGTTGAGCAGAATCAGCCTACCACCACGAGAAAGAAGTTTCCCGGTCCAGGCTGATAGCCTGGACTCCACCTTATCGATCATGGGGGACCAATCCGATTTATGGAGTTTGCCCCATCTCAGCGGGATACCCAAATACGTAATAGGAAAAGAAGCATTTGGGCAGTTAAAGAATTCGGAAATTTCTGTCTACCTGTTAGGTGATCCTCCCAGCCGTAGGACAGACAATTTTTGAAAATTGATCGAGAGCCCTGAAGCTAATTCGAAACAATAGAGGAGGAGTTTCAGGTTCCTCAGCGTCTGAGTATTAGGCTTGGCAAAAATGATAGTGTCGTCAGCGTACTGAAGGTTCAGCACTCCATTGAAACTACGGGAGCTACCAAGACCTTCAATAACTTGAGCTTCCCAGGCATTGCGAAGGAGCTTGCTGAACACGTCGGCCACTAAAGAGAATAAAAGGGAAGACAGCGGATCCCCTTGCCTAAGACCACATTTGATTTTAAATTTGTGGCCCTCTGAACCATTAATAAGAATAGATGTGGTCCCGGCAAAGAGGCTGGATTTAATCCAGGCAATCCATTTGGGTCCAAAACCTCTATGAAGCAAAATATCAAAGAGGAAGTCCCAATTGACGTTGTCGTAAGCTTTTTGAAAATCAAACTTAAGCAGAATACCTTCCGATTTTGACTTATGAACAAGAGAGATGATTTCTTGGGCCGAGGCCACACTATCAAGAATAAAGCGATCCTTGAGGAAACCCGATTGGGCCGAATCGATAAGAGGGGAGATAACCGTGCTCAGTCTAGTAGAGAGAACCTTCATGATGATTTTGAAGGTAGAGTTGATCAGACTAATAAGTCTAAAATTAGCCACGGAATTCGCTCTTAACAATTTAGGGATAAGAACTATATGAGCGTAGTTGATACGGTCGAAGGAGAAAGAACCTAGGTGAAGTTCTGAGAACATTCGGAAAAGGTCATCTTTCAACCAGTTCCAGAATTTTTGGAAGAAGAAGGCGGGGAAGCCGTCCGGGCCCGGTGCTGCATCACCTTTTAATGCAAACACCGCCGCTTTGATTTCTTCCAAGGAAAATGGCGCCTCCAGAGAGGAAAGGTCAAGAGTTTCCTCGCCGTACAGTTGAGTCCAGTCGAGGCTAATGGATCTTTGTTTGGAGGAACCTATAAGGTTTTTGTAGAAAGAGAGGAAAGATTGATGGATGTCATTGTCACTCGACACCTCAATCCCATCTTTGATAATAGACGAGATATGGTTACACCGTTGTCTACGGAAAGCGAAGTTATGGAAGAACGCCATATTGCAGTCTCCCTCTTTGAGCCATCGAAATTTTGCTTTTTGAGCCCATTTCAGATGGTCTTGGAGAAGGATATCGGAATATTCTCTTTTGCAAGAACGTCGTTCTTCAAAAAGAGCTTCGGATATAGGACCCTGCTCCTCCATCTTATCAATCGATTCAATGGAGGATAGGTAAAAAAATTTAAGGAAATTAGTGTTAAATTGCCTTTCATTGCGCCAAATTTTGCAACCAAATTTGATCGCGTGAAGTTTCAGAAGAATGGAACCCAGTCCAGAAGAGCCTGAAATAGCTGAAAGGCATTCGACAACCAGATTAACAAAAGCTTGATCTTGCAGCGAAAACTTTTCAAACCTGAATGAGTGAGAGCGAGGAAAGAGGAAGTTGGAATGAAGTGCTATGGGGACATGATCAGATGAGGGATTGGGTAAAGCTTGAGCAAAAGAGTTGTGAAATTGGTTGATCCACTTATGGAAGACCAAGAAACGATCGAGCTTAGCCATCGTGGGGTGATGACGGAGGTTCGACCAGGTGAATGATCTACCTGACAGCGGGATGTCTGACAACTGAAGCGAACGGATGCAATCGTTGAAATGAAAAGAACGGTTACCTAGACCAGAGTAATTTGATCTTTCTGAAGCAAATCTCGTGACATTAAAGTCACCACACAAGAAGCAAAGCTCGTTAGTAAAGGGGCGAAGCGAGAGGAATTCATTCCAGAACAGAGGTCGTCCCTCGGGAGCAGACGAACCGTAAACAGAGATCACCGAAACTTGGGTATTAAGAGGCACCCAAAAGAGCTTTACTATGAGGAAGAAGTTGAGGCGCTTGATCGCTATAAGCGAGAAGACTGCCTCTTTGAAACCGAGTAGAATGCCTCTCCTAGATCCTATGGCATCGAGGGAGATCCATTTAGAAATAGTGGACCCTCCTATAGCCCTAAGAATCGCGGGGGATGCAGATTCAAGTTTAGATTCTTGGATAGAGATGAGATCTCAATGAGATGTAGAGATGAGATGAAAAATCGCCCTTTGTTTAACGGGGCAGTTAAGCCCCCTAATGTTCCATGACAAACTAATCATAAAAACCTATGTGCTCCATGACTCTAAACCGTTCTTTCTCCCTGATGGAGAAAGCCACCGACGATGGGGAGGAGTGGGTTAAGAAACCCAACTCCAGAGATGTGTTAATAAGCTCACGATCGGATAAACTGGCAAATTGAAGATGGAAAATCGACCCTAGTGGCGAAGGCACAGGTCCAGGCTTAACGGGGGACGCAACCTGTACCAAGTCTACTGACGATGGGGTCAGAGTCCTGGACGTGAAAGAATCAGAAAAACGTGCTGAGGCTTGAGCCCTCAACCGTGCGCTAGATCTGATGAGACGAGGGGCAGGATTAAGACCAGAGGGAGAACGGTCCCTAGAGCATCCCTTGAGCAAGTTCACTGAGTCTGAGGACTCAACGAAAACGTCAACACTATGTTCAACCTTGAGGACGCGGAGATCAGGGAGGGTAAAAGAAGGTAGATTATTAGGATGCGAAGGAACCAAGAGTGGTTCCGTCGCAGGCAATGTCCCAACAGAGGGAACCGGGCGACATTGAGTCGGGAAAGAGCCCATATACTCCTGCAGAGCGATCTTAAGGTCAGGGGAGGCTAAAGATCGCTCTCCCGACACGAGAAAGAAAGATATATGAGGGCGAGGAGGGTTAAGGCGACAGGATAGAAAATCAACCTGATAAACTAAATGCCGAGCAAAAGAGCAAACCAAAGCATAATTGAAATTAGAAAAAATACGCTTATGACTTACCTTAGGGTTGGAAAAGTCCCACTTCCGGTCCGCTTCCTCTTCTTCCAGCAGATCATCGTGATCGATCCAGCTAATTGCTTTCGAAGGAGAGGAGCTTTTGACCTTGATTGGGGACAACTTGGGATCATCTGCGGCGATCGATGAGAGGTGCGCTACTCTTTGGAATTTTTGCCAGTCAGATTCGAAGTGCGGATTGATATCCCACTGGGGCCAGCTAGAAGATGGAGCTGATAGCAATGGGGCTTGAGATGCTGAGACAGGAAGGGAATGGGCAGAAGCTTGCGAAACCGTGGTCTCTTGATGAGGGCCAACAGTAGGCTGCGATGGAGGGAGAAGATTAGCGACAGAGGGAAGTTTGGACGCGCTCTTACTCGCCTGAATAGAGGGAAGATCCGGGTTGATCCAAACCAGGTTCGGTGGTTTGGCTGGGGAGATCTTCGCCTTATTCACGGGAGCTAGAGACTTACTAGGAGGCGGGAATTTTTTCTTAGCCGGCGCTTTATTATAAGCCTTCTAAAGAGGTTTGGATGAAGACGAAGAGCCTGGATGGAAAGGAGAAGTGGCCGCTGAAGGCTTAGGAGCTGCTTTCGGAGGCAGAGAGAGCAACTTAGGTTCCACACCACCTGAGCGCACCGGAACGTGGTACTGAACCGATACCGGGAAAGACACAAAGCCATCCTTAAGAACGACCGCTTCATTCCGCTCTTGGGACTCAGGGATATCAAAGATTGCTTCCACTTGCATACAACCCGAAGCAAGCTTGGATGCAGAAGATATGCTAACGATATTACCAACACATTTAGACATTGCACCCACTCGGTGCAGCGAATCGCAGAATGGAGGTAAACCGAGCAAAGATACTTTAGTGGCCACGAAATTGGAGCAGGACAACGGAGGAGTGACTTGCACCCACTTGCGAATGGAAAGGGAAATCGAACCCACCGCAAGAGATGAGTTCTCGATCAGATCTTTCAGCAATTTGGGAGAAGGGCAGCGGATAATGACGTCGCCGTTAGAGCAAGTGCTAAGGACCCAATCCCAATCCTTCACGTTGCAAGAAATACTAAGGAAAGAATTTAGGGTGAAGATTGGGATAGTTCCGCCAGAAAATGAAATGGCCCCATAAGTATCAAAATATTTCAGCCGGTCGGAAAGATCCGAAATGGGGATGAACACTAGCGAAGTCAAAGGCTTGGAGGGAATCGCTGGGGGAGAAGCTTGAGAGATAGCGGGCAGGTCAATAGTCTCGATGATGCGGGAGGTAAGAGGCGGTGTAGGGAGAAGCGGAGATTTGGCGGGGGGTTTTTTGAGCTTGGGCTTGTCAGAATTATCCTCGACTAGCTTGCGATGAAGCGCAGGAAAATCAAGTGCCGCCAGTACTTGCTCCGAAACCGGGACCCCAATCGTAATCCCTAGAAGCCTCTGTAAGGCAAAACAACGAGGGCGAGCGTGGTCGGGTTTGAGGCAAAATAGACATTTCATGGTGGCTGAACAATATTTTTTAATGTGCCCTTGCCTCAAACAACGGAAGCAAGTAATTGGGGATAGAGAGGTAGGATGAGATGGATTAGCAGCATGAAAGGATGAGATAGGGGAGAATGGGCAGGAAACGGGGGGTTGGGAAGTTCTACGAAGCTTCCTAACCCTGGGCCCGTAAAGCCCGTTAGATATAGATCCACCAACCGGTGATACTCTATTTTTGAAGGATTTTATTCCTTTTTTAACCACTTGGACCCAAGAAAGATCCATGGACCTCGATAAGGAAGAGAAGAGGAAAGGCCCAGCAACTAATAATTGAGCGGAAAGAACAGAGAAGAAACTCCACCACTGTAACACAAAGCGCTACAATGGAAAAATACCGCAATGGAGATCAAACTACTAGAGAGATAAGCCAGACAATACTGGACTAGGGGAAAAGGGCTAGGGAGATAAGCCAGCCACTGTAAATCTAGTTGGAAATCCGTAAACGGAAGGATGGATCTCCAACTAGGATAATGAACACAATAGGGGCAGACTGAGAGCTGCAAACACAATAATACCCCAATAGATCCGACAGGTCTATACGAAAATCACCAAGAACGGATCGAGGAAGAGATTCGAGGTGGTTAGATAAACAGCAAGTAGCCCCAGAGAGCGGGGACACCACAATAGGGGGAAAACTAAGTGGGCACTGAGAACGCACCAGGAACAAAATCAAAATAACCAGCCGAACTCACCAGCGAAGAAACGCAGAGGCAACCGATCACCAAAAACTGAGTAAATAGGGATAAGGGAGACTTACAGTGGAGGACCGCTGATAGGACTTACTAGGGCCAAGACGCCGGCGACACAGGCTACCACCCAACTGAGAGCTCCAGGGTCGAGGGAAATGATAACTTGACTCCGTAAACCTGGCGCAATCGATGCCCAGGGCGGGGAGGGAGACGCTGAAGAAAACCACGACAAGCCGGGGGGGTGGGGGGGGGGGGGGCGACGGAAAGCTCGCGAAGCAAGGCAACCGCTGCGCGGAAGGCACACTAGACCACGCGTCCACAGCGGAGAACAAAATCACCGCCTCGACACCGATAGAACGGAGGAGAGGCAGAGAGAGGGAGGGGAAATGGAAGGTTCAATAACTAGGGAAGTAGGGCAAGAGACGAAAAGGGTTTAGAGAAGAGGGAAGGGCGACGAGATTTAGTGAAGGGAGTTAGGAGGGAAAATGCTGATCTAGTCCGGATCTGAGGGATTAGAGAGGAAGGGGATGACTTCAGAGAGGAGAGTTTTTTTTTAGTGTTTTCATAGGAAATGAACCTTATTGAAAATGAACCTTATGTCTTTCAAATCGCCCACAAGATAGTAGCAACTATGCACAACAAAAAATACTCCTTCTAGTCCCATCATTAATTTTTTTTTAAACCTAGTGAGTTTTTAAACCTAGTGAGTAGTGAGAGGGGGGGGGGGGGGGGGGGGGGGGGGGGGGCGGGTATGGGCCTACGGGCTTTTTGATAACAGGGGAGAAAAAGAAAATAAAAAATAAGACCAAATTTTTTTTTTTTTTTTGGCTAATAAAATAAGACCAGCTTTAACAGTAGATATAACTTTCAAGCTTAAAATATACGGCCCATGAAAGTAATGGGCTTATTGGGCTAACTGTACAGGGCCCAATGAGCAACCCAATTCTTTAAATGGCGAGCAATTTTTAAAGGGTAACAATGTAATTTCCTCATCCCTGGATTAACTAAAACCCTAACATCCACTCTATAAAATCCAACCACCGTCACCTCACTTAACCCTAGCCGTCAAATTTCGTTAGCAATGTCGAAGCGAGGTATCTCTCTCTGTCTAAAATTTATTGTTCCTTCCTAACTCAATCTCGTATTAGGGTTAGCTAAAAAGTTACGGTTTTTTTTTTGCAATTTTTGTACATGTTATTGCATGATCTATTATCAGAACTAGGTTCAGCTTAAAACGAGCAATTTTCCTAATTTTCTAAACATTTAATCCATTAGTTATAGATCGTTTATGGTTTGTTGTGATTTAAGCTAAAATAGTTGCATTTTAAAACATAATATTTTTTGTTTATGATATTTCATCATCTATTCTTAGTATTAGATTCAGCTTTAAAAAAGTTACATATTTTTCACCCAAAAAAATTGCATTTTTAACCCAATAATTTAGATCAATTATGATATATGATTGATTGTGGGGCTTGTTTTGAATTGGTAGGGAGAGGAGGGTCGGCGGGAAACAAGTTTAGGATGTCTCTGGGTCTGCCAGTGGCGGCAACCATAAACTGTGCCGATAATACGGGTGCGAAGAATCTGTACATCATCTCGGTGAAGGGGATCAAGGGGAGGTTGAACAGGCTGCCTTCTGCTTGTGTTGGGGATATGGTGATGGCGACTGTCAAGAAAGGGAAGCCTGATTTGAGGAAGAAGGTCATGCCGGCTGTCGTCGTGAGGCAGCGCAAGCCGTGGAGACGAAAGGACGGTGTTTTCATGTACTTTGAAGGTATAAAATGGTGTTTAATATTTGATGATATTTTTATGAGCTTTGTGAAGACTGACATTGTTGACGTAAGTAGTTTAATATCTAATTGCTACTTTACGCCGAGTAACATGTATATTCGAGATTAAAATTTGACTGATATGATGAGTATTAAGAATGCCTCCCATTTTGGGTAGATGTAATGTGAAATGATTAGGAAATTTATTTTGTTTTAGTTACCCAACTCCTACGTGCTGAATGTAGAGCATGAATTATGTTTGCATATTCCTGAGTAAACGTCACATATAGAGCTTTGAGGTGTTGATGGTTCTTTGTAATGAATGGCTTCTATTCATTTGGAGAATTTCCGCTTGTTCGCGGTCTCATATTTCATTGCCTGGGGGAGTGCAGCGTTGCTGCAATTACCTAGTGGGACTGGTCATGAGACATACATTTCACCTATTTTGTTTAAAAGAATATAAGAGTAAATATCTGATTGTGTGATTACTTGATATTCTTCTTAACCTACTTTAGTCGAATGTTTAGTACCAAGTTTTCCCCTTTTGGGCTGGCGGTGTCTGGTAGCTTTACTATTTTAGGAGTTGATTGTTCTTTCTAAATACAATGCAAGCCAATTACTTTAAAAGAAAATTTTCTTGATAATATTCTTTTGTGCAACTAGGGTAATATTTTCTTTATTAAAAGTTGTCCGATTTTTCACTCAAGTTCTGCACTGAGTCCTGCTTAGGTGTCTTGTATCTTTAAATTGATAAATGCCTTAACATGCCCCACATCTACGATGGATATTGGTGTAAATTGCTTGTATGCAACTTTAGCGCTTTCACAACAAACCAGATACTCCTTGATTTGTAAACATTTAGTTTTGCTGTGATGGAGAACGTTTTTCTGGGTGAAGGCCTTCTTATCTTACTGGAGCAAACCAATTATGTTTGTATATTCCTGAGTAAACATCACATATAAAGCTTTTTGGGTGTTGATGGTTCTTCCTAAAGGCTTTTTGTCATTAGGAGAATCTCCACCTTTTAGCGGTCTCATATTCCATTGCCTGGAGGAGCGCAGCATTGCTGCAATTACCTGTTGGGACTGGCCATGAGACAAACATTTCACCATTTTTCAGTTAAAACAGTTAGAATTTTAAATGATATCTTGCTAGGAAGCATGGGTACTTTCAGATGCCCATTTGGTGTGTATGTGATGACGATACTTCTTGGGTACTCCCGGGTGCGTACCCAAGGAGCATCAGATTTTTTAATACAATTTTGCAACTTTTGGACACTCATGTTTAGATAAATATTTGGGGCCCTAGTGTAATTTCTAAAACTTGATGTTTTCAGTTATGTTCAAACACAAAACAAGTATACCCACTGTTTTGATAGTTAGATTACCAAGTTTTTTTCCTCCATAGATACTCATAATTCTAATGTATTCATATAGTTCTATGAATTAGTTCAAATATTTACATTTTTTTAAAAAAATAAAAAAATAAATATTTATATATATAATTTAAAATATATTATATTTAACGCACCCACTAATGCACCCGTATTCAGCTTTTTTTGTAAATCACGTATCCGTGTACCCGTGTCGTCATACCCACGCAATTACCTGTATATGTGCTTTATAGATAGATTGCATTGTGGTTTTTAAGTTAAATGTTTTAATGAAATACCCTTTAATTTCTATCATGGAACCATGTAGTTTCTTTGACGGAGAAGGTTTTTCTGGGTGAAGGCCTTCTTAGCTTACTGGAGCAATCAAATTATGTTTGCATATTCCTGAGTAAACTGTCACATATAAAGCTTTTGGGTGTTGATGGTTCTTCCTAAAGGCTTTTAGTCCTTAGGATAATCTCCACCTTTAGATGTCTCATATTCCATCGCCTGGAGGAGCGCAGCTTTGCTGCAATTACCTGTTGGGACTGGCCATGAGACAAACATTTGACCAATTTCCACTTAACTTTTTGTATTTAAATGATAGCTTTGATAGTGGTTTTTAATTTTAGTTTCAGTCAAATCCCATCCTGTTTAATGACCATTGTATGGTCAAAAGTGTCTAGATCTTAAATGGAGCAAATTAACTATGTTTGCGATGATTAACAATGATAAAAAAAATTAACATATATTCTTCTGTTAGCTTCTCAAAATGTCGTTATAGTTGCATTTCAGTACATGTACTAGAAATATATGTTCACTTCTACGTTTCTGAGATAATTATTTCCTGCTTTCCTCTCTCTAATTTTGTTGCTTCTCTATCGGTAGAGTGACCATTGTTGGTCATTTTTCAGTGAGGAGCATATAATTGATATTACCAGTTTTAAACAGCATAATGTAAATTATACTTGCATTATGCTACCTGTCTCCTGGTAAATTTTTTTAGTAATTTTAAAGCATAATCACTGATTCGAGGTGCTGGAAAATTAGCTTGCATGAATTGTTATCCTTGTTATGAGGACTATAGTTGGCTTAAATATTCTTAACACTCCTATTCTTTATGATGCAGACAATGCTGGTGTCATTGTTAATCCAAAGGGTGAGATGAAAGGTACGTTGACAAATGTTCTAATTGTTTTTAATCTTTGAAATTGTCCTTAGCCCCCAAGAACAAGAATTTTGTTATTTGATTGCTTAATAAATACCAAAATGTGTACATATGTATCTTCCCTCATATCAATTGATTTAAATGGCTTCCTCTATTTAACTTGTGTCCATATTCTTAAAAAATGTATAATCCAAATGGCTAATAAGCCTACTTTGATTGACTGCTTGATTTATAATGGATTTGTACTGTTAAAATGTCTTTACACAGGCATTTCTTCTTCTCTGGTCTTCTAGTTATTAATTACTAGTATTATACACGTGCTTTGCATGTGGGAAAAATTGGGAGGAATGGAAAGGGCAAAAAAATTTACCTACACGTGCGTTGCACGGGTTGGGTTAAGGACAAAGGCCTTCTCCCATTATAGTAGTAGAGATAGAATCATTTTTGGGCCCAAACTATAGTTTCGGCCGAAGCTAATCAGATTGATCCTAATTAGATTAGCTGCCCTGATTTCTGCTTATAAATTATATATGCTCTGTATGATTTGTATGAATCTTCTGAACTGAGTGGGAAAACATTAATCGCTGTTCTTTTCTTGACTGGCTAGACTATAGATGAAAGGTTTTTATCTAATTGGTTGTTTCCCATGAATATTTTCTAATTAGTCTTGTTCTTCTATTTTAATTTGGATTATATTTTAATCTTTGATGCACGTTCCCCATCTAATTTGGATATCCTTTTTTGCTCATATTCTCTAGGTTCTGCAATTACTGGACCTATTGGGAAGGAATGTGCAGATTTGTGGCCTAGGATTGCAAGTGCTGCCAATGCCATTGTCTAAGCAACTTTATATATTGTATCCTTGTTCTCCCCGAAATTCCTTGTTTTTACCCAGCCATTATTCATGTTCTGCTTCGATGTGTTTGGGTCAGTTTTCAGTTATAAACATATAAAATTAAAATTACAATGCTCAGGTTTATGTTTTGAGACCATTATCAGGTGTAATTTGTTTTGTTTGTGCCAATGCTTCTGTTTTCTAACAATTTAGCATTGCAAATTATCTTTGATACTCATTTCTCATTGCGTTATATGTAAATACAAGTTGTATGCTTGTGATGTTCTGTTGTTCACCACACTGCTAGATATATGCTGTTCTAATTTTCAGAAAAATGAAAAACTTGTTGCAGTTGATAGGTAGCACTAGTGTCAATAGATGTACGCTTGCAGATTAATGGTGAGATACATTGGCCTCAAGTCAAGAACAGTGCTTGATCTCTTGAGCTCCACAGTTCTCATTCATTATCATCATCAATTTTAAGCTTGAACATCTCAACCCCGACTTGTTTGGTATAAAAAACAGTTTGTTTTTATGCCTGAAAGATCACCGCCAATTGCTCAACAGCAGAACCAGCATGGAGTTATATACCCTGCGTTATTGATATGGATGTCCTTTGGTTTCAATCTCACAAACGTAAAGAGCATTACTAATTGGTAGTGGCAGTGGAATTGGTAGTGGCTGAAGCAAAACTCTTGGAGTTTAATATATGGGGAAGAGTGGTCTTCTTAAATGTAATGTAGGTTAAAATATGGAGAGGATATGGTTATTATGGTATTTCAAAGAAAACATATGGTGAAGATTTACTCAAAAGTGTCGATGAATAAATTGAAAAAATATGGTGAATTCTCCCTACTGTTATTCAATTAAATTTTAGAATGAAAAAAAATTGGTTGATAACTTGATTGCTAAGAACAAGTTTGTAGTTTTCTAGGAACTAGGATACTTTACATAACTGACTTCTCCTTAATTAATTCTGAAGCTTCTATGTTGACCAACGTTATCATAATTTGAAATTTTGAAAAATTATATTTTTTACAATGACTTTGTGATGCACCATAATAAAAGTAACAGGAAAAATAAAAATAAAACACAGAAAAGAGAAGCCAAATTTATGCGATTCAGTCAATATGACTACATGGCATCCACAACAAAGGCCTGAACCCTAGTTACCCTCCACTATGTCAATGCCTGTTTATTAAGGAGCAATCTCTACCACAATCTAAGCCTATCTCTTTCTTTTCCTGAACTAATACATATTTGTAGGGAATCTCGGAAACCTAATTTTTCGTCTGGTTCACATCTTCAGGTTCCACCATACAACTTGTGAGGGTTATTAGAGATGAGATTTTTATCATCTTTTCCATTTCTATATTATAACTGATACCCTCAAGAGGAAATTTGAAGTGCAAGGCAAATATTTGCAGTCCCATGCTAGTATGCTACCTACAGCTAACAAGAACATGATTGTTCGCTAAATGCAAGCATTTTTCGCACCAGGGGAATTAGCATCACAGTATATGTATTGCCCAAGCTGACACCCATCCTGACTACCCCTGCAACGGAGTTTTTCTCCCACAGTTCATCCCTCAAAAATGCTTGCCAAGATTAACTTTTCAGTTCTTAACGAATTCATATATATCAGATAGCCACATCCTATCCGTGACGGTGAGTGAGTATTGCATCTATATCTCATACTCGTACAAAAAAGTGAAAAACAGTGCACTTGAGCAATTGATGTAGGCCTTTGCCAAATTGCAGTTATTGTAAACAAATTCACCTGTTAATTTCCATTCCGAGATAGCTATACTGATAAATCAAAATCACCAAGTTATGAGACCCTCCATTACGTTCATACAGTCCACATCTAACACAGTACATTAAGAACATAATACTTTCAATGCAATGGCTGAGCATTATAGCTCAATGCAAATCATCACATCCTAACAACACAGATACAAGCACACATGAAAGTTCCGGCTTCAACAGAAATAGGTAAGACCTGAAAAAACTAACTTTGTAAAACCATTCATATCACCGTTGAGATTCATAGAAAAAGGAAAGGTCGCAGGTGATGGAAAGATCGATTCGGTCTACTCAGCAAGAAGAAACAACCCCTTGTAGGTATTTGTCTAGAAAGTTAAAAACCCTAGATATCATTTAGTTCCGATAGGTTGTCCCCTAAAACACCGAAGGGGACCATATGGTATATAGATATCTACAATAACACCATTCTGCTACGAACCACAACATTTGCACCTGCCTGCTCATATAGAAGAAGGCTATAGTCTTCCACAAGTTCAACTAAGGACCAGTGCCTTTGACCTTGTTCCTGAAATTACAAAAAACAATTTTATGCAACTATCAGTAAGAGGAGAGATTAAAGTGAAGAAAGTAATATCAGGCATAACAAAACAAATATTAAGCTAATTCTAGTGTTCATTAAATGACACGTGATGTATCAGAGTAGCATGAATGGGAAGCCTTGCTGTGTGCACAGAGAAATGACTTGCTGTGTGCCATGGAAAAAAATTATAGTGTATACTGATTCAAAGATTTCAAGACCACTTCAACTCAAGTTCGATGCCTACAATTTTAGGTCTCCCTCTATCTTTAAAAATATTGCAAGCTGTTTTCTTAAATAGAGATCATAACGGGAATCCCCTCTCCAGAAAACCCAATCCATACATACAACCCAGCAAATCAGCTAAATGACAGATACTAGTCGGTTAACAGATTCCATAGTTAACTGCAAGATACACCTCAAGAACCTATAATTGAAGTCTTCAAATAAACTCTACCTAAGATATGACCCTCCATCAAGTATTCCCCTCCTTTGCCTCTCAACTCTCAACTCGACCGTATCTCCAATATAATAATTAACAACCTCCATATCAAAGGTATATCAATGGCATGGACATTGCATGGTGACATGAACCCAATCTATAGACAATAGAGTTTGGTTATATCAAGAACCAGATTTCCCCCTTCCACCCAAATGGTTGGTCTCTGTACCTCAACTTTGAGTACTTGTGATTGCCCATCTCTCTCCTTCGTATGCTCCCATCAAATATCATCAATAAAAACTCAAGCTATTAGTACAAGCACTCTTGAGCTCAACAACTGACCTTGGAACCAGCTAATGTTGAGCGAGCTGAAGGTACCTTATAGAGGCAGTAACTAGTAACAAAAGTATATTCAACTAACACGAGGGAATATTTCAAAAGTAGTCTCTTCTAGTAAAATTTTAGCTCAGGATTGGCCATAGGGACTTGGCCCCTGACCATTGGACTATCGAACAGCTGTTGGTGGGGAAGAATCTCCTTTCCCTTGATTGCTGCGGGCCTTCATTGCTGAAACTGGACTGACTAGGCGAGAAAATCACTCGTTTGATCGAGTATGCTACAAATCGATCTCTACCTGTCATTATTGTGTGTGCTTCCGGAGGGGCACGTATGCAGGAAGGAAGTTTGAGCTTGATGCAAATGGCTAAAATATCTTCTCATAAAACATACTTATTAGATAATAATATGTATCTTCAATTATGGAAAGCAAACTTTGTCAAGTTAAGAACAAAAAGGGGTTTGACCACCCAATGAAATTTGAATTGTAAGGCATGCAATCACATATTTCCTAGCATATAACAGTTATTCTAGACTAGAAATATCATTTCACAGAAATTATTATAGAAACAAAGAATATGCTACAACATTAGGAATATTTAAGTTCCTATACATCTCTCTTAAAAAAGCTTAAATATTAGATTTTCTTTTTATAATCCTTAAATATTAGATACTCTTAAAAATATTAGCTTAATTTGATAATAGAAAACACCACAAACTTGATGGTTGATATATTCACCTCACAATGTTACATACTAGTTAGCTATTTCCGGCTTCGTAACAACAGGGGTAAGGGTTAATCCCTGCCCCGGCGTGCACACAACCCTCAAAACTGTATTTTATTCATCTAAGACCGGTATATTAGGAGAAATGATCACTTCTACTGCTTTCAAAACATCTAGTGGCTATTCTATGTTTACCTTCATGCTTAGCTAATCCATACTTGCATTGGTGCGTCCTGTGAAATACCATCGCAGTTGGTGTGAAGTGTGGCAAATTTAATAGTACCCTTGATTCATTTGATAGAAACACGTCTAATGAAATTGTAGTTGATTGATTCATTTGATAGAAACACGTCTAATGAAATTGTAGTTGACAGCTTGACATATTCTACACTTGAGAGCTGTTGAAACTACTAATCCGCCAGGAGATAACCGATCAAATGAACGGGATTCAGTTTCTCGAACCAAAATCAATTCTGGACACACCAATATTGGCAGTTACAGAAATGTTCATCAGGCTTGAGCTCCTTGACTTTATACCGAACGAAAAGGTTGCAACTTAGAATGCCGCAGATACTTGTTTAGGACATGTGCTTTTACCAAGCTTCCAAGTTGTCGATATTGACAAATAAAGTGAAATTCATTCCAATGAAATTGTGCTTGCAGCCACTGTTTTAAATTTCCTCCGATACGACCGAAATTGGTGCCGAAATTTCGTTTCGGCTAGCTTGCCGATACGAAATCACCTATTTTGTACTCTACATTATTTTGGACCGAAAAGTGTAGATTTCAGCCGAAATTACCGAATATTGCCAAAATTGGCAAAATATCAGCCGAAATAGACAAATATTATTGTGAATATATTAAAAAATTTGTTTTATTTTTTGCATATATGTCTTTCAATATAGGACCTTAAGCTAAAATAATGTGAGGATCTCGTATCGCTATTGTTTGTATATATACAAAGTCGAGTAAGTTTATTAACTAATACATTTATTCTAATCAATGCAAATTCAATGTAGTTATATACTTATATTACATTCTTTTCTATATTATTGTTAAATTATGCGAAAATTTACCGAAATTGATTCACGTCATTAGTTACATTATACAGTATTTTATATAATAAATGACATATAGGAAATAATATCATATTTAGTAACAAAAAAAATATTTACTGAGTATAGGAAATGAACATCCGATATGATCACATTTTTCCGAGATCTCCTCCGATATCTCCGATCCAAGACGAAACACCCCTTGCCGAGACGAGTCCGAAATCCGAGATTTAAAACCATGCTTGCAGCTTCCTACTGGCTTTATGCTCATTTGAGCAAAGTGGGTTCATGGTCCGTGTTATATCAATGCCCACCAAGGAAACTAGTTTAATGGTCGTGTGAGAGAATATTTAACTGAAAGAAATTCGGCAATCGAGGAGATATACATATATAAATATAGGAAGAGAACAGTACTAGAAAAAGGAGGGTGTTGGTTGAGGGAGATGAAGGAAAGACATTCAAAAAGGTTGGAGAAAGAAAAGAGGCATATATGAGCTTTGAAGAGTAGTTACAGTAGACAAAAGCCTAACAGAAATAAACTACGTTCAAATATTTCAGGTGGTTGAGATGCCAACAAACCCAAGGGACGCATTATAGGTGGGCCATGTAGGTTCACAAATGTCAGTGATTTTGTGCAGGTGTGCATGTCAAATGAAAAGAAATATTTACCAACTTCCTGCATACAGGGACAAGAAACCTTACTTGAACGCCTCTTGTCTCTACAGAATTTGCTTCCACAACGACATTTAAATGCCTTAATAGGAGGGCCTTGATCATCAAAATTAATCCCGTAATCCTGCAAGTAAAGCCTGTGCAAAGTTAAAAGGCTTCCAGCAAAGATAACGAGCGGGAAATGACTAAAGGTTATAATGACAATATTGATAAAAAATAAAATACTACTTACAGAATAAACTACTCTTGACATAACTTGTTTATGGTACCACAAGGTGCAACCAAGCCAAGAGCTATCGAGCTTACGGGTTGGGTACCACAAACTTGTCTATGTCAATACTTACCCCCCAAAATTCAGCTCGACCAGTCATTGGATGAATTAGAAATTTTATTAGACAGCCCAATCAGATACACTATTCTCCTTCCTCAAATGAACTAATCCAGACATGTGCTAAAGATGACACGAGATAAAACCAACGGCCTTATCTCATATCAACCAGAATAAAAGTGTCTCAACATATTAACCAGAATAGAAGGGCCTCAAGATTGCATATATAGTGCATGCTTGGATCAAGTTATAAAGATGGTCACAGATTATGCTTTCCCGTACAGGTAGAAGAAAACAAAACCAGACAATGACTTGAAAACAAGATATAGGTCTGATCCTTCTTTTTTAAAGTGCTAAGCTTAAAGCTTCTATTAATATTCCTTCCAAGTTCCAAAAAATTATATTTCTGAGAAAACATATATTTCCTATACACAGCAAAGTTACTTGCTAGCTTATATGCGAAAAGAAAGTGAGCGCTAATCACATCAAATGCAGCTTACCCATGTTAGTTCTTCATATGCCTCTATTTTCCTGGTTGTGAACAAAGCAATCTGCATGAAACATTGAAGAAAAAAAAATTATAATGGTCATCACAGATTTCATAACAGCTGCTATTCTAGGCTAGAATTTGATAGAGTTATTATGCCTACGTGATAGTAATGGTGATCTGGGCTCTCCACTTCAATTGGAATATCAACCAAGTTTGCATCAGAACATCTATACAGATTATGAGAATGTCAGTGAAATAATAGACAAATAAATCAAAAGCTGAGATGAAGAAGGAAAGCACGGAGAAAAGAAAAATGGCATGCAAAAAGGGATATCTGCAAAACATAACATTGAGTATACTCAAATGGGTTAAGAATAAGTGAGAGGTAATACCAAACTATACTAAAAAATATATAATAATGGACACTAAATTTTGATACTTGAGGAGCTTGAGTTGCTTGACACATTATTATGAACAATTGTCAGTAAACAGATATTAAAGGGAGGTGGTGAACGGTATTATGTGCGAGTGCTAGGTGATTGAAGGTTATAACTTCAGAGATTACACAAGTAACTGTCGGAAATATTAGTGGATTTAGAGGCTTTACAAATGATATTGGGACATGCAAAAATGCAATCCTTAAGGCCCCTTTTGGAAACGGAGGTAAGGTAAGATAACTGGAGGTACCTAAGGTACCTATAGTAATCCTGCCTATAGGTCTAAGGTACCTCCATTTATCCTGCCTATAGGTCCTTTTGGGGAAAAAATTAGAGGTTAGATAGCTGGAGGCCCGTTTGGAAATGGAGGTACGGTAAGATAACTGGAGATTTACAAATGATAATGGGACATGCAAAAATGCTATCCTTGAGGCCCCTTTTGGAAACGGAGGTAAGGTACATGGAGGTATCTAAGAAACCTATAGTTATCCTACCTATGGGTCTTTCTGGAAACTTTTTGAGAGGTTAGATAACTAGAGGTATGCTAACCCTTTAGGGGCAAAAAATAGATACCTCTAGTCATCTCACCACCAAAAACTTCATTTGCCAAATGCTCATATCGTAACGATAAAGCTATGTATAGGTTGCACAACTCTTCCTTCACTTAAAAGATACATAAAGGTATCTAAACTTGGTTTCTAAAGGGGGCTAAATGTTTCAAATCGGAGCTTTCTGCTATAAATGTTTTGAAAGATACTACACCAACTTGACATCAATAAGCTTCCCATGAACATAAAGTTGAATCAAATCCAAACTACTACAGAACGGGCATAGTGGCATATGTCTTTAGCCTCCTTTCATTATACAACTTTAAAACATTTTTTAAATTTCTTTATTAATTAGAGTTGTGTGCATTTGTTATTTGTTATTTGTTTTTCCCAAGCTTACACACAGAAGATTGGTCTATAGTATCAAATATTTTGCTAAACAATAATGATCAGTTCTCACTATACTTTTGGAATTTGGAAAAAGACAAAAAGCAATCTATCTATATTCTACACTACTGTAAAATGTCAAAAGGGGGTGTATGTAACTGGCCGCCTCCTATTATCGGTCTAAAAATAAATGAATTGTTAGTAGTAGAATATTATTCCCATCAGACTTGAACCTAACAAATATAACAAAGAAGGGGAATCAGACAATTGTCACTTTTTTTACGAACTAAACAGATCCAAGGGATTTGACCCCCATTTTGATCATTCATGTATCACAAATTGATCCACAGTAGGAAATTTTTTTCTTTTTTACACTTTCCACAATATTGTTATTTTATGTACCACAGTAATGTAATTAAGAGCAAACATTGATTTAATTAGGAATAGAGATTCTCTACCAAACCAAATAACAATTGATATCAATTGTTCATTACATGTGCATCCAATATTACCTCCACCTAATGCACGAAATGTGTCAATCTCATTTTTTGTTAATTAGATAATAACCATGGTTTTGAAAAGCACACTTTAATGACGTAGTACGAGGATTTCGCTGTGATGAACCTTAAAGTATCTTAAATACAGTGTATTTCAGAGCTTTTCAATTATAGCATATGTTTATTTAACAATATTATGAGCAATGAACTTTTTACACTACAATTTACTCTTCAGATACATATTTAATTCGTGAGTAGTGAGATGGAAAAATATTTAAATATACGATGTTGTATCAACAGCATTTGTATGTAACCTTTTAATTCTTAGAATAATTATTATTTCAATCTAAAATTAATTACTTAAGTCCTGTTTTTTAATATTTACTAGATAATTTAATAACTTTACAATTTAAGAATAGAATTTATGTAGCTTATGCTATTTACTGTTTGTTTTGCTAAAAGGTGGAGCACTTTTATTTTATTTCTTTTTTTTTCAACATTGGTAACAACTTAGTAATTAATAGTGAGGTCAATTTCGTCAGTTGTCAATTAATAGCTTTGTTGATAAATTTCTGAAAAGATAATCATATATTAAGTAGAAAATAAATGTACTTAGTAGTCCTAGCTAGGGGTGGAAAAAAAAAAATCAATAACCCGAAAACCCAATCCGAACCAAGCTCGAATTTAAAAGTATGGATCCTCCGTAATAGATCCATTTTCTTATTGAATCTTTAGATATGGATCTTTGTGGATCCGAATTTGATAAGCCGATGGATAATCCGAACTATATATGTTTATATATGTTAATTTAAACATATTTCCTAAATTCATAAAGATTTTAATGAGCAGATATTGTATTTTATTTTTTTCTAAGTCCAGTAGGAATAGATTTTGTGAATTTGTCAATGCAAATATACTATATAGTTCATAACACATAAACCAATAAATAGTTCATTTTGTTTGATTACAAAGACGAAAATTTATGTGTAGCTATTGAGATAAGGTTTTCTTTTGATTCAATATTTTTTATTATAACTTATAAGTCTATTACAGAGTAATAAGTAAATTTTAGCAAATTTTTTTATACGTAGGGAATTTTTTTTCTCAAGCATTTAATAATTTATAAAAATAAACCCGATCCGAATCCAAAAATAGTAGTGGGATCCGACTTCAGTCTGACCCGAATAAGTTTGGACCCACATGTGGATAACGGAGCCATGAAGGGGAGGGGGGGGGGGGGCGCAAATGCACCCCAGATTTTGCGAAAAACCCCCTACATTTTTAATTTTTTACCCTTTTAGCCCCCTGCAATATTTCTACAAAACCCCCTATTATATTCAAAATAACATCCACCTCCTTCCAAATCTACAATTTCTTACTTGGTCACACTCCCACTTTTAATTTATGGATGATTAATGCAAAATGATATCTAATATTTGTTTTTTTTGGGACCAATAGAACAATTTATGAATTTGTTGTCAGCTATGCCCCCCCCCCCTCCGCGCGAAAAAGTTTCTCGCTTCGTCCCTGATCTTGTTGGATCTGATCTGTTGCCACCCTTACTCCATAACCTACTCTAAACAAAGATTCCTTCCAACATATGGAGGGACAATAAAACCATATAAAAGAAGGAAAACTGAAACAGGGCCATATTTTACAACTCATTTTTAAGTTCAAAAGTATAAACAAAAAACAGGAAAAAATATTCCACGACCCTATTTGAAACTTTTAACTTTTAGTTTTTCGATTACATATAGACATAGAAAACGATTTAAAGGTAAAAATCAACATAGAAAAACTGAAAGAGAGCCATCTTTTACAACTCAATTTTTAGTTAAAAAGTATAACAAAAAAGTGGGAAAATTACTCCATGACCCTATTTGAAACTTTTAATTTTTAGTTTCTCAATACAAATAAACACAGAAAAAGATTTGCTTCTAATCGGTATATTGCGACTGATTTTTTTGAAGGAATAGAATCCGATATCTTAGAAAAGATGAAGGAAAACAGAAATAGGGTTCCAATATTTCGTAACTCAAAATTTTCAATTTAAAAGTATGAATAAAAGAGTAAAAAAATCACTCGAGAATTATTTAAAGCTTTTAAAGCTTTTTAGTTTTCATCTAGAACATAACATGGAAAAAATTTAACTCCAATTCCTATTTTTAGTTTTTCATGCAGAAAGTATAAAATATAATTTATTTTATTTATTTTTTAATTACCAATTTTATATGGTTAGGATAAGGTGAAAGAAATAAAACAGAAAAAAATGTGAGATCAATATATATAATTTTAAAAAAAACATAACTGAATAGTCCATGTTGTGCACAGAAACTAAGAAGCACAGATACTTCCAAATGGCTGACATACTCCCAGGTGTGTACCCAAGGAGTACCCATTTTTCAAATACAATTTTTTTCAACTTTTAGACACAATTATGTTTAGGTAAATGGTTGGGGTCCTAGTCTAATTTCAAAGCATCTTGTTTACAGTTATTCTCAAACACAAAACAAGCCTACCTAGAGATTTATAGTTAGATTATAATTTTTCTCTCCACAATGTTCATAATTATAATGTATTCTTATAGTTCTATGAAAATTGTTTAAATGTTTGCATATATAACAAGATAAATAATTTTTTTCTTTATTGATATAACATGAAATATTTTATTATTAATGTACCCATCAACGCACCCGTATTATACTTTTTTGTAAAATCATGTATCCCGCGTCGTGTCATACCCGCACCCTGTATCCGTACCAATGCTTCATATGTTGGAAATATTAATAATATGATTTGTTTCCAAAAAAACACATCAAATGATAACAATAAAATATTTTAATGAAATAAAACTATAAGGAAGTTTAGAAATATATAGTGCAATCGGGTTCAACTACTCAGAGTGGAAATGTTCTTTAATTGGATTCTAGCTTTAGCTGGTCGTGATCAAGAAACCACCGATTTTGCTTGGTCGCACACACTCATCATTCTGTCCGGTAAATTACTTGGGGGCAGTAAATAACACAAGTATTCGAACTTTCAGACGTATGGACAAATTGGCTCATGGCTGAGTTGAGACTCATGATCAAAATCAATGCTTCAAGTTTCCTAATGTATATGCACATTATTTATATGGAAAATTAGAGAAGAGGGGCTTAAAGAGATAAGAGATGTGACAAATTGCAAAAAATGCCTTCACACTCTATGACTCGTTAAAACACACATATTTATAATGTCGACATATAAATACTTAAATATAATGGGAGGAAGAATCTGTTCTTGGGCTCCTCACGTCAAAACAACTTTTATTGCACATGCATATAAAAATCACACTTTCCACTGCATTAAATATTCAACCTTTATCATCATATTTAATGCTCTTTTGTGACTATCAGTTACTTCTGAAGTATCTCTTTTATACCTTAATTTTTCTTTTTTCCTCTTCCAATAAATGCATTCCATTTTAATTTTTGAATAAAAAAATTTAACAGTATTTTTAGGAAAGTAGCTCATGCTAATGTGAAGTATATACATAAGTAGAACTTGACCCCTGTGTCCAAAGACACAAACAGACACAGATACAGCCATGCAAATAAAGATATCGAGAATAAAATGCAAGTATAGACAAATGCGCGTGAGTGCGCATGGTGGTGATGGCAGGGGGGTAATCAAAGAAATGCACCAGTTCATATTCTGGAAGACAGTTATGCATAACCTAAAACAAAACTGCATAACCTATTCTAAATTTTTCCTACTCCAATATGTTGTTACCAATATAAAGTTAAGTAACAGTACTTGTTTCTTTTATTATAAGCACAAATACTAATAGTACAATTATCGATATAAAGTCGTGTTACCAATATAAAGTTAAGTAGCAGTACTTGTTTCTTTTACTACAAGCACAAATACTAATTGTACAATTATCAATTATTTAAAATAACAACCCCATAGACATCAATAAAAGGTTGCAACTAAATCTCAAGTTTTAGTTGTTACAAGGAAATAGACATAGTAGAAACTATTATGAGAATCCTCTAGAATAACTTTGAATTTGTAATTACAAGAAAGCTATTATTCATCGCAACATACAAACTTAATAGAAACATTACCTATGATTAACAAACCTTGCAACATTTCCATAGAATGTTGCATCCAGACAAAGAGCCTCCTCATCTTTTATGTCAGACTCAGAAGCCCAACCACCATCTAGAAGCACTGGATATGAAACACTATCGGCAGACTGTATTGTTCGATTGTAAACTTCCGTGTTTGTCAATACCTCCCCAACATACTCACATACAAAATAACCCTTTGGTAATTCATCCAGAGTACGGAGTCCCCACCCTTTTCCTTCACGGGTATAAAAAACCTAAAGCAACAGAAAAAAAAGTTTTTCTGAGTTATAGCTAAATAAATGGAAACTTCGAAATGAAACCAAAATGTACAAAAAAGAAAAAATTTGAGACAGCATTGCTAGTGGCTAGCCCATGGTTATCTAAGCAGAGAAAAAAGGAGTTCAAAGAAGTTCGATGAATTTTACACATCAAAAGAAGTATAAATAAAATAATAATAAAACAAAGCATAAGTCAAACAACATTATCAACAACTACTAAAAATGGAAGTTTACCTGCAGATTGCATGTTATCCCGCGTTGAACTATACGATTTCCACATTGTTTATTGCAGCCACATTTGTTCCAGCATTCTTTGATAAATCTTCTTGCAAGGTGTCCTTTGCATGAATCAGACATGCCCCCTTTTTTGGACCTTTCTATCGGGCACTCTTTGCAATAGCAATGGTGATGCTTTTGGGGTTCGCGCTTCATTGAAATGCAATCATCCAGAAATACCTCTTTGACCAAGTCATCCAATGTGTAGGCAAACTCTCCACCAGTCTCTCGTGCACATGGACAAGGAATAGTCGCAGCTACACAATCACCAAAACAATCTGAACAACAGTCATCGTCACCGATTCTAGCTAGTGTGAAGTTTAGATAAGCACCCTGATAGGCAATGTTCTGAGCAATGTAGTTAAAAGATGATGGGAACTTCTCATTGCTAATTTCGTTCACCAACGAGATTCTAACCCTTTCTTCACCTTTAGTTATGTCATTGGGATCATGGGGAGGCCTTAAATCACCTAGTGCAATCTGTGGCTGTGGAATAACTGCCAGACTCTGTGAAGCTGATTCTCCTGATTCTCCTGACACTCTCCGTGCATTATTCTTGCCACTTTTCTCATCGATTTTAACATCACCATTTGCAGAACCATCCATAGGGCATGCATTCCCTTCACGAAACATGCTTTGCATACCAGCACTTTTCAGAGATTTCATTGAGGTTGTTAACTGTACTACATTCTCTTGCCTCCCAACAGTGGCTTCAGTACTCAACTCTGTAGCACACTGGCACATATCTTTCAAGATCTTTGTCAGTGAGAATTCAGGTTCCAAAAGCTTGTAGCTTCTAAGGCACCTTTCCTCTACCCTTTTAATTATAGCATCCAGACTTGGCATATGAAGATCGGGGCAATCAGAGTTAAAGCAAAGCTTAAGATTCACCTCGCCTGTGTCTGAGGAGGCTATATCAATATCGGAGGTAGCCACCTGAGAAGTCACAAGCACTCCCTGCTTTCCAGTTTCTAGTCCCCTGTTAGAAACATTTACTTTCGCTTTCCCCTTATCTGCAATTTTAGCTGCTGATTCATATGTTTTTGGTTCCACAATGGATAAGCTCCTTCTTGAAGAACCATTTTCTCTTTGTTGGATTGCATGAGCTACAAACAAGGCAAAGCAACCAATCAGAAAGCAAAAAACTGACAAACTGAGGAGCAACAATTGTGAAACAAGTTTAAAATAAAACAAGCATATACTGCAAACAATTTCACTAAATTAGTGTTGAATATTAAGATATTTAAGGTAATTAATCGTTGTTTCTCTGTCAACCACTATGATAGTTGAACAAGAAGAAAATCTTCACTAATGTTTCAAAATTGTCATTAACACAAACCTTCCAGTAACCCAAAATTTCAAAATTGTAGTTAACATAAAATGACCCTGATCACCGTGGAATATGGATACTTGGTGAAACACTTGCAGAACATGAGAGAGGTGCATTTTTAACATTAATTGAGTTTCCAAAAAAACTGATATCTCAGTGTGTGTTTGGGTATTTCTACCTTTTCTCCTTAACAGTTTCAGAAAATAGTTTGTTAAGGTATGTGTGGATCTACCTTAACTAATATCAGAGAGAGAGAGAGAGGAGTGTGTGTGGCTGTGTGTGTGGATATAGCGTGTAGACGCTCATATAGTTTATGGTGTTTTTGGAACTGAAATGAAATATGTAAAGGGAGTTCTAACTATATCTTAACCCTCTCCTTAACAGTTTCGAATAAAAACATCTCTAATATTACAATGGGAGTTGGAGTTGTCGTTTCTAAATCTACCAACTTACGTGTATCACGCGTATATAACTAATATGATGGAGGTCTCAGGATCAAGGCTGACTTTTTACTTTTAAAAATACATATTTATTAAGATGTGCATCGCACACGTGTGAATTACTAGTTACATTAAATCAGAGAACAAGAGACTCTTCAAATAACGGTTTAAGCACCAGTAAAGGGAGCATGTGCGCACAAACATATGTATATAAGAGAACTCGAGGTAATTAATTACTAGTGCCACATAATATATACCTTCCTTTTCAGCAGACTTCAAATTTTCAGGTGGGCAAATCATGGCAATAGGATTTGGAGCATCTAGAGAGTCATCATCAGCTTCTCTATCTTTCAAACTAGGTGGCATAACTTCAATACCTGGTTCAATCTTTGGTTCTTTATAACATATCATCTTCCCTGATTCCTCACCATTAGGCAAAAGCGAACTTGACTTTGGATCTTCTTGCACAGCAATCATATTATGTGTGCGAGTTGAAGACCGTGTCTCTCTACGGTTCACAAGAGGTGAAATCACCCCAGTTGTAGTTATATTCTCTCCATGGTCACCTGTAGTATTTCCACCAACGACAGCTAGAGGCGTAATGGACTCCACCATTTTCCCTTCATCATTTCCCTGTGATGATCCTAGATCCGATCTTTTCACTCCAGGGTCTAATTTAGGAGAATCATCAGCCTCTACCTTCGGTTTCTTCAGCGAAGCTTCACCAGGACTATCTGAAAGCTTCCTTAGCCTCTTTCTACGAGACTCGGTCTCCATGCTGGTTGCAGTATCTTGCTCTTGACCGCCACCATCCTAATAATAATCATTCAAATAATAAACACATCAATATCACAAACAAAGTAGCAGAGGTTCAAACCAGTGTTCCCAGGTTGACATTTTGGTTTGTGGTAGGGGTACAGGATGGCGGTAGGATAACATGAGTCTTGAGCAATGGTACAAGGGTGCAGTATCTCTTGAGATCACAATTGGGTCACGATACACTTGGAATCACATATTTGAGTTGCTAATATAAATATGAGTTTGTGTGGAGAGAGAGAGAAAGAGAAAATTCGTATATAAAATCATTATACCCGCACCTCCATTTAGGCTATGTTGGGGAACAAAGTTAAGTTAGAATAATTGTATCTCTCATAACTTCAAAAGACTATAGTTACCCTTACTTTGGCATGTTTGGAACTCATTTTTGAGTTAACATAACTGCACTAATCATACCCAAAAATGTGAGAAAACCATAGTTATCTAATAACCTTTTTTGTTTACTTCGAAGATAACGTAAAAATGGAGGCAAGGGTGAGACTAAGTTAGCATACCTTGTACCTCCAAAGTAAATATAACTTTGGTTATCTAAATTTTGTTTCCAAAACGGGGCTTAATAATCCAATTAAACTCCAACAAGAATTAAGGTGGGTTTGAAGAAAATTTGACTGAGTTGAATAAAAAACTTGCAAGTTTACGCGGGGGGGGGGGGGGGGGGGGGGGGGGGGGGGGGGGGGGGGGGGGGGGGGAATGCATGTGCATCACTAGTTTAACCGATCTAGAGATCTAGATCGCAAACGAACCATGAAGCGGATTATGCAATCCGATTCAAATTAATTTTTTGCCGTAATAGGCCACTTTTTGAAAATATTTGTGATTATGGGCCAGTTTCAAAACTATTAGCGCATGTGGGCTACTTTGTGTCACGTCAGCATCGGCTACTATTCTCATTAGCGACATCTTCGATTTGAAAGTTGCTAATGGGAATAGCGTCGCTATTCCCACTAGCGACCTTTAGTATATATGAGGTCGCTAATGAGATTAGCGACCTCAAATGAATGTATGGAGACACTTAGCGATTTCTAGAGAGCTTTTGCTCTCTTGAAGGAAAAAAGAAAAAAAAAACTGAGGTCGCTATTGTAAAAGCGACCTTAGTATACTTCGATCGTTATTCGCAATAGCGACCTTATTAGGAAACTCAATCTCCTTGTTCTTTGTAAAATTTGCAAAATAGTTAGACAACTAAGGCCTTTATTCGGAATAACGACCTTAGTACAATAAAGGCCTCTATTCCGAATAGCAACCTTTGTACAACTAAGGTCGCTATTCCGAACAGCAACCTCAGTTTCAAAAATAAATTGATTGTTATTTTTTCAGAAAGCAAAAGCTCTTTAGATTTTGCTAAGTGCTAGAATATAATTTATTAAAGGTCGCTAATCTCATTAGCAACTTCATATATACTTTGATCGCTAATAGGAATAGCGACGGCAAACAAAAAATTCCAAATATTTTAAAACAGAGGCTGCTATTCTCATTAACAACTTTCAAAATGAAGATGTCGTTAATGAGAATAGCGGCCGCTGCTGACGTGGCACAAAGTAGCCCACGAGCGCTAATAGTTTCGAAAGTGGCCCATAATCGCAAATATTTTCAAAACGTGGCCTATTACCCCAAAAAAAATCGGTTGAAAGGGGGATTGAACAAGCCAGGTAACACGAAATTAACCAGCCATTTATAAACAACAATAAACCAAAATGGAAACACGAGTTCAACCTGCTACATTTACCTTGCTCTCCTGCTCTTCGAGTATCTTTTCGATGAGAAGTTGATACCCATTCTCTTCAATAAGCTCATAGTTGTTGTTATACACTTGTAGAAGGTTCTTCAACTCGTTCTTAGCTCTCTTAGAGTCAAAACCAAACACCTTCATAGCATCTAGGGCAGCCTTTGCTCTCGGAGGCGGCCCCATCCTCAAAACCAAACTAATCAAAACTACCCATATACACAAACCAAATAAATAAATAAATATATCACAAAAGTGTTAAAAAAAATAACTCTAAAATCCTAAATCCAAGCAACTATCCCCACATGCAAGAAGAATGCTTCATATTTTTCGGATCAAACTACCATACATTTCAAAAATCACAGAAATGTGAAATTCTTATTGTGCGAAATGCATCAAAGTCAAAACTTTCTGCGATTAACAGATAGCAAACAACGCATCTTAAACCCTCCCAAAAAAATAAAATAAAATAAAATAACGGCTAGGAACTTGTAGAAATGGGAGAAAGAGAGAGAGATTACCTTAGGGTTTCGGAAGAGGAGTGATCGGAGACGGGTAGATCGAAGGTTTGGGGTTAGGGTTTAAGAGAGAAGAAGAAGAAGATACTGGACTTGTCTTGTCGCACTCTCTCCCAATCTCTCTCTGTGAATATAAATAAAGGGTTTGGAAATTGGAAGAAAGGAGGAGCCTTTTTTGCAGACTGTCTTCCAATTATTTTATTGGGTAATTTGCATAGTTAAGAGCATCTATAGTCCTTCCATATATACCCATTTAAAGAAAGCTATCAAGTGGCTCACATTCAATTTTCTCAAAATCAAAGGTTCAGATCTAACATCACAAAACACATTTTTCCTTCCAAAATTTTAAATCTCAAAACCAGATTTCCCCCCCCCCCCCCCCCCCCCCCCCCCCCCCCAAACAACTAAAAAACTCATTACTTTATTACTATATATCTCTTCTCTCTTCACATTTTCATATTTCTCTATTTCTCTCTCTTCCTATCTCTCTCCCATTCTTTTTTTATTTACTTGAAAATTTAGATTTTAAGATTTCAAATTTGTAAATTTTTAGAATTTGTATGTTTTGTTATTGCACGTGTTATACTGAAAATATCAAATATCTCTTCAACAGTTAAATTTCATCATTTTCCATACTTAAAGCTCTAAGAAGTTAGATTTTACACCCCCATTTATAATTATTTTTTAACATATACTAATGGAAATATGGACTTTTATTTACAATTAATTATTGTCATACTGTTCAAACTTGAGCTACATAATTGTTGTTTTACTGTTTACAGGACTTTTCGTGTTTTGTATCGTTTTGAAGACGTGTCGTAGGCACGTGCCCACGGGCAAATCTAGTTTTTAAATAAAATAGAAAAAAATGTGTTCTACTCGTTGACTATATACCCACATTTTGGGTTTTGAATGAATCAGGTTGCGTTAGGTTTGTTGTTTTGAAAACAGTTTTCCGAAAATAGTTTTCGGAAAAGAGTTTTCTGAAAATGAGAATGTAAAAGCTGTTTGGTAATAATTTTTTATGAAAACAGTTTTTTGAAAATGAGAGTATGATGTATGTATAGGTTTGGTTGTATGTATATACTGCATACATTATATATACTCTGATACATACATGGATATTTGTGGATCTCTCATGTTCATAGTTCTTTAAACCGGATCATTAGAAATTGATCAATGGATCCATCTATCTATAGAAATATCTAGATCTCTATCAGAATATATCTCCATATCTAAGGAAGAACCTTCGAAGCTTGTCCCCGATATTGTTCTCCGCGACGATGTCCCCTGGGCGAAAGGGGCCACCATTCTATTTCTTTCCTTAATCGTTCCGATCATTTCTACGTTTCATTCCCCTTTTTGGGCCTCGGGTTGGTTCGTTTCCTCCTCCTATCTATGCAATTCTCTGTCTTCGTTCGTGACTTAATCTAGATAGGCAAAGAGATAAATATCAATTTTTTAGAGGGGCGGTTGTGAAACGGCGATTCCCCCTTCCCCACCCTTCTGACCTATTAAGGGATTTGACCGATGCTGAAGGTAGCTTGCTTACCAAGCCAACCCACTGGAGAAGCTAGTCGCCAGAAAGAAGCGAGTTTGATTTATGTTTACTTGACGAAACGAGCCCCTATTAACCCGACTGAAGTTTACGAAAGGACAAAATAAAGAGTGAAAAATAGAAATTGGAAGACGAATTTTATACTCTTAAGACAAAGACGAATTGGAAGACCGTGCTCCGAAGTGCACTGAGAGTTTTGCTTTAAGAACACGTCGACCTTACCCCTTCTATTGAGCCATGTCTAGGTGGAATCGACAAGATTGAACCGAGGCCCGCCCGGCCACCGCCGGGGGGACACCCAGACCAACCAGTGGGCTGTCTTGGAGAAGTTTCCTCCCGAGGCCCTTAAATCATTGAATTCATAGGGGCGTCCCAGCCAGTGGTCCAATGAGAAAGAAAGCCTTAGATCTTTGGGCAGGGCTTTTTTCGTAGTAATAGTGGTCAGGCGAATTCATTCTGGGACAAAAAGGGATTCCATCGCCTGAGCTTGTATACATATACATACATACGGATATATAATAATATAAAATATTTTATTATAATAAACATATTTATAATATATAATAATTATAATAATATATAATAATTATAATAATATATATGTAATAATAATATATTCAAATTATATATTAAACAATTTATTATAATAATAATAAATTATATAATAATATATAATAGTAATATATAATAATAGTAATATATAATAATAATAATAATATATATTATAATAATAATAGATTATTATAATAGTATATATAAAATAATAATATAATATAACATATATATAATAATAATATAATATAATAATAGTATATATAAAATATTATATATAAAATAGTATATATAAAATAATAATATATATAATAATAATAATATAATATAATAATAGTGTATATAAAATAGTATATATAAAATAATAATATATTATAATAATTATATATCTATATAATAAAACACAAAGAAAGCTATCAAGTCTCAAGTGGCTCTCCTTCAATTCCCCCAAAAATCAATGGTCCAGATCTAACCTCACATTACATATTTTTCCCCCCAAAACTCAAATTCAAATCCCCCACCCAAAACAACTCCTATATTTATTTAATTATTTTGTTTCTCTCTCTCTCCCTCCCTTTTCTATTCAAAAAATTAAGAAAATAAAATATTAAAAAATAAAAAAATTTAAAATATTAAAAACTAAAAAATTTAAAATTTTAAAAACTTTAAAAATAATTTTAAAAAATTCATGTAATATGTTTTTTGCTTTGTGTTTGCTACTTCAATTAATTTCCTGGACCTCAAAAACTATTTTATCTGATCAAATAAGGTGCACCATTCCGAAGACGTATCGTAGGCACGTGTCAACGGGCAAACTTAGTTATATAATAATATGAAATAATTTATTACAATAAACATATTTAATTATATACATATACATAATAACATATAATAACTATATTAATATATATGTAATAATAACCTATTATAATTACATATTAAAAAATTTATTACGATAATAATAAATTATATAATAATATATATAATAGTAAAATATAATAATAATAATATATATTATAATAATAATAGATTATTATAATAGTATATATAAAATAGTATATATGGAAAAATAATATATATTATAATAATAGTATATATATATATATAATAATAATAATAATAATAAATGTAATAATAATATATTATAAATATATATATATATAACAATATATTATAATAATAGTATATTATATATTAATATATATAATAATATATAATAGTAATATATTATATATTAATATATACTAGATTTGCCCGTGGGCACGTGCCTACAGCACGTCTTCGGAACGATGCAACACACGAAAAGCCCTGTAAACAGTAAAACAACAATTATGTAGTTCAAGTTTGAATAATATGATAATAATTAGTTGTAAGTAAAGTCCATGTTTCTATTAGTATATGTTGAAAAATAATTATAAACGATGGTGTAAAATCCAACTTCTAAGAACTTTAACTGTGGAAAATGATGAAATTTAACTGTTAAAGAGATATTTGCTATTTTCAATATAACATGTGCAATAAAAAAACATAAAAATTCTGAAAATTTTACAAACCTGAAATCTTAAACTCTAAATTTCTAAGTAAATAAAGAAATAATGGAAGAGAGAGAGGGAGAGAGAGAAAGAGAGAAATATGAAAAAGTGAAGAGAGAGATAGTAATAAAGTAATGAGTTTTTTAGTTTTGGGGGAAAAATTTTAATTTAGGAATTTGAAATTTTGGGTGGGAAAATATGTTTTGTGAGAATCAATCTAGGCCATTGATTTTAGGGAAAATTGAATGAGAGCCACTTAATAGCTTTCTCTGTAATTTATTATATAGATAATAATATATAATAGTTATATATTATTTATTAATATATATAATAATATATTATAGTAATATATAATGATAATAATATATATAATAATAATAATAATATAATATAATAATAGTATATATAAAATAGTATATATAAAATACTAATATATATTATAATAATATATTATAATAATAGTATATATAAAATAATAATATATTATAATAGTTGTATATTATATAATAATATAGAATAATTTATTATAATAAACACATTTAATTATATACATATATATAATAACATATAATAATTATAATAATATATATGTAATAATAATATATTAAATAATTAATTATAATAATAATAAATTATATAATAATAATAATAATAATATATATATATATATATATATATATATATATATATATATATATATATATATATATAAATAATAGTGATATATAATAATAGTATATATATTATAATAATAATAGAATATAATAATAGTATATATTTATTTTAAAATAAAAATAAAAATAAAAATATAATATATAATAATAATATATACGTAACAACAATATTATATATATATATATATATATAGAGAGAGAGAGAGAGGATGTGAAAAAAAAGAAATTAGTTGAAGTGAAGTTTTGTGAAAACTGTTTCACAAAACAACCTAACCAAACGGGTTTTGGGGTTTTGGAAAAGAAAAAAAGGAAAAAAACAACAAAACAAACAGACCCTTCAGTAATCTACTATATTTGGGAGAATATATAAAAAATAGAAAAAAAGGCTGAGGAAAGATGAAATATTCGTCGCTGTATTTTTTTAAAAAAATATTAGACGAGTAATCATTTCCGGTCCTAATTTATTTTTTTATAAAATCGATCAGACGGATATCATTTTCCGCCCGATCTATTTAAACAAAAAAAAAAAATTTGAAACGGTAAATGATTACGCGTCCCACAAATTAAAACAAAAAAAGTCGACGAAAATTAAAAATTTTCAACAGACGAGAAATCATACATCGTCCGTTCAATTTCTAAATTTTTAAAAAAAAATTACAAGTCATTATCTTTCGTCTGTCGATTTAAATTTATAAAAACCCAAAATTTGGATTTGAAAGACTACAACTCAAACCCAAAATTCCCTTTCCTATATGCCAAATATCAAAAATTTGGGTTTAAACGAACTACAGATGTTCTAATACCTCAAAGTTTTTAGTGTTTTAAGACTTCTATAGTATCTTTTAGTTTATACTTATCCATTTATTTATTAATAATTAAAGTTTTAAATTTTGGGTGTTTTCTGTGTTTGCCTTTTGATTATCTATATAATAAATTACAAAGAAAGCTATCAAGTGGCTCACAATCAATCCTCCCTAAAAGCAAAGGCCTGGATCAAATCTCACAAAACATATTTTCCCTCCAAAATTTCAAATCCCAAAACAAAATTTTCCCCCCCAAAACTAAAAAACTTATTACTTTATTACTATCTCTCTCTTCTCTCTTCACTTTTTCATGTTTCTCTCTTTCTCTCTCTCCCTATCTCTCTCTCTCCTATTCTTTCTATATTTACTTATAAATTAAAATTTTAAGAATTTTAATGTTTTTTTTTGCACATGTTATTTTGAAAATAGTAAATATCTCTTCAACTCCACACTTAAAGTTATAAGAAGTTAGATTTTATACCCCCATTTATAATTATTTTTCGCATATACTAATGAAAACATGGACTTTTATTTACAACTAATTATTGTCATACTATTCAAACTTGAGCTACAGAATTGTTGTTTTACTGTTTACAGGCTTTTCGTGTTTTGTATCGTTTCGAAGACGTGTCGTAGGCACGTGCCCACGGGCAAATCTAGTCTATATAATAAAACACAAAGAAAGCTATCAAGTGGCTCTCCTTCAATCCCCAAAAAATCAAAGGTCCGGATCTAACCTCACAATACATATTTTTCCCCCTAAAAGTTTCTCCCCAAAACTCAAATTCAAATCCTCCACCCAAAACAACTCCTATATTTATTTAATTTCTTTTTCCTCCCCCCCTCTCTCTCTCCCTCCCTCTTCTATTCAAAAAATTTAAAAAAATATATTTTTTTAAATTTAAAAAAAAAAAAAAACTTTAAAAACTTTTTTTTAAAATCGAAAAAATCATATAATATGTTTTTTGCTGGACCCCCAAAAATTTCACATATAATATGTTTGTTGTTTCAATTAATTTGCTAGACCTCCAAAACTATTTTATTTGATCAAACAAGGTGCACCGTTCTGAAGACGTGCCGTAGGCACGTGTCAATGGGCAAACCTAGTATTTGATAAAATTTAAACTTCTTCTTTCTTGATTATGGATACAACATGCTTTCTTTTATTTCTCTAATTCTGAATGAATCATATTGTTTCTCTTTAATTATACAGAGGTTAGTGATAGAGCGATATGGCATATGGTGATAAAGAGATAAATTAAGGATGAGGATCATCTTCTGAATGCATGTAAAAGAAGAGGTTATCTCTGGAAGTTACAAGAAACAATTTCGGGGGAGTGGAAGAAATTTGAAATGAGAGTTTCCGAATTAATGGAAACTATCATGTATTTGCATGATAAGTCATCAAACTTGGCTTTCATGTTGATTTTGGAGGGCCACTTATGCATCGATACCAAAAGATACTCATATACTCACAATCACAGTGGAATAAATGGAAAGAAAGACACGATTAGAAAGTACTACGATCAGAAAATACAAGTTAATGAAAATTGTTATCTACCACGAAAAAGTTGCTCTTGCAAATATGAACACAAAATTTGATGGAGACATCTAAGTTCAATTGCAACCTAAATCAAATTACAATAAACACGAGAAAAAAGTACATGCAACTCGGCTCCAAAAAATAGTTCTAAAAGTTTATGCACAATTGAAATCCTACCATGTATTACTATGAGAGGTTTACATTCATCCATCGAGTCTCTATTAGGTTTATGTATTACATACTATGTTCAATGAGAATAGAAGGTGGGCGAAATGAGAAGATGATTCGAAACGAAATTGAAGAAGAAGGGAGCAACAGCAGCAGAAACAAGCAGGAACAAATTGCAGTCGACTGCATTGTTTGGGCAGTCAACCACAATAGCCAGGTTGCTGTCTGGATGGTTTTGGAACCATTGCAGTCAACTATCACTTTGTGCAGTCGATTGCAACTGTGCAACAACAGTAGATGGATATCAGGTATGGGTGAACTAATTGATGTTGGACTTCTTATTCAAGTTAGATCAAGCAGTTCTTATCGTATGGTTATCTTGTCAGGAACCTCGAACAGTTATTATATTAAGAATACAACCTAGGGTTTCTCTAGATCTCTATATATATCATTGTAATTGCTCCAATGAGAGTAAAGCGCTAACACAAACACTTAAGAGGTAGATAGGTTCTTGGTGAAAGTGATTGTAACTCTTGTATCTTCTCTAGTTGAATAATATATCGGTTATTTTTCCCCCGGGTTAGGCATAGCCAAATTGAGACAATTTTGTATTTTTTTGCGTGTTTGGTTTAATCTACTATTTGCTTGGTGGTTTGTTGTGATCATATTGTAAAACTCAACCAGAATTCCTAACAGCCTCTCAGAATGAACTTCTCACTATAAAGAAGGAGCTCGAGATTGGTACAAATTGCATTCTCAAGTTGCTTTCACCACTTGAGTTTCTTTCGGCATCAATGGATAGCTGGCCTAAATATAATCGATATATATATTGTTTAGACGCAAACGTTAATGTAAATAAGCAATTTGGGCAATATAATAACAAATTTTTATGTACATCGACATTCTTAACATCAGAGTTATTCATTAAAAGAACTGAGATACAGTAGAACCTATGTTGAATATATGCCTGTTTTATTAGAACATTTTGGCAAAATACTTCAGTACATGTCCAACAATGTTACTAGGTTTAATTAAGCAAAATCTTTGGCAACAACCAACAACAAATCAACAGAATTCTGGGCAGGGTGTAAGGTTTCAGTTCTCTATTACCCATCCCTCAATCCCAACTGTTCAAAATGAGTCAAGACTCCATTTGTCATAGTTTGCTACGAAGTGTAGACGTGGACTTATAGTGGTAATATGACATAAAATACTTCAAGGTAGTCTGAAATGTAACCTTACCATCAAAAATCAAAGGATGATCCTTACAAAAGTCCACCTGATCTTCTAATGAGGTTCGAATCGTTCGATCATCCCAAAATATCAGGACCTTTTAGACCTCGCGTATAACCACCTTCAAAATATTTGTCACCTTATGTCTCAATATTTCAAGTATGTCAAGAAACATAAATAATAATTCATGACAAATCGGTTAACAGATGCATTTCATGACAATGCACCTTTTATATGATAGTTTTGATTGTTTCTCAGTAATGAAACCATGGCAGGCTATTCTAGCGCACTTCTCTACTGGGGGGAAAAAAAGATACATCTCCAAGCCTAATCACTGTACTACATTCTCTTGCTTTCAATCAGTGGCTTCGGTACTCAACTCCATCGCGCACTCGCACATATCTTTCATGATCTTCATCAGTGAGAAGTCAGGTTGCAAAACCTTGAAGCTTCTGAAGCAGCTTTCCTCCACCATCTTAACTATAGAATCGAGGCTAGGAACACGGAAATCAGGGCGGTCAGAACTAAAGCAAAATTTAAGCTTCACCTCACCTGAATCTGAGGAAGCTATATCAATATCAGAGGTAGATGTCTCCTGCGAAGTTACAGGCTTGGTACTCCTCGTTCCATTCTCTGGAGCAATATCACATATGCCTACTTTCCCTTTCCCCTTCTCTGCAATCTTAACTGCTATGTCGGATGTGTTTGCATGCACAAGGGACATGCCCCTCACCGAAGAACCATTTTGTCTTCGTTGATAACCAAGAGCTGTAAACAAGGGAAATGCACTCTATCACAATGTCAATGAATGGCAGGAAGAATTGGGGAACAATAAATGAGTAACAACTTACTAATACAACAAACATGTACTATAATAAACTCGCTAATATAGTAAACAAAAAAATCTTAAGAACTTACATGGTACTGTTTGTTAGGGTTTTGGCCTCAAATACATATAGGCACTGAGTACTTGAAGTTGGAGAAAAAGAGGAGACAAAGAAGCAAGAGAAGACAAGCGGCGAGTAGAGCAGGAAGAAGTGGATATGTATGAGAAATCGTCGGCATCTAATCAAATTCTTCATCTGAAGAAATTGATTAATATGAAGTTGAGGGAGAGGGGGTTCAGTAGCAGAGCATGTGAACAATTACTGTATGGTTCACAACCAGATGAAAGCTGCAGGTTTGAAGTTTTCAGAGAGGGGGCAGTCATTATTACTTCTATCTACTTTACCCCATAGTTATGGTATGGTGGAACAGACTATTACAGGTACTATGACAGATTCGACGACTCTACAGAATGTGGTAAGTGGCATTCTAAATGAGGAGGTAAGAATGGTGAGAAACAGGGGTGATATAGCTTAAAATGGGGTTAAATCGGAACCGTTCAAATTGGACACGAATCTTAAAGTTACAGGGGCAAAACGGTAATTCCATTTACAAACCGGTCCGAATTGGGAACCGGATCCCTCCTCTTGGACCCGCTAACCCGTGAACGGATCTTTTCAAACGGAGAACGGGTCACAACCCGTTAAGGACCAGTTCATCAGGATATGAGAAAATCCTGGTTCGTCCTTATCCACTGAAGGTGGTTTTAACCGCTTCTATCCAATCACACCGGGGAGTAGGGATTCATTCTTATCCCGAAGCAGATCCCCACGACGACTATAAGTACCCCCTACCTCCTACCGTTACAAGGTGATCACTCTTTGTCTACCTAAGCTCTTTTCATTTCCTTTTCTAAGTATTGACAAGAGCGTCGGAGGGTTCGTCGCAGGGATCCATCCCGGTGTTTCGAACGTTTGTGCAAATCCACGGGAGCACCAAGGAGTCAGCGTATCAACTAGTGAAGAAGTCAGATTTGGCCCATTCGAGTTCTTACGAATCCACAAATTCTATCTATTGCCCTCACACCAGATTCAGCGGCAACATATTGGCGCTGTTTGTGGGAATACTCGAATAGCAATCCAACCTTCATCCTTCAACCAAAGCTACTCCTAGCAATGCCTCTCAAGAGGAAGTCCGTAAACTCCAACCGAAGAACTACCTCCACTATTCCTCCTCCTCTTCCACCGGAGGATCTCCCTCCGCCCGTCCAGACGACCCTGCAGCTCGAACATCCTTAATCCGTTCAGCAGGCCCTAGGGCCCCAAGCCACTGTTGGGGAGCCCTCTCGGCGAAGTTGCCAGAAGCATCCTCTCCACCAAGTTCGGGTCTCAATCCACAACACCTCCACAGATTCCATGGCCTCTCATAGCCTTCCAACGCCAAAGAATCTGCGGAATGTGCTCAACAATCGGCAGAACGAGCCTGAGCAGGATCTTCGGATCCGCCTGGATGAGAGGCAGATCCGCGATGCAAACCCCCGCCGAGAGCACCAGAGGGACCGGTCACCCCGCCGGACAGACCGCAGGGGTTCCAACTCTCCCAGAGGGCAGAGAGAGTCGCCCTAACATCGCCAAAGAAGAAGCCGCTCCCCGGCAGGCTGCACTGCACATCGAGCCCCACGAGAGCAGGAGGCCCCCGTCACGATGGTGGAATTCCAACAATTTCAGGAGGCGGTCCTCCGAGCGCTCAACGCCGCCCCCATCAACGACCAGCGGGATCCCAGCCCTCAGCCAGCTCCCAGTCATTGCTGCCCCTTTCCTCGCCATCATCGCCGCTCCCAAAGTCCTCAGCCGGCCCCAAGCCATCACTGCCATTCCCTAAGTCCTAGGCCGGCTCCGAGCCATCGCCGCCCTTCTCCTGATCATCACCGCCGCTCTCGAAGTCCGCGGCCCGCTCCGAGTGACCCCCGTCATTCTATCAGTCCACGAACTACTCAAAGCTACCACCGTAGCCCCAGCCCTCTTCAACACGAAGACAAGTCTCGGGGTTCAGCAAGGCAGGACCGAAGAGAGGACTCGGTCTACCGCCGTCTCCACGAGATGGAGAGGCACCTCAGCCAGCTCGACCGAGACGAAATGCAATGGGTGAGGAACCTCCGCCCGAGCAGGCCCCCATTCTCCCGCACCATCATGGAGGCCCCTGTCCCAGACAACTTCAAGCCTCCACACTTTGAGACTCACACCAAGGAGTCGGACCCCGCAAATCACATTGAGAGTTTCAAAACTCTCATGATGATCCATCATGCATCCGATGCCCTCCTCTGCAAGACCTTCCTAGCCACACTTAAGGGGCCGGCTCGGAAGTGGTATTCTCGACTTGCACTAGCATCAATCTTCTCCTTCGACCAGTTCGAAGGCCTCTTCCTCACGCATTTCGTGACCAGTCGCCGCTCCGAGAAGACGAGCACCTCACTGCTCTTCCCCAGCCAAAAGAAGAACGAACGACTAAGGGGCTATGTCAAGCGGTTCACCGCAGAAGCCAGGTCCATCGCTTCTCTGGATCAGTCGGTAGCTTCGGCTGCCTTCCAATCCAATATCATCAACCCTGACCTCAGGGCTTCCTTGGCCAAGAAGCCTCCTCGGAACTTCTTCGAGCTACTCCTTAGGAGTGAGAAGTACATCCGAGCTGAAGAGGCTCTCAATCGCCCCACTCTGGAGGGGTCGTCTTCCGGGAACAAACGGAAGACTGCTAAGGAGCTAAGTAGCTCCAAAAGGATAACAGAGATCAGCAGCACCCTCTCCCCCGCTTCGAGAAGTTCACTCCACTCAATGCGAGTGTCTCCGCCATCCTGATGGAGATTGGGAACGAAGGTCTCCTGCTGCCACCTCCGAAGATGAACACCCCGGGGAAGAAGAGAAATCGGGACAAGTGTTGCCGCTTCCACCGGAACCATGGGCACGACAGTGATAACTGTCGGGCCCTGAAGGACGAGATCGAGGCCCTTATCCAGAGGGCTCGCCCGGTTTGTAAGGAGGGACAGAACCGATCTGCCTCCACCGCCCAGGGGGCTAGCAGGCGAACAGAGCAGCGCGTGGAGACCCCGGAGGCCGAAGCAGTGGCCATCTTGCACCTTATACACGGAGGCCCAATGGGGAGAGATTCTAACTCCTCCCAAAAAGCCTTCGTTCGGGAAGTCAACTCCGTGCAGAGCCATCCTCCCCCTATGGGCCTAGGAGTCCCTGTGACGTTCTCCAATAGGGACTTGGAAGGCGTCCGCACGCCCCACTGCAATGCCCTCGTCATTAACCACAAAATGGCCAATCTCGACGTTCGTCGGGTGCTGGTGGACAATGGAAGTTCGGTCAACATCCGCTTCTTAGAGGTGTTCAAGGGCCTCCAGCTATCAAGGGACCGGCTCAAGCCAACTGGCTACACCCTTCATGGGTTCACCCGGGTGCCGGTGACGATCGAGGGAGTTATAACTCTCGACGTCACCGCTGGCAAAACCTCGGTCACCCGCACAGAGCCAATGGACTTCACGGTGGTGGATGTGAAAGCTGCCTACAATGTGATCCTGGGTCGACCAGGCCTCGCCACACTCCAAGCCATCCCTTCGGCTTATCACATGAAGATAAAGTTCCCCACTCCCGTAGGGGTGGGAGAAGTGAGAGGGAGTCAGGAGGCGGCTCGCAAGTGCTATATGACCTCAATGGGAGGCCCGGTCCTCTCCCTAGAAGCCCTCGAGCTCCCACCGGAGAGTAGCCAGACCATCTCCGAACCAGTGGACGAACTAGAAGTGGCCTTCTCAGAGGAAGACGTTCCGGGTCAGCAAGGCACTTTCCCCCTCCATCAAAGAAGACATCTCCCAGTGCATAAGGGAGAACCGCGATCTCTTTTCCTGGACCGCAGTCGATATGCCTGGAATCTCCGAGGAGCTCCTAATGCACCATCTCAGAGTTGCCCCGGGTGTCAAGCCTGTTCAGCAGAAGCGACGCAAGTTCGCTCCCGGGCGTCAACAGGCGATCAAAGAAGAAGTCGAAAAGCTCCTCAACGCCCGATTCATCCAGAAGGTGAACTATCCCGAGTGGCTATCCAATGTGGTGATGGTCAAGAAAGCCAACGAAAGCTGGAGGATATGCATCGACTTCACCGATCTCAATAAGGCGTGCCCGAAGGACCCTTTTTCCCTTCCCAGCATCGACGCCCTGATCGATGCGACCTCCGAGCACGAGCTCATCAGTTTCATGGACGCTTTCTCGAGGTACAACCAGATTCGGATGTTCCCTTCCGACATCCCGAAGACCTCGTTCGTGACGGATCAGGGCCTGTATTGCTAAAGGTTATGCCGTTCGGCTTAAAGAACACGGGAGCTACTTATCAGCGCCTCGTAAATAGGGTCTTCCGAGACCAGATTGGCCGAAACATGGAAGTCTATGTAGACGACATGTTGGTCAAGAGCACCCGAGGGCAGGAGCATGTTCTCGACCTCCAAGAAGCCTTCGGGGTGCTCAGGAGGTACAATATGAGGCTGAATCCGAACAAGCGTGCGTTCGGAGTCTCATCCGACAAGTTTTGGGGTTCATGGTCAGCCAGAGGGGCATACAAACCAACCCCGAGAATATCCAGGCCATTCTCAAAATGGCTCCCCCCTCCAGTGATGTACAGAGGCTCACTGGGCGCCTCGCAGCAATTGGGCGATTCCTCTCCAAGTCCGGGGAGAAGTGCCTCCCTTTCTTCAGGGCCCTCAGGGGGGCTAAAGGCTTCGAATGGGGGCAACAGTAACAAGAGTCCTTCAACTAGCTCAAGGCATACTTAGCTAGCCCCCCACTCTTGAGCAAGCCAGCGTCTGGGGAGGTCTTCTACCTATATCTCGCCGCTTCGGAGCAGACCCTCAGCGCGGTCCTTGTAAGAGAAGACAATAGAACGCAGAGGCCCATCTATTATGTGAGTAAGGTCCTTCGGGACGCTGAACTCCATTACCTGAAGCTGGAGAAGATGGCTCTTGCCTTGGTTATGGCGGCGAGGAAACTCCGCCCATACTTTCAATCACATTCGGTGGTCGTCCTTACCGACCAAAAGCTGAAGTAGGTGCTCCACAAGCCAGAAACGTCGGGCCGCTTGATGAAGTGGTCCATCGAGTTAAGCCAACATGACATCAGCTACCAACCAAGAACAACAATCAAGGCCCAAGCTCTGGTAGAATTCATTGTGGAGAGCACCATCCCCGACTCTTGCGAGTCATCTGCCGACCCCCTGGTCTGAACCGTTTATGTGGATGGATCTTCTTGCGCCAACGGAAGTGGGGCCGGCGTCATCTTGACCGGCCCAGACGCTTTCGTCCTCCAATACTCCCTCCGCCTAAACTTCCCGGCATCAAACAACAAAGCAGAGTATGAGGCCCTCATAGCGGGGCTCTGTATGGCTCGCAAAGCAGGGGCCAAGCACGTCAGAGTCTTCAGTGATTCGCAGTTGGTCGTCAACCAAGTGTCAGAGAAATACGAGGCAAGGGGCGAGCGTATGGCCAAGTACTTGGCGAAGGTTAAGGAGCTACTAGTCTTATTCGAAGATGTTCAACTCCAGCGGGTTCCTCGTGAGGAAAACGCACAGGCGGACGCTCTCTCAAAGCTCGCCTCCTCGTCACTCCAAGGTCTAGAACGGACCGTCTTGATAGAGCTCCTCAGACCAAGTATTGCTGAAGATAGTCCGGAGCCAATGGAAGCCTACCCCCTAACACTTGGGGATAACTGGATGAAGCCCCTCATCGAGTACCTCAGAGACGGAGTCCTTTCCGAATACCCGAAAGAGGCAAGGAGGATCAGGACACGAGCCGAGCGGTACACACTCCTTGACGGAGTCATGTACAAACGCTCTTACACTCAAATTGACGGCCGGCCCTATCTGAGGTACCTCTCCCCGGAAGAAGCGCACTTGCCCTAAAGGAGGCCCATGACGATCTGTGCTGCACGCACTTGGGAGCGAGATTCCTCGCCCGTAAACTCTTAAATTACGGCTACTTCTGGCCCACACTACTGAGTGACTTCGATGAGTACGTCCGCCAGTGCGACTCCTGCTAGAAAATCCGTCGCCTGCCTCAAGCACAACTCGCCTCATTGGCAAGTCCAATCCCCTTCGCAATGTGGGGGATGGATTTGCTCGGACCCTTCCCTCCAGCACCAGGCCAGCTGAAGTTCTTAATCGTGGCGATAGATTACTTCTCACAATGGATCGAGGCTGAACCTCTTTCGACGATTACTGAACACAAGGTCTAGAAGTTCTCTTGGAAGAACATCGTTTGCCGGTTCGGGGTACCCCGCATCCTCATAACCGACAACGGGACTCAATTCGCAGGAGCAACCTTTCGCAGCTTCTGCACCAACCTCGGCATCCAGCAGCGGTTCTCCTCGATAGCCCACCCTCAGTCCAACGGCCAAGCGGAGAATGCCAATCGACAGATACTCTCCGGTCTGAAGAAGAGGCTAGACAAGTCCACCCAGGGATTGTGGATCGAGCAGCTCCCCAATGTGCTTTGAAACTATCACACCACCAAGAGAGCTCCGACAGGGGAGTCCCCCTTCAACCTCACCTATGGTTCCGAAGCCCTCATCCCCTTAGAGATGGGCATGCCTTCACCCCGACTGATAGCCTACAGTAAAGCACAGAATGCGAACCAACTTCGCAACTGCTTAGACCTCATAGATGAGGTCCGTGAGAGAGCTGCCATTCGACAAGAGACTTACCACCGTAGGATCACTCAGTCTTACAACAAGAAGGTACAGCCAGCTAATCTTAAAGATGGAGACTTAGTACTCCGGAAGTTGTCGATCTCCAATCCGAGCAAAAAGGGCAAGTTGGCACCCAATTAGGAAGGACCGTATAGGATCTCCAGAGTTATTCGCCCAGGAGCGTATCAACTCGAAGACCCGGGGGCAGGAAGATATCGAGGATATGGAACGAGGAGCACTTGATGAAGTACCAAGAAGGTGTCTAAACACCGCTCCAAGCAACTTCCCTAAGAGCAATCCATAAAGTTTTATTTTGTATTTCTTTTATCAATGTGTAAGCGCGGCTCGCAACTTAGAAGGGCCACCTAATTGTTCTCAATAAAAGCCATCTTTCCCCACAAGTTCTCTATTTTTTGAAAGCTATCTTTCCCCACAAGTTCTCTATTTTTTAGCAGTCTAATTCTACTTACAAAAAAAATGCATTAAAACGGCACACTTGGAGTCCAGCACTTGGTTCGACTCTGCTTCAAATACTTGCTTTTAAGCGAGTACGAAGTGGTTCACCATTCAAAATTGCTCTCACAGCTGCTGAAATTCTTCAAACGACACACTTGGAGTCCAACACTTGGTTCGACTCCGCTTCAACTACTTATTTTTAAGCAAGCACGAAGCGGATCACCATTCAGAATTTCTCCTACAGCTGTTGATATTCTCTAAACGACGCGCTTGGAGTCCAGCACTTAGTTCGACTCCGCTTCAACTACTTGCTTCTAAACGAGCACGAAGCAGATCACCATTCGAAATTGCTCCTACGGTTGTTGATATTCTCTAAACGACAAGTTCAGAGTCCAACACTTGGGTCGACGCAACTCTTGCTACTTGCGAACGAGTAAGTACAAAGCGTCCCACCATTCGGAATTGCTCCTACAACTGTTGACAATTGCAAACGCTAGCGAAACACACAAGTTCACAAAACAAGTACTATTTCATTAGAGTTGGAGATACAAGTCTAATTCCATACCAACGACTCATCTTTACATCGAGATACAAAACTTGCGAAACCAAGATTATAAGATTACAGAAAGCTACTTCAGCCCCTCCTAGGGGCAAGGATACTTCTGTTAAGAGACACGCATGGGCGATGAAGGCCGTGCTGTTGATGCCCTACTTCGACGGACGTTCCTAGGCCGGCGAGCCTAGAAGCATTGTCCGCACCCGATCTAACGGTGGCCCCAACAGATGCTCCGCTCGACAAAGCTTCCACCCCACTTTGCGCATCTCCCGAGTCTCGATGTATAGGGGCGAGCGAAGCGCGAGCTCACGGAACGTTATCCCCTTATTATACTGCTCCTGAGTGCAAGAGGTAGTTCTGACAGTGCTTCCCTTAGATTGCCGTCGAAGACGAGCGTTCTCCGCCTCAAGCTCGACAATTCGCTCTGTAAGCGAGTCGTCTGTCACAGTTATCTTCAAACGCGGCAGTCGCATCGAGCTTGCACCACGAGAGGAGTCGGTGATTGTCCGCCGAAGATGAGCAACCTCCATGCTCTTATTAAGAGTTACCTTCTTCAGTTCGTCCCTCTTCGCTGTCACCTTAGACAGAAGTCGCTTAAGTCTCAAGCCGAGGTTGACAGCCATCGAAGAACCCACCTCATCGCCTTCGGGGGACGTCTCATTAATCCACTCTTCTAATCGTCTCCTCTCTCTGTCTCGACGAACTAAGATCAATCTCAGATGACCCAGCTCCCACTCCGCTTTAGGAAGCTCTCACTCCACTTCACGAAGCCGCTCTTGGTTCCTAGTGAGCCCCAACTTAACGACGCCGAGCTCTGCGCGAAGACAGGTGGCACTGCTATCCTGAAGGAGGTGAACAAAAGAGGCAAATGTCTTAGGACCTAAAAGCGAGTCCACGAAGATAACCAAAACTACGAGGCGACTCAAAGACAAGACAAACATAGTTTTGAAACTTCACCAACACTTGGTCAAAATAGTTTTTTCATTAAGTAATCAGAAATACAAGTGGTGGCCAGTCCGCGGTTTGGCACTACATAGTCGAAAGACAAAAAAGAAGCAAAATACAAAACAAATCAAGGATCGACCTCTTGCAAGCGCTCCACTGCTGAAGACGCTTCTCCTCAGGGGCCACGATGGCCAGGGGCGTAGCCTCCAACGGAGCATCCCCCTCGGCCTCGGCACCTCCTCCCTCAACCTCCTCGACCTCTTCTTCTTCTCTGCCCTCCTCGTCGCCCTCCAAGACGTCATCAAACCCGGGGACGAGGTCCGAAAAGAGGCGCCATCCGGTGCAGTCCAATTCGGGGAACTTCTCCCTCACTTGATCGATGGCTCGAGCATACGCCTTTGCCATGTTTACATAGAGAAACCCTCGCGCTTTCACCATGGCCTGCTCCTCGACCTCCTTAGCCGCCTCTTGCCTCGCCGCCGCAACTGCGTCTGCCTTTTCTTTAGCCGCCAACTTGGCAACTTGAAGAAGCTGATGAACACAAGATTATTCACATTTTAGAGCATTAATCTTAATGTAAATGCACATTTAAAAGCTCTATATGTGGTGTTTAACTCTTATTTTCTCTTTTCCATAGGAAACAGTCTATAGCAGCAAAACGAAGCAAATTCAGGATTGTAAGGATGAAACACAGGAAATTGAAGAGATCAGTCGACTGATCATGCTTACAGGCGACTGGACAGAGGGAATCAAGTTTACACAACAGTCGACTGGGCTGATGAATCATGAAAATACTGAAGTCTCGACACAGCCGACTTACATCCAGAGGCAGTCGACTGATAGGCGACGGAGTAAACAGATAAGATATTCGAAGATTCATCCAAATCTAATTTCAAATCTATCTGAATCCAGATTTGTGCAAATCAAATCTAGAGACTGGGGATTTCCAAGAGCACGTGGTTAACAGATAAGGAAGGAAAGAAGAAAAGAGAAAGAAATAAATCATCAAATCAAACAAAGAAGGAGTTTTCTGAAAAAGTGCAAAACCCTAATTCTTAGCCGTGTTCTATAAATATCAGAAAAGAATCATCAACAAAAAAAAAGACTCTCGGTTGGCACTCTTCCAGGTTCCAAAACCACCGAATCACAAGAGTTTCTGAGCATTCAAGTCATCAACCAGTGCATCATTCTATCAGCATCGAAGAAGGAGAGAAGAGATCCAGTACTCGAAGGCAGTCTACCGTGTGACAGACAGTCGACTTATTGCCGGACTTCATTAGTTTATTTCTCTTCTCTTTATTCTTTTATGTTGATCATGTATTCAAACTTGTTGATTAATAAAAATATTATTATGTGGAACTAATTGTATAGTTGGGTAGATTGAAGCCGTAGTTATGTAGTGCTATATTCTTCTGAACTCTTCTATTTTACTTATTGATTGAATCCGTTTGTATTGGTATAGATTGATGGTAATCAAAACTAGTTCTCGAAGTCTGAGAGCAATCGACTGAGGTGAGAGTCAGTCGACTGACGTACAGAGCTTGAGAAATCCAAGTTTGCATTACAATCTATCTGAATTTGTTATATGAGCATATTGAGACGACCCGTATCTCGTGCCCGTAATTGTAACAAAGGAATCTTTAGGGGTTCCTGGTTCAATCAACTTAAGGGATCTAGATCTGACACCAATTTCTAGAACCTTGAGTGTTTGTTCGTTTCCACCGATCTTATGTTTTCTTTAAGCACAACTTAGTAGATACCATGCTAAACACTTAATGAAAGAAACGAATTAGAGTAGATACCATGCCTAATTCTTGGCCTAGGAAAACAATACTTTAAGGAGTAGATACCATGCCCTTGAAGGGAACAAACATGAGTAATAAGAAGAAGTTCAGAATGTGACTTAGCATTACTGACTATTGGTGGAGATCTAAACCCAACTACTTCATAAATATTTGTGATTCAACACTTCTTAATTTAGTTTAAATCTTTTTATTTCTTTTAGACTTTTAAACCAACCCTTTATGATTTTTAGTCTTTTTATTGATTCGTAAGTTAAAGTCTACAATCTCTGTGGGATCGACCCTTGCGATTGCTACGCTCTTCTAACGATTCGTGCACTTGCGAGGTTTTTTATAATTTGTGTCTAGTTTATCTATTTATTTGGGTATCTAGATTGCACAACAGAAGCCGGTTATTATCAGCCTCCAGCTTGGCGACCACAGCTTCGAGGTGCCCCAACCTCGAGTTCTTCGACTCGGCCTCGAGCCTCGCCTGCTCGAGGTCCTTGGCGATCCGGACCTTCTTTGCTCGAGCCTTATCCGCCTCGAACTTCAGCTCCTTTTCCTGCTCGGTGAACTTCTCCATCAGATGACCGAAGTGGCAAGTGATCTGCGAAGAGTAGGACTTAGGTTATTAGCAAAAAAGACTAAGTGCTCAACCAAAAGAAAACTCAGTCTTCGAAACTTACCGACACCGCCGAGCGGGCGACCTCGAGCGCGTCGTCCCCTACACTACCCGCCTCCATGGCTGCCTTGTCCTTTGGCATTGCAAGGTGTCGAACCGCCTGCATACACGCCGACGAGTCGCCTAGGAATCCGTCGAGCTTGCGAACCTGCCAGTCCGGGACGAAGATCTTTTTGTGCTCCTCGGTTAGGAACACCTCGACTTCGACAGTCAGTGGCAGAGCCTCTAGCCTTAAGGCTGCCGATATCGAGAAGACCCCCATGTCAGTAGAAGCCGAACCCACTGCTGGGGTCGAAGACTTCGGAGCCGAGTGGGGTCGCCTCCCCAGCTGCTCCGCGACAGCACGATGAGCTTGTAATCCCTCCGAGGGGGCCTTCGAGGCAACCCTCTTCCTCTTCTTCGGGGCCTTACTGCTCAGAACTCCACGCTGCAACAGCAAGTTGTCAAAATCCATTGAATCTGCAACAAAAAAAAGAGTTAGAAACATGGCCTACTTGGCTCGCAACACAAAAGAAAAAGCTATTGCCGACCACAACAACAACAACAACAAAAAAAAAACAACAAAAAACAAAAAAAAACTAGGGTTTATCGGGCTAAGACCCCCCCGGAAGAGCACCTCCTCGGTCAAGTCCTTCCAATCGAACTTCGAGCGGTCGAGCAGCGTCCGAACCATATTTTCCTCCTCGGTGCTAAGAGTTGGGCTCTCCCTGACCTTCTTTGGGACCGACTCTACCCAAGCTGTGGGGATCCCCTATGGCCCTCGACTTCGGATGAGGAAGTACTTATCCCTCCAATTTTTTATCGAGTCCGGACAACTAACCAGCTTCGCCCCGAACCTCGGAGCCAGATAGAACCGGTATGCATCCTTATGCTGCTGGTGCATCCGGTACACCGTTCGGAGCACACTCAACCTCGACACAAGACTCGCTGCTTGACAGTGGAGGACGAATCCGTTTATCAGTCTCCACACGTTCGGCATGTACTGAACGGGGCTGACGCAGAACCACCTCAACACTTCGGCGACGAAGGGGTGGAGAGGGAGCCGAACTTCCTCCAAGAACGCGTCGACTGGCCAGAAACACATGTCAACGGGCATTGGCGAGTTGGCCCTCACCCCCGGCCTAGGGAGCATTAGGTCGAACTCCCTTGGGATTTGGAAGCACACCCGAATCCTTACCAAGTCTGCCTTGGTAAGGATAGAGATCGTCTCATCTGCTTTCGACGTCTCTCTGACCTCGTTTTCATTGAAACTTCGACCCATCCCGTACATTATCTGCTCCGCCTAGTCCTCCGGAATGTCTTGAACCCTCTAGTCCGTTAGAACCCCAGGCAACCTCCCGAACTCTCCCATTCTCCGCTCCTCTTCGATCCTCGTCTCAACAATTACCGAAGTCTGCCCTACCACGGCTTTGCCCTTGTCGATTGGGGGGACCTAACTAGAGGAAGCCTCGGGGGCAAGAAGATGAGAGGTCTCCTTCCTCGTAGGGTCGATAGACATTCTCTAAAAGGAAATAAGCTAAGTATAAAGTTACCTCGATTTGACAACTATGGTCGGAAAACACACTGGAAGATGGTAGAAACTCATCGGAAGCTCTCGCTAAGTGAAAATCTCGCCCGAGTAAAAACAAGAATAGTAAGCAAATGGGAGAGGGGGTGGAGATTTATAGAGACTGAGGTTGGTAGCGCACTTACCAAGGTTAAGAGGCCCCCAACAATGCAAAGGCCTGGCCCATTTGGTGAAAGACGCAAGAAATTGCGTTGACTGGTCATACATCTTGGGGCCCACGAGCCACGTGTCGTCCCCTCATTTGTCGGCAAGCTCTCCGAAGTCACTTGCCACCGACGTCAAAATGCAAGAAATTGCGTTGACTGGTCAAACGGTCTTAGGGCCCACGAGCCACGTGTCGCCCCCTCATTCGTCGGCAAGCTCTCCGAAGTCACTTGCCACCGACGTCAAAACGCAAGAAATTGCATTGACTGGTCAAACGGTCTTGGGGCCCACGAGCCACGTGTCGCCGTCTCATTTGTCGGCAAGCTCTCCGAAGTCGCTTAACACCGATGTTAAAACGAGAGAAATTGCGTTGACTGGTCAAATAGTCTTGGGGCCCACGAGCCACATGTCGCCCTCTAATTCGTCGGCGAGCTCTCCGAAGTCGCTTGACACCGACGTCAAAATGCAAGAAAAACAAGGGACCCACCCGCCACGTGGAGCTCTCCTAGACCTCAGCAAGCTCTCCGAAGTCGCTTGACACCGACGTCCAAACACGAGAAAAACTAGGGGCCCACCTGCCACGTGGCGCACTCCTACACCTCGGCAAGCTCTCCGAAGTCGCTTGACACTGATGTCCAAATGCATGAGTAACCAGGGGCCCACCTGCCACGTGGCGCTCTCCTAGACCTCGACAAGCTCTCCGAAGTCGCTTGACACCGATGCCCAAACGCGAGAATAACCAGAGGCACACCTGCCGCGTGTCGCTCTCCTGGACTTCGGCGACGCGATCCGGAGTCGCTTGCCACCACCCTCGAATGAAGGAAATCCAATCGCCCACAGACGTCAGATCACTTCGAAAGGCGCACTACTGCCTGATGGACGCCTCAGATTAAGTCACGTCACCGCACCCTGATCCCCCTTCAGATCACTCAGAAAAGCGTGCAACGAGACGATCGACATCCCAAATTATGCCACATCATTCTTTATTTAATTTTTCCTTTTACTTTAATTAAAATTCGAATTAATTATTTAAAAATTGCGAAAAAATAATTAAAAATTCAAAAAAAATAGTTAAAAATTCTAAAAAATAATTATAAATTCAGGAAAAATATTTTCAATCTCCTGAGTAAATAATTATTTGTTAGAATAATTAATTGATACTTGAAATAGATTATCGCTTCGCATAATTAAATAAATGACTCGAAAAATAGTTTAAAAATCGACAAAAATCACAAAAATACAGAAGAGCGTGAGAATGACTTTGAGCATATCGTCAGCCCGGAAAAACACGGTTACCCCTCAAACAAGATTCGAAGCCCCTTTAAGAACTCCGATAAAGCCCTATACGCCATTAAGACAACAAAACTACTCCCCAAAGGCTGTAATACACAGTCTCTTTGGGAGTGGGAGGCTCGTGATATGGCTAAAAATAGAATTAAATCGGAACCGTTCGAATTGGGCACGAATCTTAAAGTTACAAGGGCAAAACGGTAATTTTATTTACAAATGGGTCCGAATTGAGAACCGGGTCCCTCCTCTTGAACCCACTAACCCGTGAACGGATCTGTTCAAACAGAGAATGGGTCACAACCCGTTAAGGATCAGTTCATCAGGATATGAGAAAATTCTGGTTCGTCCTTATCCGCTGGAGGTGGTTTTAACCACTTCTATCCAGTCGCACCGGAGAGTAGGGATTCATTCTTATCCCGAAGCAGGTCCCCACGGCGGCTATAAGTACCCCCTACCTCCTACTGTTACAAGGTGATGACTCTTTTCCTTTCCTTTTCTGAGTATTGACAAGAGCATCGGAGGGTTCGTCGTCGGGATCCATCCCGGTGTTTCGAACGTTTGTGCAAGTCCACGGGAGCACCAAGGAGTCAGCCTATCAACTAGTGAAGTCAATTTGGCCCATTCAAGTTCCTACGAATCCACAAATTCTATCTATTGCCCCCGCACCAGATTCAGCGGCAACAGGGGAATATCCATCATCATCTTCTAGAAATTCCGCCATGTATGTTAAGAAGAGACGTGAAAGATTTACGAGCCGTTGAAGAAGAAAGGATCAGAGTAGTTCATCTGAGAGTGGGTCTGATGACAGCGATGGGGAACATGGGCCTGAGTGCTGGTATTGTCACAAGAAGGATCACATAATGCGCAGTTGCAAGCCTTATATGAAGATGAAGCAGGAGAAACCGAAGAGAGATACCCCAAAGGAAGTTCAAGTGGGGCTTGTTGAGGATCTATGCTTATCAGCTCGGGAGGAGTTGGGCACTCAAGATTGGTGTATTAATTCGGAAGCATCTTTTCATTGCACTCCGAGGAAAGAGGTGTTTGATGACTACAAGGAGGGTTCTTTTGGAGATGTGATCGTGGAAAATGGTCACCGATGTCCTGTACGTGGGGTTGGTACTGTTTACGTGAACACCATTGATGATCAAAGTGCTTTCTTGTGGGATACATGACATGTTCCAGACTTGAAGAAAAATCTTATCTCGATTAAAAGGCTAGACAAGGAGGTGTTTACTACAGCTGGTAATGAAGAGTGGTATATAGCTGCAGGTTCAAGGGTGATTGCAAAAGAAAAGCGTGAGAAAACGTTGTATTTGCTTAGAGACGTGAGGAACGTTTCTCCTGTAGTTGACTCTTAGCCGAAATCGAGTAGTAGATTGTGTGGTATGCAACTGAGTTCTTTCAGTTGTAGAGGGGAGGTTACTAATTTAGTAGGAACTGCTAGCCATGGAAGTGATCCTAGAAGGCAAGACGTTGTTGCAGTGAGAGTACTTTGCAAATTGACAGTAGAAGCTTCAAGTCGCACTTGTGTGATAGAGAGCACTGGTATCGATATTCGGGATGATGTCGATGAAAGTAACCGAATTGGGACTGTAGGGATTGAACAGTCTGTAGATATTGTGGAGGTGTCGTCCACGGAGATTTCTAAAGTAGAAGGTGCATTGAGAAGCTTTGAACCATGTCCGGTGTTGATGGAGATTTTGCGAGTTGGGGAGTCTCATAACACGGAATCCGACACGGGAGATTGTTTCAACAGTATTCGTGCTCTATGCGATTGGTAGAGCACATCCTTCATGAGGCGATGAGGGCTGGTTGATGCACTCCACATGGTGGAGTGGCGGAAGTGCTCTTCATTAGAGTGGGGAGTACTTGGGTTTCTATGAAAGTGGGAGATTAGCAGAGATAATGGGAGATAAAGATTGCAATAACTTTGAAGCATATTGATTTGGTCCAAGTGGGAGATTGTTAGGGTTTTGGCCTCAAATACACATAGGCACTGAGTACTTGAAGTTGGAGAAGAAGAGACAAAAAAGCAAAAGAAGACAAGCAACGAGTAGAAGAATGCAGCCTGGAGAGTTGCGGTCGACTGACCTGGGGTGCGGTCGACCGACCTAGTCTGCTGAAAGTTCTTCGAGTGTACAGGTTCTACAGAGGAGGGGACGGTCGACCGACCTTGGAGGTGCAGTCGACCGGTCAGCTCTCGGGTCTCTGGACTTACACATTGCGGTCGACCGACTTCGACGGCTGATTATTTTTTGGCTTACGAGTTTAAAGGCCCAGTTGCTAGATTTGTGTTTATCTTTTAGGATTTACTTAGAGGCTATATATATGGTCATAAACTCTAGGATTTAGTAATCTGAATAGATCCAATTTGTGTAATCAAGAGGTGAGTCGTTATCATTGTTCAACTTCAAGAAGGGATTGTGCCGAGTGTTTCAAAGATGAGAGAGAGAGATTGAGAGTTGTAATCTCTTTGTAATCTTTGTATTTCTCGAGGAATAAGGAGTATTGGTTATCTCTGCATATTAATTGTGTTCTTGTAAGATCTTGCATATATTGTGGTGGCCTGTTCTTGGTTCATCTAAGTCTTGGGAGTTTCTATTGCTTGTGTTGTGTTTCCGCTATTAGCACTATGAGTTGTGGGGTAGATCCTCTGACACTGTTTCCCTCCCATCTACTATGACAGTAAAACAAGAAGGAACATCAATAAGAGGGCTATCAAAAAATCTGATGACCCTAGAATTCATATCTGTAGTCATTGCCTCCAATATATCAAATACGTCAATGCTTTTGATTGTGAAAAGATAAGTCAATCCTGTACTATAACTAGTATAATAGTTTATTTTCTCGATACATCAAATTAAGACATTAAAAATTCTGATCATTATCCTAACAAATCCTCGTTCTACCCAAATCTGTTACCAAAACCAACACCTTAATGCAAATATGTCTTTTAGACTATCTAAAGCTCCTCTTGCAATAGCAAGGAGAAAAATCAACAATAAGAATGAAATGCAATAAAGAACAAGATAATGCATTGTGGAACAACAAAATAAAACCAAAAGATAAATTGGGGGCAAAAATAAAATAAAAAAACGCATAGCGGCCTAGGCCCCCGCTTACAAGGTCTAAGTGTTAGGCCTCCATCGGCCGCCCGACTACCGCCTAGCGAATTTTACAACATAATTGGATACCAATAACAAGAAGATTTTGAGATTCCAATAAACCCAATTAAACACACAAGAATTTCCATATAATGAATTGAGAATCTTATAAAAATAACCGGATAGCTTAAATGGATACCAATAACATGATTTTCAACTCCCTGAATTTCAAAATCACCTAGATTTAGTTGTTCATCAATCACCAGATCGTTAAGGCAGATCCAAACATATATACTATGCGTACAATGAGTTCTCGTACTTCTCAAAAATTCTTTCCTTATTTTCAAAAAAAATCTCATATTTACACCAGAAAACAGTGTGTGTGTGTGTGTGTGTGTGTGAGAGAGAGAGAGAGAGTAAAACTTTTAGTACCAAAAAAGGAGCACATGAATACAAACATATGTAAATAAGAAAATTTGGGGTAGTAAGTGACTACAGACGCATGAAATATACCTGTGGTTTTAGGAGAGCTCAAATTGCGAGGTGGAGAAATCATGGCAATATCATTGGAAGCATTTAGACAGCCATCATCAGCTTCTCTATCTTTGGACCTAGGTGTTGAAGTGCCCACAGTAGTTCCAGGCATAACTTCAACACCTGGCTTGATCTTTGGTTCTTTCAAACAGATTGTTTCCCTTGATTTGTCAGCATTAAACAGTGGAGAACTAGAGTTCAGATTCTCTTGTGCAGCACTCATTTTACGTGCTTGTGCATCTCTCTGGTTCACAAGAGAAGCATTGGGCTGTCTTTCACAACTAGGAGACTGTCTAGATATAGCCCCAGCTGACACTTTCCGGTTAGTTGGATGTGTTCCACCTCCAACTGCATTCTCCACCATCTTCCCTTTGTCGATCACCTGTTGCGATACTTGATCTGATCTTCTCTCTTGAGAATCTAACTCTGGAAAAACATCAGGCTCTGGCTTGGGTTTCTTCAACAAGGCCTCACCTGGAATCTCCGAAGGAGGATCATCTTCACTCAGTTTTCTCAGCCTTTTTCTACTAGGCTCCGGTTCACCACCACTCCTATCCTCATCCACTTGTCCACCAATCCTATCATCTTCCACTTGACCACCAATCCTATCATCTTCCACTTGACCACCACCAGCCTGATAACAATTTATACACATTCATATAAATTGCGATGAAACAAAATGGAGAATAGTTTAACTTTAAAGCTTTACCGTCAACTCTTGATCTTCAAGTATTTTGTCAATTAAAATTTCATAGCCATTCTCTTCAATCGGCTCGTATTTGTTATCGTACACATCCAGAAGCTTCTTCAACGCATGGGCAGCTACTCTACGACTGAACCCCATGCCCTTCATCATATCTAAGGCAGTCTTTGCTCTCGGAGGAGGCGGCATCTTTAAAACAAGAGTAATTAAAACCTACCCAAGAACACAAAGCAACTCAGCAGGAAACACAGAAACTTTATCTTTCACAGCCAATAACAAATCACGAGTAAAAATCTATTCCCAAAAACACATTCCTTCAATAAACCGAAAACTAACAAATTTATTCCAACATGCAAGAATGCTTGAACAACATAGAGATTGATTACAAAGGCTAAAATGCATAAAACTACCTTAGTTTATTCAAACAAACAAAAAAAACTTTACCTAGCCTAAAGTTTCTTCTTACTATTTTTTCGACATGCATAAAAATTAAAAAATGCTTCACAACATAGAGATTAATTACAAAGGCTGAAATGCATAAAACTACATAAATTATTTCCCTTTCTCTCAATTTTAACTACCCAAGTACCTAATTTTTATTTTATTTTATTTTATTTTGTTTTGTTTTGTTTTGTTTTATTTTGTTTTATTTTATTTTATGTTTTTAGCCGATTACTAATTCCATACTTAACACCCAAATCCCAAACAAAGAACAACTAACTAGACCAACAAATACCAACAAAATTCAAACAGTATAACCTTCGAATCCCTTGCTGATATAAATTTCACCAACTTTCTCCCAATTCACAAGATCGAGTTTCACGAATTTCAAAGCAAACCACATTACCAAAATAAAGAACCAACAATAACCTCTAAATCCAATAGGCCAAAATTACCCAAACCACTCCGATCCCTCTCTTAAACCCTAACAATACAAACAAACGTCAAAAAAGCTACCAACTTGGAGAGAAAGATAATGCCGTTTCGGAATCCTTCAACGAGCGCAAATCGGCAATAGAACCCTAATTCGAGGTCGGAGACGGCGGCGGCGAGCTTGGTTCGCGGTAGAATTTCGACGGCATTGTTAATTGGTTGGTTTGATGGGGATTTGGGTTAGGGTTTGAGAAAAGAGTGGAACCGTTGCTCTCGAAATCGAGCTAATTTTTAGTGATATGGCCAAAATTTTTTGAAATTATTTGCAAAAAAGGGCTAGTTATCAAAGTATTTGTAAATAAGGGCTAGTTTCTAAATAAACTTCTATACTCTCTTCTTTATAATATTTTCTATAGGATGTGTGACTTTTTTGTAATTTTAAAATTTATTTATGTAATATTTTTTGTTTTTTTATCTAATTAATTATATTGACTACTTAAATTGTACTAAATTTTTTTATAGTTACTAGGTAATAGTTACTTACGCAGTGACGAGACTCCGATACCAACTGGGGGAAGAGTGAAATCACCTGAAAAATAGAATTAAACAGAGTATCAAAAAATTTCAAAGATGTTAGTTTTCTATAAAATAATATTCTTCGAAATAATGTGCATTGTCTATCTCAAAAATGGGTAATGCTAGACCTATTACCAAATCTACTACTTTTCTCTTTACTACCTTAGGTAGCACACTACTATTAGATGTTTCTACCACATACTCTACAATAACCTCAACTAATAGTGTACCACCTAAGGTAGTAAAGAAAAAAGTAGTAGATTTGGTAGTAAACGTAGCATTACCCCTCAAAAATATTAAAATAACCAAGCATAAGTTCAAGATCTCTCATATATTCTGATTCTGTCTCAGATATTTCATTACTACTATCGTATGGGGGTTCTTCGAATTCTTCCATATGTCCATTTTCTTTTTCAATATATGCATTTTCTTCTAGAAATTGTCTATATGTTGTTGTAGGTCTCCAGATATAACTACTAAATTCACTAATTTCATAAAATAATAAAGATCTTTCATAAAAACTTAGATCATCAATTATTTGGACATTTATATTGCTAGTTTCTCATGGATTTATTTGATTATTGTTATAATTATTACTCGTTGCATACTAAAGAAAAATAATTTGAACTCATAAAAATCATTCATGCTTATTACTCTATGAGGATAATAAACATAAAAAATTAACATTCTATCACTTCCTTGATAGTTACTCATTAATTCATAAATTTCTGAGGCAAGACTGAAACTATTATTATCCACTATTCTTTTTTAGCATTTTTGTAATTTAAAACAACAAGTATAAAATCAGGAGCATATAGAGATTTCTAAGGATATCATAAGAATCAAAACAAAATGGGTCATCATGCTTCTGACCTAGTTAAACTTCTTTGAGCTGCTCTGTACCAGCTACTACCAGTGGATAAAATACCCCTGGTATGCACCCCGATTTCAGTGCTCCTTTTACATTCCTCCCATCTCATGACTACTATGCTCTTCAAGAGAGCTTCATCCAAGAGATACGTTTGGAACAACTAGTAGCACTTCAGTACAGGCATCCACAATCTAACTCGTTTGTTACTACTAGGTATACAACTTAACTATAGAAGGTTACTGTTGTAACACCCCGAATTTCAAATAAGGATAAATTCGAGATTTCACAGGATCTTTACTTCACTTCGTACAATTTTACAAGGAATTTAAAAACTTTTCATTCACAATACATCAGAGTTTCTTTACACTTGATTTTTACACAGCGGAAGACTAAAAGATTACAACAATGAAATACAACTTGTATAACTTTAACATCATTTGCAACATCTTTCACTTCTAAACAGCAGCAGCATATCCACTTTATAACTCCATGAATAGTCCATTACCTGCATGTCAATCTGTGGGCACGTCAGTCACTTACAACTGACGAAATGTTATACACGGCTATCCTCTCTATGCCGGGAATAGTATAACGATCTCATACTTTAACAAATCACAAAAAGATTGAATGAACAAGTAAAGTGTCAAAGGTGATTATTCTAAACATAAGTGTGTCATGCCTTAATGCCTAATGCATACTATTCTACACTAGGATGACACTAATGCACACTTATTCGGATTCTATGCATCCCATACTACATAGGTCCGAGGGCAAGCGCCTACGTTCTTCACAATACAGGGCTCGATCCCTCGCCATGAAAACTACCCGGTAGCAAAACAAAGTTCAGACTATTCCACGAATTTGAATCCCAGCCTTGGAGTCCACCGCCGGCTGTTATAACAGATTCCACATCGTGCGAATCGTCCCGTATGTGACCCTCTAGCCCAGTATATATATATATATACATTGGAGACGGTAAACACAAAAATCCATCCGTCCGACTACTCAAGATCTTGGAGTCCACCGCCGACCCGTCCTCATAGTCCCGGATTAAAAATATAATAATCCGTCTCCCATAGGGCAACCTCAGTCCACCAACTGGGTCTATAGTCTTGGAGTCCACTGCCGACTATATAGAGCACCCCACTTACGTTTCCCTAAGTTTACTACATCTTCACTTATGTGCCTAAATTTTCTTAAGTTCAAGACATGAATAATTTCCATTCAAATAATTAGTTTTACCTCCTACCGGACTTAATCAACAACTGCGAGATAGCCCCATGGCCATATCTCGAAATCATATCTCAAATATTTCTTTCAATAATGCCGGTATCGAGGTCTTACTAACTCTAAGTCATAAACTTTCATGTACAAGAAAACATGGGTACACATACCCTTTAATAATCATGTCTTAAACCTAGATATTTTCATCTTTCAAATTATTCACAAATGTGATTCAATGTCTCATCTTAATTTGTATTCATGAAGTCTCATTTTAATACTACTCATGAGTCTTTTATTCACAATCTTTCAAAAGCCATATTATTCTTCATGAACAATATTTTCATCCATTTTTAAGTCACTTTAGCAATACATTTCAACCACATCAACATTTCTACACAAAATAAGAGTGTAATTCTTTCAAAAGAATTTGATTCACAACACAATATTTTTCTCTTTTTAAGAAAATAAGTGTCATACTTTTTACTAAATAGATTCTAATCACAACCCAAATTTCTTTCTCAATTTCTCTTCTATTTTCTTAATTGTACATGAAAATCTCAAAAAAACTATTTTTAATAATTTCTTCATTATGTTTTATGAACCCTAGAATTTTTCCAAAATAAAACACTTTTGAAAGTCAAACTGACCCACTTTCGAAACTATTTATCAAATTGACCTACTCACTATCAAAATTGCAGGTCGGAACTTTTGAAAGTTTTTACCAAACTGACCCACTTTCGAAACTATTTACCAAATTGACCTACTCACTATCTGCTAAGTTCATTTAAAAGAAAAAAATGTTTTGGGCTTCGTAAGAATCGAACCCAGGCCGAACACAGAAGCAGGCACGGCCGAGCCAACAGGCCAGTTGCGCCCAACGTCCTAAATCTGTTTCTTGGATTTTTGTCCCAACTTTCTGTTATTCTATTATCTTCAACACTCGATTTTTCTCTTGCTCTAATCTTTCATATAATTATGATTTGTTCGTTTATACTGAGTCTACTTTCTCACAGTAACTCATAATTTTATAATGCATAAAAATAAAACTAACTTTCAAATTATAACATGAACTTGCATTTATTCAATTCAATCAAAGTAGCACACTACATCTTTTGCAATCAATGAGTTGAATAGCATCAAATTTACTTTACAAAAATATAGTTGCTTATCAAAAGAAAATGTTAACAATTATTCACATAATCAAAAATCGCTACATTCATGTATACTAGTTTATGACAAACTAATCAATTATTCTTTTCTTATTATCAACTAACATAATGTTGATTAATTTTCTAAACATCGCATCTTTCATTACACCCTATGCATAGATTTGTTCTACTCTTTTTCAAAATCAAATTCTACACTACACATTTATTTTATTATTAGCATGCACATTATCTATAATTAGAAAGTAGAGAACACCCACCTTATAGAAGCTTGACCATGAAAGAAAGAACACCACTTCTAGCTCCAAGGATTCCTAGCTTCTAATAATGCTTCTCCTCCTAGCAATGGCCTCCAAGTACAAAACTCTCTTCTCTCTTTCTTTTTCTCTCTTCCTTTCTTCTCTTTTCTTTTCTCTCTTTCTTATCTCTTTTCTCTTTCTCATTACTTGATTTGCTTTTAGGTGTGAGAAGAGAAAAGGAATATTGGGCTATTTATAGGTCAATGTTAGGGACTATATTGCATAAATTCACAACCTAATAAATCCTCTTTTTAATCTCCAACTCTTCATATACATAACTCCTCTAACTCCTAACTTATCATCTCCCCACTCTCTAATACTCAACTCCCATCTCTTCCTCTTCTAAACTGCCAACCAGTTTACTCCTTCACATCCCAATCGGCCTACCCTATGCTTAAGACCTGGTTAAATGCACAAATGTGCATATGCACATGCACAATTGAGAATGTCAACAGCACACATGATTTCGTGGGCCCTAATCACCACTCCAAATCAATTCACAATTCAACTTACTATTATACATCCATGCATACAAACAGCCCATTTTAAACCATGGGCCCATCTTCACCATCACTTACATATTTCATATCATATATATATTAACCATATATATCTTACTGAATAGTATATACATATACTATTACCTTGTATATATTATCTAATGTATATATTATACTCTTTTGAAAGCTACGGGATGTTACACACACTCCGGAATTTTATTTTAAAAATGAATATACCAAAATATGTTTACCGAAAACACGTGCATCATGCGTAAAATATCAAAATGCGAAAATCGACTTTATTGATGAAAAATTATTAACTATAATCGAAAATAATATAATCAAAATTACATTTACTAATTTACATGTATTTCATGATGAAATCACAACACGTAGAAAACACGTGCATTATACGTGCAGAAAAATTGAAAAATGCATTTTAATTAAAATAGGGGGAAAAATAAATTTCAGTTTAATAAAATAAATTTAAATACATAAAAATAAATAATTTAAACCTATAGAAAATATTGTACGTAGTGGTGGAAGCACGTGCATCAAAACACGTAAAAAACACGTAAATCCCAGGGATTGAAATATTATATTTTAGTTGACTGAAATCAATACGGAAAATGTATAAATAGTACGAATCCAAAATATGTAGTGAAATACATTACAAAATATACGTGTGTAACACCTAGTGGCAAAATTGTAATTTCCAATTTTGCGGGGTGTTACAACTGTCATGCCCTGATTCCCGTTATACGAAAACACTGGCACGTAACTGAGGCCCAACGAACGATATAAGTATGCCAACTCATATCATCAATAAGTTGTACAATACTACAATAATAGTCACAGAACAAGAATATAATACAATAACCAATATCTGGGATACAAGAACTTACCAAATAGCCCGAGAATATGCAATGCAGTAACAGTTCGACGAGTTATTTCAATAACCCATCGTCTGTACCTGTATAACATAACTCAAAAGAATGATGGATGGTACCCGTTAGAGTAAGTTACAGGCCGTAAGTAGTAACAAGCAAGTAGAAACAGGAAACAAGACATAACAGAGAAAGCAATAAGAACTGGGAATTCAAATACGGAACAAACATGATAACGGAAAAACAATATATATAACAAGAAAGCAACAATGACTGAACGAGAAAGGAAACAAGAACTAGCCATGCAATTGTAATATAACATGATTAAGTGTAATGCAGGTAACAACTATAACAAGTCTCAATGTCTAACTAATCGGGAATAAGGAATCATGTAATAGGAAACATGTCATGTAAATGGGAATAATGCAAACTTGTAACGGGAGTCATATAAACTTGTAAACTTGTACATGTCATCTTGTAATAAAGAATCATGTAAACTTGTAACAGGTAACATGTAACTTGTGAACAGGAACCATATAACTTGTAACCATGAATTATACACGTGTTCAGTGTTAATCTCAAGTCTAGCAATCTTTTATAACTCATAACTAATGCATGCAATCATGCATCCCATACCACAAGTTCGGGTGCATACAAACAAGTTAACGTTTAGACTCTAATGGTGAATTTTATAAGTTCATGTACTCGGGTCTTCCAGTGACACTAATAGGAATCATATTATATCATGTAATCATATCATATCATATCATATCATGTAACCATGAATCATATCATATCATGTAAACCTATACAATGTCACTATTACGAGAAACACGGGCCTCCTTCCAAGTACACTTTCCTATATTGTCCACTATTAGATTCTTTCCCTTATTACCCCGGCTTGTTATACTTTTTACAATAATTATCATGAACATACACAATGAGAACGGGTGTCAGGACGGGACCAAGGAGTATCAAGGGCTATGAAATGCATGATATGCAAGTTAATTAAATAAATGCAAGAATTAAATATTTTTATGATCAAGGACATGAAGTTACAATTCTGGACAGCAATACGTTGTTGTACAAAAACTCATTTTTCCGTTTCTACAGGAAAGCAAATTAGTTACCGTCAGAGGTTCCAGAAAGTATACTTTACGCCGCTTCCAATGAATATTCACATGATACATTTTAAATATAGTAGTCAGGTCTACCAGATAGTTCTTTATAGATCTACGGTTCAGGCAGCAGACCGAGATCAAATTCTTATATATATAAGTGACTGTAAAATTATTTAAAAATCTCATAAAAATCATAAATAAATTCTTAATCATGTTTAGTAACATACTGGTAAATATCAGGTCTTAATTATACTTTTAGCATGATATTTAAATTAGTTATTCAAGAAAATACGTTTCAAAATAGTAATCTGGAATTACAAATATCATAACACTAAAAACAGTATATCTTGCAAATTACACATCAGATTCCAAATCCGCCAAAAGTTCTAGAAACTAGACTCAGGGGGCTATAACTCTTATTCATAAAGTTCTAATTAATCTAAACAACAGCTAGGTCAAAATCTAACTACAAATGAGAATATACAGCATGACGGGAACATACAAATCGATATTTATAATCTTATGATGGGCATCGATTCATAGAGGCAAATAGATTGATTCGATTTAATATATAACGACTGATTTAACCATGGAAATATTGTAAAGCATGATAATACGATGGTTCAATCAATTGAAATTGTAAAGTCATTTTTCATGAACATGGACGGGTTACGAGGTTCAATCACGATGATCAAATATAACTACTAATTGCAGGAGGTCAATTAAATTGCTTGTACGGAACAATAAAGTGTACAAGATACTTGTCTTATAGATGACGACGATTTTGATAGTATTGAGAATAACGGAACGAGAGTCCCGACGGCAACACATGCAAACTACGGCACAACAACATGTGCACACAATGGACTGGCACGTGCAAACAATGGGGGCAGCAAGAACAGCAAACAACAAGAGGCACAACAACCACAGCAAATGTGAGAGCGGTAACAACTAAATCGATAGCAACAACAGTGAGCAGCAGCGACACACAAGCAAGAAACAACAACAACAACATCAAGGGATGACGACAGCAATCATGGTGCAATGTCAGGTATGAACGACACCATGGCAATCGGTAATGGAGGAAAATGAGGAGGTCAGGTAGTGAGATGGAGGGCAAAGGGGGCTGTGGTGGCATGAGCGTCGAGGGGTGCAAGTCGCTACGGTGGCAGGGAGGAGGCGGTGCACAGGGGTCGCAAGTGGCTGGCGATGGGTTTAGGCGCACATCGTGGTATGCGAGGGCGGCGATTGAAGGGGTGTAGCAAGGAGAGGAACAGCGGTAGGGAAGCTTGCGGGTTGCAGGCAGAGATGGTGAGGCCTCGGAGGATGAAGGCAATGGCAGGGAAGGGTGGGGACTTGCTATCGATGGGGTAGGTGACTGTAGCGGTAAAGCAGGTCACAGGTGGTGCTCGAGGATGGTGGGTGCAGTGAGTTCGCTCGGGGTGCAGGCGACGGGTGGAAGACTGGCAGCTAGACGGGGAAGAAGAAGACGAGAGGGTTGGAGTGGTGTTGGCGTGGACTGCGGTGGAAATGGTGAGGGGATCGTCAGTCTGCAGAGCTTCGACGATGGCAGGATGGAGGAGAGTAACAAAGGCGCGGCTTCGAGGTAGTCGCGGGAGTGCTGCCGGGGCAAAGTTGGAGGTAAGGTGGATGGCGAGGAGCTCGGGCTTTGATGGGTTTTGGTGGTGCAGTCGGGATAGGGAGCAATGGGAGGAAAGTAATGACGGGATGGGTTCCGACGAAGTCGAAGAGAGTGATGACGGTTGACGGAGAGGCTGCGACTGGTCGCAGTGGTCGCGAGGTGGTCGTAGATGAGCGGAGGAAGAGGGCGATCGATGGGGGGTGTTAGGGTTTGGCCTCAAATACACGTAGGCACTGAGTACTTGAAATTGGAGAAGAAGAGGATGAGACAAAGAAGCAAGAAAAGACAAGCAGCAAGTAGAAGAATGCAGCTTGGAGAATTGCGGTCGACCGACATGGGGGTGCAGTCGACCGACCTGGTCTGCTGAGAGTTCTTTGAGTGTAAAGGTTCAACAGAGGAGAGGACAATCGACCGACCTTGGGGGTACAATCGACCAGTCAGCTCTTAGGTTTGGACTTACACGTTGCGGTCGATTGACCTTGGGGGTGCGGTCAACCAACTTCGGCGGCTGATTATTTTTGGGCTTACGAGTTTAAAGGCCCAATTGCTAGATTTATGTTTATCTTTTAGGGTTTTCTTGGGGGCTATATATATGGCCATAAACTCTAGGGTTAGAATCAATTTGTGTAATCAAGAGTTCAGCTGTTATCATTGTTCAACTTCAAGAGAGGATTGTACCGAGTGTTTCAAAGGTGTGAGAGAGATTGAGAGTTGTAATCTCTTTATAATATTTGTATTTCATGGAGAATAAGAAGTATTGGTTATCTCTGCATATTGATTGTGTTCTTGTAAGATCTTGCATATATTGTGGTGGCTTGTTTTTGGTTCATCTAAGTCTTGGGAGTTTCTATTACTTGTGGTGTGTTTCAGCTATTAGCACTACGAGTTATGGGGTAGATCCTCTGACAAGTGGTATCAGAGCAGTTGGTTCGAGATGGCCGATAACCAGATGAAGATTGAGAAATTCGATGGGAGTGACTTCGCGATGTGGAAGATTCAGATGATAGCGTATCTTCGTCAGAAAGATCTTGATGGTCCGTTGTTTGATGAGAAACCGGTATGTACAGACAAGGATGTGAAGGTCTTGGCAGATTGGAATCGTTTGGATCAGAAGGCGCTGGGGCAGATTCAGTTAGGACTGAGTAGGAAGGCGTTATTTCATATCTCGAAGGCAAAGACCACAAAGGAGGCTATGGAGATTCTCACTGATATGTATGAAAAACTGTCGGTATCTAATCAAATTCTTCATCTGAAAAAATTGGTTAATATGAAGTTGAGGGAAGGGGGTTCAGTCGCAGAGCATGTGAACAATTACTGTAGAGTTTACAACCAGATGGAAACTGCAGGTTTGAAGTTTTCAGAGAGGGGGCAGTCATTATTACTTCTATCTACTTTACCCGATAGTTATGGTACGGTGGAACAGACTATTACAGGCACTATGACAGATTCGATGACTGCAGGATGTGGTGAGTAACATTCTGAACGAGGAGGTGAGAAGGGTGAAAAACGGGGGATATCCATCGTCATCTTCTAGAGATTCTGCCATGTACGTTAAGAAGAGACGTGGGAGATCAAAGATCAGTCGAAGAAGAAAGGATCAGAGTAGTTCATCTGAGAATGGGTCTGATGACAGCGATGGGGGATATGGGCCTGAGTGCTGGTATTGTCACATGAAGGGTCACATGATGCGCAGTTGCAAGGCTTATATGAAGAAGAAGTAGGAGAAACCGAAGAAAGATACCCCAAAGGAGGCTCAAGTGGAGCTTGTTGAGGATCTATGCTTATCAGCTCGGGAGGAGTTAGGCACTCAAGATTGGTGTATTGATTTGAGAGCTTCTTTTCATTGCACTACGAGGAGAGAGGTATTTGATGACTACGAGGAGGGTTCTTTTGGAGATGTGATCGTGGAGAATGGTCACCGGTGTCCTGTACGTAGGGTTGGTACTGTTTGCATGAATACCAATAATGATCAAAGTGATGTCTTGCAGGAGACAAGGCATGTTGCAGACTTGAAGGAAAATCTTATCTCGATTGGAAGGCTAGACAAGGAGGGGTTGTCTACTACAGTTGGTAGTGGGGAGTGGTGTATAGTTGCAGGTTCAAGGGTGATTGCAAAAGGAAAGCGTGAGGGAATGCTGTATTTGCTTAGAGACGTGAGGGGTGTTTCTCCTGTAGTTCTCTCAGCTGGAATCGAGTAGTAGGTTGTGTGGGGTGCAACCAATTTCTTTCAGTTATGGAGGGGATGTTACTAATTTAGTAGGATCTGCTGGCCATGGAAGTGATCCTAGAGGGCAAGACGTTACTGTGATGAGGGTACTTTGCGAATTGGCAGTTGAAGCTTCAAGTCGCTCTTGTGAAGTAGAGAGCACAGGTATCGATATGCGGGGTGATGTCGATGAGGGTAACCGAATTGAGACTGTAGGGATTGAACAGGCTGCGAAGTTTGTGGAGGTATCGTCCACGAAGGTTTCTAGAGCACATGGTGCATTGAGAGGCTTTGAACCATGTCCGGTGTTGATGGAGATTATGTGAGTTGGGGAGTCTCATAACACGGAATCCGACACGGAAGATTGTTTCTCCGGTATTTGTGCTTTATGCGATTGGTGGAGCATATCCTTCAAGAGGCGATGAGGGGTGGTTGGTGCAGTCCACGTGGTGGAGTGGCAGAGGTGCTCTTTATGATAGTGGCGAGTACTTGAGTCTTTCATGAAAGTGGAAGATTGGCAGAGATAATGCGAGGTAAAGATTGCAATAACTTTTAAGCGTGGTGTATTTGGTCCAAGTGGAAGATTGTTAGGGTTTGGTCTCAAATACACGTAAGCACTGAGTACTTGAAGTTGGAGAAGAAGAGGACGAAATAAAGAAGCAAGAGAAGACAAGCAGCGAGTAAAAGAATGCAGCCTGGAGAGTTGCGGTCGACCGACCTGGTCTGCTGAGAGTTCTTCGAGTGTAAAGGTTTAACAGAGGAGAGGACGGTCAACCGACCTTGGGGATACAGTCGACCGGTGAGCTCTTAGGTCTGGACTTACACGTTGCGGTCGACCAATCTTCGGGTGCGGTAGACCGACTTCGGCGACTGATTGTTTTTGGGCTTACGAGTTTAACAGCTCAATTGCTAGATTTGTGTTTATCTTTTAGGATTTATTTGGGGGTTATATATATGTCCGTAAACTCTAGGGTTAGAATTAATTTGTGTAATCAAGAGGTGAGCCGTTATCATTGTTCAACTTCAAGAGATGATTGTGCTGAGTGTTTCAAAGGTGAGAGAGAGAGATTGAGAGTTGTAATCTTTTTGTAATCTTTGTATTTCTTGGGGAATAAGAAGTATTGGTTATCTCTGCATATTGATTGTGTTCTTGTGAGATTTTGCATATATTGTGGTGGCTTGTTCTTGGTTCATCTATGTCTGGGGAGTTTCTATTGCTTGTGGTGTGTTTCCGCTATTAGCACTACGAGTTGTAGGGTAGATCCTCCGACAAGTGGTATCAGAGCAGTTGGTTCGAGAAGGCCGATAACCAGATGAAGATTGAGAAATTTGATGGGAGTGACTTTGCGATGTAGAAGATTCAGATGATAGCGTATCTTCGTTAGAAAGATCTTGATGGTCCGTTGTTTGATGAGAATCCGGTAGGTGCAGACAAGGATGAGAAGGTCTTGGCGGATTTGAATCATTTGGATCAGAAGGTGCTGGGGCTGATTCAGTTAAGGCTGAGTAGGAAGGCGTTATTTCATATCTCGAGGCAAAGACCACAAAGGAGGCTATGGAGATTCTCACGAATATGTATGAAAAACCATCAGCATCTAATCAAATTCTTCATATGAAGAAATTGATTAATATGAAGTTGAGGGAAGGGGGTTCAGTCGCAGAGCATGTGAATAATTACTGTAGGGTTTACAACCAGATGGAAGCTGCAGGTTTGAAGTTTTCAGAGAGGGGGCAGTCATTATTACTTCTATCTACTTTACCCGATAGTTATGGTACGGTGGAACAGACTATTACAGGCACTATGACAGATTCGATGACTACAGGATGTGGTGAGTAACATTCTGAAAGAGGAGGTGAGAAGGGTGAAAAACGGGGGATATCCATCATCATCTTCTAGAGATTCTGCCATGTACGTTAAGAAGAGACGTGGGAGATCAAAGATCAGTCGAAGAAGAAAAGATCAGAGTAGTTCATCTGAGAGTGGGTCTGATGACAGCGATGGGGGATATGGGCCTGAGTGCTGGTATTGTCACATGAAGGGTCACATGATGCGCAGTTGCAAGACTTATATGAAGAAGAAGTAGGAGAAACCGAAGAAAGATACCCCAAAGGAGGCTCAAGTGGGGCTTGTTGAGGATCTATGCTTATCAGCTCGGGAGGAGTTAGGCACTCAAGATTGGTGTATTGATTTGAGAGCTTCTTTTCATTGCACTACGAGGAGAGAGGTATTTGATGACTACGAGGAGGGTTCTTTTGGAGATGTGATCGTGGAGAATGGTCACCGGTGTCCTGTACGTAGGGTTGGTACTGTTTGCATGAATACCAATGATGATCAAAGTGATGTCTTGCGGGAGACAATGCATGTTGCAGACTTGAAGGAAAATCTTATCTCGATTGGAAGGCTAGACAAGGAGGGGTTGTCTACTACAGTTGGTAGTGAGGAGTGGTGTATAGCTGCAATTTCAAGGGTGATTGCAAAAGAAAAGTATGAGGGAATGCTGTATTTGCTTAGAGACATAAGGGGCATTTCTCCTGTAGTTGATTCTCAGTCGGGATCGAGTAGTAGGTTGTGTGGGGTGCAACTGAGTTCTTTCATTTATGGAGGGGAGGTTACTAATTTAGTGGGAGCTGCTGGCCATGGAAGTGATCCTAAAGGGCAAGACGTTGCTGCGGTGAGGGTACTTTGCTAATTGGCAGTTGAAGCTTCAAGTCGCCCTTGTGAAGTTGAGAGCACTGGTATCGATATGCGAGGTGATGTCGATGAGGGTAACTAAATTGGGACTGTAGAGGTTGAACAGTATGCAGAGTTTGTGGAGGTGTCGTCCACAGAGGTTTCTAGTGCAGATGGTGCATTGAGAGGCTTTGAACCATGTCCGGTGTTGATGGAGACCTTACGAGTTGGGGAGTCTCATAACACGGAATCCGACGTGGGAGATTGTTTCTCCGGTATTCGTGCTCTTTGCGATTAGTGGAGCACATCCTTCATGAGGCGATGATGGTTGGTTAGTGCACTCCACGTAATGGAGTGGCGGAGGTGCTCTTCATGAGAGTGGGGAGTACTTGAGTTTTTCATGAAAGTGGGAGATTGGCCGAGATAATGCGAGGTAAATATTGAGGAATAACTAAATGTCTATCAATCCCTAAAAAAGAGAAATTTAAAACCTTATCTCACAACTTTTCCACCAAAGTCCAAAAGGGACTTCAATTTTAGAATGCAAACACATCAAAGTTGTCACTGAGGAAAAATGACCCCTCAAAACAGGGAACGGAAGCAACAAAGTGACACAGTGAGAGATTTCATTGTATCTCTTTAAACATGCAATGGAATCAAATGCTCTCCTTCACTTACCCTCTAACTAAATTGTATGTGTTGAGTTTATGTTGCATACTAAGTACGATAAAGAAGACGATGAAGCAAAGAAAAAAATCGAGGCGATTGAAGCGGAGTGGAAGCAAGTAAAGCAACGACAGCAACACAGAGCATAAGTGCAATCGATTGTACGGGATGTACAGTCGACCGTCACCTTCTCTGAAATTGGCGAGAGGTCAACAGACGACCACACTTGTGTGCAGTCGACCGCGCACGGCTGGAAGTGTTTTTTCGGGTGCGGATCCGGGGATTCATTGGAAGTCCGAACTTGCTCTTCAAGTTAGATCATACAACTCTTATCGTAGGATTATCTCTTTACAAATATATAACGGCTATCAAGTTATCAAACTAGAATTTCTCTAGATCTCTATATATTACTATAATTGGCCTCTATTAAGAGCAAAAAAAGAGAGTACTTTATTAAAGAAAGTTTGAGAGGTTTCATGTAGTGAACAATTAGTATATTCTGGTGAGACTAGAGGGAAGGTCTTAGTGAGAATTGTAATATTTTTGTACCAAGTCTAATTGAATAATATCTTGGTTTTTTTTTTCCTCCCGGATTAGTACTTGCCCAAATCGGATCAAAATTGTAAGCTTTGTGTGTTTGATGTAATCTACTATTTACTTGGTGGTTTGTATTGATCGTGTCGCTTAACTCACCAAAATCACTAAGACAGAAAAATCCCTAACAGTATGCTCCTTGCCTTGCCTAAAAACAGTATGCTCCTTGCCTTGCCTAAAAACTACTATAATTCCTATTCTAGAGGCTCATCCATCTTCCTTATTGTAGCAATTTAGCATTGCATGGTGCCTCCAACTCCTACGCGACAAAAGTATCTCGTTATGTGACCAACATCCCTCCTACTCCTACTGACAAAAATATATCGTTATGTGACCAACATCTTGGATCATGCTCTCCTATCGTGAATGTTACTCTGGTTGCTTTGATATTCGTGTAAGCTTACAACCAAATTGAAGCCAGCATTGAGCGAGTAACCTTGTTTGTGCTAAGTAGGGGTTGAGAATCGAGAAGGAATAAGAGGATAAGTAGAAGGATAGAGGGAGAGAAAAAGTAGAAATATGGTATCAAGATAGAATTGACGACTATAGCTAAACAAACAACGATCGATAAGTGAGCATCGTCAATTTGATTTAAAGTTTTTTTAACTTTTTCCTCAATGAGGTTAACTGTTTGTCTTATATTGCATGAATCGATTCAAAGTTTTCTTTGGTGGGTGTTGAGGGAAGGAAATTTGTTTGTTTTAAATTTAACTAGACAAATATCTTCAGCCTCTTCATATTTCTATTGCAATACTACTTATTGAATGTTAGGTTTTGATTGGGTTTTGGATTGTTAGGGTTTGAGAAGATGGAAGAGAAGAGAAGATGAAGATGATATCGGCTGTACAAGAGATAGATTAGGGCAAAATGTTGATTAATTCATTCATTTGATTCTTTGTTACATATATGTGGATACAAAGCCCAATGGGCCCAAAGGCAATTTGGGTCATAACATAATAATCTCCACCTTGAACCAAATTGCATCTAAAACAAACTAAAACATAAAGCAAACATAACCTAAAACAAACTAGCAACATGCTAGAAAAACTAAACTAGCTCAAACTAGCTAGAAACAAACCGACATCAAACTTGAACAAAGCTTGAATTTTGCAATTGGAAGAGGCTTTGTGAGCATATCGGCCGGATTCGATTCGGTACCAATCTTCTTCACGGCAACCTTGCCTTCCGAGATCACATCTCGAACAAAATGGTATCGAATGTCAATGTGCTTCGTCTTCTCATGGTACATGCGGTCCTTAGTCAAATGAATAGCACTTTGGTTGTCACAAAACACCTCAACAGGACCCTCAAGTGAAGACATCTCACCAACAAACGCCTTGAGCCAAATAGCCTCCTTAATAGCCTCAGTAATCGCCATATATTTGGCCTCAGTGCTTGAGAGTGCAACGGTGGCTTGAAGTGTAGACTTCCAACTAATTGCACAATCTCCAAGGGTAAAGACATAACCCGTCAAGGAACGCCTCTTGTCCAAATCACCCGCAAAATCCGCATCCACAAAGCCCGTCAGTTTCTTGCCATTACCAAACTCCAAGCAAGCATCAATAGTACCTCTCAAATAGCGGAAGATCCACTTCACCGCTTCCCAATGCCCTTTCCCCGGACAAGAGAGATATCTACTTACCACACTAACGGCTTGAGCAATGTCTGGTCGAGTGCACACCATCAAGTACATGAGACTCCCAACTGCACTCGAATATGGAACCTTTTCCATATATTTCTTCTCATCATCGGATTTCGGGCTTAAAGCGGCTGAAAGCTTGAAATGCGCCGTAAGAGGTGTTGAAACAACTTTTGCTTTCTCCATGCCAAAACGGCGTAGCACTTTCTCGGCAAAACTCCTTTGTGAAAGAAATAACTTTCTCTTGGACCTATCCCTTGTGATCTCCATCCCGAGAATCCTTTTGGCGGCCCCCAAATCTTTCATCTCAAATGCCGAACTTAGTTGCTCTTTCAACCTCCTAACTTCTTTCAAGTTTGAGGATGCAATCAACATGTCATCCACATAGAGCAACAAGTAAATGAAATCCCCACCATCCAACTTCTTGAAGTAAACACAACTATCATAATTGGAACGATGGAGATTAATACTCACCATGAATGAGTCAAACTTCTTGTACCATTGCCGCGGCGATTGCTTAAGGCCATAAAGGGACTTCTTCAAAAGACACACACGGTCCTCCTTTCCCGCAACCTCAAAACCCTCCGGTTGGCTCATGTAAATCTGCTCCTCCAAATTACCATGCAAGAAGGCAGTTTTCACATCCATTTGCTCCAATTCCAAATCCTTCATTGCCACCAAAGAGAGCAAAACTCGAATGGAGGTGTGCTTAACTACGGGAGAGAACACATCATTGAAGTCCACACCTTGGACTTGACTATACCCTTTAGCCACTAGCCTTGCCTTGTATCGAAAATCCGCGGGATTTGAGCCATCAATCTTCCTCTTAAACACCCACTTGCAACCCACAATCCTCTTACCACTGGGAGGCTTCACAAGAGACCAAGTCTCATTTTGTTGCAAAGATTGTAACTCTTCATTCATAGCGGCAACCCAATTGGCCGCATCTTTAGAAGAAATAGCTTCTCTGTAGGAAGATGGCTCACAATACTCCACATCCTCTGCAATTGCCAAACAATAAGCAAAGTCGGAGTATCCATACCTCGTAGGTGGTCTTGTTTCTCTTCTAACTCGGTCCCTTGCCAATGCATATGGTTGTACCTCTTCTTGGGCTTCCTCCAAATTGACATCATCATGTGAAATCAAATCATCACCTTCTTGGACCGGCACCTCAAACTCTACCTTCTTCTCAACCTTCTCATTCTCCTTAATAGTCGGCTCGGGTGCAACATCATTTGCCTTCAACATGGCCGACTCATTGAAAATGACATCTCTTGAAATAAGGAACTTGGATGATTCGGGACACCACAACTTATACCCCTTCACATTTCTGGGATACCCAACAAAAATACACTTCTTCGATCTAGGCTCCAACTTTCCTTCATTCACATGCACATAAGCGGGACAACCAAACACCCTCAAATTAGAATAATCGGCCGTCTTACCCGACCACACTTCTTCGGGTGTCTTCAACTCAATTGAAGTGGTAGGAGATCGATTCACCAAATAGCAGGATGTGTTAATGGCTTCAGCCCAAAACTCCTTACCCAAGCCCGCATTTGAAAGCATACTTCTAGACCTTTCAAGTAGTGTCCTATTCATCCTTTCTGCAACACCATTTTGTTGTGGAGTGTTGACCACCGTCTTGTGCCAAACAATCCCTTCAGCCTTGCAAAAGTTGTCAAACTCACGGTTGCAGAATTCCAAACCGTTATCGGTTCTCAACCTCTTAACTTTCTTTCCTGTTTGGTTCTCCAAAAGTGACTTCCATTCTTTGAAGGTGCTAAACACATCACTTTTCTCTTTCAAGAAATAAACCCAAACCTTCCTTGAGAAATCATCAATGAAAGTAAGCATATAACGAGAACCATTACCTTTGGAAGGCTCACGAGAAGGTCCCCAAAGATCCGAATGGATGTAGTCAAGTGTTCCCTTGGTCGAATGAATGGCCGTGGAGAAGCTCAACCTCTTATGCTTGCCAAATACACAATGCTCACAAAACTCCAAGTTGCCCGTGCACTGGCCACACAACAAGCCTCTCTTGCTCAAAATGGTCATTCCTCGCTCGCTCATATGCCCCAATCTCATATGCCAAAGCCTAGTAGTCTCCTCATCTGACATAGTACCCGAACGTGCAATGGCAGCCGAGCCCGTGACCGTGGAACCTTGTAAGAAATAAAGTGTTCCAATTCTCTTCGCCTTCATGATTGTGAGAGCCCCTTTAGAGACTCTGAGGACTCCACCTTCACTTTGGAACTTACACCCCTTTTCTTCGAGAGACCCCAAAGAAATCAAATTCTTAGACAAATCGGGTATATGCCTCACACCCGTCAACCTTCGGATCTTTCCATCATGGAACTTAATTGTCACCGAACCAATCCCGGCAACCTTACACATATTGTTGTTCCCCATGAGAACCTTACCATCCGTAGGCTCATAAGTCTCAAACCAATCTCTGTTCGGAGTCATGTGTTGCGAAGCACCCGTATCCATCACCCAACAATGCATATCATCAACATTAGTGTCTGTCACACAAAGAGTATCAACCGTGTCACATTCAGCCACATTGGCCTCCTCCGAAGAAGAACCTTTACTATCCGCCTTTTGTTTATTTTTGAGCTTGAAACAATCGGCCTTAATGTGTCCCTTCTTCTTACAATAGTTGCACGTCAAATTCTTGTGCCTAGACTTCGAACGGGTCCTTGTATCTCTCGAGTTTCGGTCCCATGACCTACCTCGATCAACAACTAAACCAACACCTTGGCTCCCTTTCTCATTATTGGTCATCTCACTATCAATGTGCAACTTGGCTTGCAAATTGCTCTTAACATCCTCTAGAGAGATTTTATCTCTACTATAAATCAACATATCTCTAAAAGCCTTATATGATGCGGGCAATGAGCATAATAACAAAAGGGCTTGGTCCTCATCCTCCACCTTAACATCAATCTTACTTAAATCATTCAAAATAGATGCAAACTCCGTAATATGATCGGAAATTGATGTACCTTCAACCATGCGAAGAGTGTAGAGGCGCAACTTCAACCGCAGTCGATTGGTGAGGGACTTCTTCATGTAGATGTTCTCCAACTTCTCCCACAAAGCCTTAGCGGTCTTCTCCGATAGGACCTCTTGCAATGTCGAATCGCTCAAACACAATTGGATAATGGAGAGCGCTTTATCATCCATCTCTCTCCATTTCTTATCCGGCACCGCATCAATCAACTTTTCTCGACCAAAAATGGCATCCTTAACGCCTTGGCTCGACAAAATTGCTGCCATACGTACTTGCCATAATGCAAAACTCGACTTCCCATCATACTTCTCAATATCATACTTCCCCGACATATCCATACAAATTTCTTGAACCCAATTCAACAAAACACCAAGATTTTCCCCCAAAAATTGATTACTTAAATCACAAAGAACAATCAAACCTTCCTTCTTGAAATCCTTCTCCTCCAACACTCAGACGAAGCAATCACCACCAGAGAGATCTGGACGAAGGAATCAACCAGCAACCAGATCTGGATGTACGGAACGGCACCAAATCGACGACGGATCTGATCTGGACGAACGGAACGGCACCAAGTCTCTGGACGAACGGTGACTGAAAAGATCGGGACTGATCTGGGGCGACCTGATCGGTCGATAGGTGCTCCGGACGGGAAAGGGATCGGGACTGTGATGCTGGTGGTCGGAAGTGATTGGGAGTAGGGATCTGAGTTTGGTGTTGGCTCTGATACCAGTTTGTTAGGTTTTGATTGGGTTTTGGATTGTTAGGGTTTGAGAAGATGGAAGAGAAGAGAAGATGAAGATGATATCGGCTGTACAAGAGATAGATTAGGGCAAAATGTTGATTAATTCATTCATTTGATTCTTTGTTACATATATGTGGATACAAAGCCCAATGGGCCCAAAGGCAATTTGGGCTTTGTATCCACATATATGTAACAAAGAATCAAATGAATGAATTAATCAACATTTTGCCCTAATCTATCTCTTGTACAGCCGACATCCACATAAATTTCAATGTCATAACATAACATTGAAATTTATTCCTTTTTTTGAATCTTCGCTAAATATTGTATCTCATATTTTGAATATATGTGCTTGAAAAATATATAACTGTACCAGATATAATAATGTAATAGTGATTTATAAAGAATGAGGATAGCTAAGGGTAAAAAGGATATGATGGATATTGATATAAGAAGATGATTAATTGTAGGGCTCACAGATCTCTAATCTCTAATCTCTTATCTCTTCTTTAATCTCTAATATTATAATGGGAGAGTTGTAGACAAATTGTAATTTGTAGACAATTAAACATCTAATCTCAACCACTCATTTTTAAGTAAAAGTTAGATTAACCATCCATTTAGTCTGTTGTTGTCAGTTACAATAATACCCTCAAAGTTCGAAATTTAATTACGACATAATTATTTAGAGCATCCACAGCCGTGAGTTATATTTCCATTTTATGCATAAAAAGTCACTGTAGCCGACACATTCGTCTGCTATTCTGTCATAAAATAGCATTTTTGCTACAGTAGAAAGGTAAACATAGTAGCGGGGATAGCATTATGCATATTTTGCCAAACGAAACATGATTTAAATATATTTTTAAATAATTGGACGATGTTTTGTCTGAAGGAAAAAATATTTAAAAACAAAGAAAAAAACTAAAAAAAGAAAATAAATGGCCGGAGGAAACATGGCCATTCTCACATGGGTCCCATTCCCTTATTTTTTTTTACAAATGACCATCATTGGTTACTGGGTGCAATTTTAAAAATTATTTTGCAAATTTTTAAATTGTTTTTGCAATTTTAATTTTTTTTGCAAAAAAAAAAAAAACACCCCCATTAAAACCCGGACTAAACATTGACCGGTTATTTGCAAAAAGCTAAATAATGGGACGAAACATTTATTTAAATAATAAATTTTACGTTTCTGCCTATTTTAATTCATTAAAAAAAAATATCCACATCTTTCATTTTGAATATAATTATGCATTTTTTAGCTTTTTGACTACTGCAGCATTATTACGAATTGCTAAGGTAAAATATGCAGATATGCATATTCTACCTCAAACGACTGTGGATGCTCTTACAAAAGTATCGCTCATATAAAATAAAAATTTGTGTGAGTAAGAGTAAATGTAAAGAGTATGATAATGTTTGAAATGGGTAAAAGGAGTTCTCAGTTCAACGTCAGTCTTCATTTTTAAAAAAAATCTTAGGGTATGCAACGCGTGTAGATTGCTAGTCACCGTAGAAGTGAATCAATAGTGAAAGATAATATCAAATAACTAGTCTCAAAGATTTAGAAATATCACCTAACTTCATGCTGCAGCAACAGGCCCATTAGCTCAGTTGGTTAGAGCGTGGTGCTAATAACGCCAAGGTCGCAGGTTCGAGACCTGCATGGGCCAAAAAATGCTAGAGTTTTGGGTTTTTTCGTTGTTCAAACATTTTTGGCATAATAGCCCTTCCAGTTTCTACATTTTTCCTAATTACTCCTGAGTTTGTAACTTATGTTAATCACAGTTCCCTCCTAAACATACAATTTTGCATCACAGCCACTTCATCTTTTATCTCAAAGCATCGCATGACATTTTAAGCAAACAAAACTTTTTAAATTTTTTGCCCTAATTCTGATGATTGAGATGACTGAGGGGATAAATGAGATGGGTTTTATACAAGCAGGAAACAATATTGAATTCAGTATCCACAAGTTTGGGCTCGGACTGAATGCAGATATTGACCGAATATGAATGAAAATAATTGGGAATATGAATGGAAATCGAGTTCAACTTTGTACATTTTTTTTTGATGAAAAGATGACTACGTCATCGCTTCATTAAAGAGAGTTTTAACGAAACATGAATGAAAATACAAAGACAGCCTGAAGGCGAACAACATCAAAGTTCGGCTTAAGGAGATTACAGCCTGAACGGAACAAAAACATCAAAAAACATCTAACTGAAGAAACAACCACCGAACCAAAAACTGCTAAGCAGATCCCCTCCTGCCCGGGACCTACTCCTCCCTATCCAATCGCATCTTCTTCCTGGAGCTAAGCAGTCCTGTCCACTCAAAACAGCAAAATTGAATTTTATGCATGATTCAACTTTGTAGATTATTGGGTTGTTTGGATATATTCGGGGATTTCAGGCAGTTCAACACTATCCGAATTTGTACACATTAGTAAATAGAACAGATAACTGATTTCCAATAGAGGGACAATGATTATTTTTGTACCAAGTATTTTCTGTAATCAGAAAAATACAAAACTAAACTATTAGAAACGCCCTCCCCGTACACCACGGGCATCTGCTTCGACAAGAATAGCTAACTCTACATTATTCAAAATAATCAAAAACTCGCTAGACAGGCTAAGTTGATCTCCACCTCCGTGAGTCTTCTAATGAAGATCGGTGAGATTCATTGAGTCTAGGAAGCAGGAATCCGGTACAAGACACAATATAAGATAATAGGAACAGATACATCACATACGACATTTGAAGAAAGTAGGTGTAACTTACAATTACAGGGGAATTGAACCCCAAATGACATCCAACAACATGATTATAGACTACATAATCAGAATGAAAGATCCATAACTCAAATAAAAGAAGTCATACTTCACACTTCTGCTCACAAAATTATAAATTTTGAAAATCTCCATAGTCGGCATACAAAAAGTAATAAATGTTTAACAGTGTAAGAAATGCAAAAAAAATGTTTGAAATTGTTGATTATGTGTTCAAGCAGCGGCCAAAGTAAGAATAATTATAAAATTTAGGAATTAGGACGTGTGAGAAGTGTGAAACTCTACAGCACGGCACAACTCCATGGTAGAAGTGTCGGTGCTACGGAAGAGGTTTTTTTTTAAGAATACACATAAGAGAGGTTTTGCATCCCCTTTTGTTATCTGCATTAGTCGCAAATCTCTTGCCATATTTTACTTGCCATGTTGGTTGTAAGCTGTAATTATGTATTTTATTATTTAAACAGCTTTTTTTTGTCTTGTTCAACTATTATTACAGAACCAGCTAAAAGAATATCATCTCACAGTTCTAAAAATAAATAAAGAATTATCATTCAAGTCAAGTTGCATATTAAAACTTTGTCAGTGCCAATAAATACAACATCTCAAGGAGCCAAAATAGTACCTCTCTTTCGTCGAACTGATTTCCTTTTTGGAATAAGAGTCAGAATGGGGTGGTTTTGAGGAAATAGCACTGAAGAAATGTGAGATATTATATTAGCTCCATATCGGAATATGTATTAGTTTAATCTTTAATTCTATTCTGTATATAAGAGACATTGTACTATATTATCTATACTATTATTAAGCAAAGCCCCATTTTAATGAATTTTTACTATCATGCCCTCATAAACATAAAAGGCTAAAAAAAATTATAGGGTTAATATCGGAGGTCAGAAAAGTAATTTGCATGTATTGGAAAAATAATTAACATGCATAGATTTGCATGCCTGTCTGCATAGATTTGGAAAAATAATTAATAGTCTAGATTTGCATGTACTTGCATGTACAATTTATTCATAAAAAAATTTCTTCCTATCAAACACATGCATGCAAATATCAAAATGAATAAATTGTGCATGCCTGTCTGCACGCATGTATGCATTCTCTTCGGTGACCTACCCCTTCTTCAAAATCCTACACACCTTTATAGACGTGCATCGCACGTGCATTATACTAGTAATCAATTTAATCAATCCAATAATCCAATAAAACCTTTTCCCCAATATCTGTGTTAACTTTAACATGTTATGAGATCCTCCTTGCTCCAACTAAAAACCTTATACTCTGTTTTGCAGATTATTAAAAAAAAAAAAAAAAAAAAAAAAAATCAAATCCCTAATCTCTATTAATCATCTTCTTCTCCATCCATTCTTATCAGCCGCCACCTTCAAACTCTTCAACTTCACATTAAAACCTTAATCTCCATTAATTAGCCTAATCACCTTCCTAAACCCAACACATCATCCCCTCCCCAACTTCACCCCCGAACATCAGTTCATTAGCCTCCGCCTCTCCGTTAATCCTGACCACCAAACTCCAAGCCATCAAACCCCCTGCTACCACCTTCCTGCCGCCGTCTCCCGCCACCGACCCACCCGACTTCCGGCTACACCTCCTCCCGATGGTCCCCTTCTCCTTCCTCACTACTCACCCAACTGTTACGAACCTAAGAGAACTCACCTCTAAAACATAGCTGTCAAAGGGAGGTAACCCAAGTTTATAACTACTCAACATTGTTCCCCATATAACCGATATGGAACTAAATTGGATCATAACAATCCACTATGCTTTCATAACTCGACGTCCTCGATGGCATTCACTTTAGCGACACTGGACCGGCCCGAGGCTACCAGTAATTTTAATCTAGCCTCTAGGTAGCCATTTCCAAGCGAATTAGGAAGTATGGGGTTGGATTTGATATCATTGTTACGAACCTCGGAGAACTCACCTATAAAAGCTAGCTATTAAAGGGAAGGAACCCAAGTTTATAACTACTCAACACTGGTTCCTCATATAACCGATGTGGGATTAAATTGGATCATAACACCAACTCCCTACCCCGAAACCCTAGCCGCCATCTCCAACTCCTGATTTTCGAACTCCAAAACCAAACCCAAACTCAAAAGAAGAATACCCCGGGCCTCCAAAACAATTTGAGGATGACAGAAGAAGCACTAGCCACATCCGAACACTGTACCCTGCCTCAGTAAGCACACCACCTCGACCCAACCCGATGCCAGCGTTGTAACAGCCCTCAAAATAGCATATAACTATTTTGCATTATAATCCGTGTACAGTTTAGAATTGCACGGGATTACGTATTTTTCTAATAATAATTTTTATAAACATATTTTCTTATATAAATATAATATATCTTATTTTTAAGTATGTAGATAATATATATATACTAGGTTTGCCCATTGACACGTGCCTACGGCACGTCTTCGGAACAGTGCACCTGGTTTGATTATATAAAATAGTTTTGGAGGTTCAGCAAATTAACTGAAATAGCAAACATATTATATGAGGAAGCAGTATATCTACCTTTAAGCTCAACCATCGCAATTTTGATCATTAGCCCGAACTTACCTAGAATGCATATAGTTTGTTAGAAGCACTACATAAAGTTTTTTTTTAACTTCAGCATCACCTTTAGATACTTGTAATAGTTATGCAAGGACATTATCATATAAGTTTTGTAGAGCTTACTCTAATCCCATAACCACTATGAGCATGTCTAAATACAAAGGTAACGCAAGTGCAGGTGTGAGGGTATCTACAATACCAATAATCTAAATATTTGTTTGTCTGAGACTTAGTTTGCAATTGAAATACCTCTTATTATTATTTCAACCAAAATGAAATACATGAAGTTCTCAAAACTCTAAACCAAGCTAATCATTTCTTTTATCACCACTTTGTCTCCCCATTGCACCTTTATAAAAAAAAATCAAAATGAATAAATAAAAAATTTACTTTAGCTGTCTTTCTTGATTGGAGAGTTTGCACCCTTCACTGGTAAACTCCAGTCATTCTAATCCTATATATCCAAACATATACTAAAAGTTCTTATATGTTATGTTATTCATGGTTTCTAATAACCAGTGAAGGGAACATTTCACTGTAGTATTTTCTCTTGTAATATAGAAATTAATGTTGCATATTTGCCAAGTTATTTTAGGTTGCTGGTCAGCATACTTGTCCTGCTATGGTTTGGAAGCCCAAATTGAGGCCACCAAATAATTCGTTTCTCACTTGCGTACACCTTAAATCAAAACCAATATAAAACTCATCAAATAAATCACCAAATTAAAATTTTTTAAACCCAAAAATAAAACAGTCATACCTCTCTGAACTTAGATACCATCCACACACAAAATTCGAGTCAGCAAAAAACAAAGTAATCTCCTGCACCCACAAAATTAAAAAATAGAATGAGAATTCGGTTAATGAGATAAAATTAGAGTCGTCGCATCGCATATAGAGGCTCTCGATTCGGTAGAGGGAAGTCGCTGATACGGAGTCGCTTGATATTCGTGCTCGATTTGGTGGAGGGGAATCACCGATACGGAATTAGCAGCGGATCAAATATCGATGACGACCTCTTGATTGAGGTTCGACATTGGATTTGGATTTGCTTTGAGATTTTCAAAATTTTAAATTTTCAAAAATTTAAAATTTAAAATTTTCAAAAATTTAAAATTTTAAATTTTCAAAAATTTTAAATTTTAAATTTTCAAAAATTTAAAATTTTAAATTTTCAAAAATTTAAAATTTAAAATTTTCAAAAATTTAAAATTTAAAATTTTAAAATTTTTAATTGTTTTAATTTTCACAATTTTATTTTTAAAATTTTTTTAAAAAAATTTAAATTCTAAAATTTTTCAATAATATTTTTAGATTAAAATTTTTAAAATTTTTTATATTAATTTTTTTAATTTTGTAATAATTTTTTATAAGTTTTTTTATTTTTTTAGAATTATTTTTAAAGTTTTTAAAGTTTTAATTTTTAAAAAAAATATTTTTTAAAAATAAATTTTTACAATTTTTTTTGAATTATATTTAAAGTTTTAAAAATTTTAATTTTTTTAAAAAAAAATTAAAATTTTATTTTCTTAATTTTTTGAATAGGAGAGAGAGAGAGAGAGAGAGAGAGAGAGAGAAATAATTAAATAAATCAAGGAGTTGTTTTTTTTGATAAAATCAAGGAGTTGTTTTGGGTGGGGGAAATTTGAATTTGAGTTTTGAAGGGAAAACTTTTGGGAGAAAAAATGTGTTTTGTGAGGTTAGATCCGGGCCTTTGATTTTGGGGGAATTGAAGGAAAAAGCTATCAAGTGGCTCTCCTTCAATTCCCCCAAAATCAAAGTCCCAGATCTAACCTGACAAAACACATTTTTCCCTCCAAAAATTTTTCCACCAAAACTCAAATTCAAATCCCATTTTAGTTTTGCCTAAAGCAGGTGTTGAGTATGATGTCTACAGCGATGCTTCACATCGTGGGCTTGGTTGTGTCTTAATGCAAGAGGGGAAAGTAATCACTTATGGGTCTAGGCAACTAAGACCGCATGAGAAGAATTATCCGACTCATGATCCGGAGTTGGCTGCGATTATCTTCGCTTTAAAGCAATGAAGACATTACGTGTATGGTGAGAAGCTGAACATGTATACAGACCACAAAAGCTTGAAGTATATCTATCAGCAGAAGGACCTGAATCTGGGGCAACGGAGATGGCTGGAAGTACTTAAGGACATTTGTCCAGAGATTAATTACCATCCTGGAAAGGCTAATGTTGTTGCTGATGCACTTAGCCGAAGAGCAGTCTGGCTAGTTTGATTACAACTCAGAAGCATCTTATAGAAGAGTTGGATCGGGTTGGTATTGAAGTTGTTCTGCAAGGCTTAAGATCATTTTTAGCTCAGTTGAGGCTCCAACCAACGATGAATGAAAGAATTATTGCAAGTCAGAAGGAAGATGCAGAGATTCAGAAGATGAAGGAAAAGATTGGTGCTGGTAGGTTATCAGAGTTTCAGATCAGGGATGAAGTGTTGTGGTTTGGAGAGAGGCTATGTATTCTGTAACGCCCCGAATTTCAAATAAGGACAAACTCGGGATTTCACAAGATCTTTACTTCACTTCGTACAATTTTACAAGGAATTTAAAACTTTTCATTCATAATACATCAGAGTTCAATTACAACTTGGTTTTACACAGCGGAATAATGAAATTTACAATAAAACATTTACAACATCTTTAAAATAAAACAAACAGCATCAGCATATCCATTTCATAGCTCCATGAATGGTCATTTACCTGCATGTCAATCTGTGGGCACGTCAGTTATTTACAACTGACGAAATGTTATACACGGCTATCCTCTCTATGCCGGGAATAGTATAACGATCTCATACTTTAACAAATCACAAAAAAAGATTGAATGAACATATAAAGTGTCAAAAGTGATTATTCTAAATATAAGTGTATGTCATGCCTTAATGCCTAATGCACACAATTCTACACTAGGATGACACTAATGCACACTTGTTCGGATTCTATGCATCCCATACTACATAGGTCCGAGGGCAAGCGCCTACGTACTCCACATTGAAGGGCTCGATTCCTCGCCATGAAAACTACCCGGTAGCAAAACAAAGTTCAGACTATTCCACGAATGTGAATCCCAGCCATGGAGTCCACCAACAGCTGTTATAACAGATTCCACATCGTACGAACCGTCCCGTATGTGACCCTCTAGCCCAGTATATATATATATATACATTGGAGACGGTAAACACAAAAATCCATCCGTCCGACTACTCAAGATCCCGGAGTCCACCGCTGACCCGTCCTCATAGTCCCGGACTAAAATATAATAATCCGTCTCCCACAGGGCAACCTCAGTCCACCAACTGGGTCTATAGTCTTGGAGTCCACCAACAACTATATAGAGCACCCCACTTACGTTTCCCTAAGTTTACTACATCTTCACTTATGTGCCTAAATTTTCCTAAGTTCAAGACATGAATAATCTCCACATGTAGAATTAGTTGTTACCTCCTACCGGACTTAGTCAACAAATACGAGATGGCTCCATAACCACATCTCAAAATCACAACTCAACATTCTTTTATTTCAATAATGCCGGTACCGAGGTCTTTCTAACCCAAAGTCATAAGCTTTCATGTACAAGAAACATGGGTACATATACCCCTTAATAATCATGTCTTAAACCTAAATAATTCCATCTTTCAATTCATTCACAATTGATCACAATCTTGTCTTAACACTTATCCACAAAGTAATCATTTCATAGTCTTGCCACTATTCATGATCTAGTTATTCATAATAAATAATAATTCATTCATAATTTCAAATTCATACGATGTCTCATTTTAACACGATTTAATGTCTCATCTTTAGTACTAAACATGATTTACTCATTCACAACAAAATCTTTCATGATCTCAAAAGTCACATAACTCAACCATATTGCATTTCTAGAAATAAAGAGATTTCAATTCACCCTAAATCATTATTTTGTAAATTAAAAGTCATGCTCTTTACTAATACTTTTGTAGTCATTTATTTTTCTTCCTATCTCAAATCCTCGTTAAAACAAGAACAATCTTTAAAAAAATAATTTCTTCATTCATGTTTTATGAATACTAAAATTTTCCCAAAATGAAACACTTTTGAAAGTTTTTTACCCAACTGACTCACTCTCGAAATTATTTACCAAATTGACCTACTCACTATCAAAATTACAGATAGATCTAGTTCCCACGGAAGTTTTTACCAAACTGACCCACTTTCGAAACTATTTACCAAATTGACCTACTCGCTATCAGATTGCAGGTTTAGTTTCAACGGACCCAAAAAATTAAATAAAAAGAAAAAGGTGGTGGGGTTTGATCCCGTGATTGAACAGCCAAGTCCCAAGTATTAATCCGCTAACCAATAACCCACTGTGACTAGGTTGTCACAGAGAAGGATTTAACCTTTGAAATATCAATCTCGGCCTGTAGTTTAATTTTAACCAAAACAAAAAGAAAAAGGGGAACGTATGGTTCGAACTCGGGACCTCTGATTCCATACGAGCTACAGTGACGTTCTTAAGGACCCCTAACTAGCCAGTTAGTCCATTGTGACTACTTGGCATGAGAAACAAAACTAATCTTTTGTCCAAACTTTCTATTATTCTATTATCATCAAAACTCGATTTTCCTCTTGATCTAATCTTTCATGTAATTATAATTGGTTCATCTATATTGAGTTTACTTTCTCACAGTAACCCATAATTTTATAATGCATAAAAATAAAACTAACTTTCAAATTTTTATATGAATTTGCATTTATTCAATTCAATCAAAGTTGCACACTACATCTTTTGCAATCAAAGAGTTTAATAGCATCAAATTTACATTACAAAAATATAGTTGCTTATCAAAAAGGAAAACTCAACAATTAATCACATGATCAAAAATCTCTACATTCATGTATACTAGTGCATGGCAAAAATAAATTCTTTTCTCATTTATCAACTAACAAGTTGTAATTTAATCTACCATAACATGATTCACCACTATTCACCACATCCAATAGCATAGATTATTCTACTCTTTTTTTTTTTCAAAATCAAATCTTACACTACACATTTATTTTTTTATTAGCATGCACATTATCTATAATTTAGAAAGTAGGAGACACCCACCTCAATGAAGCTTGAACAGAAAATGAACACCTCTTCTAGCTCCAAAGTGACCTCCTAGATCTTTCCCTTTTAGCAAGAGCCTCCAAGCACCAAAAAAAACTCTCTTCTATCTTTCTTTTCTTTTTCTTGATTTGTTTTCTTTTTGTGTGTGAAATGAGAAGAAGAGATGTGCTATTTATAGGATATTGGGAAGGTGTATTTTGCAAAATTTCACCTCTAATAAATCACCTAATTAACTCTTACAACTCTTCATTTGCTTAACTCCTAAAAACTCCTAACTTTTCATCTCCCCACTTCTCTAATTCTATAACTCTCAAACTCTCTCTCTTCCCACTCCTTCAAAACTCTAACTCCTACTAATTAAATCCCTCTCTTCTACATGCCAAAACCGGCCCCAATTCTCCAAGTGTGCAGAAGCATTCAAAGTGGGCCTCCAAATACAAACCCACTTTAATTCATTATACCTTATCACTATTTATTTTATCACATACTATATACCCATCAGCCCATTAGCCAAATCAATAAGAAAAGTATCAATTTATTCACAAATTATAACATGCAGCCCATCTCATTCTTACCAAACAGCCCACTTGCTGTTCTTTTGACCCCATTACAAAACCCATTATACATTTATTCACTATTTGCTCAAATCAACCATCTCCTATATATATACCCTATCTATGCATACTATGTACCAAAATCAAGAATATATTGTGCATAAATAAAATAAAAACAAACGTTCCAAAAATTTATCTTGGAAACGGATACGATCAAACGCGCGCACCGAAACACGTGCATCGCACGTAAAATATCAAAATGCGAAAAATCGATTTTATTGATGAAAAATTATTAAATATAATCGAAAATAATATTGGCAAAATTATATTTACTAATTTACATGTATTTCATGATGAAATCACAACACGTAGAAAGCACGTGCATTATACGTGCAGAAAAAATCGAAAATGTATTTTAATCAAAAAACAAGGGAAAAATAAATTTTCGTTTTATAAAATAGATTTAAATACATAAAAATAAATAATTTAAACCTATAGAAAATATTATACGTAGTGGTGGAAACACGTGCATCAAAACACATAAAAAGCACGTAAATCCCAGGGATTGAAATATTATATTTTAGTTGACTGAAATCAATACGGAATATGTATAAATAGTACGAATCCAAAATATGTAGTGAAATTCATTACAAAATATACGTGCGTAACACCCAGGGGCAAAATTATCATTTCCAATTTTGCGGGGTGTTACATATTCCGGATCAAGCAGAATTGCGGGAGAGTATTCTTCAGGAAGCACATGCTACTCTTTTGTCTGTACATCCTGGGAGTACCAAGATGTATAAAGACATTATGCAACATTTCTGGTGGTCAGGTTTGAAGCGGGATGTGGCCGAGTTTGTAGCGAAATGTGAGATTTGTCAGTAGGTCAAAGCCGAGAATCAGAAGTTCGGAGGCATATTGCAACCGTTACCTATTCCAGAATGGAAGTGGGATAACATCAACATGGATTTCATCACGGGTTTGTCCAAGAGTTCAAAGGGCAATGATGCGATTTAGGTCATAGTCGATTGACTAACCAAGTCCGTTCACTTCTTGGCGATGAAACTCACTTCGTCTATAAATAAATTGGCCGAGCTGTATGTTGGAGAGATCGTCAGGCTTTATGGTGTTCCGTTAACCATTGTGTCTGATCGAGATGTGCGGTTTACTTCGCATTTCTAGAGGAGTCTTCAGACAGCTCTGGGTACTAAGATGAATTTCAGCACTGCTTTTCATCCTCAGACCGATGGGCAGACCGAGAGAGTCAACCATATTCTTGAGGATATGCTTCGGTGTTGTGTTCTAGATTTTGGAGGCAGTTGGGAAAGGCATCTAGCTTTGGTAGAGTTTGCCTACAACAACAGTTTTCAGACTAGTATTAGGATGACGCCGTACGAAGCTATGTATGGCAGGAAGTGCAGAATACCTGTTTGTTGGTTTGAAGTTGGGGAACGGCAGATGTTTGGGCCTGAGATCGTGCAGCAGACCTCTGAAAAGATTGATCTGATCAGGAAGAGGTTGGTGGATGCTCAGAGTAGGCAGAAGAGCTATGCAGACAACCGGAGGAGGGACCTTGAGTTTGAGGTTGGTGACTTTGTCTTTCTGAAGGTTTCACCTAGCAAGGGTGTGATTCGCTTCAGCAGAGGTGGAAAGTTATCCCCTAGGTTCATAGGCCCGTACAAGACATTGATGCAGATTGGGAAAACTGCTTACCGGTTGGAGTTGCCGGAAGAATTGTCTCAAGTGCACAATGTCTTTCATGTGTCTATGCTGAGAGGTACATTCCATATCCGAGTCACCATTTGCCCGAAGTGCCGGAGGGTTTGCAGTTGGATCTGAGTTACATTGAGCTTCCGGTTGAGATTATCAATCGTCGGGAGAAAGTCTTGAGGAACAAGACGATACCAATGGTCAAAGTAGTCTGGAGAAACCAGTTGGTTGAAGAGGCTACTTGGGAATCCGAGGAGAAAGATCATCCTGAGCTCTTTGTTTGATTTGTATCTCCTTTTCTTTTCTTTTCTTTTCTTCTTGTTGTATTTTTGTTTTCTCACTCTTTAAGTGTAGTTCCAGGGACGGAACTATTCTAAGGATGGAGTGTTGTAACACCCTAAATTTTTATTTATGAAGAGTTTGTGATTTTACGTATTTTGCACGTATAATTTCATATGCAGTTTTCTAGAAAATTATTTCTTTATAGCATGAACAAGTAATTATTCTCTTTATTTATAAAAAGCCTATTTTTAAAAGCCTAATTAAATCCTAGGCCTAATTATCGCTTTCTAGCCCACTATAATTAATTAATTAATTAATTTACTAGAGCCTATGGTTAATTAGCCCATTAGTGAGCCCATTTAATTTAATTTCCCTTTTTATTAGCCTAACTTGTAATGTAGACTAATCTAGTAGACAAATAAATTAATTGCATGAACAAACTTTTTGTGGGGGGTACTAGTTTGCATGTGCATTGCACTAGCGCGTGCAAAGTGCACCTAAGTGTAGGCCGGATTTCACCAAAGAGAGAGGGAGAGATGGGTGAAGTGGGGTGGTGGTTGCTCCATCATGGGTAGTTACTACAACTCCCTAATTAATCTTGGCCTTTGATCCTTAACTAGTTGGACTAATTCTAGCCTTCCATTTGCACTCCGAATTAGTATAAATACCCCCCCTCACTCATTCATATTTGCACTTGAAAAAGAATTGAAAAGAATTGAAAGAAAGAAAGAAAGACAAAATTGTGAGTAGAAGATTAGGAGTGTTGTGAGTTAAAGATTGAGTGCTAGTTTGTGTGTGTTCCTCTTCCAAGTTGGCCGGCCTACCATTGGAGCAAGAAGGAAGGAGTTCAAATACCATCAAGCTAGGAGGAGAAGCAAAATTGGTGGCTCAAACTAGGAGAAGGCTTCCCTAGTTCATTCTAGGAGATCTTTAGAAGTTCTTGTTTGTTTTCTCTCCATTAGAAGTGGGTGATTTTGTCGAACTTCTAACTAGATATCATGCTTGGAAATTGATTGGTAAAATTATTAAGAAAACTCTAATTAATTTAGTCATGTGTTGTGAAAATGAGGCAAATTGCAAATAGTATGAATGCTTGTTAAAGAGAATGTTAATTGATGCAAGTTATGATTGTTATCTTAGAAAATACCATGCTACCATGATTTATATGTTGGTATGTGCTAAATTAAGAAATTGTGCTTGTATGTTTAGTTAATTGAAATGAGAACCATGAAAAAATGTCATTTTGCTAGTTTACTTGTTAATGGCATGAAAAAGGAAAATTATTGTTGAAATGATTGTATAATAGTAATAAAAATAATAAAAGAGATCTAGGAAAATTTTTAAGTGCAAAATGGTAGAGAAACTATGCTTGTTTTCTAAAATTTGAAATTGTAGAGCAAAAGGTAAGTAGAGAGTAAAATTATGAATTTTGTGTCAAAAATCAAGTTTTATTTTACTGAAATACTGTAATTATATAGAAACTAAAATCTGGAGTTTTTGAATTAAATTGGAGAAGAAAATAATTTAAGAATAGTTGTTTTTATAAAAATTCGAAGTGAACAGAGACCTGAATCATAACCCCTAAAACCCAAACCATATCAGGTTAGTCACTTGGACTTATTGGTCATTGGGTGCATTTGGGTGCGCTTTATTGTAGCCGTGGGTTGGTCTTGGGTCTCAGGTTCGAAACTAGGCATTAGCCCTTTTGTTTTATTTTTTCTTTTTAAATATCCGTAACCCGAGAGTTGGTTCATAGGGATTTAAACCGCTCTTCATATCGCTTTGGTGATCTGGCCTTTCTGGCTAGCAGCGGCGCCACATTATGCTGCACTGTAGCTGGTGGTGGCCTTTGGGTTGCGGGTTCGATTCCTGAGTTTGGCACTTAAAACATTTTTTGACTTTTAATTCGATTTTTGGACTTTTAAAAATCCGAAAAATATATTATAATTATGTTTAAAATGTATGGAATTCATGAAAAATATTTATACACTATTTTGACTTAAATTAAAGAGATTGAGAAGTAAAAATTGAATATAATGCTATAAAATTGACTTTTGCATAAGTAAAAATGTGATTTATTCGGTTATTCCATGAGAAAAATTCTACCTAGTTTATAAGAAGGGATCTTATATGAGAAAAATTAAAGAGTGTTTATTTATGAAATGTTACTCAATAAGTTGTGCAAGTCATGCATTTGAAAGTTAAATGGAAAAAAATGATTGTGATTTTGAAGGAAAGAAATAATAGTACGAGAATTAAATGGATGTATTGAGATTAATCTCGAATGTGAAAGATAAAAATCGAAGTTGAACTTTATGTATGAAATTGATTCATAGAAAAGAAATGGAAATTATTTTGAGTTATGAAAAAGACTTGATGAGTATGAAAATCAATTTTGTGATTGTGAAGTGAAATTAAGAACTGGAGTGTAGCTAAGCCTCACACCGGCATTGAAAGAATTTTTGAAATGAAAAAACCAGGATTTGGGTCGTGTTATATAAATGGTTAAGACCGGTATGGTGGGAGTGCTAACTCTAGGGGATTGATTTTATTCATGATTCAAGTAATTAAGGAATAGACACATAGTGGAGATGTGACGAAAGTAAGAGAAAAATACGAGTATGAGGGCCATCGAATTGGTGGTGTGAGAGTGATTCACATACTGCCTGCTTGATGCATCATATCATGGCGTGAACACTACTTTGGAATTATCGTCCCGGTGGCAACGCTTGTAGGGTGTTTGGTGACTACGGGTGGTGTCATCGTTCCATGACAGAGGCTGAATTATCCATAGATTGCCTGCATGATGCATTATGTCAGTGTGTGGGATTTTCCTCCAGACTGTCTAGACATGGGCTCGTAATTCATAGAACATCTAGGATACTTACCGTAGTTACCGTAGTAGTTTAAGTCACGGCAAGGGACTGAATCCTACAAGATGAAGAACGATTAAGAGCTTACCCTCAGACCTATGTAGTATGGAATACATAGAATCCGAATAAGTGCGCATTAGTGTCATGTAATATAAACAACTGCATTAAGGACTAAGTGCACAGCACAACACGACATCTATAGGATAGTCCCCATAGTTTTGTTTGTGATAAGTGTGTACTTTCTAAGTAAGAGAAAATTAATGTATTATATCTTTGCGTTAGTTGAATGAACTGACGAGCCCACAGTTTCTATGTAGGACGAAGTGAATGAAAAAGACTAAGGAGGAATCGATGCTTAAAGAACTGTTCAAGTGTTGTTTTATTCCATTAATGTAATTGATGTAAATTTGCTTCCGCTGTTTAAATGTAACTTGATGTAATAAAGTTTTAAATTCCTTGTAAAATTGTACGAAGAGAAGTGTAAAGATCTTGTGGAACTTTGAATTCAGTCTGTTTTGGAATCCAGGGTGTTACATTTACGGCCTCTGCCTTCTCCACCCCCTTCGTGGGCCCCACTCTATGTGGTGGCAGTGGCAGCGGCGGCCGCGGCGGAGGTGCATCATCATCCTCGGCGACAGCGGGTAATTCCCTATTGATTAGAGATCAAGGGTTTCAATGCTTTTATTTTTGTTGTTGTTTCCAAATTTTCAACCTGAATGCAGTCATTTTGTTATTAAGTTTCTATATTTTGGGTTTTAATTTGAGATTGATCTTCGTTGGATTCTACATTTGGCTTTGGGTTTAATTGCGTTCCTCTATAATTGGTTAAGGCAGGATAGGTGTGGTGTAATCCCTGATTTGGAATTATGTATTATCGTTGATTGCATTGGCAAAATGGGTCAGATTGAGAGAGCTTATGAGTTCATCAAACACATGCCTACAGAACTTGATGACTGTATATGGAGTTCTCTCCTTAATAATGGTAGGATTCATGGGAATTTTGAAATGGCTGATATTTCAGCCAAAAAATTGATAGACATGGAGCCTATGCATTCTGGGTATTGGGTTTTATTGTCGGACGTGTATGCCAAAGTGGCGAGGTGGGATGATAAGAGGAGCGTTTGGTAAGCAATGAAGGATGGTGGAGTGAAGAAGAGCCCTGCCATCTACTTTCCTATATATAATCAGACTAAATAGTTAAAATAGATAATCTGGGGTTGCTATGATCCTTTAATTACATATTATGCTCGAGCATAAATGTTGTGTATGTCATCTTAAAAATTAGGGATGGAGAATGCAGGTTGATATGTGAAGTTCTTGGTAGTTTATTGAAATGAGTTGTGAGGAATAAATTTGATTGCACATGCTAAAAGTTAAATCTCCTCATCTCTCATTTATTTTGCATCTTCGCTTTTATTGTAAATTGTTCTTTTCTAATTGTGAGCGTTTATTTTGACTACTGTAGCATGTCTTTAATTTTCCAACTCAAATTTATTTTACGTACCCTTTTCATTGCCATTCCATGGCACCTAATTGATGAATAATGTCTTAAGGCTAATGCCTAATGATAATCATGCCTGTAGAAATTAAATCTCTGGACTAAGAGTTGATGATTGTATTAGATGTTTTAACAATCCATGAATATTTTGATCTATTTGTTGCCATATTCATGTGTGCTAGCTTATTGTCGTGTTGTGTACTCAGAATCACTATTAGCATATGTAGCTATCATTCTCTGAACATTACAAAAATGAATTATGATTGTTACTATTAAGCACTTGACATTTTCAGTACTGTAGTAGGCTTTTTTACTGCGTTCACTAGTCCCCTCATCCTGCATATTGTAGCTGACCTTGCATTAATGTGACGGCACTCAGAAATTTGAGGTACGGGCCATTTCACTCTTAAATCCAGTTTATACTTCTTAGAACATTTTTTTCTATTACTGCAGTTTGCCGAAGTGAGGGTTCTTATTCTACTTATTTATCTACTATGCACATTGCGCAATAGCCTGAATTTGAGTAGTAATAAATGTTTTCTTAGGGCCCAATCTTTGTTGAAACCCATTTTGATTCATGCGCTGGTTAATGTTGGATTCGGCTTAAACATTGCTAGGGGAATACTATAACTATTGCTTGAACCTAGGTTTGCCTAGGTAAAGGATTTGTATAGTTTCTATACGTCTCTCAGAAATACTAAGCATGATTCTTCGATCCAATCTTGAAAAGGAAGTTTCGGTGGATTAAGCCGAGTACATGCAACATAATCACAGGATGCGCAGGTCTTTGTTTGTTTGGTTGGGAAATGAATTTTAATTTATTTATTCCATTATTTGAACAAGATAATCTGGGTTGGCAAACTTACTTAGATTGTTGAATAAACACTCCAGCATTAGGAAGTTTAATTATCCATTTCTTGATACTTAACAGACGTGTCCACACTGTTACCAGTCGTTTTGCATTGTAATATTTGAGATTACAGTTCACCGGAAACACAATCAGAGATTACTTATAGTTAGGTTTCCAGGAAACACAATTAGATATTTTTCCTTTATGGTTATTTAATGGGAAGTCATGTTTAAGGGTTTTGCAGGAGGAACTCTCTAATATCACAAAGAGTGAGAATAAATTAATCATGCCGGAGAAATAGACTCAATAATCCACTCTCAATAAACTCAAATGTGGACATAGACTCAGCTCCATTAAGTTCCATTAAAACTTGATTTAATATCTGTGATAAGTACTCTTCCCTTTCGGCAAGGTTAGTTGTAGAGGTACTCACACTACTATCCAGTATTGTGCATATTTCCTTGAGATTTCGTACATTCTCAGATAAAACCATACTGGAGATAAAAGCTTCAGTGAAGAAATTATACATTATGCTCTGAGCCAGCGTAGGAATAGTATTCTTTTGAAGAAATTATAAATTATACATTGATCTTTTATGTTGTTTATATTTTCCTTTCATTGGTCAATTAGTTAATGTTTTCTACCATACAGATGGTATAGAAAACATAAAGGCCAATATTTGTTATGTTATTTATTTGAGTTTACTTTACTTAGATGAGGGTTGAGCATGTGCATAAATGAAAGGCCTGTCTCATATTTAACATGAACACAATATAATTAACAATCTGACTAATTGAAATGTATCTACCTATAGTTTATATGTCAAAATTTTCCTAACAATTATATGTATAGAGTTTTCTTAATAATTTTCTCTATCAGCAATTGGATGTCACTTCACAATAATTTTGACCGGAGAGAGTGAGGAATAGAGAAACTCTAAAGCTGTAAAGCATTGACTGACTTCTACTCCAAGAATTTGATACTTTAATTTTCAGTCATTGTCAAATTTAATTACCACAATTATCTTCTTTAGTTTTAATGTGAATAATATAATTTATTTTTCACTACAATATTGCAGGTGTTAGCTCCACTTCCAATAGGGTTTGCAATGTTCATGGACAGGCATCAATCCTGCTAGGAGCTTTGGAGTTGTTGTCATCTACAACACTGACAAGTCATGGGATGATCAGGTAATTTTAGCTCTTTACCTATTTCGGTCATAGTACAACTATATAATTGGATATCTGGCACGTGCACTGAATTTTCTATTTACAAAGAATAGAAGCAGTGATGGATGATAAAACTAATTTTAGAGTTATAGTAGCTAAGAATTTTCTTATGTGAGTTTCCCTTAAGTATGTAAATTCCTTAAGAAGTTAGATCAAATATCAAGCTTTTCCATTTGAATGAAAGACTATGTGGTAATATGGTCTTCAACCCTTCCATTACCCCTTTAACTCTTTACTTCTAAGCTACAACTCAATGGACAAAATATCGAACTGTAGACATCCAAATTTTAAGTTTAGTCTATCTCTCAAACAATTTTAAGTTTAGTCTTTAGATAAAGTTTAATCTTGGATGATAAAGTTGTGATCATTTCCATATTTATAGGTGTTCCCGCCATTAATTTCGGTGAGGGAGGATTCATGATTTCGCGAACTCACAGACTCACAGGATTTTGAGGTATGTTGTTTCTTGATTTGAAATTGATTAGTTGAATATTAATGAGTTAAATTTGGAGATCAAGTTAGTAGGTTGTTCAACAGTGCACTGTGTTGTGCAATATTTTCGTAATACTTTGTAGAAGTTGATTCATTCTTTCTTTGTCTGTGATGAGTTAGATTGTCATCAGAGAGGTGCACTGTGATGAGTAAGATCTTAAATAATTGTAGAATATGTGATGAGTTAGATTTATTACATAGAAGTTGAATACAGAAGTTGATTTGTTCTTTGATGAATTGATTAGTTGATTAGTTCTTTGATGAGTTGAATACATACATGTTGAATACGGAAGTTGATGAGTTGAATACATAGAAGTTGAATACAAAAGTTGATTAGTAGAATACAGAAGTTGAATATAGAAGATGAGTTAGATGTTCAACAATGCACTGTGATGAGTTAGATTTGAAATAGTTGTGTTGTAGAATAGCATCCTTTCATTTTGCACTTGGATACTTCATATTTGCACTTACAATTATATGTAGGATAGTCTCCGGCTTGAGTATTGTTTTTGAGAAAGGTGTAATTAAGGGAAGACACGGTCTTTCTTATATTCACTATAACTAAAGAAGTTAACTACAGTATCCAGATTTTAGCTACTTGAATGTAATAGCCTGATTTAGCCATAGCTTAGTATTGCAATTGCGAAACAAGACCTAATATTTTATTTTATTTTATTGCAATTGCAATTGCGAAGTAGTGCTTCTTAAACTGTCCTTATATTACTTGCAGCCGGGCCTAAGGGACTTTCCGCTCCAATGTTTTATTAAGTGGAATCGAACTACTCAGACATACAACCTTTACCTCGGTCTTACGTCAAGTATGCTTGCTTCCTGTCTATGATTGATAAACATCAATGTGTGGAGATAGAGGAAGTCGAATGCGAAACTATAGTAGGGAACTTGGTAGTGCTCTGGATGATGATGCTCAATTATTTTGTGTGCACTAATAACTTTATTTTGTTCGTTCCCTATTGGGTAATGAATTTGCTAATTATATAATGGGACTGTTGTGACTTCATTGCTAATAATTCTTCTTCATTTTGGAAACAAATTTTTTATGTAGTTTTGCAATTTTTAAATGCTTGACTATTTTTTTTCTTATGTACAATTTTTGCATACTTTGTGTCTTTTTTACCATGTTTAATCTCAAGTTCCCTGAATTACTTGCAATTGTATTGTGATTTTGTATACGTAATAAACTTCTCTAGAATCATAATCCTGGGACTAATTATAGATGACAATTTCGTACAACTTAACTAAAATAACTAGAGATACGAATTCGAATTGGGTTTTACAAATTCAACATGATTCCTTTACTACGCAACCCATGAGAATAATATCTCGAATTCTCGATGTAGAGCTCACACCATGAATCCAAATAAGGAAACACGACCATGAAAGCAATTTTCTAACGAAACCTTTTATGGTTAGTTCAACATCAAGATGGAATTAAATATACACCATTTTTTTTTGTTGCATTAAAACTGGATACTACTATAAGGAAAATATCTAGATAATGAAAGAGATAAACTGAAATCTGAGAAACTCTTCAATCATACTTCTTTTTCACTTATCAATCTTATTATTGAGTAATCATAGGAATGTGGTCAGCATATTAAGATCAAAGCCATGAAATTTTTTACTGTATTGTTTGATAAACTGAATTGTTTGAGAAATTAAAGATGAGAAGTTGAATTGTTTGAGACTGAAATTAAAGATGAGAAACTGAATTTAAACTTGATTGATTAAAGCTGAATTGTTTGATTGAAATTCTGGTATCAATCAAGAACACTAGATGAGAAGCTGAATTGTTTGAGAAATTAAAGATTAGGGTTTTACTGTTGCTAATTTTAGGTAATTTATGCATTGTTATTGTTAGATTTGAACACTTTTTTGTATTAAATGTGCAACTAGTGTTGTTTATTATATTAGGAGTAAATTTATGATCTTGATTAGTTATAACTAGATTAGTTAGTTACATGTAGGAGGTAAAGATATTGCGAGGATTGCGACATTGTCATGGAGGGAATTGCTTCAAGGTTTCAAAACTTCATCTGTTTATAGGGTTACATTATGAATCAGTGGAAGTGCATCTACCTTACTCTTAGACTTCGCTTATAGTCTGGATATTTTAGTTATTGTACCTGAAATTCGGGTTGCTCACTTAGCCTTAAAAATTTTCCTCGAAGGAAATTGAGAGTTCCTTTAGAAACTGTGTGTGGGATTGAGTTTTGAATAGTTGCTGGAACACTTAATTTTTATGAGCATCTAACATTCTAATTACATTTGTTTAGAGAGTCAATTTATAGACTTGATTATGCTACTCACCACTATTAGTAACAACAGTTTTATTTCTTTACAAGATTTGATACAATATTCGAAGTTCTTTTTGAATTAAATATTTAGTGGATTTTGATGTATAACATAAAGGCATACATGCTTGAAATCTAAACTTGAGCTATTAGGATGTGCAGTTTAGCATAGTCTATCATTATTTATAAATTTCAGTACCTTTATATGCACATCACTGTATGTTAATTGTCACATTTTTTGAATGTGTATATATGGAACTGGTCACATAACATTTTCATTTACATTTACATTTACATGTTCTACATATGCTTTTAGGTAATATAAAACACCTACTTTGATTATCTTGCTAACTACATTCTTGGTTCTAAGTATTTGTTCATAATTTGAGTTACGGATGTTTCGCCACTGACCTGGTGTTGTCACTCTTGCAAGCTATTACTGTTTTTCCCATTTATATATTAATGAATTTATGAATCTCCTGCACAACATCTGTTTATGCTCCCAGCTTAAACTTAGCCAACCAAATCTGACTAGCTAGGACATGTTGACTCTGTTACATTGGCTATGGTTGTAGCATCTGCTATGTAAAACTGTTTTGGAGAATAGAAATGTTGTAGGATCTGCTATGTGGGAGAAGAACTGATTATAATTAGGGACTGCATTGTTAATTTATAGGGTTTTATGTAAAAGTTTTGAGTCATAGATGCAATATATTTGAATACCAAGGACTCAGATAATTTTACTGGATAAGTAAATGGGTTGAATTAGGGTCATGGTTGTCGACCAAGAACCCAAATGTTAAGTTAAAATCATAGAATGGGTCAGGGTTTACTTTACTCAAACCCAACCCAGTTCTAATTAGACCCAATTTACGGGAAACATCCCAAAACATTGGTTGCACATATAAATAAGCAAATATGAAAATGCAATTAGAAACAAAGAACATTGGTTGTACATGAAAAGAATGAATTTCATACTCTGATGGGTTTGCTTGACGCATTAGCCACCATAACACTTTTAGTCAATAAAATCCTGAGATCAGTTTCAACAATCAAAACATGTCTACCAAAAATTAATTATGGATGTGAACTTTCCTAAAGGTAGAAACCCTACCTAGGTCTGTAAGTGTTATGTCCAGTAGCTGTCTTTCTGCATGATCATTCAAGTGCAAGAAGAAAATTAACAAATCAACACTTCATACAATCAAGTGGACTCACTTCAAGTGTAATAAAGAACAAGTATATAATCAAGAAGGTTGCATTATTCATACACTTGAGATTTATTGATGCCCTGTAAATTCTCCTTCCTGTTAATACAAGAGACAAGCGAGGATATACGTAACACCCCGCAAAATTAGAAATGACAATTTTGCCTCCGGGTGTTACGCACGTGTATTTTGTACCGTTACTGGTAATATTTGTAACGTGTCTTCACTACGTATTTTGGATTCCGACTATTTATGCATTTCCCGTATTGATTTTATCCTATTCGAGTCAACTCAATGTAAAATTTCAATCTCTGTATTTTTGTGTGCTTTTTACGTATTATCGATGCACGTATTGATTACGTATTTTTCCACCGCTACGTGTGATATTTTCGATGTATTTAAATTATTTATTTTATGTATTTAAATTCATTTTTTAAAATGAAAATTTATTTCTCCCTATTTTGATTAAAATAGTTTTTTACGTGTAATGCACGTGTTTTCCATGTACGTGACGATTACGTCGTGGAATATATAAAAATTAATAAATATATTTTTCTTATATTTTATTTTTATTATCTTTATCATTTTTTCGTTGATAAAACCAAATTTTATATTTTAATATTTTTACGTGCGAAGTACGTATTTTTCAATGCGCGTATTTAAGCGTATCCGTTTTCAAAATAAATTTTGGAGTGTGTGTATGTTTATTTTATTTTTGCATGAAAATCTATAACCTTTTATTAAAGTAATTTTTACTTAAGCATTTGCAATATATTGTATACAAATATTTTAATTTAAATATATATGTGTAAGAGTGAAGTGTGTGCTAGTACAAGCACGTGCACGTGTATATGCATGAAAATGAATATACACGTGCTTTTTGGTAGGAGGGAAAATTAGCTTTTGAATTTTTGTGAGTGGGGTTAATAGGTGTTGTGGGGGAGTAGTTATTATAACCACTCTATTAAGATCCTATACATACCCCCTACTCCTTCATTCTCCTCATCCTCTCTTCTCCTTCTCTGACTTTGCCGAAACTAGCCAACCAAAAGCCAGACCACCATGTCCTTGCTTTGTCTCCATTCATTCACCAAATGTGTATGTATACATATACATATATATGCATATATATATACTTATATTCCCCAAAACCAATTCATTCACTCTTTCCCTTCCTCCTTTCTCCTCCATCTAATCCGAACCCCCTCCAAACCAGCAAAGTCCTCTGTTTGCTTTCTCACCTACCACATACAAGCACCCTTTAGTACACCATTTATATATGTATATATATAACTATATATATAGATATATGTAGGTATATATATAGTATATGCACATGAAGATGCAAGTGATGCTTTCGTCTTGCTGCCGAAATGGATCAAATGGAGCTCTTGTTGTTGCTTTGAGCGAAGATGGAGCTTGGGGAGTTCTCTTGGTGCGCGGAATTCAAAGATGCAAATTGAAGTTTCTAGGAGCTTCTAATTCTAGGAGTTTATTTGAGTACAATCATGCTTCCTTGGGTGAGTGATTCTAAAATCCTTTCTAATGTAGGAGTAGATTTGCATGCTAGATACTATGTAATTTAGTTGTTAAATGTTGATTGGTATGTTAATTTGCAGATTTCATGATCTTGATATAATTGTGCTATGATGTGTAGAAATATTATTGTGAGTCACATGCTCTTATTAATTAGAAAGAAAATATTCATTTATTGAAACGAAAAGAAAGTGTGCATGGTAGAATATTTCCTATTGTAGTCACAATAATGCAATATGTATGAAAATAGTTTTAAAATGCTATTATGATAGAAAAATATGGAAATAGCCTCGTATATAAATATTTTAAGAGTATAGAAATTTTATAGAGGAGTTTTTTATGAAAGACAACATTCTATTTGGAAAAATTGAATACATGTGTTTTATGCATTTTTTAAGAAAGATTTTATTATATTGCGAAAATGAGAAACTTATGAATTTGAGAATATGTACGATACTGTTTTTTTTCAAAGAAACATTTTCTGGAAAATTATTTATATTTTGTAGAAGCACAAATCGATTGAAGAATCGAATCTTGTAAAGGAAAACTAAATACAGTACGATATACACACACAAAAATGTGACTGTTGTTATATCTATATCCACTTTGGATTTACTGGTTAGTGGGTGCATTTTAGGTGTGTTACTGTAGCTCGGCAGAGCTATTGGTCTTGGGTTTAAGTCTCGCCAGAGACTTTATTTTTCTGAAATATGTTTTTTACTCAAAACCCGAAAGCCAAAACATTAGTATAATTTAACTTCCCTATAGAACAGTTAGCCACTGTGGGCATCCTAGTCTTTGGGTGCACAGTAGGATGGTTATTGTTCATGGCAGGGGTTGACTGGTTCGAATCCCGACTTGCACACTTGTTTTGATTTTTTTAGTATTTTTGAGTTTTAAGGTGAAATAAAATTGGGAAAAATCATATTTAATTTTCTAAAATTGTTTAGACTTTATGAAAACTATTTCTAAATTATTTGGATATATTTGGTGAGATTAAAAGGGGATTTTACATTAAAGAACTCGAGTTTATCGCTTAAAAGAATTAGAAGTGACTTTTACATGAAAATTGTGGCTCTTGTATAATTAAAGAGAGATGAATATTTGGATTGAAATTAGATTTTTCTCTTAATGGGAATTTATGAATTTTAATACTTGTTTGAGATTATTTGTTATTGCATACAATGTTCTAAGTGATTAAATTGACAAATGAGGTTGAATTGAATCGTTTTATGTTATGAGATTTTAAAGAAATGTTTTCTCTTGGAGAAAGAGATATGAATAAAGGAATTGAATTATTATTTTGAGATTTAATATAAAATATTGTTGATTTCTAGAAAGAGATAGTTGTTGAAATCTAGAGGCTAGGCAAGACCCTAGTGACCGGCAGTTTTTATTAATGATTTGAGAGCTAACCAGTGTGGGTTGAGCATCTCTTGAGAAGTAGCCACGTAGGCTGACTGTCTCTTTTGTTTTGGTTTAAGTCCGGTAGAGTAAGCTAGCTCTAGGTTGTGATGATTTTCTTTTAAAACAAACTGAAATTGTCAGAACTACACTATAGTGGAGATGTGATGAAAGTAAGAGAAAAACATAAGTATGAGGGTCATTGGATTGGCGGTGTGAGAGTGTTCACAGAATGTCCTTATGGTGCATCATGATTAGGGCGTGGATACTACTCCAGAGTACCGTCCCGGTGGCGATGCTTGTGGGGTGTTTGGGGACTACGGGTGGTGCCATGGTCCATGGCGGAGGTGAATTGACCACAGGATGCCTGCATGATGAGTCATGTGTCAGTGCGTGGGGTTCTCTCCAGGATGTCTATAGTGGATGTGATGAAAGTAAGAGAAAAATATAAGTATGAGGGCCATTGGATTGGCGGTGTGAAAGTGTTCACAGGATGTCCTCATGATGCATTATGATTAGGGCATGAATACTACTCCAGAGTACCGTCCCGGTGGCGATGCTTGTGGGGTATTTGGTAACTACGGGTGGTGCCATGGTCCATGACAGAGGTGAATTAGCCACAGGATGCTTGCATGACGAGTCATATGTCAGTGTGTGGGGTTCTCTCCAGGATGTCTGGACGTGGGCTCATAACTCATAGAATACCTAGGATACTTAACGTAGTTACTGTAGTAGTTTAAGTCATGGCAAAGGATCAAACCCTACAAGATGAAGAGCGATTAAGGGCTTGCCCTCGGACCTATGTAGTATAGGATGCATAGAATCCGAACAAGTGAGCATTAGTGTCATGTAAATATTAATATCTGCATTAAGGACTAAGTGCACAGCACCCACGACATCAGTAGGATAGTCCCTCTTTAGCTTGTTTTGTGATAAAGTGTATGTTTGCTAATGTATTTAAGAATCGTTATACTGTTCGGCATATCGAGGATGGCCGTGTATAATATTTTATCGGTTGTAAGCAACTGACGTGCCCACAGTTTTATATGCAGGACTTGGAGTTTACAAGAAGATATAAAGATAAATTTGATGCTGATGATTATTTAGATGCTAGAGTTGTTACAATTGTACATTTATTATTGTTGTATTTTATTTATTCCGCTGCGTATTGATATAAAAGACTCTGATGTAATCATTGTTATATAAAAGTTTTAAATTTCTTGTAAAATTGTACAAAATGAAGTGTAAAGATCCTGTGGAACTTCGAATTCAGGCTTATTTGGAATTCGGGGTGTTACAATATACTTTAGCAATCTAAAGAACACTTACATTATCCTCCCATATTATAGTGAGACTGAATGTCATGAACTCGCTTGATAAGTACCTTTAGGGATAAAATAACTAAATAATCTTTTTTTTAATGTTCGGTGCTTCTGATTATAAAGATAGCATATTATAATTATCAATAAATACTGGAATTTAAACTCCAACCTAGACAACTATATCTATTAAGAAAAAATAAATTCTCATAACAGATTCAAACAGAAATATCTCAGTAACAACCAAAAACAAGCCTAATACAAACTCCAAAAGTCTAGAGATCACAAAATTAAGAACACAAAGCCAAAATTCACGAAACAACAGAAACAGTTGAACAATGGCATTGACAGCACTAGCAATCCTTGGCCACAGGTCAGCACATTCTTTCCCAATGGGCCCAGTAATAGCAAATCCTACAACCATAGCCAATATAACTCATTAAATTTATGGATCTAAGACTTTTACTATAGCAGGTGCTATGTAAAACTGTTGACTCTGTTAGAATTGCTTATTGATCTTGATAATAGAAATGTTTGTTACAAATAGTATCAGTCTATCAGAGCAATAGAAATTTTTGAATTGTTTATTGATCTAGAGATCAACTATATACAACCAAATATATTTGTTTCGCGGTTCTAAAAAGATTATGTGGTTGCATAGAGATTCAAATTTTAAGGACAAGCCTAGCACAAGTATGTTTAGATTGTAGGGAGAGAATTTATCTTTTTGTGTATATATGATTGTGTCAACAGTTCATATCCAATAAGTAAATATAGGCTTGGGGACTTGCAATTTCTACTCAGTTGTGTCAAGAGTACATAGTTGTAAATGTTGCTCAGCATTGATGTTAATTTTCTATGTTGCATATATTTGGAGTTTGTTAAGTGTCAAAAAGTTGCATGCTTGCGTAGAACTGTTAGCAAGTCCTTAATCAACTGTCATTATGAAATATCTATGATTTTCATTGTGTGCAAGCCAAACAATACTGTATTAACTATACTCTTGGAAGCTGTTAACCTGAGATTGCTTTATATAAATTGTTTCCTTTTTGCATCATAATTAGAAAATCAAAGTCAAGACATTGTGTATGTGTGATTTGAATTAAAGAATTTGCGAGTTGAGTTCTTATTAGAATCTCATGTAGTTGCTTTCTTTCCAGGTAATGAGAAATAAGCATAAATCTATATACTCTTACTATTTGTTTCTTTAATTATCATTGGTTCTGATTGATTCTTGAAAAACTCTTACTGTTTGTGTAGGCTCACTGTTTCGTCCCATATTGAAGACTCGAAGCTTTGTATATTGAAGACTCAAAACTCTTACTGTTTGTGTACTCTTACTATTTGTAACAACCCTATAATCTTTTTTTTTGTAGTAGGGTTGTATATTTTGTTCCCTTAAGTTATGTAGAATAAGAGATTATGTAAATCTGTGTAATATTTAGGATTTTGGGAGATGATGTAAGTATTTGTATAGGATGATGATATAATATAGTTATGTTAAAACCCGTACCCGCAAAGTTGTGGAGTATTGGATTCTGTGTGTTGTTTTTCAAAGGTTTTAAAAATGTTTTTCTAAAAATTCATTACGTTTTCAAACGAATTCATGGTTTTTATTTTGTGTCTTGCATCATATGAAGATTTTTGCCCCCAGAGCCTTATATATATGATGCCTGTATGATGTTTCTTGGATTGGCCTGGGGAAGATTGATATTAACTGCCTGTGATGATATATTTTTAATTATTTGCAGAATTCCATAAGGAATTGTTGTAAAAGGGCTAATATTTTAGAGGAGACTCTGTCGAAATTTTTACTAAAATTCCTACAAATCCATTACGTTTTCAAACGAAATCTTAGTTTTTATTTTGTATATTGCATCATATCAAAATTTTTGCCCCAGAGCCTTATATATATGATGCCTGTGTGATGTTGCTTGGATTGGCCTGGGGAGGATTAATATTAACTGCCTGTGATGCTATATTTTTAATTGCTTGGAGAATTCCGTAGGGAATTGCTGTAAAAGGACTAATATTTTAGGGGAGATTCTGTCAAAATTTTTACTAAAATTCCTACAAATCTATTACGTTTCAAACAAAATATTGGTTTTTATTTTGTATGTTGCATCATATCAAGATTTTTCCTCCATAGCCTTTTATATATGATGCCTGTGTGATGTTGCTTGGATTGGCCGGGGGAGGATTGATATTAACTGTCTGTGATGTTATATTTTTAATTGTTAGCAGAATTTCGTAAGGAATTACTGTAAAAGGGATAATATTTTAAGGGAGATTCTGTCAAAATTTTTACGAAAATTTCTATTACAGTACTCTTTTTACAGGTCCTGTAGATTCACAGTACTCTTTTTCAATCCCGAGCTCCTGACAAATGATACTGAATTTTTACGAAAATTTCTATTACAGTACTCTTTTTACAGGTCCTGTAGATTCACAGTACTCTTTTTCAATCCTGAGCTCCTGACAAATGATTCTGCAAAGATATAAACAAATAAACATCTTAATTCAGAATACATCAATGTCTCAGCCAAATACATATCTATATAAATCATTCTTCACGAAGACGTGCATGTATTTAACTTTTTACAGGCCTTTTTATAGGTGCCGTAGGCACGTGTCCACGGGCAAACCTAGTGATATGGCTAAAAATGGGATTAAATCGAGACCGTTCAAATCGGACACGGATCTTAAAGCTCAAGGGTAAAATGGTAATTTCACCTACAAACGGGTCTGAAATGGGAACTGGGTCTTTTTCAAAGCCCAATAACCCATAAACGGATCTGTCCTACTGGGTATGGGTAGCAACCCGTTACAAACCAATCCAGATGGATAAAGAGTAATTTAAATTCATAGTTATCTCTATGAAACGATTTAAACTCTAGATCTTATCCAAAAACACCGAGAAGTAGAGATAAATCCTTATCTCGAAACGGATCCCTAAGGCGACTATAAATACCCCTCTCCCCCCACTGTTACCAGGTGATCAATACTTTTCCAATTAAAGCTCTTTTATAATCATTCAGATTATTGACAAGAGCATCGGAGGGTGCGTCGCCGGGATCCATCCCGATGTTTCGCACTTTTTGCAGGTCAACGGCAGTGGCAAGAGACCAAGTCAACACATTGGTAAAGGTCAACAGTTCAACAGGTTTGCTTTATTATTTTCTCCAAGAATCCACAAATTCATCTGTTTGCTCTCACACCAAAATCAGCAGCAACAGATTGGCGCCATCTGTGGGAACGAAAAAGCAACCCGACCTAACTTCATCAGCGAGACTAGTTTCAAGCCATGCATCCAAAACAGAAGGGGAAGGCAACGGTCTCCAGCCGAAGAACCACTTCTCTTCCTCCTCCCCTTCCTCCAGCTTAAGGTGCTCCTCCTCAACAGGCCCCTCCAGGGTCTCAAGGGGCTGCCCAGGGGGCTCTCGTTAGAGTCGTCCGAAGCAACATCCTCCTCATGACCATGTCGCGAGTCCCAAATCCTTCAGTTGAATCTATGGCTTCTCGAAGCCCTCCCGAGCGGGATCTTCATCAAGTGATTGCCGACCGCCAAAAGGGGGTCGACCTCTGAACTTGCCTGAATGGATGGCGAGCCCTTGCGGGAGTCCATCAACCTGAGCACCCAGGGGCCTCAGGAGTCCGGACCCCCCGCCGACCGAGGACCAGAAGATCCCCTCCTCCGAGGAGGCGAAGAGAGTCCCCTCAGCGTCATCGGCGGAGAACTCATTCTCTAGTAAGCCGAGCCACACATAGGGACCGCCAAGCTGGAGAGGCCCCAGTCACAAGGGCAGATCTTCAAGACTTCCAAGCGGTAGTCATACAGGCCCTTAATATCACCCCAAATAACAACCCGAGGCCATCTACTCATGAGCCAGCTAGGAGCCACCGCCTTCACACTCCCGGTCCTCGTCCATCTCCAAGTTACCATCGCCGCAACCTCAGTCCACCATCGTACGAAGATGAGTCCCGGGGCTCGACAAGATATGATCAAAGAGAAGACTCAGTCTACCACCGTCTCCACGAGATGGAGAGGCGCCTCGGTCGAATTGACAGGGAAGAAGAGCAACGGGCAATAAACCTCCGCCCGAGCAGACCTCCATTCTCCCGCACCATTATGGAGGCCCCTATCCCAGAGAACTTCAATCCGCCTCACTTCGAGGCGTATACCGGGGAGTCGGACCCTGCGGATCACATAGAGAGTTTCAAAACTCTCATGATGATCCACCATGCTTCAGACGCCATCTTCTGCAAGATCTTCCCTGTCACGTTGAAGGGGCCTGTGAGAGAATGGTACTCTCGACTCGCCCCGGCCTTCATCTTCTCATTCGATCAGTTCGAAGGGCTCTTCCTTACTCATTTCGTGAGTAGCCGCTGGGCCGAAAAAACAAGTGTATCTCTGGTGACCCTCAACCAAGAAAAGGGTGAACGCCTAAGGGATTACGTTCGATGCTTCACCGCTGAAGCCCGGTCCGTTCCCTCCCTCAACCATTCAGTAGCCTCTGCCGCATTCCAGCACAACGTCACTAATGCCAACCTCAGGGCGTCTCTTGCCAAGAAGCCTCCTCGGGACTTCTCAAAACTCCTACTTAGGGTGGAGAAGTACATACGGCGGAAGAGGCTCTCAACCCTCCTACTCTTGAAGAATCATATTTTGGGAACAAACGGAAGAATACGAGCGAAGGAGGGTCCCAAAAATTCCAGAAGGACGGCAATGACCAGCGCCACCCGACTCCTCGTTTTGAGAAGTTCACCCCCCTCATTGCTAATATATCAGAAGTTCTTATGAAGGTAGACAGGAAAGGGCTACTCCGTGCTCGCCCTAGAATGAATACCCCTGGCAAGAAGAGGAATAAGGATAAGTGGTACCGCTTTCACAGAGACCACGGCCACGACACGGATGATTGTCGGGCTCTCAAGGAGGAGATCGAAGAACTTATACAGCGGGGACACCTGAACAAGTTCGTCCAAAAAGATGGGACCGAGCTTCCCCCCTGAGGAGCATACAAATGAACAGAGAGGCCCGCCGAGCTTCAAGACTCAGAACCTAGGGCCGTCTTCCACCTCATCCAAGGAGGTCCAACGGAGGGAGAACCCAGCTCCCCCAAAGAGGGCTTCACCTTATCGTAGAAGTAGGATCTTGATTTTCAATAAGGCCGATGCTTGTAACCCGGCCAATAGCATGTAATAATGGCTCGCCCTATTGAAGTGGCCACTCAGTTTATCTCAATAAAACTTTATATTTTTTCATTGAAAATTATTGCTCTTGCTTCATCTCTATCTCTCTAAGTCATATCTACGATTCGTTAAATGGTGAGTTCAGAATCCAGCCTCTCCTACATGGTGCTCCCGCAACTTACTAAGCTCAAAAAACGAGTTCGGAGTTCAACACTTGGCTCGATTGCGCTTCAAATTACTCGCTCGTAAGCGGGTAAGAAGTGGTTCGCCATTCGGAATTGCTCCTACAACTCGTTAACCCCCACAAAAAACGAGTTCGGAGTCCAATACTTGGCTCGATTCCGCTTCAAATTGCTTGCTCATAAGCGGGTAAGAAGTGGTTCACCATTCGGAATTGCTCCTACAACTCGTTAACCTTTTCTAACAACGAGTTCGGAATCTAACACTTGGCTTGATTCTGCTTCAAATTACTCGCTCATAAGCGGGTAAGAAGTGGTTCGCCATTCGGAACTGCTCCCACAACCGTTGGATCTCTCTTAAACGACGAGTTCGGAGCACAACTCTCTCCTAGAGTTGCTCCTCAAACTTGTCTCCCAAATGGCTCTCTCCTAGAGCCAAGCTCTTCGTTCTGCTCACCTCCAAGGCGGACCTCTTCTCAATGAGTTCGGAGCTCACAACTCTCTCCTATAGTTGCTTCTCAAACTTGTCTCCCAAATGGCTCTCTCCTAGAGTCAAACTCTTCGCTCTGCACGCCTCCAAAGCGGACCTCTTTTCAACGAGTTCGGAGCTCACAACTCTCCCCTAGAGTTGCTCCTCAAACTTGTCCCCCAAATGGCTCTCTCCTAGAGGCAAGCTCTTCGCTCCGCTCGCCTCCAAAGCGGACCTCTTCTCAACGAGTTCGGAGCTCTCAACTCTTCCCTAGAGTTGCTCCTTAAACTTGTCCCTCAAATGGCTCTCTCCTAGAGGCAAGCGCTTCGCTCCGCTCGCCTCCAAAGTGGACCTCTTCTCAACGAGTTTGGAGCTCACAACTCTCCCCTAGAGTCGCTCCTCAAACTTGTCTCCCAAATGGCTCTCTCCTAGAGCCAAGCTCTTCGCTCCGCTCACCTCCAAAGCGGACCTCTTCTCAACGAGTTCGGAGCTCACAACTCTCTCCTAAAGTTGCTCCTCAAACTCATCTCCCAAATGGCTCTCTCCTAGAGTGTAGCTCTTCATTCCGCTCGCCTCTAAAGCGGACCTCTTCTAAGCGAGTTCGGAGCTCAAAACTCTTCCCTAGAGTTGCTCCTCAAACTCGTCTCGCGAATTGCTCTCTCCTAGAGCCTTTTGATGTTCTTCACTCCGTTTGCCTCACGGGTGCCCTTCCTCTCAATGGGGTCCGAGCTAGAACTCTCCCCAGGAGTTGCTCCTTGCACTCACCCCCAAGAATGGATCTTCCCATGGCTCTTACGAGGATCTTCATATCCCATCTTCTTCGCTCCTAGGAGTGGAGCTCCTCTTCGAAGATTTTGAAAACCAAAACACTCCTCAACTTCCTGAAGACAAGAATGTTGCGGGGCTATTTTGACCATGAAGAAGGGTGATTCTTCAGCCCACTCCTAAAGAGAAGTTGTGGATCTTCGAGTTAGCTTCGAAACGAGGGGTCACACGTCCCGGTCGGACCTCCGTAGCACCGAGAAAGTGGATCGCAACACAGCTACGCCGACCTCTGTAATGGGAAAAATACCCCTGAGCTCCTTGGATCGTCAGATCGTCCAGATGTTCGCGCCAATGGCTGATGGATGAATCAGATTTCACCACGTCTCTACAAAACGACAAGATCACATTTTCTCGTGATCTGGGCCTCCTGCCTCGTGATTCGCGTCATGATCGTGATCAACCGTCCAGATGGAGCCACATAGCTCGGATCTGAAATCCGAGCTACCGAGCTACCGAACTGCAAAATGGCAAAAAAATCGCCTCGAAATTCGTGCTCAAACACAATGTGCGGCTCAGATTCATTCAATCAAAAAAATGGAAGCAGATGGGTTAACAAGTCGGATCCGAACCCTTTATAAACCCGATCCCGTTCCACAACCACCCGTTTCCTCCCCTTCCTCTTCTTCAACAGTTTTGGCGCCAAAACCAAACAAGAAACAAACCCAATAGAGAGCACTACCACAGCTGCAACTCCACCTCCCTCTACCTCACCTACAACTCAAGGAGAGATACCATCTTCATCCCCAAGAAGTCGGTCCACTACTACTTCATCTCCGGAGTTGCCAGGCACTGGTGATGCAAGTCAGTAGAAAGAACTCCACCAACTCCTCGCCATGCCGAGCACCACCTTCCTCTCCCCCTACACCGAGCTCCAACGGCGAGCTCGCCTCCGCTGCGAGCTCTAACGAGGAGCTTCGTCACCTTCTTTCGAAAACAGAGCCCACCTCCGAGCTCCAGACCACTCCACCTTCGAGCTCTGCCACTTCCTCGCCAAGCTCTGACGTCTCCCTCGACGAACCCCAGAGCTCCACTCACCTCCAACGACGAGCTCGTCTCCAATGCTGAGCTCATCGTCGCCGAGCTCACAAGCTTCGAGCTCATCACAGCGTCGAGCTCTTCTCGTCGAGCGTCGATGCCATCGCCATCGCCATCGCTCCAAGGGGCCAAACCCACAGCCTGTCGAACCACTGCGTCGAACTTCCCCCTACGCGAGCTCCTCTTGCACTCCAAGCTCCGAAGCTCCTCGCCATGTCGAGCTCCACCTCCGACGAGCTCCCCTCCACTATCTCCGAGCTCGACCCATGATCAAGCTCCTCTCCTCCTCCACAATGTCGAGCTCTTCTTCGAAGAGCTCCGAGCTCCAACCTCCATGAATGCCTCGTCGACCTCCAAGGCTGATCTCCACTGTCAGCTGTCGACGAGCTTCTCTCTGGTGCAGCCGAGCTCCACTGCCGAGCTCTCTCTCTTTGAGCTCCGCCACCAACTCCACGCCCAACGTCTCCACCATCACGAGCTCCGAACCCACTCCCGAGCTCACACATCTCCATCGTCAAAGTTGAGCCTCCTCGTCGAAGCTTCGCCGAAGCTCCGAGCTCCCCTCGCCATCTCGCCGAGCTTGCCCATAGCCGAGCTCACCTCCGCTCCGATAAGCTCCTCTCCAATACCGATGTCGAGCTTCCCTTTTCGTTGAGATGGCACCGAAGGGAGGAGACGAAGGAGAAGGGAGGAGAGGCGAAGACGGAATGAAGAAGAAAAGAAAGAAACAAAGCGGGAGAAAAGAGTAGAGAAGGGAAAAAAAATGCCACGTGGCATCACCACATGGCGTCACCTCCGATGGTCGGCCAGATCCGAGGAAGGGTGCCGAGCTACCGGGGCACTGACCTCCACATGTGGAGAAAAAAGCTGCCGAGCCACACGTGTCGTCCGATCATCTCAAAATTCGCACCACGACATGATCGACGCTCATAAACGCACCATGTGTTCAGAAAATGTTCTGCTTTGCGATGCGCGCCATCTGATCATGATCGACGCTCAGAAACGCGCCACGTGTCCAGAAAATGATCCGCTTTGTGATGCGCGCCATCTGATCATGATCAACGTCCAGAAATGCACCACGTATCCAGGTAATATTTAGTTTATTTATTTATTTATTTATTTGAATTAATTATTTAAAAAAGTCCAAAAATTTAAATAAAAATTAAAAAATTCTTAAAATAATTATTAATTCGGAAAATTATTTTAAAATTCTGAAAATAATCATTATTAAATTAGAATAATTAATTAAAATTTTCGATAATTAATTATTTAATTCGGAAAATGAATAAAAATTCAAAAAAATGAGGAAAAATTCAGAAAAAACTGGAAAATCACAAAAAATCCAGAAAATTACGAGGATATTTTTAGGCATTTTACAAGCTCAGAATAGCACCGTTACACCTCGAGCAAGACCCGAACTCCCTTAAGAACTCCGATAAAATCTCGTACGCCACTAGGACAACAAACTATTCCTCAAAGACTGTAGAACTCAGTCTCCAGGAGTGGGAGGCTCGTGATATGGCTAAAAATGGGATTAAATCGGGACCGTTCAAATCGTACATGGATCTTAAAGATCAGGGGTAAAACGGTAATTTCACCTACAAACGAGTCTGAAATGGGAACTGGGTCTTTTTTCAAAGCCCAATAACCCATAAACGGATCTGTCCTACTGGGTATGGGTAGCAACCCGTTACAAACCAATCCAGATGGATAAAAAGTAATTTAAATTCATGGTTATCTCTATGAAACGATTTAAACTTTAGATCTTATCCAAAAACACCAGAAAGTAGAGATAAATCCTTATCTCGAAACGGATCCCTAAGGCGACCATAAATACCCCTCTCCCCCCACTGTTACCAGGTGATCAATACTTTTCCAATTAAAGCTCTTTTATAATCATTCAGATTACTGATAAGAGCGTCGGAGGGTGCGTCGCCAGAATCCATCCCGGTGTTTCGCACTTTTTGCAGGTCAACGGTAGCGGCAAGAGACCAAGTCAACACATAGGTGAAGATCAACAGGTCAACAAGTTTGCTTTATTATTTTTTCCAAGAATCCACAAATTCATCTGTTTGCCCCCACACCAAAATCAGCAGCAACACCTAGTGTGTGTGTGTGTGTGTGTGTGTGTCTATATATATATATATATATATATATATATATATATATATATATATAATTATTTTGCTTGATTTATATGAATATGAATGGTTATGTTCATGGTTGTGCATATGAATGAGATGATTGATACTAATACATATACTAGTATATATGTATGATACATATGCAATTATCTAATTGTATATTCTTTTCTTATCTCTTTTGCCATGCACTCAAATCTAGCCATTCATCACATCTCCTTTTTGATTCATGGCTAGAAATGAGCCATGGAACAAATATCTTCTTTACCATGGCTAAGGCATGGTTTTGTGAAAAAACCACCTTGCCACTTGGCAAAACCCCCTCCCCCTTGACCCTACATGCCGGCCACCCCCTTTGCACACCCCCCCTCTCTCCTTCACTTCATTTAAGCCTCTCCCTCACTCTCATTTCAGAAATTCTAAAATTTCCTAGGGCTTGAGAGAAGGAGAGAGTGAGAGAAAGAGAAAGAAAAAGGTGACCAAGAGAAATTCTTGGAAGGGAACTAGAGGGAGGAGGCCAAGCTACACACATTCTCAACTTCATTGAAGGGTGGGGGGTTCTCTAAACTCTTGTTTCTTGTTTTCCTTGTTTGATTCTTGAATGAAATAGTAATAGTAGCTTTGGGGTTGATTGTGAGAGGTAGATTGTTCAAAATCTGAAATTAAAAACAGAAAACTCAAATTGCATGCTATATTCCTGAATTTCCAGTCAAAGAACATCGTAGATAGAATCTGACCTTGAAATTTTTATAGCATGAACTTATGTATGTCTAGAGTCTACATGAACTATTTCAGATTTTTCTGACCTTATTTAGTATTTTAATAAAATCACATTTTTTGACTGGGTCGTAAGGCAGAGACTGGTTTTGTCTTCTACCAAACCTGAACTTGAAGGAATTTTTAGAATTTATTGATGCATGATCTATCTCTGAAATTTTTACCGTAGTACCTTGAGTGAATCTAGATCCTACAAAAAAAGATTGAAATTATTTTGATGACATTTGATTCATGTTCAAAATTGTTTAAGCAAGAGTACTCATGATAGCATGATAGAGACTAGTAAACAATGAAACTTTTGTACAGGATTGAAATAAGTAGAACTCATTGAATACTTGGAATCAGGATGAGATATTTTTTGTACGATGTGCATGATGATGTCTAGTTTCTGAAAATACAAGTTTGACAATCATTGGTGATGCATATGATTTATTGTGAAATTTTAAAGAAGTACTGTGCAGAACTTAGTCAGAATTGACACACTGATGTGATTGCAACTCTATGGCTCTGTATGAGCAGAATTTGAGAAAATGTATAACTAGGAGGTTATAGTAAACATGTAGCATCACGCAATTTCTAAAGTATAATATATAGTATATAATATATATATATATATATATATATATATATATATATATATATATATATATATATATATATATATATAATATACATATATATATATAAAATATACATATGAAAAAGTGGATGTTTGGTAAAAAAATGGGTTGATGGCATTGCATGTGATAATGATGAAATGAATTAAAAATGGAATTGATGAATTAAAAATGGAATTGGTAAGATGGCTTTGTCTGCTGTTTCCTTACCACGTGGGCCACGTGGCGATGGAATTGGTAAAAATGGAAGAGTAATGCTTCAGCCACTACCAATTTCACTACCATTCTCTTCACTATCTTAGGTGGCATACTCCTATTGGAGAGTTCCCCCACCTACTCTATCTTTCCCTACCTATTGGAGTGTGACACCTAAGGTAGTGAAGAGAAATGTAGTGAAATTGGTAGTGGATGTAGCATTACTCAAAATGGAATTGGTAAAGTATATGGGCGCTCTCTTCGCTGATGTGGGCATGGCCCACTGTTGGGCTGTGCTCACGGGATTAAAAGAGAAGTTTGAGTGTGGGATTTGTCCCACATCGGAAATCACAATAGAATAAAATAACTATAAATATAATAGCCTATGATTAAGAGTCACAAATCCGGTTAACCACCTTTTGAGAGACATCCTATGGTAGGCAGTTGTACTATACTATAAAGCAGGGGCATTACAAGACATCCTAAGCTTGGAGTTGACAGATCCAGTCATAGTAGAGAGTAAATTTCTTCCTGCATGTACACCTGATGGAAATTGGAGTTTTATCGAGTAATTCCGATGAGTGAGCAAGTTTTTATGTCATTTGCAAGATACAGCAAATGTATTAAAGAATATATAGGGATTTTATAATACCTAGATGGCTGAATCTAAAGAAATGGTTAACTATAGACTTGTAGTGTAGAGTCTTAGCTTTCTAGAATGGGTTGGATCATACAATTCCGAATTGTCTTTTGTAAGTTATGAGTTTTCTAAATTCAGGAGTTGCGTTTAAAGTTGATATAGAACTTTGTTTTGACACAACAGTAAAACTTGTGGATTTCTAGAACTGTGTGATTGGAATATGAGAAATGATCAACTAGAGAATTGAAGTAGGCATTCTTAGCTTCCCCCAAGGTATCAATTCATGCAATTTCAATACATGGATTAGAAGTTATGGATTTGTGAACTAGTAGCATTGCTATACTCAAGATATTGACTTTATCACATTTTAAGTATGTTTGCTCGTCTTTTATAGCCTTGGTTTGTCAATAGTTGGGTGTCATGTTTGAAAGTATTACCGATAAAAGGCATTTCTTGGGCGTCGTTGTACCACTCGCTGAGGGTTACGGGTCGGGAATTTGGTCAAGGACCAACAGGGGTGTTAGTAGCCGATAAATATCGACTCACCGAGTTATTATTTTGACAGACCAGTCAGGGATCAATTGTTCGATAAAACTTCCTGCATGATTTTGGGTGACAAACATATTTCAGTAATTATTATTTAATTAAGTTTCCTTACTTTCTGCTTACAGACCAAGTTGGTATTAGGGGTGATTCCCTATAATTCGACTTGTTCTAAGGGCCAGTACTAGGCGGTGATAACCAAGGTTGTCTCTTTCGGTCGTAGGAATACAGGCTGTGTCTACTCACTAGCTGAGCACACGAGAGCCGTATCTCGCTCTGTTAATTCTTGAAGTGCCGTGGTGAGAACGGGAGGTTTCCCGACGGATAGGGGCTTAGACCCTTGAGGCTGTCGTGTTCTTATGTTGGTGGACACAAACGGACCATAGGGGCTATGGTCTCATGGATCTTTGGCACCATAGATCTGCGGATTGTGTATCTGTAAAATCGTCACGGCATTTGGTGTGATCAGATCGGATTGGGGCACTAGTGGAAAACGGGAACACCACTGTGTTTAGCAGTGATAATTGTAGGATTCACCAGCCACGTTGTATCTATCAGGAACATGGAGTGTACAATAATAGATTGTATTACATGGCGAGGGTTCGAAACTCTGAAATTGGATGCATGCGTATCCAGAGTCTTGCTGACATTAGATTAAGTGCATCTGTTTCTGTACTCTATATTATCCATTAGACTTCAGGTCATGGCATACACGAACACTAGGAAATTAGGATGTACGTTTTCTTTTCCATTCAACATTAGTTTGTGGGTGTGCGAGTTGGAGATCGTTGTTTTATATCAGCATTGCGTCAGTAGAATTGCTGACGTTCCCCACATTGTAGGTATCGGGCTCGAGACAGCGGGCATCCAAGTAAAGGAGAAGCATACTTACCTACCATACAAGTAGGTGCAGAACTATCAGAGTCGCGCAGCGGAAGACTCAAGCCGAGGTGCACGTCCCTGGGAAGTAGATCGACCATTCAATGGAGTTTCGGCGATGATCAGTCGATTACCATTCTGGGAGACAGCTGATAGCTTTACAAGTGAAGTCTGTAAATATTTTGTAATAAGTTGTAACGAGTTAATGTAATTTGTATTCCTTGTTCAAGAACAAGATAATGGTTGTAATTAATGATGTAATGATTTTATTTGACAATGAAAAGTTTTTTTTTAAATTTCTGTGTCATTACTGTGTTGAGATGCATTTGAAGGCAAATATTCTGGTTGTGTCACGGATGTCTGGTAACGGGGGTCCGAGGCGCTACAAGCGTACCCCTGCCGCTCCCTGACCATCCTACCCTGATGCATCCCCGAACACCATACCACGCCGCCACCACAACTCTCACCCGTACCCTAATACCACAACCCTAACCCAAATATATTATTCCTAAACTAATCTCCTAACCCAAACCCGACCCACTTACCCTATACCATATACCCAAAACCCAAAGCCGAAATCCCAAACACTAAGCCTTTAAACCCTAACCCTACCCAGCTTCCAAACTCGACATGTTTACCAAAATAAAAAAAAATCTAACCTATACCCGAATACCCAAAACCCTAATTCCCGAATCCAAACCTGAACGGTTTCCTGTTTTATTCTTTTTTTTTTAAATTCCCAAAAATACCAAAAACCCCAAAATCCAAATCCCAACACAACTCATCCCAACTCTCGTCTCCCTCCCACTTCCACATCCAAATCCCAATACAAACTCACATTGGTTACTCCATCATGAGTTTGGGAGGGGGAGATCCCGAATTCATCCTAGTTTCTGTCGTCATCACAAATCCCGACGTCCATCCCGTCTGCCTTGTAATTGAAAGTGTTATAGGCAGCTTTCGGGCCGCTGAAGTATGGACAACAAAGATGTATTTGTCCTAATCTGAGAAAAAGTGAGGGTTAACATTCCGAGCAGGCCAGGAAAGGTCATCCGATGGGGGAGCAATTGTAAAAGTGGCAGAAAAAGATGCCAATACAGTAGTAGAAGCATTCAGGAGTGTTTAGGAGGAAGCAATAGTCATTGAAGAGGCGAGCAGAGAAGATAGTTTCGGGGGGGGGGGGGGGGGGGTACTTCTCGATCACCGCTTAAACCTAAGGGGGTGGGGCACAATAGTTGAATTGATTCAAACCAAATATGGTGGTTTAAGCGGTGATCGAGACGTACCCTTAGGACCCCGATGGCTTAGAAAAGGAGCCCTCCATAAAAGAGCTTTGAGTTATGGAAGGATCCATAACAAGAAAAGGAGCATGTAAGGCCATAGGAGTAGGCGTAGCAGCATAAGTATCGTGGTAGGAAATGGATATCGAAAATGAAATATCTCCAATACGGAGTGTATAAGCCAAGACTCTGTCGAGAAGGGGTTACACAGGAATCCGACCTCAACTTGTAGACAGCCTGATGCTAATTGTAACGCCCCGAATTCCAAAATACACTGAATTCAAGATTCCACAGGATCTTTACACTTCTTTCGTACAATTTTACAAGGAATTTAAAACTTTTCACTTTACATCAGAGTTACATGAAACTTTACACTTTACATTTTTACAGTGGAAGCAAATTTACATCAACATTTGAATAATCTCTAAGCATCTGTGCTTCTTTAATCTTTATCATGTCATTTACCCTGCATATAAAACTGTGGGTACGTCTGTTTATTCAACTGACGAACATTATACACGGCCATCCTCTCTATGCCGGAAATAGTATAACTGATTTTCCATATTTGACAAACACAAACTTGTCACATATCAAACTAAAGGGAATACCCTAATGATGTCGTGTTGTGAATTGTGCACTTAGTCCTTAATGCAATTATTTATATTACATGACACTAATGCACACTTGTTCGGATTCTACGCATCCCATACTACATAGGTCCGAGGGCAAGCCTCTTAATCGTTCTTCATCTTGTATGGTTCAATCCCTCGTCATGACTTAATCTACTACTGTAACTACAGTAAGTATCTTAGATGATCTATGAGTACAAGCTCATGTACAGAAAACCTGGAGGGGAATCCCACACCATGTCTTGACGCATCAAGCATGCATTCTGTGGCAATTCAGCCTTGTTCATGGCAAACGATCCTCTTGCAGTCACCAAACATCCCACAAGCGTCGCCAAGATCCCGATCCTTCTGGAGTAGTGCCCACGCCATGTCTTGACGCATCAAGCATGTATTCTGTGGATCACACCCACATCGTAGACTCGAGGCCCTCATACTTGTGTTTTTCTCTCACTTTCATCACCTCTTCACTATGTACTAAATCCTTAAATTTAATAAAATCATGAACAAAATCTATCTCTTAGAGTTAGCCCTCTCACTACTACCGGTCTTATTTCTTTCATTTCATAATGATCCAAACTGGTCTTTTCAATATCAATAATCATAATTCATCACTTTCACTTGCCGGTGTGAGTTTTGGCTACACTCTAATTTTCAATTTCAATTCACAATTTATATGTTTGAGTTTTCATGCTCAATAACATTCTCTTTTCCATTCACATGATTTTGAAATTATTCATGAGTCCATAACCATACATGGAATTCAATTATCATGCATGCATTTCATCAAATATTTATTTCCACATTAAAAATAATATCACTAATTATATGGTCAAAATGAATATTCACAACTCATAATTATCACACTATTCTTCAATAAGAATAATTCATACCACTTCACTTCATATACTTTCTTATTTAAATTTCCTTTCTAGCACTTTATTTTAAGTTCTTTTGCAAAGTACAACTTTCACCAAAATATAAGTGTAGAACCAAAGTTCCAATTACACGTTTGTTCTAAAAAATATACTCTATTTCATTTTAATAAATCCCAATTTATTTTTCATAAGTCCCACATAATTTTAGAATAATAATAATATTTTTTTCATAATTTTTAAACATCAAAAACCTATCAAAAAAATCATTTTTTCACAAAGTAATATTCTGGCCAAGACCAGGATTCGAATCAACGACCAAAGAGAACCCAACCGCACGCTCTGTCCATATGGCCACTTGTGCTCATCGATATTAAGGGGGTTTAGAGAGTTATATACTCTCGGACTGAAGCTTGATTTAATTTCTTAAATGCACAAAAAAATGGTGTCATCAAGGATCAAACCAGCGATGGGACACAAGCCGCACACATTGTAGCATTAGAAATGCCTCCCAACCACTTGAGCTATAGGCTCAAGTTGTCTCAAATACAACTTGCATTTTAATTAAATAAACTCTCTGTCTAATAGCACATTTCGATGTTTCAAAAAGCTCTCATTTGAGTTTTGCTTTTACTAAACTTACTGTAAATTTTTAGATTAATTATTTCCATAATAATTTATACTCCAGTAAATTAAAAATAATTTTTCCAATAATTAAACACATATTTTTCATACAATTAGTTTAATTTGTATGCTACTACTACCACGTTTCTTTTTCGACATTTCTTATCTAACTTAACATCAATATTCTCTATATCAATTTCCTGTTTGTATTCATTTCACAAACCCACAAATTATATTTTAAGTCATTCATCACAACACTATCACAAAAGGTTCATTCAAGCACATAAAACAATACTTTCATCTACTAACATTTGCATATAGTTTTTTATGCTAACAATGAATTTTTCTTCAAGCAATCCATAGCTAAAATTATTTTACACACAACTTAAGTTTGATGATGGAACCACATACAAGCTATTTATCAACATTCCAATCAACTAATAAGCCATTTTTCCAATTAAAATGTACTCTTATTAATCTTTTTTATGCATTAATATTTCAATTCAATCTTAGCATACTTTCTAATTAGAAACATGGAAAATAACCCACCTTAATTTGGAGAGAAATCAAATTGCAACACCTCCTAAACAAGAGTCCTTGCCAAACGAGCGTTCCTCCTCCTTCTCGATGTGCACCCAAACCTTCGAAGATGCCAACCCGAGAGCTCCTTGATGCCGGCCTTCCCTTTTTGATGCAAGCCCAACTCACAACTCTCAATCTTTTATCTCACTTACTATACTACCAACAATGTATTTTATACTATAGGTTTTGGAGAAATAAAGAGTACAAAAATAACTAGGCTAGGGGGGGTATTTATACTAAAATTTGGAGTAAATGGAAGGCTAGGATCAAACTAGGAGTTAGAAATAAAAGGCTAGGTTTCAAGTGGGAGTTATGGTAACCAACCATGATCAAGCAACCACCAACCCATGACTCCACTCATTTTCCCCTTTTCCCTCCATGTCAAAACCGGCCTCACATATGGTGCATTTGCACGTGTACGTGCATTGCACGTGCATGCATTAGTCCTCCATTTAAAAAAGTTGTACATTATATTTTCTATAAAAATAATCTTTAAAAGATGTTCTACATTACAAGTTGTAATTAAAATAAGAATAACTCATGGGCTTTAATTAATGGGCCAAAATAATAGTTTTATAAAAGAAGATAAATAAATTAGATTTGGGCTAGAAAGAAAGGCTTATGTTTATTTGAAGAAAAATGGGCCTTTATAAAAATAATTAAAGAACACATATACACACTTCATCCATAATGAAAAATAATTATAAAATTTCATACTACAAAAATTGCACGTGCACATTACGTGCAAAATAAATAAATAATTTTCATAAAATCGGGGCATTACACTAATAGAGTGGTAGATGAAGTACAGGTAAGATCACTATGCATTTGGACATTTCTACCACCATATGAGGGGAATCACAGAAGGTGGAAGGCCTATAATGGAGACTTTGGTAGGCTGATGTTGAAGCGTCGGGAGTGAAGATCCCTAAAAGGCCCATTTCCGAAACACAAGGTTAACAGAGCCAATAGTGAAAGATTTTTTTGTTACCAAACCATGCAAAAGGGTAAAAGGGATATGAGCAACTTGCTCATTTAATAAATGAGCAATTGTTGAGGTGGCATGCATGTGATACATTGAGTATCTAATCACTTTTATGATTTCCTAATCACATGCATGCTACCTCATCACTTGCTCATTTACTAAATGAGCAAGTTGCTCATACCCCTTTTTCCCCATGCAAAATACCTGATCATGGGCACTTAATCACTTTATCACCATTCAAACATGCATTTACTGCCCAAGTCCAGTTGGAGAAATTACAAGTGTTACCAAGAAATGCGTCAAGAGTAGAGTTGGCAACAGTACCACCAACCAGAGAAACCGCATCATAGCATCCCAAGTTGGCTTTATCTTTCAGTTCCGCAGAAAGAGAGAGAGAGAGAGAGAGAGAGAGAGAGAGAGAGCAAGAGATGGGAGGGATGGGGCAGAAGAAACATGCAGTATCTGGGAAGATGGGGTAGAAGAAACATGCGCGCAGCAGCAGTGAAGACGGAGCAGAAGAAGCAGGTAACGACTGAGAAGTTTCTTTCGTTTTTGGTGAAGTTGTTTTGTTTTAAATTTAAGAGAAAGAAAAACTGTGTTGTTTATTCAGAAGTATTTTTTGAACTAATAACTTTTTTTGGATTGCTAGACAAATATCTTCAGCCTCTTCATGTTTTTATTGCAATACTACTTGTTGAAATTTATTCCTTTTTCTGAATCTTAATTAGCTAAATATTTTATCTCATATTTTGAATATATGTGCATGAAAAATACATAACTGTACCAGATATAATAATGTGATAGTGATTTATAAACAACGAGAAGGGTAAAAAGGATATGATGGATATTGATATAAGAAGATGATTAATTGTAGGCTCAAAAATCAATAATCTCTTCTTTAATATTATAATGGAAGAGTTTGGTTGTGTCATTTGTAGACAAATTATAATTTGTGGATAATCAACCATCTAATCTCAACAACTCATTTTGAAGTGAAAGTTATATTAACCATCCATTTAGCTTGTTGTTGTCAGTTACCATAATATCCTCAAATTTCAAATTTATTTACGATATAATTATTTACAAAAGCATCACTCATATATGATAAAAGTTTGTGTTACTAGGGGTAATTGTAAAGAGTATGATAATGATTTGAAATGGATAAAAGGAGTTCTCAGGTTCGATGTCAGACTATGTCGTAGTCTTCACTTAAAAAGAAAGTTCTTACGGTATGCATCGCACGTGCAGATTGCTAGTCACTATAGAAGTAATCAATAGTAAACGATCATATCAAATAGCTAGCCTCAAAGATTTAGAGTAATTACCTATTAATTTAATACGGCTTCAACTGGCCCATTAGCTCAGTTGGTTAGAGCGTGGTGCTAATAACGCCAAGGTCGCAGGTTCGAGACCTGCATGGGCCAAATGTTTTTTATTTTGGGTTTTTTTGGCATATTAGCCCCTGGGCTATGAGTATTTTGACAACTGTTACTACTTCCAAACATTTTTGGCATAACAGCCCTTACAGTTTCTACATTTTCCTAATTACTCCTGAGTTTATAACTTATATTAATCACGGTTCCCTCCTAAACATAAAATTTTGCATCACAGCCACTTCATCTTTTATCTCAAAGCAATTGCATGACATAATAAGCAAACAAAACTTTTTAAAATTTAGTTGCCCTAATGCTGATGATTAAGATTCGACGGAGAAGGTTTAACTTTGTTTTTAGATTATTTAATTAATCGAACTAACATTATTTAGTTCAGTTACTGATCTAAATATCAAACCTAATTGTTAAGGTACATGTGTATTTCCTCCCTTCCTCCTTTCTATGACTTCAAAATTTTAGCCTACGAGTGATAATGACTGTGTTTCGCACTAATCATTCCTGCCATAGCACTATATAATGCTAATTTTGTTTGTAAAGGTCGATTATATAAGTTACCTGTTGTCAATTGATACCTTGAGATGACTAAGGGGATAAATGAGATACAGAAAGGATGAGGTGGGTTTATACAAGCGGAAATGAAAGACTTGACAGAGAAAAGTCCTCAACCCCCACCCCCTACCAAAAACAAAACAAAACAAAACGAGTCAAGTCATGTTGGCAATGATAAGCTGGTAGTCTCATAGATATGGAGATAACAGATAATATAGGTACCCAAGAGATACCGGAAGTATCACTCATAACCCCTTCATTCTAGACCCTGGGATGGGGGAATGCTGTAAGTCGGAGCCTGGATGGAGGGAGCCTAGTTGGAGGGAGCGGCCCTGTCCCTTGATCGACTTATCTGGCGCTGGAGGACCTCCGCAAGCTGCCGATTGTTGAAGACGTACATAAGGTCAACGGCGACCGAGCGTGAAACACTCGGACCAAGTCCTGACGGACCCTTGGCTTGCTATCTTCGGGACCCCTGCCAGTTCACGTGACTATAAGAAGGATGAAGGTTGGCCTGAGGTCCTGTCGTGGGCGCTCTCTTGATTTTGGGTGCAAATCTGGATCTGAGATGGGAATCTGATATATGAGTTCTTGTTATTTATAGTGGAAGAGACAGGTCTGAGGTAGATCTCGGCCGCAGATCTTGATCTGTGATGGAGATTTCGTCTGGAGCAAGAGAGGTGGTGCTGCTGGTAGCGAGCCACCCCCGAACACATGCACAACGCCTAGAAACACCGGGAGAGATCTCGGTGGCAGGTCCTCTGACGATCTAGTCAGTCACTAGAAGAAATGAAAGCTAGGGTTCAGGTGAGAAAAAATTATTACCTGCAGAAAGGGGGAGGGAGTCTGGTATTTATAGGTAAAGAGATTAGGAGCCCTACCCCTAACAGACTGGGTTGGCCCGCTTTTGTGGGCCTGCAGCAGCAGAAGGCCCATTGAATTCTCAGGCCTGATGATCATAGATGAGTGATTTTGAAGGAGATCAGGTGGCTCTGGTTGTGCTGGATTATTTATCCACATCAAAGATATATGGAGGGATAGAGGGAAAGGAAAAGTAGAAATACAAAATCACGATATAAATTGACGATAGTTAAACAAACAAACAAACAACGATAAGTGAGCATCAATTTGATTTAGGGTTTTTTCCATATGGGTCACTAACAAATATTTTAATTCTATATACCTCACTCATAAATATTTAATTCTATGTAAGTACTTTTGAGTGAGTTATATGGAATTAAATTTTGGTAACAAAAATGGTTATTTGGGATTGATTTTCTATTGTAAATGAGTTATATGGAATTAGGTATTTGTGAGTGAGGTGTATGAAATTGAAACATTTGTTAGTGACCCATGTGAGAGAAAACAAAATTCTTAGGGTAAGCATCGTCTGTAGATTGCTAGTCAGCAGTCACTGTAGAAGTGAATCAATAGTAAAGGATCATATCAAATAGCTAGCCTCAAAGGTTTAGAGTAATTAGCTATTAACTTCCTAAAGCAGCAACTGGCCCATTAGCTCAGTTGGTTAGAGCGTGGTGCTAATAACGCCAAGGTCGCAGGTTCGAAACCTGCATGGGCCAAATATCTCTCTATGTTGTTTTTTGTTCTGGTTGTTCAAACATTTTTGGCATAATAGCCCTTCCAGTTTCTACATTTTTCCTAATTACTCCTGAGTTTATAACTTATACTAATCACAGTTCCCTCCTAAACATAAAAGTTTGCATCACAGCCACTTCATCTTTTACCTCAAAGCATCGCATGACATTTTAAGCAAACAAAACTTTTTAAAATTTGGTTGCCCTAATGCTGATGATTGAGATGACTGAGGGGATAAATGAGATACAGAAAATATGAGATCGATGGGTTTTATACAAGCAGGAACCCCCCACCTCCTAACAAAAAAAATAATGATAATAAGAGTCAAGTCATGTTGGCAATGATAAGCTGGTAGTCTTATAGATAAGGAGATAATATAGGTAACCTAACAGATACCGGAAGTATCACTCATAACCCGTTCATTCTTCCGTCGTTTAGACTCGATCAAGACATTCACTTTTGACCATATAAAGAGCAGCAGTAAGAAACTATCTTACACCAGAAAGTATTCGGTACCCGACTTACAGTAATGTAGTAGTTTAGTATTCGGGAAGCCTAAGAAATACAAAGGGGGAGAGGATGAATTACATAAAACGTAAAGGTCAAAAAAGGGAAAAAAAAAATAGAAAATGTACACATATAGCATAGTGAGGCAATGTGCAATGCATAATAATTATTTAAAAATAAATCACCAAAATGCACTTGGCTACGAATCATTACACAAGTGAATATCTAATGTAGTACAAATTTAAAAATGTCTGCAATTCTGTATGTTATATGCAAATAATAACTAGGTAACGATAAGAGGTTAAGAAACAAGGCGACTGCAAGTTGCAATTTTCTTTTCTTCTTTTGGCCGTGGAATTCCAAAGTTTTGACATCAGCCATCATTTAATTGCAAGTAGAGCTTATGGTCTCTAATGTAGTTGATGACTTCAGATGGAGTAAGGTATTTCACTGATAGCCCTGTTCTTATACACTCCCTGGTATGAAAGAAGTAATGTACAAGGATATCAGTTCATTAAATAAATAACAATACCCTCAATTGGAATTATTCATCTCATATATGCAAATCTTATCTTCGACAGAAATACGGGAAAAAAAGGAGCGCATGAAGGTATTAACCATACAATGGCTTATATTGGACAATGCAATGATTTTGAACAATATTGAATTCAGTATCCACAAGTTTGGGCTCGGATTGAATGCAGATATTGACCGGATATGAATGAAAATGATTGAGAATATGAATGGAAATCGAGTTCAACTTTGTACATTATTGGGTTGTTTGGATATATTCGGGGATTTCAGGCAGTTCAACACTATCCGAATTTGTATCCATTAGTAAATAGAACAGATAACTGATTTCCAATAGAGAGAATGATTATTTTTGTACCAAGTATTTACTGTAATCAGAAAAATACAAAACTAAACTATTAGAAACGCCCTCCCCGTACACCACGGGCTCTGCTTCGACATGAATAGCAAACTCTACATTATTCAAAATAATCAAAAACTCGCTAGACAGGCTAAGTTGATCTCCACCTCCGTGAGTCTTCTAATGAAGATCGGTGAGATTCATGGAGTCTAGGAAGCAGGAATCCGGTACAAGACACAATATAGGATAATAGGAACAGATACATGACATACGACATTTGTAGAAAGTAGGTGTAACTTACAATTACAGGGGAATTGAACCCCGAATGACATAGAACAACATGATTATAGATTACATAATCAGAATGAGAGATCCATAACTCTAAGAAAAGAAGTCATACTTCACACTTCTGCACACAAAATTATAAATTTTGAGAAACTCCATAATCCGCATACAAAAGTAATAAAAGTTTAAAAGTGTAAGAAATGCTAAAAAATGTTTGAAATGTTGACTCTTAGTTTGGTGTGTGCAAAACGTGCTCATTAATACTAATAAGTTTAAAGTTAGTTGTTCTGATTATCAGGATCAAATAAGGAGAGTAATATCAACAAATATCAACAAGAGATCCAAGAGAAATTCAGAAAGAAAAGTAATAAAGATAGATGGCAAACACAAGCAAAAGAGGAAGATATTCAAAAAAAAATCTTGATAGATTGGTCTACAAGCAAAAGAGGAAGATATCAAGATTTGAATTTTTAATTCTATTTTCGTGATATTTTAATTGTATAAGATTGATTAGTTTATGGAAAGAAAACAGAGTGAATTCGGAATATACAGCGCGATACCGGCTGACCGTACTTCATGACGGTCGACCGCATCGCAGTCGACCGCAACCTTGAGTTGTTTGAGAAGCGGTCGACCTTTCACCTCTCTACGTCAGAGAGCTGAACGGTCGATCGCACCAATATGCCGGTCGACCACACTTTGCGCTGTGTGTATTCTTGGAAAGTATCGTTTCTATTTTTGATCGATACACTTCCCCGTCTACTTATACTGGACGAATCCACTGTGTGCTTTTAACCCTATTACTTCGGATAAAATTATTTTGAACTAATATTTCGATAATCAATCTGAGTGTGAGCGATAATTTTTTTGTATTCTTCAGTCGGGATCATTAAACGATCTTGAGTTTTGGTTTTTCCTTCTTTTCAACTTCGGTGAGATTGACGGGACTTGTATTGGAAGTCATGTGGGTGTAATAGGTCTCTCGGCCTGAATCCGAGAATCATTGTATAAAGGATTTCAAGTATAGTGGAATGCTTGTAGCAGAGAATTGCTACAAGTAGGTGGTGTGGACGTAGACCTGGGGGTCGAACCATATTATATCGCTACGTCATCTGTGTTTACTGCTATTAAGTCTTTTATTTACTTTGCACTTTATTGTATTAATTTTTAATTCCGCACAATTACCCTATTCACCCCCCCCCCCCCCATGGTGATTTACAGTAATATCAGAGCGAGGTGCTTATCAAAAAGCTTAAAAGCTTAAGCAAAAGGTCCAATGGCCGAAATCCCTCCTCCCGATAACTTGTACTCATCGGAGCCATTTATCTCCAATAGGACAAGCCTTACACGATCACCATTTTTTTATGGAAAATGTCATGATGTCTGAAAAGTTCGTATGTATCATTTTTTACAGATGCTCGGAGAAGAAGTATGGAATGTGTGCATCAATAAAACAGATATTCCAGTTAGCGACGGGAAGACATCCTTCACAAAAGCAGAGTTGGCCCTCAAGACGGCAAATTCCAAAGCTATGACGGCTCTCTATGCAGGGTTGAATAACGAAGAACTAATGCGATGCAGGCGTAATTGCAAAATAGCATATGAGATCTGGAACAACATGCTGAAGCGGCATGAAGGAACCGCTTCTGAGGTAAAAGCTAAAGTTAATTTATGTTTCTATAAGTTTGATGTATTTCGTATGTTGCCAGGAAAAAAATGTGGATCAAATGCTCACCTGCTTTGATATCATTGCCCACGAACTTGAGAGCTTAGGTAAGGGGCTAGATGATGACTGAAAGGTCGAAAAGCTCATAAGCTGTCTCACACCAGAATGAGATATAAAGGCCGCTGCAATGACGGAAACTCTTGAAGAGAAGGGATTCGACTACTACACATTCCAAGGAAAGCTGAAGACATACGAAATGAAAATGTCAGAGACCAAAAGATACAGACAAAACATCGGGATTGAACCAAAGACCGAAGAGAAGACCATTGCACTAAAAGCAGAAAAATCCCGACCATCAAAAACAGATTCAGATCTTGAGGAGTCAGACGACAGACGAGAACATTACTCTATTGACAAAACAATTTCGTAAGTACCTCAAACATAAGAAATATGGCAGGTACCAAGGAGAAAGGGAGACAGATAAAGATGGTGTGTGCTATAAGTGCAAGAAGCCTGAACACATTCGTGCAAATTATCCCATCTCACAAGACAGGAATAAGGACTACTATCGCTCAAACGCAGGTCAGAAAAAGAAGGCGCTGAAGGTAACATGGTTAGATTCCGATTCAAGTGAGGGAGAGCAAGGCTACGATGACGTTGGCTTTATGGCTCTTGGGAATGGTGAGGTGCAATCACCATCTCAAGAAGAGGTAATCGAAGAACCCACTTACGATGAACTAGTAGACATGTGTAATGGTTTGAAAGACTATGCTAAGAAATTAAGTCGTGAACTTAGGGAATATAAACAAATTTCAAATGATACCCATGACTCTTGTATTACAAAAAACCAAAAACTGAAAAATAAAAATGCTTTGATCTTGGAAAAATTTGAGTCATTTAGAAAAGATCATGATGTATTGCTAGATAAAAATGAAATCTTAAAACAACAAATTTGAGAATCTTTAGCAACGCATGATGATCACTTAAGAGAAATTCATGAGAAATCTGTTTATATCGCCAAACTCACAGATGATTTAAAAAAATGTAAAAAAGAAATTTGATGAGGTAGTGAAAGGATGTAATGAAGCTTTTGAACAAAATAGGATTCTTGATGCTACACTAGACATTTTTCGTTGGAACACAAAATACGATGAGATGACTAGGAAAAGATTATGTAAAAGAGTAACTGAGCTTGAAAAAATTGTTGAAAAATATGAAGGGCCCAGTTACCTTATTACAAAAAAATCAAGATTTTATCATGATAATCGAGGGCTTGGTTACGAAGAGCCAATACACCATCAAAAATGTAAATCATCATGTCATACACACTTGCACAAACTCCAACATAATCATAAACCAATCCAAAGCTATGCAAGTGTGCATGACTCAAGACATAGTCGTATCACCTGTCATTACTGTTGTAGATTAGGACATATTTCATATAATTGTTCATTAAAAAGGAATACTAATTATGGTTGGGTAAGAAAGAATGTTAATGCAGGATCAAAACCCACTTGGACTCCTACAATGCTCTCAACTTAGGAGATCGTAGACGCCTTGATAGAAGACGCTCGAGAGGATCAGCAAGTTATACTAGCAAACGGCATCTCTATCAAGGAAAAAGGAGAAGGATCTTGGTCCTTCAGATAAGTATAGCATCGGGTAAAATCTACACTAGCCTAAAATTATATTAAATGTGCATCTGTTGAATTATTCCTGAAATACAAGAAATGTACGAATTTTACAATAACATAAAATCACTATTTGACTCTTAGTCAAAAATTAAGTTATTTGAATGATCAGTCGACCGACTGTGCGGTCATTTATTTTTAATCGGTCGAGAATGAACCGATCGACCGAACTGTCAACCATCCACCCCTCTGACCTTACTCATCAAGTTAAAACACTCTTTCCCATGTGGTGCGGTCGACCGTATACGAAAACCGGCCGACCGACCTTGTCGGCTGTCTAAGTTTTTTCCCCTCCAATATAAATATCCCCTCTCCTCTAACTCCTCACACACTCGAGAACCCTGGCCTCCATCTTTAAACCCATCATCGAAATCTCCGGCATCTTAAATTTTTCGAAAGAAATCTCTTGCGAGCTTTCCTTCTCTTTTACTACAATGACATCCTCCTCTCACAAATCAAAGGGCAAGAAGGCTATAGCTTCCAAATCCGTCACTAGAGAGGGTATTATCTTTTGCAATTCTCAATGTGCTAATCTTTACTTTTCTGCACTTGCTAATGGTCCCGTTGTAGCAAATCGGGAAATCAATTTGTCATCTTTAGGGGGTCAGTTCTCGGTTATAGTTAGGATCCTTAGATAACTTGGTTGGGAAAACTATCTTACCACTCCTAGCACCCATTCCGAATCCTTGACCCGCCAATTCTACGCTAATCTTGACTCTCTCCTCTATCATCCTTGGGAGAAGAGTGAAAATCACTCCTGAATATCTTCGAGGAAGATAAGAATTTCTCGAAGGGAAATTTGATGCTTATCATCTTGATTTTAAAACCCTTGTGTATGAACCGAGCCACAACGAACATAATGTTAAATCCATGATTGTCCAACCCAAATTCTCTCGTCTCCCTCATCCCGCTCCTACCAATTTTACCGATGTCGCTCGTGTTCTTAATAAAATTGTCAATGCTGGTATTTGGCCCAAGAAAAATGATAAATAAGAAATTAGGGTCGATCAATCTTTCATCATTTTTCTTATTCTTGGAGAGTATAAATTTGACCTTGCTACATTCATCATTCGTACGATGAATTATGCTACCTCCACAAATTGTGGTCTTCCCTTTAGCTCACTTATCTACAACCTTGCCATTGATTCTCGTATTGATGTCGGGAATTACTTGCTTAGTAAAAGTCCTATGCCCATCCTCCCTTAACAAATGAGCATTGATGTTCCATTCAATCAGCGGGTTCGTCGTCGTCAAGCCCAACAACAAGCAAGGCAAGCGGAACAAGCACCACAAGCCCCTCCCTCCTCGCATCGCAAAAATGCCTCCTCTTCCTCATCATCATTTGTGACTCATGAGCAGTTTGCTGCTCATCAATTGCAAGTTTACGGCTACTATGTAAACACTCTTGAATATCTGCAAGGAAAAGAGGATTGGGAAATTCTTCCTCCTTCTAATGGTGAAGAAGAAGAAGATGATGATAATTAGATTAAATTGTAATTGCAAATGTATTATCTTAATGTATGCATGAAATTTATTGACATAGAGTTCCATCTAGTTGTGTATGTTGTGTATCTATTTTTATTAGTTTTCTAGTTGTGTATGTTGTGTATCTGTTTTTATCAGTTTTGCATTCGATCGGTCCGACCTTTGTGATTCGTTATGTTTTTGTCAAAAGAGGTGCGGTCGACCGTACGGTCGACTGGTATGCTCTCAGGATTTTTTTTATTTATCATTGCGGTCGACCGTACGGTCGACCGGTCTCCTCTCTGGTCTTCGATAAAAACTCTTTTTTTAAAACAGTTTTTTTTATTCCTGAAATTCAATTTTTTATTATACTTGTATTGGAGAGGATCTCAAATATATGATATTATGAAGAGCTCTCACTGTATAGCAAAGAGTCTCGCTATCAACGGTATCATGTATAAAGATTCTCTTCCACTCTTTTACAGTAACACTTCGTTCTTTTCAAACTTTATCCCTCATGTCTATTTTTATTAATGAGTTTTTTTTCTCCTTTTTTCGTGCTTTCACTATATTTTTTTTACGTGCTTTAAATGGAATATCTTATTCACTTTAAATTCTACTTAATCCCTCTTGGTGTGTTCCAAAAAGGGGGAGAATTTCTTTTGGAATGTTTGGAATGTTTTCAAACATGCCTTACAATGATTCTATGAAATGTTTTCACATGCCTTACAATGATTCTATGAATGTTTTCAACTACAAATATGTTTCCAAAAGTTTTACACTAATCATATATGTTATAGTTCCGTATAACAGGTGGCATTGAATTAAGGGGGAGCATTTACATTTCTCTTAAAAGCTCATACTTATGAAATTCTGTGTTACAGGATATACTAAACTCAGGGGGAGTATTTATGTGGCCTATTTAAATTTTCAAATATTCTAGCATGTTTTGTTCACACCAAAAGGGGGAAATTATTGACTCTTAGTTTGGTGTGCACAAAACGTGCTCATTGATACTAATAAGTTTAAAGTTAGTTGTTCAGATTTTTAGGATCAAATAAGGAGAGTAATATCAAAAAATATCAACAAGAGATCCAAAAGAGATTCAGAAATATTCAAACAAGGAAAGTAATAAAGATAGATGACAAACACAAGCAAAAGAGGAAGATATTCAAAAAGAATTCTTGATAAATTGGTCTACAAGCAAAAGAGGAAGATATCAAGACCTGAATTTTTCCTTCTATTTTCGTGAGATTTTAATTGTATAAGATTGATTAAAGATTGATTAGTTTATGGAAAGAAAATAAAGTGGATTCGGAATATACAACGCGATACCGGCCGACCGTACTTCATGACGGTCGACCGCATCGCAGTCGACCTTAACCTTGAGTTGTTTGAGAAACGATCGACCTTTCACCTCTCTACTTTACATCAGAGAGCTGAACGGTCGACCACACCAATATGTCGGTCGACCGCACTTTGCACTGTGTGTATTCTTGGAAGGTATCGTTTCTATTTTTGATCGATACGCTTCCTTGTCTGGACGAATCCATTGTGTGTTTTTAACCCTATTACTTCTGATAAAATTATTCTGAACTAATCTTTCAATAATCAATCCGAGTGTGAGCGATAATTTTTTTGTATTCTTCAATCAAGATCATTAAACGATCTAGAGTTTTGGTTTTTCTTTCTTTTCCACTTCGGTGAGATTGACGGGACTTGTATTGGAAGTCCTGTGGGTGTAATAGGTCTCTCGGCCTGAATCTGAGAATCACTTTGCAAAGGGTTTCAAGTATAGTGGAACGCTTATGGCGGAGAATTGTTACAAGTAGGTGGTGTGGACGTAGACCTGGGGGTCGAACCACGTTATATCGCTGCGTCATCTGTATTTGCTGTTGTTAACTCTTTTATTTACTTTGCACTTTATTTTATTAATTTTTAATTCTGCACAATCACCCTATTCACCCAGGGTGATTTACATGAAATTGTTGATTATGTATTCTAAATGTGTTCAAGCAGTGGCCAAAGTAAGAATATTTATAAAATTTAGGAATTAGGAAGTGTGAGAAGTGTGAAACTGTACAGCATGGTAGAAGTGTCTATGCTACATTAAAAAAAGTTTTTTTTAGAATACAGATAAGAGAGGTTTTGCATCCCTTTTTTGCTATCCACGTTGGTAGCAAATCTCTTGCCATATTTTACTTGCCACGTTGGTTGTAAGCTGCAATTATGTATTTTATTATTTAAACAGATTCTTTTGTCTTGTTAAACTATTATTACAGAAACAAAAAGTATATCATCTCACAGTTCACATTGATCTACACGTCTGGTTGAATATCCATTGAAGTGTTGCATTGAAGTGTTACAAAATTGTTTCATAGTATCACAGAAACAAAAAATATATCGTCTCACAGTCACACAGAAAAGATATCCATTAAAGTGTTACAAAATTGTATGGTTGAATATCGTTTTCTTTATAATGACATGATGGATGAACAAATGAATTTCAAATGACTTGATTTTACAAATTTAGACTAATTTAGACATGCAGATCAATGTGAACGATTCAGATTGTTGATACGAAGGTCCAAAGGCCGAGTACACATAGAGGCTAGTGCACAATGGAAGGGGACTCTCTCTCTCTCTCTCTATCTCTATCTCTCTCTATCTCTATCTCTCTCTCTCAATATATATATATATATATATATATATATATATATATATATATATTCACACACACACACGCACACGCACACACACACACACATCCTTAAAATAGATTCGTCTCTTCGCTAGGAGCTGGAGGATTGCAGCGGCGTTTGTCTCCCAGGATAAAATGATTAGGGAGTATCAACCACAACACCATGTTGTACTCCCTGCGAACTGAATGAAGCATAGAATTCTATCACCGACCGAAGAGTATACCAGAATGAAGAAGGACAATAAAGAAATTATGTTGGATATTTTCAGGTGTGTGGAATAAAGAAGGACAATAAAGAAAGATGCATCAATTTATAGGCTTTCTGGGGAAACATGTGAATGAATGCACAACTAAAAGCCAGACAACCATTTCATCCATTTTAAAATGTGTAAATAAGTGCAAAATAAAATTTAGACAAACGTTTTGCAGTTAAATTTGCATTGGCTCGTCCGTTACAAAGATAAAAAAATACTTGCAACATTTATTTTTGAGTGTGTAGAATGAGAGGAAGAGGCATCAATTAATAGGCGTTTTGAAGAAACATGTGAATGAATGCACAAAAGTCAGACAATCGTTTCATCAGTTTGAAAACGTGTGAATGAATGCAAAATAAAAGTCAAACAAATTTTTCGCTGTTAATTTGCATTGACTCGTCTGTTACAAAGACAAAAACGTTTGTTGCATTTATTGTTGGCCATTTCCATTGTTTTCAGGTTGGAAAATCAAAACTGAGACAAAAAGAAGCCCCACACGGGGTGGGGTCCAAGTTGGTCCGACATTCGTGTCTGCATGTAATCCCGATCCATGATTTGCACCTCCCCCCGAATGCAAAATAAATGCAAAATAAAAGTCAGACAAACATTTTGCGGTTAATTTGCATTGACTCGTCCGTTACAAAGACAAAAATGTTTGCAGCATTTATTTTTGAGTGTTTAGAATGAGAGGAAAAGGCATCAATTTATAGGCTTTCTGAGGAAACATGCGAATGAATGCACAATTAAAAGTTAGACAACCATTTCATCAGTTTGAAAACGTGTGAATGAATGCAAAGTAAAAATCAGAAAAATATTCTGTTGTTAATTTGCATTGACTCGTCTGTTACAAAGATAAAAATGTTTGAAGCATTTATTGTCGGCCGTTACCAATGTTTTCAGGTTGGAAAAATCAAAACTGAGACAAAAAGAAGCCCCACACGGGGTGGGCGTTCAAGGGTGTCCAACATTCATGTCTGCATGTAATCTCGGTCCAAGATTTGCCCCTCCCCCCCTCCCCCCCCCCCCCCCCCCCCCCCCCCCCCCCCGAATACAAAATAAAAGTCAGACAAACGTTTTGCTGTTAATTTGCATTGACTCGTCTGTTACAACGACAAAAACATTTGTAGCATTTATTGTTGGCCGTTACTAGTGTTTTCGGGTTGGAAATAATCAAAACTAAGACAAAAAGAAGAAGCCCCACACGGGGTGGGGTACAATTGGTTCGCATGTAAATCTCGGTCCAAGATTTGCACTCCCCACACACATGAGAGAGATTTTTCTAGCTTGCTTTCTTACCAAGCTAAGGAAGTGGTTATTATAGATTTTTCTAGCTTGCTTTCTTACCAAGCTAAGGAAGTGGTTATTATCTATACCTTTTTCGTTCTCAAGATCTTTCCGATGTGGGACTGAAGTTTTTCAACCCACTTTCTCCCATCAAGTAGCTCACTTAGGGAGGCAATTTCTCATTCACCTCATAACCATTTTAAGCAAGTGAATATATGATTGTAATGTATTCATGAAGGAGAACAAAAATCCACAAAGATCTCTCATAATATAGTGGATTTTACTCAAAAATTACCCCGAAACGGGTTCATGAAATGGTGTTAAAACACCAATTTCCTAACACATCTTTTATGTTTTTTCACCAATCTTAACTTTTTATTCGAGATTATAACTCGCAACCTTTAAATTTCCTAGTTCTTACAAATTTTTTAACTTGTTGGTGCTTCTAATATGTTTCATTGCTTTAAAAATATTTCTTCTTTTGACATAATAACTTGATTGAAAGGGTAAGTAGATCAGTTTCTTCAAATCAATTGCCTGCAAAAAATTCGTGAAAAATTATTACTAACATCATACACATATTCATAAAGTATTCAACATGCACTACAGTAAAGAAGAAAAATGCATGGGATAACTTGATAAAGTTCTACTAAAGAACTGTATCTTTCTTCAAATATCAGTCCTTAAGCTTCCATATTAGTCCTCATAAAATTATCTTCTTATAGGGGTTTAAATGCAAAGTAGTAGATATTTTTGTAATAAGCCCCAATTGCTATTTTTTACGTGTTGTGCATGTGTTTATGTATTAGCCAGCACCTATTAATACCCCCATTGTAATCCTTTTCTTTTTATGAATTGATACAAATTTGAGTTTGTTACTCTCTTGTTCCCCTTTTATTGTTTTGTTTCTTGCGTTTGCTCGATTCATGGCTGTTAACGCAAGTGGCGATGATGGTGGTGGCGTCGATGAGAATGATCCACTGCCAATGTGGGTTGGACCCAACATCAATGGTATCAGAGCTTGGCGCTCTGGTGGCTCCAATTGATCCGATCGAGTGCTCATTGATCCTAGAGTCTAGTTCTCACTCTGAACTAGTGTCACCGAGCCCGTTGACGTTAGGGTCCACCCATCGAGGTGTTGACTCTCACAAGTTGACATATCTGGAAATTAGAAAGGAGTTAGATCAAGATCAGAAAGTCATAGCATAATTGCCTTCAGCTTCTTGTTTGGGTTCTCTCATTCATCTTAGTCGTCTTTCCTCTCTTCAACATCGCCTTTGGATGCTTCTTCACCTTTCGGTACCTCATCACCTTCGCGCCTTGCCAGCGCTTCTTCATCATCAAACCCTAATCCTAGTTTTGCCCATCTTTTCAGATCAGCTATAACAACAACATCAGCTTCTTCGCTCTCGTTCCCTTCATTCTCCTTCAACAACAATGGCTCCAATTCCACTTCAATAACCACTTCTTCCTTGTTTTTTCGACTCATCCTATTCCCCAGTTCCTGCTACTGCTACAACTATAGTTGTTGCCCTCTTGTGCTATTTGGCTTCTCTTCCTCCTTCTTATCCTCCCCCTCATGATTCACATTTCTTCTTTATCCACTTTCTTTATATATCATGAAGCATTCAATTTCTTATAACGACATTCAATATCAATTTATCAAATCAAATTCTTGGTTAACAACCAAATCATTCACTTTAATAATATTCAACACTCTTTTGATTAATATAACCATTCTCATGATTTTCTATACTTCAAATATCTTTCTCAATACAAAGTTCTTTAAGATTAATACACCATTCCTTAGTACAAGATTCTTTCAGATTTATCTTTGGGAATTCCTTATTTCCTGCTCATAATTATGCTTTGATTATATTATAAGCCAACTCTTAAAATCTTTAATCATGTACATTTTCTCCGCAGACTTAATTCAAAGATACTTTACTTAATGAGTTGATGTCAATAAGATTGTTAATTCCCAAAATATAATTTAGAATAATGTGAAATTAATCCCAATATTGTAACAATATTCTATAATATTTTTATGAAGTTTCCCAATTTTTGAGGCATGAAAAAACACAAAAATAAAAATAAAACCCAATGTGGACACCCAGATTCGAACCCAAGGCCAACAGTAATTCCAAGAGTTGCCCAAACCAATGAGCCACTCATGAACACTGATAACAAGCCCACTGAGTTGTTTTTATAGCCCAAACACGTCATTTGATTTTGTTTAGAAAATTTCAAAGAAGGCAGAGCCTCCCAGGCTCGAACCCGCAACCAGAGAACCCCCACCACAGCGACACATGGCAGCGCGAGGCCGTTGGTGACTGCACTAGACACAAGAGACAAGTGCTCAATTGATCATATAAGGGTTTAAATCCATATAACTCAGTCATCTCTTTAATCTCATTTTTAACACTTTCAACTATTTTTTATTTCTATTCTTTTCTTTCAATTTAACTTTTCATAAAATAAATCGTTAGACTTCCATAGATGATTACCCCTGATTTTATCCATATTAGAATTTATTTTTACACAAATAATTCCAAATGGTAATTTTTAAGAGCTTACATAAACATACATATTTATTTATCATCAAAACTACTTACATGAATATTTTTATTTCCTCTTAGCAATTTTCATCCCCTAATTGATTTTATAATTCACCCCTAATATTCACACAATTTCTTGTGCCTAATTTAACAACTTTATGTGTATATAAGCACAATATATATAATCTAATCATGGCATACTATTTGTGCATAACAACTTTCCAACAAGCTTTAAATAAAATTTAATTTGACAACCTATCAATTCTATGATGAAACTTTCAATTAGCATACAATAATTCCCATGTTTCGTTACTACTAAAATGCTAATAACACAATATGCATCACAAAACTAATTGAAGAACTCATACCAATTATCAATTTCAAGCATAATTTTCCTACACATGCATACTACAATACTTTAGAAAGCAAAAGAGACTCTTATCTTGTTTTGATGCAAATTAAAATTAGAACTCCTCGAAAAATTTGCTCCAAGCTCCATCACAAAGCTAGCCTCCTCCTCCCTAGCAATGAAGAAAAACCGAAAACTCCTTCATCTCTCTTGAAAAAAATCGAAAACTCTCTTTTTTTTTCTCTCTTTTGTTTCTTTTAATTCTTTTGTGTGTTCGTAATAAAGGAGGGGGGTATTTATAGGAGTATTGTGTGGTTGAGAAGACTCTCACTGCTCAAATAACTATCCCACTCACCCACACACTCCCTCCACTCTCCCCTATTCTCTTTGATGGCCGGCCAACACCCTTGGGTGCACACACGTGCATGTGCACCCAATGTGCACACACTTCTCATTCTTTTTATTAATTGTTATTTCATTTAGTTGTAGATGTATGTTACATGACAAGTGTAAAAATGTGTATTTAAATGTAGAATTTAATCATGGGCTTCTCTTTTAAATTAATATTTTTTTAAATGAGCTTTAAAAGATGATCTATACCTAATGGATTTTAATTTAAAATAAATAATAAAAATGTGACAAATAAAAAGAGAAGAAAAATGTGCATAACTCTAGAAAATTTTTGAAGTAAAAAATGCACATAAAAATTTACGTGCGATGCACGTGCTAAATATTTTAAATTAATTTGAGAGAATGAAAAACAATCTAAATACAAAATACGTAGAACAATAGTGTTACAGATATTTCACGTAACGGAAAATATATGTAATCAACATGTGTATTGAAAGCACGTGCAATGTACGTAAAACACAAAGATTTAAAATAAATGTTTGAGTTGGCTCAAAATAGGATAAAAAATAAATTTTAAAAAACGGAAAATGTACAAATAGTCGAAATACAAAATATTTATGATACTTATATTAAAATATGTTATGGATATTACCCGTAACAGTACAAAATACACTTGCGTAACCACGAGCGAAAAAATTGTCATAACTCAATTTTGCGAGGTGTTACATTCATTATATGGAGTACCTCCAAGAGAAGGTTATGAATCACCCTCCACCCTCTCATTATCTCCAATACAACATGGAGAAGGAGGCTAAAGGCTGCACTCTACAACCCTTCAACCACAACTTCTCCATGTCCTTCATCAAATTCCAGCAACCTGCGAAGTGTTCGATGGAATTCCTGTGAGAAATCGAAGAATGATCCCTAACCCACATTCAAGGTATCGCAACCCATACCCCTAGATCATTGCAAGAGTTACCACTGCAATTTTTGCTTCGCTAATTGTTCATGCAAATGATACCACTGCAACATATTATTAGAATACCCCCTTAAAGTTAGGGTCTTCCTCTGGCTAGTGCTCAATAATGCAATCCTCACCAGAGAGAACCTTGCCAAAAGACAGCCCCAGATAGCGACCAACTGTAGATTCTGCAACATGCACACGGAGAATTTGAACCACCTCTTTATTCACTACCTAAGGAGTAAGGCGACTATGGTAGAGGTATTACGAGCTTTAGGAACAAGTGACTACCCCAACGAATATGAGGAATTGTGGATTGGCCCCAAATTTGCATCGATTCGCCATGAAATGAAGGACGTGTGGTATATTGCCATTGCGGCAACCACTTGGGTGTTATGGCTAGACAGAAATAATTTCTATTTCCGTGTTTCATATAATACTATTTCTGGTAACCTTACTCATATCATGCATCTTATTTTTTTTTAGGCTACAGCTGCTGCCACAGGAGCGAGAGGAAGGATTGCCAGAGTCTTCCAGGTGGAGGACATTGATGATGAGGAGGTAGAGTTTGGGCCGACACTGGACTGAGGGGTAGGCGCCCTCCTTACTCTTCGGATTTTCTTTTGCCGCAGTCTCCGCTACTTTGTATTTTGTATCGACCTACTGTTCTTTTGGTTGTATGATGTATGGATGTTTAGACCCACCCCCCAAGGTTTTGTTGGGGGATTATGTTTTATTTCCTATACTGTACTTTTGTATTTCTCCCGGTACACCGGGGTAGTTTAATTAATTTCTTATTAATGAAACAGGGTGGCATTATTCCACCTTTAACCTTTAAAAAAAAACATATTGTTAGAATATGATTTATGCCTCAATTATTTTACTAGTGAAATATTTGAATTGTGTTTCACCCCACTAGACTCCACTCTTATAGAGATAATAGAGGTTTATGGTGCCGGTGTTCAACTCCACCCCACATCAAATCAACATCGACCAATGCTAGAGTATTCATAAACAAGCCTCAAGTTGAAGGTCATGTAATTGAGGTTGTTGGTGCAGGTGTCCGTGCTCTTAGAATGATATTCCAATCAAAGCTAGCCCTTAAATATGACATCCTTCAAGAGAAAAATAGAAGAGAAAATATTGAGGCTCTTGCCATTTTTTCTGGTAGTGAGGTTATCACAAGGGATAGTGGACTCTCCCTTGTGAAAGTCCAACTAGATATGCTTTGATACTGCCAAAAAGTCAGTATTACTTTGGATGACACTATTTTAATACAAGGTGGTGGAGACAGAACCTTCTTGAAGAGAGGTGTGAGTAGCTTAGAACATCTATTGAGGACAACACTGCAATGTTCTATATGGAGAAAGCATAAGAACAATTGTCAAAGCTCTCGAGAAGAGTAGTTGTTCTTAAGATGGTGGAGCTAGTGGGGCTGAAGTTGGGGAGAAGGGTAGGGTCACAAGTGCTTTAAATGTTGCAAAAGCAGCTGTTGAAAAGGGAATACTTGTGCTCAACAACATATATAGCAACTGGAGATGAGTTCCATAAAGAGGCAGTGATTAACTACCTTATTCCCCTCAAAGCATATGGATGCGACACCCTATTTGTTATCAAATTCGTGCCGACTACTTCTGCTGCCACTACTGTTTCACCTTCCACTACCCCTGTAGTTGTGGCTTCATCAACGACACTCGTTACCACCCCATCTACATCAGCACCATCGTTGTTTCAATCTACGTCCACTTCTCCATTATTTCTAAAGCACCTTATTTTTGCAAAGCACTTTATCTTCGATCCAAGGGGAGAAGTGCACAGGGAAGCAATATTGAGATTTATCGTAGATTCAGAGAGGGACAATCTCCACTACTTTCTTTATATCAAGTTCAGCCAAATCAAGATCAACCATATGAATGTTGATGGATGCCATCAGTGCCTTGGACTATTTCTCGTCCTCCTCGCTAGAGTTGCTTCAATCTTCTATGTCGTATTCAAGTCCCAAGACTCTTTGTCCTTCACAAATGACACAAGCTTAATATCATATGTAACAATTGAATTTGGTGGAGGAAGACACGGAAGGTAATATTGGGATTTATCACATATTTAGAGAGGTAGGGAGGCCTATTTTTAAAAGATAATAATCGATACAATTCTACTACAAAATTCTATCTTTCCTGAAATATCAGTCCTTAAGAGCATCTGTAGTCGTTGTGGGTGAAAAAATGGATATATGGATAAATGGAAATAAGAATCGAACTTTAGCTGCACTCGTTAAAAAGCTATTTTTTAGCAATCTATCGTAAAATAATAAGCGACGGCACATGAAGTGCCGTCGGAGAGAAAAAAAACGCTTAATTTTGTGGGCACTCGAAGTGCCGTCCGATCGCCAAAATAAAATAAAATAAAAATAAAATAAAATAAAATAAAATAAAATAAAATTATACAAGGACCGAAGTGCACGGACGGCACATGAAGTGCCGTCCAAGAGGTTTGGTGCCATTTTCCACTTTTCCGGAAATTACAAAAACATTTCAGTAATTACAAAAAATTACAAAAACATTTTAGAAATTGCAAAAAAATTAAAAAATTGCAAAAACATTTTAAAAAATTGGAAAAAAAATTTTTAAAATTACAAAACCCTCCGGACGGCACTTCAAGTGCCGTCCGAGGATTTCGGCCTACGCTGTGATTTTTTTAATTGAAAAAAAAATTTAAAAATCAAAGGACGGCACATGAAGTGCCGTCCGACGCGGCAATCTTTTTTCCTTTTGGAAGATACAGGAGCGAAACAATATTGCTATTGGAAGACCAAAAAGATTCTTCCAATGTCTCATTTCTGGGTCCAATGGAATTCATAGGTATAGGAAGAAGTCCCATCAAATAGAGATTTTTCGAAGATGCCCGCGGATCCTTATTTGGTGTGTGACGGCACTCGAAGTGCCGTCGCTCAAATATGGATAATTCTCAAACCGATTCTCATTTATAGCACACGACTGTAGCGATTTATCGATAAAATGGATATTTGGCAAACGAGTGCAGCACGTTCGTTTGCCAAATATCCATTTTATCAATATTTGGCAACCGACTACAGATGCTCTAAGCTTCCATATCAGTCATCGGGAATTATCTTTCACATAGGGGCTTATCTGCAAAGTAGTAGATGTTTTTTTTGTAATAAACCCCAATCACTAGCTTTTACGAGCTGTGCATGTGTTTATGTATTAGCCAACACATATCCCCATATACCCCCATTGTAATTCTTTTTTCCCCCTTATGAATTGATATAGATTTGAGTTGTTATTCTCTTGTTCCTCTTTTCTGATTATGTTTCTTGCTTTTGTTCGATTTATGGCTGCTACCAGAATTTTCACCCAGGGTGCGACGCTTACTATTAAAAAATAATAAATTATAGTAAATACATTTTTATTCTTCAAAACATAATATATTAATATCAAATGTGATAAACTAATAAAATTAGTAAATAGTCATTTTCTTTGGCAATAAAACCCTTGAAAACTTCATATTATGAGAATATTGACTATATCTTCATTGTCAGTGATATCTAATATGTCTCTTTCAATATATGCCACCAAACAATCATTATCTCATCTTCCAATCGATTGTATAATGAAGTTTTGATAATTTTCATAGCGGAAAATACTCTCTACTATTGTGGTTGCAGTGGGTAATAGCAATGCCAACTTTGAGGTTTTTTTCTATGTAAATCTTGTGACAAATCATTTGGGGTTGTTAGGATATTATTCATCAAATGTAAATGTAATGCAACTTCACATTGTGCGCGTTGATTAGTGTGTTTGACTTCAAATTAGAAGGTCATGGGTTCAACTCCCATTAGTGTCAAATAATTTTAATTTTTTTGTAATTTTAAAAGAAATAAAAATTTCAAATCAAAGTAAAAGCTAAATACTATTTGAGAAATTAAAATTTCAAATAAAAGTTTAAAAAATTGTTACTAGGACTTGAACCTGGATCTTCCATGTAAGAACCAAGTATCCTAACCAACTAACCTACAAATAAATGTTGAAATATCCTATATTACTCTATTTATATTACTTATCATGTAAATGTAAATTCGAGGGGCGCAACCGCACTCCTGGGGATCATGTAGCTACGCCCCTGACTGCTACCATATGCGGCAATGATGGTGGTGGTGCTGACGAGAAGGATCCACCACCGATGTGGGTTGTATCCCATCATCTATAATATATTTAATATTTAATGGGAGAATTGGATCTATAATATCTTTAATATTTAATGGGAGAGTTAGGAGTTGTTGTTTGTAAACTTACCAACTAACGTATATTGTGTGTACATAACTAATATGAAAAATGTCTCAAGTTTGTGGACAGACTATGTCGAAGTTTTTTACTTTTAAAAAATTATATTTACTAAGATGTACATCGCATATGTAAATCTCTACTACTATAATGGAAAAAGGCCTTATTGTAATTTGTCCATCTACCAGCCCGTGCAACGCACGTGCATAACTATTGTAAATGAGATTTTAAATCAAATCCAGACTAGTTTGAATTTTTACTTTTAAAAAAACTATATTTATTAAGACATGCATCGCACGTATAAACTACTAGTTATGAATAATTATACTTGGAGGTCCATCTCAAATAATCTCGAGAGTTATGGCCCACGAGAAAAAGAGAAGAGAAAAACAAAAGTCCAAATTTAATAACCTTGATGCAAAAGCAAAAATCTGAAACAAATTAGTGACTTTATGCAAATACAATATGAAGGATCCAAATACAAAACTTCCCAACCCCAGATAAAAGGGCAAAATCGTAACATCCCAAAACCCTCAGTATAAATAACCACCAAATCCCCCACTAGGGTTTCTTCTTCTATTGTTTTTCGCCGCCGTCTCTTTCACCGCCGCCGCCGATCGCCGCTAAAAAATGGTAACTTTCATCCACTTTTGCAAACCCTAACCCTAATCTTTCAAATCCTTCAAAAAAGCACCAACCTTTAATAAATTTTTTTCTTCTTCTGTAATTTAGGGTAAGGGAACAGGGAGCTTCGGTAAGCGTCGGAACAAGACGCACACGCTCTGCGTTCGTTGCGGCCGCCGCAGCTTCCACCTTCAGAAGAGTCGGTGCGGATCCTGTGGGTTTCCCGCCGCCCGAATCCGCAAATGTGAGAATTTTTGAATTTTCTGTTCATTTGAGTGTTATTGGATATGAAAAGATGCGTACTTGATATCGCAGCTGATGTTTTTTTACTTGATTTTAGCTGGTTGAAGTTCGGAAAAAGATTTGATTTTGATGTCGAAGAATAACTCATTTTGTAACTAGGGCTATGGATTAATGTTTGTTGTTTTTTTGTAGGATAAGTAATTTGGGTATTCTTCTAAATGGTGCTGAAGTTTTATAACTGTATTTGATAATGTTTCTATGATAATATTTTTTTTAATATTAATTTTGTCCGAGAATGTGAGTGGAGGAAATTTGATTGTCAAAAATTTTTTATATGCACTTTTCGGATCTTACCTTAGTTCTGGTGTGAGCCGCCACCATATGCTTCTTCTGTTTGGGAATGGTTAGTATCAAGTAATGGGAAAGGGTAATTTGTTAAGAAGAGTAGAGTTAAAAGGATTCTGAGCTAATAAGGGGTACACTGTTCTAGCCTTCTAAGGAAGAATCAAGTAGAATTTTGTGCTTGTGGGTGTTGGGCAGAGATGGTTAATGCATTGTTAGCTTTAGCATAAGAGAACTTTGTGACTACCTTCCTTTTGTGTGTATTAGAGAGAGTGATTGAGGAGACGAAAAGCTGCTAGACCATAAAACTGAATGCCCTTCCTGCTGCTAGTCAAACTCAGAGTTCCAATTCTATACTACACTTCATATATAGTCAACGAATGGTAATAAAGAAAACATAAAGATTTTACAAAGATGATAACTGAGCTCAATTCATTACCATAGATTCCCGTTTGATTGATTGTGTGCAAATGAAGATTTCGCAGTGCTTAGATTGACAACCCTTGTGCACATTTGATTTAAGTTTTTTCTTCCATGAATTTGTATTATTGTTAAGAGCATTTGATTTGAGTCGTCAGGTTTTCTTTTCTCGTGCACGAGCTTTGAAGTAAAAGGTAGTCATAGTGCATCTCTAATATAATATAAAAATGAACAGATAACTGGAGTGTGAAGGCCATTAGGAGGAAGACCACTGGGACAGGCAGGATGAGGTACCTTCGTCATCTGCCTCGAAGGTTCAAGAGCAACTTCAGAGAAGGTAACATAGTTTCCTATTTGTTTTCTATTTTACTAATGTTTATTACATGAACGGCATTCTTCTGTTTTGTTTTGTTGATCAGATGCAGTATTTTCTGATTTTACGAGCAATTCTTGTGTTTTCATATTTTTATTTTATGAGATTTAAGGCCGCCAGCATAATTCATACTAGATTATTAGCAACTGCAACTCATTTAACTCCCTTTGTGATGCTAATTACTATGGGCCTCATGTGTGACCTTCATTGTATGACAAATGCTGTCAATTTTCAATATTGGCCAAGGTTGGTATAAAAAAGGAGATTGTAGACTCAGATGAAATGTGTGCAGAAACTGTCGGCATAACTATTATAAAATGGGTGCCAGAAACTGTTCATAACTGTTATAAAATAGGTGCAAGAAACTGTACAAAGACAATTTGAGAGTTAACTGTACAAATACACTTTGAGAGTTAACTAATAGAAATTCAAGATATCCAATACTACCTTGACGATCAGCTATGGGTAGATTAGAGATTTTTGTAATCCTGCATGAATCAGCTATGCTATGATCTAACTAGTAGATAATGCTGACCGCTGTTATTAGATTCTCCAAATCATGTAGTTGAAAGGCGACTTTTAACTCTGGTTGTCTGTATAACTGATTGTAATATACACTTGAATCTGATGTTAATGAACCATGCAGTTAATTATGTTAAACTTTTGGCATAGAAACAATCTTGTAATTCTGTTTCTTTTGTTTTTTTCCTCCAATAGGAACTGAAGCTGCCCCAAAGAAGAGGACTGCAGCAGCAGCAACTTTTTAGGGCGGATTGCATTTTGAAGCAGCAATATTACTTTGTGTTCTGTGTTTGCTTTTGTCGAGTTTTATCAAGTTCATGTTGAAACTCATTTTGGAATCCATTGAGAAGATTTGAGTATTTGTTTTTCGAATGTTATAAATCAATGTGCTATGACTTCATTTTGGCATAGGCTGCTATGGTATTGCTGTCTTTTGATGATTTGCATTGAGATTGTTTTACTTTTCTAGGCATGATTTTGGAATATTCATGAGCTATGGCTGCGGACTGTCTGTGTATTTGGAATTCTGCCTGCCCAAGAACTGTATTTTTGTATCCTGTTTGTGTTGATGACTTATTCTAATTATTGGTTTACTGATTTCATGAAATGGCCTTTCTTAGTGAACAGTATTGTGTTCTTTGGTCCACTCCAGATTCGACTGATTTTCATTTATTAGTTTCTCTGATTTTGAAGTAATAATTTTCTTTTTCTTTGCCCTTAATCTCTAACTAGTATCTGCATGTGCTTTGTATGTTTTAATAAATATATTTTTCAAAGTAAATATTAAGACGAAATATGGTATTGAACTTGATGTTTTTTACTCATCATATATTATTTATAAATTATCTCTAGTTGGCACCAACTTTTATTTTATATAAGTGATACTTTAGTAAATAATAATATTGTAAATAAATTTGAATTTGAATTTTAAGGTTATTATGATAATTAACAATAGTTGTTGAGTAAATGAATTGTTAATATAACTCCTACGCAAACGAACTGTTGAGATTAGATGATTGACCCATTATAGTATTACAGATGTGGTGTATGTTCTGTTAGGGGTGTTGATCAAACTCAGATGAAGCTGCAACTCGGAAGAAAGTGGTGTGCTTCAACTGGGCATCTTTTTATATTTGAACTTAGACTTGCCTTTTAGGTTGTGGTTTCTTCTCTTGAAGAATGTTGACACCATTTTCTTAAAACAAAAGGATGCACATGAGCTACAAGTAAATCAATAGAAGAAGAAAGTGGGTGAGAAAAACTCTTTTGAGAATTATTCTCAGAGTCTCAGTGTCTGCCTTCTCACAGGGGTTGTTTTTCTTTGAATTTGGTGGTTCTTGCTACTGATGATTCCATCATTATCTGAACCATAGGGAAGAAGAGACATGAAATATGTTGTCAATTGGGATATCCATCCATGTATCAGCTTCCGAACAATCCATTTTTTTCCTTTCAAGTAGTTGTTGTGAAAACCCATGAAATATCATATTCATATGCATTCTCTGACTGATAATTAATACTTGGCAAGAATTGTAGATGATATTTTTTTTAGTGTATCCTTTGAAGCCTCTTTTTTAAGTAATGACATGACGTGACAGGATTATTATGAAAGACAGTTAATGAATGAATGAATCCCTTCTCCAAATGTAAAGAGGTCAAGCATAAAACTTTACATGTAAAGATTATGAAGAGTTTTTGTCAAATAAAACTGGAGATAGAAGAGCTAACTGATAACAACAAAATTCTTTTCCCCAACTAGTTAGAATCAGCTACATGAATATGCTTAGTTTAGCCAGGGGCGGAGGGAGTAAGAAATTAGGGGGGACTTTTGGGATCCCAAAAATTTTGTAAAACCTCCTAATATAGACCAAACTTTTTATTTGGCCCCCAGTTTTAAATAAATTGGGACCCCCAAGTCTATTACATCTCTTCTTAAAGGCTCAAAATATGAGCTTTGGGCTAAAAATTAAGAGTGATACTTATTATTTGATCTGTATGATCATTGGATAAAATTTTGAATAAGAAGTTAGTCTGCACACATGTTACAAGTATATTTATTCATTTGAGTCGTATCTCTTAGCCTATAGTATTATAACAATATAAATAGTATAGTATGATTATTGATCAGTATTACTTTTACCAAATTTAGAGTACAACTGTGCAAGTGCGAAAAAATACATGATACTAAGAATATAAATTCGAATATTTACTTTGATTATAATTTTATTTTGATCCAATTACTTTAATTTTTCAAAACAAAAGCAAAGTAAGGTTTTCCACAACAATTATGTCGATGTCGGGAAAAAAAAAAGGGATCCACATTTTGATTTGTCTGCCTCCGCCACTTAGTTTAGCATAATATCTTGGCCACAAACTATCAGAAGATAGAAGAGCTAATGCAATCAGAAAACCCAAAAGACAAATCAAGCATAATAAAAATTTTAAGTTCAATCTGATAATTTCTCCTCTGCTTCAACATGATACTTGGATAAGATAGAAAGATAAATATCCACATGCACTCCCACACTCATCGTGTCCTCAGACCTCCACACCAGTGCACACCCGCACCCACATCCCTCAACGTTCCCAAGTACAAACCCTTGCTGCACGACTTTGTGCGATATGATCCCCCAATGTCACTGGAACACTCTTAAGTTCTTCCTCCGTTTCTTTTCTACACCCACCACAAAAACTCAAAAAGAAATATTAAAAAATAATGGTTGTTAGCAGTCGATCGATCGTTAAGGGGAAGCACATTGCATTGAAGGTTGTTGAATGCATTGCACCTGGAACACCGAAATAATTCTCTCAATCAGTCAAATGCCGACGCAAGCTTGGATCTTTCCTGTTGCTTCCTCCGACTCTACTGGTGACAAATCGATCTTCCACTTTTCAGGCCTGGACATCAATTCCTCCACCTGCTCCCCAACCTTCCTTCCGACCACCTCCACGGAGTAGCTCCTCGCGAGTTTCAACTCCTCTTTGTCCGAATCATCGTCAAAGTGAGTTCATATGCAGAAAAATGCAGTTCCTAGAATTCAGCATGTCCTTGAGAACAAATGCAGGATCCACTGGGGCATACTAAGCATCAAGCAACGCCACTCCGACTCTCGATGAGGTGGTAGTGTGGTGTTAGACGAGAAGGCCGGGGGGATAACAGAGGAGCTGCTAACGGCACCCTCCGCGATGGACATAGTTAGCCTAAAAGATTGGTGGGAAGGGTGGGGGTATTTATAGGCAAAATGAGAGAGCTTGTGGTAAACGGCTACATTTAAGAGGGACAATTGAAGGTGGAGAGGAGTTAAGGAGCTTGTTTATCTCCTAGTATTCTACTCTTGCAATTGTCAAAACAAATCAGCAAAAAATTCTTGATTTTTTTTTTAAACATAAAAATACTGCATCAAGCTGCAAAAATGTGACGCTGAATAGTTGGGCTCATCAGTTATACCGAAGTGTAGAAAGGATTTATAATAGTATTTTCTTCCCAGCAATTCCAGCTTAAAATGAGAACTAATCACATGAGCTTGCCAGATATTTAATCGTCAGTTTATAATTCAAGCCATTCATATATGGCACCACTGAAAACTTTACATGGACCATTTCGTAACACCTGATGAATAGCAAAACTGATGACTGAAGATAAAATTTCTTTTTTGGTAAATTTTTCCAACACCCTATTAACATAAACATTCCTCATAAACCCCCAACAACCAATGCGAGATGACGAAGCCTCCCCCAAAAAAGCAAACAATAAATTATAGTCAGCACATTCAGTAGCAGAACTACATATTCAACAAAAAAGATGGGACGCATTTGTAGCCCCAGTACATAAAACAGTCAACGGAAACTAAAATGATGCGCCATGCGGGTTCTGCCTGTTGTTCCTCACAGTAGCGTCAAGCGTGACTACCGAGGATTCCCCTTTCTTGGCGTGGGACCCCACGCTGGTGAATTCCACCCCCCCTAGGCCGACTGTTTGTGAAGTCTCGATCATTGTTGCTGTCACTTGCCCAACTTGTGGTGAAACCTCGACCACCAAGGCGACCCCTTGGGGCCTCTGACTGGAACCCACCTCTTCCTCTTCCTCTTCCTGCCAAAAGAAATAGGTCATTGTGAAAGATGATATATAAGTCAAAATTTTGAACTAGAGAAGTTTCAGTGCAAGAAAAAACCATAGCTACAAGAGAAATTTTACTGCTGTTGTAAACACTGTCAAAATGTAACGAAAACAAACATCACAAGTTGAAGCAATGACTGAGCCACTAAAGCTTACAAGCTTACTATTTAGCAGTAGTATCATGTCGAACATGTCTATCTTACATAACACATCCTATAGTTTCCTTGTAGTTATTTGATAAATTGTTTTAATCTCTTTTTATTTTAACAATCTCTCGATTTTGAGAGTTCAGGTTTAGCGTGGTTCTCTGTTTTGACAGTGTATACTTCAATCTATATAATAAAACACAAAGAAAGCTATCAAGTGGCTCTCCTTCAATCCCCTCAAAAATTAAAGGCCCAGATCTAACCTTACAAAACATATTTTTCCTCAAAAAATTCCCTCCAAAACTCAAATTCAAATTCCCCACCCAAAACAACTCCTATATTTTTTTTATTTCTCTCTCTCTCTCTCTCCATCCCTCTTCTATTCAAAAAATTAAGAAAATAAAATTTTTTAAAAATTAAAAAACTAAAAAAATTTAAAATTTAAAAACTTCAAAAATAATTCAAAAAACATAATAAAAAAAAAATCATACAATATGTTTTTTGCTTTATTTTTCCTACTTCAATTAATTTGCTGGACCTTCAAAATTATTTTATATGATCAAATAAGGTGCACCGTTTCGAAGACGTGCCGTAGGCACGTGTCAACGGGCAAACCTCGTATAGTAACAAGTAGGAAAGATATAAAGTACAATTTTGGAGAACATTGTTTCTAGTTTTTTTTGAATTAAAATTTACCTTCATTAATCCCTCTTCTAATTGGATGTTTGTACTGGGTATGTTAGCTTTTGCATGAAGTGTGAGAAGGACGATATCAACGACTGTGCTGGCTTTCTGGAAGACCTGAAGATTCTAACTCGAAGTGGGAAGTATTTCGGAGCAGACAACAAGTATGCCAGGGTCAGTATGCTTGATCGGGATGAGACTTTTGATCTGTTTATCGAGAGACTGACATCTCTCTCTCTCTCTCTCTCTCTTGATTCAGAAATGTCTTATGGATGTAAAGAAAACCATTATTAGTTGTGTTATATGAAATCTTTGAACTATTAAGTTTACTTATTTCCAATGGGCTGTACGGAGTATAATGTCGTGATTAAGAAATATCAATTAAATTATCCCGGTTGATAATTTAATACATAGTTGTGTTATAGGAGCATATTTTTTATTAAGAAAATGTCATATTAAATTATTTAGCGACTAGGTTTGCCCATTGACACGTGCCTACGGCACGTCTTCGGAACGGTGCACCTTGTTTGATTATATAAAATAGTTTTGGAGGTCCAGCAAATTAATTGAAGTAGCAAACATAGAGCAAAAAACATATTATATGATTTTTTTTGAATTATTTTTAAAGTTTTTAAATTTTTAAATTTTTTTAGTTTTTTAATTTTATAAAAATTTTAAAATTTTTATTTTCTTAATTTTTTGAATAGAAGAAGGAGGGAGAGAGAGAGGAAAAAAAATATAGGAGTTGTTTTGGGTGGGAGATTTGAATTTGAGTTTCGGGGGAAATTTTTTGGGGGAAAATATGTTTTGTAAGATTAGATCTAGGCTAAGTCAATAAAAATGCTTGAACTGTAAGTTGTACGGTATATATCAATTTAAAAACCTCAATCAGTCAAACACTTCGAGGCTGAACTTGCAAAATACAGAATTACAGAGATTTGTAAATATAAAGAAATATTTATACAAAACTTCCGAGAAGAGCACTCATATGGGGTTCTAATTAATTGAATATATCTTTTATCTTATTCTTTACATGTAGGAAACAAATTGGTTTTCCAAGAATATTTTTCTATAACAAGTGTAAAGAAATATTAAAATGCCTCGGTTACTGAGCAGGTTAGATTACCAGCCAGGTGTACCATTTTTGGGGTTTGGCTTGGGTGGGTTTTAAGAGTAATACACTTCCAAGAAGACCTTTTTCAGGGCAGGCATGGTTGGTTCTAACAGACCTAGTACACAGCCCTACAGTGTAAATGAAAGAATGTGATGAAACCAACTCTATCTAACATATAATGTTCACTATAGAGGAACGCTAGTTGCATCAGTCGCAAACTAACACAATATAATAAACATCAAGATCAGCGATAATGAAGATGAGGTTTAGTTATTACAATTGGTATGGCAAAAGAGATCAGAAAGACAAGTAAAAAGAGATACTATGGTTTAAAACAATGTACTTACTTCCTCCTCCCAGTCGAGATATGCCGCTATTAGGTTTCCTCTCTTCAACATATATTTGTTGTCCATTTATCAGTAACGGAGATGCCTGTATACACAAGAAGGGATCACACTGATTATAAATGGATATCGTAATATACTAAACATGAGCATGCATATTGACCAAGGCTGATCTCAAGTTAATCGCAAGAGTCTTGAGGGTTTCTATATTGCTAAAATGTAAATATTCAATGAAACAGTCAATAAGTCATATACAAACATAACATAACATGAAGAGTCAGTAATAGCACCAACAAAAATGATGTCCCAGCTACAGTCAGAAAAATATCAACTTGGTACAGCATACATATTATATATTTTCCTATAAACAAAAAAAAGGTCACGTCTTGGGGAAAAAACAGACTACATGACCACATTGTCAATCCAAATCAACAATATCATGCAGAAGCAATTCCTCAATAATGTCAGTAGGGAGTTTAGTTTCATGTAAAACTCTTTTTCTGGGTTGCCAATTGATATGAGTAAAAATAAACAAAATCGGAGCCGTTCAAATCGGACACGGATCTTAAAGCTCTCAGGGCTAAAACGGTAATTTTTAGTATAAACAGGCCCGACAAGATAAGTTGGGCCGTTTTCAATTCCAGTGACCCGATCCAACCTATAATAGGGATTGTTACAACAACCCTAACACAAAGGAGTCCAGATCCATCGAACCTAGTTTAAACTTCCTATTTCTAGGAGGTAATTGATTCTATCCTTCCACACGCAAGAGAGAGTTTGAAAACTCCATCTCTTCATCAAGAAAGGGATCCAGACTCGATCTCTTCATATGAATGGCATAACCGACTTTATCCAACCACCGGAAAGTAGAGATAGATGAATATCATGAAGCTGGCCTCCCTCGGCGACTATATATACCTCGAGACCTCCTCAGAAACAAGGTAACGAACAACTCTGCTCTCAAAACTCACAATATCTTCAAGTTTCTGATTTGGGCGTCGGAGGGTCTGTCGTCGGGGCCACCCTCTGTGTTTCCGACTTGTTGGCAGGTCCACGGGAGCGATATCAGCCATTGCAGTTTTTTGTAGGGATGGTATACCGTACCATCATTACTCTACCGTCTACCGTACCGAAATATTTGGTACACAAATTTCTCTACCATTACCGTGCCAAGATTTTGGTACTACCGAGTTCGGTACTACCGGAATATCGGTAGGGTATTGGTAATACCATGGTACTGCCGGACAACAATTAGCTTAAAAAATTAACATTCATATAAATGGCAAAAGAAGGATAAATAAGCTCAACATAAATATATATATGAAGAAGTTTCAACATAAATAATTATATATATATATATATATGAAGAAGTTCCAATAATCAGCCAATGTCAATTCTCAAACAAAACTCAACTAACAGACCATAATTTAGTCTAACATCTGTGTTTCCAGAGCCCAATCACCAGCAGTACCAAATAATATAAGTTTCTATTTAACAAGGAAAGAAGAAATCATCACAAAACTCCATTGAAATAACTAATATCTATGTTCCTATTTAAAAAGCTCTATAATTCTCACTCAAAACTGTTAGAAGAATTGGACCTGAGTGTACCAAGTGAACTTTCTGGAATTGATCTGCAACAGGAAGAAAGTGAGAAGTAGCTCGAGGCATGGGTTGCACTTTCTTTAAGAAACTATTTGGCCGATTCTGGAGATGAATCGTTGATCACCAAACACTTCTCCCGGGATACAACGAGCTTCTGATTTACAGTGCTGCCAAGACTCCAATCGCAGCACGTACCAACTTGCACCAGCAATCAGCAAACAAAAACCGCAGAAAATAGATTTTGAGAAAGAATTGAATGATAGAATTTTTTTTCTTTTCTGTTTCTGTATTTCTATATCATTTTCTTCTCAAAATGATCTATACTTATAGCTTGTAACCAGAAGCTATTAAATTGTATGCATTAATAGAAAAAAGGCTATATAATGAATATAATTTAATTTGTGAAACTGCTATAACATAAAGTCTATTTAAGTTTGAAACAGTTATATTTCTTTAATATAAAAAAAATGTTTTTGAATTCTGACAGTTCAAAAAGAAAAAAAAAATGTTCTGTGTTGTTTTTTTTCAATAGACCCCAAGACCCCTAAGGTCCTAAGGGCCCGGCCCGGTCATAGATATATATATATATATATATATATATATATATATATATCATGTAGAATGTAGGAATTGAACCCCCAACCTCTTGTGAACTCAAAACTTTAACCGTTGGGCCATGAGACAGTATTATCAACAAGATGAGTATTTTGAATGTATACTCAATTCCAACAATCCCCCACTTATATATTTAAAACACTAATTTTAAAAGAAGCAGTTTTTCAAAAGTATAGAACCATGCATAAGTAAGGTGTCCGAAGACTTGAACCTAACATAGTGGACAATCCTCAAAATGCAAGAATAATGAGTGAATTTCAGTCTTGAACTCATTACCCGTTTTTACATAGTGAAGGAAAACCACACGTGATTCTACCAGGTGCAAGTTCTAAATGCCAGCACATTCCGGCCTTGTGCTTATCCTAGTATAGGTGAATGTTTTTAGAGAATTAGCCCCATTCTCATAGAAGCAGCCACACTTCACAAACACTCCGGTGAGTCTATCAAGAGTGCTCTTGTAGCTAGGCACTCCTCTCATTCAGAGATATAGAGTTCATTAAGAGCCAAGCTCATCCTTACTAACGCTACAATGCATCATGCACAAATACATCAGGATGGACTAAGGAGTGGTAAAACTCCTAGGCTGCATGATTTCAATCACAGTATGGCTTGTTTTTCCCATTGAACCTATGTCTTGGGATCTCCAGTCGTATAGGTCGGATTCCCACCAATTGTGATCCTAAATGGGCTTCAGTCCCATCCTTATCGATGTATTCCAAACTTTGTCTCGAGACAATCCTTTCGTCAAAGGATCTGCAAGATTACTTTCTGATCTGACAAAATCCACAGTAACAGCACCAGATGTGAGGAGCTCTCTCACCGTACTGTGCTTGCGATGAATCGCTAATCTCTTACCGTTATAGTAAGCATTTTGTACTTTAGCTATAGCAGCAGTACTATCTGAGTGGATTAAGATCGAAGGTATAGGCCTATTCCATGAAGGAATGTAAGACAAGAGATTCCTCAACCAGCTTGCCTCCTCACTAGCTGCAGCTAGAGTAACTAACTCAGATTCCATAGTAGAGTAAGTTAAAATAGTCTGTTTCTTGGACCTCCAAGAAACAGCACCACCAGCGATACTAAAAATGTATCCACTTGTGGCCTTGGAATCATCCGAAAATGAATTCCAATCTGCATCACTGAATCCCTTAAGGATAGCGGGAAACCTCTCATAATGTAGTCCTAAGTTCATGGTCTTTTTCAAGTACCTCATGACTCTGTCAATAGATTTCCAATGCTCAGAACTAGGACAACTCGTAAACCTACATAATACACCTACAGCATATGCAATGTCAAGTCTAGTGCAGTCAGTAGCGTAGCGAAGGCTACCAATAATACTAGCATACTATTTTTGTCTAACGGCAGCACCAGAATTTTTTAAAAGTTTAACATGAGGGTAACTAGGTGTACATGCAGGTCTACGGCCAAAGTAATTGTATTTCTTCAAGATCTTCTCAATGTAATGAGATTGATCAAAAGTAATACCAGTCTCAGAACGTATGATTTTCATGTCTAAAATAACATTGGCCTCACCTAGGTCCTTCATATCAAAATTTTGACCAAGCATAGTTTTAGTCTCTGAAATTAATTCAAGCGAAGAACCACAAATGAGTAAATCATCTACATATAGACAAAGCATGATGCAACTATCACTGGATGCTTTATAATAAAGGCATTTATCAACATTATTAATAGAAAAATCATTTGAGAGTAATAATTGATCAATTTTGTTGTGCCACTGTTTAGGAGCTTGCTTAAGACCATATAAAGTCTTATTCAGCTTGCAGACTTTGTGTTGCTGCCCTGGAATCACAAAACCTTCAGGCTGATCCATATAAAGTTTCTCTTCAAGTTCTCCATTAAGAAAAGCTGTTTTAACATCCATCTGGTGGATCATCAAGTTATGCACAGCAGAAATGGCTAATAAAACTCTAATGGTAGCCACACGGATCACAGGAGAGTAAGTGTCAAAAAAATCTATATTTTCCTTTTGTACATATCCTTTAGCTACTAGTCTAGCTTTAAAATTTTCAATTGTACCATCTGGTTTTAGCTTTCTCTTAAGAATCCATTTGCATCCTATAGTACGACTACCGCGAGGTAAGTCCCCTAACTCCCAAGTACAATGGTGAATCCATTTTGTCATTTATGGCTTCTTGCCACAAATCGGCATCAGGTGAGGTTAAAGCCTCATTGATAGAACAAGGATCAGATTCTAAAGCATATACAACATAGTCATCACCAAAATCTTTAGTAGTTCTAGCACGTTTGCTTCTACGTGGCTCAGAATCTAAATCAACATTAGCAGCATTTGTATTAGTTTGAGAAATGCCAGAGGAAGTTGAGGGTTGTGAACCCCCACTACTACCCCCACTGTTCCTCAATAAGGAAATTTATCATCATAAAAATCAGCATCTAAGGATTCAATAATCACATTATTATTCAAGTCTAAAAATCTGGAAGCCTTACTGTTATCTGAATAACCAATAAAAACACATTCATATGCCCTACTTGCAAGTTTGATTCTTTTAGGGTCAGGTTTTTTGATATATGCTAAACAACCCCAAACTCTAAAATAATCAAATTAGGTTTTCTATTTCTCCATAATTCGTATGGTGAAGTATCAGAAGATAGATGCAAAATCCTATTTAAAACATGACATACAGATAAGATAGCTTCACCCCATAAAGATTTGGGTGCTCCAGAACTAATAAGCAAAGCAACTACCAATTCAGTAAGAGCCCTATTCTTTCTTTCAGCTTTTCCATTAGATTCAGGTGAATAAGGTGCAGTGGTCTCGTGAATAATTTCAAATGATGCATATAATTGTTTAAATTCATTGGAATCGTATTTTGTACCTCTATAAGTACGAAATCTCTTAATATTTCTTTCAAATTGATTTTGCACTTCAGTTACATAAGTTCTAAACATGTCAATTGCTTCACTCTTATGTGCCATAAGATTAACATAAGTATAATTTGAATGATCATCAATAAATGTAATGAAATATCTTTTACCATTTCTGGTTAAGGTTCCATCCATCTCACACATATCAGAATGTATCAAGTCTAAAATTTTTGTTTCTCTAGCTACACTTTTATGTGAAGTTTTAATTACCATAGCTTGACTACAGAAGGTGCATTTCACAAATTCATTTAACTTTACTTTTGGTATCATGCCAAGTTTGCTCATATTATTTACCAATTTCTTGTTAACATGACATAGTCTAGAGTGCCATAAATTAAAAGAAGACAAAGAGTAAATAGAAGCATTATTCTTATTCATTTCAATACTGAGTTTAAACATTCCATTACAAGCAAATCCCTTTCCCACAAAAATCCCATTTTTAGTTATAACATACTAGTCGGATCCGATGCTCTGATGAAAACCAGCCTTGTTGAGCAGGTATCCAGAAATCAAGTTCTTCCTCATATCAGGAGTGTGCAAGACATCCTTGAGGGTAACAGTCCTACCAGAGGTGAACTCCAAGTCCACCTCTCCAGTGCCCATCACATTGATACAGTGTGAATCACCAAGTTGCACTTTTTGACCTTCAGTCTCCTTATAAGTTTTGAACCAGCTGCGCTCATAGCAAACATGCCTAGTAGCGCCCGTATCAGCCCACCACCCATCGATTACACCGACCATGTTGATCTCAGTAATCATAGCCACTAACGGCCCTTCGATAGTATTTGCCTGTGGTGCAGGCGTACGCGATCGGCAGTTCCTAGCGATATGTCCAAAGCAATGACACTTCCAACACTCGATAGGATCTGTTCCATTGTTGTTGGTTTGGGCTTGCTGGTTATTTGTCTTATTGGGATTCTGACATCCATTCTGACCATTCTGACGAAAGTTCGAATTGAACTTCTGACTAGAAAACATTTTGTTCTTCCATCGCTTGAAGTTCAAGCCAGCAAATTTTTCTGGTTTGTTGGTTTCATATTTGGGGTCAGAAACTAAAGCCATTACAGATCACGAAAATAGTTTCTTAAAATTGTTAGAAGAATTGGACCTGAGTGTACCAAGTGAACTTTCTGGAATTGATCTGCAACAGGAAGAAAGTGAGAAGTAGCTCGAGGCATGGGTTGCACTTTCTTTAAGAAACTATTTGGCCGATTCTGGAGATGAATCGTTGATCACCAAACACTTCTCCCGGGATACAACGAGCTTCTGATTTACAGTGCTGCCAAGACTCCAATCGCAGCACGTACCAACTTGCACCAGCAATCAGCAAACAAAAACAGCTGAAAATAGATTTTGAGAAAGAATTGAATGATAGAATTTTTTTCCTTTTCTGTTTCTGTATTTCTATATCATTTTCTTCTCAAAATGATCTATACTTATAGCTTGTAACCAGAAGCTATTAAATTGTATGCATTAATAGAAAAAATGGCTATATAATGAATATAATTTAATTTGTGAAACTGCTATAACATAAAGTCTATTTAAGTTTGAAACAGTTATATTTCTTTAATATAAAAAAAACGTTTTTGAATTCTGACAGTTCAAAAAGAAAAAAAATGTTGTGTTTTTTTTTCAATAGACCCCAAGACCCCTAAGGCCCGGCCCATTCATATATATATATATATATATATATCATGTAGAATGTAGGAATTGAACCCCCAACCTCTTGTGAACTCAAAACTTTAACCGTTGGGCCATGAGACAGTATTGTCAACAAGATGAGTGTTTTGAATGTATACTCAATTCCAACAAAAACAAATTAAACACATACAGGAACAGAGAAACACCAGCACGAATAGTATACAGAAACATACAGTTCAACTGATTAACTGGAAACAGATTCACATAAAAAAATTATCCTCACAAACAAACATACATCACCTGATATAGTGACAAAGAACCAACACAAAATTTAAGATCATGGATAAAAAAAACATCAACATCGCCTTCTCATCCCCTAAATAGTTAAACCCTCAATAAAAGAATTAGCTAAAGACCTTTTCTGCCCAATCCTTAATCCACCCAAGTCAAACAACAAATCAGGGTTGTAGACTTTATTGTTGTACAATTTCAGAGATGTATAAGTTTCAATATAATGTATCTTTATGTATGAAAATTAGTTTCAATATTCTGCAATATGATTGATTCAATATGCTACTCTATTAGATTCAGTATTCTGCAATATGATTGATTAGATATAATTGGATAGCATCAGCATATAGAAAAAGAATGACAACAATACCTGAAATTAAGAAGATTCATATATAAAGAATGACAACAATATTGTTATTTTCCTTTCATAACATTCATGATATATGATGGTTCTTTCATTTCTGTGTATTGTTCTCCTCCCTTTTTTTAGTATGTATCTCATTTAGAAGATTCATATATAAATCAATTTCAGGACTATGATACAAATATAATACATAAATAAGATTTCACCTATATTAACTCCTAAAAAAACACAAATTAATTTGATAAATCAAATCAGAAGATCTTTTACATCCTAAATTCCTAATTACTTGTGAATAATAATACCCAAGATCTCAAGAAAACCCAACAAGAACAAGAAGAAGATGGATCTTATATTAATACATCAACTAAACTCTAAAGTTTCCCTATTAGTCGAAAAATCCTCCAAAAGTACTGTACCAATGGGGGCTGGAGAAGGTAGGCGGCGTCGCGACAGCGTGGTGCTTCGGCAGCATAGTGCGTCGATCAATCAGTGCGTGTGCCCTAGATTCAAAGAAGAAAAAAAAGGAAAGGAAAGAAGGAAGAATAAAAGTAGTATTATAACTGGGTAAAAAATTGAAAAAGAAAATAAGAAAAATGGGCATGGACCTAGGTCTGGGCATGGGTTTTTAAATATAAAAATTAAATTAAATATATATTAATTACTTGGTAGGGTACGGTATACCATGGTATTAGTATTGAGTACCAGTACCATACCATATAATTTCGGTATAGTACAATACCGAGATTTCGGTATGGTATTACCAAGATTTCGGAAATATATGGTATGGCAACGGTATGGTACGGTATAGTACGGTAATATGGTATTTTTTGACACCCCTAGTTTTTTGTGGTCAATATCGACAATTAGTGAATGTTCGATCTTTATTGTTTTTATTTAAAGAATTCACGTATCTGTTTGCTCCCACATAGAAATAAGCAGCAACAGATTGGCGCCGTCTGTGGAAAACAGAAAAGATCACCGATCCAACCTTGTTGATTTGAAACTACCTCCTCAACCATGCCTCCAAGAACGAATGCGATGACAACTTCGACAAGCCAGTTACCTTCCTTCATCTCCTCCCCTCGCAGAGGACCCACTTCAACCACCTCTACAAGTCCAGCAGTCTTAACAACCTCAACTCAAACAGCCCCCTCTCCAACAAATCCAACCTCTATCTAGAGGAGCAGCACCGGGGGGCTCCCGTCAAAGCCGTCAAGAACATCCCTTCCATGACCATGTCTCGGTCCACAATCCTTCCACCGACTCGATAACCTCGCAAGGTCCTCAGGGGTCAAGAGACCTGCGTCAAATCATCGTCAACTACCAACAAGGGATCGCCTTCGAACCCATCTAAACGAGAGGCGAACTCGTGACGAGCCAACTAGTCCAGAACATCAGGGAAACAGGAGAAGTCTCTCTCCTCGAAGGCAAAGGCACAGAAGAACCCCTTCTCCAAGGGGGCACAGAAGAACCCCCTCTCCCAGAGGACGAAGGTCACCTCCCTCTCGACAGCAAAGGAGTCAGACCGCGGTTAGTCGATCAGTTCATGGGGCCAACGGAGATGAACAGACCTCGTAACGAAAGCAAAGTTTGATAATTTTAAAAATCAAATCCTCCAAGCCCTCAACGTCACCCCAGAGAGAGTCCGACAAACAAACAGTCGCCGTCTCGCAACCGTACATGAAGGAGAGTCCCATGGGTCGACATGATCCGACCAAAGGGACGACTCGGTTCTTCGCCACCTCCGAGAGATGGAGGACCATCTAAACAAGATCAACCAAGAAGAAGACCAACATGCTAAAATCTTGTCCAAGCAGACCTCCTTTCTCCAAGACGATCATGGAAGCCCATGTCCCCGAGACCTTCAAGCCGCCTCACTTGGAGTCCTACAACGGAGAGTGACCCGGCCGATCACATTGAGAGTTCTAAAACTCTCATGATGATCCATCAAGCTTCGGACCCCCTCCTCTACAAGACCTTCCCTGCCACATTAAAGGGGCCAGCAAGGGAGTGGTACTCCCACCTATCTCTAGCCTCCATCTTCTCATTCCATCAATTTGAAGAACTTTTCCTCGCTCATTTTGTCAGCAGCCGCTGAACCGAAAAGACAAGTGCATCATTGCTGGATCTGAGTCAGAGAAAAGGGGAATGGCTCAGGGACTTTGTCCGGCGTTTCACAGCTGGGTCCCGGTTTATCGCCTTCCGCAATCAAGCAGTAGTGACCGCCGTATTCAGACACAACGTCAACCACGTCGACCTCAAGGCATCCCTTACCAAGAAGCCTCCTCGAGACTTCTCGGAACTCCTGCTTAGGAGTGAGAAGTATATCCGAGCTGAAGATGCTCTCAAACCCCCTGGTCAAGAAGAACCCTCCTCCGGGAACAAACGGAGGAGTGCAAACGAAGAAGGATCTCAAAAATTCCAGAAGGAAGACAACGGCCTGCGTCGCCCTCCTCGTTTTGAGATGTTCACCCCCTCAATGCTAGTATATCAGCAGTTCTCATAGAGGTGGACAAAGAAGGGCTACTCCACGCTCCCCAAAAATGAACACCCTAGCAAAGAGGAGGAACAGAGACAAGTGGTGCCGCTTTCATAGGGACCATGGCCACGACACAGACGATTATCGGGCTCTCAAGAAGGAGATCGAAGAGCTTATCAAGCGGGGTCATCTAGCCAAATTCGTCTGAAAGGACAGAGCCGATCCTCTACTCCGAGGAGCTAACAAGCAGACAGAGAAGCCTTCTGAGTCCCAAGACTCAGAGCCAGGAGCAGTTCTCCATTCCATTCACGGAAGGCCTATGGGGGGAGAATCAAACTCCTCCCGTAAGGCCATCGTCCGAGAAGTTAATTCGATACAAAAACCTTTCCACCCAAGGGCTTCGGAGTCCCAGTGACATTCTGAGACAGAAACCTCGTCCGAACGCCCCACTGTGATGCGCTAGTAATCAGTCTCCACATGGCCAATCACGAGGTGTGCCGAATCCTAGTCGACAACGACAGCTCCCTAAATATTCTCTTCCTGGAAGCCTTCCAAGGCCTCAAGCCTGCAGGATACACACTCCACGAGTTCTCTGGGGTTCCCGTCTCAATCGAAGGAATAGTCACTCTTGATGTGACCGCAGAAAAAACCCCGACAATCCAGACACAGGCAATAGACTTCATGGTCGCGATGTGAAAGCTGCTTACAATGCCATTCTGGGCCGACCAGGCCTAGCAGTATTTCATGTCGTACCCTCAGTTTTTCACATGAAAATGAAGTTCCCGACCTCTACAGGAGTAGGGAAAGTCAAAGGAAGCCAAGAGACCGCTCGGAGATGTTACACCATGGGGGCTCGGCCCTCCCACTTGAAGCATTAGAGCTCCTCCAACAATACAGTCAAGTCCTTCCCGAACTAGTTGATGAACTCAAGGAGACCCCCCTCTTCTGGGAAGGCAGACTTGGAATACATGGCATCAAATGAAGTACCACAAAGATGCCTCACCCTCTCGTAGAAGTATGTTTTCAGTTTTCAATAAGGCTACCACTTGCGATATGGTCAAAGCATGTAATAACGGCTCGCCCCCCTCAAGGCAACAACTTAATTTGTTTCAATAAAACTTAGCTTTTTCTTATAAAAATCATTGCATTGGCCTCATGTCTATCTCCCTAAGTCACACCTACGACTCGTTAAACAGCAAGTTCGGAGTCTAGCTTGTCCACAACTTGTTAGGCTCAAATGACGAGTTTGGAGTCCAACACTTAGTTCGACGCTGCTTTAGTCGCTTGCAAGCAAGCAACAGATTGGCTCACCGTTCGGAATTGCTCCAACAACTCGTTGAAACTTTCAAACAATAAGTTTGGAGTCCCAACACTTGGTTCGACGCTACTTTAGTCGCTTGCAAGCAAGCAACAGATTGGCTCACCATTCGGAATTGCTCCTACAACTCATTGAAACTTCTAACAACAAGTTTAGAGTTCAACACTTGGTTCGACGCTGCTTTAATCGCTTGCGAACAAGCAAGTGCAGAGTGGCTCACCATTCGGAATTGCTCCCACAACTCGTTGATAACTCCGGAACAACTAGTTCGGAGTTCATAATCATGGCTCGAAATCGCCCTCACAACTTGCAAGATGCGGGTTCGGGGCTCGAAATGTCCATTCGAACTACTCTTGAAACTGGTTGATTCCAACAAACAAGTTCGAAGACTAGCTTTCACAGGGCTATCCCCAAAACTTGACTCAATCATGAATTTAGGGCCTAGCTCGCCCTTAGAGCTGCTCCTGCGGCTCGACAACCCTCAACAGTGAGCTTTGTGTTCAGCTCCTCTTCCGAGCCACACCAGCAACTCTTTAACTCCATGCGATAGTGCTGGAGCTCAGCTCATCCATGAAGCTTCTCCCACAACTAGCTCACCTTCACGCATTAATTAGGCATCCATCTTCCTGCTCAAGTTGCCTCTACCGACTTGCTGGGCTCAAACAGCAAGGTCGGTGCTAACCCCCTCCGTCGGTTGCCTCTACAAACCTGTCGTGTCAAAACGGCAAGGTCGGCACCAACTCCCTCCTCGGATCGCCTCTGCAAACTTGTTGGGCTCAAACGGCAAGTTAGGCATCCATCTTCCTCCTTGAGTTGCCTCTACCGACTTGTTTTGCTCAAACGGCAAGGTCGGCGCCAACCCCCTCTTCGGGTCACCTCTACAAGCTTGTCGGGTCCAAACGGCAAGGTCGGCGCTAACCCTCTCCTCGAGTCGCTTCTATAAAACTGTCGGGCCCAAAACGCAAGTTCGACATCCATCTCCTTCCTCGGGTCACCTCTAAAAACTTGTCGGGCTCAAACAGCAAGTTCGACGTCCAACTCTCCCCTAGAGCTGCTTTCTAAACTCACAAGACCCAATCTAAGAGGTGGCAACACAGAGAGTATGAGTCGAGATGAAAAAAAACTTGAAAAACCCTTATCAACCTTCCCGTGCAGGAGCGAAGCTCCCTAGTGAGGAAGTTTATCTTCTTAGCCTCCCGGGAACAAAACTCCTGTTCGTAGCTCCTCGGTGCCGAAGCTTCTGTTCGTAGCTCCACGTAAGCGAAGCTCCTCTTCGAAGCTTCCCGATGGTGAAAACACCCTGGTGCCGAAGCTCCTATTCGTAGCTCCACGGAAGCGAAGATCCTCTTCGAAGCTTCCCGATGGCGAAAACACCCTGGTGGCAAAGCTCTTCTTCTCATATTCCCGGAGACAGAGACATTGTGAGCCGGTTGCGACCCTAAAAATGGACAATTCGTTAAACCAATTCTAAACAGAAGTTGTAGATCTCAGATTCATCTTCGAAACGAGTGGTCATACGCCCCAATCGGACCTCGGTAGCACCGGAAATGTCAATTTGACTGCAAATCTCCTCTTCTTAAACTTTCTATAGGCAGAGACATTGTGATCCGGTTTCAACCCTAAAGATGGACGATTCGTTAAACCAATTCTGAACAAAAGTTGTAGATCTTAGAGTCCTCTTCGAAAAACGAGTGGTCATACGCCCTGATTGGAGCTTTGTAGCACTGGAAAAGTCAGTTGCAATATAGCTGCTCAAAGGGAAAAAAAGATTGGTCAACGACATGTGGCGCTTCCACAAATGCCCACGTGGCATGTGGCACCACAGCAGCTGCTGCCCCTCCTGACTCCGCCCATGTGGCAATGGGCCCCGCCCCTGCTGCTGCCCCTCCTGAAACACCGCCACATGGTGCCTTCACAAGCGGTCACGTGGCACGTGGGCACCACAGCCTTCCTCGGCGTAAAAGCGAAACCAAGGAGGCTGATTGCTTCAAATATCGTCTATCGGCTGATTGCCTCAATTCGAGCCACACGCAATGAATGGCCCAGATTGTTCCAAAAATCGCGCTCACGATTTTACGTGCTTCACACGTGCTGTAATTAAAATAAAAGAAAAAATGTGGGGCCCACATGTCGGCACTGTTCCACTGAAATGTGGGACCTGCACCCTCGGTTCAAAAGCGAAACCGAAGAGATCTGTTGCTTGGGGTGATTTCGACCGTTGGTTCTCAAAAAGCGTGTTGCTCACGATTAACGATCCAGATTAACTCAGGTATTATTAATTATTTAAAATTCATTTTCTTATTATAAAATTTTAGAAAATTTATTTTTTAAATCTGGAAAATAATTTCAAAATTCTAAAAAATAATTAAAAATTCAGAATATTATTTTAAAATTTTGAAAAGTAATTATTATTTTTGAATTTTTTTAAATTTTGGAAATTAATTTAAAATTCGAATTAATTAATTAAAAAATTTGGAAAATTAATTTAAGAAACCGAAAATTACTTTAAATATCTGGAAATTTATTTCAAAATTTTCGAAAAAATAATTAAAAATTCAGAATATTATTTTTAAATTCTGAAAAATAATTATTATTTTAGAAAAATTATTTTAAAATTTCGGAAATTAATTTAAATTTTGGGTTAATTAATTAAAGATTCAAAAAAATATTTAAAATTGGGAAAATTCCAGAAAAATGCCAAAAATTCAGGAAAAATCATAAAAAATTGAAAATTATAAAAATAATTCTGGATACTCTATGAAGTTAGAATAACATCATTACACCATGAGCAAGATTCAAACGTCCCCGAAGAATCTGACAAGTTCGGTTAACCATTAAAAACCGGTGAACTACTCCCCTAAGGCTGTGAAACCCAATCTTCGGGAGTGGGGGGTTGTGATTTGAGTAAAAATAGAACAAAATTGGGATCGTTCAAATCGAGCACAGATCTTAAAACTCTCAAGGGTACAATAGTAATTTTCAGTATAAACAAAGCCCGACAAGATAAAATGAACCGTTTTCAATCCCAGTGACCTGATCCAGCCTGTAATAGGGAATAATACAACAGCTCTAACACAAAGGAGTGCAGATCCATCGAACCCAGTTTAAACTTCCTATTTCTAGGAGGTAACTGATTTTATCCTTTCATACACAAAAGAGAGTTTGAAAACTCTCTCTTCATCAAGAGAGGCATCCAGACTCGATCTCTTCATATGGATGGCATAACCGACTCTATCCAACCACCGGAAAGTAGAGATAGATGAATATCTTGAAATTGGCTCCCTCGGCGACTATATATACCTCGAGACCTCAGAAACAAGGTAACAAACAACTCCGCTCTCAAAACCGACAATATCTTCAAGTTTTTGACATGGGCGTCAGAGGGTCTGTCACCGGGGCCACCCCCGATATTTCAGACTTGTTTACAGGTCCACGAGAGCAATTTCAGCTGTTCTTGACGATCAGATCTTGGAGTCAATTGCAGTTTTTGATGGTCAATATCGATGAATAGCGAAGGTTCGATCTTTACTGTTTTCATTTAAAAAATTCACGTATATGTTTGCTCCCACACAGAAATAAGCAGCAACACCAATCTTCTATTATGCTCTACAAACTCTTGTTTTTAGTTTTCTGTTATACTCTTATGTTGCTGCTTTTTTCTAGTGTGGAAGCAAACAAATTATGAGTTCTTACTATGAGGAGAAATGTTGTGATCTGAACCACTGATCAGATCTGAATTGTGATGGTTCAAGGCTCCTTGATCTGGATCTGAATGGTTGAAAACATTTGGCGAACCTGTTCAAAGTCTAAACAACGGGGTTGGCCCCAGCAAAAGACCCTCCAACGCTAATGTCAGTTTCCCATAAAAGAGATTAGAGTTTGAGTGGAGAAGATATTGATTATCTTTGACTAATTAAGGGAGAGAGAATATTTATAGGCAGAGTTAGTTCCAACAGATAGACCTGAAAAAGTATCTTTTAAGTTTAAATTGGAGATTTCCAATTGTGATGGGATAGAATTAGTTAATAATCCTCTTTTAAATAAGGAATTTGACTGATAATCATAATTAGCTGAAAATTCTTCTTTCTTAGGTTGTAAGCAAGCCTTAATTATGGACAGCTTGCTTCTTGTAGGCATGTTGTTGCTATGATACTGTTTTGCTTCTGAGTAGCTTTAAGATGGGCACTGGGATCGTGTGACTCGAATTTTACTCATATCGTAAGCCCCCCAACCCTGAAGCGGTAGTTTGCTTTATTTTGGACAATCCATAGAGCATATTGGATCTTAGGGGACGCATGGAGTCTTGTTCAGAGCTTCTCTAGGTAGTAGTAATTTTGTCGAACTTCCAATAAATTTTTCGGGAGTGAAGATTAATGCATATCAGATGGCTGGATCAGTCGGGCGCATTTTTCGAGGCGATTGAACTACGGACATTTGGCAAATGGGGGCTATCGGGAACTCAGACAGCGGCATTGACTGAGGAGCTATCGGGGACGGCAATATGTTGTGTACGAACTCATGCAGCGGTAGGCTCTGACTATAGTACCCAGTCGGTGTTGGCTAAAAAGCCACTGGCAATGGCAATTGACTATGTTTAAATTTCAGTGACTGGTTAGGCACCGGCTGTGATAAGTTTGACTCCAAAGTTGGCGTTGATAAGACACCAACGACGGTGATATGGGTCGTTTGCACAGTTGAAGTTAGATGCCATGGAGATCGGCGGTGATTGTCGAGTGGAAGATTAGACGGCGGAGGCAGATACGACGACAACGGTTGCATCCAACTCAGGGATCGAGACATTGCTAAATTAATTCCGACAAGATTGCCACTGAAAGGAAGCGATGACAATGGGTTCTTTGAAGAGCTAACAGCCAAGAGCGGTAAGCATGCTGAATTTAGTGGGGGCAAGGTCATTCCATGGTGGTCTGGATGTCGATGAGTTGAAGGTGATGCCATGGTCGAATTCGTGGTGGCACGATCGTCGTGATTGTGGGGCTCACGATAGTCAAGTAAGCTACACGGATCCACTAGGAGAGGAGGGCTAAGGTTTCTATTTGAAACATAGCAGCGGGCCAGGCGGGACAGACTGCTGCCCTTACGGCTTGGCGGCTGTGACGGGACCCAACAGCGGCGACGAAGTTGCTTGGTGGTGCTGTGATTGCGGCTTGGCAACGGTGAGATCAGCGAAATTGGGTGGAAGGGATGATGAGGATTTGAGGAAGATGACAACGAATTAGACGTTCTCAACACTTTCTTGGTATATAGAATAATTTCATCCTCGTGGCGAGAACGTTCGCCGGGACTTCTGTTGCCTAGAAGAATGGCTCATCTGGCTTCTTTGGTGTTCTGAACGGGGAACACTACCTCGTGCACACCATTCATCTAGGCGTTGGAGGTTTGTTCCTTCATGTCTGGCGTTGATGACCTCCCAGAGATCTGATCGACAAGGAGGGTGCGGGCATACGGACCAACCCTCGATTCTCAGCAGGACGGGGCTCGGGACGGTAACGTAGGGAAGCCGCCGACGCAACCCAGCTGAAAGGAGGTTGCGAAGGCGGGTGAGAAGGCCACAACAGTGGAGGATGATTCCCCTGACGGCTGGTGACGGCCACCTTTTTCTTGTCAGAGGAAGGGTTGTAGTTGATTTTCGTCAGATGAGATCTGATCGAAGGGGCTGATCTATGACGTTTCCCACAAACGGCGCCAATGTGTTGCTTTTTTCTAGTGTGAGAGCAATCAGATGATGAGTTCTTACTTGAAGGATAAATGCTCTTATCTGGATCATTGATCAGATCTGAATTGTGAGACTCCTTGATCTAGATCTGAATGGCTGAAAACATCCAACAAACATGCACACAGTCTAAACACCGAAGTTGGCCCCAACGAAAGACCCTCTGACGTTCAAGTCAATTACCTAGAAAGGAGATTAGATTTTGAGTGGAGAAGATATTGATTACATTTGACTGATTGAGGGAAGAGTATTTATAGGCTAAGAGTTAGTTCCAAAAGATAGACCTGAAAATATATATTTTAAGTTTAAACTGGAGATTCCAATAACGATGGGATAAAATTAGTTATAATCATATTTTATATAGGAGATTTGACTAACAGCCATAATTAGTTGTAAATTCTTCTTTCTTTGGCTATAAACAAGCCTTAGTTGTGGACAGCTTGATGAGCCTGGAATCAGCCATGCCCTTCTTGTAGGCCTGTTATTGCTATGAAATTATCGTTCTACTCCTGAGTAGCTTTAAGATGTGCAGTGGGGTCGTGTGACTCGAATTTTACTCGTATCACTCTGCAGCCTTGATTGGTGAATCCCATCATAGCAAAGATATTATTTTGGGATTTTCACGGCAGAACTTTGGGATTTAGCCTATTAGAATAATCATAAAATTAGTTCGGGTTTCATGGGAAAATTGGAGAAATTCATCTTATCTGTACGTGTGGGACTCGCCCTTTCTAAAACCTGATTGACAATAACTAAATTTTATTGAGGCAAACAATAAGAGTATCTTCATGAAATTTGGATTTTATCAAGTTCATAGAAGAAAAAAATTACTTTATGCATACGGATAGGCACGCATTAAGTATGGATCTATAATCTATCTAACAAACCTGGAGTGCATTCTGAACACTAGCAACATCCTCGAATTCAACAAAGGCATAAAAACCACCTGAATCCTGCAAGTTCAACAAAATAAGCAAAATTAAGAATTAGGTTTATAATCGGGACCAGGTAGAAGGAAATGGATAGAGAACCAAGAACACATCATACCTTGCGGCTCCTCACAGTAACACCATCGGGCCTGATTCTTCCGAAGTTCCTAAACTCTTCCTCAAGATCATTAGCAGAAACAGAAGAAGACAAGTTCCCCACATAAACAGATTTGACCTCACCTATAATATGAATGGGTGTTAAATGAATGATACAACACTAAAATTCAATGAGACATGAACAAATGAAAATGAGATAATCTCACAATCACCAACAAAAATACGGAATCTGAAACACATATCATTCACTAACAAAACAGTGTTCACAAAAGATGTGTAACAAAAGGAGTTAACTGACAGAGGCAGAAGAGGGGTGTTGGCACCCAGACAAGAAAACACAAATTGCTCAAATATTTGGGACAGTTTTATTAACTGATCAGTTGGCCTTTAACGATTCACTATTTTAAAATATTTTAACTTACAAAATAACTTTTCGTATGCAAGGAAGTTGATTGGCAACCCAAGCCACCATACTGAGTGCATACATGATACATGTTGTTTTTACCACTCGACCTCACATCTCCTCGCAGCATGCTTGACAAGACTCCTTGAATTAACCAGTCATCATAAATCAAGATAATTGAGAAGCATATTCGTTAGAAAACCCATGCATGGTGCATGACCTTTCTTCTTCCCCTTTCTTCTCCCCAGTCCTCTTTCCTGTTTCCTCTCTCCCGTCCTTTTTCCTTTCTAAATTTTTGAACACATCCTTCGTAGAAAACTTTAACCCTCAAATTCAGTCCATTATTCTCCCGCTCTCGCACATTTTTCTTACAATAACCCTCCCTATTCTCTCATTCTTTCTTTTTCATACTATTGAGCACAAGAAAAGAACATCAAAAGAAAGAAAGAGGAAACTATTACTAATTGTGATATAGAAATTTATTAGGAGTAGCGGATGCATTTTATATTAATGTATGGGAAATATACCTAGCTCATAAAGCTATATCTGTTATGGTGATTGTTCTTGCAAGACTTTTTTGCCAATATCTAGTAAATTTCTCGCCACACTTTTGATCAAATTCAAAATGATCTTGCAAGATATCTATTTACTGTCCATAAAATGACAGGGGATGGACCATTTAACAAGTGGAGGTTTTTGTAATTAATCTTAGTTAATTGTTCGCTGGGGCAATATTCATCTTGTTGCATTTAAAAAAAACAATGGGTCATACAATCTGAAATGGTATACATGAACTGACCGCAATAATCTACAATGTTTATTCGTGTGTTTGTTCTTTCACCATAGTGAGCCATTTGATTAACTGTGTCCTCTACGAATGAAGTAGATTGTGTATCTCCTTTGCAAAATGAGTTGCACATAAAAGAATCTTTCAGTAGTTCTTTTTACGAGTTCAACATTCAAGCTTGTATAACACTGCTATATCCTTATTATGATTAGAGTACAAATAGAGTTTGTGACTTCAACATTTTGGAACTATTTATGCAGTTTTCAATGACCGATAAGCACATTTTATTGCCAATTTCATAAATGGAGAATAGTTGAAGTTCAAGCAGTAATATGAATATTTTGTTTTAGAAATGACCCAGACATTACCAGATTAACCGCTATAAAGCTAGTCCTGATGCAAATAGCAATTTTGATAGTAGCGTATGCCACTTTTTGTATGTTTTAGCCTTATAGGTGTATAAATCTTTTAGTCTATTGATGGTCCAATTCTAATATGGTTCTAGATTAGGTAGACTATATATAATCAGGAGTCGTTGAGATTGGACTCTTAATTTGTTTTCAGATTCTAGATATTGAGGGAACAACAATCATATGGAACTGTTTATGTGGTTTGCTATTCAATGACAAGTAGCACGTTCTTCGGGATCTCATTGAAAAAATGTTTGCTGCATAAGTGATGTAAACTTAACCCTAAGTAGAGAATTTTCAAGAATATTAAAAGTTTAAGTTTACTAACATGTAATGCTCATTCAAGCTTGCAATGACTCTTATTCATTTTGATAGAAAAATTCTAAGATTGTGATTGTGTTTAACTTTATTTAAATGCAGTCCTTTTCTCCGTCCCTTTTATTCTCTGCAAATTCTGGATATCCACCAATCTTTACTAAACCCTTCATTCTTACTCAATAAAAGCCCTAATTTTGTGAGTCCATTATAACCTCATCCTCACCCAAGTGGTTACAACTTACAACAAATAGTGTCATGTAATTGTAGGCTGTAGCTGCTCCTTATTTTATCTTTATTTGGTTTTATCTTATACCCTTCTCTCCTTCAATGGTTGTCCTGTCACTCCTATCCAGTGCACTTCATTGATATCCGTTTCAAATGCCAAACCATCTCAGACAAATCTTCTTCATCCAAGACCCCATTGAAGCTAGAACATTGTTGTTGAATCCATGTTACCCATGTTTACAGGTCAGATCAACATCCTTTTCTCGGGTTCACTCATCTCTTTTGCTTGTTAGATGATTCACCAATAGTGAAAGTCAATTGATTTTGATTCCCTCCTCTTACCCCACCCCATGCTACCCCTGGCAAGTAATGAAGTGCCATTCAGTAAGTTGTAAAATTAGCAAAAAATTCAGTAAGTTGTACCGGGCAAAAGATCAGGAAAAATCAAAAAAGGAGGCAATAGAATAGGCAAGTTGGGCATGGAAATTGGATTTATCAACGTTGTAGTTTTTTTTTAATAATTCGAATAGCAAAAGGTTAGGGGGTGTTAATTGATTGAGGCTCGATTATACAAAAAGATGGGGAGATTTGTGTAGATGTTATACATATGATCCAAGTAGAGTGGCTTCAGTGGAGAATTGTCGGTGGTGTTTTGTGTGATGAACGTATAACTTTGAAGTTGAAGGAAAATTTGTATAGGACGGCTAGTAGACCAGCAATGATGTATGGAGCAGAGTGTTGGGCAACAAAGAAACAACATGTCCAAAAAATGTGTAGCGGAGATGAGGATGCTAAGATGGATGTGTGGTAAAACAAGGAAAGATAGAATTAGAAACGAGCATATGCTAAATGTAGCTCCAATCCAAGATAAGTTAAAAGAGAATCGCCTCAGGTGGTTTGGACATGTCACACGTAGATCTAGTAGTGTTCCCGTTAGAAAGAGTGATTTGATAAGTATTGACTATTAAGGGTAAGTTAAGGGTAAAGGAAGACCTAAACTAACTTGGGTGGAAACGGAAAGAATAAATATGATAGCTTGTGACCTTACAAAAGATATTGCGCTAAACCGAGTAGAATGGAAAACCAGGATTCATGTAGCCGATCCCAACTAGTTGGGAAAAAGGCTTTGTTGTTGTTGTTGTTACCTTACAAAATAAACTAAATATAACAACTAAATAAATCCTACAACTACCTGCTTATCTAAAGTACATTTTTTTCAAATTCAGCTAAGAAACAAAAGAGATCCTAAAGGGTTATCTCTTCAATCCACCCAACATATATAACGAGTAATATATTCAAACCCATAAAAAAAGGGAACGAAATCTATGGCTAAGAACTTAAAAAATTGTCTTTATAACGGAAAAAAAAAAACAAACCTTCATCTAGAGTAGTAAACCCCCCTAATAGCTCTGAAGAGAACTTCTCCGGCCTGTTAAATGATGCAGGAGTTGCAATTTGTGCATCAGAGGAAACGGAAACTTGCTTACTCATTGTAGCCGGGCGAGACACAAAGTTGCCTGGTTGCTCTTTCGCAAGCCTTAACTGCAAGGTTAACCATATTATTGATGGTGAAAGATGAAAAGGGAACAAACTCAAAGAATGATGCTTGATGGTCAAAGTGGTGTTTGTTTGTGTTCCAATTGGACAATTTTGCAACAAAAATCCTGCAAGTGTCCTAAGCAATGTTTAGAAGGGTTGCAAAGTTTAAAATTTTAGAGAACCTTTTGAAACTTCTTAGCATTATTTGCAACCATCCACTTCCAGTCTGATTACAGTGACTTGGCAGTTGCAATTGCAACAAAGTCAAACATCCCCGTAATCACAGATAAATGAAAACAATGCATGAGATGAAGACATACAATGGAAGCATAAGTTTGCTTAGGCCGTTCTACTACAGGTTCTTCTGAAGGATCATCAGAGTGCTGCACCATCGCCATTACGCTAGGAAATGAATCAACAGACTCATCAGCAGGAACTTCGTCCACATAGTAATTATTATCAGAAACTTCTTGTTGAGGTTCAGTTATGCTATAGTTATCGGCTGCGTCATTGTCATCGGTGTGAACCGTAGGCAGAAACTCTCTAGCCTCAAGTTCTTCTTCAAGTACATTAACAGGAGCCACATAATTCCTATTTTGAATTTCTTCTTCAGCCATGTATCCAGAAACTGCAGAGTATATCAGTTTATTTTAACTATCAGCCATGGCATATTACTTCAGTCCAAACCTAACCAAGTAACTGGAAAGGAAGAAAGGGTATTATCTGTGCATAATTATATGTGTGTCCAAATATTTTTAATAAAATAAAATAAATCCATTCTTCCCTTATAATTGTTTGCGGTTCACCTATTAATTCTTATCAATTTTAAACCCCCCAAACAATCAACAAATAAATATCTGCAAACCTCAAATAATATTGATCCATACTACAATTCATGCCATACTATTGGTAGAATAACCACCTTTATACCATATAATGCAGCTACAACTAGCCAGGGCTGCAAACGGATCGGCTACGAAGCCAATATTAGTAACTCTATATTCGTATTTACTTTCGTAGTCCAAATATGAATACAGACTTTTAACGGTCAAGAAACTCATTACATTTTTTGGAGGAAACAAAAACAAATATAAAATGAATACCGATAAAAAGCGAATACAAATTTATTTTGGTAAGAATACCTTATATTTTAATTACGGATGCAAATAAGTATATAATTATCAGGGCCGGCCCTGAGTTCCCGGGGGCCCTAGGCGAACTTCCGAAATGGGGCCCCTAATAGCATTTTTTTTACACGCAAAATACGTGCCTATATTTACAAGAGAAGTTCAAATTTGGGGGCCCCTAAGATCGCAAAATCTCCGGGGGCCTAAGGTGGCCGCCTTACCCGCCTCTGGGGTAGGGCCGGCCCTGATAATTATATAATTCGGATAATAAATATTCACGCCATAATTTCTATTTCAAATTAATACTAATGAAAAAAAATGTTATGAAATAGTGATAGAATATTCTCATCAAACGCATAGTAAAATGTGCACCCAATCATTGGATTGTCAAATAGGATCATATAAAATATATATATTCCACTTAAGTTCAATTTATATCTAGCATAATATCTAACTTGCCGGAAACCACGATTCGATCCAAATTTTCCGTTGATAACCATGTTTGTATCCAAATCCAAAAATATTTGGGAAATCTAATTGGACCCAGATCCGATTTTCACATGGTATATGTTTCTCTTACTATATTCAAAACAATTCCAATTCGAATCCGAATTGGACTTTTTGGATCTGTCTGCAGCCCTAGCCACATATTGCCAGAATAGAAAGGTAGTAAGGTTGTAAAATTAATAAAAATTCTGTATTCCCCATTTTTATAAGGGACAAAGGGGTATGAGCAACTTGCTCATTTAGAAAATAAGCAATTGATGATGTGGCATACATGTGATTGGACAATCTTTAAAAGGGTTAGTTGTCCAATGTATCACATGCATGCCACATAATCAATTGCTCATTTACTAAATGAGCAAGTTGCTCATATCCCTTTTACCCTTTTTATAAATATCTTTATTTTGAAGATTGTTCTTTTCCATTTGAATTTCACTAATGAATAGCTTGAAGTTAATTGAATGCATAGTTTGCTCAACAAATTATTCTAATTAGAAATCCTAATGGGACAATCGCTTTGTAAATACCAAATTTGAAATTACGTCATGGATACCGTCAAATTGCTCAGGGCTTATATAGTTTTGGAATTAGTAAAGGTTGACAAATAACTGTTATTTAGTTCTGGTATTGAATGCTACAGTGTAAATCAAATATAGCAAAATATCCAACCAATTGATATAAAATACAAACAAAAACGTTCCTATTCATATTAAGTGTGGCTGTAAAGATAAATGTAAATGACATTATAAAGCAGTTGCTACCTATAAAACAAAGTAGAATTCCAGAAACAAATCAAAAGATAGAAGACCAGAAGTAGAAACAAGAATCCAACTTCTAAGGAGAAGAAACGGGACTTCTAAGGAGAACATTTCCTGGGCAGTAGCTACATGCTAGCATTCCATATACAGCTGTGTAAACTACAAATTCTTTCAAAGATCAAAGTGCACATTTGAACAGCCTAAATCAATATTTTATTTTTAAAAGGCCTAATCTTTTTAAAATATATTTTTTGCCTCAATAGTAAGATCATACCAGGCTCAGGCATATGATTCTTGGCAATATCCGATTGGCTCTCATAAATGCTATGGGCCAAACTGGTGGGTGACAGCTGCACTACAGTTTCCTCTTCGAGTAGGTGAAGCATGTCATTAAGAACGAAATATCCACTATCCTGTGGAGCAAGGAAAAATGTCTGCACAAATTTCCTCCTGCCATTACAGTCCTTCCTTTGCACAAGACCAGAAACCATCACGATAATACCTCTTTCCCAAGAATCCAGAGAATGTATAGTTTCCAACTGAATCTTAGAGAAATTCAGGGTTGTAAGTAGAGAATGAATTTGCTGCAGAGTAAAACCAACTGAATTTTATTAGTAAAGAAAATAAATCAATGGATAAATGTATGAATAAATTCAGCTAGAAAGAACAAGGAAATTAAATAACTTTCTTGAAATTAGTAATTTCGGACTAATTTCAACTTAGTATAAAAAGAAAAGGCAGTTGGCAGATTCATTGTTCATCCGAAACTAGTCACCATATCATACAATCCATTTGCCATGCACGTCACGGGGGCCTAATAGATTTTAAAGTGGGTAATGTCCATATTCACAACTGATGTAAAAGTAACCCTAAACAAAGAATTTCCAATAACCTTAAATGATTAATTTTACCAACATGTGGTGCGGATCAAAGTTGACTTTTAAACAGTTAATCGGTTTGATGGATTTTCAAGAATTGAATTAAGTTTAACAAACCCAATTAATAATTCAGTTCTAACAATCAATAATTATATCCCTAAGCATTCTTAGCAAGTAAAAGATGCAATATTGATTCGTACTCTAATTAGGCAAGTAGAACACTCGATCTCAATATTTGTGATCGACAGTTAAATTAAATAATATAATAGAGATGATAAAGCAGTATAACACAAATATTTGAAAAGTGTAAAAAAGTATACAGGGGTTCGAAGAAACCAGCGTTAGATCTCGGGTTGGCAACAACGCATAACACAGCAATCAGCAACAACAGTAAGAGCGGCAACAACAGCAAGCTTGCTGTCGATGGTGACAACTGGCGGCGGACGGGACTGGAGGCTGACGACGGAGTGTGGCGATAGGCAGCGGGACTGGACGGCGTCGAACAGAAGTGGTCGCTGGAGGTTGATCGGCAGCGAGGAGTTCGGATTCGGCTGCTGTAGTCGAAGGGAAGAGGAGCAACGGTGGTTGTTGACTCTTAGTTTGGTGTGCACAAAACGTGTCTATAAATACTAATAAGTTTAAATTGAGTTGTTCAGATTTTCAGAATAAAATAATATTAATAAGAGATCCAAGAGAGATTCAAGAATATTCAAAGAAGGAAAGTAATAAAGTAAGATTGCAAAATCAAGCAAAAGTAGATATTCAAAACGGGCACATGATTGATTAGTGTCCAAGAAAGCTATCAAGACCAGTTCCTATCATTCTATATTAGTGAGATTTTATCTGTATTTAATTGATTGGTGACTGATTAGTTTTTGGTAAGAATATAAAGTGGATTCGTTATGAACAGCACGATAACAATCGACCGCATGCAGTCAACCCTTCATCTCTCGACTTGACGCCAGAGAGATGAACGGTCGACTGCACCGTAATTGCGATCGACCGAACTTTGCGTTGTTCACATTTTTGGAATGTATCGTTTCTATTTTTGATCGATACACTTTCTGGTCTATATATTTGGACGAACCCGCTGTGTATTCTTCACTTATAACTTCTGAGAAAAATCTTCTGAACTAATCTTTCAACAATCAATCCGAGTGTGTGTGATAACTATTTGTATTCTTCAGTCAGGATCATTAAAGATCTTGAGCTTTTTCTTTTTCTTCCACTTCGGTGAGATTGATGGAACTTGTGTTAGAAGTCTTGTGGGTGTAATAGGTCTCTCGGCCTGAATCCGAGAATCACTGTACAAGGGTTTAAGTATAGTGGAACGCTTGTGGCAGAGAATTGCTACAAGTAGGTGGTGTGGACGTAGACCAGAGGTTTGAACCACGTTATATCGCTGTGTCACTTGTGCTATCTGTGTTTGCTCTTCTTATCTCTTTTTATTTACTCTGCACTTTACTTTAATTTTTTTAATTTCGCACAATCACCCTATTCACCCTCCCAGGGTGATTTACAGTGGTATCAGAGCAAAGTACTTATCAAAAGCTTAAAAGCTTAAGCAAAAGGTCCAATGGCCGAAATCCCTCCTCCTGAAAACTTGTACTCATCGGAGCCATTCGTCTCCAATGGGACAAGTCTTACACGCTCACCATTTTTTTATGGAAAATGCTATGATGTTTGGAAAGTTCGTATGTCTCATTTTCTACAGATGCTTGGAGAAAAAATATGGAATGTGTGCATTAATAAAACACATTCCGGTTAGCGACGGAAAGACAACTTCACAAAAGCAGAGCTAGCACTCGAGATGGCAAATTCCAAAGCTATGACGGCTCTCTATGCAGGGTTGAATAACGAAGAACTAATGCAATGCGGGTGAAACTATAAGACAGCATACGAGATCTGGAACATGCTGAAGCGGCATTAGGGAACCGCCTCTGAGGTAAAAGCTAAAGTAAATTTATATTTTTATAAGTTTGATGTGTTTCGTATGTTGCCAAGAGAAAATGTGGATCAAATGCTTGCCCGCTTCGATATCATTGCCCACGAACTTGGAAGCTTAGGAAAGGGGTTGGATGATGACCGAAAAGACCGAAAAGTCGGAAAACTCATAAGTTGTCTCACGCCAGAGTGGGATGTAAACGCTGCTGCAATAAAGGAGACCCTTGAAGAAAAGGGATTCGACTCCTACACATTCCAAGGAAAGCTGAAGACATACGAGATGAAGATGACGGAAACCAAAAGATACAGACAAAACATCGAAATTGAACCAAAAATCGAAGAGAAAACCATTGCACTGAAAGCAGAAAAATTCCGACCATCAAAAGCAGATTCAGCCCGTGAGGAATCAGACGAAGATATCGCCCTATTGACCAAGCAATTTCGTAAGTACCTCAAACATAAAAAATATGGCAGGTACCAAGGAGAAAGAGAAGAGGATAAAGATGACGTGTGCTACAAGTACAAGAAGCCTGGACACATCCGGCAAATTGTCCTGTCTCACAGGACAGGAATAGGGACTATTATCGCTCAAACCCGGACCTAAAAAGAAGGCATTGAAGGCAATATGGCTAGACTCAGATTCAAGTGAGGAAAGCAAGGTTACAACGATGTCGGCTTCATGGCTCTTGGGAATGGTGAGGTGCAATCACCATCCCAAGAAGAGGTAATCGAAAAACCTACTTTTGATGAGCTAGTAGACATGTGTAATGGATTAAAAGACTATGCTAAGAAACTAAGTCGTGAACTAAGGCAATATAAAAAAATTCCAAATGAAACTCATGACACCTGCATCGCTAGAAACCAAAACTAAAAGGTAAAAATGCTTTTGATCATGGAAAAATTCGAGTCATTTAGAAAATATCATGATGTATTGCTAGAGTAAAATGAACTTTTAAAACAACAAATTCAAAAATCCTTAGCAACACATGATGAACACTTAAGAGAAATTCATGAGAAATATGTTTATATCGCTAAACTCACAGATGATTTAAAAGAATGCAAAAGAAAAATTTGATGAAGTAGTGGAACATTGTAATGAAGCTCTTGAACAAAATAGAATTCTTGATCTACACTAGACACTCTTCGTTGGAACACAAAAGACGATGAGATAACTAGAAAAAGACTTTGTAAAAGAGTAATTGAGATTTTAAAAATTGTTAAAAAATATGAAGGGCCCAGTTACCTTATTACAAAAAATTCAAGATCCTATCACGATAATCGAGGGCTTGGTTACGAAGAGCCAATACACTATCAAAAATTTAAATCATCGTGTCATACACACTTGCACAATCACAAACATAATCACAAACCAACTCAAAACTATGCAAGTGTGCATGGCTCAAGACATAGTCATATCACATGTCATTACTGTTGTAGACTATGGCATATTTCTTATAATTTTCCATTAAAAAGGAATACTAATTTTGTCTGGGTAAGAAAGAATATAAATGCAGGCTCAAAACCCACTTGGACACCTACAAAATTCCATGTAGGTGGCTCGATGTTCTCAACTTAGCATATTGCAAACACCTTGATAGAAGACGCTCGAAAGGCTCAACAAGTTATACTAGCAACCTGCATCTCTATCAAGGAAAAAGGAGGACCTTGGTTCTTCAAATGAGTATAGCACCGGATAAAATCTACACTTGCTTGAATCTATATTAAATATTAAGATCACTTATCTCCGAAATAAAGTCTAGAGCATCTGCTATTTATAGAAGGAATACATGAAATGTGTCAATTTTACAACATCTAAAGTTGTCATTACAAGATCTGAAGATTTGAAGAAAATCGCTTTGCAAAAATCATAAAAACTGTATGATCGGCCGACTGATCGGTCGACTATACTATTCATTGGTCCTTGATAAATCAAGAATGGACCGGTCGAGCGTCCACCCCTCTGTCAAAAACTACTCAATCAGAACTCCTTTCATGTGATGCGGTCGACCGACCCACTCAGCTGACTTGATTTTTCTCTTTCCAGTATAAATACCCCTTCATCTTCTTCCTCTCAAACCACACGAAAAACCTAGCCCCCATACACAAACCCATCAAATAACCTTCTAATCTCTCAAAATTCTCTTCAAATTTCTCGTGTGCTTTTTCCCTCTCTCAATAGCTTCCTCTTCTCACAAATCGAAAGGCAAGAAAGTTATTGCCTCTAAATCCGTCACTAGAGATGGTATTATCTTTCGGAACTCAAATTGTGTTGATCTCTACTTTTCTGATCTTTGGAATGCTCCCGTCGTTGCCAATCGGGTAATCAACTAATCATCCTTAGGGAGTCAATTTTCTGTTATGGTTAGGATCCTTAGAAACCATGGGTGGGAAAACTATCTTACTACACCTAGCACCCATTCCGAGTCATTATCTCGTCAATTCTATGCCAACCTTGAAGGTCTTCAAGACGATAACCTCACCCTCTCCTCTATTGTTCTTGGGAGAAGAGTTAGAGTCACCCCCAATTACCTCCGTAGGAAATATGAATTTCCCGAAGGGAAATTTGATGCATATCATCATGAATGTTCTTTAACGTTAAGTAATCTCTTGTTATTTTCTATATGATGAAATGACTCCATGCTTGCTATATTTCGCATATCCAGTTAATTATCTGCATTTCTCTCCTGCATCAGCATTTCGGTCGACCGTGCGGTCGACCTGTCGCTTATCAAAACTCTTAAACACAGACCCTCTCTAAGAAACACTTCGCCTTAAAAATAAAAATTTGTATTTGCGGTCGACCGTGCAGTCAATCGGTTCACCCTCTGTCTTCCGTTTTGTGCTTACAGGATGTGCGGTCGACCGTGTGGCGACTGGTTTGCTCTCGGGTTAATTTTTGACTTGTATGCTTAATTGGTGTTGTGGTCGACCGTGCGGTCGACCGGTTCTTTTTCTTGGTTACCTGAACTCTATTTAACTTTTCTATACTATAGGTTTCTTGATATACATTATTCACTTCTTCTATTTTATGCCTCGCATCTGTATTGGAAAATCTCAAATCTATAATACCATGAAGAACTCTCCCTGAATATCAAAGAGTTTCACTATCAATGGTATCATGTAAGTAAATTTCCTCCGTTTTCAAAATTATTATATTTCTCAATACTCATCTCATGTTTTTTTTGTTTCGCTTAATGAATGTTGATCTCATTTACAAATTGCTTTTGGGGGAGTATGTTCTCCACGTCTTTTTTGCCCCCTATTGGTGTGTTCCAAAAAGTAGGAAAATATTTTTATGAATCTTATGAATGGTTTTAACACTGAAAGTAAATATATTTTTTCTATCTTCTATGGAGTATTAAATTAAGGGGAAGTATTTGTATTTACAAATCTCTCTTAAAAGCTCTTTACCTATAAAAATCTGTGTTACAGGAAGTACTAAATTCAGGGAGAGTATTTATATGCCTAATTGTTTAATTTTTACTTTCAATATTCAAAGGCATGTTTTGTTCACACCAAAAGGGAGAGATTGTTGAATCTTAGTTTGGTGTGCACAAAACGTGTCTATAAATACTAAAAAGTTTAAATTGAGTTGTTCAGATTTTCGGGATCAAATAATATCAATAAGAGATCCAAGAGAGATTCAAGAATATTCAAAAAAAGAAAGTAATAAAGAAAGATTGCAAAATCAAGTAAAAGAAGATATTCAAAAAGAGCACATAATTGATTAGTGTCCAAGAAAGCTATCAAGACCAGTTGCTATCATTCTATATTTGTGAGATTTTATCTGTATTTAATTAATTGGTAATTGATTAGTTTTTGGTAAGAATATAAAGTGGATTCGTTATGAACAGCGTGATAACGGTCAACCGCATCGCAGTCGACTACACTTCACAGTTACGTAAGAAGTGATAACGGTCAACCGCATCGCAGTCGACTACACTTCACAGTTACGTAAGAAGTAGTCGACCCTTCATCTCTCGACTTTACGTCAGAGAGATAAACGGTCAACTGCACCGTAATTGCGATCGATCGAACTTTGCAATGTTCACATTTTTGGAATGTATCGTTTCTATTTTTGATCGATACACTTAGTCTATATATTTGGACAAACCCGCAGTGTATTCTTCACCTGTTACTTCTGAGAAAAATCTTCTGAACTAATCTTTCAACAATCAATCCGAGTGTGTGCAATAACTATTTGTATTCTTCAGTCGGGATAATTAAAGATCTTGAGCTTTTTCTTTTTCTTCTACTTCGGTAAGATTGACGGGACTTATGTTAGAAGTCCTGTGGGTGTAATAGGTTTCTCGGCCTAAATCCGATAATCACTGTACAAGGATTTGAGTATAGTGGAACACTTGTGACAGAGAATTGCTACAAGTAGGTGGTGTGGACGTAAACCAGGGGGTCGAACCACGTTATATCGCTGCGTCACTTGTGCTATTTGTGTTTGCTTTTCTTATCTCTTTTTATTTACTCTGCACTTTACTTTAATTTTTTTTAATTCCGCACAATCATCCTATTCACCCCCTAGGGTGATTTACAGTGGTTGCTTGCGGTGGGGAGAATGGCGATGGCTAGTGGTGGCCGTAGGAGATGACGACGGCGGTAAAAAGGTTTGACGACGGTGGCGGTTGGGATCGCGGCGAGGAGGAAAGGAAGAGGGAGAGTCGGGGTTAGGGAAGATAGGGGAAAGGACGGCGGTGAGGAGGGTGCTCGGGTGATGGTGATGGTGGTCGAAGGTGGTGAGGAGGGTTGGGTTTGGTTGGGATTTAGAGGAAGAAGAAAAGGCAAAGAGGATTAGGGGTTTGGGTTTAATTTGATTTGGAAATTAGGGTATAGGATTTTAATTTAGGGGTAAGTTTAGAGTTTATCACAAACTCTAAAATTAGTTCTTCATTGTATCACACAGAGAGGAATGAATAGCAAAACTTCAACACAATAATTTTTAATCAATAATAGCATAACTTCTCATTAATCTCAAGGCCTATATATAGACTCAAAACAAATCTTGATACAAATCTCAAAATATTCTAAAATCTCAAAAATATTCTAATACATAAAAGAAAGATTACATATGGTTATAATTGCCAAAAACAAATATGATACTGAAATAAAATCCTAAGCTAATGAAGCAACTGTCCTAGACGATGCCTGCACTGATACAAACGCCCGAATCGTCTTAAACTGATGTCCTCATCAACAACCCATTGAAATGATTATCATTTAACGGTGAGCTTCAGGTGTATTCTTCAGAATGTTATTTTTACAATATACCTTAAAAAATTAGGTCTAAAGTGAGAAATATTCAACCTTTCCTCAAGCCATATTCCAAAGTGATCAACGAGGTCATAATTGGAAATTTTTCTAGATCTACATGAGTTAATTTTCTTTTACATATTGATCTTTCTATCCAAGTGTTGAAGAAGTGTTAATCATGAGAAGCCTTAGGAGTTATACTCTTGGTGAAAGATAGTGTAATTGTCTCTTGGTGTTAGAGGTTGCTTGAATAAGAAGCACGAAGACGAACACGCTGACACGGGGAAGATTTTGAAAACTATCACAAAATATCAAATGTCGTGGCAGATACGTGTGGCCAACACGACACGGCAACCGAATATAAGTACTTGAGCTTCACCATTTCTGGACCTTTGAGTGTTGTACTCTTACAAGTCATTTTGAGTGATTTTTTGTCGCATTTTAAGTAAGATTTTGAAGGCTTTATTTTCTACTGCTTCTTAAAAGTCAAAAAGGACATCTTGTAAAAAAAGAACATCTTGTAAGTTGTAACTCTAAAAAATATTTTATGCAGAAATATAAATGTTTGTTAAAACTAAATAAAAGTGTCTTTAGCACAAAGCACTTTTCTAAAAGTGAGATTTCATCCCTTTCTCCACCTACCTTCGATAAATACATTTACTTAATTGGGTGAGTAAAACCTCTCTCTCACTCACTCACTCACTCACTCCATTATTTGTTGCCAAATCTATTGTCTTCTCCTAACCTATGTATATACATCCACATCTTAACATAAAAGAAAATGTCTAATCAACCCTTAATTCATTTCGCCCTTCCAACCCCTCCTTCATACATCGTGGGTTTCGGGTTTGGTCTTAAAATCCTTCACATGACTTCGAGATTAGTGACATGGTCTATTAATTAACTACAATTTGGAAATAGATTAAGTCACTAATCTCGCCAAATGGTTCTTGGCGCCAAATGGTTCTTGGCAGCAAGGACCTAACCCGAACACTATTTGGTGAACCCTAAACTACCTTCCCCAGACTGCTTCAGGCGTAATTTTCTTTTTCAACATACCTACCATATTTTCTACATTTTGCAAGTAACCCAACCACTTCATTCTCAACCAACCATAGCAAAAATCTTACAATTAAACAAAATCTCAAAAAAGTTTTTTTTTTAAAAAATTACCAAGGTTGAAGTAGCAGTCTGACTGACTCCCCCATCGATTCGCACCACACTACTAGCATCAGTGTAGAATCGGAACGCCATATGCGGTTGCTTCTGAATCGTCTGATAGTACTGATAAACAAAATAACTTCCCACCTAACAAAAAAGATTAAAAAATAAAAAAAAGTTAAGCAAAAATGGCATTCAATTGAGAACAGAGAAATATTCAATAAAAGAATAAATTTTTAGTTACATCGGTAGTGTTGGCGGCCATTGTCGATCATACGAGCTCGAAACCCGAAGAAAATGGAAGGAGAAGAACTACAGAGAGCGGATCTAGGGTTTAGGGGGGGCTCTTGGTTTTTTTTTAAAGAGATTTGATGGGTTGCTATTTTTATCTTGAGGAGCAACTGGAGGCAGCGCAGTTTAGAGAGGACCACGGCCGAAGGAAGTACATGTATAGGATTTGACGCCGCGTGCTGCGGCTTGATAACGTGCGCCGCAATAGAGATATGGAGAGAGAGGGGTGGGGGATGGATGCTTTGTGATTCGTGCAACTTGTGGATGGGACCGCTTTTTTGGGCCCCTCGGATTCTATTTGTTTTGTGGATAATCTCAAATAATCAGATTCCATATTTGCTCCCCATTAAAAATTTTGGGTTTTTTTTATCCCTATAAATATCGGAATTTCAGGAGTCCCCCACAAATCAAATTTTCATAGTATCATTATAAGAGCTTCCACTATTCTTCTAAATTTTCTATTTTAGCAATGATATAGGAAGGTTGCAGTCGTTATCGTTAAAAATCCTATAACGAAAAAAATGTAGATTAATACAGGGCCGGCCCTGAGTTCTCGGGGCCCTAGGTGAACTTCCGACATGGGGCCCCTAAAATGTAAATTTTTTTATGCGCAAAATACGTACCTATATTTACAAGGGAAGTTCAAATTTGGGGCCCCTAAAATCGCGAAATCTCCGGGGGTCCAAGGCAACCGCTGTAACGGGTAGGGCCGGTCCTGGTCAAAAGATATCAAACGTACACCATCGTGTTTAGTTCTATTGTTTTTTATTTTTTATGTATTCTTAATCCTCAAAAGGTGTCGTTCAGAAAAAGTTGGAAATAACAAAATATAAGAGTTTCCGTAATCCGTAAAATAAAGAGTCACCAAACGCATCATAATTTCCCGGACAAACTCAAAAACTACAAAAGTATCCCCTTTTTTCCAATCTGTGGAAAATTGATCTTTCTGGTTATGTTGAATAGGGGAAAAAAGATTTTGCTTTGAGACAAGAGTTAGCCATATCACAAAGTGCTAAATTAAGGGAATGTGCACCACACGGCATGTAGAATGCTCTGGGGTTTATGTCAAGCAATCTTTTTTGAACGCCTTGATGTTTCTCTTTCATATTAGCACCGTTATCATAACTTTGCCCCCTCACATTATTAATATCAAGACCAAGTGACTTAAGTATATCTTGTAATTTTTCGAAAAGCACAAGTCCAGTTGTATCTTCCACATGTATAAACTCAATAAAATACTCTTCAATGTGTATTGGATTACTCGTCACATCTACACATCTTATTATCAAAGTCATTTGCTCATTGTGACTCGCATCAGGTGTACAATCGAGTATAACTGAGAAAAATTTCGCCTCTTTAATTTTTTCAAGAATCACATTTTTCACTTTAGAGGCTAAAGTTTCTATCAACTCATTTTGAATTTTATGACTTAAATAGTGGTAATGAATTTTCTTATCTCTAATAAGATTAAAGTGATTTCGCATTACGGGATCAAACTCCGCAATCATCTCTACAAGGCCACAAAAGTTACCGTTAGAGTCTTCATATAGTTTTTCATTTGTTCCACGAAATGCCAAATTATTAATAGCAAGACATTTAACAACAGCAATAATTCTAAGTATAACATCCCTCCAATGTGAAGTCTCCTTTTTAATTTGATCTTGCAATTCTTTATCTATTGTTTGATTTTTGCTTAATCTAGATTTTAGCTCAACCCAAGCTCTCATGTTAGAAAGGTGTTCCATACTATTCTCGTGTTCGGTAAGTTTCACACCCATATGTCTCCAATCATTGCTTCCGTCACTTGCTAATTGGCTTCTAGAATGCATTTTTTAAAAACAACTTGCAACAAAAGCAAAAAACCTTATCAAGATCTTTAGAGTATACTAACCATTTTCGATCACAAGTCACCCCACTTGATATATTTTGAACATAAAAATTATTCGAAAAGTGTCTACAAATTTTGTCGAGAGGATACTTAGCATAAATTTCTCTTTTAGGCCCCATTTCCGCTAATAAACATCTCATTTTATCATCTAAAGAATCCCAAACTCTAGGATCGCAAATATTCTTATGTTGTGCGGAATACGAATCAAACAACCAATCAAAGAGAGAAATAGCGAAGAAAACCAGAAAACAAACAAACACAAGGACACACAGATTTAATGTGGTTCGGCAAAACACATGCCTACATCCACGGGGCGGTTGGGGTTTCTTCTTCAAATAATCACCAATGGGTGAAACAAACCCTTACAAGAGATGACGGCTGCAAATCCGAATAGAGGTATCTATCTTTTTTTTTTTACAAAACCCTAACTGGTGTATTTATAGGGAAACTACTGGGCCTTTCAAAATGGGCCTAATCTGGTTTACAAACCCGCCGACAGTCGACTGGTCTTCTTACCAGTCGACTGGTCTTTAGTTCTGGACAGTCGACTGAGACACATCTTCAGTCGACTGCTGCTGCTGTATCCTTAGCCTTTGAAACTTCTCTGGACAGTCGACTGACTCCATACCTCAGTTGAATGATGTACTGAAACTTTCGATTGCTGCAGATACGATGGATATAAACAGACTGAACCAGAATCGAGCCATTATCCTACAATCTCCATCTTGGCGAGATCTTCCAAGTATCCAACAATCTCCACCTTGGCGAGATCTTCCAAGTATCCAACAATCTCCACCTTGGCGAGATCTTTCAAGTAGCCCAAGCAATCTCCAAAAATACTCCAAAACAAATGCTCATCACCAATTGTAACAAAAACAAACTCCACCTTAGTATGATATCACATACTAACCAAACAAATAGCAAAGCACCATTCCAACCGCCCATGCCAAATCATCAAGCATGCAAAATATTAGCCAGGTTCATGCAATGCCTGAACTTGGCTGCCCCAACAATTTTGGTCAACATATCAGCAGGATTATCAGCTGTCCCAATCTTTACCAGAAGAATATCATCATCCTTTATCAAATCACGCACAAAATGATAACGGACATCAATATGTTTGGTCCTTGAATGATGAACTTGGTTCTTCGCTAAATGAATAGCACTCTGACTGTCACAGTGTACCTACACCTTCTCCCGATGAATTCCCAAGCTCTTCAAAAGTCCATGAATCCAAATAGCTTCCTTCATGGCCTCAGCAACCGCCATGTATTCAGCCTCAGTAGTAGACAACGCTACGGTGGACTGCAAATTGGACCTCCAACTTATAGGTGCTCTAGCCATAGTAAACAAATAGCCTGTAGTAGACCGCCTCTTATCTAGATCACCTGCATAGTCAGAATCAACATAACCCACCAATAACCTGCTAATATTGTCATCCCTTTCAAATTTCAAACCCACATCTGTGGTGCCACTTATGTACCTCAAAATCCATTTAGCTGCTTGCCAATGCTCTCTGCCTGGATCATGCATATATCGACTAACCATACTCACCGCCTGAGAGATGTCTGGTCGAGTACAAACCATGGCATACATCAAACTGCCAACCACACTAGTGTAAGGTACATTAGCCATATACTGTCTCTCTTCATCTGTACTTGGAGACTGAGAAGCACTAATTCTGAAATGAGTGGCTAAGGGTGTACTGACTGGTTTAGTTTTCTCATCTATACCAAACCGTTTCAGCACCTTCAAAAGATATTGCTTCTGTGTTAAACTCACTATGCCCTTTGCTCTGTCTCTAGCTATCTCCATCCCAAGTATTTTCTTGGCTTCACCAAGATCCTTCATCTCGAATTCAGAACTCAGCTGATTCTTCAAATTTTGAATCTCCTTAGCATTTTTAGAGGCAATCAACATATCATCCACATATAATAACAGATATATGAAAGAGCCATCCTGCAATTTTCTGAAATAGACACAATGATCATACTCACTTCTGGAATATCCCTGCACTTTCATAAACTGATCAAACCTCAAATACCACTGCCTTGGAGATTGCTTCAACCCATAGAGAGACTTCTTCAACCTGCAAACACAATTTTCCTTCCCAGCAATCTTAAACCCATCTGGCTGCAACATATAAATTTCTTCATCTAGGTCCCCATGTAAGAATGCAGTCTTCACATCCATCTGTGTCAATTCAAGATCAAACTGTGCTACCAAAGCTAACAAAATCCGAATAGAAGGATGCTTCACAACCGGAGAGAACACTTCATTATAGTCAATTCCTTCCTGTTGAGCATACCCCTTTGCAACTAGTCTAGCCTTGAACCGAACACTGCCTTTTGGACCTTCTTTCTTCGTATATACCCACTTGCAACCGATAGCTTTCTTCCCCTTTGGCAATTGCACTAGATCCCAAGTCTTGTTCTTATGAAGAGAGTTCATCTCTTCATCCATAGCAACTTTCCAATCTGCATTTTCAGAACTCCTAGTAGTTTCTTTGAAGTTGGAGGGAACTTCATCATCAACAATGGGAAGGGCAAATGCAACTGTTTCTGTAAAGCGAGATGGTCGTTTGATATCTCTTCTTTGCCTTCTTGCTGCAATTGATTCTTCCTGCTGGGAAGGGTCTTGGATAGGAACTTCTTCCTCATCCTCAGTATCAACCACATCATCTTCATTTTGGACAGGAGTAGAATTTCCAACTGAACGCTTTTCTAACTCCACCTGTTGGAGAACTCTCGCACCAGTCGACTGAGAGCATCTACCAGTCGACTGTATATGAGGACCAGTCGACTGTCCCGAGCTGATCATGCTGATCTCATCAAAGGTGACATCCCTGCTGATTACTAACTTTTTCTGTTCTGGACACCACAACCTGTAACCTTTGACACCAGTACTAAAACCAACAAATATAGCCTTTTTGGCTCTTGCATCAAGTTTAGTTTCAGTTACATGAAAATAAGCAGGACAACCAAATATATGCAAAAAACTATAATCAGATGCAGGTTTACCACTCCATACCTCAATAGGTGTTTTGCCTTCAAGTGCTGCTGATGGTAAACGGTTGATAATGTGGCTTGCATATATAACAGCTTCTGCCCAAAATGTCTTCTTCAATCCAGACTGCGCTAGCATACATCTCACCTTCTCAAGTAAGGTTCTGTTCATCCTTTCTGCAATCCCATTTTGCTGTGGAGTCTTCCTAACTGTGAAGTGCCTCTGGATCCCTTCATCTTCACACAATTTCAGAAACGGATCGTTCTTGTATTCCCCTCCATTATCTGACCTCAGAACCTTAATCTTCCTTCCAGTCTGGTTTTCAACTTTCTTCTTCCAACTTGTGAACAATGTCAAAACTTCATCTTTGTGTTTCATGGTATATACCCAAACTCGTCTGGAGTAGTCATCAACAAATGTAACAAACCAGTGTCTACCACTCATAGAAGGTGTCTGAGTAGGGCCCCAAACATCTGTGTGCACATAATCGAGGATACCCTTTGTCTGATGTATAGCTGTACCAAATTTCACCCTAGTTTGCTTACCCAAAACACAATGTTCACAAAATTCCAACTTGCACCCTTTAGCATCTTTAAGCAACCCTTGCTTCACAAGCCCCTGCAAGGCCTTTTCTCCTGCATGCCCGAGTCGCATATGCCACAACCTAGTAGAGTCGGGAACAACCTGTTTAGGCCTTTCAGTTACACTGGCAGCCTGACCCAAATATGTTTTTCCCTGCAAGAATAACAAGTTCCTTTTCCTTTGCCCTTTCATCACCACAAGTGCTCCATTAGTCACCTTCAGAATGCCACCTTCACTAGCAAATTTCATTCCACTGGCCTCCAAAACACCAAGTGAAATCAAATTCTTTTTCAAATCTGGAACATACCATACATCTGAAAGCTCCCTAATAAGACCATCGTGCATTAGCAATTCAATCTTCCCGATTCCTACCTTCTTACAAGGTGCATCATTTCCCATCAAAACTACCCCACCATCCATATACTCCAAAGAAGTAAACCACTCATTTTTCCAAGACATATGATAGGAGGCTGTTGTATCAAGAAACCATACTTCATGATAAAGTGAGGGACTAGTAGCAAGTGCATAAGAAAAATCATCGTCACTATCTACATTATCAACAATCACATTTGCAGTCGAATTTCCCTTATTTCGTAGCTTAGGACAATCCTTTTTCCAATGCCCCATTTCATGACAGAAAGCACATTCATCTCTGGATGGTATCTTTCTGTCCTTTGAAACTCCTCTCGATTTGGAACGAGATTTGTTTCCTTTATTCCCAGATTTGGTCTCAGATCTGGTCTCAGTTCTGCCCCTTACAATCAATGCCTCAGAAATTTCTCTATCGACCATTTTATCCCTTCTCATAGTTTCATTATTCAACAGAGCATTTGCAACATCTTCATATTTAACAGTGTCTTTTCCATATATTAAAGTAGTTGCTAAATGATCATAATTTTCGGGTAATGAATTCAACAGAATTAGGGCTTTATCTTCATCTTTAATTTGCTCATCCAAATTTAACAAATCAGCCAATAATTTATTAAATGATTCAACATGAGCATTCATAGACATACCTTCAGTATAGGTGAAGCGAAAAAGCCTCTTCTTCAAATACAGCCGATTCTCCAAACTTTTCCTCGTGTATTTGTCTTCGAGTTTCTTCCACAACACCGCAGCAATGGTATCCCTCATCGAATCATACTTCTGAGCCTTCGCGATAAAGAGCCGAATTGTCCCACACGCAACTCGATTCAACTTCTTCCAATCTACATCGGACATATTCTTTGGTTTTTCTTCCTCCAAAGCAACATCTTGTTCTTGTTGAACCAGAACATTCAACACCTCACACTGCCACATCCCGAAATTGTTTGTTCCATCAAATTTTTCAACTTCAAATTTTGCGTTATGAATCGTTGTTCTGGACGAACTCGATCCCACAACATCCTTGGTTGCATCCGCATCACTCGCCATCTCCCTCTAGGTTGAACCGAAAGCTCTGATACCACTTGTTGTGCGGAATACGAATCAAACAACCAATCAAAGAGAGAAATAGCGAAGAAAACCAGAAAACAAACAAACACAAGGACACACAGATTTAATGTGGTTCGGCAAAACACATGCCTACATCCACGGGGCGGTTGGGGTTTCTTCTTCAAATAATCACCAATGGGTGAAACAAACCCTTACAAGAGATGACGGCTGCAAATCCGAATAGAGGTATCTATCTTTTTTTTTTACAAAACCCTAACTGGTGTATTTATAGGGAAACTACTGGGCTTTTCAAAATGGGCCTAATCTGGTTTACAAACCCGCCGACAGTCGACTGGTCTTTAGTTCTGGACAGTCGACTGAGACACATCTTCAGTCGACTACTGCTGCTGTATCCTTAGCCTTTGAAACTTCTCTGGACAGTCGACTGACTCCATACCTCAGTCGACTGATGTACTGAAACTTTCGATTGCTGCAGATACGATGGATATAAACAAACTGAACCAGAATCGAGCCATTATCCTACATCTTATTCATATAAAATTCATTTTCAACATCATCATGACAATATTTAGTATCACAATTAAGATCAACTTCATTTTTATTGTTTTCTTTCTCACTTATATCATCTATATCTTCAATTAAGTTCTCCTCATTATTTGTCGGCTCAACTTCCGCTAAAGTATCTTCACTAATATTATTTTCATATGAAGCATCCGTTTTTTTAATAAGGTATTTATTCATTGATCCTTGTAACGATTGAGCTACCTCCTCATTTTTTTTCTTTTTTTGTCGTTTTTGATATCCAGATAATTGTTTCCTAAAAATCATTTTAAACTTTGTAGAAATAAAAGCTCAAAACAAAAACTTGTAAAAATAAAACCTGGATTCCCGTGAGCAAAATTATTATCTTTGCGATTTCCTCCAACAAAAGAAAGGTAAATTTCCAGATTCCAACAACTGAAGCCCAAATTCACAATTTATTACCTACATACCGACAACAAAGAAAATGAACAAAATATTCAGTCATTTATTGATTGAAAATTTAAAATCTAAAAATTAAGTTGCTGCCAAAAATATATATATTAAAAGAAAAATGGGGAAACACTTCATTTCAACTTTAAAAACATGTAGCTTGGTTAAAATCCAAATTAAAATTTGTGGTTTTGATTTTACATAATAAATTAAATAAAAAACTCAAGTGTGATATAAAATTAGAAATTTAGAATTTGAAATATAAGAGAAAAAAACCTCACCTCAATTGACAGTTGAAAACTTGAAATCGGAAGATTTTTCCTTTTGCTGCTGAAATCCTGAAATTGAAGTGCAAAACTAAATTGAAGCAATAGAAAAAAAATTAGAAGAGGAATTGTGATTTTATTTTATCAATTTTGAATAAATTTATAGGGTAGGGAATTAGGGATTTTATAAATATCAACATTCAATTTCATTAACTAATTTGAACGTTACCTCATTGGAACTTGGGGAAAAGAGATGTTTTCGCAGAATCGCAGCTTCCCTTCTTCTCTTCAATTTTTTTTTCCCTTCTTTCTGGCCATCGGGTATGAATGCAACGTGTTGGGGAAGACAATCTTTAATAGGGGCTTTAATTTTTTGTAATTACGAAGGGGCTGTCGGGGAAGACGTTGGTGCCCCTTAAATGCAATTTCATCAGACGCTGGTGCCCCTTAAAAATTTTGGGCCCTGGGCATGAGCCCAGTTCGCTCTACCCCAGGGCCGGGCCTGGATTAATAGGATGGATCATCTTCCTCCGTCCAACGCAAAATATAATTTTTTTAATTTAAAAAAAAATGGGGCAGAGGATGTTCCTCCATTTGAATTTTTTATATATTTAAATATGAATTACTATTTTTTATTTAAAAATGATGGGACGAAATTATGAAAAAACAAAACAAAACAGCGAGACGGTTTGTTTGTGAATTTTTTATTTTTTAAAATTTTATAAAATATATTGTCACGCTCCGCTTCCAAAAAACACGGAATGCGAGTGCGTGACGAAGCCCAGCGAATAATTTTGACACCATCCATTAGCTGTAGGATCGACTCAGCATCACAACAAGAATATAACATGATATATATACCACCAAGCATGCATGAATAATTTATTAAACAACAGAAAATAATTGAAAACAAATAATAATATCTAAATAGTTTTCGAGTCTGGATCAAAGTTAAAACTCGGGAATATGAGCCCGTTACAAGTTTTAAGTAACAGAAATGAATAATTCAATAAAACAAATAATTAAAACATGTCCTTCCTCCAATTGAAGCCTAAAATCTCTGCTCACCGTTTTCAGCAGGTAACTCGTCTCCAAAGTCTGTTATTAAATATAAAAAGGGGGGTGGGGGGGGAAATAGAGAAAACAAGTGAAAACGCCCTTAGTACAAGTTAGAGTCACAAATAGTAAAAACGAGTACAAGTAATGTGGAACAAGATTTGGAATTAAGAATATAACGGGCATGCAACAAGTAGTGGGAACTCAATGACTGGTTAGCAAGTAGACAACCCAAGTAAACAGACTGGATAACAAACACTAGTAGTGGAGCAAGTGACAAGTGAATATATAGGTGTATCCAACATTAAGTGACAATAATTGAGTACAAGTGTCAGGTGACAAGTCTAATGTCAAGTTGTCAGGTCTCAAGTATCAAGTTGTAAGTGTCGAGTATTATATTAAAGCATCAAGTCTCATGTATCATGTCATCAAGTATTAGGTATACATATATCAAATTCAAGTTTCATGTTTCAAGTCTCATGTATCATGTAATCAAGTATCGAGTAAGCATGAATCATGTTAAAGTCTTGTAGTTATTACTATCTAGGTAGCACTTCATGCATCCATACCTTTACTACATGTTTGCTACAGTCAATACAATTTCGTTTAGGCCTAGTAATGGAGTCTATAGGGCGGCGTACTCAGGTATCAAGTATCGAGCAAGTGATCAAGCCATGAACTTTAGAGGTGGCTCCCGTAGGCTCTAGAGGTGGCCCCATCACCCATGACATGACACTTAGTTCCATGTTATCGCAAATATATATCATGTAATCATATAATGGGCTCTAGAGGTGGTCCCCGTAGACTCTAGAGGTGGCTCCCGTCACACATGACGTGACACTTAGTTCCATTTAATATAAAATTATGAGAAACGCAGGCTTCCTTTCGATTACACTTACCTATATTGTCCACTACTATGGTCTTTCCCTTAAACTCCGGTTTGTACCTTTTTATTGATTTTTATTAAGCAAACATGTAAGTGTGCGAAACCAGTCAAGTAATCATAATCATGAACATGGAACAAGTTTGAGATATTTATATAGCACATTCGAGGGTCAACACGAATCAAAATACCAAGAACAACGAAAATCTCAAATCTGGACAGCACGACGTTGCTGTACCAAAACTGTGATTCCTTTTGCTACAAGATAGCAAAAGTGGAACCGTCATAATATCTAGAAACTAGACTTCTGCCTGGTTCCAACGCATATAATTAAGGTACATGAAAGTTGTGGTAACATTTATCAAAACAGCAAACTATACTGCTTCTATGTTCAGCCAGGATTTGTGAATTTAAGTTTATACATGTGAAGCAGTGTTGAATTATTGTTAATTAATTCTGAGAAAATTTGGGGATGTTCTCTAGAGTGTCCAGCAACATAATGTAAAATGTTCAGTCAATCGCTTACTGTTAACATAGTTAAATTAATTTGCAAAATAAATAAGTGCAGCAGTTTTGTGAATCTGCGACTACCGACATAGCTGCAGTAAAACTATGATATCTCCTAGACTGTTACACGGAATTCAAAAATTTTGGAGGCTATCGACATCTAGACATTCAGAGATACGTTTCTTGTTCAGGGCTCAGGTTCAGATTCTGATTTTAAAGGGGTCAAAACAGCAAGTAAAGTTCAGGACGACAAGTGTGAATGTCTTTCATATATAAGTTACATGATAATTGGTTGTTATGAGTCTAGATTAATGTGTGATGCAAATGTGGGTGTAGTGAATATCAAATCAGCAAGCAACATCTATTTCTCAACTCAAATGGGTGCAAGAATCATCACATACAAGATACAACACACATCTATAAGTCTAGAGTTTCTTAATTTCATGTGTTCATGTGACTAGGAGATAAAATGAGTCCAAATAATTGTAAATATAACAACGAAGGTGTTGTGACTCTTAAGATTTAGGAATCGACGGTAAAATGTTCAAGATCAATAAATGATAAGACAAGAAGGAGTCACAACTACAACCTATTTGCGGTATTTTTCAATTAAATGCTTGTACTATGTCAATAAATTGTACAAGGAGAATACTTGCCTGATTTGACGATGATTAGATCCGATAATTTGAGAATAACGGGGTCAGAAATCCTGGGCAAAATCTCCCAAAAGCACGTGTAAACCACGTGCAAAGAATCAACAGTAACTAGAGAAAACCCCACACCAGATCTCGCCCCAAACAGCGAACAACAAGCCGATCCGCTGTGCACACAACGCGGGACAGCAAACATAGCCAATGGATGATCTCCCTCACAGTGGATCCGCCCCAAACACGGGACAGCGGATGGCGATCCGATGCGCCCAAACACCGAACAGCGAGACCGACCACTCGATGTTAACCTTCTTCCTCACGACAGCGAGAGAGAGCGACGGCATAGGGCTGGCGCGACGACTGCGATGCGACGCGGCGGGGCTCGCAACGCTGGCGGTGGTGACGTGAGGCGGCGAATGGTCGGGAAGCGACACAATGCCGGCGCTCTGTTTTTGGTTCGAAAACAGGGGAGAGCGGGGGATTGGGTTCGGGGTGTCGAAGGCGAGGATGGTGGCGGTGATGGTGATCGAAGTGGGAAGGGGACGACGACGGGAGTGGCTAGAGGGTGGTTGGAGGGCGAGGAGGTGGAGAGTTGATGGGTTTCGGCAATGGCGAAGTGGGTTCAAGGATGTTGGGATGAGGCGACGATGACGATGGAGGTGGCTCCGAGGTGCTGGGGTCGTGACTGTGGTGGGGGCGATGCGGCAGAGGAAATGGGAGTGAAGGCGAGGTAACGGGGATAGAAATTGGGTTCGATGAGAAGGAAACAGGGAAGAAGAAGGAGAGCAGCTGAGAAGAAAGGGTTTGCACAGTATTAGGAGGGTTAGGGTTGGGGTTAATAGAGATTAGGGTTAAATAGTTAGGGGTTGGGTTATTGGGTATTTGGGTAGCGGGTTTGAGGGGGGGATCCAACTAGAGACTTAGTCAAAATTCAATATAAATGGGGAAAAAGAGTTAGATGGAATGAATAGTCCATTTCTACATGCAGAACGACACAAAAGTGTAGAACGAACAATACAATTGAATTAGATGTTGGCACAAAAAAAAATTTGAGGTGAAACCAAAGAATGTTTTTATTCGAACTGGAACAAAAATATAGGACCTCAAATTGAATACAAGAATACCAGCAATGAAAATACAGTAGAAAAAAAAAGTACAAATACAATAAATAGGAGTTACATATATAAATTACGAACTTGCCCCCTTCATCTAAGCCTGTTTAAATGTGGGTAGTTATATAACTTTAGGGGTAAATGAGTAATCTTATAAAACATAATTTCTAAAGAAAAATGCGAGAGATGAATGATCTTCATCCGCCCCTCATCTTTTGTATTAAGTAATTTTATTTTATTTTTGAAATCGGAAAAGTTGAGTGACTGTAATTCCCGTTCCCGTAAATGCGTAATTCCTGAATATTTTCTGTATTTCGATTAATTATAAATATATTTTTTGCGCTAAATTCGTTTTGGATCTTTTGCTAAGTGTTTTATAATCGACAATTATATTCACTTTAAATAACGATATATTTTCTATTTTTAATTGATCAACTATTTATATTTTATATTATTTCTGTTTGGATTTTAATGAGCATGTTAATCTCAAATTCTTTTTTGATGCATATTATTATTATTATTATTATTATTATTATTATTATTACTACTACTACTACTACTACTATTATTATTATTATTATGAGTATTATTGTTATTACTATTGTTATTATTATCGGTAGTACTATTATTACTACTATCATTATTATTATTTTTAGTATTTTCATTGTTATTATTTTTATTAATATCTCTTCTCTACTATTATAATGGGAGAAGGGCTTAGTGGTATTTGTCATTATTTTTTTTTTTTTTTAATTCTGTCATTTTGAAGCCAGCTCACTTTGGTAAATATTTTCGAAAGTGGACCAGTTTGGTAAATAGTTTTGAAAGTTGATCGGTTTGGAAATTATTTCCTTTTTTTCTCTTTTTCCTTCTTCCTCCACGTGCATCGCACGTGCATATTTTCGAAATGGACCAGTTTGGTAAATACTTTCGAAAGTGGATCAGTTTGGAAATTATTTTCTTTTTTTTTCCCTTTTTCCTTCTTCCTCCACGTGCATCGCACGTGCATGATACTAGTTTGTTGTTATTGTTATTAGTATTATTATTGTTGTTATTCTTATTATTGGTGTTGTTACCATTATTGTTATTAGTTTTTTTTTCATGTTTCTTATTATTATTTATTTTTTTGTAAAGCCCAATGTCATTACTATTAGTATTATTATTTTGTTTTTTTTGATGAACGTATTATTATTTTGTTAAAGCCCACTAATTTTGACCTATATTGTATTGTTTAATTATTTAATTTGAAGCCCGATCCAAGCCCATCTCCTATCGGATTTTAACCCAAATCCTAGTATACCCTAAACACATTAACCAAAATAATCACAAACAGTCAAATCCCCACATTCAATCCTATTCACTGCCTAATAACTACTCTGTTATCTCTTTGACCCTAATAAATCACCCTACGCTACAACACATAGCCTATTCGCCAGCATTTTTTTAGACCTTCACCGGCAGTTTTTTACGCCGGTGAAACATTCACCGACGTTTATAAAAATGCCGGTGCAAATGCCGCCGAATCGAGCGTCACGGAAAGATAGGCGCATTCACCGGCGTTTTAACCGGACGCCGTTATGTCTTTAAAATACACTGGCGGCCAGATAAACGCCGGTTTATGACGATTTCTGGGTGCCGTTCTTTCCCCCCAATATACATTCACCGGCGGTCATATACCGCCGATATATATCTTTTCACCGGCGATTGTACAAACGCCGAGGAATGTGTAATATTTACTGGCGATCATAGAGCGTCGGTGTATGCTTGTTTCTAAGTGCCCTTCTTTCCCTACTTACAAACACCGGCGTGTTGTAAAACGCCGCCATATAGATATTCACCAGTGTTTTATAAAACGTCGGTGTATCTTAGGAGTGCTGCAACTTACGGGTACACCCGCCTGTATGGAAACGTCTCTCTAACGAAATTTTCAACTAAACAATTAGATACACCGGCGTTCTATGAAACGCCGGTGTATGCTCGTTGGTTTTTCCTGCTCCAATTTTTTATTCGATTTTAATTCACAATTTCATTTAAAAAACCTGTAAAGTAATTCACAACTGAATCAACCAATTTCAGGCATATTAATGCGCAAATCACAACCAAACACAAGAATTAATTAAGATAATAAAGTTTCACACATAGTCCATTAATCGTCTAAATTTACCGCTTAATTAACATCATAATTAACAAATACAGTAATTAACATCCCAAATATCTCAACAACTACTTAAAACAACAATACAGAACATAACAACAACAAGAACAACATAACAACAACAACCAGAGGCTGCCGACCACAGATCCATATCCCTCGAGTAGCTTCAGTGCTGATCATCAGAATTTCCTTGATCTGGGTGACCGCTTTATGAAAAAAAATAATAATTTAGTTCAACAGTAAACCAAATATAAGAAAAATAAGTAAAATAAGAAGGGGCTCATATCAAGTGTAGTTTTAAGGAACTGTCATCGTAGAAGGAAACCAAATATAGAAGCCATAAATGGAAACAGAGAATGGTAGATAATGAGGATACACCAGGCTAACATAGCGGCATTTTCCTCATCTCTCTCATCTAATGATAGAGAATGAGGATACACCAGGCTAACATAGCGGCATTCTCCTTATCTCTCTCTCATCGTTGCTTTCTCTTCAGCAAACGCACATAAAGAGACATCGGCAACAACAGCAAGAGCGACAAGAACAACAATAATAATAAATTATTATAAACGAGATGTCTCTATATGGGTTTCCAGATTTTCACTCGAGCCCTCTCTTTCTAATCACAGCCCAATTAAGAACATAGACGACAGCCACTAAACAATCCAATCACAGCCCAATCAAAATTTGCCATCCTGGATCTTAAATCTTCAGATGGATGAATTCAGCTTCTTTAATAGTAAAAGAAAATGAAAATGACAATCAAAATCATGCTAAGATGACAATCAGATGCTTAAATTCAGTTTTTTTGACAGTGTAACCCCTGTTTTCATTAATACGTATTTTTAAAGTATTTTTCCGTATTTAAATTCTCAGTATTTTATAACTATTTTCCCATAATTGATTTTATTGTTTAAACTATTTTTAGAGCCCAATTCTTTATTGTAAACCCAAGTTGTATTTTGGTTTTATTAATTGTTAATATGAGCCCAAGTTTACATTTTGATTTTATTATCTAATTAATGTGAGCCCAAATTCTATTTTGATTTTATTATGTATTAATTCGAAGCCCAACTATTTACTTGTTATTTTAAGCCCAATCCCATATTCTGTTTTATTTTATTAGTATATTTAATTTGAGCCCAAAAGATCAGCCCAAAATCCTAATTATTTTATTTAAACATCTCGAGCCCATTTATTTCAGCCCAAACCCAGTATCTATATTATTGTACAGATTTGTCATACACCTATCCCCATAGAATATTAATTCTTTCACACCACTTTCTGTCCCGTACTCCAACTCCCCACATCTCCTTAATCCCGTACAGCACATCTCCCCACTCCTAGTAACTGTCCCCACTCTCTTTCACCCCCACTACTCCATTATTTTATTCCATTATAAAAATCCCCTCTCCCGTTATCACTCTCTCTCCCATTCATCCTCTCCCTCTCTCTGTTTCTCTACAAAAACAGAGCAAACCAAACCCACTCTCCTCCTTCCTCCATCTCCGCTCTCACTCATCCCCCAACTCTCCCGTTCTCTTCCTCCCACTCCGTCGCAACCTCAGCCGAGAGCTCCAGCGCCGCTCCCAGTCGCCTTCAAGCCTCCGCAGTCGTCCACCATTGCCGCCCGTTGCTGCTCCAAGCTCAAGCTCGCCATTCACCATTGCCGTTCTGCTCATCTTCGCTCGTGACGACCACCCGCTCGTCTCCTTCCCCGTTCGCCCAGCCGCCTGCGCCCCGTCCCCTCGCCCATCGAAGTCTCCACCTCCGCCCAAACGCTCGCCCCTGCTCCTCGCTGCAGCCTCCGAGAACCCCCGCCTTTGCCGCTCAGCCGTCCAGTCGACCCTCGCCACTTCTCCCTCCAATCGCGCCGCTCGTCGCTGCTCCCTTCCTCGCCGCTCGCCGTCGCATCGATCTCTCGCTCTGCCGCTTTCTCCACCCAGTCGCAACCACCACTCACTCCAACCGCCGCGACCACCTCAGATCGCTCATCTCGCTGCCGAACCCCGTCGCTGTTTCCCCCTCCCGCTCGTCTTCGCCGCGCGCCGCCCTCATCCCGCGCTCTCTCTTTTTCTATCTATCTCTCTCCCTCTGTTCTGAGATCGAAGAAGAAGAAGTGAAGAAGTAGAAGAACAGGAGTTTGGGATTGTTGCTGTTGTGGGTGTCGGGTTGATTTGATTGGTGTTGGGTTTATTATATTGGTGTTGGGTTGCATTGGGGATTGTGTGGAGTATTATACTGGTGTTTGAGTTGCTCTGTCTTGAAGTTTGTGAAGGAGCTGCTACTGTTTGGGAGAAAGGAGATTCGCTTGATTGCTCTTTGGATTATTGGAGTTGCTATTTTGGACATTGGCGTGGCTGCCACACATCTCACACTTGTTCGACTGCCCGGGATACTGATCCCGTTATTCTATATTTAATTTCATCGTCGTCAACTAACAGGCAAGTGTCTCTTGTACAATTTTATTGTTCTAGTACAAGCCTTTGTAAAAATACCGCAAGTATATTATTTTTGACTCCAATTCGCATTCATAAGTCGAATTGATAACCGCTTCCATACATAATCTGTATCCCGTATTCGTACGAGATCACGAATACTTTGTTGCCATGTCCGTTGCATGAACACGACACACATATATACTATTATACATGATGTTGTGCATGAATTGTTTGTTATTAGGTTGCATGTTGTTATAATATATTTTTCTTGATTAAGTGTTATGCATGTCATTAGTTGCATCACATGTTCTATAAGTTCTGAAATATGTTTCCTGCCTCTTATAAGTCTTGATATTTGATCTTATCATGTTACCCTTGCCATGTTACCCGTCCTTGTTCTTGCATGTAGTTTTTGTTCATGTTTAATTGAAATTAAAAAGATAACAAGCCGGGGTATAAAGGAAAAAGATTTAGTAGTGGACAATATAGAAGAACGTACTCGGTCGGGGGCTCGTGGTTCCTCGCTGCAATTTGTAAGTTACAAGTTACAAGTTTGCTAAATTACAGGTTTACATGTGCACGTTACAAGACACACTAACTACATGTTCCACATTGCACGTATCTTGATACAAGATATACTTGACTTGACAAGACATGACATGACATGACATGATTCCCGAGTACGTGACCTATAGAATCCACCACGGTCTAAACATTCACTTGTTTGTGGATAGCAACCATGTAGTATGGGATGCATGAAGTGCTACCTAGTTAGGTTAATAAAAGACATGACATGACACGCACACTTGCATGATCCGTTTACATGTTACATGTTATGATGACTGGTTTACTTGTTTACATGTTACGCGTTCATGTTGACACGTTTACTTGCTTGCTCGTTTACATGTTACATGTTGCTATGGATTATTTACTTGTTCACATGCACGTTATTTGTTCCACGATATCTCGTTCTTGTTTCTGTTACATGTTGTATTTGCTCTATCATATGATTCTTGATTCCTTGTTCTTTTCCTGCTTTTGTTTCATTCTATTTTTGTCCCATAGCTTGTTCCACTTGCGGCCCGTGACTTGCATTAACGGGTACCACTTGTTTCTTTCCTTGTAATAATATACTTGCAGGCCCATATGGAGAACTACCTGAAGGCGTTGCTGAACAGAGATTTTAGTGTTGTTTAGTTTCATGTTATTTTAATTCATGTCTATTCATGTAATCTTGTTGTAATCCGGGCGTGTTGACCCGTAACTATGTTTCTTTCCAGTTGTTGGTTCATGTAATATTCATGTACTTTGTTATCATGTTGTGATTTTATATGTTATCGGGGTTGAAATTGTATCTTGTTGTTGAGTTAAATTTACAGCTTATGAATGATGTATCTGCATCATTCGCTGGGCCTCGGTTACGTGCCCGTATTTCCGTATTCTGGGAAGCGGGGCGTGACAAGGTTTTTAGTGGTATCAGAGCCAGGTTTGGGCTAATGTGTTAGTTTGACTAATGCATTAGACAGACTTGACTCAATCAGGATAACTCAACAACATGTACACCACGTTGATCACATGGATAATGAATAAACCAACCTGGATACTTACTAACTTGTTGGTTTTGCAGACTATGGCTAGTGAGGACATTTCGACTCCCTCGCCCAAGGACGAGACATCATTGAATATCGCTGCCGCTCTCCAGGAAATGCGATCGCTGGTATTTTGTTATTTTGTCGCATTTGAATTCTTGGATCATCATTCTTCTACACTTGCATTTCGTCCCCATTGTTGATTCAATATTGAATATCATGCTATTATTTCTTTCTTGCCGTATTCCTTTGAAATTGGGTATTGCCACCACTTTGTTCATTCCCTTTTAAATTCTCTATTTGTTTCCCCATAGCTTGCTTTTGCCTATCCTATATACCGCTTACTTAAATTTCGAGGACGAAATTTATTGTAAGGTGGGTAGGATTTGTAACCCCTGTTTTCATTAATACGTATTTTTAAAGTATTTTTCCGTATTTAAATTCTCAGTATTTTATAACTATTTTCCCATAATTGATTTTATTGTTTAAACTATTTTTAGAGCCCAATTCTTTATTGTAAACCCAAGTTGTATTTTGGTTTTATTAATTGTTAATATGAGCCCAAGTTTACATTTTGATTTTATTATCTAATTAATGTGAGCCCAAATTCTATTTTGATTTTATTATGTATTAATTCGAAGCCCAACTATTTACTTGTTATTTTAAGCCCAATCCCATATTCTGTTTTATTTTATTAGTATATTTAATTTGAGCCCAAAAGATCAGCCCAAAATCCTAATTATTTTATTTAAACATCTCGAGCCCATTTATTTCAGCCCAAACCCAGTATCTATATTATTGTACAGATTTGTCATACACCTATCCCCATAGAATATTAATTCTTTCACACCACTTTCTGTCCCGTACTCCAACTCCCCACATCTCCTTAATCCCGTACAGCACATCTCCCCACTCCTAGTAACTGTCCCCACTCTCTTTCACCCCCACTACTCCATTATTTTATTCCATTATAAAAATCCCCTCTCCCGTTATCACTCTCTCTCCCATTCATCCTCTCCCTCTCTCTGTTTCTCTACAAAAACAGAGCAAACCAAACCCACTCTCCTCCTTCCTCCATCTCCGCTCTCACTCATCCCCCAACTCTCCCGTTCTCTTCCTCCCACTCCGTCGCAACCTCAGCCGAGAGCTCCAGCGCCGCTCCCAGTCGCCTTCAAGCCTCCGCAGTCGTCCACCATTGCCGCCCGTTGCTGCTCCAAGCTCAAGCTCGCCATTCACCATTGCCGTTCTGCTCATCTTCGCTCGTGACGACCACCCGCTCGTCTCCTTCCCCGTTCGCCCAGCCGCCTGCGCCCCGTCCCCTCGCCCATCGAAGTCTCCACCTCCGCCCAAACGCTCGCCCCTGCTCCTCGCTGCAGCCTCCGAGAACCCCCGCCTTTGCCGCTCAGCCGTCCAGTCGACCCTCGCCACTTCTCCCTCCAATCGCGCCGCTCGTCGCTGCTCCCTTCCTCGCCGCTCGCCGTCGCATCGATCTCTCGCTCTGCCGCTTTCTCCACCCAGTCGCAACCACCACTCACTCCAACCGCCGCGACCACCTCAGATCGCTCATCTCGCTGCCGAACCCCGTCGCTGTTTCCCCCTCCCGCTCGTCTTCGCCGCGCGCCGCCCTCATCCCGCGCTCTCTCTTTTTCTATCTCTCTCTCTCCCTCTGTTCTGAGATCGAAGAAGAAGAAGTGAAGAAGTAGAAGAACAGGAGTTTGGGATTGTTGCTGTTGTGGGTGTCGGGTTGATTTGATTGGTGTTGGGTTTATTATATTGGTGTTGGGTTGCATTGGGGATTGTGTGGAGTATTATACTGGTGTTTGAGTTGCTCTGTCTTGAAGTTTGTGAAGGAGCTGCTACTGTTTGGGAGAAAGGAGATTCGCTTGATTGCTCTTTGGATTATTGGAGTTGCTATTTTGGACATTGGCGTGGCTGCCACACATCTCACACTTGTTCGACTGCCCGGGATACTGATCCCGTTATTCTATATTTAATTTCATCGTCGTCAACTAACAGGCAAGTGTCTCTTGTACAATTTTATTGTTCTAGTACAAGCCTTTGTAAAAATACCGCAAGTATATTATTTTTGACTCCAATTCGCATTCATAAGTCGAATTGATAACCGCTTCCATACATAATCTGTATCCCGTATTCGTACGAGATCACGAATACTTTGTTGCCATGTCCGTTGCATGAACACGACACACATATATACTATTATACATGATGTTGTGCATGAATTGTTTGTTATTAGGTTGCATGTTGTTATAATATATTTTTCTTGATTAAGTGTTATGCATGTCATTAGTTGCATCACATGTTCTATAAGTTCTGAAATATGTTTCCTGCCTCGTATAAGTCTTGATATTTGATCTTATCATGTTACCCTTGCCATGTTACCCGTCCTTGTTCTTGCATGTAGTTTTTGTTCATGTTTAATTGAAATTAAAAAGATAACAAGCCGGGGTATAAAGGAAAAAGATTTAGTAGTGGACAATATAGAAGAACGTACTCGGTCGGGGGCTCGTGGTTCCTCGCTGCAATTTGTAAGTTACAAGTTACAAGTTTGCTAAATTACAGGTTTACATGTGCACGTTACAAGACACACTAACTACATGTTCCACATTGCACGTATCTTGATACAAGATATACTTGACTTGACAAGACATGACATGACATGACATGATTCCCGAGTACGTGACCTATAGAATCCACCACGGTCTAAACGTTCACTTGTTTGTGGATAGCAACCATGTAGTATGGGATGCATGAAGTGCTACCTAGTTAGGTTAATAAAAGACATGACATGACACGCACACTTGCATGATCCGTTTACATGTTACATGTTATGATGACTTGTTTACTTGTTTACATGTTACGCGTTCATGTTGACACGTTTACTTGCTTGCTCGTTTACATGTTACATGTTGCTATGGATTATTTACTTGTTCACATGCACGTTATTTGTTCCACGATATCTCGTTCTTGTTTCTGTTGCATGTTGTATTTGCTCTATCATATGATTCTTGATTCCTTGTTCTTTTCCTGCTTTTGTTTCATTCTATTTTTGTCCCGTAGCTTGTTCCACTTGCGGCACGTGACTTGCATTAACGGGTACCACTTGTTTCTTTCCTTGTAATAATATACTTGCAGGCCCATATGGAGAACTACCTGAAGGCGTTGCTGAACAGAGATTTTAGTGTTGTTTAGTTTCATGTTATTTTAATTCATGTCTATTCATGTAATCTTGTTGTAATCCGGGCGTGTTGACCCGTAACTATGTTTCTTTCCAGTTGTTGGTTCATGTAATATTCATGTACTTTGTTATCATGTTGTGATTTTATATGTTATCGTGGTTGAAATTGTATCTTGTTGTTGAGTTAAATTTACAGCTTATGAATGATGTATCTGCATCATTCGCTGGGCCTCGGTTACGTGCCCGTATTTCCGTATTCTGGGAAGCGGGGCGTGACAGACAGTAAAAGAAAATGAAAATTTCCAGTATCTAAGCATATATGTTTCTCCATTAATTCATCATCCCAACTAAATCATGATGTTTGTGGCTCCAAAATAAACCTGCACAAGGTTTGTTCAGCCCAATTTTTGTACATATTTGGAGGATTTTGGTATACATACAGCATCCTCTAGTTGACAGTTAACACATTTTGGTAAAAAAATCATGCTAAGATGACAATCAGATGCATGCGATCAGTTTCTTTAACAGTAAAAGGAAATGAAAATTTCCAGTATGTAAGCATATATGTTTCTCCATTAATTCTTCATCCCAACTAAATCATGATGTTTGTGGCTCCAAAAGAAACCTGCACAATGTTTGTTCAGCCCAATTCTTGTACATACCTGGAGGATTTTGGTATACATACAACATCCTCTAGTTGACAGTTAACACATTTTGGTAAAAAATCATGCTAAGAAGGCAATCAGATGCATGAATTCAACTTCTTTTACAGTAAAAGAAAATGAAAATTTCCAGTATATAAGCATATATGTTTCTCTATCAATTCTTCATCCCAACTAAATCATGATGTTTGTGACTACAAAAGAAACCTGCACAAGGTTTGTTCTCACCCAATTCTTGTACAGATTTGGAGGATTTTGGTATACATACAACATCCTTAGTTGACAGTGAACCCATTTTGGTAAAAAAATCATGCTAAGATGCCAATCAGATGCATGAATTCAGCATCTTTGACAGTGAAAAGGAGAGAAATCAAGAGTAATTACCGAAGAGAGAGGGGGGGCCGACCAGCGGGGTGACGAGCGGTGGCGTAGGAGATAGAGAGAGAGTGGGGTGACGAGCGGTGGTTTTCGATCGCAAATTCACCGCGAAATAGAGAGAGGGAGGAGGAAAATCGAATTGGGCTGTCGAAGATGACGAAGGGTCGGAGGCGAAGCGCGAGAAATAGAGAGAGGGAGGAGGGAAAACGAAGGCGGCAAAAATTAGGTTTGGGAATTAGCGAGCGAAATGTTAGGGTTCGCGGGGATTTATCTCAGTTAATTCACCGGCGTTTGAAGTTACGAACGCCGGTGAATGTATCTATATATTCCCCGGCGTTTGTTATTAAAACATTGGTGAATAATACCATTCACCGGCGTTTATAAATAAAACGCCGGTGAATATCATGATTCCCTGGTGTTTTATAGAGGCCGCCGGTGTATAACCATCCAATCTGACGCCCCATTCCTGGTCACTCCCTACCCCGGTGCGAATGGTAAAACGCCGGGGAATATACGCCGGTAAATCGCACATGTTTTGTAGTGCTATTAGTATTATTATTGATGTTATTCTTATTATTGATGTTATTACCATTATTGTTATTAGTTTTTTTTTCATGTTTCTTATTTTATTTTATTTTTGTAAAACCCAATGTCATTACTATTAGTATTATTATTTTGTTAAAGCCCACTGATTTTGACCTATATTGTATTGTTTAATTATTTAATTTGAAGCCCGATCCAAATCCATCTCCTACGGATTCTAACCCCAATCCTAGTCTACCCTAAACACATTAACCAAAATAATCACAAACAGTCAAATCCCCAGATTCACTCCTATTCACTGCCGAATAAGTACTCTAACATCTCTTTGACCCAAATAAATCACCCTATTGATTCCCCCATCATCTCAATAATTGATCTCGTAACCCCCACATCCCACTAACTCCCCCTTTATCATAATATTATAATATATTTTATACAAAAAAAACCCTCCCCATATCTCTCTCTCTTTCTTCTTAAAAACAGCCAAATCAAATCATGAAACAATAACCCTTCATCTTCTTTTCGTCTACTGTCCAAACCCCTCTCCCGAAACTCTCCTCTATCATCCCCGTCGAGCCTCCAGCCTCGACCTCCCCATCAACCCTCGTCCTCCTCCATCCTTATCCCATCGTCACCCCAACGCTGCCATTGCCGCCCCATATTCAATCGCTCAACCACCGCAGCAATCGACCTCATCCTCCTGCATTCCTCGACCTCCTCCTTCCTCCCGCTCGACTCCGCCGCAACCGCCCCTATCTCAACCCATCCGTCCTCACCTCCTACCGCCCACATATTCCTCTGTATTTTTCCCGAACCCATCGACATCTCATCATCATCGCCCCGCCATTGCCATCGCCACCCCGTCAACTACTTTTCCTCGTTGACCCTCGAGCGCCGGCACCTTCCTCGTCGAGTCGCGACTGCACCCCCCGGTTGCCTGCCCCCAGTCGGCCGCTACCGCACTGCCATCGAGCCAGCACAGCGACCACCACAGCCGTTGCTGCCATTGTCGACCTTGCTGTTGTTGTCGTTCGATCTTGCTGCCGTCACCTTTCTGTCGATGTGTTGTTGCTTCCTCTCGCGAGCCCGTGTTCGCGTGCTACATTCGCTGGTTGCGGGTGGTCGATATCGTCGTTTGTTGTCTGCCATATTGCTTTTGCTGTGTGTTGCTTTGTAAGTACACATGCCTTTGTGGTGTTCTTGTGTGCACGTAATTTGCACGTGCCGCTCGGGATCTTAATCCCGTTATTCCTTAAATCGGATCTAACGTCATTCTAAAGGCAAGTCATTTTTTTCTCGGATAGTTATTGTATCGTATTCGAAAATGTTTATTGAATCCCGCAAGTAGATTTATATTAGCTTTAGGCCCCTAAAAAAATTATATAAGCTTTGGGCCCCTAAAATTCATGATTTTTCATGTATACTTTTTATTTTTTTTTAATACATGAATCGGATTTTTTTTGGGTATATGTGGAGCCCCTTTTTGAGAGTTTGCTTCAGGCCCCTCAAATCATAGAGCCGCCCTTGCCAAAGTTCATATTTGTATGAACTATTTTGGTGTAACCATTTCATTATATCTCTACTATTATAATGGGAGAAGGGGTTAGTGTCATCCGTCATTGACTGTCATTTTGAAGCCAACACGTGCAGTGCACGTGTTGACAAAATGACCCACTTTGGTAAATATTTTCGAAAGTGGACCGGTTTGGTAAACATTTTCGGAAGTGGATCAGTTTGGAAATTATTTTCCTTTTTTGTCTTTTTCCCTTCTTCCTCCGCGTGCACGTGCAAAAGTGGACCAGCTTGATAAATATTTTCGATAGTGGATCAGTTTGGAAATTATTTTCCTTTTTTTTTTGTCTTTTTCCTTCTTCCCCCACGTGCATCGCACGTGCATGATACTAGTCTTATTAATGAAAGACGCTGGAATAACTTTTGCACTCTATACTAAGGTAGTGTTCTTTTTCTCCTCTTATAATAGATTTACCTCTTGTGAGAGCTGGTCCCCCTTTTACAAGAGTTTTTTTAGTATTCTTTTTTTACCTCTTATAAGATATTTTTATCAAAATATCTTATAAGCCTAAAAGACTTCTAGTAACCTCTTTCAAATTCTTATAAGACATCTATCACTTAAAAGCCTATATTACCCCAAAGTCTATATTATAATTGTTACTAATTAAACTAGTTTATATATTAGTCTATAGTAGCCCGGAATATGCTATCCTAGAAAAAGTGTAATCATATACGTAGTTGATTGTAATATGCTTTCCTAGAAAAAGTGTGGGAATTCATTCTTCACAATCTCGAACAATTATGTTAGGGATGATGTCAAAACACTGATTTATTTAAAGATATATATATTTAGTTCAAATCCTGCAGCCGGTCAGGTTTATTTATTTATTTATTTATTTATTTTATTTTATTTATTTTTTATTTATTTACAGCTAAGGGAGAATTTATATTAGCCCACTGACCTTAATTTTTTTTAATCCAACTTCTTTGAAACAAATTAATATTATTTATATTTATACATACTAATTTTCATACTAATTAAAAGTCTATAGTAGCCCGGAATTATAATTGATGATTTACACTAATTTGTGAATTTAACTTGCCATTAAACTAGTTTATATATTAGTAATTTGAACTTATTTTTTCTTGTCCTTCATCTCACTATTTTTATACTTTGGGGTAATATAGACTTTGGAGTAGTATAGGCTCTTGTAAGAGGTGAAAAAAGAACAGAAATCTCTTATAAGAGGTTCTTATAAGAGGTTATTTTTATATAAAAAGAACACCTTAAAAAGAGGCTCTTACTGTAAATCTCTTATAAGAGGTAACCTCTTATAAGAGAAAAAAAAAGGAACAGTACCTTAAAAACATAGGCTATAAAGTTGTATATTAAGTTGCATGCTTTCATTTTTCAAAGAAAAGTGTAGAAGTAGCATATGCTTGGAGTTGTATTCATTAATATCAAAACTTCAACTTATACAACATTAATTTTTTTTTTATATCTTAGTAGTAATTTACGCGTGCGATGCATGCCTTAATAAATATGGTTTTTTCAAAGAAAAAATTCAAACGTAGTCTTGATTTGATGCTAAGACCTCATTTATAATGGTTATGCACGTGTGTTGCACGAGTTGGTAGATTTACAAATGACACTAATACCTTCTCCCATTATAATATTAAAGATATAGATATTAGTGATTAGAGATTAGAAATACTAATAGAGGAGAAAGTCTACCCGGCCCTATCTACTTCTTTTATTTTGAAATAGAGAAAGAAGAGAAAAAGTAGAAATTTCGATTTAACTAACAGGTATACTACATATTATTTTATTAAAAACTAAAATAAAATAAAAACTTCAATCCCTCAAACACTATGATGTGACAGTGATTATCTAAATCATCTGCTTATGTGGGGATGATAATAAAGATTTAAGTAATTACGGTAGGGATGATGGTCATAAGTTTCTCCCAATTTTCTCACATTTTTTTAGAATTCTATATAATTTTATGAGCCCTCAAAACTATTTTAAGCTGTGCAATTTATACAGGGTAACACCAGTGTGAAGTATAGCCATCGTATTTTATTAATAAGGAGTTAAAAAACAAATCTAGACAATTGGAAAAATGTACATAAAAAATTACAAAGTTGAAACAAAAAACATAACTCCTCCAACCTACATACATGGGAGGGTAGGACAAATCGAAACATAGGACAACATAATAAAAGAGATCTCTCCAACAAAATCTTAGAAGGTGAAAATTTGATCCGTAAACACTGCTCAGTCTATAGTAAGGCCAATCACAACATTCTCATCACCGCACTCGTCTAATTGAAGGCTCTGGCGATTATCCTTTTCGATTCCAACGTTGCAGCTGTGGAACTCATAGAACTTGTTATCAAAACTATCTTCTTTTCATGGTGTTGCTGCAAAAGTAATACAATGATTCGGTCCCTTCCTAGTTTACATGGGGCTGGCGATTAAAGACTCGCTGTAACAAAAAAAAAAAAAAAGGAAAAGAAAGAGGAATGCCTATAACATTGCCACTCATGTAAAATCCAACTTATTCAAACATTAAAAAAAAAAAACATAAACAATTAGTGTAGGGCGGATTACCTTTATATGTAGTTAAAGTATTTTTACTTTAATATGCATTGGTAGTTCGGCATGCGGGGATAGCTCAGTTGGGAGAGCGTCAGACTGAAGATCTGAAGGTCACGTGTTCGATCCACGTTCACCGCATTTGTTTTTTTTTTTATTGTTACATTTAAAAAAATACACGTGCACCGCATGTACAAAATCTCAAAGTTAATTCCCGGCTAAAGTCGTCATTTCATTTCCGAGAGCCATTCACTTTTTAGTTAGCTTTAGGGTTTCACCCGCCTCATTTTTTTCTCTATCCCATTTTCCCCTTCATAGCGCGAAGTCCGATCGGCGGCGATCAATGGGCGACTTCAGGGTAAACAAAAAATTACATTTACATTTTTTAATCTTTATGGTCCAAATGTGCAAATACTAAGTTCTTTTAGTTTTTTTTTGGCAGTTTCGCCAGTACCAGGTTGTGCGGGTCGCGCCCTTCCGACGCCGTCCGATGAGCACCCGAAGATCTTTAGGATGAAGCTCTGGGCCACCAACGAAGTTCGTGCCAAGTCCAAGTTATGATATTTATTTAATTCCCAGTCCTTTTGTTGCAAGTATTGATTTTATTTCTATAAAATTTTTGGGATCTTATGTACTATATGGGTTTAAATTGCATACAATGATATAGGTATTTTCTGAGAAAGCTAAAGAAGGTGAAGAAGTGTCAGGGACGCCGTCTGTCAGTCGACTATGTTTTGTATCAGCTGATTGTGTTTGCTATTTTGTTTCTGTTTTACGTGCTTAGTGCACCTTTTGTAATAGCAAATGGGTGGGAGAGTTAGGATTTGGGTAAAAATATCTCAATCCATCTCTAACGGTCTATATAAGGTCTGTAAGTATCCATTTGGAAATTCCAAGTAATAGAAAGTTCTCAACTCTTCTTCCAATCTCATCTAATCTCCTCTCCTCTCTCAATCCCCAATCCTTTCTTCTTCTTCCGAAATCTCAAATCTCAGATATCTTCTCAATCCCTCTCAATCCTCAACCTCTTTCTTCTCCATTAATGTCTAATTCTTCGATTCCGACAGCTGAATTCCGGCCAGCTACAAAGAATTAGACATTAATGGAGAAGAAAAAGGTTGAGGATTGAGAGGGATTGAGAAGATATCTGAGATTTGAGATTTGAGATTTGGGAAGAAGAAGAAAGGATTGGGGATTGAGAGAGGAGATTAGATCTGAGATTGGAAGAAGAGTTGAGAACTTTCTATTACTTGGAATTTCTAAATGAATACTTACAGACCTTATATAGATCGTTAGAGATGGATTATGATATTTTTACCCAAATCTTAACTCTCCCGCCCATTTGCTATTACAAAAGGTGCACTAAGCACGTAAAACAGAAACAAAATAGCAAACACAATTAGCTGATACAAAACACAGTCGACTGATAGACGGCGTCCCTGACAAGAAGAGTAATGGGCAAGTTCTCGCGATCAACGAGGTTTGTTTGTTTTGCTTTTTCGCTCTGGTGTATTGAATGTTTATTTTGCTTATTGGATCATATGGGTTATCTCTAATCTCTAATCTCTAATAATAATATTATAATGGGAAAAGGCTTTAGTGTCATTTGTCATTTTGTCATTCTACCAACATGTGCAACGCACGTACATAACTAATATAAATGAGGTTTCCGGTTCGAATCCTCCCTGCGTCAGAGTTTTTATTTTTATTTTTGAAATTATTAAAACATGCATCGCACGTGTAAATTACTAGTAATAATAATATAATATTATAATGGGAGAAGGCCTTAGTGTCATTTGTCAATCTACCAACACGTGCATTGCATGTGCATAACTAATATGAAGAAGGTTCCAGATTCGAGTCCTCACTACGTCAGATTTTTTACTTTAATTTTTTTAAAATTTATTAAATGTGCATCACACGTGTAAATTACTATCTATCTAGAATATAATATATAATAACTATTATAATGGAAGAGTTGGAGTTGTAAATCTACCTACTTACGTGCAACTCCAACTCTCCCATTGTAGTCTTCACATTTACTTTTAAAAATATATAATTCTACTTATTAAGACATGCATCGCACGTGTAAATCATAGTCCTTGCTTTATTTTTTTTAAAAATAATACGTGCATTGCACGTGTATATTACTAGTTTAGTTTTAATTATCGTAGAGAGCTGTGATAATGTGTCATGAAATTGTTTGTATATCATACTTATTGTTCTTTTACTATCCTTGTTTCTTTTTAGAACTAGTAAGACCTGCTTGGGAGTGGATTTATGTGGAGTTCCATGGAGTTGGGAAATACATCTAGAGAGTGGGGTTTTCTCGTTAATCACAACTCTACATAAATACATTTATCATAACTTAAGTCAATTTCGGAATACACCCTAAGAGCATCTCCAACTGTTTTTGCTATTTGGCAATTTGGCAAGAGCAAATGGCAAAATGAGTGTTTTGCTGCAGTCGTCGTTTGCTATAATATAGCAAATGAGAAAAATAAATGGATGGATGGAACATGTTGTTCCGTCCAACCAATTAAAATAACTTTAAAAAAATTATTCGGCAAAATGGACTCTGAAGCAAATTTTTTAAACATGGTTTTACTTGGACTTGAACTTGTTATAAAAAGAATGGTGGGAATTGGACTGGAATTAAATTTTCCAAAAAATGAGAAAATTGAACTTGTTCTTTTGGTTTTTTTTCTCGGACGGTACAAGACTTTTTTTTGAAAAAAATCTTCTGGACGGTACATGATGTACCACCGTCCGATTGAATTTTTAAAAAAATCTTAAAACAAAAATAGAGACGAAACATGTTGTTCCGTCTGCTATATTTGGCAATTGCCAAATCCATTTATCAAATATGGCACGACACTGTTCCTTGTTTGCTATAATTTGGCAAAATAGCAAATGAGTGCAATGCTTGTTTGCTATTTTTTTGCCATTTTGCTATTTTAGCAAACGATTGGAGATTCTCTAAGGTGTTTTATAAATCTTAACTCTTTGGTTGCTTTAGTACGTTTCCTAACCAATGTCTTGGTGGAAATATGAGTAGCTTTGGTCATGTGCATTTACGCTTTATTTGGCATTGCTATGAACCAAAAATGTTGTGGGCCAAAAGTATTGTACCCAGAAAGTGTTTTCTATTAAATAGAATTGTTTGGAATAGAATTTTAATAAATTGTTGAAATTATAAAAATCTTATAATGTAAAAAGTTAGAAGTCATGTCAATTATTTCGAATGCCTAAAATTTAATTTATTTTTTTGTTATTTTTATTATTAATTAATTAAATTTTACCATTTGAAGAATTAACGAGATGCCTTGAAGAACCTAGGAGTCTTGATCCTTGAGGGATTGATGATTACTCATTGGGCAGCTAAATGATCGATGAAACTTTAGATTCGTCGGATTAGTGAAACGAAAAGCTTCGAGGAGACAAATATATGGAGTAGGGTTTTAAGCATGGAAGAGGGAAACGAAGGAGTTTCAGGTGAGGAAAGGGAAGAAAGGATGAAGTGAGAACTCGGGTTTCAGGGTAGAGGAGAAGGAAGAAAATGTTTCGACGGGAGGAGAGGGAGGCAAAAAGGATGGATAACTAAAGTTAGTTTTGGGTTTGGAGGGGAAGAAAGAACATTCTTGTTGTGAGTAGGGCCTATTAACTTTTGGCCCACTTTTGATCCTTGAGGGTTGAGGATTACTTGTTGGTGTGTTGAATGATTGATGAAACATCAAATTTGTTTGATTAGCAGAATGAAAAGCTTCGAGTAGACAATACTGGGTGTAGTGTTTTGGGCACGGAAGAGGGAAAAGAAGAGTTTTAAGTGAGGAAAGCAGAGAAGAACGGAGAAAGTGAGAACTAGGGTTTCGGAGTAGAGGATAAGGCCGAAAAAATTTCGACAAGAGGAGCGGGAGGCAGAAAGGTTGGAGAAAAGGTTTCGACGGGAGGAGAGGGAGACAAAAAGGATGGAAAACTAAAATTAGTTTTGGGTTCAGAGGGGAAGGCAGAACACTCTTGTAGTGAGTAGTGCGAATTAACTTTTGGTCCACTAGTCCAAATGGGTATTTGGGAAATTAGTATAAAGCACTATATGATTGGAAAGAAAAATAAGGCTTGTTCCAATAGCAGGGCCGGCCCCACCCTTAAGGCTGGTGAGGCAGCCGCCTCAGATCCTGGATAATTTACAATTTTAGGGGCCCCAAAATTTGTACTCCTTGTAAAAATAGGCACATATTTTGCGCGTAAAAAATATTGTTATTAGGGCCCCCCCAAAATAAATATTTGGGCCTTTTTGAATTTTGTTTAAATTGTTTGGGTTTGGGCTTGATTGAATTTGAGGCTTTAAATTTAGGTGATTTAAAAACAAATCCACATTTAAATCAATAGAAACTCAAACCCGAAACCCACATTCAAATTCAAATATGAAACTCTTACCCTCAACCCTCAACCTGAAACTCACATTTAAAACAAACCCGCTTTGGTTCTTTTTTCTCAGTTATTCGATGATATATATTTTGCATATTTTGCTTTGAACAATGTGCAGATTTTTTGTATATATGTTTTTTTTAATGTATGGGGACCCCATTTTGGGAGTTCGCCTCGGGCCCCAGGGAACTCAGGGTCGGCCCTGTCCAATTGTTGTATTAGTAGCTTCATCTTGACCTGCAATGACTGCTTACCCTGTTTATTGGATTGGTTCCATCAACGGAATAGTGCTTGCAGATGTTCTTTACCATCGATCTTACTTGAGCAAACGATATTATAAAATTTTTATCAAAATAATTTGTTACCTGATCAAAGGTGCTGCAATCACGAGCAATACGAGTAGAAGTTCGGGTTTACATCTGCCGTAGCGCAGAGTTGAGTTAACCATGTGAGGTGGTTTATCTAACCAAAGCTAACCCCTTTGGCCCTTTGGCAGCAGTCGAAAATCAACTTTAAAGTATGTTAGAATGCGAGCTATGGGCTTTCACATAGGGCAAATAAGGACAACCAGTTAAATCGTCCTTTCACAAACATTCACCATATATTCAACGAGATAAAATGAAATATTATTCAAAATGCAATTTTAGGCGAGAAGTGTTGTAAAAAGAGAGTCAGGCTTATGCCCGTTAACACTTAATATGTTTTCTAATATGCCAATATAAAAGATAGTGCCGAAGTGGAAGTGCAAAAATATACTGTTGGCTGGCACGTCGTCACACCAATCTTCAGATAAACCCTTTCCTGATAACCCATTTGATTCAAGCATTTTTTTTATGAACAATCATTTGTCCCATATGAATTGGAAAAGTTTAAGATGTGACTATGGATTGTTCATTGAAAATTGCTTGAATCGTATGAGTTATAGAGGAAGGGTTTATTTGAAGAGTGGTGTGGCTGTGTGCCAATCCTACTATATATTTATGCACTTCCACTTCGACATAGTCTTTTATATACTACATCATACAAGGAAAAATATCACATGTTGTGGTAATAAGACTAATTCTCTTCATACAATATACTTCTCATCTTGCATTACATGCTGAATAATATTCCATTTGATCTTATCGAATGTACGGTGTATGTTTTCGGCAAGGATTTAATTGGCCGCCCTTATTTGCCATATGGAAAGCTCATTATTCACATTGTAACATATTTTGAAGTTCATCTTCTATTGACGACAAAGGGGTTGAGTTTGGCCAAATACACCGCCTCACACGTGGTCAACTCATCTACGAACGATACAAACTCGAACCTACTACTCCGCCTATTTTTTCGTGATTGTAGTAACTCTGATAAGGTAAAAGAGAATCTTGATGAGAACTTTTTGAGACTATTTGCACTAGTAAGATCGATGGTAGGCACAACACTATTCCCTCCAATACAATCAATCCAACAAACGGTGAGAGTAGTTATTATGGGTCAATATGGACCTACTAATAATGTTGTTGAACAACTAGCCTTGAGATAGGAGTTTTCCCGTTTGGGTTATATAGTGCTATATACTAATGTACCAAATATCCATCTGGACTTGTGGGCCAAACATTAATGGGTCCGACTCACTGCAAGTGGTATCAGAGCCCGAAGGGCCTTGGGCTAATGTAGGGTATTAATTAAGTTTTAGTGTCAAATCAATAAGTGGCGGAGGCTTTGTCAAGTTAATGGGTTGGTATGAAGCATTGCCTTGCCGAATCAACAAGGCAATTTGCGGGAGGCATGGGTATTGAGTCAACAAGAGGCAAGAGACATTGTCTTGTCGAGTCACAAAGGTGATTGGCGGGGGCATGGGTATTTAGTCAAAAAGTGGCAAAGGAAAGATCAAGTAAAAAATATTGGAAGAGGCACAAGGAATATATCTATGGTGGAAGCTATAAAGTCTCCGGGGTTCTCTATGGTTTAGGTCTCGAGATTGTTGAGGTTGGGCTTATATAATAGTTGCATGAAAAAAAATAAAGAGATGCATAGATCGTTAAATTAGGACTCTAGATTCTAGAGTCCAATAGGGGTTTCCCCTTTTTGGGTCATATAGGGCTTCAAACGAATTTAGCAAATATCCATTTGGACTAGTGGGCCAAAGTCAATGAGCCTTTTGCTACAAAGAGGGATCAAAATAAACGAATGTTTCTCTCGATTCGTCGAAGAACATGACACGAGGGAAGAAGAAAAGAACGGGATCTCTGTAAAAAAGTTCTTTTTTTTATTCTCTTTATCTTAAAAGTGCTTTTCTAAAAGCCAAAATTAAGTTTTTGATAAACGCTTTGGCCCAAACAGAATTTTTCAAAAAAATTCCCTTATGCCTAATTTTGTGCATTCCCAAACAGATCGTTAATGCCTGTTCAAAAGTTGACTGGTTACTCGTGCTATGTACATAGGGTTGCATGGCAGACATTTTAAGGAAATGGGGAAATTGAAGAAAATTTGTTTGCTGTAAATGGCAGTCAACTTTGTGGTCATGATTAGGGTGGAAGTTAGGATATATAGGGTTCTAGTCCAATAGTCCTAGAAGTCTATTTATGCTTGAACCTGAAGCCATAAGTGTCCTGTGTAGTTGATTTTTCATTCACTCTTTATGGTAATTTCTGAATAAAGTTTTATGAATTATCATACAACCGAAGTTTGATGGTGCTCTTTTTTGGGGTTCAATTGACTATAAATTTAACATGGTGGAAGTTTTGTATTCCATTAGTTTTTCTTCCCTAGTCATTGTGTGAGGGATACCAACTGCATAGTTGCCACAGCTTTACACCATGGTCAATTTGATCCAACTATGAAGTTGAATAACAGTTGAAGGAGAGAACCGTGTAACTAGAATTGTGGAAACATTAAGTGGATAAAGTAGTTCTTTTTTCCCACCTAAAGCTTCATCTTTTTTGTTTTCTTTGGAATTAATTTTTACTGTTACACAATATAGGAACCCTGTTAGGCCTCCTCTCTAAATTATTTTTATAAATTAAATTGTGACTTCCATTCTGAGTAGCTGCAGAACCCCCCCCTATCATGTTCCACACTGTGCTTCATTGCTTATGAGTTATGAGTTATCAGATACGAAAAACATGCTAACACATAATACTTCTAGCATGAAGTTGTGCCTGTGTTGGCACATGTCTTACCTCAATACTTTATGGGCGCTCCTTAGACTCACGTCTGACACCCTATACGGATTTTATAATCGTTCTAATTGTAGTCACTTCTTCCAAGCATTACCAGGAGAACGTTATATCCTTGTATTAATTGGGTTTAAAACATTTTATGGATACTTTTTGGATCCATGTTACACACGTTTCACGTATTTTATCATCTTCATAATTTTAGGCACTTCTTGAATAACCTTCACCAATTCTTGGAACACTATGTACTTCTGTTGAATTCACTCCTCAATTTTGTTGTACACCAAATTGATAAGTTGTGCTACTTCTTGAAGTTGTTGTAGACTTGTAGTCCTTGGACTGCTTTTTAATTGGGATATTTATTTCAGTAAAATTTTCTAAACATGTAGTAAGAGGTAGGAATTTCCTTGTCATGTTGAGTCAGTGGTGTCAGTGTGACACTCATGTGTCCTTTTTGATGTCTTACTGTGTTAATGTACATTTTTAGGCATGCAAATCCAACCTTGTTTAATTGTATTTTATGCACTTGAAAACTATATAATACGTATTGACTAAGGATATCTTGTCCTTTTGGGGGGTATCTACATGTAACTTTGAGTTTCATGGTTATATCAAAATAACATTTTGTGTTTTGGGTTTGGGTGGAAATAGATATGTGAATAAAACGCTTTGTATCCTCCTTCATGTTTCATTACTCAACAACGACACTCAGTTCTGGAAGCTTTTCTTGATATTTGTACACAGATATACGAGAAAAATCCGACCAAGATCAAGAACTACGGCATCTGGCTTAGGTACCAAAGCAGAACGGGATACCACAACATGTACGAGTACCGTGACACTACCCTCAACGGTGCAGTTGAACAAATGTACACAGAAATGGCATCCCGCCACCGTGTCCGTTTTCCCTGCATCCAGATCATCAAGACCGCCACCGTCCCTGCCAAGCTCTGCAAGCGCGAGAGTACCAAACAGTTTCACGATTCCAAAATCAAATTCCCGCTTGTTTTCAAGAAAGTGAGACCACCCACGAGGAAGCTTAAGACCACCTTCAAGGCGACTCGCCCCAATCTCTTCATGTAGAAGAGGAGCTAGCACCATCTTGTTATGTTATCAAAGTTCAGTGTGTTTTAGTTGTGTTGAAGACTGCCTTTTCGTTTTGATTGTTTGTTGCGATGAGTTTAGTTGTTTTATGGGATTTTGTTGTAGTTTTAGTTTAATTATTGGGAGCACTTATGGTGGTTGGAAGTTATGGAAGAATATAGCATGATTTATTGTTGCAAATTGTTGGAATTTGTATCTTCGGTGCTCGAGTTTCTTATTTTTGTCTTGCAGATCTCAGAACAATAGAATCTTAGTAGCAAACTTCAAATTACCATTTTGTGTTTGGTTGCTTGGATTGATCCTAAAATTTGATGTCGTTTTAGGCTTGAAAACTTTTCGGGCCTGAATCTGAACCTGCATAAACCTAGTCTCTTTGGTTTGAATTGAAGAGAACCCAAACTCCATAATTATTGTCAAATTCAGATCTGAGTAGATTCCTATTTCAGTTTTATGTTGGAGATGTGATTAGATTTTGAGATATGCTTTATGTTGGAGGTCTGATTAGATTCTGAGATGTGCTGTAATAAACTTTTGCATTTTTCTTGTTTTTTGGGAATGAGTTGTAATTAAATTGGAGAAATACTATGCCAACCACAAATTGTACCCAGTATTTTAATTGGTGTATTGGATTAGTATTTTGAATCCAATTAGCTCAGCATGTTATGGCAAATACAATCAAATGAAATAATTAATTTTAATTTTTTTATTTGGTTATCCATACCATAATTTTTTGTGCTAATTGTATTTCACGTATGAATCAAACACATCAATTATATTAATTGATACATTAAGAAGTGTTTGTACAGTACTCATTAAATCTTTAATAATCTCTAATATCTGATCTCTAATATTATAATAGGAGAAGACCTTAGTGTCATTTGTAAATCTACCAATGTATGCATTACACGTGCATAGCTAATATGAAGGAGGTCTCAGGTTCGAGTCCTCGTTACGTCAAATTTTTTACTTTAATTTTTTTAAAAATATATTAAATGTGCACGTAAATTATTATCTATCTAATATATAATAACTATTATAATAGAAAGTTGGAGTTGTAAATCTACCTACTTATCTGTAATGCACGTGCAACTCCAACTCTTCCATTATAGTCTTCACATTTACTTTTAAAAATATATAATCCTATTTATTAAGACATGCATCGCACATGTAAATCAGAGTTTTTACTTTAATTTTTAAAAAAAATTAATACGTGCATCGCACGTGTATATTACTAGTAATATTATAATGGGAGAGTTGGAGTTGTCGTTTGTAAATCTACCAACGCGTGCATCACGTACAAAGTAACTCCCCAATACAAATTCAAGAAACGAGTAAAATGCACGTACGTACAAATTAATTTCCCAATCAGCAAAACCATAATTTCGATTCTCATCCGACTGTTCATCTCCTTCTCTCTCTTAAAACTCATCTGCATGTTCCTCTCCCTCTCTCTTTCTCTTCCGAACCATCTGACGCATCTCCGTGTCGCTGCAGCACTGCGTTGTCGCACCGCCTTACCTCTACACCGTCGTACTACTATATCGTTGCACCATCGCATAGCCATTCTACCACGCCACCAGTAACTCCTTGTCATGTTTTTACGTATTTTATTACGTGAATTCTTATATTTATATTATCAACGACAAAAAAATATGTCCTTTTGGACTCATTATCGGACACTGTTTTATTCTTGCTAGAGCCAAAATATTTTCAGGATTCATTCTAAACTTGTGTGATTTTTCTGCATAGCCATCCTACCACGCCACCAGTAACTCCTTGTCATATTTTTACGTATTTTATTACGTGAATTCTTAAATTTATATTATCAATATATAAAAGAATCTGTCCTTTTGGACTCATTATCGGGCACTATTTTATTCTTGTTAGAGCCAAAATATTTTCAGGATTCATTCTAAATTTTTGTGATTTTTCTTGAGTTTAAATTCGACAACTCATCTCTTATCCACTGTTTTCGCTTGGCCACCTCACCGAAGCTCTACCCTCGCTACCATACTCGAACTGTAACGCCCCTGCCCCTAGCTCAGACAATTTATACAATTTATAAGACAAATGAGATACTATGTACTACAACTACCCACCACAGGTGATATCTCAAAAGGTGGTTAACCGGATTGGTGACTCTTGATCACGGGCTATTATATTTATATATTATTATATTTATGTTGAAATCCGATATGGGACTAAATCCCTCTCTTTTCTCTTGCATGTAACAGCCGACCATGGGCCCACGTCATCCACGAGAGAACAGAGGCACTCCATAACGGGTGGGCCCCCACCTACATGCCACGTCAGCAGCATATTACAACAACACATACTTGATGTTTCATTACTGTGTGGGCCCTTCCCCCATACACTATTCAACTTATTTTACCATATAATGCTAGACCAGCCAAAATTTATAAGACAAATTAGATACTATGTAGTACAACTGCCCACCATAGGCTACCTCTCAAAAGATGGTTAACCGGATTGGTGACTCTTGATCATAGCCTGTTATATTTATATATTATTATATTTATGTTGAAATCTGATATGGGACTAAATCCCTCTCTTTTCTCTTGCGTGTAACAGCTGAACATGGGCGCCACGTCATCCAAGAGAGAACAGAGGCATTCCATAACGAGTGGGCTTCCACCTACATGCCACATCAGCAGCATATTACAACAGCACATACTTGCTGTTTCATTACCGTGTGGGCCATTCCCCCATACACTATTCAACTTATTTTACCGTATAATGCCAAACCAACCAACTTTATATCAGCCAACTATCATATCATATATATATTATTATATTTATTTTTTGAAATTACACGGGGTGTTACACGAACCACCACCAACACCTCATTTCTTTCCACTCAAACAACAATTTCTACTCCATTCTCCTCAACTCCAAGCCTCCATTAACCCGAACTCCAAATACCCGAGCTCCATCACTTCATCTCCTACACCCTAACTACCTCCCTCCTGACCACCCGAAGCTTTTACCCGACGTCCATCAAAACCCGAGCTCCACTGCCCGCTGAACCCGACGCCAGCACCACCACTCCATTTGCACCTCAAACCCGACAAAGAAGAGCATGTCTCCTTCCCAACCGCCATCGAAATCGACTAGTGCCGCCTTCTCGTTGTTGTCGTCGCGCTTGCTTGTTGTTGTTGTTGTTGCTGGTGCCGCTGTTGTGTTGCCGTACTTACATCTCGCTGCCGTAGCCATTTTTAGTTCTTATCTTCTTCCCGTTGATCGTTCGCATTTGTTGTGTATAAGGTAAGCGATCTCTTTTCTTGAACTCTCGCAAGTAGTTATTCTATTGATTATCGTATCTCATTGAACTCCATCATTAATTCATCGGCAAATTTGATTCATAGTTTCCTTATCGTGCCATGTTATTGATTTAAGTCTTGAACTGTTAATCTTCGTTTTATCGAATAGCCAGATTTCTGCCCTGTAAATTACTTGACTTTGTATTGAGTTTTAACCCGGTTTTCGATAACCGAAGTTATAGTTCTTTATATGCATCTTTTACCCCTTCAAGTGTAGAATGCATAACATCTTACGGTTTCTCAATCCGATTAATAGATTGTGGGTTATCGATGTTTTAGCTTTGTAATGTCTAAATTCCATAAAACTATTTGTGCCAACCCGTAAAGAACAAATTTTATACGTATTTTTACTAGATTTATAGTTTTTCATGTGAATATGTGTTGGATTAGGAAGAGAGTATACTTTCTAGAATATCTGACGGAACTGGATTCACATTCCTGTATAAGTGGGAAAGTGAGTTTTAGTGCATCGCTGTCCAGATTATAGTTAGTATGTTGTGTTAATAACTTGTGCCGATATAATAGGTTGATAGATTTTCTTTATATCATGCATTTGCATCTACCACTTGATGCTTTTTTTATTACCGTCGTGACTCTATATCATGTATTGTACCATCTCTTGATATCTTCCTGCTTACTGTCCTGATAATATTGTCCCTTTCACTGATTGCAACGACTGCATGTTCATGATTAATCATAATAAAATAATAACAAGCCAGGGTAATAAGGGTACAACTTAGTAGTGGAAAATATAGGGGAGTGTACTTAGAAAGGGGGCCCGTGTTTCCCGGCTGTTTACTGATTACTGTTTACAGTTTATTGTATACCGACGGGTATTTACTGTTCACGGATTACTGTATACTGACGGATATTTACTGATTACTGTTTACCGTTTACTGTATACCGACGGGTATTTACTATTCACGGATCACTGTATACCGACGAGTATTTACTGTTTACTAATTTCTATTTACCGTTTACTGTATACCGACAGGTATTTATTGTTCACGGATTATTGTATATCGACGGGTATTTACTATTTACTGATTACTGTTCTCGAGTACATAATCCTATAGAATTACCACTTTAGTCTAATCGTTACTTGACTGATATGCATCCAAACTTGTTGTATGAGATATAAGATTGCGTGCATTAGATAGGTTAATAAAAGACCGATAGACGTAAAATTGACACTGTACGTCGACACTGATTACTGAATACTGATCCATGATTACTGAATACCGAATACTGATTCATGATTATTGATTACCGATCACAGTTCTACCGATTGATTATACTTTACAGTCTCGATTACTTTACAGATTATTGATTTCAATTGCATCGTACATGATCATGATCATATCGTTTCAGTTCTTTGTTTATTACAATATCACTGCTTGTTTCTATTTGTTGTCCGGAGCTTGCTATCCCCCCCCCCCCCCCCCCCCCCCCCCCTCCTAACTCTAGATGTTGAGCTTGCAGGTACCGAAGAGGAACTAACAAAAGGACTTGGTGATCAAATCTTCTAGATATTGGAGCAGTATTTCTAGCTTGAAGATAGTTTAACCATTTTTATTGCACTTTTAGTTTTTTGTGGAAAGTGGCTAAACAAGGGAAGGGATATGAAAGGATTTACAAGCAATTCAAAATGTTCAGGTAATTTAAGTTTTTATTACTTATTGAAGTTAATTTATACCAACATGTGAATTTTTAATTTAATAATAGAGCTAACTTTTAAGTTAACATTGTTTCTATCAAGGAAAATGGATATATTATATCTAACAAATAATTGACAGGGTAATGACATAGAAATATTAAGCGTTACAGTATCAATGGGAAATTGAATCATCAACTGAAACACCTCAACTATTAAAAACTCTACATCTTGATGAACGTATAGAGAGACATAGACAATATGCCATAAATAGAAGAGCTAATATGACTGCAATATAATTGGAAGAGACTAGACAAAGACAACGAGAATATGTGTGAAATCAACGATTGTCAGTGTCCGAAGATCAATTAGCTGAACAAAGAGAGAGACATAGGCTGTATCAAAGAAACTAGTGCTCTAATATGAATGTGTAACAATTTTCGGATAAAGGAGCAAGAAATCAACAAAACAAGCAGAATCAAATGTCAAGAATGGCTGGACAGCAACTAGTTGAACGTAGGAAGAGATTTAGCCAATATCAAATAGATCGACAAGCTAATGTTACTAAAAACTTTTATTAAACAAATGTATGAATTATCGGAACATTTTATATATTTCGCTTAATCTTCTTAGAACATGTCTTTATTGATAACATTTAAAGTTTTTTCTTATGAAAGGAACAAATGATTATAATTGAGTGGTAGAAGTAGTACGAAGGGTTGTTAATAATGATCCGGGTAGTGCTACATTGCAAGTAACTAATATAGACAACAATGAAGACAATTATGATATGAATGAAGGTATGATTTAACACCGCACTTTATTTTTCTTATGATTACTGAGTTTTACACATTTTAACTGTACAATGCATGCCTTCACTGTTCGATTTCTTAATCGTAATAACAGTAAACATGCAAAATTTCTACAACTACTAGAAGGTTTATGATCATTTAATCATTGTATTGATAATATTATTTAATTAGTTGTGTTTGTAGCTAATACATACAACAATGAAGGAACTTCTGTTATGAATGAAGGTTTGAATTAACACCACATTTTATTAAACCACTACTATTTTTGTTTTCTTCTTCTTTATTATGCAATATTTCTAAAAATCAACATATGAACAACTGGAAATAATAAAGTGTCAATAAGAGTTTGAACTATTGTGAAACACTATAATTCTGCAAGAAACCATGTGGGCACATCTTGCTATCAACAAATTCATATACCACCTACAAGAAGGTGCCCACAATGTGCGGGATTTTTATTTTATTTTATGGATCTGATGATTTGTGTTGTCAAGGCAAAGTGCAATTGTCGAGTATATCAGTTCCTCCTGAATTGACAAGCATTAATCCTGACCACTCTAAAGAAGGAAGGACTTTTATACAATATATATGTACTTACAACAATATATCTGCATTTTACTTCCATCGGGGTGAACCATGATGACAAATTTTCTAATATGAGAATGATTGTTTACACTTTTCGTGCTCAAGGTGCCATATACCATAAGATTGGTAGTTTTATCCCACATAATAGTTTTTAGGGTTCAATATGTGCAATTGTATATATATGATACCGAGCATGAACTTGATAATAGATGAATGGAAAGTGATTTGGTGAGTAGGCCAGTTGTGGATCAACAAAATTTGCATGTACATAATCCATATATGTAATGCCCCGATTTTTATTTAATGAAAATTATTTATTTTGCACGTAGTGTGCACGTGCAATATTTTTGGTAGAACTAACTCTTATAATTATTTTCATTATGATGAGTATAGATGTTTAAATAAGTGCTCCTTAATTATTTTTATATAAAGCCCTTTTTCAAATAGACAAAAAGACTTTCTTTTAAAGAGCCCAAATCTAATTTATTTGTTATATTTTATTATTATTATTTTGGGCCATAAACTAAAGCCCATGTGTTATTTTTATTTTAAATGCAACTTGTAATGTAGAATACATTTTAAAGATTTTTTATTTTATTTTATGTAAAATATAATGTACAATTTTTAAATGGTGCCAAGTTGCATGCACGTGCATTGCACGTACAATCCACATGCATAAGATGGGGCCGGTTTTGATCTTTTAGGAGGGAAAATGAAATTTTTGAGTGGAGTCATGGGTGGTGGTTACTTGATCATGGTTGATTATTGTAACTTCTCCTTGAATCCTAGCCTTTTAATTCTAACTCCTAAGTTAATCCTAGCCTTCCATTTTCCTAAATTTTTAGTATAAATACCCCCCCCCCCCCCCTCCGCCTAGTATTCTTGTGCTAATTATTCCTCCAAACCTATAGTTTAAAATACATTATTTAGTAGTAAAACAAGTGAGTTAAAAGATTGAGAGATTGTGTGGGGATTTGTGCTTGCAACAAAGAGGAGGCCGACATAGGAGCTCTCGGTTTTGGCTTGGTGGAAGGCTCGGGTGCGCGCATCAAGGAGGAGGATCGTTCTTTTGCAAGGACATTGGTTTAGGAGGTGTTGCTAAGTGTAGTCTCTCCAATTAAGGTGGGTACATTTTTCTATATTTCTAATTAGGAAGCATGCTAGATTTGAATTGAAAGAATGATGCATGAAAAAGATTAATAAGAGTACACATTTAATTGGGAAAATGACCTATTAATTGATTGAAATGTGGATATGCAATTGTATGTGTTTCTATTATTAAAATTTAAGTTGTGTGCGAATTGATTGTAGTCATGATTGTAGTCATAATTTTTCCTCAAAAAAATTTATATGCAAGAATTAGTAGATTGACAATGTCGCTTTAAATGCTTAAATGGACTTTTCGTGATAACGTTGTAATGAATAAATTAGAATATAATTGGTGTGTTTGTGAAAGGAATAAAAACAGAAAATTGATGTAGAGATAAGTGAAATTAAAATTAGATAAGAATGTCGAAAAAGAAATGTGTTATTAGTAGTATATAAATTTAACCAAATTGTATGGTAGATATATGTTTAATTATTGGAAAAGTTATTCTTATATACTGGAGTATAATTTATGATGAGAATAATTAATCTGGAATTTCTACAGCAAGTTTAGTAAGAGTAAAATGAATTGAGAACCTGTGGAATATCGAAATGTTTTAATAAACAGAGAGAATCGATTTAAATAAACTTCGAGTTGCACTATGACAACCCGAGCCTATAGCTCGAGTTGTCAAGATGCTCTTAATCGCTACAGTGTATGCGGGGTTCTCAGAGGTTGAGGGATTGAATCCCGTTGACACCATATATATTTTGTTCGAACATTTAAAAAAATAGTAAGGTTCACTCTCAGCTCTCCTTCATACCGTTGGCGCAAGTGGCCTAGCGGCCTGTGCCTGTGGCTTGTTTCTCTCTGGTTGTGGGTTCGAATATTGGGCTCGGCCAGTATTTAATTGGGGGAAAAAAATAATTTTTTTTGAGATTTTTAATGATTAAAAAATTATGAAAAAAATATGGTTATTATCCTAAAAATATGTGGGATTTATGAAAAATAATTTGGGAATTATTTACATGAAATGGAGTATATTTTGAGAATAAATGTATAATTTAGAACTGTGGTTCTACACTTGTATGTTATGAAAATTGCACTTTGCAAAAAAAGGACTTGAAATAAAATGCTAGAAAAGAAGTGTAATAAAGGTAGAAATTATATGTAGTGATGTGATGTGAATTATTCTCATTGGAGAATAGTGTGAAAATTATGAAATGTAAATATTTATTTAGTGATGTGATTTTAATGTGAAATTGATATTTGATGATATATAAGGAATAATTGAATTCCATGTATGGCTATGGACTCATGAATAAATTAGAAATCATGCTATTGAAAAAGAAAATCCGTTATGATTATGAAGATGAACTTATGAGCTGGAAACGCTCAATTTTGGAAATTGTGAATTGGAATTGAAACAAAAGAGTAGCTAAGTCTCCCCCGACATTTGGAAAGAAATGAAATGAAATTTGAAATGAAGGACCAAGGTTGGTCTTGTTTGAATGAATGAATAAGTCCGGTTTAGTGGAGAGGTTAACTCTAGAGCTTTGATTTTGTTCATGATTCTAATAAAAACTAAGGATTAGTATATAGTGGAGATGTGATGAAAGTGAGAGAAAAATACAAGTATAAGAGCTAGAGTTTACGGTGCGGGTGTGGGCCACAGAATGCATGCTTGGTGAGTCAAGACATGGCGTGAGCACCACTCAGTAATGATCGGACTTTAGCTACGCTTGTGGGGTGTTTGGTGACTGCAAGAGGATCGTGTGCCATGAAGGAGGCTGAATTGCCGCAGAATGCATGCTTGATGAGTCAAGACATGGCGTGGGATTCCCCTCCAGGTTTTCTGTACACGAGCTTGTACTCATAGATCATCTAGGATACTTACCGTAGTCACAGTAGTAGATTAAGACATGACGAGGGATTGAACCCTACAAAGATGAAGAATGACTAAGAGGCTTGCCCTCAGACCTATGTAGTATGAGATGCATAGAATCCGAACAAGTGTGCATTAGTGTCATATAATATAAATAACTGCGTTAAGGACTAAGTGCACAATCACAACACGACATCAATAGGGTATTCCCTTTAGTTTGATATGTGACAGGTTTGTGTTTGTTAAATATGAAAAATGAGTTATACTATTTCCGGCATAGAGAGGATGGCCGTGTATAATGATCGTCAGTTGAATAAACTGACGTACCCACAGTTTTGTATGCAGGGTAAATGACATGATAGAGATTAAAGAGGAACATATACTTAAAGACTATTCAATGTTGTTGTACATTTATTTAAATGTTGTAAATTTACTTCCGCTGTACAATGTAAAGTGTAAAGTTTCATGTAAACTCTGATTAAAAGTGAAAAGTTTTAATTTCCTTGTAAAATTGTACTAAATGAAGTGTAAAGATCCTGTGGAATCTCGAATTCAGTGTATTTTGGAATTCGGGGCGTTACAATATATCCACAATTTGCGGTATCTTTTAAGACGCTTTGATCTCAACAATTGCAAGTCAATACTTAAGGAAAGACCGAACCATGAAGGAAAATATCATTTGCCTACATTTTCACAAGTTACTGTTTAAAAAAATTTTGCACAATTCACTTAATTTGATGGCTACACTTTTTGTAGGCGTGCATTGCACGTGCATATTACTATCTACTACTATTTAATTGGAGAGTTTGTCACAAACAAACATTTTAAAAATATTTTGTTGTCAAACAATTAAGGAGCCTCTCTGACTTTTCCAAATACCAAACAAGGTAAAAGCCTAGAGCCAATTGGAATGTGGAATTAGTTATTCATGAGGCTGCGATAAATGAATAACCTCTATGCCGAAATGTGAATTTTCTTACAATCTTTATGTTCATAACAATAAGAAGAAGAATGATTGACAAAAGAAGAGGAGTTAGGAAGAAAAAGGGGAAAATAGCTCCTAATAATGTCATGAATCAACCATTTTCAAATCTTGCATTCATATCTTCATGTAAATTTTCTAAAGATGTACGTCATCTTTTAATATATTAAGAGGTAAGGACAACATAAAGTTCTAAGAGGCAAAAGACGACATAAACTTCTCAAGTAAAAGTTGAAAAGTTGTTGAGAAAGGCCGAAAGAAGAGAACTTCATATGAGCTATATTTCCTTAACTTAGTTATTTTATTTTTCTATAAATAATTGAAGCAACAACTAAGATATTAAGACATAAGTTAGGGCAATATATGAATATGCTTAAAAATTGTGCATACTCTGTTAATAGTCTAAGGTCAACCAAAATTAAGTTGTGTTGTAAAAACTTAAAGAGGAGAACTACTGAAGTTGGAAGCCCATAATTGTTAGGCACAAATGAGAAAATAATATATTTTTATTTTGTAATCAAATGGAACTAGTCCTTAATTTTTGAGTCAGATTATCACATTATTATAATTTTCATGGTATTTTCCGGGCGAGCAAGATAATAATGCAAGGGTCACATAGTTGTTTCTTATGTAACATAAAAGCAATGCAATCTACAACATAATTGAAATTTATTGATATCTAATTTAGAAGGCAAACTAAGAAAATAAAATTAAATTGTTCTCAACAGTGTGTCAACATTTTTAGATAATTCAAAAGAACGGGAAAAAGGTTAATTATTGATTTTGAAATAGTAATTTGAATTAAGAATAAATCTATTATCCTATTGCTATGCGGTAGTTATATCATATCAATATTATAGTCATTGATTTGCTTCGGCTTGGTGTTTCCTTGATGCTGATGGAGATTCCCAGCGCTGCCTTGTTCAGGTGAAGTGCTCACGTTCGTTCGCCCACAGTCTTAGGTGGTCGGAGTTGAGATTGTCTGCGTCTTGGTCCTAGTCGCCGCGTTTGTTGCTTGACATCGTTATCTGTATTGTTTTGCAATGTTCTCTTGTGGCAATGATCTCCATTGCTAGTGTGTGGCTTTGTTGTTTGTTTATAGTTTTACTTCTAGTAAAATTGTATCTCGTTGTAATCACCCTTTTTTAATATATGGATTAGGCTGGAATCTAACGATTCTATCCCTTTTATCAAAAAAAAATATTATAGTCATTGGATTGAATTAGAGTATGCATCTCAACTAGTCTCCTACACAATTTTGTAAAGAGATCATACGTGAGGCTACAAAACTTTTGTTTCCTACACAACTATGTAAAGAGATCTATTAATGAAATAGGGTGGCTAAATTCTACATTTCCCTTACAAGAGGAATAATTAATATATATATATAAAAAAAAAAATACTATGTAAAGAGATCATACAGGAGGTTACAAAAATTCTGAAATTACAAATATTTAAGAGATCCAGTAAATCCCAATTTTTTCACCAATATGATGATGATCCACATATTTTTAGAGAGCAATGCTACATCCACTATCAATTTCACTACATTTCTCTTCACTATCTTAGGTGGTACACTTCAATAGGTAGGAAAAGATAGAGTAGGTAGGGGAACTCTCCAATAGGAGTATATCACCTAAGGTAGTGAAGAGAATGATAATGAAATGAGTAATGCTTCAGCCACTACCAATTTCACTACCATTCTCTTCACTACCTTAGGTGGCATACTCCTATTGGAGAGTTCTCCCACCTACTCTATCTTCCTCTACCTATTGGAGTGTGCCATCTAAGGTAGTGAAGAGAAATATAGTGAAATTGGTAGTGGCTCTAGCATTACTCTAATGAAAGAAATGAAATTAGTAGTGGCTAAAACATTACTCATTTTTAAATCTTAAAAAGTTAAAATGCCTATTTTCACAGTACTCCAGAAATTTACCGCACTCCAAAGTTCAAATTCAATACCACACAGCTAGAATCCAATTTACTCACTGTAGTTAAAAAAAAAAAATAAAAAAAAATAAAAGAAATCCTCCCAAAATAGCAACATTAAGGTACACGTGTCACTCCCTCAATCTATCTCCACCGTCCAAACAAATGCCATCGCTTCCTCGCCGCCATGTGGGCCCCACGAGCGAATCGGTCCAATCCACTCACGCGTTAAAAAAACCAGACCGGACCGCTCGCGATATCTGTCGATTTTCATTTTATTATTTTATTCAACTAGGTTTGATATTATTCTCCTCCTTCCTCATTCTCTTTTCCTGGAAACCCTAATTCCTTCCTAATCAATCGCGATCTTCTACAATTAGCTCAGTCTGCTCCCCTGCCACGTCGGATCTGAGGCGGTCATGGCGGAATTCAGTCGGTTCTGAGGTAATTCTCCCGTTTCTCCGCTTCTCTCATTTCAAATTATTTGAATTGGTTGAGATTCGGATCAGGATCTTGCGTTGGATCAAGAATTGGATCAGTAATTGATTTCTTAATGGTAGATCAGTGTTAAAAACGATTTATTGATTAGTTACTACTTAGATGAATTTCGAGGTTTGCGATGTAGGGGAGGAGAAAATTCGAGTTAGGAGGTGAGATAGGAGAAGGATTAATGCATTTTAGTCGCTGTTTGGGAATGAGATTAAGCTTAGCTAACTGGAGTTTCCTACATGTAGGAAATAAATGAGCACTGCTACTTGTAATTCTTAATGAGCTCAATTTATTTAGTTGATGTTTTTGATTCCTACGTGGAATCCAGCTAGCACAAACTGTTATAGTATATAGTGTTACCTAATCAAATATGGTTTAGATTAATTATCATTTTTTGTTGCTTTGAGTCTTTAGTCTGTGCCAATTGGATTATATGTAGGATCCAACACATAATCTAAAATATTGGATAACTCATAGCATTTCTCTGTAAATATACTTTCACTAGATTTATTTATGAATCGTACTTATTTTTCTGCTGTACTGAACTCCAGGAACCATAACTGAAGCTCATTCCCAAAGAGGGTATTGTTTAGAATTGGGATGAGAGGGTGGAAGAAGCTCAAGGAAAAATGAAATTAACTTTAACATAGAAATGAATAACTAAACTAAAAGTTAAATTAATCTATAGTCTTCATGGATCATAACTAAGTTCATGCCCATCATTTTGACTACTACGTCCCGATGATGGTGCTACTTTGGTGCCAAGTGGGCTAAGGCTACCTGAATTTTCTCAAACCCATGCTTCAAATTGTAAACTTTACGCTGCCCCACCCAAAAAATTCACTTTGCTCACATTTAAAAAAAATATTAAATGAGTTTCCCGCTAACTTAGGTCCTTAAGAAAATAAAATTTGCCTTTAATGTCTCATTTATCTTTTAGCTGAAGAATATACATTTTTTAGGGCTTAAAAAATAAAGTCAAGACGATAGTGTTATACCTTAATGACTATTTTTTAGAATATATATGTCATTGAGTTATTAATTTGATTTTATCTTTGGTCGAGAAATAAATCATTAAGTGATATAAATGTTGTTTGTTTGGTCAAGTTTAATACATGGTTGATCATGTCCAGTCATAAAAGGTATTTTGGCCTTTTAGTTGAAACACCCCTCAACTTTTTAAAATGCCCCCCCCCCCCCCCCCCCCAACTTGATTTTTGTACACGCATATTCTGACATTATAAATCTAATGAATGATAGGGATCATCCATATAAAGCCCCATCATATGAATATAACTATGCTATATGATCAAGTTTCCTCCTACAAGTATGAGCCTTGCTTTCCGTATATATATTTATTGAGAGAGAGTGTGTGTGTGTGTGTTGAGTTGGGCTACTTTCAGGAGTAGCCAACTATGTCGACGATCAGGACATTTTGAATGATTGGTTCCAAATTGAAAATTCATACTGTCAGATATACTCTGTCATGTAAACTACCTATAAATAAAATTTCAAAAGATTTTGGCAAGTTTTACCTCTCCATCAAGTTGCTACAAATTTTGTATTTTGAACTTCTTTATAAAACACAAATTTTACGATTTAAGGGGTAATGGTGCAGCTAAACACGATATATATAGCCCCTCCACAGCTACATGATGGGTCCAATTGGTGACTTAGATCAGAATGTTCTCCAGAGAATCGAAAAACACGTGCACATAAATTTACATTGCATGCATATAGTTTGGTTGGTTCTTGGAAGATCTACATTTCATGCACATGAAGTTCAAAGCTTCAAACACTGGTCAAGGCCACAATTCCTAGCCGACATACAAGGCTAATAATTGTATAATATAAGAGTAGTTTATTTAGTTAATGTAGGTTCAGTAATTTGATCAGTTATTTTCTAAAGTTTAATTAGATAAAGATGGTTAGGATCTTATTTAAAATTGATTAGTTTTTTTATCTCTTTCGATTCTTGGGATGCGAGTGATAGGTAAAAAATAGGTTTTATATTATTTTATTTTAATTTTAAAAATATGCTATGGGCCTTCCTAGCCTATAACGCAAAGATGTAATGTAATTAGTTTCTTATTATCGAATAAAATTTTTTGTGAAAGTATTTTTGAGAAAAGTTGAGACATTTCCTATTGCTCCGACATGCTTCCTTATTGTACGCACTTTGATCCACGTTCCCTCCTTGGGTACGTTAGTAAGACTTCTGTTTTAGATCACTTTTAACAATGTGGATTTTCACTTTGGATGTCTGATTTTCAAGTTGAAGTAGCCACATTTGGCTACTTCTGAAAGTAGCAGAACTCAACTCTCTCCATCTCTCTCTCTCTCTCTCTCTCTCTCTATATATATATATATATATATACATACTAGTATCATGCACGTGCGATGCACGTGAAGAGGAATGAAAAGGACCCCAAAAAAAAAACTATAATGCACGTGGAGGGGAATGAAAAGGGAAAAAAAATACCAACACGTGCGATGCACGTGGAGGGGAATGAAAAGGATAAAAAAAAGAAAAAAAAAAGCCAACACGTGCGCTGCACGTGTTGACAAAATGACAAATGGTGACAAATGACACTAACCCCTTCTCCCATTATAATAGTATATATATATATATATATATATATATATATATATATATATATAAAAGGATTAATGGAGGTAGGGTGCCAACCTACCTAAAGATCGTATATACTTACCCATTTTGGAGGAAATAAAATATAAAAATATGATCCATGCTGTTGAAAATGATCTTCATATCATTAAACAACAGGTTATGCAAAAATCACTATATTTGCACATCTTCTGCTCATCCATCACGTGGTCTCATTTGTTCTATTACAAAAAAAAACTATTCATTTGCAATCACATGATGGATGGGCAGAATATGTGCAAATTAAGTGATTTTTCATCCCATATGTTTGATGATATGAAGAACAATTTCGATGGCATGAATCGTATTTTTTTTTTAAATCTTCCAAATACGAGTGAGTGTGTATAATTCTTAGGTTGGAACGCACCCTAGCTCCATTAATTCCACACACACACACACACACACATATATATATCAAGGTTATCCCCTTCGGCCTTGTCTCACCTCTTATTTTGAGGCCTTGCATGATCTGAACCCCCTATGGAAAATCCGAACCGTTCATCTTGTTGTATATGCCTAAAATAACCTAAGAGTGTAAAATCAAGTTATTTGACATTCATTTTCCCATCCATCATGTGGTTAGAAAAACAATTTTTTTTAGCCATACAATTTTGTCACAATGTAAAACATAAACCAATGAACTTCAAATAACTTGATTTTACCCTTCAGGCTATCTAAGGCATGTAGAACAAGATGAACGGTTCGGAGTTTTCATGGGGGGTTCGAATCAATGAGGTCACAAAATAAAGGGTGAGGTAGGGAATTAGAGCGCCCCCCCCCCAAAAAAAAAAAAAAAAAAAAGGGAAAAAAAACTCCATCCTTTATCATGCAGATGTCCTTTGAACCCATGGCCTGTAGTCTACTTTGGAAACAACAGTGTTGTACCAACGCTCCTCAGGCCTTTAGGAACCTCTCTGGTCCTGTGGTGATCCATATTGCATTAACCACACCCTTCAAAGTGCTCGACATGTTATTAAACATATTTTGGCATCTCAAAAGGGAAAGAGATTAGCGGTAAAACTCTTACTGACCTACATGAATATGGGATGGCAAAGGAGTCCCATAAATGATATCTCCATCAGATTCGAGTTCAAGTTTTTTGGTTATGAACCTCAAAATAAAAGAAAAAAAAGGACTTTCCAATAAAAACTTGTAGGATCTTCAATTGTTTTGGAATCTTAAGTGAATCCTATGATACTTTTATAAATAAGAAATTAGTGGATTTATGATTCATCAATACATTGTTGAAGATGATTGCGCAAATTTTGTCAAAGTTGAATATGTTTTGGCCATGCATTAAGTGGTCGCAGTTGTTCTATTGCTAAAAACTTTTCATTTTGCAACCTCATGATAAATGCAAACATGTTCAAATTTAGTGATTTAAAATCACTCAATGTTTTATTAACTTGAATGGAGTGGATCGTATTTTTGGTTGCGGGGATTGGGTTTTTATCGTGTCATAGGAGGTAATTTTATCCAATGTCACAAGAACCCCCCATATCCTGATATATATATATATATATAGGTTATATATTATAGCCTCATCCTGCATTATGCGGAGGTTATTTCCTTCATGTCTGACCCATGTCCTCTAGTCTATATTGGAAACAGTCTTGCTGCACCAAGTTCTTCATCCCCCAGGAACCTCTGAGGTCTTCGGTTGATCCTTATTGCTTTAATAAAGGAAAAATCTGTTGTTATTTTCAGGAACATCATGTTGAAGGAAAGAAATGGAGCAACATTGCTTTAATGATGCAAAGTTGTATAGTTCATCTGCTCCATCTAGCTCTTGTCCTGACTCCTCACAATCTAGCTTGACTTGCAGGTTCGGAACTAGTTTTCTAAACTCTAGATATTTTGTTGTTTCTTATGTGTGAAGCTAACTCTGTGTTCATAACTCTTTGCTGCTGATAAAATTATTCCTTCCTATGCTGCTGAGGTATTGATTTATTTTCATATTGTAGCAATAGAAATGTTTTCCATTTATTAGCACGGAGGGAGATCTCTCCTGGAGGAAGAAAATCTTCTAAAAAGCTATGGGGGGATACTGCAAAATGGGGAGCTGAGGTAGATGCAAGACATGCTCTAGTTTCTTGGTAATGCATTTTTTTTTTTTTTTACTCTATGCAGTTTATATATACTTCCAGATGCCTATTGTTTGAAGATCAAGTTATGCCGGCTTTTGTAGTTGCAATATCCACACTAAGCAGATTGTGTTGACACAGTTGATCTGCCTGTAGATTTGCTTATTCTTCATCTCTGAGTTAGATTTATATTGTGTTGCTTTGTGGTGCATGACTTTCTCAGGGTAGAAGCCGAATCATTGCGTAATTTGTCGGCCAAATATTGTCCTCTCCTACCTCCTCCAAGGTCAACAATTGCTGCAGCATTTAGCTTGGATGGAAAAACACTTGCTTCTACACAGTAAGTTGGCGTTCCTTTTAATACTCCGTATTTTTCTCAGAGATTGGGTGCCATCAAAACTTGGTAACACTGCCATGACATTTTCAGTGGTGATCACACTGTGAAGATTATTGACTGCCAAAATGGGAAAAGCTTAAAAGTGTTGAGGGGCCATCGACGAACACCATGGGTGGTATGTCTGCTTCTTTTATTTCATGCAAAAATTACATTCTGTTATTTTCTTAGCTCAATACATATATCCTGTCATGGAACCATGTTGGCGAAGTAGCAGTTTCCTCGAGACTTCACTGTAGGTTTCTGACCAATAACTGTGAACGTTATTTTGAATGAACAAGTCACTGTTTTATTGAGCTGATCTGCCATAAATGCACCTGGATTATTGTTTTATTGCCTCTCTCACAGAATGTTATCTAACCCTTCCAATATACACTCATAGTTTGGTTGCCCAATTAAATATCTCTCAGCTTACCACATTTTAAAAACTATTCGTAGTTTTAGCATCTAGTTATTTGTAGATACACAGTGATAAGTTGTTACACTACTTTATGCTACTCTTGATTTTTTGGTTTTAGCTTTTGCTGACTTTTATTTTCTGTTGAGCATGGATTTTCTTTGAACTTGACCATCGCTTGAGGGTAGTTACCATGGGAAAATAGGGAAAGTGATATTAAATGGTGGAATTCGTAAGTCATTCACAGGGTTTAAATTTATATTTTGACAACCTTGGACTGGTATCCCCTCAAATTCAGAAGCCTGACACATATTAACTACTAAAAAACATAACTATTCTTAAGTGTGTACCCATCTCAATTGGTTAGGTTGTGAAAAAATACCCATGAAGTATGGGGTCAAAGCAAATAAAACTCTCTAACTATTGGTCAACACAAAAAACACTCCTGAACTATGAATTGCGGGTGACGGAGTTAGATTCCGTTAGAAAACCCTAAAAATCGATGGGAAATGATCAAAATACCCTCCATTTAATTTTTTGCACGTGGTTTGTACGTGGTCTTCTTTATCTGCTATTACACGGGCACATTGGCTGTTTGGAAGTACCCATGCTTCCCAGATGTGGGTACATGCCTACAAGGTTTGTTGGATATGTTTCAAAAAATCACAGCTTAGTCTGTTTGCTGAATTAGCTATCAGTTGTACAAGTATCAAGCTTGTGCTGAATTCTGTTCCTCGACACTATCTATGCATTAAAAATAGTTAAACTCTTGCTTTAACTTCACTTGAGAAAGTGGAAATCTTCTCTCTATTCTTATTTTAGGAGAAGTGTTACCTCAAAAAGTGCTGAAGCTTTGTTTCGAGACATTTGATTTACAGCAAAATCTGTCTATAGTCATAATGCTGGACGAAATTAATTTTATTACTATGAGGAGGTTATAACTTAATAAATGTGTACTTACAAAAATTATTGTTTTAACTTAGTTATCCTTAGTTCAAGTGGTATAGAGATAAAGTATGCACTACATTAATAATTAATTAATGGAGCATGTCAAATCCAAAGTATAGACATTGGTAAAAGAGAGATACAGTTTCAAAAAACTAGTACATATATGTTTGTAGTGTTGGGCATATGTAAAGTCATCTTAAAAGTCTAAAACTTTGCATTCTCTTTAATGTTTTTCTCTCAATGTAAATTCTATAAATACATTATCTAACACCCCATGAATCCTCAACCAATTCAAGTGATACCTTTCTTTCTTCCTTTAGCAAATCAACCATGCCACCCAAAGTTAATACACGAACTCAATTGACCGAAATTATTTGCGTGGAGTTGTGCAAAATGGAAGAATCAAACCCCAACTGGAAGCAAAAATATCTTGTGAAGTGGTTAGAAGATACTCATGGTCTTAAGGTATCACATGCAACAATATCTAAGACACTCAAATGATCAGCCGACCTCCTTCAAGAAGAAGTATTGTTGAACCCAAATGCAAAACATTCAAAGATGGTAAAGTACCCAGCAATGGAGTATGCTCTCTATGAATGGTTTGTATGCCATCAAGAGCATGTCAATATGAGTGGTGAATTGCCAAAAGAGAAGGGAAATATTTTTCTAAGGCAACTCTATCCCGAAGCTACCTCATTTGAATTCTCAAATGGATGGTTGGAAAAGTTCAGCTACGACATGTAATTCATTCCTTCTGTCGTTTTGAGAGTGGTTCAGTTGATATGGAGAAAATTGAAGCTAGTTTGCCAACAATAAGAGAGGAATTAGACAAATGGGCTTGTAAGGACATTTACAATATGGATGAAACTGGCTTAGTTTATCGAATGCAAGCCGATAACTCTCTTGCAACAAAGCAGTTGGAGGGCCGAAAGAAAAATAAAGAGGATTACAATTGTTATTTGTTGCAATGGCGATGCCTCGGACAAAGTTCCGCTTTGGGTCATCAATAAGTTTCTTAATCCAAAATGCTTTAATAATGTTAACCAGGATAATCTCAACTGCTGTAAGTATCGAGCGAATTCAAATGCATGGATGACATCTTTGTTTTTTATGGAATGGCTTAAGTGGTTTAATAGCCGTTTGGATAGAAATGTCTTGCTGATCATGGAAAAATTGTATCGCACATGGCAAAAAGGAGAATCTCCCCCCACTTCATCTTACAACTGTTCTGTCCCTACCACCAAATAGCACATCCAAAATCCAGCCGTGTGAGGCTGGCATCAATAGAAAATTTATAGGTTATTATTGTCAACGATTTAATCGCCTACTCTTGCAACAGATAGAAGATTGTGTCTTGGAACCAATAAAGGAAAGTGTCCTTGATGGAATTGTAAATGCAGTTGCTGCATGGTCAATTGATGTGAAGCCACGACAATTGCGAACTGTTTTAAGCATTGCAAAATTAGGACCCCCGATGTCGATGAATCGTTGTATCTCTGCAAAATTAGGACCACTCACAGATTGTTGTATCAAATAGGGTTCATTCACCCCATCAACCAAACTGCAATTTCTCAAACTTATTCCTGATAATCAAGAACTGTGGAAGTTTGCTCTAATCTACACAAAGATTTTGTTGCATTTTCATAGATTCCAAGCTTTGAGGATGGTTGAGTAGGATATGATACAGTGTTAGAGTTTGTAACATGGTTCCTATACTGTGATCTATACAGGCTCCTGTACAATGTTTCAATGCATTGAACTTCTTCTCATACTTCAAAACCACTATGAAAGCTTCCCCCAACGTTAGCCTCAGCCATGGAAACGTCATGCTGCAGTTCCTCCTTAAGACCACTTACAAATTGTTGTATCAAATAGGGTTCACTCGCCCATCAACCAAACACTGCAATTTCTCCAACTTTTCCTGATAATCAAGAACCGTGGAAGTTTGCTCAAATATACACAAAGGTTCTGCTGCATTTTCATAGATTCCAAGTGCAAACCTGTTGCAAATTCCCTCTTTAAAGTCCTTCCATGTTACTACTCCTTCATTGGTCTTGAGGAACCATCTACACCACTGAACAACTTCTTCTTTTAAGAAAAATAATTATACTCCGACTTTCTTCTTCCCTTGAATTTGATACATATCAAAATAATGTTAATTTGGAACACCCAATTAAAGAACATCACCACTACCCGAAAATGGACCCACATCCAGCTTAGGAGGTTTTGGGAAAGAATTTCCCAGGTTATTCGATGTTCTTGCCACTATTCACATGATTCCCACTTCTTGAATAAGAACCCAAATGTGCTTCCATCGAATACTTATCAAGATTAGGGTTAGAGATATGCTTACCTCTAGATATGAACGATGGAATTTCTTCCATGGATTCTTGATTCGTTCTGGAAGTAGCAACTAATCCACCCACTTGTTGTGCCAAGTGCTGCAGCTATGCAAGAACAAGAGGCATTTGCGATGATTGATCCCTCATTTGGTTTTCCACCCTTACCACTCTATAAACCAGGAACTGGTGCCTCTGTTGCCATTCCAGCTCTGGAAATGCACCAAGAACACTATTAGGCACCGTCACTTCTTGATGAATCACATCGTCATCCACCAAATTCACCGGAGAATCGTTCGGCTATGATACCATTTGGTGTGGCTCTGGAAGAACTGATGCCATATGGCTGTGCCCTTTACGACTTTCTTAGCCATCGAATCCAAGAAAATAGCATGAAGATGATCTCAGTTAGAGAAAAAGAGATCGGAGATTGAAGAAGAGTAACTAAATCAAGAAAGGAGACAAAGTATTAGCTTAATTGATCGATCCCCTTAATGGGTTAGGCGATTAGGTATTTATAAGGGTTTATTACGTGCAACACAAGGGCTACATATGAATCAGCTGGGCGGTTAGGCCATTGTACAATGGGCCCAACTGTCTTAAATCCAATGGTCCCCGTCTTACATCCAACGGTCCTAATAACGATTCACCCTGTCTTTTGCACAAAAGCCCTTACATTTATTACTTTTTTTCTTTGGACTGATACAAAAACTAAAAGGATTGATATGTAATAAAAGATACAAATTCCTCTCCTTCTCCATAACTCTTAAATTCAGCTTCAAATCTTCTTCACTTCCAGCTAGCTCATCTCTGATGTGTATCAATTCCTCCCCCCCATTTTTTGAGATCTTGCCTTAAGGTCGAATAGTGGATACTTTTTGACCAATTCCCAATATGGTTCCCAAGTTGCATTCTCAATCTCTTGAAACCTTCGTTTGACCTGCACCTCAAAACCTAGCTTCCTGCCTTTGATTTCTGATCTTCTATCAATTATTTGCTCCGGTTCCAAAAGTGTTGTAGAAACAGTAGCTGGGACTGATTGTTGAACTTCCACTGCAGGCCCCAAGTGTTTGCATAGCTGAGAAATGTGAAACACTTGGTGTACTTAAGAGTCGATTGGTTAAGTTAGCTTGTACGCACTGCCCCCACTCTTTCAATCACTGAATAAGGTCCATAATACAATGGTGATAGTTTCTGTACAGCCCTAGGAGCCATCGAAACCTGCCTGTAATGTTGCAATTTTAAGTACACCAAATCTCCCACTTAAAACTCTCTGTCAAGCCTGCGTCCATCAACTTGTTTCTTCATTCTATCTCGTGCCCTCTTCGAATGGTTCTTAAGCATCTGCAAACTCACATCCCTTGCTATTAATGTGTCTTCCTATGAAGCATAATACGGGGACGGGGGGCGAGTACGACACGACGCGGGGATACGTGATTTTACTAAAAAGTAGGATACGGGTACGTTGGTAGATACGTTAAATAAAATATATATTATATTATATATATAAATAAATATTTATTTATTTTTTTAAAAATACATATATTTAAACTATTTCATAGAATTATAAGAATACATTATCATTGTGAGCATTTTTAGAGAAAAAAATTGATAATCTAACTATCAAAACATTGTATACTTATTTTGTATTTGAGTATAACATAAAACATCAAGTTTTCGAAATTACGCTAGGTACCTAAACATTTATCTTCACTTAACTGTGTGAAAAAGTTACAAAAATGTATTAAAAAAATGAATACTCCTTGGATACGCACCCGGGAGTACCCAAGGAGTATCAGTACCCGATACGCACTCGACACGGGTACATTGAGCGTTTGGAAGTACCCGTGCTTCCTAGGCGTCTTCTACTTGAGGATTCTTCGAGGTATATAGGATGTTAGTGTAGGAGGTGCTCAACCGTACACTACCTTATAAGGAGTGACCTTAGTGGCACTATGATATGATGTGTTATACCAATACTCTGCCCATGACAACCATTTACTCAATTCCCTTGGTTTGTGGTGACAAAACACCTAAAATAGGTCTCTAAACACCTATTAACAACCTTTGTTCGCCCATCAGTTTGTGGGTGATAAGCAGTGCAGAATTTAAGCTTGGTTCCCTGGAACTTGAGTGATTCTCTCATAAGAGAACTTGTAAACACTGATCCCCCATCACACACTATGGATATAGGCATCCCGTATAGTTTAAAAATTCCTTCAGCGAGTACTTGAATTATAATAAGGGCAGAATATGGATGCTGTATAGGGAACAATGTACATATTTGCTGAATCTATCAACCACTACTAAAATAACTGAGAATTTACAACTGAGAGGCAAGCCTTCAATGAAGTCCATGCTAGCATGTTCCCAAATTTTATCAGCTATTGGCATGGGCTGCAACAAACCTGATGGAGCATGACACAGATATATTTGCTTCTTTGGCAAGTTGTACACTTTAACATACCTCTGTACATCTCCTTTTATCCCTATCCACCAAAAGGATCTGCGAAGTCTTTGCAGGGTTTTATCATATCCAGAGTGACCCCCAATTGGTGTATCGTGATGTTCAAAAATCAACATTTGTCGAAAAGGAGATGTACTAATTACAACCTTGGACCCTTTATACTACACACCCCTTACCAAGCAAACTTTACTGTTGGATTCTTTTGCAACCCTGACTGATAGGTATTTAAAATAAGGATCAATTTCAGTTATCGTCACATTATCTTTCCACCAATTAGGCACTAACAAAGAGAGCTGCATAAAAAAACAATGTCTCTTGTTGACAATCTGTCAGCTGGGATATTATCTCTTCCTTTTTTGTACTCAACCTCAAAATTGAACCCATACAGTTTAACCAACGAAGAGTGTTGAGCTTCCGTAGATAGTCTTTGATCTAATAGGTATTTGAGAGGTTGATGATCTGTACGAACGATAAATCTTCTGCCATACAAGTATTGTTTCTATTTCTTCACTGCCAATAATATCGCCAACATTTCCTTCTCATAAGCAGACCAATGCAAACATTTACCTTTGATTCCTTGACTAATATAAGCAATCAGATGTTTCTTCTGCAAGACAAAAGCACCTATTAAAATCTGACAGTTGTAGCACTGGAGCTGACATGAGTACATTTTTAAGCAACTCAAATGCCTTATTAGCTCTGTCATTCCACAAAAATCCTTCTTTCTTTGTCAACTCTGTAAGAGGAGCAGCTATTGACTCATAATTCCTGATGAATTTTTGGTAGTCCCTAGTAAGACCAAGGAAACCCCGCAATGATTTTACAGTTGTAGGAGTAGGCCAATCTTTCACTGCAGACACGTTCTTTGTATCTACAGCAATGCCTGCATCAGACACTACATGGCCTAAGTATTCCACTTGCCATTGTTCAAATTCACACTTTGATTTTTTGACAAACAACTGATTTCGTTGTAGGATCTTCAAAACATCATGAAGATGTACTAAGTGATCCTACGAAGAGCTATTGAATACCAAAATGTCGTAAGAAAAACAAGTACAAATTTCCTCAAATGTGGCATGAAAATACCTTCATGAGGAATTGAAATGTAAATGGAGCATTACTCAATCCAAATGGCATTACTAAGAGCATCCACACTCGTTTTTCTCATATTTGGCAAATTGGCAAAATGAGAAATGACAAAAAGAGAGTTTGTCTGCAGTCGTTGTTTGTCAAAATTTGAGAATGGACGGAACATATCGTCTGAGCAATTTTTTTATATTTAAAGTTTATGGTGAGACGGAACATGATGTAACGTCCGAGAGGTTTTTTCCTAATTTTTACATCATTTAAAAAATTCATTAGTAATTAAATGGTCATTAGTAATTAAATTAGTGATTAAATTAGTTTTTATTCCATTAACATTTAAGACTTAAACCATGATTAGTGGCCATTATCCCATTTTAATTACTCCATTGGTGGGACGGGACACGTCCCGTCCAAGGAGTTTTTGGTGTCGGACAAGACAACATTTCCCGTCCGATGCCTCTTAAAAAAAATTCTTAGGACGGAACATGTTCCGTCCGATCGTTAAAATAAAAAAAAGTTATTAAAAAATTCTTCGACGAAACATGTCACTCTTTTAAAAAATTCAAAAATTAAGGGATGTTTCGTCCCCTATATTTTGGCAATTGCCAAATCGTTTCTCAAATATGAGAAGTGACTGTTCCCAAATTCTCATTTTATGGCAAAATAAGAAACGAGTGCAGCTCTCAAATTCTCAAAATATGGGAAATATGGCAATTTGAGAAACGAGTGTGGATGCTCTAAGAACTCATAATGCCCGCTGTGTGTTCTAAAAGCAGTTTTGGGCACATCATTTATGTTCATTCTTATTTAATGGTATCCGGATCTTAAATCCAACTTAGTAAAAAAATTCGACCCATGTATTTCATCTAGTAAATCATCAATAATGGGAATAGGGTACTTATCTTTAATTGTTTGCTGATTTAAAGCTTTATAGCCCACACATAGTCTCCACGATCCATCATATTTCTTTACTAACATCACTGGTGAAGAATAACAACTTGTGCTTGGTCGAATCACCCCTTGAGTCAACATATCTGCAATGATTTCTTCAATTGCATTCTTTTGCTCGAAGGAATGTCTATAAGGCCTGATACATATGGGTTTGGAGTCCTTTTCGAAAGGTATCTTATGATCACAAGATTTGGTTGGAGGTAGCCCTTCAGGTTCTTCGAATAACTCATGATATTCATACAACAAAGAGTCCATTTCAGGTGAATTTGGAAGTTTAGAACACTGATCCATTGTAAATGACATTAGATACAAGACAAACCCTGTATGAGTCTGTAAAGCAATTTTATTTGCTTCTCTTTCAGTCAATAACTGAGTGGAACTTGGGACACATCCCTTGTAGAACCCAATTAGTGCATGTGTGAAAATTTCAATTGCTTCTCTATCAAATTCATCGTAACCTCCCTCACTTGATTCATCTACTTAGCACCAAGAACTACATCATGTCCCCCAAATAGGAAAGACCAAAAAATCATCAACAATCTCGTAACCCTGGCAGTTGATCTTTACATTTGAGCACAATTCACTACCCTCAACCTCTTTACCACCAGCTGCCCTCACATTAAAGGACTCTTTAATTGAGAGCTGTAGCCCAGTTCTTTCCAAAATAAATGGATCAATGTAATTATGAGTCACACCACTATCCAATAAGATGTGAACATCATGGTTATTAAGTTGGCCCCTGAGAATCAAACACTTGGTGTTTACCCCTGTACTCAATGCAACAGTACTAAGTTGACTATTGTCCACATCTTTAGGTAGCTCCACCCTCTCAACTTGACTTAACAATTGACTTAATTGCTCATCTTGGATAGTAAACAAGTCCCATTCTCCTTCTATACACATATGTCTTCGTCTTGCAAAGATGCCTAGGTAAATACTTTCATTACAATGAAAGCATAAACCCCTCTTTTCTTCTATCCCACACCTCATTTGGGGTTAACTTCTTTAAAATAAGGCCTCCGATGTTACTCGAGTCAGTGCCATTTGAAAACTTAGCTGTCTGAGTGACTGAGGACGGTTGAGTAGGATATGATACAGATTGCAGTGTTATAGTTTGTTACAGGGTTTGTGTACTGTGATCTATACGGGCTCCTGTACAATTGTTTCAATGCATTGAACTTCTTCTCATACTTCGAAGCCACTTTGAAAGCTTCCCCCAACGTTTTAAGGTTCAGCCATGGAAAGGTCATGCTGCAATTCCTCTGTAAGACCACTAAAAAATTGTTGTATCAAATAGGGTTCACTCAACCCATCAACCAAACACCTGCAATTTCTCAAATTTTTCATGATAATCAAGAACTGTGGAAGTTTGCTCTAATCTACACAGATTTCGCTGCATTTTCATGGATTCCAAGCTTTGAGGATGGTTGAGTAGGATATGATACAGTGTTAGAGTTTGTAACAAGTTCATGTACTGTGATCTATACAGGCTCCTGTACAATTGTTTCAATGCATTGAACTTCTTCTCATACTTCAAAGCCAATTTGAAAGCTTCCCCCAACGTTTGAGGCTCAACCATGGAAACGTCATGCTGCAGTTCCTCCTTAAGACCCTCACAAATCGTTGTATCAAATAGGGTTCACTCACCCCATCAACCAAACACTGCAATTTCTCAAACTTTTCATGATAATCAAGAGCTGCGGAAGTTAGCTATAATCTACATAGATTCCTCTGCATTTTCATAGATTCCAAGCACAAACCTGTTGCAAATTTTCTCTTTAAACTCCTATGTTACTACTCTTTCATTGGTCTTGAGGAACCATCTACACCACTAAACAACTTCCTTTAAGAAAAAAAATGCTACTCTGACGTTCTCCTCCCCTTGAATTTGATACATATCAAAATAATGTTCAATTTGCAACTATCAACCAAGAACTGGTGCCTCTGTTGCCATTCTAGCTCTGGAACCGCACCAAGAACGCTATTGGGCACCGTCACTTCTTGAGGAGTCGCATCATCATCCCCCAAATTCGCCGGAGAATCGTTCGGCTCTGATACCATTTGGTGCGGCTCTAGAAACCAACGCCGTGGCTGTACCCTTTAGAGCTTTCTTAGCCATCGACTCCGGAAAATAGCAAGAAGATGATCTTAGTTAGAGGTAGAGAGAGAGATCGGAGATTAAAGAAGAGTAACTGAATCAAGAAAGGAAATAGAGTATTAGCTCAATTGATCGATCCCCTTGATGGGTTAGGCGATCAAGTATTTATAAGGGTTTATTACGTGCAACACATGGGCTACATATGAATCAGTTGGGCAGGTTAGCGGTTAGGCCGTTATACAATGGGCCAACTGTCTTAAATCCTATGGTCCCCCTCGTACATCCATCAGTCCTAATAACGATTCATCCCACCTTTTACACAAAAGCCTTACATTTTTTACATTTATTCTATGGACTAATATGAAAACTAAAATGACTCGTGTGTAATAAAAGATACAAATTCCTCAACTTTACCATAACAATTCAACTCATCTTCAAATCTTCATCACTTCTAGCCAGCTCATCTCTGATGTGAATCATTTTGCTATAAACATAAACTTTAAATCTTTTAACTATGAAGTTTTATTATAATCTAGTCCAAAATCATCGATAATTATTTAAAAATTGTTAAGCAAGATACTGAAAATAATTTTTATTTTTTAATTAAGTACTTTAATTACACCTAGACTTGACTACCTATATTTCTCAGAAATACACAAAAGCCCATTTACATTTATTCTATGGACTAATATGAAAACTAAAATGACTCATGTGTAATAAAAGATACAAATTCCTCAACTTTACCATAACAATTCAATTCAGCTTCAAATCTTCATCACTTCTAGCCAGCTCATCTCTGATGTGAATCATTTTGCTATAAACATAAACTTTAAATCTTTTAACTATGAAGTTTTATTATAATCTAGTCCAAAATCATCGATAATTATTTAAAAATTGTTAAGCAAGATACTGAAAATAATTTTTATTTTTTAATTAAGTACTTTAATTACACCTAGACTTGACTACCTATATTTCTCAGAAATTCAATACTGGTACCAAACTTCAACATCTGATGTGGGACCTGATACCAAGTTTTGATACCCGTGCTATGAGCTTTAAATTGCAAATCTAATAATGTATATTTCCTGCCTGCTAACTGTTCTATTATGTTGTATGACTAGTTCCTCACCTGTTTATAGTTTCTGACACCAACTTAGGTAGTTGATCATTGATATTAGGTTGGCCAATTGTCAGAAAATATTGTGAACTTTCTTTTGAGCTTCTGAATATAGTGGTGTCATATGGGAAAGGAATATTTTTATGATGTTGAGGCCGATCGATTATATATAATATAAAAGCTTATTGGGAAAAGATGTCGGTCTTCCTGTTTCATGAATTACTCTCTGTTTGAAAGAGGTGTTTGTATATTTAAATCTTTAGGGTGATAGGAAAATTTAGTCCAGGATTCATGTAGCCTGACCCCAACTAGTTGGGAGAAAGGCTTTGTTGTTGTTGTTGTAGGGTGATATGAAAATTTAGTGCTTTGGTTGTAGGTCTCCAGTCTCATAGGTACTACTCCTATTGCTTTTCTTTTTTAGTGTTTTCATTCCTCTACTTCATTAGTTCAACATCATGATTACATTTTTGCAGTTTATACACGTAAATTAGTTTCTTGCATTAAATCTAAATTTGTATAACTGCAATGATTTCAGTCTCCTCAGTATAGATGAATTAATTTTCATCTCCAGAGAGCAACTTAGATTTATCATTTATGTCCATACACAAACAGGAATTCGGCATGAAGTGTTCTAAATTCTGAAAAAGCCTTCAAAATTCAATAAAAAACTCAAAATTTTGTAAAAATTCAGGGAAGATGGGGGGAAGAATATTGCAGTATGTGTGCTTGTATATTAATATACTGCGCACATTCTTTATATACATACACATAAGTAAATTTGCTTGGAAATAATTTACTGCAAATAATTTACTGCAGAAAGTTGTGGTAAATTTATTAACATGCTAAATAAAATTGCCCTAAAATCTTCTATTACACAGCATTCTTCAGGAAATCGATATCGCAGGTGATTTACACCGATGAAAGACATGTTGCAAATCAATTAATCTCATTATTCATACAACCCCAGTTATTTATATATTTTGTGAGGGAACAGGTGAGAGATATGCATTAAATATTGAGTTATTCTGTTTCATAAATAATTGATAAACACAATATCGGAAACAACATCTGATAATGAATCAATTTCAGAATTATAAATCCAGAGGGGCTTTTCTGAAGGGGGGTCTCTTTCCAGAAATTGGAGATGAGGGGCTTTTCAGAAGCCGATTGCTATTGAAGAAGCAATTGAAAAGCCAGAAAAACTTGGTACTGTCACAAGAAGTTGAAAAGGAGAAGAAGGTAGAGGGTGCTGGATAAGCAGACACAGCGAACAGAAGTTTCCCTTTTGGTGTTTGTGAAACGGGGTGCAGTGATGCACAATCTGCTATGATGAGTATAGATACTAGGAAAAGGCTAAATGGATTTGCAGTTACGGTTGTGAGAATAAGGCGAATGATTTGAATTATTTGTGAATATTGCGAATTATTACCAAAATGTATGCAAATCTGCATGCAAAATAAGTGAGCTGGCAATTTATTTTACGAGTTGATCTGTATTTTTGAACAAATCAATTCATCACTTTTTCAAATGATTCACGAATTTTCTTACTTTGTTGCGAGTATGGAGAAAACCTGTTACTATTATTTGTTTAAGTTGAGACATCCGAGCAGAGCACCTTGATAATTTAAGTTCTTTTTCCAGGACCCTAGTTACCGTTCCCAGGATCTTTTTCTCTTTAATAGTTCTTATTTTCTTTATTTATATATGACGAAGAAACAGTTATATGGTAACTGTGTAAATAATTTAAATTTGAATTATTCTTTTCCTTCTGAGAATGTCATGCAATTTTACTTGTTTTAAAAATCTCAACTTTCTATGTCAGTTAGTTTGCACCTTGCGAAAATCAATCTTAGCCATTAGTGCTATTTTATTTTTTTGAACTTCCTGTTTTAAGATATGAAGGTCATCTGCAGGTAAGATTTCACCCACTACGTCCGGAAATACTTGCCAGTGGCAGTTTGGATCACGAAGTGCGCCTTTGGGATGCCCACACTGCTGTTTGCATATCATCACACAATTTCTGTACTCTCTCTCCTCCATCAGTTGTTTGTTTTATATAAAAATGAAGTACTTCGATTTTTATTATCATCTTATTCATGTTCCTCCCCGTTTCATAAGCAGATCGTCCCATTGCATCTATTGCATTCCATGCGCAAGGGGAGCTGCTTGCTGTAGCCTCTGGTCACAAGGTAAGAATATGCTCATGAACATCTCCTCCATATAATATTTCCTTCCTTGCATTAATTAAGTTAATGGCTTCCTCAAGAGTTAATTCATTGAGTCCTGACTTTGGTTGACGTTGACGTGATAGCTCTTCATATGGAACTACAATGGTAGAGGAGAATCATCTTCCCCTTCAATTGTGCTGAAGACTCAGCGATCTTTGAGGGCAGTACATTTTCATCCCCATGCTGCTCCACTTCTGTTGACAGCCGAGGTAAATTTTTGTTGACATAGTATCTGTTTGCTGTTTATTTGAAAGGCTTGATTTTCCAGAATGCACTAAAAGACAAAATAAGAAATGAATCAAATGATTGTATGCGGAAGAAAGTAGAGTTTGCCTAATTGAAAATAAAATGCGGGAGAGCCAGTTGAGGTGGTTTGGACACATTCAATGAAGACCGATAAGCACCTCAGTAAGGAAAATCGATTGGATGGAAGTTAGGGAAGCAAAAAGGAGTAGGGTAGACCCAAATGAACTGTGGGTTGAAGCTACTAATAAGGATTTGGAAAGCGGTAATTTGATGAAGGAGGTTGCCGAGTGGAGAAGGATTCATGGAGCTGACCCTGAAATTTTGAGAGAAAGGCTTTGGTGTTGTTGTACTGTTGGTTTGTATTGGGTAAACCTAATTAATCTTGTTTCTTATGTAGGTCAATGATTTGGATTCTCCAGATTCACCACTGACACTTGCAACCTCCTCTGGTTATTTGCATTACCCTCCTCCTGCTGTCTTTTTTGTGAGCATAAATTCAAATCTCCGTGCTCACTTGGAGGCTAATATGACTCTAGTATCTTCTCCTTACTTGTTTTGGCCAACATTTGTGAGGGATGATGGTGGATCATCTGTGCAGCTTGGGGGCAGGATTACTCGTTTAGAAAATGGGCAGCAATCTTCTCTTTTAAGACAGCGACAAACAGGTGCAAATGTGGAGAGCCAGTTTGTGACCTCTATGGATATTTCTCCTGTAGAGAATTCTGTCACAAATCCTTTAGAAGAGGAAGCATTTACTAGTATGATTGCTGAATTGGATACAACTCCATCCGATTCCTCAGAAACTAATCATGGTCTGCATAACCATTCTCTCCAATTTAATCGCACAGCCAGTTCCCAATCCAATTTGCCTTGCTCTTCTGGAAGGTCTGACCTTCAAACCCTCTTGAGGAATGTGGAGAGTGGACAGATCCAGCAGTTCATTCCCATCAGTGATCCCACACGCTGGGAGAGGTCTTTTGTGCAGGGTTGGTTGATGGGTCAAAGTCATGCCAGCTTGGCCCCACTGCTACCGATGAACACTGGCCTCCAAGGAAATTTACCCATAGCTCTAGAAACGGGGCCTGACTTCTGGACATCGGAGTTGTTGTATACTCGTAACATGGAAGCACTGCTATCTGCTTCAACTATGGTGACGAGGCTCGGCCAATCTAGAGGCTCTGGTCGATCTGGTTCTTCTCGTCATCGATCACGCTCTCGTACTGTGGCTTCCAGAGGAGGACCTGGTGAAGTTGCCTTTTTTAACAATGTTCATGGTGATGGAAGTGAGCCTCATCCGGCTCCCACTCGTGTTGAATCTGATATTCCAACATCACTTGCAGCAGCAGCTGCTGCAGAGTTACCTTGTACTGTAAAGCTACGAATATGGCCTCATGATATAAGAGATCCATGTTCCCCACTTCATGCAGACAAATGCAGATTAATTATACCACAAGCCGTACTTTGCAGGTTTAATTTCTATTGGATATTGAGGTTCATGTATTTTCTTAATTCTTTTGCTATAGCATGTGGACATAGACAGACCAACATAGGAATGATAAAAAACAAACTTATACTCTCTAATATTAGTATCCTGCATAGAAATAGGAAGCATTGTATTGGTAAACGTGTATCTGATAAGAAATGGCTTCCAAATAGAAGTGTTTGTGATTTATTCTGTGGGACTCAACCTCAAGAAATTCTCCATATATTCACTTCACTGACGTAGGGGTTAGTTTTATTATGTTAGCGCCAAGCATAACCTAGTTGTGCTTTTTAAGTCACCCTCATCTCCATGGAAGGAAAATAATGATTCTACATTCTTTTGCTCTTAACACCTCATAATTTTAAGTATTAGTTGTATGTATAAGTAGGGGAGTTGTAAGGAAGATTATTTAATTTTATTTATTAGTGTTGTTGTCGAAGAATGCTCATATAAAATCATTTGTTTCTGGCTATGGCTATTGTATCAATTTCTTGAATACTTTTTTTTCTCTCTTAATGACAGTGAAATGGGCACCCACTTTTCTCCTTGTGGGCGATTTTTAGTAGCCTGTGTAGCATGTATGCTTCCCAACACGGAAGGTGATACTGGACTTCAGTCACACATGCAGCAGGATGCCACAGGAGCTGGAGCTTCTCCAACTCGCCATCCTATTTCAGCTCACCAAGTGATGTATGAGCTTCGCATTTATTCACTCGAAGAAGCAACGTAAGATACCAGTCTCTGTTATCTTTGGTTGAATAAGCATATGCGAAGATGTATTTCATTTATGCTCCTAGTTACTATTCTCTTTTGCATTAGCTTTGGTATGGTGCTGGCTTCAAAAGCAATTAGAGCGGCTCATTGTTTGACATCCATCCAGGTTAGTCAATGATTATAAACAATTAAGTTTGTCTTATATTTTGTACTTCCATCGTCTAATCTGTTAGATGCTTATTTCATCTCTTATTAGACAGCATATGATACATTATGTGCACAGCTTTTCACTCTTGGTCCATTATATACTTGGAAGTGCTCCTTGGTTGCTGAGCTCATGTTGAATATTGATAAGATAGGCTCTACTATTTGCCCTCATTTTAGTATTTATAGTCCTGTCTTATCCATAGATTGAATGGCAGAGTTGGACGAATTTCTGGAATTTAAACCATGAACACTGGTTCGCTTCAGTTTGGACAGCCCCTTAAAAAATAAGCACTAGCCATCACAAAAGAGATGAGTAGATTTTATGACTGGTTGTCAATCTGATGTCAACACAGTTAATATCAAACAACACTCTTTAGTTAATATCGAAGTCTTGACGGGGAAACTATTGACAAGGAAAGAACTCGCCATTATCATACAAGTTGGCAGACTCCAAAATCTCATAGATTGCATTAAATCATCTAGAAGAAGGGTAAGATAGATTTACTTTACGAAATTGTGTTTCTAACTCTGACTAGATGAAGCCTAGAGCCAAAGCAAATGCATTCCCTAGACTAGGTTGGCAGCTTGTAAATATTGCTGATATCCACAACTAACCTTGATGGGATGACCCTGAGGATGATGTTTTCTGATCTATTATCTATGCTATTCTAAGGTTCGAATGGTTTGATATGAAACACAAATTGATGGAATCGGAGTCCTTCTGATAATGTGGCTTTGGAAATTGATTGGAACAATGGTTGCATTATATAGGGATCAGCTTTATCGTGTAAACTATATTATTATGGATATAAAAAATGGGGGGTTTTTCAACTATATGTGACAATTTGCTTTTCGTAGTGTAGCAGACTAGCAGTCTACTGAACTCAATTAAATTGACAGGGAAGGTTTTGTAAGTTGAAGTGAGAGGAAAGTCTATCCTACAGTAGAGGTTCCTCCTACAGCAGAAAAGGTTCCTATGTGGACCGATATAGTTAGCCGTAAGTAACTGTTGAAAGCCCATACCCTCTAGGTTTCTCACTGCAAAAAGTTTCCTTTTGATGTAAACATCGATCTTCATTTCTCCCATCCCTCAGGTTAGGAAATTCATGTTGATGATAAATAACTCAGCTCTATGTAACTTTTAGCAGATAGAAATTGGGCATTTCACTAATGCTAGTTAGATATGGCTTGCTGGAATTCCTTGAATTAAAAGCATACTGTTTATAAAATACTAGTCTGGAGCCATTCATCATATTAGTCTTGTTAGCATTGTGTACCTCGCTCGTTGGGCTCTATTCTTGTATTGGATAGGTGGATTGTGGTAGCCATACGCTTGGGTCTTTTAGGTGAGTAGTATTTGTCTCTGTGAGCCCCCGGGACACAGACCCAGAGATAAACACATAGGCGTGCACACACGATGTTCATGTATATTTTCACAGTAAAGTTTTGAATATAACTGTTACACTCAATGAGGGATATATACTGAAAAAGAGTGACCAAAATATATTACATCGATAACTCAAGTATTGTATACGTCATTAGTCCGATCTTTTGTAGGAACTACCCGTAATAACGAACTCTTGAGCCAATGACACGTTGATCTAGCCGCCAACGGGAGCCAAAAAGGACTATCTGAATTGATTCGTTTCTGCCGATAAGCTCCAAGTGCATCATAGGAACTACAAAAATGTAGTTCTTTCTCTTTCGTATAGTTCCCTCATGAAGTTCTAATATATCTAATACACTCACAGAGTGACCAAAATGCCTTCAATATCTACCCCTAACGGCATTTTCCTTCTTTACGGGGTACATCTCAAATAACTTGAACTTTTACCTGGATATATCTATTATAAAATTTTGGATGTTTTGTTGGATAGTCATTGAGGTGAGATTAAAGAAATAGAACTTGTTATAGTATTCTCTGGATGTTGGCACATTAATTACCATGTATCTGTTCGATTTAGTTCGTGTTTGAATCCAAGGTGTACATGGGCATTTGAATAATTGTGGGTGTACTAGTTAAGGCTGTAGTTTTACTGTTTATAATCTTTTGTGGAAGTTCTAGGGCTTTTGGTTTGGGTTTGTGTTCTATGGGAGAATGAGATGACGACCAACGAGGGAAGTAGTGAGAGATTAGATCATTAGAGAGAGGACTAGTCTCTTGTAATCATGTTCCCCTTTGTCATAGTGAATATTTCATGTTATCCTAGTGGATATAATCTAAACCACATATTTTTGTCTGTTTTTGAATGTTACTTCTTGTGTGCTCGATGTGAATTGATCTTAGTGTGATCCAGAATGGGGTCCTTTGTTCCATAAAAATTTAACCCCATCTTAGCTGTGCAAATTAGGTCAATTAACTACCTTGTAGCCCCAAATTCCTTCTACTCCTATCAATCAGTTGAGATTCTCTTTATGCAAATATGTCCTCGTATTAATTCCTGGAATTCTGTATAATGTGTTCAATAGGATGAACCCGTATTACAAGATCATGACCATGAAGGGCAAGTGCTGGTTTGGATTCAATGGCTCTCTACTTGCACGTGCACAGACAATATGTTCTAGATCTCCAATAATTCTTCCTCTCTAATTCTTATTCTCAATTCCATACATATACATATACATATACATATACAGAGTAGCACTAATATGAGAATGTTTTTTTGTGAGATGAGCGATTTGAATCATCCGAATCGATCATACCGTTCACATCACTCTATATGTCATTTAGATGTTGTGTACAAATTTCAAGCTATTAAAGACGTCTAGCCGATGCATCAAAGCGTTAAGCACGTCATGAAGATGACGCGAAATACATATATATGCATTTATTTGAAGTTTTGAACGCCTTGATGCATAGGCTAGAGGTTTCTGAATTGCTGAAATTTTGAACACATCATCTTAATGACATGTAGAGTGGTGTGAACGGTGTGATCGAGATTCAGATGACTCAAATCGCTAATGTCTCATAAACATTCTCATCTCACCTAGGGGTGGCATTCGGTCCGGGCGGGCCGGAACCGCCCGGGCTTTGCCCGGTCCCGGGCCGGGCTAAGGGGGGAAATCTAGGCCCGGACTTGGACCCTGGCCGGTTTTTTAGTATAATATATATATATATATATATATATATATATATAAGGAAAATGAAAGATCAAGTATTAAATTGTAATTTTATAACAATTGCAAAGGACTAATAAATACAAGAAATTTAAACCAAATTTAAATTGATTTAATAAATTACATGATGTTGAATAAAATTAAGTTCATGAATACAATTTCATACAAATTAGATCAAATTACAAAACAAGGGAATTATTTGAATTTAGAGATCGAGATGGGGCCTCTATTTAGATTGAAGAGAAGGCATTGGACTATTGTCGTGCACTTCTGCTTAACCTAAATATAGAATCTCATCCCCTAAATTTTCTCAATTATTTACAATACATTATACAAATTACATTCTACTAGTTCTTCACTCGTTGCTACTTGTTGATCCGTTTTGTGATTCTTGTAAGTCTTGAGTCCTCTCTTCCGCTTTCATCCAATCTTCGGCGCATACCAATATCTCCAAATTCTTTGTCATTAAGCGATTCCTGTTCGGGCTAATAATCCTGCCACCAAGAGAAAAAGCACTTCTGATGCAACGGTTGACACCGGTACTGTTAGCATATCTTTAGCCGTTCGAGAAAAAATACTAAAAATATGTTCATTAGTTTTTCAAAAAGAAAACACATCTACATCATCAATGGGAGGATGTGCATTATACAAATTCAACTCATTTGGTGAATTGGTTCTAGGTTTTTTTTATTTTAAGAGATTTAAAACACTACTAGTGGCAAGATCCCTTTCCCTTTGATAACATATAGAAGAAGAAGAAGAACCAACCTTTTGTGTTTGTGTAGTGTTAGATGAATAAATTCTATCGTAACTATCATATAAACTATTCAAAACATTTTTAAATTTTGTAATGATAACATGGTCAAAATAATCAATTTCTTCGTATGGAGCATAAGTATAAAAAATCTCAATTAATTTTTTTGTGCTATCTAACTTAATCATGAGATTCATTACACTAGCAACACAATATAACATAGGAAGCTGATGAAAATATTTTAAAATTTTAATATAAGCGGCATAAACCATTTCTCCAATGAAAGAATCATTTACCAAATCTTTAATTGTTGTCATCATAGTGACAATTGCAAGTAAAATACCACTAGATGTAGATGTATATGTTTTTGAAAATTGTAAAGTAGCATCATTAAAAGGTTCTAAAAATTTGTACAAACTATCGGCAAAAAACCAAAAATCATCATCTAACGTACAATATTGCATACCTATTGCAATACAAAATTCTCTAAGATTAAAACGACAGTGAAGAACATCACTTAATAAATCAAAAGTACAATTCCGACGATGTCTAACATCTTTAGAAAAACGTTTAAATAAAATTTTCCTAAGTTGACACCAATCATGAAAAGCTTGTTATATTGAACCACTCAACGTAATAAAATGAACACAATTTCTCATTGCCTCAATTTTATCGTGTCCATATGTAAGTGCATCTTGTACACAGATTTAAAATATGACAAGCACACCTAACATGAAAAATTTCCGGTTCTAAAGGATTAAGTGTAATTAGCAAACTAGCAATTGCCTTAGTATTATTAGAGGCGTTATCAAAATCAATAACAAAAACTTTATCAAAAATACTAAAATTGTTACATGCTTCCATGATGTGTGGCAATTATTTCATCATTATGTGGGTACCTAACAAATCCGAATGAAATTATCCTCTTTTGAAGTAGCCAATCAGAATCTATCCAATGACATGTTACACACATCATTGGTACGCCTGTTCACTCCTGCCCACACATCCGATGTCAAAGAAACTCTAGTGTTTAGTGACGTAAATGTTGCTACTAAAAAATCCTTAGCCCCATTGTAAACTAATTTACAATCATCCTTTACTACATTCCTAGGAATTTTTTTATGCGGTTTGTGCAAAGGTTTGTGCAAAGGTTTCTACATTCCTACTTTCACCAAATGAGTAAGGTAATTCATCTCTAATTACTAACTTAGCAATTTCTCTACGAACGATATCGTGATCGTAGCTATGCCTATCTATTTGGCTGGTCTTATGGTGTATTTTTTGTTGTGTGAGGTTGTCTTTAGAAAATTCGGGTTGACATTTACTTAAGTGTCGTCGAAGTGTACTCGTTCCCGATTCTAGTTTAAACTTATAGGGTGTTTGACACTTACAAATTTTTAATCCTACATTCTTATCATTTTGTGAAGAGACAGTCAAAATATTTGTGTACTTCAGATTTGTTCCCTCTTGTTTTACGGGATTGAGATGGGCCTTGTTCCGATGGTTGTGGTTCTATGTCTTCTACTTCTACTTGATCCGTGTGTGTTTCATGAATATCGGGAATAGTATCATAATTGTAAAGTGTTTTTTCACTATCTACATATGGAAGAGGAATGGAAGGAATACGACGACTACTAGTGGACTCTTGGCTACTATGTCTACCACGTGATCGGTTAGATGCCATCTAAACTAGTGTATGTTATAAAAATTAATTGTAGTGTATGTTTTAAAATTTTAATTCTACAAAACAAGTAAAAATAGATAAACTAGTGTATGTTATGTAAAATTATTCTACAAAGCAAATAAAACAACTATAAAATTATTATTCTAGTGTATGTTTACCAATTTACCAAAAAAAATCTAAAAAAAAGAAGAACAAGAAAACCTAATCTAATTATGAGACATAAATTATAACAAACAAAAATGATAATTCTAAAAATTATATAAATACGAAAATACCGTATGAGTGTAGAATGTAGGTTGAAGAATGAAGGTAGAGAGAGTTGAGAGCTTGTAGTGTTGATGTTGATTGTTGTTGGATGTAGTTGATGTTGAATCTTGAAGGAGAGTAGTTGAATGTTGTTGATGTGGTTGATGTTGAATCTTGAAGGAGAGTAGTTGAATGTTGTTGATGTGGTTGATGTTGAATCTTAATTCTTGAAAAAGCGTAGTTGAATGTTGTTGATTGTTGTTGAGAAAGTTGAGAGATAGTAGAGAGAGTTGATTGAATTTGTGAAGAGAATTGAATGAAATGAGGTTGTATATATAGAAATTGTAATTTTTCAATTACCCAAAATACCCCCAAAAACTAGCTAGTATAAATCCATTGGGGGGATATTTTGGTAATTTTACACACCCTTTTAATTAAAAACAAATTCTAGAAAAAAAAGAAAAAAAGTGAAAAACGGTAACAGCCAACGGTCAGCCCAGCTCGGGCCGGTTCAACCCGGTCCCGGGCTAGTGCGGGCCGGGCCGTTATCGGTTTTTTTTCGCAAATTATCGAACCAGATCTGCCCCTACTGTCGGGCCGGTCTGACCCCGGTTTTGGGCTGGCCGGGCCGGTCCCGGGCCAGCCCGGCCCGAATGCCACACCTAATCTCACCCATCTCACCATCTCATAACACTACTATATATATATATAAAAGGGGGGTAATCAGGTGTGAACCAATTCACACAGATCATGTGCGAACTCGCTCGCGCAGCCGTCCGATCATGATCATGCAAGATCGGACGGCTGCGCAGTGAGTTCACACATGATTGACACTCTCTCTCTCTCTCTCTCTCTCTATATATATATATATATATATATATATAGGGAAAGCTTCGGTTGAGCACTACTCTAGTGCTCACCGCGTGAACACTAGGCCTTCGGGCGTTCATATCGAAAATCCGAACCGTTCACATTGATCTACACATCTAAATTAGTCTAAATATGTAAAATCAAATCGTTTGAAATTCATTTGCCCATTCATTGAAGTGTTACAAAATTGTATGGCTGAAAATCATTGTTTTTATGGTCACATGATGGATGGGCAAATGAATTTCAAACGATTTGATTTTACATATTTAGACTAATTTAGATGTGTAGATCAATGTGAACGGTTCGGATTTTCGATATGAACGCCCGAAGGCCTAGTGTTCACGCGGTGAGCACTAGAGTAGTGCTCAACCGAAGCTTTCCCTATATATATATATATATATATGTATGCACCATTGCAAACGCTATTGTAGTGCAAACCACCTAAGCCGTTGTTTGAAACAATAGCTTAAGTTATTTTAAAGCCGTTATTTCAAACAACGGCGTAGGTGGTTTGCACCCTTTTTCATAATATCTAGCGTTTGCAATGGAGTATTCCTATCTCTCTCTTTCTCTTTCTCTCTCTCTCTCTCTCTCTATATATATATATATATATATAAGCAATGCTCCATTGGCAAACCACTGAAACAGTTGTTTGGAACAACGGCTTAGGTTATATTCGGAACAACGGCTTATGTTTATACCCTAAACCGTTGTTTTGGAACAACGGCTTAGATTTATAACCTAAGCCATTGTTTCCAACAATAGCTTAAGTGGTTTGTGTGCTCGTTTGCACTGGACCCGTTTACAATAGAGCATTGCTCTCTCTCTCTCTCTCTATATATATATATATGGGGCTAGCTCTGGGTGCGAACGCTTGTTGCCGTTATCCCCAATAGCGGCAACAGTTCATTCGATGCCGCTATTCCCAGTAGCAGGCCTAGCGACATCACTTGGCGTTACCAAATCCGTTCGCAGCCGAAGGGCCCCCCATATGTATGTGTGTGTGCGCGCGCTTTTGACGACAATTGATATTTTTCAAAAAGTTTAATGTAAAATTGAAGGTGAATGCTGTCCCAGTGACAATACTTCTCACATATTCTTAGTGGTGTACTACTCATGTCTACTAATATAACTAGAGGAGAGTTGGAGTTGTTGCTCAGCTTCTCATGTGCATTGCACATGCTAATTCACTAGCATTAATTACTCGTGAGGGGTGCATGATACCAGCCTCACTTGGTAGAGTGACGTCATCCTTGCACACCTATGGTTGTATATGAATATAGATATTCACTAGCACAAATGTTGTTTCTAGGAAGCTTACTAATGTTTAGGATTACAATATGCAGGACAATAATCTGTTACAGATATTATCTGACTACTGTCATATATGAATTGTTAACTTTTCCGAGAATTCGTGGAATATCTAAACCTTTCCTTACTGTTATCTTTTGCTTTTTTAAATTTTCCTTCTTTCTCAACAGTTTTCACCTACATCAGAGCACATTTTGTTAGCATACGGTCGTCGCCATAGTTCACTCTTGAGGAGCATTGTCATTGACGGGGAGATCGCGATACCTATTTACACTATCTTAGAGGTAGATCATTATACAACTGTGTTATTTTTAGCAATCAGTTAGTGGAATGCTTTCATTGTCCTTTTTAATGTACTGATAGGATAATACGTTGAAACAGGATTATTAATCTTCCAAGCAAATTAGTACAATACCTTAGACATCTTCTTCCCCTTCTGAATCATCTGAAACATGTTCTTAACTGTGATTTTGTGATGAAGTTATGTCTCTTGACGTATTATTTGGATGATATTTGTAGACAATTTAATTGATGTTAGTTTCTTAGATAATCAGAGGTCAAGATGGCTGATGTATTATGCTATCACTACTATGTTAAATGACCTTACAGAGGAAAAATGTGACCTTACCGCTCATTACTCATAAGTTTGGTTTATTCTTTCCATAACTTACAGTCAATAAACTACATGTTTCCCCCTTCTTTACCATTCCTCTCTTAAAGGTTGAAAAAAAAAGGATTTTCCCCACATGGTTCACTAAAAAATGTTCGAATTCCACAATACTCATCCACAAGTTGGTATTTTCATATAACTTACAGTCAATAAACTACATGTTTCCCCCTTCTTTACCATAAGTTTGGTTTATTCTTTCCTTAACTTTAATTTATGTGTCCCCCTTCTTTACCTGTTCGAATTCCACAATACTCATCCACAAATTGGTATTTTCATATAACTTAGTCAATAAACTACATGTTTGATTTCAACATGGAGAACAGTTACTAAACTCCATGTGGTTAACCATTAAAGCCATGAAATATTCCATTAACTTTCACAAAAAAAATGACTAAACTATCCCCATCTTCTATATCTCCCTAACCCTACCTGATTGGTTTTCTGTGTGTTGTTGGGGTGGGGGGAGTGAAGAAGGAGGGAGAGTCTTGGTGGTTTTGGGTCAGATCAGAGGAGACAGAGATGGGTTGGAGGCAGAAAGGGAGAAAAGAAGTGAATGGGGAAAAGAAGTTCTGTGGTTGACCCCAAACATTTACGATAGTTGTTTCCACTGTATTCTTTGTTACATCTCTGGTTTATCTCTTTCATTTTTCATGATGCTATCTAAAATTTGTTATTTATTGTTCACAGTGCGACAAATTTTCATTGTCAAGATTGGTACATTAATCTGAAGAAAGTATCACTAATAGACAGACTTGTTTATGTAGATCATAGAGGGGGTAAAATTTAAGTCTAAGAGTGTTGTTAAAAAATAGACCATTTTCTTTCCAGGATTTTTATACGAAGGAAGTCATTCGATTTTTTCATAAGGAAAGATGATCTCTATAATTACGTAGTTGTTCTTAAGTGGGTAATTATGAATCTGAACTAATGGTGTTTGAGACAGACAAAAACACGATCAGCTTTCCCCCCCAAGAAAAAACACACACAGACACACACAGAGACACAATCAGCTCCAACACATTGCCATCACATCGTCATTAAAAAAGGGCAGGTTTTCAAAGAGGAGGCGAAGCTAGCCTCCAAATTGAGGGGAGAAAGCTCCCATAAAGGGAGGAAGAATTTCCTCGAGGAAATTATTGTGATTATTTAAGATTCATAAAAGTCCTCTTGTATTGCACATGGATCAAAACGAGCACAAGTCGTAGTTAGCCTCAATGTACCCTGAATTCAAGTTATATCATAATGCGCCTGCAGGTGCTGCATTGTTAATGAAAAATTCACTTGATATTGCAAGTGTAGAGTTTCAAACCCTATCATACTACAGCGCTTTGCTGACTGAAATCAATCTTTGCACTAAATATTTTCTCAGTATTGGCTACAAACAGAGTAGGTAAATTTGAAATTTGTGACACATAGAGATGGATATAGAAGTGATGGATATAGATATAGGTACATAGACAAACTTACACTAGCTAGCTACCCTATCTATATATTTTTATGGGTAGATAAGTGGTTCTAAGCTATTGTTTATTTAATTTTGCGTATTTGTCCAAGAAAGTCTCCCTTCCTGTATATGACCTATTCTGTGTGTATTTTGCAGTAGCTGTCTCTAAGCTATTACTCTGTTATTATTCTTATTATTTACGGAGAAAGAGCTTTCTTCCTTAATGCCTTTGATATTAATTAAATTCAGGTTTATAGAGTTTCCGATATGGAGCTTGTAAGAGTTTTGCCTAGTGCGGAAGATGAGGTTAATGTTGCATGTTTTCATCCTCTAGTTGGTGGGGGTATTGTTTATGGAACTAAGGTGAGTAGGAGAGAGTTGTTTTATGTTTAATAGATTTGTTGTTTATTGTTTCTGCTACCAAAAAGAACTCCATACTGGAATGCAGGAAGGCAGGCTTAGAATTCTTCAGTTTGATGGGTTACTGGATTCAAATTGTACAGGGCCTAACTTTTCTCTTGAAGAAAGTATGCTTGAGGTAGTAATTTTGTGCATTAACCCCTTTATGGTTTTCATGGAATTTATAGTATGATTGCTTTGACCTTATGCAGTTGATATCCAGCAATGGGTTGCTGGATCCTTTTGTATGTGATGCGTGCATAATCTTTCTGTTGTATATTTTGGCACTGTTCAGTTTAATTTTTCGACAACGATTTAAGTGTGATAATGTTTCAGTTGTTTTTTTTTTTGCTTTTAAATAAAATAGAGTTGCTCCCCCCCTCCCCCCCCACCCCATTTCTTTCATTTTTTTCTTTTTCTTACATAGAACTCAGCATTTGTTGTGGTCGAACTTAACTGATCATCAAAGCATAAGAATAGCACCTTTTGAAGAGAGAGATGAACAAAGTGGCTTCGAGAAAATTAGTGTTTTCTGAATTATATGAAGCAAGTAAGCAAACAAAGAATTCATGGATTTTTGAACCCGAGTATCCGGGAAAAAACCGAATATTTGATGGAAGAACAGGGGATCTTTTTCTATCATATAGGAAGGGCAGGGCTGTTGCACAAAATGTACTTCTAAGTAATTTCCCCATAGTTCCTATATATATATCTATATGAAGAAGAAATCACGTTAGGAAGGAAATTCTTACTTGTACAAATGGTCTAGGGTTTTAGTGTTGTTTTCTTTCTTCTGTAGAACTCAGAATTATTAAAACAGGATCTTCCTGCAAGAGACCGATATTGAAGAGTTTGTTTTATGCATAAGAAAGGTTGTTGTTTTGATAAACATTTTCCTTCCATAATTTCTGTGTACTAGTATATTTGCAGATTCATAAAAGAAGTTTTGAGTGGAAGTTTCTGTTGTATTCAATTATAACCAGAACTCCAATAGTTTTTGAGTGCAACTGTTACATGCTTAAGTTGTGCAAGCATGAATTTGCTGATGTTTTTTAATTCATTTTCTACATTTCAGGAGTAGCAGGTCCAAGTTTGCTTATCACTCTTTATTTGGAGACGACCGACAGATAACTCATGCAATACTGCTAATGTTACTGTTACTGAGAGCAACTCCTATTGTTGTGCACCAGGGTTATCTCCTGCATCTAACACCATGGTCAGCTTTGCATGTACATTATGTATCATTATCATCATAAATTATAATAATCAATATCATAATATAATTGTGCCTTGCTAATTTTGAGTACTCATTGTCATGTGCTTTGGTCGTTGTATGTTGTAGAATTTCAATGAAGTATGTTGTAGAATTTCAATGAATGAAAACGCAAAATCTTTGTTTCATTAGTTGGAACTCATTTTGTTACTTTTTTTTTAAAAATAACAAAAGAAACTACAAGTATCGATCATAGAGCATACCAACTGAATCACCCTCAGCTAGACTGAAAATATCCTGGGGTAAACTATTTCCACTCCATCTAAACGCATGCTTGCCCCCCGACAAATATTAGCAACACCATGATCAGTAAGAGTTGCCGACATGAGTAATGCATGCGGGAAATCTTGAACTGGTTGAATTGCATGATCTTGCATGTGAAATCCATAAGAAGATTGTGGTCCCCATTAATAAATCACTGTTTTTTGCTTGATGCTTGATTTAAGAGCAGTAAATGAATTAGCGACAGGAAATGCAATGTAAGGAAGGTGATGACATGAGCTGCAAGGAAGTCGTCTAAGTAGGATAGTTTATTGCTCCGGTATTTAGAGAGATTTTGAAGATTCTGGTAGTAGTCATGTTGGAATCCGAAGCAGTGCTTTATCAGGATGCAGCAGGAAGCATTCGAGTGAGACTTTTCGCTTGGATTTAGCGTTCAGCCCTGCCTTATAAGGACAGAGTGGTGAACTTCTTGCAGCTGGCAGGACAAAACGGGGGGACAGACACAGACACAGACGGTGATTTCTCTATTTCATTGTTTTCCCCAGATTTTGCACTGCTTGTGTTGAAGAAATCAAGTCAGACATTCTAGGAACCCAAATTCCCCATCTACGCTATCCAGCCTCGTTGTGATGATGCAGATGCTACTGTCTAATCAAATTACAGAATCAACCTGGAGGCTCCATTCCAGGCAACTTTCACCAGTGTTCCAGCCGGAGGTTACCAGGTTTCCAACATCCATTATGACAATCTCAATGTCCGATGAATGTGAATGCTTTGTACGTTGCACTCAATTTCAAGTTCTGCAGTTCATGAGGGTGGTACTGCCCCGACACCAACCGGTTTTCCTCCCTCCCTTGATGATAAATTCCCTGCGTCATCTTTGTTAAAACCAAAGGACACGATCATCCAATACATTTTTTCACGCATCACTGATCCTCCGGAATCTGTCCAAAGGCCGTTGATGGTAAAGAACAAACTAGGAACCCAAGTGGCGTGAGCAGCTTCAATGCTGGTGATAAGTTTTGGGGGAGGGGTAACAGTAGCTTCGGTTAATAACTTCCAGCTTGTGGCTGCTGCAAACCCTGCTGCTCTTCATGGCCGTTTTACCTGGACTGGATCCAGTCCTACAATTAGGGAAGAAAGCAAATGTCTTTTTAACTATGGACTACCGATACCTGTTATCACTTATCAGCATTCCAGGCATTTGGTAGTTGTTTTTTTTTTAAAGAAAATTGTGGAATAACGTCACCCTGTTTCATTAATATGAGCTTAATAAAACATCTCCAGAGTACCGGAGTAATACACAAGGAACTACAAAATAGGAAATAAAACATTAACCTCCAATATTGTTGTGGGGGGTGGGACAAACTAAAAGTGCTACAGATATACCAAATAACAAGTACAAAGTGAAACAATTGTCATTATAGCGGTCCTTCCAATAAATCTCTGGAGTGTTGAGATCCTAGATACCGTCGCTCCGCTCAGTTTAGGGTCGGTCCAAACACGACCTCCTCATCCCTTGTACTCGTCTACTTGGATGGTCTTGGCAATCTTCTCTCTCTCGGTCCTGTGGCAGCAACTTTAGCCAAAAGGAGATAAAATGCATTATATGAGTTAAGATGCCAGAAGTACTATTACAAGTTCCACAAAAATAATAGTTGTTTCGGTCAAGCCATAAAGCCCATGTAGTAGCAACGATGGCGATGTATCATGCTTCTTTCATCTCGTGACATTTAAAAGCAAATTTTGGGCCAATTCACAGATCCTTATAAGTGATGGGGTAATCACTCGTGCCTATGGCCTGTAGGACCTCCACCAGCGTTGCCTTACTCCGTTGGCAATCAATGAGAAGGTGGTTCAACGTTTCAGTATGAACGTTGCAGAACTCACAGTTGGTCGCAATGTTCGGTTGTCTTTTGGTCAGATTTTCTTTGGTCATGATGGCATTATTGAGAACCAACCAGAGGAAAACCATAACTTTAAGAGGCATCTTTGCCTTTCAGAGGATCTGAGCCCATCTAGGTCTACATCCCCAGTCTATGCAATGTAGTCTTGTAGTTCTCCTAGCCTCTGGTGTGATTCCGAACTAAATCGCGCTATAAAGGAAGGTTTCCATACTCCCCCCCTCCATGTCTTGGCCACGAAGGAGTGAGGTTGGAATGCCTGTTCATAAAGGTCCGGGAATCTCTCTCTAAGAGTGTGAGCACCGCACCACTTGTCCTACCAGAATTTGGTGGATTGTCCATTGCCGATAAATGTCGTAATCGCCGTGCTGAACAGTTCGTTGGCCCGAGCGATCCCTTTCCAAAACCAAGACACCTTTGAACCCACCCGGAAACCCAAACTTCATTCGTTTCCTTAGCAAATACGGTTGAATGAATTGCTACAAACCTTCGCCATTTGGGGTTCCACCTTCCACCATCACTTGCTTAGCAGAGCAAGGTTCATGTCCCTCAAATCGATGATACCCAATCCGACATGCTCTTTCTTCATGCATGCTTTTTCCCATTTGATCAGATGGTAGCCTCCTTTATCCATCTCAGATCCTTTCCATAGGAATCTCTTCCGGATGCAGTCAATTCTTTGGTTCACCCACTTTGGTAGTTCGAAAACAGTCATGTAGTATGTAGGAAGGTTAGACAGGATCGAGTTGATAAGGACCACTCTGTTAGAAATTGAATTTCATAAAACAGGAAAATGCTAACAATATTTGTGAAGAATTACAATTACAGGAAATGAAGGAACAAACCATATAGTACAATACAGAGTCAAGATTTAAGATCTTTGTCCTTAAAGCAAAATTTATCTTGTAGTGTGACAGTGGTTGACGAATTGCCTCTCAGGATACAACTGTATTACCTTTCCCTGAAGAGCAGCACCCTAACTTCAGAGATCTCAGCGAACTAGTGCTGTGTTGTATTCTCAGACTGTGACTCGGAAGAAGAAGAAGAAGAAGAAGAAGAAGAAGGAGATTCGGAATGTTTTAAAAACTGTGTATCCTGGCAGACAAAAGTTGCTGGTCTTATAGGAGAATTGTCCATTACTCTGTAACAGTAGAGTAATGGTTCAAAAACATAACTGATGAGCCATTACTCTGTAGTTACACAGTAACTGGGGAAAAATTTGGAGCGGGGCAAAAAAAACAATATAGGCCAGAGCCGAGCCAAGCCAAGCCAGACCAGACCAAGCCGGGGCCGGGCCGGGCCGGGCACGCGCCCGCGTGTGTGTGTTTGTTATTTTGGCTAGGTCCTCTCCCCACTACACGTTAGTGGCAACCCCAGGGCCACGCCCTTTAGTCCATTTCTTTAGCTTATATACTAGAGAAAATCTTTCCCATCTTCCGCTGTGGGATCATTCATTCCAACTGTCCAAGTTGGTACATTTCGAGTACCCAACTTTGGACCTATATTTCTCATTCATATGGAAACCGTTTTTGGCAAGTGAGTACATTACGGAATAGTACTCGACGAGAGGAACATGATCCAGTCAATTTTCGGTGCTGCCGGTGGCCGGAGCCCACTGGAATCCGGCCCGAAAAATATGCAAAAACTTTTTTTTTCCAACAATCTCCCACATGAATGGAAATGACCAGACCATGTCAATCCAGACACGACAGAAAAAGACATGACAAATAAAGACATGACAGACAAGACTCTGAGAATACAATCGAAAAATCACTGCATCAGGAATGGTATTAATTTTTCAACTTTGAACCACACTTAGTGAGTAGCCATCGGATTCACTTGACCAGGTGGTGAACATGATGTCTTGAACTATCCAGGCTTTGATGTGAACCTAGACAATAACTATCACAAAGTTTCATCTCCTCACAGAACTAGGTTCTCTTGTTGTGTTCATTTTGGCCTTGAACAACCCTGGTTAATCGTGAGTGAACTTGGAGAATGTAGCATCTCTTCATTCTTCTAGAAACGGCCTCATTTCACACTCATAAAGTGATTGCCCATAAAGAGTATCCTGCTATACCCCACTTTTATTTCAAAGCTATGAGAATCATTAAAAGCCAAGCTTATCCTAACTCTTTGCAGGCAGCACTGTTTTATCATCCTAAGAGGGTATGAGATTTTAATCTCTCAGTGCTCCTGTCGATTCAACAATATTTAGTTGTCCCTTTGAACCTAGATCTTGGGATCTCCAATTCCTAGGTAGGGTTTCTATCAAGTATCCTCTTTCGTCATAGGCTTTAAACCCATTCCTCTTGATGATCTCACAACTTGTACTTGTGACAAACTTTTAGTAAATGGATCCGCTAGGTTGTCGGCCGATTTTATATACTGTATAGAGATTATTCTATTAGAGAGCAGTTGTCTAATGATTTTGTGTCGCCTTCTGATATGACGAGACTTACCATTGTACATACAACTCAGTGTCCTTGCTATAGCCGATTGACTGTCACATTGTACACATATAGCAGGCACTAGTTTTTTTCACATGGGAATATCTTCTAAAAAGTTTCGAAGCCACTCTGCTTCCTCTGCTTCTTTGTCTAAAGCAATAAACTCAGATTCTATGGTGGATCTGGCTAGTAACATTTGTTTAGACGATTTCCATGACACAACTGCACCACCAAAAGTGAGGACGTACCCACTTGTGGATTTTGAGTTCTTGGAGTCCGATATCCAGTTGGCATCACTGTAGCCTTCTAGTACTGCTGGATATCTGGTGTAATGCAGCCCATAACTCTGAGTATGTTGCAAGTAGTTCAATACTCTAGTTATTCCTTTCCAGTGACTTCATCCTGGATTACTTGTGTAGTGGCTTAGTACATTTACTGAATGAGCCAGGTCCGATCTTGTACAATTTGTTAAGTACATCAGACTACCGATTACACGTGCATATTCCAATTGTGATATGCTGTCACCCGTGTTTTTGAACAAGTAAAGACTGGGATCCACAGGAGTTTTGGCAGTCCCATTAGAGTAATTCTTGAATCTTTCAAGTACTTTCTCAGCGTAATGAGCTTGAGACAAAGTAATTCTCTCAGACGTCCTGGAAACTTTAATTCCTAGTATGATGTCTGCAACTTCCAAATCTTTCATATCAAACTTGCCACTAAGTATGTTCTTAGTTTGTTTGATAATGTCATTATTGCTCCCAATAATGAGCATGTCATCTACATACAGACATACCAGAATGTATTTATTTGGAGTATCTTTGATGTAGATACACTTATCACATTTATTTATTTTGAAACTATTTTATATCATAACATTGTCAAATTTTGCATTCCAGTGCTTTGGAGCTTGTTTCAGTCCGTACAAGGATTTTACAAACCTGCACACCTTGTTTTCCTGTCCAGAAACTACGTAACCCTTAGGTTGTTTCATGTATATTTCTTCTTTTAAATCCTCATTTAAAAATGCGGTTTTAACATCCATTTAATGTATTTCCAGGTTACGTAGAGCTGCAATAGCTATCAGCATTCTTATGAAAGTTATTCTTGTAACCGGAGAATATGTATCAAAGAAGTCTAGGCCTTCCTTTTGCCTAAATCCTTGTACCACAAGTCTCGCCTTATGTTTCTCTATTGAACCATCTGGTTTTAATTTTTATTTGAAAATCTATTTGCATCCTAGAACTTTACACCTAGAAGGCAAATTGACCAACTCTCACGTATGATTTTGATTGCTTCCTTCCACATAGGAGCATCAGGCGTAAACATGGCTTCCTTGAATATTCTGGGCTCATTCTCTAACAGAAAGACCGTTACAAAGTCAGGACCAAATTACTTTGATGTTCTAGCCCGTTTACTTCGTCTAGGCTCATTATTATCATGTCTTGGTTCATCAACCGAATTGCTTGCATTCCCTTATTCACGTGTACGTTTGAGATACGTAGCATCCTTGCATGGAAACACGTGTTCAAATAAGGAAGCATTCCTTGATTTCATTATTGTATTCACATGGATATCCGGTATATCCGATTTATATACCAAGAACCAATATGCACTATTGTTGTGTGCATAGCCTATGAATATGCAATCAATAGTCTTAGGTCCTATTGTAACCTGTTTTGAATTTGGTACTGTCACTTTTGCTAGACACTCCCACACTTTGAGGTATTTATACGAAGGTACATTACCTTTCCACAGTTCGTATGGTGTCTTGCCAGTTTTCTTGTGAGGTATTTTATTGAGAATGCAGTTGACAGTCAGCAACGCTTCCCCCCACATGTTTTGGGGTAACCCAAAATTCAACAACAAGGCATTCATCATCTCCTTTAGAGTTCAGTTCTTGCGCTTGGCAGTGCCGTTTGATTCAAGTGAGTAAGGAGCAGTTGTCTGATGAACTATTCTATGTTCAGAGCAGAACATATTAAATGGTGCATCATATTCCCCTCCTCTATCACTCCTAACGATTTTAATTGTTTTGCCAAGTTGATTCTCAACCTCAAACTTATAATCTTTGAATTTATCCAAAGCCTCATTTTTGCTATGTAACAAGTATACATAACAGAATTTTGTGCAATCGTCTATGAATGTCACAAAGTACTTTTTTCCGCCTTGGTCTGCACGTATTTTAAATCACACAGATCCGTGTGAATTAGACCTAGAGTTTATGTGTTTCTTTCTACAGAACGTGATAGAGTTTTAGTGAGTTTGGCCTCTGTGCAAACTTCACATTTTTCGCAGTTATCTACCTTAAATTTTGGTAACAAATTCATGTTAATTAATCTACGCATAGAATTGAAATGAACTTGGCCTAGTCTTTCATGCCCAACAGAAGAAGACTCAACAACATAAGTAACAGGAGTAATTTCATTAACATTGGGAACAACAGGAACAATAGGTTTAGGGATGACTGTTATTACATTAAATTTGAACAATCCATCCTTTACATATCCTTTACCCAAGTACACCCCATTCTTAGACAGTACAAAATTATCAGAAGTAAGAACAACCTTAAATCCATTTTTGCTTAGCAAAAATCCTGAAACCAAGTTCTTTCTAATACCTAGAACATGCAACACATTTGTGAGTGTTAGTTCCTTGCCTGAAGTCATCTTCAGCACTATATTCCCTGTTCCTACAATTTTGGAGGTGGAAGAATTATCCATGAACAGCTGTTTATCCTTGTTGCACTTCTGGTATGAAGTGAACATCTCCTTGTCCGAGCAGATGTGCTTGGTGGCCCCAGTGTCATACCACCACTCTCGAGGATTGCTCCCCACTAGATTCACCTTTGAAACAATAGCACAGAGGTCCAAGTCAGAGAGACCAGTGGACAAGTTCTCAGCTATGTGTGCATGAGATCTGTCATTCCCTTTTGCCTGTCTAGTTTTAGCATGGTTGTTGTCCTTGCTGCGACAGTCAGAAATTTTGTGGCCCAGACTACCACACTTGTGGCATTTTCCAGCAAACCTCTTTGCTGCAGGTTTTTTGTTCGAGGCCTGTGGCAAGAACTTTCTCTTTTTGCCCTTCTGTTCGTGCTCCACCATGTTGGCCTTTTCTATGGATTGATTTCCATAGTATCTGCCAGCCTTGCGATTCTCCTCTTCGATCCGCAACCTGACAATGAGGTCTTCAAGAGACATCTCCTTTCGCTTGTGCTTGAGGTAGTTCTTGAAATCCTTCCATCCAGGTGGAAGCTTCTCGATGAACGCTGCAACCTGGAATGGTTCACACAGCGTCATGTTCTCTGCAGTGATTTCATGCATTATCACCTGCAGTTCCTGAATTTGACTCAGAACTGTCTTGGAGTCAACCATCTTGTAGTCCAGAAATTTGCCGATTACAAACTTCTTGGAGCTGGCGTCTTCTGTTTTGTACTTTTTCTCCAAAGATCCCCACGGAAGTTTGGAAGTCTTGAAGACACAGTAGACATTGTACAGTGGGTCTACCAAGCTGTTCAGGATGTAATTTCTGTAGGTATAATCACCCTGAGTCCATGCATCAACTGCCGCAACGGAGTGTGCATCCATAGGTGCCAGCATAGGGGCAGATTCAGTGAGAAACCTGTCCAGCTTCAAAGTGGTCAGGTAGAACTGCATCTTCCCTTGCCATTTCTTGAATCCAGTTCCATTGAACTTCTCTGGTTTTTCTCCCACAGTTATATGTGTGGGCAGAACGACCGTTTGTGCCGCAACCGATCGTGCAGTCACATTTTGGGTCACTTGTGTTTGTTCACTGATAAGTCCACTGACATTATCGTTCTGTGTGTTTTCCATGTTCTGAAAAGTTGAAATAGAACTGTTAGATGTTTTGTTTTTCCGAAATGATAACAGTACCTATAAATAATCTTCACAAAAACTGTTAGAATAGAGGAAATATTTTGCTTTAAGATTGTTAGAAATTGAATTTCATTAAACTAGAAAATGCTAACAATATTTGTGAAGAATTACAATTACAAGAAATGAAGGAACAAACTATACAGTACAATACAGAGTCGAGATTTAAGATGTCTGTCCTTAAGGCAAAATTCGCCCGGTAGTGTGACGGTGGTTGACGAATTGTTTTCCAGGATACAACTGTATTACCTTTTCCTGAAGAGCAGCACCCTAACTTCAGAATTCTTAGCGAACCGGTGCTGTGTTGTATTCTCAGACTGTGACTCAGAGGAAGAAGAAGAAGGAGGAGATTCGAAATGTTTTAAAAACTGTGTATCCTGGCAGACAAAAGTTGCTGGTCTTATAGGAGAATGGGATTAACTGAAGGGTCCATTACTCTGTAACAGTAGAGTAATGACACATTACTCTGTAACATTAGAGTAATGGTTCAAAAACGTAACTGATGAGCCATTACTTTACTGTTACAGAGTAATGGTACCAGCAGTTATAGAATTTGAAAAGCCTCAACAGTAACTAGGGAAAAATTTGCAGCGGGGCTATAAAAAAATATAGGCCAGAGCCAAGCCGGAGCAGACGCGGGTGTGTGTGTTCCCCAATCCCCACCACACGTTAGTGGTAACCCCAGGGCTACGCCCTTTAGTCCATTTCTTTAGGTTATATACTAGAGAAAACCTTTCCCATCTTCCGATGTGGGATTATTCATTCCAATTGTCCAAGTTAATACATTTTGAGTACCCAACTTTGGACCTACATTTCTTATTCATATGGAAACCGTTTTTGGCAAGTGAGTACATTACAGAATAGTACTCGACGAGAGGAACATGATCCAATCAATTTCTGGTGCTGCCGGTGATAGGAGCCCACCGGAATCCGGCCCGAAAAATATGCAAAAACTTTTTTTTCCAACACACTCTTCCACCCAGAGATAGAGATTTATCTTTCCATCCTGCCAGTCGAGTCTCCACTCTGTTAATGATCGGTAGTCAGTCTAACTTTTTTAGTTTTCCTGGTCTGAGTGGTAGTCCCAGGTACTTGATAGAGAAACTCTTTTTCTTACAGTTGAGGATGGTAGCCTGTGTATCCGTCTCTGTATTCGAGAGCGTAATAGGAACTAGCGCACTCTTGTAGAAGTTAATCCTTAAACCGGACCATGCTTCAAAACAGTAGAGTATTCCTTTAAAACATATCGTTAATGCCATGTCCCCGTTACCAAACAGAATCGTATCGTCCGCTTACTGTAGAATCGTACATCCCTGTCGTGTCCTACCGCTAGCCACTGGGGCAATCCAACCTACTTGCCTGTAGTTGTCTAGCATTGCCTTAAGCACATCGGCCGCAAGGGTAAAGAGAAGTGATGAGAGCGGATCCCCTTATCTTAATCCTTTCCTACAAGAGAAGGAGTGACATGTTCGTCCGTTAACCGATATGGACGTTTTACTCGTACACAAGCAGTGTCTGGTCCATCTAACACCAAATCCCCGAGCTTTGAGGGTTTCTAGCAAGCATTCTCAGTCTATCGAGTCATACGCTTTCTCGAAGTTGTTGTGGTGAAAACGCTAACCCAGTGCTTGAGTAAACGCTACAAAACCCACACCAATCTCTGACATTCGTTCAAACAACTTCGAGTTGAAGCCCTCTCTACTTTCCATGGTGCAGCAAAATCAATTTGGAGGTGCTCCAACGGATGATCCAAATCTCCATTTGTTTATGTTCTTGGAGTTTTGTGACACTCTAAAGATGAATGGTGTCACTGCGGATGCCATAAGATTGAGGCTTTTCCCTTTTTCCTTGAGGGATAGAGCAAGAGCTTGGCTACACTCACTTCCAAACGGTTCCATAACTACATGGGATCAATTGTCTCAAGTATTTCTTTCCAAATACTTCCCTCCGAGCAAAACTGCACAACTCAGAAATCAAATAACAACTTTTGCTCAAAAGGATGGAGAGTCTCTTTATGAGGCATGGGAACGTTTCAAGGAATTGTTGAGGCTTTGTCCTCATCATGGGCTGGAAAAATGGTTAATAGTGCATACCTTTTGCAATGGGCTCAATTACAACACCAAGATGACAGTGGACGCAACAGCAGGAGGTGCTTTGATGAGCAAAAACACCACAGAAGCTTATGGTCTCATTGAGGATATGGCACAAAATCACTACCAATGATCAAGTGATCGTGCTCCTCAAAAGAAAGGCGGCAGGTATGATGTTGATGCTATAGACCATTTAGCTGCTAAAGTTGATGCTTTGTTTCAAAAATTTGATAAAATGAGTATGAATGCTGTTACTCCTAATGTTGCAACTTGTGAAATTTGTGGAGTTGTTGGTCATACTGTAGTTGAATGTCAACTTGGGAATTCATCTAGTGGGGGGTCTAATAATGAGCAAGTTAACTTTGTTAACAATTTTAATCAAAAAGGGGACCTATTTTCTAGTACTTACAATCAAGGGTGGAGGAATCACCCAAATTTTTCCTATAAAAATCCTCCACTTAATCCCATTCCCCAAGCTTCATCTAAGCCCCCTAGTTTTCAAGGACAAAGAGGTTTTAATCCTCCTCAAAAATTCAATTTGGAAAATTTGCTGGAAAATTTTGTTTTGACTCAAAGCAAGCAAAATGAGGAATTTAAAACTCAAAACCAAGTGGTGGGTGAGGCCATTAAGCAGTTAGCATCTAAGGTAGATTCTTTGACCACCCATAATAAGATGCTAGAGACCCAAATTACCAAAATAGCCCAACATGTTGGCTCTTCCTCTAGGCCACCCGGTACATTTCCAGGACAACCAGAATCCAATCCTAAGGGGTATGTAAATGCCATTACTTTAAGAAGTGGGTAGAAACTAGTGGAACCTAAGGGTAGAGAAGAAAAAGAGAGTGAAAATGAGAAAAATGAAATGGTTCAGCCATCACTTGAGGAGGTTGAGAAGGAAAAGAGAGGTGAAGATGAGAAAGAAACTCCCTATGTTGCCCCTGCACCATATAAGCCACCTATACCCTTTCCCCAAAGATTGGCCAAGGCTAAAATTGAAAGGCAATTTAGGAAGTTTTTAGATGTTCTTAACAAGTTGTATATAAATATTCCATTTACTGAAGCTTTGTCTCAAATGCCATCATATGCTAAATTTTTGAAAGAGATTTTGTCAAATAAAAGAAAGCATGATGACTATGAGACTGTGACATTAACTGAAGAATGCAGTGCTATAATTCTAAATAAATTGCCTCCTAAGCTCAAAGATCCTGGTAGCTTTTCTATTCCATGTGTTATTGGTGAAATGAGTTTTAACCGTGCTTTGTGTGATCTTGGAGCTAGTGTTAGTCTCATGCCTTTGTCAATTTGCAAAAAGATTGAGATGGGTGACTTGAAGCCCACAACCATTTCCCTACAACTAGCGGATCGATCGGTCAAGTATCCTATAGGTATATTGGAAGATGTGCCTATTAAGGTAGGTAAGTTTTTCATTCCAGCTGATTTTGTTGTATTGGAAATGGAAGAAGATGCTCAAATCCCACTCATACTTGGGAGACATTTTCTTGCTACAGCAGGTGCCGTTATTGATGTAAAAATTGGCAAGCTTACTTTGAATGTGGGTGATGAGAGGGTAGAATTTAATTTGCCTAATGTTATTAAATGCCCTTCTCTTGAGAATTCTTGTTGCAGGATTGATTTGATAGATCAATGTGTCAAGGAAGATCCGGTTAGAAAGATTTCCATTGATGCATTGGAGGTCTGTTTGGTGAGAAGTGGTGATCAAGGAGATGAAGATAAAGAAGTTGCTGCATATGCAAAGTTGTTAGATGCTAACCCTCCAACTTCTAAATTTCAATTTGAAGACCTAAAAGCCGAGACTGAAGCTTCATCCCTTAAAGAATCCCCACAGGTAGAACTCAAACCCCTTCCTTCAAATCTCAGGTATGAATTTCTTGGTCCGAACTCTACATTCCCTGTGATTGTAAGTGCTAATCTAAGTGATGATGAAACTACAAAATTGCTTGAAATTCTTAGATTGCATCAAAGGGCCATTGGGTACACTATAGATGACATTAAGGGGATTAATCCATCCAATTGCATGCATAGAATTCTGTTGGAAGATGACTATAAGCCCTCTATTGAGCATCAAAGAAGGTTAAATCCTAACATGAAGGAAGTTGTGAAAAAAGAGGTGCTTAAGTTACTTGATGCTGGGGTAATTTACCCCATTTCTGATAGGGAATGGGTTAGTCCGGTTCAGGTGGTTCCTAAAAAGGGGGGCATTGTCATTGGTGGATTAATCACCCCTATAGCAATTACTCTAAATTATACTAATCAAATCAGTGAGCTAGCTGAATTGCAGGGAAATACCAGAATTAATTTGGAAGCTTGTCTGGCGATAAAAATGATTACCAAGCTGAATGATGTTTACCATTTGATACTCCCGGATGGTTCTACAATGGCATTGCCAAATCCAGTCAGAACCACGGTGAGGAATAGAGCCAATTGGAAGTTTGAGGGAGTCATTGATGAACCAGAGGAGCCATATTTGCAACTTCCTCCTCCTTCAGAGCCTAACAGTCCATCTTCATCTCATCATCATGAGAATCCTGACTTGAATGCTAGGATGGCAACCATGGAGGAAGAGCAGCAAAGACAAGAGCATGTTTTGGACAATATGAATACCATGATGTCAGCTATGTATAGTTGGCATATTTCTCAAGGCCATTTTTCCCCGCTTCCATAGCTTGACAGTGAAGGAAAAGAAGAGGCACTACCGATGGTGACCTCAAGACAGGGGAGTATTGCTTTTCTCTATTTTGTTTTATTTTGTTTCTTTATTTCTTTTTCTTCTTGCATATGTCTGTGTCAGTCTTCTAGCTTTTATCTTTCTTCCCATGTGCAGTCTTTGTTGTGAACATTTTCTTGAATTGGCCTCCTTGGAAATCATTTTTTTTTGCACTACTTAGTTAATTGGTTGGTATCCAATGAGCACAATTGACAGCTTTACTACTTGTTGGGGCCATACACACACAACCTAGATGGGTTTTGGCATTAGGATAGTTGGGAAGAACCTTGAAAATATCTAACTAAATTTAATTTTTGGTTCCCTTGGTGACACTCACTGCATATTGGTTACTGGAGAAATGTCTGTGTTGAGCTTAAAAAAAAAAAAAGACTGCTGAAAATAGAATAGCTCAACACCCCTTTGAGGCCATAGGTTACTAGGAAAATACTCTTTGTACCCTTTTGAGACTGATTGGCTACTGGGAAACAACGACACTCCTTTGAGACCAAGTGTGGCAATTGCTTTGTTTGCATATGAGTGGAGGACCCAAGCAAAAGATGCTGGGAAACTAAGCCTAAAAATGACAAGACCAAGAGTAATCATTTAGGTCTCTCTCAATGTTCTGATGCCTTGAACCATCTGATAATGCTATGCACTAGGTTTCAATAAGTAGTATGTTGAAATTGTGAAAATTGTGTCATTAGATACCATCAAAGAACTTTGAATTGGTGTGGTCGAAACAAGGAATTTCTAAGTCTGGCCATTTGTTGTGATTTGCTTGAGGACAAGCAAAGATCTAAGCATGGGGGAGTTTGATAAGTTAGAATTTATCTAGTTTTTAACTTGTTTTAAATAGGTTTTATTAGTGGTTTATTTTTATTTATGTTTTATTTTAATTACCTTTTGGTTTATATTTCAATTTGTAGGAAAAGAAGTTGAAGAGTTGATGATTGTGATGCAAACAGAATAGATTACGGCCTCCCAGTGTTGAAGAACATAGCCATAATTCGTGGGAAACAGTTGGAAGGACAATTGAAGAGACAGAGAGAATTATGGCCCCCCAGTGTTTTCCATTATGGCCGTAATTCGTGGAGAATCTGCTGAAGAGTCACAGTTTGACGATTATGACCCCCAGTGTTGCGCGTTATGGCCATATTTATGGCAGAATTCTGTAACAGCTCCTAATAATGGCTGAATCGGTTACTCTTTCTTTATGGGTCTTAAAGGGGTTGTAATGGCACTTGATTAGGGGATAAACTAGGCTATAAATGTAGGCTTTTAGATCCTCAAAAGGGGGACTTCCTCTCCATTTTCTCTTGGAGCAAAACTTATGTTCTTTTGGTAGTATGATCAAACAACTTTTCTTGGCTTAAGCTTTGAGTAAATTTCAGTTTCTATGGCCTTCTAATCCTCATCTTTTACTTGTTAAAGTTCTGAATGTCAAATTTACATTGTCTTATTTATATTTTAATCATGTGTGAGTAGTTTCTTTTATCTTGGGATTGATTATATTCCAATGATGAATTATTGATTAAGTCTAGTTTTCTTTCCTTAGATGTTATGAGCATTTTTCTATTCTTAATTTAATCTTGAGTTTTGCTTTGTCTGCAATCATAATCAATATGATTGTATGAACCTTAGATATCATATTAAGCACTGAAAGGTGAGAATTTGATATTGGAATTACAAGATTTAAACAAGGGGATCAATTCATGAAAATAGAATTGGTTTTCTTGAGGCTTAGAAATAATTGTTCTTAATGAGTTTTATCATTCCTTCTACCATGAAAATAGGTGGAATCTATATCTGAAACATATTATTGTACTTTGAAAGAATGCAATAATCACATTTGTTTATTTAGCCTTTAAGAATCCATTGTTCATCCTCAAAGGAAAGTAACTAGCTTAAAAGTAATTTTCATTGGAAGAACATCAATCCCAAGAGCTTTTTATTCTCTAAATTAAACTCTTTATTTTTTTGGCAACAACAATATCATTTTAACTTAGTACTTTTAGCTAATCATCTTAGTGAGAGAAATTAGTACTCAATTTTAAGTCCTTGTGGGAACGATATTTTTATTACGCGATAAAACCGTGCATTTGCGGGCTTATCAAGTTTTTGACGCCGTTGCCGGGGACTTAAGTCGTTGATATTGATTTTTCTTTCTATATCGGTTAGACTAAATTTTAATTTTCTATTTCTGTTATCATCTTCTTTGTTTTCTGCTGATTTTTCAGTGAATGCGAAGAGTCCGAAGTGTTGGTGATCTTGTTGAACCAGTGCCTGAGATAGAAAAGTTCTTCCGTAGGAGAAGAAGAGAACAACACAAGGCAAGGACTGAAACAGGAAAGTCCAGCATGGCTGAAGATACGAGGTCTTCGAAGTTGTTGGCTAAAGAAAAAAATCACTCGTTATCTCAGCTATTGAGTGATTTTTTTCTTTTTTTCTTTTTTCTATTTTTTTAATACCAAAAATGACCCATTTTTGAAAGTATTTACCAAACTGACCCACTTTCGAAAGTATTTACCAAAATGACGCACTCGCTATCTTAGACGGTAAGTTTGGTAAAAATAATCTCATTGTCTGAGATAACGAGTGTATATTGAGGTATTAAAACGTGAAGAAAATTGTTATGTTTAGATTCACTATCTCAGATAACGAGTTTGGTGAAGACAACATAACTATCTGAGATAGCGAGCGTATGTTGAGGTGTTTCTCCATCACTTCGATAAAAACTTGAAGAAAAATACTAAGTTCAGGCTCGCTAACACACTCTCTAACTGAGCTAGCGAGTGTCGATTGGAGAGTTTTTAAAAACTCTCTCGTTGTTTTTAAAATATATACAACTACACTCGCTATTTGAGATAGCGAGTCTAGTTCAACTGAACTCGCTATCTCAGATAGCAAATATAGGTGTATACATTTGCTGCTTTGCATGTGTGGTAGGGTAAAAATGGCCTGGAGGCCCTACCAGGGCCCAATACAGCTCTCACTCAAGAAAGGTAAAAATAGCAATCTAGTTCGGCCTCGAACCACCGCAGGGTCGGCGCCGAACCTCACGTTCACCCCCGCAGAGCTGGCCTCCTCGTATCCGACGGGCTTCAGCGGTCCTCGGCCTCCGATCCGGGACAGCCCCACTGGCCGTCCCCCCTCTCTGACGAAGCAGGGGGATGACCTGGCACAGCCTAGGCCCTCCGATTCTCCCAGAAGCACAGAAGACCCACGATCAGTCATGTCAGCTCCAAATACCACCCAGGGTTTTGCCACGTCAGCCCTATACCGCTCCTAGTATGGCCACGTCTACCCTAAACCCCCTGGGCCCTCTGCCACGTCAGGCCCATGGGCTTTCGGGTCCAGACCCGGCCCCCAAGCGGATCCAAACCCGGTTGGGATTCCCTATAAATACTAGACCCTCACCCACCTTTTCAGGTAATCAATCTTTTTCTACTTAAATTCACCTAGTTATTGCTACTCTCTCACAGAGACTGACTAGATCGTCGGAGGGTCTGCCACCGGGACAAACCTCGGTGTTTCAGGACCGTCTGCAGGTACACAAGACCTCGGATCCGAATCCTCTGATCCGAGCCCTGATCTCCGAATCACCCCGAGGTCGCCACATGTTCCGCCCGGTCAGCCAAGGGTCGTCAGACGAGCAGCATTCTCCTTCAAATACAAATTGAGTCCGAACTCACACCTGGTGCATCCACACATCCCCCAGAAATAAACTGCATCAGGTTGGCGCCGTCTGTGGGAACACTGCTTCAGAAGCCGACCCGAGCCCGACCATCGAGCGACCTCGACAGCCGAACTTTCATGGCCTCCAAGGGCAAGGGGGCCGCCTCCTCCGTCAACCGACGGGGCACACCCCCACCAAACACCAATGCCGGGCCACGCGCGTCAAGGCACGGAGATTCCCATCATGGATCCCGGCAGAGCGCCACCCGTACAGTCCAGCTCGACCTACGGGGAGTAATCGTCAACCGACAGATTAGCCGCAGCAGGCGAAGGGCTGCTTCCAACCCGGCCCCGAACCATCCAAGACCGCCGCCCGAGGGACGGAGATCGGCACTCAGCCGCATCGGAAGGCAGCCTCCAGACCAACCCCACCGGATCGAGGGAGCCCCCGTCACTCACAAGGAGTTCCAAGACTTCCGGAGAGAAATTCTCGGGGCCCTCCGACGGACCCCGGGGGAGGAAACCCTCCGCTCCCAAACAGGGTCGGATGTCGAGACCAGCGCATCGTGCCCTTCAACACACCAGCCAGAAGACGATGGCATACTCCTAAGACGCCTCCAAGAAATGGAGGATCGCCTCGACCACATGGGAGACGGCGACCGACGGGCGGCTCAGGGGTACAGACCTGTCCGACCTCCCTTCTCCGCCCCCATCCTCCAAGCGGAAATACCAAGGAATTTCCGACCACCTCAGTTCGAGACCTACGACGGCGAGGGAGATCCTGCTGATCACATGGAAGGTTTTAAAACCCTCATGATGATTCACAGCACCTCGGATCCCCTGCTATACCGAGCCTTCCCCGCCACGCTTCGGGGTCCGGCTCGTGAATGGTACTCGAAACTCACCCCCGGCTCCATTTACTCCTTCGACCAACTAGAAGGCAATTTCCTCGCCCACTTCGTCACCAGCCGGAAGGCAGAAAGGACTAGCGCTTCTTTACTTGGGCTCAAGCAGATAGAGGGAGAATCCCTCAGAGTGTTCGTCCGGAGATTTACCACGGAGGCGAGGTCGGTCTCCTCTCTTGATCCAGGCGTCGCCTCTGCGGCCTTTCGGCACAACGTTCGTCATGGACAGCTGAAAGCCTCTCTGGCAAAGAGACCCCTCATCGACTTTCCCGATCTCCTCAACCGGGTAGAGAAATACATTAGGGCAGAAGAGGCCCTTAACCCCGAAGATACCAGGGAGGCCATCGGGAAGGGAAAGCGGAAGGTCGAAGCTGTCGAACCACCAAAGAAAGCTCCGAGGGACGCGGGGGCCGTGAAGAAGGTCCCGCCGGTCCCCCGCTTCGAAAGGTACACTCCCTTGACGCATGACGTATCCGCCATCCTCTTAGAAATCGAAGACAAAGGCATTGTCCGACTACCCCCCCTATCTAATAACAACAAGAATCGAGATCAACGCTTCTACTGCCGCTTCCACAGAGATCACGGGCACGAAACCGACCAGTGCCGGGCCCTGAAAGACGAAATTGAGGAACTCATCTCCAGGGGGTACCTCCGAGAATTCACCCAAGAAGTCCCGCGGGATCGACGAGATACTAGGAACCGGAGGTCCTCACCTCCGAACCCTACCCCTAACCGCATCCGGGGTCGGGATCCCGACTCCGAGGGAGCCACAGATACGCCCTTCATCTTGCACTGTGTCCACGGAGGGCCGATGGGAGGAAATTCAAACACTTCCCGAAAAGCCTTCATCCGGGAGGTGAATGCTGTCCACGACAGTCCCTCGCCCAAGCTACAACCGATGCCGGTCTCCTTCTCAGGAGAGGATCTCGAAGGCGTTCGCCTGCCCCACTGTGATGCCCTTGTCATTAATCTCCACATGGCTAATTGTGAAGTTCGCCGAATCCTCGTCGACAACGGCAGCTCGGTTAACATTCTTTTCCTCGAAGCCTTCGAGAATCTCAAGCTACCTAAAGGCAAACTCAAGCCGGCCGGATACACCTTGCATGGGTTCTCCGGCATCCCTGTCATGATAGAAGGGATTGTCACCCTCGACGTTACCGCAGGATCGGCTCCGGTCAAGAGGACCGAGTCCATGGACTTCATGGTGGTCAACGTCAAGGCGGCTTACAATGCCATACTCGGCCGACCCGGACTATGCTCCCTCCAAGCGGTGCCTTCGGCTTACCATCTGAAACTCAAATTTCCCACCCCGCAAGGAGTCAGCACCGTCCGAGGTAGCCAAGAAGCAGCGTGATCGTGCTACATGACCACCGTCGGGGGAGGTGTGTTCTCCCTCGACGCCGTCGAGTCCCAACCTGAGAGGGACGGCCCTGCTTCCAAACTGACGCCGAGCGAAAGGAGACCTCAGTCGAAGCCAAGTACCTAATGACACTCCTCGAGGGACAGACATAAGCTCTAGCCTGGCTAAATATAGACCCATTTTTGTGTAAACACTCTTATGTACAGGACCATCTTAGCGGCCCTCATTATCTTATGCAAAAGAGGTCTCTTTTTGTTAAAATCCTAACGCCAGATAATAAGATCGGCGCCTGAGTCCTCACTCCGGTATCGTCCCCCACACCTCGGTAGGCTCCAACCGGATCCAAGCTGAGGACCCTCCCTAAGGCCCCACTTCGATCCCTCGCGGATCGGTGGACTCTCCCTAAAAAACCACCATCGTTCACGACACTACTAGCCGAAGCAAAGAATGAACAGTATTCTTTATTCGTACCCTTCTATTTTCGTCCCAAGAAAACAAACGAAGACCGTTACAGGACCACTCCACTCATCTCAGACTGAAGGAAGTCGCCATCTTAGAGCCCCTCGGGTCTGCTGGAGGGCGGGATTACTTCGAACGAACGGCTAAAAATTCCCCCTGCTCGTTAGGATGGTCCTGGAACTCAGCCATGGTCGACTCCCCAGCCACGGAGCTCTGGGCGTCACCTGGTCGCGTACGCTGCAACAGCAGCAGCACAGAGGGAACACCCTCCGCTTGCCGACCCAGCGAGGAAGACGCAGAGGCACCCAGCATAGTATGGAAACGATATATCTCCATTTCTTTCTCCGCAGAGACATCCCGAAGTAACCTTTCAGAAGTAGGCCTCGGCGCCGAGGCACCCAACACCGCCTGCCCAAGGCTCGCACCGCCGAGTCCCCGATCCAGCGTCGCCCTCCTCAGCCGGCTCGCCTCCTCGCTTAAGGCTTCAGACTTATACCAATAAAAATTCAAAGCCGCTTCCGTGTCACGGGCCCCCCTTCGGTGGCAGACCAACGCGGCCTCCAAGACCTCAACCTTGCTCCGGAGCCACGCCACATCAGAACATCGGGGGTCCACCTCGGGAAGGGGAGCCACAACCTACAGGAAGACCAGCCAACCCAATACACACACGCGAAAAGGTTCAGAAAAATCCGAGTCCAAAACACTTGGCCGGTCAAAAAAAAAACTTTTTTTTCACTATAAATTTAAGTACTCCTTACAAAAAAAAGGGGGGGGGGGGGGCGGTGGCCAGTCCGCGGGAGGCAAATACAGTCAAGAGGAGGAGAAAAGAAAGACAGAATAATACAGCTTATCGTCCCACCTCAGCGTCGACTGACGGATCCACAGATGGATTGGCCGGCGGGTCGAGAGCAGGCCCTTCTTCGTCAGGAATCTTCGACGTCCCCTCAATCTCCATGTCGTACTCAAAATTGGACAGGTCGATGGTCGGATAGAAGTGCCTCACATGGCTGAGGGCCTTCGCATAACATGTGTCCTGGGCCTTGATCACCATCATCTGGCCCGCAATCGTCACTTCTTCCTTCTCCTTGGCGAACTTCTTCTTCAAGGAGGCCACCTTCTTCCCCCACTCCGCATCCTTGGCCTCGAGCTCGAGCTTCATCTGCTGCTCCCTCTTGTGCGAACCCTCGAGCTCGATCCGCAGTTCCTTCATCTCCCGCTCGCTCTTCTCCGCCCGAGCTCGCTCTTGTGCCAGGGACGCCTCGTAGAGGTTCTTCATATTAGCCCCCTGCATGCAAGCCTGCGACCAACGAGCGCAGATAAGAAAAAGACTTCCGCAGAAAAAATGGACAAGGAGAATAGGGTCGACGGAATTACCTGCACCAGGGCCTGTGCCAGACGCGTGAACGTCACTTCCACGGGCTCACCCTCCATCACCTGGCGGTCACGAGGGGTCGCCAACTTCTCCACCACCTCGACGGCCTGGGCCTCGTCGGTCAGACGATCCCCCGTCCGAACAGACCAGTCCGGAGCCCACCGCTGTCGCAGCAACTCCGCCACCGGATCCTCTTCCTCAACCTCGACCAAGGGACCTTTCCCCTTATCAAGAACGGAGGCCCTCGCTAGGCTCTGGCCCTTCGAAGCAGCCGCCCCCTTGCTTGTCTCCGAGCGGATCCTCTTGGTCCCCGATTCGGGCTGGACCTCAGAAATGACTAGAGGCGACTCCCTCGGCCTCTTCACCAACTCCCCCTTCTTCTTCTCGGCATTCTCCTTCTTCATGGCGAGCCTCCTGGCTTTGATCGATGCCTCATCCATATCTGCAGAAAAAGCCATTAAGAGCAATGAGCAAGAAAGTACGAAGGGACCGAAAGAAAAGAAACAACTACATACACATGACGGCCGGGCTCAGTCCAATGCTCGCCAAGTTGGCCTCCGTCACCTTCGTCCAATAGATACTGGGTGACGAACGGAGGCGCTTGACAAACCCCCACTCCTCGGCCGACAAATCCCTCGGCCTCGGTGCTTGATAGTTCGGTTTGGAGTGATTCCATCGAGTGGGAATGTCCCAGGGCTCTTCACTCCGGATCACCAGATATTTTTTCTTCCATTCCTTGATGGAGTCCGGGTGACTGTGAACGACCTTCCCCTTACTCCGGGGAGAGATGTAGTAAACACCCTCGGCCGCCGAGCTGATCATCAACATCGCACGGAACACATTCAGCCTCAGGGGTACCTTCTGTTCCTCGCACATCAACACAAAGCAGATAATCTGCTTCCAAGAGTTCGGCCCGTACTGCATGGGGGCCAAGGAGGCCCAGTTCAGCACATCCCGAACAAACGGGTGAACCGGCAACCTCAGCCCGGAGATGAAAGCGTCCACGGGGAAGATGCAATACCAAGCAGAAAGGGGATCGGTGGGGCGCAGAGTAGAGCTTGGCAGCAACAATTCGTAGCCAGGCCCTATGTGATACGCCAGCTGCAGAACCTCCAAGTCCCCGCCCTCCAAGACAGTCGGGATCGCATCCATCATCACCCTCCTCCGACTCGGCGAAGAGGGCTGCACACCAAAGAGCTCCTTGTCAGAAAGATCGTCGGGATACTGGCGGAAAGGCTTCGGCTGTACGGGCGAACCTGTCATCAAGTTGCGGAAAACAGGCGACTGGCTCGAACCACCAGTCCTCGACCCCGCCTTCCTCGAGGCCCTCTTCCTCTTCTTGGCTCGCTCCGACGAGGGAGTAGGTAAGGGCCCCAGGCCTGACGGCGTGAAACTCGAGCCCACACCCTGAACGGTGGATCTCCTCATCATGTCGCCCTCGCCCTCCTCCTCCTCGGAAGACAACTCCAGTACCTGGATGTCGTCCGAACTATCACTAGTTTTCTCCGACGCGCTACTCTCCACCACGAAGGGACGTCGGGAGCGTGACGGCCTCATTTTGTGTACCACCTCCCCCTCACCTACTGGTTCCTCCCACGAAACTGAATCGGAAGGCTCTGCAGCGTGCACCGACTCCTCCTCAAGCACGGGCTCCTCCCACGACGTCGATGTGGAGGCGCGCTTCACTTCCCCCCTGGACGTCGACACTGACGAGCCAGACTGAGCCCTATCCATCTGTGCCTAAACCAAAAGAACTTACCGACTAACCGGGTGACGTTTCGGGAAGACGAGCCTAGTACAGCTAACTGCAAGAACGAGCGCTGAATGATTGGAAGATTTTTCAAGAAAGAAAGCAGCAAGAAAGAAGTGGGCGAGAAAAGGGGAGGGGGGAATACTTATAGAGGATAAGAACGGCTCCTCGACTTCCGCAATTACTATTCACCGATTGACGTACAACTGCCGCCTGGAAAACCGCGCCACATCCTCGAAGCGTGCGCTGCTGATGTCATCGGGTGCCAGACTGGCGGCCAGGCTCAGAGGTCGGTTCGGATGGAGTATGCGACGGAGAAAACGCTTTACTTAAGGTTTAAGGCGCCGCCCTTCGACAGACGCCCCGGGCTCCAGCATTCGATCGGTCCCCCTCTCATCCCCGAGCAGCTCGGGGCTTACAGCCTCGGGTTGATGACCGAAAACCCCGAACCGATCGAGGGTGGGACAGAAACCACCATCGCCTGGAGCCCTATCGGAAGACGGAGTGGCCAACCCCTGGTCGGAAGCGACCCCTCTATCTGAGACTCTTCAGCCCCAAGACCGGAATACGGTTGGTGCCCCTCCCGTCTGGTTCTCTCTCGGGCCAAACAACCGTGTCAGGGTCGTCTGACCCGAAAAAGGATCCAGACGGCACAACCACCACCAATCCGAGGCTCCTTTTCTACCAGTACGGATTTCGGCCGTTACCCCTCTCGCCCTGATCTCCCCTGGATCTGGCTACCGTATCAAGAGCCATCAGATCCAAGAGAAGATCCGGGCGGCAGAGTAACCACCTCTCCGAAACCGCCAGGGTTGAAAATTTTTGCAAGAGACAGGCGCCCGCCGAAGCAGACACCTCTGATGACCAATAGACCACCCCTGCTGTAATCAAACCCACTGTGGGGGGAGAGGTATTTATAGCCTCCCCCATAGGCCAACCATTATGACGCGGGGAAAGCCAATCGGCGGAAGCCCATGCGCTATCTGCATTTATCAGACGGCGCCATCAATGCCCCTAGGAAATTGGACCATCACACAGATTCCGGAGAGCCTTCAATGCTCCACAAGAACGGCGGGCTACCCCCGCTCAAAACGCTCTAGGGCACAACAGTTCGACATCACCCTTGCCGACCCATAATTCCTCGCCAGCTCGAGGTCAGGTCTAGCACCAGGGTAGTCTTCCCAGGAAAGCTCCACGGCTCACCATCGCCCTTACCGACCCGTAATCCCTCGCCAAGCTCGAGGTCAGGTCTGGCACCCGGGTGGTCTTCTCAGGAAGGCCAACGGCTCGCCATCACCCTTGTTGGCCCGTAATACCTCGCCAGCTCGAGGTCAAGTCTAGCACCAGGGTAGTCTTCTCAGGAAGGCTTCACGGCTCGCCATCGCCCTTGCCGACCCATAATCCCTCGCCAAGCTCGAGGTCAGGTCTGGCACCAGGGTGGTCTTCTCAGGAAGGCCAACGGCTCGCCATCACCCTTGTTGGCCCGTAATCCCTCGCCAGCTCGAGGTCAGGTCTAGCACCAGGGTAGTCTTCTCAGGAAGGCTTCACGGCTCGCCATCGCCCTTGCCGACCCGTAATCCCTCGCCAAGCTCGGGGTCAGGTCTGGCACCAGGGTGGTCTTCTCAGGAAGGCCAACGGCTCGCCATCACCCTTGTTGGCCCGTAATCCCTCGCCAGCTCGAGGTCGGGTCTAGCACCAGGGTAGTCTTCTTAGGAAGGCTTCACGGCTCGCCATCACCCTTGCCGACCCGTAATCCCTCGCCAAGCTCGGGGTCAGGTCTGGCACCAGGGTGGTCTTCTCAGGAAGGCCAACGGCTCGCCACAACCCTTGTTGGCCCGTAATCCCTCGCCAGCTCGAGGTCAGGTCTAGCACCAGGGTAGTCTTCTCAGGAAGGCTTCACGGCTCGCCATCGCCCTTGCTGACCCGTAATCCTTCGCCAAGCTCGAGGTCAGGTCTGGCACCAGGGTGGTCTTCGCAGGAAGACCAACGGCTCGCCATCACCCTTACCAACCCATAATCCCTCCTCATCTCGAGGTTCGGTCTGGCACCAGGGTACTCTTCTCAGGAAGAAACAACGGCTCGCATCGCCCTTGTCGACACGTAATCCCTCGTCATCTCGAGGTTGGGTCGAGCACCAGGGTACTCTCCTCCGAAAGATTCAACGATTTGCCATCCCATTTCCACGACCATGAACACTCCTCCCCGGCTAGCTCCCGCACCCCCGCAGGAGTGGGGGGCTTGTGTGGTAGGGTAAAAATGGCCTGGAGGCCCTACCAGGGCCCAATACAGCTCTCACTCAAGAAAGGTAAAAATAGCAATCTAGTTCGGCCTCGAACCACCGCAGGGTCGGCGCCGAACCTCACGTTCACCCCCGCAGAGCTGGCCTCCTCGTATCCGACGGGCTTCAGCGGTCCTCGGCCTCCGATCCGGGACAGCCCCACTGGCCGTCCCCCCTCTCTGACGAAGCAGGGGGATGACCTGGCACAGCCTAGGCCCTCCGATTCTCCCAGAAGCATAGATTACCCACGATCAGTCATGTCAGCTCCAAATACCACCCAGGGTTTTGCCACGTCAACCCTATACCGCTCCTAGTATGGCCACGTCTGCCCTAAACCCCCTGGGCCCTCTGCCACGTCAGGCCCATGGGCTTTCGGGTCCAGACCTGGCCCCCAAGCGGATCCAAACCCGTTTGGGATTCCCTATAAATACTAGACCCTCACCCACCTTTTCAGGTAATCAATCTTTTTCCACTTAAATTCACCTAGTTATTGCTACTCTCTCACAGAGACTGACTAGATCGTCGGAGGGTCCGCCACCGGGACAAACCCCGGTGTTTCAGGACCGTCTGCAGGTACACAAGACCTCGGATCCGAATCCTCTGATCCGAGCCCTGATCTCCGAATCACCCCGAGGTCGCCACAGGTTCCGCCCGGTCAGCCAAGGGTCGTCAGACGAGCAACATTCTCCTTCAAATACAAATTGAGTCCGAACTCACACCTGGTGCATCCACACGTCTCCCAGAAATAAACCGCATCAGCATGTTTAATTTTTTTCTGAAAATTAAGTACAAGTACACTCGCTATCTGAGATAGTGCCAATTGAACTAGACTCGCTATCTGAGATAGTAAGTGTAGTTATATACATTTCAGGTAAAAATTGCATATTTAAAATTTCACTAAAAAATGAGCACAACTACACTCGCTATCTGAGATAGCTATGTCAGTTGAACTAGCGAGTGTAGTTACATACATTTCAGATAAAAATTGCTTGTTTAAATTTTCGCTGAAAAATGAGTACAACTACACTCGCTATGTGAGATAGCAAGTTTATTTAGACCGGACCCGCTATCTCAGACAGCAAGGAGGTCAATTTGGTAAATAGTTTCGAAAGTGGGTCAGTTTGGTAAATATTTTCAAAAATTGGATCATTTTGGTAAAAATTCGCTCTGAGTACCATCGATCTGACATTGAACTCGTGTATGGGCAAAATTTGCAGCTTTTAGCATCTTGAGGCAATTTTTGACAGTCAAAATGTTTACAGACAGACTAGGCAGGCGTACGCCGGAATTGATAGTGACCTAAGGTATGTTACAGTACTACATCAGAAAGTGTGGAATTGGTATACATTAAGGTACTTTTAGTATTAAGAACACTGATATGAACACTTAGCTTGTTTACACTGAAATAACTGTTTTCAACTTTCTTTCAAGAATTAACCTTTAGCATGCCAAATTTGCAGCAACTCAGCTAATTTGCACTAAAAGTCTATAACGATAAATATCACCTTTTGTGATAATTTCATTTCAACACAAGGCTGGTGTTTAATTTGCCGACCGCCAGTAAAGTTAGTTGTAACCCAAGTAGCCAAAATGTAAATTCCATTCACTTCTTGCTTCCAACTTGGGCAACTCGAAATGCAAGCCGCTCTTTTCAAACAGCGGTATCAATCTACTTGCAATTAACCAAATACTTTGCATTCAAAAAAAACAGAAGATACATTTTACTTGGCCCACTAAGCTCATCTACACTTAACACCAGCTCCCACGAACAATTGATAACAAATTTTGAACTACAAAATCAGGTATTGAGCATAAATTAGCATAGCATTTTACATGCAGGTAGTAGATATGAAGCCAGAAATCTCAATCCACAGGGGGATGTTTATAATTATAAATACAAATTTAAGGGACCATGAAAAGAACAGAAGATCATTCAAAATCAGTAATTGAAGGGTAAAATACAAATACTCTCTTCTGCTGGTTTCGTTGTCCCAAAAACTCCAAATTACTAACTTTCCCTCGAATTTATAACAAATGTATCAACAATACAACCATTTTCGTAGTCATTGTTGAGTCATGCACAGCTCCTGAGAAAACAATACATAACTCAGGTAATTCAGAAAAAAAACATATGGAAGATAAGCACATTGAACTTGCTCTTGCAAAGATCAAACAATTAGTTGAATACAGGGCCAAATACCATACTTTGTGGTGAACTAAATATACTGATTATAGATATTTTTGCATGCAAGACACTCATGCACCAAGATGAAGTGTCAGGCATATGAATCAAAATTTTCAAAACAAAATGATCTCTGGAAAACCGAATAAACATTGGAGTTGTTTGGTCACATAAAATCATAGTTCATTACCAAGAACAATGAATTAAATTCCGGAATAATTTTGTCTTCAATGCGTACAAGAAATTACATTATGAAAATTTTGTAATGCAAAGGCAAATGGGTGTGCAACTTCCCCAATTTATTATTGATCGAAGAGGATGAAAAGGAAACATAAACTATTTAAGCCCAATCATAGATTAAAGGCGGATATCAATACCGAGCTTTTGTACCATGTTTAGAGCATCTGTAGTCGTTCCCTATATTTCCCGAATTTGGGGAAAAAAAATAGAAAAAATAGTGCTGCAATCGTTCACTCTTTTTAGAAATTTTGAGTTTTGGGGAACAATAGCCTTTTATATTTGAGAAGACATAGGAATTCCCAAATTATAGCAGTTGAAAAACGATCTTCCATCCGTCTAAAAATTTAATCGTTTTTTTTTTTCTTGGAAGCAAGATGATCTTGTGTCCGATCATTTTTTTATTTTTTTTAAAAAAATTTGTCGGACGCAAGATCCGATCAATTTTTTTTTAAATTAAAATAAAAAAATTGTCAGAAGCAAAGATCATCTTGTGTCCCATCAATTTTTTCCCCAAATGTGAAGAAAGAATTCTATAGAATTAGGCCTATAAGAGTTATTATGAGTACACATTAGAATTTAAATGAGATTTAATTAAGATTAAATTAAAATTTAATTAAGAATTAATATAAAAAACTCAAAAAAATTGCAGGCCGCAAGATCATCTTGCGTCCGTGCAAATTTTTTAATAAATTTTTTGGTCCATTCAGTTTTTTAAACAAAATCCTCATATTTTGAGTCTCAACAACTGCACCTAGAAGCCATTTTCCTATTTCTAAATGCCAAATATAGAAAATTTGAGTCTCACTTACATTAACAAATTGCTTATGGATGCCTAACAAAGTTTAAATTAAAGTAACATAAGCAAATTGTTTCCACAGGGACAAGCAAAAAAGTTAATGGCATTAAATAGAAAATCCTACATTTCTTATTACCCCTACGTTTTTTAATATGCACTTCACAAAATTTATTAACTGATACAGTAAAGATGGTTTGCTCTGACTCGAGTATCCAGGAAGAGAAATTTTACTTTTTCCCCTAACAAAGAAACAGAAAATTCACTTACAATCTATTAATTAACTATTCATCTGTCCTCCTGATCCTTCATTTGAATAGGAGAATATACCATAGCTAATTAACTTTTGCAACTTTCCTCTGTTCAACCTGGCCTGTTAGTGGGCACTGCATCTCTGTCCAGCTGATTGGTACCATGGTAGCACCTATAAGCACAAAAGAGAAGTTAAGTAGTTGCCTGGTAACTTCCAGAGGCAGTAAAGAGATGAGGTGACAAATTATCATCTATACTCCATAAAACATATACCATTAGTTTGCTGCAGGTAATTTGTATACTTCGGTAACAGAAAACAGTTGCATCCATGAGGTCGAAAAGGCCCACAAGATGTAAGACCATATAAAAAGGAAAGACAAACCCTAAGAACAGAAATTAAGGGAGAAAAGCTCAATGTGAATCAAACAATCATCAGTTCAAAAGAATTTTCTTCTCCGTGTTTTATAAGACCCAAAATAGTCTCGGAAACGGAAACAGTCATCAACTTGTTTCAAGAAATGGTGATTAGACGGAAAAGAAAGGGGAACTAAAGGAGATTAAACAGAAACGCCAACTTCCATTTTCCTTCTTTTTACAACATTGTTTCTTCTACATATATGCAAACATAATTATAGGGTTCAATATATAAAACCAGATAAAATTAACAATATAACCTATCAAAACACTCGACTAAAGATAAACCTTGCATAGAAAAATATAAGACAACAGCCTTAGAGAAATAGATAGCAACATCTCAGGGGTATTCATGAAGTGTTGATGTGCAATTCCATTATAGCTCTACTAGTATAATGTACGTGCGATGCACGCCTACTAAAAGTATAGTCATTAAATTAAATGGATATATATCAAATATAAAAAAAAGGTTTATATTTGAATGTTCTGATTTGAGTGACACAATTGTTGGATTTAGTTTGCACGTGTATTGCACGGGTTTGTTTGGTGGATTTAGTTTGGTCGTATATTGCACGGGTTTGCTCACTTACAAAATTAAGGTTTGTTTGTTTACAACCCCAACTCTCCCATTAAAATAGTAGAGATGATAGAAGTGTCCGTGCTATGTAGTGACCAAAAAATGTTATTTGTTACTAAAAATAAAATTATAGAAGTCCAAATTTAATTAATATATGTCACAATTTTTTAATTGTTCATTAATTCTGATATTATATGTTAGAAATGAGTTCTTTTTGTCGATTCATTGTAGGTTTTACATAATAACTCAAGCAAGCACCACCTTGGAAAAAATTCTACTAGTGCAAATGAAGTGGTTAGTTAGCTGCGGAGTAATGGTAGAAATTCTCATGATGTATAACCAGACCATTAGGAACTAGCAATCCATACACATATAGGCAGAGGGGTTTTAGATAGGAAAGAAAAGCAGTTCTGTCTATTTTGTAAAATATACTAGTGTGGAATAGATCAAATAAAGCATTATTAATTAATTCATTTGACGAGGGTGCATATTTTGCACAAATTTATGTTGGGATAAGCAAAACTCCTGTCCATTCCAATGACATCTAGACCTCTATATTTTTATTCATTATCCTTTAAAAAAAATGTTCAATATATGCATCCTACAAATTGGAATAACCTAATATGTAGGTCGTCATGTGCACCCCTAAGCTGCTTACCTCCACTTACCATTTTAGAACATTGAGGTCTACTACCTTTCTACATCTAGTGCCAGGTGATATTAAGAATATAGCTCCAAAACCAGTAAACCAGGTCCATTGCTTCTGTTCTATCCCTCTACATATAGTTTCAGAAAATCACAAGAGGAACTTACATGGAAGCTAACTTCAGCTAAAAACAAATGATCCTCTCAGTGCTCTAGAAACAAAATATAATTAAAATTCATGTCAAACTTTTTTTTATTTGTAAATTTTGACAAATATATTAAGTTATATGTTAGTCGTTGGTAAATATCATGTTAACAAACTATTTTGCCACTATAATAATTAGCGGTTGCTGAAAGGAAGGAAACAGATATAGAGGAGGCAAGTAGCAAAGAGAATAGTTGAGATCTTTCTCAGAGAAACCCAATTTCATCAGCATCCATTGTGAAAGTCCCTGCCACTATGCTAAAACTTCGAAGTTGTAGAAGGGTTAAGGAAAATTGCACTTGTATTCTAACACGCCCCCTCAGGTCGAGCGCCCATTTGTGGGCCGAGACCTGGACAATACGCAGCGGTATTTTTTTTTTTATCCGCATTTAAATTGCGTAGCCAATGGGATTTGAACCTGGGTTGCTCTGATACCATGTGAAAGTCTTGCCACTATGCTAAAACTTCGAAGTTGTAGAAGGGTTAAGGAAAATTGCACTTGTATTCTAACATCCATTCTTTCAAATTCAGCCTATAATAGGTGTTTCAACATGTCAAAAGGATACGCCAAGCCAAAAGAAAGATGTATTCGGGCAATCAAAGTTATAATCCAAAATTTCAAATCCCAATACCCTAATCAAGTAACCATCAATTTGTTTACCAAGGGAAGACATGCCTCTGCTGAGTTGGGGTGGTTTTCCACCACTCAATTCTTAAATTAATAATTCGAATTTATATAGTGCACAAATAATTCTAACAAACCCCAAAAGCTACTTGCAATAACGACAATCTAAAATCAAATTGGCTGTTATTATGCCTTCCCCTCTCGATCCACTCTTCTCTCTGATCTCTCTGCATATATTTCCTATAATTATTAAGGATCACAAACTGAATTGCCTCGATTCATCTTCGCCCACACCATTTTTGCCCCTAGTGAGGCTCGATATTATTTATGTCCATCATTAGCTGTTCGTGTTGACATTAACAACTACCTTATCCATTGACTCTTTCATGATAAATCCTTTTTTTCATGTCAAATCTCAGTGTTCTAAATGGCGTTCGCCTCGGACGCCTAGGCGCTCAAATGGAGAACGAACCGCCTTTGCATTAGGCGGTGGTCTAGACGGTTAGAGGCGATTAAGCGTCCGTCTTGTTGAGTAGCTTCCGTCTTGTTGAGTAGGCGTCCGCCTATGTCCAATGCTCAGGTGTTTTTTATTTTTTAAAATTTTAAATACTATAAAATAACACAAAAAAAAGAGAACTATTATTAATCTATTAATCTGTTGTATAATATGTATGGATCTTTAATAGTAGTGGATTTTTTTTAAATTTTTTTTGTATTATTGGTGATGGATTGCACATATTACACCTATTAAACATATTAAAATAGCACATGTTACACATATTACACATATTGGCATATTGCACATATTATAATTGAACAATTATTATTTTAATTGCACGAGGAAGCTTTTTTTATGCATAAACACTTTTTAAGTACACATTACACAAGAATATGATGAATATTTGCAATTGGATTGCATGATTATACTTACGATTAAAGAATAGGGACTGAAATTAACTAAATCCGCAAAATAAATTCAACCGCTTAGGCGCTGCCTAGGCACCGCTTAGGCTCTGCCTAGGCACCGCCTAGGCACTAGGCACCCCTTGACCGAACCGCCACCGCCTAACGCCATTTACAACCTTGTATACCATATCACAATTAACTAAGGATTCTACCCAGTCTAAGAAATACTCATCTAATAATATCTGCAACAGTAAATGTCAAATATTTCCAAATCATCTGCAAAAAAAAAACCTATCAAAATTGAAACTATTTGACCAAAGGTATATTACTGATCCAGTTTGCTTAAACTACTTGATTCATGGTAAGCAACTCTACAATATTGTGAACTTCCCTATCAGTAATTTTTATGTTTTCGTGAATTTACAGATTTCACACTTCAAATCTAGAACATCATAACTTCAAGAATATTGATCCAAACACATCCAAACTTGAAATACAACCTATCAAACATTTAAGCATCATGATTTAGGGTTACTAACATGTCCACACCTATTATTTCACATGGGTCTTAATCCAAACATCTATTCACACAAATATTCACATACATGATCACAAATCAAGATTTGGGCAAATCCTAAGTTATCACCTATCAAGATTGGTGTCATAAGTCATCTATGGCCAATTTATCACAATAGAGACAAAACCCATCAAGGAAAACACAATCTTTGGTTGTCTTTAGATCCAACTACACTATATGTGAACTTTTTGACTTGTATCAAACTAATGAATTGTAGTACAAGTTACTTGTCTTAATTTGGAGATGAAGAACGATGCAAATCAAAAGTAGGAGCAAAACCCACGAACGATCCACACGCGCACTCGAGCACGCGCAAATAAAATTCCACGAGCAAGAGAGCGCGAGACGGCGGATGGAGAGGAAGCGGGAGAGATGAAGCACGGAAATATGGTGCAATGGTTAGGGAAAGAACAAATATATGCGGCATGAGGTTGTAAATATATATAGGATACACATGAATTAGGGTTTGAAGAGGGGGGGGGGGGGGTGCACACATTCACATACATGACTAAAAAGCAAGTTTTGGGTAAATCCTAGGTCATCTCTATCAAAATTGGTGTCACAAGTCATCTATGGCCAAATTAACACAATAGAGACAAACCCATGAAGGAAAACACAAATTTTGGTTGTCTCTAGACCCAACTACACTAGATGTGAACTTTTTGACTTGTATCAACCTAATGAATTGTAGTACAAGTTACTTGCCTTATTATGGAGATGAACACGATGCAAATAGTCCTAGAAGCGAAACCCACGAACGAAATCCCCTCCAAGCGCGAATCCAAGCGACAACGAACGAAAACTCCTCTTACGAACGATCTCCTTGATGCACGATCAAAGTGGCGAATACCCACTTTGAGAATCCACAAGAAGAGATGATTGGTGGTGAAGTTGATGTTGATGGTGGTGTTCTTGGTGGTCGGCAACAATGGAATCAAGCAAGAGTTTGTAGAGTTTTTGTATGGTGGATGGCCGGAGTTAGGGAGATGTGGAGATGGTGGCCGGAGGGGGGGGGATTGTAGGGCTCGGTTTTAGTAGGAGGCAGGCCAGGATGCAAAGGTTAGGGGAGGCCGGATGTTTGGAGAGGGAGAGAGAAATATTAGAGATTAGGGTTAGGGTTTAAAAAATTAGGGGTTTAAATATAGGATTAAAGTGGGCTAATGGGTTGTGGGTATTGGTATGTAGTAATAGGTATACAAATGGATAATGGGTATTGGGTAAATAACAAATGGGGATACAATTTAGAGTGAATTCTATGACTCTTGAAAAATCTACTTAGGAGTCAAAAATCATAGGTTTGGGAAATCACCACCAAAATTCCATCACATCACCAAAAATATAAAATAAAGAGAACGAGGTCAAGAAAATGCGAAAAAGAATCAAAATGACGAAAAATGAGACAAAAGGAAACAACACAGGGAGCTCAAAATGAAATAAAAAAATATATATTGAAAACAAATCCAATATACGGTTCCGAAAATACAAGAGAGATAAAAAAATTACACAAAAATGAAAAATACACTCCAAAAGACAAAAAAAATGAAAAACAGGGGTTACAATCCTAACCACCTAACAGAAAAATTTCGTCCTCGAAATTCAAAGAAAGATACATAGGGTAGCCCCAAAAGAAAGAAGAAAAAAAAGTCCAAACAAAACAAAACAACCTACTTAAACAAGTGAGGAAACTTCTGCTGAATTTCCTCCTCCAACTCCCAAGTCGACTCACCAGGCGAGTAAGGATTCCAAGCAACACGAACCAGGTTGATGACCTTGTTCTTAAGCACTTTCTCCCGCCGATTCGCAATAGCAACTGGCAAAATCTCACAAGTCAAATCCGGCCTAACGGTCAACTCAGAGTAGTCGATCACGTGGCTCTCATCTCGAATATATCTCCTGAGTTGTGAGACATGGAAAACATCGTGCACTCCTGATAAAGCTGGCGGTAATGCAAAACGATAGGCCACCTTGCCTAATCGCTCCAAAATCTCAAACGGTCCAATAAACCTCGGGCTAAGCTTGCCCCCGCCACCGAACCGAATGACACCGCGCCACGGCGATGCCTTAAGAAAAACATGGTCACCAACAACAAACTCCAAAATCCTACGATGGACATCAGCCCAACGCTTCTGCCTGTCCTGAGCTGCCTGCAAGTGCTTCCTGATCTGAACCACTGCGTCCACTATCTTGGTGATCAACTCTGGACCCAACAACTTCCTCTCACCAATGTCACCCCAGCACAGTGGTGATCTACACTTTCGCCCATAGAGTGCCTCGAACGGAGCAGCTTTAAATACTAGCTTGAAAGTTGTTATTGTATGAGAACTCTACAGGATGCAAATGATCCTCCCAAGACCCACCAAACTGAAGCATGCAGGACCTCAACATGTCCTCAAGAATTTGAATAGTCCGCTCTGACTATCCATCAGTCTGGGGATGAAAAGCTGTACTGTACTTTAATTTGCTCCCCAAATTGTTCTGAAGACTCCCAAAACTGATATCTGAATCTCGTATCCCTGTCGGATACAATGCTGACTGGAACCCCATGAAGTCTAACAATCTCTTGCATGTACCTCTCAGCAAGGCTCTCAGTAGACTGACCGACACGAAAAGGAATGAAGTGAGCACTCTTCGTCAAACGGTCAACAATCACCCAAATAGCATTATAACCCTTAGAACTCCTCGGCAAAGCAGTCAAAAAATCCATGGTGATATGTTCCCACTTCCACTCTGGAATAGAAAGCGGTTGAAGAAGTCCAACAGTTCTCTGATGCTCTATCTTAACCTGCTGGCAGATCAAACACTGAGCAACAAACTGAGCCACAGCCCTTTTCATACCCTGCCACCAAAAATGAAGCTTCAAATCCCGATACATCTTAGTACCGCCGAGATAGATAGAATACGAAGACTGATGAGCTTTTTCAAGCAACCTCTGACGAACTTCACCTTCCGAGACACATAATCTAGACCCAAAACGAAGCGAACCATATGCATGAATAACCATGTCCGTCCTGGACCCAGACTAAACCTCAGCTCGAAATTTCTACAACTGCGCATCACTAGCCTGCGCCTCTTTAATCTGCTCAACAAGAGACGACTGCAACTGGAGCGCCAAACAACTCCGACCAGAACTCGGCAACACAACATCAAGCTCCAACCTCCTCATCTGCTCAATGAGATCTCTCTGCTGAGTAAGAAACATAACTGCCGGTCTCCTTCTCAAAGCATCAGGCACCAAGTTTACTTTACCAGGATGGTGTTGCAAACTAATGTCATAATCGGCCATAAGTTCCAACCAACGTCTTTGCCTCATTTTTAACTCCTTCTGGGTGAAGACGTACTTGAGACTTTTGTGGTCGGTAAAGATCTCCATGCGGTCTCCAAGCAAATAATGTCTCCACGGCTTCAAAGCAAAGATCACTGCCGCTAACTCCAAGTCATGAGTAGGATAGTTCTTCTCATGCGGCCTCAACTGCTTCAATGCATACGCAACAACACGACCCTTCTACATAAGAACTGCTCCAAGACCCTTACCAGAAGCATCACAGTAAACTACAAATCCGCCTAAACCATCTCGAATAGTCAACACAGGCACTGACGTCAATCTGTTCTTCGACTCAACAAAAGCCTCATTGCACTCATCAGATCAACAAAACTTCTGATCCTTTCCAGTCAATTTAGTCGAAGGTCCTGCTATCTTCGAAAAATCCTGGACGAACTTACGATAATAGCCAGCCAAACCAAGAAAACTCCTGACCTCTGAAACTGACTTGGGAATAGGCTAATCCTTCACAGCCTCAATCTTGGCAGGATCCACAGAAATACCATCGCCAGAAACAATGTGCCCCAAGAAAGATCCTGCCGAGCCAAAACTCGCACTTGCTAAGTTTCCCATAGAGTTGATTCTCTCTCAAAATCTGCAGAACCACTCTAAGATGCTCAGCATGATCTTCCCGATTCCAAGAATATACCAAAATATCATCAATGAAGACCACCACGAACTTATCCAAGAACTGAGAGAACACCCGGTTTATAAGACTCATGAATACAGCCGACGCGTTCGTGACCCCAAACGGCATCACAAGATACTCATAGTGCCCGTATCTAGTCCTGAAAGCAGTCTTCTGTATATCTGCAGCCTTCACCTTGACTTGGTGATATCCAGAATGAAGATCCAACTTCCAGAAAACAGCAGCCCTACTCAGCTGATTAAACAAATCATCAATCCTGGGCAACAGATACCGATTCTTCACAGACGACGACTACCATCCTTCTCGTCAACAAAAAGGACCGGAGCACCCTAAGACGAAATACTAGGTCTGATAAAACTCAAATCAAGCAACTGCTGAAAATGCACCTTAAGCTCTGCCAGCGCAACCGGTGCCATCCTGTAGGGACTCTTCGATATCGGTTCTGTTCCAGGCTGAACATCAATACCGAACTCCACTTCTCTATCAGGAGGTAAGCCAGGCAACTCATCTGGAAAAACATCCATGAAATTCCGAACTACAAGAGTATCACCTAGATGCTCAGCTGCACCTCTTGTAGTTGAGATGGAGTCTTCTAGCTCCAAAAATAATTAGCATCCAGAATCTGAGTTGGTATATATTTCATTTATGCATGCATAGTTGGTGAAATATTGTGCAGATCCCAGTTCGAGCCAAGCTTATCTAATATATTAGGCAACTAATACATTAGCCAAACCTGATGCTCTGATACCACTAAAAACTCTGTCACGCCCCGCTTCCCAACAATACGGAATACGAGTACGTAACAAAAGCCCAACGAATGATTTTCATCATCCATAAGCTGTTTCAAGAATCTTTGCAACACATCACAGGAATAATCAGAGTCGGAAGCAAAAAGGCACAACTATTCATGAATACTTGCAACAAATTATCAACAGAAATTTATTTGAAACCAAATACAATATTCTCAAATAAATCAGAGTCTGGAGAAAACAAATATTCTGGGTCACATCGCCCAAATACAAATAATATCCAAATAACCAAATACAACTTATTCATTGTTCAAGCACAACTAATAATGATAATAAAGCAGAAATTCCAACTTAATACATTATTTCGCCATTACCATCAAGCAGCTGACCAACATGTTCTGCAATAAATAAATTTGCAGGAAAAAGAGAAAAGAAGAAAACAGGTACCCGTCAATTGCAAGTCGCGGGTCACAAATAATGTAGGATACAAGCACATGGAGAAACTAACTAGCAACATGGCATACTAACAGGTATAGGTAAAATGTGTCAAGTGTCAAGTAAACAGGTAACAGGTGAACATGTATCAATTAACAGGTAATCAGGTAATTAGATAATTATGTATCAAGTATCAGGTAATCAGGATAATCAGGTAACAGGATAATCAGGTAACAAGTATACAGGTAACAGGTAATAAGGTATCAGGTTAACAGGTATCAGGTATCATGTAACAGGTATCATGTTAAGTCAGGTCTAATCTTGTTATTTTACTATCTAGGTAGCACTTCATGCATCCCACCTTACATGGTTGCTACAACAAAACAGTTTCGCTTAGTAAGATTTCATAGTATAGTCCATAGGGCAGTGTACTTAGGTACAGGAAACAGGAACAGGTAGAACCTAGTGGTTCTCTTCCGAGTACACCTTCCTAAGGAAAGTAATGCAGTCAGGTACAGGAAACAGGTATAACCTAGTGGTTATCTTCCGAGAACACCTTCCTATAGGAAAGCATGCAATCAGATACAAGGTAAACAGAATCGTGAATCATATAGTCATGAACACGTAACAGGCAGGCAGGACACAGGTCCTCTTCCAAGTACACGTTTCTATATTTTCCACTACTAGATCTTCCCTTAACCCCGGCTTAGTTACTTTTATTATTATGGTCATCAACAAGCATGAATGGGTACGAAATAATGTCAAACTAACATGGTATAATCAGGTTTAGGTTCAGAGAAACAAATAATCAAGCATGGATAAAATACATTCATATATACGAGCAAAATAGTCTATGTTCATAATCAGGACAGCAAGACCAATCAGTACTAAAACAGGGATTCTGATCTCTACAGAAATACAAACCTAGATCCGTCGAAGGATCTGGAAACTAGACATTCACATGAATTCAATGAGTATAATTAAGTCACACACAAGCTCACAACAACTCAGCTCAAAACTGATTTGAATACAGAATTTAGGTTCAGCCAGAAATCAGGAAAACGAATACAAAAACATGAAAACAGCATGAAAACACATTAAATAAATCCACGAAAAATCTGGGGTAATCCCCTATATGTCTAGACTCAAGATAACAAGTTTCATAATATTCCAGTAAGTATAGATCAGTCGTCGAAAATAAGAAAGCAACACGAAAACATAGTTTAAAGAATCTGGAAATCTCAACACTGCTGTACGAAAACTAAGATATCTCGCAACCAGTGAAACGAAATCCAATTCCACCAAAAGATATGAAAATAGATAGATTTTACTTTCATATTTCACAAAGAATTTTCATACAGTATAAGGACTTGTAGTGAAAACATAGTTCTTTACTGAACAGCGCGCAAATTATAGCATGAGATGATTTTAGAAAAGAGCATGAAAACACCACATAAAACTTATCTTTAAAATTCACCAAAAATCTGGGTAGTCCCCAACATCATAAAGAAACACTGACCAAAATATTAGATCAAGATAATATGTATAGAATAGTTCTTGAAAATAGTTTGTTAACAAAATTGACCCGAAACAGAATCTGGAATTGATCGACACGTCTGTACCAAAACATTCATAAATCAGTCATACGAAATCCAAATCAAGCAAAACCAGTGGGGTTTGAAAATAGACAAAATTATCTAGAATTCATCTTTTATTTTGGAATTAAAATTCTGACTGTAGCATGGACGAAAACAACAAATGAAACAGAACAAGCAGCAAATACAGATTTCACACCTCTAATCAAGAACATCATAACTTTCACAATATTGATCCAAACACCTCGAAACTTGAAATACAACCTACCAAAAATCTAAACATCATGATTTAGGGATTATTAACAAGTCCAAGCCTATGGGCATTCAATCAAACACAATTCATACGAATATCCGCATACATGCATCAAAATCAAGTTTTGGGTAAATCCTAAGTTATCTCCTATCAAATTTGGTGGCATAAGTCATCTATGGCCAAATTATCACAATAGAGACAAAACTCATCAAGGAAAATACAAATTTTGGTTGTCTCTAGACCCAACTACACTAGATGTAAACTTTTTGACTTGTATCAACCTAATGAATTGTAGTACAAACGAAAACAGCAAATGAAACAGAACAAGCAGCAAATACAGATTTCACACCTCTAATCAAGAACATCATAACTTTCACAATATTGATCCAAACACCTCCAAACTTGAAATACAACCTACCAAACATCTAAACATCATGATTTAAGGATTATTAACAAGTCCAAGCCCATTATTTCACATGGGCATTCAATCAAACACAATTCATACGAATATCCACATACATGCATCAAAATCAAGTTTTGGGTAAATCCTAAGTTATCTCCTATCAAATTTGGTATCATAAGTCATCTATGGCCAAATTATCACAATAGAGACAACTCGTCAAGGAAAACACAAATTTTGGTTGTCTCTAGACCCAACTACACTAGATGTGAACTTTTTGACTTGTATCAACCTAATAAATTGTAGTATAAGTTACTTGCCTTATTATGGAGATGAACACGATGCAAATAGTCCTAGAAGCAAAATCCACGAACAAAATCCTCACCAAGCGCGAATCCAAGCGATCAACGAACAAAAACTCCCACGAACAAAGCCCTTGATGCAACGAACAAAGTGGAGAATACCCACTTTGAGAATCCACAAGAAGAGGTGATTGAAAGGATGTTGATGGTGATTATGGTGCTTGTTGGGTGCCGGCTATCAAGGATGGGGTGTAGGGTTTGTATGGTGGCCGGATGTAGGAGGATGTGGTGGTCGGCAATGGAGTAGGAGGATGGAGGGGGCTTGGTATTGGAGATGTGGTGGTCAGATTGTGGGGGATGTAGCAGCCGGGAGCACTAGGTAGGGGAGAGGCCGGGATTTTTGGCGAAGGAAAGAGAGACAATAGAGATTAGGGTTAGGGTTTAAGGGGTTTGGGTATTTATATAGGAGGTAAAAGTGGGTTAATGGGTTGTGGATATTAGTATGTAGTAATAGGTATACAAATGGGTAATGGATATTGGGTAAATAACAAATGGGGATACAATTTAGAGTGAATTCTATGGCTCTTGAAAAATCTAATTGGGAGTAAAAAATCATAGGTTTGGAAAATCACCACCAAAATTCCATCACATCACCAAAAATATAAAATAAAGAGAACGAGGCCAAAAAAATACGAAAAAAAATCAAAATGACGAAAAATGAGACAAGAGACAATCAAACAACACAAGGAGTTCAAAATGCAATAAAAAGAATACATATTGAAAACAAATCCAATATACGGTTCCGAAAAATACAAGAGAGAGAACAAAAATACACAAAAATGAAAAATACACTCCAAAATACAAAAAAATGAAAAACTGGATCTTATTTTCGATTTTTTTATGTTTTCGTGAATTTACAGATTTGTTTCCCTTAAAACTCCGGCGTGGTCATTTTTCTTATGGTCATCAAACAGACATGAATGTGTACAAAATAGTGTCAAGTTAACATTGTACAATCAGTATAAGGTTCAGGGAAACAAATCAGCATGTATAGATAATATACAGTCACATAATCAAGCAAAATGGTGTATGTTCATAATCAGGACAGCAAGACGAATGAGTACTAAAACAGTGGTTCTGGTCTCTACAGAAATGGAAACCTAGATCCGTCGAAGGATCTGGAAACTAGACATCCACACGAATCTAACGCATATAATAAAGTCAAATACTAGTTCACAACAACACAGCTCAAAACTGATTTGAATACAGAATTTAGGTTCAGCCAGGAATAAGGAAAACTAATACAAAAGCATGAAAACACATTAAATAAATCCACGAAAAATCTGGGGTATTCCCTATAAGTCTAGAATCAAAATAACAAGTTTCATAATATTCCAGTAAGTATAGATCAGTCATCAAAATACCAAAGCATGGAGAAAACATAGTTTAACGAATCTGAAAATCTCAACACTGTTGTACGAAAACTAAGATATCTCACAACCAGTGAATCGAAATCTAATTCCACCAAATGGACGTGAAAATAGATAGATTTCAGTAACTTTCATATTTCACAAAGAATTTTCTTACAGTATAAAGAATTATAGTGAAAACATAGTTCTTTACTGAACAGCGCGCAATTTACAGCATAAAAAGATTTTAGAAAAGAACATGAAACACCACAAAACTTATCTTTAAAATTCACCAAAAATCTGGGTAGTCCCTAATATCATAATGAAACACTGACCAAAATATTAGATCAAGATATTATGTATAGAATAGTTCTTGAAAATAGTTTGTTAACAAATTTAACCCAAACAGAATCTGGAACCGATCGACACGTCTGTACCAAAATATTCATAACTCAGTCATACGAAATCCAAATCAAGCAAAACCAGTGGGGTTTGAAAATAGACAAAATTATCTAAAATTCATCTTTTATTTTGGAATCGAGATTCGGACTGTAGCATGGACGAAAACAGCAATCAAAACAGAACAAACAGCAAATACAGATTTCACACTTCTAATCAAGAACATCATAACTTCAACAATATTGATCCAAACACATCCAAACTTGAAATACAACCTACCACACATCTAAACATCATGATTTGGGGTTATTAACATGTCTACACCTATTATTTCACATGGGTATTCATCCAAACACAAATTCACACCATTAATAACATATATGACTAAAAATCAAGTTTTGGGCAAAACCTAGGTTATCTCCAATCAAAATTGGTGTCATAAGTCATTTATGGCCAAACTATCACAATAGAGACAAAACCCATCAAGAAAAATACAAATTTTGGTTGTCTCTAGACCCAACAATACTAGATGTGAACTTTTTGACATGGTTCATTTCTGGTGGCAGGGTATGAAAAGGGTTGTGGCTCGGTTTGTTGCTCAGTGTTTGATCTGCCAGCAGGTTAAGACAGAGCATCAGAGAACCGCTGGACTTCTTCAACCGCTTCCTATTCCAAAGTGGAAGTGGGAACATATCACCATGAATTTTGTGACTGCTTTGCCGAGGAGTCCTAAGGGTCATAATGCAATTTGGGTGATTGTTGACCGTTTGACGAAGAGTGCTCACTTCATTCCTTTTCGTATCGGTCAGTCTACTGAGAGCCTTGCTGAGAGGTACATGCAAGAGATTGTTAGACTTCATGGGGTTCCAGTCAGCATTGTATCCGACAGGGATACGAGATTCAGATCTCAGTTTTGGGAGTCTTCAGAACAGTTTGGGGAGTAAATTAAAGTACAGTACAGCTTTTCATCCCCAGACTGATGGACAGTCAGAGCAGACTATTCAGATTCTTGAGGACATGTTGAGGTCCTACATGCTTCAGTTTGATGGGTCTTGGGAGGATCATTTGCATCTTGTAGAGTTCTCGTACAACAACAGCTTTCAAGCCAGTATTAATACTGCTCCATTCGAGGCACTCTATGGAAGGATGTGCAGATCGCCAGTGTGCTGGGATGATGTTGGCGAGAGGGAGTTGTTGGGTCCAGAGTTGATCACCAAGACAGTTGATGCAGTGGTTCAGATCATGAAGTACTTGCAAGCAGCTCATGACAGGCAGAAGCGGTGGGCTGATGTTCATCGTAGGGCTTTGGAGTTTGTTGTTGGTGACCATGTTTTCCTCATGGTATTGCCGTGGCGCGGTATCATTCGGTTCGGTGGCAGGGACAAGCTTAGCCAAAGGTTTATTGGACCGTTTGAGATTTTGGAGCGAGTAGACAATGTGGCCTATTGTCTTGCATTGCCGCCAGCTTTATCAGGAGTGCACGATGTTTTTCATGTCTCACAACTCAGGAGATATATCCGAGATGAGAGCCACGTGATCGACTACTCTGAGTTGACCGTTAGGCCATATTTGACTTGTGAGATTCCACCAGTTGCTATTGTGGATCGGCGGGAGAAAGTGCTTAAGAACAAGGTCATCAAGCTGGTTCGTGTTGCTTGGAATCCTCACTCGCCTGGTGAGTCGACTTGGGAGTTGGAGGAAATTCAGCAGAAGTTTCCTCACTTGTTTGAGTAGGTTGTTTTGTTTTGTTTGGACTTTTTTTTCTTTGTTTTGGGGTTACCCTATGTATCTTTCTTTTGAATTTTGAGCACGAAATTTTTCTGTTAGGTGGGTAGGATTGTAATCCCTGTTTTTATTTTTATGTATTTTGTAGTGTATTTTTTCATTTTTGTGTATTTTTATCTCTTGTATTTTTCTGAACCGTATATTGAATTTGTTTTCAATATATATCCATTTTATTTCATTTTGAGCTCCTTGTGTTGTTTGTTCGTCGTTTTGTTCGTTTCCATCATTTTGATTATTTTTCTCATTTTCTTGGCCTCGTTCACTTTATATTTTTTGTGATGTGATGGAATTTTGGTGGTGGTTTCCGAAATCTATAATTTTTGACCCCTAATGAGATTTTTAGGAGCCATAGAATTCACTATAAATTGTATTCCTATTTGAAATCTATCCAATACCCATTACCCATTTGTATACCTATTACTACATACCCATACCCACAACCCATTAACCCACATTACCCCCCATATAATACCCAAACCCCTTAAACCCTAACCCTAATCTCTATTATCTCTCTCCCTCTCATAAGAAGCATCCGGCCTCCCCCTTGAGTACCCCCGGCTGCTTCCTCCCTCAAACCCGACACCACTACTTCTACATCCCGGCCACCACTACTCCTACATCCGGCCGACAACCCCATTGATTCCAGCCACCACTAAACCCTACACAACCATACATATCCGGGCCTTCCCCCTCCTTGTTGGCCGGCAACCACCAAGACCACCATCCACATCACAACCATCATCAAACCCCTTCTCTTGGTGTCACTTCAAGTGGGTAATCTCCACTTTGTGCGTTGCATCAAGGGATTGGTTCGTGTGGGAGTTTCGTTCGTTGATTGCTTGGATTCGCATTTGGAGAGGATTCGTTCGTAGGTTTTGCTCCTAGGGCTATTTGCATCGTATTCAACTCCATAACGAGGCAAGTAACTTGTACTACAATTCATTAGGTTGATACAAGTCAAAAAGTTCACATCTAGTGTAGTTGGGTCTAGAGACAATCAAAATTTGTGTTTTCCTTGATGGGTTTTGTCTCTATTGTGATAATTTGGCCATAGATGACTTATGACACCAAATTTGATAGAAGATAACCTAGGATTTACCCAAAACTTGATTTTGATGCATATATGTGGATATTCGTATGAATTGTGTTTGATTGAATGCCCATGTGAAATAATGGGCTTGGGCTTGTTAATAATCCATAAATCATGGTGTTTAGATGTTTGGTAGGTTGTATTTCAAGTTTGGATGTGTTTGGATCAATATTCTTGAAGTTGTAATGTTCTAGATTTGAAGTGTGAAATCTGTATTTACTGGGTGTTCTGTTTTGATTGCTGTTTTCGCCCATACTACAGTCCGAATCTTGATTCCAAAATAAAAGATGAATTTTAGATAATTTTGTCTATTTTCAAACCCCACTGGTTTTGCTTAATTTGGATTTCGTATGACTGAGTTATGACTGTTTTAGTACAGAGGTGTCGATCGTTTTCAGATTCAGTTTTGGGTGAATTTTGTTAACAAATTATTTTCAAGAACTGTTCTATACATATTATCTTGATCTAATACTTTCGTCAGTGTTTCTATATGATGTTAGGAACTACCCAGATTTTTGGTGAATTTTAAAGATAAATTTTATGTGGTGTTTCATGCTCTTTTCTAAAATCTTCTCATGCTGTAAATTGCGCGCTGTTCAGTAAAGAACCCTGTTTTCACTATAATTCTTTATACTGTATGAAAAATTTTTGTGAAATATGAAAGTTAATAAAATCTATCTATTTTCATGTCCCTTTGGCGGAATTGAATTTCGATTTACTGGTTGCGAGATATCTTATAGTTTTCGTACAGCATTGTTGAGATTTCCAGATTCGTTAAACTCTGTTTATGGATGCTTTGGTATTTTTGACGACTGATCTATACTTACTGAAATATTATGAAACTTGTTATTTTGATTCTAGACATATAGGAAAATACTCCAGATTTTTCGTGGATTTATTTAATGTGTTTTCATGCTGTTTTCATGCCCTTGAATTCGGTTTCCTGATTTCTGACGAGTATAATTCACATATACGAGCAAGCATGGATGATATACATTCACATATACGAGCAAAATAGTCAATGTTCATAATCAGGACAGCAAGACCAATCAGTACTAAAACAGAGATTCTGAACTTTACAGAAATGCAAATATAGATCCGTCGAAGGATCTGGAAACTAGACATCCACACGAATCCAACGAATATAATTAAGTCATATATTAGTTCACAACAACTCAGCTCAAAACTGATTTGAATACAGTATTTAGGTTCAGCCAGAAATCAGGAAAATGAATACAAGATCATGAAAACAGCATGAAAACACGTTAAATAAATCCACGAAAAATGTGGGGTATTCCCCTATAAGTATGGACTCAAAATAACAAGTTTCATAATATTCCAGTAAGTATAGATCAGTCATCAAAAATACCAAAGCATCAAGAAAACATAGTTTGACGAATCTGGAAATCTCAAACTGCTGTACGAAAACTAGGATATCTCGCAATCGTGAATCTAAATCCAATTCCGCCAAAGGGACATGAAAATAGATGAAATTTACTAACTTTCATATTTCACAAAAAAAATTCATACGGTATAAAAAATTATAGTGAAAACAGAGTTCTTTACTGAACAGCGCGCAATTTACAGCATGAAAATTTTTTAGAAAAGAGTATGAAACACCACATAAAACTTATCTTTAAAATTCATCAAAAATCTGGGTAGATCCTAACATCATATAGAAACACTGACCAAAATATTAGATCAAGATAATATGTATTGAATAGTTCTTGAAAATAATTTGTTAACAAATTTAACCCAAAACAGAATCTGGAATTGTTCGACACGTCTGTACCAAAACATTCATAACTCAGTCATACGAAATCCAAATTAAGAAAAACCAGTGGGATTTGAAAATAGACAAAATTATCTAAAATTCATCTTTTATTTTGGAATCAAGATTCGGACTGTACCATGGACGAAAACAGCAATCAAAACAGAACAAGCAGCAAATACAGATTTCACACCTCTAATCAAGAACATCATAACTTTCTTTGATCCAAACACCTCCAAACTTGAAATACAACCTACCAAACATCTAAACATCATGATTTAGGGATTACTAACATGTCCACACCTATTATTTCACATGGGCATTCAATCAAACACACTTCATACAAAGATTCACATACATGACTAAAAATCAAGTTTTGGGTAAATCCTAGGTTATCTCCTATCAAAATTGGTGTCATAAGTCATCTATGGCCAAATTATCACAATAGAGACAAAATCCATCAAGAAAAACACAATCTTTGGTTGTCTCTAGACCCAACTACACTAGATGTGAGCTTTTTGACTTGTATCAACCTAATGAATTGTAGTACAAGTTACTTGCCTTAATATGGAGATGAACGCGATGCAAATTGTCCTAGAAACAAAACCCACGAGCGAAATCCTTTCCAAGCGCGAATCCAAGCAACTACGAACACAACTCCCACACGAACAATCTCTTTGATGCAACGAACGAAGTGGAGAATACCCACTTCAAGAATCCACAAGAAGAGAGATTTGGTGATGTTGTTGGTGGTTCTTGGTGATGCCGGCTAGCAAGGAGGAGGATGGGGGCTGTCGGGTTGTATGGAGATGGGGGTTTGTAGGGTTGTTGATGTATGGTGGTCGGAGGTAGGAGGTTGTGGTGGTCGGCAAGGGGATTGTGGTGGATGGAGGGCTCGGTTTGGGAGAGGGGTGCAACCGGGAGCAAGGTAGGAGGGAGGCCGGGATTGATTAGGAGAGGGAGAGAGAGTAATTAGGTTTAGGGTTAGGGTTTTGGGAGTTAGGGATTTATATATAGGGGTTTAATGTGGGCTAATGGGTTGTGGGTATTAGTATGTAGAAATAGGTATACAAATGGGTAATGGGTATTGGGTAGATTTCCAATAGGAATACAATTTATAGTAAATTCTATGGCTCCTAAAAATCTCATTAGAGCATCCACAGTCGTTGAATGTGAAAAATGGCAAAATGCATTTTTTGCCCATCCAATTCGACGAAACGCTGCAGTCGTCGATTGGCAAAAAAATGCATAAGTTCGTTAAAAAAGAAAGAGACAAACCATGATGTTTCGTCTGTAATCAAAAAAAATGGCGGAACGAAACATGATGTTTCGTCCCAAAAAGTGGAAAAAAATAAAGGTTTTTTTTGCAAAAAAAATTTGCAAAAAACAAATTTTAAAAATAGTTCGTAAATAATATTTGCAAAAACAATTTAAAAATTTGCAAAAACAATTTAAAAATATTACAAAAAGTTCCAAAAAATGCCCAGATTCTGGACGAAGCATGGTGCTTCGTCCGGATTTTCCGGGATTTTTTTTTTGTAAAAAAAATTGCAAAAAGAATTTTTTAAACAAATTGTAATTTTTTTTTGCAAAAACAATTTAAAAATTTGCAAAATCAATTTAGATAATTGCAAAAAAAATTTAAAATTTACAAAAAAATTTTTAAATTTGGATTGGGACGAAGCATGATGTTTCGTCTCAAATTGGGACGAAACATCATGTTCATTCCCACGTTTAAAGGTTATTTTATTCGTTTTTTTTTTACTTCGGACGAAACACGATGTTTCGTCCGATCAATTAAAATAATAATTAAATAATCCAGACGAAACATGATGTTTCGTCTGCTATAATATGCATTTTGCTATTTCGATTGCTATTTCTCCTTTTCTACTGTAGCGCTTTTGCCAAAAAATGGCAAAATAGCGAATGAGTGTGTGCGCTACAGTATCGAAAAAATGGCAAAAATGGCAAATAAGCAAACGACTGTGGATGCTCTTAGGAGTCAAAAATCATAGGTTTGGAAAAACACCACCAAAATACCATCACAACACCATGGAAAAATTATAATGAAGATAATGAGGCCAAAAATGAAGAAAAGAATCCAAAATGGCGAAAACGAACCGAAACGACGAACAAATAACACTAAGAGCTCAAAATGAACTAAAAAAATGAATATATATTGAAAATAATTCCAATATACGGTTCCGAAAAATACAAGAGAGATAAAAATATACAAAAATGAAAATACACTCCAAAATACATAAAAGGAAAAACAGGGGTTACAATCCTACCCACCTAACAGAAAAAATTCATCCTCGAAATTCAAAAAAAGAGACAAGGTAACCCCGAAAGAAAGAAAAAAACAAAACAAAACCAAAGCAACTACTCAAACAAATGGGGAAACTTCTGCCGAATTTCCTCCTCCAACTTCCAGGTCAACTCACTAGGCGAGTGAGGATTCCAAGCAACACGAACCAGCTTGAGGACCTTGTTCTTAAGCACTTTCTCCCGTCGATCCACAATAGCCACTGGCGGAATCTCACAAGTCAAATCTGACCTAACGGTCAACTCCGAATAGTCGATCACGTGGCTCTCATCTCGGATATATCTCCTGAGTTGTGAGACATGGAAAACATTGTGCACTCCTGATAAAACTGGCGGCAATGCAAGACGATAGGCTACCTTGCGTACTCGCTCGAAAATCTCAAACGGTCCAATAAACCTCGGGCTAAGCTTGCCCCCGCCACCGAACCGAATGACACCGCGCCACGGCGATACCTTGAGAAAAACATGGTCACCAACAACAAACTCCAAAGCCCTACGATGAACATCAGCCCATCGCCTCTGCCTGTCCTGAGCTGTCTGCAAGTTCTTCCTAATCTGAACCACCGCATCCACTGTCTTGGTGATCAACTCTGGACCCAACAACTTCCTCTCACCAATGTCATCCCAGCACATTGGTGACCTGCACTTCTGTCCATAGAGTGCCTCGAATAGAGCAGCTTTAATACTGACTTGAAAGCTGTTATTGTACGAGAACTCTACAAGATGCAAATGATCCTCCCAAGACCCACCAAACTAAAGTATGCAGGACCTCAACATGTCCTCAAGAATCTGAATAGTCCGCTCTGACTGTCCATCAGTCTGGGATGAAAAGTTGTACACATTCATGTCTGTTTTGTCTCTTGTAGTCATCCTCTTCCTTCATATTCAATTCTTTGATTTCTTTTTTTTCTTTCGTCTCTTATAGTCAACCTCCTTTGTTGACTCTTTATTGAGTATAAAATTCATTCTTCCCTTGCCTATATTTTCCTTATATGTACATATATTTTCGAATATTTTGTGTATTTCGATTATAATTTATTATATTTTGGATCTTCTATAAAATTGTTTTCTAAAACAAAAATTTTGTTATTTCGAATAATTGTGTATTTTGATATCACAAATTTCAAAACATAACTTCGTACTTAAATTGAGCAATCAATATCTAAGTACGTGTGGAAGATTGCATCATCTCATTCATCATTTTGTTGCAACTGGATGTCGAGATGGCAAACATGCAATTAGAGGTCAATGGAGGCAAATTGCAACTGGATATCAGGGAGGCAAAATGTGCAACCGAATATCCAGATGGTAACCTGCAACCTGATGTCGTGGAGGCAAACCTGCAACTTAATGTCGAGAAGGCAAGTCTACAGATGGATGTAAATGAGGCGAATCCACATCAAAGAATTTCTACTACTACTTTTATTATTGTTTTCCTTATTATTATTAGTATTATTATTATTGTTATTACTATTACTATTATTATTATTGTATTTTCTTACTATTTTGTTTTTTCTGTTGATATTGGATTACTTTCACCAAAATGATGAACCCCAGATTATTTTCTGTCTTGTATTATTATTCTTACCAGTACTGTAAATATTTTATTATTATTATTATTTTGACCAATATGATTATGATGATTATTATTGTTATTATTATTTTCATTATTTTTGTCATTATTATTTTATTATTATGTGTTGATTTTGTATTATTAATATTATTTTTGTTAATGCCCATTAGTTTTGACCTAATTATTTAAATTAAAGCCCTCATCTAAATCCCAATTTTAATCTGGTGTCTCATTCTTTTCTTCCTGCTCGGATCGTCGCTTGTTGTCACGTGGTCTTCAACGACATGTCTGCAGCTTGGAACGTCACCATCAGAGTAGCGCAGCGAAAGCGTGGTGGGCCCAAAACCCATAGGTCCCAGGATCATATTGTTGCTTCTCCTTCCTTGCATTGTTTTGGTTTCCCCTATCTCTTGCAATTGTTCTCATCCATTGACTTATTATTTGATTCAATTCTTTCCTGTCTTTTTCTCTCTTTAATTTCAGTTCTGCCGACTTCCTGATTGCTTTGTTATCTGGTGTTGATTCTTTCCTTTTGATACTGTTTATTCTTTTTATGCATTCCATTTGACATCCTTGGTATCCCCTTCCTTCTTTTTCTGGTTTTGCCCCTGCTTTGTTCCTTCCCCATTAGCCCTTTGTTTTGTCACCCTTCCCCAAGTTTGTTTGCGTTTGCCTTGTCCTATGTACCGCCTAAGCAAATTTCGAGGACGAAATTTTGTTGTAAGGTGAGTAGGACCCCTATTTTTCCAAAAAATGTATTTTTGTGTATTTTCTGTATTTTAAAAAAAATCGCAAATTATTTTTCCGATTTTCAAATTCTTTTGTCGAAATGTATTTTTTTTGGATCTTCTATTTTAAAATCTGTTTCCGATCAATAAGTTTATTTGCAACTATTTTCTATGATTTTTTTTATATTATAATAAAAATTCTTATTTTTGTTACTATTACTCTTATTATTATTATTGTTATTAGTACTATTGTTTTTATTGTTATTTTTGACTAGTTATTAAAAATCCATTTTTTATCTACTAATTATATAAATTATATTTTATAATGCAAATTGCATTTTATTAGAGACAATATTTTTATTTGTTATTTTATTGAATTTGTTTTTTAAAAAAAACCCTATTTCCCGATTGGATTTTCTTAAACTCTATTTAAAATACCCTACCCGTTCTAAACCCATTTACCCATTATAATAGTAATACCCCTTAACCCATTAAAATCCTATTAAAACCCATTAACCCATTATAACTTATAACCAAGTAACCCGTTCTTGACCTAACTATTTGCCCTGTTTCTTTTTTTTACTCCAGCCGAAAACCACCCCTTCATTTTTGCCCATCATCCAATACACTAATACCCAACCCATTACCTTAGTACCCTTTTCAACCTACTACCTAATAAGTATACTTTCCTAATACTATAAAAGTCCTACCAATCCTTACCTACCGTGAGCTACATATTTCCCTACCCACATCCGGGTTTTCACCAAACCACCCGACCACTTCTCTTTTTTTTTCCTCCTGTAGCCGCCTCAATTTTCCCCAACCCTAATTTTTCCCACCGATATATACTATCCTATTCACCTGTGCAAAAAAAAAGAGAAAAAAAAAGAAAAGAAATTTTTTTCCTCGGTAAAAAAAAAAAGAAAAGAAATTTTTTTCCTCGGTTCTCTCTCCCGATTGATTTTTCTCGCTCTCTTGTTGCTTCGCGCATGCAAGTGGGTTGTGCATGTGTGATTCGTGATTTGCTTTGCATCGTGAACTATCGTTCGTGAGTTCGTGGATTTTCGTTCGTGGGAATTTCTCCCACTTTTGATTTGCGTCGTTCTTCATCTCCAAAGTTAAGGCAAGTAACTTGTACTACAATTCATTTGGTTTGATACAAGTCAAAAAGTTCATATATAGTGTAGATGGGTCTAGAGACGACAAAGATTGTGTTTTCCTTGATGGGTTTTGTCTCTATTGTGATAATTTGGCCATAGATGACTTATGACACCAATCTTGATAGGTGATGACCTAGAAATTGCCCAATTCTTGATTTTTAGTCATGTATGTGATTATTTGTGTGAATTTGTGTTTAAATGAATACCCATGTGATATAATAGGCGTAGACATGTTAGTAATCCTAAATCATCATGTTTAGATGCTTGGTAGGTTGTATTTCAAGCTTGGATGTGTTTGGATCAATATTGTGGAGGTTATGATGTTCTTGATTAAAGGTGTGAAATCTGTATTTGCTGCTTGTTCTGTTTCATTTGCTGTTTTCGTCCATGCTACAGTCCGAATCTTGATTCTAAAATAAAAGGTGAATTTTAGATAATTTTGTCTATTTTCAAACCCTACTGGTTTTACTTGATTTGAATTTCGTATGACTGGGTTATGAATATTTTGGTACAGACGTGTCGAACAATTTCAGATTCTGTTTTGGGTTAAATTTGTTGACAAATTATTTTCAAGAACTATTCTATACATATTATCTTGATCGATTATTTTGGACAGTGTTTCTATATGATGTTAGGAACTACCCAGATTTTTGATGAATTTTAAAGACAAGTTTTATGCGGTGTTTCATACTCTTTTCTAAAATCATCTCATGCAGTATTTTGCTTACTGTTCAGTAAAAACTCTATTTTCACTATAACTCCTTATACTGTATGAGAATTCTTTGTGAAATATGAAAGATAGTAAAATCTATCTATTTTCACATCTGTTTGGCGGAGTTGGATTTCGATTCACTGGTTGCGAGATATCTTAGTTTTCGTACAGCAGTGTTGAGATTTCCAGATTCGTTAAACCCTGTTTTCTTGATGCTTTGGTATTTTTGATGAATGATCTATACTTACTGGAATATTATGAAACTTGTTATTTTGATTCTGGACTTATAGGAGAATACCGCAGATTTTTTGTGAATTTAATTAATGTGTTTTCATGCCTTTAAATTCGTTTTCCTAATTTCTGACTGAACATGTTTTCTGTCTTCAAATCGGTTTTGAATTAACATGTTGTGAACTAGTATATGACTTTATTATATGTGTTGGATTCGTGTGGATGTCTAATTTCCAAATCCTTCGACGAATCTAGATTTGCATTTCTAAAGAGACCAGAATCCCTATTTTAGTACTGATCTGTCATGCTGTCCTGATTATGAACATATGCTATTTTGCTCGTTATGCGAATGTATATTATCCATGCATGCTGATTTGTTTTCCTGAACCTAAACCTGATTATACCATGTTAGTTTGACATTATTTCGTACCCACTCATGCCTTTGATGATCATAATAATAAAACTAAGCCAGGGTTAATGGGAAAGAACTAGTAGTGGATAATTCAGAAACGTGTACTTGGAAAGGGGTCGTGTTTTCCATATTTGAAATTTGGTATATGATTTGGATTATTTGGAATTTGGTATATGATTTGGTTAATTTGAAATTTTGTATATGATTTGGATTATTTGGATTTGGTATATGATTTGGATTACTGTTCCTGAGTACGTTGCCCTCTATGGTCCACTATGAAATCTAAAGCGAAACTGTTTTGTTGTAGCAACCATGTAAGGTGGGATGCATGAAGTGCTACCTAGATAGTAAAATAATAAGATTTGACATGACATAACCTGAGACTTGATACATGATTACATGACACTTGACACTTGATGCATGATACTTGATTACTTGACACTTGTATACCATGTACGCTTGATCACTTTTGCCATGCTAGCTGTTTAGGTGACAACATACTTATACTATGTGCTAGTTAGTTTTCCCATGTGCTTGTATCCTACATTATTTGTGACCCGCAACTTGCAATTGACGGGTACTTGTGTTTTCTCTTTTTCTCTTTCCTGCATTCGTTGTATTGCAGATTTTAGAGGACAGGTTCCAGACGGTATTGGTGACATGATGTACTAGATGCTGGAATTTTATTATATTATTTCTTATATCTTGCTTGAACAATAATTGTATTTTGAGACTTGAATTTATTCTTATATTTGGGCAATGTGACCCAGAATTATTTGTGCATTTCAGATCATACCTATTTGAGATTAATATATTTTATTTCAAGTATTTTTGTTGGTATTTGGTTCATATGTGCATGTGGTAGACTTTTCTGGCTTCTGACTCTGATTATTTTTATGATATGTTGTAAAGATTTCTTGAACAGCTTATGGATGATGAAAATCATTCGCTATTTTTAGAAAGCAGGATCACGCCCCGCTTCCCAAAAATACGGAATACGAGTACGTAACAAAAGCCCAGCGAATGATTTTCATCATCCATAAGCTGTTTCAAGAATCTTTGCAACACATCACAGGAATTTATCAGAGTTGGAAGCAAAAGGCACAACCAATATGCAACATTAAAATAAATTTACCAACAGAAATTTACTTGAATCCAAATACATGTTCTCAAATAAAATCAGAGTTTGGAGAAAACAAATATCCTGTGTCACATTGCCCAAATACAAATAATATCCAATAAACCAAATACACTTATTCAATGTTCAAGCAACGACTAATAATAATAATAAAGCAAAAATTTCCAACTTAATACATCCTTTCGCCATTACCATCAAGCAGCTGATCAACCTGTTATGCAATTATTAAATTTGCAGGAAAAGGAGAAAAGAAGAAAACAAGTATCCGTCAATTGCAAGTAGCGGGTCACAACATAGAGAAAACTAACATCTAATTACTAGCAGAAACAGACCTAACATGGTATGGCAGAATCAACTAATATGGTATACTAACATGTGTCAAGTGTTAAGTGTCAAATAATATGCAAACAGATATGCAGATAGTGTTAAGTAATGTGTCACATGGTAGTGTCAGACAGATAACAGGTAATCAGATAATCAGATAACAGATTCAGATATGTGCAACAGATTCAGATTCAGATTTATGTAAGTCTTGTGCGATTACTATCTAGGTAGCACTTCATGCAGCCCATCTTACATGGTTGCTACAACACAACAGTTTCGTTTGTAGATTTCGTAGGGGATCATATAGGGCAGTGTACTCAGGGTTAGACAGATAGAACCTAATAGTTCTCTTCTCCTCTACACCTTCCTATAAGAAGTAATGTAGACATGGTCAGAATACAGACAGATAGAACCTAGTGGTTCTCTTCTACTCTACATGGTAAGTTGAACTGCCAACATTACTCCATCATCCTTGCCAAACCATGAACAAAACAGCTAACATGATATTCTAATCCAAATTAACCAAATTAAAGGACCGTGATTGTGCTATTAGTGTTCATATGAGTAATAATTAATTACTACATATAACTCCTCTAACAACTAAAAAGATACTACAGATAAAATAATTCAAATTCATAAATAAAAGGTGTAAAGTCATGAAACCCCACAACGTTTGGATCCGAAATTGAGAAACCCCCTGCCGTTAAATTTCACTCACTTGCCCTGCCGTTAAATTTCACTCACTTAGCCCTGCCGTTACCTCTCTCATTTTTTTCGATAAATTTGATGTGTAATTACCTAATTACCCCCATTATTATTAATAGGTGGAAATATATTTTATAATATGTAGGGATAATTAGGTAATTACACAATTCAAATTTAACAAAAAAAATGAGATAGACAACGGCGAGGGGTTTCTAAATTTAGGACCCAAACATTGGGGGTTCCATGACTTAACCCCTAAATAAAATAGAGTTAAGGACGTAAAGGCACCTAAAATTTATATGAATACCCTATACACACATGAAGTTATAGTAATACCTCAATAGCACCCAAAGTTTTAAAAATTGGACCAAAAACCACTTTTGTTAATTTTTTAACAAAATTAACGTGAAATTACAAAAATACCCTCCTCTCTTCTTCTTCTCAATTCTGTTCGCCTTTTTCTTCATTTTTCTGTTTTTTTTTGGTTTTTCCAATTTTTTTCTTTTGTTTTTTTAAATTCTTGTTGGCGATGAAGGTGATGGGTTTCGGAGGTGGAGATGGTGGTCGGGGTGGTGATGGAAATGGGTTTCGGATGTGATGGTGATGGGTTTTGGTGGTGGTTGGAAATAGTGGTAGAGATGGTGGTCGAAGATGGTGACGGTGGTTGGAGGTGGTGATGGTGGTTGGACATGGTTGTGGTGATGGTGGTGGTTGACGGGTGTCGGAGGTTGACGGAGATGGATTTCTGTGGTTGAAGGATATGAATTGATTGGTGGTGTTTGGAGATCGTGGTGGAGATTGTTGCAGTGGTGGTTGGTGGTAGTCGGCAATGGAGATGGTTGCGGGTTTTAAACCCGTTAAGAGAAGATGGCAAAATCGACATTTCACACTATTTTGAACGGGTTTATACCCGTTAAGAAGAATATTTCATTAACTTAACGGAAAACTTAACGGCGGGTGCTTTTTTGTCAAACTTTTAAAACTTCGGGTGCTATTGGAGTATTATTTTCAATTTAGGTGTGTGTAGGAAACTCATATAAACTTTAGGTGTCTTTACGTCCTTAGCCCAATAAAATATAGTTTACTAAAGGTATCAGTCTACATCAATAATGAAACAAGAATCCATGTATTACCTGCTATGCTCTGGGCAGATACGACGCCCAATTCATTTTTTGCAGTGGATAAGTAGTAAGCTCTTGCATCTCCAAGAGAAAGCTTGATATACAAGTTAAGGTTTACAATATTCTTTCTTGTAGGTCTTTTGCTACTATGTCAATTTAAAAAACAATCAAAATGCAACACAATAAATGGAGAAATTGAGGCATGCACTGGTTAAGAAATTCCTAACTAGTACACAAATAATTGCATTCCACATGCTTGAGGTATGCTATTGTCCAGAGGGCTTACATATTCATTCTCCAAAAGACTTGACAGAAAATAATATTACAACACCATAACCTTTACGTTTAGTAGTTTACAATCTTCGAATTTTAGAAACTTTATTTCAATTTGGAGGTTCCTCTTTTTTCTTCACAAAGTTTATCCTCAAAACTAAAAGAGCTAAACAAACTTCAATAATCAACAAAAGGAGCTAAAGAAGAAGAAAAGTATGAGATTAATGTATGTTTGGGTTACATGATACGGCCAACTATACAAGAACTAACCTCATAGTGAACATTACATTACACAAACAAATTATCATGTAGAGTAAGTTGCCATGTCAATCAATTATGAAATTCAATCTACGTAATCAAAAGGATATGACAATAAACTTGATAAACATATTCACTTAAAACAAGATAAGATTACTAATCAAAAGACAAATAATATCAAGGATACAACTAAAGCTCTAACAATGTCGCCCGGCCGAAAGGACAAAAACATGTCCACTTTATCAATCTCAGTCGCCCTCACATCTTGCTGCCTAATCACATTAACCCCCAAAAACAAAAAACAAACAAAATTACGATCCTCAACTATAACAATCACCAAAACAAACTCACAAAATTCGACATACCTAATAGTCCCAGTAAACTTCTCCCTCACTGATTTCGACCCAACGCACATTATATCCGCCGAAGCCATCCTCCCCATCACTTTTGTGACCTTCCCATATTTTTTATTAAAAAAAAATAAAATTTCACATAAATTTGTGGCGTAATTGGGGGGGAAAAAGGTTTAATAGTAGTAAGCAATTGATTACTCGAGCGATGACGATGGATCCTGGTTCCGGCACGGCGCCATGAGATTTGAAGCCGACAACTTCCACAATCCCCCTCTGCGAACGAAAAAGACGATAACTTCAAATAGAAGGAAACCCCAAACCCTAAACCCTAACCTAATTTCAAAAACCTAAACCCTAATTTGGATAAGCTAAAGGCGGTACCTTTTGGGAAGATGCGGGATCGGGAGGGGTGATTATGCGACGGCCGGTGAGGGAAGCGTGGATGGTGCGGCCGTTAGGGGCGAGGTAAGCGCCTTTGCCGGCGGTTAGATTAGTGGAGTCGCCGAGTATCTCACCGGGGGTGATCACATCGTTTTCATCTCCTAGTTCCATTATTGTCATTCCCTTTTTCGGCCTGTTTTTTTTTTCGAAGGGCGGGGGCGGCGCTTAAAACCTTAAACCTCGATTGTGGCACGTGCTCAGCGCGTAGAGTGAGTGCGAAGGAGCCCAAATTCGGCCCAAGCCCAGTCCGCCGTAGAGAAACAAAATTTAGCAATCACATGGGCCGCCTCATTCTCCGCTCTTGGTTAGAATGGTTAGAGCATCCACAGCGGTTTGCTAAAATTCTCATTTTGCCATTTTTTTAGCAAACGAGCGCTGCAGTGGTTTGCTAAAATTCTCATATTTGCCATTATTTAGCAATCGTCTCAGTTCTGTTTCTCAAATATGAGAAACGATTTGAGAATTCTCAAATTATAGAGGACGGGGAATGATTCCCCGTCTGAGAAATTTTAATATTTTTTTTTTATGAACAGACGGTATATCATATACCGTCTGTCAATTTTTATTATTTTTTTATTAGACACCGGGGTCAAACGGGATATGTTTCCCCGTCTCACACCCCTTTTTTTGTTTTTATTTTTTTTTTTAAATTAAAATCCTCCTGATGTCCCGTTTGTCTCAAACGGGATATGATCTCCCGTTTGGGAGGATTTTAATTTTTTTGAAAAAGAACAAGTGTATTACTATAATAAGATTCCAACCAGATCATGAATTATTAGCAAAGCCATGAGCATATTTAAGGGTCAGATCTAAGGCACAAATTTAATGGGTACAGTGTATTTAAGGGTCAGATCTAAGCCATGAGCATATTTAAGGGTCAGATCTAAGGCACAACTATAATACACTGTACCATATACACTTGTTCTTTGAAAAAAATTAACAAACGGTACATCATATACCGTCTCAGAGCTTTTTTTGAAATAAAAAAAAGAGACGGAATATCATATCCCGTCTCTCGTGTAAATGAGAAAAATATAGCAAATGACCACTGCAGCATCGGTCTCTATTTGCTATTACTGTTCATGCCATATTATAGCATATGAGAATCACCACTGTGGATGCTCTTATAATTCATATTTTTGGACATGTAAAATTGTAAATGCACTATATTTGTTCGTGAACACTTGCCTACAATACAGTAAGCATTGTAATGTCAACATATAAAAGTAAGCATTGTAATGTCAGGATTATTTATAAAAAAAAGAATTAATTGATCTAATATGAAAGAGTTGTAGATGTTATACCAAAAAAAATTTTGAAACTTGCGTAGCTATATATAGTGATGTTATCCATTGCATGAAGCAGTGAGAAGGCAGACAGATGCTGATGTTTCGTTTTGATGAAGAACTTGATCTGTTTATCAGGGATGAAAAATATTTGACGATTAACTTTGATGTTTTCAATGTATTATACTATTAGATGTTAGCATATTTTTTGATATATACACTATAATAATGTCCATTGTACTCTACAAACTTGGTGGGATCGGAAAATCTTGCACAATTATTTATAAGCTCAACTTTCCTAAAGTTTTTAGTCCACTGCCACTGGAATCACTGAAGCGAGATCACGACGTTCAAATATCGTTGAGGGGTGAAGGATGCCTCAAAGTAGGTGGAGTTTATATGGATGATGGCATCTCCGTGTTGACGCCTATTGGGGTATGCCCTTTTTGGATAAATAACATGTTGAGGTAAATTCGACTAGCAAAATAAGCCACTGAATCATATTGTTTACAAGATGAGAAAACGTAGAGTCTAAAAGTAATTAAATCACACGTGTGGAAGCATAGTATGGAGTCCAAGGTGGAGATGGTTAGAATTTATGTCTTACATACTAGGTTCGTGGTGAAGTGAATAGGCAAAGCGAGAAGAGGTTCAAAGCGAATAATGGAAGCAGAAATAGTTGCAGTTGGCTGAGTTGCTAGTGACAGTTGATTGCTATAAATAACAGTCGACTACAAACTTCTTGGGAACCTCTCGACTGCTAGTGCAGCCAACTACCCTTTTGAGTAGTCGACTGCAAATGATGGCAGCAACTATATGGGCTTGTTCCTTAGAAAATTGTTTGAGCCCAATTTGTTCTCCAAGATATATCATATGGCTCTTATCATGTGAGTTTTTTTTAAGGGATATCAGACGATGAAGAATCATGCTAATACTTCATCTGAGAGTTATTCATTGTAAACAACAAAGTATCTTCTAGTGAGATTTGAGAGATAGATATGTTTTTGAGGAGGGTATTGTAACTCTTGTATCGTTTCTAGTTTAATAGTATCTCGCTTATTTCTCTACCCGATTAGGTTCGCCGAATCGGGACAAAATTGTGTGTTTTTGTGTTTGGTTTTGGTCTACGTTATTTAGTTGTTCGTTGTGATCGGTTGTCGCCTCTCGCTCTAAACCTCCGCTGCGATTAAATTCCCTAACAATATTCAATAAACTGTAAGCAACCTCAAACTTTGTTTAAATATCTTTGTTTCCTTCAGGTTAAATACTCATTTTGTACCCTGTTAAATAGTAAATAGAACATACTTCAGCGATTTTGTATTCTAATATATAAACATCATTCATTTATGTTATAAATATTTGTAGTTCTGAAAGTCTAATGCGTACTCACCGACTATTTCTGTTAATAAGTATTGCCATCAATCATCATTATGGCTAAGCTAATACAAGCTAATCTTACCCACACTTACGCCCCTGTGAAACAGCTCGTGGTGAGCCAAAGCATGTCGACAAATGGCAGAGAGGCACTGAGCGAATGTGCTGAATATTTTGAATCTTGTTGTGTCAACGAGATGAAGACGAGAACAATTAGTCACGTGATGACATTAGTAGTACCCTTTTCAGTTTTAGTGGAGTGAGTGATGTATGGAAGGACTGTAGGGAACAATTGAGCATGGAGCCATTTCCGATAAGAAAAGAGTATGACGATGGCTATAATATATTGTAGCTTTCATCCAGTGATTTCCTTGATTTTGTTTATCAAAAACATAAATAAAATATGTAAGGAGATAGAATTAGAGAAAACAAACAGAGCAATAGAACGTGGTTCGACCTCCAGGTCTACGTTCACATCACCTATTTGTAGCAATTATTTGCCACAAGCGTTCCACTATTCTTTAAATTATTGTCTAGTGATTCTCGAAATTCAGGCGGAGAGCCCTATTACACCCACATGAAATCTATGAATAAGCTCCGTAACACTCACCGTAGTGGAAGGAGAAAAAACTCTCAAGATATATAATGATCTTGACTGAAGAAAACAATAAAAGCTCATATACTCGGATCGTTGATTGAATGATTAGTTGAAAAGAATAATGATAGCAAGGGGTAAAGAATACTCAGTTAATTCGCCTATATTTTATAGGGCGAGAAAATGTATCTTTCCAAAAACGAAAAGATATTTTCGAAATAGTCAAATTTGCACATGGACGGTCGACCGCTTTATTAAGCAGTTGATCGGTCATCTTTTAACTCGAAAGTCAAGCGATGACCGGTCGACTGACTCATCGTTTCCACTATGATGAATGGTCGACTTTTGCGATGATCGACCGACATATTGTGCGATCGACCGCTATCGTGCAGGTTCAACATTTATTTGGCGAATCTACTTTATATTTTTTCCGAATACTAATCAATCAATCAAATCAACGACTCTTTACATAGTATTTTTCTCACAAAAACAGATAATACATAATTGATCATTGCCGACTTTCTTGAGAATTTGAAGCACATGTTTCTTGAGTTAAAATCTTCTTAATTTTAACAATTTTCTTTGATGCATTTCTCTTTTGCTTGATTGTGAATATTTCTCTCTCTCATTATTTTGATTCACTTTTTCCTTTACATCATCAGGGCCGGCCCTACCCTAGAGGCGGGTAAGGCGGCCGCCTTAGGCCCCCGGAGATTTCGCGATTTTAGGTACCCCAAATTTGAACTTCCCTTGTAATATAAGTACGTATTTTGCGCGTAAAAATATATATATATATATATATATATGTTATTAGGGGCCCATTTCGGAAGTTCGCATAGGGCCTCCGGAAACTCAGGGCCGGCCCTGTACATCATGTATATCTAAACTAAGATATTAGTCGTAATAATACGTTTTGTGCACACCAAACTTAGGGTCAACACGGTTTACAATTATATTTGATCATGCCCTCTGCTGGTTGACAACTAATTTGCACAACGGCATCTTCTTTTTAATCCGCAATTTAATATGTGCATCGAGTTTGAATTGCACTTGGGTTGCTGCTAGACCCTAGTGGCGGTAGCATATTTTGTTTTGTTTGATTGGATATTTGAATGAGATTTATAACCTGCAAGTACTTGTCAGACCATCGAGGTCCAGAACAAACATTTCCTTACTTCACATTGTGAACAGTGCATGCTGGATTCAAACTACCAAAGAGGCTTACCACCAAATAACTACAGTTCCACTCGCAGTCGCAGACTTGATCAACAGAAGAACCTGTGTTCTAATTTTGAGTCAAACCCAAAGACCAGGATAAATCATCAATTATATATATGACAATGACCAACAAAAAAACAGAACAATCAACAGGAACATAATGAACCTCAATCCAAAATTCAGGTGATACACGAAAAACGATTTTGTCAAAACCTAAAGCCATGGCCATCTCGACTCCTATCTATTTAAGACAGAATTTCAGAAACCCACAGAACCTGTTTCATCACTGTACATCCAAAACCAAAGAGAAAAACTGAAACAAACAAAACTACGGGGGAAAAGAATAGTTTGTGGTGGAGGAAAAGTTCAATTATATGGGGGAGTATGCAGGGAAGGACTCCCATGCTCACTTACAGCCCCTCGCATTTTATAGAACTCCTGTTGCTTCTGCTTCTTCATCTTGGATCTCAAAGGGCCCGAAAAGCTTCCTCCCGGTTCGGGTCTCCCAACCAGACCTGAAATGGAATGAGGCCTCCGCATTTCATCCACAGATTCCACACTGTACTCCATATTCACGAGGAGCCAAGAGTCATGAACACGAGGATCGCTCCACCAACAGCTCTCCAGATCGGAATCGCCAAAAAAATCATTGTCTAAACCAAATGAAGAAAACGTTGACTCATTTGGAGTAGGAGAGCCCTCACACACCGGTTGTTGGCTTCTACAAACAAGCAGCTTCAGGGCCTGCGTGACTTCGCCCATGAATGGCCTCTGTGATGGGTCTTCATGCACACACATTAAAGCGACAGCTGCTACTAGTTCAATATTGTCAAAATTATCACAATTTTCTCGGAGATAGGGATCCAGCAGTTGGTTGATTCCTTCTTTGCTTCCGAGGAGAGGGCGAGCCCACACTACAAGGTTTTCAGGATCAACATTGGTCACATGCACGGGCTTGCGGCCAGATAGGAGCTCTAGAAGCACGACACCGTAGCTGTAGACATCACTCTTGACGAGTAGGTGGCCGGTCATTGCATACTCGGGGGCAACATATCTGTATTGAAAGAGTATAAGGGTCATACAAGAATGAATTAGTAATTGCTAAAAAATTTACACATGAAAAAATCTTGTCATGCAGTAGTATGCCAACAATAAAACAATACATTACCTGCATTAAATTTTAAAATGATAAAAATAACAACACTTTATCATGTATCACAAATCTTTGGCATCAGCTGCATTGATATATCGTGCACGAAAAATAATAGCTATAATTTGAAAATAAAATAATCATGATACAAGCTATATAACAGATCATTCACTGTGGAACCTATGGCTAGAAAGAAACAACTTCATTTTCCGCAATAGAAATTTTAGACTTCAATTTTCTATTCATAACATTTTTGCTACAATCGTCGATTGGGCAGGTGCTCAGGAATCGGTGAAAAGGCTGAGGAGTGCCGAGGGAGAATAGTCAAGGACGGGTGCAGAGTGAGGAACTCACACAGGATTGTCTTCTTCTAGCTCGGGACTTATTGTATCATTATTGTTGTTCTTCTTTGTTTTGCTGATGTTATCTTTTGTAGTTTGGGTTGTCTCGTTCGTGTCTCCTAGTAGCACGTGTATCTGTATCTTTATTTTCTTGTATTAGGTCCTACTTTGTTTCCTTAATGATTATTAATGAAACGATGACTGTGGTCATCTTTTACCAAAAAAAAAAAAAACAGATCATTCACCGTACTTCTCCCCTGAGATAATTGTAGAATCCGGTACTTACCTTGAAACACAAGCTAGATAAAGAACTAAAAATATTCTGAACTTTACTGATATAAGAAAATCTAATATTCGATCAAAGCCGTTCTGCTCAACTAATGTAATAAAAACTTGGCAAAATACTACTTTCTTAAAATCCAAACAGTTAGAAGCATTTTCGATAATATTGATCATATATTCATATCAATAAGAATAATCTTGCCCCCTCCATTTCCCTAGAACTTGACTCATCTGCCTAGTAAGGAAAATTGAATTTCAATCAAAACTATCAATTCATGATAGTCAGAAAATACTTACCCAAAAGTTCCCATAATTCTAGTAGAAACATAATCAATCCCATCCGACGCTTCCTTCGCTAAACCAAAATCTGAAACTTTCGGGGTGAAATCTTCTTCCAGTAATATGTTACTCGCCTTAAAATCTCGGTGTATGACACTGGGATCAGAATCGTCGTGTAGGTATGCCAGGGCTCTTGCAGAACCAAGGGCAATTTTCATGCGGGCATCCCAAGTTAAAGGTCCTTTTTCCTTATCGGCACCTAAACATTATAATATAAGATCAGTAAGGAGTCCCTTGCACTAGCTCAGAACATAGTGAGACTATGCATCAAACAACTGCCAAGTTTTTAAGATAATAGCACAGATGAGTTGAAGATTTGGTATTGCTGTCGAGTATCATTTATCATCAATATTTGACACAACAGAAGAATTGGTCAGCAAAATCCCCATCTGGTATGGCCATTTGATGTAGGTATTGACTGAAATGTGAAAACATGAGAAGATAGAAAATATATGCCACTATAACTTACAAATTGTAAGTTTCAAAATACTCTTCAATTTTGGCCTTGACTGGAATGAAGTGAAAATTTTCATAAAGAAGCATGATCATTAAAGTAAATAAAAATTATATCAATGGTTAATTTCATTCCCTATTTTCCTCACAATAACTCTTTTCTCCTTAATCCTTTCCCTATATGTCAACTAAACATATTTTCAGTATATGATCAAATAAAATAAAAAACATATTTTCAACATTCTTTTTGGATCCATGAATTACAGACATGCACATGCATGCATATATACATACACACATAAATACATATACACATACATATCCTAACATACAAATGGTAAGCGATGATCAATAGGAAGGTCCAGTGTAAACCAAAGTCATCAGAAATATGTTGGATAATGGCAAATGCCAATAACGTGTCCAAGTACAAATACCAGAGTATAAAAAACATACCATGAAGATGGGACTGAACACTTCCATTCGGAACAAGCTCATAGACCAAGCAGCGTGTGTGCTCTTCCATGCATACGCCAATCAACTTGACCAGGTTACGGTGATGCAATCGGCTAAGCATCTCTAGTTCAGATACAAACTCACACCCAGCCGTCCTTTTAATTAATTTTACAGCAACTTCACTTCCATCCTCCATTACCCCAAGGTACACACAGCTAGACCCACCTTCACCCAATTTTCTATCTAGGCTGAATGAATCTGTGGCCTTCTCAAGTTCAGACTGTGTGAAATTCCTCAATGAGAATGAACGGTTTGCCATTGTAGAAAGAAAGGATGCAGGTGTCGAGTTTGCCGCACTATTTGCAATTATAGATCTGATAGCTGCATTATATGATGAATGGGTTGAAATACTGAATTTGGTAACGAGAACAATATAAAATGGCTATTGATTTTCCCTAAAAAAAAAAGAAAAAGAAAAGACAATTGATGCGAATGCCAGTGCGGTCTAGTGTGGTCTAGTGGTAAGTCTGAGTTGGAAAGGATAAGTAAAAAATTTAACGAATCTGTATATCCTAAAATTGGAAAACATATCAAACAGTGTACTGCAAACATAAATGTAGAAAGAATGAGGAAGAAAATGTATTCAGAAAATGGAGAAGATAATTGTTAGGATTATGTCTTGTATACTCGTGGTTCTTACTAAAAGAAGAGACGATGAAGCACAAAGGTCGAAGCGTCGAAGAGAGGAGAAGATTGAAACAGAGGAGCAACAGCAACAGAGAGCTGTGCAGTCGACTGCGTGGTCGACTGCACACCCCTTGGGTCCGAGATGGAAGCTGCACCAACGTTTTGGGCTTTTATCTTGGTGATATTTTCGGTCCATTCTTCAACTCCAAATCAGATAGTACGGCTCCTGTCAGTGACTTCTTCTACAGGATATATCGGACGACTGAGATATCGAGATTAAACTAGGGTTCCCTCTATTCTTCTTCTATTTATTGTAATAGCCTCCAATATGAGAGGTGAAACTCTTCATTGATTATTTTCTTCATTGCAAAAAGAGGCTTAAGAGACAGTTCTTGGTGAGTGAGTTTAATTTCTTGTATTGAGTGAATTTGTAACTCGTAATCTCTTCTAGTTGAATATTATATATCCTTATATTTTTCTTCGGATTAAACGAAAGCTAACCGGGATAAATCATCGTGTATTTGTGTTGGATTGGTGTATCTATTTATTTGGTTGTTCGATTGCTTCGTCACGTCTACCTCGCCATCCTCCTCATTGCTCTAATCTATTCTGCTGTGCCATCGGTGTTCGTTGACATTCCCCAACAATAACTTCACAACCTCACAGATATTAACTGTTAGGAAGTGTGGCCTCAAATACACGTAGGCAATGAAGTGGAAGTTGGAGAAGAAGAAGAGAAGACGAAGACAGCAAGAGGTAGCAGCGACAAAGGAGGGGACAGTCGATTGTGACATCCAGTTGACTATCCGACAGTCGGGTCTTGGCGAGACTCAATTACAGTCGACCGACCAAAAGTGCAGTCGACTGCAGCGGTGATGTATGTTATATTTGGGCTACAGATGTTGGGTCCAATGAGCCTTATTTGTGTATATCTTTTAGGGTTTGATTGAGGCTATATATATATAGCAATAGATGTAAACTCTAGGCTTAAGAAGAGAGATCTAGATGGTCCGTTGTTTGATGAGAAACCGAAAGGTGCAGACAAGGATGCGAAGATCTTGTCGGCATGGAATCATTTAGATCATAAGGCACTATGACAGATTCAGTTAGGACTGAGCAGTAAGGTGTTGTTTCATATCTCGAAGGCAAAGACCATAAGGGAGGCTATGGAGATTTTCATGGATATGTATGCAAAACTGTCGACATCTAATCAAATTCTTTATCTGAAGAAAATGGTTAACATGAAGTTGAGAGAAGGGAGTTCAATAGCAGAATATGCGAAGAATTACTGTATGGTTTACAACCATATGGAAGCTGCAGATTGAAGTTTTCAAAAAGGGGACAGTCAATTTTACTACTATCTACTTTGGCCGACAGTTATGGTACGGTGGAACAGACTATTACAGACACAATGACAGATTTGAAGACTCTATAGGATGTGGTGAATAACATTCTAAACAAGAAGGTGAGAAGGGTGAGAAACAGAGGATTTTCGTCATCATCTTCTAAGGATTCTGCAATGTCAGTTGAGAAGAGATGTGGGAGATCTAAGAGCAGTCAAAGAAGAAATGATCACAGTAGTTCGTCTGAGAGTGGGTCTGATGACAGCGATAGAGGATATGGACCTGAGTGTTGGTAATGTCACAAGAGGGGTCACATGATGAGCAATTGTAAGGCCTATACAAAAAAGAAGCAGGAAAAACCAAAGGAAGCCATTGTGGTGTCCATTAAAAATGGCGAGTTATGCTTGTCAGCTATGGTGGAGTTGGACACACATGATTGGTGTACTGATTCGAGAGCTTCTTTTTATTGCACTTCAAGGAGAGAGGTAAAGATGGTTCTTTTGGAGATGTGATCGTGGAGAACGGTCAGAGGTGTCATGTAAGTGGAGTTGGTACTGCTCGTGTGAAAGCCAGTGATGATCAGAGTATTATTTTGCGGGAACAAGACATGTTCCAGACTTGAAGAAAAATCTTATCTCGATGGAAAGGCTAGCCAAAGAGGGTTTGTCTACTATATTTGGCAGTGGGGAGTGGTGTATAGCTGCAGGTTCAAGGTGTTAGGAATGTGTCTTGAATACTCGTTTCAGATTAGAAGAAGGTAAGATGAAGCACGGAGGTCGAAGCTTCGAAGAGAGTAGAAGAAAACAGCAATAGCAAGGTGCATGCATAGGTGCGGTCGACTGTCCCAAGTTGCGGTCGACCGCACCCCCGACCGCAGTTGCACTGGGTTTGGCCGAGAGGTGGACGGTCGACCGACCGCGGCGCTGTGTTCCTTTTGGGCCTCAATTTGTTAGGCCATTTCAGCCCAATCTTCAACTCCAAGTTAGATAGTACGGCTCCTATTCAGTTACTTCTTTTCCAGGTTATATCGGACGACTGAGCATCAAGATTAGACCTAGGTTTCTCTCTATTCTTTCTATATATATTGTAAACTCCTCCAATATGAGAGTAGAGTACTTCATAGATTATTTTCTCGATTGCAAAGAGAGGCTCAGAGAGAGAGATAGTTTTTGGTGAGTGAATTTAATTCCTTGTATTGAGTGAATCAATAACTTCTTGTAATCTCTTCTAGTTGAATATCAGATCTCCCTATGTTTCCCTCCGGATTAAGCAAAAGCTAACCGAGATAAGTCATCGTTGTGTTTGTGTTAGTTTAGTGGATCTACTTGCTTGCTCAATTGATTCGTCTCATCTACTTTGACTTCCTCATTGCTCTATTTAGTTCCGCTGCGACAACAGGGCGTTGGCTGATGCCCTAATCCCAACACAAGGGTGATAGCAAGAGGAAAGCATGAAGGAACGTTATATTTGCTTAGAAAAGTGAGAGACGTTTCTCCTGTAGCTGACTCCCAACCGGGATCGAGTAGTAGGTTTTGTGTGGTGCAAACGAGTTCTTTCAGTTGTTGGACAAATTCAGAGGAGGTTGCATATTTAGTGGGAGTTGCTGGCCATGAGAGGTATCCTAGACGTTGATGCGGAAAGGGTTTTTTGTGATATGGCAGAAGAAGCTTCAAGTCCTTCTTGTGAGGTAGAGAGTACGGTATCGATATGTAGGGGTGACATCGATGAATGTAATCGAAATGGGGTTGTAGGGGTTGAGCAGTCTGCAGATTTTGTAGAGGTGTCATCTGCGGAGACTTATAGTGCCGAAAGGTGCATTGAGAGGCTTTGAACCATATCCGGTGCTTCTAGTGCCTATGAAGGGTGGTTGGTGTAATACCCCGTACTTAAGAGTGAGTGTGTGTGTGTATATATATATATATATATATATATATAATGGGAGAAGACCTTAGCGTCATTTGTCATTTTGTCATTCTATCAACATGTGCAACGCACGTACATAACTAATATAAAGGAGGTTTCCGGTTCAAATCCTCCCTACGTCAGAGTTTTTATTTTTATTTTTTGAAATTATTAAAACGTGCATCGCACGTGTAAATTACTAGTATATATATATGGAATAAGTAGTTGGGCCTATAGTTGTGGATTATGGGCTAGTGTGAATGGAGTTGTTTAATGAGTGAATTATAGGCAAAGAATTTCATGAAATGAAAATGATGGTTGTTGGCTTGTGTGGTTGCTCACGTGAATGAAGGGAGTGTGCTTGATGTTTGTCCCACATCGGTGGGATTGTGTGATTGTGAGTGTTTAAATAATAAGGCCAAGGATCAAAAGGGTACCTACAAGTCATGACACATTTTGTGAGGTATGCATGTGGTGGGCCGTTGTTAGGACTTGTTTTTTGCGTGTGCGCGCATGCGTAACCGCGTGCATAGCTGGGCCGAGCTCGGAGCATTACAAATAGTATCAGAGCCGATTTTCGACACTGATAGTGGATTAGGTGGGTGAGATGTATGCCGGAGGGTATCAGGGTACTCCACTCCACAGTACACCAGAAGATATCAGGGTATACCACTCTACATCGACTAGAAAGGCGATATTGTGCTAGATTGCATGTCCCTGGGCTCAGCGAGGATGTTGAATTCTTAAGGTGGGGTGGATGTAATGCCCGGTATCTTAAGATATATATATAATAGTAATAGGATATATACATATGTAATTATAATAAGTGGGCCCATAGTGTTATGTGTGTATGTGGCCTATAGAGTATTAATAATGGAATTATGATTATGATTATGGGCCTTGATTAAAATTTGGCTGGCTGAAGAAGAGTGGACTGCATAGATGTGTGTGGGCCCTGGTTTATTGTGCTTGTTGGCATGCTCACATGCACTTGTAAGTGAGATGCTTGGGCATGAATAAGTTGGTTTGGGATTGAAGAATGTCCCATATCGGTTATAATGTAGAAATAAGTGTGTTTATATAATAAAAGCCTAGGATCAAAGGTTATCAAATAGTCATGACATCTTTTGTGAGGCAAGCATGTGGTGGGCTGTTATTAGGACTCGTTTTTCGTGTGTGCACACGTGTAGCCGCATGCGCAGCTGAGCCGGACTTGAGACATTACAGTTGGTGCACTCCACGTTGTGGAGTAGCAGGGGTGCACTTCATGAGAGTGAGGAGTACTTGGGTCTTTCATAGTTGTGGGAGACTGACAGAGATAATGCGAGGTAAAGATACAATAACTTTAAAGCATTGTGTATTTTGGTCAAAGTAGGAGATTGTTAGGAAGTGTGGCATCAAATACACGTAGGAAATGGAGTTGAAGTTAGAGAAGAAGAAGAGAAGACAAAGACAACAAGAGGCAGCAGCGATAGAGGAGGGGACAGTCGACTGTCATAAGCAGTCGACTGCCCGATGCTCGGGTCTTGATGAGACTCAATTGCAGTCGACTGACCAAAGTGCAGTCGACCGCAGCGGCGTTGTATGTTATATTTCGGCTATGAATTTCGGGTCCAATGAGTTGTATTTGTGTATATCTTTTAGGATTTGCTTGGGATTATATATATAGCAATAAATGTGAACTCTAGAGTTAAGAAGAACTAAAGAGAGAATTGGTGAGCCGTTGTCATTGTACAACTTCAAGAGAGGTGAGTGCCAAGTCCTTCAAAGGTAAGAGAGAGATTGAGAATTTTGATCTCTTTATAATCTTTGTATTTCTTGAGGAATAAGAATAATTGGTTATCTCTGCATATTATTGTGTTTGTATGGTTGTGAGATCTTGCGATTATTGTGGTAGCCTGTTCTTGGTTCATCTAGGTCTTGGGCGTTTCTGTTTCTTGTGATGTATGTTCCGCAATTGGCACTACAAGTGATATCAAATTCTTTACATTAACTTGTGAAAACATGAGGATGTTGTAAAATATACAGACCCAACATCAAGTAATCCATAAATAATATTTTGGGATTTCATAACTATTGGGTTTTTCTGGAACATGCTAGTGGTTCTAGATTCATCATCAAGTGCATAAACTTAGCTCAATGTGGAAGGTTCATGAAGGAAGTAGGAAGCTTCATGAATGAGCATTAATGAATTTATCTAGATGTTTTCTCCTTGACCTATATAAGGAGAGGTCATTTGCTCATTTCAACAACACATTATGAGAGAATCATCTTCATCCAAGTAGAGAGAAAAGAGTGTCCACTCCAAGTTGAAAGTGTTGAGTGTTATAGTAGCGAAATAATTGTGAGAGAGAGTGTTTCCTTCAAGTGGTGTTCTTGAAGTTGGATCTCTTTATATCCATTACTTTCATAGTGGAGATTCTTGTTGCTCCGTGGACGTAGGCGCCTTGCCGAACCACGTTATATTTGGTGTTCTCTATGCCTTGCTCTTTTATTTCTTTGCATAATTCAATTTGTGGTTTGAGTTTATATTTTCATTCTACTATTATTGATCCTATTTTTTTCCAACAGTCGTATCAGAGCACCAGGTTTGTGGTGCTAGCGTTAGAATTGAAGGCTTAAGGAGCACTATGGTTCGCCTCAACCACTCCAATTGGATCACATGGAAGCCAAGAATGGAGGACATTCTTTATTGCAAGGATTTGCATGAACCTATTAAAGGAGTCGAAGGCAAGCCGGAGAACACTACCGATGTCGAATGGAAGAAGTTGAACAACAAGGCTATTGGTCATATTCGTGAATAGGTGGATGATAGCGCGTTCCACCATGTATCCAACGAAACCGACGCACATGCCCTTTGGTTGAAGTTAGAGTCGTTGTTCGAACAAAAAACCGCCTCCAAAAAAGCATTCCTCATCAAAGAGTTGGTCAACATGAAGTAGGGAAGGCATAAAGGTGACCGAGCATCTAAACAATTTCCAGAGCATCAATAATCAATTGGCCACGATGGACATGAAAATCGATGATGAGTCACAAGTGTTGTTTCTTCTTGGATCGTTGCCAGACAACTAGGAAACCTTTGTCATCACCGTAAGTAATTCTGCTCCTAATGGTGTGTTATCTAAAAATAATGTTAAAGATAACATGATGAATGAAGAGACTAGGAGAAAGCCTACAAAGTTTCGATAGTAGGCAAGTGTTTGTGGCGGAGAATCGAGGAAGGAGCAAGAGTAAAGATCCCAGTTGAGATCGTGGAAGAAGTGCAAGCCGTTCGAGAACACGTTTCAATGGGAAGTGTCATTATTGTGGTCTTTAAGGCCACATGATAAAGAATTGCAACATATTGAAGAATAAAAAGAATGATGGAAAAGATAGCTCAATCTACCAAAAGGAGGACACAAGCAGTATCGTCGCTACCATGACTGAGCAAGTATATGAGTTGTTGGCTCTTAAAGGTGAATGCCTACATGTCGATGAAGATAAAGGCAATTCATGGATAGCTGATTCTGGAGCATCTTTCCATGTCACGGAGCACTCGGAATTCTTCACCACATACAAAGCCGGAGACTTTGGGATAGTGAAGATGGGCAATGATAGCTATTCCAAGATTGCAGGAATCGATGATGTTTGGTTTGAGACCGATTTGGGCTATAAGCTGTTGTTAAAAAATATGAGACATGTTCCCGGTCTACGTCTCAATCTATTGTCAACTGGCGTGCTTGATCAACAAGGATTTCATCATCATGGAGGTGATGGAAAATGGAGGCTTACCAAGGGATCTTTAATGGTGGTGAGAGAAAAGTTATGTTGTGCCCCTCTACAAGACAAATGACAAAATTTGCAAAGGAGAATTAAATGTCGTGGATGATTCTTCTCCAAGCCTATGGCACAAGATGTTAGGCCACATGAATGAGAACGGATTGCAAGTTGTGGCAAAGAAGTCTCATTCCCTTTGCCAAAGGTACTTCACTAGACTCTTGTGATTCTTGTTTATTTGTAAGCAACACAAAGCTAGTTTTTCTGGCACCTTCACAAGAAAACAACATATATTAGACCTAGTACACTCTGATGTTTGTGGCCATATGGAAGTTGAATCACTAGGTGGTAATAGATATTTGTTACTTATATTGATGATGCTTCACGAAAGGTTTGGGTGTATTTGTTGAAATCAAAAGGCCAGGTGTTCCAAACCTTCAAGAGTTCCATGTCATGGTGGAGAGGGAGACAGGGAGAGCCCTCAAAGGTATCCGTAGTAATAATGGTGAGAGTACACTTCGAATGAGTTCAGAGATTATTGTTCGAAGCATGGCAGCATAAGAAGACAATTTTTGGCACCCCACAACATAATAGTGTAGCTGAAAGGATGAACCGCACCATTCTAGAGAAGATTAGGTGTATACTGAATACGGCCAATCTATCAAAACATTTTTGGGCCAAAGCAGTGTCAGCCGCTTGTTACCTCATCAACCGATCACCAAGTGTACCATTGGGTTTCGAGACTCCTGATGGTGTATGGACCGGTAGAAGCGCTTCATATTCACACTGATTGGGTGCAAAGCATTTGCACATGTATCCAAAGTGAATATATTGAAGATCGATGACATAGGCACACCGTACATCTTCCTCGGGTACAGTAATGAAGAGATGGGCTAACAGATGTGGGATCTAAAGACCAACAAGTTATTTCGAAGCAAAAATGTGGACTTCTTTAAGGATCAAACTGTGGCAGACATTGACAAGCAGATAGTCGAGAATACAGATCAGTTCACCTATGAATCACCGCTGCAACAAGGACCCAATGACAAACCTCAAGAACTGTACATGAAGATGTTCCTGAGATGGTTGAAGCTGTTGAATTCTAACTGCGGAATAAACTCAACAACAATGACGACGAGATGCAAGAACTATAGAATCAAAACAAGAGAACAAAGAACAACCAAAAGCAATACACAAGAACACACAAGATTTTTTCGAGGTTCACCCAAAACAATGGCTACTTCCCCGCGCAGAGGCACTCCTGCAATTTTCACTAGAAATATGAAGATTAAGTTTACAAATCTCTCAAGAACTCACCACTAAGGTGTAGGGTTTCTCTCTATCTCCCTCTCTCTTAATGACGGCTGGTAGATCTCTATTTTCTTTTCACTTACCCTAAAATCGTACACAATACAATATATATAGGATTCCACAACTTTAATCTCAGCAACTCATCAATCAGCGTCGGGACGGTCAACCGCAACACCAAGTCGGTCGACCGGTTCTTTCCTTCAATTGCACGAGTTCCAACAGAGAGACTGTGCGGTCGACCGGTCGCCTCTTCAAGTTACAGAATTGAATCAGAGAGAGGGACGGTCGACTGCGTGGTCGACCGTACACTTGCCTGGAGCACGGTCGGGGGTGCGGTTGACCGCAACTCTGCCTGTAGCTTCAAACCACTTCTGATCTCTTGCTCCCACTTTGACTCTCTTTATCATCTGACTTCTCCAACCCTATTGTCGTGTATTGGATCCACAAATCCCAATAGAAGCATGAGGCACTGAGATAGTGTCTGAACCTGAAGACGATGAATCGATGATCAGGAGGATCATAATCAAGGGGAGCCTAACCAGGGGGAGCCGAGTCAGGGGGAGCAGCCAGAGATTGCCTAAGTACTAGTTCGAAAATCAACTAGAGTGGCAAAGCCAAGTACCAATTATCCCTCTTCACAGTATATCCTTGTAATCAGTGATGGGGATGACCTGTATTCTAGATATATTTTGTTCACTGATAATAGAGAACCTGAAAGCTTTGAAGAGGCAAAGACTCATGCAAACAATGACAAGTGAATGTTGGCAATAAAGTCTGAGATGGAGTCTTTATTAAAGAATGATACCTATGAGTTGGTGGAACTTCCTAATGGCAGAAAAGCACTTAAGAATAAGTGGGTGTTCAAATTGAAGAGGGACGAGAATGGGCAGTTGACAAAATTCAAGGCTCGCTTGGTTGTCAAAGGTTGTGGGCAGAAGGAAGGAGTATATTTTGACAAAATCTTCTCACCAGTGGTCAAGATGACTTCTATTCGACTTATTTTGGGCATGGCAGCTAGCATGGATCTTGAGGTGGAACAGTTGGACGTAAAGACGACATTTCTGCATGGTGATTTCGAAAAGAAAATTTACATGGAGCAACCGTAAGGTTTTGAAATCGAGGGAAAATAACACATGGTTTGTAAGCTGAAGAAAAGCTTGTACGGGCTAAAGCAAGTGCCAAGGCAGTGGTATAAGAAGTTTGGCCGGTTCATGGTGGGTCATGGATATTAAAGGACAGATGCAGATCCATATGTATACATCCAGCAGTTCACTGAAGGTAACTTCATCATTTTATTGCTCTATGTTGATGATATGTTGACTGTGGGCCAAGATGTTACTATGATTCGCAAGTTGAAATCAGGTTTATCAAAGTCCTTTGATATGAAAGACTTAGGGTCAGCTAAGCAGATTTTGGACATGGAGATTACTCGTGACAGGAAGGCAAAGAAGTTGTAGTTGTCACAGGAGAGGTACGTTGAACGAGTACTTGAAAGGTTCAACATGCAAGGAGCTAAGCCAGTGAGCTCACCTCTTGGTAATCAATTCAAGTTAAGCTGAAGGTTATGCCCAGATACTCAAGAGGAGAATGACAAGATGGCAAGTATTCCCTACTCATCAGCTGTCGGTAGTCTTATATATGTTATGGTATGCACTCGCCCAGACATAGCACATGCAGTTGATGTTGTTAGTAGATATCTATCTAATCCTGGCAAAGAGCATTGGGAAGCAGTCAAGTGGATACTCGTATATTTGAGAGGCACTTCAAAGTTGTGCTTATGTTTTGGTGGAGCAAAACCAATTCTATAAGGTTTCACAGATGCAGACTTGGCAAGGGATCTTGATACTAGAAAGTCCACTTCTGGTTACTTATTCACTTTTTCAGGGGGAGCTGTTTCGTAGCAGTCCAAGTTACAGAAGTTTGTTGCCTTATCCACCACAGAAGCCGAGTATATTGCTGCAAATGAATCGAGCAAGAAAATGGTATAGCTGCAGAGGTTTATTCAGGAGTTGGGTATGAGACAAGACAGTTATGTGGTGCATTATGATAGTCAAAGTGTCATTTACCTGGGTAAGAATTCAGTATATCACCATTGCACTAAGCACATTGATCTCTGTTATCATTGTATCTGAGATCGTGTCAAAGAAGTTTTTTCAGTTGAGCCAGATCCACACCAACAAGAACTCTTCTGATATGATGACTAAAGTCGTTCCGCCGCAGAAGCTGGAGTATTGCAGCAAGTCCGCTGGGATGGACTTCAAGTATAAGTCGCTCATCGTATTGACCCGATTGGCCTGGAAGGGGAGATTGTAAAATATCCAGGCCCAACATCAAGTAATTCATAAATAATATTTTGGATTTCTATAAGTACTGGACTTTTCTTGAAACATGCTAGTGGTTCTAGATTCATTATCAAGTGCATAAACTTAGATAAATATGGAAGGTTCATGAAGGAAGTAGGAAGATTCATGAATGAGCATTAATGAATTTATCTAGAGGTTACCTCCTTGGCCTATATAAGGAGAGGTCATTTGTTCATTCCAACAACACATTATGAGAGAATCATCTTCATCCAAGTAGAGAGAAAAGAGTGTCCACTTCAAGTTGAGAGTGTTGAGTGTTATAGTAGCAAAACAATTGTGTGAGAGAGTGTTTCCTTCAAGCGGTGTTCTTGAAGTCGGATCTCTTTGTACCCATTACTTTCATAGTGGAGATTCTTGTTGCCCCGTGGACGTAGGCACCTTGCCGAACCACGTTATATTTGGTGTTCTCTATCCCTTGCTCTTTTATTTCCTTGCACGATTCAATTTGTGGTTTGAGTTGATATTTTCATTCACTATTATCGATCCTATTTTTTCCGAACAGATGTTATAACTGACTTAAAATCAACTTTTGAATTTTTTCCTGCTATAAAAAAAATGGAAAAGGAAAAAAAAAAAAAATATCTATTATGGTTTATTATATCAGAAACATAATAAAGCCTTATTCACATGTCATTGTTCAATATCAATACTTTACTCATGGATGTTCAAGGGAATTGAAAGTATCCATTATAACATCATTGTTTCAATTATTATTTTTTTCTGCTTAACGCCTAATACGCACGCTATTAAGTAAAGATGTTAAATGTGTCTAGAAACTAGCTTACCAGAGCTTCTAGGAAATAACAAGGTATCTTGATCAGAGACAGCAGATGGTCGCCAAATTTTCAGCGATTTCAAGACAAAAATAGCTATTCCAACGCATAGAAAGATGAGAATACAATACGAAAGTGCAGTAATAGAAATGCTCCTTGCATTAAGCTTTTTGTTATTTTTATTGTCTCTGTCTGCTGTAAAAGGATATGGACTATTTCCAGCTGAACCAGGCCCAGATGGTGGGGATATAGATGATTGCTGAAATGACGATGGTGGAGACGAAGGAAGTCCTGCAAGTACAGGTATTAATAGTTATAGAAAGTATACATACATAAACAAATCTCTATAGTATATCTAAACATGTGCACTTTTACATTGTATATATACATTTATGATTATATATAGAAGAGTCTTGTGTATTAACTCGCCCAAGCTGGCACGTGAACATCCCTACTACCATTAATGTTGCCAACAGTTAGGGCGTGCAATCTCCAATTAGGACAGCTAATACTGAGAGCAAAGTAAGTAATTGTCTCCAATTACAACTGTAACCCTGATATCTCTAATTATTTTCAGTACCATACAGAAAGAACAAGAAACTGTGGATACCAACAGGCTACTAAGACAAGGAGAAGTATATTACCTGGGTAGTGAACATAAATCACATCATACTGATATAAATGTGATTTATTTATCCTCACTTTCTTCTCCCAAAACCTCTCGTAAATTAGCGAAGCAGTCATATTATCAAATTTCTCTTCCAATGGAACCAAAAGCAAGCTAAGTTCTGTTCTTCCTTGGCCACGGGAACTAGTCACAACACTATTTACTTTAACTTGCCTTCGTTTTAGAAATATACTGCTTGCAACCTCGGCTTCTAGTTCTTTAACCCGATGGAATAGTACATACAAATCTATGCCCACATCAATTACAACTCGTATAGGGAGTATACAACCGCAAGGGAAACCCTTTGGAGCTTGAATGAAAGGATCTGTACAAGAGATTTCACCACAATCTGGAGGGGAAAAAAAGTAATTAAAGATAAATGACTTTGTGTAATGTCTCATAATTATTGCAAAAAAAGTTTATTTAGCAATTACATGAGTATACTGTAGCTTATTTTTTATTTTTTCTTTCTTTGTTGTTTTTTATAGTTCTCATTCCTGCTTATAATACTAAACAAATCTTGTTATATAGTCTAGTGACAGTTCAGAAGATTATGAAGCTAACATCAAGAATTGAGAAAAGAATTCTAAATTACAAACCTTTACATTGTGGTAGGTTGAAGGAAAAAGGGGAACCTGCAGGGGATCTCTTTTGATGATGCTTAGGTAAACGAGGGCTCGAAATTAATCCTAAAAATTAAGTGAGATGGTAATAGATTTTAAGGGAAAACTTCCAATATGAATATGTTGAGTACCATGATACCTGGAGAACTTGCAGGAAATAGCATAGAGGCCAATGGTGTCATTGACCAAATTTCAGGTGGATCAGATGAACTCAATGATGGGCTTGTCGTCATAGCTGTAATAAGACAAGAGCTTAGAATTAGTAAAACAGAGCAGTTGCCATATACAAAACACATTAGCCTCTTTAATTTCTCTCTTTTATTTCTTTTTCTTATAATGTTGAGAAATTAAATGCCTAGATTACTTCTTGTAAGAAGCAAGCTTACGTAATGTTCGCTTTGATCAGACAGACAAGATTAAATAATTGTGAAGGAAGCAAACTTGTAGAAAGGAGACATTATTCAAACATTTATAATCTTCTTTCCAGTCTTACATTTATTTTAATTGGAAAAAAAAGGTAAAATTGAGGGAATACACCACACTTAATTATAGAATATAAAATATCAACAATGAAACACAATGATTACACATTATACAAGCAGATTATTACGTGTCTAGATATATAAGTTGTATTATGACAATATAACTCCTCCGCAACCCTAACAAAATCCTCCCATATTCAAGAGAGATATATGTAGTTCCAACCAAATTTTAAAAATTACTGCTGTATCATTTTGGAAGGCTCACCAATATAACTAGTATAGATCTGCTCCATATAGTGAATTTTTCCAACTTTGGGCGATATATCAGTCTGATTCTGATATATCACAATCATACTGATACATCGCCCAATATATAAGAAAATTCATTTTTCTTCCAAAAGAAATATGTTACTTACTCTCCAAGATAAATATTGTGTGACATTTAATATTTAAATATCTTACTTTCATGTATTATCAAGGTTATAAATATTGGCTGTTATGGATGATATATTGGTTGTTATATCGTTTTGAAAGGACTGCCCATACCTTTAATACAGATTAAAAATGGGTAAAATCTGGACCAATTTTGGGTAATATATCGATCCAATTTCAATATATTGCACGATACGTTATCGGTCAACATATAAGAAAAATCAGTATTTTTTCAAATTGGAATGAGTAACTTAATCCCTAAGATTACATTGTTAAATTTTAATATTTAGATATATTTCTTTAATGTATTATGTTGTATGTGATTTCATGTAGGCAATTTTATATTTCGGTTGTAACTAATATTGCTTATATTAGGTGGTTTATATTTGCAATACATGATACGCAGTTTATCTAAATCACATTTGGAATATATAGTTTCACCTAATATGGCAGCCTGATATATATAACTATCAGTTATATCTTCCTAATATCTTCCCAATATCCAATACCCGAAATGAAAATTTGTCATAGGTACAATCCCCGATATCCAATATTCAGATTTTGTGTACTATATCATAGACAATTATATGTTTCACTTGTAACTAGTCTTGCTTGCAATAGGTTGGTTATATTTGTATCTACATTTGTGATATAAATTTTCATCTACTATGACAACCCTATCTTTTTCAAATATTGTTGATCCCCGATATCTGATATGATCGATGACATCCGATATGATACTGATAACTGATATAGAAAACCATTGTTCCAATTAGACAAATCCTAAAACCACATGTTTTCGGATGGGAAACATTGTCAACACCCATTTTGTTCCACGGACCAAAGCAACTCTTACTCTTGGTAATATTGGTTTCCACTTCACAAAGATTGAACAGAGGAAAAGGAACTTTGTATCGGATTTTGTATCGGCCTTCCAATTTTGATATCTTTCTTGATATTCTCAGAACATGTGGGAATATCAGCTCGGCGTATAGGACTTTTTGGTATCAGCAAATCAACATGTTTAATAATTACTAAAAAATCTTTAAATAGTTTAAAATACCCATCCAAGGAAACATTCTGTGTATGGTTTTGTTGAATCAAAGAACATATTATTCTTTATATTATTTTCTTGTACAAAATATATATATATTTCAAATATTCTTTTATAAAGTAAACCATGATTGGGATATTAGGATAGCATCTGGGAGCTGCGGCTAGATCGAAATAACTTTTATTTCCGTAATTGCACTCAAACATTTCAAAGCATTATGCATAAAATTTTTGGTTTCATTTATGCATGGGCAGGTCAGGCAGGTACAGCAAAGAGGCTAAGGATGGAGGAGCACTAAATGGAGACTTGGAGAGAGAGCACAAGGGAGGGCTATTAGGATAGCATAGATTTGTATCTGTAACTTATGTTATTTCCTTCTATTTTGCTACTTTTGTCGCATCGGGAGGTTAAGATGCTGGATTTAGTTGTTATTATGTATGTAACTTGGTAACCGGATCTTCTATGTTTCGTTAACAATCATTAAAGTATGAAACGATGACGATGTCATCTTTATTCAAAAAAAAAAAAAAAAAAATGTAAACCATGATTTAAATCATAAAACTATACTGTAACAATATAGAAATTTTAAACTATTGAGAATGTACTGTAAAAATACATTAAAATGTATTTAAAATATTTTTTTAGTGCTATCACCTGACAGTGGTGTCTCTCTTAAGCACTTCGTTCAGGTTATACCCACTCAGCGACCAATAAAAGAATAATAAAAGAATAACATTTGAAGTAATATTTTTGTATATTGGGTAGGCCAAAAGCCAAGACTGACTCGGAGTATCCTCCCGCTTTCGGTTGAGATTTGATACCATGGGCCCAACTAAACCAGTTTTAAGTTCTTCAAGTCTTTCATCAATTCTGAAACCTACTTTGGTGAAGTCTATTTTAGAATATCATTGTCGTGCTGGTGTTCATATATTCCATAAAATATTTAATTATAATAGTACATATTTGTGTCATGTCGGTGTTCATACAACTGCCTCTTTCCTCTTTTACAACTGCAGTAGAGCCAAACAATCCCTCAGTCAATTGTTTCCAAATATCAAATAGAAAAGGACCGGACCGAAATGTTAAAACACACTATTGTAACACTTGTAAAGATGAATTCATAAGAAAAATAATTGTTACATTTTTATGCATAACTTGGTTGACAGACATGATTACATGTACATTTCAATCTAAAATTATGAATACAAAGGAATTTTAGAATACAAAAAAAGGAATGTTTTCAAAGCTCTGACTGACTCAACAACTTTCTTTCCCCAGAGGCGAAATGATGGCCAATTCTTCCCTAAAATAATCACGAAAAAAGACTAATTTTGCAAGAAAAAACTTACTAATATAAACATTGCAACTTCGCAGGAGCAATATAAAGATAGATTTAATTTCGAAATGATGAGTGAAGAAATTTGGGTAATGTCAAGTAAAGGAGGGCTCTGTAATTTGATAGACGATGAAACCAAAACAAAAACCTTTGAGAAATCGTTTCCCTTTCTGGTCATTTTCATAGTAATAGACAAACACTGTTTCTGAGGTTTTAATTAATCATAGTCTATGAGGTGGGGACACTTCTGTTTGGTAGCTGGACTCACACGATTCTAACAAGACACTGGAACTTTTAGGGTAGTTTTTCAAAATCTTCCCCATGTCTTTGTGTCGTGTTACCTCTCGTGTCCATGTCGGTGTATCTATATCCATGCTTCTTAGATCATAGCTCTAGCCTTCCATAGTTGAATTAATAAGTAATTTCATCCTCTACTCATTCATACCAGGATTAATTAGTGACCCTATGGAAAATTTTTACAAATCAGCTCCCAAGAAACAAAAAAAACCATGAATATGCACATAAACCTACTTCCCCGACCATAAAGAATTGTCACGTACAAACATATTCCTAGTTCATTGTACAAATGTATAATCAAAAATATTTTATCTAATCAACAAATTTATTCATTCCTAAAAAACACGAAAGTTAAATGGGTTTATTGCACATGCATTCTTAACTTAAGACCTACTGAAATACATTTGGTAAATTTTGATTAACCAAGAACTCCGGTGACAGTATGTGTTGGAGAATCCCGTGATTCTCTCATCTTATTTGCTATTAAGAGAAGATTTTCTATTAAAGAAGAATTGCTATTAAGAGAAGATTTGCTATTATTAGAAAAGATTTCTGTTTCCATTTAGTTTTATTGTTCCTTAAAGTTCTCCTTGATTCAAGGATGGACATTGATTGTATTTCTCCTATTTAAACAAGCCTTGGGGCTGAAGAATAAATCAAGCTTTCACCACCTGTGTTCTATTATGGTATCAGAGCCAGGTTCCCTAACTTAGGGTTCGTAAAGTTTTTTTCTAAACCCGTTTCTCCAACCTGGTTAGGCTCTCAATGGCCGATTCCAATAGATGGCGGCAAGCCCTCACCGGCTCAACAAACAACGACGACTCTTCCACGACAAACGGCGCAGCAGATCATGGCGATGGTGGTGGTGCTGATCACGGCGCTAACACTGGTGGAGGTGCTGGTCGCGGCATTGATGGAGGCGCTGGTTGCGGTGCTGGCGGCAGTACTGGCCGTGGCGATGGCGGCGGCAATGGGGACGGAAGCTCTTTCAGAGACAACAACTTCAACACAGGTTTCAATGATCAGGAGGGATCCTCAAACTCCCTCAAGGTCAATGTTCCTAAGTTGAATGGAAAAAATTATAATGAATGGGCCCAAACCGTTCGTTTGGTATTGGAAGGCAAAAGAAGGCTTGGATTTTTTACGGGAGCAATAGCAGAACCGGCAATAGAAGACCCTTTTTTAAAAATAATGGAAGTCTAAAAACTCCTTGATTATTGCCTGGTTAGTGAGCTCTATGGAAACCGCAATAGGCAAACTGTACATATTTTTACCTTCTGCAAGGGCAGTGTGGGAAGCTATCAAAGAAACATACTCTGATATCCAAAACTCCTCCCAGATCTTTGGCTTAAAGTCAAAGTTGTGGCATGATAAACAAGAAGACACGAATGTAACTACTTATTATAATGAGATGTTGACTCTGTGGCAAGAGTTGGATATCTGTTATGATGACAGTTGGAGGTGTGCAGAAGATAGTGTTATGTTCCTCAAGAGGCAAGAGAATGATCGTGCCTTTATGTTTCTTGCTGGGCTGAATAAAGACCTTGATGAAGTAAGAGGCCGAATTTTGGGGAAGATACCATTGCCAACTCTTCGTGAAACCTTTTCAGAAATAAGAAGGGAGGAGGCACGACAAGGAGTAATGATGGGTAAGGCACCTCAAAGTTCAGAATCTGAAGGCTCGGCTCTGGCCATTAGGAACTTCAACGAAAGTAAGAAGTCGGACAAACCTTGGTGTGATCGCTGCAAACACGCATGGCATACGCGTGAAACATGTTGGAAGCTCCATGGCAAGCCTCCGAGCTGGAAGAAGAAAGGTGGTAACGAGGGTTGTGCATTCCAGGCTAGTAATTCAGATCAAGGGCAGCAATCTTCTTCAGCCCAGCTTTCCCTCACGACGGAACAACTAGACAAACTGTTCAAACTCCTCAAATCTCAAACTCCTTGCTCTATAGCACAAAAGGTAAGATCACATGAAAAGTGAATCTACTCTGTTTTCCTCATATAGTCCCTGTGCAGGGAATCAAAAAATAAAAGTCGCAAATGGCTCTTTTTCAGCCATTGCAGGTTGTTAAGATAAATCAGAGAGATGAAAACAATACTAAATATTGAATTGAGTTCAACCAAGTACAATACCACCTATATATAGGAGGAGAACAAATATCAAAACAACTTTACAACCAATATGGGACTATAATAATATCTAACACCCTCATTCAAACTCACGATGGGTCAAACAGTGTGAGTTTGCCTACTAAGTATCTAAATTTCTGAACAGTATGAGATTTGGTGAAGAAGTCTGCAGTCTGCTGGAAAGAGGTAATAGAATGAAGAGAAATGGTCTCTGCCTCAAAGCGCTCACGAACATAATGGCAATCAATCTCTATATGCTTCGTTCGCTCATAAAAGACCGGGTTGCTTGCAATGTGCAATGCACTCCGAAATTTCACAATGGAGAGGAGTAGCTCATGTAAGAGTGACACTCATATTTGATAACAGCCAATGAATATGAACAATCTCTCTAATAATAGCTATCATTGCTCTTTACTCAGCCTCGGTATAAGAACATGCAACAACTGCATGTTTCTTGCTTCGCTATGAGATCAACGAATCACCAAGAAATAGACAGAAACATGTGGTAGACCTTCTGGTAGTAGGATCACCTGCCCAATCTGAATCAGAATATGCACTTAACTCTAGTTTGGATGTAGAAGGCATGAATAATGAGCGAGTGATAGTGCTCCGAAGATATCTGAGAATCTGAAGAAGAGCACCGTAGTGAACTGATGTAGGAAAGGAAACAAACTAACTGAGTGAATAATATCAGGTCTGGTCATGCATAAGTAGACAAGTTGTCCAACAATCTGCCTGTATCTAGTGGGATTAGGAAGGAGCTCACCATTTGTGGGACGAAGCTTCACATGAAGCACTAAGGGTGTATCGGCTGATCGATTATCAGAGAGACATGCAGCAGAAATAATATTTGATGTGTATTTCTGTTGAGAAATGAGTATCCCCTGAGATCTATGAGCAATCTCTAAATCCAGAAAGTAACGTAGCTTATCAAGATCTTTCATATGGAACTGCTGGTGAAGGTATTTCTGGGTGATACAATACCGGCAGAGTCATCTCCAGTAATGATCATATCATCAACATATAGTAGTAGAAGTACCCTCCCATGTGGTGATGACCGCATAAACATGGAATGGTCCTGGGAACTCTGACGAAAGCCAGCCTTGGTGATGACAAGCCGAAAACACTCAAACCAGGCTCGAGGGCCTGTTTCAGAACATATATTGCACGACGTAGTCTACAAACATGACGAGGAGTAGTAAGACCAGGAGAAGGATGCATATAAACCACTTCAGATAAGGTACCATGAAGAAAAGCATTCTTCACGTCCAACTGGTATAACGGCCACTGACGAATGGCGGCAACAGCAAGAAGAGTGCGAACTGTAGTCATCTGAGCCACTGGGACAAAGATCTCATCATAATCAATGCCATGCTCCTGTGAAAATCCCTGGGCTACTAGACGAGCCTTGTGCCGCTCAATGAGCCATCAGGTCGATATTTAACCTTAAAGATCCACTTGCAACTAACAGGCTGAACACCCACAGGCAGTGGAACAACATCCCAAGTACCAGACTGATCAAAGGCACTGAACTCCTCGGCAATAGCTTTCCGCCACTCGAGGTATTGAACGGCTTTCTTATAGGTTCTGGGCTCACATGTAGAGTGTATAGCAGTGAGATATGTATGAAACTGGGACGAGTAAGAAGCTAGTGTGGCAAAGCAAAAAATGGTCAGAGGGACCAGTGGCACGTGTAGACAGGCGAACTGGTGGTGGAAGGGCAATATGTGGTGGTGAGGTAGGTGGTGTGGGTGTATGCAACTGTGGGGATGCAAGTGGTGTGGGTGTATGAGGCGGTGGAGAAGTAGGGGGTGTCTCTGTAGGAGGAATACTAGGGGAACTGTCTATAGTAGAAGCGAAAGGAGCCAAAGGAGTGGGATCAGATGGAATGGGTGGAGTGGAATTAGGCCCAACAGGTGAAGGATTGAGAAAACTAGCATCCTGGGGAGAGGTCAAGTAGTAGGGAGAGTCTTCTAGCAAGAGAGACATGTCATGAAATACGAATACGACCTGCCACAGGATCAAAACAACGATACCCTTTATGCTCAAGACTTAGACCTAGATGAACACACTTAGCGTCGCGAGCGGTGAGCTTCGTGCGCTCAGTGAGAGGGAGAAGGACATAACAGGTGCACCCAAAAATACGAAGCATGCTGTAGTCGGGTGGTGAGTGATAGAGAGCATCATAAGGAGTGGTGCCAGAAAGGGCAGACGAAGGAGTAATGTTATTAAGACTGACAGAAGTCATGACAGCTTCAGCTCAGAAAGAGCGAGGAACAGAAGAGGAGAGTAGAAGAGCACGAGCCATCTCAAAGATGTGACGATGCTTGCGTTCAGCTACACCATTCTGCTCATGGGTGTGGGGGCATGATTGCTGAAAAAGAGTGCCATGAGATTGAAGAATCGATCGCGTAGTAGCAGAAGTGTACTCACGAGCACCATCTAAGCGAAAGGTTTTGATATGAACCCCAAATTGAGTGTGAACCATGGTCGTAAAGAATCGGTAAATGTCAGGTATCTCAGAACGTTGGCGCATAAGAAATACCCATGTGTGTCTAGTAAAATCATCGATGAAACTAACATAATAAAGATAACCTTTTTAAGAAGGTGTGGGAGATGGGCCCTATATATCAGAGTGAATAAGTTGAAATGCATGAGTAGACTGAGAAATGCTTTTATTGTTAAAAGGAAGGGCTAAGTGTTTTGCCAACTTACAACCCTGACAAACAGCTAATGAAGTAAAATTAAAAACGACCAAGAGCACCACTACGAACCAAATCTTTCAAACGAGATGCACTAATATGACCTAAGCGTCTGTGCCACAAATTGGCATCAGAACTGACAACACCAACAAAACTAGAAGTAGGTCATGAGCATAAAGAAAATCTGGATGATATAAACGTCCATGTCTGCTAGCGCATCCAATCATATGACCAGTCCGAGGATCCTGTATGGTACAGTCCAAAAAAGTAAAGGTAACGGTGAGGCCACTATCACATAAAGCACTAATGGAAATAACGTTCGTAGATAAATGAGAGGCATAAAGGACAAAAGGTAATGTGAGAGTTGGAGTGTTAGTAGATCCGAAGTGTGTAGTAAGTAGTGAACCATCGGCAGTGTAAAGTGACGGTGCATGAGAGGTCAGTGTAGTGTGAGTGGTGAGAAGAGTGTAATTGCTAGTGAGATGATGTGAAACAGCAGAATCTAAAAGCCAGGAAGAAGACATACCAGAAGTGACAGAGAAAGCAGGAGCAGAGGAACCAGCACTGATGGACTAATCCGAGTTTTGAAGATCCAGCTAAGCTAGACGGTGTTGTGGAATATCATAGGCAGCAAGAGAAGGCATGGCCGGAGTGACGGCCATCGCACCAGGTGTGCGAAGAGGAGGTAAACCCTGTTGTTGTCTGCGCTGCTGTGTCTGAACCAGGAGCTGGGATGCAGAATAAAGCAGTTACTATGATTATGACCATCCCACTGACAGTGGGTGCAATGGGGACAACGATCAGGAGCACTGCGATGAGCAGAAGGAGCAGGCATAGAGCTGGAGCGAGGCTTGCGTGAGAAGGATGTACGGTGAGCAACAGCAAGAACATTTTCACTGGTAGAGGGTGGGTGAGAAGTAGGAGTGGGGAGAGCACGTAACCGAATTTCTTCAGCAACAAGCTCAGCAATAGCAGCTTTAAGATGAGGAACCGGATCTCGATGGATCAATTGACTGCATAAAGACTGATACTCTGATCGTAGACCCATCATAAAGAACATAAACTGGCGACGTTCACGAGTAACATGCACATCATTGTACTCTAGTTGCTGTAATTCGTGCCAGATATTGTGCATGGCTGTGTAATGTTCCAGAATACTGCGATCACCTTGCCTATCAAGAACGGACTGAACAAGGAGCTGATACTCACGGGCTCTACTATTCTGGACATACTGAGTAACCAAATGTTGCCTAAGAGCCTTGGCAGGACGAACACGAAGACGACGGTCGACAGAGAGATGAGGAAGGCAATAATCCGACGATCATGATCATCCCAAGTGGTCGGAGATGTGTGAATCAGTTGCTTATCGGCAAGGGAAGCGGTAGCATCGGGATCTTTGGGACGAATAGTGGAACCATCAATGTGACCCCATAAGGAATGGCCGAGAAGAGTGGCCTCAACAGAAGCAGACCAATCAGTCTAATTCTTTGCAGAAGAGAGAAGGAAATCAGTGGAGACTGGAAGATATTGACGAAATTGGGGCTCCATAAAAAAATTCAAGGAGCTGCAAATTTTTTTTTCATTTTTTTCGGTTTTTTTTCCATTTTTTTTAATTGAAAAAACAGATAAAATAAAAACAGAGAAAAAACAGAGAAAGTGACGAATGGGGGGGAGGGGGGCTAGCAGAGTAGTGGCTCTGATCTCAGCGGTGGCAGGAGTTGACTGAGATGGCGGAGGTTGTCGACCACTGTGGAAGCGGCGAAGATGGTGGAGGCGGCGACCACTGTGGAAGCGGCGACCGGAGTTTGGGTCGTCGGGGTGGATGGCAACGATGGTAGGGTTTTGCTGATGCAGAGGGAAAGGCAGCTAGCAGTTGCGGGAGCGGTTGTGGATCTCAACGGGAGTTCAGGAGCAGTTGCGGGAGGCGACGACTGTGGAAGCGGCGATTTGAGTCAACTGTGGAGACGACGATGATGTATGGTGATAGGGTTTCGACGACAGTGGATCTCGACGACAGTGTATGGTGATAGGGTTTCGATGACAGTGGATCTCGTCGGGAGGTTGAAGATGATGTTTTTTTTTTTTTTTGAGATCTAGGGTTTGGGGAAGAAATTTGTATAAGTTGGCTCTGATACCATGTTAAGATAAATCAGAGAGATGAAGACAATACTGAATATTGAATTGAGTTGAACCAAGTACAATACCACCTATATATAGGAGGAGAACAAATATCAAAACAACTCTACAACCAATATGGGACTATAATAATATCTAACAAACCTTGGTGTGCTCACTGCAAATGCGCATGGCATACACGTGAAACATGTTGGAAACTCCATGCCAAGCCTCTGAACTGGAAGAAGAAAGGTGGTAATGAGGGTCGTGCATTCCAGGCTAGTAATTCAGATCAAGGGCAGCAATCTTCTTCAGCCCAGCTTTTCCCTCACGACGGAACAACTAGACAAACTGTTCAAACTCCTCGATCTCAAACTCCTTCTTGCTCTATAGCACAAAAAGGTAATTCTGCTCTTCTTAGTGTCAGTCCCAACCACACTTGGATAGTAGATTCAGGTGCAACCGATCACATGATAAGTAAATCTACTATGTTTTCCTCATATAGTCCCTGTGCAGGAATCAAAAAATAAAAGTCACAAATGGCTCTTTTTCAGCCATTGCAGGTAAAGGTTCAGTTGTGTTGTCTCCGATATTGACTCTTAAAGATGTCCTTCATGTTCCAAATCTCTCTTGTAGCCTAATGTCTGTCAGTAAATTAGCCCAAGAAAAAAACTGTCAAACTAATTTTTTCCATTTTCATTGTGTCTTTCAGGATTTGAACTCTGGGAAGATGATTGGCAGTGCTAATGAGAATGGAGGACTCTACTACTTCGATATTGGACCTAAATCACAACTACCTTCCAAACCGATAAGTTCCTGCTTTGAGTCTTTTTCTGTTTCGAATAATGATGACAACATTATATTACGGCATTTACGATTAGTCATCCTAGTTTTCGTTATTTAAAACACTTGTTTCCTAAGTTATTTCGTAATGAATATTTGTCTTTGTTTAAATGTAAAGCATGTGAATTTGCAAAACATCATCGTTTTCATTTTCCAATACAGCCTTATAAACCATCAAAACCTTTTTCTATTATTCACAGTGATGTTTGGGGCCCTAACCATACAAGTACACTCTCGCACAAAAAATGGTTCATCACATTTATCGATGACCATTCAAAAGTATGTTGGGTATACTTGTTAAAGGGGAAATCCGATGTTTGTCAGACTGTAAAAGACTTTTTAAAAATGGTGCAAAATCAATTTCAGACAACTATTCAAGTCTTTAGAAGTGACAATGGCAGGGAATACTTTAACACAATTTTGGGTGATTTTTTTCTTCAAAATGGATTGTGCATCAAAGTTCATGTCCTAATACTCCCCAACAAAATGGAGTTGCAGAAATAAAAAATAGACACTTATTGGAAGTGTCTAGAGCTTTACTCTTCTCAAATAAAGTACCAAATTATTTGTGGGGTGAAGCAATTTTAACTGCTGCGTATTTTATTAATAGAATGCCCTTCAAAGTTCTTAATTTTCAAACTCCAATTCATATTTTCAAAGAATGTTATCCTGTTACTCGTGTTTCAACTGATTTGACATTAAAAAAATTTGGTTGCACAGCATTTGTTCATGATCATAAGAATATTGGCAAACTCGAACCTTGCGTTATAAAATGTGTTTTTTTAGGGTACTCTCCAACCCAGAAGGGATATAAATTTTTTGATCCAAAAAATAAGAAAATATTTGTCACTATGGATGTCACATTCTTTGAAAACAAACTTTTTTTTGACGATACTCATCTTCCGGGAGGGGGGGGAGGGGAGACTGAAAGGAAGACTCGTTTCAAACTGATAACATAAGGTTTTTAAATAACTTGCCCTTGCCTATATCACAAAATTCTAAGGCTTGTACTTCTGCACCAACAGAAAATGGCCATGATTCATTATCTAAACCTACTTCTGCTATGAGTAAGGATCTCGATGAATTCAAGCCTACACTTTCTCATGAAAAAAACAATGAGAATCTTGAAGATGATAATAATGATGAACTAATTGAAATGCCACAAAATGATGAGTCATCTAAAGAGAACATGTTCGAAGTAGGAAACAAGACTTGGAAAGGAAATGTGTTTGTGAGGAATAACCATAAAGAAGGGGATGTGTCCACATCTCAACACTGCCATGAATCTGAACCGGGGAATAATCAACCCCCTAAGAAAAGAAAATGTAAGTCTATCTCTGTTTCTGAGAGTCGTATCAGGTATCCTGATATAGATGATCCCATAGCTGTTAGAAAACTTGTTAGATTTTGCCCTAAATATCCTATGTCCGATTTTATATCATATTCAAACTTGTCTTCTTCTTTTTCTGCCTTCACCGCCCAATTGTCTAGTGTAGATATTCCAAAGAATGTACAGGATGCTCTAGAAGTTCCAAAGTGGAGGGAAGCTATATTTGAGGAGATGAAAGCTCTTGAAAAGAACAAAACTTGGAGTCATGACACTACCAGTTGGTAAGAAGACCATGGGATGTAAGTGGGTGTTTACTGTGAAGTACAATTCAGATGGTTCAGTTGAAAGGTATAAGGCTGGCTTGGTGGCTAAGGGTTTCACTCAAACCTATGGCATAGATTACTCTGAGACATTTGCTCTTGTTGCAAAATTGAACATTGTCAGAATACTTTTATCTCTTGCGGCTAACCTAGATTGGCCTCTACATCAGTTGGATGTTAAAAATGCCTTCCTCAATGGTGATCTAGAAGAAAAAGTATACATGGATAGTCCTCCTAGCTTTGAAGACAAATTCGGATCAAAGGTATGCAAGTTGAAGAAGTCCCTTTATGGCTTAAAGCAATCTCCAAGAGATTGGTTTGAAAGGTTTACTCAGTCTATGAAGAATCAAGGGTACGCTCAAGGACAAGCTGATCACATTTTATTCACCAAATTCTCCTCTGATGGGAAATTTGCTGCCTTGATTGTTTATGTAGATGATATTGTCCTCACTGGAGATGATACAGTTGAAATGAGAAGAGTAAAAGAGAGACTTGCTACAGACTTTGAAATCAAGGACTTAGGGTCCTTGAGATACTTTCTTGGTATGGAGGTTGCTCGATCAAAGAAAGGAATTGTGGTTTCACAGCAGAAATACATTCTTGATCTATTGAGAGAAATAGGAATGAGTAATTGTCGACCAGCCGACACCCCCATGGATTCTAATGCAAAACTTTGGGAAGAAGAAAATGTTCCTGTTGACACTGGAAGATACCAGAGGTTGGTTGGTAAGTTAATTTACTTGTCTCACACTAAACCTGACATTGCCTTCTCAGTCAGTGTAGTGAGTCAGTTTATGCATTCTCCTTATGAGGAACATCTTGAGGCAGTTTATAGAATACTGAGATACTTGAAAGCCAATCCCGAAAGGATTTATTTTTTAAGAAGACTAGTGAAAGAAATATGTTTATCTTCACTGATGCAGATTGGGCAGGTTCAGTCACAGACAGAAGATCAACCTCTGGATATTGTACCTATGTATGGGGTATTCTTGTAACATGGAGAAGCAAAAAACAAGGAGTTGTAGCAAGCAGTGCAGAAGCCGAGTTTAGAGCTATAGCTCAAGGTATTTGTGAAGGACTATGGATTCAAAGAGTCCTGGAGGAACTTAAGATGAAAATTGAGCTTCCATTGAAGTTATATTCTGACAGTAAAGCTGCCATAAGCATAGCCCACAATCCGGTTCAGCATGATAGAACCAAACATATTGAGATTGACGGTGACTTCATAAAAGAGAAATTAGATGCTGGAATCATATGTCTACCATTTGTGACCTCTAGTCAGCAAACTGCGGACATCTTAACCAAAACCTTAGCAAGACCCGTCCTTGAGCATTTGATAAGCAAGTTGGGCATGATAGATATCTATACACCAACTTGAGGGGGGGTGTTGGAGAATCCCGTGATTCTCTTCTCTTATTTGCTATTAAGAGAATATTTGCTATTAAAGAAGATTTGCTATTATTAGAATAGATTTTCTGTTTCCATTTAGTTTATTTTTCCTTAAAGTTCTCCTTGATTCAAGGATGGACATTGATTGTATTTCTCCTATTTAAACAAGCCTTGGGGCTGAAGAATAAATCAAGCTTTCACCACCTGTGTTCTATTAGTATGAAATATATAGAAAGCGAGACAAATGTGACATAACAAATGAAGCCTCCAACTTGTAATCAATCAATCTAGCAAAGTGTGAGTTTGTTCTCTGGTCAAGTTCATGTTTAGAGGAACTGGACCCTACTGGCAGGCATAGGAATCCCACAAGAGAGAGCGAGTTCAATTCCCAATTGTGTCATTATATTAGAGGAACCCATAAAGAAGAACATAAAAAATATCGTATTCCTCTCAGTGATCATAGTAAGTGCCTAGGCACCAAACAATCTTTTCCTTTTTTTCATTAAGTTAATAATTGAAGCCGAGCAATATTCGCGGCACTCCTGTTCTTAAAAACTTTGCATCTACAATAAATTATGAAGCTAAGAAACACCAATACAAACATGCCAATCTATATTTGATATGTGAGTCTAATAATCAATATTTCGCTTCCTATAACCAAATGTGATGTGCTTCATAGCTCAGAGTTCCTAAGAAAAACCCCCGTGTATTAAAGGATTTTTTAAAATAATAAATGAATATAATTATTAACTATTAATTTCCAATTTCCAAAGCTGATACAATGTTAATCCGAACAGAGCAGACTCCACACCTCACTGCCAACTAGAAAACATCAACACAAAAATTCTCTAATTAATGTACAAATATAATATTTTAAACACACAAAAAAAGCCAAATGCTAGGTTAAAGAAGCACATTATTTTCCATCATTATCATTCCAAATTACCCATTAATTCCATCTCAATTTTCACCACATTCCATTAAACAAGAATCAACCATTCAAATTTCAACACAAAAGTAATCAGAAAACAAACCGAAAAAATTGGTATTCTCAAAGAAAGAAAACCCAACCAGAACAATTCTCAAAAAAAAAAAGAAAGAAAAAAAAACAATAAGAAAAAATGGATGATAGAAAAGATTACCGAACAGAGAGAGCAACAACACAAGAAGGATCATGATCCTGTTCATCTTTGAGAATTACAAGAATGACACCTCCTGCATGTGAGAAGGGGGATGAAGATTAGACAGAGAAAGAGAAAGGTGGGTTTTTTAAGGGGTTTTAAACAAGTGGAAGCAAACAAAGAGGAGGAGGGAGAAAAAGGCAAGTAACACTGAGGATGAGTTGGTTCCATCCCCCGCATTAATTAGAGGACTTCAACTGTAATTAACTAAGAGAAAGGTGGGTTTTTGAAGGAGGGGGGGAGTGGGGTTTAAGACTTGAGAGTTTGAAATAGGGGGAAAGCAAATGGTTTTGCATTTTCAAGTGAGGTCTAAGTCTAACAGTGGTTTTTGGTCTTGTAATAATAAGAACTTTTTTCGTACAAGTCTAGACTGTTTTCATATTCTAAGATCAAAGTGTAACCTGATGAAAATTTGGACTCTCTGAATCAAACTTTGAAGAAAATATCTAATTGGATCAGAAAGAAATTCAAGAAAGTTGGTTCAGTGGATTATAATTTTTATAATGTTCTAATTGGATTTTAGACTCATGACTTTTGGAATGGATAATGAATATGAGAAAAGTGATTTGCAAGGGCTTACATGAATTCTAAAGTTTTGTTGGAAAATTGTGTGAAAAAACCTCTCTTTTTTTTCGTTAGGGGTGGTTTTGAATTCTTACAAGTTTTGAGTGAAACCTGAAGTGAATCTTTAAATCTGGTGAAGAAACCACTCGAGCGCATAGTTTTGTAAGTTCAAAGATTATAATAACATGTTTTGAGTATTTTTCTTGTATAATTTTCTCCGAACTATGTAGATAGCTACAAATGATGTTGGTGAAATTTATTGTATGAGGTTGCAACGCTCTTAGGAGCTTGATTAGGATTTATTTGCTTTTGAGGAAAAGGAAAAGGTTTTTCTTTTAGTAAGGTATAATATATTGAGTACTATCGAAGAAATAATAAGATGAAACAGAAGAATTAGGGTTAGGGGTGCTCTCGGATACAAATATATCCGATTCGATCACGGTTCGTACCCTTTTTTTTTCGGATTCGGATATGGATGACCATTATGAGGACGAATTCAGGTGCGGGTACGGAGATCCAATTTTTTTTTTTAAAAATGACGAATATAATATGTATAAAAACTTGGATGCGGATACGGATACAAATAAGTATAAAAAAAGGATGGATATAGTATGTATATTATATTAAATTATAAGTAAAATGTTAAGTAGTTAACTGTATGTACTTAAGGGTACAGTTTTATTAATCACAAACGATGTTTTTTTTTACTTCATTAATTAGTAGTTACTTAAAATTTTGTAAATTATTTTACCTACCAACTCTAATTATTCCCTTTATTTTAGTCCCTCAAATCAATATGAACCCAACTTCAACAGTTTTCCTAATTCCCTCATTTCCAACTCCAAGTCTCTTACCATTTTACTAGTGCCTCCTTTTTGACCTACTCTCAGATATCCTCTCCGACATTTCTCTCTGACCTCCTCTCATATATCCTCTCTGAGCTCTCTCAAACCTCCTTTCCGACCTCTCTGATATCTGCTTTCAACTCTCAATTCTCAAACTATCAACACCACTTTGCTCATCTTTCCAGTGATGCTTTCACTTCCCCCAACTTTTATATCAGTTGTCATGTGTATTAAACACAATTTCCTTAGCTACTTTTCTTGTGTTGATTTCTTATTTGTAATTAGAAGAAGTGAAAGTTGATACTCGTATATTATCCAAATCTGGTTTAATAATATACGTATTTGAGTGCATGTCAATTATAGCAAAAAGTATATACATATTTTGATGTCCAATTTTGTATATATATTTGATATATTGTATCCAATTTGCATTCGCATCCGAAATTTATAAATACATATATATAATTTTTTTCCCGAGTCTTACCCGTATTTGTATCTGAATCTGTCTATGAAATGCGGATACTGATGTTGGAACGGTCCAAATCTGATCCGAAAGCATCCCTAATTAAGGTTGGTAGGTTTGCTTAAGATATTATACCCTAGTCATAAGATTGGAATGTCTAAATTACTACCTCTAGCTAGTATCTAGAGAGAGAGCTATACACTGCTTTGGGTATTAGACTTTAGACCGAATAACCCATAACATATATTTGTTCAAGTAATATATGTAGAGGACGTGTTACCCTATACGAATTTATACAAAATAGTATTCTGATATATATAAATATATACCTATATATCCAACAATCTCTCCATATATTCTCAATATATATCAAACATAACATATTATCAAACCAGTACAACATAGAGCTGACTATCATCAATAGCAATATTCAATAAAGACATGCATCACATAAATATAGTTCATAATGACTAAATCAATTTTAAAATTTGAATAGTTCAATAATGACTAAACTAAAACAATCAAATAGTTGCGATACCATATCAAAACTGAATAGTTCATAATGACTAAACCAACATGTGAAACATGTCGTAAATGTCATTGTGGTAAAGTTCTTCATTAGTAAGCAAGAGATCGGGAGTTCGAATCCTACTTGCACTAAAAAATCCCTAATTAATATATATTCGGGGTGAAAGTGTGGGTGTGTGTGGCCACATACTTTAAAAAATTAATTTAAAAAATAAATAAATAAATAAATAAATAAATAAAAACCATGAGAATCTTGTCATAGTCTCAAATCAGCCAAAGTAAATAAACTTCAACAATATGAGTTTTAAGCTCAAAGACACAAGAGTCTTAAACTTAATAAAAAATTCAACCAAGCAAGCAAACTGATTTATTATTGAAATAAATGAACTCACACTTTCCTTGCAAACTGTTTTATGTTTACTCATCTATTTCGAGCAAATTGTTGTCTACAAAAATCTATGTTGCCATATTCATCTCTTGCATCTTTGCTAGCATATGAGTTTAAACATTGCAAACAAGAATTTCATAAGACCAACTCTAGAATTCAAACAAGTTGCGTAAAGGTATCTAGTTCAAGCACAAGAACTTGGTACAATTCGAGTTAGCTTAGCAAAAATGCAACACAAGTATCACAATCGAGTATCCTTAGCAGAAGTAAATAACATGAACTACTATAGTTTCAACACAAGAATCATACAATGTTTCGTATTGAAATGAAAAAGTTGCAACAATCATGACAAAATATTGATTCATCAAAATTTGAATAAAACAAGTACCCATATAAGATCTATCATCAAATTGGATTGATATAATGACAAATCTAATTATCTGAAACATAAATGACAAGTTTTCATGCTTATTATTGGAATAATAAGATGATTCTAGATAAATTATGAGAATATATAGCACCATTAAAATCGGAATGATATCATATATTAACAATATTTATATAGTACCTTTCAAATTATCAGAACACTTCAACTGCAACAAATTGATGCTTAAGTTTGAACTTCATTATGACTCTGATTGGATTACAATTATCAAAACAAACTATGGTATTAAAGCTTTGAATCAATATTTTTTAATCCATTTTTTCCACATTTGTATGACCCAAGGTGTTAAAGCTTTTGACTCGTTAACTTTATTTTCCACACAGTTTTGACAATTTTATATATTTTCAGCCCCTTCCCAAGAGTGTTAGTCATGCTTTGTCTCGTTTGCACTTCATCTAGGGTAATGTCCCTTCAGTTATGAGAAAGTTCAACTAGGCTTATTGAAGCCTTAACGTTATCCTCTTACAATTGAAGAGTGAGTTATGAGCTACTGTGTATTGTAGCTTTTGATAGTCGCACAACAGAGTTATAGAGTTCACTTCAAATTTCTCGTTGGAATGTCTAGCAATATGTCCTTCAATCCACTCAGCCTCCTCTGCAGAGGATAACACAGAGAAATATGATTCCATGGATGTGAGTATTGTTAGAACTTGAATTTCATAAAACAGGAAAATGCTAACAATATTTGTGAAGAATTACAATAACATGAAATGAAGGAACAAACCATACAGTACAATACAGAGTCGATATTTAAGATCTCTGTCCTTAAAGCAAAATTCGCCCCATAGTGTGACGGAGGTTGACGAATTGCCTCCCAGGATACAACTGTATTACCTTTTTCTGAAGAGCAGCACCCTAACTTCAGAGATATCAGCGAATCGGTGATGTGCTGTATTCTCAGACTGTGACTCATAAGAAGAAGAAGAAGAAGGAGATCGGAATGTTTGAAAAAACTGTGTGTGCTGGTAGACAAAAGTTGCTTGGTCTTATAGGAGAATGAGAGTAACTGAAGGGTCCATTACTCTGTAACAGCACAGTAATGGCTCATTACTCTGTAACAGTAGAGTAATGGTTCAACAACGTAACTAATAAGCCATTACTCTGTTAGAGAGTAATGGTACCAGTAATTACAGATTTTGAAAAGCCTCAACAGTAATTGGGGAAAATTTGGAGCGGGGCCAAAAAAATTAGACCAGACCAGACCAAGTCAAGCCAAGCCGGAGCCGGGTCGGGCGCACGCGCGCACGTGTTTGTTATTTTGGCTAGGTCCTCTCCCCTACTACACGTTAGTGATAACCCCAGGGACTACGCCCTTTAGTCCATTTCTTTAGCTTATATACTAGAGAAAATCTTTTCCCATCTTCCGATGTGGAATTATTCATTCCAACTGTCCAAGTTAGTACATTTCGAGTACCCAACTTTGGACCTACATTTCTCATTCATACGGAAACCATTTTTGCAAGTGAGTACACTACGGAATAGTACTCAACGAGAGGAACGTGATCCAATCAATTTCCAGTGCCACGCTGGTGGCCGGAGCCCACCGGAATCCGGCCCGAAAAATATGCAAAAATTTTTCAAACAATCCCCCACATGAATGGAAATGACCAGACCATGTAATCCAGACACGACAGAAAAACACATGACAGAAAACGACATGACAGACAAGACTCCGAGAATACAATCAGAAAATCACTGCATCAGGAATGGTAGTAATTTTTCAACTTGAACCACCCTTAGTAAGTAGCTATCTGATTCACTTGACCAGGTAGTGAACATGATGTCTTGAACTACCCGGGTTTTGATGTGAACCTAGACAATAACTATCACACAATTTCATCTTCTCACATAACTAGGTTCTCTTGTTGTGTTCATTTTGGCCTTGAACAATCCTGGTTAATCATGAGTGAACTTGGAGAATGTAGCCTCTCTTCATTCTTCTAGTAACGGCCTCATTTCACACTCACAAGGTGATTGCCCATAAAGAGCATCTTGTCATATCTCACTTTTATTTCAAAGCTATGAGAATCATTAAAAGCCAAGTTTATCCTAACTCTTTGCAGGCAGCACTGTTTTATCATCCTAAGAGTGGGTATGAGATTTTAATCTCTCAGTGCTCCCATCAATTCAACAGGATTTAGTTGTCCCCTTGAACCTAGATCTTGGAATCTCCAATTCCTGGGTAGGGTTTTCATCAAGTATCCTCTTTCTTCATAGACTTTAAACTCATTCCTCTTGATGATCTCACAACTTGCTCTCGTGACAAACCTTTAGTAAATAGATCCGCTAGGTTGTCGGTCAATTTTATATACTCTATAGAGATTATTCCATTAGAGAGCAGTTATCTAATGGTTTTGTGTCTCCTTCTGATATGACGAGACTTACCATTGTACATACAACTCAGTGCCCTGCTATAGTCGATTGGCTGTCACGGTGTACATATATAGCATGCACTGGTTTTTCCTATATGGGAATATCCTCTAAAAAGTTTCGAAGCCACTCTGCTTCCTCTGCCACTTTTTCTAAAGCAATAAACTCAGATTCCATGGTGGATCTGACTAGTAATGTTTGTTTAGAGGATTTTCATGACACAGCTGCACCACCAAGAGTAAAGACGTACCCACTTGTGGATTTCGAGTTCTTGGAGTCCGATATCCAGTTGACATCACTGTAGTCTTCTAGTACTGCTGGATATCTAGTGTAATGCATCCCATAACTCTGAGTATGTCACAAGTAGTTCAATACTCTAGTTATTCCTTTCCAGTGACTTCGTCCCGGATTACTTGTATAGCGGCTCAGTACATTTACTAAATGTGCCAAGTCCGGTCTTGTACAATTTGTTAAGTACATTAGACTACTAATTACACGTGCATATTCTAATTGTGATATGCTGTCACCCGTGTTTTTGAACAAGTGAAGACTGGGATCCACAGGACTTTTGGCAGTCCCATTGGAGTAATTCTTAAATCTTTCAAGTACTTTCTCAGCATAATGAGCTTGAGACAAAGTAATTTCCTCAGACGTCCTGGAAACTTTGATTCCTAGTATGACGTCTGCAACTCCCAAATCTTTCATATCAAACTTACCACTAAGCATGTTCTTAGTTTGTTTGATAATATCATTATTGCTCCCAATAATGAGCATGTCATCTACATACAGACACACCAGAATGTATCCATTTGGAGTATCTTTGATGTAGATACACTTATCACATTCATTTATTTTGAAACTATTTAGCATCATAACATTGTCAAATTTTGCATGCCACTGCTTTGGAGCTTATTTCAGTCCGTACAAGGATTTTACATGCCTGCACACATTCTTTTCCTTTCCAGGAACTACGTAATCCTGAGGTTGTTTCATGTATATTTCTTCTTCTAAATCTCCATTTAGAAATGCGGTTTTAACATCCATTTGATGTATTTTCAGGTTACGTAGAGCTGCAATAGCTATCATCATTCTTATGGAAGTTATTCTTGTGACTGGCGAATATGTATCAAAGAAGTCTAGGCCTTCTTTTTGCCTAAATTCTTGTACCACAAGTCTCGCCTTATATTTCTCTATTGAACCATCTGGTCCCAATTTTTGTTTGAAAATCCATTTGCATCCTAGAGCTTTACACCAGAAGGCAAATCGACCAACTCCCATGTATGATTTTGCATAATGGAGTCTATTTCACTTTTGATTGCTTCCTTCCACATAGGAGCATTAGGCGTAGACATGTCTTCCTTGAATGTTCTGGGCTTATTCTCTAATAGAAATGCCGTTACAAAGTCAGGACCAAATGACTCTGATGTTCTAGCCCATTTACTTTGTCTAGGCTCATCATTATCATGTCCTGGTTCATCAAACGAAGTGCTTGCATTCTCTTGTTCACGTGTACATTTGGGATACGTAGAATCCTTGCACAGGAAATATGTGTTCAAAGAAGGAAGCATTCCTTGATTCTATTATTGTACTCACATGGATATCCAGTATATCTGATTTATATACCAAGAACCGATATGCACTACTGTTGTGTGCATAGCCTATGAATATGCAATTAATAGTCTTAGGTCCTATTGTGACCTATTTTGGATTAGGTACTGCCACTTTCGTTAGACACCCCCACACTTTGAGGTATTTGTACGAAGGTACATTACATTTCCACAGTTCGTATGGTGTCTTGCCAGTTTTCTTGTGAGGTATTTTATTGAGAATGTAGGTGGCAGTCAGCAATGCCTCCTCCCACATAATTTGGGGTAACCCAGAATTCAACAATAACGCATTCATCATCTCCTTGAGAGTTCGGTTCTTGCGCTTGGTAGTACCGTTTGATTCGGGTGAGTAAGGAGCAGTTGTCTGATGAACTATTCCATGTTCAGAGCCGAACATATTAAATGGTGCATCATATTCCCCTCTTCTATCACTCCTAATGATTTTAATCGTTTTACCAAGTTGATTCTCAACCTCAAGTTTATATTCTTTGAATTTATCTAAAGTCTCATTTTTGCTATGTAACAAGTATACATAACAGAATTTTGTGCAATCGTCTATGAATGTCACAAAGTACTTTTACCACCCCTGGTCTGCACGTATTTTAAATCACACGGATCCATGTGAATTAGACCTAGAGTTTCTGTGTTTCTTTCTACAAAACGTGATGGAGTTTTAGTGAGTTTGGTCTTTAAGCAAACTTCACATTTTTTGCAGTTGTCTACCTTAAATTTTGGTAGCAAATTCATATTAATTAATCTACGCATAGAATTAAAATTAACGTGGCCTAGTCTTTCATACCAAACAGAAGAAGACTCAACAACATAAGCAACGGGAGTAATTTCATTAACTTTGGGAACAACAGGAACAATAGGTTTAGGGATGACTGTCATTACATTAAATTTGAACAGTCCATCATTTACATATCCTTTACCCAAGTACACTCCATTCTTAGACAATACAAAATTATCAGAAGCAAGAACAACCTTAAATCCATTCTTGCTTAGCAAAGATCTTGATACCAAGTTCTTTCTAATATCTTGAACATGCAACAAATTTGTAAGTGTTAGTTCCTTGCCTGAAGTCATCTTCAGCACTATCTTCCTTGTTCCTGCAATTTTGGAGGTGAAAGAATTACCCATGAACAAGTTGTTCATCCTTGTTGCACTTCTGGTATGAAGTGAACATCTCCTTGTCCGAGCAGATGTGCTTGGTGGCCCCAGTGTCGTACCACCACTCTCGAGGATTGCTCCCCACTAGATTCACCTCTGAAACAACAGTACAGAGGTTCAAGTCAGAGAGACAAGTTGACAAGTTCTCAGCTATGTGTGCATGGAATCTGTCAATCCTTTTTGCCTTTCCAGTTCCAACACGGTTGCTGTCCTTGCTGCGGCAGTCAGAAATTTTATGGCCCAGCTTACCACACTTGTGGCATTTTCCTGCAAACCTCTTTGTTGCAGGTTTTTTGTTCGAGGCCTGTGGCAAGAACTTTCTCTTTTTGCCTTTCTGATCGTGCTCTACCATGTTGGCTTTTTCTATGGACTGATTTCCATAGGACCTATCAGCCTTGCGATTCTCCTCTTCGATCTGCAACCTGACAATGAAGTCTTCAAAAGACATCTCCTTTCGCTTGTGCTTGAGGTAGTTCTTGAAGTCCTTCCATCCAGATGGAAAACTTCTCGATGAACGCTACAACCTGGAATGGTTCACACAGCATCATGTTCTCTGCAACGATTTCATGCATTATCACCTGCAGTTCTTGGATTTGACTCCCAACTGTCTTGGAGTCAACCATCTTGTAGTCCAGAAATTTGCCGACTACAAACTTCTTGGAGCCGGCATCTTTTGTTTTGTATTTCTTCTCCAAGGACCCCCACAGAAGTTTGGAAGTCTTGAAGACACAGCAGACATTGTACAGTGGGTCTACCAAGCCGTTCAGGATGTAATTCCTGTAGAGATAATCACCTTGAGTCCATGCATCAACTGCCGCAACAGAGTGTGCATCCATAGGTGCTAGCATATGGGCAGATTCAGTGAGGAACATGTCCAGCTTCAAGGTGGTCAGGTAGAACTGCATCTTCCCTTGCCACTTCTTGAATCCTAGTTCCATTAAACTTCTCTGGTTTTTCTCCCACAGTTATATGTGTTGGCAGAATGACCGTTTTTGTCGCAACTAATTGTGCTGTCACATTTTGGGTCACTTGTATTTGTTCACTGATAAGTCCACTGACATTATCGTTCTGTGTGTTTTTCATGTTCTGAAACAGTTGAAATAGAACTGTTAGTTGTTTTGTTTTTCCGAAATGATAATAGTACCTGTAAATAATCTTCATAAAAACTGTTTGAATAGAGGAAAATTTTTGCTTCAAGATTGTTATAACTTGAATTTCATAAAACAGGAAAATGCTAACAATATTTGTGAAGAATTACAATTATAGGAAATGAAGGAAACAAACCATACAGTACAATACAAAGTCGAGATTTAAGATCTCTGTCCTTAAAGCAAAATTCGCACCGTAATGTGACGGAGGTTGACGAATTGCCTCCCAGGATACAACTGTATTACCTTTCCCTGAAGAGCAGCACCCTAACTTTAGAGATCACAGCGAACCGGTGTTGTGCTGTATTCTCAGACTGTGACTCATAGGAAGAAGAAGAAGAAGGAGATTCAGAATGTTTGAAAAAACTGTGTGTTCTGGCAGACAAAAGTTGCTGGTCTTATAGGAGAATGAGAGTAACCGAAGGCTCCATTACTCTGTAACAGCAGAGTAATGGCCCATTACTCTATAACAGTAGAGTAATGGTTCAAAAACGTAACTGATGAGCCATTACTTTGCTGTTACAGAGTAATGGTACCAGCAGTTACAAAATTTGAAAAGCCCCAACAGTAACTGGGGAAAATTTGGAGCGGGGCAAAAAAAAATAGACTAGACCAAGCCGGAGCCGGGCCGTGCGCGCGCGCGCGTGTTTGTTATTTTGGCTAAGTCCTCTCCTCACTGCACGTTAGTGGTAACCCCAGGGCTATGCCTTTTAGTCCATTTATTTAGCTTATATACTAGAGAAAATCTTTCCCATCTTTCGATGTGGGATTATTCATTCCAACTGTCTAAGTTAGTACATTTCGAGTACCCAACTTTGGACCTACATTTCTCATTCATACGGAAACCATTTTTGGCAAGTGAGTACATTACGGAATAGTACTCGACGAGAGGAACATGATCCAATCAATTTCCGGCGCCGCCGGTGGCCGGAGCCCACCGGAATCCGGCCCGAAAAATATGCAAAAACTTTTTCCAACAAGTGTTTGCCTAGCCGACTTTTGATTTTCATGATATGTCTGTTCCTCCTAGTGTAAACACACGTCCACTAGTTGGTCGACTTTCACCAAATTATGAGCACCACATTCATCAGAGTATCCCTTCAATAATGAGTTATGACAATTTTACTCATGTACGCGTATTTTTGTAAAATTGTGTATAATATTGTATTTATACCTTGAATATTTTGAGATGGTAGTTAGGGGAATATAAATATTTGGGAATGACCCATATGCATATTTAATATTCTATTTTGAATAAGGACTTAAGAGCAACTGTGTTAGTGACTTATAGGAAATTATTATCATGAAAAGGGCCTTAATAAAATAGTCCATTTTTTATATGATGTATGATTCTTGTTGGTTAGTGGCATAGGGGTTGTTTAGATGAGGTGAAATTAATTAGAATCTAGAGTTAAGGGAAGGTGGACTAATGAGTAGGATGGTATAGTGCATATTTAGGCTTACAAATACACAGATAAGCCTAGATGAGAAACAAAATCTTTATAGTTGAAATTTTCATGAGGTAAACTTATAAACTCTATTTTATTTTATGAGTCGAATATTATTAAAATAAGAGATAATAGTAATAGTGTATGTTTGTTGTGGTCATAAAATTAAGTTTCTCGATTTTGGTGTTGGAACGCTTCGTGGAGCATATAAGCAATCGAATTCAGAAGCTATAGGTGGGCAACAGCTTTACTACTCTAATTTCAAATATATTGTAGAGTATTCATGTTAGAGAAGTTATATATGTTGTATTGGATGAGTATGCATGCTTAGATTATGTGTTAATTATTAATTAATTGTGTTAAATTATTGTAAGATTAACTTGGAAACGTTTTACAGTTTTTGTCCTAAATTTTAGACTTACTTCCGAAATTTAATTTTCTTTAAATATATGGAATTTGAAGCTAAAATGTTGATATGTGTATCTCATATATTTCTACAACATCTCCTCAAAATTTCAGGATTTTTAGATGTCATTTGGTATTTTAAATAAATCCGAACTCATTCCTGGTTAAGAACGAAAATATAACATATTCTATAATTCTGTTCTGAATATCATGCTTACTTCGACAAAATCATTTCTCTCCAAATATATGAAATTTGAAGCTGGACTTTTTATACGTGAATCTAGTATATGTCTATAATATGATCACAAAATGTCATTAATTTTGGATATCATTTAATATTTTAAATAAGTTGCAACTTATGACTGATTGACGGTTTTGATTTAGTCACGAAAATTTGTACAGTTTCTGTCATGAGTTTTATGCTTACTTCAAAAAATCATTTCTCTCCAAATATTTGGAATTTGAAGCTGAACTTTTATGAATCTAGTATACATGTTGACAAAATCTCATGATGTTTGGATTTCGTTTAATATTTTAAACAAATTCAAACTTAGGATTCATTGACGATTTGCTTTGGTTTTGGAAATTTGTATACCTTCTGATTTTTGACCATTTTTGCCTCTTATATGCAGTATATTTTATGAAACTGAAAACTAAGAATTTTAAGTAGATTTGTTAATATTTCTTTTGAGTGTAAGAAATCAAATTTCTATGAAGTGTGAGATTTTCGGTGATTTTTATAAGTAGCAAGAGCTGCAGTATTTTGGGAATCTGAACCTACTGTTTTGCAGTATGGTTTTTTTTACAAATTAATCGTGGTTATATTTAGATATTCTTAACAACAATGTTGTAGTAGACTCATTACGTTTCATATAAAACTATGAAATCCATTCTTTCTGATAAGTATTTGAATTTAAATGATATTCGTAAGACTACTATGTTGTCCTCCAAAGATAGAGTAGAATATTTAAATAGTGGATTCTATATTTATGGGACTGAGGATACGCTCTTTAAATCCACATAGGTGGGCTAGGGGTAGGGGTAGGCTGGTAAGGTTCATAATTCAAGAGAGAATAACTTGGTCAAATCGAAGGGAATAATTGTAACTTAGGCGATCCCGAGTCCGACAATAGTTAGAGAACTCCAAGGGAGAAGTGGAATAAGGTCGGTATGAGCAATATTCCAGTTTGTGTGAAGTGTAAGTCCAGAATAAGGATTGTTAAGTCAACATTATATTTTGCATTATTTAGACTAAGATATTGCAGTAGTTAAATTAATATTTTGTATTAAAAGGAGATATGACATAAACAATGACGAACATGTCCATTAGAGTGTTGTGGTTCCTAGAAATATTCGGGACTGAGGATACGCCCAAAAAAATTCACGGTTTGTGGGCTAGAGGTATGCCTATCAGATCCAATATCCTGGAAGTGCGACTTACACGTGATTATGTGATGAGTACGAATTATTGGGTTTAGGCATTGCATAGCGAGAGATTTGTAAATCACCCTAAGGGGGTGAATAGGGTGATTGTGCGAAATTAAAAAATTAAAATGAATAGCAAAGTAAATAAGAAGAGATGAGAAAATCAAACACAGATAGCACAAGTGACGCAGCGATATAACGTGGTTCGACCCCCATGTCTACGTCCACACCACTTACTTGTAGCAATTCTCCGCCACAAGAGTTCCACTATACTCAAACCATTGTACAGTGATTCTCGGATTCAGGCCGAGAGACCTATTACACCCACACGACTTCTAATCACAAGTCCCGTCAATCTCACCGAAGTGGAAGAAAAAAAAGAACTCAAGATTCTCAATGATCCTGACTGAAGAATACAAATAGTTATTACGCACCATCGGATTGATTGTTGAAAGATTAGTTCAAAAGATTTTTCTCAGAAATAATAGGTGAGGAATACTCAGTGGGTTCGTCCGATTATATAGACAAGGAAGTGTATCTTTCAAAATTAGAAATGATACATTCCAAAAGAGCGAACAGCGCAAAGTAGGGTCGACCGCAATTTAGGTGCAGTCGACCGTTCATATCTCTGACGAAAAGTCGAGAGAAGAATGGTCGCTACTTCACTATATTGCTGTGAAATGCAATCGACCGCGATGTGGTCGACCGACATGAGGTGCGGTAGACCGTTATAGTGTTGTTCATAACGAATCCACTTTATATTCTTACCATATACTAATCAATCACCAATCAATCAAATACAAATAAAATCTCACGAATAAAGAATAGCAACAACTGGTCTTGATAGCTTTTCTTGAGCACTAATCAATATGTGCTTTTTTTAATAACTTCTTCTTTTGCTTGATCTTGCAATCTTTCTTTATTGCTTTCCTTCTTTGCTTATTTTCTTTATTGTTTTCCTTCTTTGCTTATTCTTGAATCTCTTTTGAATCTCTTATTGATATTATTTTAACCTAAAAATCTGAACAACTTAATTTAAACTTATTAGTACTTTTGGACACGTTTTGTACACACCAAACTAAGAGTCAACAATTTCCCCCTTTTAGTGTGAACAAAACATGCCTTTGAATTTTGAAAGTAAAAAATAAAACAATACTGCATATAAATACTTCCCCTAAATTTAGTACTTCCTGTAGCATAAATTTTCACAGATAAAGATCAAGAGAGATTAAAAATAAAACAATAAGGCATATAAATACTCCCCATGAATTTCGTACTTCCTGTAGCATAGATTTTCATAGATAAAGATCACGATAGATTAAAAATAAAACAATATGGAATCCACTTTATATTTACTTTCAGTTAAAACATTCATAAAAATATTCTCCCCCTTTTTTGGAACACACCAAGAGGGGCAAAAGACAAACATAATAAGAACATTTATAAAAAACTTAAATAAAGGAACATTTAATTAAATGCTTTATGCTCCCCCAAAAGCCATTTGTAAATAAAAGAACGTTCATGAAGCAAATGAAGATGTTAATTTGGGGAACATGATAAAGCATGAGATGAATTTGGGAAATATAATAATTTTTGAAAGCAGAGGAAAATCCACTTACATGATACCGTTGATAGCGAAACTCTTTGATGTACAGGGAGAGCTCTTCATGGTATCATAGATTTGAGACATTCCCAATACAGATGCAAGGCATAGAAACAGGAGAAGAAGTATTTCAATAAACCAATATTATAGGAAATAGTGAATAGAAAGTCCGTAAAACTCAAAATGAGTAACCAAGAAAAGAACCGGCGACCACTCGGTCGACCGCAAAACAAAGTGAGCATATAAAACAAAGAATCAACCCGAGAGCAAAGCGGTCGACCGCACATCCTGTAAGCACAAAACAGAAGACAGAGGGTGAACCGGTCGACCGCACGGTCGACCGAAATATTGATACAGGAGAGTAGTGCAGATAATCAACTGGATATGCAAAAATATAACAAGCATGGAGTCATTCCTTCATAGAAAATAACAAGAGATTACATAACGTTAAAGAGCATTCATGGTGATATTATATCTAGCAATTACAATTAGAAATCTATTCATCTCCACCATCATCTTCGTCATCAGTATTGTCTTCATCATCTTCCTCATCATTTTCGTCATCATTTGGTGGAGGAAAAATTTCCCAATATTCTTTTCCTTGCAAGTACTCAATCGTGTTAACATAATAGTCATACACTTGTATTTGATGAGCAGCAAACTGCTCATGAGTCACGAATGAAGATGAGGAAGAGGGAGTGGTGTTCTTTTGACGGGAGAAGGAAGAGGCTTGTGGGGGCTGTTCGGCTTGGCGCTCTTGTTGTTGGGCTTGACGACGACGAGCCCGCTGGTTGAACGGTACATCGATGCCCATTTGCTGAGGAATGATGGGCATGAGATTCTTGCTTAAGAGAAAATTCCCAACATCGATACGGGAGTCAATGGCAAGATTGTAGATGAGAGAACTGAAATGAAGGCCACGACTAGTAGAAGTTGCATAATTATTGTGCGAATGATAAAAGTAGCAAGATCAAATTTGTATTCACCAAAAATAAGAAAGATGATAAATGATTGATCGACCCGAATTTCAGACTTGTCATTCTTTTTGGGCCAAGTATTGGCATTAACAATTTTGTTTAAAACACGGGCTGAATCAGTAAAGTTTGTGGGAGCAGGACGAGGAAGGTGATAAAACTCATGTTGAACAATCATGGATTTGATGGTATCTTTATGGTGGCCAGGTTTATAATTGATGGTTTTGAAATCTAGATGATATGCGTCAAATTCCCTTTCAGGAAATTCATATCTTTCACGGAGTTTTGCGGGAGTAATTTTAACTCTTCTCCCATGAATGATAGATGATAGAGTGAGATTATCATCTTGAAGACCTTCAAGATTGGCATAGAACTGGCGAGTCAATGACTCGGAGTGGGTGCTAGATGTAGAGAGGTAGTTTTCCCACCCAAAATCTCTAAGAATCCTAACCATAACAGAAAACTGACCCCCTAAGGTTGCTAAGTTAATTACCCGATTGGAAACAACGAGAGCATTTGAAAGACCAGAGAAGTAAAGATCAGTGCAATTCGAGTTTCGAAAGACAATACCCTCTCTAGTGACGGATTTTGAAGCAATGGCTTTCTTGCTCTTCGATTTGTGAGAGGAGGAAGCCATGAGTCGAAGAAGGAGAGAGAGAGAACTTGAGAAATTTGACGAGAATAGTAAGGATGTGAAGTTTATTTAATGGGTTTGTGTGTGGAGGCTAGGGTTTTCTGTGTGGTTTGAGAGGAAGGAGATTGTCACACCCCGCTTCCCAAAAAAAATACGGAATACAGATACGAGACAAAAGCCCAGCGAATGATTTTCATAATCCATAAGCTGTTCAGGAATCTTTACAATATTTCACAAGATAATCAGAGTCGGAAGCAAAAGATATAACCAGGCATGCATAATTGAGACAAGATACCAACAGAAATTACTTGAAACCAAATATAATAATCTCAAATAATCAAATTCTGAACAAGTCAATAATTCTGGGTCACATCGCCCAAATACAAGATAAATATCCAAGTAGTCAAGTACATCTTATTTAAGTTCAAGCAACAACAATAATAAAAATCATAAAGCAGAAAATCCAGCACTAATACATCATCTCGCCAATACCATCTGGCAGCCGACCATCCTGATCTGCAATTAGTAAATTTGCAGGAGAAGGAAGAAGAAAAACAAGTACCCGTCAATTGCAAGTTACGGGACACTTATAATGTAGGATACAAGTACATGAGATAGGTAAATCTAAGTAACAAACCTAGCATGGTATAATCATAAATACAGGATATAAATCATAGCATGGCAAGATGAGCAAGTATAACAGCATGTGTCGAGTGTCGAGTAAACAAGTGTCATGCATTAAGTAACCAGTATCAAGAATCAAGTAATCATGTAGCATTATCAAGTATCAAATCTCATGTATCATGTAGTCAAGTGTCAAGTGGGTATGTATCATGTTCAAGTGTCATGTTTAAGTCTTGTAGTTATTACTATCTAGGTAGCACTTCATGCATCATGGTTTTTACTACATGGTTGCTACAACAAATAGTTTCGCTTTAGATTTTGTAGGGGACCATACTGGGCAGTGTACTCAGGGACAAGCTCTAAGTATCATGTAATTATGTATCATGTAAATAAGCTCCAAAACCCAAACAAGCTCTAGTGTCATGTGTGTACGTGTCATGTATATCGTGTCAAGCTCCACATGCAAACAAGCCCCAATGACCACTAGGTTCTTCCGAGTACACGTTTCTGCACTATCCACTACTAGATCTTTCCCTTAACCCCGACTTAGTTATTTTATTATTAATAGTGTCCAACAAGCATGTAGGTGTGCAAAACATATTAAGTATATCATGTCAGAATCATATAACAAGTTTAAGTTGCAAGATAAACATGCACGTGTGCAAGGTATCTTATAAAAGAACTAAAATAAACAAATCTCAAGTTCAGGACAGCAAGACCATATTGTAGTAAAACAATGATTCTCAGTGTTACAAACAAGCAAATCTGAATTCGTAGAAACATCTAAAAAATAGACTCCCAATCGAATCCAGCGAGTATAAATATGTCATATTTTAATTCACAAAAAACATATCTAAAAACTGATTTGAATACAGAAAATAGGTTCAACCAGAAATTAGGAAAACGAATTCAAGAGCAGAAAAACGACATGAAAACTCAGTAAATAAATCCACAAAAAATCTGGGGTATTCCCCTATATGTCTAGTTTCAGAATATAAAGTTTCAGAATTTTTCAGAAAAATTAGATTAGTCATCAAAAATAAGAAAACATAAATAAACAGTAGTTTGACAAATCTGGAATTCCCAACACTGCTGTACGAAAACTATGATATCTCGCAACCAGTGAAACGAAATCCAATTCCACCAAAGGGATATGAAAATAGATAAAATATACTAACTTTCATATTTCACAAACATTTTTCATACAGTAAAAGGAGTCATAGTGAAAATAAGGTTCTTTACATAACAGCGAGCAAAATATAGCAAGTATAGTTTTCATAAACGGGCATGAAACGACATCTAAAACGCATCGATAAAATTTACCAAAATTCTAGGTAATCCTTAACTAGATAAAGAATTACTTACCAAAGTTTTGGATCGAAATAATATGTGTATCACAGTTAATAAAATCATTTAGTCATCAAGAACATTGAAAAACAAAATCTGGAAAAGATCGATATCTCTGTAGCAAAACAGTCATAACTCACTCATATGAAATAGAAATCGAGCAAGGTCAAAAGGGTTTGAAAATAGACGAAATTCTCTAAAACTCGTGTTTTATACCGAAATTAAGATACTGACTTTAAAACAGTCCAAAACAGCAAACAAAACAGATTAGCGACAAAATACAGATTTTTCCCTTTTACAACAACTCAACATATATCATACAAAACTTGTTCAGAACACAACCAAACATGAATTCGAGTCTAACAAGTGTCTAAAAATCATGAATTAAGGTATCTAGCATGTCCACACCAAATATATCACATGGGTCTCAACCAAATCAAAAGAATTTCACAAAAATCTCACATACATGGTCAAAATCAAGAACGGGTAAATCATAAGTTAATTCATGTCCATATTGTGTCGTGAGTCATCTATGGTCAAATTTTCACAATAGAGACAAAACCTATCAAGCATAACACAAACAAGAGTTGTCTCTAGACCCAACCACACTATAGGTGGTATTTTTGACTTGTATCAAACAAATAAATTGGAGTACAAGTTACTTGTCTTAACAGAATATGAAGAACAACGAAAACCAAGAGTAACGAGCAAAACCCACGAACGAAAAATCCACGAAGCAAAACCCACGAACTAATGAATCCAAGCAAACTTGAGCGAAAATCTCTACACGAACAAAAACTCCAAAAGCGAGATAATAATAGTGGCTTGCGGCCACAATAGAACACCACGAGAGAGAGAGACGAGGGATTATGTGGTGTGCGAGGTGGTCGGGATGGCCAAGGAGAGAGGATCGGGAGTAGGGGAGAAGTGGGCTCGGGTGTTGGGGTTTGGATGCAGGCCGAGAGGGGTAGGAGGCTGTCGGGATGGTGCACGCAGGCCGGGGGAGAGGTGTCAACCTGGAGGGGGTTTCGGGCTGGGTTGTGTGCGGGTTGCGGCACAAACAAGGAGGGGAGAGAGAGAGAGAGAGAGAGAGAGAGAGAGGTAGGGAGGCCGGGTGTGTGGGAGAGGGGAATTAGGGTTAGGGTTTAGGGAGAGAGATTATATATATATATATATAGTGTGGGAGAGGGGAATTAGGGTTAGGGTTTAGGGAGAGAGATTATATATATATATATATATATATATATATATATATATATATATATATATATATATATATATATATATATTGTAATACCCCGATTTTCCTAATATATATATGAAGATTATTTCTTCATTTTTCTATTATTTGGTGTGCATGTGTAGCATTGTTGGCCATTATTTACCTTCATGATGAATAAGCATATTGTTTTCTATAATATTTTCCCTAAGCCCAAAGGTTAATTTACATATTTTCTACAAAATAATTATTTTGGCCCAACTAATTTTAGCCCATGGATTTAAACCCCTTTTATTATTTTTTATAACTTATAATGTGTAGCATCTTGTCTTTTATTTTGACCGGGTATTTAGTGTACAATATTGGTGGTGCGGTTTTTGTACATGTGCACTCAATGTACACGTGCACAAGCACACTAGCTTGGCCGGTTTGGGAGTGTAGTGGGGTGAGTTGTGGGTAGTTATATGAAGTGTGGGTAGTTTTCACAACTTCTTAGTGAATCTTAGCCCTTGATCTTCCAACTCCCTAGTACATCCTAGCCCTCCATTTCACCTATATTCTAGTATAAATACCCCCTCTTATCCCCTATTTCTTTTACACTAGATTAATTTTATAAGAGAGTATTTGTGAGAGTTGTGTGGGAGCTTTTCTGTGAAGGCCGAAGGCACTCTGAAGATTTCGGTGAGAAGCAAGGAGCAAGAAGTGCTGCACCGCATTGAGGACTTTGCTGGACTCGATTATTTTGTCAAATAAGGTGGGTGTTTCTCAAGACTTCTAATGTAGAAAACATGCTGTAATTTTAATGTTGTTACTGTGCTCATGAGGAGTAAGTTAGCACGTAATAGAGATGCTTGAGTATGTTTGTGTTGATAATTATGGAGGACTAGTAATGTAGAAATGGCACGGAAAACAAAGATGAGATGAGTCGGTACAGTCGACTGACGTGTGAACCAGTCGACTGGTACGAGACAATTATTTTTATGATGTGGTGATAAACATGCGTAATAGACATAATGGTGTGATTACTAAGCTTGTATTTTTCCTATGACACATATGATGGAGGGAAGGTAAATGGATGAAAAGAACTAGTGATGATTAACAAAACTAAGAACTGTCGGAGCAGTCGACTGATATTGTGTTCAGCCGACTGGTGCTTCAAATTAATTATGATTATTTGGAAACTCCGTGTAACGAGATATTCCATTATGATGACCCAGTATAATGACTTGAGATTTATATCTTCATCTTCGTAAGAAAGTGTGAATCCATGTTTAAAGTATTTTTCTTAAAGAAAAGAGCATATTAGTAACTTGAAATTCCATGCTACGATGTTGCTGAACAAGTAGGAAGTGTGATGTTTATAAAATATGGATGTATGTATGCTATAATGAAAATGCATGTGAGAACGGTTAGAAAGATAAATTACTGTTTTTGAATTATGGAACTGATCAGTCGACTTAGTGCGTGTAGCCAGTCGACTGAGCTGGACTTAGAATTATGCTGTTGAAAATCCCAGGACAGACGACTGGTGGATGAACAGTCGACTGTCATGTGGATGACACTGTGAATATGAAAAGTTGCGGGACAGCCGACTGGTCGTGTACAGCAGTCGACTATCCCGAGTATTTATGATGAACCTGTATTTGACAGTATGAGTCGACTGGTGTTCTTCCAAGTCGACTGTACAGAGTGGACTTTGATATGTATGAATTTCATTTTATTTGCTGTTGGAAGTTGTGAACTTTATGATTGAAGTCTATGGACTCTTTTTATGGCTGTGTGGATTATGCAAAATGAATCATAAATGAGAAATGAAAATTAAATGAATATGAAAGGCTAAGATCATGATGAGAAAGTCTGTGAGACTCTAAAATGAATTATGAGCTGAGGATGCTCAATTGGAAATTGTGAATTTGAAATTGAACGAAAGAGTAGCTAAGTCTCCCCCGGCAGTGAAATGAAATGATATTGAAAAGAAGGCCAAGGTTGGTCATGTGTAAATGAAATGATAAGTCCGGTTTGGTGGAGAGGCTAACTCTAGAGCTTTGATTTTATTCATGATTCTAATAATTTTAATGCATAGTGTGGAGGTGATGAAAGTGAGAGGAAAACATAAGTATGAGAACTAGAGTTTACGGTGCGGGTGTGTGAGCCGCAGAATGCATGCTTGATGAGTCAAGACATGGCACGGGCACAACTCAGAATGATCGGACTTTAGTCACACTTGTGGGATGTTTGGTGACTGCAAGAGGATCGTGTTCAGGGAGGAGGCCTGAATTGCCACAGAATGCATGCTTGATGAGTCAAGACATGGCGTGGGGTTCCCCTCCAGGGTCCAGTGTACGAGCTTGTACTCATAGACCATTCAAGATACTCACCGTAATTACAGAAGTAGAGTAAATCATGGCGAGGGATTGAACCCTATAAAAATGAAGAACGATTAAGAGGCTTGCCCTCGAACCTATGTAGTATGGGATGCATAGAATTCGAACAAGTGCGCATTAGTGTCATGTAAATTAAATAATTGCATTAAGGATTAAGTGCACAATCACGACACGACATCATTAAGAGTTCCCTTTTGATTTACATGCTTATATTGAACAAGTTTGTGATTTGTTAAGAAATGAGATTCGTTATACTGTTTCTGGCATAGAGAGGATGGCCATGTATAATTATCGTCGGTTGAATAAACTGACGTACCCACAGTTTTGCATGCAGGATAAAATTACATGTAAAGAGGAATGGATGCATAAAGATCTTATTATGTTGTTGTTCATTTATGTAAATATTGTATATTTTGCTTCCGCTGTGTAAATGCAAATGTAATATGATGTAAACTCTGATGTATGAAGAAAAGTTTGAAATTCCTTGTAAAATTGTACTCAAAGAAAGTGAAAAGATCCTGTAGAACATCTCGAATTCAGTGATTTGGGATTCGGGGCGTTACATATATATATATATATATATATATATATATATATATATATATATATATATATATATATATATATATATATATATATATATATATATATATAGGGATTTGGGTTAATAGGTAAATGGGTTGTGGGTAATTAGGAGTAGTAGTAGGATTTGATTTAATGGGTTTCAAATAGGATACAAATGTATAGGATAACAAGTAGGATTGTGGATTTAATTGGGTTTGGTAATACTATTAGGGATCAAACAGCAGGATTGGGAGTAGGATCACAACCAATCATCACCACAAGCACCCAAGAAAATAAAATAAAGAAGACAATAACAAAATGAAAGAAAGAACAAAATAATAGAAGAACGAAACAAAAGAGACAACCAATCAACACAAAGAGCTCAAAATGAAATAAAACGAATATATATTGAAAACAACTCCAATATATGGTTCAAAAAAATACAAGAGAGAAAAATACACTAAACAAAAAAATACACCCAAAAATACACAAAACTGAAAAACAGGGGTTACAGAGATGAAGGGGTATTTATACTGGAAGAAGAAAAATCAAGTCAGCCGAGTGGGCCGGTCGACCGGTTCACAAATACAGTCGACCGCATCACACGAAAGAAGGAGTTCTGATTGCGTGGTTTTTGACAGAGGGGTGGACGGTCGACCGGTCCATTCTTGACTTATCAAGGACCAATGAATAGTACAGTCGACCGGTCAGTCGACCGATCATATAGTTTTCTGGTTTTTGTAAAGTGATTTTCTTCAAATCTTCGGACCTTGTAATGACAAATTTAGATGTTGTGAAATTCACACATTTCATGTATTCCTTAGATAAATAGCAGATGCTCTAGACTTTTTATTTCGAAGATAAGTAATCTTAATATTTAATATAGATTCAGGCAAGTGTAGATTTTACCCGGTGCTATACTCATTTGAAGAACCAAGGTCCTTCTCATTTTTCTTTGATAGAGATGCAGGTTTCTAGTATAACTTGTTGAGCCTCTCGAGCATCTTCTATCAAAATGTCTGCAATCTGCTAAATTGAGAACGCCGAACCACCTACATGGAATTTTGTAGGTGTCCAAGTGGGTTTTGAGCCTGCATTTACATTCTTTCTTACCCATACAAAATTAGTATTCATTTTAATGGATAGTTATAAGAAATATGCCATAGTCTACAACAGTAATGACATGTAATACGACTATGTCTTGAGTCATGCACACTTGCATAGCTTTGAGTTGGTTTGTGATTGTGCAAGTGTGTATGACATGATGATTTAAATTTTTGATGGTGTATTGATTCTTCGTAACCAAGCCCTCGATTATTGTGATAGGATCTTGAATTTTTTGTAATAAGGTAATTGGGCCTTTTATATTTTTCTACAATTTTTTCAAGCTCAATTACTCTTTTACAAAGTCTTTTTCTAATAATCTCGTCGTCTTTTGTGTTCCAACGAAAAGTGTCTAGTGTAGCATCAATTATTCTATTTTGTTCAAGGGCTTCATTACATCCTTTCACTACCTCATCGAATTTTCTTTTGCATTCTTTTAAATCATCTGTGAGTTTAGCTATATAAACAAATTTCTCATGAATTTCTCTTAAGTGTTCATCATGTGTTGCTAAGGATTCTTGAATTTGTTGTTTTAAAAGTTTATTTTCCTCTACTAATACATCATGATCTTTTCTAAATGACTTGAATTTTTCTATGATCAAAGCATTTTTATTTTTCAGTTTTTTATTTTTAGCGATACAAGAGTCATGTGTTTCATTTGAAATTTGTTTATATTGTCTTAGTTCACGACTCAGTTTCTTAGCATAGTCTTTGAATCCATTACACATGTCTACTAGCTCATCATAAGTAGGTTCTTCGATTACCTCTTCTTGAGATGGTGATTGCACCTCACCATTCCCAAGAGCCATGAAGTCGACATCGTTATAACCTTTCTCTTCCTCACTTGAATCTGAGTCTAGCCATGATGCTTTCAACGCCTTCTTTTTCATACCCGGGTTTGAGCGGTAGTAGTCCCTATTCCTGTTCTGTGAGACGGGACAATTTGCACGGATGTGTCCGGGCTTCTTGCACTTATAGCATACGTCATCTTTATCTTTTTCTCTTTCTCCTTAATACCTGCCATATTTTTTATGTTTGAGATACTTACGAAATTTCTTAGTCACTAGGGCGATGTCTTCGTCTGACTCCTCACGGTCTGAATCTGCTTTTAATGGTCGGGAGTTAGGGCGATGGTCCTCTCTTTGGTTTTTTGTTCAATCCCGATGTTCTGTCTATATCTTTTGGTTTCCGTCATCTCCATCTCGTATGTCTTCAGCTTTCTTTGGAATGTGTAGTAGTTAAATCCCTTTTCCTCAAGAGTCTCCCTCATTGCAGCAGCTTTTACATCCTGCTCGTGCTTGCGATAACTTATGAGTTTTCTGACCTTTCGGTCATCATCCAACCCCTTACATAAGCTCTCAAGCTCGTATGCAATGATATCGAAGCGGGCGAGAATTTGATCTACATTTTCTCCCGGCAACATACGAAACACATCAAACTTATAAAAACATAGATTTACTTTAGCTTTTACCTCAGAGGAGGTTCTCTCATGCCGTTTCAGCATGTTGTTCCATATCTCGTATGTTGTCTTGCAATTTCGTCTGCATCGCATTAATTCTTCATTATTCAACCTGCATAGGTAGCCGTCATAGCTTTGGAATTTGCGGTCTTGAGTGCTAGCTCTGCTTTTTTGAAGGCCGTCTTTCCGTCGCTGACCGGAATATTTGTTTTATTAATGCATACATTCCACACTTCTTCTCCAAGCATCTGCAGAAAATGAGACATACAAACTTTCCAAACATTATAACATTTTCCATCAAAGTATGGTGAGCGTGTAAGACTTGTCCCATTAGAGACGAATGGCTCCGATGAGTACAAGTTTTCGGGAGGAGGGATTTCGGCCATTGGACCTTTTGCTTAAGCTTTTGATAAGCACATCGCTCTGATACCCTTGTAAATCACCCTAGGGGTGAATAAGGTGATTGTGCGGAAATAAAAAATTAAAATGAATAGCAAAGTAAATAAGAAGAGATGAGAAAATCAAACACATATAGCACAAGTGACGCAACAATATAACGTGGATCGACCCCGAGGTCTACGTCCACACCACCTACTTGTAGCAATTCTCTGCCACAAGCGTTCCACTATACTCAAACCCTTGTACAGTGATTCTCGCATTCAGGCTGAGAGACCTATTACACCTACAGGACTTCTAATCACAAGTCCTGCACCCTCGGATTGATTGTTGAAAGATTAGTTAAGAAGATTTTTCTCATAAATAATAGGTGAGGAATACTCAGTGGGTTCGTCCGATTATATAGACGGGAAAGTGTATCTTTCATAATTAGAAACGATACATTCCAAAAGAGTGAACAACGCAAAGTACGGTCGACCGCAATTTAGGTGCAGTCGACCGTTCATCTCTCTGACGAAAAGTCGAGAGAGATGAATGGTTGACTGCTTCATTATATTGCTGTGAAGTGTAGTCGACTGCGATGCGGTAGACCGACATGAGGTGCGGTCGACCGTTATCGTACTGTTCATAACGAATCCACTTTATATTCTTACCATATAGTAATCGATCATCAATCAATCAAATACAGATAAAATCTCACAAATAAGGAATAGCAATAACTGGTCTTGATAACTTTCTTGAACACTAATCAACATGTGCTCTTTTTGAATAACTTCTTCTTTTCCTTGATCTAGCAATCTTTCTTTATTGCTTTTCTTCTTTGCTTATTTTCTTTATTGCTTTCCTTCTTTTCTTATTTTTGAATCTCTTATTGATATTATTTTAACCTGAAAATCTGAACAACTTAATTTAAACTTATTAGTATTTATGGACACGTTTTGTGCACACCAAACTAAGAGTCAACAAGATTGAACCCTGTAATGAGAATAAGTACTAGTAACATGCATTCAGAAACTATGTTGTATGGACGCATATCATTCCAAACAAGCATGCATTAAAAGAGTATATTTGAATTGTGCATGTTAGCATAGTAAGTATGCAACGCCTTCAATTCCATTTACATGTAATTCGTAGTACAATATGATCTTTTACTTCAATTCGTACAATTTTACAAGAAAATCAAAACTTTTTATTATACACACTGTTTGTTTCAGAATTTACACAACGGAAGTTAAATAAAATACAACATGGAATATTTACAACTCTAACATCAACAGCTTTGAAAATGATCTTTAGCATCAATCGACTTTAAGTCCTTGCTAGTCCAAGTCGTGCACTGAAAAATGTTATAACCGACGCAATGTTATAAAACAGCGATCCTCGCTATGCCATAATATAACGATTCTCTTACTTTAGCAACCACAAAATTGAATGCATAATAAAGTGTAAAAGAGTGACTATACTAATCATGACTTAATGCCTAATACAGATGTTATACTACAATGACAATAATACATACTTGTTCAGATTCTATGTATTCCATTATACATAGGTCTGAGGGCAAGCACCTATGTACTCCAGATTATAGGGTTAAATCCCTCACCATGCATCATACTACTATGACTACTACAAGATTTAGACACTCTGCGAATATTGGTTCTCGCCTCGGAATACTGGAGATCAATCCCGCTCCGTGGATCATTCTATGGCCCGTTCGTCCATCGTCCCGGAATACTGGGGATTGTCTCTCTTCACGAGTCCTTCTGGAACCCTCGTCGTACAAATGCCGCATGAGCGACGCTCTCGTCTCGAAATACTGGAGATCATTCCTGCTATGTGGATCATTCTGTGGCCCTTACGTCTATCATTCCGGAATACTGGGGGCTGTCTCTCTCAAATGATCATTCTGAAGTCCATAACTCATGTTTGCTCTAGTTTCATCATGTCACCAACCAGTGCCTAGCCTTAAGTTTTAATTTTAAATCATCATAACCTAAAGCTAGTTTATCCTACCAGACTTAAATCAACACCGAGAACGATAGCCCATACCGGCCCTTCTCAAGAGATACATAACCCACACTGGTTAGTTTTTCAAATTTCCTTTATTCACGAATGCCGGTTACTAAGGGTCTCGCACAGCCTCTAGACTAACATCTTTCGAGTTCAAAATCATGGGGTACTCATACCCTTATAATTCATAGTTTCACCTTCATTTATTCACATCTCAATCAGACCTTTCATTCATTCTTATTTACCAACTATAAAGTAAACAATTAATCAACAAAACTAACAATTCACTTTAATAAGCTACAAAGTTTCTTCTATTAAGTAAACCCTTTTCATATTCATCTATATTTTAATTATTAATATCAATTCAATTCAAAAGATAGATTTATTAGTTTTATAAAAGAGTCTACTATATATTTGTAGTAAGATCACCTAGAATCATCCTCAATTACTTCATTTAAATTCATTTACAAAACAGTAAGTTCAAAATCAGAAAACTGCAGTTCGTGCTACTTGTAAAAATCATATAAAATTATATACTTCATAAGACTGTGTGTTCTTTAGATCAAAATAAAGGTATGCAAGTCTACTACAATTTATTAATTATAAGTTTCACCAAAATATTGTATCTATAACACTGAATTCTTCGAAATTTACAGCAGAGTCAAAATATTGAAATACTGCTACTTGTACAATCTTGCAAAATTTATTATAAATTCAATTATTTATGAAAATTTAATTTATTAGACTTTACAGAAAGGTTAACGAGACTACTTCAAGTTCATAGTATTGACTTTTCTCAAATTACTTCATCTAAAATGTTGAAATGATCAAAATCCGAAATGTGTATAGATTTTCAGCAACTAGTCAAATACCAACCAGTCCTAAGTTTGGATTTTATTAAATACGAGAAGTTTTATAAAAAATTTAGCTCTAGATTCCATGTAGTTTAATAGATATGATTTTTTGAAGTGCAACTAAAATTTAAAACAACAACTTTCTTTGCATAAATTAACAACTTTGTGTATGAATTCATACCCAAATTATTTACACGATATACTAGTATGCACCCAATACCACTGTAACAACTCAATCTAAAATTTTAATTTGTTAATCATGACAATTTTATAATAAATATTTCAACTAGCATGCATTTATTTTCGTATCTCACTTATAGTTATCAATGCAACATGCAACATGTCAAATTATAAATTTAAAGAACACCTGCCACATTTTCAACCATTAACAATTGGACATACATACTACAATATCTAGAAAGCAAAAGAAATCACCCACCTTATGATGCAAAATTTGAAATTGAAATTATTAGAATGTTGCTCCAAGCCCCAACCAAAACAAGCATTCTCCTCCTAGCAATTTGCCAACACCAAAAGCTTTTTCTCTCTTTCTGTTTTCTCTTTCATTTGTTTCTTTTTGTGTATATTGTTCATGAATGAGAGAGATATTGGTAGGGCTACATGGGTGAATGAAGGGACACCCACTACCCAAAATAAAAAGCCATTATCCAAAATAAATACTCACTCACCCAAAATAATCACCCGCTACACAAAACCACTTCACAAACCCCTCCTCTTCCTCCATGGCCGGCCAACTCTTGGAGTGCACACACGTGCACGTGCACTCTACGTGCACACACTTCTCATTCGTTTAAATATTTGTTATTAGTCCATTTGTGTGTTTGTTACATAACAAGTGTGTATGATTAAAAATGTACATTTAAATGTGTAGAATAAAATAATGGACCTCTCTTTTAATTAATTTTCTTAGTGGACTTTAAGATAGGCTTCAGGACCATGGGTTTCAATTAAAAAATTAAATAATACAAATGTGAAAAATAAAAATGAGAATAAAAATGTACAAGATTTTTAGAAAAAATTAGAAATAAAAATGCACATAAAAATTTACGTGTGATGCATATAAAAACAAATATTCAAAATATAAAATAGACTTGATTAACGGGGAAATGTTTATAAATATTCGGAATATAACATACGAAAAACATTTATTTTGATAATGTTACGGATATTTCGCGTAACGGTGAAATTTACGTAATCGACACGTGTATTGAAAACACGTGCAATACACGTAAAAACACAAAGATTAAAATTAATATTTGAGTTGGCTAAAAATAGGATTAAAATGAATTTTGAAATAACGGAATAACATGTAAATAATCGGAATATAAAATACGTATGACATTTATATCAAAATACTTTACGAATATTACTCATAGCTGTACAAAATACACGTGCGTAAAACGCGAGGGCAAAATTGTCATTACTCAATTTTGCGGGGTGTTATACGTTTAACAACAACAACAAAGCCGTTTTTCCAACTAATTGGAGTCGGCTACATGAATCATGGTTTTCCATTCTGCTCGGTTTAGCGCAATATCTTATGTAAGGTCACAAACTATCATATATTTTCTCATTGTTTCCACCCAAGTTAGTTTATATCTTCCTCTACCCCTAACTCTACCTTCAATAGTTATCAAATCACTCTTTCTAAAATTGCCACTGCTAGGTATATGTTTAACACTTTAGTAAATTAGTTCCACACTAACTCACACCACATTGTATAATTGCCTATTTTTCATTTACATTTAACAAATAAATTAATTCAAGTTTTTCTTATATTATACTGTGTTTTGGAAGTTAGTTGAAGTTATTGAGTTTTTTTCGTCGGCCTCACAAGTTGACGAACCCAAAAATTTTAGTTTTGCAGGTAAGGGTGCATGAGGTCTTAGCATAGTAGTGTGACATCCCGAGCCCGTCATCTAGACAATCCAAGTAAGATTTATGCATTTTCCTTTATTATATTATGTTTATGTATTCAATTGAAGTAAAAGATTCTGGGTATGTCAATATTTTGTGTGTGTATGAAATTTAGGGTGTTACAACAACATTATCAAATTTGTGAGTCATTATCCAATCCCAAGCATAATAAACGAATTTGAGTACGTATAACAAAAATTATAATTTTGGGTTTTATGATTGCCTTGAAAAATCATGGAACTTGAATATTACGACGTAGATGATGTCGAAGATGAGTATGTTAGGCTGCTAGACACCTCTGTCGAGCTTCTGAGTTAGTGTTTTGGTTTGGAGAGAAAGAGTTTAAATTGAGAGAAATCTGAATGAATTAGGGCTTTTGGATTACAAAGATCCAAGTGGAGGGAATTGAGGAAGAATGTGAAGCTTAAATTTTTTAAAGTGATTTGACAAAGATAAGGATATGTTGCAGTTGAGCAGATTAGGGATCTAGGATTTTTTGAGTTTTTGGTTTCAAAGTGGAGGAGAGAGTTGAGAGATATAAAGTGAATGGAAGAGAGAGGAGCCCAATATACGAACTGCGGTTGAAGTGGGCCCCTCTTGAGGCTGCAATTGGGAACTGCAGCCTCAGTATAGTCGAGGCCGCACTTCCCAATTGCGGCCTTTCTAATATAAAATTGGCTAAATTTTTAAAAAAACTCCTTGAACTATCATTTTTATGCAGAAAACCTTATTGTTTTATTTTTGCGCAGAAAAGCACACTCAAGTTTGGTTGCAAAAAATCACTTTGACGACATGAACTTTCTGCTAAAGTTGAGTGAGGTTTTTATGAAAATAATGAGAAAGATGTATGATGTTTTCTGAACCCATTTGCAAAAAAGAATGATGCTATCTAATACAAGCAGAAAAGTTAGATGTGGTTTTTTGAAAATATACTTCATGGAAATTTTTTACAACTATACTTGAGTATGTATCCATCCCCCCTCTACGGTTCAGATTAATCCCAGTCCCGTGAGCTAGGTTTTGCGCATGCCCTTTGGGTCATGCGGCCCCTGGCCACCCCCAGAGGTGTTTAATCCCCATCTTTGGGAACCGTAGGGTTCGAACCTGGGACCTTGGAGGAGCACACTCCAAGTCCCATCGCTCTTACCACTAGGCCACTTACGGTGGTTGTTATAAGTCTCTATCAATTGGCTCTGCAGTGTCTCAAATAATTTTTATTTTTCACTCAAAACACAGTTGAAATCTGCAGCGTTAAGAAAAAACCTACAAAAAGAAGCCGCAGTTGGCAACTGCTCATTCAAAAGAGCTGTGTCAACAAAATAGTTCGGGAAGTGTCTTAGTTTCGGAAATAGTTTCAAAAAGTGGCTCAGTACGGAAAACTTTCAATTCTCTTAATCCGCTCCACATTATTTGTCGGGTTAGGACTTGAGATGCCCTAACCCCTCTCTCCCGATCGTACGGAACGGCGTCTGCTGCGGCGACGGTGGGAGTCGGGCAGCGGCCGGTGAGCTCTCTTGTCCTATCGTCTTCTATTCTCTTTTGATCCCTAATTGTTTCTTAATCAAGTTAGTATTTTCTATATTTTATTGTACTCTCCTCAACGCAGCTGCTTCTGTGTTTTTTTGTTTTTTGGGGTTTCCTTTTTCTTCATGTATCGCCGGAATAGGCAATAGCAGCCCGAGTTTGCCCAATACTGGCTCGATTCCGGCTGATCCCGATCTAAATCGACGATCCCGATTTTTAGTAGGTATCTCATATCGCACGCCTAGTGAATTTCCGATCCGATCTGAACTTGGGCTTAAAGGTTGAGAAATTCTAGGGTTTTTTTTTTCTTGTAAAAGAAAATTGGCAAGTAAACCGTCGAAATTCAAGTTATTCAAGTTTGAAACTCTTGATATGTTATTGTGCATTCCATTTTGGGTAAATTAAAAAAAACCCACTAAACTTTGGACCATTTAAAAAAACCGCACTAATTTTTTTTTAAAATAAAAAACCGCACAAAACTATAGTTTAAAAAAGTACACACCGATAGAGTTGGGGTTAGGGTTAGTTCAGTGAGATTTATTTAAACACACATGAAAGATGAAAGTGGTTTTTTTAAACACAAATAATAGATGAAAGTGGTTTTTTTAAATTTAGCCTAACAGAAACCTAAGTCCGTTAAAGTGAGTTTTTTTAAACTATAGTTTTGTGCGTTTTTTTAAAAAAAAACTTAGTGCGGTTTTTTTATAATGACCCAAAGTTCAGTGCGGTTTTTTTAAATTTAGACTTCCATTTTTGACGAGCTCAGTAATTAGAGAGCTAGTGATAGTTGTTATTGGGCTGTGTTTAACTAGTGTAGTGGTATTTAACTAGAGAGATAAGCCTGTGTGGTGTTGTCTTGCTTCATCTCTCAGTGCATGATGTGGCAAAATTTGTGATGGTGTTTATAGAGAAGTATTTTCGGAGTCCTATTGGCTGCTCAATGCATTTCGGCGACTGAATGGACAAGGGAATGAGATCAACTTAATAATAATTATTTAACTTTTTTTTATCGGTTCTGTGAAGTAGTAGTTAGTAATCAATTAAAACTTTTAAATTTTGTTAAGATATTTAAATCTTTAAACAAACATTCAATAATTATCTTATAATTGAAATTTATCATCTTTTTGTATTTATTTTCATTTTCATGTATAAATATCTTTTTTTTAAAGAAATATATTTTTTGATAAAGTATACCACGAAAAAAATGATTTATAATTAAACAACTTTTAAGTAGTTAAATACAAAAAAAAATCAAGCTGCAAAGAATATACTATAATTGTGCTTAAAATAGTTTCATAATGCGCTTATTCCATCATGTTCTTTCTCTCTCTCTCTTTTGTTTGCCTCATACCTACTCAGCAGAGTTAGCATCAATAAATAGGCTATGGTCCTCGGCTTCAATTGCTTTCAATTGTTTTTTGTTCTTTCCTTGTTAAGTATTGGTGAGTACTCAGTTTTTAGGGAAAACATTGTATCTGGTAAGCAAAAAAAAAAACAGAGATAATCACAGAGAATTGTCTCTGTCATGGCTGATACTTGATACCTATTTTAAACTAAAAATTGGCTCATTGTTTTTTCCATTTTCCCTCACGGAGTTTTCTATCCAAATAGCTTATTTATTGTTGCCAGTGTAATATGTCTCTTGAGACTACACCAAAAAGATACTGCGGTTGTTAGACTTTATTGTCTTTTGATTGTTAACTTTCTTCACTGTTGACATCATAACAAATGGTGGAGAAGTGTCATGACATGAAAGAATTTGTTTGTCAAGGGTCATAAGGCATTTAGTCCAATCTTGGAAAGATTAAAAAGATTTGTGGAAATAAGTTTGGACTCTTCACTCTATTAAGATTAATTCTTTTTAGTTAGTGTGATCCAAACTTTTTAACCAGCCATTATCTTGGATATCGGTCTTTCTTCTGACAATTGGTATCAGTGTATGGCTTGATATGTTTGGATCTTGATTTAAAGATTATAATTTCTCATATTAAGCTCGTTAGAGAAACTATATTGAGGTTGAGGTGGAGCATTGGATGGGTTGAAGGTGATCTCTAGGCCACATCAGTTGCAATTCTATCTTTGGATGAATAGATGAAATGCAAGCTTAGATGGAGTTAAATGGGAATGACCTTACTTGATATGACTCAAAATAGTAAATTTTCAAGAACTTAATTTTTTTAAATACTGGAATGGCAAGATTCCAAGCGGATGCTAGAATCTGATGAAAACAATATTAGGTAACATCCTTGGAAATTGTTAGAATACAAGTGCAATTACTCTCAACTCTTATACAACTTCGATGTTTTAGCTTAGTGGCATGAACTCTCACATGGTATCAGAGCAACCCTGGTTCGAATCTCACTGGCTACGCAATTTAAATGCGGATTTTTTAAAAAAAATGCCACTGCGTATAGTCTAGGTCTCGGTCCACAATTTGTTGGTCATTTATCTCGTTTCTTTGGCCCATAAAAAAAGGCTCTCGACCTAAGGAGGTGTGTTAGAATACAAGTGCAATTTTCCTCAACCCTTCTACAACTTCGAAGTTTTAGCTTACTGGCATGGACTTTCACAAAAACTTTAATATATCTTTCCCTAAAATGAAGAATTTTGGTCGAGTTAGACTAGAGCCACATTTTTTCTTGTTTTAGTATTGAGATGAGGGTAGTAGTCTATAGAGAAGCATGATATTTTAGGTGTTGTTTAAACTAGTTGGAGCAATTGAATAGATTAGGTAATGAAAAAAATTAACTGAGAGATGAGTGGCTTCTATTCATCATTAATCATTTTTTTTTCCCTTTGTGTCTTGTATTTGTCCGAATTTTCTTTTCTCCTTTGGTCTTTAGTGTGATTTGTTGGACGAGTCAAGTAAAATTTAGCAGTGGGTGAATACATAGGAACAAACTATATGCCCTGTGCAGTAATGCACAAGCTTAGAGTGTGAAAAAACTTTACAGTAAACAAAAAGTTTCACACAATCATTTTCTAACTGAAACATCAGCAAAAGCAACTCTTAATGATGTTATCTAATAAGAAACATAAATCAAAAGCCAACCCTTTTTTGTTGGGAATGATTTGTTTACAGTTTCTTGTTAATTTTTGGAATAGTAGTATTTTGCTATTCTCTCAAAAACTGGGGTTGTAAAATACTAAAAATGATGTGAAAGTTCCAAAATTTGTTGTCAACCTAATGGCTCAAAGACTTGATAGTTATTTACTTAGCAAATGCATCAAATTTTTTTCCCTCTAGACATTTTTACCAGAGTAAGAGAATTTCAAAGACCAATCAATATCACATAGTATTATTGGAAATTTCTGTCTTGTTCATAGTTTCTTGTTCATTTAGGATTATGGCAGACCCCTTCTCTTGTTTTAAATGATGTTATGTCTATTTTTATTCTACCTGCTTAAGTTTTTTCTTTCCTTGTTGTTGTTGTTGTCTGGTTTTGCATTTAATTGGTTGGTTTGAGATGCAAGTGCAAGTTCAAGTGAAGTTTCTATTGTAAGTAGAGATTCAAAATTTTCCCCCTATTTTTTGATTCATTTACCAAAATAACCTTTAGAATTTGGAAAGGAATGATGGTTATAATATAGAAAATAAAGGTTATGTTGGTAACTGAATCAAAAAGTTTGGAGGGATGTTTGAATTTCGCTTGCTCTTGCATCTCAATCCAAACACACCACTGTTGTGCAGAGTGTAGCTCACATTTATGTTGTATGTGTTAGCTCTAATAATTTGCGTCATGCTAAATGAACTTTAACTTTACATTACAGCAATTGGAGGGACGTTTGAATTTCGCTTGTTCTTGCATCTCAATTCAAACACACCCTTGTTGTGCAGTGTGTAGCTCACATTTATGTCGTATGTGTTAGCTCTAATAATTTGCGTCATGCTAAATGAACCTTAACTTTACATTACAGCAAACATATTTTTGTACAGGAATCATTTTTGTTAGTTACCATATACCATCTGACCCAAGCTTATTTTATATTCACTTGTAAGAAAATCAAAAGAAATAATTACAATGGTATTGTCCTGGCCCATGTTGAAGCACCCAAAAATTGAGTGAATGATAAGGCCATTATGAATGGTGAACAGCAATTCCTAGTCCAAATCTGAATCTTTGATATTGAAGTTCTTTTTGAAGCATTTTTTTTAACTATTATTTTAAATTCTGCTTCACAGAAACACAATTTTTTCCCATTATTAATAGAATAATTGTTGCCTTTAAAACATGTATTAGTATTTGGTGAGCTGTAAAGAATGTTACTTGTAAAAATGTTTTGCATTTTTTGTTGAAATATATTAATTTTGAAGTATGATTATAGTCTAGAAATTATTTTGTGGGCCGATACTGTTTAATTGTTATTAAACCCTTGAAGAAAAGGGTGATCTACTTATACAAAATAAGTAACAAGTGTGTACAGTTAATTTTACTATCATATCCAGTGGGTGTGCAAAAAATAATTAGAGGTGCTAACTGTGCCTCACGACGATTAGGTGGCGACCCCTTCGTAACCATTTCACGCATCCTTTAATAATCCCACACGTCTATGTTATCCTGTAGCTCACACAAGGGAACTTGTAACTGATAGAGTTGAGTGCAGTTATTGGTTGCACATGCATTTCTCATTGGTATAACATAGAGAGACGTGCATTAGAAATCTCGATTACAAAGAGAACGTGTATTGAAGCATATATCATTGGTACTATTCATGGTGTAGGTACGGATGTACTATAGGAGTTCAAATTCGATTGTGGAGTGAGGACTAACTTAAAATGTACAATATTGAATGCAATATATATAGAGAACTCACCAGTAAGAATTTCAAACAATATCAATAAACGTTACATGCTACTAACAATTTTAGGCTCTTTCAATTTTGTGTGCATATGGTGCACATTGAGATCAGTAGAAATTTTGTTATATCTACTAGTTTTGATTATTTAGTCCCATTTAATGGTGCACATTGAATTTTTTATGGCACATCGTCAAATTTGAACTGAGAGAATAAAGACTGATGACTGAGCTCAGCCCTCTGTATGTGTCTGTGTCTTTATTATTATAGAAATACCAATGGCTTTTCATAGTTAAACCTTCAGATCATCAGGCCATCCTGTATATACCCCTTTAACCACCCCCTACATCGTCAAATTTGAACTGAGAGAATGAATACTGATGAGTGATGACTGAGCTCAGCCCTGTATGTGTCTGTGTCTTTATTATCATAGAAATACCAATGGCTTTTCATAGTTAAACCTTCAGATCATCAGGCCATCCTGTATATACCCCTTTAACCACCCCCTACATCGTCAAATTTGAACTGAGAGAATGAATACTGATGAGTGATGACTGAGTTCAGCCCTCTGTATGTGTCTGTGTCTTTATTATTATAGAAATACCAATGAATTTTCATAGTTAAACCCTCAGATCATCAGGCCATCCTGTATATACCCCTTAACAACCCCCCCCCCCCCCCCCCACCCCCCCCAAAAAAAAAAAAAAAAAAAAAACCCACCCCCACCTTCCCCCCCCCCCCCCCCCCCCCCCCCTTTCCACATGTCAGAAAGAGAAAGTGGCATAAGGTGAGAAAAAGATTATGATAGTAAAGGAGAACAATTTCATGAAAATTGTGTTAAGAGGAGGTTCTGTTGTCATCGAGGCATTAACTTATTGGGTGTGTTTGTTTTGTATTTTACGCTAGTACTTGAATCACAGACACCTCAATTTTCTCTTCCTATTGGACTTTATAGAAGTGAAAGATGGAAAGAAACAGGAGAATTTTGGGAGGCATTTGAAATAGTTTCAATTTTGAGTCATATATTTGAAGCATTGAGGAGGTATATCAAAATAATGAAAGTTTAGGAGGATATATATTTGTAAACAGTAAACTTATTGATTTTCATCCAAAGAATTTATACCATTGTATTTATTTGAAGTTTTGAACTCACCCTACTCGTTGGCCATTGAGGCATATGGCCTACTTGCTAAATATATTTAAAATGTTCTGGCCATTCAGCCGCCCAGAAAACCAAGGTCTAACCTGTTTCCTAATTGCAGCCCTCGAAGCACAAGGTGGCTGAGAGTGTGAAAGAAGAAGCTTGGAAGCAATCTCGTCGCTGAGTGACCCATCAGGTACAAGATCTTGGGTTTAATTTTCATGGAACTTGCATTCATGCTTCGTTTTAAAAATATTTATTGGCTTTTTTTAATAACATTATTGGAATATCCCTTACTGAATTTTTCAGTCAGTCCCGATCTTTGTTTTAATTTATCTTTGTGCAGAGGATGTATCCTTGAATGATAATTAATCTGCTTGTTTTTAATTTTTTCCCCCACTGTAGTGCCTTTGATATGAATTGGATTCTCTATACTGAACCTTTTAAAACTCTTTTATTATGCTAGCATAAGTTTTGTTAAATCTTGGAACATTATGCTTTAACTATGTTTGATGAGATGCCTGGTACGTAGGAGGTTTTATAAGCTCGGAAAAAACTTGGACAAACCTGTTTTGTTTGCTCATATTTGTGGGAAACTCTGGATATAGTAAATGCAAAAGATAAATCAAGGTTTAGGAATGAGGTTTTGACAGTTGGCTAGGAGAATGGAGTTGTGTGATGAACTTCTCTCCAATCTCATAGCCCATTTCCCATTTCCCCCTTCTTTATAGGGCGATTACATGAGGTTTGTCATGTTTACTTTGAACATAAAGGACATGACTAGTATAGTATGTGAGAACATGCAATTTTGTTGGGGACTTTACTTGCAGCCCCAAAAATTTGAACATGATTTAGTTTTAAAACTGACATCTTTTAAAAGGAATAATAGATCCATTCCCTACACTTGACTTTATATTTCAAACACATTGCTGATTTATCATGTATCAACCAAGCTTTTTATACTCTACTTATAGTTTTCCCCTATTTTACCCACCCCCCTTTAGAATTATTTTTCCTATTTAGTTATTCCACATGTCCAGCCTAATGATGGTTACTTTGATTTAAGATTTATGTACATTACTTGTAATTTGAAGACTTTGCAGTTAGTGTTGGGTTATAACTTAATAATTATAACCATGGTAATTAAAAAGTTAATTTATCTATTAAAAGAAAGTTTAATTGAATTAGATAGATATTTCAGATGTGATGAACTATGTGTATCTTTTAACTTGGCTAGTCCTCTAAAAATTGTCCTTTAAATTAGATAGTTCTAGTACAGGCAAGATTGTGTAAGTGACAATTCGTTACTGATTGCTTACTGGATTTATTTTGACCTGGCTCAATTAACTCAAGTGGAGAACATTTGGTTTATTCGATTCTAGATGATTATTAGCACACACAATACATGTGATTTTCTTCTAAATGTTAGCCATTAAAGAGTCCCATTTATTATCTGATTGCATAATTAGAGAAATGATGGCAACGATAGCTTGCTACTCCATGTAGCAATCCCATACTGCAACTCTTCAGTAATTGGTCCACGTGTTACATTAACTGGTTTAGCTGGTCACTCAAAAACTGGTTCAATTATTTTATTTTTATCTCAAAAAGATAAAGGAAAAAAGGACAAAACAAACCTTTCCTTCTATCTCTGACCTTCCCATACCACGTGTTCTCTATCCTCATATTTTATCTTTTCATCAAACGAAACTACCCATTCTCTGTTTCAAGAACCCTAGATTCACAAAGAGAGGAGCAAAAATTCCTCATAAGCATCCATGATTAGCTGAAGCATGACTTCAAAATTGTGGCACATGGGGGTATGAGGTCTTCAAATAAAAGATTGAAGGTGTGGGTGGAGCTTGTGCTAGTGTTTGTAATGGCGAGAGTTCTTTGTTAATTACCCTTGGGGGGGTGAATAGGGTGATCGTGCGGAAATAAAAAATTAAAAGAATAAAGTAAAATAAATCAAAGTAATGCAAGAGAGGCAAGAAAAGCAAACTCAGATGACGCAGCGATATAACGTGGTTCGACCCCAGGTCTACGTCCACACCACCTACTTGTAGCAATTCTCCGCTATAAGCGTTCCACTATACTCAAAAATCCTTAGTAAGTGATTCTCGGATTCAAGCCGAGAGACCTATTACACCCACAAGACTTCTAATCCAAGTTCCGTCAATCTCACCGAAGTGGAAAAGAAAAGAAAATAAAACTCAAGATCGTTTGAGATCTTGACTAAAGAATACAACCAATTCAACGCTCACACTCGGATTGATTATCAAGAGATTAGTTCGAAGTAATTTTTTCAGAAAGAATAGGTGAAGAAGACACAGTGGATTCGTTCTATACTTCTATTTAATAGAAGAGGAAGTGTATCGATCAAAAGAGGCAACGATACATTCCAAAAAAGATATACAACCAAGTTGCGGTCGACCGGTCAAAATGTGCGGTCGACCGTTCAGCTCTCTGGCGTAGCTAGAGAGATGAAAGGTCGACCGCTGTTTTTGCCAATAGAAGTTGCGGTCGACTGCGACGGTCGATCGACATTAGGTACGATCGACCGGACCGTGGCTGTATAGATCGAATCCACGTTGTTTTCTTACCATAAACTCATCTCTCTTTAATCAATCAATTACAACAAATATCTCACGAAAATCAGGCTAAAAATCCGGACTTGATAGATTGCTTGGAGGCCAATTAATTGAGAGCTTTTTCCTCTTTAGCTTGTAGATACAATCTCCCTTTATTTAATTGAGAGCTCTTTCCTCTTTAGCTTGTAGATGCAATCTCCCTTTACTACTTTCCTTATTTGTATGTTTGTGAATCTCTCTTGGATCTCTTTTTGATATTAATTAATCCTGAAAATCTGATACTCTAAATTCAAACTTATTAGTACAAGTGAGCACGTTTTGTGCACACCAAAGCAAGAGTCAACAATCTCCCCCTTTTGGTGTGAACAAAACATGCAAGAATGTTTGAAAATTAAAATAAAGTATGCAGATACTCTCCCTGAATTTAGTACATCCTGTAAAACAGATTTTCATATAGATAGAATTTTTAAGAGAGTGAATGAGAGTGAATACTCCCTCTTAATATAATATTACTTGTGATACAGAACTTAATGAGCAAATGTAAGATAGGAATGAGAGAATTAGTACATTAATTGATTTGAAAATCGTTTGAAAATTGTTTTGAAAACATTTGAAAACCTTCGAACATTTGAAAACATTCCAAAACAATTCTCCCCCTTTTTGGAACACACCAAGAGGGGATAGATAGAGTAAAATAATTTCGTGGAAAGTTGGTGAAAGCAATCATCAGTTTAAAATTTTGAAACACAAGACCAGAGAGAGCCGGTCGACCTTACGGTCGACCACAAAACACTTTTTCACAAAGATTATCCAGAGAGCATACCAGTCGACCGTCACATGTGGTTTGTCGAAAAGAATTTCCAGAGAGTAAACCGGGTCGACCGCAAACCCATCAAGGGGCCACAGAGGGCGAACCGGTCGACCGACCAATTAACAGAATTTTTATGCTGAAAAATCAATGACATTTAATGCTCTTCTCAAGACATAAAAACGTTTTTCGTTTAAAGGTTTCGTGAAAATATCTGCAAGTTGTGAATCAGTAGAAATATACTCAAGTAAAATATCTCCCTTTTGAAAGTGATCTTTAATGAAATGGTACCGAATATCAATGTTTTTGTGCGACTATGTTGGTCAGATTTTTTAGTCATGTGTACGGTGCTAGTGTTGTCACACTTTATGGGGATGTGGTCAAAGAATACCTTATAATCTTCAAGAGTGTGTTTCATCCACAATACCTGTGCACAACAGGATCTTGCTGTAATGTATTTAGCTTCGGCAGTAGAAAGAGTGACAGAGTTTTGCTTCTTGGATGCCCACGAAACAAGGCAATCTCTCAAGAAGTGACATGTACCACTAGTGCTCTTTCTATCGGTTAAGCTTCTAGCATAATCTGCATCAGAATATCCTACAAGAGAGAAATTTCTATTTTTCGGGTACCAAAGACCAGTATTTGGTTTGCCCTTAAGATATCGAATGATACGCTTAACGGCAACCAAATGTGTTTCTTTGAGACACGATTGAAAACGTGCACATAAACAGACACTAAACATAATATCAGGATGCGACGCAGTAATGTAAAGCAAACTACCAATCATACCTCTGTAAGTAGAAATATCGATGTTATTACCAGATTCGTCTTTGGATAGCTTAGTGGTAGTGGCCATTGGAGTTTTGTAGGCATTTGCATTCTCAAGTCCAAATTTCTTTACGAGTTCTTTAGCGTACTTGGATTGATTTATGAATATTCCATCTTTGTTGTATTTGAAGTCCAAGGAAATAGGTTTGTTCCCCCATCATGCTCATTTCGAACTCATCCGGCATTTGCTTTGAAAACTCCTTGCAAAGATTTTCATTAGTAGACCCGAATATGATATCATCAACATAAATTTGCACAATCAAAATCTCTTTAAAAACATGTTTGATAAAAAGTGTAGGTGTCTACTTTTTCTTTAGAAAACCCTATGTGAAGAAGGAACGAACTCAGTCGTTCATACCAAGCACGAGGGACTTGCTTCAAACCATAAAGAGCTTTTTCAAGCCGAAAAACATGGTTTGGGGGTGTGAGATCAGTGAATCCCGGTGGTTGTGCTACATAAACTTCTTCAGAAATAAAATCATTTAAAAAAACACTTTTGACATCCATATGAAATAGAGTGAAATCCATGTATGCAGCAAAAGCAAGCAAAATACGAATAGCTTCTAGCCTAGCAACTTGAGCAAAAGTCTCATCAAAATTTACACCATCTTGTTGATTATATCCTTGAGCAACAAGATGGGCTTTATTCCTAGTTATTGAACCGGATTTGTCTAACTTGTTCCTAAACACCCACTTAGTACCAAGGATGGTCCTATTTTGAGGTCTAGGAACAAGTCTCCATACTTGATTCCGTTCAAACTGATTAAGTTCTTGCATGGCAATGATCCACTCATTGTCTTGCAGGGCCTCCTTAATGTTCTTAGGTTCAAGCATGGAAACGAAAGCAGTAAAACAAATAAAACTATTAGCTTGAGTGCGAGTAGTTACCCATTTGGTCATATCACTTCGTATAAGAGATGGAGGATGACTAGCCATGATTTTTCATGCCGGACATTTCTCACTTGTGGGGCCTTGATGTTGTATATTTTTATCTCCTATGGCATCAATTTGTTCTATAGATGTTTCATCTAATTGATTTTGAGGTTCATCTTTGTCTCGAGGCATCATTTGATTTTGATCAATTGCTTGTGGTTCCTCTTCAACATGCACCTGTTTCTTTTCAACACGAACCCCTGCCTCATCATCAACATGTAATATTTCTTTCGAGTAGGGGTTAGTTTCATCAAATATAACATCAATAGATTCTTGAATAGTGCATCTTCTTTTGTTAAAAACACGATATGCCTTGCTATTAAGAGAATATCCTAAGAAAACACCTTCATCACTTTTACGATCAACCTTTCCCAAGTTGTCTAGAGTGTTTAAAATAAAAACTTTGCATCCGAAGACACGAAAATAGCTTAGGTTGGGAGTTTTGCCATAATATAGTTCAAATGGAGTTTTCTCAAGATATTTTCTAATGATAACTTGGTTGATGGTATAGCATGCTGTATTGACGGCCTCTACCCAAAATGACTTAGGCAAATCTTTTTCACTAAGCATTGTACGGGCCATTCCTTGGAGAGATCGATTCTTCCTTTCAACAACCCCATTTTGTTGGGGAGTGCGAGGACATGCGGACTCATGTTTTATCCCCTTTTTGTCACAAAATGATGTGAAGAGTTCATTTTGAAATTCTCCATCGTGATCATTACGAATAGTAACAATGGTAAGGCTTTTCTCATTTTCCACTCTTCGACAGAATTTTTGAAATACATGTATTGTGTCATCTTTTTGTGGCAAGAAGGCAACCCAAGTAAATCTACTATAGTCATCAACAATAACAAATGCATATCATGCACCACTATGGCTACGTGTTCGTGATGGACCAAAAAAATTCATGTGCAAAAGTTCAAGAGGTCTAGAGGTTGATACCATTTTTTTTGGTTTGTGAGAACTTTTTGTTTGCTTACCAAATTGGCAGGACTCACTTGGTTGGTCCTTTTCGAACTTAGTTTTGGGAATCCTTATCACAAGCTCCTTGCTTACAAGTTTGTTGAGGTTGTCCATGTGCGTGTGACCAAGCCTACGATGCCATAGCCATCCATCATCGTTTCGTGCAACAAAGCATCTCATACTTTCCTGTGCTAATTCATTCGAGTTTATGACATATACATTATTGCATATGTTAGCAAGAAGTAAACAATTTTTGTTGTTATCTAGTACAGTGCATGTGTTTTTATCAAAAGTAACAATATACCCTTTATCACATAATTGACTATTGCTAATTAAATTGTGCTTTAGACCTCTTACCAATAGGACATCCTCAATGGAGCATGAGGAACCAAAATTGATTTTACCTTTACTAATAGTTTGACCCGTGCTATTGTCTCCAAAGATGATGTCCTTCCTCTTTTCCCTTGATAGTGATGAAAAGTATCTGCCGTCACCAGTCATGTGATTTGAGCATCCACTATCAAGGTACCACCGATCTTTAGTTTTGATGTGTTGGGGTACCTACACCAAGATTAGTAGGCATAACTTTGCGTGCCCAAGTTTGTTTTGAACCTGCAATTGTGTCCTTTCTCATCCACACAAGATTAGTATTCCTTTTCAGTGAGCAGTTATAAGATATATGTCCTAGTCTACAACAAAAATTACATGTGATTCGACTGTCTTGGGTCATGCGCACCTGCATAATTTATATTTGATTTGTGATTGTGTTGATTTTTATGCATGTGCGTATGACAAAATGATTTTTGGTGATGTATTGGCTCTTCGTAACCAAGCCCTCTATTATCATGATATAATCTTGAATTGTTTGTAATAACGTAACTGGGCCCTTCATGCTTTTCAATAATTTTTTCGAGCTCAGTTACCTTTTTACAAAGCCTCTTTCTAGTTATCTCATCATCTTTTGTATTCCAACGAAGAGTATCTAGTGTGGCATCAAGAATCCTATTTTGTTTATGGGCTTCGTTACAACCTTCCACTACTTCATCAAAATTTCTTTTACATTCATCCAAGTCTTTTGTGAGCTTGGCAATATAAACTGACTTCTCCTGAATCTCTTTTAAGTAATCATCATGTTTTGTTAGAGATTCACATTTGTTGTTTCAAAGTCTTATTTTCATCTAGCAAAACATCATAATCTTTTTGACATGATTCAAGTTTTTCCAAAATAAGAGCATTTTTATTTTTCAGTTTGTGATTCTTTGTTATGCACTCGTCATGTATTTCATTTGAATTCTGTTTATACTGTCTAAGTTCACGACTTAGTCTCTTGGCATAGTCTTTCAAGTTATTACATATGTTTACGAGTTCATCATAAGTAGATTGTTCGATTACCTCTTCTTGAGAAGGTGATTGCATCTCACCACTCCCAAGAGCCATGAAACCAACGTCGCCGTGATCTTGCTCTTCCTCACTTAAGTCCGAGTCTAGCCAAGTTGCCTTTAGCGCATTCTTCTTCTGTCTTGGATTTGAGTGATAATATTCCCTGTTCCGGTCTTGTTGACTGGGGCAGTTTGCACGGATGTGTCCGGGCTTTTTACACTTGTAGCACACTTCTTCCTTTTCCTTTTCTCTTTCCTCTTGATACCTGCCATACATTTTATTTTTGAGGTACTTACGAAATTGTCTTGTCAAAAGAGCAATGTCCTCATCTGACTCCTCATGTTCTGAATCAGCTTTTGACGATCGGGCCTTCTCTGCTTTAAGTGCAATAGTTCTCTTAGTTTTTGATTCGATCCCGATATTTTGCCTGTATCTCTTTGTTTTCACCATTTCCATCTCGTACGTTTTTAGTTTTCCTTGAAATGTATAGTAGTCAAATCCCTTCTCTTCAAGTGTTTCTCTCATTGCCGCAACCTTCACGTTCCATTCTGGCGTGAGACAGCTTATGAGCTTTCCGATCGTTCAGTCATCATCAAGCCCCTTACCCAAGCTCTCAAATTCATGGGCAATGATGTCAAACTGGGCGAGCATTTGATCCATGTTCTCCCCTGGTAACATGCGAAACACATCAAATTTATAAAAGCACAAATTCACTTTAGCTTTTACCCTCGGAAGCGGTTCCTTCATGCTGCTTTAGCATGTTGTTCCAGATCTCGTAAGCTGTTTTGCAGTTGCGCCCACATCGCATTAGCTCTTCATTGTTCAACCCTGCATAAAGAGCCGTCATTGCTTTGGAGTTTGCTGTCTTGAGGGCCAACTCCGCTTTTGTGAACTCTGTCTTTCCATCACTGACTGGGATTTCAGTTTCGTTGATACATACGTTCCACACTTCTTCTCCGAGCATCTGTAAAAAATGAGACATACGAACTTTCCAGACGTCATAGCATTTTTCATCAAAAAATGGTGATCGTGTAAGATTTGTTCCATTGGAGATGAAGGGCTCCGATGAGTACAAGTTTTGGGGAGGAGGGATTACGGCCATTGGACCTCTCGCTTAAGCTTTTAAGCTTTTTATAAGCACCTCGCTCTGATATCACTGTTAATCACCCTTAGGGGGGGTGAATAGGGTGATCGTGTGGAAATAAAAGATTAAAAGAATAAAGTAAAATAAATCAAAGCAATGCAAGAGAGGCAAGAAAAGCAAACTCAGATGACGCAGCGATATAACGTGGTTCGGCCTCCAGGTCTACGTCCACACCACCTACTTGTAGCAATTCTCCGCTACAAGCGTTCCACTATACTCAAAAATTCTTAGTACAGTGATTCTCGGATTCAGGCCGAGAGACCTATTACACCCACAAGACTTCTAATCCAAGTCCCGTCAATCTCACTGAAGTGGAAAAGAAAAAAAATAAAACTCAAGATCGTTTGAGATCTTGACTAAAGAATACAACCAATTCAACACTCACACTCGAATTGATTATCAAGAGATTAGTTCGAAGTAATTTTTTCAGAAGGAATAGGTGAAGAAGACAGTGGATTCGTTCTATTTAATAGAAGAGGAAGTGTATCGATCAAAAGAGGCAGCGATACATTCCAAAAAAGATATACAGCCAAGTTGTGGTCGACCTGTCAAAATGTGCGGTCGACCGTTCAGCTTTCTGGCGTAGCTAGAGAGATGAAAGGTCGACCGCTGTTTTTGCCAATAGAAGTTGCGGTCGATTGCGACGGTCGACCGACATTAGGTACGGTCGACCAGACCGTGGCTGTATAGATCGAATCCACTTTGTTTTCTTACCATAAACTCATCTCTCTTTAATCAATCAATTACAACAAATATCTCACGAAAGTCATGCTAAAAATCCAGACTTGATAGATTGCTTGGAGGCCAATTAATTGAGAGCTCTTTCCTCTTTAGCTTGCAAATGCAATCTCCCTTTATTTAATTAAGAGCTCTTTCCTCTTTAGCTTGTAGATGCAATCTCTCTTTATTACTTTCCTTATTTGTATGTTTGTGAACCTCTGTTGGATCTCTTTTTGATATTAATTAATCATGAAAATCTGATACACTAAATTCAAACTTATTAGTACAAGTGAGCACGTTTTGTGCACACCAAACCAAGAGTCAACATTCTTCTCGGCTAAATTCGAAGGTCATCAACATTTTTTATTATTCTGATTGAGGGGATCTCAGTACTTTCTTGGGGGGAGGCAGGGATGGCAAACAGGTCGAACGGGCCGGACCGGGCCGAACCCGCCCGGGTTGGCCCGTGACTTGGGCGGGCTCGGGCCGGTTTGGCCACTTAGCCGGGCCGGGCCCAAACTTGATTTAGGCGACCCGCCCAACCCATGAACCCTTTAGGGTCCAACCCGGGTTGGGTCGGGTCGGGTTGACCCGCGGGTTGGCCCATTTAGATAGGTAGGTTTTTTTTAATTAATATTTTTAGCTTAAAATAATAATAATAATAATAATAATACTAAGTAACTAATAATACTAATAAACATTAAAAATCGTAATAATAATAATAAGATTGAAAGAGTGAAATTGACAAATTTTTTTGAAATATTATTCATATGAATTTAAGTTATACAATTTTCACAATTTCTAATGAAATGAAGAATTCAATTCACAAATAAGTTTTATACAATAACATATTTCCATCATCTTTTATCAAAAAAAAAAACATATTTCTTATATACAATTTTAATTCACTCCAATTTTTCTAATTTAACATAACATGCAAAGATATAATACAATTCCTAACGTGTCGGTCGAGTTGCTATTACAAGCAAAGCAGCTATTGTTGTTGTTGTTCTTCCGGTGAGTTGCTCCCACTTGTGGACGTTGATAGTGCTTTCCTTTGTGTCATATCTTCACCCTTCAGCCAGTCTTCTGTGCAAACGAGCATCTCTAACGAGTTCGGCTTCAAGCGATTCCTGTAATCAGTTAGAACCCTGCCACTTGAAGAAAATGCACTCTCAGAAGCAACTGTAGAGACAGGAGGAGTTAGTAAATCTTTAGCCATAATTGACAGAATACTAAAAGTGTGTTCATGGTCTTTCCATCACTGTAAAATATCTAGTGGAGAAGTAGAAGGCTCAGAATCTTGTTAGTTATACCAATTTAATTCATTTGGTTGATAAGTTCTAGGTTTTTTTGATTGAATTTGTTCAATTAAATTAAATGTTCTATCATCAAATTTACTTTTACCCTTACCTTTAGAAGTACCAGAAGAAGAACTAACTACAGAAGTTGTACTACTAGAAGCAAAACGTCTATCATAATAATCATACAAGTTATTTAATGTAGATTCAAACTGAACTAAAAAAGTAGCGCAATCAATTACTAATTCTACATTTTTCCCAAGTAATGCAAAAAACATTTCAATCAAACTCTTCGTACCTTCTAATTTGATACGAGGATCCATAACGGTAGCAACACAAATCAACATAGGAGGAGGAAAATAATACTTCAAAATTTTTTTGTATGCAGGTTTTATAATCTCACTAACATTGATATCATTTAACATTTCGTTAAATGTTTGCATCATGCTAACTAATGAAATAAAAATGCCACTAGAAGCAGATTCATATGTTTTTGAAAATTTTAAAGTTGCGGTTTTAAAAGGTTCTAAAAATTTCAACAAAGATTCGGCAAAAAACCAATCGGTGGGAGTCATTTCAAAATTGTGCATATTTTTTGCGATACAAAAATCATTTACAACTGCTTTATATTCGGTAACAATATTTAGTAAATCAAAAGTAGAATTCCATTGGTGTCTAACATCCTTTAGAAATCTTCTAAAAGGTACATTTTTAAGTCTACACCAAGCTTTCCATTCTTGTAATATGCTTGAACTTAAATGCAATGAAATGTACACAATTTCTAATTTTAATTATATATGGATCGGCTATTTTTAATGCATCTTGAACACATAAATTTATAATATGACATGCACATCTAACATGAAAAATATTGTCAGATGGAGGGTTTAATACGGATTTTAAAGTAGTAATTGCTACATTGTTGTTAGATGCATTATCAAAACTAATACACATAATTTTATCGCGAATGTGAAAAACATCACAAATTTCTATAATACGATTTGCTAGTTCAGCGCCACTATGGGGATACGGCAACGCCGCAAGTGATATGATTCTTTTTTGAAGAATCCAATCATTGTCGATCCAATGACAGGTTATTCCCATCGTTGGAATATTGTTGACACCCATCCAACAATCCGAAGTTAAACTAACTCTACAAGTTAAACTCCATAAAATTGCAATCAAAGCGTCCTTCATTTCGATGTACATTTTAAAACAATCTGATTTGCAAGTATTTCTCGGAAATCTTCTAAAATGAGGGTTTAAGGCCGTTTGGTTAAAATTTTCCAAGTCTCTACTCTCGGGATAGGAAAATGATAACTCTTTCTTTATGACTGATCGGGCCATTTCCCGACGAACAAGATCGGGATCATAAGTGTGGCTATCAATTAGACCGGTCCTAGGGTTGGCCTTGTAGGTCAGCAAGAAGGTCTTTATGGTTATGTTGGATGTGCCTACTAATTGTACCGGTGCTGTCATCCCTCTTGAATTTGTATGTTTTACCACATGTTTTACAAACTTTCAAACCTATATCCAGAGTATGTTCGTCCGGGATATAATCGTAAAACTAATGCCAATCACTAGTTTCTCCTCTACTTTTCCTACTACTACGGGGTTGTGTGGTTTCGGTTGGTTGTTATTTATGTCACCTACAACCTCGTCGTGTGTATCCCATTGTTGGGTAGGAGGATCATGGTATTCTTGGGCGGGCTCACTAGTTGGGACAATTGGTGGTTTACGGGCTACGGGAAGAGGAGGAATCTTGCCCGCTACGACCGCTACCGCATGATCTAGACATAATGTAGTAATGTACTAATGTATGTAAAAAAATATACAATGTAGGAACGGTGAATTATAAAAAAAAATCTAAAAAACAAGAGGGTTGAGATAGAGAAGATAAAAAACCAACAATAATTTTAACTACAACGCAAAAATAAATATAACGAGAGGTATGAAATTTTGATACCGTTCACCGTGGAATACGTGTATGTAAAATAAACTGTGAAAATAAGAATAGAAATAGAACTAGAAAGAAGCGCTTCGCCGATTCCGCAATTGAAGAGTTGAGGAGAGCTTGAAGGAGAATTGACGAGAGTTGAAGAGAGTTGAAGATGTTGAATTTTGATTTCGATACGATCGAAAATTGATCGTGTATATGCCTTGTTGTAGACTTGCTTATTGAATACTACAATTGTTGAAAAAATCCTTAGAAATGATGTATAATAGTAGAGAGAGTAAGAGAGTAAGGCGTGAATTTTTAATTGGATTTTGAGGGGTATTTATAGGCAAAAATACAAAAAAAAAAAACCAAAAAAAACAAAAAAAAGTGGTCAAAAAATAACAAAAAAAAAGTGTGCCCCCCTCCCCAACGGGCCGCTGACCCGCGGGTCAACGGTCGACCCGTACGGGTCCAACGGTTCGAAACCCGCGGGTTGGCGGCGGGTTGGACTTTTTAAAACGGGTTCGCAGGCCGGGTTAACGGGTTGGATTCGTGTTTTTAACGATCCGGGTTGACCCGTTATTGTTCACCGGGTTCGACCCGAACCCGCCAAACCGTTTCACGGGCCGGGTCCAACGGGCGGGTCGCCGGTTGACCCGGCCCATTTGCCATCCCTAGGGGGAGATACGAGTGGTTTTAGTGATATTGAAGATTTCAATCAAGGGGCAAAATGGTTTGATTGATTGGAGGATGAGGATAATGGAGAGAGGATTGGAACAAAGGGGAACTCACTCAACCCTAGAGAACACTGTCGGGACAAACATTTTAATTCAATTGCATTACATTTTCTCTTCAAGTTTCTTTTATAGATACTAGCGTTATCCTGTGCAAATTGCAGAACCTAAAATAGTTTTAAGGGACTCAAAAAGTTTTATAGAACTCCAAAAAGCATTAGAATTGGGAGAAACTTATAAATATCATTCTTACCGTAGTTGCAGGAATCTTTTTTATTATCCTCGTATAAGTAGATGGTTTAGAGAATTACTGACAAACTATAATGTTATCCAATTGAATATTACTAAAGTTCAAAATACATGCAATGAAAAGATGTCGCAATTTCAACTAATTTATGTTAACATGTATATTATAACATCATTAACATTCAGTAAATATGTTATACATTATAAACCATGCATTATAGCACATGTTAGGGTAAATATGATAGACTAAGAAAATCATATAAAAACAATTTTATGAATTGTGTTTGCTTAAAAATATAATTCTAAGTTAGGGGATGGGGGTGAATTTGGGAAGAGACTGTGAGATTTTGTGAGATTGAGAAAGTGGAAGGGGAAGAGACTGTGTTTGAAAGATTGAGGTTTTTATTTTGTTTTGGTTTTTTAATAAAATCATGCGTGGTGCACGTGTTAGTTAAATAAAAATCCCTACTTTTCTCTCCTTTCTTTATTTCAAAATAGAGAAAGTAGAGAGCGGAAGATTCTCTCACATATTAGTATAAGATATAGATATAATTCAAACTCACTAGCTAGTACTAGAGCATGCAGCAAACTAGCCGTTACCCTGTTTGAAGAGAAATCTCATTAATGTGAGGTATTATTGCTAGAGGTGCTGCTGTTACCTACTTCAACATAATTTGAGGACTCTTGGACTTCTTCATTAAGTGCATCATAGAAGGAAGGATTTTGTGTTTCTTTTTATTTTTAAAGTAAAAGAGGAAAAAGAGGAACCGGTTAGAACCTTTGAGCCCCACTTGGTTTTACACCTGGACCAATGAATGGGGCGTTGTTGTCTAGTGTTGTAGTATGGAGTAGCAGGCTATCAGTTCTCGCATAATTATTGTGATCAACTTGATGGACTTAAGTGTTAGGCAAGAGAGGTTGACCTTGTTAATTGTTAATAAAAATAAGAAACTAATGATGATCACAATTTTCAGTATCTAATTGAGAAAGGAAAAAAATATGTTGACTACGCAATGCGCATGCAGATTAGCTTCACAGAAGAGGCCGGCTTGAAATTTCCTTGGGTTAGTATAGTAATAGTAAAGATTCAATATAGCATGCTTAAGGTAAAATGTCCTTAAACAGTTACTAATTATTACTTTAGAACAGTTATGGTATCTTAACTAATTAAATATGATCTTAGCATCTTCATTAATATATAACACAAGTATATTAGACATGATTACATTGTTTAGTCATCTTTACCGAGTAATTAGTTTTTCCTATGGCGTGTATATAGCCTTACGTAATGCATTCAACTCTCTGATTGCATTAGGCAAAATTGATATTACTGGGTAACTTTGATCCGTCTTGATATCTTCTTTACCTTGCCCTTCCAACCTAAACTGATCAGCTAAAACAAGCATGTGTGATTAATGATTGAATCTGGGGGTGTTCGCTAGATTGGATTGAACCCAATCCCGCTCCAGCGCACCCTGATAATATGGTTTTTAGAAGTTACATTAACACAGGGTTCTACTTTCTGGAAACCTACTCGACCTGAACCTGTTAAACCTGAACCTGCACGACATGTGCGTGTCTATAGAATTGATGCTTATATATTTGTATATAATATTGCTTTGAAATACTGGCAACATGTCGACTTAAATGTTTTGAACTTTGGGAGAGAAATGACGCAGGTTAATTTTTTTCAATATGGGTGGCAACTACCTAGAAATGTGCCATGTCGGGCCCACACAGAGGGGGACATTGAAATCATTATGATACTAATATTCTATAGGAGAAAATTACTATTTATGTTAGCCAGACAATATCTAGACTACTGCTGTAAATAGAATCAATCTTAGGTCTGTGCATGAATCCTAGTTAGCATTGACTGTCCATATGGGTTTATAGAATTGTTGTTTTTGTCTTCCAGCCATAACTGCCCATATGGGGAGGAAGATGGGGAATTTCTAACATCCCAGTACTTTCGTTAAAAGTGAGAAGCCCTTCCATTGCACTATGAGTGCTTGGCCGATATAGAATGCTTGATGTGTTTAACATTTAATCCCTTCATCTTTGTTCAGGGCTTAAGTTGTTGTTATAAAGAATATGAAGAAAGGAGTTACCTCAAAAGTGGACAAGGGATAGTCGAGTGAAGATCAATGTGGGCAAGGTTGTACTTAACAAGTTATGAAAAGTCTATCTGATCAACTTAATGCTTATATATCTCTACCCAATCCTATCCCCAATTCTCCCACTATCTAACCCTAATGTGCTTCTCTCTTCTGTCTTTCTCCCTATTAAGTTAGTATAATATAGCCTAGGGTTGATGTTGTTGGTGGTAAAGTGATTGCTGCTGATTGCCTTTTTCATTTATTTTATGCAATGGTCTGTTTCTTTTAGCTGCCACTAAGTATTTGATTTTCACAAAGTGATATTATTTTGGTTTTGTTTTGTTGTTGTTGCTGTTGTTGTTGAAGTGTGCTTGTTTATGAAGGGCCTGAATTTTGGCTACAAGTTTGTTCCTGTGATTAGAATTTTTCTTGTGTTTTGGGTTTGGCCTGTAGGCTTGAACTAATTCTGTATGCTTCCAAAGATTAAATAGTCTCCCTTGATTATCCTCACAAGTTTTTAATTGTTCGTTGGACACCAACTTGAATGTTGATTAATTATTAATTTGACTGTTATAAATGCTATTCTGGAAATTCTTGTACTTTTGGTAGTAATTCATGAATTATATACCTGTAGTATTCAGCGACTGAAAAAGATGATTGTCTGCGTCATTGACCTAGGCGTGTATTATGTAATATCTACTGCCATCAGAGATGTGGATTATTCATTTTCATGATCTTTAGTGAATTTGTGAACTCACTGTTCTTTTAACTTATATAACTGATTGACATCCGTGTATGTTTCTGACTCATGTCTGCACTGTGGAATGTATACAGAAATGACTTTATGTTCAGCTAACAATTAACATGCTTCTGATCTAGGACCCCTCTAGTTAGATAGAGGGGATGCAATTTTTTGGTTGAATTGTCTTCCCCACAACCACCACCACATTGGATAAATAGCGTTTAAATTGAAATCCAATAGAATTTTTTGGCGCATTAAATGCAGATGATTAAACTGTTGCACATATGTGCATTGCATGTATCTGGCTGATTGTGAGGCTAAACCTGAATTCTGTTGTAGCAGGTATTAGGGATATCTTATTCTTGATACTAATTTTGAATTATAACTGGGAGCAAATCTTGGAACTATGCTATTACAAAAAATTATTCATTCTTTTCTTGGGGTCTTAAATGTTGTAGGTCAAAACCTGAGTTGTTGGGTAGTTTGGGTGCCTTTTTCTTTCTTTAACTAAAAAAATTTACATTCTGTTGTTCAGGCTCTCGAATGAAGGAGTTTAGCAAAGTATGTTACTCCCATCATGAGCAAATTTAAAGTGAGGGAAAGTTCATTTTTGGATAAGTTATTCTGGCTTGATGCATTTAACCTAAGGCAAACTCCTGTTAAGCCTAAAATTACTTTTGCAGTTTAAAGAATGCATTCAGTTGTTCAAAGGCAAACAACAAACATAGCTTTGCATCACTTGGCTTCTTTTGCTAGTGCTTGGGCTTTCTCACTCTTCCAAGTAAAAGTTTTTACGTATTTACTTGTGTTTGAGATATCATATTATGTTCTAGATGTATGGTACCTCCTTGAGAGATTTACTTACTCTTTTGCAGCCAAATGTCTTTGTTAATATTGATTTTGTATTCAATACTCATAAGATGATGAACCTCTCTATCTGTATTATCTGACCCTAATTACCATTTTATTACTTTCAGCATGAGCTTGGCGGCTGAATCACCCGTGCATTCATCAAGCAGCAGTGATGACTTTGCTGCGATTCTCGATGCAGAATTGGAATTAATCTCTCCTGATTCTTCTCCTGACACGGATCACGTGAACTATGAAGAAGAAGATGAAGAAGACTTTGCAAACCCCAGGGCTAAAAGACGGAAGTTGAACCAAGAGCTTGAGGAATCAACGAAAGTAGAGGAATCAGCAATAGTGGAGACAACTCAAGAAAGTATAGCTACCTCATCGAAAGCCATGCAAGGCTTGTGCCCTCCCCATCCCGGTTTTATAAAAGGCATGTGCATGATATGTGGGCAGTTGGAGGATGATGAATCTGGGGTTGCACTCGGTTATATTCATAAAGATTTAAGGCTGGCCAACACAGAAATTGACAGATTGCGAGGGGCTGACCTGAAAAATTTGCTGCGCTCTAAAAAGTTAATTTTAATATTGGACTTGGATCACACCTTACTCAACTCAACACGGGTCACTGACATCTGTCCTGATGAGGAATACATAAGACATCAGGCAGAAAGCACGCAGTTTGATGCGACCAGAAGCATATTTAAATTGCATGGTATGCATTTGATGACAAAATTGAGACCATCTGTCCGTACTTTTTTGCAAGAAGCGAAGAAAATGTTTGAAATGTACATCTACACCATGGCTGAGCGTTCCTATGCCCTGGAGATTGCCAAGATCCTTGATCCTGATAGAGTCTACTTTGATACAAGAGTAATCTGTCAATCTGATTCAACCATTCGACACCAGAAAGGTCTTGATGTAGTTTTGGGAGCCGAAAGCGCTGTTGTGATTCTAGATGACACTGAGTATGTGTGGCAGAGGCATAAAGAGAACCTCATTTTAATGGAAAGATATCATTTCTTCTCATCGAGCTGTCGTCAACATGGATTTAATGGCAAGTCGTTATCAGAATTGAAGAAAGACGAAAGAGAGGAAGATGGTGCACTTTCAATCATTCTGAATGTACTGCGGCGGGCCCATCAAATGTTTTTTGATCCTGAAGTTAAGACTGATATTTCTTCAAGAGATGTGAGGGAGGTTCTGAAGAGTATTCGACAAGAGATATTAAAAGGATGTAAAATTGTTTTCAGTCGGATTTTTCCGTCTAAAGCACGAGCAGAAGATCAGCCAATATGGAAATTGGCTCTACAATTAGGAGCGACATGTTCCACAGTTCACGATCCATCTGTAACGCATGTGGTCTCTATGGACAGAAACACAGAGAAGGCCAGATGGGCTTTACTGAATGAGAAATTCTTGGTCACTCCTCATTGGATTGAAGCTGCAAATTTTTTATGGATGCGTCAACCGGAAGAGGGTTTTGAGGTCTCCAGCAATTCTAAGAAACCCAGCAATACAGCAGATTGACTTTGGTTGTTTTTTAATATGGTGGAAACATGATGATTTTGAGAAGATTTTAGTGACATCTTTTTGTTGATGAGGAGGCCAACTGCTATGATTCTGTCTTTCCCTTTGTTGGCTGTTATCTGCTCTAGTAAATACTAGTATATTGACTGTATCTTGTTAGTGTTGTTTAATACCCCCGAATTAAAAGTAGTTACTTGCTCAATCTGCTGAGGGATCTGTAATCCTGTTGCTGGTTTAGTTTATTTTTTTGGATGTACGAAGCATACTACTTATAGCATGCATCATAGCTTCTGCTTTTGTTCAGTTCATGAAAAATGCAACCAGCATTACTGAAACTGAAATGAATTATTAGTGTTTACCTCTGAATGGGGAAGCTTTAGCATGTTTGTCTGCTTCATTATCTTCATGCCAGTGCTTAATTTGTTTATCACACTATTTAATTCCAGGTTCAGTCTGGTTCGCACAATTAAGATTCCAAACGTATCCTCAGAAAATTGGTTTTTGTTTTCTCGAATGAATGTTAGCAACAAAGCATCCTAATTTGTTTATTCATTTTTTTCACAACAATAACAGATTTTTTTCGCTATCAAATAGCAGAAAAATAGATGGTCAAATAGGCCAAAAATCCAATTTCTTGGTTTAGTTTTCTTTTTTCATTTTCTGGAACTTTAACATGGATCTCTTTTGTGGCCGTGGCCTTAGCCATGCTTATTTGTTAACATGTGCATTACACATAAGATAATATGAAGGTTTGAAAAAGGAGAAAAATCCAGATATATAGCTCGACTACCTGTTTGTTTCATAATAAATTAGCTCGACTACCTGTTTGTTTCATAATAAATTAGCACGACTACCTATTACCAATGCCAAATGAGTAATGCTACACCCATAACCAAAATCAGTACATTTTTCTTTGCTACATTAGGTGACACAGAGGTTTCTATCACCTACTCTATACCTATTATTCACCAGTAGTGTGTCACTTAAAATAGTGAAGAAAAAACGTAGTGATTTTGGTTATGGGTGTAGCATTACTCATGCCGAATTTATCTGGTACACGTTTTGCAATACTATTGGAAAATTTTGCCGCACTGCCCCACTTTTTGAAAATATTTAGCGATATGCCCTACTTCCCAAAACATTTAGCGAGATGCCCTTGTCTGTGACACGTCAGCAAGAAACGTTATTGGGAAAAACGGCATAGGTTATTTCCATGCCGTTCTTCCCAATAACGGCATCTGTTTGAAAAAAAAATTGCATGCCGTTATTTGGAATAACGACATCAGTATATTTGTCTTACAAGTGTGAATCTTCTAAGTTTAAAAAGTTCTAAGTGTGAAAAAAACTTATAAACAATGCCGTTATCCTGAATAACGGCATTCGAATGCCTGATGCCATTATTGGTGATAACGGCATCAGTTATATATCAATATGCACTCTTGCCGTTGTTTGGAAACAGAAACAATTGATAAAAAGTTTAAAAAAAAAAAAAAAAAAATTATAACTGATGCCGTTATTCGGAATAACGGCATCAGTTATAAATTTTTTTTTTTTTTTTTTTTACTTATTCATCAGAGAGGATGAATAATAAGTTACTTTTTCATTCAAAAAATTTATAACTGATGCCGTTATTCCAAATAACGGCATCAGTATTGAGAATGCCGTTATTTGAAATAACGGCATCTGTTATAAGATTTTTCATACTTGCAATTTTTTCTCTAAGTGGAGACTACAAGCTCTCGAAAAACAAAACAACCCATGCCGTTATTTCAAATAACGGCATGCAAATTTTTTTCCAAACAGATGCCGTTATTGGGAAGAACGGCATGGAAATAACCTATGCCGTTTTTCCCAATAACGTTTCTTGCTGACGTGTCACAGACAAGGGCATCTCGCTAAATGTTTTCGAAAGCAGGGCAAGTCACTAATTAATTTCAAAAAAGAGGGCAGTTGGGCAAAATTTTCTTGTGTCAGAGTTTGTCAACTTTTTGCTGCATTGAGATAATACATATAATGTCGAGATGAAAAACATTGCAAAATTTGAAAATAAATGTATTGACAAGATCTCTTATTATCTTCAGAGTATCGGAAGTTGTGAGCTCCAAGGTAGACTATAAATGTGTCGGTTGGGAAATTTCAATATCCAAAACGAGTAACGTACAAAAACTCTCTACACAATTCAATTGGGTCTTAAATTAGGTTGGTACGTCTTCTTCTATTCTCTGTGACTTTAAAGAATTTTTTCCCGTACTGACCCACTCTTAGAAAATATTGAGCAATCTGTCCCACTTTTAAAAATATTTACCCAGTTAACTCAATTTTGGACACATCAGCATAACGTCATAACACGTTCTTGAAAATAACGGGCATAAGTTATTTATATGCCGTTGTTTTCAAGAGCGGTATTTGTTAATTTTTTTCCTTCTTTCATGCTGCTATTTGGAGTAACGACATCAGTTAACTTATTTTTAATCGTGTACTCTCAACGACTTGATTTTTTTTTTTTTGCAAAAGTGTGAAAAAATTCTATAACTGATGCCGCTATCATGAACAACGACATTCACATTATAGATGCCGTTGTCAGGGATAGCGGCATCAGTTATAATATTTATTGTTAGGGATAACTAATGTCGTTGTTTGGAACAATGACAACAGTTCATTTTATTACTTATACGTGGCTAATCTATTTCTATATGTGAACTGTTGCTGCTAATTTTAAGAACGACAACAGTTATCCCATGCCATTGTTTGAAAGAACGACTGTGTAGACATGGAGTTTAATGAGTATTATAACTGATGCTGTTATCTCCAACAACGATATCAGTAATGCTAATGTCATTTTTGGGGATAACGACATTATTTATAAGTTAGTTCAGCACTTGAAATTTTTTTCAAGTTAGAACTCAGAAGGTTCACACTTGTATAAAAAATATACTGATGCCGTTTTTCCAAACAGCGGCATGCTAAAAAAAATTAAACTAATGCCGCTTTGTGGAATAACGACTTGGAATTAACCTATACCGTTATTTTCAAAATTAGCTCAGTTGGGTATATATTTTTAAAGTGGGTCAGATTGCACAATATTTTTAAAAAGTGGGACAGTACGAAAAAATTCGACTTTTAATGCCCCAAAATTCGACTTTTAATGCCCCATTATATTTTGCAGGTATTGCAACCACAGCAACAGCAACAGCAAGCAAGAAGAAGAAGGCTCAGAAATTCATGATGCTAGGACCAGCTCAAAAATAGATTAATTACCCAACAACACCCACATGCTAGTGTTTTTCAAAATCTTACTATTTGATACGTACTATAATGGGGTCGATTAATTAATTAATTGTTGGTAGAGTAATTTATACCCTAATTATAGTATTAATAATGCCCATCAACTCCCATGCACATCAAATTCAATTTTCAGATAGGAAGAGTTGTTCTGACCCCCCTTATTTGCCTTTCATTCTTCCTTAACCCTTTTTGCAATACAGAGTTGTCAACAGGTATTTCAATGAAAAACTCTAACTTCTAGCTAGGAGTATTGAGTAATCAGAGTCAAAGGAGGGGCTTGAAAAGAAAATCCCATTTTGAAATAAATATTATAGCCTACATCTCAGACTCAGTCCCAAATTGCTTCAAATGGAAGGCTAACGTGGCTTACAAGTTACAAGGCACTGGGGTTGGTATATATACAGGGTGTTGAAGAGTATCTATCACCATTAATTATGTAAGAAGAACGCATGAAAAACTTTCAACTTGAGAAAACTAAGGCAATTTGGATTTTATAAATTAAGCAATCATATACTTTGATTACTTCTATAAATACTAATCATGGAAATAAAGTTGAAATGTAGCTATACTAATCACTCTTTAAAAAGTTTGGTTTGTTGCAGTTGTAGTTACAGTTGCACTATGATTGCAAAACAGATTATAACAAAAAACATTGCACCTGGGTGCAATCCACCCGTCCGCGGCTGTAGCAATATTTTAAGCCTAGGTCTTGGAGATCTAAATCTTCTAACTATAAGTCAGATCGCACGACTCCTATTCAGTATCTCTTTTTCTTCATATATCATATAGAGTAATGCTTTAGCCACTACCAATTTCACTACCATTCTCTTCACTACCTTAGGTGGCATACTCCTATTGGAGAGTTCTCCCACCTATTCTATCTTCTCCTACCTATTGGAGTGTGCCACCTAAGATAGTGAAGAGAAATGTAGTGAACTTGGTAGTGGATGTAGCATTACTCTATAATATATCATACAACTCAGATACCAACACTAACCTAGAGGTCTTTGTATTCTTCTTTTGTTTATTGTATGGGCCTCTAATATGAGAGGTTAAGTAATTCATTGATATTATTCTTTATTGCAAGTGAGACTTGAGAAATAGTTCTTGATGATCAGTGTGTTTAATTCCTTATATTAAATGAATTTGTAACTCATTCTCTAGTTGTGTTGAAATATGGTAAATTGTATATTCTGTTTCCTAATATAGGAAACAGATTTCCCAAATCTCTCATCTTCCCAATCTTCTCTCAATCTCTTTTCTTCTTCTCCAAGAATGTAATATATATATATGTATACAGTGAAGAATTATGAAGAACAATAAGAATAAGAATTTTCCCCAAAATTATTTTCTTCATGGTATCAGAGCCTAACCAGATCTAGGCCAATTGAAGAAGAAGAGGTGATCAGATCTGCCTCCTGTCATCCAAAGATCCCGTTGCTGATCCCGTCACCGATCATCATCCCGTTGCTGATCCCGTCACCGATCATCATCCTCGTCGACTACAGATTTCCAGATCCCGTTCACCTTCATCTTCTTCAATTCCTGTTCATCCTCTTCTCCGGCGTTCTTCCCCCCTCCGGTGACCTCCACTCCCGTCGACACCCCCTGGTGCCGCCGACCTCCTGTCGCAACTCTCCTGCACCCCCGACCTCTCCTCTCCCGTTCTCGTCGACAACATAACCCATCCCCTTCTCCGTTCAACCTCTCGTCGCCATCCCCCTTTCGTCGCCACCCTCTACCAGCGCCGCCAGCTCATCCCCGAACCACCAGGCCGAAACCCCTTTCTCCTCTTCCGTTTCAATCGACAGCCAAAGACCCTCCCCTTGCTCCTGTTCCCGATCGACGGCGCGCCACCTCCCGTTGCCGCGCCAATCCCCACGCCGCCCCCAGTGCGCCGTCAACGCGCCGCCCTCTGTCTCTTCGCGCTGCCAGTCAGCGCCGCCTTCCCCTTGCCACTGTTGCTGCTGTCTCTCTCTCTGTATATTGAGTGAGTTGTTTGCTGATCAAATCAGATCTGAGAAAGAAGAACATCCCGATCCTGATCCTCCCGGTCGTCCTCCTGATCCCCGATTGGTGTTTGTTGGTGTTGGTGCTTGTTGTGTTACTGTTGGTGTTGTTTGTTGTGTTGCTAGTTGCTGTTCTTGGCCAAGTAGTGTCGATCAGATCCGTTGTTTTTCTTGTGCCATGGGACAAACTGATAGAGCTGAGAAGAGTATTGGACTCGCCTCTACGGAGGCCTCTACATTAGTCACAGCTGCAGGTAATGATGGTAAGGTATTTAATATTTCTGCTTCTGTTATGAATAGTGCATGGATAATTGATTCGGGTGCTACCGACCATATGACTTTTGATTCTAGACAAGTTCAAAATTTTCAACCATCCACTAAATCGACTGTGTCCACTGCCAATGGTGACCCTGCCACTGTTATTGGCGAGGGTACCATACATCTCACAAATAACCTAACCTTAGATACTGCCTTAGTTGTGCCATCCTTGAATTTCAACCTATTATCTGTTGCTCAAATAACTACTGCCTTACATTGTATTGTAGTCTTTTGGCCTTCTCATTGTGTGTTTAAGGATATTCGGACTCGCAAGACGATTGGTTATGGGGTTAGGCACGGGAAACTCTATTACCTAGATTTAGAATCTGAAAGTTCGAGCAAATTGACTCAAGCTCTAAGTGTGGAAGGATCCGAAGATGAGAAGAAGAAATCAGATATTTGGCTGTGGCATCGACGTCTAGGGCATGCTTCTTTTGGTTATTTAAAGAAATTATTTCCAAGTTTATTTTTAAAGTTGGATATATCTGCCTTTCGGTGTGATGTATGTGAACTTGCAAAAGGTCATCGTGTCTCTTTTCCTCCAAGTCCAAGTAGAAGCTCCCTTCCTTTTATGATTATTCATTCTGATGTTTGGGGTCCATCCAAAATCACTACATTTGGAGGAGCCAAATGGTTTGTGACCTTTATTGATGACTGTACCCGTATGACCTGGATTTGTCTGATGAAGTCGAAAAGTGAAGTTAGTGGTTTGTTTCAGAAATTTCACAAGCATGTTATGATTCAGTATAAATCACAAATTCAAGTTCTTAGGAGTGATAATGGCGGAGAGTACCTGAGTTCAAATCTGCAACAATATTTGGTGGAACACGGAATTGTTCATCAGACTACATGCTCGTATACACCTCAACAGAATGGAGTTGCAGAAAGGAAAAATAGACACTTGCTCGAAGTGGTCCGTGCTTCTCTCATCCATGGAAATCTACCACTCATTTATTGGGGAGAAGCCCTTGCTTCTGCTGCATACTTAATCAACCGAGTTCCCTCTAATATCCTAAACTTCCTCACACCGTTTCAAGCATTAACTGAAGCTGTGAATGCACCAAAAGTCGTCAACTTGCCACCTCGTGTGTTTGGGTGTGTTGCATTTGTTCATCTTCATCAACATGAACGAAATAAGTTAACTCCTCGAGCTGTCCGCTGTGTTTTCGTGGGATATGCACAGAATAAGAAAGGGTATCGGTGCTATCACCCACCAACTCAAAAGATGTTTGTGACTATGGATGTTGTGTTCCATGAAGATGAGATGTATTTTTCCTCTAAGGTTGAACTTCAGGGGGAGCACCGAAGTGAAGTTCAAACTCTTGCCTATGATGAAGTAGTTACTATTCAAACTGAACAATCAGATATAAGGGGAGAAAATCAGTTTGTAAGTAATGACGATCACTCGAATGAAGACTTGGTTGAGGAAGAAAATTTCTACGAAGATCTGCAGTCAGTGCCGAACCTCCATGAAGATGAGCCATCTCCACCACCAGCACCATCTGAACCATCTCCACCACCAGTATCATCAGATTTATCTCTACTCCCAGCAGAACCCCAAAACCAATCGTCATCGCTGTCCGAAACTCCAAGAAGAGAACTCCCAAACCGTACTACTAGAGGTATCCCCAAACCCACTTACGAGCCTAATCCCACTAGTAATGTCAAGTATCCCATGAGTCATTATGTGTCCACTCACCGATTGTCTGAATCAAATAAGTCATTTGTAAATCAATTATCTGCTGTATCTATTCCTAACAGTGTGCAGGAAGCCTTAGCCGATCCAAGGTGGAAAGCAGCAATGGATGAGGAGATGAAGTCCTTGAAGAAGAATGAGACTTGGGAGATAGTCGAGCTGCCAGCAGGGAAGAAGCCAGTAGGATGCAGATGGATTTATACAGTGAAATATAAATCGGATGGTTCGATAGAGCGGTACAAGGCAAGGCTGGTTGCCAAAGGGTATACTCAAACTTATGGAATTGATTATGACGAAACATTTGCACCTGTGGCAAAATTCAACACTATTCGAGTTCTACTGTCACTTGCTGCAAATCTTGACTGGCCATTGGAGCAATTTGATGTGAAGAATACATTTTTGCATGGGGAATTGACAGAAGAAGTCTATATGGATCTTCCACCAGGGTCGAACAGACCAGTCCAACACAGCAACAAAGTATGTCGTCTGAAGAAAGCATTGTATGGACTGAAGCAGTCGCCAAGAGCCTGGTTTGGGAGATTTACAAAATCAATGAGGACATTCGGATACGATCAGAGTAATTCTGATCATACTCTATTCCTAAAAAGGAAAGAAGGTAAAATTACTGCTCTCATTATTTATGTTGATGATATGATAGTAACTGGAGATGATCCTGAGGAGATGAAGGCATTAAAGAACTACTTGTCACAAGAGTTCGAAATGAAAGATCTTGGTTCTTTAAGATACTTCCTTGGTATTGAAGTTTCTCGCTCAAGAAAGGGGATATTTCTTTCTCAAAGAAAATATGCTCTGGACTTATTAAAGGAAACTGGAATGTTCGCCTGTCAACCGATTAGTACACCATTGGAAGAAGGACTGAAACTATGCAACGAAGCTGATCAAGTGCCTTGTGATAAGGAAAGATATCAGAGATTGGTTGGACGACTGATGTATCTTGCACATACACGACCAGATTTGTCATATGCTTTAAGTGTGGTAAGCCAGTTTATGCATGCACCTCGGGAACAACATATGGACACGGTGATGAGAATTATGAGATACATTAAGTCAGCCCCAGGAAAAGGAGTCTTATTTGCGAAATATGGTCACTTGAAGGTTGAGGCATATACTGATGCTGATTGGGCAGGATCTACAATCGATAGGCGCTCCACTTCAGGATATTTCACCTTTGTTGGAGGAAATTTAGTTACATGGAGAAGCAAGAAGCATAATGTTGTTGCACGCTCTAGTGCAGAGGCTGAGTATCGCGGAGTAGCTTTAAGTATAACAGAAGCTTTATGGCTGAAACTCCTGTTGCAGGACTTAGGCTATGGTCCAAAGGAACCTATGAAGGTGTATTGTGACAGTCAAGCGGCATGTGATATTGCAGCTAATCCAGTTCAGCATGATAGGACGAAACATGTAGAGGTGGACAGATTCTTCATCAAAGAAAAATTAGATGATAAAGTTATTGAGATATCCAAGGTGAAGTCAGAAGATCAACTCGCAGATATCCTAACCAAGGCTGTTTCGACTCGGCTCTTCTTGAAATTTGTTGACAAGTTGGGCATGCTCGATATCTATGCACCAACTTGAGGGGGAGTGTTGAAATATGGTAAATTGTATATTCTGTTTCCTAATATAGGAAACAGATTTCCCAAATCTCTCATCTCCCCAATCTTCTCTCAATCTCTTTTCTTCTTCTCCAAGAATATAATCTATATATATGTATACAGTGAAGAATTATGAAGAACAATAAGAATAAGAATTTTCCCCAAAATTATTTTCTTCAAGTTGAATATTATATCTACCTACATTTTTCTTCGAATTAAGCAAAAATTAACCAGGATAAATCATCATGTGTTTGTGTTGGATTGGTAGATCTATTTGTTTGGTTGTACAATTGATTCGTCTCATCTATCTCGCCATCCTCATTGCTCTAATCAATTTCGCTAGCCACAGTTGTTCGAGGAAATTCCCCAATCGAGAGAGTTGTGATGAGATTTCTCTCTTCCTTAACACAACACCCCTCATGTACATATATAAAAACAAATCAAAGAAACTCAAATCACCCCCTTTGCCGTACGATCAAAAACACATTAATGTAATTTTCTTTACTATTACATTAATAATACAACAAAAGAAACGCAGATGATCAACCTTAATTTCAAAAAAAAAATATAATATATATATTGTAAATAATTCAAGAGCACTTAGGGTTTTTCCCGGGCCCACCATAGTAAAAATAAGTTCCCCAATCTGCACTGTATGAGCTCTTGATATTGTAACAATTTGTGTTCTCAGCAAGTGTGCTGATTGATTGCACTGAGCTCAAACTGTTGTCCGAATCAACAATCTCTAGGTTCCGGAAGTAGCTAGCATGACCGAACCCCGACTCAGCGAACTGGCCCGAACCCATTTGGGTCGATGTGTGGGACCCCTCGGCCCGCATGTCCACCACCTCACCTCCCCACTCGACCATTGTCGCCCGGTCCGCCAAGTGCGTGAAGAGCTCCGCCGGCCAGTATCCCACTAGTGTGCCGTCACCAAAGCTCATCCACCAGTTCCCGATCTTCGGATCCTGTATGCGTCATATATATAGCATATGCATGCACAGTTTTCAAATTGTAGGTACGTACATGTTTGTTTCAGTTATCCATCAAGACATGTGCTTACCTTCCAAATGAGGATAGTAATGTCGAACTGGCGACCAGCAGGGGATGAAACGGGGGATATGGCCGCGCCGATGGCTATCCTATTGTTTGTTTGTATGAATCCCGAGCAGAGAAGATTGTAGCACCCAGTAGCCTGATACGAGTCACTCTGCACCGAGATGAACAAACGATTGAACATTAATTTGAACCATAAATAACAGTTTATCCTATACCGGTCCGGCTTTTTTTTTCCCTCTTCTGAACCGGGACCAACTCACAATTAATTAACCCAATTAATTTAATTGGACAGGTTAGTAAGTAAAGGAGGAGCATTTACTATATGGGACCAAAATATAATGAAATGAAGAGAGTAAATATGAACGGTCAGGATGGGTTAAAAGGGAGAGATCTAACCGTCCAGTATGTGAAGAGCCTGGGGTTGTTGTCTCCATAAAGCTCAGGGCTGACCTGACTAGAACAAAAATACAAAGCTTCAGAAAAAGATAAGAAACTAAATAAAAAAGGAAAAATACTCGAATGTGGGGGCCCACTAAAATCAATTGCGAAGGTGGGCCAGGGTCCATAGGTGTGATGAAAGCCTGACTTGCACTTCAAGAAGTGGTACCATTCAAGTGAAAGTAGCCTTTTATAAAAACACAAGCCATAATTTGATCTTTACTTCAAATTTTAACTTTTTGAAAACTACTGGTACTACTTGTTATCAATATGAATTTTTTTTATAAAAAAAAATATACATGAAAACCAAGATTAAAAAAAGAAAAATCAAGAGAAAAAAATAATAATGGGGATAGATGGGTATAAAAAAAAAACTGTCTAATATTATAAGAGGTTAATATGAAACCATACAAGGTCTGAAATAATTAAGCTTACTCAATAGCGTAGCATACTACTATTTAACTCAGTGCAGGTCCTCGTAGTTAATGATACTACTAATTACACTCAGCAACATGCATGTGTCTGTGTTGTGTCCGAAATGCAATCAAAGTTGACAACTGTGAGTCACATGGTATTAAATTGGTGCAAGCCCAACGCATACATTAAGAGGAGTTAGCGTTGGCCATTAAATTTGTCAACTGAATATATATTTTATTTTAAAATTTATTTTTTTACGAAAAAGATGGAATATGGCCGTACGTCATGCACTGCAACTGTATATATCAAATTCTTGAAGACAATCGTTTTATTTTGTGCTGCTTATTAAGAAGCATATGTATGCACTACTCATAGTTATATAAGTAAAATATTAAGTTAATTAATTAGGTTGTTTCTTTTTTTCATTCTGATTCTACGTACTGACATGAAAGAATAAGTAAAATATTGTGCGTTTGCTCTAAAAAAAAAAAACTGGCCGGTATGAAAGAATATCTAGCTTCTATAACAAGTATTAATCTTTATTGATCGAGTATATAAAAAATTTCATGTACTAACTTAATAACTTTGAGTGATAAATAAAGGAATTTTACAGATTTTGATAGTCAGTTTACAGAAACAACCGACACCCCTACACATCAGAATTTCTAAATTAAATACCATATTGAAGTATATATATATATATAGTGTTTCCGACGAACGTACATGCATGGTCAAGATATGACTTCAAAATATAAGTGACAGTGCTCGTGCTCGTGCTCGTGCTCGTGTTCGTGCTCGATCGATAGAACGTACGGAACTAATTAACCTTGATCAATTAAGTTCATATGAGGATTTAGGGGTTAACTTAGAATTTCTATAAATCAAATTAAGAAACTATTATTTCTTTGTAAGTTAACATTAAAAAGGATTAATAAAGATATATATATATATATATAAGAAAAAGAGGATTAATTTGAAGAGGTACCTGCCAACCAGCTTCAATACTGTTGAGATCGGAGCCATCAAAAGAGCCAGATAGAACCCAGATTTGAGATAGGCTGAACTCATTAGACTCCTGGATTGATGGGTCCCACACATTTATTGTTGCCTTGGCTCCATACACTTCATCATCACTTGTGCCGGTGTATGCAATTGCATGCTAGTATTTATTTACATATTTGCATTGCACACACACATTGAGGAGAAGAAGAAGAAGAAGAAGAAGAAGAACAAGGTCAATTAATTGATGTAATTTAGTTTCTATTTCTACTCCATATTTTTCATAATAATATATATTATAAAGGTGCAAGAATTAAAGATAATGAAAATGCCACCTTTTAATTAAAGCAACACAAGAAAAGTTGAGTTTCATAATAATTTTTTTATTGTTTTATATAGAGGGGTTGTTTGACACGTTAGGAGCTAGTTACTTTGTCAACACAGTACACTTGTTCCTTAGACTTGGACTAAACACCTCTTTTATAAACTCAACTCTTTAACTTCACATACTATATAACTTCTTGCATAAAAGAAGGATAAAAAAACCAAGCATGCATTTCTCAGATAATTAAATGAAGTTAACCTCTGGGTTATTATGACATTCTGGTAAAGGGGAACAACCATGATAATGAGTTTCTCCCCATCTCTCTCTCTCTCTTTCTCCCCCCCACTATCCACTATACCTATTGAATGCCTTTCAAGTTCATCTCTCTCCCCCTCTCAGTCTCTCTCATGCAATAGAAATAGAAAATGAGACACTCACCCATTTATTACTCTACCAATTAAGCTCTGTAAGTAAGAAAGCCACCTTCCCACATCATTATTAGCTAGCTAGGGTGAAAAGGAAACCAAGCAAACAAGACAGGAGACCACCATCATCATGATGGTATATAGTATATACATATGATATTAATAAAAAGAAACATCTCTCATCTATTTCTTCTCTCATTATATATATTGCAAGCATACTTTTTGAATCAGACTTTGAATGAGACTTCACCCTACCTACCTCAGGCCATCATCTCATTCAGCTCATTTCTCACATTGAATTCTAAGAAGTTATGTTTAATTAACACAATTAATAATCTAGCTAGCTAGGCAAGCAGACTTGTTAAATTACATATGCTCTAAACAAGGTTACCATTGATTATATGTTTTCTAAGTACAAATTTGAAGACAAATATATATATAATACAAGTGCAATAATTTTAAAAAAAGAAATATAGAAATTATTATATACTAATTAATTAATTAATTACCTCATGTCCATTGCCACTAACCACATCCGGCGCCTCAGAAGTCCTCTTGGCCGCTGGAATCCATCGCCGCGGCAACTTCTTCTTTCCATAATGGTACAAAGATTTGGCCCTCAATACATCGTCAACCGTACTTCTACGTATTGGGACCGTATTTTTAGGGCAGTGTCCTACATGCTGCCAAGCTTGCCAATCCCCTCTCGACGTAGTATCCGTATAATTCTTCTTCATGGGTCTCCCATCTTTGTACTTTGGCCTCTCTGGTGCTACCATCTATATTTATATACACGTACATATAGTTAATAAATATATATAATTTAATATGTATAATTTATGTATGCAAAAATTGAACCTGAATCTTGTGATGTTGGAGGAGAGGATGATCTAAAGCAGGTTGTTTGTGCCGGTGGACGCAGTCGATAATATCACCATCTGGGCTCTGCACAAATTTGGGATGGAAATTAAATTTTAAAATCAAAATTAATTATATATAAATTAAGAATCATTAATTAGTACATATATATATATGTGACGACTACTTAATTAGAACATACATGTTCAGATTTGAATAATTAAATTGAATCTATACTGCATGAACATATATATATATATAATTAATAGTAGCACTTAATTAATTATCGCTAGCTCCTGCTGTAATGCATGCTTTGTGAAAATATTTATTTATTTATTTCTCTCTAATTATAACTTGCTGCATCGCACCCATGAACATTGAATAATAAATTTCTTCTTATTTATTTCTCTTAACAGTACTTGAGTCTCTCTCTCAACAAAACCCATAATTAAGCTAAAGATGACAAATGCAACTATTCCAATATTATCAGTCATTTTTTTTATATTAAAAAAAAAAAACAGATATAGATAGATTCAAAAGAGTTGATGTGGGTATATGTAAAAATCAAGTAAATATCAAAATTTGCACCTTGAATGACCTAATAGCAGGCTTGTTGATCTTGCCCAAGTGGTTCTGTATCCTTGCTAGCCTCTGTGTGGAAACTCTCCTTGTAATTTTGGTTGTGTAGTTGAAAGCCATAGTTGAATCAAAAACGATAACAAGTAGAATAAGAAGAAGAAGATGAAGTAGAAAGAGAGGCTTGCTGATTCTTTCCATATTTTTTTGGACCAAGAAAAAGATGAGAAACCTAAGAGGTTTTATTTTTTATTTATTTATAGATTTATATCATGAATCAGAGAGAGGCACTAGCTACCAAGAGTTATTTGGAATTGAAAAGGACTTTAGCTAGGGATGAAAGCGCGCAGAGTGAATAATCTCACCATCTCGATCTCTATCATTAAAATTAGTAGTTGAGAGAGTTAAAGAATGAATTGAAGGTAGGGGAGGAAGAAGAAGAAGAAGAAGAAGAAGAAAGAAGGAAGGAAGGAGTGTAAATGCTTGACCTACCAAGCACTACAAGACTTTAATGACACTTATGAATATTCAAGTGTGGGATTGACTCCCTCATAAACAATGCTAATTAAGGCCGTGGGCTTTCTGCTAGTTGTTACATATATGCCATAAAAATTACTTTACTTTGCTACTAGATTTGTGCATTGCATGTGCTCGATTATTTTAACCAGTAATTTTCACGTTGTGGTGTAGGTTTTGATAAAAAGTTAGAATTCAACGTGCGACACATGTAAATCGGTAATATCTTAAACTTTAAAAAATTAGAGTTGAATGGGCACTGCATGCAATATTTTAAAATTTTTTTAAGAAAAACCTTGAATTATACGTACGGTGATGTGTTACGAAATAAATTTGAAGTTGAACGTTCGACGTGCATATTTGCTTTGTGACAAAAAATTTAAAAATTATTTGTTTGGTGAAGGAAAAAACATTAATTTGCACGCGTGATGCCCATGTTAATAAATAGAGTTAGAGTTACACGTGCAATGTATGTATTTTATTTGTGACAAAAAAATATTAAAAAATTATTAGTTTGGTTAGAAACTCAAAATGACAAAGTGACAAGCTCTCTCATTAATAGTAGTAGATATAGTACATCGAATAAACGAAAAGTGTGTGACATTTGGACCTAATTGTCAAATAATGCAAAAGAAACAAATTCAACTCTGTATAATTGCTAAAATAACTATATATAATTTTATATACTGCAACTATCCCATTTTTGAAACTAGTATATATATAGAATGTTTCCCATTATATATACTAGTATCATGTACGTGGAGGAAGATGGAAAAAGACACAAAAAAAAAGAAAACCTACCAACACGTGCGCTGCACGTGTTTTTTTTCGCGCGTGTGGAAAATGGAGAAGGGAATGAAAAGGACCCAAAAAAAAAAATCTAGTATTATACACGAGCGTTGCACGTGGGGAAATGGGAAGGGGAAATGAAAAGGATTAAAAAAAAAACCAACACGTGCGCTGCACGTGTTGACAAAATGACAAACGATGACAAATGACACTAACCCCTTCTCCCATTATAATAGTAGAGATATATATATGAAGGTGAGAAAGTGCATGCAGTTTTCTTTGCATTGTTTGTAATTAGTTGTTTGCAAATTAACTCAAAAAGAAAATTAATTAGTTGTTTAGCAAGTTATGGGAGTGTGTGATGGAAGCGATGAAAACGGAGCTGTGAGTAGTTTTGAATTTTGTTGTGAACCTCGACAAAGGACCAGAAACAGAGAAGAAGCTATTAGGCTTCTATTCTATTCTGTTTGGCCTTTTATATTTATTCTACTAATGTTAGTTTATAATATAGATTTAAATATTTTTTTTTCCCTCACAATTGTGCTTTGAACGGTTTAATTTTTTTTATAAGATACCTTTCGAAAATATTTGCAGAAAGATGACAGTTGCCCAAGTATTTGCGCTCATGGACTTGTCATGGACTTGACTACTAAACTCGATGTTCCCAACGGCGAGTTTAGTTGTTTCATCATCGCCATTGGAAAACAGCGTGTTTAGTGCTATTTTTAGCTCAAAATTTTCAAAGAAGGCTCATTGTTCCCAACGGCGAGGACATTTATACTAGACTCATTGTTGGAGAACAGCGAGTTTAGTTCAAATTTTTCAAAGAAAACTCGTTCCCAACTGCGAGGACATTTACACCAGACTCCCTGTAGGGAATAGCGAGTTTAGTTCAAAAAAAAATTCTATGGTTTTTTTTTTCCTTCAAAAATCCTCTTAGTCCAACAGAATATTTCACTCTCTGTAAAATTTTCTACATCCTCGCCATTCCCAACAACGAGTCTAGTGTAAATGACCTCACCATTGGGAACAACGAGTCTTCTTTGAAAATTTTCAACTAAAAATTAACACTAAACACGTTGTTTTTCCGATAACGAGGATGAATTTATAAGACACTTTTTGAGTCCATAAGCGCAAATACTTGAGCAACTGTCCTCTTTCTGTAAATATTTTCGAAAAGTGTCTTATAAAAAAATTAATTCGCTTTTAACATGGTTTTTTTTGTTTTTTGTTTTTTGTTTTTGATAAAAGTGACAACGGTCACAAATTTCATTAATGAACAATTAACGAAACCACAAAATACCACTATTACAACTCGACATCCTTACAACGCACGACGGTTAAAGTCGTCAAAATACCATTACATCATTACCAAAATACCATTACATCATTTGCATTAGAAGTAGTCCTTTACAGTCCCCATCATTAATCCTTACACAATAGTTCCCCCTACCGAAGAATTGAATCCCAGCAGACTGTTCCTCTTGCCTTGAAAATTATTCTACCCCCCTCGAAACAGATTCTTTTCCTCGTGGCTGCGTTACTTGTCCAATCATCTATTAGCAACAAAATTTTATGCAGTAACATTTGAAATCTACAAGTCAGATTACGAAAACAGAAGTCATTTCTATGAAGCCAAAGAGACCACAAAATTACCCTAGCGGTGATGTCCCATAAACTCCTATGATCTTTCAAAATGTTACAACTTCTCCATGTTCCCCAAATGTTTGACCGTATGTGGTTCATGCATTATCGACTCTTTCACACTTAATTTGAATCGAACAACTATGTACTCAAAGTACATTCTACTTGGAGCACTTTTGTGAATAGTACTTACGATTCGATCAACTAAAACTCCGTATGATAAATGAAGTTGTGTTTTTAGGAAGTATCGGTGTTGTTTTACTATCATTAAGGAATACGGATGTAATCATGTATGTAAATGATTTGTACACCTCACAGCCTCATACTGCCACTGCACAATTAATAGTTGGCAAGTATTTTAGCAATGAAGCTTCTTATAAAATTCCGCTTACATGTACAGTCCGTTGTCCTATGATGATAAGTAGAAAAATATAATTAGTGCTTGATTTAATAATGTAATTAAAGAAAGGAGGTAGCCCATAAAAATTAAATTTTAAAAAAAAAAACTGTACTGTACATGTAAGCGGAATTACATATTTACAAAGTCATATAATACAAAAATTTATTTAATTGGGGAAACGTAGTGGATACATAGTAAAGAGGTTTTCCCTTCGGAAAATTGGGTTCAAGCTTAAGAAGCTTGTTCTTTACAGAACATGTCACTATTTTACAATGCAGTGGTGAGGGAGAACATTGGAGTACAAGAATTTTTTTTGAAGCGGAGTAATAAGGGATTGTATGATCATTTGGAGAAGTAGATGGGTGGTATTTATAAGAGTTTTTCAGAAGAGGGAGAGGGAGTCTGGAGTCAACTGCATCATTTTAACGTGTCAAACACTTGAAGGAGAATTTGCACTTTTCTAGCAGCTTCTTTCTAAGTGGAGAATTACCTTTATACGTGGCTATCTCGTGGCCATGCCTTTCTGGGTGGAGGCAGTAGAGTCTAAATGGGTGTCCAAATTATGAGCAGAGTCTAGGTGTAAAAAAATAAATAAAAAAAGGTAATTGAAGAGGGGATTTGAAATGATGAGGCTCATTTAAGTCAATACGGAACTACTTAAATCCATGTGATATCCATAAACCAAAAATAAAAATAAAAAAAATTATAACTTAGATACAAATTATAATACTAAAATGCCGAAATAAGAGCCACAATAACCTTTCTCAAAAACATATAATAATAATGATGATGAAGAAGAAGCATCTATTTGTATTTTAAAATGCTCTTGGAATGTGAGTGATTTCCAGATATCAAAGATTCCTTTTGACCTCATTTCTTAATCCAGAGAAGAAAGGCCACAAATCCAACTCCCTTATATGACTTTCTTACCAACAAAGAGAACCAGAAAAGGAATAAGGAAATTAGAGCATAGTTGGTGAATATTATATATGGTAGAATTACTGGTGAATTGTCTTGTAAACTTTTGAGCAGGAGGGCTATACCAGGTTTTGTTTGTTAAAGATTATTGTGAACAACTTTCCAAACACGAGGATCAAATAAAAATAATGACTTCACAGATTAATGGAGCAAACACATCAAATACAAAGAACACACTAAAATACATCAAACGTAGAAGATAAGGGAGGTTGAGAGACTAGAAATCCGTGCATTCCTCAATTCTGAAGATCGCTGCTCCTAATTAGTACTATAACTTTCACTCTTACCACAAACTCTTCTATGTTCGTCTCATGTCTTCTTATTTCTCAAAGAAGACATTTTCTACCCTTCAACTTTGTGCCATACATACTGAGGAATCAATCATGATTCCTTTTAGGATGACTCTACTATGCAATTGAACGTCCACTATGATGCATATAACAACCATCAACCAAATAGGCACTATGCTTTCATTTCAAACATCCTGAGCGTTTGCTCATAGTAGACGCAGATATTCTTATAGTGAAATTCAAAATTCAACAATGCATGCAGTAAGCAGCAGTAAGCTGCATTTCCATATTCCCAACGATAACAAGATATCTTTCCAAAAGCACCGGTGAAACAGTAATAATAAAAAAACTCTAGGCTAAGGTAATCATGTTTACAAAAAAAATATTATGCTTTCAATATGGGAATATTACATCTGTTCTATTCACTTATGATTAATCTATTAGTAAACAACACAGCCATTTGAAGTGGAATTAGAACCACAACTTTTCAAAATCCACTGTTACAAAAAATATTAATGAATTTCCCTTCTGTTTTGGGGGGAAACAGAATAATAAGGAAAAAGGAAATACTTATATATGACCTACAGCTTCATATTCAGTAATTTACAGAGGGATACATAGGGAGGAGGGAAGCGATGATATTACACAAAAATTACTCAACCAAAATCTCGTCCATGCAAGTTTCTTATATATGACCGACCTATAATTTGTATTTAGCGGGAAAAACCTAACACCCCTTAAGAGATCCAAAATCCCCACATGTGGGTCTGCTTCTAATATGGAATGGAGCTTTGTTCCAATATTATGCATTTCCTGTATCATCTTCGCTGTTGTCACTTTCATCACTGCAATTTTTAAAAAGAGAATATACAATTACACAATTGGTACCCAAGACTATCCCAATACAGTGCAAGATAAAGAGAAAAATGTGAATGAGAAATAAATTCAGAAAACATGTTTTAATGAGTAGAGAGTTTGTCCAACTGTTGTGATTGGTGAATTGATCCACAGAAACCAAATATAGCACTTCCAAATATAACTCATGGGTTATACTTTTATATCCTACTGGTTCCATTGTAATTAAGGAATGCCTCTACTCTTCATTATATTTCTACTCTTCATTATAATATACAAAATTACAGAAATCCCATGCAATGTTTTCTGAAATTGTCATGTTGAGAAATCCAAAAAAAATGTGAAATAAATTAAACCATACTTTACAAAATAAAACTAAATATAATATGTAATTATTTAGGTACTTAGGGAGATTTGAAGTTTTAGTTGAATATAAAGTCCATATCTTTCAAGGGTCTTTTAAGGGTACCATGACCGTTTCAGTTAATAACCCAAGGAAGCAATATGTTAGCTTAATCCCAGAAAAAAACATTTATAGGGCTTATTAGATGAATACCTGTTCTCAGAAAGCTTTGAAAGTCTTCTTGCATCCAAGCCAGTTATGTACTTTTGAGCAGCTTGTACCTGATCAGCACCTGGGGGGAAATCAGGTACCATTATCATTTATTATTGCATAAATATGATACCACGAAAGGAATTTATTTCATAATTATGTAAAACAGAAGATAAACACCAAGATTGGTCTTAAACATTGGAAAATGGGGAATACATGATACGCACATCTTATGCAATACCTCATAACCTCAATGTACATCATACCCACATCTAAGGGTATAATCTAGGAAGCATGGGTACCTCCAAATGGCAAACGTATCCGTGTAAGGTGCGTATCGGGTGCCGATACTCCTTGGGTACTCTTGGGTGCATACCCAAGGAGTATCCAATTTTTATTACAATTTTGCAACTTTTGGACACAATTATGTTAAGATAAATATTTTGGGACCTAGTGTAATTTTAAAAACTTGATGTTTCAAGTTATGCACAAGCACAAAACAAATATACCCAAAGTTTGATAGTTATATTATCATTTTTTTCTCTTAAAAAGTTAATAATTATAATGTATTTATATAGTTCTATGAAATAGTTCAACTATTTACATTTTTAACAAGATAGATATTATTTATTTGTATATATAATATAAGATATATTATATTTAATTTAACGTACCCACCAACACACCCATATCCCATTATTTTGTAAAATCACGTATCCCTGTACCCATGTCACATCGTACCCGCACCCTGTATCTGTACCTGTGCTTCATAGGGTATAATATACTCTAAGCATATCCTAAGAACTCAACTCACACAAGGAGCAATCCTAAGGAAGGTGTGTCCCGCAAGAATATACTCATTTAGTCTTTCCTTATTTGATTTATCAATGCTTACAGATTTCAAATGAAAATATGTGAGTTTCCCGTCGTTGCCCCTATAGCCTCTCATTATTGTCATTACTTGTTGCCGCTTCGAGCTTACTCCATTTCAAATAATTGTTTTTCGGCCAACAAACCTTAAAAGATTAATTTTACTGAACTACTCTCAAAAAGCAATACTGAATATATCCTTGCTACTAAAACTAATAGCACAGAACACAGTAACGATCTATTGAGATCCAATTTTGGGTGAGATCCACTATTTTCACCAGTGGGTCATGGGCAATATATTGTAACTGATCCAATGGTGAAAATATTGAATCTCATGGATCTCACCAGATCGCCACTCTCTCAGAACATAGGCATCTAGACCCATCAACACCTGATCGTACTATAAGACTAATAAACCTCATTTGCAGTTCGGTGTACACACCCCAGATATCTGACATTTAGTTACCTTTAGTCAACTGGAAAAGATATAGATGACAAGGACAATGACAATGAATTCACAAATAAAATGTTTAACTATTCAAGAAAAACAAACAAACGAAAATCAATTACCCTTTGTCAACTGGAAAACATGCAGAGCACAGCGTTTCGCAGCTAGTCGAACCGGGGTATTGCTATCTTTCAGACATTCAGCAATTGCTGGGCCCAAAATTGAAAGGTTGGCCAAAGCAGCTAAAGGATTTACCTATTTTTATGATGTGAATAATAGAATTAAAAGGCTGTAAGCTATAAATAGCAGTCATAATGTAAAATTCAAAACACAATCCTCAAACCTTTGCAGCATTTTTAATACAGGATAATGATCTTTTCCTGACTTCACTGGACTCATCTTGCAATGCAGAAACAAGTGGTTGAAGGAGTTCCAATGAATTTTTTTGGTTTGATGTGTTCTGAACATGATAAATTAGAAATCTTCCCAGTGCCATGGTTGCAGTTTCACGAATCGGGAACTGTTACAAAGGAGAATGCACAAAGATAAATATCGTCCACAAATCATAGGAAGTGTTAGCTAGAGTTATACCTTATCATCCTTCAAAGCGTTTCTAAGATTATCAGTGAGAGATGGAAACAGTGGGGACTGGCATAGCATGGATGGGTTGTACGTTGCTATGGAAGACAATGTAAGCAAAGAGCCATGTCTAATGGACCAGTTTGGCGATGTACTCAAGCTCGACAGTGTCTTCAGCATATCCAAAAATTCACCATCTTCCATATACTGTGAAAATTGTAATTGATTGGTCACAGAATAGGAAACATAATATAAACACAATTAACAATCATACTAGCAGTAAGTACCACTCGGGTCTAGTGGTTAGCCTCTTCGTTAGTGAGCGGGAGATTAGGAGTTCGAATCCCGCTTGCATTACTTCCCTTTATGGGAAAAATTGTGAGTGTGTGGCTACAGCCTTGTCAAAAAATAAATAAAATAAATTAAGGTAGCAATCAAAAAAGGCAATGAGTTCAAATTTTTTAATCAGAGACAGATGCCATAAACGAGACTACATAGAGTAATACTCAACTAGATTTGTTGACACATTAAGTAAACATGAAATTATAAGAAATTTATACTTAATATTAATTTACCAAAAAAATTGAAAATGGATTTTTTTAACATAAATAATAATAATATATCAATAGATTATAACTGGAGAGTTGGGGGGCTGTGTTTTGTATTGAACAACAGAATTGTGAATCTCAACCACACTTAAGTTTCTCATGTGATAACTAGTATTAATAGAAAAGAAATGATTTAAAGAGGGTCTTTAACTTTTAAGCAGCATAAGAAATTCTTCATCATTCTCAAGTAGAGGCTTTTAATGATGTTCGCAATTTTAAGAATTGCAGTATATACTTGAGAATGAGAATAAAAGAATTTGTAAAATACGTGCAGAACGACTTCACACACTAATGATAAGGATGGCTTCACACAACTCTTCTCTAGTTATAATATAAAAATTGAGTACCAATGAACAATATAACTGTTAGAATACAATGCAATTTCCCTCAACCCTTCTACAACTTTGAAGTTTTAGCTTAGTGGCAGAGATTTTCACATGGTATCAACCCAGGTTCAAATCCCACCAGCTACGCAATTTAAATGTGGATTTTTTAAAAAATACCGCTGCGTATAGTCCAGGTCTCGGCCCACAATTAGTTGGGCATTTATCTCGTTTCTTTGGCCCATTAAAAAATGGGCTCTCGACCTCAAGGGACGTGTTAGAATACAAGTGCAATTTCCCTCAACCCTTCCCTTCTACAACTTCGAAGTTTTACTTAGTGGCAGGGACTTTCACAATAACCTAATAAAACTTTAACCAACTGTAACACCATAATGCATAGTGGTATGACTCAAATAAGCATGTGTTTATCAAGAACTAGGACCCACCAAATGATAAACTAAAACTTGGTATATGTCTTCGTACCTGAGATATGGTTCCCAACACTTCAGCTGCAGATACCCGCACATCCTCATCATCAAGTTGTAATGTATCTTCAAGAAGCATGCAAAGGCGAGACCTGATTGCACTGCCTACACTCTTCCCAGCATGCTTAATAACACCCTTAAGAGCAGTCAGCACAGCTTCCCTAACACCACCTTCTGATGCCTGGAAATATAAGCAGGTTAGGTTCGCTCGCTCCGACAAGTTGTGTATTTGAACCCAGTTTAGGATTAATATATAAGCAATACCTGTAAAGTTGAGTGAAGATCGTTGACCAAAGGGTCAACTCGGGTACTGAGAGCACTAAGCTTCCCAAGCGCAAGTGCTGAACTTGTCCGAACAGTCCTGCACCATCGCAAATTTATAATATAAACAAAGGAATATAGAAGGCTTTAATAAAGTAAGAAATTGTTAATGGACAAACCTTGCGTTATCCTGCAGACATTTTATGAATGTAGTCTGAAGTTGAGGAAGAAAAGGCTTGAGTGCAATTCCCCCTTTGCTTATTATGATAGACAAGGTTGACAAAATGGCTCCTTTCACTTGCCATGGGAACCTATCCCCTATGATCCGGATGAGAGGCCTACACGTGATAACAATAAACTTTCAAGGATATATGGTGATGATACACATACATATCATCATATTTAACAAAATATCCCTTTCAGAGAAACTTGATGGAAATACGGAAAGAAATATCAAAGAAGCTTTAAAATTTTAATTTGATTCAAATGTAGTTTAATGATTTGACTTAATATTTTATATTTGGCTATTTAGAAATTTGAATTTGGCAGGTATTTGTTATGATGCATTTTAAATATATCTTCCTTCCAAAGGTTTATATTTTACACTACATCTACACCACGAGTAATCCTTCTCAAGGACTTGTTCTCCTTCTACTCAAATGAAACATGCTCTAGGAAACAGGTAGATGCAGAAATTTCTCAATTCAAATTATCCAAATTGATAAATGAACTGCAACCACATAACACTAAATCTATACCAGTAAAACAAAACACAAGCTAATTAAACTTAAAAAAAATGTTACTAAGACAATCATGAATTTGAATACAAAGTAGCAGATGAACATAAACCCACTAGATCATCAACTCCAAGGGGGAAAATGATAAATTTATAATATAAGAATAAAGCTAGATCTACACATGAAACTTAAATTTATTTATAATAAACCGAGTAACTTGTACCGCATAAAGAACATATGGTAATTTGTAATTTACCAGATCTTCACAGTATGTTAAGATGCTGAATTATTAGATGGGTAACTAGGAGATCAAATAATTTGATTTGCTTTAGCATGTTTCCAAGACAATGAGATGTGATAAAAATACTACGTAGAAGGACGGTTATTATGTGCATTATGGGTTATGCTATATTCTGAAGTATGCTTCCATCAAAATATAGACGTAAACCATACCCTGTTATAGAAACAACAAACTCCTTCAAAGTTTCCTCACTTGTCACATCAATCAGCTCACCCAATCCCTGTGCTGCTTGCTCTCTTGCTTCGGCAGAACCACTAATCAGACCCTGGTACGTTAAAACAAATAGTATTTAATCAACAACAAAAGAAAATACAAATAAACTAAGAATATAATATAGAAAATACAAATTGCAAAGTATAAAAATCACCAATACAAGTCAAAAAGTAAAAGATGAAGCTCAAAAGGTCAGCAAGAAGAAATTCAAGGATTAGAAAAGTATGATAGACAGAAACACACTTAAGTAACGGCTTTAGAAATTTCAATCAAGCACGGCAAAAGAAATGGGAAAATAATTTTCAGGCCGATAATTAGAGTGCAATTTATTTTAAAACCCACTATCCATGCAAAATACTATTTAGACATTTTTTTTCTTCCTTATACTCAATCCTGCTCTGTGATATATGTATTCAGTATTTAATACTCTGTTTAAAATGTATTGCATATTCTACCCTAATACTCTGTTTATAACCACTCTTTCTTCACCATCATCTTTTACTTTTCACCTATCCAATCGGAGGAGGAAATCACAGAAATTTCCATCCCCTCCCTCTTTCTGACTTCTCCGTATACAAAATTATTGAAGGACCTGCTTGAGAAGAGAGAGGAACTATGCAAGGTGGATATGGCCAGATCTGTGCAAATATTACCCTAACATTGCTTGTATGAAATTTCAACCCTGATCCATGTCCAATTTGATCTACAAAAGATGGATCTCAAAAGAAGCTTCATCTGACTTTGAGAGATCTTGGTTCCTATGGCTAAGAGTGAATCGAACAATATGCGCCAAGAGACAGTTCCTCATAATGGATAAGCAAGGAGCATTAAGGTGGATCTCTTAGAGATGAAGATGAAAACATTCTTCTTCTCAAAGGATTTCATTAATGGCAGGAAAGACCATGGATAATTAGGGATATTGTCTTTTGTTAATTTTATCCCATTCTCACTTATGTTAAATTTGGGTCCTTGGAATCTTAGAAAATAAATACACAATAGGTGTGGTTCCTATCTTCAAAATAAGGATAAACTAGGAAATACAAAAAAGTTAAGTGTATAAAATTAAAGGATACGCACAATCATGGAGAAATTGGGTCTAAAACATAATAGACTAGGCATGGGGTTTAAAATATTTATAACAAAAATTGGGTTATAAATAAGTCAAGTTCCATATTTGAGCCTGGAAGTAATTTTCCAAAAAAAATAAAACAAAAAAATAATCAGAAAATCCTGAATAGATATGCAATTTATACACTCAGGAACAAGGCATTTCACCTTCATTAAGGGTCAGTGCTGATAGTATTCTGATGAGGACATCTATTCTGTTTAGTTTAGTATTTTATTTCAGTACCATATTTGTTTTTGGCAATTATAGTCATATGTATTCTTTCTTTTATGCATTAGAATATTTTTGAGATTTTAGAATATTTTGTGATTTGTATCAAGATTTGTTTTGAGCCAATTTATAGGCCTTGAGATTAATGAGAAGTCATGCCGTTAATGATTAAAAATTCTTGTGTTGAAGTTTTGCTCTTCATCTCCCTCATTGTGTGATCTAGGCAGTTAAAATCAGTTTTTGGAACTAATCGGTCTAGGAGCAATTAGTGATTAATCGGTTAATCGAAAAATAATTGGGGATTAAATCGGAAAAATCGTTATATATATCTATATAATAAAACACAAAGAAAGCTATCAAGTGGCTCACCTTCAATCCCCCCAAAATCAAAGGCCCAGATCCAACCTCACAAAACACATTTTTCCTCCCCAAATTTCAAACCCCAAAACCAAAATTTCCCCCCCAAAACTAAAAAACTCATTATTTACTATCTCTTCTCTCTTCACTTTTTCATATTTCTCTCTCTTCCCCCCTCTCTCTTTTCCCATTCTTTCTTTATTTAATTAGAAATTTAGATTTTAAGATTTTAGGTTTGTAAAATTTTCAGAATTTTTATGCTTTTTTCTTATTGCACATGTTAATTGAAAATAGCAAATATCTTTTCAGCAGTTAAATTTCATCATTTTCCACTCCTAAAGTTCTAAGAAGTTGGATTTTACACCCCCATTTATAATTATTTTTCAACATATACTAATAAAAATATGGACTTTTATTTACAACTAATTATTGTTATATTATTCAAACTTGAGCTACATAATTGTTGTTTTACTGTTTACAAGGCTTTTAGTGTGTTGTATCGTTCCGAAGACGTGCCGTAGGCACGCGCCCATGGGCAAATCTAGTATGTATATATATATATATATATAGGAAAATCTTCCATTGTGCACCACCCCTCCGTGTGCACTTGGCCTTCCTGCCTTCGTATCGACGATCCGAACCGTTCACATTGATATACACATCTAAATTAGTCTAAATATGTAAAATCAAATCATTTAAAATTCATTTGCCCATCCATCATGTGACTATAAAAAACAATGATTTTCAGCCATACAATTTTGTAACACTTCAATGGATGGGCAAATGAATTTCAAATGATTTGATTTTACATATTTAGACTAATTTAGATGTGTAGATCAATGTGAATGGTTTGGATCGTTGATACGAAGGCGGGAAGGCCGAGTGCACACGCTGTGTGCACCATAGGTGGTGCACAACGGAAGACTTCCCTATATATATATATGTATATATATATACTAGATTTGCCCGTGGGCACGTGCCTACGGCACGTCTTCAAAACGATACAAAATACGAAAAGCCCTGCAAACAGTAAAACAACAATTATGTAGCTCAAGTTTGAATAGTACGACAATAATTAGTTGTAAATAAAAAGTCCATGTTTCCATTAGTATATGTTAAAAAATAATTATAAATAGGTTGTAAAATCTAACTTCTTAGAGCTTTAAGTGTGAAAAATGATGAAATTTAACTGTTGAAGAGATATTTGATATTTTCAGCATAACATGTGCAATAAAAAAATACAAAAATTCTAAAAATTTACAAATCTGAAATCTTAAAATCTAAATTTCCAAGTAAATAAAAAATGAATGGGGGAGAGAGATATGGAGAGAGAGAGAGAAAAAAAGAGAGAAATATGAAAAAGTGAAGAGAGAAGAGAGAAGAGAGAGATAGTAATAAAGTAATGAGTTTTTTTTAGTTTTGAGGGGAAAATTTTGATTTTGGGATTTAAAATTTTAGAAGGAAAAATGTGTTTTGTGAGGTTAGATCTGGGCCTTTGATTTTAAGGGAATTGAATGTGAGCCACTTGATAGCTTTCTTTGTGTTTTATTATATAGATATGTATATATATATATATAAATAATTAAAAAAAGATATCGTCATTATGTAGCAACTGTAAATTCTAACATAAAACTATTATGAGATTATCAAATAGGAACATATATTCATAGAAGAAAAAAAAAGTACTTGGTTTGAGCTGAGTTTAGATTCTGGATGTAAGTTAGGTTGGGTTTGCTGGTCGGTTCCATCAAACAAAAACAATCGGGGAGGAAGAGCAGTGCGAGCAACAAAAGGTGTAGATGCGGGCCGGGTCAAGTATGCAATGGTACAGGGAGAGCGACGGCGGGTCAGGTTTAGGTTTTCTTGAAGAAGAAGAGAATCAGTTTGGGTTTGGGTTTGGGTTTGCACGAGGAAAAAGAGAGCGGCGATATGTTGGATTTGGGTTTGCGCGAGGACCAGAAGGGATTTGAATTTTGAATTTGGATTTTAAATTTGGGACGAATTGAGCCCAAATAATGCAAACGATCATGAAAATTAGAGGAGATTTAATCGGTTAATCGGCCACTTAAAATCGACCGATTAACGACTAATCGGACGATTATTCCCGATTAAATCGCTAACTATTAAAATATTATAAATTGCTAAAAAAATAATCGCTTAGCCTCCGATTAGCGGTTAATCGGGAATTAATCGGGCATAATCAGGGATTTTAACTGCTTAGTGTGTGATACAATTGAGATCTAATTTTAGGATTTGTGATAAACTCTAAAACTACCCCAAATCCAATACAAATTCCTAAACCCTAACCCTAACCCCCAAATAAAACTACCCTCAAATTAAAATACCAAACCCTACTCCCTATTACCTATACAGCCGCCCCCCTATCCTTTCGTCTACCTTCCCGTCATCCTCTTCCTCTACTCACTGCACCGAAATCCCGTCCCGTCTCCTCTTCTCCTCCCCTGTGCGACCAGCGACGCACTGATCCCCGACGCCACCCTCCTGCAGTCGCAACAGCACCCCCGTGCCCTCCTCCTGCTGCAGCCACCTCCCGATCTCACCCTCTCCGTCAACGCCGCCGTCGACCACCCCCCCTCTCAGCCAGCGACGCTGTTGCCGTCGCCGTCGCCATCGCCCTTGTTGTTGCCATTGTTGACTTGGTTGCTGCTGTCTCTCTTACTGTGTTTGCTAATTGTTGTGTCTTGCGTTGCTGCCAACCCTAGATCTAACGATGTCTTCGAATCCCGGTATACTCTTTCAACTTTTCAAATATTTGTGTTATACTGCTTTATCATCTTTATTATATTATTCAATTTAATTGTCGACCACAAATATCGAAATTGAGTGTTCCACTTGCCTAATTAGAGTACGAATCAATATTGCATCTGTTACTTGCTAAGAACGCTTAGGGATTTAATTATTGATTATTAAAACTGAATTATTAATTGGGCTTGTTAAACTTAATTCAATTCTTGAAAATTCATCAAACCGATTAATTATTTAAATTTCTAACTTTGATCTGCATTACATGTTGGTAAAATTAATCCTTTAAGATTCTTGAAAATTCTCTATTTAGGATTACGTTTTACATCATATTCGCTCATGAATAAGGAAAGATGTAATATTTTACAAGAAATTTTATTTTATTTGTTGTAGAAGTTCAGATTGAGAGTGCAAGAGTGCAGCTTGCAGGCAAAAAGAGAGATTATCAGTGGCAAATTTGCAAAATGCCTTTACAAATGTCCAATAAATATGAAAACTACAGATTGAAAATTCTTCATAACCATAAAATTTTTGGCTCGAGGGATAGAGGCAATCCCTTAAAGAATAGCAAGACAAGTCTACATATTACCATATTCTAGGGTATATGTGAGGTTTTTTCTTTTGTGTAGAAAGAAATTTGGAACGTTGCACATAGTAAGGAATTGCTGCATTATCAAATGAGATGGGCCTGCATATCAGAAAGCTAGGGTCAAGAGGTTCTATTTGATATAGAAATGCCTCGAAGTTCCTTCAGCCAAGAATTTGGGAACAGTTCCATGATACTTGATGACAGAATACAGAATCCTGGCCAACACTTCAATGAAATTCTTTAATCCACTCATACTGAAGAACTGGCCTTATTTTGGTGGGGAAAGATTGGAGAATAATGATGACAACTATAGACTAAAGAGTAATGCTACATCCACTACCAATTCCACCACATTTTTCTTCACTACATTAGGTGACACACTCTAATAGGTGGGAGAAGAGAAAGTAGGTAGAACTCTCCAATAAAGGCGCACCACCTAAGGTAGTTGTTGATGTATAATATAGAGACCGGAAAAAATGCTTTATTGGATGCTTTATTGTATAATATCGAATACACTGCCTCCTATATATATAAGAGTACAAGGATTAATTCTAAGATTATTTCAGATGTGAGATAAAAACTAAGGCTATTTTAACACTCCCCTCATACTGGTGCGTAGATATTATCGAAGCCAAGCTTGCTCAAGAAAGTTTGAAAGAGCTTAGGAGGTAATACTTTAGTAAGGATGTCAGCAAGTTGGTCACTAGACCAGACATATGAAAATAAAATCACTTTCTTCTCCAACTCATCACGAACGAAATGACAATAACACAGAATTTTCAGAAATATACTTAGCAGCTTGGTTATCACAATAGAGTGGAACTGGAGAAGATACTGAAATTGTCAAGTCTCGAGGAGAAATTTGAGCCATAAAACTTCAGAAACCAAATGCCCAATGGCTCGGTATTCAGCTCCTGCACTTGATTTAGCTACAATAATTTGCTTCGTGCTCTTTCAAGATACCAGATTTCCTCCAAAGAACACAAAATATCCACTAGTAGATCGTCTGTCATCAATCGACCCTGCCCAGTCAGCATCAGAATATCCTTGTAAAGAAAGAGATGCACCAGGCCTGAAGAGAAGTCCTTGCCCTGGGACTTTCTTAAGATAACGATGAATGTGAACTACTGCTTCCCAATGAGCGATAATCGGTGCATGCATAAACTGACTGACTTGACTAACCGTAAAGACAATATATGGTCTAGTCACTGAAAAATATGAGTTTGCCAACCAGCCTGCGATATCGTCCTGGATCAGAGAACAATATATCATTGGAGGACAACTTAATATTGGGATCCATAAGTGTCACTGGGACGACATCCCAACATTCATGTCTCGGTAAGAATATCAGGGACATACTTTCTTTGAGAAAGAAAGATATCATTCTTTGTGCGAGCAACCTCAATGTCAAGAAAATATCGAAGAGGACCCAGATCCTTTGTTTGAAATGTTTGAGCTAACCGCTGCTTGATGTCTACAATACCTTGGGAATCACTGTATGTGATAATGATATCATCAACATTGACTAACAGAATAACAATGTCTCTGCTTCATTTTTTATGGAAAGAAAATGGTCTGCTTTACTTCTTGAGAACCTATAAGGGCACACAGTTTTGCCGAACTTCTCAAACCAAGCTCGTAAAGACTGTTTGAGACCATAAAAAGACTTTTTGAGCGAACATACAAGATTCTCCTCCTGTCGCTTAAAACCAGGAGGTTGCTGCATATACACCACCTCTTTCAAGTCGTCATTGAGAAATGCATTCTTGACATCAAGCTGATGAAGGGGCCAAGAACAATTTGATGCAAGAGAGATAAGAACATTGACAGAAATGAGTTTTGCAACCGGAAAAAAAAACTTTGCATAGTCAACCCTAAATTCCTGTGAATAATCTTTAGCAACAAGGCGAGCTTTGGGGCGGTCAACTGTGCCATCAGGATTATGTTTGACAGCCAGTAAATACCATTTACAACCAACTGTTTTACCACCCACAGGGAGACGAACCAACTACCAAGTATCATTCTGCTGAAGAGCATGCATTTCCTCATTCATGATTGCTGTCCAACCAGGGTGCTTGAGTGCTTCCTGAACATTGTTAGGAATAGAGACGGAATCCAATGAAGAAGTAAAAACTCGAAAAAATTTGTTCAGTTTTGAAAAAGAAACAAGCTGGGCAATATGATAGTGAGCACAAGAACGTTTAGCCTTACGATGAGCAATAGATAAATCATCTGTATTAGGGATATTACCGATAGAAGGAGTTGGCACTGGGTGAACAACAGAGGGTACATCGTGGATGGCCGAGTCTGAATGAGTCTGACGTCTTCTGACATAAACCTGAAGTGGCGGAGGCGATGGTGGTGGCGGTGGTGGGGAAGGTGTTACTTGTAGTGGGGGTGGGGGTGGAAAATCAAGACTCTACAACAGCTCTTGGTAACTCAAGATTGTGTGAAGGAATATGTTCAAAAAAAAGTTTATGTTCAAAAGAAGAAACATCCGCGGAGGTAAACATTTTTTTTCCTGTGAAGGGCAATAACAAAGATAGCATTTCGAAAAACAAGAATACCCAAAAATATATATTTAGTAGCACGCGGGTCAAGTTTATCAGCGCCGGTTTGGAGATTTTGAACAAAACAAGTGCAACAAAAAACATGAGATGGTATTGAAAATGAATTTTTAGATGAAAATACTAGGTTGAATAGGGAATTGATTTTGAAGAATAGGAGTAGACATTCTATTAATAAGAAAACATGCAGTGAGAACTGAAAAAATTCCAATAAAACTTGGAGTTCTTCATTTCAAACATCAAAGATCGAACAGTGCTAAGTAAATGTTAATTTTTGCGTTCTGTCACACCATTTTGTTAAGGAGTGCAGGCGCACAAAGTTTGGTGAATTATGTCATTTTTTAGTTGTGGAAGGGTTGAGAAAAATTGCACTTGTATTTGAACACGCACCCTCAGGTCGAGAGCCCTTTTTTAATGGGCCAAAGAAACGAGATAAATAGCCAACAAATTATGGGCCGAAACCTGGACTATACGCAGCAGGATTTTCTTTTTTTTTAATCTGTATTTAAAGTGCGTAGCCGGTGAGATTCGAACCTAGGTTGCTCTGATACCATGTTATGTATAATATAGAGACCGGAAAGAATGCTTTATTGGATGATAATAACTGAATACACTGCCTCCTATATATATAAGAGTACAAGGATTAATTCTAAGATTATTTCAAATGTGGGACTAAAACTAAGACTATTTTAACAGTAAAAGTGGGACTAAAACTAAGACTATTTTAACAGTAGTGAAGAGAATGGTAGTGAGATTGGTAGTGGGTGAAGCATTACTCTAGATTAAATTCCAGATTAAATTCCTAAAACCCCATTAGTGTTAATCTATCAAATACCACCAACATTATTTTTGAATCTCCTGCGTAACTTCACTAGTATCCTCTTCTTCATTGAATATTATTTCCATACATTTCACCCCCCCCCCCCCCAAACAAAAAAGGGCAAAAAAAACTTTTGTTATTGCTCTTCTCACTCGCTTATCTTTCCGTGAAAATCATCTTACCCCCCCCCCCCCTCTCTAACCAGCACCTAGGCTTCATGCCCCATCCCTCACCCTCTATTAATGAATTATACAGAAATAATGCTTCTATTGGCTTCTCTGCAATTTATACTCTCTTTTTAATCTTATTCTTCTCTTTTAGCTATATACCCCTTCTTATTTATTACCTTTTTTGTGATATTACTTTCACAGTATTTTCTGGCTCATCCACATAGCATTTCTATAACAACTTCTAAAAAAATGAAATAAAAGAACAATGCGTAACTCAAGAAAAATATATTCCCACTAAGTTTGAAAGGAGAAGATGATTAGAACTAGAATAAAACATTCATCCATAAAAACCACTAGGGGCAAAATTAACTTTTAAAAGTCCAAACAAATGAAAGATATTTTCATCAATTAGAGTGCATCTTTGTGTTCTCTGTACACTAGATTTGAACATATTATCCGTAAAAACCATTAGCAGCAACATTAACATTTAAAAGATAAAACAAATGAAAGGCATGTTCATCGATCAGAGAGCATCTTTGTGTACGTTATACAAGTTGCTGAATGTTCCCCCAATGACCAGCACTTGTTTTATGGCTAGAAAAAGAAAATTACTTCCCACAATATCAACTAGATATCATCCATAGAAGACCAAAATTGAACAGAAACAACATAAATGAGTCCATGACAATGATGGAGAAAATTAATATCATAAAGGCTGGAGAAAATGCCAGAAGAATATCAATTATTAAATCATGGCGAAATGTGAAAATGCATATCAATCTTGTTTGATAAGAGAAATGCATGGAAATTGTGATATGAACCATTTCAGTACCAAAAAAGGAAGAGTACGGTATTTATAGTTAACTACATCACATTCATATGGAGAAGCATTGCAAAATATAAATTGTTTTCCCACTAAACAACAATGCTTAACAACAATATTTAAAATTTTCATATTCATCATGAATATCCAGGTCTATACTTTATTGCTCATTTACAATAGTGGTGCAAGATAATTTGGAAAGAAAAAAAAAAACTAATATTAAGAGTTCATTACCTGAAGGAAAACTGGAAGCAAAGGCTGGAGAGCCTTTGGAAGACAGAATCCAGGTATAAGAATAGGTCCTCCCTATGTTCCAGAAGAGTACAGCATCAGGATAATAGACAACAAGATACATATTATAATATAAGATAGAATACTGTTTATTGCATTTTTCTTACCTTTCTTTTTCTCCTCTCTTTATCCCTGGCTGTTGAAACCGCATCACGTACTATTTTAACATATGAAATCAAAACTTCTTTGGGTACAGACCCAACAACCCTACTTAAAGCTTCCCAAGCAGCCTGTAGAGTAAACTATGAGTGCATAGCTTGATGCTAAGAAACATCCGCCAACTACTGTTTGCTAGACATACCACGACAGTTGCAGAGTCAGTATCACTTAATAATATGATCAGCGTAGGAATCATTTCAGATGCTTCATCTACCAAATACAGTTTGCTATTCTTGAAGAAGTATCCTATCAGGTAGGCTGAGCCCCTTCTTAACAAAGCCTGGTTAAGAATAAAGAATTAATTCACGATAAGATACTAAATCAAGGATAATTAACTGGTTTCTGAAAAGAAGAAAGAAAAAAAAACCTGGTTATCAGAAACTCCTTTAAGAAGCTCTGAGATCAAGGAGTCAATCCCCTCCTCATCAATGACAAGAACAACTGTTTCTGCAGCCTTCTTCGCAGATTGGTTTACATCCTAACATTCCACAGTTTTAGAAGAAGAAAATGTTAAGTCGATCATAACTGAAAATATGAAACACAAAGCACATCTATAAAGAAGTTGACCATTTTTGTTTTTTAGGAGCTCAATGCTTTCTCTAACCAAATTTTACATAATCAGGAATACTTGATGACTAGGTATGAAGTGAGAAAAACAGAATTAATGAACACCTTGCATACTCAAATTAATTGTTACACTGAGTGTGTATGTGTGTGATTGGTACTCCAAAATGAATTCTGTTTTACAAATATTTAGTAGAATATATTTGATAAATGAGCTGAGAGCAAACAGTATGACACCACTTAAAGGAGGTAATGAACTCGAGTTCCACCTCTAGAATTGGCCAGAGAACTTTTGAATTAAAAATGTAGAGTGCACGATTGCAAGCTTGCTATGCAATGACGAGTTCATATAGAAGCTAACTGTGACTTGCATAAGTATGCTCGTCCAAGTGCTCAAGTTGTAACCTTTATTTCATGTCAAATTTCTAGAGGTAACACATATACTCTACTTCTGACCTATTCAAAGCTTCTCTCCGCTTTCTAATTAAAATCACTGCCTGATGTAGTCTCCACAATGACAAGTTCTATAAAAATAAAACTAGTATTATGTATCTAGTACTAAATGCACTGGGCTCAAGCAGTGTCACACCACTTAGAGGACGTTGTGGACTCTAATTTCTCTTTCTGCCACTAGTTACTACTACAAAAAACAAATCATTAACCAGATCAATGTAGCAGCTAGAGAGTTATTTCTTTTGCAAAACCAACCACATGCTCATTACGAAATCCTGCGTTAAGCTTTTGACCAATGAATACCATACGAAGATCTCTTTCAGTCTTTCCATCTCCTTTCAACCTAAACCTATAATAAGATACCTGAGACTTCCACTCTAATAAACAAACATTACAGGAATGAAAATAAATCAATGACATGAACTAATACATAAATGGGCATGAATGAAATATTGTAGTAATATCACAGGCCATTATGGAAAAACACAACTAGGAATTAGAGTAAAGAATAAATCAACAGCTAATAAGCTAAGCTTTGCATATGGTTCAGTATATGCTTTGGTCCATGCATTCATAATTTGAGGGGGTGTAGAGAATTAAATATTTGTTTGAACCCATTACCCTGCCAGAACTTAACCAAGCAAGGGGTAGAACAATATGGATCATAATTTGAGGGGGTGACTAGAGAATTAGACAAAACTGAGGCCGCTAGATATTGTATGAACTACAGAAGAAGAAACGCTGGAAGGATGGACAAAATGTAAATTATGCAACAATGGGCAAAGGTATACATAGGTAAGCAAACTCATGCTTGACATTATATAACAATCAAACAAATAACCAACTGCTTGAACATAAAAGTAAAGACATCTTACAATGTCATCATCTCCCATAGCAACCAGTAAGGGAAGAAGAACTGTTCCAATATGAGAATTTAGACCAGAACCAGCAACCTCTGCTAAGGCTCCTAGTGCATGTGCATTGAAGGCACTGATATTGCCAGAAATGCATTGTGCATTTAGTATGTTAGTGTAACAGAATCTAAAACAAAATCAAAAGAATAATGAAAAGAAAGGCCCTTACGAAATTGGAGGATGGACCAATTTGGGCAAGATATGAGGCAAGACAGCAGATGTCCTGACACTACACTCACCAAGAAAACACCATCAACAATTATCACATGATGAAGCTTACCAATAATAATTAACAGTAAAAGGAAATTATCATTTTCAAAACAGTAATTCATGTTTAACAAACCTTAAATTTGTTTGAGTCCATCAAGTGCAGTATCAGAGGTTCCATCATCTTCTAAAGAACTCAATAAAGTAGGCACAATCTCATCAATTGCTTGCATTCCAGCACTCTGCCGTAGTAGATAAGTAATTATTTGAAGTGCCCACATAACACAGTGAGAATTAGATTCTATTTAGCTTATAAAGAGTACTAAATGCTAAGCCGGCAGATTCGCGAACTTCTTGTGAACTGTTAACAGGAAGCATATAGTACTTTAAAATGCTGAACAAAATCAAACAAAGCATGAACTCACATTAACTAATAATACAATTGCCATGGAACTTAGGGTAAAAGACAACACCTATCACAAAGGGCAGTACGAATGGTAGGGATAAGTTCATCCATGAAATTTATTAATTGATGTTTTCCAGCACTAGCCATCACTTCACTAAGACCAATGCAGACACCCTGTAATGGACATTAAAATAAAAAATATAAACAGAGATAATAAAATGATGCACAGTGCTTTTTGCAACAAAAATGACTAATGAAATTACAACTCAGACTTGGCCTTAAAGTAAAACAGTTCTACCATATTCTATCAATCATTCCCTTAAGAGAAGAGTAGGAGGTCAGCAAACAAATAAAAGAAAAGAGTAGGACTCAAATAATTGAACTTATGAACAGAAATCAGGTGAGAACACCTGTTCACAGAATTTTTACACGAATAAACACTCACTTGTCTTCTGCCAGTATCAGGGTTTTTCAACCCTTCAGATAAAATTGGAATTATTGATGGCAATACTCGTTCAGCAAGTTTCCTAACAAGTTCACCAAGAGCTCTACCAGCAACCTATGGAGAATTGGAGAAATTAATGAACAACTCAAAAATATAATCATACTATAGAAAACTCGGATGATTAGCAAAATGAAAATCCAAACCTGCCGTCTTTCCGAAGAAGGCGAAGCAAGTGAAGATATAAGTATACTCATTAAAACGGGCATAATTTCTTTCAGAGTTTTTGGAGTATTTGCCACAATGGTTTTCCATACATGTATAGCAGCCTGATAAATAACAATAAAAAAGGGAATAGAATAAAAGATGATAAGCATATAACATAAACAACAACCAGTAGATATCATCACATTACCTGTCGTACAGACAAGCTAACATCAGTGCGAACCATATAGACTGCAGCAAGGACTTCATGACGCTTCTCTCTGCCCAATACTTCAATAATAGCACGCCCTTGAGCCTCAGTGCTAGCACCCTCATCATCACTACCCCCCTCAAGAATTGCTTTTCCAGAAGTTCCAGCAACCTAAACATATAAAGTTGCAAAGAACCTTAATTTCAACATAACATTTTGAAGGGGGATAGAAGAGTCTAGGGAAAATAGCATTACCTTGAAAAGAAGATCTCCCAAAAGTTAAACTGAACTCTGACGTATACGCCAATTATCATTAAAAATGCCATCCTCAACAGCAGGAAGCAACAAAGGTAAAGACCTAGTTTAATGATCAAATAAAACATAGAAACTTGTAAGCATCATATGATCAACATGATTTGATACTAACATCAAGAGCATGTTTGAGGTACTAACGTAGTTGCATAATGCTCAACTAAGACATGGCCAGCACTAAGTGCAGTATCACGTACAGACTCATTTTCATCAGCAAGCCCTAGAAAACATCATCGATCAGAAACTAACTAGGCCAAAATAACTCAAGAATCAGAATAACATTAAAGTTTACTCACCGTCTAAAATAGCAGGAGGAACAAGCTGCAGATAATTCTGAAATATAATGCCCAAGGATCTCGGCAAATACTGCAAAATAAATACAATTAGGGAAGGCGAGAAATTATCAAAATACAAGAAGATAAAGACTGATAGAGATGGATGAATTAATATATACACCTTGAAAAGTGTCAAATGTCCATCACGGACAGATGCTCTCTGGTGAGAACAGTTCCGAATAATGTCAGGGAGAATGCGTTCAAAGTAATCTTTTCCAAGAGCAGCTAGAACCTGGTGAAATAACAAAGTTAATACAGTTCACACACAAAAAATGCACTTATATAAGAACAATATGACGAGAGACGATCACATTAATGCAGACTTTGTCAAAGTAGTCGGTGAGCATGATTTAGAACTGACCCATAGATATGGATTACTTTTTAATTCATCAAAAGTAAACTATGACAGAGTAAGGAAGTTTCTAAACAATATAGGAATCACCGAAATAACAATTAGCTTATAAACAATGGCATCTCAAAAGTAAACTAAAGTAAATTTTTTACCTCGCTCAACCCTTGGGCAACACCAGATCGTTCTACATTACTTGTATCTGATTTGAGGGTATCCATTAACCAAGACACAAGATCGGGAAAGCTCTCTTCTCCCATCCCTCGGATAAGAGACCCAAGAGCCCTGCGAGCAACAGAACGAACTTCTGGTATAGGATCTACAAGAACCTGTTTACCAGAGAAATCAATTCATCAAACATTGAGCAAGGTCAAAAAAGAAGAAAAAAAATGATAGTTAGAATGAAAAAAGAAGTGTTCCAAAACCTTCTTGACTTCAGGAATTAGCAGAGCAATATAAGAAATCATATCCTTCGGTTCAGTAACCAAAGAACACATATTTCCAACAATTTGGGCCGCTTTCTTTTTTGTATCTGCACTCCTTTCCCTTAATCCTCTATGTACAATTGGCACCAACAGTGCCAATGATGGTGCATCAATTGAGTTGATAAAAGTCGTCTACAAAATAAAATATTATAAATATGATAACAAAATGAATGAAAAGTTAATGAGTGACTGAAGCAATACAAGTTCGAAGATTACCTGAAGAAGGATGTCCAAGGAGTGCTTTGTATACTCATTGGGGTCAGTGAGACCCATCAACAAGGTGGGGACAAGAACAGATATTTCAGGATTTTTTATAACACTTCCAACCTGTAGGATATTAAACGCATTCACAACAGGTGCCACAATTTATACACTCATGTTTTCTGTTTCTTCTTTTTTTTTCTTTTTTCATTTTTCATTTTTTGGCTGAACTCAGTGGCTTCTAGTTGAACAAGATAAACATTACCTGCTGAAGTGCAGTGTGCCCTGCTGATTGAACTTTTGGGTGTGTATCAGTCAGAACCTGCATTATTAATTTTTTTTAAAACACTACATAAATTTTACTGCAGATAATTGATCACAGCTAAAAGTGTGGGCACTCTAAGCAGTGAAAAGAAGATGCAAAACCTCAGTTAATTTTGGAACAATCTTTGGTAGGCATTGAGATAATTGTTCAGGAGCACAGTAGGCCATAGCACCAAGCAACTGCACACTACTTTGCTTAGTTCTCCATGCTTTATCTTCCAAACCCTGTATAAAGTAAACCAAGCATTAGTCCACTGCACAAAGTAAAGAAGATATAAGAATAAGGAACAAGATATACCACTCCATTCTGATCCTCATAAACACGGAACCGGCCTTTTGCAAGTTTGGTGTTTTTGGCTGTAACAGATTCTGCTATATATACTCCCTGCTCGACTGACAGCACACCTTCCAGAGTATAAAAGATCTTGTTTGGCATAATAAAACACAGCTTTAAATACAGTATTCTCGAGTTTAATCTTAAGGAATGGTAGTTTGCAGAATATTTTAGCCTTCACCAAAACTGACAACAGTGAATTAAATCATCTAAAGGGCATAAAAAACAACAGATTATAAGAACACTGTATTATTACTAAGAATGTAGCTCTTTCATATCATTAATTCACATTTTAACAGAATTAAATATTTATTTCAGGTTTAAAATTCTTTCAGCAAGGCACTTGTAAAATATGATCGAGGGTTCAAGACCGTCAACCATGTCTAACAAAACCATTAAATAGGCAAACTTGGGCATAAGTATAGAAAATTTTATTTAATTATTACTAAGGTCATAAACATCAAGCAAACAAGGTTCAGTCATCAGGTGTGCTTAACACCTATTACAAACTACTAATTCAAATTCCGGACGGATGGATAAAAGTAAAATAATTTCTGCTGATAAAATATAAAATATTCAGAAAAATCTATCCTCTGTAAAGGAAATATATGCACAAATTGATACCTTGATATCACTTTCAGAGAGTGTATCATGCAACGAACGTTCTTCAAGCTTCTTGAAGTGCTGAAACGTCAGAAATATGTATTTATACATTTTTAAGATCATGTCAAACACAACCTGCACAATTGGCATCAATTAACTTAACTTCCAAGAACTGACCATTTCAAACTCTGAAAACGTTACATCAGGTGCCATCTTCATCAGTTTGGCTAGGGAGCATAATGCTGCTTGCTGCTCAAGCACGTTACAACTCATTAACCCCATTGGTCCTAGTAAGTCCTGAAGTAAAAACAAATAAAATAAATTAAAGGTAGGATGAAGACCAAAACAGGCAGTGTTTTTGGACTTCCAACAAGAGAAGAAAAATAAGCATTTTTAGAGAAAAGGAAACACAGCTTTAATTGTTCATAGAGATTACCTTGCAGATAGCCCCAACATTAGCAGACACTATATTGAGAACATCAAGTTTGTGCCTCTGCAAGTTCCGTTGCAACCTCTGAGAATAGATCAAAATAAAGCATTCCTTAATATTATTTATAAAGGTATACGGTAATGCAGGCATTCCAAAACTACAGCTTATAGCTATTATAACTACATAACAGTAATATACAACGGGAATGAAAAGGAATACCTATTATGCAAACAATGCTTAAAATACTCAACATATTCTAAGCCCATTCTCAGGAAAGCAGTTAAAATGTTATTAAAGGAAATTTTAAACAGAGAATGGTACCTTCCATACTGCATCACTAGATCCAGTTCCAGAGATGCAAGGATGGTGTGCACAAAATAAAACCCGAGAAGATGTTTGTGGACTACTAGCAACGGCCGCTGGGGCAATAAGAAGCAAACCCTTTACTAATACTTCAGTAGATGGAAGAAATGGCATTTGTGGATCCACAGAATTTTCTAGGTCACTATAAAAGAAAAAAGAGTTACAATGATAGATTTTACCAAAAATAATGCTAACTACTGAACTGTTTAAAAGGTTGTACAAAATAATTTTCACAAATAACATCAGGAGGAAAAAAGAAAAATAAAGAGTAAACGGAATAAGATGTTGCTTCTTAATGTAAACATCAATGGCCAACTAAAGCATACCTTAGTTTCAGTAATGACATTCTATCTCCAATAATAGACAACCAATTTGTAAATTCAATGAAGAGATCCTCAGATAAAGCTGATGAAGAAGAGGTAATCCTTCTGGTAGCATCATGAGCAACTTTTCGGACTTCCCAACTTCGATGGCAAATTAGAAACACCACTAACTGTACCATGCCAAATGACTGAATTAGTAAAAGTTCAAGAGCAACTTTTGGAGTAAATTATAAACACCACTAACTATATCATGCCAAATGACGGTGAATTAGTTAAAATTCAAAAGCATCTAAATTAGCAAATTTAACTTACCTGTAACACTGATCTAACAGAAAAAGATTCTGAAACTCTGCAAAGATGACAGAATAATCCAATCACTCCAAAGAAAGACTGAATAGAGAATCATTGACTACTCAATACTGAAAAAATAATAACACCTGCGTAAATGGTCCACAAACAACACCTCAAGGAGATCCATGCATACTATACAATCTTCATTTGAAAGTTTTGACAGCTGTAATCCAAACAAAGAAACATAATGTAACAAAAGTAAGATATGAGAGCCAATTTGAAACGACACTAAGAAGTCATTCCAAAAGATAAAACGAAACAACAACAGAAAACTTAGATTATAAAGTAAAGATAAAAATAATAAATAGCCTTTAAATATTATAGATAGTTATTATTTAGGATTCAGGTACCCAGCAGGAGTGCGTATAAATAGAAGTTCACAAGGCAACCACTAAGCAATCAAGAGAACAAACTATATAATAAGTATAGTTTAAGTGAATAGCAAAGGTGGTTGGCTTCTACTTTTTTATTGTCCACAATAGACCCATGATTGTCAATCCCTCACAAAGATTGGTGGTATGCAATAGTGTTACAATTAGCTCCTAATTAGGATGCATTAAGATTATACTTTGTGTTGCCTGTTTCTCATACTCATAGTACCTACTTAGAAGTATATAACAAAGTAGATGTTAGCCAATAATTGGGTGATCCAATTCTAACATATTTTCTCAATTTGAGAACTCATTAATTTGACCAACTAAGAAGATAACAGGATATGTTGTTAGTTGCTGGCCTCTTGAAATTTTTTGGGAATTGAAGGATAAATGTCATCATCAATGCGTGATGGTGTTATGTACGAAAACCTTGATTACTCCATCACGCATTGACAATGACACTTATACTTCAATTCCCAAAAAATTTAGAGATTATAAAAATTGGTTGTCTTATGTAGACAATATATGAAACTATAATAATGATAATAGTATAATTACCAGGGGAATGGATATCAGAGAAGATTCATTCTGAGCTATCAACATCCAGAGCTTCTCCTTGAGTAGAAGCTCCTCTATAAAACAAATTGTGGCATCAAATATGCAGACAGACAAATCATTTGCACTATTGTGATAGCTTAAACTTAAAAGTTACCAGATTTTGTGTCTAGAGTGACGAGTTTTGCTACTGAAATGAGAGCATAGATTCCATCCAACCTCTGTGATACTTTGGTAAAACCAGTTTTTACTATCTGAATAAGAGGATCTAGAAGTGGCGAGACCTGGAAAATAAAACAATGGTTTAAATGCATTGCACAATGATTATATCAGAGCTTGTTTCTCTTTGTTAGAAAATATTTACTGTAACGAGGTCCTCACCCTTGTCAGTGAGTCGGAATTTTTACATATCACTCGTAAACATCTAAGGTGACCCTTGCGTAAACTCTCCTCCTTTAAACCTGAGGCAATGAAAGTAACTACATCTGGCTGAACAATCTCAGTTGATCTTGATGCCCAACAAGCCAAGGCAGACAAAACTGCTAACTTCACTTCCTCACTTCCTACAATCAGACAATACATATATGTGAAATTTGATAATTGAAAAATTAATTCAACTAAGAGAAAAAATAAAAAAATAATTGTCATGGTTCTACCATCATCTTTGTAGCAGGATACAAGAAAGCATGACACAGATGGAGCTAGCTTGTTGAGGGCTTTCCCGCCTGGAGCCTTGGACAACTCTTGAATAGCATTTACCATGCCAACCCTCTGATAAGAAAGTGCCAATTTGCCTTCAGAGCCTGCTCACGTTAAGTTTTGATAAGGAACAGATGTGTGCATTATGCACAAACTTCAATCTTATTATAACAAAGAAAAAGAGAGAAAAAAGGAAGTGCAAATTGCACAAAACAGATGGCAAGAAAAAACTTAAGCAACCTCCTATCACATTTTTTATTGCACTGAACATTAAAGGATGAGTATCTGGATCACTGGACTTCTGGCTCAAACAGCCAATAATGTCCAACGCCCTAATCCTTCTTCCTTCATCAGCATGTCGAGCTTGAGGAAGTACAACTGCAAGGAACTCGATTGCATATTTGCTCAAATCTAAGTTGACTGACTCAAGCAAATCTCCAATGGATTCCATTACAATTTCTGGATTTCGCTTTAGCATTTTTACACACGAAGGGACAACAAGAGTTTTAAAATCTTCATGCTCTGCATGCATGAAAATTGGTTGGAAAGCTTCACCAAGTGATCTCAATGGCTTATCCTTCGCATTTAGAACTACTTTGACATACATATCAAGGAATATAGACTGCAGAAGTCAGACAAAACATCAGGCCATTATTAGCAAACTAGCAGTAAAACATGATGAAAGCATGCAAAAATTAAATTTAAAAAAGATACCTTGTACTCCTCAAAAAGATATGATACAGTATTTGTATAACTAAGCAATATTCTTATCAGTTCAGCACTGTCCCTACTGGAGATTCTTGAATCCTTTAATTCCTCAATATACATCTTGTAGATATCTGGAGACTAGAATATGCAAAAAAAAAACTTCAAAAGTATAAAAAAAATTACGGTAAAAAATGGGAACCATCATTTCAACTGACATTTAATGCTAAATCGAATGAGACAGTGAATTTCATTTACCTCAGAGAAGAGATGAAAAAACGTTCTATTGCAAGCCCTAGAGGTCCGGAAAGAACCATGCATAAGGATTTGACATAGGAATGCTTGTGCAGTCGCAAGTCGCAAGAACCGCCTTTGGATACAAAAGCAAACTGACTCCACCGGAGGAGCAGGCATGACAACTTGATAAGCTTGTAACATACTATAGGACTGTGATTCTTCAAATGTTTTTCCATATACTGAACAATAGCAGCAGCACAACTTTTCATGAAGGTAGCCTCACCAAGAGCTGTAACTATCAGATCATCTACAGATTTTCTAGATGGACGATCTTTATATATGGACAATGTTTGGAAAATAACATCAACCAGTAACAATGCCACCTCAGAAGATAATTCTGCAAAAAGAGATGTTGGGATTGACCGAAAATTTGAGAGAAGTTACACAGTACAAAAGCTGGTTCATAACATTGTCTAAAGACCTTGAATGTCTATCTGCCAAAAAAAATATACTCTACAATTAAACATCTTATACACACAAAAGAAATTAAATGCATGTATACTGCAGATCTGCTTAACCAACAGAATGATATAATGGTATCAAATTATCACCATAAACAGTACCATATCAGTTTAGAAACCCCCCCCCCCCCCCCAAAAAAAAAGAGGGGGGGGGGGGGGGGGGGGGGGGGGGGCGGTGGGGTCAACACTCTTATTTGTGAAGATTCAAGATGGAACCAATGTTTTCAGGTTTGGAACAGACAGCTGATTAGAGTGGGGTCAACGGGAACAGGCGACTTAGACGGTTCGGCTCTATGTAAAAGCAGATAAATATAAAAATAAAAACATATGAATGGACTGAACCAGCCGGTCCACCAATGAACCAACAGAACCAGATTCAAGTTGAACCAACCGGTGCAAAAAAATATGGTTTTTTTACTAGGTAAAAGATGTGTTGGAACTGGTATTTGATCCATGGTCGACTGGACTAAAATCATGCCTACTAACCAAGATCCTTTATAGTAATTTTGACATTAGAAAAAGTAGAACTACATAAGTGTCGATATACAATTAACAATGATCACTTTCAACTAAAGCGAATCAGGGGTTAACCTTAGAACACCAAACCAGACACCTTTCCCCATTTGAAGGCCACTCCGGTTCAAACAACATTGGCCGAAACAGCAGCTAAATGAAGTATTCACCATAATCCATATGAAATTTCCTGCCCCTGTATCAAACCTCCAAAGCTGTGGAGAGGGTTGAGGGACTCCTATTTTACATTATAATATGCCCTACAGGTTGAGCACCCATTTGGAGGCTACAACCTGCATTGTGCACAATGGTTTTTTATTTGCATTTAAAACGCGATACAATGGGGGAAATTTGCTACTAGACAAATTTCAAAATTGTGATGTGGATTGAGATATTTATATTTATTTTCTAACAATCCACAAGGACAAGTTAGGCACCTTACATTCTCCTAGATGAGGAGCAAACGACTACAAAGATCATACATTTACTGTCATTGAACTCAATCGCAAGATTCTAAATATCGGATTTTGATGTCATGTTGGCCTAAGAATTTTCATTTAGATTTCAGATTTCGGGAAAATTTCAGGATATTTAATAAATACTGAAGTGTCATTTCAGCTTAAATATGTGTGCTAAAAGATGATGTGTATAATCTTTTCATACACTATGTATCACAATATAATATATGTAATTAAAGCAACATTGATTATGATCCAAATATGTGACTGTTGGCATGACACAAGCCAAAAATTGAGCCGTTTCCGAAAAAAGCCAAAAAATTGAGCAATGAATATATACATACATAGTTCATCAATATAATCACAATTCAGACAAACAATTACAAACAAGTAAAACTATATACAAGTAAAACATATCTATCACACAAACATGCATGACTAATCACTCAATAAACAAAACTATAGCATTAAAACATACAAGTCACAAGAGTGAGTAGTATTAAGCTTACTTACCTAGTTATCTAGATGCCCACAAGAGAAGAAACGGCTTGAGAAGAAGACAAAGCTTTGCAAATTGTGGTAAGGGCATTTTGATTGATGATTTTGCTTTCCTTTATATATTAGCGGGCAAGGTCGAATTTGGATGGGCTTTAGTTCTCAAAGTTGCTCCAGATTGCTAAGATCAATATGAACACGACATTTGCTAAGATCGATATTAACTTGATATTTGCTCATTTCAACCGATATTTTTTTCTGAAATTTTGGTTGAAATTACGAAGATTTCCCCTAAAAACGACACATAAAATATTTTATGTTTTTTCGGTGTCCCCCAAGGTGGCTGAAATTTTGGATGCTCTAACTATCATCCTTCCACTCCTAACAAGGGTGGTTACCCACAAGTTCAAACAACCGCATTTGTTCCCTAATGGCTTTTGTTATGGAAGCATATAACAAAAGCACATGATAGGATTCAGAATCACCATCTTCACTTGACTGCTCTCACACTAGTTACTATTACACCATATGTATTCTCAATCACATGTTCAAACACTCTCTCTAATAAACTGCATGTTAGATAGGATATTCGTGTCAACCGAGGGGGACCAAGAGAGGGGCTCCTTCAACTCATTAATTAACAACCTGGAACTTATGGAGATGGAGCCGGTGAATAGAAGATTTACCTGGTCAAACATGCAGGCAAATCCCATACTAGCAAAATTAGATAGGATATTAGTGTCAACTGATTGGGAGGAGGCATTTCCGATGGCCTACGCCAAATCGATCTCAAGACTTATATCGGACCATTGTCCATTGGGATTAGACTGCGCAGAAGGGGTTAGGAAGGGTAATCATCAATTCCGGTTTGAAAAGGCGTGGACATTGACAGCTGGACTGCCAAAGATTATTGAGGATTCATGGGGGAGGGGGCCACAGCAGGATCAGCAGTTGGAATTTGAATCGAAAAGTCGAGAAGATTGCGCACACAGCTTAAGGAGTGGGCAAAAGAGAAATTCGGCCAAAATAAGAGAAGACTCGATGAGCTGGGCGAGAGAGTTCATGAACTAGAATTGTTACAGGAAGAGGGTGATCTGGACCAGCTCCAAGAGAACGAATTGATTACTAACAGACATCAGATTCATTACATCGGAGAGATGGAGGAGATGTACTGAAAACAAAGATCTAGAGTATAATGGTTGAGAGAAGGGGATGCGAATACCAAATTCTTTCACAAGGTGGCCAACGGAAGAAGAAGACAAAATCATATTGACGGTTTGACAGTGAATGGAGAATGGGTAGAGAAAGAGGAAAGGATTAAGTCACACCTGCATGATAAGTTCAAGAGCCTCCTAGGTAATAGCAAGCCTGATCGATGCAAGTTGGATACAGAAATCTGGTCCTCGTCCAGGATAGACCGAAGTGAAGGAATAGAAGGAAGCTTCTCTGAGGACGAGGTACTCGAGGCTATTAAGGGGCTGGGACAGGACAAAGCACCGGGACCAGACAGATTCCCACTTTTCTTCTATAAACTGTATTGGAAAATCATTAAAATGGATTTGATGAATATTCTAGCCAAGTTCTTTGAAGGAAAAGCGTAGTTGGAAAGACTAAACTACGCGAACATCATTTTAATCCCTTAAAAGAAGGAGGTGGTCACTGCAGACGACCTTAGACCCATTAGTCTTCTTAACGGGTTGTTTAAGATTATCTCCAAGGTTCTAGCACAAAGTAGGGGTGTAAAATGAACAGGACGGTCCGTCGTCCGTTGAGTCCGGCTCGAGAAATGGTCCGACCGTGGACCGTCCGAACTGTTATACGAACCGATCCTGAACAAATTATTCGGTCCGATTCTTTACCGAGCTGAGCTGGACATAAGTCCGTCTGAATATTATTGCGGTCTGATGCTTTACCGAACCGAGTTCGGACTATAAAAATTTTGTCCGACCTAGACCGAGCCAGACATAAGCTCGTCCGAGTAGAATTTCGGTCCGAGCTTGAACATATGGCTGTCTGATCCCGTCTGGTCCGATTTATAGCCCTAGCGCAAAGGTTGGCTCCGAACCTAAGAGATGTGGTGAACGACTCTCAGAGTGGCTTTATCAAGGGTAGAGACATTATGAATAGCATCGCTTCAGCACACGAGGTTGTTTACAAAGGCAATAAAGAAAAGGCCGACGGATTTGTCTTCAAAGTCGATTTTCTAAAAGCATACGACTCTGTAGAATGGGATTGTGTAGACGAAGCTCTACAGCTAAAAGGCTTCGGGACAAAATGGAGGAAGTGGATAAGCTCGTGCTGAAGGGGAGGGAAATCATTCCTTCAGATAAACAGAAGCCGTGGGAAAGTAATTAGGTGTCGTAGGGGGTTAAGATAGGGTGACCCGTTATCATCGATGCTGTTCGCTATTGTGGCCGACGGGTTGGCAGAAATGATTAGGAGGGCCAGAAGAGGTAGTTATCACAGGAGTCACAATAAAAGGAATAACAGAGCCAATTTCGATTTTACAATACGTTGACGATACTCTACTCTTTGGAAGGGGCACGGAAGAGGAAGCGGGTGCTATTAATTTGGTTATTAAATGCTTCGAGGCATGGTCAGGGATGAGGGTGAACTTCGGCAAAAGCAGTATCATACCGTTGAGTGAAAGCTTATCAACTCCAGTGGCTAACATCAAAGATTGGTTGGGCTGCGAGCTAGGAGAGTATCCTATTAACTATCTTGGAACGCCAATTAGGTCGGGTCCAATGAGGAAGGAGGATTGGCAACCACTCATCAAAAAAATTGATAGAAGGTTGTCCAAATGGAAGGGCAGATATCTATCTCTGGAAGGAAGATTAATCCTGCTGAACTCAATCATAAGTAGCATCCCAATTTACCTTATGTCGATGTACGAATTGCCAAGATGGGTGGTGAACAAAATCAACAAATGCAGGAGAAGATTTCTGTGGAAAGGCGCGGATGAGAACAATAAAGGCTACCACCTAGTAAAATGGGGTAAGGTATGTAAGAAGAAAAGTTGTGGGGGCTTGGGGTGCTAGATCTTAGGGACATGAATAAAGCACTACTCAGTAAATGGTGGTGGAAAATAAGGCACAAGCGCAATATATGGTGGTCAAAGTCATTCGCATCGTATCGAAGAAGGAAGAAATTCAGATTTGGCCAGACGAGAAGGGAAAAGAAAAGTCTCATATCTATGGAAAGGGATTGCTAAGGTGAGAGATATCTATCATGATAACACTAGGTGCAGAATTGGTAATGGGAAGGGCACCAGATTCTGGAAGGATAAATGGTGCGGAGATAACACTCTGCTAAGTCTATTCCCGGAGGCGGCAAAGGCTACGATCAACACGGATATGCTAGTGGCAGACGTTTGGCGGAACCAGAGACTCGGACTACAGGTCATTCAACACATCAACCAAGATAGTGCGACCCAGCTCCAAAATCTAAATAACTTCATCAGATCTGAAGGCAAGTACACAAACAGTGCGGAGGACGAGAGGATTTGGAACTTACGGTCGATAGATGGATTTTTAGTTAAATCCATGTATAACTGGATGTATAACTGGTTAAATGATGGGGGAACAAGGTGCTCTGAAGCGAACGTTTTATGGAAAACCTACACTCCACTTAAAGTTAGGATATTCCTGTGGTTGGTTAAGAACAACGTGATTCTGTCCAAGACTAATCTTCTAAAAAGAAACATGCCAATGAACGCAAACTGCGATAGATGTATTCAAATTGAGGACACAAACCATTTGTTCTTCTTATACCCTAGGGATAGGTTAGCGTGGGATGTCGTGTGCCTAGGATTCGGATGTCTTCAGTGCCCTAGTTCTATAGCTGAGGTATGGGGAGCGTGGAAAGTAGACAGAGTTAACAAAGAGGATAGGTCGGCATGGGATATCTCGATAGCAGCTACTATGTGGGACCTATGGCTAGACCGTAATGACTTGTGTTTTTGTAACGTCAATCATAGATTTCCAGCTTTGATGCATAAAATTATCTCTTTCATTCTTGATTGGGCAGGTATGGAGGAAGCAAGGAAGAGGATCCGGTTGGAGGAGTAGGCGGCATAGCAAATTAGGGAGATGGTTTCGTACTGACTCGTCTGGTGTATCTTCCTATGTTTAGATTTCCAGTTTGTTGTTTTGCTTTAAGTAGGTCTCACCGTGCTTTCTTGCGCGATATTTTGTAATATGAACTACTTGTTTCGTTAATCAATCATTAATGAAGCGATGGCGATGTCATCTTTTATCCAAAAAAAAAAAAAACTAAATGTTCAAACAACCGCATTTGTTCCCTAATATGCCCTCAATTGGCTCCTCACACATGCACATATTTCTAAATCAATCTTCTAGTGCTTACAGGTTTCATTGCTCATCCTGCCATCCATCTCAACTGTTTCAACTCAAATTATTTCATAGACATGATGTTTCTTAAATTCCAACAATTGGACCCATCCAAAAAAATACATACATTTATAGATCTCTCATAGAAGATTCCCTTCAATTTCAAGGGCGTTATGCAATAAGGTCATACTTGTAAAACAATTCTTCATTTCAACAACATCTTCTTCAATCAAAAGTTAAGCAGCAAAAATGGAAAATTGTGAGTATTTATTGTCATTGATTTGAACTATACATACAATTTTCTCCTGTCTTATCAACTTGCTGAAATTATGTTTCACATAATGATGTTTATTCCAAAGCATGTGCCTCAAATCTAGTCTCTCCTTCAGGTTTTATACCATCTATGCTCTATGGTTTCATAAACTAAAAGAATATCATCAACAAATGATCAGAACCTTGAGACGTGTGAATATGTCTTGACTAACCAAAAATAGTCAAAACTGATCGGACTTGGTAACAGGATTCAGAATCATTGCTTTCACTTAACTACTCTCAAACTAGTTACTACTACTCAATCACTATCTCTAATCAAATATCACCAGCGACTCTGATGAATGGTAATCCTTTTTTGGATAGTAAAAACAATATACAATGATACAAATATCTTTTTCTCCATCTTTTAGATTGTATTCTTAAGTATTAACAAGCAAATAGCTTCAATGGTCGATATCAATCTCTTAGGCATTAATACCAAACTAATTATGCAAAACAATTGTTTCTTTTTTTATTATGTTAAATTTCTTTATCTAGAGTTGTGTAGCATAGCAAATGAGTTGGATAATAGGTTTAAAGGCATATCCACATAATAATTGTTCAGTAGACCAAGAGAATCAACTAAAGCCAACCTGGATAGGCTACGCAATTACAAACCAGAAATGTCGAAACTAAAACCCAAAATATGTTGGACGGAAAGTGTCGTAGTAGTCTAGTGGTGAGTCTCTTCGCTAGTGAGCAAGAGGTCGGTGGTTCGAACCCCCCACTTGTACAATTCCCCTATTATGGGATGTGAGAGAGTGTGTGTAGGGTGGGTATGTGGCTATGGCCTTGTTCAAAACAAAAACAAAACTACAACAAATAAATAACAAGTTGGATGAATTTCCACCATACTAGAACCACTAGCAACGTTGAATAACCTTCAAAGTCCTAAATACATCAAACTTAATCAAGCTAGGCATAAGATAATTTAACTAAGAGAAAATGTAAAAATCCTATAGTGGTTCAACACCAAGTACCTCGAGCATCTATCACTTAAAACATCAAACTAGTTGTGCAAGCTAATTTTGTTCCATTTCAACCTAAACAAGTAAACATCAAACAAGTTGTGCCGATTGCTCACTCCCTTCCAAATAATTAGTTACCAAGGCCACCAACAAATTCAAAATATGCAAAGGTGTTATTCCAAACACTTGTAACCGAACATAATAATCCACAAATGCACTTTCATACCCGAATCAATATGCACATACAATAATAATGGTAAGAATTATCAAATTCAATTATTAGAACGAAAATAATGACGAAACAAGTCATATACACATAAATACTAGTAAAATAACAATAATTAGGGCTATATCTCATACTCTCTCTACTAGACTAGGACTTTGGTGTGGTGCGAAGAAACCTCGTTTAGACTCAAACCGCCTAGGCCCAAACAGAGACTAGCACAGAATTTAAAGAAAATAAAATACGACTAATTAGACTCTTCTTTCTTAAACTAATACTCTTTACAATTCACTCCAATATCAATACTCATCCTATAAAAATTCCAACAGATATGTGATTAACTAAATTAGCACTAGCATCGCATTACACACGATCAAACCTAATTTACAACATATTGCAATCTAAACAATAAAAGCCCACAAAATATCACCAAAAATGGAACGAATGAGGCTTAGCTCAAAATCAAACTGATGCATCAGAAATCGATCAAGGATTACCCGAGTTTCCGAGAAGCGACGGAAGCATTTCGCGAAAGATGCGAATCCGCTGCTTCGTCGAAGGAGTGGAGGCCCCTTCGGCGGCCGCTTTGAGCACTTCCGGCGGCTGCGCCATTAGAAGCGGCGGCGATTGGGATGAGGTCGGGAACCCTAGAAATGGAGGAAGATGACAGAGTTCTAGGGTTTTCGATTTAGGGTTTCGGTTATTTTGGGGGGGTTGGCGATGGCGAGATCGGATGGTGGATGAGTCGGAGAAGAGGGAGGGGGTTTTGCTAGGGTTGACAGTGTGGGTTAGTTACGAAAATGGTCACTCCTCTAGTGATATGACGGATAGGTCCGTAGCCTCAACCGGCAGAATCTGTTATATCTTCGTCAGACCCGACGCAGATTTAGCTAGTAGAGCTTGCAGAAGGGGGACATTAACACGGGCGATGGACATTTTAAATTTTAGCATTTTTCAATATAGGATACGACTTTGTGATTGCTTGAACTTTTTTGAGTATGCAGTCATAGATTTGAAGAAAAAGCACAACTAAAGCCATGACCTTCCAACGACATCACTCCTACCACCTCACTTCCAAAGCCAAACGAGATCCATCACCCACAATGTACAAGAGAGCTAGAGATGAAGGCGAGGAGCGCATCCGCAGCAAGCACGACGAAGAACGAAGACGGTGGAAGAGCCCGAACCGGCGATTCCACAGCCCCCCGTCGCCAAGAGAGAGGAGGGACAGATACAGAGAGGAGGCACGCCGTTCGTCCAGAGCTAAAGAGGAAGAGCTACACCGCCGACAGGAGGAAGAGCATCTGATCACTTCCAAGCCCAACCTCAAAGATGAGCTTACAGGGACGGCGCGCGCAGGAGTCAGCAAGCAGAGGAGGTCGTTCGTCGAGGTTATTAGAGGTCCGCCAGCAACCGACGTCGCACATAGAGTGCGACGCCGATCAACTTCTCCTCGTATAATAACCAAGGAAGAGCATCGTCCAACCAAGGAAGACGAAGACAGCGAATGGGTTCTTGTCAAACCCCGTAAAACAAGGAAGGCTTCCCCTCCTATTAGCGTCTCGGAAAGCTCGAGGGTGGGAGGTCGTCAGAACTGCCATAAATGTGCCAAACCAGGACACTCCATTAGCAAATGCGTCTTCGACTGGTTCTGCTACTACTGTAGGACTTCTGGCCATATCTCCAAATCTTGTCCGAAGCGAATTGCAGCAGTGTCATCGACCTCAAAACACTCCAAGGCAGGCCCCGTCGCTGGCTCAGAAGGGAGCAAATCACAAGAAAGTGCAGCAGGTAATAGACGCGTTATCCAAGCTACAATTGTGCCGACTCCACTTATAGCGGAATTCGAGCGACGCTTCAATGGCGGTATTCTGATTAAGGCTCAAACCGGCCTACCAACGGCTATCGACGTCTCCGAGCTGCTTCAAGCAGCGTTTGTATCCACTCCATCGCCGATATGGGTTATTCAAGAGATCGGGCCCAACTATTTGTACGCTCACTGCAACGACGAAGCCATCGCCAGAGAAGCTATAAGAGTGAAAGGTCTTGAAGGGAAAGATCAGCATGGCTTGGAATTCTTCGTCACCTTTAAATGGTGGTCCCGCGACCATGGTGCTCTGAAGCCTGACTCCTATCCTCCGGTATGGATCCGACTATATAATCTCCCATTCCACTGTTGGGTGCGCTCTGGTTTCCAAAATGTTATTCGCTCTTTCGGCATGCTGATAGACATCGATCGGCAGACAGTCACCCATTCGGCCAGGAAATTTGCACGCATCAAAGTCGGAGTCCAAAACAAGGCAGACATTCCGTCCAAGATCATCACGGAGTTTGATAACGTCATCTACGAGGTTAAGGTGATCGTTGAAATCCCAAAGAATGTGTCATTCAGAGAGCGTTCAGCAAAAGAGATTATCGACGAGCTAGATGCGAAGCTGGAGGAAGAAGAAGAAGCTCAGCGGTTGGATGTGAGGATCTCGAATCTTGATCGTTCATCGCCCACAACAGGCAAAACAGAAGCGTTTAGGATTGAGCGCCAAAATCTTTCGAAGGGCAACGCATCTCAACCGCTCATTTCTCCAGCTGTCGATCAGATAGCTGCGCCGCGTTGGAAAAAGGTACCTCAAATTACTCCAAGGTCTGCACGCGAAGGAACGTTGCGTATTGGAGGGGACGGCAGTAATGTTCCAGACGCGACAGCATTCGGCGATGGGAAGGCTATTGCAAAAGTAATAGGGGATGGAGTCAGTAAGGACAGCTTGAAGCCAGCTAACAAAATGGGTATTCTCAAAGAAGCTGTTGGAGTAGGCTTGGGTCACATCAAGGGGCTAGGATTGCTAGACGTTGACTGGCTTAGCTTCTCTCAGAAAGAAATCGAAGCCTCAATTCAAGATGCAATCTCAAATCTGATCCTGTCAAAAAGCAACATCGAGGACAGCCCAAAGCCCATAGAGCTGGACGATCCTCAACACATGATGGGCCCAAGCCCTGTACTTCTGATCGAAGATGAAAACAAAGTTGACAATAATCCCAAAGATATCCACAATCAACCGATTGCACTCAAGAGTCTAGCTATCCTTGATCGCTCAGTAGCTGAAGAGGAAGTAGGAGAATGCATGATTGGTGCACTTGACGGGGTTCGTGAAGACAACCTTATCTCGGTTACAGAAACTTATGGCGAGGACAAAGAAGTGAGAGGAAGCGTGGGAAGCACATCCACAAAAAAATTCACAGAATACAGAAGGAAGGGCAAAAGACAGTTGATTGGAACAGAAAGCTTCGAAGAAGGGAAAGACGAGTGGGTCAACAGAGGTCTAGCACCACAAGAGGACGACACTTCAGGAGCAGGTACCTCTAAAGTGAATTGTTCTATTCTTAACTCTTTAACCGATGAATCGCTTATTTACTTTGCTAGCCTATACGGATTAAATATGGGGTCCACTAGAGAAGCACACTTAGCTAATATAGCTATTATTAGAGAGGGTTCCAGAATCTCAGGGGTCTGAGCTCTCGTTCTCTTCGGAGGGGAGGGGAAATAGGGTAGGGGATAGACGAATAGACGCGATTTAAAATTGTTCAATGATTTATACATTCTGGAACGTTAGAGGGATGCGTCAAAGACTAAAAAAAGAGCGATAGGAGTGACACTGAGCAAAATTAAACCAGACATATGTGGGCTACAGGAAACTAGATTACAGTCACCCACGGAGGAGGAGTTTGCGGCACTTAGAGGAGTCACAGATTTCAACTGGCGTTTTAATTCGGCTAGGGGGTTTTCTGGAGGAATCGCTCTAAGGGCTAATGCGACTGTCTTCGAGATCATCGACGAGGTTATCGGACGTTTCACTATTTCGATTAGAGTTAAACGTAGAAGCGACGGCTGGATACACTCAATAACAAACGTATACGGCCCATACGACAGTAGGAGCCGCAACGACCTGTGGTTAGAACTGAGGCTCATTAGAAATAGATGGCAAGGACCCTGGATGGTAGGGGAGATTTTAATATAACAAGATTCCATGAGGAGCACAACGGCAGAGGCCACCGCCAAACGGATGTAGACTCTTTCAACGAGACTATAGACGTATTAGAGTTACTGGAGCTAGAGATGACTGACAGGAAATTCTCTTGGTCGAATATGCAGCGCAATCCGATATTGGCAAAATTAGATTGTGTGTTGGTCTCCAACGATTGGGAAGATCTTCATCCGACGGCCAAGGTCAAATCAGCGCTCAGATACACTTCAGATCATCTTCCCCTAGTGAGAGACTGCGGATTAAAAAGAAAGAGGAAACACTACGGGTTCAAATTCGAGAAAGCTTGGACCATCCACGAAGACACGAGGCAAATTATTAAAGACTCTTGGGGAGGCTAGTACTTCTCAGTCGACAGCCGTGGGAGTTTGGATTGAAAAGATGAGATGCCTTAGAAGTAGATTAAGAGAGTGGGCGAAAGCGGAGAAAGGACTCATTTTCCACAGAAGAGAGGTTCTCGTTAACAGAATCAACAGTCTGGAAGCTTCTCTAGAGGAAAGAGAGTTGCAAGAGGAAGAGAAAGACGAGCTCGCTAACAACAGATTGGAGATTCAATAGATCGGGAGGATGGAAGAACTGTACTGGCAATAGAGATCGAGAGTTCAATGGCTCAGAGAAGGGGACGCAAACACTAAATAATTCCACAAGGTGGCAAACGGTCGGAAAAGATTAAACAACATCACGGGGATCACTATCAACGGGACGTGGACAGAAAACGAAGATCTCATTATGGACCATCTAGACAAGCACTTTCATGACCTCTTGGGAAGAGACTTAGCGGGGAGATGCGCGCTAGCGCTAGATATGTGGAGTAACTCAAGAATTGACGGGAGCGAAGGAATAGAAATCCAATTCTCTGAACAAGAAGTGTGGGACGCCGTAAAGAATCTCGGCCAGGATAAAGCCCCAGGCCCAGACGAATTTCCAATCTTTTTTTACAAAAGATATTGGACGATTATCAAAGATGATCTTCTCAATATCTTCAAAGAGCTTTACGAAGGGGTGTGTAATCTGGACAGGCTTAACTATGCAACGATCGTATTGATTCCAAAGAAGAGCACAGTTAATTCCCATGAAGATCTCAGACCAATTAGCTTGCTGAACGGATCGTTCAAAATCATAACCAAAGTCTTAGCCCAAAGATTAGGACCCCACCTGAACGAGGTGATTGCACCTTCACAGAGTGGGTTCATCAAAGGAAGGGATATTATGGATAGCATTGCTTCCGCACACGAAACGATCTTTAGAGCTAACAGAGGGAAGACGGACAGTTTTCTACTGAAACTTGATTTCCAGAAAGCGTACGACTCGGTAGCGTGGGACTGCGCGGAGGAAGCCTTAAAGCTTAAGGGCTTCGGTGAAAAATGGAGATTATGGATAAATATGTGCATCAGAGGTGGGAAATCCACCATACAGGTTAACGGACGACAGGGGAAGGAGATCAGGTGCAAAAGAGGCCTCAGACAAGGCAACCCGCTATCGTCATTGCTTTTCGCTATTGTTGCGGATGGAATGGCGGAAATGATCCGAAAAGCGCAAGAGAATTCTATCATCAAAGGATTCCAAATAAAGGGGATTAACCAGCCTATGTCAATCCTCCAATACGCAGACGATACTATCCTCTTTGGCAGGGCCACGGTGGAAGAAGTAACAGCCATCAAAGGGGTATTGGCCTGCTTTCAAGGGTGGTCGGGTCTGAAAGTTAACCTCGGTAAGACGAGCGTCCTCCCCGCTTCCGATTACTTGTCAAAGTCGGTTAGCGATATCTCCACGATCTTAGGCTGTAAGTCGAGCGATTTCCCTATCAAATATTTGGAGATGCCTATCAGACCAGGTAACCTGCTGAAAGAAGATTGGAATTTTGTTATCGACAAAATTAAGAAGAAACTAGCAGGATGGTAAAGCAGATTCCTTTGGCTCGGGGGGAGGATTATTCTTCTCAATTCGGTCCTTAGCGCTATCCCGCTGTACCTGATGTCCATCTACGAACTTCCTAAATGGGTATCCAACATCATCGACAAGCTTAGGCGGAGATTCCTTTGGAAAGGAACGGATGAGGCCAACAGAGGATTCCATTTGGTTAATTGGGGACGGGTTTGTAAGAAAAAGGAATTCGGGGGACTGGGGATCACGAATCTACAAGACATGAACAAGGCTTTGCTTTCGAAGTGGTGGTGGAAGATCTCTTCCAACCACAAAGGGTGGTGGAAACATTCTTCCGACAATTTTCGCAAGAGAAAGAAATTTCGGTTCGGCGGGAGAAGTGCGTCAGCCAAAGTCTCGATTCTATGGAAAGGCATATCAAAGCAAGGAGAAATCTTCTTCACCAACACTAGATGCAAGATAGGGAACGGGAAAAAGACAAGATTCTGGAAGGACAAATGGTGCGGAGAATCTACTTTGCTTAATCAATTCCCACAGGCAGCAGTAGCAACACAGAATTTAGATCTCACTGTAGCCGACATCAGGAAAAACGGTAGGCTGAGTTTCGTCGTGTCCCAAGACTTAAGTTCAGAGGCAGTACGACAGTTCGAGGCTTTGAATCTGTTGGTCAAGCAAAACAGTTATCTACAAGCCAACTTGGAAGACGAGAGATGGTGGGAGCGAGAAGAATCTAAAACGTTTACAGTGTCATCGATGTACTCATGGATTAACGACGGAGGCCTCAGATGTAAAGCTCAAGCGGTAATCTGGGGAGCACTTGTCCCCTTCAGGGTGAAAGTGTTCTGTTGGTTAGCATACCAAGATGCGATCCTATCAAAAGTGAACCTTAAGAAGAGAATCCCGAACACAGACGTCAATTGCGAGAGGTGCCTTAACGCAGTTGAAGACGTTGATCACATCCTATTTCAATGTCCGAGAGCTCGTTCTACGTGGGACATCGTTTGTCGGGGGTTTGGGTGTAATAGGGTTCCCATCTCAATAAAAGACATTTGGGTATCATTTAGAGAAGATCACATTAGCCACACTAACACTAGGGCTTGGGACATTGCTTCTGTAGCTACTATTTGGAGTCTTTGGCTACAAAGAAATGATTTCATTTTTCGCAACTGTCAATATAGATTATCTGTCGCCATGCAAAAATTATTTAATCTTATCCACGATTGGGCAGGTGTAAAGGAGGGAGCGAAGAGAAGCAGGAACAACGAGGGAACTTAGCCTCAGAGGCGCACTAGAGGGATAGGCGGTCAGTGGAAGCCGACGAATTGGTATCAACAAGGTGGGAGTCAGCTTCAGAGTTTGTTGTAGCCGCCGCTCAGTCATAGCGCACAACAGGGGGCTTCGTTTTGTATTAGTATGTTGTTGATTTAGTTTACAAGCTTGGTATTAGTATGTTGTTGCTGTTGTTTTGTTTCGGGTAGGCCCGAGTACTTTGGTGTGTACACCAAGTCTGTTGTTTGTATTTTTAAATTCTGCTGTACTGCTGTGTTTCGTTATTACTTATTAATGAAACGGTGATGTGAGTAATCTTTTATCAACAAAAAAAAACTTTTTTGAGTATGAATTAGGGTTGTTTCAGCGTCATCCGCAATAAACTTTGAGCATATAGTAAGATTACCATGCAAATCGATGCTAGATGCAATAATTGTCTACAGACGGATGAGGACGTCACACATCTATTTTTCACGTGTCATAAGGTGGTTCTTACATGGAAAATAGTTTGTAGAAATTTTGGGTGCGCAAGATTTCCAAGATCTACCGCAGATGTATGGGGAGAGTGGGGAGAGAAGTTCATTAAAAAAGTAGACAAAAGAGTCTGGGATTTAGCAGTTGGGGCAACCCTGTGGAGTCTATGGCTAGACCGAAGTGATTTATGTTTTCGTAACATTAATTATAGATTTTCAATTTCGATGCATAAAATTTTCCTTTTCATTCATGACTGGGCAGGGTCTGTGGGCACGAGGAAGAAACTGAAGATGGACTCGAGGGAGTAGTGTACCAGGTAATGGACAGGAGACGTCGCATCTTCAAGTCCACAGGATGTGTTTCTCAGTTTCTGCTTTTGATGTAATTTGTTTTATATGATGTAGTATCGTAGCTACTTTTGGCGATCTTTTAATGTATTTTGAACCTTTGTTGTATTATGAGGTTGTACTCACGGTGCGTTATGCATCGTTATGGACATTGTTTTATCCCACTTTGTTTCTTTAATTCTTATTAATGAAATGATGACTTGAGTCATCTTCTATATATAAAAAAATATATAGTAAGATTATATAAAATATATATATATCTATATCTATAACTATATATATATATATATATATATATATATATATATATAATTGTATGTAAATTGGTAAAATTTGGGTAGAATTTAGTGAAATATATCATTTATTTGCTGACATGCATACAATTATTTTTTGACAAGCGGATTACAATTGTTTTAAGTGTTGAATTGTTTTTCTGTAGGCGGGTTATAGTTATTTTTAGTATGAAACATTTAATAATTTTCATTGTATCTGCATATATGTAAAGATTCATGTGGTCCAAGGGGATGTTCGCATGTTGCTTGGATAACCCTTTTTAGTCATAGAAGTAGAGATGTACGTAGTGACGGAGTCATTTGATCACATGAGGTATAAGTCTGACAATTTCAATCTGAATACTCCAACAAGGAAAACTTTTGTCCAAACCTCTAATTTGACTTATATTTTATTATTCTTGTTAAAACTCTTTTTTTTTCGTTAAAACTCCTATTACTTGTACATTTATAAACTATTGTGTAATTTTAAAAGTTTTTTATTATAAAGCTAGTTAAAATAAAATATTTTGCTCAAAATATTCGTAAAAAGACAAAAAAACACGCACAATATACTTCTTTTAGCTTCGTCCTTAGGCATATGATTGGAAAGCGATGGATCAAGGTGGCAATTTTAATTTGCATTAGTGCATTGATGGAACTTTGTTAACCCCATGCCTTATTTGCATTGTCGATTATTGATGTTATCTTCTTTAGGTATATCTTGAGCTGTGTTGTTCTAGATTATCGTTGAAAGGAGCTTTTACATATTCTCGAGGATAAGTTTTATTGCTAGTATGTTGAACTTGATGGATTCTTTGATTTGTTATTATATGTGAAAGAGTTGTCTGCCATCTAGAAATTTATTGAAGATGTGGCTCGAATAATAGCCTCATATAGATAACCAAACTAGATTAATAGATGGTTAAATTTGATTAGATCTTATATTGTAGTAGGAGTTCTTTTTTTCCATTATTTTATTTTTAAAAAATAAAAATTTGTTTGGGGGGGGGGGGGGGGGGGGGGGGGGGGGGAAGTAAATAGAGCTTTAAACTAATTTATCAAATATTCATCGGACTTGTAGCGTCCTCAATTTCCAATATAATAAACTCAGAAATACGTGGCACAATTGCCAGCATCTACCTCAATGTAATAGTAAACATAGTCCAATACATAATTTTTCAACTTTTATTACATAAATTCATTACAAAGCACAGCGGAAAATTAAACACCTTGAATTCCAATTTCTTTTACAACATATTCTTTTACAATTTACATAAGCCACATTATCAATTTACCACATGCATAAAAATCTCAAGCTATAGGTACCTACCTGTAAAACATGAGGCTAGAGATGACCCTAGCCCCCAAAACTACAGGGGTCAGCCATAACAGTGTGAGAGACATCAAAAGAAATACAATATAAATGAAACATAAAGAATCAAGTCATGATCAACATATTCCCACAGCAGTAACACATGGATAATAAAATAACGATACATAAAGCATGAAAACATCGAGTGAAACTAGGCTAAGTGACAAGTGTAAGAATACAGAAAACAAAAATGCATAAAACCAAGTCAAGAAAACACAAATGCAGTATGATGACTCTCCAATGCATACTTGCAGGTATCTATGCATTCTATATTACATAGATCCGGTGCAAGTCCTTATCGTTATCCACTTTATAGGGTTTTTAATCTCTCGTTATGCAACTAATCCTTCTACGGTGATAGGAACAAGATCTAGATTACTCCACGAATAGGCCTAACAACTCTCGATGCGCAAGCATTATGAAAGCATAGCTCAAAAACCGGAGAATCACCTCCCTGCCGTGTACCCCACGAACAGGCCTGCCGACCCTCGACACGCGAATGCACCGTATGTACCGTGAATAGGCTTGCTGACCATCAACACGTGAACATACCAACTGTCCTCTCGGGTGTAACACCCCCCCCCCCCCCCCTTTTTTTAAAACTAAATCTCTAGATTCAATTCTTTCAATTTCTACATCACTTTAAACTAAAATAGAGGCAGAATCTCCCCTGAAATTTTTGGCCCGAAACACAAAAAGCTTACGAAATTTTGCTCTAAATTCCGTAGCTCACAACCCAGGCAATATAATAATATGCTCCCCAGGCCAAAATGAGCAGAATCACACAGGCAATATAAATATCATGCACTGGGGGCCAAACTCATAACTGAACATCAATTATAAATTAAAAACCATAAATTTCCTTTGAAAACTTATATAAGTAATAGAAAAACTGTAGAAAATCTTTCCAAAAACCAAACACATAACCCAGTACTCCACAACGAGGTGGGTACGGGCTTTCTTACCTCACCACAGTACTATATCTATATATTTTCACTTTAATACAAAATAATACATTAACTGTCTACATTTCTTCATATGGTAAATACATAGAATTTATCATTTCAACAAGAATACAATATCTAACTCTATATCTACCTCACCGGACTGCTAGCAAATCTGCAGGAGAGTTAGGGTTGTCCACCTTCAAGGAGGGACCCCCCTAACCCCCAGAAAACAACAAAGATTAGCCATTTCTGGTGTGAGTCTAATTATTAGTCTAATAAATAAATTAAATTGTAAAAAGAAAATAAATTGAACTTACAAACATATGGATAAGAAGATTTAATCTAGAGCCGAAACATAAAAACATCACCAATACGAGTTTATATCAAAGTACCTTTCAATTCTGCATCTAACTATACACATATCCATAACTTCACACATTTCACTATATACATCACACTAGCCTCATATATATCCTTATTTTATATTTACATAATACTAATTCACATACAATCCATTACTTTTTAATTTGAATTATCTGACACAAATATTCATCCTTCCACAATTATCGTCACATCAGCATTTCTTTATTTATATATATATTCAATGATGTTACTACATCTTTTCTTCATATTTACTTAGCCATGCACTTCATTTACTAGTATTATATCAACAACTCACTCATTCACCTTGAAAGTTGTGCCAGGGTAGGTAGTTCCCACCATTCCCCGACACACTTCCATGATACACAAACTCATGTCACAACATATTTTTCTTTAATAACTGTTTTCATTACCACTCTCATATTACATGTATTTATTTTATTGTATAACATCGCATCTTAAACATATGCATTCATTCCCATAATACCACATTAATTCATGTTTTATAACACAAAATATACACATTGCAATTTACTTGCATTTCACCACGTTACTAACATATCACTTATTTCAATACTCATTCTTATTGCATCAAAAGCATGTTTTATAACTCATTCTCATCCCGTTATATCACTTTAGTTATTACTCAATCTTATTGAGAATTAAACTTATTTTCATTTTCACTTATATCCCAAGTTACCATTAACTTCACTTTCATTCTCATCAATTTATACTCCATATCCTAAACATAATTGGGCAATAACATATCACACCCCAAAGCCGATAGCTTAGGTAGTAATCACCGCATCCCAAGTAGAACTTGGGTAATATCACATCACATCTCAAGCCGATAGCTCGGTTATTAATTTACTTTAATTCCTTTTCGGCTTACACTTTACTTTATTCTTCATTTCTTTTACACATTACCGATATTTGATTGACCACTCACCAGCTTACCCTGTGAATTATGCCAAGGCAAGTAGTTTCCACCATTTCCACGGAAATAGCGAGCGGTTAGTTCCGCGACACAATTCCAAGGTACATCAGCACATCTTATACTGTAGTTTACTTTAATAATCATTCTCGTGGCATAATTACTTCATGCTATTCACCATTATACATACTTCTTTTACTTTTTCATTTTAAATTAACCACGAACTTCATTTAACATTTCTTTCCATACACAAACTCATAACTCGTATTCCTTTGTAATCAATTTCATTCACAGTCACTTTCTTTCACATTCACAATTCACTTTTCACTTTTTTTACTTTCACATTTCACTTTCTTTACTTTCTCATTCTTATTTACGCTTATTTATTTTATTAGTTTGTCGACCAGTGAGCCACAGTATCCCTGATATGGCTAAAAATAGGATTAAATCGGGACCGTTCACATCGGAGACGAATCTTAAAGCTCAGGGGTAAAACGGTAATTTCACCTACTAACGGGTCCGAAGCTGGTACTGGGTCTCCTCCTCACAGATCCAACAACCCGCGAACGGATCCATCTCAACTGGGTATGGGTCCCGACCCGATACAAACCCAGACCAGCAAGAGGAGATCAGGGTCACTGATTTGACTAAATCAACGGGCCTGATTTGCAGTTATCCTCTCACCGGGAATTAAGGGATTACATTCCTAATCTGATTACGAGGATTTTATGCCTTATCAGATCACAGGAATCACATTCCTAATCTGATCCCAACGGCGACTATAAATACCCCCCACCTACCACTGTTACAGGTTAATCACTTTTTGCCAACTTAAGCTCTTTTTTAATCATCACTGGTTACTGACAAGAGCGTCGGAGGGTGCGTCGCCGGGATCAACCCCGGTGTTTCGCACTTTCCTTGCAGGTATTCGGCGGGAGTCGGCAGCCCAACTCAGACGAACAGGTTCGGATCGCTATTCAGGTTTATCCACGAACCCACAAATTCTATCTGTTTACCCCCACACCAGAATTAGCGGTAACAGATTGGCGCCGTCTGTGGGAAGACCATACAAATAGCCGCCGCCTCTTCCTCATCGACTTAGCTCTTCTCCAGCCATGCCTCCCAGAAAAGTAAGATCCAAGGGGTCCAACCGTGGACCCAACCCTGTTGATCAACAGCAGGAAGTCCCCGTCCATCCCGCTCCGCAGCAGGGACAACTTCCTCCTCCGGCCGAGGACCGTGTCCAGCAGGACCCACCTCCTCTTCCGAACCAGCAACCCCCAAACGGTCCTGATCCACGGAAGCAAAAACAACCTCTCCATCGAGACCACATATCGGTACACAACGCCTTTACAGACTCTTACGCCTCCCATAGTCCTCAGGCCCCTGACCTTCGAAATACTATCCTCAACCGGCAGAAGGATGAGGATCTCTGCCACCGTCTGGACGAAAAGCGGTCCCGAGAGGGAGCCTCCCGCTTACAACGTCCAGATGAGTGGAATCCTCACCACCGCGAGCGTAGAAGGTCTCCTACCAGGAGAGGACGGAGAGAGTCACCCGGGCATTACAGGAGGAGGTGCCACTCTCCTACCGGTCGGCATCAGCCGAGGAACAATGAGGCGCCCATCACTCGCGCCGAGTTCCTGCAGTTTCAAGCAACGGTGTTGCAGGCTCTTAACCTCCGACCCAACAACAATGAGGCCCAAAGGGTTCCTTCGCCCCAACGGGTTCCCAGTCCTCGCTGTAGGTCCGCCTCTCCTCCGTCGGCTCCTAACCACCGGCAGCATGATCTTAGCCCTCGCCGCTCCCGGGACGACCATCGTCGTAGCCCCGGCTCTCCCTCCTACGAAGACGAGTCCAGAGGCTCGTTCGACTACCGCGGGAGGGACGATGCCCTATACCGCCGTCTCCATGAGGTGGAGAGGCGAATCGGTCGGATGGACGAGGGGGAGGGCTCGAACAGCAGAACCATCCGTCCGAGCAGACCCCCTTTCTCCCGAACCATCATGGAGGCTCCCATCCCGAGGGGATTCGAACCCCCGAAGTTCGAAACTTACTCGGGGGAGTCGGACCCCGTGGACCACATCGAAAGCTTCAAGACCCTCATGCTCATCCACCAGGCTTCGGACGCCTTACTTTGCAAGACCTTCCCTGCCACCCTGAAGGGGTCGGCTAGGGAATGGTACTCCCGCCTTGCTCCCTTTTCCATCTTCTCCTTCGAGCAATTCGAGACCCTCTTCATCACCCACTTCATGAGTAGTAGACACACGGAGAAGACCAGCCTCTCATTACTCCGGCTCCGCCAGGAGAAGGGAGAGAAGTTGAGAAACTATGTGAAAAGGTTCACTGCGGAGGTCAGGTCCATAGCCTCCCTCGACCAATCCGTAGCAACAGCCGCCTTCCAATCCAACGTCTTCAATTCCAGCCTCCGCTCCTCTCTTGCTAAAAAGCCTCTACAGAACTTTGTCGACCTCCTTCTCAGGTGTGACAAGTACATTCGTGCCGAAGAAGCCGCTTACCTTCCTAACTCCGGCGGATCCACCTCCGGAACGAAGAGAAAGCTGACCGAAGAAGAAGAGGCTAAGAAGCTTCAGAAGGAGGGCAATAGTCAGCGCTGCCCAACTCCTCGGTTTGAGAAGTTCACCCCCCTCGTTGCCAATATATCAGAAGTTCTCATGGAAGTGGACAAGGATGGGCTACTCCGTGCTCCCCCTAGAATGAATACACCTGGAAAGAAGAGGGACAAGGATAAGTGGTGCCGCTTTCACAGGGACCACGGCCACGACACGGAAGATTGTCGGGCTCTGAAGGAAGAGATCGAAGAACTCATACAGCGGGGGCACCTGACCAAGTTCGTCCAGAAAGAGGGGGCCAAGCTTCCTCCCTGAGGAGCCAATGAGCGAACCGAAGGCCCCGCCGAGCTCTAAGACTCAGAACCTCCCGGCTCTTCCCAAGAGGTCTTCACCTTATCATAGAAGCAGGATCTTGATTTTTAATAAGGCCGATGCTTGTAATTCGGTCAATAGCATGTAATAAGGGCTCGCCATATTGAAGCAGCCACTTAGTTTATTTCAATAAAACTTTACATTTTTTCATTGGAAATTGTTGCTCTTGCTTCATCTCTACCTCTCCGAGTCGTGAATCGCTGAAGGGTGAGTTCGGAGTCCAGCCTCTTCTACATGGTTGCTCCTGCAACTTACTAAGCTCTTCCCAACGAGTTCGGAGTCCAACACTTGGCTCGATTCCTCTTTAAATAACCTGCTCTTCAGCGGGTTAGAAGTGGTTCGCCATTCGGAATTGCTCCCACAACCGTTGACTACCTCTACCGATGGTTCGGAGTCCAACACTTGGCTCGATTCTGCTTCAAATAACCTGCTCTTCAGCGGGTTAGAAGTGGTTCGCCATTCGGAATTGCTCCCACAACCGTTGAACACCTCTACCGATGGTTCGGAGTCCAACACTTGGCTCGATTCCTCTTCAAATAACCTGCTCTTCAGCGGGTTAGAAGTGGTTCGCCATTCGGAATTGCTCCCACAACCGTTGACTACCTCTACCGATGGTTCGGAGTCCAACACTTGGCTCGATTCTGCTTCAAATAACCTGCTCTTCAGCAGGTTAGAAGTGGTTCGCCATTCGGAATTGCTCCCACAACCGTTGACTACCTCTACCGATGGTTCGGAGTCCAACACTTGGCTCGATTCTGCTTCAAATAACCTGCTCTTCAGCGGGTTAGAAGTGGTTCGCCATTTGGAATTGCTCCCACAACCGTTGATTCTCTCACATAAGCAGCGAGTTCGGAGCTACAGCTCTCCCCTAGAGTTGCTCCTCACACTCGTCTCACAAATGGCTCTCTTCCAGAGCTGAGCTCTTCCCTCCGCTCGCCGCCGAAGCGGACCTCTTCTCGACGAGTTCGGAGCTACAGCTCTCTACAAGAGTTTCTCCTCAAACTCATCTCACAAATGGCTCTCTTCCAGAGCCGAGCTCTTCCCTCCGCTCGCCGCCGAAGCGGACCTCTCCTCGACGAGTTCGAAGCTACAGCTCTCTCCAAGAGTTGCTCCTCAAACTCATCTCACAAATGGCTCTCTTCCAGAGCTGAGCTCTTCCCTCCGCTTGCCGCCGAAGCGGACCTCTTCTCAACGAGTTCGGAGCTACAGCTCTCCCCTAGAGTTTCTCCTCAAACTCATCTCACAAACGGCTCTCTTCCAGAGCCGAGCTCTTCCCTCCGCTCGCCGCCGAAGTGGACCTCTCCTCGACGAGTTCGGAGCTACAGCTCTCTCCAAGAGTTGCTCCTCACACTCGTCTCACAAATGGCTCTCTTCCAGAGCCGAGCTCTTCACTCCGCTCGCCTCCGAAGCGGACCTCTTCTCAACGAGTTCGGAGCTCACAACTCTCTCCTAGAGTTGCTCCTCAAACTCATCTCCCAAATGGCTCTCTTCCAGAGCCGAGCTCTTCGCTCCGCTCGGACCTCCTCTCAACGAGTTCGGAGCTCACAACTCTCTCCAAGAGTTGCTCCTCAAACTCATCTCACAAATGGCTCTCTTCCAGAGCCGAGCTCTTCTCTCCGCTCATCGCCGAAGCGGACCCCTTATAAACAAGTTTGGAGCACAACTCTCTCCTAGAGTTCCTCCTCACACTTGTCTCACAAATAGCTCTCTTCCAGAGCCGAGCTCTTTGCTCCGCTCGCCCCGGAAGAGGACCTCTTCTCAACAAGTTTGGAGCACAACTCTCTCCTAGAGTTCCTCCTCACACTTGTCTCACAAATGGCTCTCTTCCAGAGCCGAGCTCTTCACTCCACTCGCCCCCGAAGCAGACCTCTTATAAACAAGTTTGGAGCACAACTCTCTCCTAGAGTTCCTCCTCATACTTGTCTCACAAATGGCTCTCCTCCAGAGCCAAGCTCTTCACTCCGCTCGCCCCCGAAGCGGACCTCTTCTCAACAAGTTTGGAGCACAACTCTCTCCTAGAGTTCCTCCTTACACTTGTCTTACAAATAGCTCTCTTCCAGAGCCGAGCTCTTTGCTCCGCTCGCCACCGAAGCGGACATCTTCTCAACGAGTTTGGAGCTCAACTCTCTCATAGAGTCCCTCCTCACACTCGTCTCACAAATAGCTCTCTTCCAGAGTCGAGCTCTTCCCATCCGAGCCCCAACATCAAAGAGCCCGGTCGGCTGCCGAGCAAGTGCCTTTCCGATCCTGCAAACGGAGAAAACTCACTTTCTCCTCAACATTCATGCAAGATCTTGATCAGACGGCCCAGATCTTGCCAGCGTCGCTAAACGACAAGATAGCGTTTTCTTGGGAACTGAGCCGTCTCGAGATTCGTGCCATCATCCAACGGCCCAGATCTTGCCAGCATCGCTAAACGATAAGATAGTGTTTTCTTGGAAACCGTGCCCGCCTCGAGATCCGCGCTGAGATCCAGCGGCTCAGATCGCTCCACGTCACTCAGTATTCCTAGCCGAGCGACTAGCGATCCGACCCACTCGCGCCTCTTCTTCACCCCAAGGGTCTTCCAAGCCCAAGGGTCTTCCAAGCACAAGGGCATTCCTAGCACACCTTACAAGGGTCTTCCTAGCCCAAGGGTCTTCCAAGCACAAGGACCTTCCTAGCACACCTTACAAGGGTCTTCCTAGCCCAAGGGTCTTCCAAGCACAAGGGCCTTCCTAGCACACCTTACAAGGGTCTTCCTAGCCCAAGGGTCTTCCAAGCACAAGGGTCTTCCTAGCACATCTTCTCCGCCCCTAGGAGTGGAGCTCCTCTTCCAAAATCCCCAAGACCAAAGTACTTATCAACTTCATGAAGACAAGCATCTTGCGGGGCTATTTTGACCATGAAGGAGGGTGAATCTTCATCCCACTCCTAAAGAGAAGTTGTAGATCTTCGAACTAGCTTCGAAACGAGGGGTCGCATGTCCCGATCGGACCTCCGTAGCACCGGAAAAGTGGATCTCAATGCAGCTGCGCCGAATAGCTCGGAAATCCGAGCCGAGCCACTCGCACGAGCAAGAATCCGAACTCTTCCCATCCGAGCTCTTCCCATCCGAGCAAGAATCCGAACTCTTCCCATCCGAGCTCTTCCCATCTGAGCAAGAATCCGAGCACTTCCCATCCGAGCTCTTCCCATCCAAGCTCTTCCCATCCGAGCAAGAATCCCAGCTCTTCCCATCCGAGCCCCAACATCAAAGAGCCCGGTCGGCTAACCGAGCAAGTGCCTTTCCGACCCTGCAAACGGAGAAAACTCACTTTCTCCTCAACATTCGTGCAAGATCTCGATCAGACGTCCCAGATCTTGCCAGCGTCGCTAAACGACAAGATAGCATTTTCTTGGGAACTGAGCCGTCTCGAGATTCGTGCCATCATCCAACGGCCCAGATCTTGCCAGCATCGCTAAACGACAAGATAGCGTTTTCTTGGGAACTGAGCCATCTCGAGATTCGTGCCATCATCCAACGGCCCAGATCTTGCCAGCGTCGCTAAACGACAAGATAGCGTTTTCTTGGGAATTGAGTCCGTCTCGAGATTCGTGCCACCATTCAACGGCCCAGATCAAGCCACATAGTTCGGATCTTCAATCCGAGCTACTGTCATACCGAGCTGCAAAATGGCCAAAAAATTTGCCGCAAAATCCGTGCTCGGATTCGCCGAACAAGGCGCCAAAAAAAAAAAAGGGCGACAAGGGGCCGGGTTCGGACCCGTTAAGGGGATCCGACCCGAACCCCTTCCCATCTCCTTCTCCAATACTCCAGGCGCCAAAACCCAGGCAAAAACCAAATAAAACAACAGTTCGTCACCTTCTTCTCCTTCAGTTTTCGGTGCCAAAAGCCCCAACGTTGCGTTCTCCTCCTCGACGAGCGGTGCATCACCAAGCTCGCGTCGCCGAGCTCTTCCCTTCGCCGAGAACCCAACTCCGAGCTCACCCTCCGTCGAGCTCGCCAAGGTTGAGGCCAACGCCAACCTCCATTATCTCCCATGTCGAGCTCCCTCATCGGCAACCTCCAATATCCATGCTTCGCCATGATCGAGCTCCAGCACCTACCTTCGTCAACTCAGCAAGCTCACCGCCGCCATTAACGAGCTCCGAGCTCATACTCACGACCAAGCTCCACCATGGTCGGACTCCTCCATCACCTCAGACGAGCTCCATTGACGAGCTCCGTCTCATTCGCCTCCGCTGAGATCACGCTCCGACGAGCTCCAGCGCTGAGCCTCGACCAAGCTCGTCACCGCACTCGTCGACCTCACCCCTTCCGTCGTCGAGCTCTCGTCAACGAGCTCCGAACGACTTCGCGCCGAGCTCCCCTCCTCCAACGCTCCGAGCCCACCTCCGAGCTCCAGACAACTCCACCTTCGAGCTCTGCGACTTCCTCGCCGAGCTCCGACGCCACTATCGATCAACCCATGGCAGACCTCCCGGAGCTCCACCCTTGCCGACTTTGCGAGCTCGAGCTCTCCCCAACTCCGAGCTCCGAGTTCCATTCCGAAGCTCTCCACCGCCGTCGAGCCCCTCTCATTCGTCGCCGAGCTTCTCGCCACGTGAAGTCGGAAAGGGGAAGGGGGCGAGGCGGGAATTCGAAGACGAAGAAGAACAGAGGAAAGAAGAAGAAGAAGAACATATGGAGACAGCGCGAAAAAAAAAAAAAAAAAAAAAATTCCACGTGGCATCGCCACGTGGCCTCACACCAATGGTCGAAGTTACCTCTCGGTCGGCTGCCGAGCAACCCCCTATCCGAGCTTCACAAACGGAGAAAATATCCGCCGAACGACTACGACCGTTGGATCTTCCAGAAATTCGCGCTTCTGGTGATGGACGATCCAGATCGCGCCACGCGCGCTAAACGACAAGATAACGATTTTTCGAAAAGCGCGCCTCCTCGAGATTCGCGTAGGGATCCGACGGCACAGATCGCGCCATGTGTCCCGGGATCCGACGGCACAGATCGTGCCACGTGTCAGGTATTATTTAATTTAATTAATTTAATTATTTATTTGTTTTTTTTATTTAAAAAATCCGAAAAAATATTTAAAAAATCGGAAAAAATTAAATAAAAATTCTAAAAGTAATTATAAATTCAGAAAATTATTTTAAATTCTGAAAAATATAATTATTTAATTAGAATAATTATTTAATATTTTTCGATAATTAATTATTTAATTCGAAAAATGAATAAAAAATTCAAAAAAATGAGAAAAAAATTCAGAAAAATCTGGAAAAATCACCAAAAATCCAAAAAATTCTGAGAATATTTTTGAGCATTTTACAAGCCCAGAATAACACCGTTACACCCCAAGCTAGATCCAAAACTCCCTTAAGAACGCCGATAAAATCCCGTACGCCATTAGAACAGTAAAACTACTCCTCAAAGACTGAAAAACTCAGTCTCTAGGAGTGGGGGGCTCGTGATATGGCTAAAAATAGGATTAAATCGGGACCGTTCACATCGGAGACGAATCTTAAAGCTCAGGGGTAAAACGGTAATTTCACCTACTAACGGGTCCGAAGCGGGTACTGGTCTCCTCCCCACAGATCCAACAACCCGCGAACGGATCCATCTCAACTGGGTATGGGTCCCGACCCGATACAAACCCAGACCAGCAAGAGGAGATCAGGGTCACTGATTTGACTAAATCAACGGGCCTGATTTGCAGTTATCCTCTCACCGGGAATTAAGGGATTACATTCCTAATCTGATTACGAGGATTTTATGCCTTATCAGATCACATGAATCACATTCCTAATCTGATCCCAACGGCGACTATAAATACCCCCCACCTACCACTGTTACAGGTTAATCACTTTTTGCCAACTTAAGCTCTTTTTTAATCATCACTGGTTACTGACAAGAGCGTCGGAGGGTGCGTCGCCGGGATCAACCCCGGTGTTTCGCACTTTCCTTGCAGGTATTCGGCGGGAGTCGGCAGCCCAACTCAGACGAACAGGTTCGGATCGCTATTCAGGTTTATCCACGAACCCACAAATTCTATCTGTTTACCCCCACACCAGAATTAGCGGTAACAATCCCAATATACTGAAAGCCGACAGCCCAGTAAAACACGCGGACCGATGCTCACACAGGGTCTTACTCGTCCAAGGCTACGTCTTCCTTCCAGCCTATGCCAATGAGGGAACACTGTACCCCAGATAAATTGGGTACTTCCTCTCAGCCGAAGCCAGAAGGGAAAAACTCTGCACCCCAGGTAAACTTCCTCCCAGCCGAAGCCAGGAGGGAAAAACTCCGCACCCCAGGTAAACTGGGTACTTCCTCCCAGCCGAAGCCAGAAGGGAAAAACTCCGCACCCCAGGTAAAGTGGGTACTTCCTCCCAGCCGAAGCCAGGAGGGAAAAACTCAGCACCCCAGGTAAACTGGGTACTTCCTCGCGACAGCTGTCATCGAGGGAAAACCGGGCCTCAAGCCGATAGCTTGAGCGATAAAAACTCCGCACCCCAAACATAGTTTGGGTAATAAACTCCGCACCCCAAGCCGGTCCTTGGGTATTAGGAGGTCTAGCCCAAACCCCCAGGATTGTTGTAGGTACTAGCCAACAAAAATTAACTGTTATTAACATTAATCATATCATCTTCCCATCTTACTTTATCAACACAAGCATTTCACTTTTGATTCACAAACTAGTCATGTCTTTGATTTTAACCACGTGAATTATTATCACATTTTGTCAGCAAAAACCATCTTATTTTTTATCTTACCATTTTAATGCATATCCGGTGTCCACGATATTAATTATCATATCATTATACCACATTATGCATACACCATAACATTTAATGGTATAACATTGCCCTATCATCTTTTTATATAACATGAATGCACCAAGTTATTTATTTTTACCACAACATCACGTGTTATGAATACCATGTTATTTATTACCCCATTATATCATATATAGGCATACGCCAGGTTATATCATTAATAAAAGAGTTACATTATGTTATTCCGTATCATAAATGTAACCAATATATAATGCATCACATAATAATATCATATTGTTGCCTATAAATTCATTTCGAACATAATTAGAATGTAAACATATACCCACTTACTAATTTCATCAATTATCACATCACAAAGTCATTATCATCTATATATATATCACAACATACATCATATTTGCGGGTTTTCCAAGAGAAATGGCCACAATCACTTATTTTGTCTAATTGAACTCCATAACAACCAATCATAGCATGCTAGCTCATACACAATGCTTTATGTAAGTAAAATCACCTATAAAGGCCTATATGCTCCAAAATATGCACAAAACATGCACTATATATACACGGGTTTCCAAAATATGACCACAATCACTAATTTCGTCTAATTACATCTCATAACATCTATCCATAGCATGTTAGCCCATACACAAGGCTCCACATATACCAAATCATCTATATCAGCATATATCCCCAAAAACATGCACGAAACATGCACGGGGTAAAAATATGCATAAACCGTTTAATATATTTAATTTTTATACTTCAACACGTCACATTAATCCATAATATAGGTTTTATATACTTAAAATAGTTAGTTTTACAAAATAACACAAAAACCCATTTTCGGGCCCTAAAAAAACCAGTATTTTCTTTGAAAATCAATTTTTAGCATAACTTCTATGAAATATATCAGAAAGCCACAAAATTTGGGCACAACATAAAATATATGTAGATACAACATACTCACCTGACAGATCGAGCAAACAATGTCCGACGTCCGCTCGGTAGCCAATCGAGGTTCAACTTTTTCCACCTAAATGGAAAATTATAGGACCGATTAGCATAAAACTCGAAACTCGACCTAGAAACCTCCAAATTCGAATCCATCTTCACCCACACGTCACAAATGACATAAGTAGACAAGCTACATTGACGGATTTCAAATTCAGATGCTGAAACAAGAACTCACATATTGATCGGAGGCTTTCTAATAGGAAAATTTCCTGTTTCCTAATTTCTTTAATCCCCTTTTTCGTAATCTCTCAAATTAGGGTTAATAATAATAATAAGACTCAATTACACCTCCGAATGTAACAAATTCTCAACTCAATCTCGCTCGGACATTTCACCGAACACCCAGTGTGCATATAAATTATACTTTCATTCTCAATCCTTTCCATTATGTTCTAAGTTTGCAAAATTCATTCTAAATTCATATTAACACTCTCACACTACTCCACAACCTCATAGGCATTTTTGAACTCAGTAAAAGCAAGTTTCTTACCTAACTTCACTTATTTTTAAAAGTTGGCTTTATGCCAAAATCACCATGTCACAATTTCACCATGATTTGCATACTTTCTAACTACTAACATGTTCTATGTGCTCTCTACACCTCCCTACATCAATTTCTATTAAAAGAAATGAAAAGCATACAATTTAATAAACTAACATTCAATTTCTCATACCTTCTTGAAATCTTTTTGAAAAACCAACACCGCCACGAGGAGGAGCATCCATCACTTAGCTTACTCCTCAAAATAATTTGAAAATCATGAAGTATTTGAGTGGATTTTGGTGGGAGAGAGGGAGGCCGAAAGTGGGTTTCGGTGGGTTTGGTCGGCCAGAGAAAAGGAGGGGGAGAAAGAGTTGGGAAATGGCAACTTAGTAATTATTTAGGGTTTTTAATAAAATTTGGGTTTAGGGTTTTGGGCTTTAAGCCCATTTACTTAAGAAAAATGACCCAAAATAGATTATTTCAACCAAAATTTGTAACTAAATGCCACAAATTAAAAACTCCACTATTTAAGCATTTTATCGATCCCCTACAATGTATAAACGCCCCAGAAAAATTTCGGGTCAAATCGAATTTGTCTCCTCCGAGAAAACTCATCCCAAAACTCCTATATTTCCAATTTTTTCCGTTTAACTCCAAATTTCAATTTAATCATTCTAATACACATAAAATCAATTAATAATGGTAAATATACTCAAAAAAATATTTAAAAAATAATTTAAACCAAATAATTAAGGAATTAAAAGAAAACAGATGTTACATCGGGATACAACAACACACAGTTGTGGAACGCATCCGTTGGACTAACCCCAGAGCATATACTTACGTTTTCCAAGTTTTATCACATATCCACTAGTGCATGTCCTTAGGTTGGTTATTATTAATTAAAACACAATTTCCCCTCTACAGAGTTGGTGTATCCCGCCGGACTTAATTCCAACAAAACAACCCAAGGCCTCAACTGGCAAAAATCCACAAAATCTCATCTGCCAGTTTACAAGAATCCCACTCAACTTCTAGAGACTCACAACTCAAATATCAACACAACACCTTTCAATAAAACTGTTAATTCCATCATCAAATCGTTTATATCAACGAAAACTTCTTTAATCAACAAAACTCATATTCATCCAATATACTCACAAATTTCCAGAATTGAAATAAGATATTAAATCCACTAAATAATTGAGTTTCGTATTTTGAAGTCGCAAAAAAATCACAAAACATTCATATCTTGTAATCCATGTATATTTTCGCTTCTTAAAGTCATGGGAATACAAATTTAAACTCTATTATAATAAAATTATAACTCTCTGTAAAATACAGTAATCTGTAATAAAAACATCACCTAAAACAGTAGATCAGTAATCCATAAGTTCGAGAAAATAATCGTTTAAGAAAAACGATGAAAACTCAACAAAACAACTCACACAGCAGCTGTCGGTCGACTGGCAAAACAGTTCAAAAATACGACAGTCGACCGGCATGCTAAAAATCCAAAATCTCACAATTGACAATCGACTGTCATTTTAGTTGAAAAAGTGGACGGTCGACTGTCGACCAATACTCAGATAACTTTAAAATTCGTGCACTTTAACTGATACTTCAATTATAATCTTTAAAAGCATAAATTTGTGAAAACAAAAATCCTGAGATGATCGAATACAACTTATCTAGCATTCTGAAGTTTATAAATCAAATCAAAATCTCATCGAATTCGTAAAACATCAGATTTCAATCAATCTTTCTTCAAAACAGTAAAACATGTTCGTATATATATATATATATATATATATATATATATATATATATATATATATATATATATATATATATATATATATATATATATATATATATATATATATATATATATATAGGTTTATGCAGTAGTTAGAACATCAAGAAGTCACTGATTATAAGTAGTATATGGTTCAATTAAATCTCAGAATCAATACAATCAAGATTCAATCGAAATTTCACAAAACACCAAGAAAATCAATTTCGGCATGCACAAGTCAGATCCGAAGAATACCCGTATTCAAATCATTCAAAACTTGATTATTTGATCTCAAAATCCTCTTACAAATTATTTAAACACATATACCAACTAGTTATATCAAAATAAACCAAGAATCTACTTGAAAACTTTACAAAACCAACATTCTCCCCTTCGGCCTACATATGAGATCGGAACTCAAACCCCAAGCTATCAATGTACTATTATGTTTGGTTTGGTTTTTAAAAACAGTTTTTTGTTTTTAAAAAAAGAAAATGGGTCAAAAAGCGTTTGGCAAGGGGTTGTTTGGAAAATGATTTCAGAAAATGGTATTCAGAACGATTGAAATTTTTTTTAACGTTGTGTTTTGGTTTTCTAAATATGGCATCGTCTTCACGTGAAACCATATCTTTTGCTTCTCTCCTTCACGGCTCCTCTTTCCTTCTCCTTTTGCTTTTCTGCAAAATTCCTAGATCTGAACCCCAAATCGGCAACAAGATTGTCTCCTCTACTTCTAAACTTTTCAAAAAACACATTCGTCTCCTCTTCTGTCCAAACCGAAGGCTCCTCTTCTTTTCCTCTCCTTTAGCTTTCTCTCCTAAAACCCTAGATCTGAACCCATAATCGATCACAACCCACATCGATCACAACCCTCATCGACCTACTGTTTTTGTGTAAAGGTATAGTCGGATTTGTTTGTTCCCCCTACTTCTTCGACATTTTCATGGTGTGTGAAACATGATCATCTTACAGGCGAAGGTGTAGTCTAGCTCGGTTGAATCGAATAAAACGTCATTTGCTTGTTGAATCCTGTGGAGACAACTTCTCTATTGCGGAAAGGAAGGTATGTTTTTTTGGGAAACCAATTTTTTATAGTAAGATCTGGGAGGAATTTGGGCTGTGAGATGATTTTTTTCGTTCCTGACCTGGGATCTAAGATGGATCGGTAGAGAACCGGTTTTTGGTAAAAAAATTTCCTTTAACAGAATGCTTTGATATGGGAAGTGAGAAAGTTTTCGAAACCTATTTGTTGTCTTCGTTGTCCAATTAGTACTGGTGCAAAATAGACGTCTTGATTTTCTTGGTGTTAAAACCTGAGACCGCAGAAAATTATTATAACTTAAAATATCATATTTAAAATTGTTACTGTGATATTTGTTTCCGATCATCTTGGGTAGTTCAGAAGTTTCGCATTGTAGCATTTATACTGATACCGTTGATGTCCATAATATAGATGACTAGTAAGGGTAAAGAGATGGAGGTAGATGTTCATCTTGATCTAAGGCGATGGCCGACAAATGTTGAAAAAGAGTTTGTCGATCTGATGGAGGTAGCGGTAGATGGATCCTGTTTAAAAAGTTCCACATTTGATGCAAGAACTTGGCTTAAATTCCAACATGATCTGCATACCATTACGAGTCGAAATTATTCAGTAAGGCAATTAAAAGAAAAATACAACAGACTTCGATAGCTATGGAGGGAGTTTCGGAATTTGAAGAATCAGAGTGGGTTGGGTTGGGATGAAGATACCCAAAGTGTTACTTGCGAGCCAGTAGTTTGGGATGCATATGTTAAGGTTCATATATAACTTTATCATGAAAATATTATTATGTCATTCACATCTTCTTATACTTAAACGTAAGATCGTTTTACTTGTTTATTAACATTAGTTATGAAAATTTTGTTCATAGGCACACCCAAAGGCCAAAGGTTTTAATGAGAAAGGATTTGCAAATTTTGATGCCTTAACCAAAATTTTCAAAAACTCTACTGCGCAGGGCGCACTTGCTAGGGCTTCAACACAAAAGCCCCTAACATCCGATGAGGCACGTAGGGCCGATGAAATGTTCACCCAACATGATATGCCATATGTAGTATCGGATGATGAAGGCGATGGAGCACCTGGAGGTTAGGGGTCTCGAAAAAGGAGATCTGGTAATTCAAGTGGACGAGCAACGAAAAGCTCGAAGACTTCTGGCAAGGAAGAGGCTTACGAATCGATTGTTCAAACCCAACGTGTGAAACAAAAATTGCTCGAGGGCTTAAGCCGAGAACAAAGCCAACCACAACCAACTCAACCCCAGCCACAGGTTCTACCCCCTTTTGCCGAAGACCCTTACTCCATGACAGAAGCCATGAAAATATTGAAGTCGATGACTGGCCTTACTTCCCAATAGATTTTTAAAGCATTTAACTTGTTTATAAGCAGCCCAGAGGCACGTGAAGGCTTCATTGGGATGAGCGAGGAGTATAGGCGTTTGTTCCTTGACAATTTTTCCGACTAGGGAACTCTCAATTTTTTAAACATTTATGAGCTGCCTATGATTTATTAACTTTGTCTTGTCATTACTATATTTATGTTTACGTTTATGTTTATGTTTATGTTTATTGAACCTAAACTATTTGACGATGTTTATGTTTTCGGTTTAATTTGTCCTGTGATTGTTCGATAAAAAGATATTTTACTGTTGATTTAAAAAAACAACACACTAGTTGGAAATAAATTCTAATTTTTCACAGTGAAATACTACTTGCACCGACGCAACATAGTGATGGACTAGTCAGACGATGACATGGACGATATGGAAGACATGGAAACAATCGAGTACATTAGCTCCTTAGAAAGAGAACCATATTCCACTCCCGCTCTAACAGGGCGAGAATATTTGACAGAATTATTAGATGGTCCCACGTATAAGTTCCATCGCATATTTCGTATGAATCAAGACTGTTTTATGGCTTTGTGTCAATTTTTGAAGGATGGGAACTATGTCGAGGAGACGGAGTCGGGGTCCCAACATAGACGTGTCTTTTGAAGAAAGTGTCGCCATTTTTTTGTTCATTGTCGGCCATAGTCACAGACAAAGAGTGGCAGCTGATCGGTTTCAACATTCGACATACACAATAAACAATCATTTTAAGGATGTGTTGAAAGGTTTGGCCAGTGCAGCGACAGTTCTTATTACTCCCCCAGATGCGACACGTATACATCAAAGGATTACGAGTTCCACAAATTTTTATCCATGGTTTAAGGTATGTTTTAGAATAAACATACAGAAATATTTTGTTTTGATGTTTAAATGAATTTTCACATATTGAATCGTTCCAAATACGCGTCGTAGTCACATGAGCTCGGTTATATTCATAGTGTTTTATAATATTTCATTGGAAATGATAAAGTAGTATTTAAACTGAACAATGTAGGGAGCTATTGGTGCTGTTGATGGCACATTAGTGGATGCTTGGGCACCCGCTAGCCGACACAATACTTGTCGGGCACGAAAGGGTAACATAACGCAAAATGTTCTAGCCGCTTGTGATTTTGATATGATGTTCACATTCGTTTATGCGGGATGGGAAGGAAGTGCCAACGATTCCCGTGTAATTCAAACAGCATTATCACAAGGATTGTTTCAAATCCCTGCAAATGATAAATACTATTTAGTAGATTGTGGTTATCCCAACATGCCACGTTTTTTAGCACCATACCGTGGCGAGCCTTATCATGCACAAGACTTCGAAGGGGCCAATCATGCACCGACACAACATAGGCAACTTTTTAACAAAATGCATGCAAGGCTACGAAATGTCATCGAAAGAACTTTTGGAGTCTTAAAAAAAAGGTTTCCTATTTTCATAGGAAGACATTCAGTAGATGATACCTTTTTTACGGAGTATGTAAATGATGAGTTAATTCATCATCTACAAAATAATGAAATTCCATCAACATCTCAGGGGTTGGATATGTCTGCTTCCCAATTGAACCGTATGGGTAGAAAAAGAGATCAAATTGCTACGGCTATGTGGAATGCGAAACATTGATGTCATTTGGATATGTGTGTATCATTGTAATATTTACTATTATAAATATCACAAGCATTTGTTCCTTTGCTTTTTTTACTGTGTAAGATGTTGTCTTTACCAATTTTGATATGATGTACAGGGGTTGCACATGGGCTGAGATTTGGGTACTAATGATGATCGAAGAATGAATTGAGTTCTCAACAACTGGTAGTGTGTATTATATATTTTTTTCGAGATGTTCTACAGGATCTTTTCACTTTCTTTAGTACAATTTTACAGGGAAATTAAAACTTTTCATCATACATCAGAGATTACATCAATAATACACTTTTCTTTTGCACAGCGGAAGTAAAATACAACAATTGAATAAAAGTACAACAACATGGTACAATCTTTAAGCATCCATTCTTCTTTACTCTTTAACAAGTCATTTTCCTGCATATAAGACTGTGGGTACGTCAGTTTATTCAACCGACGAACATTATACACGGCCATCCTCTCTATGCCGGAAATAGTATAACTTAACTTTCCATATTTAACAAACACAAACTTGTCACAATTCAAACTAAAGGGACTATCCTATTGATGTTGTGTTGTGATTGTGCACTTAATCCTTAATGCATTTATTTATGTTACATGACACTAATGCGCACTTGTTCGGATTCTATGCATCCCATACTACATAGGTCCGAGGGCAAGCCCTTATTCGTTCTTCATCTTGATAGGGTTCAATCCCTCGTTATGATTTAATCTACTACTGTAATTACGGTAAGTATCCTAGATGTTATCTGACCTACGAACTCATGTCTAGGCACTCTGGAGTAGTATCCTCACCCAGACTCATCATGGGAATTCCTGGGATACGCTCTCACCATAAACATGACACCACCCGTAGTCTTCAAACATCCCACGAGCGTCGCCACTGGGACGGTACTCTGGAGCAGTATCCTCACCCAGACTCGTCATGGAAATTCCTGGGATACGCTCTCGCCGCTACCCAGGGCCCTCATACTCAATGTTTTTCTCTTACTTTCATCACATCTTCACTATGCACTAGTCCTTAGTTTTATTAAAAATCATGAACAAAATTAATCTCTAGAGTTAGCCTCTCCATCAACCGGACTTATTCATTCTTTTCATCATGACCAACCTTGGTCTAATTTCTTTTCAATTCAATTCTCAATGCCGGGGAGACTTAGCTACTCTATTTCAAATTTCATTTCACAATCTTCAACTTATACAATTTCCATGTTGAGTTCTCATACTCACATGTACATTCTCTTTTCAATTCATGATTTTACTTTTGTTCACAAGTCCATCATTGCACATAAATTGCATATACTTATCAATTATCACATCACAATAATTCCACATTACTAAACAATATGCACACTTCATATATTGTTCCACAAGTGAGAAAATAATTGCATCAAGTCACAAAACCACATTTCTTTTTGCCAAATCAACTCTTAATGTGTCAATTCACTTATTCTTTCAAGTTATAAATTCATATCAATAATCTATATAGAACCATATGTCTATTTATGCATTTTAACTACAAACCATAGTTAAATTCATTCAAATAATCTCCAAACTATTTTTAGAAAGTCCCTTACATTTTTAGGAGAATATACATATTTTTTTCATAATTTTTCGATACATAAAACTCCCAAAAAAATATTTTTTTCATCTTGCCGATATAGCAAGATTCGAACCCAAGCACACCACCGACACAGCCTAGAGCGCAGGCCACCAGGCCGGTTGCCGCCTCAGTTTAAAAGGCAACTGAGAGCTTTAAATGCTCTCAGTCTGCTGTTTAATTCTTTTGAGAGAATTAAACAAAATAATGTTTGATCCTGGGATTCGAACCGGTCACGGCAGCGACCCAACGTGACGCTGTGACCACTCGTGCTACATGCTCGGGTTGTTACAGTGTGCGTTAAATTCTTTTTAGATTAATACCCACTGTTATAAAATTATTTCGATGTTCAACCAACCCTTGTTTCTTATTGCTTTTGTAAAAAAATCACTGAAAATCTCCAGATCAATTCTCATTCATAAGAGTTTCATACCAGTAAGATAAAAATAATTTTTTGTACTAATAAATTATATTTTTCACTCTAGTCAAAGAATTGTTCATTAAAACTACTACATTTTTAATTTTCGACATTGGTTAACACTTAATCTTCAAATCTCTTCTATCCAAAATTCCTTATACAAATTTGCTGATATTAATCTTTCATCTAACACATAAATTTACTTCCTTTGGATTTGTCCAACCCCACAATAATTAAGGAGGTCTCTTCACAAATTAGCACTAACAAGGCATTAGTTTTCTTTTTCATGCAATTAGTGATGGCAAAAATGTGTTTTCTTTAAAATCGACATATACTTCTAGTTCAATCATGTGCATCACAAAAATATATAGCCACTTATCAATTATCATGTTCACACATCAAACATACAAGAAAATTGTTCTTTCCAAAAAGCGTGCTCTTTCTTAATCAATTTGCATACTTCAATTTTTCAATTAAACTAACATCCTCAATGGTATTCTCAAGCATCAATACTATCATCATTCATTTATTCTAATGAGCATGGAAAATTTTATCTATAACTTAATTAACAATAATAATCACATGCAAATTGTTCATTAACATACTAATCAATTTGTAAACTAACTTTCCATTAAAATGTATTCTTACTAACTTTTTCCATGAATCATTTTTAATTAGGAACAAAGATAATCAACTCACTTTGTAATCACATTCTTATGGCATACAATCACACATAATTCGCATATCACTAATTCAATCAACTAAAGATCATTCATTCAATTAAAGGCGCATTCTTATTAATCATTTTTCATGCAATTTGCTAATGAGATCTAGCATATACTCCTATATTAGAAATATGAAATGTTTTACCCACCTTGAATGGAGAGAAAAAGAAACACACAAAGCAACCAAGTCCTTGCAACACGATGCACCTCCTCCTAGCCGAATGCGAGCACAAGCTCCAAGCCACCAAGCAAAAACCGAATGCTTCCTCTTGTAGTAGCCGGCCACTCCTCCTTGGAACAATCAAGCAATCCCACACAATCTCTCTATCTTTTATAACTCACACTATTACTAATTAAGACTATAATTTGGAAGTATATAATTGCATATGAAAATAGCCATGAGAGGGGGGGTATTTATACTTGTAATCAAGTGAAATGGATGGCTAGGATTGATTAGTTGGTTGTAGAATGGAGGGCCAAGATTAGAGTAGGAGTTATAAAAACTACCCACATCCACATAACCACCTCCATGATCACCATGACCAAAATCAAATCTCCCTCCAAAAAAGATGCCAACCGGCCAAGAAGGAGAGTGTGCATTGCACGTGTACGTGTAGTGCACGTGCATGCAACTAGGCCAAATCTGTACAATTTAATTTTTGTATAAAAATAATTTAGTGATAAATTAGTCTTCTACATGACAAGTTTAATTAAAAATAGATTCATTCATGGGCTTTATTTTTGGGCCAAATTAGTTATTAAAATAAATAAAATAAAAATACAATTTGGGCTTTAAGAAAAAGGCCTTTTTAATTAAATTAAAATAAGGCTTTCTAATTGTTTAAAGAAAGGCTTTTTGTACAAAAATAATTTGAGAAAATATATTTAAATATTTATACACATCATAATAAAATAATCCAAACAAAATATTGCACGTGCACACTACGTGCAAGATAAATAACTTTTCATTAATTGAAAAATCAGGGTATTACAATGCGAATGTGTTGTAATTTTTTCTTTGAAAGGTGGATTTAAAATTAACTCCTTTGTAGGCAAGTGAGCTGAATTGTGCATTTGATGCCACAAAGATATCCCAGAATGCTACTACGGCTGCGAGTGGTAACCTCGTAAAGAACGTTGCTGATAGCATGTTTTCAGCGAGAGAAGTGTTGGACTTCAACTACAACAATTTAGAAGGACTGACGCAATGTAATATAATGTATTTGAACTTTGTTCATATTATATGACTTCAGATTAAAGCAAGTGTAACGAGTTACAAAACAAGGGATGCTAATATACAAATTTTCATTACCTAATAAACTATTTATATCATGTTTCATATTAGTCCTTTGCACATCGCATATCCTCTTTATGGAAGGTTCTTTATATAATACCAATACAACATTTTCAATGGAAAAATTATAGTCGCATATCTTTTCATGTGAACCAGCTCAAGGTATTTCACATTAATACAACTCCTCCACAATGTGATAATATGTGCTCCGTTCGCTCTTTCTCACGATTCTTGTTTGTATACTTGTACAGCTTTGCTCTGTAATTGCAGCGATAAAAATTACTTCAGAAGAAAATTAATGCAAATTGATGAAACATACGCCGTTTATAATCTCATTGACAGAAAAACTGTACTTCTAATTTAATTTTATACCCAAACGCCTTTTATAACCTCATTATCCAATACTATTTTTTTAGAAAATTGCCGATTTTTTGGGTCTACCAAACGCATTTTATACTCTCATTTTCATAAAACAGTTTTCAGGAAAAATTTATTACCAAACAGCTTTTACACTCATTATCAGAAAACAGTTTTCAGAAAAAATTATTACCAAACAGCTTTTACACTCTCATTTTCAGAAAACAGTTTTCAGAAAACACATTTCAGAAAATTGTTTTCAGAAAACAGAAAACAGCAAACCAAACGCAGATTTTTTTTATTCAAAAGTCCCTTTACAACTTGTTATCCATATATACATCTAATTAGATTAATCTGTCCATAATTATATGCATTTACAACTTCATTTAGTCAAGTATTTCTCCATCAAAATTCTCAAACAGTATATATACATACATATATATATATAGGGGAAAAGGGGCATGAGCAACTTGCTTATTTAGTAAATAAGCAATTGATGATGTGGCATACATATGATTGGAATATCCTTAAAAGGGTTAGTTGTCCAATGTATCACATGCATACCACACAATCAATTGCTCATTTATTAAATGAGCAAGTTGCTCATATCCCTTTTACCCATATATATATATATATATATATAATCAACAGTAAAATACTCATCTTTATTCAAATTTGTGCATCTCCATCGTATAATCTCAATATATATACAATCAAACAGTAAGAATAATAAATAAACATCATACCCATAATTTCTATTACTTTTTAACAATCTCAAGCCATCTATGTAGGGATTCTAATCATAACATTCATAGAAAGTCCTGTTTTAATCATCTATCCATCAATATATTCGCCATATCATCATACAACAATCTAACATGCATTATACTAGACAAATCATCACATACAACATGCATAGAACAGTAAGAAAGCAAACATATGTCACTCACATCAATGAAGAATCAACCGAAATAATAAAGAATAAGAAAAATCCTCTTTTCACAAAAATCCAAGATCCTCTTTTCGAAACTCCAAGAAAACCAATAATAAAAATAGACTTTTGTTTTGCAGAGGAGGGGGATGACTGCTATTGTTCTTTTAACAGCCGAAATATGGGTATTAGGGTTTTGAGAATATTTTGCAAAATATTTCGTTAAAATATATCTTTACATATATAAATCTTTATACTAGAAATTAGATTAACCAATTCAATTGAAATTTAAAATAAAAAATAACCACCCAGATCTGGCCGCCACTGGTTTCAAATTAAGAAAAACAAATTTTGTAATTTTGGCCTTTGAGTGACAATTTTGCAAAAAGATCGTTCTTTAATAAATTTGCGAATAAACCAAATCTATTAGAATAAAAATTAAAATATTTACCGCTGTGTTGTCTAGCCATCATGGTTAGCCCAGAAAACCGAAATTCTCGAGTTTTGACTTCAAGTGGTAATTTCGCACAAAAGCCCATCCTTTTGTAATATTTGCAAATATGCCAAATAAATATCAAAAAATTTCAGAAAATTCATAAATAATACATACTAATAAATATTATGTCCCCCCCCCCCAAAAAAAAATCTGATTTTGAATTTTTCCGAAATATATTTGTACTTGTTTTGCACGTGCAAAAAAATAAATTTCAGAAAAATATTTATTAAATCACCAAAAATTACTTTAATTCATTTATTAATCTCAAAAATATTATTTAAAAATATAAGATGTTACATGATTGGTCGGCCGAGTCATAACAAAAATATAATGTATTCTTCGAGTTTTGTTTTGCCTTATCAGAGGAATTGGACTATGGTGGGCGTTGATTGTTCATGGAGCGGGCTTAAAGCGTTTCACAAATACCAAAGTTTTAGCCGATTGTCCAAATTTATACGTCAAATATGCCATGAAGAAAGTGGGTTGATCTCTTTGCTCTTTGCTCATCAATGTAAATTTTTTTTTTGATCAGTTTATCATCGAGATTGTTGTAGGCTAAGCATAATTACTTGTGGAAACTTGTTAAAGTAATGAACTTTTACTATAAAAATGTTCGCTTGTTAAGTCGATCATGTGATAGATCTATTGTATTCTCGGATCCCTCTGTGTTTTTCCCAATCCACATTGTCGCAAGCACTCAATTGACATAGAAATAAATAAATTGACATATTTTTTGTAAAAACTATTATGATCCAGCAAAATTACAATCTGTTGTGAATACTCACAGTTTCTTATGCAGCTTCCTTTATGTCGGAAATTACCTGCAGATTGGCATTCGCCAAGCTCATTTGTTGTAACGCCCCGAATATCAAAATACAGTAATTCGTAACTCAACAGGGTCTACACTTCACTTCGTACAATTTTACAAGAAATTTTGAACTTTTTATTACATTAAAGTCTTTTTACATCACAACGCAGCGGAAAGTAAATGATATACAACAACGATAAATGTACAATTGTAACAACTTTAGCATTTAAGTAATTATCAACATCAAATTCATCTTTTTATCTTCTTGCAAATTTCAAGTCATGCATATGAAACTGTGAGCACGTCAGTTGCTTACAACCGATGAAATATTATAAACGACGATCCTCACTATTTCGTAATATAACGATTCTTTAATACTTTGACAATCACAAACTTGAATGCAAACACAGTGTAAAAGAGTGACTATCCTAATCATGTCAGTGTATGCAATGACTTAATGCCTGATGCAGATGTCTACGCTAGGATGACACTAATGCGAACTTGTTCGGATTCTATGCATCCCATACTGCATAGATCCAAGGGCAGGTACCTACGTACTCCACATTATAGGGTTAAATCCCTCGCCATGCAACCAACTACGATAACTACTACGAGATTTAAACACTTTGTAAGTATTGGCTCTCACCCTTGGAATACTAGAGACCAATCCCTCTCCGTGGATCATTCTGTGACCCTTACGTCTATCGTCCCGGAATACTGGGAATTGTCTTACTCTGCAGGTCATTCTGGAGCCCTCATTGCACAAGCATCCCATGAGCGTCGCTCTCATCCCGAAATACTGGAGATCGTTCCCATTCCGTGGATCATTCTGTGGCCCTTACGTCCATCGTCCCAGAATACTGGGGACCGCCTCTCTCCAAGGATCATTCTGGAGTCCATAACTCACGTTTGCACTCATTTCGTCATATCTCCAACTAGTGCATTTTCCTTAAATTTAAGTTATGATTATTAAAAGCTAGAGTTTAGCTTACCCACCGGTCTTAAACAAACACTGAGACAGTAAACCCAACTAGTTACTTCTCACAATTTCATATATTTCAACTGCTGGTAATCTGGGCATCGCTCACCCTAGAATAACAACCGTTTCAACTGAGACTACAAAGGTTACATCTAAACTCATCAAGATAATTCATTTTCTTATTCACAATATCTTTCTCATATACATTTATTTATTCGCAATCTCTTTCTCATATTCATTTCTTTATTATCTTAAAACATGAAGTAACTCACTTTGACTTCCATTATCAATTTAATCTTTTATATCCTTATGTGCAATTCGAGTATTCTTAATCAAATGTTAATAACTATAGAATCTCATCAAGAAGAATCTAATTGCATTCCAAATTTTTATCTTTCTTTAACTATACAAGAGTCACATTTTTAATTAGAATCATTAAGTTCTTCAACCCATTGTTAAGGTGAATTCCACTTTCAATTCTCACAAAATATATCAAAATACTGTGGAAATATTTTTATAAAGTATAGACAATATTTTAGAAGAATTATTTTCCCCATTTTTTCATGCTCTTTAAAACTCAAATAGATAAAAAAAATCAAAAGAAATTATCAAAAAGGGGGCTGGCAGGTTCAAACCCACGACCACAACGCCCACAGTCAGCGCCCTAAGCCGCGCCCGAAGACCAATAAGCCCATTAGCGGCTAGTGAAAGAAAGGGACTCGAAAGCCGTTTGTACGGGCTTCGGTGTTTTGGGAAAATCAAAATTATAATAAAAACAGAGCCTCTTCAAGACTCGAACCCAAGACCATCAGCACTGTTCACAGCGCTCTAAATCCTCACCGAAAACCAGTATTCCCAAACTCATTCTCTGTTATGATTGTAAGTTAAAATTTCTTTATTCTACTGGTCTGTTTGAAACTCTTTTTTTAACAATTTCGATTTCCCAATTAATTTGGACCATTCAAAAATCTAATTCTTTTTCAGAATGTTTTCTATAAAAAATACAGTATAGTACATATATTTAGATTTACAAAATTTTTATTTTCAACAATATAACAAAATTTTCCTCCCAACTTGCATTAAGGAGCTCATATTATCAATTTTCAAATAAAATGTTGTCTCTCATCAAAACTTCTTTATAAAATTTCTTATACTCATAAAACATGTACTAGTGAGACTATTTCCACATTTCTTTACCATAATAGCATCTTAAAACCCATTTTCATACATGTTGCATTATTTTGACTATTATAAGAACATTCTAACATGCATCAATTTTCATTCCAACAATTCCCTACATCTACATGGTACTTTCTCTTCCTCTTTCTAATTTAACAATAGTTCTAGTCATTTATTTGAATCACAATATCATCTCAGCACATCATGACACAATTAAAATAAGATTATGCAATCTACATTCATCATACCAATAACAACTAAACCATATATCAACTAGCATGCATCATTCTACTAACATTATAAAGGATTTAAGAACCACCAACCTCAAAGAAGATTTGCAATGTAGAAAAACAATTCCTAGAAAGCTCCTTGCTCCAACACGATCGCCTAGCCATTCTCCTCCTAGCAAGAACAAATCCAAGCCTCCAAGAATTGCAAGACAGAACTCTCTAACTCTCTTTCTTTTCTTCTCTCTTTTGATTCTTATTTTGGTGCAAAATGACAAACATTAGGGCGGGGGGGGGGGGGGGGGGGGGGGTATTTATATGGGAAAGGAATGGCTATGATTTAATCTTACAACTTCAAATAACTACCCACTCTCTCCACTCTCCCCACTTAACCCATGGCCGACCTCCTCTCCTAGTGCTTGCACATGCACGTGTAGTGCACAAGTGCACACCCTTCTCATTTTTTTTATATATTTATTTTTATTTGTGTATCAACTAGTTGTTACATAACATGTATAAGAATATGTACAACTAATTGTCAGATTATCTTAATGGGCTTCTTTTGCAGGCTTGGTTTATTTATTTAATTTATTCTAGTGGGCTCAGAGTCTTCTATTAGGCATATGGTTTCTAAATAAGAAGTGACAACTAAATGAGAGAAAAAAATGGAAATCATGCATAACTTAAATAAAATTTAGAATGAAAATAATGAAATGAAATTGCACGTGCGTTGCATGTGAAAATCAATATTTAAATACGAAATCAATTTTACCAATAGGAAAATATTTATAAATAATCGGTTAGTACATACGAAAATATATTTCATTATACATATACCGTAATGTAATCAATACGCATGTAGAAAAATACGTGCACCACACGTATAAAAATATTTTAATTAAAATAGGAGAAACATGAATTTCTATTTATAAAACGAATTCGAACAAGTCATAAAATAAATAATTGAAACACATAGAAAATATTACACGTAGCAGTGGAAAAATACGTAATCGATAACACGTATAAAGCACGAAAAAAATACAGAGATTGAAATTTTTATATTTGAATTAACTCAAATAGGATCAAATAAATTTTGAGAAAACGAAAAATGCATAAATAGTTGAAATACAAAATAAGTATGATATTTATACTGAAATGCGTTACGGATATCACCAGTAATGGTACAAAATATATGTGCGTAACACACGAGGGGCAAAATTGTCATTTTCAATTTTGCGGGGTGTTACATATGCACACTGGAAAAAGTCAAAAAACCGTTAAAAATGACAGAGTAAACCTAGGTAACGATTTTACTTCCTCTACTCCACTACAACTCTGCTATACTAAACATACCCCTCAATCGTGTTAAAAATGTTCAGGTTTGAGCAATGTTCGATCTCACTTATTGTTGACATTCTCAAGCACTCATACTACTTCATCTATTAATATATATATATTACTTATATGCTAAACACGCCAAATGACTACTCTAATGTGTAAAACTCACTATCTAAAACAATATATCTGTAACATCCCTAAAAATAATTATTAATTATTTTGTACAATCATGTTTGTTTAATAAAAAAATTTATTAGTAAATGCACTATTTTTTGTATTACTTTTTTTTTTACATACATATATGGGTAGTCCAACCTTGTTTATTTCTTCATAACCATTTTTAAATAAAGCCCAATATGTGTTTTTTTAAAGCCCAACCCAACCTAGCTAACCAAGAGCTTAATCAAATACAATCACACAAATGAATAAAGCCTAGGGGGTTAAATGAAAATGTAGAGACACCTAAGAAACACTAGAGAGTCCCACACTTTACCACACTCCATTGCCCCCCCTCCTTAGGTGGTCGGCCAACCCCCTTCATCTCTTTCTATATATATATATATGAGAGTTAGAAGGAAACCCTAACTCTTTTTCATACTCTTTTCAAACCCTAGCATATTTTCTACATACCAACCCCTTCTCATTTTCTATATTTTCCATTTCAAAACATCATATATGTGTGTGTGTGTGTGCGCGCGCGCAACACCCCGTAATTTTCAAAGAGTATAAAAGTATATAAATATATGTTGAAAAAAAGGTGTTTTTGATAATATATGCATGGCTGGTTGGTAAAATAATGCATGATGGCTTATGGTAATATCTTGAAATGTATAGTATTGGTGGGGGACCCCATGTGGAAAGAGAACAACATTACATGTTGTTACTTGTGAGATGCTGATGTGATGGCGTCAGCGTTAATGGAGGGGCCCACCTTCTTCTGTGTGTGTACTGACGCAAAGAGGAGAGAAAGAATGTTGATTAGTACCACATCGGAGATACAATAAAAATAAATAATATATAAATATAATAGCCTATGATGAAGAGTCACCAATCCGGTTAACCACCTTTTGAAAGGCAGCCTGTGATGGATAATTGTACTATACTATAAATAATTTGTCTTCTAAATTGTATAAATTGTCTGAGCTAGAGGCAGGGGCATTACAAATGGTATCAGAGCTGACTTTCGACACCGAGTGTGGGTAAGAGTGGGCGAGTGTGGCTTATGGTAATATCTTGAAATGTGTAGTGTTGGTGGGGGGCCCCACGTGGAAAGATAACAACATTACATGTTGTTACTTGTGAGATACGGATGTGATGGCGTCAGCGTTAATGGAGGGGCCCACCTTCTTCTGTGTGTGTACTGACTCAAAGAGGAGAGAGAGAATGTTAATTAGTATCACATCGGAGATACAATACAAATAAATAATATATAAATATAATAGCATATGATCAAGAGTCACCAATCCGGTTAACCACCTTTTGAGAGGTAGCCTGTGGTGGGTAGTTGTACTATACTATAAATAATTTGTCTTCTAAATTGTATAAATTGTCAGCGCTAGGGGCAGGGGCGTTACAGTGTGTGTGTGCGCGCGCGCAGTAGCCATGGTGTGCACTCGGCCTTCGGGCCTTCCTATCGACAATCCGAACTGTTCACATTGATCTATACGTCTAAATTAGTCTAAATATGTAAAATAAAGTCATTTGAAATTCATTTGCCCATCCGTCATGTCATTTTAATAAAAAAATTCATCCATACAATTTCGTAACACTTCAATGCATAGGAAAATGAAATTTAAATGTCTTAAATTTTATGTATTTATACTAATTTTGACGTGTAGATCAATGATAACGGTTCGGATCGTCGATCGGAAGGCCCAAAAGCCGAGTGCACAATGGAAGGTCTATATATATATATATATATATATATATATATATATATATGAGTGATCTAATGAGATACACTCTTAAATAAGAAAATGAGAAAAATGAGAACCAGGTTTTTTTTACAGATCAATTTTATAAAATTTAAAAAAACACAAAAAATAACCAAACAAGTGAGAAAATATTTGATTTCCATTGATTCCCTAACCCCACCCCACGTCAATCTTCTCATATGCAATGCTAATGTCAATCTTCTAATATCCAATACTGTAGCCCCCCACCCAACCGCCATCGCCGCTCCAAGCCACCGTGCCCAGCCGTCGTCGCCGCGCCCAGCCCCCCACCCTGCCGCCGTTGCCACACCCAGCCGCCGTGGCTGCGCCCAGTAATTGATACCATCATCCTTGTTCTCTGATCCCATCTCTTTCATGGAAAAAATAAACCTGGTGTTTATCTCTCAAAATGATAAAATTTTGTATTATTTATGCCAAAGTACATTATTGTCAGGTAAATCAACAGTTTTAGTTTTACAAGGTAGTAGTTGTGTACATATCTCAAATGTAATCCATATTTTGTACAATGATTTTGTAATCAGTGTTTGTAATGGCATGGCTCTGGGTGCTATTGTTTCTTTGGCAAATGAAGATATCTGTATATGCAGGACTCTTCTGCATTTAATTTATTTTACTCCCCTGCATTTTCTTAAGGAATTGAAAGAGAAGTGATTAGCGCAAACATTTTCATATGGATCCTGTACAATTACTACCAAGTTTGACATGGATTTGCAATCCTATTTGTGATTCCTATATACCTTTCCAAATTGAAGTTGTGTTATGGTGGTAGTGGTCATGCTCTTCTTATAATCCTCTTATATAGTTTCAATTATGCTACAATGAAATGCTTGACCTCAAGCAAGAGATGTGGTAATAGATTTGACAAAAGAAATTTATATTGCATCTAACCAAATAATAATGAAAACAAAACAAACTTCACCCAAGTTAATATCTCAAGGCAGTTGATCTCATTCTAGTCATCCACTCTGCTAATCCTTTCTTCAAAAGAAATGATGATTTCAGTTCACAGAACTATTTGCCTATCCCAGGTACCAAATATCTATACTGCTTTTTTCTTTCTTTCGTTCTCTAATTTGTGCCATTTACACCAGGAAGATGAGTTAAGTTCATTATATCATATGATTCTCAATTTGAGATGCACTCATCTAATTAATTATTATTTTTCTTAATTTCTCAAATCTTTTCTCATTGGGGTTTTTTTTTGTGGTTCTTTTTTATTGATCTGTTAAAAAAAAACGGGTTCTCAATTAATTAATCCAAATGAATGAGAGCCACTAATTTCAATCTTCTCATATCCAATGGTCAGAATTGGTGTTTCTCATTTTCTCATTTAAGAGTGTATCTCATTGGATCACCTCTCTCTCTCTCTCTCTCTCTCTCTCTCTCTATCTATCTATCTATCTATATATATATATATATATATATATATATATATATATATATATATATATATATATATATATATATATATATATATAATTCCTATGAGCTATTTTGTCCATAGTAAGCTAAAGTGAAAATAAGCTAAAGTGCAAGGAGGAGAAGGAAGCTTGAAGCCAATAATATTTTGGAAATTTGCTAAATCAAAGTGGGTAATTTCTTTATCCTAATAGTTACTAACTTACTCATATGAATGAGAGTATGATGTGTTGATTGAAATTATCATATGCTTAAGTTCATGTTTAGGATCATATAAAATAAACATAGCAAGAAAAAAAATCTACTAGAAGAATTGTTGGCGTGGTATACTTGTTTGCAATTCATGTTATATTCTTTAGTATGATTAACTTGGGGGGGTATTTATAGGGGAAATGAATGGCTATGATTTAATCTTACAACTCCAAATAACTACCCACTCTCCCCACTCCCACTCTCTCCACTCTCCCCACTTAACCCATGGCCAGCCTCCTCTCCTAGTGGTTGCACGTGCATGTGTAGTGCACAAGTGCACACCCTTCTCATTTTTTTTATATATTTATTTTTATTTGTGTATCAACTAGTTGTTACATAACATGTATAAGAATATGTACAATTGATTGTCAAATTATCTTAATGGGCTTCTTTTGCGGGCTTGGTTTATTTATTTAATTTATTCTAGTGGGCTTAGAGTCTTCTATTAGGCATATGGCTTCTAAATAAGAAGTGGCAACTAAATGAGAAAAAAAAATGGAAATCATGCATAACTTAAATAAAATTTAGAATGAAAATAATGAGATGAAATTGCACGTGCGTTGCATGTGAACATCAATATTCAAATACGAAATCAATTTTACCAATAGGAAAATATTTATAAATAATCGGTTAGTACATACGAAAATATATTTCATTATACATATACCGTAATGTAATTAATACGCATGTAGAAAAATACGTGCACCACACGTATAAAAATATTTTAATTAAAATAGGAGAAACATGAATTTCTATTTATAAAACGAATTCGAACAAGTCATAAAATAAATAATTGAAATACATAGAAAATATTACACGTAGCAGTAGAAAAATACGTAATCGATAACACGTATAAAGCACGAAAAAAATACAGAGATTGGAATTTTTATATTTTAATTAACTCAAATAGGATCAAATAAATTTTGAGAAGACGAAAAATGCATAAATAGTTGAAATACAAAATAAGTATGATATTTATACTGAAATGCATTACGGATATCACCAGTAATGGTACAAAATACATGTGCGTAACACACGAGGGGCAAAATTGTCATTTCAAATTTTGCGGGGTGTTACATATGCACACTGGAAAAAGTCAAAAAAATGTTAAAAATGACAGAGTAAACCTAGGTAACGATTTTACTTCCTCTACTCCACTACAACTCTGCTATACTAAACATACCCCTCAATCGTGTTAAAAATGTTCAGGTTTGAGCAATGTTCGATCTCACTTATTGTTGACATTCTCAAGCACTCATACTACTTCATCTATTAATATATGTATTACTTATATGCTAAACACGCCAAATGACTACTCTAATGTGTAAAACTCATTATCTAAAACAATATATCTGTAACATCCCTAAAAATAATTATTAATTATTTTGTACAATCATGTTTGTTTAATAAAAAAAATTATTAGTAAATGCACTATTTTTTGTATTACTTTTTTTTTTACATACATATATGGGTAGTCCAACCTTGTTTATTTCTTCATAACCATTTTTAAATAAAGCCCAATATGTGTTTTTTTAAAGCCCAACCCAACCTAGCTAACCAAGAGCTTAATCAAATACAATCACACAAATGAATAAAGCCTAGGGGGTTAAATGCAAATGTAGAGACACCTAAGAAACACTAGAGAGTCCCACACTTTACCACACTCCATTGCCCCCCCCCCCCCCCCCCCCCCCCCCCCCCCTTAGGTGGTCGGCCAACCCCCTTCATCTCTTTCTATATATATATATATGAGAGTTAGAAGGAAACCCTAACTCTTTTTCATACTCTTTTCAAACCCTAGCATATTTTCTACATACCAACCCCTTCTCATTTTCTATATTTTCCATTTCAAAACATCATATGTGTGTGTGTGTGTGCGCGCGCGCGCAACACCCCGTAATTTTCAAAGAGTATAAAAGTATATAAATATATGTTGAAAAAAAAGGTGTTTTTGATAATATATGCATGGCTGGTTGGTAAAATAATGCATGATGGCTTATGGTAATATCTTGAAATGTATAGTATTGGTGGGGGACCCCATGTGGAAAGAGAACAACATTACATGTTGTTACTTGTGAGATGCTGATGTGATGGCGTCAGCGTTAATGGAGGGGCCCACCTTCTTCTGTGTGTGTACTGACGCAAAGAGGAGAGAAAGAATGTTGATTAGTACCACATCGGAGATACAATAAAAATAAATAATATATAAATATAATAGCCTATGATGAAGAGTCACCAATCCGGTTAACCACCTTTTGAAAGGCAGCCTGTGATGGATAATTGTACTATACTATAAATAATTTGTCTTCTAAATTGTATAAATTGTCTGAGCTAGAGGCAGGGGCATTACAAATGGTATCAGAGCTGACTTTCGACACCGAGTGTGGGTAAGAGTGGGCGAGATGTATGCCTGAGATGGAGCTAGCAGATGTACAGATATGCCTGAGAGGGAGCGAGATGGCGGCCTGAAATAATGGACCACTCGCAGAATCGGGGTTGGTAAAATAATGCATGATGGCTTATGGTAATATCTTGAAATGTGTAGTGTTGGTGGGGGGCCCCACGTGTAGCGCCCCGAATTTCTAATAAGATATCTTAGAAAATACGTGGCACATTCCCAGTGATCCACTTCAACATAATATTAAACATAATCAACACCACTAAAATTTTCAACTTTTATCTCAACAAATCTTTTACAATACACAGCGGAATTCAAAACAAACTCAACTCAATATTCTCTTTATTTACAACACAAATTTATCTCAAGATTGCTATTACAAATTTACACAAATCTCTTATATATCAATTATATCTCAAAACCAACTTAAGCATCCCATCTCCAACTCTAAGCAACTACCTGCAACATGTGAGGCTAGAGATGATCCCTAACCCCCAAACTAAAGGGGTCAGTCATAAATGGTGTGAGAAATATAAAAATAAACAAACAACATAAAGATCATATCTCATAATTCTTAAACAACAAGTACTAAATAAGATTATGGAAAGTACGAAATGACAGTTAACATAAAACATCAAGTGTCACTAAGCTAAGTGTTAGGTGTAGAAAACAAGAAAACACATGTATAAAACAAAGCCAAGAAAACACAAGTTCTATATGCAGACTCTCTAATGCGTACTTGTCTAAGTCTATGCATCCCATTCTACATAGGTTCGGTGCAAGCCCTTAACGTCTTCACTTCATAGGGTTCAATCCCCGCATTATGAACTAATCCTAATACGATGACTACTACGAGATAAAGATAAACTATGGATAGTATCTCATGCCCGATGATTTCGGAGATGGATCCCACACCCAAGATATTTTACTTGAATAATTCCGGAGATCATCCCACACCGAAACATTGACACGTCCCCACACGAATACCACATGTGCTTCACCTCGACTCCGATAATTCCGGAGATCAATCCCACACCACAAGCAGTTACCGTGATAATTCCGGAGATTGTCCCACACCACAAGACTGTGATAATTCCGGAGACATATCCCACACCACTAATAATCTACTGTGATAATTCCGGAGATTAAATCCCACACCGAAAGCCATACTGAGGTTCTTGACTCATGTTCCCATTCATCATATCACCACTAGTGCATGTCCTTATCATTTTGCTTAATTGTTTACTTAACGAATCTCCTAGAGTGATGTACCCTACCGGCCTAAATTCAAAACTTAATAACTGAATTGCCTCAATGGGCCTCAACAAAATACTCAACACCGGTATACCAGGGTCACCCTCCTCTAGAGACTCAACTCAAAAGTCAAAACTAAAGTCCCACTAAACAAGGTGGTTCAACTAAATGTCTCAATGACATACTCAACTAAATATCTCAAGGTCAATTGCCTAATCATACACTGATCAATTGCTTAATCATATACTGAACTGAATGTCAAGTGTATAAAAACTAATCATTCGAATTAACACTGAAGTTTACAAATATCCTTCAGTACCAATCGACTCATACTAATGATAAGTCGACTGTCCAGAGGACAATATCCAAGATTTTATCAAAAATAAACTAAGTTATATAAGTCGACTTAGGAAAAGGTACCAATCGACTTACCCGAGGTAAATTCCAATATTCTTCTCAAAAATATTCTAAGTATACAAGTCGACTTAAAGGGTTACGGGTCGACTGTCCAGAAGGACTAATAATTTTTACAAAAATAATTTTCCTTCAGTGGACCAGTCGACTGCCTATGAGCTAAGTCGACTGTCCAGAACAAATTTTCAATGATTCTAAAATAAAATGTCAGGCTCGTACCAGTCGACTGCACAGTTGGCCAGTCGACTGTCGGCCTACAGATTTCAAAATTAGGTCTGATTACAAAAATCAAATTCTGAAGCTTTCTAATGATCAATGTTATGAAAATAGTTCGTATTCAGGAAAAATAATAAATCTCAACGAATCTTCATCAGGTATTTGGATATAACACTCAAAGCATCAATATGTCAAGATTTAAGTTCTCATATTCTCTATCACAAATTCTTTCATTAGGGTTTTACAAGGTCTAAGTTTCTTTCACAAATCTAAATCAAATCTGAATTATGAATCTAATGTCCAAGTGTTCATACACAAATCTCAACATGTTTTTAGCAAACAATTTTAATAATAAAGATCTACTATTTCACTCACAATTATTCACATGATTCATACCACATTACGAGATCTAAATTGTTCCCAACATCAAATCAATATATCAATGATACTTGCACACATAGATCAACAACAAGACAATTTTCTTTCATGCAAAACATCAAATCAAACAACAAAACATACATCAAACAACAAAACAATTTTTATATATCTCACCTTAGATTTGAGAATAGTCCACGAAAAAAAATCCTCCTTTTGCTAGATCCAAAGACTCCTTCTCCACCAAAATAAGTCTCCAAAATTATGTATTTTCAACAATGACGGCTGGGAGAAAAATCTCTTAAATATGCCGGATTGATAATTAGGGTTTTACCCACACTTTTGCAAAACAACCCTTTCCAAAAATACAATTTACATATATAGATCATTCTTTGGAAATTCCATCAAAACTCATTTAAATTAGGATTTATAAGAAAATATACATTCTAAATCTCAATCAATACTGTTCAAAATGTCCAGAAATCACATTTTGCACTTTAACCCCTAAAAATGTCAAATTTGCAAAAAGGTCATTCTTTTCTCAAAAATTGCAAATAGTTCCAATTAATTTCAGAAAAATCTGGAAAAATACTAAATAAATCACAAATATTAAATAATGATTTTTCATGATGAAAACTTAATTTTCCAACTTCTCAAAAAGTATGTGCACGTGTTTTGCACGTGTTCAAAGGATAAATTTTTCTGAAAATATTCATTAAATCTCCAAAAATAAATTTAAATTCATTTTCAAATATAAAAATAATATTTGAAAATACGGGGTTCTACACCACGTGGAAAGATAACAACATTACATGCTGTTACTTGTGAGATACTGATGTGATGGCGTCAGCGTTAATGGAGGGGCCCACCTTCTTCTGTGTGTGTACTGACTCAAAGAGGAGAGAGAGAATGTTAATTAGTATCACATTGGAGATACAATACAAATAAATAATATATAAATATAATAGCATATGATCAAGAGTCACCAATCCGGTTAACCACCTTTTGAGAGGCAGCCTGTGGTGGGCAGTTGTACTATACTATAAATAATTTGTCTTCTAAATTGTATAAATTGTCAGCGCTAGGGGCAGGGGCGTTACAGTGTGTGTGCGCGCGCGCAGTAGCCATGGTGTGCACTCGGCCTTCGGGCCTTCCTATTGACAATCCGAACTGTTCACATTGATCTATTCGTCTAAATTAGTCTAAATATGTAAAATAAAGTCATTTGAAATTCATTTGCCCATCCGTCATGTCATTTTAATAAAAAAATTCATCCATACAATTTCGTAACACTTCAATGCATATGAAAATGAAATTTAAATGTCTTAAATTTTATGTATTTATACTAATTTTGACGTGTAGATCAATGATAACGGTTCGGATCGTCGATCGGAAGGCCCAAAAGCCGAGTGCACAATGGAAGGTCTATATATATATATATATATATGAGTGATCCAATGAGATACACTCTTAAATGAGAAAATGAGAAACACTGTTTCGTACCATTGGATATGAGGAGATTGAAATGAGTGGCTCTCATTCATTTGGATTAATTAAATGAGAACCGGGTTTTTTACAGATCAATTTTATAAAATTTAAAAAAACACAAAAAATAACCAAACAAGTGAGAAAATATTTGATTTCCATTGATTCCCTAACCCCACCCCACGTCAATCTTCTCATATGCAATGCTAATGTCAATCTTCTAATATCCAATACTGTAGCCCCCCACCCAGCCGCCATCGCCGCTCCAAGCCGTTGTGCCCAGCCGTCGTCGCCGCGCCCAGCCCCCCACCCTGCCGCCGTCGCCACACCCAGCCGCCGTTGCTGCGCCCAGTAATTGATACCATCATCCTTGTTCTCTGATCCCATCTCTTTCATGGAAAAAATAAACCTGGTGTTTATCTCTCAAAATGATAAAATTTTGTATTATTTATGCCAAAGTACATTGTTGTCAGGTAAATCAACAGTTTTAGTTTTACAAGGTAGCAGTTGTGTACACATCTCAAATGTAATCCAAATTTTGTACAATGATTTTGTAATCAGTGTTTGTAATGGCATGGCTCTAGGTGCTATTGTTTCTTTGGCAAATGAAGATATCTGTATATGCAGGACTCTTCTGCATTTAATTTATTTTACTCCCCTGCATTTTCTTAAGGAATTGAAAGAGAAGTGATTAGCGCAAACATTTTCATATGGATCCTGTACAATTACTACCAAGTTTGACATGGATTTGCAATCCTATTTGTGATTCCTATATACCTTTCCAAATTGAAGTTGTATTATGGTGGTAGTGGTCATGCTCTTCTTATAATCCGCTTATATAGTAGTTCAATTATGCTACAATGAAATGCTTGACCTCAAGTAAGAGATGTGGTAATAGATTTGACAAAAGAAATTTATATTGCATCTAAACAAATAATAATGAAAACAAAACAAACTTCACCCAAGTTAATATCTCAAGGCAGTTGATCTCATTCTAGTCATCCACTCTGCTTCTAGAACCCCGTATTTTCAAATATTATTTTAATTATTCGAAAATGAATTTAAATGATTTTGAGGATTTAATTGATATTTTCTAATAAAAATTTATCTTTTGAACACGTGCAAAACACGTGCAAATGACTTTGAGAGGTCTGAAAAATTAAGTTTTCCTTATGAAAAATCATTATTTATTATTTGGGATTTATGCAGTATTTTTCCAGATTTTTCTGAAATTAATTGGTACTATTTGCAAATTTTGAGAAAAGAATGATCTTTTTGCAAATTTGCCATTTTAAAGGATTGAAGTGCAAATTATATTTCTGGACATTTCCGATCAGTATTGTTGAGGTTTAGACGTATATTTTCTAGTAAATCCAAATTTAAATGATATTTGATTAGATTTTCAAGACTAAACCTATATATATAAAGTTGTATTCTTGCAAGGATTATTTTGCAAAAGTGGGGGTAAAACCCTAATATTGAACCCGAATATTTAAGGGATTTCTTTCCCAGCCGTCATTTACAAAATATACAGACTTTTGAGATTTGTTTTGAGGAGCAAGAAGAGGATTTTTGGATCTAGCAAAAGGGAAGCTTTTCGTGGATTTTCTTCAATCAAGTGAGTGGTTTTGTTTTGTTTTATTTGTTGTGATTGGTGAATGACATAAGATCTTTTGGTTTCGCTTTGTTTGGGATCGGTATGATATTGTTTTGTTTGTCTCATTGTATGCATGATATAGATCTTTTATTATGATATGGATGATGTGAACACTTGTTAATATTTGGACCATGTATGTGAAAATGTAAGATCTGTTGAGTGGAATTGATTTATGAGATTGTATTGCTAGAAAGCATGTTAAGAATTGATTATGTCGTGATCGGATGATAAACATCTGGATCTTTTGATTATAAACCAGATTTTGATCATGAGTTGAGGAAGAAGATTAGTTTTGAGAAACCCTAATGGAAAGATTAGTGATTATGGATCTTGAATAATGAATTTCGACATTTGGGTGATTGAGTAATGTATCCTTGATGGAGATTATTTGAGGTTTGATTATTTTGCCTGAGAGTGAACTATTTTTCATGGACAATGGATCTTTAGAAAATTCCAGTTTTGATCTTGTATTCTGAATCAAATTTCGAAAACTGTAGGCCGACAGTCGACTGGCCTACTATGCAGTCGACTGGTACGACCCTACTGATTATCTTCAGTCTTTTGAAAATTGTTCGGGACAGTCGACTTGGACTATGTCAGTCGACTGGTCTGCTGATTGTAAAATTTGTTCAGTCCTTTCGGGACAGTCGACCTATGAACCTTTCAATCGACTCATATACTTAGATTATTTTCCTTGAGAATTATTGGTATTTGTCTCGGTTAAGTCGACTGATGACTTTTCAAGTCGACCGATACGCCTTAGTTTATTTTTGTAAAATTTTGGAGATGTATCCTCTGGACAGTCGACTTACTTCAGTTTAAGTCGACTGGTACTGAGAGATCTTTGTGAACTTGAGTGTTCTTCTGAACGATTAGTTTTCAGATGATTTGGTCTATATTTGATATTCAGTTCAGTGTTTGATTCAAGACATTCAGTTAAGTATTTGGTTTTGAGATATTCTTTTAAGAATATGATTTTGAGATATTCAGTTGAGCCACTTGTTTTGTGGAAATTTGATTAGACATTTGATTTTGAGTCTCTAGAGGTGTGTGACCCTAGTATACCGGTGTTGAGTTATTTGTTGAGGCCCAATAAGGCAAATTTTCAGTTATTCAGATTTTTAGTCCGGTGGGGTGCACTACTCTAGGAGATTTGTTCAGTAACCCAACAATAATAAGGACATGCATTAGTTGTGTTATGACGAATGGGAACATGAGTTATGCACCTCAGTATGACTTTAGATGTGAGACTTAATCTCCTGAATTATCCAAGTGATTTACTTGAGATGTGAGACTTATCTCCGGAATTATCCAGGAAAATTTCCTGAGATGTGAGATATTTCTCCGGAATTATCCAAGTAGTTATTTGAGATGTGGGATTGATCTCCGGAATGATCAAGGTCGAGGCGGCGCTTGTGGGGTATTCATGTGATGATGTGTTTATGTCTAGATGTGAGATGATCTCCGGAATTATCCAAGTGGTTACTTGAGATGTGGGATCAATCACGGAATTATCGGGCATGGGCAAATCCTCATAGTTTATCTTTATCTCTTAGTAATCATCGTTGTCAGCATATAGCATTTGTGTTTTGTTGACTCATTTCTATGCATTTGGATTTCCTGTTTTTCCACATTTGGCATTTGGTTTTGGTGTCACCTATTGTTCTATTTGTTGTTACTTCATATCTTATGTGTTTGGTTATTATCTGTTGGATATTATGCCTTAAGTTCATTTATGTTGTTTGTTTGATTTTATGCCACTCACACCATTTATTGCTGACCCCGTAGTTTGGGGGTTAGGGTTCAACTCTAGCCTCACTTGTTGCAGGTTATTGCTTAGAGTGGGAGGTTGGAAGCTTGAGTTGGCTTTGAGTTAAATCGGACTATTAAGATTTTGGTGTAAAATTGTATAGAGCATATTTGAGATAATATTGAGCTGTAATGAAAGATTAATTTGAGTTGAGATGTTTAGACTTCCGCTGTGATTTGTAAAAGTTGTGGTAGTAAAAGTTGAAAACTTTAGTGATGTTGGTTGTGTTTATTGTTGTATTGAAGTGGACCACTGGGAATGTGCCACGTATTTTCTAAGCTCTCATATTAGAAATTCGGAGCGCTACAGAGATTGGTATCAGAGCTACGCTTCAATAGTAATACTAAACATGACATAAAAATAACCTAGGTGTGGACACTAGAGGGTGTGTACCTAGGTGTGGACATTAAAGAGTGAGTATCACATAGAATTGAATATGATGTTTTACCTTTGGGATTCAAATGAGATTTTACCAAAGGTTATTGATGTGAGTTTGAATTGTGTGTGTGATGCTCTAACTTTTCCTTCGTTTTGCAGTATTCCAAATGGTTGCACCCAGGGGCAGGAATGGTGGCAACAATGAGGATGGATCTGGTAGTTCCCGAGGAAATGGGATCGACCTTGAAGCTGAGTTTGCCAAAGTATATCAGACGTTGAATACGCTGATGGCACTCAATGTAGCGCAGCAGCAAGTGCAGCAGCAGAATCCGCAGCCAAATCATGGAGCTGGACATGGATTGGTGAACGCCGATCCTATTAAGCAGATCGAATCCTTTAAGAGGATGAGGTCGCCAGTCTTTGAGGGGCAAGCTGATCCAACAGCAGCGGATGATTGGATTCAGAAGATGGAGACGATCTTCGAGGTATCGGAGACTCCAGCAGCCAGCAAGGTGAAGTTGGCTTCGATGCAGCTTGAGAAGGACGCTGGTGTCTGGTGGGATTCGCTGAAGAGGACTCTGGGAGATCAGCAGTTGACTTGGGAAGCTTTTCTGGAGGAGTTCAGAGATCGTTTCTTTCCTCTTGATGTTCAAGAGAAGAAGGCGACCGAGTTCATGAACCTTCAGCAGGGCAGCATGACCGTGCGGGAGTACGAGACCAAGTTTGCTCAACTTTCAAGGTATGCACCCGAGCTAGTTGTTGACGAGGCGAAGAAGGCCAAAAAGTTTGAGCAGGGCTTGAGGCCAAACTTGAGGTCGAGGATGGTTCCGTTGGGTATCAGGAGATTCGAGAAGCTGGTCAGGCGAGCAGCTATGACTGAGGAGGATATGGACCAATTTCAGAAGAAGCAGGATACATGGAACCGGAACAAGAGGCCAGCATCAGGCCAGAGTGGGAAGGGATTCCCCGCGAAGCAGGCCAAGTTTAGTAATCCAGTGCAGAAAGCACCTGCAGCTCAGGGAGTGACCTGTTACTACTGCAAGGAGGCAGGGCATTACAGGTCAGCATGTCCGAAGCTGGCAGAGCATATTTGTTCCCAGTGTGGGCAGACTGGACATTCTAAGCCCCATTGTCCACAACTGAAGAAAGATGGTTCAGGTGGGAGCAAAATTCAGAAGAGGCAAGGGCGAGTATTTGCATTGACCGAGGAGGACGCGGGTAACTCGGAAAATGTAATACAGGGTATGCAAGAATTTTGAATTTCTTTTTGAATCAATGTAATGAATAAAACCTTTATTCGAGAACGATTTAAGATTGAGTATCGTTCTTATTGTAACAGGAGTTGTTTTAATAAATGGAATAAAGGCAAAGGTTTTGTTTGACACTGGTTCATCGCACACTTTTGTATCGCCGAGTTTTGCAAGGTTCTTAGGTTTGGAACCTAAATTGTTCCCAGGCAGGGTTTTGTCGGTGGCAATGCCGTCAGGTGAGGAGTTGATCGCGGATCGATATTACGAGGGCTGTGATATCGAGATTGGTGGAAGGATGTTCGGCATCGACTTGATCGAGCTACAAGTATTGGGTGTGGATGTCATCGTGGGCATCGATTGGATGGCAATATATGATGCCACAATTGATTACAAGCAGAAGGAGGTATTGGTGAAAGCACCAGGTGGACCTGCAGTGACCTTTCGAGGGAAGAAGAAGATTCCGAAGGTGACTGCAATGGTATCTAAGATGGCAATTTCAGATGAAGTCAAGGGCATTCCGGTTGTTCGAAATTTTCCTCAGGTGTTCTTGGATGATTTTCCAGGATTACCGCCGCAGAGAGATGTGGAGTTTGGCATCAATGTTCAGCCGGGGAGTGTGCCAATTTCCAAGGCTCCGTACAGGATGGCACCTGTAGAGCAAGATGAAGTGAAGAAGCAGATTGAGGACCTGTTGAGCAAGGGACTTATCAGGTCGAGTTCTTCTCCGTGGGGAGCACCAGTGCTGTTAGTCAAGAAGAAGGATGGGTCAATGAGGGTGTGCATTGACTATCGGGAGTTGAATAGGGTGACTATTCAGAACAAGTATCCACTGCCGCGGATTGATGATTTATTCGACAAGCTTCGAGGAGCAGCTGTGTTTTCGAAAATTGATCTGAGGTCAGGGTATCATCAGGTGCGAGTCAAGGAGGAAGATGTGAGTAAGACAGCATTCAGGACTCGTCATGGGCTGTATGAGTTTTTGGTGATGCCATTCGGGTTGACGAATGCGCCAGCAGTATTCATGGATATGATGAATCGGGTGTTGAGGCCGTTTATTGACTCCTTCGTAGTGGTCTTCATTGATGATATCTTGGTGTATTTGAAGTCGGAGGAGGATCATTCTACGCACTTGACAGCGGTGTTACAGAAATTGCAGGAGCATAGCATGTATGCCAAGTTGTCGAAGTGTGAATTTTGGAAGTCTGAGGTAGCTTTCCTTGGGCATATCCTTTCTAAGGAGGGAGTGGCTACTGATCCTTAGAAAGTTGCAGCAGTGAAGGATTGGCCTAGGCCAACGTCTGTGAAGGAAGTCAGAAGTTTCTTGGGTTTAGCGGGATACTACAGGAGATTTATTCAGGGGTATTCTCAGATTGCAGTTCCATTGACAGATTTGACCCGGAAGAGTGTGGCATTCGTATGGATAGATAAGTGCGAGGAGAGTTTCCTTGAGTTAGAGGAAAGGTTGACTACTGCACCTATCTTAGCATTGCCGCAAGTTGGGAAGGATTATGATATCTACAGTGATGCATCTCTCAGAGGTTTGGGTTGTGTCTTGATGCAGGAAGGCAAGGTTATTGCTTATGGCTCGAGGCAGTTGCGTCCGCATGAGAAGAATTATCCGACGCATGATTTGGAGCTAGCAGCTATCATTTATGCCTTGAAGTTGTGGAGGCATTATGTCTATGGTGAGAAAGTCAGCATGTACACCGACCACAAGAGCCTGAAGTACATTTATCAGCAGAGGGATCTGAATCTTCGGCAGAGAAGGTGGTTGGAAGTATTGGAGGACATTCGTCCCGAGATCAAGTATCATCCGGGCAAGGCGAATGTGGTGGCTGATGGACTTAGCAGGAAGAGTAGTTTATCGAGTTTGATCACTACTCGCAGAGAGTTGGTAGCAGAGATCGATCAGGCAGGTATCGAGGTGGTACTGTGAGGTTTAGGGGCATCTTTGGCTCAGTTGAGGCTGCAGCCGTCTTTGAGAGAGAAGATTGTGGAAGGTCAGAGATCGGATTCAGAGATCCAGAAGATGTTGCAGCAGGTTTCAGAAGGCAAGCTATCAGAATTTCGTGTCCAAGATGGAGTTCTTTGGATGGGTGAGAGGTTGTGTGTTCCAGATGATGCAGATTTGAGAGAGAGTATCTTGCAGGAAGCACACAGTACATTGTTGTCAGTTCATCCAGGAGGCACGAAGATGTACAGGGACATCAAACAGCACTTTTGGTGGTCCGGTATGAAGCGGGATGTAGCAGATTTCGTGGCAAGGTGTCTGACTTGTGAGCAGATCAAGGCAGAAAATCAGAGACCAGGTGGTTTATTACAACCATTACCCATTCCGGAGTGGAAGTAGGAGAATATCAGCATGGATTTCATCACGGGTTTGCCGAGGAGTTCGAAGGGCAATGACTCGATTTGGGTTGTTGTGGACCGATTGACTAAGTCGGCTCACTTTCTAGCCATGAAGATTACTTGGTCGATGGAGAAATTGGCTGAGTTGTACATTGGTGAAATTGTGAGACTTCATGGAGTTCCTGTGTCGATTGTATCCGATAGAGATGCAAGGTTTACTTCAAGGTTTTGGAAGAGCCTACAAGCAGCTTTAGGCACCAGAACTGATTTCAGTACCGCATTTCATCCGCAGACAGATGGTCAGACGGAGAGGGTGAATCGAGTGCTGGAAGATATGCTGATGGCTTGTGTTATGGACTTTGGTGGTAGTTGGGAGAGATACTTGGCATTGGTTGAGTTTGCTTATAACAACAGTTACCATGCAAGTATTGGGATGGCACCGTATGAGGCTTTGTATGGGCGGAGGTGCAGGACACCTGTTTGTTGGTATGAGGTTGGCGAGAGGTAGATGTATGGTCCTGAGATCATGCAACAGACGTCAGAGCAGATTGAGCTGATTCGCAAGAGGTTAGTCGAGGCTCAGAGTCGGCAGAAGAGTTATGTTGATACTCGACGAAGAGACTTGGAGTTTGAGGTTGGGGATGCAGTTTTTCTCAAGGTTTCTCCGACCAAAGGAGTGATCAGGTTTGGTAAGGGAGGTAAGTTGGCGCCAAGGTATATTGGGCCGTACAGGATTGTGGAGCGGATTGGCAAGACCGCATATAGATTGAAGCTCCCGGAGGAGTTGGCTCAGGTGCATGATGTATTTCACGTGTCGCTATTGAGGAAATATGTGGCCGATTAGAATCATCAGTTGATAGAGGTTCCTGAAGATCTACAGGTGAACTTGAGTTACAAGGAACCGCCTGTTGAGATCGTTGATCGTAGGGAGAAAGTCCTTAGGAGCAAGGTAATACCTATGGTCAAGGTGTTGTGGAGGAATCAGCAGTTCGAGGAGGCTACTTGGGAGCCAGAGGATCGCATGCAGAAGGATTTTCCTGAATTGTTTGTATGAGTGTATTTCTTGTATGTGATTGAAATTCTTTGAATGATTGTACCATTGACTGATATATGATGTATTCTTTTATTTTGATTGTGAGGTTATATGATATTGCTTGGAATATGTTCTATATATATGAGATGTTGTTTCCTTTGCTTGGTACGTGGTTTGAGCTCGTTAGTAGTAGTTCTGAGGACAGAACTCTTCTAAGGAGGGAGTGATGTAGAACCCCGTATTTTCAAATATTATTTTAATTATTCGAAAATGAATTTAAATGATTTTGAGGATTTAATTGATATTTTCTAATAAAAATTTATCTTTTGAACACGTGCAAAACACGTGCAAATGACTTTGAGATGTCTGAAAAATTAAGTTTTCCTTATGAAAAATCATTATTTATTATTTGGGATTTATGCAGTATTTTTCCAGATTTTTCTGAAATTAATTGGTACTATTTGCAAATTTTGAGAAAAGAAGGATCTTTTTGCAAATTTGCCATTTTAAAGTATTGAAGTGCAAATTATATTTCTGGACATTTCCGATCAGTATTGTTGAGGTTTAGACGTATATTTTCTAGTAAATCCAAATTTAAATGATATTTGATTAGATTTTCAAGACTAAACCTATATATATAAAGTTGTATTCTTGCAAGGATTATTTTGCAAAAGTGGGGGTAAAACCCTAATATTGAACCCGAATATTTAAGGGATTTCTTTCCCAACCGTCATTTACAAAATATACAGACTTTTGAGATTTGTTTTGAGGAGCAAGAAGAGGATTTTTGGATCTAGCAAAAGGGAAGCTTTTCGTGGATTTTCTTCAATCAAGTGAGTGGTTTTGTTTTGTTTTATTTGTTGTGATTGGTGAATGACATAAGATCTTTTGGTTTCGCTTTGTTTGGGATCGGTATGATATTGTTTTGTTTGTCTCATTGTATGCATGATATAGATCTTTTATTATGATATGGATGATGTGAACACTTGTTAATATTTGGACCATGTATGTGAAAATGTAAGATCTGTTGAGTGGAATTGATTTCTGAGATTGTATTGCTAGAAAGCATGTTAAGAATTGATTATGTCGTGATCGGATGATAAACATCTGGATCTTTTGATTATAAACCAGATTTTGATCATGAGTTGAGGAAGAAGATTAGTTTTGAGAAACCCTAATGGAAAGATTAGTGATTATGGATCTTGAATAATGAATTTCGACATTTGGGTGATTGAGTAATGTATCCTTGATGGAGATTATTTGAGGTTTGATTATTTTGCCTGAGAGTGAACTATTTTTCATGGACAATGGATCTTTAGAAAATTCCAGTTTTGATCTTGTATTCTGAATCAAATTTCGAAAACTGTAGGCCGACAGTCGACTGGCCTACTATGCAGTCGACTGGTACGACCCTACTGATTATCTTCAGTCTTTTGAAAATTGTTCGGGACAGTCGACTTGGACTATGTCAGTCGACTGGTCTGCTGATTGTAAAATTTGTTCAGTCCTTTCGGGACAGTCGACCTATGAACCTTTCAATCGACTCATATACTTAGATTATTTTCCTTGAGAATTATTGGTATTTGTCTCGGTTAAGTCGACTGATGACTTTTCAAGTCGACCGATACGCCTTAGTTTATTTTTGTAAAATTTTGGAGATGTATCCTCTGGACAGTCGACTTACTTCAGTTTAAGTCGACTGGTACTGAGAGATCTTTGTGAACTTGAGTGTTCTTCTGAACGATTAGTTTTCAGATGATTTGGTCTATATTTGATATTCAGTTCAGTGTTTGATTCAAGACATTCAGTTAAGTATTTGGTTTTGAGATATTCTTTTAAGAATATGATTTTGAGATATTCAGTTGAGCCACTTGTTTTGTGGAAATTTGATTAGACATTTGATTTTGAGTCTCTAGAGGTGTGTGACCCTAGTATACCGGTGTTGAGTTATTTGTTGAGGCCCAATAAGGCAAATTTTCAGTTATTCAGATTTTTAGTCCGGTGGGGTGCACTACTCTAGGAGATTTGTTCAGTAACCCAACAATAATAAGGACATGCATTAGTTGTGTTATGACGAATGGGAACATGAGTTATGCACCTCAGTATGACTTTAGATGTGAGACTTAATCTCCTGAATTATCCAAGTGATTTACTTGAGATGTGAGACTTATCTCCGGAATTATCCAGGAAAATTTCCTGAGATGTGAGATATTTCTCCGGAATTATCCAAGTAGTTATTTGAGATGTGGGATTGATCTCCGGAATGATCAAGGTCGAGGCGGCGCTTGTGGGGTATTCATGTGATGATGTGTTTATGTCTAGATGTGAGATGATCTCCGGAATTATCCAAGTGGTTACTTGAGATGTGGGATCAATCACGGAATTATCGGGCATGGGCAAATCCTCATAGTTTATCTTTATCTCTTAGTAATCATCGTTGTCAGCATATAGCATTTGTGTTTTGTTGACTCATTTCTATGCATTTGGATTTCCTGTTTTTCCACATTTGGCATTTGGTTTTGGTGTCACCTATTGTTCTATTTGTTGTTACTTCATATCTTATGTGTTTGGTTATTATCTGTTGGATATTATGCCTTAAGTTCATTTATGTTGTTTGTTTGATTTTATGCCACTCACACCATTTATGGCTGACCCCGTAGTTTGGGGGTTAGGGTTCAACTCTAGCCTCACTTGTTGCAGGTTATTGCTTAGAGTGGGAGGTTGGATGCTTGAGTTGGCTTTGAGTTAAATCGGACTATTAAGAGTTTGGTGTAAAATTGTATAGAGCATATTTGAGATGATATTGAGCTGTAATGAAAGATTAATTTGAGTTGAGATGTTTAGACTTCCGCTGTGATTTGTAAAAGTTGTGGTAGTAAAATTTGAAAACTTTAGTGATGTTGGTTGTGTTTATTGTTGTATTGAAGTGGACAACTGGGAATGTGCCACGTATTTTCTAAGCTCTCATATTAGAAATTCGGGGCGCTACAGAGATTGGTATCAGAGCTACGCTTCAATAGTAATACTAAATATGACATAAAAATAACCTAGGTGTGGACACTAGAGGGTGTGTACCTAGGTGTGGACATTAAAGAGTGAGTATCACATAGAATTGAATATGATGTTTTACCTTTGGGATTCAAATGAGATTTTACCAAAGGTTATTGATGTGAGTTTGAATTGTGTGTGTGATGCTCTAACTTTTCCTTCGTTTTGCAGTATTCAAAATGGTTGCACCCAGGGACAGGAATGGTGGCAACAATGAGGATGGATCTGGTAGTTCCCGAGGAAATGGGATCGACCTTGAAGCTGAGTTTGCCAAAGTATATCAGACGTTGAATACGCTGATGGCACTCAATGTAGCGCAGCAGCAAGCGCAGCAGCAGAATCCGTAGCCAAATCATGGAGCTGGACATGGATTGGTGAACGCCGATCCTATTAAGCAGATGGAATCCTTTAAGAGGATGAGGCCGCCAGTCTTTGAGGGGCAAGCGGATCCAACAGCAGCGGATGATTGGATTCGGAAGATGGAGACGATCTTCGAGGTATCGGAGACTCCAGCAGCCAGCAAGGTGAAGTTGGCTTCGATGCATCTTGAGAAGGACGCTGGTGTCTGGTGGGAGTCGCTGAAGAGGACTCTGGGAGATCAGCAGTTGACTTGGGAAGCTTTTCTGGAGGAGTTCAGAGATCGTTTCTTTCCTCTTGATGTTCAAGAGAAGAAGGCGACCGAGTTCATGAACCTTCAGCAGGGCAGCATGACCGTGCGGGAGTACGAGACCAAGTTTGTTCAACTTTCAAGGTATGCACCCGAGCTAGTTGTTGACGAGGCGAAGAAGGCCAAAAAGTTTGAGCAGGGCTTGAGGCCAAACTTGAGGTCGAGGATGGTTCCGTTGGGTATCAGGAGATTCGAGAAGCTGGTCAGGCGAGCAGCTATGACTGAGGAGGATATGGACCAATTTCAGAAGAAGCAGGATACATGGAACCGGAACAAGAGGCCAGCATCAGGCCAGAGTGGGAAGGGATTCCCCGCGAAGCAGGCCAAGTTTAGTAATCCGGTGCAGAAAGCACCTGCAGCTCAGGGAGTGACCTGTTACTACTGCAAGGAGGCAGGGCATTACAGGTCAGCATGTCCGAAGCTGGCAGAGCATATTTGTTCCCAGTGTGGGCAGACTGGACATTCTAAGCCCCATTGTCCACAACTGAAGAAAGATGGTTCAGGTGGGAGCAAAATTCAGAAGAGGCAAGGGCGAGTATTTGCATTGACCGAGGAGGACGCGGGTAACTCGGAAAATGTAATACAGGGTATGCAAGAATTTTGAATTTCTTTTTGAATCAATGTAATGAATAAAACCTTTATTTGAGAACGATTTAAGATTGAGTATCGTTCTTATTGTAACAGGAGTGGTTTTAATAAATGGAATAAAGGCAAAGGTTTTGTTTGACACTGGTTCATCGCACACTTTTGTATCGCCGAGTTTTGCAAGGATATTAGGTTTGGAACCTAAATTGTTCCCAGGCAGGGTTTTGTCGGTGGCAACGCCGTCAGGTGAGGAGTTGATCGCGGATCGATATTACGAGGGCTATGATATCGAGATTGGTGGAAGGATGTTCGGCATCGACTTGATCGAGCTACAAGTGTTGGGTGTGGATGTCATCGTGGGCATCGATTGGATGGCAATATATGATGCCACAATTGATTGCAAGCAGAAGGAGGTGTTGCTGAAAGCACCAGATGGACCTGCAGTGACCTTTCGACTGACATATTTGTGCATACGGTGATACCTAGTGCATATTAAGTGCACTAGTTTGGTATATGTTGAGCCAATTTTTTAGCTTAGTTGGAAGTTGGGTTGAATCCAAATTTGGGTTAAGATAAATTTGTTGTAAGTCAAGACTAACTTTTGGGACTAGGTTAAATTTACCTAGTATTCGACCATTATTGAGTAAGAAACTGAGTAATCTAGTTAAGGATTTGTAAATGATAAAATGAAAAATAAAGCCTTTAGAATCGGGTAAAAACATGGTGCAACTGTATTTACTAAACCTAGATTATAGTAGCTCGTGATCACGTGACCAATAATATAAGGACATACACTAGTTGGGAGTGTACTCACCTGTGAAGGGGACACGTGCGGCGGTGGCTCGTATAGGACACGTCTGGCGTGGTCTCGACTGTTAATTTCTGAGATTTAGTGATCAGAAATGTCGAAATCTTTAGGGAATGGGCCCTTATGAGTACATATATGTTCTAAGTTATCCATACGAATGGGGAGCTAGAGTGTAACTCTATTCTCTACCGGAGTAGGGGAAGGCTTACCGATTCGCCTTCTGTTCAGATAACTTATGGTAGAGTTCGGGTGTGGAGAAAGACCACAGAATTCCGGCAGGACTGCAGCCGAGCTGAATGATCACCATTCTGTCGGGAGTGGATAGAGACCACTGGCCTGGGCGGAGTGGAGAGAGACCACCGATTCCGATCGATCGGAGTGAGCACCGACCTTCGGGAGTGGAGATAGATCACTGATATGATATAGTAGGCGGAATAGACCGTATATACTGCAGCTCTACCAGTCACTAAATAAATTTTAGGAATATAAAAGAGTACAAGAGTAGGTCTGCATCGCGAGGGAGTGAACTCTATAATTCGAAGTACGCTCGAGCTTGACTGGAAAATATGTAGTATGAGATGCATATATTTCCAAACAAGTATGCATTAAAATAAGATTATCGTGTGCATTAGATCCTAGGTCATGGCATATACCGACACTTCTATTATATGATTTCCACATTTCTTTCCGCATTAATGTTGTTTGTTGAGGATTTTGAGAAATTGCGGTTTTCATCCATTTTGCGACAGTTACATTCAACTGACGTGCCCACAGTTGGTTAGTTCTAGGCTTGACCATGGGAGCAAGATATTCGAGCTGTGGAGCATCCACATGAAGGGTATAGTTGTTCTTGTACATTGTAAGTTTTGAATTTTATGTGATTTCTTTCCTGTGTTATGTACTCATTTGGAGTAGATATATTGGGTTGTGTCACGAGTTTCTTGTATATGGGACTCGGGGCGCTACTAAGTGGTATCAATGCTAAACTTCAAATTGTAGTCACAACACAGTAGGAAATTAGACTTGGATGACCCAGTTAGAGTCGAGTTTAGTTTGGATAGTAGGATGATCATAATTCATATTGTTGTACTTCCAGCAAATGTTTATGATCTCCCTATATCTGGAACTAACCCTTGTCTATGTTTTCTTATTTTGAAGGATGTTAGAAAGAACTATGAATGGTCGCAGCGGACGGGCTGAAGGCGAGAGCAGTGGAGCCAATAGTGCTTGCCTCAATGTTGAAGCGGAGTTCGCTCGCATTTATCAGATGATGAGAGCGTTTATGGAGGCAAGCCAGAACTTTATACTACAGTCAGAAGCTCAGGGGAGGAACATGGAAAACGTTGTGACTAACCCGGTTAAAATGGTGGAGTCCTTTAAGATGATGAAACCACCAGTGTTTGAAGGCCAAGCAGTTCCGACAGCAACCGATGATTGGATTCGTCAGGTGGATATTGCGTTTGAAGTACTTGAAACGCCATAAGAGAGCAAAGTTAAATTGGCAAGCATTCTTTTGGAGAAGGACGCTGGAGTGTGGTGGCATTCAGTCAAGCGCGACATGGGTGATGGACCAATCGCACTGGGGGATTTCCTAGAAGAGTTCAGGCAACATTACTTCCCTCTTGACGTTCAAGAAGAAAAAGTGATGGAGTTTATCAATTTGAGGCAGTGGTGTGACAGTTCGAGAATATGAAACGAAGTTTAGTCAGTTGTCTCGTTACACCCTGTTGTCAATCTAGATACCTAAATAAATAGATAAAACTAGACACAAATTAAAACCTCGCAAGTGCACGAATCATTTATAGAAGCGTAGCAATAGCAAGGGTCGATCCCACAGAGATTGTAGACTTTAACTTACCAACCAATAAAAAGAATAAAAATCATAAAGAGTTGTTCTAAAGGTCTAAAAGAAATAAAAAGATTAAAACTAAATTAATAAATGTTGAATCACAAATATTTATGAGGTAGTTGGGTTTAGATCTCCACCAATAGTCAATAATGCTAAGTCACCTTCTGAACTTCTTCTTATTACTCATGTTTGTTCCCTTCAAGGGCATGGTATCTACTCCTTAAAGTACTGTTTCCCTAAGCCAAGAATTAGGCATGGTATCTACTCTAATTCGTTTCTTTCATTAAGTATTTAGCATGGTATCTACTAAGTTGCACTTAAAGAAAACATAAGGTCAGTGGAAACGAACAAACACTCAAGGTTCTAGAAATTGGTATCAGATCTAGATCCCTTAAGTTGATTAAACCAAGAACCCCAAAGGATTCCCTTGTTACTAGTTATGAGCACGAGATACGGGTCGTCTCCATATGCTCATATAACAGATTCAGATCGATGGTAATGCAAACTTGATATTCTCAAGTTCTGTATGTCAGTCGACTGGCTGTCACTTCAGTCGACTGCTCTCAGAACTTTGAGAACAAGTTTGATTATCATAAATCTATACCAATTCAATCAGATTCAATCAATAAGTAAATTAGAAGGACTCAGAAGAATATAGCACTACATAACTACGGTTTCAATCACCCAACTATGAAATTAGTTCCACATAATAAGACGTTTATTAATCAAGAAGTTCAAATACATGATTAACATAAAAGAAATAGAAAGAGAAGGAATAAACTGATGTAGTTCGGTCAGATAGGTCGGCTGGCTGTCACACAGTCGACCGGCCGTTCTTTTCCTTATGCTTGCTCTCCTCTCTTCTTCTTCGATGCTGATAAAGTGCTCTTGTTGATGACTCTGGAACTCTGCGATTTTAGTGATTCAGGATGCGTCGAAGTGTTTTTGAATAATGCTTCTTGGTTGGTATTTATAGAACACGGCTAGAGAATTAGGGTTTGCACTTTTCTTTTTATAGAAAAGTCCTTTTCTTTTATTTATTTCCTCCCTCGTTGCTCTGTGTATTATTTCTTTCTCTTTTCTTCTATTCTTCCTTTTCTGTTCTGATTTGGATTAGATTTGGACGAATCTTCAAATATCTTATCTTTTAACTCTGCCGCCTACCAGTCGACTTGTCTTCGAACCAGTCGACTGTGTCGAGACTTCTGAAGATTTTATAATTGATCATCCAAGTCGGCTGTTGACAATCAACTTCTCTGGGCAGTCGCCTGTTGTAATGGACCAGTCGACTGATGATCTGCAATTTCCTGTGTATCGTCCTGAATCTGCTTCGTTTCTCTGTTTTAGGCTGTTTCCTATGGAAAAGAGAAAATAAGAGTTAAATATCACATATAGAGCTTTAAAATGTCTAATTGCATTAAGATTATTGCTCCTAAATGTGAATAATATTGTGTTCATCAAATACCCCCAAGCTTAGCTTTTGTTTGTCCTCAAGCAAAAAGTGAATTTATGAACAAGGGGAAAAATGATAGTACTCTCAACCAAGAATTCTTATTATGTGAGCATCAACATATAAAAATATAAACAATTTCAGATAAAGTAAAATAAAACATACCTATTTTCTCCAGTGCGATTATTTGTTCATAATTCCCAAACTTCATCATATTTGTCATGCAATTAATGTAGTTATAGTATGCGACTACTCAATCTGTGATTATCCCCTTTTCTCTACTACAAACCGAGTAGCAAACTAGAGTTTTTTTTTTTTCCAGATAATAGTCTCTTCTCTAAAGTTGTCACTTGCCTTTTTACGCGAATGCAAAACATTTGTGATGAATCCACCCGGTTACTCAGCAAGTCACAAACTTTAAAGTGCTTTGCATACTCATATTTCAAGTTGCCGTTTGACGTAAAGGTAAACATTGGTGATGAATACCCCTAGTTACTAAGCACCCAAAACATTGGAGTAGATTGACTTTATTCAGATATATATATATATATATATATATATATATATATATATATATATATATATATATATATTATCACTCTATTTACTTAAACTCAATTTAGGACTAGATCTAAAGGGAATAATCACCAGAAAAAGTATCACATTTGTGTATTATGTATAATCGCATGACTCATATAATTTTGTAAGGCATTATGAAACTCAACAATCCTAAAGTAAATAAGTATCCTTACTATTACTTTATAAGAAATTGTTTATCCTAAAAAAAAAAATTCAAAAGACTCCAAATATAACTAACTAATATCCCCAAACTTAGATGGAACATTGTCCTCAATGTTCGCGTAAAGCTTAAAATATAGGCATGTGTTATCATCTAGTAAGAAGGAGAGATTAAAAATAAAAAGATGAATAATGAAAAGAAAATGAAAGGAAAGTGTAAATACTCCCCTGAAAATTGGGTTGCCTCCCAATAAGCGTTGTGTTTTCTGTCTTCAGCTAGACTTGATGAGGTCATGCAATGTATTGAATGGTTTGAAGATTCACATCTTCCTCTTGCGGTTCTATGCCCATCTCTATATATGGCTTCACCCTATGCCCGTTCACCTTAAATGTTTGATTCTTCTCTTTGCTATGAACCTCCAATGCGCCATGTGGAAAGACTTTTGTGACAATGTATGGCCCATACCATCTTGACATGAGCTTGCCTGGAAAAAGTCTTAGTCTTGAGTTGTATATCAGTACCTTCTGTCCTTCATAAAACTCCTTCCTTGCTAGCTGTTTGTCATGGTACAACTTAGTCCTTTCCTTGTACAATTTTGCATTTTCATATGCGTCGTGCCTCAACTCTTCAAGCTCAATTAGTTGCAATCTTCTTTTGTCACCTGCTTGTTTCATATCAAAATTGAACCTTTTGATGGCCCAATAGGCTTTGTGTTCCAACTCCACTGGTAAATGACAAGCTTTTCCAAAAACCAAACGGTATGGTGACATGCCGATGGGTGTTTTGTATGCTGTTCGGTAGGCCCATAATGCATCATTTAAGCGTAGCGACCAATCCTTCCTCCGTGTGTTGACTGTCTTTTCCAAAATGCTCTTGATTTCTCTGTTGCTGATCTCCACCTTCCCACTAGTTTGAGGATGATATGGGGTGCCCACTCTATGTGTGATACCATATTTCTTCATTAAAGAAGCAAACGGAAAGTTATTGAAGTGGCTCCCTCCATCACTAATTATTGCACGTGGTGTTCCAAACCTAGTGAAAATGTTCTCCTGCAAAAACTTGACAACAACTTTGTGATCATTAGTTTTTGAGGGGACAGCCTCGACCCATTTAGACGCATAATCCACACCAACAAGAATATATACATAACCAAATGAGTTAGGAAAGGGACCCATGAAGTCGATTCCCTAAACATCAAAAAGCTCGATTACTTGGATGTTTTGCAGTGGCATTTGATTTCTAGAAGAGATGTTGCCTGTCCTTTGGCATTTGTCACAAGTCCTGCAAAAAGAAAAAGCATCTTTGAATACTTTAGGCCAATAAAATCCAGATTGTAATACCTTGAGTGCTGTTCTTTTCGGTCCAAAATGTCCTCCACATGCGTATTGGTGGCAATGTTGTAGAATACTCATTTGTTCCTCTTCTGCCACACATCTTCTTATAATTTGATCAGGGCAAAATTTGAACAAGTAAGGATCATCCCAATAGTAGTGCTTGCACATAGCCACCAGTCTCTTTCTTTCCTGACTTGTCATACCTGGAGGGAAAACATGAGCAGTGAGATAATTTACAATATCTGCAAACCATGGAAAATTTGAGCAGTGAGATACCAGTCGACTGGTCTTGTTACCAGTCGACTGTCCCGATGATATGTTTATTTCAAATAGATGTTCATCTGGGAAATTTTCATTAAGTGGGGGCACAATTCTCTCTTCCTCATGCAGTAGTCTGGACATGTGATCTGCAACAACGTTGTCGCTTCCTTTTTTATCTCTAATCTCAAGATCGAATTCTTGAAGCAACAGCACCCATCTGATTAACCTAGGCTTAGCATCCTTTTTAGCAAACAAATATCTCAAAGCAGCATGGTCAGTGAAAACAATAACTTTAGAACCAATCAAATATGATCTAAACTTCTCTACAACAAAAATAACAGCTAACATTTCTTTTTCAGTAGTGGAATAATTTAGCTGTGCATCGTTTAAAGTTCGAGAAGCATAGTAAATAACATGGGGTACCTTATTGATTCTTTGACCTAAAACAGCTCCTAAAGCATAATCACTTGCATCACACATGAGCTCAAAAGGATGGCTCCAATCTGGTGCCATGACAATAGGTGCAGAAATGAGAAGATTTTTCAATGTAATAAAAGCAGTTGTGCACTCTTCTGTCCATGCAAACTCAACATCCTTAGCTAACAAGTCACAAAGGGGTTTGGAGATTTTTGAGAAATCTTTTATAAACCTTCTATAGAACCCTGCATGTCCAAGAAAACTCCTAACACCCTTAACTGTAGTGGGAGGGGGTAGTTTTGATATTATATCGATTTTCGCTTTGTCTACCTCTATGCCTCTTTTTGACACCACATGTCCTAAGACAATACCTTGTTGTACCATAAAATGGCACTTTTCCCAATTCAGCACCAAATTGCATTCTTCACATCTTTTAAGCACAAGCTGCAAATGGTTAAGGCATTCATCGAAACAAGATCCAAAAACACTAAAATCATCCATAAATACCTCGATGAACCTTTCCACCATGTCTGAAAATATACTCATCATGCATCTTTGAAATGTTGCTGGTGCATTGCACAATCCAAAGGGCATCCTCCTGTATGCAAAAGTACCAAAAGGACATGTAAAAGTGGTCTTTTCTTGATCTTCTGGAGCAATAGCAATTTGATTATAGCCACTATAACCATCTAAAAAATAATAATGACTATATCCTGCTAATCTTTCTAACATTTGATCAATAAAAGGAAGAGGGAAGTGATCTTTCCTAGTTTTGTTATTCAATTTCCTGTAGTCAATGCATACCCTCCATCCTGTAGTCACTCTTGTAGGGATAAGCTCATTCTCTTCATTCTTCACCACTGTGACTCCACTTTTCTTAGGCACTACATGTATAGGACTTACCCATTTGCTATCTGAGATGGGGTAGATGATGCCAACATCTAGTAGCTTCAAAATCTCTGCTCTTACCACTTCCTTCATGTTTGGATTAAGCCTTCTCTGTGCCTCCCTGCTAGGTTTTGCATTGTTTTCTAGGAGTATTTTGTGCATGCATTTGGATGGACTTATTCCTTTGATATCTGCAATGGTCCATCCTATTGCATTCTTGTGTTCTCGTAGTACCCTCAGCAACTTCTCTTCTTCCTGTGCACTTAAGTTTGCAGCAATTATCACTGGTAGCGTTTGGTTCTCACCCAAATATGCATACTTCAAATGGTCAGGCAACTGCTTAAGCTCTATGTCTGGAAGTCTCGGTGCAGTCGACTGGTTCCTGGTTGTGGCCTGGTCAGTCGACTCATCATGTCTACCAGTCGACTTGTCCCTTCCACCAGTCGACTTGTCTGCAGAAACAAAAATATCATCAGTCACCAATTTTTCAAATACGGGTGCAAACTTACCTGAGCATGACTTTGGAGTTTCAAGGTAATGTATTGTCTCTGCAATCCCCCAGTCATTGTACTCCTGTTCAACATTAGATAAAGTTAGAGATTGTGTAATCGTGGCTTGTAGTGGTTCAATGCTATGTACCTGAAATGTTTGATCAACAATCTCCTGAACCACATCAACATTATAGCATTCATGATCATCGTGTGGTAATTTTAGTGTATCAAACATTTTGAATTCAACTTTCTCTCCGTTTATCTTCATACTTATTGTACCCTTTTTAACACGAATTTTTATATCAGCTGTACTCATAAAGGGCCTACCTAGGATTATCGGTAGAGACGATGGCATTGAAGATTCCTCCATATCTAACACAACAAAATCAGCAGGCAAAATAAAATCGTTTACCTGAACTAGGACATCTTCCAAAATACCTCTAGGTCTTTTGATGCTGCGATCTGCCAATTGCAAAGTGATGGATGTTGGTTTGAGTTCCTCCAATCCTAGCTTTTCGTAAACAGAGTAAGGAAGAAGATTGATGCTTGCCCCCAAGTCTAGGAGTGCCTTTTCAAAGAAGTGCTCACCAACCCTGCAAGGAATAGTGAAACTACCTGGATCCTTCAGTTTAGGAGGTAATTTTCTTAATAGTACAGCGCTCACTTCCTCTGTCAAAGCCACATCTTCCTTAACCTGAAATGTTCTTTTGTGAGTACAACAGTCTTTCAAAAATTTGGCATACGAAGGAATTTGTTTAATAGCATCAAGTAGGGGGATATTAATTTCTACCTTTTTGAGAGTTTCAAAGATGTCAGATAAATGTTGTTCTTTCTTTTGCTTGACTAACCTTTGAGGGAATGGTGGCACAACTGTTCTTTCTTTTTCACTTACCTTGTTTGAACCCAAAACTTTTGATGGTTGTGTTTCTGTTTCTTCGGTGTGTGCTCCAACCTTGTTGTCAATTGTCTTACCACTTCTGAGAGTTGTTACTGATTTGAGCTGTTCTTGGCCTCCAGGGTTTGGTATGGTTTGTGAAGGAAGTTCCCCTGCCTTTCGTTCGCTTAATTCTTTCGCAATTTGGCCCATCTGCATTTTCAACTTCTGAATTGCTTGCCCTTGTTGGTTGGTTGTTTGATGTTGTTGTTGGAGCAATTGAAGAACGGTGGATTCAAAATCCAACTTCTTCTGTTCTTGAATTGGCCTATCAAACCCACTTCCCATTTGAAAGTTTCGTGCATGTCCTTGTGTGAATTGAGTTCCTTGATTATTTTGATTATTGCTCCATGAGAAATTTGGATGGTTCCTCCACCCTGGGTTGTATGTGTTCGAGAAGGGATTGTTCTTTTGTGGAAATGCTCCTCGACCTACGTAGTTTGCATGCTCCTGATCTGTGAAAGAAGACATGGGACATGTATCAGTGGTATGATCTATATGAGAACAAATTGCACAAATTTCATTTGTTTGATTTTTAACTCCTCCCATCATTGTCATTGCATTAACAAGCATATCAATTTTTTTATTCATGTTTACCATTTCTAGTTGAATGTTATTACTATTAGAAATTTCGTAAACTCCCTGTTTTTTCGAAGGACCCCTCCTTGTTGAGAATTGTTGTGAATTCTCGCTGAGTTCTTCAAATAGTTCAATGGCCTCTTCACCGCTTTTCCTCATTAAGATCCCATTGCAAGCTGAATCCACAATTGCCTTGTTAATATCATTTAAACCTTCATAAAAAGCTTGTACCTGATCATCTTTAGGCATGTTGTGCGTAGGACACTTGAGAAGTTTGTTCTTGAAATCCTTCCATGCTTCGAAGAATAAGTCTCCATCCTTTTGTTGGAAGAGTTGAATCTCCCTTTTTAGCTGTTTGGTCTTTTGGGCTGGAAAGAATTCTTTTAAGAATTTTGTCGCCAATTGCTCCCATGAGTTTATTGATCCTGGTTCCAAAGAATTATACCATAGTTTAGCGTTAAGTTTTAAGGAAAAAGAAAACAAGATTAACCTGATTTGTTCAGGAGTGAGCCCTTGGACGCTTTGTGTCCTGCAAAGATCGAAAAAGTCTTGTAGATGGAGATGAGGCTCTTCATCTGGTTTGCCACTAAAGTGGGGAACCATACTAAGTAACTGAGGAGATAGATGCATGTTCCCTGTGACATTAGGTTGATACGCAATGCAGGAAGGTTGCTCGATATTCTTAGGTGTGAACTTGTCCTGCATTGGCACTCGAATTGGCATTTCCTCACCCATTGCTGTATGTGAACTGGGTCTCTGTGCAATCGACTGGTTCGTAGCGACAGTCGACTGGTTTGCTGCAGACAGCTTACCTAGTCTGTGCAAAGTGCGTTCTGTTTCTGCGTCAATAGGTAGTAGCTCTGGACGAAGTGATCTCCTTCCGTGCATCCACCAAAATCCTGTGACCTAAAAGAGAAGTACTTCTTAATAAAATTAAAAGAAAGAAAATAAAAGCTTTCTACTGATCTGTAAGTTAAAATACTAGACAATCCCCGGCAGCGGCGCCAAAAACTTGTTGTCAATCTAGATACCTAAATAAATAGATAAAACTAGACACAAATTAAAACCTCGCAAGTGCACGAATCGTTTATAGAAGCGTAGCAATAGCAAGGGTCGATCCCACAGAGATTGTAGACTTTAACTTACCAACCAATAAAAAGAATAAAAATCATAAAGAGTTGTTCTAAAGGTCTAAAAGAAATAAAAAGATTAAAACTAAATTAATAAATGCTGAATCACAAATATTTATGAGGTAGTTGGGTTTAGATCTCCACCAATAGTCAATAATGCTAAGTCACCTTCTGAACTTCTTCTTATTACTCATGTTTGTTCCCTTCAAGGGCATGGTATCTACTCCTTAAAGTACTGTTTTCCTAAGCCAAGAATTAGGCATGGTATCTACTCTAATTCGTTTCTTTCATTAAGTATTTAGCATGGTATCTACTAAGTTGCACTTAAAGAAAACATAAGGTCAGTGGAAACGAACAAACACTCAAGGTTCTAGAAATTGGTATCAGATCTAGATCCCTTAAGTTGATTAAACCAAGAACCCCTAAGGATTCCCTTGTTACTAGTTATGAGCACGAGATACGGGTCGTCTCAATATGCTCATATAACAGATTCAGATCGATGGTAATGCAAACTTGATATTCTCAAGTTCTGTATGTCAGTCGACTGGCTGTCACTTCAGTCGACTGCTCTCAGAACTTTGAGAACAAGTTTGATTATCATAAATCTATACCAATTCAATCAGATTCAATCAATAAGTAAATTAGAAGGATTCAGAAGAATATAGCACTACATAACTACGGTTTCAATCACCCAACTATGAAATTAGTTCCACATAATAAGACGTTTATTAATCAAGAAGTTCAAATACATGATTAACATAAAAGAAATAGAAAGAGAAGGAATAAACTGATGTAGTTCGGTCAGATAGGTCGGCTGGCTGTCACACAGTCGACCGGCCGTTCTTTTCCTTATGCTTGCTCTCCTCTCTTCTTCTTCGATGCTGATAAAGTGCTCTTGTTGATGACTCTGGAACTCTGCGATTTTAGTGATTCAGGATGCGTCGAAGTGTTTTTGAATAATGCTTCTTGGTTGGTATTTATAGAACACGGCTAGAGAATTAGGGTTTGCACTTTTCTTTTTATAGAAAAGTCCTTTTCTTTTATTTATTTTCTCCCTCGTTGCTCTGTGTATTATTTCTTTCTCTTTTCTTCTATTCTTCCTTTTCTGTTCTGATTTGGATTAGATTTGGACGAATCTTCAAATATCTTATCTTTTAACTCTGCCGCCTACCAGTCGACTGTGTCGAGACTTCTGAAGATTTTATAATTGATCATCCAAGTCGGCTGTTGACAATCAACTTCTCTGGGCAGTCGCCTGTTGTAATGGACCAGTCGACTGATGATCTGCAATTTCCTGTGTATCGTCCTGAATCTGCTTCGTTTCTCTGTTTTAGGCTGTTTCCTATGGAAAAGAGAAAATAAGAGTTAAATATCACATATAGAGCTTTAAAATGTCTAATTGCATTAAGATTATTGCTCCTAAATGTGAATAATATTGTGTTCATCACACCCCAAAAATGGTTCAGGATGAAGTTAAGAAGGCCAAGAGGTTCGAGCAGGGCCTTAGACCCATACTGAGGTCAAGGATTGTGCCTTTATGTATCCGATGGTTTGACAAAAGAGTGCACCGGGCTACAGTAACAGAGATGTATATGAACCAAAATCAGCAGTCACCAGGGAAGGCAGGGACATGGAACAAGGGGAAACGACCCATATCTGCTACCAACTTTAAGAAACGGGACATGAACCAAATGTTTAAGAAGCCAAATGCCAGTGCAGAAGCTTTCAGGCCAGTGAAATGTTACCGATGTGGTAAGCAAGGACATTATAAGCATCAAGGCCCAAGGAATAGGTTCAAGTTTGCGTGAATACTTGTTTCAATTGTGGAATGACTGAGCACGTCAAGCCAAATTGCCTACAACTGCAGAAGAGCAACAATGGACCGAGTCAGAAAATTGGTGATAAAGGAAATAAGCCCTTCCGTCAGGGCCGTGTTTTTGCTTTGACAAAAGAAGATGCTGAGAAGGAAGAAGGGGTCATCACTGGATGTTTAAACATTAATGTAATTAAAGCCAGTATTTTGTTTGACAGTGGATCTTCTTATACTTTTGTATCTAAGACCCTTGCTAAGAAGTTGAAATGTACTAATGAGGCAATTTCTAATTTGGCTTTAGAAGTGGCTACACCATCAGGAGCTACTCTAACTGCTAGTGAATGCTATAAAGGCTGTAAACTGCATATAGGTGGCGAAACTTTTAATATTGATATGCTGGAATTGGGTTTTGTGGGATCAGATTTTATAATCAGGATGGACTGGATGACGAAACACAAGGCAACCATAGAATGCAAGGGTAACCATGGTGATACCTGAGAAACTGGAGATCGTGTTTCAAGGGTAGAAGAAGCGAGAAAAGATTTTAACGGCTGTGACTGGAACGAAGGTACCGAAGGAGGTTAAGAAGAAACTCATCGTATGAGACTTCCTGCTCGTATTTTTTTAGGAGTTACCTGGATTATCTCCGCACAGAGATGTGGAATTCAGTATCACGATTTAGCTAGGCAGTGCACCAATATCGTAGGCACAGTATTGAATGGCACCAGTAGAACAGAAGGAAGTCAAATAAATTGAAGAGTTATTGCAGAAGGAATTTATTATGCCTGGTACTTCGCCTTGGGGAGCACTAGTGATACTCGTCAAGAAGAATGATGGGTCGATGAGGATGTGTATCGACTACGAGAATTGAATAAGATCACGATTCAGAACAAATATCCACTTCACATGATCGATGACTTTTTTGATCAGCTTCAAGGCACAGCTGTGTTCTCAAAGATTGACATGCGATCAGGCTGCCATCAGGTTCGTGTAAAAGAAGATGATATACCTAAGATAGCCTTTAGAACTCAACATGGTCATTACGAGTTCTTGGTAATGTTATTTGGGGTGACAAATGCCCCGGCTATTTTCATGGATATGATGAACCAGATTCTACGACCATACATTGACTCGTTTGTTATGGTCTTCATAGATGACATCTTAGTATACTCATGGACGGGGGAAGATCATGCCAGAAACCTGACTGAAGTGTTGAACAAGCTACAGGAGCATGAGTTGTATGCAAAATTATCCAAATGCGAGTTCTGAAAAACTGAATTTGCATTCCCTGGTCACGTCATTTCTAAAGAGGGAGTGGTCACTGATCCGCAGAAGATTGAGGCGGTGAAGGATTGGCCTCAACCAAAGATGACAAAGGAAGTCATGACCTTTTTTGGAGTAACCGGGTATTACAGAAGGTTCATCCAATACTATGCCAAGATAGCAGTATCACTTACAGGATTAACAAAGAAGAAAGGATTGATGCATGCGAGAATAGTTTTATAGAGTTGAAGAGCCGGTTGATTTCAGCACCAATATTGGTCTTACCTCAAGCATATAAGGGGTACGTGATTTACAGTGATGCTTCATACCATGGTCTGGGGTGTGTTCTGATGCAGGAAGGAAGAGTTATAGCCTATGGTTCAAGGCAACTTCGGCCACATGAGACATGATTTGGAGCTGGCTGCAGTAATTTTTGCCTTGAAGATATGACGACATTATGTTTATGGAGCGAAGATGGAGATATACATCGATCATAAGAACCTGAAGTATATATATCTTCATAAGGATTTGAATCTACGACAAAGGCGAAGGTTGGAAGTATTAGAAGACATTATACCTGAGATTTAAGTATCATCCAGGAAAAGCCAATGTGGTGGCGGATGCACTTAGTAGAAATAAGGAGTTTGGCTACATTGATCGCAACAAGGAAGGAATTAGATGACGAGATAATATGAGCCGGTATTGAGGTGGTTACACAAAACTTGGGTGTGATCTTAGCACGACTTGAACTACAATCAAGAATGAAGGAGCGGATTAAGGAAAGTCGGGAAAGAGATGCAGAGATTCTGGCACGTAAGGAACAAGTGAATGCAGAGAAATTTCCGAAGTTCAATATAAGAGAAGGTCTATTGTGGTTCAGAAACAGATTGTGCGTACCGAGGGTGGAAAGAGCTTCCAAGTTGAACTAGGCCATTTTAAGCCTCTAGATCTGGGCTTTTAGTTAATATATATAATTCAAAATTTGTGTTAGCTAATAAACAAATATAATACAAACATTTAACTCTCTTCATCTGTATTCCTCAGTAATGATTACGAAGTTATGAAGAAATTTTTTATATGCAATTGATGCATTGATTATTACTTTGACTAAATATTCACAAATGTGTGCACAGCGCACACTTTTTGTTCTTAACTTTGTAGAGCATTGTCACAAACAAACCCCGTAAATCGTATAAATGGATATGAAATCACCCGATCTTCAGGCAAGGACAGAGAATTGTCCCTACTAGACAAAGCTAATGAATAATGTTTTTTATATTCAACTGTGTACACTTATTATGGACTCCAAGATATAAGCTTTATTGCGTTTGTGTGCCCATTGCTTCATATGTTATATGTCGAAAAACATGCCTACATTGAAGTTCTACATAACAAAATTGTAAGTTACATAGTGAGATTGTGGAAATGTCTTCCTCGTTGAACAATGTTTTTTATTATAGCGGATATTTGTAAGACACAATGTCTTTTTCTACTCAAATTTGTCATGGATAAATTTTATTAACAACATGAATTTTCTTATTTTTGTATCAAACTTCAATTTCAATGATTTATATTTCCACAAATGGTGCACTTAGCTACTTCATTAGTTTAAAAGTCATGTGAGATATTATAATCTTTTAATCTACTTGTATATTGAATATCGTTAGAACTTGAATTCCGCAAACTAAAATGTTTCTAATAATCATTGTGAAGAAGAAAAATTACAGGTAAGAAAATTCAAATCAGACAAAATTGATACAGAGTCGAGATTAAAATCTGATCTGTCCTTAAATCAAAATTTGCCCCGTAGTGTAACGGTTCTTAATGAACTGCTTTCCAGGATACAACTGTATTACCTTCTCTAAAGAGCAGCACCCAAGCTTCAGAGACACCAGCGAACCAGCAACTGTGCTGCACTCTCAGACAGACCCAGATGAAAAGGAAAAGAGATTGGGGGGGGGGGGGGGGGGGAATAGTGTATTATGATAGACAAAATCGAATGGATTTAAAGGAGATCAAAGGCGTAACTAATGGATCCATTATTCTGTTGTTACAGAATTATGGCACAAAAGCGTAACTGATGGATCCATTATTCTAATGTTACAGAGTTATGACACCAGTTACTGAATTCAAAAACGCATCTAGAAGCTTCTGTTGCAGACTCAACAGAAGCCCAAACCCACAAAGGAGAGAAACAGGATCCAAGAAAAAATTCGAAGCTGGGCCAAAAAAAAGTTTAGGCTGTGGCTGGCCAGTCCCAAGCTTAACTATTTTATAATCACTTTGATTGTTAATTAGCATGAACTATATGGTTGTATGATAAAGTTGTTGCATATTCATATTAAACTATTTTCTGGACTGCTGTTTGTGTCTTTTTGTATCAGATTTTCAACCATGTTTCTGTTGTAATTTGAAATAACTTTCTGTACATGAATTATAGCCCCATGAATCTATTTTCCATAAATTTTGACGGATTTGAATTCCGATGTATAATCTGTTAGATATCAGTATTTTATTACAGCTAGGTCTGAAATTTCATATTCACAAATTCATGCATATCTTTTTGTTTTATAATTAAATAGAACATGATATCAGTAAAATAAAAATATGAAATTAATTTGGCTGAGACTAGACATGTGTAGAAACCACCTTGAATTTTTGTAGATTTAACTGATAATTATTCTGACCTAAAACATATATGTGAATACAATTTATAACTTGCTGCATGAATATAAAATCTGAAAAGAATAGGAGTTTCAACCTAGTTTCTGCAGCTTTTATATGTTGTATATATATTTGCTGAAACCGGGAGAGAGTTTAGTTTCTAGAATTTTTGACGGATCCATATTTGCTTTTCTGTAGTAACGGTAATCTGTGTTTTTGTACAGTAACATCATGTTGTCCAGATTGTGTGATTTGTGTTAATTTAATATGTTTGTTTCTTATTTTGTCTCTGACGAGTAGAATTAGTCACACCTAGCATGATACAACATTGAAACCTTCTTTCATGCTCGTATAGGATGAAATAAAATGCTTACAAACTGGGGTATTATGGGATGACTTGGTAGTGAACAATCAGAAACTGTACTCGGTCGGGTCCTACTACCGGACTTGCACTAACTGATGGCCATAAAATACTACTTGATAATTACTGTCATTGAACATTAAACACTGATTACTGGGCCGAGTACACGAACCGCGAATTCACCATCAGTCTAAAGCGTTCACTGTGTGCTTGCGCCGAACCTGTAGAATGTGACGCAATAGTATGTGCACTAGATAGGTTAATAAAATGATTAATAACCTACATTTGACATTTCATGCTTGATCCTGTATACTGTCACCAACATTGAACTTGAATTGAAACTATTAATTAAATGCATGATTAAACATAGACCCTTGACATTATTGTCATTCCTTGTTTTTTTTATTGACTTTGATCCTGTCCCTTTTCTTTTGGTGTACCATGTTCCTATTATTCCTTGCTTTCTCTACCTTTTGTTCATGACTTGCTCTAAGGACATTATTTTTTTTCTTTTTAAATCAAAAATTTATAGGTACTGAAGTAACAATACCAGAAAGAATTGGTGAGCTACGATTATAGGAGATGGAACAAAATATTGCGTTGCTTAATTTACTTTATTGCTAAATTTTTATATTTTCAACATTGTCTGGATATTATACTTTGTTTTTGGGCTTTTATGATCCGAAGCTTGTTTTATCCAAGATGTTGGATATTATTATTTGGATTATTTCATTTATTATTGAACTTGATCTTGTTTATGTGATTATATTTCCTTGCATGGTTGTGATTGTTATTTCATATTGTTGAGTTAGACTGGTACAACTTATGGATGGTGTTTACATCATTCGCTGGGCCTATGTTACATACTCGTATTCCGTATTTTGAAAAGCGGAGCGTGACAGGTTTTTTAGTGGTATCAGAGCTCAGGGTTGGATAATATATCAGTCAAACATGACTAACTTTATGAAGGTTTGGCTTTGAATGATATATTAGTCAAGTTTGGCTCTGGCCAGGTTAACTCAGTAATGTGCACACCACGATGATCACATGAATATATATATAATAATCAACATATAATCTGGGTACTGACCATATTTGTTTGTGTTTCAAGCTATGGCTCGCGGAAATTCTTCTTCTTCCTGCCCGAGGGATGAGCAGCCCGACAATGCTGCTATTCTTCAGGCGATTTAGCAGATGATGGCTCTCTAGCAGGAGCACAATGAATTAATGATGACCACTTTGGCAGCCAATGGAGCTGCCGCTGGACCTGCACCTGGGCCACTGCCACCAAGGCCCTGGACAGTAGCAGATTTCATGAGGATGCACCCGGATAAGTTTTCGGGCACTGAGTCGTCGCTGGAGGCCGAGCAATGGCTTATCCAGATGGAGCGACTGTTGATCGCTGCCCGTGTTACTAATGTTGATCGCGTGGATGTGGTTAGCATCCAATTGATGGATCTCACCCACATCTTGTAATATCCTGATCCTTTATTTTAATTTAATGAAAGGTTTGTGAATTTTACGTGAATTGCACGTACTAATTCATGTGCATTTTCTGTAAAAATTATTTATTTTGTAGTATGAACAAACATTTTTCTACCTCTCTTCTTATTTCTAAAGCCTAATTAGATTTTTTAAAAAAAAGCCTAATTGTTTATTTTATGCCCATCCTAATTGTTTTAAAAAGTTTTTTAATTAGCCCATGAAGTTTGAGCTCACTAATTGAAAGCCCACTAGTTTATTTCCCTTTTAAATAACATGACATGTAGTGTAGATCATTTTGGTAGACAATTAATTAATTTACCTTGTACAATTAGTAGTTAAGGGTGCTACATTTGGCACGTGCATGCACTAGAGTGTGCATTGCACACCCTTCTACCTAGGCCGGATGGAGTCAAAGGAGAGTGGAGGAGTGGCTTAGTGGATAGGTGGTTACTTGCTCATAGGTGGTTGCTACAACTTCCCAATGTATCCTAGCCATTTATCTACAACCATCTAATGCAATCCTAGCCCTCCATTTCAACCAAAAATTAGTATAAATAACACCCCCCCCCCCCTTTATGCATACAATACACTAAAAATATTTGTAAAAAAAAGAAAGAAAGAAATACATAAGAGAGCAAAAGATTGAGAGAGAGTTAGAAAAAAAATTGAGTGTATTTAGTTTGTGTGTTTGTTCCATTCTTGGAAGCCGGCCACTTCATCAAGGAAAGAGAGAGGCTCAGGTTCACTAGTGTAAGGAGGAGGAGGCAATTGTGTTGGCTCAACCTAGGAGGAGAAGGATCGCTCGTGTGTTCAAGGAGATTCTATGAGCTTTTGTAGTGTTTTTCTTCAAATAAGTGGTTGATTCTCATGCTTCTAATTTAGACATCATACTAGAGTTTTGAATTGATAAAATTTCTAAAGAGAAACTAAGTAATTTAGCCTCATGTTTGCCTATTTAGAGAAGAAAATTGTAGAATGCTTGATCAATTGATTGCTAATTGCTAAAACAGTGATTTAATGTGCTAGAACCTATCATGCTTTTGGGATATGCATTGTTGATCATGCTTTTGGGATATGCTTTATTGAGGAATTTATGCTTATGAAATGAATGATTGATTAAAATGCATCATGAAAATTTGATTGTCTAGATTTAAGCAACATCAATGTAGAAAGATGAATACTTGAGTTCTAAAATATTATTTCGTGGAAACCTTGATTATAAATAATGTGAAAATTGTGATCTTATTTTCAATGTTAAAAATATATCCATGATCTACCCTAAATTGCAACCTGGTGCAATCGACAGTCGGCCTAATTAGAGTCGACATTCGACTGTCAGGTAATAAATTTCGGATTCTAGTTACAGAACAGTCGACCGACTATATTGTAATAGTCGACTGCCCTGACTATTTGTTCGAGTTTTAAATCTTTGCAGAACAGTCGACCGACTATATTGTAACAGTCGACTGCCCTGACTATTTGTTTTCAAGTTTTAAATCTTTGCAGAACAGTCCACCGGCTATATTGTAACAGTCGACTGCCCTGATTATTTGTCTTCGAGTTTTAAATTCTCGCAGAACAGCCGACTGGCCATGTTTTAACAGTTGACTGTCCTGAAGTTCAGATGATATCCAGATTTCATGAAATAATTTTCTATAACCCTTGGCCTAGTATAAATGAGAATTTGAGACTATTTTTGCAAGAAAGAACTTACTATAAACTGTTATTTTAAATTGTCTTTGGATAAAGAAAAATGTATTGATTAAAAGAGATTTGAAAAAAGTTTTGATAATGAAAAAAATGAAAGTATGAATGTTAGATTTAGTATTCATAAAATGAGAATAAGGGAATTATGTGGAAATAATGAATTATGAATATGACAAGTTGAATTTATTTGTTTATGCATGATATTGTACATGAAATTGAAATTGAATGACTTGATGAATTATGAAAGAATGTGAGTATACAAATGCTATGAACATGACATAAAAATTATTGTTAATCATGAAAAAGACTTTGTGAGTATGAAAAACTCGATGTTGTGATTATGAGTTGAAATTAAGAACTAGGGTGTAGCTAAGCCTCACACGGGCAATGAAAGAAATGTTGAGATGATATTTGAAATAAAAAGACCAAGATTTGGGTCATGTGAAATGAATGAATAAGACTGGTATAGTGAGAGTGCTAACCCTAAGGGATTGATTTTGTTCATGATTCAATTAAATTAAGGACCAGATACATAGTGAAGATGTGATGAAAGTAAGAGAAAAACATGAGTAAGAGGGCCACTGGATTGGCGCCGTGAGAGTATTCACAGGATGTCCCATGATGCATCATGAATAGGGCGTGGATACTACTCCAGAGTACTGTCCAGGTGGTGACGCTCGTGGGGTGTTTGGTGATTGCGGGTGGTGTCATGTCTATGGTAAGAGGTGAATTACCACAGGATGCCTGCATGATGAGTCATGTGTCAGTGCGTTGGAATTCTTTCCAGGGCGCCTAGGCGTGAGCTCGTAACTCATAGAACATCCAGGATACTTACCGTAGTTACAGTACTAGATTAAGTCATGGCGAGGGATTGAACCCTACAAGATGAAGAGTGGTTAAGGGCTTGCCTTCGGACCTATGTAGTATGGGCTGCATAGACTCTGAACAAGTGCGCATTAGTGTCATATAACATAAATAATTGCAATAAGGACTAAGTGCACATTCACAACACGACATCAATATGATAGTCCCCTTAGCTTTCTTTGTGAAGAAGTGTGTGGTTTGTTAAGTATTAAGAATCGTTATACTGTTCTGCATAGAGTGGATGGCCGTGTATAATATTTCGTCGGTTGTAAGCAACTGACGCACCTACAGTTTTTCTATGCAAGATAAAGTGCTTGGAAAGATTAAAGTATGCATGCTGCTTAAAGATTGATTCAAATGTTGTATATCTTTTTATTCATGTAATTAATGTAAATTGTTTCCGCTGTAAATATGTAATGTAAATGTAACTCTGATGCAACAAAAGTTTTTATTTTCTTGTAAAATTGTACGAAGTGAAGTGAAAAGATTCTGTGGAACTTCGAATTCAGTCTGTTTTGGATTTCGGGGTGTTACGCAACTAGTGGCGGGCTAAAACCGAAAAGATGGCAAGACTCATCGAGTGGGCTACTTTCTCCGAGAGCTTCATGGTGAAGTTCTTTCCCAGTGTTACCAAGGTACAGATGGAATGACAATTTGTTTCCCTAACTCAAGGAAACCGTTCTGTGGATAAGTATGCTGCAGAGTTTACTCGGCTCAGTCAATTCGCTCCCGCCCTAGTGGCCACCGATGAGGATAGGGCTCGCAGATTCCAGTTGGGCTTGAGTTTTCCCCTCCAGGACCACTTGGCTGCTCTTCGGCTTTGTTCCTATGCCGACGTTCTGGATGCTGCTCAGATCCAAGAGCGGACCCTTAGCAGGTCAGGTGCTCCCCAGCAGACTGTTTCATACCCTTTTGCAGTTCGTCCTACCGAAGGATCTATTCGGAGGCCAGTTCCGCCTCCTCCCGCGAGGGCACAGTCGTACGCACCTGTTGTTCCGAGGACTGTCGAGACTTGTGGCTTGTAACACCCTGAATTCCAATTAAGCCTAAATTCGAAGTTCCATAGGATCTTTACACTTCACTTCGTACAATTTTATAAGGAATTTAAAACTTTATTTACATGAGAGTCTTTTACATCAACACACAGCGGAATAAATAAAATACAACAATGATAAATGTACAATTGTAACAACTTTAGCATTTAAGTAATCATCAACATCAAATTCATATTTATATCTTCTTTTAAATTCCAAGTCCTGCATATGAAACTATGGGCACGTCAGTTTCTTACAACCGACGCAATATTATACACGGCCATCATCGCTATGCCGAAAATATAACGATTCTTAAATACTTTAACAAACACAAACTTGATCACAAAACAAAGCTAAAGAAGGACTGTCATATTGATGTCGTGTGTTTTGTTGATTCTTGATTTTGATGATTACAACACACTGCAACATGTATCTATGCTATACTATATAATTGCAGGTTGTATACACACAGACCTCATTTCCATACAGCTGAACAAATGAACAAGCACAAGCTCTGGATATTGACAAAGGCTTCACTCAAAAACTCAAGTCAAGACCTGTTTCAATGACATTTATTTTTGTCTTGTAAAACAAATGTAATATTTTTTATTTTGAGTCTTAGAATGATGTACAGCCTTGTCACACATACATACACTCACATATAACTCATTCTAAATGTGTGTTTTCAAAACCAAAGATCAAAACAGCTTGAACTAGATTAGCTGTTGAGTACCAGTCGACTGCTACTTGTTCCAGTCGACTGAATCTGTACAAAACTGCCTAATCTTATTCAGACTCTGACCAGTCGACTCATTATGGCAACCCAGTCGACTGATCAAATGCGTTTGACAGTTTTCTGTTTTTAAAATTGCTTTTTCAAATTCAAATCATTTTTCCGTTGGATAACAGTTGGAGCAACTGTTTCCCAACGTCCAGTGTATCTAACTCTATAAATAGAGGTTAGAATCCACTGTAAAAACTTACTAATTCTCCAAGCATTTTTTGAGACCTTAAGTTTTCATACTTTCAAGAGATTAAAGCTTTCAATTTACTAAGACTTGGTTCTCTGTCTTCAGTCCAGTATAACATTTGATTTCGTTCTGGACTGGATATAGATTTCAACCATTTAGCCACGTACTATATCACAATCACAAACAAGGCTATAGGTTGATTGTAAACAATTTTTATTATTTTCTTTTCCTCTCGATTGGAGAGTAGGACTCTAGGGTGTAGAGTCAGGTTTGTCACTCTTGGTGGAAGAGTGGGTTGCTTTCTCTGGTTGAGAGAAAGGACTACGGGTTAGACAAGGTTGTTGTCTGAATGCCGCAGGGTATTCTTGTAAAAAAAAAATTCAAGAATAGTGGAAATCTCAAGTGGGTTGCTTGGGGACTGGATGTAGGTCGGAAGGACCGAACCAGGATAAATCGTGTGCACTCTGTGGTTGTATCTCTCTACTTGCATTTATATTTTCTCAGTTTGTGTTTTTACTGTGAAACTTATCTGGACAGTTGACTGAGTACTTGATAGGTCGACTGGTCAAACTCGTATACTCTGAAAGTTTTCTGTATGTTAAGTCGACTGTCTCAACTTTAAGTCGACTTCACAGACCTGTTTAAATTACTTTTTCATTTTGTTAATTCAGTCGACTGGTTTATCCCTTAAGTCGACTGTACAGAAGAAAAATCTCTATTCCGCAATTTAATTTCTTAAAAACACTATTCACCCCCCCTCTAGTGTTTGTTGCCCTGCCTACAGGATCCAACACTTGGTATCAGAGCAAGGTGAAGGGCTATGGCAACTACTTCAAATGCAAATCAGTACCATGAAGGCCAATCTACACAAAGGTCACCTCTCTTCGATGGCACAAATTACAATTACTGGAAGTGCAGAATGAAGATCTACCTTCAATCCATCAATTATGAAATATGGAACATGACTGAAACAGAATACAATGCTCCTACGATTCCATATGCACAATGGAATGATGATATGAAGAACCAAACAATGAATAATGCAAAAGCAATGAATGCATTATTTTGTGCTCTTACAAAGGAGGAGTTCAATCGTGTGTCAAATTCAACAACCGCACATCAAATCTGGCACACACTCGAGGTAACTCATGAAGGAACAAACAAAGTGAAAGAATCTAAAATATCTGTTCTTGTTCACAGGTTTGAAATGTTTCGCATGAAGGAAAATGAAAGTGTGTCCGAAATGATTACCAGATTTACTGACATTACAAACTCACTTGTGGCACTTGGGAAAATATACACTCAAGCAGAGATGGTGAGAAAAGTTCTTCGTGCACTTACTCCTGAATGGGAAAAGAAGACCACTGCAATAGAAGAGGCCAATGATCTATCACAACTTTCTCTTGAGAATCTTGTGGGAAATCTAATGGCTTATGAGGTTCAAATTGAAGAAAGAAAGAATGATGTAGAACCACAACAGGCCAAGAAGAAATCATTAGCATTTAAAGCCATGACAGACTCAGAAGATGAAGAAGAAGATGAGGAGGAGATAGCTATGTTCACAAGGAGATTCAAAAAATTTCTAAAGAAAAGTAAGTTCAATTCAAAATTTAGAGATTCTAATGATCCTCCAACTTGTTTCAGGTGTAACAAAACAGACCATATGGAGAAGGATTGTCCTCTAGAAAATGTGAAGTCTAAGGGAAAGACATCCAACTTCAAGAAGGATAAGTACACTAAGAACAAGTTTGCCAAAAACAAAAAGGCATATCAAGCAACTTGGGATGACAGTGATTCTTCTTCAGAAGAAGAAATTGATGAAACCAACGAGGTTGCGAACATGTGTTTCATGGCATCACAGAATCAAGTAAGTAATGATTATGATTCAGATGATTTACTCGATGCGTTCAATGAAATTTTTCAAGAATTGAAAAAGGAAAAGATTAGAGTTAAGAACCTAGAGAAAGTTAATCAAACACTTTCTCAAGAGAATCTTAACCTTGATAAAGAAGTAAAATCTTTAAATTCTCGTATTTCAAGTTTAGATATGGATCTTGAGTCTCTAAAGAAGAATTATGAAGAGATTTCTAAGAATGTATCTAAGTTTAATAAAGGAAAAGAGAATTTAAACGATGTTCTTCAAAATCAAGTAAAATCTAGTCAAAAGTTTGGACTTGGTTTTAAAAAATCTCTTGTAAAGGATCTTTCTTCTAAAAACACTAGTATAAATAAACCTGAATCTATTTCTAGTGTTAAACATAAACTTTATGAGTTCTTTGAAAAGCCTAAGCTTGTAAGTTTTATTGATAAAAGCAAATCTAAAGTTCAGCCAAGTCGACTGAGTCCATCCACCAGTCGTCTGTTCAGAGGTACTGAGTCTTATTTAACAAGACCAAAACCTCTTATAAGTCGACCTACATTATCTTCCAGTCGACTGACATACAGTAGAAGTCGACTGAAGGATGTTATAAAGTCGACTGGACAGAGCAAACTTGTATAGGTTCCAGTCAATTTGAGTTTGAATGATAGAACTGCTTATATCTACTCATATATGTTAAATGTATGTAATTCTGTGAATTTTATTCCTGCTTATGGAGGAAAATCAAACTCATTATGGGGTTGGTTTCCTACAAACTAATATGTTTTGGACCCAATGAAAAGGCTACCATATTCACATTGAATATCTTATAGGTACCAAAGAAAGACCGTTGGATACTTGACAGTGGATGTTCAGAGCATATGGCTGGTCATGCCAATCTCCTATCCACTATACAAAGCATCAATGGAGGAACAGTTACCTTTGGTGATAACAATAAAGGAAAAGTCATAGGAATCGGCATGGTTGGTAAAAACACTAACCCTACTATAGAAAATGTTTTGTTAGTTAATGGACTAAAACATAATTTGTTAAGTATTAGTTAATTATGTGATAAAGGTTATAAAATTGTATTTGAAAAAGATGCTTGCTTAATTTATGATTCTACTATGCAAAACATTATTTTTCAAGGTTTTCGCAAAAACAACATTTATGAATTATGTTTGAATACAAATGAGTTTTCAAATGATTTTTGTTTAATAGCTCTAATAATGATTCTTGGCTTTGGCATAGACGATTTGGTCATGTAAATATAAAAAATCTCTCTAAAATATCTAAGTATAACCTAGTTAAAGGACTGCCAAACCTATCCTTTAAAAAGGATAAGTTATGTGATGCATGTCAACTAGGAAAACAAATCAAATCCACTTTCAAAACAAAAGAAGTAATTTCTACTAGTAGGCCACTCGAGTTAATTCATATGGATTTATTTGGCCCTACTAGAGTTGCTTCTTTAAATAAAAGTAGATATGTATTTGTTTTAGTAGATGATTTTTCATGATTCACTTGGACTTTCTTCTTAAAACCTAAAAATGAAGCTTTTAATGAATTTGCAAATTTTTGTAAACGAATTCAAAACCAAAGATCTCTAACCATAGTCACTATTAGAAGTGATCATGGTGGAGAATTTGAAAATGAAACGTTTACAGAATATTGCAACAAGAATGGTATAACACATTCATTTGCATTTCCTAAGGCTTCACCACAAAATGGAGTGGTTGAAAGGAAAAATAGGACCTTGCAAGAATGTGATGGAACTGAGATGATTTCCAGGACTACGGATTGGTGTGCGTATCGATCGTTAAATATAAACAGATTAAAATGTGATCTAACCCTATATAGCGGAAACTAGGGTTCACAAATTATACCTGCAGTGAGAAGAAGACGACAGCGACCCCAAGATCTTCTGCACATATTCCTTCCTCGGGTTGGACGTCGTGTGGGCGACGATCTCCAAACCTTTCTTCTCCTTGGCTGACCTCTCTTCTCTCCTTTCGTGAATCACGAGTTTTGAGAAAAATTTTATCTTTTTAGATTGTCAATCACGGCCAGAGAAAATAGAAAAGGCTACGGCAGGGACCATGAGGAGAAATTAGGGTTAGGTCTCCTAACGGATCTGGGTATCCCGTGTTCAGCCCGAACACACAACCCAGGCCCATTAACAATAGCTCGGTCCACTAAGGAGCTATTGTTGCACTACCTTCCTAATCCCAAATTATATTTATGGGCTCCTTTTATTATATGCTCGTTCAACTCCCCATGTTAAGATATCGAATGTCCGTTGATCAAATTAAGTTACTGACAACTACATTGATCAACATCTTTTATCCTTAAGTAGTACCACTCAACTTTATTTGTCATGTCGGATGTAATCCACCTGCAGGGTTTACATGACAATCCTTATGAGCTCCTTAAGGGGACATCATCAACCCGACATATCGGGACATGGATTCCTTTTACAATCAACAGCCCATCATACATACAATGCTATTACCCAATTCATAGAGGTTGTTGATCCATAATGAATCTCACTCTTTTATGAGTCAAAGTAATGCACACTGCATATACATGTCTGTTATTATATCTGGATTAAGAGCATAAGCATCCATAATAACAGAGGTGTTTGTTCTCTTTTGTAGTCAGTACAAAGAGAACAACCTCAAGTGGTCCTGTTCAATACACACAAAGTGTACTAGTGTAAACCTATAGTCAAGACAGACTAATACCAGATTACACTACAACCTTTCCAATAGATTGTCCAAGTCCGTCTAGGTTGTGAACTATTTATATATTCCATAGGGAACTGATAATATGATCTTCTGCGTGTCACCTCACACCATATTATCAACCTTATAGAATATCAGACACTTGCATTAATATTATAATAAACACAATATGCAAACATATGCCCATATGATTCTCATTCAAAAAAATAAGGAAATAAAGTTAATACAAAAGTGATGCTTTCAGTATATAACCCTAACAGAATGCGCACGTACCATGCTTGTTGAAAGCAATTTACCTAAGTATTTTTGGGCTGAAGCTGTTGCTACAGCTTGTTATGTTTTAAACAGGATTTTAATAAGACCTAAGCTAAAGAAGACTTGTTATGAGTTATTTTTTAACAAAATTCCTGAAGTCTCTTACTTTAAGACATTGGTTGTAAGTGTTTTATTCTGAACACTAAAGATAATTTAGATAAATTTGATCCTAGATCTAATGAGGGTATCTTTATAGGATACTCAAATAGGAGTAAAGCATATAGAATTTTCAACAAGTCAACAATGACTATTGAAGAATCAATGCATGTTACATTCGATGAATCTCTGCCTTCAAGATGATGAAACTGATTCATCACCTTTAAATAAAATAATTACATCTTTAGAACAAACGAGTCTCGCAGATAACTCAACCGATAAGGACATCAAGTCGACTGATGTAAACCAGTCGACTGAGGAACTTGTCAAGACGACTGATCCTATTGTGATATCTTCAACTTTACCAAAATCTTTTGTTGAAGTTAGAGATCATCCTCATGACTTAATAATTGGTGACATCTCCCATGGTATTCAGGCACGATCCCATATTAATATGATATCTCATACAGCCTTCTTGTCGGATTTTGAACCGAAAAATATACAAGAAGCATGTGAGAATGAATTTTGGATGAATGCCATGCAAAATGAGTTAAACCAATTCATAAGGAATGATGTATGAGATTTAGTTCCACGACCTCCTGATCATACTATTATTGGTACCAAATGGGTATTCAAAAATAAGTTAGATGAATCAGGACAAGTTGTTAGGAACAAAGCAAGACTAGTTGCTCAAGGATATAATCAAGAAGAAGGCATAGATTTTGATGAAACATATGCTCCTGTTGCTAGATTAGAATCAATTCGTATTTTATTATCTTTTGCTTGTTTCATGAATTTTATACTTTATCAAATGGATGTTAAAAGTGCTTTTCTTAATGGGTTTATAAAAGAGAATGTTTATGTTAAACAACCACCAGGTTTTGAACATTAACAATTCCCAAACCATGTTTATAAATTGAAAAAGGCTTTATACGGTCTTAAACAAGCACCACGTGCTTGGTATGATCGATTGAAAACTTTTCTTTTAGAAACAGGGTTTGAGGTAGGTAAAGTAGATACTACTTTGTTTATTAAGAGAATTAAGAATGATATTTTAATCATACAAATCTATGTTGATGATATAATTTTTGGTTGTACTAATAATAATCTATGTCAAGAGTTTGCTAACACCATGAAAAACGAGTTTGAGATGAGTCACATGGGTGAACTCAATTATTTCCTTGGACTACAAATTAAACAGTCTTCAAATGGCATATTTATTAATCAAGGAAAATATACGAAGGAATTACTCAAACGGTTTGACATGGATAGTACAAGTAGTAAATCCACACCTATGGCTACTATCACTACCCTTGACAAAGATATATTAGGTAAGAATGTCGATCAAAAACTCTATCGAGGTATGATTGGCTCACTCTTATATATAACTGCTAGTAGACCAGATATTATGTTCAGTGTATGTTTGTGTGCTAGATATCAATCTAGTCCTAAAGAATCTCATTTAAAAGCTGTGAAACGAATTTTAAGATATATTAAAGGCACATCTGATTATGGTTTATTCTATCCAAGTACCGTAATTTCCAACTTTTGTCGTACAGTGATGCTGATTTTGCTGGTAGTAAAACTGATCACAAGAGCACTAGTGGGACATGTCACTTTTTGGGACATTCACTAGTTTCTTGGTGCAGTAAAAAAGCAAAATTCGGTATCCCTATCTACTACAGAAGTTGAATATATCGCTGCAAGTTTGGCATGTGCACAGATTTTGTGGATGAAGCAAACCTTATTAGATTATGGTATTTCTTTTGAAAAACCTTCAATAATGTGTCATAATACCAGTGCAATTAACTTATCTAAAAATCCGGTTCAACATTCAAGTATGAAACATATTGATATTCGACATCATTTTCTACGTGATCATGTTTTAAAAGGAGACATATCTTTAGACTTTATCTCTACTGATAAACAAGTAGCTGATATCTTTACAAAACCCCTTAAAGAAGATACTTTTATTACCTTAAGAAGAGAACTAGGGATATGTAATTTTCTTGATATTTGTTGAAAATATTTCTTTTAAGTCGACTTGTATATGATGTTCAGTCGACTGTCCCGTATTTTTTATATACTTATTTGCCTCTCTGACCAGTCGACTGAGATTTCACCAAGTCGACTGATCAGTTGTTATAATTATTTATTTTTCTCTTGCCTAAGTCGACTGTCCTTTAATACCAGTCGACTGCCGCGAATCAGTATGTCTTCAACTTCGAATCGTCACACAGTTTTTGAGACAATTTTTATCCTTTGACTCATTCTTGACTTCTTTTGAGCCGTTGATCTCATTTACTCTCAATCTCAGTCGTTCGCTTCTGATAAAACCCTCTTCACTGCCTCCATCTTTTTCACTTTCACTTTTACCCAATTTTAAACCTTAAGGAGAACAGAGGAAGATCGAGAGTCGACTGCCGGATCTGCTGCTTGGATCTGCTGTTTGGAACTGCTCATTTCCAACTTCTTTTGCTGTTTTGATTCTCTTCTCTTTGTTGGTATACTCTCTTCCCTTTCCTCTTTTTAATGGCACCGAAAAGATCTAAGACCTCCCATGTAGATGATAGTTCTTCCTCTAAGGACTATTCTCAGTATCTTAGGAGTCCTGATCTCCTGGAGAAATGGTATCTTATTTGTACCATTATGATTTTTCCAGGTAGATTTGTAAATTTCAATGATCTAGATATGTTCAATCTTATTTCCCTATTTCAAAATTGTAGTCTTTATGAATTTTTATCATTGGAAAATCAACCTCACTACTACCCACAACTCATTTATCTTTTTTATACTAATATGAGAGTAGTTCAATCGGATGAAGGAGAAGTCAATGTTTATTCTTCTGTAAAAAATAAGAAAATTAAACTCACATCCGAGCGAATTAATCTTATTATGGGTATTGATGATGAGGGACTTGATTTAGGTGAGATCATTTTAGATGATGCATCTATCTTGTCTAAAATCTTTTTGCCAAACCATGGACCCCCCATGTCTAATAAATCTATCACCCCTATTGCAAAACTAGTTGCAAGAATACTATCATATAATATTCTTCCCAAAATAGGGAGTTTTGATCTGTATTCTATGGAATTGCAACAAGCGGTTTATGCAATTTTTGGTAAAATAAATGTCAATTGGGGTCGTGTCATCTTTTCTAGACTCCACAAGTCTCATACTCACTTTCTACCTTTTGGTGGTCTCCTCACTAGTGTCTTCCTTGCTTATGATATTGATCTCGACTCCGAGACCAATGTGGTTAAGCATTATGAGTGCTTCGATCGTACTAGTTTAGCACGCATGAAGCTTCTTGATCCTTCCCCTAGATATTCCCCTAGGCCTACTCCCCACACCCAAGTTCCTTTAGCAACTTCTGCTAGACCATCTTCAGCCTCCAGCTCTTCTCGTCCCCGTGCGGATTTTGATGATCCACGTAGTCTATATCATGTTGTTAACTATCTCATGGATCGTCAAGATACCCTTGACTCCCATATTGATTCCCTTGAATCCAAAATCTCCAATCTGACTCAGTTATTTACCACTCAATTTCCACCTCCGTCTCAAGATGTTGATGACGACGACGAAGACGAAGATTGCTGATTTTTGTTTTCTTTACTATGTATTTTTTATTGCATTTTTATATGTGGTTAATTTTGTAAGAATCTGTTGTTTTTTGTAAGACTCCATTATTCATCTATTTCAGTTGTTCATTATTATCTTACCATATTGTCTCACTCTTCCCACTTATGTCTTTTTGTTGATGACAAAGGGGGAGAAGATCTCATATTTTTTTCTGTTAAGTCGACTGATTCCTTGTTAAGTCGACTAATCTGATATTTTTTTTAATGTTCAGTTTTGTGATGATTTCTGCTTATGCATTATGTGCTTTTAATAGGGGGAGCATTTCAATGCTTGTATTACTATTTTTGTTATTATCAGCTATTGTGTTGTCATCATAAAAAAGGGGGAGAATGTTGATTCTTGGTTTTGATGATTACAACACACTGCAACATGTATCTATGCTATACTATATAATTGCAGGTTTTTTACACACAGGCCTCATTTCTATACAGCTGAACAAATGAACAAGCACAAGCTCTGGATATTGATAAAGGCTTCACTCAAAGACTCAAGTCAATACCTGTTTCAATGACATTTATTTTTGTCTTGTAAAACAAATGTAAAATTTTTTATTTTGAGTCTTAGAATGATGTACAGCCTTGTCACACACACATACACTCACATATAACTCATTCTAAATGTGTGTTTTCAAAACCAAAGATCAAAATAGCTTGAACTAGATTAGCTGTTGAGTACCAGTCGACTGCTACTTGTTCCAGTCGACTGAGTCTGTACAAAACTGCCTAATCTTATTCAAACTCTGACCAGTCGACTCATTATGGCAACCCAGTCGACTGATCAAATGCGTTTGACAGTTTTCTGTTTTTAAAATTGCTTTTTCAAATTCAAATCATTTTTTCCGTTGGATAACAGTTGGAGCAACTGTTTCCCAACGTCCAGTGTATCTAACTCTATAAATAGAGGTTAGAATCCACTGTAAAAACTTACTAATTCTCCAAGCATTTTTTGAGACCTTAAGTTTTCATACTTTCAAGAGATTAAAGCTTTCAATTTACTAAGACTTGGTTCTCTGTCTTCAGTCCAGTATAACATTTGATTTCGTTCTGGACTGGATATAGAAGTCAACCATTTAGCCACGTACTATATCACAATCACAAACAAGGCTATAGGTTGATTGTAAACAATTTTTATTGTTTTCTTTTCCTCTCGGTTGGAGAGTAGGACTCTAGGGTGTAGAGTCAGGTTTGTCACTCTTGGTGGAAGAGTGGGTTGCTTTCTCTCGTTGAGAGAAAGGACTACGGGTTAGACAAGGTTGTTGTCTGAACGCCGTAGGGTATTCTTGTAAAAAAAATTCAAGAATAGTGGAAATCTCAAGTGGGTTGCTTGGGGACTGGATGTAGGTCGGAAGGATCGAACCAGAATACATCGTGTGCACTCTGTGGTTGTATCTCTCTACTTGCATTTATATTTTCTCAGTTTGTGTTTTTACTATGAAACTTGTCTGGACTGTCGACTGAGTACTTGATAGGTCGACTGGTCAGACTCGTATACTCTGAAAGTTTTCTGTATGTTAAGTTGACTGTCTCAACTTTAAGTCGACTTCACAGACCTGTTTAAATTACTTTTTCATTTTGTTAATTCAGTCGACTGGTTTATCCCTTAAGTCGACTGTACAGAAGAAAAATCTCTATTCCGCAATTTAATTTCTTAAAAACACTATTCACCCCCCCTCTAGTGTTTGTTGCCCTGCCTACAGGATCCAACATGTTTGTGCACTTAACCTTAATGCAGTTATTTATATTAAATGACACTAATACACACTTGTTCGGATTCTATGCATCCCATACTAAATAGGTCAAAGGCAAGTACCTACGTACTCCATATTATAGGGTTGGATCCATCGCCACGAAACCTACTACGATAACTACTACGAGATTCAAACACTTTGCAAGTATTGGCTCTCGCCCTTGGAATACTGGAGACCAATCTCTCTCCGTGGATCATTCTGTGGCCCTTACGTCCATTGTCTCGGAATACTGGGGATTGTCTCACTCCACAGGTCATTCTGGAGTCTTCATTGCACAAGCATCCCATGAGCATCGCTCTCGTCCCAAAATACTGGAGATCGTTCCCACTCCGTGGATTATTCTGTGTCCCTTACATCCATCGTCCCGGAATGCTGGGGACCGTCTCTCTCCAAAGATCATTCTGGAATCCATAACTCACGTTTGCACTCATCTATCCTTAAGTTTAAGTTATGATTATTAAGAACTAGAGTTTAGTTTACCCACCGGTCGTTAAACAAACACTGAGACAGTCAACCCAACTGGTTACTTCTCACATTTTCATAAATTTCAACTGCCGGTAATCTGGGCCTCGCTCACCCTAGAATAACAACCGTCTCAACTGAGACCACAAAGGTTACATCTAACCTCATCAAGATAATTCATTTCTTTATTCACAATATCTTTCTCATATACATTTCTTTATAAACTTAAAACATGAAGTAACTCATTTCAACTTCCATTATCAATTTAATCTTTTATATCCTTGTGTACAAATTCGAATATTCTTAATCAAATGTTAATAACTATAAAATCTCATCAAGAAGAATCTAATTGCATTCCAAAACTTCATCTCTCTTTAATTATACAAGAGTCACATTTTTAATTGATAAATTCGAGTTCTTTAACATTATCTAATGTAAACTCCTCTTTCAATTCTAAAAAAAAAATATCAAAATATTGTGAAAATAATTTTGTATGAAGTCTAAATAATTTTAGAGGAATAATAGATTTTTTCCCAATTTTTATTTCACTTTAAAACTCTTAAAAACTCAAATTATATCAAAAAAAAATATTAAAACAAAGAAAAGGCAGTGTTCGGATTCGAACCCAGGACCAAGACCAAACCCCGCCCAGCTACAGCTACATTAACAGACTCAAAGCGCACCCGAAGACCAGAAGTTCAAGAGTGACTAACTGATATGAATAGGGTTAAATTCTTTATATATCGATTGTACTGTATTTGAGGAAAAATCGAATTTTAATAAAAACAGAGCCTCTTCAACACTCGAATCCAAAACCTTCTGCACTGGACACAACACCTATAACCCACACCGAAAGCCAGTATGCCCAAACTCACTTCCTGTTATAATTAGGAGTCGAAATAGTTTTATACCTACTGTCTGTTTATAAGTATCCTTTACAAAATTCAATTTCTTAATACATTGGTATCTTTCAAATCAAACTTTGTCCATAATATTTTCCTTAAAATAATACAGTGTAGTAGCAATTAAACTCTTAATTTTTAACATTAAAATAAGTTTTCTTTACAATTTATATTTAAAGGATATCTTGTCGACTTTGAAATATATCATAGTTCCTTCTCAAAATACCAATATAAAATCCACTAAATATAGGTTCTTGTTCTTTTTCAATTCTACAAGAGTCTAGCAATTATTCTTTTATCACATCCACATTATATAACAACAATTTATTCATTTAGCAACTAAACATAACAATATCCATTCATCTCAATCTACAACTAAGCCATTCATTTAAGCAAAATCATCACACTAGCATGGTTCATCAAGCATAGATATTCTAACATGAATTACATTAATGAGACACCATGATAAGTTTTAAGTCATTAATTAATTCAATTAAGATTCACTTTTTTTTCTTCTTCCTACTAGTCTTTTTAAGCAATCACACGGTCAATTTTACTAGTTTCTCTAGCATATTCATAAAAATCAATTTCCTAGCATGGTAACTACATTAGAAGTAGAGAAATCACCCATGCTCTAGCCATTTCTTTGAATCACAATATCATTTCAACACATCATGACACAATTAAAGTAAGATTATGCAATCTGCATTTACCATACCAATCAAAATTTAACCATTAAAACATATATCAACTAGCATGCAACCTAATCCTAAAATTAGAAAGGATTTAAGAAACACCCACCCAATAGGAGAATATACTAGTAGTAAGCCCCTTCAAAAGCACCAAGAAAATTACAAAAAGCAAGCCGAAATCCACACAAAATGGCAAGCAATCTTCCCTCGAAAATTAACAGCAAACCCGTGCACCATTTCGGTATGCAACAACACCTCATCTTTCACATATGTGTGTATATATATATATATATATATATATATATATATAGCAGGGGGGGAGATTTTTGAATTTTACAGAGAATGAAAGGAAGGGGAAAAAGGAGAAAGTGAAGGGGGGTATTGGGGGTAATTTATAGAATAGTTGAGTAGTTAAATTAACTACTCTCCACTAATACACCCACTAATCCACTCTCTAATTCAAACACTTCTTTTTCCCTCCATCCCAAAACAGCCGGCCTATGATTTTTTGAGTGTGCACATTGCACGTGTGCACGTGCACGTGCTTTGTGTACACTTCACAAATTATTTTTTTTATAGTTTTTTTAAAATTAAACATGAGTTATATCTATATAATATGCGTATAAAATTAGTTTAATTAAAAATTATACTTTTCATGCATGAATAAAATACACACACACACATACTTCATGAAATTTTATTTTAAAAGATAATGCAACTAATACGTGCACTGCTAACACGTGTGTCACACGTAAAAATATTAAAATACGAAATAAACTTTATCAACTGAAAAATATTTAAATTTAATAGAAATATAACATAAGAAAAATATATTTATTAATTTTCATATATTCCACAACGTAATCAATACGTACATAGAAAACACGTTCACCGCACGCATAAAAATATTTTAATCAAAATAGGAGAAAAATGAATTTCTATTTATAAAACGAATTCGAACACGTCATTAAATAAATAGTTGAAATACATAGAAAATATCACACGTAGCGGTGAAAAAATACGTAATCGATACATGCATCGATAACACGTATAAAGCACGTAAAAACACAGAGATATGACTTTTATATTTGAGTTAACTCAAATAGGACTTTAAGAAGACGGGAAATGCATAAATAATCGGAATCCAAAAATACGTATTGAAATACGTTATGGATATTACTCGTAACGGTACAAAATACATGTGCGTAACACAAGAGGGCAAAATTGACATTTTTAATTTTACGGGGTGTTACATGGCTACTGCCATAAGGTTGGGCATTCACTACGGGACTGCGGGGTAGCTAATCGACTATGCCTTGCATGTGGAAACAGTGATCATATGATTCGGGACTGTCACAGGAGTAGGGCAGCTGTTCAGGGTGGAGGTACCGTTCAGCAGGGAGCACCGGATCATGGTAAGGGTAGACTGTCTCTTCCACTGCAGAGGCAAACCTTTGAGCAGAGGCATGTGGCCCCTAGAGGAGGCCAGACTGGGAGTCGTGGTCAGTCTTATAACCTGACAGCTACGGAAGCGGAGGTAGCTGTTGGGGTGGTTGCAGGTGTTATTCTAGTCTTCTCCATTCCAGCTCATGTTTTGTTTGGCTCTAGTGCTACTCACTCTTTCATTTCCTCCTGCTTTGTTGATCAGCATAGTTTGGCAAGCGATGCTATGCCCGCAGCTTGGAACATCACCACAGGTGGATGTGTCATTGTCTGTTCTAGGGTATGCAAGCAAAGCCCGTTGCTGATTAGTGGTGTGGATTTCTTGGCTGATTTGATTGTGATTCCCAATTCCGGTTTCGATATCATTCTGGTCATGGATTGGGTGAGTGCTTCTTGTGCCGTAATTGATTGCCAAGAGAAGGTGACTTTCAGACTTTCTGGTCAACCAAAGTTTGTGTTTCATGCGGGTGAGACACCGTCAGGGCATGTCAAGAACTCGATGGACCATGAGGCTGTTTCGCTTGTGTCATTGGGCTCTGATGGGGTTGTTGCACCCTAGTTATGCGGAATTTCCTTGATGTCTTTCCCGAGGATTTTCCCGGCTTGCCACCAGATCGAGATGTGGAGTTCAGCATTGATGTTTAGCCAGGTACGATGCCTATTTCCAAGAGTTCGTATCGTATGGCATCTGTTGAATTGGCGGAACTTAATGTGCAAGTTCAGGAGCTGCTTGATAAGGGTTTTATTGAGCCTAGTGTTTCACCTTGGGGAGCCCTAGTTCTGTTCGTCAATAAGAAGGATGGTAGTCGCAGGCTTTGCATTGACTACAGAGAGTTGAACAATGTCACTGTGAAGAATCGGTACCCATTGCCGAGGATTGATGATTTGTTCGACCAACTGGGGGGTGCTTCAGTGTTCTTGAAGTTGGATACTCGTTCCGGGTATCATCATGTTAAGGTGAAGTCAGAAGATGTTCCGAAAACGGCTTTCCGAACGAGGTACAGGCATTACAAGTTCTTGGTGATGCCTTTCGGAGTTACTAATGCACCGGATATGTTCATGAGTCTAATGAACAGGGTGTTCTCGCCGTTCTTGGATCAGTTTGTCGTGGTCTTCATTGACGACATATTGGTATACTCTCGGAATAGGGAAGATCATGCTGAGCATTTGAAGGTTGTTCTGCAGACCTTTAGGGAGAACCAGCTGTATGGGAAGCTCAATAAGTGTGAGTTCCTGGCTAGATCGGGTTGCTTTTCTGGGCCACATTATTTCTGGCGATGGTGTTTCTGTGGATCCGTCGAAGAACTCTGCAGACAAGGATTGGCAGATTCCGAAGTCTGTTTCTGAGGTGCGAAGTTTTCTTCGTTTGGCCGGTATTATCGGAATTTTGTTTAGGATTTCTTGAAGATTGCTGGGCCTCTGACTAGTTTGACGAAGAAGGAGTAGAAGTTTGACTGGGATGAAGCTTGTGATGAAGCTTTTGCAGAGTTGAAGCGTCGGTTGACGTCAGCGCCTGTATTGACTATACCCGACAGTTCGGGTGGTTTTGTGATCCATTGTGATGCATCGGGTAGAGGTCTGGGAGCAATGCTGATGCAACGAGGTAGGGTTGTCACTTATACATTGAGACAGTTGAGACCTCATGAGAAGAACTATCCCACGCATGATTTGGAACTTACAGCCGTGATTTTTGCCTTGAAGTTGTAGAGGCATTATCTGCTTGGGGATAGAGTGGAGATATTCACAGATCACAAGAGCCTCAAGTATGTGTTCATGCAGAAGGAATTGAACATGAGGCAAAGAAGATGGTTGGAATTGATGGCAGACTTTAACATCAATTTACAGTATCAGCCGAGCAGAATGAACTTGGTGCCTGATGCTTTGAGTAGGAGGCCTGCCACTATGTTTCTTACTAAGAAGAAGGAAATAGTGGAGAATATGAGAAGGCTGGAGTTGGATGTATTGCTTCCTGAATTAGCTCAGCAGTTCATGATGTTGCATTTGCAGTCTTCCTTAGTAGAGCAGATTAAGGAAGCCCAAGCGGGTGACCAGCAGTTGCAGTAATTTCGAAGTGAGGTGGAAGCCGGTTTGAGATCCGATTTGGTCATTCATGTTGATGGGTCGCTTCGTTTTGGCATTAGATTGTGTACCTAGAGGGGAAGTCAGGCAAAAGCTACTTGAGGAAGCTTATCGGTCTCCGTATTCTGTTCATCCAGGTGGTACTAAGATGTACATGGACCTGAAGCAATATTTTTGGTGGCATGGAATGAAGAGAGATGTTGCTAGATATGTCTCCTAGTGCCTGATTTGTCAGTAGGTGAAGGCAGAGCATCAGAGAACCGTAGGACTTTTGCAACATCTTCAAATCCCAGAGTGGAAGTGAGAGAATATCATGATGGATATTATCACAGCTTTGCCAAGGAGTTCCAAGGGTCATAATGCTATCTGGGTGATAGTGGATCGGCTGACGAAGTGTGCTCACTTCATTCCTTTCCATGTGGGTCAGTCCATGGAGAGTTTGGCTGAGAAGTATGTTGCGGAGGTTGTTCGACTGCATGGATTTCCTATTAGCATCGTATTGGATAGAGATACGAGATTCAGGTCTCAGTTATGGGAGAGTCTGTAGAAGAGCTTGGGTACTAAGTTGAGCTACAGTATAGTGTTCCATCCTCAGACGGATGTGCAATCAGAAATGACGATTCAGATCCTAGAAGACATGTTGAGATTCTGCGTTCTTCAGTTTGGAAGTTCATGGAAAGATCATCTTCACTTAGCCAAGTTCTCTTATAACAACAGTTATCAGGCGAGTCTCAAGACTGCTCTATTTGATGCTTTGTATGGGTGCAAGTGTAGATCGTCGGTCTGTTGGGATGATATCGGCAAAAGGAAACTTTTAGGTCCTGAGTTGATCACGAAGATAATTGATGCCGTGGCTTAGACTCGGAAGCACTTACAGGCTGCTAGGCAGAGGATGTGGGCCGACTGTCGTCGTCGACCTCTAGATTTTGTGGCAGGCGACCATGTGTTCCTCAAGGTATCGCCTTGGAAAGGTGTTATCCAATTTGGAGGTGGGGGCAAGTTGAGTCCTCGGTTCATCGGTCCATTCAATATTGCGGAACGTGTGGGCAAGGTAGTTTACAGGCTTGCTCTACCGCCAGCTTTAGTGGGTGTCCATGATGTATTCCATATTTCTCAGCTCAGGAAATACATCAGGGATGACCGTCATGTGATTAACCACCCAAACTTGTCTGTGAGGCCGGATTTGTCCTGTGAAATTCAGCCAGTCTCTATCTTAGACCGTCGTGAGAAGGTGTTGAAGAATAGAGTCATCAAGTTGTTTCGAGTTTCTTGGGATCCTTACTCGCTAGGTGAGTCGAATTGGGAGTTGGAGGAGGAAATTCGGGCGAAGTTCCCTCATTGTTTGAGTAGTGTTTTGTTTTGTTTCGGGGTTCGCCTTATGTACCACTGTATGAATTTTGAGGACGAAATTTTTCTTGTAAGGTAGGTAGGATTTGTAACCCCTATTTTTCTATTTTGGATTTTATTGTATTTTATTTTATTTTTCTTGATTATTATATCTGAATTCCTTTTAATAATAAGTTTTTGCTTTTATTGGGCTCTTTTGTTCTCTTTTGATCGTTCCGTAATCATTTGGCTTAATCCTGCTATTTTTTTGGCTCATTGCAAATTTTGCTCTTCCTGTTTTGAGTTTGAATTGATCCACTACATGTTCATCTCATTGATTTATATTTATTTGTCTCTTTTTGGAGCCTAAACCTGTACCCTAAACCCATTAAACCGTAACCCAAAACCCCAACTTCTCAATTAACCTATAAATAACCCCCCCCCCCCCATTAAACCCTAATATTATAATATCGCTCTCTCTCTCTCTCTCTCTCTCTCTCTCTCTCTCTCTCTCTCTCTCTCTCTCTCTCTCTCCTACCGCTGCTCTCATCCCTCCCCTTATCTGTTTTCGTTTTCAAACCATCCCGACGCCGCCCGTTCTCCTCTTTCGTTCTCCGACCACCACCTCATCACCCTTCCAGCATCCAGCAATCCCGTCTTCACCCTGGCCCCAACGCCTTCGCCACCACCATCCCGTCGCCATCCCCATCAACCTCCGAATCCAACACCTTCACCCCGATCTGTAACGCCCCTGCCCCTAGCTCAGACAATTTATACAATTTATAAGACAAATTAGATACTATGTAGTACAACTGCCCACCACAGGCTGTCTCTCAAAAGTTGGTTAACCGATTAGGTGACTCTTGATCATAGGCTATATTATTTATATATTATTTTATTTACTCTTAATCCCGATATGGGACATTTCTCACATACCTTACCTCTCAAACCGTACACATCCCCTGTGTACATAGCATTGCTAAGGTAGGCCCCCAGCATCTATGCCACGTCATCCAGAGGATTTGACCGAAGTCAACCTCCAAATCAACCAGCACAATGCCGTGCTTCATCAAGCCTTGGGACCCCCCCCCCCCCCCCCACCACCATATTTATTCCATTTATCACATAACCAATTCATACCATATAATGCCATCAAGCATATTCCAACAGCCAACTGTATACTTTTCAAACTATACTTTTCTTTTTCAACATATATATATATAATTTTTGAAAACACGGGGTGTTACAGACACCCTCCCTTCGAAAATCAGCATCCTCGCTGAGTACGGGCATGCACAACCTAGTGCAGGATCTCCTTTCTACCCGATGTGGAGTGGAGTTCCCTGATTCTGCTAGCTGCACCGTACCCTGATTCTGCGGTTGGTCCACTATTTCAGGCCGCCACCTCGCTCCCTCTTTGGCATACCCGACGTACATCTGCTAGCTCCATCTCAGGCTTACATCTCGCCCACTCTTACCCACACTCGGTGTCGAAAGTCGGCTCTGATACCATTTGTAACGCCCCTGACCCTAGCTCAGACAATTTATAAGACAAATTAGATACTTTGTAGTACAACTGCCCACCACAGGCTGCCTCCCAAAAGTTGGTTAACCGATTAGGTGACTCTTGATCATAAGCTATATTATTTATATATTATTTTATTTATTCTTAGTCCCGATATGGGACATTTCTTACATACCTTACCTCTCAAACCGTACACATCCCCTGTGTACATAGCATGCTAAAGTGGGCCCCCAGCATCTATGCCACGTCATCCAGAGGATTTGACCGAAGTCAACCTCCACAATGTTGTACTTCATCAAGCCGTGCCCCCCCCCCCCCCACCCCAATATTTATTCCATTTATCACATAATCAATTCATACCATATAATGCCATCAAGCATATTCCAACAGCCAAATGTATACTTTTCAAACTATACTTTTCTTTTTCAACATATATATATATATATATATATATATATATATATATATATATATATATATATATATATATATATATATATATATATATATATATATATATATATATATATATATATATATATATATATATATATATATATATATATATATATATATATATTATTTTTGAAAACACGGGGAGTTACACGATTGCCCTGCCTGCACCCTTCAACCTTACCCCCCCCCCCCCCGACCTCGTCGACCACCTCGATCCTCTCCGCAACCGCCGGTGACCCCTCCTCTCGTCGTCGACGTCCAGAACCCCCCGCCATTCTCGTCTCCTCCCCTGTTTCGCCCTGTTTCGGTGCGAAACAGAGCACCGTCGCTCGTCGCTGCGTTGCTTCCCGACCGCCAGCGTCCCGCCATCGCCGCCTTGCTCTCGTCGATGCTGTCACTTCTCGACCGTGAGCGCCGCACCTGTCGTTCCCCGCCGCTGTCTCTCTCTCTCCGCTATGTAGTGTTCGGAGAGTAGTGGTGGAGTTTGGTGTTTGTTGTTCGGGTGGTGAAGAAGGGTTTGGATTTGTGTTTTCTATTTGTGAAGGAAGATAACAGTTGAGATTTGCTGTGTTGTTGTTTTGTTGGAGTGATTTGCTGTGTGTGAGTTTGCGCAAACTTGCACGTTATTCCGTGTTTCCGTTCGTGGGTTCGTCGCTCGGGATTCTCATCCCGTTATTCTGAATATTCGAAATTAATATCTAAAAGGAAAGTCTCTCTTGAACTAGTTTATTGTTTTATTCAAGAACCGTTGATCTCTGCAAGTAGACCATAACCCTTTTTTTTTATCATATTGCTATTGGAATTCCGTTAAGTATATTGAGGGTTTACACGAGCTAACCCGATATATTCTTAACATCGTGCCTACATCTTTGATCTAAAACTTAGTCCTTCTTGTATATTGCATATGCACGTTTACATGAAAAATAACTACATCCTTGTTATAGAACTGTTTGATGCAATGAATATGTTAGATTAAAGTTGAATTAATGAATTGATTGCCATGCCTGTGAAATTGCATCTTAAAACAGGAATTATGCATGTTAAACATCTAGCATCACTTTGATTGTTAATTAGCATGAACTATATGGTTGTATGATAAAGCTGTTGCCTATTCGTATCAAGCTATTTTCCGGACTGCTGTTTGTGTCTTTTTGTATCAGATTTTTGACCATGTTTCTGTTGTAATTTGAAATAACTTTCTGAACATGAATTATAGCCCCATGAATCTATTTTCCAGAACTTTTGACATATTTGAATTCCGATGTATAATTTTTTAGATATAAGTATTTTATTACAGCTAGGTATGAAATTCTAGATTAACAAATTCATGCAGATCTTTCTGTTTCATAATTAAATAAAATATGATAACAGTAAAATAAAAATATGAAATTAATTTGACTGAGACTAGACATGCGTAGGAACCACCCTGAATTTTTGTAGATTTAATTGACGAGTTTTCTGACCTAAAACATATATGTGAACACAATTTATAACTTGCTGTTTGAACATAAAATCTGAAAAGAATAGGAGTTTCAACCTAGTTTATGTAGCTTTTATATGTCGTATATATATTTGCTGGAACATGAAGCAAGTCTAGTTTCTAGAATTTGTGACGAATCCAGGTTTGTTTTTTTGTAGTAGTGGTAATCTGTTTTTTTGTACAGTAACGCCATTGTGATAGTGTAAAAATGGCCTGAGGCCCAACCAGGGCCCAATACAATTCCCACTCAGAAAGGTAAAGATAGCAACCTGGTTCGGCTCCGGACCACTTCAGGGTCGGCGCCGAACCTCGTGTTTGCCCTCACGGTACTGGCCTCCTCGTACCGACGAGCCTCAGTAGCCCTCGGAGTCCGATCCGGGACAGTCCCACAGGCCGTCCCCCCTCTCTGGCGGGGCAGAAGGATGACCTGGCGCAGCCTAGGCCCTCCGATCCCCCCCAGAAGCACAGGAGGCCCACGATGGGCCACGTCAGCTCCAAATACCGCCAAGGGTTTCACCACGTCAGCCCTATACCACTCCTGGTATCGCCACGTCCGCCCTAAACCCCCTGGGCCTTCTGCCACGTCAGGCCCACGGGCTTTCGGATCCAGACCTGGCCCCCAAGTGGAACCAAACCCGGTTGGGATTCTCTATAAATACTAGACCCACACCCACCTTTTGAGGTAATGAATCTTTTGCCACTTAAATATACCTAGTTATTGCTACTCTCTCACAGAGACTGACTAGAGCGTCGGAGGGTCCGCCACCGGGACAAACCCCGGTGTTTCAGGACCGTCTGCAGGTACACAAGACCTCGGATCCGACCCTTCCGATCCGAGCCCAGCCTTCAACATCTTTCCGAGCTCATCGTAGGTCCCAGAAGGTCAACCGAAGGTCGGCAGACGAGCGGCATTCTCCTTCAATACAAATTGAGTCCGAACTCACACCTGGTGCATCCACACGTCTCCCAGAAATAAACAGCATCAGGTTGGCGCCGTCTGTGGGAAGCGCTGCTCCAGAAGCCGATCCGATCCAGACCCTCAAAGGCCATCGACAGCCGAACCCTCATGGCCTCCAAAGGCAAGGGGGCTGCTTCCTCCGTCAACCAACGGGACTCGCCCCCACCCACTGATAAAGCCAGGCCACGCACGTCGAAACACAAGGCTCCCTCTCGGGAGTCCCAAAGGAGCGTCGGCCGGCCAGCCCAGCCCGACCTCCGGGGAATAATCCTCAACCGCAAGATTATCCGCAGCAGGGGAAGGGCCGCTTCCAACCCGGTCCCGAACCATCCGAGGCCGCCGCCCGAGGTGCGAAGACCCGCGCTCAGCCGAGTCGGAAGACAACCCTCGGACCGGCCAAACCGGGTCGAAGGAGCCCCCGTCACTCATAAGGAATTCCAAGACTTCCGAAGAGAAATTCTGGGAGCCCTCCGACGGGCCCCCAGGGAAGAAACCCTCCATTCCCAAACAGGGTCGGACGCCGAAGCCAGCGCGTCCCGCCCTTCAACGATCCAGCCGGAAGACGATGACGTACTCCTAAGACGCCTACAAGAAATGGAGGACCGCCTCGATCACATAGGGGACGGCGGCCAAAGAGTGGCTCAGGGGTACAGACCTGTCCGTCCTCCCTTCTCCGCCCCCATCCTCCAAGCGGAAATACCCCGGAATTTCCGACCCCCTCAATTCGAGACCTACGATGGCGAGGGAGATCCTGCTGATCACATGGAGGGTTTCAAAACCCTCATGATGATTCACAGCGCCTCGGATCCCCTGCTCTGCCGAGCCTTCCCTGCCACCCTTCGGGGTCCAGCTCGCGAATGGTTCTCGAAACTCGCCCCCGGCTCCATTTACTCCTTCGACCAACTCGAGGACAATTTTCTTGCCCATTTTGTCACTAGCCGGAAGGCCGAAAGGACCAGCGCCTCATTACTTGGGCTCAAGCAGATAGAGGGGGAATCACTCAGAGTGTTCGTCCGGAGATTTACCGCTGAGGCAAGGTCGGTCTCCTCCCTCGACCCAGGCGTCGCTTCAGCGGCATTCCGACACAACGTCCGCCCCGGACAGCTGAAGGCTTCTCTGGCCAAGAGACCCCCCGTCGACTTTCCCGACCTCCTTAATAGGGTCGAGAAATACATTAGGGCAGAAGAGGCCCTTAATCCCGAAGATGCCAGGGATGCCACCGGGAAAGGAAAGCGGAAGACCGAGGAAGTCGAACCACCAAAGAAAGCTCCAAGGGACCCGGGGGCCATGAAGAAGGTCCCGCCAGTCCCCCGCTTCGAGAGGTACACTCCCCTGACGCATAACATATCCGCCATCCTCTTGGAAATCGAAGACAAGGGCATTGTCCGACTACCCCCCCGATCTAATAACAACAAGAATCGAGACCAGCGCTTTTACTGCCGCTTCCACAGAGATCACGGGCACGAAACCGACCAATGCCGAGCCCTGAAAGACGAAATTGAAGAACTCATTTCCAGAGGGTACCTCCGAGAGTTTACCCGAGAAGGCCCACGGGATCGGCGAGACGCTAGGAACCGGAGGCAATCGCCTCCGAACCCTCCTCCAAACCAGACCCAGGGTCGGGACCCCGATTCCGAGGGAGCCGCAGATATCCCTTTCATCTTACACTGTGTCCACGGAGGGCCGATGGGAGGTGAATCAAACACTTCCAGAAAAGCCTTCATCCGAGAATTGAACGCTGTCAGAGACAACCCCTCGCCCAAACTGCAATCAAGGCCGGTCTCCTTCTCAGGGGAAGACCTTGAAGGTGTTCGCTTGCCCCACTGCGATGCCCTCGTCATTAACCTCCACATGGCTAATTGTGAAGTCCGCAGGATCCTCGTCGACAACGGTAGCTCGGTGAATATTCTTTTCCTCGAAGCCTTCGAAAATCTCAGGTTACCCCGAGGCAAACTCAAGCCAGCCGGGTACACCTTGCACGGGTTCTCAGGCGTCCCTGTCGTAATAGAAGGGATTGTTACCCTCGACGTTACCGCCGGGTCGACTCCTGTCAAGAGGACCGAATCCATGGACTTCATGGTGGTCAACGTCAAGGCGGCTTACAACGCCATACTTGGCCGGCCTGGACTATGCTCCCTACAAGCGGTGCCTTCGGCTTACCATCTGAAGCTCAAGTTCCCCACCCCTCAAGGAGTCGGCATCGTCCGAGGCAGCCAAGAAGCAGCGCGATCATGCTACATGACCACCGTCGGGGGAGGTGTGTTCCCCCTCGACGCCGAACGAGCATAGATTATGGCCCGGCTAAATGTAAATCTGTTTTTGTGTAAACCCTCGTATGTAAATGGCTGCCTTAGCGGCCCTCCCTACCTTATACTAAAAATACCCCTTTTTGTCCGAACCCAAATGTCTCGATAGTCTCAGTGCGAGTCCGGACCGAGGGTCCTTCCTAAGGCCCCACTTCGATCCCTCGCGGAGCGGTGGAGCCAGACCTTGCCTCCGACATTGCGCGCTACACTACTGGCCGGAGCGAGGAAGGAAAAGGATTCTTTGTTCATACCCCTTTATTTTCGTTCCAAAGAGAAAAAATAAAACGAAAGAAAAACAAAGACCGTTACAAGACCGCTCCACTCATCTCAAATCAGGAAGATCAGGGCCCCTCGGGCCCAACGAGGGACGAAGAGTACTCCGACCAAGCAACTAGGGGCCCCTCTCCTCGTTGTGGTATTCCTTAGCCTCAGCCACAATCGACACTCCAGCCACAGAACTCTGGGCGTCATCCGGTCGCGTCCGCTGCAACAGCAGCAGCGCAGAGGGAACCCCCTCCGCCTGTCGACCAGCGGAGGAAGAGAACGAGGCACCCAACATCGCCTTGTAACGAGGCATCTCCATCTCCTTCTCCACAAAGACGTCGCGAGGTAACCCCCCAGGAGAGGGCCTCGGCACCAAGGTACTAAGCCCGGCCTGTCTAAGGTCCGCACCGCCGAGCTCCCGATCCCACATCGCCCTTCTCAACCGGCGCGCCTCCGCACTTAAGACTACGGACTTATTCCGATAAAAGTTACAAGCCGTATCGGTGTCCCGAGCCCCCCTTCGATGACGAGCCAGCGCGGCCTCCAGGACCTTAACCTTACTCCGGAGCCACGCCACATAGAAACTACGGGAGTCCCCCTCAGGGAGGAGAGCCGCGACCTACAAGATAACCAACCAACTCAACACACATTCTCAAGAAGATTCAGAAATGTCCGAGGTCAAAACAACCGGCCGGTCAAAAAACTTTTCTTGCCACTATAAATCCAGGTGCTTCTTACAAAAAATGCGGTGGCCAGTCCGCGGGAGGCAAACACAATCGAGGGAGAGAAAAAGAAAGACAAAAATTACACAACTCATTGACCCACCTCCGCGTCGACGGACGGATCCACGGGTGCGTCGGCCGATGGGTCGACGGCAGGCCCTTCTTCGCCAGGAGTCTTCGACGTCCCCTCGATCTCCATATCATACTCAAACTTGGACAAATCGAGGGCCGAGAAGAAGTGCCTCACGTGGCTGAGGGCCTTCGCATAGCTTTTGTCCTGGGCCGCGATCACCATCAGCTGGCCCGTAGTCAGCACCTCCTTCGCCTCCTTGGTGAACTTCGTCTTCAGGGAGGCCATCTTCTTCTCCCACTCCACATCCTTGGCCTTGAGCTGGAGCTCCAGCTGCTGCTCCCTCTTATGCGAACCCTCGAGTTCGATCCGCATCTCCTTCATCTCCAGCTCGCTCTTTTCCGCTCGAGCTCGCTCTTGGGCCAGGGACGCCTCGTACAGGTTCTTTATGTTGGCCCCCTGTATGCAAGCCTACAGCCAACGGCAGACAAAGATCAGGCCTCCGCACGAAAATCAATAAGGAGGGACGGGGTCGACAGACTTACCTGCACAGTGGCCTGCGCCAGGCGTGCGAACGCCACCTCCACGGGCTCACCCTCCATCGCCTTGCAATCGCGAGGGGTCGCCAGCTTTTCCACCACTTCAACGGCTTGGGCCTCCTCTGTCAGGCGGTCCCCCATCAGAACCGACCAGTCCGGAGCCCACCGCTGCCGCAACAACTCCACCACCGGATCCTCTTCCTCGGCCTCGACCCAGGGACCTTTCCCCTTGTCGAGAACAGGGGCCCCCGCTAGGCCCTGACCCTTCGAAGCAGCCACACCCTTGCTCGTCTCCGAGCGACCCCTCTTGGTCCTCGGCTCGAGTTGGACCTCCGAGATGATTAGGGACGACCCCCTCGGCCTCTTCGCCGCCTCCTTCTCAGCCTTCTCCTTCCTCATGGCGAGCCTCTTTGCCTTGATCGACGCCTCGTCCATACCTGCGGGAAAAACCATTAAGAGCAATGAGCAAGAAAGCAAGAAAGGACCAAGAGAAAAGAAACAACTACATACACATAACAGCTGGGCTCAGTCCAGCGCTCGCCAAATTGGTCTCCATCACCTCCGTCCAATCAATACTAGGTGACTGGCGGAGGCGCTCGACAAACCCCCATTCATCGGCCGACAGATCCCCCTGCCTCGGCGGTTGGTAGTTCGGCTTGGAGTGGTTCCATCGAGTGGGAATGTCCCATGGCTCTTCACTCCGGATCACCAAATATTTCTCCTTCCATCCCTTGATGGAATCCGGGTGGTGGCGAACGACCTTCCCCCCACTCCGGGGAGAGATATAGTATACACCCTCGGCCGACGGGTTGACCATCAACATCGCGCGGAACACATTCAGCCGCAGGGGTACTTGCTGTTCCTCGCACATCAGCACAAAGCAGATAATCTGCTTCCAAGAGTTCGGCCCGTACTGCATGGGCGCCAAGGAGGCCCAGTTCAACACGTCCCTAACGAACGGGTGGATTGGCAACCTCAGGCCAGAGATAAAAGCGTCCACTGGGAAGACACAGTACCAAGCAGATAAGGGATCGGTGGGGCGCAGAGTGGAGCTCGGCAGCAGCAGTTCGTAACCAGGCCCTATATGATACGCCAGCTGCAGAACCTCCAAATCCCCGTCCTCCAAAACGGTCGAGATCGCGTCCATCATCACCCTCCTCCGGCTCGGCGAAGAGGGTTGCACTCCGAAGAGCTCCCGGTCAGAAAGGTCGTCGGGATACTGACGGAAATGCTTCGGCTGAACGGGCGAACCCGTCATCAGATTACGGAAAACAGGCGCCTTGCTCGAACCGCCGGTCCTCGACCCCGGTTTTCCTGGGGCCCTCTTCTCCTTCTTGACTCGCTCCGACGGTCCTCGACCCTGAACGGTGGATCTCCTCGCTATATCACCCTCGCCTCTCTCCTCATCGGAAGACAACTCCAGCACGCGAATGCCGTCCGAACCGTCGCCGGCTCCCTCCGACCCGCTACTCTCCACCACAAAGGGACGTCGGGAGCGCGACAGCCTCGTCTTGTGTACCGCTTCCCCCTCACCTACTGAGTCCTCCAAAGAAACCAAGCCAGTAGGGCCCACAACGGGCACCGACTCCTCCTCGAACACGGGCTCTTCCCACGACATCGACGGAGAGTCAGGCTTTACTTCCCCCCTGGACGACGATGCCGACGAACCGGACTGAGCCCTATCCATCTGTGCCTAAAGATAAAACAAACTTACCAAACTAACCTGGGACCGCTTCGGGAGGGCGAGCAGAGTACGGCAAACTGCAAGAACAATCGCTGAAGGGTTGGGAGATTTTTTGAAGAAGAAAGCAGCAAGATTGAAGTGGGCGAAAGGGAAAAAGGGGGGAATACTTATATAAGGGAAGAACGGCTCCTCGACTTCCGCGATTACTGTTCACTGATTGACGCACAACTGCCGCCTGGAAAATCGCGCCGCGTCCTCGAAACCTGTGCGGAGGACGTCATCAGACGCCAGACTGACAGCCCAACTCTGGGGTCGGTTCGGATGGAATACGCGATGGAGAAAACATTTTTACTTAAGGTTTAAGACGCCGTCATATGACAGACGCCCCGGGCTCCAGCGCTCGACCAGTTCCCCTCTCACCCTCGAGCAGCCCGGGACTTACAGCTTCGGCAGCCGAAACCCCGAACAGTTCGAGGGTGGGACAGAAACTGCCATCGCCTGCAGCCCTATCAAGACGGACTGGCCGACCCCCGATGGGAGGTGGTCCCCCCATCCGAGGCCCTTCAGCCCCAAGACCGGAATACGGTTGGTGCATCTTTTCGTCCGGATCTCTCCCGGGCCAAACATCCATGACAGGGTAGTCTGACCCGAAAAGGGATCCAGACGGCAAAACCACCACCAATCCGAGGCTCCTCTTCCACCAGCACGGATCTCGGCCGTTACCCCTCTCGCCCTGATCTCCCATAGATCTGGCTGCCGTATCAAGGTCCATCAGATCCAAGAGAAGATCCGGACGGCAGAGTAACCACCTCTCCGACGCTGCTAGGGTCGAAAATATTAGCAAAAGACAGGCGTCCGCCGAAGCAGACACCTCTGAGGGCCAATGGGCCACCCCTGTTTTGATCATACCTACGATGGAGGGGAGAGGTATTTATAACCTCCCCCAGGGACTAACCGTTGGGGCGCGGGGAAGGTCAATCAACGGAAAACCATGCGCCATCTACATTTATTAGGCGGCGCCATTAAATGCCCCTAGGAAGTTGGACCATCACACCGTTCTCGGAGAGCCTTCAATGCTCCACAGGAATGGCGGGATATCCCCGCTCAATCACTCTAGGGCGCCAACCGATCGCCATCCCCCTTGTTAGCCCGAAATCCCTCGACCAGCTCGAGGTCAGGTCTAGCACCAGGGTAGTCTTCTCAGGAAGGCTTCACGGCTCGCCATCGCCCTTGCCTTCCAGTAATCCCTCGCCAAGCTCGAGGTCAGGTCTGGCACCAGGGTGGTCTTCTCAGGAAGGCCAACGGCTCGCCACCCCCCTTGTTGGCCCATAATCCCTCGACCAGCTCGAGGTCGGGTCCGGCACCAGGGGAGTCTTCTCAGGAAGGCTTCACGGCTCGCCATCGCCCTTGCCTTCCCGTAATCCCTCGCCAAGCTCGAGGTCAGGTCTGGCACCAGGGTGGTCTTCTCAGGAAGGCCAACGGCTCGCCACCCCCCTTATTGGCCCATAATCCCTCGACCAGCTCGAGGTCGGGTCCGGCACCAGGGGAGTCTTCTCAGGAAGGCTTCATGGCTCGCCATCGCCCTTGCCTTCCCGTAATCCCTCGCCAAGCTCGAGGTCAGGTCTGGCACCAGGGTGGTCTTCTCAGGAAGGCCAACGGCTCGCCACCCCCCTTGTTGGCCTATAATCCCTCGACCGGCTCGAGGTCGGGTCTGGCACCAGGGGAGTCTTCTCAGGAAGGCTTCACGGCTCGCCATCGCCCTTGCCTTCCAGTAATCCCTCGCCAAGCTCGAGGTCAGGTCTGGCACCAGGGTGGTCTTCTCAGGAAGGCCAACGGCTCGCCACCCCCCTTGTTGGCCCGTAATCTCTCGACCTGCTCGAGGTCAGGTCTAGCACCAGGGTAGTCTTCTCAGGAAGGCTTCACGGCTCGCCATCGCCCTTGCCTTCCAGTAATTCCTCGCCAAGCTCGAGGTCAGGTCTGGCACCAGGGTGGTCTTCTCAGGAAGGCCAACGGCTCGCCACCCCCCTTCTTGGCCCGTAATCCCTCGACCGGCCCGAGGTCAGGTCTACCATCAGGATAACCCTCTCATGAAGGCCCAGTGACTCGCCATCCCATTTCTACAACCATAAGCACTCCTCCACGGCTAGCTCCCGCACCCCCTGCAGGAGTGGGGGGCTTGTGTGACAGTGTAAAAATGGCCTGAGGCCCAACCAGGGCCCAATACAATTCCCACTCAGAAAGGTAAAGATAGCAACCTGGTTCGGCTCCGGACCACTTCAGGGTCGGCGCCGAACCTCGTGTTTGTCCTCACGGTACTGGCCTCCTCGTACCGACGAGCCTCAGTAGCCCTCGGAGTCCGATCCGGGACAGTCCCACAGGCCGTCCCCCCTCTCTGGCGGGGCAGAAGGATGACCTGGCGCAGCCTAGGCCCTCCGATCCCCCCCAAAAGCACAGGAGGCCCACGATGGGCCACGTCAGCTCCAAATACCGCCAAGGGTTTCGCCACGTCAGCCCTATACCACTCCTGGTATCGCCACGTCCGCCCTAAACCCCCTGGGCCTTCTGCCACGTCAGGCCCACGGGCTTTCGGATCCAGACCCGGCCCCCAAGTGGAACCAAACCCGGTTGGGATTCTCTATAAATACTAGACCCACACCCACCTTTTGAGGTAATGAATCTTTTGCCACTTAAATATACCTAGTTATTGCTACTCTCTCACAGAGACTGACTAGAGCGTCGGAGGGTCCGCCACCGGGACAAACCCCGGTGTTTCAGGACCGTCTGCAGGTACACAAGACCTCGGATCCGACCCTTCCGATCCGAGCCCAGCCTTCAACATCTTTCCGAGCTCATCGTAGGTCCCAGAAGGTCAACCGAAGGTCGGCAGACGAGCGGCATTCTCCTTCAATACAAATTGAGTCCGAACTCACACCTGGTGCATCCACACGTCTCCCAGAAATAAACAGCATCAGCCATGCTGTCCAGATTGTGTGATTTATGTTAATTTAATATGTTTGCTTCTTGTTTTGTCGGTAACGAGTATAATTAGTCACACCTAGCATGATACAACATTGACATATTCTTGCATTCTCACATATGATGAAATAAAATGATAACAAGCCGGGGTATTAAGGGATGACTTGGTACTGAACAATCAGAAACTGTACTCGGTCGGGCCCTACTACCTGACTTGCACTGACTGATGGCCATAAAAGATTGCTTGATAATTACTGTCATTGAACATTAAACACTGGTTACTGGGCCGAGTACACGAACCGTGAATTCACCATCAGTCTAAAGCGTTCACTGTGTGCTTGCGCCGAACCTGTGGAATGAGACGCAGTAGTACGTGCACTAGATAAGTTAATAAAACGATTAATAACCTGTAGTTGACATTTCATGCCCGATCCAATTTCTTTTTAGATCAAGAATTTACAGGTACTGAAGGAGATGGAACCAAATATTCCCAGATGCTGGATATTATTATTTGGATTTTATTTATTATTGAAGTTGTTTTTGTTTATGTGATTATATCTCCATGGTCTGGTACAGCTTATGGATGATGTTTACATCATTCGCTGGGTCCACTTTAGTGAATTCAAACACGCCTCTATAAGCTTCTGTTGCTGGCCATGCCCAGGCTTAACTATTTTATAACCAGACCAAACCAAACCAAACCAAACCAAACCAAACTGGGTCGGGCATGCACGCGCGTGTGTGTTTATAAATTTGGCTAGGCCCTCTCGCCACTACACATTAGTGGTAACCCCTAAGGGCTACACCCTTTAGTTTATTTCTTTAGCTTATATACTAGATAAGTCTTTCTCAACTTTCAATGTGGGACTATCCATTTTCTACAAATTTCGAAGTTAGTATATTTCGAGTATCCAACTTTGGACCAACATTTCTTATTTATACGGAATCCATTTTTGGCAAACGAGTACATTACGGAATAGTACTCGACGAGAGGAACGCGTTCCAATCACTTTCCAGCGCCGCCGGTGGCCGAAGCCCACCGGAATCAGGCCCGAAAAGTCGGTGCCAAAAACATTTCCAACAAATATTGTCATTAAGAGTAAATTAAATTTATCAAAATTAACCAGTATAGTTTAGTGAGTAATCCAACAGTATCTTCAAGTTTTTGAAACTCTAAAACAAGGCTCCTTTAGAATATTGTCTTAAGTACCGTGGAGTTGATTAACTGTTTGCATCGACGTAATATTTGTTCTCTGTTTTTGTTTTTTTTCCTTCTTTAAACTCAAAAATGTTGTCTTCATCCCTGCTACATGTTCAAACTTCCACATTCTTCTTCCTCCTTACGACCACTACTACCTCCTTCTCCATCATCCCATCACTCATGCATCCTCCAGTTTTATCTTCCAGTCATTAAATTTGTAATAATGATCTTGTTACTTACTTTATTATATGATAAATGTTTTCTTTGTTCTAATTATTTTATCCGTTCCACAATAATGTCATTCTATTGTATTTACTTTTTCAATTTCAAATTGTTTGTCACTATAAGTTTTCTTTGATAACGTGGATAGAATCGTAAGATTCGAGCCCAATAGATAAAAAATAAAACGTAATTACAACGAGAGATAAAATTTTACCAGTAGTAAAACAACCTACAAACAAACAACACAGCCCAAAGAAAAATACAGGAGCAATTGAAAAAATTGCCGCTAAGGCTTCTAAAGACGACAAAGACAAACGCCGAACGCAGGCCACAACAAAGGCAACAAAAGCACTGGCTCTAAGAAAGCACCCCATGGCCAAACACAGGCTCAGGCCCGAAGAAGCTCACACTGCGAAGCAGAACCAGCACACTGGAGCTCGCCATCCAGATGTGCAACCAACCTGGAGAACACAAGACGCAAAAACATCCAGCTAGCGGAACAAACAGAAAC